>HG995286.1:2500000-5000000 GCA_905332915.2 Hecatera dysodea
TTGCCGATTCTTCAGGGTTTGTCAGTAGAATTCTTATCTTTTGCAAATACTTCTCTATTCTATATTCTCTATTAGGGTTTTGGTTTCCGCACTTAGTCCTAATATTGGACCATTGTGCGTGAGTCATGGCGGCCGTCATTCCAACCAGCCGACCAGAAGCAGATCAGTCCACTCAGTATGTTCAGCATCTCTGTAAGTGAATTCGGTGTCCCTATTGTTTGTCTTCGTATTTCGGCTGCACCTGTGCACTCAAGGAGCACATGCGATACCGTGTCCTCCTCCTCCATGCATGCTCTGCATAGAGGACTGTCTGTGATACCTATCGTGTGTAGGTGTTTGTTCAGTGAGCAGTGTCCGGTGTTGGTCCCCGCCACCATTCGCAGGCTACCTCTATCCATGCGCAGAAGACGCCTGGTCACTTTCCAGTCCAGGGTTGGCTTGCAAATACTTTCATTCTTTCCTTGTTCACACGAAAAAGTAAACTGTTAAATGATTCCGTACAATTTAAGCCTTCCTGTACGGCTGCTTGACCATCTGTGGGTCGCAGAGGGTCAGCACAGTCGGCAGGTGGCCGCTTCACTCCGCTCTCGTCACGCACCGCTTCCCTCCGCCGTCGTCGGCTCGAACTCGTCGATGCCGGAGGGTTCCGCTGGCAGCCATTCAACTCACCGACCACTATTAATCTTAAAAGACAAACTCGTCGCATTGATGCGGCAAACCAACGCTGTCTGCTACAATGTTTACGGTTTTACTATTAATTACGGGACGAATATGCTACTGTGGTGAATCACAAGCTCATTTGTTTGTAATAATCTTGGTGCGAGAAATAACTATAAGGATATTGTTCAGGAATTTATTCAAATCTAAAGTATAAATTAAGGTTGTGTCTCGATGGGTACTACGTGAGTGGAACATTAAGCTGCTTAGATTTTTGGGAGGGATTAATTAATGAAATGGTGTTAATCATAGGCGTGGAGGAAGAGTGGAGGGCGCCTCAGAGGCTGATCGTTACCTTTGAGTCGTGTCACGCTGCCGGTGGAGCGCGATCCGCGCCAACGCGCCAGTGCGCCAGTGCGCTGTAATCCTCCCAATTTTATGCCAAGTTTATCGATCCAGTGCCAATTAAGTGCTGGCTGCGACCAGAGTGTCGTCGACCCAAACAGTGAGCTTCTAATCTTTTGTAATACCTATTACAGTGTATTACGTTCATTACATTATGAAAACAGCTGGCGACCCGTGCCGGTCGCGCAGGACGGTGGCACGATACGGGGACGCGTCCGGCACGGAAACTCGGCACGGCGCACAGTGCCGGTCGATTGTCAACAACTATGTAGGCATCTAAACTAAATAATCGCGAAGACATTTATTTATAGACGAAATATTTTGTAGCAAAACTTAGCTGAATCATGCCTAGCCATCTACCGACTATATTAGGAACGGTTTCGAGTCAAATTAGATTCAGTTGAATACCAGTATTTTACATGGAGCGGCTGCCTACCAGACCTACACAACTCATCAACCACGCCCTGATTGCTCAGGAACCGGATGTCGATGTATTTACGTGTACTCAAAGATCGATTATCAAAAATTGTGTAAACTTTTTTAGTTCTTAAGAATAATATAATGTTGTTGGCTTGCTACGCTTTGGTGCAAACTGTTAGTATAGTAAGCAATTGATAAAAATAAACAAATAAATGAATCAACTGGGTAACACGGTACTTCGTGGCAAGACTGTGTCAGATTTACCTACTGGCTCTTTTGTAACCGTTAAAGATATACAAATGATAGCCAACTAACAGCTTAAGGTGCTTTCCGAGACACGGAGGAATCTCAGAATGTTAAGACGGTCACCCATCCACAGCCCGAACTCAGCAAGCGTAGCTTAACCTTGAAGATCGACCCGTGCGGCTGTTATCAATTAGCCACAAACTCTTCGAAAACTAAGCAGAAGATTTTGTTAAAATAGCTAAAGGTGGCTTAAAATTATTAAGAAAATATACCTTGATAGGAATGTAGGCAGAAGGAGGTAATCTTTTCCTTTGGACCGCGTCACCGGATCCTCTCCATAAATCATGGCGGACGTCGGCGCGCCTGGCTAATGAGCACTAGTCCTAACAAGTACTCGATGAAAAACAAGATTAATACGTACCCCAAGAGCTGAAGCCTCGCGGGCTTTCACTGTGCGCGCCGTACTAAAGGAAAATATAAATAAACAATGAAAAAACATATTTTTAAGACTGAACAAAATACTGTTAAGTGTAAATAAAAGGGAAGGCTTCAAAGACGTAGGTAGTTTAGTTGGCAGATTTTTCCTGTTCGCTTTCATGAATAAACAAGGTTCGATGACCTTGAACATCGTACTACGTAAATATTACGTATTCTTGTTATTTTTTTAATGTTTTTTGTTAAGGATAGAAAATCATCAAATGACTTCTTCCGCTCTGGGTGGAGTGTCCAGGGCCAGGAATCGTTTTGTATTTAAAACGTTTAAGTACAAGTTTTTCTGACAAACAGACGACCGAAGCTAATAGAAATGTAACTTGGAAACATTAGTTAATAAGCTGAAAAGAAGAAAATTAATTAATCTGTTATTTCGTAGCGGTGCTACGCGCGGGTCTACGCAGTCTACGTCGTAGAGGGAGCGTAGCATCCAAGGACGCAATCTTTGCGAACATCTCTAAGTTCTAAATAGACCACGGTATACCTACATAGAATAATTAGCCTATAATATTCCCACTGCTGGGACCCAGGCTTCCTCACGGTGAGAGCGGGTGGGCTTTAAACTACTGCGTGGGTCCAGTGCAGTCGGTTGGTGGGTGTCACTTATTTTTTAATTTTTGGCTCTGGAACACTTCGGTGTATTCACGATGTTTTCCCTCACCTTTTGAGACTACAGTATACGTACATCTAAAAATATCCGGGTAAAAAAAATATATGTGATAGTTAAATTAACAGGGTGTCCTATTTTCGTAGCAGGTAGTTTATTTATTAGCGGTTCAATATTTAATTAAATGAGTTTGTGAAAAATATGAGAGCAAATGCGAGCCACACTGGGTACTTAAGAGCAGCGCCATGACAACAATAATGTTTATTAAATAGTCGACGCAGACAGGAATGCTCGGCGCTGAGCACTCACATCTGTGTAGTTGCATGAGCCTCGTGGGAGGCGTGTGCGGCTATTATTGTGCACTTTGTATTAGAAGCGTTTACTACGCGCGGGAGTCGCGCTGCACACATCGCACTGCTGACGCAAGGTCCGGCCTAAATGAAGACCAGAGGCTCTAGATAAATTGCCATTTTATCAAGGAATGCAATAGTCGAAATCCCAAAATATAAGGGACTAGCAGCGCCGCGCGGTTTCACCCCCGTAGTTCCCGTTCCCGTAAAAATACTAGAGTAAAATATAGCAAAGTTACTCGCTGATAATGAAGCTTTCTATTGGTGAAAAACTAGTTAAAATCGATCCGGTAATTTCGGAGCTTATTCGGTACAAACATAGAGGAACATTTTTTACAAACAAAAATCTTTCTTGTTTGTAATATTATTAAGTTCTTACTAGGATTGATTGAACAAGTGGCATTTCGATAGCGTTTGACGTTTCGTCAAATATTCTCGCCACGCTACCGCTGACTTCACTTGCTTAGACTTAAGGGGCTCTCAAAGTGTTGCGGAATTTGTTCGAAAGAGTCACCGCGGCCTTGGAACGCAAAGGGTACAATGAGGAATACAGGTGGTTTTTAATTAGTAATGATGACTTCCCACCCAGAGAATAAAATGGGGCTCTTAGTAACACTCACATGGTTAGTATTGACCACGTGACCTTTCGGTAGCACATGTCAATGCCAAACATTTTTGACATTTCGATGATCGTTTACGTTAACGGAACGTCATTTTGTGTAGAGGCGAAGATCACTTCTACAGCAATCAACTTCTTTCAGTACACTTTGAACAAAATGTTTACAAAACCGCCAAAGAGTTTACTCCTGACATAATGTTGTGTTGTGGCGCGGGTGTACCTATGTGTGTAGTGTTGCCAGTATGCGGCGAGTGGCGACGTCATAATATTGTTCTAAGTTTAGCTGGTGTGTACACAGTGGCCGACGTTGGAGCGCGCTGACGGATCAATTACTGACCGTTGACTCTTTTTGTAAATATTTGTTATAACGATACACTTTCATTTAAAATATTACTTGCGGGAAAATTAATATCTCGCCGTGTCGTATCTTTATTGATCGATGTTGTACCAAAATATTAATTTTGGACCATTTTGGACCCCTAGACACTGCACCCGTCTTCATTCACATCGACTTGTGAATCGACAATTGACATATTTGCTAATCCACGCGTAAGAGCGCGAAAGTTGAAATATGCAACGGTTCAGTTCCCTTTTACGTGAGTTGTTGGAAAATTTTATAACCTCTTAAGCGAACAAAACGGTGAAGGAAAACATCGTGAGGAAACCGGCATGTCCTAGAACCAAAAATTCGAAGACATGTGACATTCACCAACCCGCACTGGGTCTCCTAGAGTGGGAAAGGGCCTGTGTCCCAGCAGTGGTAACGTTAAAAGGCTGATGATGCTTATGCTTAAGCGAACAAAGCTTTTACTATAAGTTTTACACTGTGAAATGCATACAAAATTGAAGATTATATTTGTTACCTAACATTGGATTGGAAATTATATTACGTTTACATGTGTGGGGTAAACGTAAAAGTCTGTATGTTCTAAACTACAAAGTAAGTACTCAGGTACTTTAGCAAACATGATGTTGTTACGGCGCAAGAAGTCTCAACAGAATGCTCAACTGTACTTAATAAAGAAATATGCACTGCTCGACGTTGTGCTGCCACACGTCAGTTCCATAAGGATGCGGCCGCACTTCGCAACAATTTCGTACTTGTGCCGCGATTCCGCGATTATTGTTCGCTCTCGAATTTCCTTGCGTTCGTGTGTTTCGTTGACTCGTGCTCGGCGCCGGGGTGCGGCGTTAGCGGAGGGTTCTTAATGATGCAAATATTTTCAATATTGGCTCGCAAGGTTCCACTATGACAATTGTTTTAGCTACACTATTGATAATTAAATTCAAAGTTATACGTAGGTAATTATTCAGTAATGTGAGATGTCAGTCTTTATTCGGGGAGCAGTCGCTTGCCGCAATGCACAGTCGCGGTGAGGTGTGAACACGCGTCGTCTGGCGAAGGAGCGCGTTGCGAAACCCAAGCGGCGGCGGACACCGGGCATACTACTGGCTCGATACTTATCGCTTTAATATGATAAATTGGTGATTCACGTTCTGTTCAGTCTATCGATAATACGAGCAAAATATGTAATACATACAGTCAACAACGAAGGGAACGATTCGGTTTTGGCAACGAGCCTTGTCTAGACAAAACACAGTACTGGGTGATGGGTTCTGGGACGATACCATTACTTTAGTTTATGTGTTTTAATGATAAGTAGGGGAGTTAAGGGTGGATGGTGTCGTTTTGTCTGTGCTGGGGCGCAAGCTGGTGGTGGTGGAGCGTGGCGCATGCTGCAGATAAACGCAGCAAAGTGTTGCTGTGACCTAAATGCCGGGTGCCAACAAAGCTCAGCGCCGCACTATCTCAATTAGCAACTGTCAGAAAACTGCGCACGCGCCGCCAAATAAAACAGTTTAAACACAGATCAGTACCTATAAGAAAGAATATAGATTTGTTCATTGACAACTATCCGAGCTACTCAACACAAGAGGTCATCAATCTCACAGCTGCCTACACTCCAGCTGTGATGACAGCACGTCCGGGGGTGACGGCCGCGTCATTTCGGTAGCACGAATGTTCGCCGATCAGTATTCCCTGGCCGCTGCTCATCACGGAGCCTGGCTCGTGACAGCGCGTGCAGCGCTCGCCATGCCGCACACGTCGCGCGACGTGTCGGCAGCCGAGCGTTTGTAGTCAGCGCTTGTGCAAATTACTGACGTCACAACTCGCTAACTTGGCGAATACCGTGCTTGAAGAATTAATAACTACATCAGTACGGCTGATCATTTTAATAACACTTTTAGTGTATTTTACGCCATTAAAATTAATCTCTTAAGAAGATCAGTAATAATCACTAGCACAGTCATTTGGTGCTCCATAGCACGGAGAATTATGTAATCGTACCAGGAAAATTAACCCGGTGTGTTATTTTTACACAACTACCGAAAAAGGGGTGTTTTGTTTGCAGGGTACATATGTGAGTATATATATATGTATGTGATATCGTTACAAGCGTTGAGTTATCCCGGATAATATAGGTAAGTGAACCTTTTAGAAAACGGGGGAGCCATGGTTCATAAATAAAAACGAATGTATTTTGTTTTCATGAAAATTAGACTACGTATACTGTCATCGTCTAAAGCTTGCTTAGTAAATATCAAGAAGAAAAAAAAAGAAGATATTAGATTTTTAGTTTTCCTATTTTGGTCACAATGGCGTTTGGAAAAATCTTATTTTATCACTAAAAGGGACACATAAAATAAAATAATTTAAAAAATAAAAATATCACGCCTTGCATGTAAAAGCTGAAATAAAAATTAAAAAGATGGGACGGTTCCTTTGAATAGTTCTTTACAGGTCCCCCGACTTCGATGAAAATATTGATTTTCAGTTTTCCTCTTTTGGTCTGGCGTAATGGCGTTTTAATTTCACAGTAAATATTACATATAATCTATTTTTTCCATTCAACAATAAAATCACTATCTTGTTTTTTAACCGACTTCTAAAAAAGGAGGAGGTTCTCAATTCGGATGTTTGTATTTATTTTTATTCTTTTTTAATGTTTGTTCGCGCATAACTCAGTCGCTTGCCAACCGATTTGAAAAATTCTTCTTTTGTTGTTAAGGGTATACTTCCCAAATGGTCCCATGAAAATTTTATCGAAATCGAACAAGCGGTTTTTTTGTTAATTTCAATAAATGATAACAAATCTGTCATGATAGCTGCAATCGCTTGTTTGTTTATTGTTTACACCAATTTATACCACGTACGCTGTTATGGGTATGTTTAGCTGGGAGTGAACCACTAAAAAGTGAAAAATAAAAAAAACATTTTACGAGAAATAAAACCGACTTCTAAACAAAAAAACCAAAAAGTATAAAATAATTTTAATTTCGGAAGTCGGTGTGTTCAACAACAAAAAAGCAACCAAAAACACCGAGTTCCGAAATTAAAGTTATTTTATACTTTTTGGTTGGTTTTGGTTTGGTTTGGCATAAGTACGAGGTGGCAAAGCGACAATACGCAAATACACATCCACAGTCCAATTTGATTGTCCTAGTGAAACGGAATTAAGTTCCATCTGCCATGTCTCATTGTGTACACCTCGGACGACTGCTGGAAAACGCTTAAAACACTTTCTTTTTATTTCTGGATGGGAAATCATCAAATTACTTATCCCGCTCTGGGCGGAGTAGAAGGGAGTGTCAGACTCTCAGATCAGACAAATTGTCTGATCTGAGGTCAGACCCTTACCGACTAAAACCCGCCCGAGTTTTTCCTAGTGCCCTTTGCGTTCCAGGGCCGCCGTGACTATTTCAAACGAATTCCGCTTAAGGCATAACGCCCACCGTCCTACTTTTTTTTTTAACTGTAATTAAAGTTCATAATATATAAATAAAAAGTTAAAGTATAATAGTAAACACAAGTAGGTAGGTATGCAAAGTTTCATCTTGATGGGATGTGAGAAAATGTTTGAAAAATGTATTACTAATTTTCAACCGGAGACATACGAACGAAGCAAGTTAATAAAAAGCTTGTAAAAATAAAAAAATAAAAACGACCTAATGTCGGGACCATAAAAGTGATACTAAAAAAGACCACTTTGCGGTCGCGTGGCACCATTTCTGCATAAAAATAATATTTTCTTAGTACATGTGCCTAATGTGCATCGAAGTTTGAAGAAAACGCTATTCAGCCTGAGGCGATGCGTCGAGCATATTGAGCGTGTTGAGCGAGTTGAGCGAGCGGAGCGACACGAATGGTTCCGCTCCCAGACACTGTCGCGATATTCGTGTTAGTTGTTCTTTTATGTTTCACAATAACACGTTCCGAGGCTTTTATTTATTTGCTGGATAGCTCGATACTGCTAACTGAAAGCCGTTTTATCCTTTGCCGGATTAAAGCATCGTATGCCAAACATATGATGTTTTTATTTTGTCCGTAATTTGCTTTGTAGTGTAAAGTGGGGGATTTGGATGAGAAGCCTTAGTGCGTCATGTTACCGGTTCACTGGCTGACCGAAGGCTGAGTCGTACTGGAACTTTCTATGCAACGGTTGTACATTCCAAATAACCCTATGCTAGTTTTGCAATATGTTCACTTAAACTTACTTTAAACCACCAGTTCCGGTTTGAGTGAAATACTATATTATTAGAAAATAAACATGAAGCTTTCTGGTTCATTTTGTATGTAATTCGGACTCATGCTATGCCGTAACTGTGTGCACTTAATACCATACTAGCAGCACCCCGCGGTTTCACGCGCGTAGTTCCCGTTCCCGTGAGAATATGGGGATAAAATATAGCCTATGTTACTCGCTGGTAATGTAGCTTTCCATTTAATAAAAAAAAATGTTAAAATCGGTCCAGTAGTTTCGGAGCTTATTCGGTGTAAACAAAAAACATTTCCTCTTTATAATATTAGTGTAGATAAGTCTGAACACAAAAGAGCCTGATGGGGCTAACATTGTACTCGTAGTATATTTATTTATTTAAACTATAATTATGTGTGTGCCATACATTGGTGGTTTTAAGGCAAGAAGGCATAAAACCAGTAAACATTTGTTTTTAAAACACTACGCTATATGTATGTGAGTAATACACGATCGTATATACAGTCCTTTATCAAGTTAGGGCAGACTATAACAGATAAAAATAAGAATGAAAGGAAACAAAAGTCAAAATACTGTACATAAGTGTAAGTATAAACCTTTCAAACCATTTTGAATCATAAAACAAATTTGTGTTATTAAGTGACTATTTTTCAAACGTTTGTATAACAATTATGGCGTTTTGATAACATAGGTTTAATTATTTTCCATCGAAAAGCTGCCGAAATATCATTATTCTTTGGAATAAAGTTCTCTGATAATAATTGATAAATCGGCTGTTAATTGACACGCTTGTAATTAGCAATTACTGAGTGGTCGGTCTTTAAAATTTTTATTTTGATAATACTAAACCGATACACCGATAGAGTACCTAATTGATTCAAACTATTGGCAAACTATGTAGAATAGAAAACATTTATTCGGCACAGACAAACAAAGTAAAAGAAATATCTAATAGTAGGTACCTACATACAGAATTGCGCTGAGCGTACCGATACCGATAGGGTTACCATACCATCTTAGCATTTGCTGGGCATAAGACGCCCAGCGCTTGTTTTCAGTTGGCACCCCGGACCGAAGTGACACACAGACGCAGATAAATACAATAAATTAAATAGTTACTTAAATAAATATTGAAGTTATGTTAGTAACAGATTATTTTTTAAATTATTACTGCGCCTGCACGTGTCGCGTTTGAAGCCTGCGCTTGTCGGGCGGTAGTATGCGCATGCACGTGTCGCGTTTGAAGCCTGCGCTTGTCGGGCGGTAGTATGCGCCTGCACGTGTCTCGTTTGAAGCCTGTGCTTGTCGGGTGGTAGTTTGCGCCTGCACGTGTCGCGTTTGAAGCCTGCGCTTGTCGGGCGGTAGTATGCGCATGCACGTGTCGCGTTTGAAGCCTGCGCTTGTCGGGCGGTAGTATGCGCCTGCACGTGTCTCGTTTGAAGCCTGCGCTTGTCGGGTGGTAGTTTGCGCCTGCACGTGTCGCGTTTGAAGCCTGCGCTTGTCGGGCGGTAGTATGCGCCTGCACGTGTCGCGTTTGAAGCCTGCGCTTGTCGGGCGGTAGTATGCGCCTGCACGTGTCGCGTTTGAAGCCTGCGCTTGTCGGGCGGTAGTATGCGCCTGCACGTGTCTCGTTTGAAGCCTGCGCTTGTCGGGTGGTAGTTTGCGCCTGCACGTGTCGCGTTTGAAGCCTGCGCTTGTCGGGCGGTAGTATGCGCCTGCACGTGCCGCGTTTGAAGCCTGCGCTTGTCGGGCGGTAGTATGCGCCTGCACGTTTCGAATTTGGCAGCGTTGCTATGTGGAAGCTGTTATTTGTCATCCGGCTATTTTGAACCGCCGACATACATATATTTTAAGGCTGTCAATGATGAAGTTTCCGCCGTCGAGTTGACGCCGAGAAAAACCGTCCACTTGAAATATTATGAAAATTCACACATTGAGGGTCGAGCTATTTTAGAACGACATTTTTCTGTTTTAAAAATAAAATTCTTTCATAAAAGTTTTCTTGGACGCGATCATAATTACTGTTTAGTATCTAACAATAACTTCCTATCATGAAATCTGTAAAATCTTTTAGTGCATGTAGTTAAACAGTGTCTGCAGACGAACGCGTAGTGGCGGCTGTGACGTCGCCAGCAGTACATCACTGTGACGTGAAGTTTAAACTGCGGCAGTGAACCACACGCGCGCGCATGGCGGCGGTGCTCAGCGCAACAACGTGCACTTTTCATTATTATTTGTACGCAGGCGCTTGTTAGCGGCATCCTGTTTATATTAAACGCCCGCCGGTCGTAAACTGCGCCAACAGCACCGCGCTTGACGTCACATGCGGCCCGATCTTACGGGCTCGATACCTCAATGAAACCGATGTTCGGTGATACATCACCGACGCAGTGTGCTCAGCAATAAATTCGTCCATTACCGGCAGAAGCCATACGCGATGCGGCATGATGGATGAGTGGCACGCGTGCCGCGAGCGTGGCATGCGCCGCCTCAGCCGTTAATTACACCCGTTGAAGTAATCCCTCACACGAAACTTTATCCCTCGCTGCCAACCTATTTGTGTTCTATTCTACATAACACTTACTGTTCTTACATTCAAGTATTCCCTTTCTTAATCGAAATGTCAGATAGATTTGTTCGGAAAATAAGAAGCGATCGGCGATGTGAGGCGCTGGGAGGTCCCAGCTTAATATAAATAACAAACAGCCACCACGTGGAATAGCAAAGAAACAGAGTGACATTTAGACACCAGGCTTTACCTTTCCGACGCAAACGTCATGAATAATGCCATAACAAATCGACAAAATTACTGTGGACGGATGGGTGGATCGCGTGTTTTTGAAAGTTAAGGAGTTCAGATTGCTTACCTACGTACATTATGCTAGCATACCCAGGAATAACATAGGTATTTTCTTTGTAAAACAAGGCAAGAAGTTGCCGACGTAGCTCGTTCCAATTGCTCACAAAAATTAAAAGAAAGCACGTACGGTTTCCGAGCTGAGTAAAATGTGTTACGATAGCGGCAATTGACTCCCGGACGGGTCGATAGCGGGAGTGAGACAGTGGAGCTCTGAGCTGCTGCGGCATGAGCGGAGCAAGCTAAGTGAGTGCAATGAGCGACCACTGCGCTTAAAATCGATAAAGCTCCATTATTAACTTAATTAGTAACCTGTCAGCCTGACTTCCTGCACTCATTACTCTCACCACGACGAGAAACAATAACAACAATAACATAACCAGCTGCTCCTCAAACCTCCCGGTGAACGACCTGCAGTGGTGAGCATCGTCTTATTGTAACGAGTGTGTATGTAGGTCGCGTGGGGCCTGCACGGACCCGCTCCGCCCAGGGCCCCAAGGGGCTGCGAGCAGGGAGGGGAGGGGGTCGTCTCTAAAACGTGCCAGATTCAAGCCATTCAGCCAATCGAATTCTACATAAAAATTGCTACTCGCCCATTTGATGGCAATTTTTGGAAAAGTTGTACAGCAAACTTCAGAAGGTAGTCGTATTACAGTGTACCTATGCGATATTTTGTCGTGTTTCGTATCAACTGTGTTTGAAAACGCTTTCTTTGAAATAAACTGAATGTGCTTTATAACACGATTCTCAGTTCTGTGAAGTTGTAATAGTCGTGGTGGTCGGCGCAGGCTTTGTGGTGGAGGTTATTTCTCACTCTCACTAAGAGTGGCCGCACGGTGCGGCGGGCACATGACGGCTCCATAAGCGCACTGCTATACTCAAGTACCTAACCAAGCAAGTGGTTACGCGGCGTCGATTCAAAAACACTCGATATGTTTTCGTTTATTACATCGAAATTTCTAGTCACTAGTTCGTTTTTAGTTTGTACAAAGACAGAACACAATGCATTTTGTTTATGTACATACGTCGAAAAGACTACACGCGCCTGACTCTTATTTTTATCTTGGCGAGAAGACTGATTCGGAAGTTAACTAACGGCCGATACCCAATAACCGATCTGTCACATACTGGAGATAGAAAAACAAATGAAACAACAGAGAAATTATATAGGTTTTCTGTTGTTTCATTTGTTTTTCTATCTCCAGTATGTGATAGATCGGTTATTGGGTTCGGCCGTTAGTGTATAATGAACACTTTGATAGTAATTTTATTATTCGATTGCACAAAACTAATAAAAATATCTAAGGACAGAAATCGTTTTCCCAAGAATCAAGAAGATAAACCTCTGAATTGGCGTGCACAGTTCCTCCTCCTTCCTCTCCTAGACAGGAGGCCTGTGTCCCAGCAGTGGGAACATTAAAAGGCTGATTATGCTAACCAGGCAATATTAATAAATCAGTATTCTAAATTCATAAAATCTCACGTAGGCAGGGTAGGTCTTTTAGTTTACGCGCGACCGCCGCCGTTTCAAATATCCACGCGCCCTCTTCAAGTTAAACATATAAACATCCATTTATAATTAAGTTGCCGTATACCTTTAAGTCTTTATTTTTCCGACCTGCTTCACCGATCCCGAAAATGATTAGTGAAAAGTGATACAGTGGAAACTCGAAATGCGTGGAGTCAGCTAAAAGTGTGTGGGCGTTGTAAAGTGTGGGTCATACGTTTCTGTTAACAGGACAGTAACTGCCGGGCCGGGTGAGCGGGCCGAACGAGTCGCCGACTTAATTGTATTAGGAAAAGGCTTAGCTTAGCTCCATCCGATGTATCGCCAGTTCGCCCCCTCCCCGCATAATATGGTAATGCTGGGCCTGATTTAAATATTCGTGTGCAGGTGAATGGCTGGTTTTATTATTTTTTCTATCCTGTATTTGGCAATATGTCTGCGGGGCTATTGGTAAGCAGGCCCCGGCGCGGCGGGGCGTCCGTAGCAGACCATACATGTTTACCGCATCTACTCATCCCGATGGGTTAATTCACAAATATTTCGTCCAAGTTTTCTGCAGTACGGAAGACAAACTCAAAGCATTTATTTCAATTAAACCCTTTACAGGCATTTTTGAATTGTCAAGGTCGAAAGAAGTGAAGCTATCTGCATGTTCCAAAGCGTAGATCTCTATGGAGAAGAACGTGCAAGAAACTCCACGGACACTCTTTTAAATCAATAAATTGTTACAAAGTTGTGGCTACATTCTTCTTCTTGATGTTATTCATAAATGTGAGAACGATGCAGAAAGACGTAATGATACAGGTACCCAGGGTGAAAGGAACAATTTAAAGTACAAGTCTTAGTGTGTACGTTTGGTCTGTGGTACGTTAGGAAGATTGCGTCCTTAATGTTGTAAATACTAAGCGACGGGTTCATCCGTGAAGCCCATTCCGCGAGTCAGTGCTTGGCCCTTACGATGGTACAATAGAACGCCGATTATCCGAATTAATTAGTACCGGGGTCGATTCGGATAATCCAAAATTCGGATGATTGGTCATAGACTGGTAATAAAGAAAAACGAACTGTCACACATAGAATAAAGTTAATTAAGTTTAACAAACACAGTTCTACAATAACTTGATTAAAATTTATAAAATTACTTATTAAATAAATTGCTTTTATAAAATTATGTGGTTGCAATTTTTTATATTAGGTACGCTTAGGACCGATTCAGATAATTGGCGATTCGGTTATCGGCTTTCAGCTAATCGTCGTTCTATTGTAATTAGCAGTGTGTTTTGTACCTGTGAACCGCGCCGGGCTCTCGGGGTGAGAACGATACACGACGCGCACGGGGTTCCGGTGAGAGGCGCGGGGGGGGGGGGGGGGGCACCAAAGACCAACATACGCGAAATGAGAGAACTAATAATGGAACTTGAACGAAATTATTTTGCATAGCATTGCTCCGCGGTTTCACCCGCGTAGATCCCTTTCTAGCGGGAAGACGGGGTTGTTTAGGAGCTTATTCGTTTGAAATAAACGAAATAAATATTTTCTCATTATAATATTATATTAGCATAGATTTAATACTAGCATTTCGCCCGCGACTTCATCCGCGTGAATTTCGTTCTGACCCATACGAACTTCAAACTTCCTTTAAAGAGATTTACAACATCAATAATTTACGATATTTCATAATCGTGGCAAGTTTCAAGTATATAATGGAATAAGATTTTACATATAAACTTCCACCCCCAATTTCACCACTTTGCAGGGGAAGATTCCTGAAATCCTTTCTTAGCATACGTCTACTAACAGCTATGAACTACCTCTATT
This sequence comes from Hecatera dysodea, assembly GCA_905332915.2. NCBI lineage: Eukaryota > Metazoa > Arthropoda > Insecta > Lepidoptera > Noctuidae > Hecatera > Hecatera dysodea. The sequence continues at coordinate 2,514,538 of HG995286.1, forward strand.
CATTAAATATATGTCATAGATCAATAATTGTTAAATGTTAATTAGTAGCTCTTATAATTTACTGAATATCCTTTTTTTAATTTTATTGTTGACATTTTTATTTTTTCTATATTATCTATTAATGTATCTGATTTTAATTGCTGATATTTTAAATTTAAATATTTTATCAATTATTGTATAATTTGCACGCCGTAAGGTAAAATGTAGCTGATCTCATATAATAATGGCCATCTTATACTGTACCTACATTTGAAGCTGATAAAATTCTGATTCTGATTCTGATACCTCCCTGTATGACCTTCCGCTTTACTAGCATTACCGTAAACAGTTTGTGAAATTGGGGGATCAACGCGGGTGAAACCGCGGGGATATGTTATAAATTAGTCAAAATTAATTAAAATTGCGTAAACGTACTAATTATTAATAATAAAATATTTTCCACTTAAATGATTGATTAAAAAGTATTAACGCAATATTCTCTTTGTTTTCAGGTGAGAAACATGCATTAGCTCTATTGAAAGCGGATTTCATGTAAGTGGGCCTCAGCCGCAATCGGTAACACCTTCAGAACAGTCAGGATCAGAGTCAAATGATAGTTGACGGTCAACAAGGCGTCGTGACCATCATCCTGATCCTGAATCCTGAGTCAATGTGCACTGCAAGTCGGTGAATACTTATCTTCTATAAAGACTTACAAAATCGTTTGTCCTGACTGAAAGCTGAAGCTGACTTTTAGAATATTAGTTAATTATTGTTTATTTTAACACATAAAATAAACAAACCTACGGTAAGGGAGGATGTTTGGAAATTTAAACTGTAAGGGGGAGGGAGACGGGGGACGTAGTATGTTTTTTTGGATATTGTATTTGATCTTAGCTCTTCTAATAATAACAAAAAAATAACATTTTCGATAACCGAGTCATGTCACAAAAAAACGCGTTTATTACACTAACTAAAGCAAACACTCGGGAATACATTTTTTTTTTTGATAAATCGTTTAGGTGTATCTATTTTTTATAATTAATTGGATTTAATTATAATATGGTTATATTATAATTAAATCCAATTAATTACTTGAATAATTGATTTAATTCAATCAATTAATTAATTTACATTTACGTCTAAATCGTTATCACAAAAACTATATTAACAACTTGTGCTAACAGATATTGTTTTATTTTGTTAGTTACGTTTTATGATATAAAATTAAGTAAATCTATGAAAAAAAGGGAGTTAATTTATAGCATGAAGTACAAAATAAAAAAAAAATCTTTTGAATGCGCTGACTAAAAATGTTTAATATATAGACCTACTTGTAAAATTCAATCTATACAACAAAAACTCAAAACAAACATGCCAGTTATTTTTCATTGAATTATTATTTAAATCAAACGTTTTGGTAAGAAAAAGAGCGTTAAGAATGATGTAAAGTTACCATAATTAAAGAGAAATTAATGAGAAAGGTTTGCAAATATGATATTAGTATCACTGATGTATCATCAGCAATAATTCTCTAAATCTTTAGATACTGTCCTCTGAATATTTTTAAGAGGTACAGATTTTAGTTTCTTGGTACACCTTTTTAAGAAACAGGAATAAACATTTAATGATCCTATGTAAATTGCTGACTGCCTAAAGAGACTGTTTTTCTAAAATATATCTTATACTTACCATATCTAGTGCTTACGTTTATTAAATTAATAAGTAGGAACTAAGGTGTACAATTTCAAGCTTCAACAATTAATTCATATTATGTTTTGACTATCAGCGGATGAATGAATTTATGAATTTTGTAAAATACAATACATAGGTACATTTTCCTGAGATATTGCACTGTACTTTTTCTCTCTGTACATGCATCTTTTATGTCAGCTAAAATGGTTTGAAATAAACTTATTCTCTTATTTTAGTCTATACAGTTAACTAGTTTAGCAATAAAGTTATTAAAAAATTACAATTTATTGTTATGTCACAGCTTTTTAAAATAAATTAAGCCGTTATGGCTGTTTCTGTGTTCTTTACAATACTAGGTTTTTTTTTCGGATAGGAAATCATCAAATGACTTTTCTGAAGAGTCTGACACTCCCTTCCGCTCCGCTTTAGGAAGCGGAAGGGAGTGTCAGACTCTTACTGACTAAAACCCACCCGTGATCCTTCTAGTGCCCTTTGCGTTCCAGGGCCGCATGGCGGTGCCTCTTTCGGACAAATTCCGCAACCCTAGCAGGCATTGACCCTACGGAGGCCCGTTGACAGCTCTTTGAGGCGCGGGAATCGCCCTGCGTTTCCCGACGCCTGCAGCGTCTTCTTCTGTTGCGGCGGCTGGGGTGCGAGGTTTCTCTCTCCCGCACACGAGGTTACTTTCTGCCTCCTCCTTCGCGTGCATTACTGCTTCGCAGAAGGAGGTGACCGCTTCCCATGCTTCCTACCTCCGGATCATGGATTGAACCAGGGCCGGACGCGAGAGGTTACCACCGATACTTATAAGTACTAATAATATACCTACGTATATAGAAGTGAAGATTTGTAATTGGCATTCTGGTCTATGATTTACTTGTCTGTTTTTATTATACGTAAAACCTCCATATACTAAATAAAATAAAATAAAAATGCAATTTAAATTTAACTTAAACTATCAGAAAATGGTTGTTTATCCCCCACAGTTTGGCTGTCGACAAAAGCCTGCTCTAAAGACGTCCTCGTACATTATCTTACTCGATTTCTCTTTATTCTCTGTTATCATGTGCCCCGTCCATCGCCATGTAAACTGTGTTAGTGTTTGACATTTTTTTTCATGTAGTTTCACTCTGTCTCTTCTTTTTATTCCTCTTATACTCCTTCCACGTCATTCTGGCAGACTTTCATTTTGTTTTCAGATTGATCTGTTAGGGTCCAAGATTAGCAATCGTATAATAAGCATGGCATAATGCACATTTTATATAATTTCTTATTTATTTTCACAGGCATGTCTTTATGTTTCATTATCTCGCTAAGAGACCAAAAATGTTTCCTTTTATTTCTTTATTCATGCTGTCTTCCGTAGATTTCAGTTCGTCTAGATATAATTATATGTTCGTTTACATATATCTATTTGTTAATTATGAAGAAACCATGTTAGTAATATTATGGTTTCTGATCGTAAGGAATTAGTCATAATTTTTCTTTTGCCAAATACATCGATAAAAATGCCTTAGCATTTTCATCAGATAGTTGTTTTAAGATACTTTGGTTTTTCATCATTTGTATTCAGTCAATTTTTAAACCAGTAAAAAAAAAGATCCTATATCACTTTAAGCTTTTTCTGCTGTATTGGAGATAAATCTTCAGGAACCTATCCTCAAGATTATCAGCCGAAAAACTTAAAGTGAAATTCGTTCTCTTAATATGAAATTCGTCACCTGTATATTCAAGCTTAACTTGCGTGGTACTTTTTGTGTTCACGTATTTAATTATTTTTGTGTGTATTCCTTGTTTTTGTAAGCCACGCACATATAATCATGTTTACTGTATCGAATGCTTTGTTAAAGTCGACAAAGTCTATACACAGCATTTAAATAGATTTAATAAATTATTAGGGGAAAAATGATGAGCTGTTAGGAAATAACTGGTGGCATATAAATACCAGTGAGCGAAACCAACCCAAAAGTTATAAAAATATTGGAAGTTAGAAAAAAAAGGTTAGGCAGTGTTACGCTAAAAATTGTTGTCTATGTAGTCGACATTGTCTTCTGTGAGGATAGGATCCTCTACAATCAAAGACATATTTTGATTCTCTGAAGCAGCTCAGCGCGTTTGTCATGCTGCAGACCCAGACACCCTATAGTTTAATACCCTAAGATTACAGTCCTTGAGCAGCACAAACCCTAGCTATCTGAAGGATTACATTATTTTAGGATAACACCTATGTGGTACACAGAGCATTATTGTGTCTATTATTAATGTGATGAATTTGAGTAGGAGCTGCCTGTCAGCCTTTTCAGATGAGGCTCTGTTCATTATATCGACGTGTACGCTGGCGTGCCATCCATCACACGCACACACACTGGTCCATAGGTATTCCGGTACTCACAAACATGTGGATGGAGAAATACCCGCTCGTATTCAAATGTCAAGCGTGTGCTAGCTAGTTATGTTCATAGTTAGGTACGGCTCGAGTAAGGCTACTTATAATTAGTTGATTAGTAGAACTTTAATTAATCATGTTTAATAAATCAGTTGTTGGGGTTTCTATTTTAATCGTTACGTAGTCTTTCAATGGTTTCCTATTTTATTCATCTCATTACATGTTTTAATGTTTTTTGCTTGTGTTTCAATCATGCAAGAAGTCTGAACGGATTTGTTTGATACGTTTGACGCAACTATGTAGTTCATAATCTGGTTTGACAGAACACATACATATACTTTTTGTCATTAGGATTACACACTTTTCGTTTCACTCTGGATCCAATTCTGAAATACACACAGTCGCATGCAGAAACAAGTTTGAAAATATTGCTTAGGTGTAAGTAAATCAATACAAGTATTTATAAGTCAAGAAAATAACCAGCCGTCGACTTTCTATTGCGGCTTGGGATTTTAGTATCCTCCGGTATCCGGTAAATATCTACCTACATAATGTTTCTTTGGCTGTCAGTGTGCTTTAAAACAATATGGCTCTTGTTTCTTGTTCCATACTGCCTGAAAGAGTATAGGTAAAGAAGGAACCTGAGTATTCTAGTTTATTGACTGCCGATGATTGAAATCGACTCCCACTCGATAATACGTCCCGCGAAGCATTTGTTCCAAGACAAGGCAATGCTGAATTCCAATCTATTTGATTCGTCCAATTTTATTCAAAAGGTAAATACTTCAGAAATACATCAATATTAGGTCGTTATATCCATAAATATGGCAATATTACCGAAAAGAAATCACTGACTTGGCTTTAATATAAAGTTTATTATTGTTTGGATTTAAAATTCCAATTCCAACAAAAATTATAGTTTTCAAAGTGGCAGCAGAAAAAGTTTATTTAAAGACCCAATAGTAAATTAAACGTTTTTGAGACAGCAATGACCTTTCACGATAAGTGTACACTGTACCTGTATATTCTTCCAACCTTTTAGTAGAACAATAACCCGTGAAAATTAAAAAATAAAACGTGTTAAAACCTTCATTGTTATAATGGCACCTTTTTCAAAAAGTTTTTCGTGAAATAAAACACCAAAGTTAGCTCAAAAATCCTTAAAGTTACCCGAGCCTCTAACAAATTACTACACTTTGCATCAAAATAAATTGTTCACGAAGCCATAGCCTGGGCTTAAGTATAATGTATTTAGTGTGTTCTAAAACTAGTTTCAGTATGTTAAAAGCAAAAAGGGCGATGTTTTTTCTTTAAATTGGACATCATCAAACGACAGACTCTTAGGTACCCATAAGTGTTTCATTAAATGTCATTTGCGTTCCAGGGCCACAGTAACTCTCTCGTACAATCCTGCAATTCTGACAAGCACTAGCCCGGGCAGGCCCAGTCAATTATACGAGTACTGACATCATTTTGGGACGCGTATGGAACACAACGCAAAGGTTTTAAGGTGACTAAATGATGCTCAGAATTCGTCCAATGTTTGTTCTTCAATGTCGAAGGTCGTGCCAGTCCTGGAAACTTTTGACGGATTCACTGACGCGCTGCTCTTCTTGGGATTTTCAGGGCAGAAGTCACATTGTTGTAGTGGCAGACCAGCGCTTGTGCGAACAACCCAAGCATCTATACTTATAATAAATCTGTAGAGAGGTCAATTCTGTACAAGGAATATATTTTCAAAATAACTATCAGGGGGTGATTAGTGATCGATACTGGTGCCAAAAATGCAATCAGTAAAATTTTTGTCTGTCTGTCTGGCTGTCTGTCTGTATGTTCTTTATAGAAACAAAAACTACTCGACCGATTTTAACAAAACTTGGTGCAATTATTCTTCATACTCCTAGGCAGGTTATAGTATACTTTTCATCACGCTACAATCAATAGGAGCAGAGCAGTGAAGGAAAATGTTGGGAAAACGGGAGAAGTTACTCCATTTTTTAAGCTTCCGTCGCGTGTGTAGCCTTAATGGTTAAAGTTACATAGAAATCATGTATTAGGGAAATGTTCTACATAAAATTATCTAAAAAATATCCCGGAACAGCATATGTCTATCTTTTGTCAATTTTAAACCAATCGGGCTCAGAGTTTCAAAATCGGGGGTAAAGTAACTATTCCACGCGGACGAAGTCGCTGGCAGAAGCTAGTTGTGATATAAAAATCACTTAGAATCCTAAATTACTTTTAGTTTTACCATATCTAATTGGATAGATAAATTCTTGCCATTTAGGGGAGCCTTTTAGTCCATGGTTAACCAATATGGTTATAAATTTCGTCAATGTGCATTTCCCGATCTATTTGGCTTGATCACTGGTAAAAAAAATACTATTAGTTTATAACTAACAATTGATCGCAAAATGGATTTTAACGAAATTTGTATCACAGTTTTAATCGTAGGTTTAGTACGACGATAAAAAAATCGGTTAGTATTGGCATGCTGCGCCAAAGATACAAAGTCCAAATTAAAACGAATTCCAAGATACTATTATATACTACGAGTATTAAACAAACGTGTGTTATACGCTGTAGTAATTATACTTACGCTAATTCGAGTGCCGTACATATTTACTTTCATAAAGATACCAGGTATCTAGATTCAACGCACAATAGTCGATAAATAATCTGAATAAAAATGAAACGTTACGCAGTTTAGATTGAAATGACACAGTAAAACAGTGCTGTTATCGCGAATGATATGAGAATATAATAGGTACACAATAAATATACAGTTATCTATAGTAGTGAGTTATTTTTTTAACTTATGTTTGATCCGCTTTTACTAAAGCTGAGTAAATGAGATCGGTTTATTACAAGATGTTGTTTAACTTTCAATGTTTGATATTTTAGGTCAAATCTTGTAAATTGTATTAGAACCACTTCCTTTTATTCTCATTATCTATCTCTTCTCATACGAGTTTCTCTAAATCTGCCTAGCCTCTTTCCAATTATTCTGAGGTCGGCTTGCATTCAAACCGGATCCAGTTGAATACCATTATTTTATTTGGAGCGGCTGCCTACCAGACCTCCGCAACCCATTAACTGGGTAACACGGAAACTCTTGTTATAACTGGAGTCAGATTGTCTGGCTTCTGACAATCCGTAACGACTGCCAAAGTTCTACCAATGACAATCGGGAACAACGACTTAACGTGTTACCATCTTAACATACCAAGACTCCTCCGTGTCAAAACGGAGGAGTCTCGGTATGTTAAGATGGTCACCTATCCACAGACCAATAATGGCAAGCGTTGCTTAACTTTGGAGATCGACTCGTGCGGCTGTTAATGTTTAGGCACGAGCACTTCCTCTTATTCAACAGAATTGAAAGATCCGATGACAACGATTTTTTATGACGGTTATGACCTGACCTGCTTTTCTATCCCGGCTTGTCTCCAGAGAAACCCACCCCTCTCCTGAAAACGGTACTGATCCATTTTTTTAAGTTGCTGTTGCGGGCATTAACAACGCATTATTACGGTAAGTCAATACCATAAATTATTGACTTTTCTGAGAGAGGGAGAGAGGCTCTGCCGGTCAACCTCTCTCCTTTAAAGAGAGCTTGAAGTGAACTTTAATTCCATCTTGATTGTACAGAACACGGAGGGATAGAATGACAGCAACTTGTTTCGTTCATTTCACCTAAGTTGTTAAACTGGGTGAACTTTTCAAGTATGAGCTACATAGCGGTGCTGAACTCATAATATTCATTCCCAGAATAAACCCGTAAAACGAATGAAGTTTTAATATTTATGTTTGATCTAAACAGGTACCAAATGACTAGATATCGCTTAAATTTTTCTGTTTTAAATATTGCTTGGATTGCGTTTGATTACCCGATGACCTTATGGAAATCGAAGATGTGGCTGACAAAGAAGCACGCTTGTCTAGACGTAACCGACTCAGTATTTACTTAAATACCCAATGAATATGTTATATAGTACAATATATGTATGTTGCGTTGTTAAAAATAGTTAAAAAAGTATCAGCGATCAAGCGGAGCACATACGTGCAGTTGCTATGCGAGCTGAGCCGCGGGCAAAAGTAAGCGAACGACGTAGGTGTTCGGAAATTAAAACAATGTCTGTAAGTTGAGAACGCGATGTGAGCACCCGAGACATGCAGGGAAGCTACTGCGGCTCGACTCACGTCCACATCCAATTTGTAACCAAACCTCGATGAAACAGTAGCCCATTCGTTCGGTTACCCTTATTGGACAAAAATAACGTACAATTGTACACTTGTACAATTATAAGGGCGACTCTTTGAAACGGTTGGATTTTAATTTTGGTAACCATACAAAAAAATATTTGAAAATTTAATCAATTGGGTTTTGATAACGTTTTCGACAGGTTTACTAACTCTATACAAGTTTTCATGCACGACTGGGATGCCAATTCAAGTATTTAGTAATTTAGTAAAAATCCCTATCGAAACCCTTTGAATAGGCAGTCGAACGGTCCCTTATGAAACTTGGCAAACTGTCTCTTATAAAGCAAGGCGATGGTAACGCGATGCGATGGCTTTACAAGTAAACTGGCGGGTGCCTGCCATCAGTAAGTAGGTATACTACATACAATCCTAGTGCCGGTACCCACGTAGCTGAGCCGCACGCTACATTAGCTATTGATTTGTTTCACGAACAAAGCTATCAACAACTTCTACAGCTTTTATACTAAGTGCTGCATATAAAGCACTTGTATTTTTTGTTCTGTATTTGCTATCTGATCAAACGTCAGTACCTACAAAAGCATTTTCCATGAACGCTATGAGCCAAAAATCGATATTACAAAATCATTTTTTTTGTTTCTTGATAGAATTGAATAAATCCGTTGTTGAATTCCAATGAAATATTTATACAGCTTCATGATTTTTCATTGAATTCGTGATATTTAATATTTCCAAATTCCTCGAATGCTATATGTACATGATATTTCATAAATTCATTTTTTTTTGTTGGTACCTCATAACTTTTTACTGGGTGTACCGATTTTGATGATTCTTTGTATATTCGAAAGCTGGTGCTTGTCATGTGGCTCAATTTAAATTCTCAATTAAGATGTGACGACTAGTGTTTGAGTTATCCCTAATAATGCGTATTTAGTTGGCTTCGACTACATTGATGATGCTCACATTTTCACTTATCGATGTAAAATGAAAAAAAAACTGTAGTAGTAAAAAAAAGCTGTAGGATGATTTGGAAGAGCATCGTAGTATTTTGAGGTGGTCTTTACCTGATTTGGTGAAGATCTGACGAAGAACTTCGGAGATAGGAAACTGAACTCTTCAAATAAATGATAGCAAATCTTCCGGGATTGCTGAAATCGCATGTCTGTTTATTGTTTATACGTAGGCTGTGATGGGGTACGTTTACCTGTTTACCGGGGGCATCACCACTAAAAAAACTTTAGTACAAAAATATACAACCGACTTCTAAATAAAAAAGGCACAAAAAAGTATAAAATAACTTTAATTTCGGAAGTCGTTTTTTAGTTGTTTGTTAACTTTTGACAATTTCATTTTTTTTTTTGTAAATAAATATTTTACGAGTTCTGGTAAATCGCCTTTGTACAGCAATGATGTGCACTTTTTACCTCTATAAGACTGTGCGGTTTAACCCCATGTGACCGGTGACATGTTTGGAACTAGTCAAGGTTACCAACTTATACTATCTTTACGAGGCAAATTCTAAAAATAAAATGTTTACTCGCGTATTATTAGAGGTTGGTATTAAGTGGAGGTTTGTGAGCCCGCACGTGGTGGGACCGAACCCCCCTTTCCCCTCCTCCCTCGCAGCACGGGCGGCGGCGGTCGGGTGTGAGCGTGCACAGTCATGTGGGAGTGTTTCCCCCGACGACGTGCACTGCGTGAGCGAGGTGCGCGCGCGTTGCTCACGGGACACACTTGCGTCTCTCATTGTATTTATAGGCGAGTCTGAGCTACTGATGACGAGTCACCGCTCGGTGCCCACTGTTGGACAACCGCCATTAATTGCACTGCAACGCAAAGCCGCGTGTCGCCCGACGACTTCAGACACACGACGCGCTGTGCTCAGCTTTCAGTGACATACGGGTGTTGCATTACGTCAATGAACACAATGGGCCTGTCTCGTCACTAGCCCACAGAGCATGTCAGTTACCAACCAACAGTCCCTTACGGGCGCGGAGGACGCGGACTCAGTTTAAATAGTCGTTAGCCACATTGTCCTCACTGCGTCGTTAGCGCGATCAATATAATGATAGTTTTACTACCGCTTACTTCAGGAAGAATACATTTATGTGGGTTCGTCCGCCGCTCTATTTGTGACTGCCACTCTAGATACGATTCCGCTGAGCACCGAATGCCGAGGGCCGAGCGCCGAAGAAAAATAGGCCGATCCACGCCGACAAACGTCCAGACGGGCCGTTCTCCACGTAGTTTTTATGTGGTATGTTGGCGGTTGGCCAAGCGTGTCTCAACTGATTGATTTTACTAAGACGTAGCATTATTGCTCGGTTTAGTTTGTAATTCGCGTATAATGCGCACTACGCACGGCGCGACGGCAGCACTACGCTGCACGGCTGCACCTCACTCGTCGCATCTGATTGCTAGTTCTGCTACTCTACCAATACCGCGTTCAAAGATATTTATAGGACATTTAGCTGATAGTCACTATCAATCAGCTGACTATAAATCTAGCATCTTTTAAGTATTTTTTTCGTCCATCCGAATGTCAGCGGGTTTTTTATCTCATAAAACGTAATTTGTGTGTATTCTGCTGTCACTGTAACATAAATACTAAATTAAAAAAAAAAAACCGTTTTTACAAAAAATAATACCGTTATACTAATAAAAAAAAACACACAAAACAGTATAAAATAACTGATGTTTATATCATAGTGTTTTTTATGTATAGAAGTTGGTTTTATTTTTTATTAAAAACGTTTTTTATTTTCACTTTTTAGTGGTGTTTATTCAAAGCTAAAAGTACCCACAGCGTACGCATATATAGTTAATAAAATGTAAAGCTACACTAGCTTTACATTTTATTAACTGATGTTTACATCAATAAACAAACATGCGGTTTTAAAAATCCCGGAACATTTGGTATAATTTATTCCTATTTTCCGTTTTCTATGTCCGAAGATTCTTCATCAGATCTTCACCAATCTAGAAAGGGACCATCTCGAAATAATACGATGCTCTTCCAAACCATCTTATACAGTTATTTTTATAACATTTTTAACCGACTTCTAAAAAAGGAGGAGGTTCTCAATTCAGATGTTTGTGTTTTTTTTTTTAATGTTTGTTCGCGCATAACTCCGTCGCTTGCCGACCGATTTGAAAAATTCTTTTTTTCTTGGAAAGGGTATACTTCCCAAATGGTCCCATGAAAATTTTATCGAAATCGAACAAGCGGTTTTTTTGATAATTTCAATAAATGATAGCAAATCTGTCGGGATAGCTGAAATCGCATGTTTGTTTATTATTTACACCTATTTATACCACGTACGCTGTGATGGGTATGTTTAGCTGGGAGTGAACCACTAAAAAGTGATAAATAAAAAAAACTTTTTACAAAAAATAAAACCGACTTCTAAACAAAAAAACCAAAAAGTATAAAATAACTTTCATTTCGGAAGTCGGTGTGTTCAAAAACAAAAAAGCAACCAAAAACACTGAGTTCCGAAATTAAAGTTATTTTATACTTTTTGGTTTTTTTGTTTAGAAGTCGGTTTTATTTTTTATAAAAAGTTTTATTTCAACAAGTGAAAATGTTAAGTAAAACCTCATCGATGAAGGCGAAGCCAATTAAATACGCATAATAAGGGTAACTCAGAAAGAGCTCGTGGCTAAACTATAACCGGCAAAAGGGGCGATCTTCAAGGTTAAGCAACGCCTGCCGAGGTTGGTCTGTAGATGGGTAATCATCTTAACATAACGAGACACCTCCGTGCTTCGGAAAGCATAACGTTGAGAGTTGAGACGTTGCTCCCGGCTGTAATTTGGAGATCTTTGGCAGCCATTACGGATTGTCAGTAGCCATAAAATCTGACACCAATCATACCAAGGAGTACCATGTTCCCCGGTTAATGGGTTGTGGAGGTCTGGTAGGCAGCCGCTTCACGTAAAATGGTATTCAGCTGAATCCGGTTAGACTGGGAGCCGACCCCAATATAGTTGGGAAAAGGTTAGGCGGATGATGAATAAAGGATAACTCAAGTAAGTCGTCAGATCTCAAATTAAATGGAACCACATGACAAGCACCAGCTTACGAATACAAAAAAAAATCATCAAAGTCGGTAGACCCTGTAAAAAGTTACGAGGTACACACAATAAACAAAAAAAAAAAAGTCGAATTAAGAGCCTCCTCCTTTTATGAAGACAGTTAAAAATTAAAATAAGATGCCTACCACGTTCAAGAATAGCGATTTATTCGAAACTTCCCTGTGCTACTCTGACACGCACTGGATCGGTTTTTATTTAAAGTCTTTTTCTTTCTTCAGCGCCGTAATAAAATTAAATAAATTACCTACATTTATTATAATGGGGTTTACTAGATAAAGAGATTTTACAGGGTTATTTGAGTGAAAATGAAAGAATTATGTAGTTCTCGCTAAAAATGTCAGACTATGAGTATCATTCAGTCATCTGGTACATACAGTATGACAATGTCATACACGGTGGCATAGAAATGATCGCTGTTCACAATAATACATACCTGTATTATTGTGAACAGCGATCTTTTGGTAGATTTTTAATAATAATAGTGGGTTTTTGGGAAATATTTAAAAATATAAAATGGTATGTAAATTAAAATAAATAAAGATAATAATAATAATCTTTATTCATTCAAACATTAGTACAAGTGTATACACATAAAATTTAATTAGTAGGCATATACACTAAAAGATAACAATATACGACACACATGACACATACGACATTTTACGGATTTTACGGATGGGCACTAGTAGCCCTAGTGCCCATCCGTAAATAAACAAAAAAAAGCAAAGTAGTCCATGTAATGCGTATGTTATGCTGATAATTATTTTCTTAGTAAAATTAAAAAAAAAAAAATAGAATCTATACTTATAATAAATCTGTAGAGAGGTCAATTCTGTACAAGGAATATATTTTCAAAATAACTATCAGGGGGTGATTAGTGATCGATACTGGTGCCAAAAATGCAATCAGTAAAATTTTTGTCTGTCTGTCTGTCTTTCTGTCTGTCTGTCTGTCTGTCTGTATGTTCTTTATAGAAACAAAAACTACTCGACCGATTTTAACGAAACTTGGTGCAATTATTCTTCATACTCCTGGGCAGGTTATAGTATACTTTTCATCACGCTACTATCAATAGGAGCAGAGCAGTGAAGGAAAATGTTGGGAAAACGGAAGAAGTTACTCCATTTTTTAAGCTTCCGTCGCGTGTGTAGCCTTAATGGTTAAAGTTACATAGAAATCATGTATTACGGAAATGTTCTACATAAAATTATCTAAAAAATATCCCGAAACAGCATGTCTATCTTTTGTCAATTTTAAACCGATCGGGCTGAGAGTTTCAAAATCGGGGGTAAAGTAACTATTCCACGCGGACGAAGTCGCTGGCAGAAGCTAGTACTAAATAAAAAGGAAATAAATGTATGCGTCTGTGTGTGTGTGTGTTAGTATGTGCAATTGTGCATGTGTTTGTTTGTTTTTCAATCCCTCGGTTCCGTTTCAGTACGCATAAAACATTTTGGTAACAGGTATTTTCATTGTGCGTGTAGCTAAGTACTGGAATTCCCTGTTCGAGTTAATGTTTCTTGATACTTTGATAGCTACAATCCGTGAGTCAATAGTGAATAGGTAACATCAAGGCAAGCGAGCTCTGCCAGGATTGCGGAATTAGTTCGAAACACCTCTGGAACGCAAAGGGTATTTGGAGGAACACGGATGGGGATAAGTCTGACACTCCCGTCCGTTCCGCACGGAGCGGAAGAAGTATTTTGATAATTACCTACACGATCCTTAAAAAAAAGGCAAGCGAGCTCCATCGCCAACCATAAACACTTGGTGGTATAGTGATTTACCGCTAACCTATAAATCATGATGATAAATAAATGATATTTATTTTGTAAGTAGGTTAAACATGACACTTTTACACGTCTAATATTTCTTGTCATTTTAAGTTAGATGAAGCCGGTGTTTCTTAGCCGACTACCCTAAGAAGAAACCTGAAGAACAAACTCAGAGGTCAAAGTCTCTTTTAAAGTCCATACAATCCGTATTCCGTATACATTCTCACATATTTTCGTTCGGAGATACCTTGTATAAAAGTTAAGGCTGCCTTCCCGCTGAAGCTGTTCTTTTTTTTTTTTTTTTTTTTTTTTTTTTATAATAAAATGCCCAATGGCGGTATACAGAGAAAAGTTCTTTACCTCCCGTGCTAGTCAAAGACTGTGTTACGGCAAGGTAAGATTCTCGCTCATGGAATAGTAGTCATAATGTTATTACGTTAAGACACTTTTTACCAAATACATTCGTTTTGCTGTGAATCATAGATGACGATTGCGACTATACAAGCTTAGCGCAAACAAGTAGTATATGCAAAGAAATCAGACAATGCAAGTACTAACGTTATTTCAATGTAAATAAAGTATTTTCACAAAACAATATTCGTTTAGAGTTTATATTAATACAAGCGTGTTAAAAATAAAATAAAAAATGTTTTTTCTAAAACTAAAATAATAAAATTAAAAGTAAGAGCATAACTAAAGTTGTATAAGTATACTTGTTTACAAATTGATAAGTAGTAAACATTTCTTTTTTAGTATTTTCAGCATAGCACGTTACAAACGGAAAGTCAATGTAATGTATTTACTGAACGTGTGTATAATACTACTATATGTACTAATCTTCAATTTATAAATATTATTTATAGTGTATGTATTTATATATTTTACTTACATATTATCATACAATGTGTTTATAGTTTATATAACTTATAGGTATACAAATAAAATATATATTTATAAATAAATAGTTACTGACATATTTGTATAAGTTTTTCAGTCTTTTCATAATCCAGGTTACTCAGAAACTCATCCAGAGCCTTTCTACACCCAAATATCGTCGTATCTTTAAGAGGTTTAATTTTACTTATGCGATTGTACAATAGAGGAGCCAAGAAATAAGAGAAACACTGTGCAAAAGTGGTTTTGCATGCTGGGACGTCATATACCTCATGCACTCTTCTGAGAGATTTGGAAACAGGTTTTTCGTAGATATGTTGTCTCAGGACTATTTTTTTTATAAAAAGTTGGCGAATATTTAGGACTTCAAACTCTTTGTACAACGCAGTTGTAGGATATCTAAATTTTTTTAAATTTATCACTTTTAGAATACATCTATGGGCCCTTTCTATTTTTATAAGAGTACTTTTTCTAGCACCACCCCAGGCAGAGATACCATAAGTTACTATCGATTGGCACAGTGCAAAATAGACAGTTTTGTTCGTAGCTTTGTCTTTTAAGTTTCTTATTTTTTTAAATATCGGTATAAGTTTACGAATGCGAGATTTTAGATTAAGAATATGTTGTTTCCAATTTAAATTTTCGTCGATCTCGACTCCAAGGTATTTTATACTTTTACTAGGAGATAAGACAGGGCACCCGCAAATACTTGCAGCAGAACAATTAGAGGAATGAGCTTTTAAATTAAAGTCGGTAGGTTGCAAGTTATGTTTTATACTAAATGTTATAAATTTTGTTTTTTTAAGATTTAATGTAAGCAAATTGCAATCAAGCCATTCAATTATATTTTTAAGACCAATCTCGGCTGACGATTTGACATCACTCCATGTTTTTTGTTGAAATAGGATTACAGTATCGTCAGCAAAAGTGATCACTTTTGAACCGGGCAATTCAACGTTGAAAAGATTATTAACATAAATCAGGAATAATGTCGGTCCAAGTACTGATCCTTGCGGCACACCGAAATCAACATTAAGCTTAGCGCTAAGGTTATTTCCAATTTTTACAGCCTGTGTCCTATTACTAAGATAGTTTTTTAAAAGATCAAGTGGTACACCTCGAATACCTATAGCCTCCAACTTGCAAATTAGCAGAGGGATTGAGACAGTATCAAAGGCTTTGGCTAAATCCAGAAAAACGCCAACACATTTATTCTTGTGGTCGAGATTACTAGCTACATTGGTAACTAGATGTTCAATCGCATCTATTGTTGATTTGTTCCTTCTAAAACCAAATTGATTATCAGAAAGAACATTATTTTTCTCCATATAATTTACAAGCCTAATGTTTATTAGCTTCTCCAGAACTTTAGCCACAGTAGGTAGAAGCGATATCGGACGATAATTAGCGATACTGTCTCTTTCCCCCGACTTGAAAACTGGAATAACAACTGAGTCCTTTAACACATTAGGAAACTTTCCACACGTAAAACATAAGTTGAATATGTGTGTCAAAGGTTTAATGAGAAGGTTTACACTTCGCTTCAAGAACACAGAAGATATTCCATCCCAACCAGTAGAGTTGGTACTTTTTAAGGACATAATAATTTTAGAAACTTCCGTTTCATCAGTTTTCAATAACACGAAGGAGTTCATCGGACTGTGTTTACCTTTAAATTTTTGCACAAGATCATCTTCCGTAAGCTTTAATTTTTGTAAGATGTCAGTTGATAGTTTGGATGCTATGTTAGTAAAAAACTCATTTACAAAATCGACCGATTCTTGAGGAGTTGATTTTATTTTTAATAATTCACAAGGCCCTTGAGATTTTTCAGAGTGATTTAGATTACAAACACGCTTTATGACATTCCAGGTTTTTTTAATATCACTCTTGGCAGCATTTAAGTCTGCTTTATCGTGCTCATTTTTCAGATTGTGGAGAATAGTATTACAATGATTTCTGTAACGCCTGTAGGTAAGTTCTAGATCTTTATCATTAGGTGCCTTCTTATGCCTTCTGTGCAACGTATCTCTGAACCTTATGCAACGCAATAGACCAGAGGTTACCCATGGTTGAAAAGTCTGTCGCCTATTGGGCACGGTTATCTGGTAACTGCTTTTTTGTCTGATTGCCGATAAAGTTTCGATGAGCAATTCAGTCGCTTCATTTGGATCTTGCAAAGTAGTTACATCAGTCCAATCAATGTCCTTCATAAGTTTAAAAGCTTTCTCATAATTTAGTTGTAGCAGTGTCTTTTCTGGTCTTTTATACTTACTTTCCTGTGTTAAAGGAATAATACAGTATATACTACTGTGGTCAGTAACTGATGATTCACAGACTATTGTTAGCATTTTAGAATTAAGCTTTGCGAAACAGTGATCAATGCATTTATTGAGACGCGTAGGAAATTGATGGCTAGGTAGTAGACCGTATGTGGCAAGAAGATTCAAATACTCATCGGATTTCAGGTCAGTAGTATTGCAACTCACGTCAACATTTAAGTCCCCGGTCAGATAAACATTAGGTACGTGTTTAATATCTATTAGAAGTTCTTCCAAGGACCCAACAAAATTAGCGAGAGAGGCAAACGATGGTGATCTGTATATACAAATAAAAGCATGGCTTTTACCTATTCCTACCACCAAACAGTCCGCATCAGCAAAATTTGGCTCATATACTGTGACATGTTGTAAATAGCTCCTTATATAGACAACTACACCACTGTTCTGGTTAATATGGTCTCTAGTATGAAATGAATCAAAGTGCTCAAGTTTAGGTATCAAGTCTGAATTTTGTAACCAACATTCGGTGAGAATAATAATATCAAAGTCTATTTTACTCCTAGCTATAAAAACTTTAAAATCTTCAAGATTTTTATGTATGCTTCGTATATTTTGAACAATAATTCTAAGAGATGATTCCGTTCCAAGTTTGTATTGCGGAAACGCTTCTGGATCCTCGACCAAAAATGAATCACCAACGTTGATAGTATTATCAACCTCGGTGACTATCTCATCTATGTTGTTACCCATAACAACCATATTTTACTCTAGCAGTAGTAAAATTATAGTTTTGGTCGAAGATTGTAGTTTCTGAGATCAGCAAGTTAATTTTATTATTGCCGGACATGAAGTTTGTATAGTGAACTGGTATTAATAATGTCATATAGATTTCCAAATAAGATATAAAAAATGAAATATAATAGTAGTATAAAAATATTATGAGACAATATATAATAATTTGAGACAGTATAGAGAGACAATATATAATGAATTGAGTTCAGTCGTGGTATCGGTCGAGTGCGGACGTGTGTCGCCGCACAGCGTGTCTTTTTTTTATGATTGGCTACCGGACCTTAAAGTCAATTCCTTGTTACTCCTTAAGTAATATTCATGTAAAGACCATCCCACCGGGCGGTCCCAGACAGAGATAGATGTTCTTCTGCTAGTTTGGACCAAATAAATCTCAGAAAGCACTTCTCGGATTTGTGGGATTCGAACCGCCTCCTCACCGGTTGGAGCCGACCGCGGGCCGCGCCCTCAACCACTGGACCACGCTGCGAGTGTCGCACAATGCCAAATTAACAACTGCTACGAGTGAACGCTACGAAACAACGACGTCACCGCTACGAGACAGCCTTGCGGTGGGGATACTTGCTACGAGCGCCTACGAGACTTACGATTCATCGCCTACGCGCACCGTTGCGGGTCTCATCGCCACGCGCCTTGTTTACATTATTTTATGACCAAATATTTCAAGTAAGTTGCATAATTATTTAAGCGGAATTATATACCCAACAACTACATAAAACAACTATATTAATCTGAGGCAAAAATCGAGATTAATATGTCGCTACAACGAACACCTCCTAAAACACCTATCACTACGACTATAGGACATACCCAGTCGGAATCGGATCTGAATTTGTTACAACTTACTGACGCATCTTTTATAAATGTAAACCGAAACAAGCGCCCGCGCCATACCCATTCACCGGATGGAGAAGATCGCGACCTCAAACATGAAATAGTGGGGCTATTGAATAGCTGGAAATCCGAGCTTGATGCGAAATTCAATGACATGTGCGCAAAACAAAACTCACTTATCGCCAAACTCTCCGCCGAAATCTCAGAGCTAAAAACACAAACCTTTAAAATTAAAGAATCCAACGACGAAATAATAACCTCAATGACCTTCGTAAACAAGCAATATGAGGAAATAAAGTCTGGACTAGACTGTCTGCAGAAGGAAAGGTTGGAACAACGGAAGTGCTTGGAGAAGCTAGAAAGAAAAATTCAAGATCTTCAGTTAAAATCTCGATCCTCTAGCATCGAAGTAAGAAATGTTCCACCGAAAGATAAAGAAAACTGCGATGATCTCATAAAAAACGTCATTGACATTGGACAGGCCGTCGGAATCGCAATCTCCCCTATGGATTTAAGAGATATACACCGTTTACCGGGCAAAAACGGCTCAACCCGTCCAATTGTTGTTGAATTCCAGACCGTCCAAATGAAGTCGAATACCCTGTCCGCAGTTCGCGAATTTAACAACAAAAAGAAAACTGTGGAAGATAAGCTCAACACAGAACTGTTAAATATCCCCGGAAAACGTCAACCAGTTTATGTAGCCGACTACTTACCTGTGAGCTCCAAAAAACTGTTCCACGTAGCCCGAGAATTCGCCAAGCATAATAAAATTAAATACTGCTGGACCTCCAACGGGAACATATTCCTTCGCAAAGAACACGGGGATAAACAAATACTTATTTCATCGGAACAATGTCTGCTGGATTTAAAGAAAAACTTGTGACTAACTAATCATCCATTATCACCTTTTCTATACTCTTATTTTCTGCTTTTAATTACAACGTTAATCTCTACACTTCTCATACGTATTTATGTCTTAAAAAAAAATAATGATCTTGTTGTTATAGCTTTTTATCAAATTTTTGTAAAAAGAAACAATGCAACGACACAACTATTTAATCAACATCACACAAACATCACCCACGCCCCTACAAACTATACAATCACAACCTTAATCACACACCCTCTATCTTACCCACACACCTCACAAACACGCTATGTGACACACCCTGACACCTATATATATAATAAATGGCCAACATAAACAATATCAACACAGAACTAGACGCACTTGATCCCACAAATTCTTATGTCTGTCGACCAGAGGATTGCCTTTCATTCCTTCCACACGCGAAAGAGGCTGTCAAATTATTTCATTTAAACATTCGTAGCATTAACAAAAACTTTGACCAACTACGAGTATTACTGACAATGACCGACGTAAGATTTGACGTCATCGTTCTGACAGAGTGTTGGCTACGTGGGGCGGTCAACTTACCCACTTTAGAAGGATACATTACTTACTCCACAAGCTCCACGCTCAATCAGAATGATGGCGTTGTCATCTACACTAAAATAAATCTGGCTTGCAAAATTAGTGAAGCAAAACTGAAAGACGCAACTGGTTTGATCTGCCAAATAAATAAAAACGTTACGATCGTGGCAGTATATCGTTCACCTTCTTTAAAAACCCGAGAAAACTTCAAAAACTTTGTAAGTAGCCTCCATGAGGTCTACAGCAGTCTATCCACCGATATAGTCTTAGTTGGCGACATAAACATCGACATATGTTCTAACAGCTCAGACACCCTATGTGACGAATATTTGACCTTCCATGCGACCCACGGACTCTTCCCAACACATACCTACCCTACGAGAAATAAAACTTGTCTTGACCATTTTCTCGCGAATCCAAAGGTCGTCGCTACAACTCTAGTACTCGAGTCCTACGTAACGGATCATATGCCAATCGTCTTATACATGGATACTACTGCACCTTCTAGTAAACCAAAAACAAATAAAACTCTTTTGAACTATGACAAAATAAAAGCAGATCTAGAAAACACCGATTTCTCAAATGTACTAGCACTAAATGATGCAAATTTAGCTACCAACGCACTTATAACAATAGTCTCAAACATCATACGGAACAACACAAAAACAAGCACGGTACCTAGAAAACACAGAATCTTAAAGCCATGGATATCGCCAGGATTACTCCGTTGCATAAAGCACCGAGACAGACTACATTCTAAAGCTAAAAAAGCACCAGATAACATGACAACTAAACTAATCTACACGCGTTACAGGAATTACTGCAACCGCCTATTACGTAAACTAAAAACAGCCTATGAAAAAAGCCTCATTGACAAAGCTGGTAAGGATCCAAAAGCGCTCTGGACAGCAATTAAAACCATCACTAACACTCAAAAAGATAAAGGTAGTCCCACTGAACTACTCCAGATATTCGGTGACTCCAAAACGTCTGTAAATCATGTCTGTGATTTCTTCGCTAGTATAGGACAAAAGCTGGCCAACGAAATACTCGCCTCCCCATCTGCGCAAAGCAACAACTCTGAAACTCCAAAGGCTAGTAATCTAGCCTCTCCTAATAGCCCGGTTAACTCAGTCGCTATCATGCAAGTAGACGAGTCTGACATCGAGTCCATAATTCTGCGTCTGCGCACCGACTGTGCCACAGGCTGGGATGGCATCTCATCACAAATAATCAAACAAGGCCGCCACGCTCTCATACCACCTATCACCCATATATGCAACCTCGCAATAAACACAGGAGTATTTCCAGAAAGGCTAAAAAAAGCGATCGTACTCCCAATTCACAAGAGTGGGGACAGAGACTGTGTTAACAACTATCGCCCTATAGCGGTACTCTCCTGCATCTCGAAAATTCTTGAGAAAATACTAAACCGGGCAATCAAAGATTTTTTAGATAAATATAATATCCTAGCTGATAACCAGTACGGTTTCCGCTCAGGTTATTCTACTGAAGATGCCATACTAGACTTGACAACAACAATTGTAAAAAATTTGGACAGTAAAAACAAATGCTTATGTATATTTCTGGATCTCTCTAAAGCATTCGACACGGTCTCTGTTCCCATTCTCCTGGCAAAATTGGAAAGGCTAGGCATACGAGGAAACGCATACAAAATAGTTAAAGACTTCCTAACGAACAGGAAACAACAAGTCAGAATAGGAAATATCCATAGCGAGGAGGTTACAGTGTCCTACGGTGTTCCGCAAGGGAGTATTTTAAGTCCAACCCTATTTCAGCTCTATATAAATGCACTCTGCCAAATCTCTCTCCGTAACACTAAAATCTTCACGTATGCAGATGACACGGCAATTTTCGTCTGGGGACCAGATTGGAACTCCGTAAAGGAAACAGCCGAATACTCTTTGTCAAAAATTATGAATTGGCTTACAGACAACTTGCTGACGTTAAACCTGGATAAAACGTACTATGTTGCCTTCTCAATAAAAAAGAATAACGCCCCACCCCAACATTTTTCTATTACAGCCCATACTTGTCTTTCTCTGGACGACTGCACATGTCAACAAATCGATCAAGCCGAGTATGTTAAGTACCTAGGAGTATACATTGATAGCGGACTGAGGTGGGACAAGCAGATCGACACAGTCACCTCCAGAGTGAGGAGACTAATACACATATTTAAATCACTTAGAGACTGTGCCCCACTGGAGAAATTAAAACTCATTTACTTAGCCCTATGTCAGTCCATTATCCAGTACTGCATTCCAGTTTGGGGCGGCGCGGGCAAGACACTTCTACTACGTCTGGAAAGAGCACAAAGAGCTGTGTTGAAAGTAATGACTAAAAAGCCTTATAGATACTCCACCGAAAACCTATACGTCGACTGCAAAGTGCTAACAGTTCGTCAGCTCTTTGTGCTCAAGTCCATCTTGAGAAAACACCGAAGTGCTCCACGACCCGACCCAGGTAGACGTAACAGGATATATCTATACCCTCATACTCGCTGCAAAACATCATTCGCCAGAAAACAATTCAATAATATGAGCATAAAACTATACAACGTAATTCACAAGGAACTTAACATCGCAGGGCTAAACACACACAAGCTTAAAACTACCCTTACAGACTGGCTTCAAAATTTAGACTACAAAAAAACCGAAGAATTACTGACATACATCGCATAAACTACAAACACAAACATAAAATACACTAACATATCACAACCACCCACAACACAAATAATAAATCACAATATTACAAACATTCCTATACACACATACACTCACACAACCTACAATACATGATCCACTTATGTAATAACAAGTTATAACAACATATCTCTTTTACCCAGCGACTATTTCTTTTACTCGCACGCACAAAAAGTGTAAAATGTATCTTAGAGCACTACAAACGACTGAACACTGCCTCCCAAAATACAAGCTTCCGCTTAGTTTGGGGACAGTATAAGTACCTATAGCACAATACTTTTACTAATATCTAGCTGTAAGTCACTTTATGAACTGTATATTTTGAGACAATAAAGATTATTATTATTATTATTATTTATCCTTTTCTTTTTCGCAGCTCCTGGCTGGTTTTGACCACATTTACGGGCCAAGCCAAGTAAATGCAGCATGTGGTGTATTTACTGGGTTGTATGATGAGGTCCTACATTGTCTTCTATCTGCATGAATTTTCTTACAATCCTACATGTATTCAGGATCGCAGCCTTTTGCAGCACTATGTAAAGGGTTTCTTTAAGGTCTAATAATTTCAAACTTTGGAGGAGATAATTTGGAATAACACCTGTGGTGGAAAGAACTATTGGTATAATGTAGACTTTTTCTTGTCTCCATATTCTTGTGACTTCGTCTTTAAGTTCGGCATATTTGCTTATTTTTTCGGCTATTGTCTTTTGTAGGTTATGGGTATTAGGGACTGCGATGTCTATGAGGTAAGTGATTCTTTTTATTTTATCCTGAAGCATTATGTCTGGTCTGTTATAGTGGATGGTCTTATCTGTAAGTATGGCCCGATCATAATATAGTTTGTGTGTGTCATTTTCTAGAATAGTTTCGGGTTTATAATTGTAGTATGGAGTGCTAGAGTTTTCAATGAGACTATGTTTGATTGCTAGTTTTTGGTGTATGATGTTAGCCACTTGGTTGTGTCTGTGTGTGTAGTCGGTCTGAGTGAGGGTTGTGCATGCTCCGGTTATATGTTGAATGGTTTCTGATTGAATATGACATTTGCGGCATTTGTCATTTGTGAGGGTAGGGTCTTTAATAATATATTTTCTGTAGTTTTTAGTATTGATAATTTGGTCTTGTATGGCTATCATGAATCCTTCAGTTTCTGGGAACAGGTTTCCTATTTTTAACCACTTATTGGAAGCTGCTAAATTAACATGCGTCTGTTCCAAATCATGAGGATGCCTACCGTGGAGTACTTTATTTTTCCAATTTTCTATTTTTTGTTTCTGGGGATCAATGTCGATTGTGTCTTGTAAAATTTGTTCACTTAAGTTCAGCGGGGTGTAATTAAAATCATTATAAGTTATAGCCCTGTGTATGTCACTTGTGTGCGATTTCGTGTAGAAAAACGTTTTAAGTCTAGCGATTTGTTTCTGCCACAGGTGCCGGATATCGATTAGGCCTCTCCCTCCATTTTGCCTTTTTATAGTGAGCCGTTCAATTGCTGATTTAGGATGTAGGTAATTGTATTTTGTTAATGTGGTGCGAGTGACTCTTTCTAACTGCTCGATGTCAGTTTTTGACCATTTCACTACTCCGAATGAGTAGGTCAATATTGGGATAGCAAAAGTGTTTAAGGCTTTTGTAAGGTGCTTTCCTGATAAATGCGTTTTGTAAATTGCGTTCATTCGTCTCCGATATTCGGTACTAAGTGTTTGTTTAATTGATGTGTGATCGAGTGCTTTAAGTTGCTTGTATCCTAAATATTTGTATAGATCATTTGGTTCCATGGCTGCTATTGCGTCGGTGTCGTTTATCATATAATTGCCGGGTTTTATTTTGCCTCTAATAATATGTAACGTCCTACACTTATCTAACCCAAATTGCATATTGATATCTTGGCTGAATTTTGTCGTCGTTTCTATTAGAATTTTCATTTCTTTTTCAGTTTTTGAATATAGTTTAATGTCATCCATATATATGAGATGTGAGACAGTAGTTTCATCGGTATTTTGTTTAAAATTATATCCGCCCCGACACCGATTGAGTAAGTGAGACAAAGGATTCAGGGCGAGGCAGAACCATAGAGGGCTCAGCGAATCACCCTGATAGATACCCTTCCTTATATTTATCTGTCGAGTCACAAGAGTGCTGAGATGGTTATTCAGCTGAAGAGTAGTTTTCCATCGTGTCATAGCTTTGCGCAGAAACTCTATTATTTTAGTATTAATTTTGTATATCTCTAGAATGTGTACTAACCAAGAGTGTGGAATGCTATCAAACGCTTTTTGGTAATCTATGTAAGTGCAATGCAAGTTTCTATTTTTTGTAGTGGCATGTTTATGGATTGTAGAATCTATAATTAATTGTTCCTTGCACCCCATGTGGCCGCGCCTACATCCCTTCTGTTCCTCTGCTATTATTTTATGATGTTCGATATGTGAATTGATTTTATTTGTTAATACTGATGTTAATATTTTATAAATTGTGGGTAGGCAAGTGATAGGTCTGTATTGAGAAGGATCTGATGTGTGTTTAGACTTAGGTAGCATGTACGTTATTCCTGTTGCAATAAATTCGGGTATGTTTTGTTTTCCTAATACTATATCTGTACAATTTTTAGCAATGGATTTGTGTAGTATCGTTAACTTTTTAAACCAAAAATTTTGAATTTTGTCTAATCCTGGTGACTTCCAATTATGTAATCTAGCTGTAATATTTGCAATATCAGACTCTGATATCTCATTAAATTCCATTTCATCTATTGCTCTCCATTTTGTTTCTTCTTCTGTAATCCAATTAGCTTTATCGTTGTGATGTACCTGCTCTTCCCATATATTAGACCAGAATGTTTCTAATACTTCTTTTGAAGGCATTTCCATTTCGTTTTCCATGGTTGAATTGGGGTGTGGGTTTTGTAAATTCCTATAGAATACTTTTTCATTCGTAGCAAAAATTGCATTATCATTTTTACGCTGCTGTGCCTTCTTATATCTCCTAAGCCTATGGACTTTAAGTGCTAGTTTCTGCTTCAATGTGTCTAAATACTCCTTAGGTTTCCTATTGTTATTTTCGTGTCTAGTGTGCGTGGTATTAATATTAAATATTGCTTCAACTCTTCTTACTACCTTTTGTGATCTACAGCCTTTGATATATTGTGTTAGCCTGCCACAGTCGGCTCTTAATTTTTCAATGTCTTTTTCTAGCCTAAGCTGCCATGCTGGTTTGACATTTTTCCTAAATCTTATATTTATAGTGTGTTCCGTAATTTTGAAATTAAGTTCTTCAGCAATAACGACCGCTGTGCAATAAACGAGAGTATGTATATCAATTAATTGT
Source organism: Hecatera dysodea (assembly GCA_905332915.2). Lineage (NCBI taxonomy): Eukaryota > Metazoa > Arthropoda > Insecta > Lepidoptera > Noctuidae > Hecatera > Hecatera dysodea. Next base: position 2,541,006 of record HG995286.1, read on the forward strand.
GTGTCATCAGATAGAAACTGCTTTAGTATGATTTCATTAAATAAATTTACTAACCGGAAAAGGTTAGGGGTATTCTTGAGTTTCGGTAATTTTGGTCGGGCAGCTGGATCCATCCCAGAATATTGTGTGAGTGTGGTTCTAAATTTGTCAAGTATTTCTGTTACATATATATCTGTTATTGGGTTTGGATCCACAGCAACTGTCTCAATATCATTTTCTAACGTTAGGGTCAAAGATTCGGTTTGTGTAAAAGTGTTAAATGTTTGCGAGTTGTATGGCTGAGATTCAGTAAGCGATTGTAGTTGTTCTGACAGTCTATTTTCGTGTGTGTTTTGTGTGGTATTGCTGGTGTCTCCATAATTTTCTGCCTGTATTAATTGTGTACGTACTTCGTCTTTTAATTCATCTATTTCTTTATGTGATATAAGTTTATTCCTAATTATAGCTCTTCTTTGGTCTGATATTCTTTGTTCTGAAACCGTAATTTCAGGGTATTGTCGTGTAAAAATTGCATGCAGTTGTTGTCTGTAAGTGGTCATATCGGTCTCTAGTTTAGTAATGAGGAAGTAAGTTCGCATGATGAATAGGTTAACTTCTTTGCTCCATCTCATGCGAATTCTTGGTTTGCCAGCCTTGGTGGACGCGGGTAAGAAGGTAGATACCTCCCGCGCAACATCCGAGCCTGAAGTGCTTTGGGCTACATTAAAACTAGTAATAGGAGGTGACGACGGTATAGATGGTGAAGATCTTCTGGAGGGTGTGTACGATACTGTGCTAGGACTATACGGTTCTACAGGGGTGTTTGTCCTGTCAGTTAGTCTGTCAGTATCGTCAGTAATTTCGGCTGTAACATCTTTGCCGGTGGGAGCCCGCCTGTTCAACTCCTCACCGCTGACGGTTCGCATGCTGAGACACCCAGCGTCAGCTCCAGGTGCGCCCCGGCGATCGCCCCCGGGCAGCGACACTATACGTTTATTTTTTGAACGTGTCTCCATGTTGAATGGGTATCCAGAGCCACGTTAGCCACGCCAGTAATTTCTCAATCGTGTGTCCGCCCCCCACGTGATTAGATGTTCAATCAGGACGTGTGGTTGTTTAGGGGGCTTATTATTATTATTATTATTATTATAATTAAAATGCATATAATATTACTGTGAGAGTTCAAAAAAGTATAAAACAAAATAGTAATCAAAGTGAAAAAGTACCATATTTTCACATGATCTTCAACAACTGCTAGTCATTCAGAGATGAAATCCCTAAGTTGATTTAGAGAATTGATGACTATGGCAGGCTGTCCATCTTCCTTTCGTAGGAGTATGTTTCCTCTTGAGGCCCAGCAGTACTTATACGAACCATTTTTCGTTAGTTCTCGAGCAGCAGCCAAAATCTTTTTAGACATAAAAGTTAGAGACTCCGATATATAAACCCGTGAGGAAGCTCCAGTAAATCCTAAGATATCCGTACTTAATGGTTTCCCTTTGTTGTCAGAGTTGTATTTTTTCACACCTTTTAGCATTGCTTCTTTATCTTTAGTGCTCTGGTACTCAATAACAATAGGTCCCTTTTTCTTGCCTCTTCTGTAAATAGCCGTACGTTCATCAATTGGTGGTATTTTTAGGGTGTTATATACTTGATTAACAATATTCTGCACATCTTCGCTATCGTGTTGAGGAATATTTCTTATTTCAATTGTGTTTCTCAGAAGTTGTTTTTGTAAAATGTTGACCTGAGTTTCCAATAAGTTAATACGCTCTATAGCTGCTTCATGCTTTGTTTCAAGGGTTAACACCCTGTCGTGGACATCCTTGTAATTGGCAGCATTTTCTTCGAGCTGTTTTTTTATTTCGAGGTTAGACTGGAGTATCTCACTATTTTGCAGTTTAATTACAGCCATCTCAGTAGTCATCATTTCCTTGAAGGACTTTAGAAGGTCACTTTTTAGGTCCTCAAGTTGTGTTTCATCAGGATTTCTCCGCTTTCTTGTGTTTATATTTCGTGTACTTTCTTGGCTTTGTGATACATTTTCAAGGGTAAGATCTGGATGCGACGAGGACTTAATAGGTGATCGTTGCATTTTATCTGGATTCCTTGCGTATACTACACGCGCTGGCCAACTCACAGTCGTACGTACAATCCGTGGCCTTGAAGCAGTGACGAAGGCGTGCGGTGTAAGTGACGACGTCACACGTCCCGCGCACAAAAGATAGCAGCGGCGCAGGCAGCGCAGGAGCAGGACAGCAATTATCAGGTGGTTCCTTTTCCCTCGCGGGTCGCGGGTGCGCGGGCGCACCTCCGCTGCGTCGATTGTAGGTGTACGCAAGAATGACAATTAAGCAGTCTCAGTTATGCACTAGTATCGGGTAAAGTAAGTACTTATTAAATGCGGAGCAAAGAATCACACGTCTGTTCTCGATGCGAGTTTGGGCGAGAATGTATGTGTGTTCGGTGAACCAGCGCCAATTCATCTGTCAGTCTACTACTAGGAAGCAACTAGGTATATTGTCTGCAGAGTTGATTCAATCTAGTCTACAGTCCCTAGATAGATAACATCAGTGTAATGTAATGATGAGCCAGAGTTCAACCATGATTATCTGATTCCCGTGATGTCTGCAATTGAACCCACCTTCCGATGACCCAGAGATATGGTTCCGTAACATGATGGCAGATTGGCAGGCAAAAACATAATGATCTTCTTCATATGGCTTTTTAAAATATTTCTATACTAATACTATAAAGAGGAAAGATTTTTTTGTTTGTACCGAAATAACTCCGAAACTACTGGACTGATTTATACTTTTTTTATTTTTCACCAATGCAAAACTATGTGTATATTATTATCAGAGAGTACCATAGGCTATATTTTATTCCCATATTCCGCCATATTAAAGCGCGGGGCGCTGCTAGTGGTTTTATAAAACACATCGCTCCAAAAAATCTTCATGTTAATTGGTTAGCATAAGGCTATCTATCTCGATACGTTAAGATGGTCACCCATCCACAGACCGATCTTAGCAAACATTGCTTAACCTTGAATATCGATCCATGCGACTGTTATTACTTAGCCACCAGCTATACTAGCAGCGCCCCGCGGTTTCACCCGCATAGTTCCCGTTCCCGTGGGAATATGGGGATAAAGTATATCCTATGTCACCCGAGGTTAGTGTAGCTTCCCAACAGTGAACTGTTTTTTTTAAATCGGTTCTGTAGTTTCGGAGCCTATTTAATAAAACAAACAATCAAATCTTTATAATATTAGTATTAATATTTAAACCATCCTGTTACACTGCATCTTGTGTTATCTCTAATTTTTGTAGTCAGAATGTAGTAAAATATCCAGTTAAATACCCTAAATATAATATTAAAATAAATAATTCATGTAAATCAAACTGTAATCAACAAGATTTCTCATAGTATCAAAATATGAACAATCAAATTAACGTACAATGGCATGCTTAATTAAATTGAAGCAATTGGTTACAAAAAAAAACAAAAAGAAATGAAACTATTTATTTCAAAATGCATTCATAATTACTTACATGAGAGTAACGCTGAATCTTTTTGAGGTAAGATTATGTGCGCTGCCGGTTTGGGTTTATATGTGACTCGCTCACATATCATTTGGCCGTTAGTAGACACACACGCAGGCCACGTTTTTGTGATTTGCAAGTGTAAGTGTGTCATTTATCAAATTCACTTATTAAAATTGATTGAGTCAGGCGTTACTTTGCGGAAATCCATTTTAAATTTCAAAATGAAAATAATATATCTAGTTTTAATTTCCGCGAATATTAGTGGGTTGCAGGTATGCACCTCCCGTGACCTCCCTCTATATTATGCACATGCAAGATTACTAGGCAAATGCAAGGATTTTATGCACAAGCAGGAAGGCAAAGCAAAACCCAACACACACACTCACACACACACACACTCATTGACAGAAGGACTGAGAATTGTTAGTTATTTATAAACCTTTGGGTTTCCGTGAAAAGTCCTACTGTAAAACAGATAACACACATGTAGTTCATATTCATGATTTGCGGATCGCATAGAATGGACTCGAAATGAAAACATAGTGTTAGGACAGAAATGGACACTGCCAAAAGACAAACCCACAGAAGCCTACACATTGCATGTTTCAACACGCACTTGCTCAAAAAAAAAAAAAAAACGCACTCAGCACGCACGCACTTGCTCAGTTTTATAGCACTTAAAGCTTGCCTCACATTATAGGTATAACATTAAGTGACGAAGGTGTCCAGAGACATATCGGAATATGTATTTCAATAGCGCTGTTCACAAAAAAGAAAAAACAAGATATTAGGGCAACCCGATAAAACTGTCGGCGACGACAATTTACCGGACGCTCCGCCACGATCTCTGTCGGGTCAGATATAATGTATGTAATATTCAAAATACTCTTTTTATATCGCCTTTCATACTTGTCGGCTCGTTGCGGCGAAGGCACCCGCCAGGAGGAGTACAAAACCTAAATCATGTATTTTGTAATCTTACTCTTCCTTTAACTTTCGCATTATATCATCAATGTATTTTTTTTTTTTTAATTTTGCAGCATTTGCTGAGATGGGGGACCTTTTTTGGCCTCGCAAAGTTTAAAATTAATAATAAGCTTTTATTCTTCTATATTATTTTATTTTTTGCGAGTTCTAAATAAACATTTTTTGTTTCTTTCTTTCTTTCTTCTTCTATCAAAGTAACGTAATAAATAATAAAATAAATATTCTACAGTAATTATAGAACTGTAAGTCATCACTTCTTTATTCGCTTACTTATCTTTTTCTTTGAAATGTTATAACTTCATTTCGCTCAGCAATGATTAGATGCAATATTTCCTGTTTCTAATTAAGTACCAAATTACAACCAGATCGTCGTCCATAGTAGGTACACAGAAGCGATCAGTAGTGAGTCAGGCAGTGATTAACGATGGTGTTGCTCACATAAGGTCGGACTGGCCTGCCAAAGTAGCGGAATTAGTTCGTAAGAGTCACCGCAGCCCAAGAACGCAAAGGGCATTAGGAGGAACACGGATGGGTTTTAATCAGAGTCCGTACCGCTCGGCTCAGAGTGGAAGCCATTTAATGATTTTCTATCCATAAAAAAAGGTTGGACTTGCAGCTTATAGTGTGAACAGCAAGACCCGACAGTCGGCCAGCGATAAAACTGTCGTCCGAACTAATGTCATCGAGTAAAAAACTTGCACTGAAGCCACTGTGTTCGTACAGCAGCTACCTACATAGGTATATACGCTTGTATGTGGTCGCAGGAAACGTCCATTAGTTATTATGATGTTTGTGCTCGCTGCTATTTAGTGACACCGTCCTAATTCTGTGACAGTGAAGCAGACAGCTAGTTGAACAGCTGAATCTTCCTGATGAATTGTTTAACAAACAAAATTAGTTTAAATATGTTAACTCCACGCACTGCTAAGGCTCTAGGCAGTGGCATTCTGGCGAATGCGATTGCTAAGACGTCAAATATGTATGGAGTATATCAATGCTGTCGAAATGCCAGGTGACCAATCACAAAGTTTTCACATTTCAACGGTCGCATTCGCTTACAGAGTGCCAATTTGTCTGAAGTCTAAGCCGAATAGTGAAAGTGCTTATCGTTAAAAACTGATTTATCGCCATAAAAGAGCTACAAGACAGTTAATGGTGTTGTTTTAAAGTGTTTAGTTTAACAGGAAGTTAAGTTAGTCAACAAGATCTCGTCTCGAGCGTTAGGGTCGCTTCGTTGCGTCGCTTCGCCGCCTTGTCGCGACGCTGCAGGATCTTGATAAAAAAGCCCAATCAGAGCAAATCGATTATAGCAGTCGACTCGCTGCAGTCCGGTGGAGGTCTGTCTGAGTTTTCGCGAGAATGCGAGTGGGTAGCTAATTTTTATTAGGGTTCCGTAGCCAAATGGCAAAAACGGAACTCTTGTAATTTCATGTCCGTGGGTCTGTCTGTATGTCACAGCTGTTTTACTCGGAAACTATTAAAGCTACATAAAAGAAAATTGGTAGGTAGGTGCAAGCTGTGAACCACTATTCAATAGTGCTGTGATATTATGGAAAAATATTTTTAGGTGTGGCACTCCATACATGTAATTGAGAGATCAAAAATAAAATAAAATTTCAACAAACATAAGCTCTTTCAAAATGAAATAGAGGTTTCTAAAATTTTTTTTGAAGGCTATAGTTTTTGCGATATATGCTTCCAAATCGGAAAAAATATGTATCCTCTAATTTTTAAACTATGAAGGTGAAAAAAAAAAAATTGAGCAAATATAACTTCACAGACACTTCCAATGAAAATTAGTAATAGTAGATTTTAACAGTGAATTAAGGAACCCTTCACTATACGTGGTCCGACACACACTTGGCCGGTTTCATAAACTAACGTCGCGCGCGCCAAGCACCCTTCACAACACCCATGCGTGCTTCGGTAAAGCTACACGCCACACGTCGCCCACACACCGGCCACACTGGGCTACACAATGGCCACACAGTGTTTACGCGCTCTACTCAAAGTTTATGAGTTCATTCACGCATACGACGCTAATTGTGAACAATTTACTACCAAGTATCCATTAATTAATTATCATTATTTTATAATGTATTAATAAATACCCTATAACGTGTCATGATAATTTATTTAAGCCATAATCGCTGTCTTGTAAAATTTTAGAAATAAATACTCGTTCACCCTGTTAATTTTCACTGTGCGGCGCAAGTGGAGGTTTCCGCTCCTATCGTGCTGAGTAAGTGTGCGCTAACTTCGTTAGTTGTGTGTGTGTGACGAGAGCTGATCCGCCACTGCTCCGTCGTGCGACACTTGCTATAAAAAACTCAGTATCAACAGCTTTCCGCATGTTTTTATAATATTTATTTGATTGTCAAACATTGTGTAGGAGACGCACATAAATGCGTTATTGAAATAGAGTGCTTACATAAATAGTCTCCGAAACAACTAGGATACATTATTGTTTTGTTTTTCTTTTACAATATTTTAGTTTTTCTCATTGCATAAAAACTTTGTAAAACCTTATGGAAGAGGGCACTGGCTCCTGTAACACAGATTTATCACCTAGCACAGGTGCCAGAGACTTCACTGATTTTGTAAACCTTTCTTATGCCAATAAAGATTATTATTATTTTCTTTATTTACTGTACTTAAATAAAGAGTATTTTAATTTTTAAATATTAAAATACAGAGACATAAAAATATATAAACATTGTAGCCCACCGGTATCGTTCCAATTAAGCTACCAGCGGTCACGGCTCCAGAGAAAGTCTTATTATTATTGTTATTATAGCGATCCAAATTTCTATTCGTGTTACCTCGAGCGGTAGATCTTCTGTGATCGTTACTCAGAAGCTCTAGACAAAGTTCCATTCTATCAGCAAAAGCGATTGTCGAAATACCATAACACTTCTGCTGTGGTATTTCGGCCAAATCCAACAAACATTTTGTCAAAATGACAAATCAAAATGTCAAAATGACAAACGCTATCAAAATGATAATTTGACAGCGTTTGTCAATCCCAAACATTTTAGCCGTTTTGAAAACCGCTGACAGAATATCACATATTACCTATGTAGAGCGTAGAGTCTCGGGTAAAGTGATCACAACAATATAATTGTACGAGTTTGATGACTGTTGGAAAATTTTATAGCTACACAAATGATGCATGTTCAAATGTACTTAACTGTAAGAGTAGATAACTCAGTTGAATCAACGTTGAACTTGTAAAACGGGTACTTGGCAGCGTGTGTGGACCGAGTCAAATCTCAGAGCCTAAGGGAAGGTTCATATCTGACGGAACATGCGTCGCGTATTATCGTTCGCGTAACGCCAGAACAGACAAATGTACAGAAAAACACTTCGCCGTTCACACTCAACCGATGATACGTTAGTGCGTCGAGTGTGAACGGTCAAGTGTTTTTCTATACATTTGTCTGTTCTGGATGTATTTCCTTTTCTCTTTAAAATCCATCCAAAGGTTGTCTTGAAAAGATCGCTTTCAGCGATAAGGCCGCCCATTGTGTCACCCTATGTAATCTTTTCATCATCTATATTTTCTGTTACTTATATGGTGTACATAATAAAGAGTATTCTATTCTATTATACGTATAACATTCTGTGAGATACTAAGGTCTCGCGAGGCAGTAATTATCGGTTAGGGGCGGCACAAAGGCTTTGTCTCGGCGTCACAGCTTCGCAACCTATTAATGCCTGATGTCTCAAACGGAACGTCCAGTACACGAGCCAGGTGGCACAGGCGCACCGATAAGCCTTTGAATAGAGTTAATGGAATGGATCCAGCTTGACTGCGTACACTGAACACGTACCTTGCACCGGCCAAAGCAGATCAAGATAGCAACCATGGACACAACTACGGAGTCATAATAGCGTCATCCATACATACCTACATAGGTAGTACGAACAAATTGAAACGTATGTTTGTTATATCAAAATAACAATCTGTTGGTTGTGAAATTCACTGGCATATAGCTGAATCTTTTCTTTTTACTTTTTTAGAATATCGTTGCCCCACACTAGGAATCTCTCCTGTATCGTGTGTACGTTTAAAAACATACAAACTCACAAACACAAACAGCCAGATCCGCAGGTCAGATCTGTAGGCCATACAAATATTTGCTCGGTGCGGGAATCAAAACCGCGACACGCAGCGCAGCAGCCAATCGCTCAACCACTGCGCCAATCGAGTCGTCAAGTCGCTGATTGCATTATAAAAGAAAAGAATTAGGGTTTCTTTTTAGTCATAGATAGAAAATGCTTTACGTAAGTATACCAAAACAAACAAACAGACTCGCATTCGAATTTACAATATTGTATAAGTTAAAAATTAAAAGTTATTTTAAGGTAAGACAAAAAAATGCAATACGTAGACTTCAGCAAATTTGCATAACAACATAGGTACTATCATTATTAAAGAAAGTAGTACGAACGAAAACAAATTGGAAATTCAGAAGATAATCTCAGCACTGAGCAAGTTATTTTGTAAGCCACTCACACGGAATATACCTACACAGGAACGTTATCATGAAAATGGTTAGCAAGTTGAAAGTTACGAAGTAGTCGGTGGTACCTATGCAACGGCCGAGCACAGGATGCGCTGAAGTTCATAATCAGCCTTTCAACGTTCCCATTGCTGGGACACAGGCCTCCTCTCTAGGAGAGGGAATGGGCCGTAATCCACCACGCGGGCCCAGTGCGGGTTGGTGAATGTCACATGTCTTCGAATTTATGGTTCTAGGACATGCCGGTTTCCTCACGATGTTTTCCTTCACCGTTTTGAGAGCAGTGGTGAAGAAATGAATTACACAAAGTAATGCGCCTGGCTGGGTTTGAACCCGCGACCTACGATTCGTAAGTCGGGGCCGTTACCACTCGGACACCACTGCGCTGAAGTTGAATAGTTCCAAACTATCTGAACTGAGCCACTCGGCCGCTCCACTTCCCAAAAGTATATTGTGCTCTTGATCACACCTTGTATTTAAGCAGCCTTCAATCTTAGCAACATGCTCTATCTAAGTTTAGTAGTTTGGTCAAAACTAAACTTTGATTGTTGATTAAAGTTTGTCATTGATGCTGCGATGGCGCTTTCGTCGTGGTGAATGTAATTAGGCTTAGAGAATATAGCTAGGTAGTATCTAACTACCAAGTCACCCAGCTCGTAATTTCTTTGAAAGTACAAAACATCGGAAACTCAGACAAAACACGTTTTGGCAATAATTTCATTATACGACTGGAATTTCCTGTCTGTGTTTTCTGATAGCTACAACCTGCGAGCCTTTAAGTCAAGAATGAATAGGTTACTCAGAAGTTGAACCATAAACGCTTTACGTCAGGAAAGACTGGCCAAACGCCCGACTATCTACACTAATATTAGAAAGAGGAAAGATTTGTATGTTTGTTACGAATAAACTCAAAAATTTCTAGTCCGATGTCAAAAGTCAAAAATTCTTTTACCATTAGAAAGCTACATTATCCCTGAGTAACATATAGGACATATTAAAATACATAAATGTTGAAGTTTATGTATTTTTAACCGACTTCTAAAAAAGGAGGAGGTTCTCAATTCGGATGTTTGTATGTTTTTTTTTTTTTTTTTTTTTTATTGTTTGTTCGCGCATAACTCCGTCGCTTGTCAACCGATTTGAAAAATTCTTTTTAATTAATTTTATCGAAATCAACTAAGCGGTTTTCGAAAAATCAACAAAAATCTAAAAAAAATATGTACATTTTCTACATTGATGACCTCTTAGTTTACTCTGCGGAGGAGCAGTACGTTTTTTTTACACCAATGTGATTGGTTCGTTTAGGTGGGGGAGGGGAGGGGGTGTAGGTACCACTAAAAAGTAAAAATAAAAAAAAAACTTTTTACAAAAAATAAAACCGACTTCTAAACAAAAAAAAACAAAAAGTATAAAATAACTTTAATTTCGGAAGTCGGTGTGTTCAACAACAAAAAAGCAACCAAAAACACCGAGTTCCGAAATTAAAGTTATTTTATACTTTTTGTTTTTTTTTTGTTTAGAAGTCGGTTTTATTTTTTGTAAAAAGTTTTTTTAATATATCCTATGTTCCGTTTACTTCGTGCGAAGCCGGGACGGGCCGCTAGTCAACCATAAAAATACTTCGACTGAAATGCTTAACTACAGCTACAGCAAAATTAATATGTCAGAGGCATTTTTGAACTAGTATTTTTAACCTTCATGTTTATTTATATATTTACGTCAAGGTCCTGGTGTTTCTAATTTCAGGGCTTATATACATAATAGTTAGCACTCTGGAAGAGGGAATTGTTATTGAAAGAGAAACCTCGAAATCGGTTGGGGTTATCATTTAATAACTTTTTATTTTTCATCGAATTAAACCGTATTAAAAACCAAGTTCCAGTGGCCGACTGAACTAAAATGTGTAAAACGCATCTATGACTGCAACAGGAATCGTAATGATAATAATGTAAATAATCATCTGAATGATTAGCGAGATGCTCGTTACTGGATAAAGTTTTTGAAAAACAAATACTGTGAAGATTACAAACGAGATGCGCACGCGCACACACATACATAAGTCATAGTAGTTAGCGGTGGGTGCGCAACAACACGAGTCTCGCGTCGTGCGTGCGAATGTGAAGACCTGAATGTTGTCACTCTGTAAACAAATGCGTCAAGGCCATTGTGAGCTGCGATATGTTGCACAACTTTGTGAAACTCCGCGCCACTTCCCGCCACAGCGCGCCTCTTCCCGCCACAGCGCGCCACTCTGCACCGCTTGCCACAATCGCCACACTTCACGCGCTACCGCTTTAAGCGCCCTCAACCAAACATTGTTCGCCTATATTTAGACACCGTTATGGCTAGCTTTTAAATTAATTCACATATAAATAACGTACAGATTGAGTGCCTCGCCATTAATAAAACGCCATAATTTTACGACATAATTATCGTTTTATGATCACATTATTAAACGTAAAATGTATGTTAATTCCGATAGATAAATAATCTGTGCCTATGCATTAGGGGTCATTTGTCTGTGAAATATTGATAGCGTATCTAACGCGGCGGCGTGTTATCGCTAATTTAATCAATTCAATAGCAAAAGGTCGTGGCACTGTTTTAACGAGTTTCTATTGACGCAATAGCACGCTTACCAAAACAAGAGTCCAGTAACAGTTGAGTGCAAAGAGCACGCCGTGAGTACAGTGATCCCATAAACATCACCCGCGGACTGTACCTCGTTTGCTGCTCCAGAACAAGAATTCAGATACTATTCTATGTTGGACAATACCTGATCATTGAATCTATTAATCTACTAGTAACAGTAGCCACGACAAATTGGCAGTAATTATTATGTATTTGTGTTGCCCCACAGACGGTGCTCGTAACACTCTCATGTAGCCGACTGTTGTCTTAATTCTGATGTAATATCCTTGTTGTTATCTCCGAGTGCTATTAGCAATTATACGTACACTTTATACCCAGATGAGTGATCTAATTTGTACAAAACATTACCCACGGTCTGATAATAGCGCGGAGGGCGGCGCGCCGACATCGCCACATTACTCATTTAGATGACCTTATTAGCTCACCTTATATTTGATTACTACTCAAACTATAATTTTCACAAAGCAATACGTCGAGGAGTTTCCCATTCACTAACGAATCGAATTGTGTCACGTGTATGTAATTGTTTAATGAACGATATTCGTGAACGAGCCGCGCCGTGTGCTATAGCATTCGTCATTAATTACTTCATTGAACATTTGTTGTGTTGTAGAATTGATGTGATTCGGTTTTATTGTGATTAGTGTACACATTCATGAGTCGTGTCGTTATCTTCACGGAAGATTAATAGTCTCCTCCGCGTGACTTTAGCTATTAAACTTGTGTCACACTGATAGCGACAGCGCGCACCGTACCGCGCAGTGCCGCCGCCGCCCCGCATCGCGCGCAACGCCGGCTGCGGCCGCATCGGTCCACCGGCACAAACAAATATAATACACAAATAGCTCACAAAAATAGAGAATGCGAATAACTGACACACATCGAAGTGTTTTCGGCAGCATTAGTGAGATAAAGGCGGCGCGCGCGCACGCGGCCCGCGCCTGCGACGCGCACTTCCTCGCAAGCTTCAGTAACGACCATTTTATGACATGTATCGCGCCAATTAAACAGACTCCGAGGCGCGTGCCGCGACCTTAATAGAGCAAGTGCCGTCCGACGCTTCTCCACAACACTAGCCACTTTTTATGATGACATGCGTACTCAAAGAACTTTCTCATACACAATTGCGGCCTTTTTATATTGACGACGCTAATAATATTGGAGACTATAGAACTCTTGGCATGGCTCGACGCAGTATTTTTATATTTAATTTAATACGAATCCTGGTAAATAGTTGTGGTTCACACAAATATATCTCATATTCACACGTACATATTATGTATGTATATGTGGGTGTCGCTCGTGACCTGCCTAAAATGTGAATCATGTGATTTGGCACCAACGTTGGCTCCAACAGTACGTCACCGTTGTCCGGTTATTTCTGACACGCATTGTAGCTTGGCAACAATAAACAGAGCTTGTTTTTTTCGCGGTAGGCCTATGGTTGGCATCGCGACGAGCTCAGTCGTGCACTGCGCTCGCTCGCAGCACGACTCGTCTCCCCGATGTGCGCTGTGTTCCTACGATCTTCGTACGAAGACAGGACTGCTGGAACCACGGAGAGCCAACACGTGTGGTAGCGGGCGCTCAGGAAGCTGATGACATCCGCTGCCACTGTTCCCCGGTGGTTCATCTTCCCAAGGTTTCGACTTGATAGTGACACAGACATGGAATAAAACGCAGTCTTTGATATGCTACCTATTTCTGAATGTCGCCCACGTACCGGCGCGTTCGCAATCGATGCTTCGTTACGACAGGTCATGTTTATGTCATGTATATCAGCATAGTATTATGGTAATTGCACCGTTATTTATTTAGTTAAATTTAATTATTTAGACCTTACTTTGACATTGGCATAGTCACAGTAGGGATTATTGAATCATGTTAATATGCCTTAATGTGTATGTACCCACTATACATTATGATGATGATGATTGATAGCACTACATTTTCCCCATTATCATTTATTTTTACCGTTTACAATTGTGAAAATAAATGATCATCGGGATATGTACGTACTCGTATATGCAGCGAACAGAAATTGAAATATTAACGGAGATAAATTCATATTAACTGGCGATGCAAAATTTAAAGAAAACTGATATTTGATTGAACAGTTTATTTTGATCAAAGTGCCTACTTATTGAAAATGATTCACTCGATACGTTACGTATTTCCTTTTTTACCGATCTCATGGGCTGAGACTGACTCTCAAAGAAATAACATTTCATTAGTAATTAATTTTATATTTCCTAGTATGAAATCTATACATCTATCTTCTATCTATATATATAAAAATCAATTGCTGTTCGTTAGTCTCGCTAAAACTCGAGAACGGCTGAACCGATTTGGCTCATTTTGGTTTTGAATTATTGGTGGAAGTCCAGGGAAGGTTTAAAAGGTGAGAAAATATGAAAAAATTCTTGGAATATAGTAAAAACAACAATTTTACTTTCCTTAGAAACTATTACTTTCTGTCAAACATTAATTTGATGTTCGTCCCGTCAAATATAATTTAAAAGAATATTCTTTTTCATTTCATTTGTATAAGTATGACATTTGATATTGACAACCAACAATTTGTGATCGCTACTATTATATTTTACGGACTTTGGCGGGAAGTTCGCATTGTCTTGGCTGAATTTGATTTTTATGTGCATAATGCGGTTTTATGTATGATGCGATAGTGTATCATGCAGTTAATTAGTGTTTTCATGTGCAGCAATTGAAATGAATCCCTATTTCCCTTGGTCACAGCATCACGCGTGAACGGCTGGACTGATTTCGCTAATTCTTTTTTCGTTGTATTTGTTACTGTTACAGAAGAAGGTTCTTATGAAAGAAAATTTTGAAAAAAGGAAACATGGGCGAAGCCGGAGCAGGCCCTGAAACATGACCAAGTATTTTCCGGGGCTAAAATTGCATGCTCTAAAGAAAGACTAGAAAGAAACATGTCGAAAGCATTTCAGAGGCTGGACACTTGAGAGGTAAAGATTCACGTGTAACAGCAGACCATAAGCATGTCGAAGCATTTCCGGGGCTGGAATAGTGAGTGAAGACTCACAAAGTACCAGGACACTAGAACCATAATTATTTAACATCTAGCTATGATCCTTAGGAGACGAAAGAAAGAATACTGGGGGTCGAAAGAGAGAATAAATAAATGGCGCAGGCAGGTGAAACCGCGGGATACAGCTAAGAAGTATTTTAACTTAAAGAATTATGATGCTGGACCGATTTTGACGGGTCTTTTATTGGCCGCAGCTGATGTAATAAGGAGTAACTTAGAATACTTTTATTTTAGAAAAATTCGTATATTTTAGAAAAATGACGTAGATGCGATGTTCAAGTACTGTCCAATACCGCGCGCAGCTCACGCGCTTGTACTGTCACATCGGGCGCGTCCCATCACTTCTCCCACCAACGAATCAATATCACAAAGAATCGGGGGGTTAGTAACTATTCCACGCGGACGAAGTCGCGGCCAGAAGCTAGTCTTAAATAATTATAGGGTTCCAAACGTTCGTATGACAAAAACGGAACTCTTATAGGATCAGTCGTGAGCCTGTCTGTCTGTCACAGAGTCTCATTTCATCCTCCCATCCCTTATTTCCAAAACTTTTGAGCCTAGAATGTTGTGAAAAATACAGATGATAGTTATGTCCTTATGAATTACATAAAAAGCAATAACTTTTGCTCGCTTTCTTTCTTAACTTCCTATTTTTAAAGTTCTTATTGGTTTTTTTAAGTAACTTGTTAAAAATATTATTCGTTCGGAATCCTCTGCGCGTGCGCCTGATTCGGATCCGGCCGATTTCAATTTTGAAATATCGCTCAGCTGAGCGGCATAAGGACTTTGTTTAACTTCTTTGGGCATTGTTTTGAACTGCTATTTCGATTATAAACTTGTAATTTACTGTGTAATCTATACTAATATTATAAAGCTGAAGAGTTTGTTTGTTTGTTTGTTTGTTTGAACGCGCTAATCTCAGGAACTACTGGTTCGAATTGAAAAATTCTTTTTGGGTTGAATAGACCATTTATCGAGGAAGGCTTTAGGCTATATATCATCACGCTTAAGACAATAGGAGCGGAGCAGCGATAAAGAATGTTTTAAAATCGTGGATTCCACGGGGACGAAGTCGCGGGCAGCAGCTAGTTTCGAAATACATTCATTTCAATCTTCCTTTATTTCCTAGAATAGCTCCCTACTCGGTCAGCTTTAGTGAATGACTTATCATAAAACCTGCCTCACAATTGAGAACTCTTCGAAGTAATACGATTTACGAGGTAATAATGCTGTCACTATTATGTTGAATATAATATTACGTGTTGTCGGAATTGGTCGACCAATAAGTTACATTGCTTAGCTTGCTTGAACCACGGCGGGCGAGTGGAATACTCCGCTTGAATAATATATCAACTTGTCAATAATTACTTACGATGTAGGGTGAAAACACTGAAATATAATTTCAACGTGTATTCCGATACACGTTGAAATTATATTTCAGTGTTTTATATTTCAGTCTGTTTTCAATACCTACAATATTCCGATATTGTAGGTATTGAAAACAGACTCAACAAAAAAAAAGTGTATAAATATGCGTGTTTTATCTCATACTTTGTGGAGTTTACGAAATCAACGGTCAACGGACGTTTCTTTTTTTATTGTTTACGCCATGTTTCCGATGCAATAAAGTGTGGTTGACCATTTTTTAACACTCAAAATATATATTTTTTAATGTATTTTTGAATAAACAGGATTATTCTTTAGAAAAAAAAAAACAAATCGTGGTTTTTAACCACCATTGATTAGCAGATTCGAAACTCAAATTCTCAGTATTTGACCGAATCTGTGTATATGTATTTAAACACAAATAAATAAAGCAAATACGAAAAGTTTTGTCGAAAGATGAATGCGTCACTTTACGACAAATCCTGTCGATTACTTTTCTTCGTATACCAGTAAATACTTAATGGACGATTGCAATCAAAAGTAACAATAGAAAATACTTTCACATTTTACAGCAGCTTTATTAATATTAGCTGAGTCTGGTGCCCTTATCCTGACCATGACTCTTTTTACTTTATTGACTTGATCTACTCTTTACAATGTTTTATAGTGAATTGATTTATGATTTTCATGTTGGATCCATATCGGATGGATAATTTCATTTTTCTACCTTTGTCATATATTAATGACTTTGCATACTATTGTATAAATTCAAGTTCTTAAAACGCAATAGACAGATGTGTTGCTGGGGAGTTTGTTGCGCCACTTCTTCTTCCCAGTTAAAACACTAGGAAGTGGTGACGGGTGGGCGTTTTGGGGAACTGTCTTTATGTAAAATTTGACGTTCAAAAAGTGCTGTCTAGTTTGAATAAATGACTTTTCATTTGACTCATATGCTGGAGTCCCTCCTACCCGTACGCTTACACGTAGCCACGTACTCTGACCGAAATGATCTAAAATTTTACCACCTTCTCAAAAATACTCATCAGAAGAAGAACGATGCGGCCACCACTCGAGTACAAAACATAGCCTAGGTTTCATCCGAAAATTTCTTTGATTTTGTTATAAACACTGTTTTTTTTTTTAAGTATTTATATTAATAGACTTCTTCCGACCAGATTAGGTGAAAAGCGAGTATTTATATTAACTTGAGCGAAGCCGCGGGCAAAAGTATGTTTAATATAAAGTAACACTGCTCGGCCTTTTCAAATGATCAATTTTTTGTCAGGACTTCGTAAATGTTGAAATAATAACCCATCGCGCCCACTACAGAGCGCGGCGCCTTGCCTGATCATCGTTGTATTTTCCTTCAGAAACATTATAATAAGCTCAATTACAGGCATTGATTTTTGATTGAAATACGCATAATTATGTAATACTAGTTGCTTGTTTTTGATATTCTTGCTTCTTTTTCGCGTTTTAAAATTATTTTATACTGTTTTTATTTGGAAGCCGGTTGTATATAAAATTTAAAAAAAAGAAATATTGGTAATTATGTTGTGAACTGGCTGATGTAACAATAAACAGACGTGCGACTTGGATTTCCATTCGCTGTCATTTATTGAAGGGTTCCGTTGCCTAACTCCTATCTAAGTTCCTCATCTTCACCAAATGAATTAGACTCCGAGATAATACTCTTCTAAAATATACCGAAATTGCATCAAGTGTGCCTCCAAATTTAAAGAGTTCCTGTAGATTTTAGCGCTTTTTTGGTTTAGCTCTAAATTCTGGGTTGGTTGATATTTGGTTGATTCGTTATGGTTTGGTTGTGGGTAGATCACTGGTTAAATTATACGAACTTATATGGTTTTAAGTTTATATTGAAATTGGTTATAAAATGGTAAACCTAAGCTATGTTAGCACTAAGATGGTTTGATATGGTTTAGTTGAGCTACGCGATTGGTGTCCGCACACGCACTGACTTGGTAATACTTGCGATACATACATTTATGGAAATGCACGAAGGCAAAAGTGCTGAGCTGTTCGGTTGCAAATATTGTACCGAACAGTTCCTTCGATTTCTCCAGGATTCCATCATCAGATCCTGACCTGATTACCATGGGACCATGAGAAAAGTATACTGTTTCAATATAATTTGAAGGTTGACCTTAATTTACCTGGGAACACATCATCAGATCCTGACTTATTCCTTCCATCATCAGCTTAGTAACATGAGATGATGATTACCTGGCACAAATATCTGAATTGCGTTATAAAATATTTGAAAAACATTGTTTGTGCCTATCATATTAAATTTGAGGATTGCGTAGATGACCTTGGGATGTCATCTTCCGACTTGGTGACAATGAGTCTACCTCAGGAGTATAGGCTGTCAATTATAATCAGCCTTTTAATGTTCCCACTACTGGGACGCAGGCCTCCTCTCCAGGAGAGGGAATGGGCCGTAATCCACCACGCGGGCCCAGTGAGGGTTGGTGAATGTCATATGTCTTCGAATTTTTGGTTCTAGGATATGCCGTTTTGTTCACGATGTTTTCCTTCACCGTAAATTAAAATCGGTCCACAGCTGGTGGAGAAGTTGGTGATAATTTTTTTTAAATATCTACAGTCAAACATAACAGTCTCCTTTTTTTGAAATCGGTTTAAAGTATTAATGTAATAAAAGTAAAGTAATGTATAGCGGCCGCATTGAATAAAAGGCCAAGTTTTTGTGGCCCGGAACGATTCGTCTGACGTTGTTCCTTACGATACTACCCCAAACCGCCCGAGGCGCCACCGCGTGGGTGACACCGTAACGTTACGTCATTTTATATATAATCTCTGTTTCGGAACAATTTTCAAGTTCAAGGTCATTGTCCCCAATGTTCTATTAAGCTTATCAAAAATCTATTTTTGTTTGTTTATTTATTTATAAAGTTTCTTATTTTTTTGTGCAAGATTTCTTGCGTTTTACTGTTAAACGGCGATATATTGGCGACTGATTTTCAATGTGTAGATAGATAATTATATTAATAATAATATAATTATCTATCTACACATTGAATTCTGCGAAAAAGTATAAACTTTATTGTACAATATTGTTTCACTAATACAACCTGCTTAGTTGTCTAGGTACACTGGCAGTCCTGTCTTTGTAAAGTGTGGTCATTCAGCATGACTAGAGGAGCGATTCCTGCGGCCCATTATGTCACAAGGTCACTCTGAGATATTGATAGCCAAGTTAAAAGCTTGCGCTTCTTTCACTGAATACAGTCTTATCCGCGATTACCCCCTCCCCCACATCTCCTATGTGACTGACCTGACCTGACCCCCATAACAGTATGCTCTTAGAGGAACTCGTAGTTATCTACACCGGAAGTTTGAAATGGTCCGGTCAGCGACAAAAATCGATTCACAATGCTGCGTATCAGACGACAACGACTGCTTTTTAGGGTCCGTACCTAAAGGCCCACGGGACCCTATTACTAAACCTCCGCTTTCCCTCTGTCTCCTCCGTCTGTCAGCGGGCTTTATCTCATAATCCGTAGTAGGTAGACTGTTGGATTTTTCACTGAGTGTGTATTTCTGTTCCCGCTATAACAACAAATAATAAAATGAACCTTTCATGCACGAGTCCGGCTCGCACTTGGCTGGTTTTTTGGCAATAACAAAGCGTCTAATGGAACATTTTAGAATGTTACATCTGTTCCGATTTAGAATACCAAAGTGTTCAACGATTTTTACGGATGTGTGTTGTGTACCTAATAACTCTCCTGGTGCTTGTTGATTTTTTGGTTGAGAATGGCTCGCATCAGGAATTCTGACACAAGATTTGTAAAGAAAATAAGTATTTCAGAAATCAGGGAACTTACTCACATCAAATAATTTCCACAAAGGTATTTTGTTATCGCTAGATCTCTAAAACGTATAGCCAAAAACATACAACTTAACTGAGTTCACATCACGGATCATTTATTAGTTTGAGTTAGAAACGATGCTTAGCTAATATAATAACGTCTGACTTGGGACGCGGAACGGTTCAGGATCCCAAGCGGTCGACTGCTGAGAGAGAGAGCGAGGTGGCAAGTAAGTCAGGCACCAGTCAGATTAGTACGGTAAGGCTAACACAGCCGCAAGCTGCATATAATCTGCATGAATAGCGAGTTTCATAATATCGGAATAGATTCAAAGGGGAATGCCCACCAGCCATACAAAAAAATGCTTGAAATGAACAACAGTTAAATATGCGCCAAATTGTACTACAAATAGTAGGATACCCATTATAATTTCAATAATTATCAAAAAACTAGGAAGGAATTAGTTTCAAACATTTTTTCTAAAATATAGGTTAAGTCTGGGTTAAGGATTAATTTATGCAATAATAAAACAACAAAAAGCATTTAAATGTTTTATTCCATACCATTAGGTCGTCAGCGCGGCCAGTCGTCGTTATAAATATCATAAAAAAAGCAATCCGTACATAACTCAAGAGTCGCAAAATCAAGAGTCAAGTGAAGTAAACAAACAATCGACAAAATACAGTAATGTCAAACTGTCAATAAGGCAAAGGACATGTGATTCATACAGCCTACGACACGTTTTCTATTTTGAAAATAATTTGATTTTAATACATATTGACACGCATATATTATTTTAGCTAGAATTATGGTACACAAAGGTCGAATTATATTAAATTAATAATAACTGTGCACTAATTCTATGAAATAGTTTTTTAAGGATTATTTGTCGATTCCTGTTTGGCTGAATGTCACTGTCAATGTCAAATAACCTTCAATACAAAAAATAAGATAAATTGAACGGATATCAAGTTAAATATTATAATAATCGCCATATTTTTACCCTACTTGAACAAACATGAAAATTATTTCATTATACATATTTTATTTTAAATAAAATTATGGGCTATTCGTAGTTTCTGTCCATTTCAAGCATTTTCTGGGCGTTCCCCTTTACAAGAGATTTTATACCTGTGGCGGGTGACGTGTGAGAAGTATGAGCAGAATGCTACGCCGCGCTCCTCCGTGAACGACTGCCCCCCTAGCAAAGTTGATAACCTGCAATCGTTAACGCTAGTCGAAAATGAATCAAATGTATGGGAATGAAATCATCTCAAAGTTAAGTCACGTGGTTAGAACAAACGAATAGAAAATTCGTAGCCAAGTTAACATCGTTCGAAATGATAGAATGAATTGTTATCGTTTCTACAATATTCAACGCTACATCCTTTGTTAAATGTTTAAACTTGATGGTTATAGCATTTAAACAGAGTTTAAATTTTAACTTGGTTGACGTTTGTAGGAACGCTCGCCAGAGACTAAAGAATAGGTCGTTTTTCTAAATACGTTGTAGAACGAGCGGCCGACTCAGGCGCGTCAACATTGCTACCAACTTATCGTTTTCTACAGTTGCTGACACCGAGGCGTTACCGACTGGAGAACAGAATTCGACACGAAACGTTTGTAACTTGGCTAGGGGGGCTGAACATTATTCGCTGTATACGAGTATTAGCGTAGTGTCGCGGTGCATTTTCGAACACTCAATTCCTGATGTAAGTGCTGGAGCCGTCGTAACCACGACTCTCGTCTTAGTGCTGCATATTAACACTGCAAATACAGCATTCACTGCACGCTCACTGCAAATACAGCATTCACTGCACGCTGTCGCTTCTATAAACATAAATTGTTGTAAATGTTTAAATTACATTCAATATTATAGAGGACTTGCTTATGCCCGAGAACGCAAAGGAACGCAAAGGGCACTAGAAGGGTCACGAGTGGGTTTTAGTCAGTAAGATTCTGACACTCCCTTCCGCTCCACCCAGAGCGGGAGAAGTTATTTGATGATTTCACATCCAGAAAAAAAAGGGTTTAGGGTAAAAACGGGACGTTGCGGAATTTGTTCGAAAGAGTTACCGCGGCCCTGGAACGCAAAGGACACAAGAGGAACACGGGTGGGTTTTAGTCAGTAAGAGTCTGACACTCCCTACCGCTCCACCCAGGGCGGGAGGGGTCATTTGATGATTTCCCATCCAAAAAAAAAAAAATGGTAAAAACGGGACCCTATAGTAAGACTTCGCTGTCTGTCCGTCTGACTGTCACCAGGCTGTATCTCAAGAACCACGATAGCTGGACAGTTAAAATTTTCATTTCTGTTGCAGCTATAACAACAAATACTAAAAACAAAATTAAATAAATATTTAAGGGGGGCTCCCATGTAATACAACAAAAGCGATTTTTTGCCCATTTTGCTCGATCAATAATTACAACAGGCGACCTATTATGATGTCTGTGTCAGAGAGAGACGGAGTTACACAAGACGAATAGCACTATCTCTTTCCCTCACACGAATCATGATAGCACTGGCACTTCGTAATACGGCCACAGGTAGGCACTTGAAATAATCACAAAATATTTCGTTGTACTTTTACTTTGTCATAAATCGCATGTAAGTAATAGTTCGGACAACATTGTTACTCTCTGTTATTTATTAACGAAAATGAGCAGCAATATTGTGGAGCATTTGTTTCAGCGCTGATTGCTGATAGTAACAAAGGATGGTCATCAGCGCGTTTCCCAAGTGTGGCTACTAACTGTCGCAATTATTCTATAACAAATGGTCAAATGGAAGCTGTTTAACATAATGCTGCCCACGATCTGCGGAGTTTATTGCGCTGTTTATGTACAGCTATCTATGTTATAGCTTTTATATATTGATGGATCACGTCGCATGTCGCCCGTGAGGCACCGTGTTTCATGAACGGACTAGAGCGCGAGCGTCAAAGAGCGAGCGGCTCGGATACCGGTCTTAAATTAATGGTGTAGTGTGCAGCAGCCGAATGTGGATGGACCGGGCAGCTGCGGGCCTAGTGTGTGTGCTTACCCGTGTAATAGCGTTCGCTGCTCCTTTGATGTGCCGTTTTGCAATTTCGCACTCGCATTCAGTTTGTCACTTGCAGCCAGCGTGTGATTGACACTACTCCCGCTGAATGTCGCGTAACAAAGTGCCGCCTCCACTTTTTGCTCACTACTCCGCTCAGTCTGCCTCGCATTTTTCCCAAATATATTGGGATCGGCTTTCAGTGTTACCGGATGGCGCTGATTTACTTTACTGGGAGCGACTGCTCATCTTACCTCAAAAACCCAGCAGCTGGGTCTTCTGCCTATCCGTAGGTAGCGAGTTATCGATCTACAAATGACAGATACAGCGACTTAACATACTTTTCGAGACACGCAGGCAACTTGGTATGTAATGGTGGTCACCCATCCACGTCTTGACCTCTGCAAGAGTTACCTGACCTTGATCGCCATGTTATCATAGGTAACTAACATTTAGATTATTGAGCACTCGAAAACTCAGAATGATCGCGCAACTGTGTGACGTAGGTATAATAGTTTGATACTCAGTGAATATTTTCTTTCTCTCTGACGTATTGTAATTACGAACCCTAATAGTGATAAGATAATAGAAAAGGCCTTTAGGGAACGATCAAGTAAGATTATTAGTGTAGATGACACCAATCAATCTGCCTAGTCTTTACCCAGCCATGTTGGAGTCGACTACCAGCAGAGGAATAACAGTAGGTAGACTAATTAGACTGACTATCTGACCTCTTCATGTCACAAAACCTCTTGGCTAGACTGCTACCAGATTTCCTGGCTTCCGACTTCCTGTAACGATCGCCATAAAAAAACATTTTCGTTTAGTAGTCGGTTGTTTGTTTTTGTAAAAAGAATTTATTTTTATTTTTACCCCTATAAATTGGACACCTAGTAGGTACCTACATAATTATGAGGAGAACACACACAAAAAAAAAAGAAAAATGCAGTCTTGAGAACCTCTTTTTTTGGAAGTCGGTTCAAAAAACGAATTTACATTGCTGCCTTTCTTAAAGTTCCCAAAGCAGTGGTAACGCCGTAGAATGGCAATGCTGATTATTTGGCCCTAGATAAGGATTAGTTGCTAGATAAATTTTATAAGGATACCTGCCATAGTTTTCACAAATATATTTAATTTTGAACAATTGAAAATTTTGAGTGACATCATGCGAGATACAGTTTTTACTCTTGCACCTGGCTGCGCCTTATCTTTGCAATTTTTTATTGATTTAAAAAGCACAAAAGTGGTCTATTTAAGCCCTTTTATAGTCGCTCATGACTGGTTCAGAACTAGGCTGATAGGGCTGTGTCTCTTTGGCGACACGGCGTCTGTCACTGGTAGCCGGCGCGGCGTCGCCCCACAGCCCCGGCGTATGTCGGGTGATGACCCCACACTTAATTACTCCAGCGCATCTATTATGGAACGATATCGGAGCCGACTCCGCCGTGACTGTTCCTTCAACACCTTTGTGTTAACACTCGGACACGAAAGGTAACATATCGAGTCACGCGATGCCCACTCGTGTCCGATATGTTCATTGGATATGCCACACCAAAGTCAAGGTCGAAGTCAATTCATTTATTACAATTAAACCGTGAAAAGGCACTTATGTACATCAACATTTAAGTAAAATAAAATACATCCATTCTTAAGAGGCAAGAAATCCCGTTAAAACATTTACATGAGAACGATGAACCTCGTGAGATTGTAACTGTTGTAAAGCAATATGATCATCAATTTCTGTAAGCTCAGCTTATCATGCTATCATAGGGAACTAATGTTAACTTGAATTGACAATTAGGAATTATTGCCCGCTCGGAAGTTTGGAATGATCCACTCTTCATCCCGATTTCCCTTTTCATTACAAAGTGATTATTTCATTTGCTCTAGAGTAATCTGTTATTAAGAGATAGCAACGCCCCGCGGTTTCACCGAGTTATTTCCGTTCCCGTGGCAATATGGGGATAAAATATATCCTATGTTACTCAGGGTGAATGTAGCTTTCTAATGGTGAAAGAATTTTTGAAATCGCCACAGTAGCTTTTGAGTTTATTCATTACAAACATACACACACACAAAAATACAAATCTTTCTTCTTTATAAAATTAGTGTATTTTTCTTGGAGCTTTTTTGTTATTGGATTCGTTCGTTTGAGCACAATCTCACCTGATGGAAATCGACGATGTAAATGGCTTTCTTAACAGTAACCTGTTCACTCTTGAATTAAAGAACCCAAAGGTTGCAGCTATCAGTAAACACAGACTTCAGAAGGGAATCCCACTCCTGCGGTCGTACCATGAGGTGTTAAAACGTGAGTCTTCCGAGCGAGAAAGAGGGATAGAGTTATACATCCTATATAGCTCCATCCCTTTTTCTCGCTCGGAAGACTCACGTTTTAAGACGTCATGGTACGCCCGCTGAGCTGTAAGCACAGAATATATACAATGTACCTGGTGGCGCAGCGCCGTAGCATCTTTTCTCTATTCTTACTTATCTCAAAAAACTAGTGGGAACATTGTTTTTCTTACAAGTTACATCGTACATATTTTTGCTTCTTTTTATATACAAAAAAGTAGTTGACCCGGTGAACCTCGTACGACTTAAAATTGATTTGTTAGAGGCGATAAAAGCTAAAATTCTAATGTGTCGAGCCATCACAAGTTTTTAAATAAATAGATATCAATTTTTGTACTTATTCAAGTAGATGGAAGAAGTATAAGTTGGGCTATTTGTTGTAAAGATAATTTTAGCTTTTCAAAATGTTCCGAAGTCAACTGGGGTTAAATGCAAAGTGAACCATAATTGAATATTTTAGCTGGTAATAGACAGCGCGCGGGCCTAGCTGGAACACCGGCGCCGGGCCGTGCCGTGTCTTCTGCAGCCCCGCCGGACTTAGCGAAACAAGCCCTTTGTGACGTCACTCTATTGACTAGTTAGTTATCCAGACTTTGCATGCCTCTGGCTACAAAACTACAAAGGCTAACTCTGATATTTAGTTTATTGGCTTATTGGTGAGCACAGCGAGCACGACGCACAAATATTGGTTCAAGTATTGACCCAAGTTGTTTCGCTATTTGATAAAGAAAAATAAAAGCACTTGATAAGTCTAACTCGAACTCCAAATATGAGACAAGAGAGAAAAGTTTGTCTACAGTTCTAGATGGAAACTCTTGAGTGTGTGTCAGATGAGTGGTTTACTATTTTGATTCATTTTATAAACTGTTGTTTTATGTAATTTGTCTCGATTAGTTGAAAGTCCTTTGTCCACATGCTGCAGATTTTTGGCAGCTCTCTCCATTGGCTTGCCCGTTTCCTCATTGCGCCATTATCAACTAGTGGCATGGCAATGTTGAAAATATAAGTTAGTACTTATTGACAATGGAGTCATATTAACATAACAAGTCACATGCTCGACTGGGCGATTATGAGAGAGTGCGTCACGTTGTTGTAGGTCAGGCTCGCCGCCGCCGCCTGTGCTAATTAATTAAAAAATATCCACATAATCACTCACCGATATCTCGACTTTCAACTCGCAGTACAATCAATTCTTTAGGGATTAGACGGGACGGAGTGACGATCGTATTACTTACAAAAAACAATGCTTCAACTGTAATTTCTGCTAGGTAAACCTAAGAGCTTCAGAGCCAATTCATAGCCAATTCATAGCCAATTCATAGCCAATGCATAGCCAATTCATAGCCAATTCAGAGCTAATTTCAACAGCATAAAATAAATTACTCTTTTCATTTTTCCGACATCAAACAAGAGTCGAATTATAAAGTGCACAGCAAATATCTAGCGAAAGGAATTCTGGTGATTTTTTCATTTATCTGACAGGCAGTAACTAACACTCAGCTAGCGATGCGCGCCTTATGCGACAAACGTTTACTTACTTTAATCAAATTAAATGCTACATAATACACACTACGGGTTCACGACTATGGATTGCATGAACGTTTGCTTTAAGTTGTCTCCCAAACAATTGAAAACAAGTAGCGTTATTCTGTAGGTATCTCTGCGTGGTAAACTTAGGTATAGTGAAAATTATCTGAGGTACTAGACAGTGCCATTGTTTGCGATTGTCGAAATTGTTATTGTTAATTGTTATTGATCACGAGACAGCGGTTGTCAATCCCGTACATTTTTCACGTTTCGACAATCGCGTTTGCCACTTTAGCGCTGTCAGAATGTCACTTATCTAGCGCCACTTATCTGTAAATCTATCCAATTAAGATGAAATGACCGTTCATTTTTACCTTTCCTTCCTCCTAAGTTATTCACGATGTGATATTTACAGAATAGAACAGTTCGAAGTGCGAGAATCGCGATTTACTTACGAACAATTTTTGTTTTTACCATTTTCCTTTTTCAAGGTAAATTTTCCACTGTGCCTTATCGTGTAGACAAGTGGTGGCGACACTGATATAAATATCAAATGACATAAGCATCGTGAGAATAGCTATTTTACGGCGAAGTCTTTACGAACTAGTGGAAGTGGTGCGGCGCAGACACCGCGTGCCACATTAATGACGTCGCGTGCAACATTGATGAAACTCGCAGCAACGTCAATGACACCGTCGCGAATGTCGATCGATGACACGCATTTGCGTCTTTGAATAAGTACTGCGGGCCTACCATGAGGTGTTAAAACGTGAGTCTTACGAGTGAGAAAGAGGGATAGAGTTATACACCCTATATAGCTCCATCCCTTTTTCTCGCTCGGAAGACTCACGTTTTAAGACGTCATTGTACGCCCGCAGCTCATTCATTAGACGTCATCCTAATACTAAGTGACCATCGAGCGACAACGCGATCGCAACCGCGTCGCGCCATTCGGTTTAGCCGAACAAAGTAACGCGATGATCGCGTCTTCACGCAATGATCTGTTTCTACTGCAACGCCTTAAACTTAACACGGTGTATACTGTCCAACATACCTCTCCATCTAAAAAGCATAATATTTCTCTCCTTTGTTCTCAGATTATTGTAATACATTTTCATTAACAAATTGTGGAGTATTGAGTTTCATTATAATAAATATAACTGCGTTTGATTTTGCGTACTCTGTATACAGCTTAACAAGCAGCGTATCATATGGGATTACGTTTATCTATCTGAACGTTATTCCCTCGTGGTAAATATTAATTTATTAAATTCAGCAAACATAAAAGAACTGAGAGTATTAATTTATTTAAAAGCATACAAAATATACTATCTGAACAAATATGCATAATAAATAATAAAAACAATACATTTGTCCGTATTTTAATTAACAAGGCAAATATGATGCACCTGAATACTATTGTATTAGCCTATTGGCTTCCAGTCAAACCGGATTGATACGAGTACAAACAAGAAATGTATATGTATATTATACATACAGCGGCGGCCTCCTAGACCTACACAACCCATTAAGTGGGTAACATAATACCTTGGCAAGACTGATGTCGATTTTCTTGGCATCTGACTCCCTCTGAAAGATACGAGTATACAAATGACAGCCGGTAACAACAACTTAACGTGTCTATGGTCCGAACAGGGCAAGCGCTGCTTCACCACTTGATCATCACCAATTTGATCACGGAGATCAAATTTAGCCTTTGAAACACCAGCATGAAGGGTTCCGTACCATCTCCATTATTATAATCCACTCCTATGCCGTTGAAATCGACCAACATTTCTTTTTTGCGAATTTAGGAATGCAAGCTTAGCATTTCATGTTGTTATTCTTAAGATCGAACAAAAAACGCTAAAACCATGGTTCCAACTTTTTAGTGGATGTAACGATTTTCATGATTATTTTTATATTCGAAAGCTGGTGCTTGTCGTGTGGTCACATTTAAATTGGAATGAGATCTGACGACTAGTATTTCAGTTATCACTAATAATGTGTAGCTTCGACTACGTTGAAGATGTTCTCATTCTGACATTGTCGATGTAAAATGAAAAAGATAAAATTATATACGATGCTTTGGAGAACATCTTAGTATTTCGAGGTGGCCCCTTTCGAGTTTGGTGAAGATCTGATGAAGAACGGACACAGAAACACGAAACACACGAAAACACGAACACGGACACCGAAACAGAACTCTTCAATAAATGATAGCAAATCTTTCAAGATTGCTGAAATCGCACGTCTGTTTATTGTTTTCTCTAGTTTATAACACGTACGCTGTGATGGTTACGTTTAGGTGTGTGATGTCACCACTAAAAAGTGAAAAAAAAAAAACGAAATAATACAACAGACAACTAAACAAAAAACGACAGCTACACAAAACGCATAGAATAACTTTAATTTCGGAAGTCGGTGTTCAAATAACGAAGAAAAACCCAAATACACCGAGATTTTTTCGACGTGACATAAACCAAGACTCTTTTTCAGTTGATAGACACTTCTCGGAAAGTGTAGACTACAAAGCCTCGTAGCACCACGTAGTACCTCGTACCCGTCGTAGCAACGAGCGTAGTAGACCCCAATGTACTGAAGGAAAAAAAAAGAATGATTGGCAGCTATTACAATATACCTACATATATTATGTAAAAAGTAGTTTGATTTGAGTCTGAAGTAAAACTGTACTGTGTGAGTTTGATTAGAGCCAGAAATGCATGGTCATATTTATAGGTGGTGTTCTGTTACCGGTATACAGTAAAGGCCCGAAATCAAAATAAAGAAGCTTTATGGTTCTTTTTTTTAATCCGACCTCGAAAAACACAAAAAAAAAAATTAAAAAAGAAAGACAGTTTCCAGGCGGTCCGTTGCAGTTGGTTGCACCTTATCTCTAATTAAATCAAAATACGCCACCGTCGTTTTTCAGTCGGGTTTTTTGAAAAATAAAAATACTAGCTACAAAATGACATCCTTAATCAATGTGACCATGTATTTTTGGAACTCCCTGAATATTCAGTGGCTATAGCTTTTTTCCTTTTTCGAAAAGGTTTTCGGCTTGTGGAATTTGTTAGAAAGAGTCACTGCGGCCCAGGGACGCAAAGGGCACTAGAAGGAACACGGGTGGGTTTTAGTCAGTAAGAATCTGATACTCCCTTCCACTTCGCCCAGAGCGGGGGAAGTCATTTCATGATTTTCCATCCATAAAAAAGGACCGGCTCTTTCTGACGTAAATCCATCCGTGTTCCTCGTAATGCCCTTCGCGTTCCAGGATCGCGGTGACTTGCGCAAACCTGCAGAGTGACCATAGTACTTAGCGGCTCTTACTGATTGCTGACACTGTTGAAGCGCCATTGTCACCAAATACATTACACGTCTGTAGCAGGTCTAAGTACTGACATCTACTAAAACGCCAACATAATGGCGGCTCAAGTCATAATGGCGTATTTTTAGTCATCATCTGCCTAGCCTTTTCCCAACTATATTGGGGTCGGCTTCCAGTCATACCGAATTCAGCTGATTACCAGTATTTAACGTGGAGCGGCCGCCTACCAGACCTCCACAACCCATTAACCCAATAAGGAACACAGTACTTCTTGGCAAGACTGGTGTCAGATTTTCTGGCTTCTGACAATCCGTAACGACTGCCAAAGATCTACAAATGACAGCCGGGACCAATGGCTTAACGTGCTTTCCGAGGCATGGAGGAAACTCGGTATGTTAAGATGGTCACCCATCCACAGACCAACCTTGGCAAGCGTTGCTTAACCTTGAAGATCGATCTGCGCTGCTACTATTCTTTAGCCACGAGCACATCCTCAATGACGTATTTTTAGTAGCATTGCTTAATGTACGCTGCATTAACTCTTGTAACCAAGCTGCCAGAATATATCGATTTCTAAAATTGATTGAGTCATGCGTTACTTTGCGGAAATCCATTTTAAATTTGAAAATGAAAACAATATATCTAGTTTTAATTTCCGCGAATATTAGTGGGTAGCAGGTATGCACCTCCCGCCCGCTATATTATGCACATGCAAGATTACAAGGCAAATGCAAGGATTTTATGCACATGCAGGAAGGCAAAGCAAAACCCAACACCATTACCGACACGTGTTTCGTTGTTTAGAAACGTTTCGTCGACTGTTGTTTAGAAAAGCTTCTAGACTATAAGGGACTATCATTTTATACCTTATATTCTAGAAGCATTATTAAATTTTTTTCTTTAAATCCTAAGTAGATTTATTACTGGTGGTGGTAATTTGTTGGGTGCCACTCATTAAGTATAAGAAAATTTGCTTTAATTTCAAAAGCTACACGCGAATGAATGAACTTTTACTTCATTTAACTACACTTTATATAGTTTTCATTTAATATAAACGTTCAGTGTATAAAACAACATAATCTATACAAATATATAAAGGTAGGTAGGTAGGTAGGAAGAGTTTGTTTGTTTGTTTAAACGTGCTTATCTCAGGAACTTCAAAAACCGAATTGAAAAATTATTTCAGTATTAGATAACCCATTTATCGAGGAAGGCTATAGGTTATATGTCATCATGCTAAGATCAATAGGAGCGGAGCACTAACGAAGAATATTTCAAACCCCCCGACTTTGAAATATTCTTAGTAATTATTCCACGTGGACAAAGTCGCGGGCAGAAGCTAGAATCACTACATATTCCACCAGTTCGGGAACTGTGGGTATCCCGACATGTGTATACGGGTAGGCTAAGTTCAAATAGGATGACGGGAGCTGGAGTTAGCGAATTTAAGCCGAATGTGCATTCGATTAAATCAGTGATAGTTAGATCTGTGGTGTTTCCAAATTCCACATCTTATTTGAGGCGGTAACATCGCCATATGTAAGCAAGACGTACTTACTAATTCCGTGCATGAGTTTCAGGACTTTAGTCCTTTGCTTTTTGGCACCAGTCATATTGATGATTTAAATGAAATCTTATACAATACTAGCAGCAGGTACGCTACGGTCCGGTACAGTCAGCCGCGTAGTTCCCGTTTTCACGGGAACTACGCGACTAAAAAATTACAAGTAAAAACCTTATTAAAAAACAAGCTTTCATTTGATTGTGCTAAAATGAAAAAAAATGTTTACTTTAAAACTTTTACTATCTACCTACTTATAAAGTCATTACATTAATTTTATTATAACGCATTATCGTTGCAAGGATGATGACTTTTACAGGCAAAAAAATTGATACCTTGGGTTTTATTGTTCCAATTTAGAAAGTCCGCCATATTGGATTTAGACTGATTTTATTTATGTAGATAGTACCTACATGCACGCTAAATTGTAATGAAATTATTTAAAACTTCATCTTTAAGTATAAAATAATTTGAATTTTTTTCTTAAGGCGGTACCCTGACTAAATAACCTTGAGCATTCGTTCCCTCTTCGCCGCACCCGCAAGATTCGTAGCGATTACGCTCAGATTTTATAGTAAAATCTAGGTAAGTATATAAAATTAAATTTTCGAGTTAAATAAAAAATAAAACTAGCAAAATGTTTATTATTAAATTACCTATCCATTACTTTAAGTAGCAAACCAAAATAATGGTTACTTTACGAGGAAATGCAAGTTAAAAATAATTATTTCTCATTTCTGTTTCGTTTCGTTGCGACTCTATAATTAAACATTACGCCTTAATAATAAAAAATAATAAAACTACCATTTTGCAAATTTAATGTATTTTTTATTTGTTGATATTTCTAAGGGATAATGAGAAGATGGCTCCTAAAAACTACACAAAAAACGGCTACCGCTGCGTTTTGCTCGGGGACGCGCTTTAAGCTTGCTCAAAGCCATTACATATATATGTATAAAGGTATAGGCGACCTTTAAGAACTCTGAGTATCCATTCTGTAATCAGTCATTTACGCGTAATGAACGCCTGTGTGCGAGCGGTAAACATGAGCATCGATCAACATGCTTTCCACGTCTATATAGATTCCTCTATCTCTGATTTAAAAAATAATATGCCAAACATTTAATATGTTAGTATAAAATGAATGGAATACTAACACACATGGTTGCATTAAATACCTGTTCAATTTTAACGAACCGCACGCATGTATTTGTTGCCAAATATTTAATATAATATCATAAAGTTAATGGAAGAGGTACTTAACACTCGGTTGCATTCTCGTGGGATAATACCTATCTATTTATAGAACGTAATTTTAACAAACCACCAGTTTAAATGGGAGAGTGTATCCTTTATTATCTGCTTTCTAGCTGATAATTACTGTAGGGTTACGCGTAAAAAATGCTTGAACCACATGAAGCTTTAATAATGCTCGTTAATTGTAAAATTGGTTTCATAACTAATGCGAAAGAAAGAAGACGTAGGTATAATATGAGTGGCCCGAATCGACGCCGCGTCGTGTTCCACGCGCGCCTCAAAGAGCCGCCAGCAACGAAGACGGGGCCCCATAGGGTCAGCTAGGGTTCTATTATTATTCTGCTAGGGTTGCGGAATTTGTTCGAAAGAGTCACCGCGGCCCTGGAACGCAAAGGGCACAAGAAGGATCACGGGTGGGTTTTAGTCAGTAAGAGTCTGACACTCCCTTCCGCTCCGCCCAGAGCGGGAGAAGTCATTAAAATTTGATGATTTCCCAACCAAAAAAAGGTATAATATGAGTGGTAACTATAAGGGGACGGACCGGTTAGGCCGACAGTTAGGACCAGTTAGGACCCAAACATAGTTGGGATTCTATTCCCTTCTCAAGACAAGAGAGCAGAAAAATCTTTTTTGGTTCGAACTCATATCTTTTCGAAATATTTGACAAGAAGATACGTTCTAAATATTCTCTGTTATAGGTATTGATATTCTTCTTTTTCAGTGCGAGTATTTCGCGGCCGAAAACGGCACTTTTAGGTTTCCCGAAGCTCTCCTCGGGGGCCCCGGGACGGAAATGACGTATGGTCACTTAACCATGCCTTAAATGTATGTTAAATCAGATAAATAATGAACAAAAGAAAAAATAATCATTCATGTGATTTTACTAATCTGACTTTTATCACTTATAATGTATCGGTGTAATATTGGGTCCGTACTTACAATAAAATTTTAAATTGAAATCGGATTATTATTAAAAACAAAATAAAATATGAGAGATAAGTTTGTAATCCATAACGCATGCAAGCGTAGGTTAATCATAATTATAATCTAATCGATTGTACCAGTGTACCAGGTGTACCTACTTGTATGTGGGTGGGGCTCGATACTCGCTTGAAACCACTACCAGACATACATATAGACTATCTAGTAAAAATGTGAAGTGAACTATCAGTTCACCTGCATCAGCAGTGCTATTCTGATAATGGTGATGAACATTAAATGAGCTGTCGATCCATACAGACATCATCTGCCTAGCCTCGGGTCGTTAGGGTCGGCTCCCAGTCAAGCCGGATTCAGCTGAATACCAGTATTTTACGCGAAGCGGCTGCCTACCAGACCTCCACAACCCATTAACTGGGGAATACGGTACTTCTTGGCAAGACTGGTGTCAGATTTTCTTGCTTCTGACAATCCGTAACGACCGCCAAAGATTTCCAAATGACAGCCGGGACCAACGGCTTAACGTGCTTTCCGAGGCACGGAGAAGTCTCGTTATGTTAAGATGGTCGCCATCCACAGACCAACCTAGGCAAGCGTTGCTTAACCTAGAAGATTCACCCGTGCGGCTGTTATAATTTAGCCACTAGCTCCTGTCGATCCATACAGACAAAATGGAATAATAGAAGACCTACTCCACCCTTGCTTATATGGATTGACAGCCTGCCCACGTTATGTTCACCTCGCCTACGTGTTCACTCAACAACAAAACTGCTGAAGCTAGGCACTGGTATTTGACTTTACTTACATTCACGGCGAAGCTCACAGAATAACATAATATCGCTATAAAGGAACTTAGGTGAATATTGCCTCCGGTTTGTTGTAAGTACCTACTTACAAAATATATACATATATACTATCTAAATAGTTTACATTGATGTTGAATTCTCGACTCTCGACTCGGGGGAAATCATTTTGATTCTACCTGAATGCGTTCAATAGTAACCCATTTCCGACTTTTATGAATAAACGGACCGGTTCTATTACAATCGCTGTCAACGATCGTTCGGTAGAGCTTCGCACACCCGCGGCATGCCGCATACCTTAAATGACCGCCATTGAATGGACTTCTTAATGACTGGCGAAGTGATTCCTACTCATACATTTCCTATTCCTTAAAATATCTAGGCGTGACGTTATCATCTTCTGCCTAGCCTTTTTCCTAACTATATTGGGGTCAGCTCCCAGTTAAGCCGGATTCAGCTGAATACCAGTATTTTACGTGAAGCGGCTGCCTACCAGACTTCCAAAACCCATTAACTGGGGAACACGGTACTTCTTGGCAAGACTGGTGTCAGATTTTCTAGCCTCTGACAATCCGTAATGACTGCCAAAGATCTCCAAATGACAGCCGGGATCAACGGCTTAGCGTGCTTTCCGAGGCACGGAGGAGTCTCGTTATGTTAAGATGGTCACACCTCCACAGACCAGCCTCGGCAAGCGTTGCTTAACCTCGAAGATCGACCCGTGCGGCTGTGATAATTTAGCTCTAAGTCTAGCTCGACCGAGCTCTAGCAGTGATGTTATATGTTCGGTATTAGTGTGACATATAAAATTTTAGCCTCAAGTAGTCGATAGGTATAAAATAGATTAGTAGAAATAGAATAGTATTAAATATCTGCAGGAACAAGCAAGCCTCCCTAAGACAAAACGTCACCGGTTCAGATGTCACCAGAGCGCAAAGTCTAAACAAAGCTAGTTAATAATTCACTACCACCGATATTGAAATATAATGGAGCGGCACAGTTGTCTAATAACAACCATGTCTATTTGCGACAAAGGAATATCATGCCACAACTCACAGGATCAAGAAAATTGATTGGAGACTTGCGGTTGGGGCGGTCTAACAGAATTACTTCAGGCTATCCTGAAATTCAGTTACTGCGCGGGCTGGTTTCGATTTCAAATAATTTAAGGTTTGTATTTGGGATAAGATTCGATCAGAACCTCGAACACTGAACGGTAACTAATACAATATGCGGCTTTTATACAAATTCATTTGATTTATAACTTTGGTTTCAATAAGTTTAGAAACTATTTTCGTTGAGTCAACAGCAATATTTTGGTGAACTATAATAATTTTTCTTTGGTCAACGAATCAGCATTGCCATTCAACGTGGCAATGCGGCCAGTTTTCTGGGCACTTTTCCCGTTGACAGCGATGTGGACGAATTTTTCGATGCCCTATGAGTTTTACACCTTTCCCCCTTTTTACTCCACTTGTAAATTTATAAATATTTAAGTTTCCATTAATAAATACTTAAAAGGCAGCCCTAATAAACACTACATAAGAAAAAAACAAGCGACGAAAATAGTATATTGCATACGCTCTGTGTCACAACACAAAACCGTTTTAGCGATGTGATTAAAGCCTTCTTCAGTGTTAAAGAAGTTATTGGAAAGCGTCTCACATGAGATAATCTATCGTTCATAAACCTCGCTCCTTCAGGGAGGCTCCTCGCGCTGTCTGTCACCATTTTCCTTTTTCATATTTCAAAAGCTCGACATCGTTAAATTAAATCACTTAACTTTGAAATCCTTTCCACCGCTTCCTATATTTGAAAAATAAAATGCTCTTTTTTTCTTCTCTTTTATCTACATTCTCCGTTATCCAGAGTTAATTAAAAGCTCTTTGCTGAGAATAATCCTTTTAGGACGTGAATAATTAATTATTATAAAGTTACGGAAGCAAATTATGTACGTATTCAATTAGAGCACTATTAAAGGGATTTTTTTACTACACGATTATTTCTATGAATGTTTGAGCATTATCAGTAGTGAACATAAGAAACATGTATTTTTATTAATTAGCGCGATAGCCGATATGTCGAAGAGATTGTGAATGAGTGATGTATGTGGAATCGCTGTTGCAAGACCGACACCGGGCACCGCTGTATCTCATATAATCATAATCATAATCAGCCTTTTAATGTTCCCACTGCTGGGACACAGGCCTCCTCTCTAGGAGAGGGAATGGGCCGTAATCCACCACGCGGGCCCAGTGCGGGTTGGTGAATGTCACATGCCTTCGAATTTTTGGTTCTAAGACATGCCGGTTTCCTCACGATGTTTTCCTTCACCGTTTTGAGAGCAGTGGTGATGAAAGAACTTACACAAAGTAATGTGCCTGTCTGGGTTTGAACCCGCGACTTGCAATTCGTAAGTCGGGGCTGTTACCACTCGGCCACCACTGCTCCCAACCGTCGTATCTGGTACGCATTAATATTATTTTATATTCCATTCATGGAATAGACAGTAAGCCATGAGACCAATAACCTCTGTCATTGCGCGCATGGGTTTTCGAGCTATGCAGTACAACTGTTTTCTTCGATTGATCTACTTCGTAAAGAATTAGATTAAACATACAACCGCGCTTTGATAAGCACGTTAAGAGCGAATACGTCAAACGGCATTTCATTCAAATTTTCAAGTCGTTATTTTCCGCAATGACTGAACCGATTTTAATGAAACTTCACACATATAAGCAGGATACATAGGTCTAAAAAGTTAGTTGAAAACATTTTCGATAAAAAGTGTTACAGTTAAATTAGAACCATTTTAAATTTTCCATACAAACATAAATTTCCAGTTATCTTTTTTTTTAATAAGACATTTCGAAAATGTTTTTAACTAACTTTTTAGACCTACATGTATCCTGTTTATATATGTGAAGTTTCATTAAAATCGGTTCAGTCATTTCGCAAAATAGTGACTAGAAAATTTGTATGAAATACCATACGGCGTACACGCTCTTAAGCTTTGGTCCCGGCTTTCGTTTCTAGATCTTGGACAGTCGCAGATAGTCAAAAGCTAGAAAATTTGACACCAGTCTTGCCAAGGGCTATCGTATATTCCAGTTACCCAATCATTTGCCCAACGTAAAATACTGGTTTTGGGCTGTATCCGGTTAAACTGGAAGCCGAGCCCAATGTTGGGAAAATAGTAGGGAAATTTATATATGTATTTATGTTGGAAGTTTTTTTTTTTTCTGGATGGGAAATCATCAAATGACTTCTCCCGCTCTGGGCGGAGCGGAAGGGAGTGTCAGACTTACTGACTAAAACCCACCCGTGATCCTTCTTGTGCCCTTTGCGTTCCAGGGCTGCGGTGACTCTTTCGAACAAATTCCGCAACCAGTGTTGGAAGCTAGTCGAGTACTCAAGACGTATCTCGTTGTTCTCGAGTGTCAGGACATCTTGAAGAAAATTGTTAACCATTTAATCATCTGGTTTCCTGTTGTTCAATAACTACGAACAACAAGAGCTGCTCGCTGTTTTATATTTGTCTAGTAGTAAGTGTAGGACAACAGAACAAATGCGTGTAATTGGTTATTTTACTACATAATATAAAAATCATAATTCTATTTAGTCCGTCCGTTGGATTTTCAAAAAATATTGGTCACGTATTTTTTGTCATTTCAAATTGTAAAAAAGATAAAGCGCATCAAAGTTCTAGAGTCGGGACCGCGAGTTAAAATTGTAGAACCTTGTTCACGCGAGTTTTCAACGCACTGTAATTTCTTGTTTACGTGAAAAGAGAAAAAATACATGTCCAATATCTTTTGGAAATCTATTTAAATGATAAATGATTTATTTTTGTAAGTAGGTTGTAAAAAACACTTTTACACGTCAATCTTTTTTTGGCCGTTATAAAAACTAGATGAGGCCGGTGTTTCCTAGCTGACTACACTGAGAAGAAACACCGAAACAATCTCAGAGGTCAAGGTCTCTTTTGAAGTCCATACAATTGTACTGGTCAAATCATATGAGATATGATCTGACGGACTAATTCGATTTTTTCAGTAAAATACCATATATAATCAAATATGTCAAAGTGTCAATATATAACCACTCTTGCCGACCGAACTATTACCTTTTTCGGTATTTCTTTTCAATCTTGTAATAACTTTTGTAAACTATAATAATCAATAGGATTATTATAGTATACAAAAGTTATTACAAGATTAGCTCAGTAAATTGTTAATTTCAAGCGGGCAGACATGCACTATGGACTACTACTGACGAATCGTTAAAACCTAGTACCCACCTAAAAAAGAACGGGATAAAACACTGGCCCAATATGATAGGTAAATTTGGCAATCTGTCGCATAATATCCAACCTCGAGGCAACTCTGGAAGAGTTACAATCGTTAGTCCCCCGTTTTAATAATAATTTACTATAAAGTTGCTGAATTGTTCAAACGAGTCACTGCGGCCCTGGAACGCAATTTAGGGCATTTGGAGGATGCACGGGTGAGTGACGGGTGGGCTTTAGTCAGTAAGAGTCTGACACTCCCTTCCGCTCCACCCAGAGCGGAAGAAGTCATTTGATGACTTCCTATAAAAAAGGTCTCATTACTAATTGAATGCTGTAGCAATTAAGCGTGATCTCGAGCCTTTTGTCCCGACGGGCGACTCTAGGAATAAAGCTATAGGAAAAACTGGCGAACTTTCTTATTTTGCGAGTAGCACTGGTACATAGTCAGCTATTAGGCATTCATGTAGCCAGGAAATTAAATCGGTCTGATAAGCTATCAGTTGACTATCTTTGATGTTGTGTCGTCGGGACGTTACACGTTGTCACAAGTGACTGTCCTGCCTGTGAAAATAAGTAAAAGCCAATATATGCAAGTGTAGTTTACTGCATACATTGTAATACAATTAGGTCGTATTTATAATAACGATAAAATTGATTCCTGGCGAAATATATGTAAGTGTAGTTTACTGCATACGTTGTAATACAATTAGGTCGTATTTTGCTTAAAAAATATGTATATATTATTAGAAAAAAATAGTAATCGATTTAATAAGACAGCGAAGATTTAGTTTAGGTAAGTATTTGGTTAACACATCTCAATGGTTTGATACCGTTTTAGTATCTGCTTGATGTTTCATTATTTTATTTTCTATACTACTATTATAAAGAAAAAAAGATTTGTTTGTTTGTTTGTATTGAATAGGCTCCGAAACTACTGAACGCTTACTGAACGTTAGAAAATCTGTAAGGGGGCCGACATTTAGCGTTGCCAATTTCCGACATTACGAAAATAACTTAGGGTCTGGAATTAGTTACTTCGTTTTGTGTAGATACGTCCTTTTTGCTTATGGCGGCAGAATAGCAGTGCATTGTTGTGAGGGTCGCCTTGTACACACTGCTATCTTGCCGCCGCACTGCTGTTACTCATGTCGGCACACATCTCTGTTATCACGCTATGATACGCCAGATTTTTGATAGATATCTATGTGATAGCGTTGCCGTCGCCGAGCCGCGCCTCTGCGGCAAACGTGCTGTTGTTATTCCGATGTTAACTGTTTGTTCAACAACTTATCAAAAGTAGATAGTGTACCTAATGATTACCTACAAATTGCAAAGTAAGTAGGTAGGTATCTGAATTGCTTTATGAATGAGTTTCCGTAATTTATTAGTTTTTGTGTCTTAAGTGTGAGTTGGTATTGTACACGTTAAGGCGGTACCCGGACCAAATAACCTTGAGCATTCGTTCTCTCTTCGCCGCACCCGCAAGATTCGTAGCGATTACGCTCAGATTTTATAGTAAAATCTATATAAAATCAAATTTTCGAGTTAAATAAAAAATAAAACTAGCAAAATGTTTATTATTAAATTACCTATCCATTACTTTAAGTAGCAAACCAAAATAATGGTAACTTTACCTGGAGATGCATTTTAAAAATAATTATTTCTCATTTCTGTCGTTTCGTTGCGACTCTATAATTAAACATTGCGACTTAAAAATAAAAAAATAAAACTACCATTTTGGAGTCAAGATTATGTAGAAATTTAATGTACCTACCTATTTTTTATTTGTTGATATTTCTAATGGATAATGAGAAGATGGCTCCTAAAAACTACAAAAAAAACGGCTACCGCTGCGTTTTGCACGGGGCGGGACGCGCCTTAACTTATAAAGTTTCAATTACGTAGGATGTTCTTTAAACGAGGTACAAGTAGTTAGGTAGGTAGGTACTTAAAACGCGTGACTGAACTCATTGAACGCATTTCAGTCAGAAAAGCCATATATATTTCATAGATGTCCTTGTTCCCAACTAGATATGCTTGGAGTTCCAAGATAGTATCACAGCTGCAAAAATATAGGTACCTAATTATACCTAATCAGAGGAGAGGCAATTTTCGTATTTTTAAAGAGCGTGGGCCATCGCATTCGCGTTGCGGCCGCACACTATCAAACACATCTTTTAACCCTAAAATGTGATAAGTTTTCACATTCACTGAGCGCTTTTTACGTTCCTAATGTACAGCAGGTCATGAAATGTAACAACAAAATCATTATGGACAATAGGTACCTGCTTATATCAACAAAACATTGTGTAACCAAATCATTCCACATAGCTGTACAAATACATAGAAAGAGATCAACAGCTTCAGTTATAATGATAACTCCCACAAAGTTGCGAGTATACGAGCTTCGCGTCGAAAGGGCAATGTTTACTATTTATATTCACTCATTGAAACAAACTTCGTAAAGTTTCGTGAGATGGACGGATGGCGCTCCCACCGCCATCCAGCGGACACGGCGCGAACTACAAGTGCAGGAGGCTGGGAGAGAAAGCCTTTCAGTAGAGAGTGCTTTGCGATAGCTTCCTGTTTTAGTTTCAGATATAATGGCTCTGTACCATTTTGGGTACTGCATAAGCTCTTGTTTACTTATAACTCGGCAGACTGAACTTCGGTTAGGTATATTGAAAAGTTTTGGAGTAAAATAATTGCTTTGAGTAGGTGTTACGCGAGTTTCAGTAACTAACTAATATTTCTTTAAGTTTAATCTGTCACATTTCCACCAATTTTGATTAAGTATGTACGTACTCAAACATTACTTATTTCCAAAGAAATTAACCAAGTGTGCATCGTAACAATTGTAGCGATAGAAGATAGGTATGTCGCTGTTTCTGGTTCAACTGAGTTGACTCACATATCGGGACTAGGGACTGTAGGGAGCATTTAGTTTGCAGGTTCCGTCACTAGATGGCAGCAGCACCACTTTCACAATCGCTCACTTTATTTACAGCATGGCTAAGCCTGTTAATTATTTACTTCTTTGATTTATGAAGTTTAATTGAAGTTTAAAGTAAGTCAGAGAAATTGGCGGTTTGTCGGCTTTATCGACGGTTCCCAATAGGTACCTTCAACCTTTATCACGTCCTCACATGGACAATAGAGATGTTTCCTGAAGAAAAAAATATGATTCTATAAAGTCCGTCAGTTAGATTACCGAAAAATATTGGACGCGTATTTTTATTGCTTTATCATAATTGAGGAAGATAAAAAGCATTATAAATAGCAAGAGTGGAGCTTCTGACGTCACGGCGTAATAAAAATTGTAGCACGTGGTGACGTCACACGAGTTTTCTAACGCACTGTTTGTTTTATTTACGTGATAAAAGAGAAAATACGTGTCCAATAATTTTGGGAAATGTATGTGACGGACAACTATTGAGTACCTAAGTCGTTTTATATCGTACGAGTAACATTCAAGTTTATTTAATACGAGAGCCAATTCTACTATTTTTAAGTAACGTCCGCATTCGCATTTCTGTCGCAAAATTTAAAAAAATTATGGAAATTGAGGTTGTTTTTTGACATATTCTCACTGAGATGCTATTGCGAAAGTTGCTTAAAAATGAGTAGAATTGGCCTTCTGATAAATAATCCATTTACCCGACTGTGTACAGAGGTAGCACCTACTGTCGAGTGCGAGCCGGCCGGGGCACAAACGACAGCGGCATATTTGGCAGCGGTTCAATGATTGATCGCTACGTCAAATAACTGAAAGTGTGCATTTTATTTATGAACCGTGAACGCAGCCCGCGCCCCCTGCTATCCTGTCGGCCACTGCCGGCCACTGTCGGCCATGCTGCCTAAAGCATTTCTTTGCCATGAATAACGCATCCATCATGGTACGATGTATTTGGCATGGCACATTGCTCGAAAAGGTTCTGCAGTGGCGGGTATCTGAAGATGAAAC
Source organism: Hecatera dysodea (assembly GCA_905332915.2). NCBI lineage: Eukaryota > Metazoa > Arthropoda > Insecta > Lepidoptera > Noctuidae > Hecatera > Hecatera dysodea. Next base: position 2,584,076 of record HG995286.1, read on the forward strand.
GTTGGAAGGCCTCTTCCTAGGAAGGCCTGGCGAGGATCGCGGGTATCCAAACAATAGTTCTCTAAGTTTTAGGTGGGATTTAATTAGTCAAAAGTCTTTAAGACCTTCACTAGCCAAATGCCATGACAAATAAGAGTCAAATTAGATTTCCTTTCTCGAACACTAAAAAGAATAGGCTAATACTATTTCGATGCTCTTTATTAAAAAATCCCTAAAATACTGTATTTTATTAATAGCATGTTCCAAGGGAAATTGCCTGTATTATTTCATTCAGGTAACGTTAGTAGCTTCTGTTAAAAAGATAGTACAAGGGCGCGCAGGCGGCCGCGCCGTATTGAACCGTACCGTGTGCTGTTATCACGCTACCGTTCAATATCGTGCCAGCAAATCCCTAAGGCCAGAAACTTACATTATCTGCCGCACGATAGAAGATAAGTAAAAAGTCCCCGTAAACAGGCGACTTGAAGAAACCCCACATCCAATGACAACTCTTAGGATACAAAAGGCGAGCTCCCTCCTGAAGGCACGGCTGATTCCTAATGACATTGAATAAAATATATAAGTACCTACACGCGTTGAATCTCTAATGGTAACGCTCGCATTTATCTGTATCTCAGTCACAATCTGTAAAATATAAGTCTAATTAGATACCTTACATTTTGACAGATTGAGTTTGCTATGCGAATGCGAACGTTACTTGAGAATCACGAGAATTTACCTTCCGAAGTTAGAAACCGAAATTTATTTATTTATAGAGGGACATAAAACAGTTACATACCTAATCACGTACTGATCGCACAGTGTTAAGGGGCACGTTAATGGAATAAGTATGTGTGATTTTATTTTTGTTCTTAGTAAAAGAAATTATAGAATGCCATTTGGGAGGCTAAGAAAGACCTTATTAACAGTAGGTGTGCAATCTGTTTAGGTCGTCTTGAAGTAGAAGACAATCAAATAAATTTTAATGACATCGGAGTACATTAGAAAACGAGAGCTAATGAAACATTACTTAATGTCATTCATAAATATAACAAAAAGAAGAGGACCCAGAATGGATTCTTGTGGAACTCCAGACGTAACATTTACAACGTCAGATTCATACCCATTGACCACGATTTTCTGGGTTCTCTTAATAATAAAATACAACACTAGCAGCGCCCAGCGGTCTGACCCGCGTAGTTCCCGTTCCCGTGGCAATACGGGGATAAAATATATTCTGAATATTTTTAAAATGTAAATTTAGGCAGAAAACAAATGAAAATAAAGCTCCATTGAATGTTGCCAGTTGCATTAATTCTCAAAAAAAAAATAGTTTCAGTACCTTTCAAAGCACGAAACTGAAAAATAAATAACTAATCTTCTTTATAAATAACTAGCAGTGCCCCGCGGTTCCACCCGCGTAGTTCCCGTTCCCGGGGAATACGGGGATAAAATATAGCCTATGTTACTCAGGGTGAATGTAGCTTTCTAATGGTGAAAGAATTTTTGGAATCGGTCCAGTTGTTTTTGAGTTTATTCGTTACATAAAAAAAATGATTAAAATACAAAAATACAAATCATTCCTCTTTATAATATTAGTATAGATAAACCAACGCAATATAAGTTACCGCGTATACCGTTAAAGGCTATTTTGAAAATTAAAATGATATTCATGTGTGGAATGATTATACTGCAATACAAAAGTGTGACGAAGAGACTGAATAGTTAAATTAACTGAAATACAGAACACTACGAACAACATACCAACACACTTTTAATGATGATCGTCATATAATGTTTCTGACTCGTGAAGTCGAAGGTATCTGTTGGTACAATATGCCATCTGCTACCTGATACCATCGCGGTAACGATGGTCGGCGTTCGCACGCTGCTTCGTTTCGAGCGCGAAGTTCGATCACCAAAAATTGACCTTCCGCAACATACTCGAAGCTGTTGTTCTACTAGGCACTGTTATGATATGAAGTAGTTGATTTGGCTTTAACTCGTTAGGTACCCGCACGGTGTCATTAGCGTAACTTTAATTGACCGTTCAAAAGTGCCTGCAAATACGAGTCTGGATGGATGGATGTTTGTTACTCAATCACGCGAGAAAGGCTGAACGGATATGGATGAAATTTGGCACAGATTTAGATTATAGCCTGAAAATAGCCAACAGTCTTAGACTTTTTATTCCCGGATTATGTTCCAAGAGAAATGTAGGCGAAGCCAGAGGCTGAAGTAAGTTTGAAATAATTGTTTTGAATATGATTTTTTAACAAAATAAAAATATTTTTAGTATCTACTGGTAAGATCAGTGCCTGCCGGTTGCGGAATTTGTTCGAAAGAGTTACTGCGGCCCTTTAACGTAAAAGGCATTAGGAGGAAAACGGAAGTTGTTTTATTTTGTATACCACCATAGTAGACTTTGTCTCTGTCACCTGTGACCTAGACTAGAGTCAAAAGCAAATCCATTTCACAATAAAAAAAAATATCTATACTAATATTATAAAGCTGAAGAGTTTGTTTGTTTGTTTGTTTGAACGCGCTTATCTCAGGAACTATATAATACTATCTATAACTATATAACATCACGCTACGAGTAATAGGAGCGAAGAAAAAATGGAAAATGTGGAAAAAACGGGGAAAATTATTCATTTTTGAGGGCTTCCGTTGCGTGCGCTGCGAAAACGGTTCAAGATACCAAAAAAATAAGTAGGAAAGAATTATTCCTCCTAAAATGATCTAAAAAAATGTCCGCGACAGTATATGTCTATCTTTTAAGATTAACTCACTAGAACCGTTTTTATGGTAATCAAATTTGGTCGAAAGGGATGAAAGTTTGTATTAAACTTTGTCAATTTTAAACCGATCGGGCTGAGAGTTTCAAAATCGGGGTTAAAGTAACTATTCTACGCGGACGAAGTCGCGGACAGAAGCTAGTATATATATATAAAGGAACAACAGATAGCTACAGTTATAACATACATTTAAAACACAGTTACAGTTTACAGTTCTAGCCCACAACGCTAATTCACTTTTGACTTATTAATTATGATAGGCATACGTACAATATCAAGGTCTAACAAGTTAGTTAAGAACTTTTTCAAAAGTATTTTAAAGAGCAGGAGAAAGCAGTTTTTTATTTTCTATAGTTTTCTAGATTTTAGTTAGGAAGCTACTTTTATGTCTAAAGAAAAAAAGTTTTATTTTAAATGTAGGTAAACGAAGTATTAGTGCGTCAATATTTATTAGTTAGAACCGTATTTATTTAACAAATTTGCGTTCAAGGTGACGCCGTAGAGTACCTACCTACTAGTAATTATGCAGCCAACAAAAAATGTTCACAGTTTCGTGAATAGAATTCTCGGCGAGTTGTAGCTTCTTTTGCCGGCCATCTATCGCGGCGTGCTCAAGGTCGATCCATGTAAGCCACATAGCCTCTAGATATATTTATGTAGGTACCCATACTGATGATCCATTATGCAGTTCGCCGGGAAGTTCTATTCTATTTGGCGACCGGTTACTCACTTTGTTATTATCGCACTTCACCTCGTGCTCGCGCAGTCGCGTCCACCAATGTGACGCAAAATTATGTCACACTACTTGTAACAACACCCAGAGTTGTAAACAAGCTGCGCAGTGGCGCCCTCTGCAGTGGAGCGCGCCACTCGCGCGCGTGGCCTTCAGTCGCGCCGTCACGTGCTGCCATCAGCTCTGCTTTACCGACGCCGCCGGCGCTCGCCAATGGCGAGTCTCGGCGCCGTTAGCGGCAACACGCTTTGAACCAATCGCGGCAAAGTACACTTTGGTCACAGTGCGCACATGTGACCGGTCGCAACTTATTTATCCTAAAATTACTTTAGTTTTAAAAACTTGAGGAAGTTTTATTAGTTTTATATTGGTGATAGAAATATTAGCTAGGAATTGTGAAGTATTTAATTTTAAGTGAATATGAGTCGAAACGGTAAGTACGTATGGTTGGTTGTACTTCCTTATTTAGTCACATTGTCGCTAGCGCCATCAGTGGCGTTGTTGTACACTACTGACTACTGTGTTACGACTCGGTTTCGTGCTTCGAGAGTTTGAAGATAGATGGCGCTAATTTCCGTTACGATTATGTATTATGTTGTGTGAAGTTTTGTTATCAGTAATAATATTATTCTTTGGTAAATAGATAGGTACCTAAATCCGATTCACTACATTTTGTTCACGTAAATAAAATATTACAAAGCGTGTGAGTACATTAGTATTTACTAAACGTGCCAGTGATCGTTTCATTTAGCTTCTATTTCAGTATTACCTGGTGTTGAAAATTTATATACTTGCTGATGCGGGTTTCCACCGCAAGGTGTCGTTAGTGGAAAATAACTCTTCTTAAACAAGCTTCTTTAGTTGAACTTTGCCCGGATAGCTAGGTATTGTATTTACATAGATGTTCCTATTGAAGTTAAATGTTATATTGAAGTTAAATGTTGTACCTATGTCGTTTGAATGATTGCAGCTATGTTGTCATATTCTAATATACTATTCATTATGTGCTTAAGTGGACGTAAATCAATTAACTTTATGTAGATACTAGCAGCGCCCCGCGGTTTCACCCGCGTAGTTCCCGTTCCCGAAGGAATACAGGGATAAAATATAGCCTATGTTGCTCAGGGTGAATGTAGCTTTCCAATGGTGAAAGAATTTTTAAATCGGCACAGTAGTTTTTTGAGTTTATTCGTTACATACAAAAATACAAATCTCTCCTCTTTATAATATTAGTGTAGGTAGATCTGGCTGACTACAATTACCTACGTAGATGACTTGAATTTACCTGAGTAAATACTTATAAGAAGTTTATGCTATAGGCAGAGAGGGTTTCAGAAAAGAAGTGGTCTTCCTCATTACCTGAGTCATGTATTGTGAATGTGGATGGTTAAAGGGTTAGAGAAAAAATACAACCAACTTCTAAAAAACAAAAACACAAAAACTACTTATAAAATAAATTATTTCGGAAGTCAGTGTTCAAAAAACGAAGAAACAACCAAAAACACTGAGTTCCGAAAGTAAAGATATTCAATATTTTTTTTTTGTTTAGAAGTCGCTTGTATTTTTTCTCTAACCCTTTAACCATCCACATTCACAATACACAGGTCGGTTGTATTTTTTGTAAAAAAGTTTTTTTTTCTGGTTAAAGGCATTTAATTCTAATAAAGAAATTTCCTTTTCACTTATATGAGAACAAAGGACATCAACCAAAATGGGCTAACCGTAAACAACCGTATTAGGAAAAAACGAATTCATAAATAATTTAGTAATAACATAATAATTAATGAACATTGGTTTCTTTTTCGGGAGTGTAAGTATAAGTAATATTAAAATTTAAAAACGTATACCTAAATATGTTTTTTATTTGATTATTTTGTTGTGTATGGGGACAGTTGCGGTAAAGCGGGCGGGGTGCGTTGAGTTAGGGTTGCCAAAATAAAAACCCAGAAAAAATAATCCTTATCGATTTTTGATGTTTCGATTCGAGAGCTTCAAAACATTAAAATTTTCCTGAGAGAACGAGCTTTGCTCTGGCCATTGGAGTATTTATCATTAGCATCATTTCTGATCTTAACCTATCATAAATATAAATATAATAATAGTATTTAAGCTGTGCCGGGTATGCAAATCTAACTCCACCTGCTCAGTTTTAAACCATGTTTTATTATGAATAGTTTTACAAATAAACAATTTATTTTAAAGTACTGAAGGATTTTTTTTGTATTTATTTAATCAATTTGATAAAAAATCTTATCTATATGTTTTCTTTGTACTGTAAGCTACTCAATAAAATCAAAAATAGTGCAATATTTTTATGTTCATGTTCAAGCCCAAACGCCATACAAAGTGGTTGATGTCCTTTAAAAGTAAAAACTAATCATTGTCATACGACACTCGGACTCACACTAAATCTGGTACTCCCAATAATCTATATAGTGCCACCACAAGTGCCACTAAGTGAATATACCCTGCTTGACTATAAAAAGTGCGGACCCGTCACAATGTAGATAAATCAATTAGCCAGTAGTACAACTGTTGTTTACAGTTGTTATTTTTAAGTGGGTATGTATTTAATATATTACTTTTCGAATTGATATTACGTTAAAGTTCAATTAATACCAATAATCTTTATGGTTAACTAGCTGCTGCCCGCAGCTTCGCCCGCGTGAATGTCGGAAATTATCCCAAGGGAACATAATCCCGGGATAAAAAGTATCCTATGTTACTTCTAATATCTCCAAGAATATGTGTACAAAGTTTCATGATGATCGGTTGAGTAGTTTTCGCGTGAAAGCGTAACAAACAAACTTACATTCACATTTATATATTAAGTATAGATTAATGTTGATATTTAGGAGAACGTATTTTTTTAGTTTACTCTTGAAAATATTAATTGTATTCGAACTCTTTATTTTCTTAGGTAATTTAATAAAAAAAAAAAAACACTTTTTAGTGGTGACATTCCGCTCATAAACGTACTCATCACAGCGTACGTGCTATAAACTTGTGTAAACAATAAACTACCACGCGATTTCGGCAATCCCAGAAGATTAGCTATCATTTATTAAAGAGTTCCGTTCGAAGCTACACATTAGGGATAACTCAAATACTAGTCATCAGATCACACCATAGATATAATAAACAAGTATTTTATATTTCTATGACATGACAAGCACCATCTTTCGAATATAAAAAGAATCTACAAAATCGGGATACCTAGTGCAAAGTTATTAGGTATAACACAAAAAAAGTGTCTACTTGAGAACCGCCTCCGTTTTTGTAGTCGGTTATAAAAAATACAGTCGCCTTGAGAACCTCCTCCTTTTTTGAAAGTTGGATAAAAAAAACTTTTTACAAAAAAATACAACCGACTTCCATAAAAAATCAAAAAAAGTACAAAGAACTTTAATTCGGAACTCGGTGTTTGTGGTTACTTTTTCGTTTTTTGAACACCGACTTCCGAATTAAAGTTATTTTGTACTTTTTTGATTTTTTGTGGAAGTCGGTTGTATTTTTTTGTAAAAAGTTTTTTATTTTTCACTTTTTTGTGGTACCTACACCCCTTCCCCTCCCCCACCTAAACGAACCAACTACATTGGTGTAAAAAAATGCACTGCTCCAATGCAGAGTAAACTAAAAGGTCGTCAATGTAGACAATGAAGATATTTTTTTTAGATTTTTGTTGATTTTTCAAAAACCGCTTGTTCGATTTCGATAAAATTTTCATGGGACCATTTGGGAAGTAATACCCTTTACAACAAAAAAAGAATTTTTCAAATCGGTTGGCAAGCGACGGAGTTATGCGCGAACAAACATAAAAAAAAAATACAAACATCCGAATTGAGAACCTCCTCCTTTTTTAGAAGTCGGTTAAAAAACAAAGGCATGATCGATGCATTATGTGAAAGATTATCTCACCAAAAAGGTTGCCAAGATTTACCGTTTCATAATGTATTCATTGTGGAATACGTAACAAATCTAAGTAGAGCCAAGACCACCACTTTAAAGGCCTAACTGTATCAATTCTTAAAGAGATAATATTCTTAAGTATAGCTTCGAGACATGATCAGAAAGGCGGTGTGGTCAGAACGAAGGTGACCACGCCCAGGGGGGCAAAATAGCCTCATTCATGCCATCAAATAAGCTATAGCTGTTGGATCTTATAAATTAGATAAGTATACAGTTTTTATAAATATTATATTATTATATATAATTAGAAAAAAGAAAACAATTTTAGTGAAGAGGAACTTCATCAACCCATGATGATATTTATTAGTAAAAATTGTAATAATAAATATCATCATGAGTTGATGAAACTCTCATATAAATGGCAAAATTATCAGAATAATGAGCATGTGTGTACTCTTTAGATTATTTAAGTTACGATAAAATTAAGATTATTATTATTTTATCGTAACTTTTATTTTTTTATAGTAGTATGTTATATATTTATAGTAGTATTTTAAGTCATAATTATTTAAGTATATATCTACATTTTACAGAGAAAAAAAAACTATTTTGGTTTTGAATAAAGATCGTGCCAAAAATAGTGTTGGCTTAGCTCTACTATGTATGTGCCATACTAATATCTGGACAGGCTTTCGATGTCTCCGCGACTTTACCAACAGTTAGATTTTCGAAATATGTAGATACCTACATATTTCTCTACCTTTATAATAACATTTAATGACGCTAGTTTATACAGTATGTTAAATAACAGAGGGCGTTCCCTTAAATTCGTTAATCTATATCATTAATAGATTAAGATAAAAATATCAGAATAGAAAAATAAGCATAAAATAATCCGAATTAAAATTGACAATAAGTTCGAAAAATCCTGTTTAAAATCAAATTAGTAGCGCGGAATAGTACCTACTCGTAGTAGCAATGCCCAAACCGGCTAGTACGCGTGTACAGAGTGTTTCTTTAACGTATCAATTTAACATTTTTAGTGAATATTTTAATATAAAAAAAAAACATTTTGTTTTTGAATGGTAATATTTTTATTTATCATAAATGGATGCTATACTATTACGGTTTAACGGGAACGCCCTCTGTTAGTTAACATACTCGTACTGTATGTTTTATTTGAAACATAATTGGAAAACTGACCGTTATCCGGCCTTATTTTTCTTAAGAAAAACAACTGTTACTAGTTACGTTGCGCGAACGATCTTATACTTACGAATTACAATTAGGGATTAACACTGTCTTGTAAACGCCAGTAATAAACCCATTCCTAGCAAAATAAACTTGCATAACGTCAACACAATTATTTGTTACGGAAAATATGTTGCTGGTATCTGGAAACACGGTATATAGATGTTTTTCTACTGGCGACATGTTATCGAATGTTTCGAATTCGTAGAAACAAAAGCACGGAACAATTGCCTAGCCAAATAAATAGCTATAGTGTGCAACCCTTATTTTATTTTTTTCAAAAAACCGACCCGTGGTCCTTCTTGTGCCCTTTACGTTCCAGGGCCGCGGTGACTCATTCGAACAAATTCCGCTACCCTAGCAATAGCGTGCAAGCTTGCGGTGTGATGGTGCCACGTTTTCAGTTAACTATAACTTCGATAGAAGTCAACGGTTCCATTGAGAAAACAATAGAGACGCTTGTAGTTGTGAGGCCTCGTGACTTTGAACGAGTCTTTGTACTTACTCGTTGATATCCGTTACCCGCGCAGACGTGTCAAACTGGGAACTCCGGCGAACTTGAGCTCCCCTTTCAGACCACTGGCACACTCCTGATAACTCTTTTCTTTATCTTAAATCATCAATCAGTCTTGATAATGCTATTGAACTGTTGACATCTCAGTTTTCCTTGTTTTTGTTTCCGACATACGGCGGAGCGAATGCAAATAATAACAGCATGAATAGGTATGTTTACTGAAAAAAAATATAAAAAATTGAAAGTAATCAATATCTAGTATCATATTTTTTTAGTATAGCTATAACATACAAACCCTACAAACGTATAAATGTTTCGTTTTAGCCTTTGTTATGACTATATCTAATACTAGCAGCGCCCCGCAGTTTTACCCGCGTAGTTCTCGTTTCCGTGGGAATATAGGGATAAAATATAGCCTATGTTACTCAGGGTGAATGTAGTTTTTTCATGGTAAAAGAATTTTTGAAATCAGCCCAGTAGTTTTTGAGTTTATTCGTTACATACAAAAATACAAATCTTTCCTCTTTATAATATTAGTATAGTATCTAATATAAGTTGTTTTGGTGTTCAATAAAGAAATAAGAAATTAAGAACATCTAGAGCAGTGAGATGAAGCGGTTGCCTGGTCGCTAATTATACCTATAATATAATAACTATAATAAGCGAGCATGCGTGGCTGATCACGTGTGAGTCTCCCCGCGACCTCACACACACTTGGTTCATACCTCTCAATCATTATAACTTTATCCTTGTATATGCCACCACATTGTCGACAGCTTAATGTGGGAACTGTTTGAAAACCCTCGATAACAGTAACGTTATGACAGTGGCAAGGATCACATCAAAGAAAGCCGAAGCCTTAGACATGTGAAGTTCTGTCGGCGGTAGCCTGGCAAAGGCGATTGCCCAGACGTCAAAAATGTATGAGATAGAGACATTTTCTATCAACCTGTCACGTGATCAGTTTTGGCAGCAGTACTGTGTCTACAGCTTCAGAATTGACATGCACAACTGTAAGCTAAAGAGAACATAAGCTAATTGTTTAATTTGCGAGTCAGCAAATGGCTAATTCTCGCGTATACGCCTTACGGCATTTCATACAAATTTTCAAGTCCTTATTTTCCGAAATGACTAAACGGACTAAGCAGGATACATAGGTCTAAAAAGTTAGTTGTGGCAGATATAGTATGCAAAAGAACAGCAAAGGAGATCCAGTTTCTTCTTCTTCGTCATTCCCTCACTGCTGAGGATCGCGACCACATATGACGAGTTTCGAAGCCATGCTGCCTTCTGCAGTGTGGACCGCTCTGTACATGCTGCCACTAACAGCCTTCTTTATGGCATCGGACCATCTCTAGTTCATATACTCTTAAATACCTTAAGAGACGTATACTGAGTGACCCACAATGAACTACCTATTCGATGAAAAATTAGCCAATCCTGATAGGGAACTGATTCTATTGTACATGTCCCTGAATAAGGCAACACGTTTGCATATAGTCAATAGTCTGCTTGCAAGATAAATGGAGATCAACAGAAAAAGCTGTGTCAATATATAAAACCAGTGGAAGACTCACTAGGCACACCACGCAGCTGGTTACTACACAGTCACACCTACTCAACTATAACAAAGGTAACTTAAAAGCAACGAAACGCCAGCTTTTGTTTATCCTCATGTTTTAAGAAAATTGTATGTTATATGAAACGAAAGGAAGGAAAGGACCTTCAATTACATATGAAAGGCGTCTTAGGCATTGAAATGAAACAAAAGTCCACGTGAATTGCTTTCAGTTTAGTATAAAGCATTTTTCATAACTTTTCCATTGTCTCTGCGTACTCACGTTTAAGATTTTAGCCATAACCCCACCGCGACGGAAAATGAAAGCCAAAGGCAAAGTAGCATTTTATCAGCGAATTTTAAAATAATTTATATTTTTAATAAAATTGTATATATATATATTAATAAAACTATAATTAAAATTCATAAATTAATTTATGTACAACAACAATAACAGTTGCTAGCTATTATAACAGTATTATTTATTTAATTTTTAACTAAGTAATACTTAATTTATACAGTACACAGTACATATCAAACAGTGTCGTCATCCTCTTTTTTTTTTTCTTTTAAATAAAACGTTGCCCCTCACTAGGAATTTCTCCTGTATCGTGGGTACGCTTACAAACATATAAACTCACATACACAAACAGCCAGACCCGGAACAACTATCTGTAGGCCATAAAAATATTTGTTCCGTGTGTGATTCGAACCCGCGACACGCGGCGCAGCAGCCAATCGCTCAACCACTGCGCCAACCGTGCCGTCAATCTCATCTCTCCTACTTAACTTGATCTATAACAGCCTAACAGGGTCTATAATTATTGTGACTATCATTTACTGCCCTACCAACTGTATATACTATGGTACGCAATAAATAATTGATGATGAAAATATCAATGCTTATAGCTAATTTCTAGAAGGCGATATTCCGTCGCGTAAACAAAGCCCGATTTTGGTTGAGTAATTTCAACTAAAAGTTATAGTTCTACCCTTATTTCTCTAAATTTATAAGTTCTATTTAAGTATTTCTCGAATGTTCAGATATTTCCGTCGTCGTCGACGTCAACGAAAAGCTTCCCCTTGCTTTTCGTTACAACGAAAAGCAAGGGGAAGCTTTTCGTTGACGTCACAAAGATTACTAGGAAATCTACATTTCAATGAAAGGAATTAAATATAGGACTTGGATAAATGGAAGGGTAGTGATTTTACCCGCCTATGTACGTATGTTCGACTCTAGTGCCTAAACTACTGAACTGATTCACATGAACGAGGTATCAATAGATTCGTTAAAACGTTCCGGGTGATATACGCTAACATACATTCTCACAAAATTTAATACTCGGTCATTATTGATGAGTTTATTTACCCTTGTCATCCGGTAAGCTGAGGAAACCGGCATGTCCAAGTACCAAAAATTTCTTAGACATGTGACATTCACCAAACCCGCACTGGGTCCGCATGGTGGATTACGGCCCATTCCCTCTCCTAGAGAGGAGGCCTGTGTTCCAGCAGAGGGAACATTAAAAGGCTGGTTATGCTATTATGCTTATCCGGTAAACGGGTGAGACAGCCGCAAATACTCTCAGTAGGAATTCATAGCAGTCAATCATGTGATAAAATCAAAAGGAAACTCAAAACACACCTTTTTTCATAGTGATAGGGTCGCGTTAGCCCACAACCTCACCTGATGCAAAGTGATGATGATTGTGACCGACGATGATAAAAATAACCTATTCAGCCTTTACTTAAAAATCTCCAGGATATAGCTATCAGGAAACACAGACTCTCGCAGGGAATTTAAGTCCTTAGCTGTACGCACAATAGAAGTATTTCTAAGACGTTTTGTGCGTATGAGGGGGTATAATTTCTTCATCTGTGGACGGAGGAAGAGTGAGAAGTTTTGGTACGGAGCCCTAAAATTTAAAAGACTCGTTCTTTCGCCTTTTCGTGGTTCTGTACGATTTACCAATCGCTACGGATTTTACTGATTTCGTCTACTTATAGGTAATGACTTACCTATGGGACATCTTCCCTTTTTTTTTCAAACGGATACTAGGAACACTAAGAATTTCTCCTGTATCGTGGATGCGTTTACAAACATATTAGCTCACATACACAATCAGCCAGACCTGGAACACACACACACACTATCTGTAAGCCATACAAAATATTTGTTTCGTGCGGAAATCGAACCCACGACACACAGCGCAGCAGCCAATCGCTCAACCACTGCGCCAACCGTGTCGTCACTTAGTTTATAATGCAGAGTGAAAATGTCATACATTAGACATTATGTACTTTATATTTCCAAAAAAATAATAAGTGCTAAAAGTTGACATACATACATTTTCGTTTCATGTAGTTTTCTCATTACGTGTAGTACTTTTATTTACTTATTCATATAACAATTTGCATTGTGTTTGAATTTGTAGTACATTAATTAATTTGTTACAGCTACAAATAATGAATTATGAAGTTCAAACAGTACATTTCACTAAAACTACTGTGAAATTAATTAAAGTAATTTTCTGTTTCAGATTTCCTGAGCCACGGGGCTAGTTTCAACAAAAAATACGGTTAGTACCCCATGTTCACTAATTAAACTCGCAACGTTTGCGCTAAACATGCACTAATAATTATGAGGAAAATAATTAAGACTATAAAATTATATTTGTTAATTATGAGTGAATGTTCATGGTTATTGTTAAACGTTCTCGAATATTGCGGTGGTCGGCGAACGCATTTACTTGGAATTATTTGTATAGCTCCGCGTGACCCAGCCAATCTTTTGTTTCGTCCGTGCCTTTCATTACAGTTTGAAAAAAATTCTATCACAATTAGGGAAAAAACCTTTTAAAGCGTAGTCAAAGTTTTCTAAAGGGCAACTCAAATATTTCGGCAAGATAAAACGTGACTGTAGCAAACAGAATCGGGAGAAAAACGCGACCTAGCCTGCCCTTGTGAAACCTGAAAGTTTTAGGTCATAAAAACATCATGCGCGGTCGGTTTAAGTATACCAATAATCCTGCCTTTAACCGATCATAATCCTTACCTACTGATTACATGAAACGAATAACTGAAATTTTAATAAAATATAAATAGCCTTGGGTAGGCTATGTATTCATCATTCACCCTCCTAGCTAACGTTCGAGCAGCCTACGTAAGTAAGAAGAACCTCGTAACTGACCTTTTAACTCTGGAATTAAACCAAAATATCTTTCCATGTTGTATAACTTGGGGGATTCCAAAATAGTTTTTCTAGTACCTTCCACGCTTACCAGGGAAAGTATTTTTTTTGTCAATAATTCTATTACCTGTATCAACCTTTTGAACGCCAGAGTATACATCAGAGTAACCAATTCATCATATTTATTTTATTTTTCACATATTTGTCGTTGGTGTACAAAAATCAAAAGTCATTTATTCAAACTAGGCTTAGAGACAGCACTTTTTGAACGTCAAATTTTACATAAAGATAGTCCCCTAAAACCAGTGTAGTAGTGTTTTAGCTGGGAAGAAGAAGTGGCGCAACAAACTCCCCAGCAACACATCTGTCTGTTGCGTTTTAAGAACTTGAATTTATACAATAGTATGCAAAGTCATTAATACATGACAAAGTTAGAAAAAAAAATCCAACATGGAAATCATAAATCAATTCACTATAAAACATTGTAAAGAGTAGATTGAGTCAATAAAATAAAAATAGATTAAACTACATAGTCATAAAAACTAAATAATTATAAAAACTAAAAAAATATTATATGAACTCATATAACCTGTCATAATAAGCTAACTTATAGAGAAAGAACATGATAAAATTAAATAAGACATTGTCTTGCGTTCAACACATCGATCAACTATCCTTATCACCTGAATAGTCATTAATATAATAGTATGCCTTCGAACAAAGGTTAGATTAGATTAACTTTAGCTTTAAATGAGTTAAAAGGCAGGACAAGAAAAGAAAGTGGATGTTTATCGTAAAAACGGATGCAAACCACAAATGAGTCATGGACCTTACGAAGTCTGTGGGAAGGAGGATGTAGCTTGTGCTTGTTTCTGGTGTTAAAGTTGTGGATGTCGCTCGTTTTACAGTACAAATGTATATATACAGGCTTAAGATACCTTGCTCATAATTATAAGTATAATATATGAGACAAAACACGGGAATAGAATATCATCGTTCGTGTGCACAGTTTCAGTGACACTACTCCAGAGCCGAGATTTTGTAATCGTGCACCCCGATGCAGTGGTCGCAGTCATGTACCATCTGATAGGCTGATTACGGTATTTGTGAGACTTTTCAATCATTTTCTATTCATAGTATAGGTAAAACAAATATTTTCGCAGTCAAAGTTCGCAGTCGCTTAATCATCATGTTTTCATAATTTGTAAGGCTTTGTACTATGCTAACTTATTGTTGGTGATTGCGCAATAATTCTACCATCAGTTATTCACCCCTAGTTTTCAATTGGTACAAAAAATATGGCTCTATCCGTACCCGTTACTGATCATATTTGTGTAGAGAAAAGTAAAAAAATAAAATCCTAAAATTGTCCACGGAGTTTTTCCATAACTGACAAATTCATAATAGAATCAACATTCATAACAATTGCTACTAGAAAATACTATGCGCAGTGTTTTTCCATTTTAATTTTCATTTGTTTATTCATAAATCAATAGCCTGTGAAATATTTTCATATAAGCTGAGTGACATTTTGGGATATAAAAGGCGCAAATAACTTTGCTCTTTATGAGCATAACTTTTTGAGACCTTTCTTAAATAATAACAAGACCTTTTTAATAAGCCCTTAAAGTATTTGTACTAACTAAAAACTAGGTGTGTGTACTGAGAATTTCCTTATAGAAAACTCAGGAACTGTAAACACTGCCCCTATTATGGAGTTTAAGATCTTACGTTCAGTAATCGCCTAAAAATATAAGCCGAAGAATACACTGACTAGCCTTTTCTCAACTATATTGGGGTAAGCTTCCAATTAAACCGGATTCAGCTGAATACCAGTATTTTACATGGAGCTTCTGCCTACCAGACCTCCACAACCCGTTAACTGGGTAACACGGTACTTCTTGGCAAGACAGAAGTTTAACGTCTCGGTATATTATGATGGTCACCAATCCACAGACCACCTTGGCAAGTGTTGCTTAACCTTGGAGATCGACCTGTGTGGCTATTATTATTGTGAAGCAGTAGGTTGAATTATGTATTTTTCTTGCGACATAAATAAAATCAAAATGGAAAATCGAAGCCATACAAAGCTATTAATAAGCAACTTATTTCGAAACCTAGAGCCGAAAATGGATAGAAGTGTTATTTTGGAAGTTTTTGAAGATTTTCATGTAGATAAGTTACGTAACGCTCCACCCTTCGTGCTCTGACATGCATGCTAAACTTTGCCAAATTCTAGAAAATACAAAGAAATTGGAAAACATTTAAGGAGGGTGGTTTGATGTCGTCATGCTAGCTCTTTTATGTGAACACTGAACAATGAAACAGTTCTAGCTAAATTATTACATAATATTGAGTAATTTATTAAAAAATTAAGCACAAGTAAAACACTTCATAAAGGCGAACTTAACGGCTTAAGCATTTTCTACCAGTATACCGTAGGGTGGTGTAAAGACAAAATGGTAGGTGCAACAAAGAAAGACAAAGAAAAAAATATATATTTATAGACACACATAACCAAAAATCCAACGAATTAACGCTGTAATGATTTTAACAATTTCATGCGAATGTGCTCACGTGTTTCACTTTAAAGGAAAGCTGACTTATTGCTGTCCTGATGTTCAGAGGGAGCGCATTCCAAAGGAAGATCGCTTCGACAAAGAAAGAGTAGTGAATAAACCCAGAGCAGTGTGAACGTCGTATAAGGCGATTATTGTTAGAATGAAGATTTTTACCGTGGGCAGAGCTAATGGGTTGAATTTGTGAAGGGGATAAGAAGAATTATTAAGAAAAGAAAACAGACTAGACCTTCAGCGCTCTGCGCTGACGAATGAGAAACCATTTTAATAGTGAACGATGCGCGGGTACGTGATCATATTTAAATGGGTTGAAGACAAATCGAATACAGTATGAATTTGTCTGAGGTCATCGTCGCAGATGTCACCACAGTCAAAACTGGGGAAATTTTGGGATTGTATTAGCATAGTCTTTATGTGAGTTGGTAATCATTTTTTCAGCCGATACAGTGACCGCAACGTTCCCGTTACTTTTTGACTGACACTTACGACCTGCTTTCGCCAGCCAGCACAGGTATCGACATGCGGTCCAAGATCCTTCACCTTGGAGGTAAACGGAATGACAGCAGATGAGCCCTTTAGCTTTCTCAAACTATGGGGACTCTCAACTATAATAACCTGACACTTTAAAAGGTCACCCCGAATCAGTTCTGACTGATTTGACCTTTTAAAGTGTCAGGTCACACTCAGAACAGCTCTTAATCAATCTGAAATCCCGGTTGACCTCGATCCGATAATTTGTCGAAACCGGCGTGACAATAGAACTGTAGATCGTCAGCATAGAGATGATAAGCACACTGAAACTCAGTAGTTATAAGATAAATAAAAATGGAAAACAAAAGTGGACACAAAATACCACCTTGAGGGACGCCAGTCACAAGCTCACACCACCCGGACGAAGAGTCTCCAGCACGAACTGATTGCTGATGCCCCCGAAGATAAGAGAAAAAACATTCCAGCACTTTGGAAGAGATCATAAGTGTGAAAGGATTGACATGAAGCCTTCGTGACTGACGGTATTAAAGGCGTTGGAAAAGTCGATCAACACTAAAGTAGTAACTTTAATGTCTTCCATTCTGAGCCCATACATATTCTACTTATTTCTTTTTATTCTTAAAAAAAATGCCTAACACTAGGAATTTCTTCTGTGTCGTGGGTGCGTTCACAAACGTACAATCTCACATACACAAACAGAGACCCGGAAAAATTATCTGTTGGCCATGCAAATATTTGTTAAATATGTGGGAATCGAACACACGACACGTAGCGCAGCAGCCAATCGCTCAACCACTGCGCTGACCGTGTCGTCAATGTATTAAAAAAATATCTCATATTTAAAAATAACTTTTTTATTAGATTCACTTTTAACACAACACGGAAAAACAGAAATCACTAAAAAAATCCAGTCATACATTTTCTCTAAACTTAGATGTACCTCAAAACCGTGCTCAAAACTATCGGTAATATGAAATAACGAATATGTTTATTACTCAATTAAAATCTAAATTTCAAAACTAATTTCTGACCAAAATTGGAGAATTAAACAACATCATCATCTTCCTGCCCTTATCCCATGTTACTTGGGGTCGGCGCAACACTTGGAGAATTAACAACATTATAAAATATTTTAATTTACATTAGGCTAGGGATGTCCCAAATTGTGGAATATACACCAGCGTTGAATCGAGGAGTGTTGAGATTCTTTATCACCTTAGTTCGGTTAATACTCTCTAACGCTCAAAAGTATTTAGGAACCTGCACTTTGTGATCAAAGGCTTGTGAGTCATTAAAATCAAAGGCGGACAGAAAAATGAAAAAATGATATAAAAGAAATAAGTCATTTCATTCAATCAAACTTTCACAAAATAGCTTTTTCTGATTGTTCAAATACTTAATTGGTAATGTCGTATCAGAACAAAAATGAATAAAACAAAAAAAAAATGCTTTTTTATTATTATTTAATTTATATATATAACCTATACCTAATGCAGTAGCGCGGTTTTAAATTGTACTTATTTACTATAAAAGTATACAGATTTTGCTTTGCCCATTCATCCCAGACGAGCACAGATGTTTACCTAGTAACATAATGAATGGTTGCAAGACGCCATTCAGTCTCGCCGTGACCCGCCGTAGCCCGTAGCGGTCCGCCCCGGGATGCTACGAGTGACGTAGCGCCACGTAGCCCGGCGTAGCTCGTAGCACGGCGCTACATCGGGGTTCACGGACACAAAGGCACCCGCGTAGCCGTGCGTGAGCCACACGCGATCACTGAAACGTGCGACTTCATAAGTTACTGTTATTGTGGAAAATTGTCCATTGTTTAAACTACGCTCAAACAATATACTGGAGTTCAATATAGTTTGCAATGAAAATCATTGTTTCCGCCGTCAACGAAATATTCGGGAGTTGTTAGTTATGTAGTGAAGTAAGGTGTATGTACAAATACTGTCTTTGATATCTTCGTCGTGCCCTCACTGCTGAGTATCGCAACCACATACACTTGTACGACGCGTTTCTAAGTCATGTTGTCTTCTCAACGTCTCTGTTATTAATATAATATTTAGGATGTTACATCTGCATCAATGTAATTTAATTCAGACTATTAATAACAATACATTGCATTGTTCCAAAAATAAATGAGTATCGACGTACAATGTGTTGTGGAGGCTCTGCACAAGACGGATTAGGGGTCGCATGTGTGTGTGTGTATGTGTGTGCGGGCGGGTCAGGTACTACCGGTGCCACGTGACGTCCAGCCTAACTTAATTATTGTTATTCATAGACAAACACGCACATCTGATTATCTATCCAGCAACTGTACCGAGAGCTTGTTGTGTTTATTAATGTTTTCGGTCGGATATAATTGTTATTTGAGTCAGCATGTTTCCTGAGCCCTATCCCGTAACTTGTTTTCAAAAGTATATTTTTGTCTCAGTGCTATAGTGTCGTTTCATCTGCCCTGCTTTGTTCCAAACCTACCCCCGATGTTGATACGAGTAGGGACCAGGGATAGGCATAAAGGTTAAATCTAATAAAAAAAATCGTGTATCAGTGAGCTAGTAAAGCGGCGGTTCTAATCTGCCGCTAAGCTCCGATTTCTTCGGCTTCCTCCGTCCGGCCCACGGCGCAATCTAGCCGACCAGGCCCCCAGCTTTGTAACTGCCAGTGCTGCGGAATTTGAACGAGTCCCCGCGGCCCTAGAACGCAAAAGGCATTTGAGAAACACGGATTGGTTTTAGTATGTAAGAGTCTGGCACACACTCCCTTCAACTGAAGTCATTTGATGTTTTGTCATCCATAAAACAGGCTCCAGCTTTATGAATATATGTCGCTGTAACATACTGAAACTATGATTGAATTCAGTCTGCGATTAGTAAAGCAGCTGTCAAATATCGGCACATAATGTTGATCGGCTCACGATTTGCTACAATCTCACTCGATGGAAAGCCTTGTTGTGGTCGACGTTGGGGCAAGCTTGCCTAGAAGTAACCTGTTCACTCTTGACTAGTAGCTATCAGGAAACACAGACTCTGGCAGGGAATTCCACTCCTTAGCTATACGCTCAATGAAAGTATTCCTAAAACGTTTCCTGTGTTTGGATGGAACGTCCACCGGTAAATCAGTCACATGTACATATAATCACGCGATGGATGGCTGCAGAATCCGAATGGATTGAAAATCCACATATTGGTATTCCATTGTTTAATACATGTTGTTTGCTTTGGATGCACTCGACGTCCGAGCAATCAATCACTTAGTAGCCACCGAAAGCATTGGCGTGAAGTTTGGTGTTTGGGCAGTGTACTCTGTCTCCGCGACCTCCATGAAAAAAGTAAACAATGACACATAAAATGTTGCACCATTCAACGTGGCAACACAGCTAGTGTTCTAGGAACCCAATATTAGTCTTATTAGCTACAATAGTCCTGTTAGTAATGATATGTACATCAGTACCAATTAATTCGATATTGCCACTCTATAGAACGTCATTTTCATGACTGTAGTACGGCACTTCTGATTCCACAAGAGAGCAAGTCGCTTATAGGCAATCCTTGCCGCAAGTTTGTGCTAGTGCTCAGCTAGACGAGAACAACCAGAGATAATATTCAGTATAATTGTTACAATACAATCTTTAGCTAACATGAAATTATGACGACAGCAAACGAATCGTAACAGTGCCTATTTTAAACTGAAATTCTTTTAGCGAGGGTGAGGGGAACGGAAATAAACTGGGACTCTAGAATCTTCCACGCCTTCTTTCATGCATAACAAGCCCACCATAGCTTATAAAGTTATCGAAATATTTTGATGAAATAAATGTTTTAAAAATAGGATTGTTAGTGAAATAAGTTCTGCAAGGGAAATTACCAGATTCCCCTAAGACGAATATTATACAAGCATTGTAAAAGTATATTTAGAAGACTTTGACTGGTAGATCTTTCTAGATTGTTTTGTTTTTCTAACTATGAGGCTCGCGTTTGACTGCAATGTGGAAAGCATTAGCAATAGTGTCAGAATGGTCTATCATTGATTTCATAATGGTTGATTTTGACAAGTTTGGTAATCTAAAAATATAAAAGCGTCCTTATGGCTTTCCAATGGTCAACCACTGACACTCCATTGAAAGAAATGGCATAGAATGGTAATCTCGTACATAATGGCAAATAATTAACAGACGTATGCGGTAATCTGCTAAAATTTTGACAGTTCCTTACCTACCTTTAGAACATAATTGTGCATTAATTTCTTGTAATAGCTCGGTTATCAAAAAGTATTACGAGACCATTGACCGACCAATGATCGATCATTATGAATTTAGCAGGTTACGAACTTTTAGCAAAATGACGATCGGATCGTGTTGGAATGACGAACTTATAAAAATAGCAGACTTGGGTCCCTGGTTGCCTGCCTACGAGTAGTAACCTATTCACTCTTGCCCCCCCCAGGCCCAAGCCCCAGGTTGTAGCGATAAAGAAACACAAAATCTGGCAGGGATTTTCACTCTTTAGCTGTGCAGTGGGAATATAACCGAATAGTTCTGTGCGTATGGGTACAATGCCCACTATGTATAAAACGGGCTTGGCTGAATTGTTTTTGTAATTTTCTAATTAGTTAGTTAGTAAATCATCAATTTGACTCATAACTGAAAATTAAATCCACGATGTTCGAGCGGCGTCTCAGTTACCGTCGCATGTCATTGGCCACCAGTGGCAGACCACTTAATTCCACTAATCTCTAATAGTTCCACTTGCTTCTATAAAAATCTATACGTAGACCAATTAATTGCAGCTGGGAAGTTGTTATGCTCTTCTCACAAACGCTATACGATACCCACTCCTATCTTTACAATGTCGCTCGGTTTTCTGGATTTCCATTTGCCACTTTCAAGTTGTCTTCTCGATTTAATTTGTATGATTTCCTATTTTTATACAATTTATCATTCTTTACAAATTCCATAAGCTTCTACCTACGTAGGGTGTATAATGAGCAGTGTTATGAGCGATGTTGCGCCGTAATCTTTGAAGTCGACTGCTCCAAACCCACGTGGAGCTGCGCAGTCTTGTGCGGACAACAAACATACATACATACGTTAGGTATGTATATATTAATGGAAGACTGCTCTATTTGCATACAATATATCTGTGTGCGTCTGCGTAGTTAATTAAGACTGAACAACTATTCATATACATATACCCACT
Organism: Hecatera dysodea; assembly: GCA_905332915.2. Taxonomy (NCBI): domain Eukaryota; kingdom Metazoa; phylum Arthropoda; class Insecta; order Lepidoptera; family Noctuidae; genus Hecatera; species Hecatera dysodea. The sequence continues at coordinate 2,606,286 of HG995286.1, forward strand.
TATTTAAATTAAACTATGAAGATTTTTTTATCCTTTTTAGGCTAATACATTACAATTAATTTGCTGCTATGTTGTATTCAATTCAAAATAATTGTTATAGATTTCATGTTTGTTAGGGTTGTCTTGCAAATTTGATGAACTCTCAAGTCATACCGAGTCTTGTTATCAATGTGAACACTTTATGTTAACAAAAAACCTCGATTGACGGTCTTGAAGAGTTGATCATTACTTTAAAGCGCCATACAGGCAAGGTGGGTGTGCACTACTGTTTAATTGATACTTTGTATGGTTGTATGTGGTTATCTCAGATGGTGGGTCATAAGTGTTTCATTTCTTTATTTTTATGCAGCTATTCGAAAGAATAATATTTTCCAATAGAAAAAGTGTCAAGAAGTGATTGTTTCAAGATTTAGTGGGTGGAGCATTTTCAACACGGTTTAATTTAATGTCACTTTCACGTATTAATCTGTATTGTTGACATAGATGTTGATGTGGAAACAGGATTTCATAATAATGCTGAAAATGCATTCGTTCTGGTCCGTGTGGTTCGTGTGATGATGTGTTGTGCAGCCTCCACCTGTAGAGCGCGTTACGTCCGGTGGCGGCGGAAGAGGGTGGCTGCCGGGGGCGCAGCGGCCGCGGGGTGCGGGGCCGGGCGCGGGGGCGGCGCACGTGCCTCAGAGCGTGCGGAGCGCACGTGGCTCTGAGCGTGCGCGGCGCGCGCTCGCCGGCTCCTTCATCAATCCTGCCGCGAACAGCATCGGGAACGGTCGCGTCCACACTTCTTCCGAGTGTTGTGTTTACGGTCCGTAGCTGCCGCAACAATTGATTGTATACGGTCGGAAAGGGGCAGCATGCGATGCTGGCCCTCTGAACGTTTAGATAAGCACGGATATATCGACATGGCGGCTGACTCCAACAATGCTGGCACCGGCGATTGGTTCTCGGGGCCACCCAATAGCGGTGACAATATGTGCTTCCTGGTGCCACCGCCACCGGGCCCGCTGCCACCACACATGTGCTGCCAGCAAATCTACGCGCACCACACAGGTAGGGCGGCTGGCCAGTCCTTCTGCATTCCTCTTAATTGCTCTAGCCGGTTGGATTTTATCTCAAGCGGATGAAGAAGCGGGTGGCGCATGTGCAGCACAACCAGTAGCACGCGTCTTGTGTGATACGCCGCACGCACGAGTCCGATCAGATATACGTGAGCACGGATTAAATAACGCGAGATTCGCGGGGCTGTTATTGTTGACATCAGCTGACTGCTGCACGCCGTACGCGCACTACTGACGCTGAATGATTTGCGCTGGTGACGGTTTATTTGTGATCATCGTACTTTGCACATGTCCGGCATGCTCGCAGCGCAACAGTTCCCCTTTACGCTGCAGTACCGGCCCTTGCATCCGCCGCCAGCGCCGTCCCCGCTCGGCTCGCTCCAGACGCTCCGGCGCGGCGGAAGTATCTCTCGTCTCAATTGTCTGCCACTTCAATGATATTAATGAACATACGAGCACACAGAATGAATTTTTAAAGTGTATGTGGATGGCCAAATCCGAAACTCTGAGGCATATCGATAAACACTGAAATGAGTCTTGAGCCCGATTGAGACGAAAACTCAATCTGCATCATTGGATTTTTGCTAAATTGGTATTCTTAGCCCGGAATCCAACTGGATGTTTTGATGCAAAAAAAAACACCCTGTATTATGAAACCCTCCAAGTGTTACTAGTAAGGAAAATTCTTGCAACACGTGGAAAACTAAGGGAAGATCTCATTTTAGCAAATGTAGTGTAGGATTTGGCCATCCACGCACGCTTTAAAAATCACTCTGTATTCATAAACCTGGACTAGTGCAACTCTCTCTCTCTCTCTGTCATATATTAATCAGCTTGTAAATACTACGAAAACAGGAGACAATTAGTCACAAGTTCGAAAACATTGGACTGTATCGTTTCTAATCCAGAATTCCTGTCATTATCGTATCGATAATATCCTCTAGATCGAATTTCGGTCACTGAGGCTTATCTCAATAGAGACTAGCCAAGCAAATTCATAAGGGAAAGCTAAATATCGCACAAGTGGTGTGTAGGTAAAGATGCGGTCCTTGTTCGTTCACTCTCATAATCGTTTGGGTTGGATCTGATTCGAACGGAGATGATACATGCGCAAAACCAACATCTTGAAGTTCGGTGACGTGAACTTTACATACGAATGCGTGTTACACTCAGCACTCATCACACTAAGAAATTCCTAATAGAATACCAAATAACTTTGTTCGCTCTGAAAATGTCTTATAATAATAATGTTTATTTGTCAAGTAACAAAGACTCAATATGTTAGTAAAACTTAAGAACTATGTTAATTAATTAATTAATTTTACATTTTATTTACATCATTCCATGTGAGATGTACCCCACGCTCATCAGTTCCAAGTCCAACAATGCAGTTAATCAATAATACAAATCAAGTAGTCAAATCCAAAAAGTATAAGATATATGAAATGTTCGCGTAGTACTAATTATATCAGATAGTAATGTTTATAAGCAGCTATTTTTAGCCGTTTCTCAGGTACTTATTCCTATTTAAGGAATGCAGATAATTTCTGAGTACTGAGATCGCTTTTAATCAAGTCTTTCGCGTCTTTAAGCTGTGTCGCGTTATCTAACCATGCTTTGAAGTTTTTGTTTCATAAAGAAGGAATCTTGGCTACTTCCTTAAGTCTCACAGATTGCATTTTTGCATAAGCAGCGGATTTATTTCCTTTTTAAAATTGCACCGTTTAAGAAAAAAATAAGTGTTAATTCCTCACGGTGTGTTTTTCATGGCTTATATTTCATACAAGCTTTTAAGTCCTTATTATCTAATCTTAATATTATAAATGCTAATGTTTGGAAGATTGGCTGGCTCGATCTCGTTAGAATAGCTCAACGGAATGTCTGAACGGTACGCAAGTAGGGGAGTTCGCGCGGATTGCGAACACATGTTCGCAGAACTAGATCACCAGCTAATGAGGAGAAAAATCTAGCCGAAGTAAAAATAATTCAAAATGACAAATTAACCGATTATAATAAAACTTAGAACGTATACCCAAGAAACCAAACATAAAAAGTTAGCTAAGAAGTTTTTGAAAAGAAAAAAAAAGTTAGCTATTTAAGATTTCCTCTAAGTGAAAAAATACTTTCAATGCTTTCAGAAAACTGATTAAATTAAAAAATTGTTTATGATAATGAATTAACAAAAAACCGACTCCTAAGCAAAAAATAAAACAAAAGGTATAAAATAACTTTAATTTCGGATGTCGGTGTTTTTGGTTGATTCTTCGTTTTTTCGAAGAGTTCCGTTTCCTATCTCGATTCTTCATCAGATCTTCAGCAAACTAGAAAGGGAAATACTAAGATACTCTTCCAAACCAGCGTATATAGTATTTTTTTTCTCATTTTACATCGACAATGACAGAATGAGAACATCATCAACGTAGTCCAAGCCACACATTATTAGGGATAACTCAAATACTAGGCGTTAGATCTCACTTAAATTGGACCACATGACAAGCACCAGCTTTCTAATACAAAATAATCATCAAAATCGGGACACCCAGTAAAAAGTTATGAGGTAACACACATTAAAAAAATACAGTCTACTTGAGAACCGCCTCCTTTTTTGGAAGTCAGGTAAAGACATAAAAAAAAAATCCTTAACTCCTTTTCACAACGTCTGATTTCTGTATCCAGTTTGACCTACCGAACTGTCTTTCTAAGGTCGTCATTCCATCTAGCTTGAAGTGTTATGCAGTCAAAATTATCCTTTGCTTCGTCGAGAAGACTTGCCGATGTTTCCTCCAAATATTGCCCAACCCAACCATACCCCCGTACCTCGAAGAGATCCATGATATAGCACTACTAAGAACAATCGCAACTACTTCTGGGCCTGTTGCCTTTAAGCTAGTAATAGTAGGTTCCTTAAAAGGTACTATTACTTATACGGCAGGGTAGGGTAGGGTGCGCGAGGAAGCGCTAAGCCGGGGTGATACTCTGCTGCCGCGGCAAATTGCTGCGCAGCGGACGGAGCTCCGGCGGAATCTCACGGAGGTTTGGAGACAGCAGCTATCGCAACCCAGTGCTGGGCACGTCACTGTTGTGGCGATAAGTCCCCTCTTGGAGGCGTGGCTGGAGAGACGTCACGGCGTCCTCACCTTCCACCTGACGCAGGTGCTCACCGGACACGGCTGTTTCGGGAGATACCTGTGTCGGACCCAGCGGGAGGACACGTCTGGGTGTCACACTGTGTGGATCGCCCGGAGGACACGGTGGAGCATATGGTGGAGGTCTGCCCTGCTTGGGCGGAGCACCGCCGTGTCCTCGTTGAGGCGATCGGCGGCAGCGACCTCTCGCGTCCGGCCCTGGTTCAAGCCATGGTCCGGAGCGAGGAGGCATGGGAAGGGTCGCCTCCTTCTGCGAAGCGGTAATGCTAGCGAAGGAGGGGGCGGAACGCGTGCGTGAGAGGGAAACGGGTGGGTTTTAGTCAGTAAGAGTCTGACACTCCCTTCCGCTCCGCCCAGAGGGGGAGAAGTCATTTGATGATTTCCCATCCAGAAAAAAAAGGGTAGGGTAGGGTAAGTACCAAGTACCATAACAAGAGGACTGATCCTCTTGTTATGGTTGTAAGATTCTACGAATTAGCAAGCGACATTGTAAAGCGTTGCGTGGCCATGACCTTCCCTCGCCTCCCTTTACATAAAGACTGATGACTACGATTGGTGTAGGTTTTCAGAGAGTTTATGACGCCGAACCACGGGGTATTTCGGGAAAGCTGTGACAAAGGGAACAGCTTTGTGCCAACAGGAAAATGTTTACTCGACTTTGAGAAGTAATGATTAGGTACGTCAATGAGTTTATCGGATCGACATGTCTTCTAATTAGAAAATCCTCTTTCACGAGGTCTTCCTGTTTCACAATGCGTGCTGATTGCTGTATTCATTGTCTAGTTGTCTACATACTTCAAATACTCGACATATCCTCACTTACAGTTCACTTACACACACAGGTCACTTATAGTTGACGGCAATTTTGAGCGATTGGCTGCTGCTTTGCGTGTCACGGTTTCGATTCCCGTACGGAACGATATGTGTATGGCCTATAAATAGTGGTTCCGGGTCTGACTGTTTGTATATGTAGTTTAAATGTTTGTAAACGCATTCGCGATAGAGGAAAAACTCCTAGTGTGAGGTAAAATTTTAAATAATAAAATGAAATGCCTATATTTTTTATAAAAATCAAACGGCATTCTACATTGGCGTGATATAGCACGATTCACGAATACCTGTGTAAAATCTTTTATTCAAAATTCTGGCAGATACAGTGAATCCAGTTTAACTAAACAAACCGCATATTCTCTAAAACTAAAATATAGATATGTTTTTTAAACCCCGCGGGCTTGTATTCAGACTTGATACTTACTTACTTTACCGGTATAACTTTTATTTGTCTATTTGCAAATCTGAATATTGGTTTAGTGTCCGGAACTAATTTCTTTTTAAATGCATAGTCTTTCTCTAGCATTTTTATTGTTTACATACACAACAATCTAACAATACTATTATAAAATTAGATTAAAACCTAAACAGAGAGAGGTGCTCACATTTATTTGACAAGTACAATTGTATGGACTTCAAAAGATACTTTGACCTCTGAGTTGATTTCGGTGTTTCTTCTCAAGATAGTGAGCTAGGAAACACAGGCCCCATCTAGTTTAAAACGACCAAAAAGATTGACGCGTAAAAGTATTATTGACAACCTACTTACAACATAAATACCATTTCTCATTTAAAGTACACGTAATTTAAAAAAGGAGTCACAGAAGAGTTCTGATTCTTTGTTTGATTAAAAACAGTATTGCGTAGTAGTCGAAGAAATTATAAGGATATTTCATTAATATTATTATAAATAGAATACTTTTTATCGCAGCACTAATATCGCGTAACATAAGCTACGTCCTACATCGTACATATATTTAACCTGAACATGAGTTATATTTTACCAATTCTTTCAAACGGTGTGCCTTCTATATGCACGGAAGACCAGATTATAGATGTTATCCTAATCTATACTAATACTAGCTGACCCAGCAAACGTTAAACGGGGGGGTAATGATAAATGTATCATTTAGGGGTATGAAAAATAGATGTTGGCTGATTCTGAGACCTACTGAATATGCATATAAAATTTGATAAAAATCGGTCAAGCCGTTTCGGAGGAGTGTGGTAACTAACATTGTGACACAAGAATTTTATATTTAAAATTATAAAGAGGAAAGATTTGTATTTTTGTATGTACGAATAAACTCAAAAATTACTGGACTGATTTCAAAAATTCTTTCACCTTTAGAAAGCTACATTCACCCTGAGTAACAAGAGGCTATATTTTATCCCCATATTCCCACGGGAACGGCAACTACGCGGGTAAAACCGCGGGGCGCTGCTAGTTAATATTATAAATGCGAATGTGAGATTGTTTGTTTGCCTTTCACGCATGAATCACTAAACCAATTTTATAAATTCTTTCACCTATAGAAAACTACATTATCAGCGAGTAACATAGGTTATATTTTATCCCCGTATTCCCAGGGGATCGGGAACTAAGCGGGCTGAAACTGCGGAGCGTTGCTAGTATATACGTATAACAAAGTACTGCTTAGTTAATGATAATCCTCCCAGATTTAGATTGGGGTGGCCAATTTCAACGTTATAGGAATTGTCATGAATACATTAAAATTATATTGAAAGTTTGTTACGTATAAACATTGTATTTGATATGTGTTTTTGACGTGGACCACTCGCAGTTCAGGACTCTACGGCTGTTTGTTGCTTAACCGATCTTTCCTGTGGTGGCCTCAAATGGCCCCCAGCCAGGGCTAAAACGAAGAACTTATAAGCTAAACGACCGCTCGCTAAGGGCATCTCCTGTGGGACATAGGCCTCGGCTTGGCGGGGTCGTTGAGAGAGGGCAGCAAGGGACAGGCTGGGTCAGGTTGGTATCATTTATGGGATTTAACGCTAGTGGTTCAGCACCGCGGGCTGGCTCGTTAGGCAAAAGTCGGGGGGTTTGGACGGGGGCGTCGCGATTCGCCTCGTCGGCGAGGCCGGTATACGGAACGCGGTCTGTTTTTGTTTTTTCTAAGAGTGCTGGTTTCCCTACTACTCCGTACCAGTATACTTTTATAGTACTTCAAGCATTACAGACAGCTTTTTAGAGCTCGTACGTGATCCCATGTTGTATTCCATTATCTGCATTAGCAGACGGCGACGGTACCATTTGGTGTGCCTTGGATAGTCAGTTACTCCGTCCATTATGATGTTGTCATAGTTTTCGAATCAAGAACGTCTCGTAGTTAGTCTTTTGTTTGTATGTAATTATTGCTTCTCGACTAGCGAGAAACTTCACTTATTTTTTAATGTTTGTTTTGGTTTAATGTTTTCTTTTTTGTTACGTTAGGTGCTACTAGGCATAAAAAAAAACAATTTGTCACTAATAGAATATAGTTTCATGCGAATCAATCGTTTTCGGACAGTGGTTAGTGGTTTTGAGAAAATTTCCCGCTTATTTCCTTGATCGTTAGGTTAAGGAGAACTTGTACCTAAGTAGGTATCGAGTTGGCTTCACAATAATTGTGTGCACGTCACTACGTGCACACTTATTTGTATCGACTACAAATTAGAAGCACAACTTATTCGTGATGGCCCTTTTCAATTGCATGCCCGGTAAGTTGAAGTTGCCTGTGTCACATCGTAGCTGCGGGCGTACCATGAGGTGTTAAAACGTGAGTCTTCCGAGTGAGAAAGAGGGATAGAGTTATACACCCTATATAGCTCCAATTTTTTTTTCTCGCTCGGAAGACTCACGTTTTAAGATGTCATGGTACGCCCGCTGGGCAATTTATTAGCTCTATTACTAACTGTTCTGTTTAGGAGTTCTGTAAGAAGAGCTCGTGGCTAAAGAATAACAGCCGCGCAGGTCGATCTTCAAGGTTAAGCAACGCTTGCCAAGGTTGGTTTGTGGATGGGTGACCATCTTAACATACCGAGTTTCCTCCGTGCCTCGGAAAGCACGTTAAACCGTTGGTCCCGGCTGTCATTTGAAGATCTTTGGCACTCGTTACGGATTGTCAGAAGCCAGAAAATCTGACACCAGTCTTGCCAAGAAGTACCGTGTTCCCCAGTTAATGGGTTGTGGAGGTCTGGTAGGCAGCCGCTTCACGTAAAATACTGGTATTCAGCTGAATCCGGCTTGACTGGGAGCCGACCCCAATGTAGTTGGGAAAAGGCTAGGCAGTGTGTGCTACCCCTTTTTACTATTTAAATATTAACTACCCGAGATAAGAACGCTTCTAACGATATAATTATGTACACTGATATCAGTTAAGCCGTTTTGAAGTTATAGTGGAATAAAGAAACTCACAAACATACATAAATGATCCCCTGAAAACATAACACTCCTTTTTTTGGACAGTCATGTAAAAAAACAGGAAGAGGTTCTCAATTCGAATGAATTTAATTTTTGTCCAGTTTACAAGTTAGATTTGTGTATGTACGAGTCAACCATTATTTGGGGTTTATTATTCGGGCATAACTTTATTGTTTACTAGCAGTGCCCCGCGGTTTCAACCGCTTAATTCCCGTTCCCGTGAGAATACGGGGATAAAACATAGCCTATGTTACTCAGGTTGAATGTAGCTTTCTAAAGGTAAAAGAATTTTCGAAATCGGTCCAGTAGTACTTGAGTTTATTCGTTACATACAAGAATACAGACTTTCCTCTTTATAATATTAGTATAGATAAACCGGTCTTGGTGATTCTTTTTGCATTAGGTTTTGTTAAATATATTAAATTTGTATTTTTCAACTTCAAAGATAAACTAGTGACCTCTTCAACTAAAAATCAATACAACTTAGTAAAGTGAGATACTGTTAGGTTAATTTCCATCCCAAAGCAATGTGGATTTTTAACTATGAGCTGGTCTGGACTCATCATAAGAATAAAGCCTATTTAGCTTAGGGGTGGGCAAGTGAAAAAAGTATACCGACATTTATCGTATCCATATTTTTGAATAGTATCGATAAGTATCGCATGATTTTATTCATACATATTCCCAAAGCATTCAAACTTCGTAAAAACAATAGAAGAATATAGTATTTTTATAGTAATGCCTAAACACTTTAATATATTGAAAAAAAAAAAACGAATTTTGTTAATTGTCTGTTAACTTCAGGTCATATTCGTCTCACGCTGCTGTAATACCGCACACTGCTGCTGCTGCGCGCTGCTGTGTGTATCTATTATTATTTTCGTTCACGATACCAATAGCCTTACTGCTATATTGCATTTCATAAACAATTTGGCGGGATTTTTTAATGTTAACGATACGTGAGGAGCATGCAAGGAGTATCTAATAACATTAAAAACACGAATCCAAAATTGCGTAAAAAATATTGAAACTGATACAAATTCGATACTCTAAAACAGTGGTTCCCAAACTTATTTTGTCTACTGCCCACTTTGAGAATAAATATTTTTTTAGCACCCCCATTTTTTCACCTATTTAAAAACCACTATAACTTCAAATTAAATTAATTAATTATTGTGACCTATATGTATATTAACGGAGAATTCTAAACGAAACTTTTACTATAACCCGCAACTTGAAACCTGAGCGCAGTAGGTAACATACAACGGCGCTTAGGTCTCAAGTTAACTCTTACGGGCTCTACCTGCCAATAAGAATGATTATTGAAACGCAACTTTATAGTATTAAAACATGGTATCTTTTATTAAAAATAAAACTAAAATAATCGATCCTTATATAAAAACTAATGTGAAGGGATGAATCTGATGCTGTTAAATAAAATGCGAAAGTGTGTCCGTTGCCTTTTTATTTGTTTGTTTGTGTCTACTTTCATTACGAAACGGAGCGACCGATTGACATTGACATGATTTTAATTTTTTCTATATTCAATAAAATAGGACAGATATATGAACTACGCGGAGAGAAATATAGAACCGAGTTTGAGCAATCTTTTAATTCATATTAGTTGATGTTCACAAGTTGTTGTTGAGAGTCGAGAGCTCATGCAGTCGTTGTCTAAGAGGCCTCCTAGCTAAATAAAATTACAAATTACCCCCCAGGCCTCTACACAACGCCCCCATTTTCTTTCTGGGTCTCTTACCGCCCCCCCTTGAGACCTGCAGCGCCCACAAGGGGGCGTTATCGCCCACTTTGGGAAAGACTGCTCTAAAATATAAATCGAATATCGATATATTGCGATTAAAAATATCGACGATATATCGATAATTGTATGGAAAAATATCGATATTTTGATACATAGATATTTTTGCCCATGTCTAATTTAGCTGTGGAACCCCATTAAAACGTAAAAAATAAAAAAATAAAAAAACTATTTGGAAGTGGGTGGGCGAGTTTTCTGGTTTTGTGTATAGACATTGGATTAGATTTAGTTTTGTATAGTCTTTTGACTTATGCGTAATTGGATTTTCTTTTTACTAATTTGGTTCCGTGATGATAAGTCAATGTTCATGTTCATATTGATTCATGTTCATATTAGTTTTCATTCGACATCGTACCGCACTCACACTCGCGAAGTTTATAAACTGGTAACTGAATATAGATGGAAACAAAAGCGTAAATAGGCGACCGACAGATTTTCCAATATTTTTTTTATTTTTTATTTTCCAATATTTCAATTGGTAGCTGGTATAAGCCGTAGTTCTCTGAAATGGCCTTTGAAACACGCTCTTTTGTTTACAACAGAATATTGTCACACAGGCAGCGAATGCAAACAAAACATGCGTTCACTGCACACAGGATTATTTTGAATGTTGTTGATAGTGATCTGTAGTATGTTACTACCTATAGTATCATGTCAATGGCCCTATCCATATAATATATGAATAGAAGACATATTACATATTATGTAATATGTCTTCTATTCATAGTGAATAATTAATGGTGAACATGAGAACAATTGTTTAAATAACACAGCATCCCTACATTGCGACCCTTACCATTTCTGGGGCGCGTGACGCGATTGCTATCTAGGCGTAGTTTTACGGTTCCAAAATAAAGTAAATTAACTGAAATAAGTACGTTATGAATAAGCTTAAAAAAACGTGAAATTGAATCGGAAACATTTAATAACTTAATTGAACGTTCGGGAAATCAGTGAAAATGCGTCGTTTAAACGTAGAAAAGGAGACTGTTTTTGTGAACCAGAATCAGGCACCTCAGGCACTGTGGAGTGACAATTTGCGCAAGACGGCTGGCAGAAACTAGATGCGAGAAGCCGAAAATAGATCTAAGTGGCGTGCAATTGGAGAGGCCTATGTCCAGCAATGGACTGCAGCAGGCTGTTGATGATATACACAAATTATGTCTTCTTTTGTAGGTGGATCGGCAAGTGCAGGCAAACACTGAACACGTGTCGATATGTTCCTTTAATTAGAATACCGTAAATAGGCAAGATTGAACAATGTTAAGAATCGTAAACGCGCGTCGCTCAATTCAACACAAACATGCATACATCAAGAAATCGTTGCGGCGGGCGAGTTTGCTGGCACACGTTCGTGCACGGCGCGGTAGTGTGCGTCTGTGCACGTGACGACTCGTGTGCTGCTCGCGGTCCTCGAGCGTGGTATTAATTTTGCGTTATTACATTTAGGCAGCAACATACTTCATGAGCTACCACCCAGCTTCCGCGGCTCGGCGCCGACGACAACGCTCACGCTGCGCCGGCGCATGCGAGCTCTGCGCGGAAATAGTTCTACAGCCTGACACGAGATGTCACTGACGCGATACTCTAGAATTTCGTAGGCCGTTCCATTCATAGGCCGATCTACTCAAATTCCCTTATATTCAAATGAATGCAACTCAATTTTGTATTATATGTTGTGTTCCATTTAGAAAGTTGTTCGAAAATATCAGCAGCGTTTGAGATCGTGAAACTGATGAATTGGCTTCAGCGGTGAATGAATGCTGGGGGTTAAGGTTACAACTCGCCTTTTGACTTTGACACTGAAGTTTTATTTTATTGCGGCCGTCGGCTCATGTTATAAGTATCTTTTTTATACTTACATAATGAATGTTACCTCTCATTCAAGTTTAACATTTTCTCATGACAATCCTTATCGTCTTTAACTAGTCCTTGTTTTCATCAATAATAGTTTGTTAGAACAACTGAAGCGATAGATATAGTAATTTTTCATTAGTGAAGGCCTGGGATTGTCGAAATGACAAAATAAAAGGGATTGATCACGTGACATTTCGACAGACATTTTTGACGTTTTGACAATCGTCTTCTACTAATTTTTAAGCAATGATTGCAATCGCATGTCAGTCGCAATCTCTAAAAAATGTGAACTAAAAAAAAACAGATAGATAATAATCTTTTCATTGCAGTCGGGGGACCTGTAAACAACTATTCAAAAGAACCGTATTCGATTGCAATGAAAAGATACCTGATATCTGATTTTTAATTTTTTAGTTCGCTTTTTGACATGGCAGGCGTCTATTTTAATTATTAGTATTTTTTTATATAATACCTTTTTTATATGTAGGTACAGTCACGAGCAATAATATACCTAATACATTGTCACATTTTCTAAAATATCTTAACTTCTACCATTCAAAAATATGTGTAGGTACGATATTTTTTTCTAAATTACCTATACGACATACATTAGTTTCACAGTAATATAAACGAAACAAAATCAGTAAAAAGTACACTTCCAATGTAAATTTTAACTATCCATGACAATTTCTATAACACACCTATATGTACATATTTTCCACATGTAATAAAATTGTATAGATGTTATAGGAATTGTCATGAATACATTAAAATGATATTGAAAGTTTGTTAAGTTTATTACGGTAATAATTACAGTTTTATTATTAATTAGGGGTTGGTTACTGCAATAAAACAAGAGCTTATAAAATCAACATACTGTGGAAATTGCGAAAAAAAAGAGCTGTTTCATACATTTTCGTCGAATAGGAATATTGAATAGTATTGTGTATTGTAAACATTAATATAACTTTACTTTTCTTTTTTTATCCGGCCGATAAAATAAACTTGAAGTATTGTTGGTTCAAAAAGTAGGAATAGAATTTTTGAATGAAACAGCTGATTGTGCAAACTCACCGTAATTCCCGAAAGTCCCTGTTCTTTAAGAAAAATGATTTTGTGTTTGTCATATGTCATAGAAATACGATATGGCACACATGACAGTATACGTTAACTCCAAAAATTTTATTTATGAACCATAGCTCCCCGTTTTTATTTTTAAAAATATTCACTTGCTTATGTTACCCAGGATAACTCAACGCTTCAAACGATACCACATTTGTACATTGATATCGGTTAAGCCATCTAAAAGTTATGGTAGAATAAATAAACTCACAAACATACAGACATGAACCCCGAAAACATAACACTCCTTTTTTGGGCAGTCATGTAAAAATCTCGTTTTCGTATTTTGGTTGTAGGATGTAAATATTATAAAAAAAGAAAATAAATTTTATTTTTTATTATTATGTATAGTGGTTGTAGAAATTCATGCTTTTCTCGAAAAAACCATCCGACGTAGTCTGCAGCCCCGGGCTAGAAACTGTACTGTTCAAGAATATTTTTATTTTATTGCCTTCCTTTAACAAGAAACGGTCTTACGGAAGTTTAGGTCACCTAAGGATGTCTTACGAATAACGATAGTTTCACGTTCATGAAACACTTTGTGTATACAATCAGCCGTTATATTGTAAAGCTTTATTATTGTTTGGAAATTAATTTAGCATTGTGATAGGCTTGTAAATTTTTATAAGTTTTCTTATAATACCTATCGTTTCCTTCAACCACGGCTTCAACCTTGCGATAAAATTGAAGTATCGTAGAATTGGGCTATCTACTCGATCGAATAGTTTTGGCAAAACGAAATGAACTGCCCCGAGGCCCGCAGTGGAGAGCGGAGAAAGTGCAAAATGTGAACATATCTGCGTTTACAAAGATAGCGGCAAGGTCGACCGAGTCGCTTTCAAAAATCTGTCATTATATCTAATGATACGAAGCCCAGACGAAGGTCTGACGCTGTCACGGAGAAACCAAGGAATCGAATTTGTGTTAGGTTTCAATACATGTAAAGCTCCCAGATATATCAATCTGTAAATCTGCATCAATAACAAAGGTACATGGTGGTAAAGGTTATATGCCGTTCACATAAGTTAACCAAACCGTCGTCAATGAATATAGGTAAATGTGGTATCATTCAGTACCCATTGCTGCTTATTTACAAGTGGTCTCATGGTGGTGGTGGCGTGGTGAGGCTGGCGCGGCCAGGTGCGCGAGTGTAAACACGCGTGTTATGGTTCACGCACAATGGCGCGATAACAGCGCGATAAGCCAGTCAGCTGACACCCTGACTGCGGCACTTTCTTAGCCGTCTCCTGCAGGCATCCGACTAGTTCCAGCCACCATTGTCTACGCTCTCATCTGCCTCGCATTGTCTTCGTCCACGTGTGGCGACGCTCCTTTACTTTGCGTCGACCTACTTACACCGACTCATAAATACATTCCTACCACAAGACAGACTCCGAATGATTCGGTTTTGGCACAGATATTACTTATCGACCATTTAGAAAGTCAGTCAAACTGCGATACTCGGAAGCATTTTCTGAGTACATACATACATAGCACTCGTACTAACACTCTCAACGATCTTGTGATAAGCATATTTATAGTTACAGTTGCCATTGAAATAGTTACAAACCTCTTTGAAAGCGCGCTGCGGACGATAAGAATGCAATCGAACGCGTGGAAAATTAATTGGATAGTTCATACGAGATGACGCCAGTAAGCGCAGATATTATGTTAGGTGCGTGTGCGCAGGAGCAGAGCACGTGGGCCGGGCTGGCAACGATAGTGAAACTAAACGGTGCATCTATGCTAATACGCGCATTAAGTGCTGCGGTATTTTCGCGCAGGTTTCGGCAAAGGTGAAAGTGTTCGTGATTTTGAGAAAGGAAAAGTTGCTTATTTTTTGTGGTAAGAGGCTTGCGCGGGCGAGCACGGCCCTCCTCCCCCTGCCCCGCAGCTCGCCGCTCCTCAGGCCGCCCCCCGCTCTCTCCCATGAAAGTGAAACCTGTCGGCCGAGCCGCGCTGAGTTTTGGCAGTGACACCTCTCTTGGGACCCATTGTAACAATAATAATAATATGTTCGCGTCTCATCACACCTAGGCCACGTTTTTTAAAAGAGATTCTTTATATGAGATTTCACATTTGTTTCACCATGAACTGTAAACATGAACAACTCTGTAAGGAGGTGTTATAAATTAGACCACGGAATACATTTTCATGCTCTCTCTTCGGTCTTATTGCTTTCTTTATTGACTAAAAAATAATCAATTTTAAACTAGACTTTTAGTTGAGGGGTAAACGTCTATTTGTGACTAATTCGGGGTTATTCACCAACTCGACACAAGAGACTGGACACACGTGTGTCCAATTGGTGAAACTCAAATTAGTATCACTTATTATTTCATCATTTGGACACTCCAAGATTTTTGTTCTGATTTTCACCAACTGGACACACGTGTGTCCGGTATCTTGTGTCGAGTTGGTGAATAACCCCTAATTCGTAGGTGTCGATATTTTCAAGGTTTTCAGTTGTAATTAGTACCTAAAGGTACCTAAAAAAAAACTATCTCTATACAGATGAACCAAATATCTTGATCCAAGGCTTTTAAACCACAATCAGTGCCGCTTCCGTACTAGGCCTTCGTTTTTGCAGTTTCTGCTCTAGGGTTTAAAAAGAATGGAATGTCTCTTTTAATTTATTTAAAGATGAAGAAATAATGAGAAGTACCGTGTCCCCCAGTTAGTGGGTTGTAGAACTAAGCCGATCGTCCCGGCTGTCATTTGGATATCTTTGGCAGTCGTTACGGATTGTGAGAAGCCAGAAAATCTGACAGCAGTCTTGCCAAGAAAAGGCTAGGCAAATGATGATGTGGAAATACTTTCGCTTAAAATTAGGCAATAAGCATTTGATGATTTCCCAAACCTACAGAAAAAAAAAAGATGGCGAATTCGCGCAGTCCTTGGCACTGAGACCTTGCAGTGGTGAGCCCCCCCCCCCCCCCTCCCTTTGCATATTTTGAACACTTCTGTAAACTCTTGAAAATAGTAGATATCAAACTTGATAAAATGTTACCCTGTTATACTGAATTTCTTTAGGAATAAGGAGAGTTTTTGATACAGAATCTAATGTAACCTACATGAGTTATCGTCATGTGTCAGCTAAAATTGACAAAGCGAAATAGATCATATAATTTATAATATTGATTTTCCTTGAATTGAAAATTTAATTAATGTCCTTATTTCAAAGATGGTTCACCAGGAAGTGTTCTGAGCCTTAATAATATTAGTCTTATGCCTCACTGGCTCGCGTAGTCATCAATATGACTAAACGATATTATATCGGCGGAATTAAGCAGTAAGAAACAATGCGGGTTCAAGTGCGCGCGATAGCCCCGGGTTATCGCTCACACGCACACTCGCACACACACACACATGTACACTCGCACGGACTACTTTCGTCATGCATTGCGCTACCGCCAAATACTGGTCGCTCGCGCACACCTCCATTTACACAGATCTTATGATAAGTTCCTGTTCTTAATTTCTGATACCTTTCTTTAGTACCTTATTATTATGCACTTATATTTTCATCATACTTAAAACATTTATTTTAACGCTACAAATAAAAGTCAAGTTGAAAAAGACCGATAACTACCGAGCTAGGTTTCCGTCACTTTCCATGTTAATTCTTGAAAAGGAAGGCAGCTAAATTAAGTTCGATAAACTATAATAACTTCTGACCGTACACTTTATAAAGAAAAGTTTTTCTTCGAGGAACGGAAGTCTACGCCCACTAGCTGCTATGATCTGGTTTCATTCAATCTGCTAAGGTTTTTCCGAACTATGATAGGGTCGGCTTACAATCGAGTCATCCGGTTCGACTGTAAGCCACTAATAAATAAATATCTCTAGGGACAGACCACGGCAAGTTGTTGTGTAGCCATGACCACCAATCCTCTCTTAAGGCGATACCCCGACCAAAACCTTGCGATAGTGCGTGTTTCTTCGCTATTCAGAGACTATTAACTCATTAATTATGAGAAATTAATCTACATGTAAAAGCACATTATTAATGTTCGATATCTTATCGTCATATTCCACGTTCTAATTTGTTTTTATGTGTAATAAATAAATTTAAAATCTACTTTTTAAAAATGACTAAAATTGTTGATTTTATGCATCTGTTGCTAAATGCAACGCTCTAATCATTTGAGGATTACACTAATGGATCGATAATTTAAAAATCTATATTCTACACGTTTTATTTCATTTCGAAAGATCGCTTATCTTTTTTAATCAAAATAATTCCAAAAATTGTGTGAATTTCATGTGCGCATGATGCGAGCGGCATAGAGGGAACGAATGCTCAAGGTTATTTGGTCAGGGAAATGCCTTAATGCTTAGGCACATGCCCCACGGTTTAATTGAATGTATGTATGTATATGTTGACCAACTACTATAAAACTCGACAAATCCACCTATTGTACTTGCTATACCTATGTAAGTGTAGATAATGTATTTTGTCAGGTGTCGTGTTTCATTTCCGCGGTCCATTGTGACGTCGTACTCAGATACTTCTATTGAATATTGAAAGAAATTCCTAGAAGTAGAGGTTTGATTGATAAACACTCTCGTCTCAGTGTTTGTATTTGAAAAGATCGAATGAGCGGCCAGAGGACGCGCTGCCGTGTGTGTGCATACCGCGTGAAGCTCACAGACTCACAGCTAAACTATCTTTAAAAACAAAAATAATTCATTGAAGTATGACTGTAACTATCACTACTATATCACTACTATATTACTATATATACATATATCAACCAGTTCTATTTTCATGAGTTGATCTAAATGACAAGGCCTAAAATTCAAATTTATTTTGTAAGTTGGTTAAAATTAACACTTTTACACAATAAATATGTAATTCCAATTTAACTTGATGAGGCTGGTATTTGCTATTTGATTACTCTGAGGAGAAAGACTGTCATATAAACTCAAAATTCTAAGTCTCTCTCAAAGTCGATTTAATCTGTACTGGACCAATCATATGAGAACCATGTGTCCGGACTGTGCAAGTACTTGAAGCTATCGCGTAGCTCAGCTCACAACAGCTTTAAAGTGCTCATCGATCCAACGAAAAATACCAAAGTAAGGACATTTGGGTAGGCCAAATAAAGTACTCAAACTGCCAGAAATTTATGAAACCTACGTAAATATAAAGACCTACATAGTCCTTTCTTTTCTGGATGGGAAATCATCAAATAACTTCTCCGCTCTGGGCGGAGCGGATGGGAGTATCAGACTGACTGATTAAAACCCACATGTGATCCTTCTCGTGCCCTTTGCGTTCCAGGGCCGCGGTGACTCTTTCGAATTAATTCCGCATCCCTAGCCTGCACTGACCCTATGGGGCCCCGACTTCCTTGCTGACAGCTCTTTGAGGTGCGCGTGGAACACGATGCGCCGTCGTCCCGGGCCTGGTTGCTATCAGACGGATCCACCCATAGCTTACCATCCGCAGGCACGCGCCTACGGACGCCCGGGGCATCTTTTTCTGTTGCATCGGCTGGTACGTGAGGTTTCCTTTTCCCGCATGCGTTCTGCCTCCTCGCTCCGGACCATGGACTGAACCAGGGCCGGACACGAGAGATCGCCGCCACCGATCGCCTTGATGTGTAATATTCACACTTGCTTTCCAATCTACTATAGACATCGGCAGATTAGTCGTCATCGGCATTGCTTGCGATGAGAAAAATATAGCAGTGTTTCGTCTACCTTGGTTATATGCTCAACGAAGGTTGTTGTTAGGTACCTCGACAGGTTGAAGCCTCGTTTTAGTCGCTAAAACAATCATACTAGCTGAGGGCGCCTTTGTCAAATTATTGTAGGGTTGCCACATTTCCTAAATCGTTCCGAGACGGCAACTTAAGCACTTTCGATAGGTACTTCACAATAAGGAAAAAAAACTATCATAGTTCATACACACAATTGAATGCACAATGGCGGCCTGCACCCATACTTTATGTTGCTACAAAGTGTAGATTGTAGACCAACTGACTGTTGCTATCAAGATACTTCTCTCACAAAAGATTCCAAATTCAATGACTACTACCATTAGTCTGGTCCGTCCCAAAGCCTTTCTTTTCTTGTCTTGGCATGCGCATCTGAAATATTACGTGCACATAGATAAATCGTATTTAACTAGGAACTGTTATTTTTGTTAATCAGCATTTTTACAAACTTTAATTTGGTCGCTACAAAACAACGTTTTTCTGTGAGGGTACGTGACCCTCGGTAGGCGTCTGAATCATTTTTTTTTCCATTTTTAACTGACTTCCAAAAAAGGAGGAGGTTCTCAAGTCGACTATATAATATATATGTATATATATCCCGATATATGTCACAATTTTTATTTTTCTTTTTATATTCGAAAGCTGGTGCTTGTCGTGTAGTTCCATTTAAATTTGATTGAGATCTGACGACTATTTGAGTCATCGCTAATAATGCGAAAAATATAAAGCAGTTACAACTAATCAGTCAACATCCAACAACGTGAACATCGAGTGAGGTGGCCTCCTCACGAGCGGGTCTACTTAGGGACGCCAGTATATGGAGTATGTACTCGCCGAACACAGAGTGGCCCGACTATAACGTTTAGAACTTCAAGAAGAGGCGAGTAGCACTATCCTTTTTTCACAATGGATTCAAGACTTGAAGCATTTATATCAAATAAATCATTTACAGACACACAGTCAAAAACATGAAGCTACGTATTTGAAGAACTGCCTCTGCAATGTTTAGGGGACGACAATATCATTCTTTTTTTACAGGCAAGTCAAATAATGACCAGTGCAGACTCGTTTGTATTGAGGCCATGGTTGAACTTGGGATTATTTATAGTTTCTCCTACTAGGTACTTATCTGGTAGTATATTATTAAAACGCTGGCACGTTAAGTGTGTTGTGAAATTCCTGAAAAAGTGGCCGAGTGTGCGAAGTGTGTATGTGAGTCAACGCCAGCTGGTCGTGCCGAGTAAACACCATTGTCGTCGCTATCGCCGCCGCGCGCAAGCCGTCATGCTCTCAAACAATCTCATATCTAAAAGGACAATTTTCTGTTTATTTTTTCTTAAACATTACTCACTTGTGGTAATCTGAAATATTAACTAAATACGTAGAGTTTAATTTCATCCGTAACGATTAAGCGATTAACGATGACAGTTAAGTCTGATCTATTCATCAAACTGATTCGCGGATATTGGCTTCAAATAAGTAAAAAAAAGATGCCTTTTATTCCTTGCATTTAAAAAATATATTACAAATTCAGATATTTTCAATAAATATTTTTTATTAAAATGTCTATAATGATGTTAAGTCAAAACATATGTACTGCTTTTTTTCTGGATGGGATATCATCTAATGACTTCTGCCGCTCTGGGCGGAGCAGAAGGGAGTGTCACTCTTACTGACTAAAACCCACCCGTGATCCTTCTAGTGCCCGCCGCGTTCCAGGGCCGCGGTTACTCTTTCGAACAAATTCCGCAATCCTAGCAGGCACTGACCCTATGGGGCCCCGTCTTCTTTGTTGACATCTCTTTGAGGCGTGTGTGATACACGACGCGCCGTCGACCCGGGCTGATTGTTATCGGATGGCGAGCCACCTATAGCTCGCTATCCGCAGGCCCACGCCTATTGTGGCCGGGAATGGCCCTGGGTTTCCTGACTGCCGGGGCGTTTTCTGTTGCGGTGGCTGGGACATGAGTATTCCCTCTCCCGCGCGCGTTCTGCCTCCTCCTAAAATATGTAGTCTTAAATCGATGATTTCATGTAATTTCACTGATACTTTGATTGCAATTAAATATGAGTATGTGAAATTCTCAAATTAATAACAGGCAAATTAATGACAGTTTTATCGAAAAACAAAAATGTTGTCGTAAAGAAGTCTCCACTTTTTGTCCCAGTTCTCTGAAGTTTAGGGAAATTAGCTCACCTTTTTCCAATCACTGATGATAACACATTCCTCTTAGCATTCTCATCTCAGTTTACATGCTAAGTATTCTTTTGTTAATTCCGTTTGTCCACTTATATATGCAAGGCACCAGCCCTGACCACTGTTTTACTTGTAGACTAGCACCTTGCCCACGATATCTTCTTCGCAGATGTAGTACAAACGATTTTCCCCAGTTTGTTTGCTTGAACGCGCTGATCTCAAGAACTACTGGTACGATTTGAAAAATTCTTAGGCGGCTATATCATCGTTACGCTAACACCAATAGTTGCGGAGCATTCATTACACAAACAATAATAATAAGTAATAAAAATATACGTTGAATTTCCAAAAAAATATTTTATTTAGCTTTATCAAGTATCTATATTAATCTTATAAAGCTGAACAGTTTATTTGTTTCGTTGAACCCGCAAATCTTAGGAACGACTGTTTGGAATTGAAAAACTATATCATTAGTGGATAGTCCATTTATTGAGGAGGACTTAACATCACGCTACGACCGTCAGGAGCGGAGCATTTTTGAAAAATTTTGCAAAATCGGGGTTACTTTTTCTCTCTCTTATGTGACGCAGACAAAATTGCGCGGGTAAGCTAGTCTGTAAAAACAAAACTTGATTGGGGCGTACGCTGTAAAACGTAAAATTACACATTTTGTTTGTTACCGGAAAATTGCAAACGTCGTCAGATTGTAAAATATCGCATGAAATTGTAACCTATTGAATTTGCAAAATCGTTTTTTGTAGAAATACAAAACGATTTTTTCAAAATATGGCGAAAACTTACGAGAGTCTGTAATTTTCCGGTGATATCTTCACACATCACGCACTGGCTTTCCCGAGGATCTAGCGAGAGGCCCCTACGCTGCGCGTTCATCGTCATCATCTCAGCAACGTGCAGCTATATTTAAGTCCCATATCGGCTCCGGCGAGCCCGTTACCATCCAGAGTTATTCCGGATAGGAAACTCCAATATCACTTTGCCCTATCTGGGATTTGAACACGGGACTTCGACGCATTCGTGCGTTCAATGTAATATTGCTTCTTTGGTGGTAAAATTATTGAGGCCTATCGTCATGCTGCATTCACTGTTTGTTTCGTATACATAATCATATTCAACCGAAAGAGGTTTTGGTACTCATACTAAAAATAAAGTATGAAAGGTGTCAAATTACTAGGACATTTCATTGAATAAGAACAGTTACAGCACACGTCGTTATAATATTGTAATCCCTGGTAATCCCCGGGCGAAAGTTGCGCCAAGCAAAAGACTTCAACGCGCGCTTGGGCCCAATTGCGTCCGATATCCTCTCAGCGGGTCGCGTGCTGCTTACATATACTAATTTTATTATTTAACCTAACAATAATAATTAGGTGCAATGTTATGGAGATAGATTGTTTAGATTTAAAATTGATTCCAGACTGCCGCTTGTGTTTACTCTCGTTTCAGCTACAGCAGATAGGACTTTGCTGTCACCTTACCAAGCAACATGGTTCTGCATAATTTGTTTTGATATTGTTTATGAATGGGTACTCGCAGTTATTACGTGATGATGTTAGCGGCACAGCGTGCTCGTATAACCTAGTTGTCGGCTTTGTTTACAAGCGGCGTGCGACACGTGCACTCTTATGTACACACGACATGCGCGCTCGACAGCTATCGGCGGCGAGAGTGATCGCGCATCGCGGCTATTATGTCACTGCAATTAAAAACTGTGTGTTGCGTGCTCGGAAGTACGGCGTGGGGGGGCGCGCGGCGGGGCGGTCCCGCGCGGCTCGCCGCTCGCCAGTCGCGCGCCGCACGCCGCCGCGCTCGCACGCAGCGTCCTCGCGCCCGCCGCGATGAGTGAGCACTGAGCGAGTGCGTCCCCGAACGCCTCGACTCGACCCCATGGAGTACCAGCACCAGCCCATCCAGCCGCTGGGCCCGCCCGCGCCGCCGCCCCAGCTGCTGCCCCCCGCGCCGCCCCCGCCGCTACCCTCGCTCCCGCAGCTGCAGCACGGCCACGCTCAGGACGACGACCGCTGGAACCAGTACCACATCTGGAGACAACACGTCTTCGTCAACGGTCAGTGGCTCTCCTCGCCGATACTCGTAGTCCTCCACTTGGCACCAGGAAGCGTGCGCGCACTTTCTCCGGCAGCTCGCTCAGATTCGTGATTGATGCTGCCCCGAGCCCCGAGTGCCGCCGGCCGTGAGAGAGCCGTGAAAAAGAGAAAGTGCGCGAGCGCCGATATCAACCGAACTTTTCGGTCGATTGAGAGTTCTTTGTTTCGGCAACGGGGCCTTTCACCCTCTTTCGCCTCTTCGACTCCTCGAGTCGCGCTGGTCGCGTCGCGGACATGCGTGGCTTTTGTTTTCGGTCGCGGGTCACCGTCTGCTGATAATGAGTGATAACACGAGAAGATCAGCGAGGCCGTAACGCGTCACAACCCGCACTTCCATAGCTGGCCACATTTTTATATTTTCTGTTTTCCAAGACGGTGTCTTCCGAGAAGTGCTGTGGTCCAGGAAGTGCGCTCGCGCACGTGTCGAGGCTTGTGTCCGCTGTCTGTTATCGCATTAGGCACGTGTATTTGTATCGCATTCCGAGAGCGAGAAGCCGATCGATGTCATATACGTTTTATACTGCGTTGTTCGTCACTTAATACTTGTGCTCACTGGTGAGTACAGCTTACTGTTTGTAGTCGGCAGCGAAGGCTCTGCGACCTTAAGCCCGATTAGTTCGGAAGGAAGCCCTGGGAGCGCGCTGACCGGAATACTGCACTAATGGCATTACTATATTTTCTTACTAAAATGAACAAAAGCTATCGTTGTTAAACATCCCTTTGCGGAAGTGATCCAACGGTAACAGAACGGTAGGTCTGGCGCGTCTGCCGGCGTTGCATGGTTTCTTGATAGCTGTATTTGGTTGACTCATGTACACCAGTTTGAAATCGTGTCCAACGTGTCCATGTGACGTCAGAATCAAGTGCAGAGTTTGCTTAAACAAAAATTTTCTTGGGGTTAAAAACTCACAATTTTTCGAAAATCCGAAACTAGTGACTGAAATTACCAAATATTTTTCAACAATTTTTACCAATTCTACAAATTTTTAGCAACATTTGCATCCGCATGTCTGGTAAAATACATGGCACAATTGTATGAAAAATGAGGCTTTTTTGACAGATAACGACTGAGATGCGATTTCAAAAAATCTCTTAAGAATCAGTAGAATTTGCCCTCAGATATGTATGTCTTTGGTTTCTGTGCATAATTATGTACCTCTATACATTCAAACCAAATTTTTTGACACATTTAATTTGGTAGTGTGTCAATAAAGATTCAAAGTCGAAACTGAATCGAAAGTTTTTATTTTTTGTTTATTTACTAAAATTAAGTAGGTTCTAGTAAAAAACAGTGTAGGTACAGAAGCGAACGATACATTTTTAAACGAAAGTGAGCAAAGCAGCCTCCGTTTCGGTTTCGACCATATGGTTTTTGAAACAAAGGGCTTATAAAAAAATGTGCGTCACACCGTGAACGGCTTTTCGATTTATAATATGGGGGAGTGACTACACCCTCTTTTTTTCTCGATGGAAAATCATGGAATGACTTCTCCCTCACTGGGCGGAGCGGAAGGGAGTGTCAAACTCTTACTGACTAAAACCCGCCCGTGTGTGTAGTGCACTTTGCGTTCCAGGGCCGCGTTGACTCTTTCGAACAAATTCCGCAACCCTACGGATAAAAGCAAACTCCCTCAAACCAGATATTATACAGGGATTATCATTATTTAGTGATCGGATTACGATATATGTGTAACCGGATATTTGCAAACGCCGCCGTAAAATCGTAAAATATCGTGTAAAATTGTAAATTCATTTTTCTGAATAAGGAACACATGAATTGGGGGCTATTGTATTTGCGTGGGGCTTACTATATTGAAAATGATCTAATAAACATATTTACAATCTTACGGAGTTTACAATTTGTCGGCGACATGTGCCGTTTCATAATCTTGAAACGGTTTTAAATATATTAGTTTACAATATTAAAGATCATGGTATAAAGGTTTGAGATTGATTTTAAAGGATAATCCTACTAATATTTGTAAGTATGGATGGATGTTTGTAACTCTTTCAAACAAAAGCTACTGAACGGATTTGGATAAAATTTGGCACACAGATGGTTTATAACCAGGATAATTTTTTGCCCCGATATTCTCACGGGATCGACACATATGCGGGTGAAACCACGGGGCGCTGCTAGTATGACATATTTTAATAGGACGCCAGGTTTCATCTAAAGGATAATAAAGGGTTGGCCATTCAATCGGTGACCAGAATTATAAGGCTCATTTACACAAAGAATTTTTGGTACAGTTTGGTTTCCAGTTATAGAGTTTGAAAACGTTAACCTTTCAAGATGTTAACGCATGTTCGGTAAGGGTTACCTGGCCTAATGAATGGGTTACCATTGAAATGAAGACGTGGTAATACTTCTTCGAGACTTATAAAATGAACAAAAATATTGCAAACTAGCAGCGCCTCGCAGTTTCACCCGCATAGTATTAGTATGCGGTAAGTATTATATATTTTATCCCCGTTTCCGTGGGAATACGGGGATAAAATATAGCCTATATTATTCGGTGATAATGTAGCTTTCCATTGGTGATAAAAAATCGGTCCAGTAGTTGAGGAGATTTTGTCATAGTAACCCAGGTATTTGAGGATCATCACGCGACTCTTTATAGTAAATTGACTTAAGAAAGTTCATAATTATTTAATTCTAGCTCGCGACAGCCTTTAACTGTCTCCAACGACCAATCTCTCTTAATATCCATCAAAATCGGTTCGGTGATTTTGGCGAAAAAGCGTGACAAGCCAACAAACTCACTTTCGGATATATAATATTGGTTAGGATGTCTATTTTATGTTTTAAACCGCATTTTCAGAACGTATCCGATAACAAAAACATGATTTGACTTTTCTGACATCGACTTCGGAGCATCAACGGTCGGTATTCCTAGTTACTAGCAAGTATGTTAAAGCGGTTTATTAACTTACTAATTTCGCGGCATGGAAGTCATCCATTTCTCTAATAAGTTCGGTAATAGTGGAATTTTTAATCGAAGATTTTTGTTCGGAACATTAACTTCTACTACAGATTGAGAGAGACAATTTTATCGCGTCATAGTAATAAATAGCTTGACTAATCCTAAATTATCAGGAAAATTATTACTAAAGTAAAAGAAAAGATCTGGAAAACATTCCAAAAATGAGGTCTCATACGTTAGGAACCTGATTAACTCTTCGGCCGCCCGCAGTAACTCTTGTTGTTCCCTATTGAGTTCCGCGTTGCATTTTTCGTAAACGGAGCTAGGCGCCCGACGGATTAAAGACTTAAAATACATACTACACAATATCTTCTTCTGAAAGATTGTCATAAAATGTTAGGACAAAGAACTGGAAACGTAATGTACATAGGTACTGAGTATGATATAGCACAGCGCTTGGTCGTCTGACGTTGTACTATCCATATACCAGAATAGCGTCAAACACTTCGCGATTTCTTATGATTTGTTATGATTACTGACGTTTCCTTAACAACATCTCAACACTTTCCGTCATTATAAAGTTTAGTTTTTTTTTAGAATATCTTACATTAGTGACCACTGCCAGTTCACTGGGACAGGCAATTCATCATCTGCCTAGCCATTTCCCAACTATATTGGGGTCGGCTCCCAGTCAAACCATATTCAATAAACAGAATACCAATAATCCGGAAGGGACTTAATGAGTCGCTTCCTATGCAAGTGAACCTGTGCAAGTGAGACTGTTTCTTTTCGGTCCTGCTTTACTGTGTATCAGCTTTGACCTAATAATTGTAACTTTATGAAGCGGTTTGGATCATCCGTATTGTAATTTGTAAAGTATTATTGTAACTTTTTCATCAACGTGTTCTGCGATTTCTGTATGCTTGCCGCGTACTCTTGACACTTTGCTCTCTTGATACTGTGACTTTACACCACCGTCAATTTTGTTTGTTCTGCGGAACACTTTACTTGAAGCGACATTTGCGTTTGACATTTTTATTGATGCCCAAACATTGCAGCTGAAGTACTGAGTGATTGGTCATTTGAACCAAATGTGAAATGCAGATAAGACCTGAGAAGTGGTTCACAGCGACTTGTGTCAAATGAAATACTCTCAGTTTAGGTATACCTTTAAATACTTCCGGCCACAAAAAAGTCTGTAGTATTTTAAATCTTTCAAAGCATAAAACTCTATTATATCCATGTAATAACATTGAGATACAGAGATTTTCAAAATGAGAAACGATTCGAATCTGAAAATGACTGTGTACAGAAGTTGCCAGTGTTTTAAAGACTCTAATATGGTGGTTGTAGTGATAACGTTTAGCATAAGGCTGAAACTGGAGTATGGGTAGTCCTCGCTCCGGCCATTCGCGTCCATGTTGGCTCGAAGGAGCGAGGAGCTTGAGCGAGCGGAGCGCAGCGAGCGCGTCATCGCCCCGAGGTATCTTTTTTGATCAATTCGAGCGTGGCCGCGCACACTTTCACCCAGAATATTTGGGAAAAAGTGGCGACCTTTTCGCGACTTTCTCCTCGCCCCGCGCCGCGCCCCCGCGACCCGCTCCCCTCCCCCCTCGCGCGTCCAGCACGTGCTCTCTTCCGCGTGCTCGTGTCCACCGACCACTTTTACTTTTAAAACTTAACTGTGTCCTCCTAAGTGATAGTAATCGTGTTAGAAATTACCTACACGATCATGATGCTTTTTTAGTAGTTCAAATACTTCACATACTCAAAGTGATTAATTTATACTTAGTGTTGTTTCTGTTAACTTGCTTGTGACATATTATCTAGCTATGATTGGTTAGTCATGATTTAGTTTTTGGGCGGGCGTAAACGACACGTTCATTGAAAACAGTTTGTGTATGATTGCGATTAGGGAGTGTTGTATGTATTTTGCTGTAAGTAACAATATCATAGTTCGTCACTAGAGATAAAGCTTTGGTAGGTGGTCAATTACGGTATATGTACTACGAGTAAGTTAAACATGACAAGATGATTGAACGACTTGCGGGTATTGTGACTGTAAACTTGTTAATGTTCTTATTATTTCACAATAACTGGAGGCACGCAAACTCATGTGCACAGAGTTCTAATTGGTCACCTGTTGCGTAATAATACCAAATGGTAAATATGCGAGTGTGTCGTTGGAGCGGGGCGCCCCCGCCCCCGGCGCCCGCGCAGTCTCCGCGCCGAGAGTAAAAGTAATCTTCCGCAGTGTTTCCGCATCGCCCCTCCGCCCCGCCCCGCGCGCACTCCAACCGCGTCCCGCACTCGCCAGCGCGCCGCCACCTTCCGACTTTTACTTTCCCTCGCACACACATGCGCGAGCGCCGCATGTTCCACTGATCGATCGCTTCCACGCCCCTTTGTAGTCCGTTGCTGACCATTTTGGTCACTTTCTATGATGATTTTATATCTTTGAAATGACGCACAGAGATAACCAATATATGTATGTCAGAATACATGTGTTATGCTCCTTTATAATGTTCTATATGCTCTATAATTTGCCTGTATAATTTGCTAGTCATTAGTAATACTGTGTAAGTAAATACCTGGTTTTGTGCAACACTAGAATATATTACTGTTTATATTTGTTCGTCCAACTCGTTCATCAATAGAATAGTAACAAAGAGCGCTACTACATGGCAGCTCATGCTAGATGTCTGAACACCACATAAGTGTATGCATGGATGTTCAATGCTGTGTTGACAATATTGATATGTCATTAAAAAGAAAAATAAGAACGCATATCGCACTTCTGAACAGGCTTGATGGAATTCTCGTGATTGTTTTGACGTTTCTCGACATTTGATTCGTTTAGTTATGTGGCGTCATTCCTTTGTTCGCTACTTTCTTTGCGCTATTGAAAAAGTAAAAAAATGTATTACGTTAATTCTTTGAAAGAAGTCGCACCTAAAAATTTGACACAATTCTTTTTTATTTGCCCCAAACAGCCGACTACGTACATAGGTACGTATATGAACTTACTAACCTTACTGTTTACAAATAAAAATATAGTACGTACACACATGAACTTACTAACCTTACTATTTACTAATAATGATAAAGACAGAGAGCAATGGTTTGAGTCGCGCACGAGAATATTCACACGCACACTTCGAGCAATTCTTTCGCGTTGTATGTAAACAATGGCAGGTAAAATTCAAGCATAACATCAACCCCCGAGCTGTACTGGTTTCTAATTCCATGTCAAACAAAATTAGATTAAAATTGCCACGAAATAAAAGATCTCCAAGCTCCCGTCGATTGTCATACCAGCCAACGTTCTACACAAGCCCTCTGTCCGTGCGAGGAAGTGGACCGCCACCCACTTTGCGACCCCATCTCGAGTTGGAGGATGCTAAATATATTTGATATTTTGGTTCATCTTTCAGCCTTGAGAGCATTAGTAATGAATCAATATGGTCCTCTGCTCCTATCGCAGTCCAAAGTCCAAGTCCAAAAGGACCACTCATATACACACACTATACACTCAAGCGAGGTTTTTGATGTTGACAGCGATGACAGCAACTCCTATGCAAGTCGGCTAGACAATCGGCCTGTTTGTTGTACTATTACATAAGGCACCAGGTCACAGTCACAGCTGGTTATGCCAGCTGAATCCAACAAGTTTCGGTCAAGAGACTGATCACGCGAAGATCTAGTGACCCATAATATGAAACCTTTCAGTGGGTCACCTTAACTTTACCGTTTTGTAATCAAGTTTTGTAATCAAGAACACGTAAGGCTCAACTGTGATTGTAAGTAACAGCTGGTTCATCCCCGACCTGGCAGTGATAACAAACACTTCGTTTGGAACCTTACAAAGCTATCACAATTACGACGGCGGCT
Organism: Hecatera dysodea; assembly: GCA_905332915.2. Classification (NCBI taxonomy): domain Eukaryota; kingdom Metazoa; phylum Arthropoda; class Insecta; order Lepidoptera; family Noctuidae; genus Hecatera; species Hecatera dysodea. The sequence continues at coordinate 2,636,410 of HG995286.1, forward strand.
CACAATTACGGAGATGATGCTACAAATTGTATTGCATTTTTAAGACAGCACCAAACGCGTCACTTTGAGTTTTGAAATTACAACTTTCTCATTCACTTTCGCTCAATTCACACGTTTACGAAAATGATCGCGCGTCGCCGGAAAACGTTGGCTTTCTCCGTTGCGCAAGAGCAGCAGCAACTTCCCGCTCGACGGGCCCCGCCCCCCGGGGGGCACCGCGCCCCGCCCCTGCACCCCCGCGTTCGTCGCTCACGGCACTCCTCACCTATTTTCCAAGTAGGAAATGAGCATGTTACGTCACGGCAGCTTTCCACCGGCGCCGTCGCAGCATTCCGATCGCGACGCCGACACTGCCTCAAGACGTCACGCACGATATATCCTGGTTAACACTAGTCCGCTCCTCGTGCACAGATAGCTCACCAGCTCATCGGCAGCCCCGCGCCGGACTTTGCTACCCGAATGGCTTCCTGCTCAATTATTTGCTGTTATTTTTAACAGATTTGGTTTATTCAGAATTGTATAGGCAGGAATGTTACACTTGTATTTGGCATTAGCATGGTGAGTAGGTAATTCGGAGGCGCGTCACTTTCTACCGACCGTATCGGAAGAAAGTGAGAGTGGAAGCGTCAGCGGGCGCGCGCAGCTAGCCGGTTCCGACACTTTCTCTGATCGCGCGACGCGTGCCGAATTCTGTACATCCTGACCACATCAACTTTTTTATAACAACGTCATGGAATACTTTCAATCTGTTTAACTGTCGACGCAAACTAGTGAAGTCTTTTTTGCATTGTATTATATGTATGTAATGTTTTCATAGAACTGTTTCTTTCTCGGCTGTACTTTCTCAATGTTGAAAGTAAGAGCCGACGTTCACGTGGTCTCTCTGAACCTTTAAGCCTTCAATTTGTATGACCTCTCATCATTTTGTCAGCTAAAAAATTAATACTCAATACTCAATACATTTATTTGCATTCCACAATGTGAACTTAGGTGGTAGGTACATATTAAATATACATAATTTTAGATCATTGTGGACCCTGTCGGGCACAGCAAGATAGAACAGAGGAAGAGGGCTTATTATTATTTAAAACAAGTAAAATGTTAATGTTTTTTCTACTACTCACTTCAATTTTGGTTATTTTTGGTATTCATTTTAACTCAACTTAGATCCTGTAGCCGTGCAATGCTTTTCTCATCTTTTGTGAAAAATACTCATTAATTTTTATCAAATCATCTCATACACCTTACAATCAATAAACAGAAAGAAATTTACACGACGAATTTATACGACCCTAGTCGTATAAATTCGTCATGTAAATTTCATAAACAGGAGAAACAAAAATCTTTAATGTAACTATTTGTCAACTTTATGGCACCATCTTGGTGGACCTGACCCTAACATATTTTACTTCAAGTTAAGAACGACGGCGTCGAAAAACGCGTGCGATAGTGTGCCCAGAAGTCGGTAGCCTTGACACGTAGCAAGAAAATGCTATTCCTCTCGCCAAAGCAAAAGTTAGGAGCTCAGAATAAAGATATAGAAAATCGAAATATCATTAATTACTAGCTTGTGCGCCTATCCCATTTTTCCCCATAAGATTTTCGGGAAATCCTGCCTCTGCTCTCAATGCTCGCCTACACATCCCAAGGAAACCTACAAGTGCCAAATTTCAGTTCTCTTAAACCAATAGTTTGGGCTGTGCGTTGTCTGTCATTGACTCAGTAACGGATTTTTTTTATGTAATATATTGATTATTTATCTTTTTTGCGTGATTGTTGCTCTTTTTCAACACTAACAGTATTTATTGAATAGTATCTACTTATTCAAATTCTTCTACTATTTTGAATCTAGAACAAACGGAGTGCTACTATGAAACCGTGCCGTTCCTTCAGACCCGCTGCGCGATATGAGAATCTACCAATCTAGAAAGACAAAAATGTAATATATAAATAACTAAGCGCCCCGCGGTTTCACCCGCATTGTTCCCATTCCCGTGGCAATACGGGGATAAAATATAGCCTTTTTTTTTTTTTTTTTTTCTGGATGGGAAATCATCAAATGACTTCTCCCGCTCTGGGCGGAGCGGAAGGGAGTGTCCGACTCTTACTGACTAAAACCCACCCGTGATCCTTCTTGTGCCCTTTGCGTTCCAGGGCTGCGGTGACTCTTTCGAACAAAATCCGCAACCCTAGCAGGCACTGACCCTATGGGGCCCCGTCTACATTGCTGACGGCTCTTTGAGGCGCGCGTGGAACACGACGCGCCGTCGACTCGGGCCTGGTTGCTATCGGACGGCGAGCCACCCATAGCTCGCCATCCGCAGGCCCGCGCCTACGGTGGCCGGGAATCGCCCTGCGTTTCCCGACGCCCGGGGCGTCTTCTTCTGTTGCGGCGGCTTGGGCGTGAGGTTTCCCTCTCACGCACGCGTTCCGCCTCCTCCTTCGCTAGCATTACTGCTTCGCAGAAGGAGGCGACCGCTTCCCATGCCTCCTCGCTCCGGACCATGGCTTGAACCAGGGCCGGACGCGAGAGGTCGCCGCCGCCGATCGCCTCGACGAGGACACGGCGGTGCTCCGCCCAAGCAGGGCAGACCTCCACCGTATGCTCCACCGTGTCCTCCGGGCGATCTACACAGTGATGACACCCGGACGTATCCTCCCGCTGGATCCGACACAGGTATCTCCCGAAACAGCCGTGTCCGGTGAGCACCTGCGTCAGGCGGAAGGTGAGGACGCCGTGACGTCTCTCCAGCCACGCCTCAAAGAGGGGACTTATCGCCAAAATATAGCCTATGACACTCCACAGTAACGTAGCTTTCTAGTGGTGAAATAATTTTGAAAATCGGTTCAGTAGATCCAGAGATTACCCCTTACAACGTTACAAACTCACAACCTCACAAACGTTACCTCTTTATAATATTAAGTACTAGCAGCGCGCCGCGGTTTCATCCGCGTAGTTCCCGTTCCCGTGGGAATACGGGGAAAAAATATAGCCTATGTTACTCAGGGTCAATGTAGCTTTCTAGTGGTGAAAGAATGTTTGAAATCGGTCCAGTAGTTTTTGAGTTTATTCGTTAAATATAAAAATACAAATCTTAATTCTTTATAATATTAGTATAGAAATGCAAAAAAATCTATTAATTACTAAAATATGGTGGGTATTTATGTTTTTTTTTTATATAAGTTGGGGGTCCAGTGTCAATAATAAGTCGAGGAAGTTGGTAGTTAGTGATAAACACCACTGATACCGCGACACTGCAGGTTCATTGTTGTTAACAACTTAGTATCTTCCGAGAGAGTTTTAGTAATTATTTTTTGTATTATTGTTTATATGTATCTAGAAAGAAAAGAAAGAAAGAAAGAAAAAGCGTTTATTTACCACAAACAACGACAGTTATTGTTCTAAACTAAACCTTAAACTATAGTGTTAGTACATCTTAATTTATGTTAGTCAAGATAACTTATAAACTAATACAAAAAACCAATGCATGTCGTGGTTGTGGCAAAGAGGCTTCCACTCAGCATAATGCTATGCCGTAGGATACCCACCGCACAGCGCTGGTTTTCAGTGGAGGACATGACGTACGGAAATCAATAGGATAGATCTAGTACTTAATATAAATTTTAACTACGAATATCCCCCTTTTTTCCTAAAGAGTCACCGCGTTTGTTCGAAAGAGTACAACATCATAATCAGCCTTTTAATGTTCCCACTGCTGGGACATAGACCTCCTCTCTAGGAGAGGGAATGGGCCGTAATCCACCACGCGGACCCAGTGCGGGTTGGTGAATGTCACTTGTCTTCGAATTTTTGGTTCTAGGACATGCCGGTTTCCTCACGATGTTTTCCTTCGCCGTTTTAAGAGCAGTGGTGATGAAATTAATTACACAAAGTAATGCACCTGACTGGGTTTGAACCCGTGACCTACAATTCGTAAGTCGGGATCGTTACCACTCGGCCACCACTGCTCAACGTACATGATGGATGGGTTATAGTCAGTAAGAGTCTGACCCTACCTTCCGCTCCACCCAGAGCAGAAGAAGTCATTTGAACATTTCCCATGCAAAAAAAAATGGTGTCTATAGTTAGAAAACGGAAAAACACTGGGCATCCACGATTTATCTGAATCCAATCTATGTATACTAATACATAAAGCTGAAGAGTTTGTTTGTTTGTATGCTTGAAACCGCTTATCTCAGGAACTACTAGTCCAACTTGAAAAACATATTTCAGTGTTAGATATTCCATTCATCGAGGAAGGCTATATACCAATAAGAACTTTGAATAAAGATTTATCATTTTTATTTATTTATTTATTTTATTTAATAGGAGCGGAGCATCAAAGGAACATATTTTTGCAAAATCGATGCTTTTTTTTTCTCTCCCCTATGTGACACAAACGAAGTTGCGCGGAAAAACAAAAAACAAGTACCTAAGTACAAAGTAACAGGAATCATTTTTTATCCTCTGTAAATTCGGTTTGGATTGATATAAAATATAAATTCCCGTCAATAGTACATTTGGCTATTATACAATCACAAACTACATACCTACATAAATATATTATTACTTCATACAATTGGTTGACACTACAGTATTTGTTTCCATCAACTTCAGATTTATTTTCCGTCTAGATTAGTAAATTCTCGTATTGCGAATCTTAATTGGCATTGGTTATAACGAGTGGTTCATTGTCGACCTAAGACCCAAATATAAGATATTATAAAAACGAACGAAATTTTCATTTGTTATAATCATCTATTGTTATAACAACGTATAATGATGTATAATTATATTTTAAGTTGTTATATTTAAGAGACCATAATTTAATTTCATATAAGCTTCAGTTGACATACAAACTAAATAATAAAACTATAATGTTCATATTGTACGAGATTTCAACATCCCATTTTTGCAACATTTTTCATTGACGCTCCGCTCCTCTTGGTCGTAGCGTGATGTTATTTTATATATATATAGCCTTTCTTGATAAATGGGCTATCCAAAACCAAAAGATTTTTCAAATTTGAACCAGTAGTTCCTAAGATAAGTGCGTTCAACCAAACAAACAAAAAATCTATTCAGCTTTATAGTAAAAAAAACTTTTTACAAAAAATAAAACCGACTTCTAAACAAAAAACCAAAAAGTATAAAATAACTTTAATTTCGGAACTCGGTGTTTTTGATTGCTTTTTTGTTGTTGAACACACCGACTTCCGAAATTAAAGTTATTTTATACTTTTTGGTTTTTTGTTTAGAAGTCGGTTTTATTTTTTGTAAAAAGTTTTTTTATTTTTCACTTTTTAGTGGTACCTACACCCCCTCTCCTCCCCCACCTAAACGAACCAATCACATTGGTGTAAAAAAAACGTACTGCTCCTTTGCGGAGTAAACTAAGAGGTCGTCAATGTAGGCAATGTAGATATTTTTTTTAGATTTTTCGAAAACCGCTTGGTTGATTTCGATAAAATTTTCATGGGACCATTTGGGAAGTATACCCTTTCTAACAAAAAAAGAATTTTTCAAATCGGTTGACAAGCGACGGAGTTATGCGCGAACAAACAAAAAAAAAAAAAAAAAAAAAAAAAAAAACATACAAACATCCGAATTGAGAACCTCCTCCTTTTTTAGAAGTCGGTTAAAAAGGATAGATACCTATTTTCAGATTTATTTTTCTCTGTATTGGCGCGCATTTCGAAATTCAAATAAACTTAATAAATAATGTTGCTACGGCCATCTGCCGTCCTGAATAAGATGTGGCATTTGGAAACGTCATAGATATAATTACCACTAATTTTATCAAATACACATTCGGCTTAAATTACGGTCGTGACCTACGGTGGCCCCTTATTGTGCTTATAGAGTTAACCTGTCCATGCCGGGTGCCCTAAGCTCCCGAGCTGTCGCGGTTGCTCTTGATACAGCAGTTAGATCAAATTTCAAATACTTACATAAAATGATAATGAAATGAAAATAACGTTATACTAAATAAGAATAGATTAAACGCATGCTACAGAAAGAACTTTTATGACATAATATATTGTTATAAATGTATGCTGAACGTTATATTAAATGAAAACGATATTAACTGTTGTTAGTTCCTTTTGAAAATAGAGCAAATTTTCATTTACTTGATGAGCGACAACCTCCAAACACACATGCCGTTTTTAAATGGGTAGGTACTATGATGCCCTGCAGGCCTTGGGAGCAAACTGTTGTTTTATATACATAAATACTACTAAGTCTAATGAAAAGGGATCAAGCACTAAATGATATTTATTTTTCAAAGTTTTTAAATAACAACTTTTACACGTAAATTTTCGTCACCTAAGACCATTGTTTCCTAGTTCAGTACCCTGAGAAGAAACTTGAAAACAAACTCAGACTCATAAAATGTGTACATACCTAGTGGACAAATCATATGTAGGTAAGTATGTACACACATACATACATATGTTAATGTCTGAGGTGGTCTTTAATGACACATATTTGAGTTAAACTGGGATAAGAAGTGGTTGAAATGTGTTTACAAATGCACGATGGATCACTACTTGTGTAGTAGCGGAGCGCAGCACGTTGGTTGTGTAAGAGGGGTGGGGGCCTGCGTGCGCGCAAGGAAAGCGTGGCGCGCGCGCACGTAACCGCACTAGGTTACTTCCCACTTCCTGCCACTTTTTCTGAAGGAAGCTGCAGCGGTGCGCACCGATCGACTCGCGCGCCATTCCCACGACCACTGTTGTGTCATTTTATTAGAGGCGCAAGAAACACTATGTTGCCTACTGATATATGTATGTTTTATCTTCCTCTTCAATGTACTATGAAGTGTAATGCTCAATTTGTTTTACGATTACATCAGTATTGTATGGGACGTAGGTACTTATATTAATGGTCTACCTTCCATCAAGTACTTTGGCGGTAAATGTGTCAGCGGTAAGCGAATCAAAGTCAAAGTCAAAACGTTTATTTCAATTAGGCCATTAAACGGCACTTTTGAACGTCATCATTAAAATTTATCATAATTAAGTGACTCTAGCTTCCATTCGCAAAGGTAGATTCTTATGGAGAAGAACGGACAAGAAAGTCCATAGTTACTCTTTTCAAATAAATGTTTTAGAATATTTGGCTACAAAAAATACTTCATATGTATCTATGTGAGGACGATGCACCAATTATACTAGCTATAGAACAAAGTATTACCAGCAGAGGTAAACTTCTAAATATCTCATGCCCATGGTATTCACATTATTTACAAATAGGTATTGAAATAGTAAGCAAACAGTTCGAAAGCCAAAAGCCTCATTTATAAGTTTTAGTATGTACCTTTAAGGCCTGAATCAGATTATAGGACCAGTTCGCGTTCTTTTCAGTTGAATTTTTGATCATTCGACCTAGATAAAATGCAAATAAATCATCGTGATAAAACATAGTTCGGGCCTAAATTATTTTCTAATGATGTGATTATGTTTGAAATTTCTTAAAAAAACTATACCAGCTAAACTGTTAACTGACGACACGGTTGGCACAGTGGTTGAGCGATTGGCTGCTGCGCTACGTGTCGTGAGTTCGATTTCCGCACGGAACAAAAATTGTTCCGGGTCTGGCTGTTTTTGTTTGTGAAATTGTATGTTTGTAAACGCACCCATGACACATGAGAAATTTAGGAATTTCTCATGTGTCATGGGTGCGTTTACAAACATAAAATTTCTTTTAAAAAGAAATTTTCTTTTAAAAAGGTTCCCCATACCCTAGTATGGGGAACCTATTTAAAAGAAAAAAAAAACTACTTTATTAGTGATAGTGATGTGCTGAGTAACACTTCAAAAAAATAAAATCACGATTGGTCATACCGAATGTTTGTATGAACTAATATAAGTTTGCACACATCTTAATAGTTCAAATCAAAATGTAGAAAAAGAAGTAGGTACGTGTTAGTTAGTAGTAATAGTAAATCTAATACCAGCTATAGATACGGTAATTGAATAGGTACATGTATGTATAGTCATGACGTACTGACATGGACAGGTATTATTATCTCGCGATGCTCCCAGGCTCGCAGCAGCGCGTGCTGACGTGCGGCGACGTGCTCGTTGTGCGGCGCTCATGTAAATGTGCCGGCTCGCCTTGAGAGGCCGCGCGCCGCGCACCGCAGCCTCTAACAAACACATCTGCCGCCACACACACACGTTCCGTCCATCACGATTTGATGCACCACCAGACTTGGTTCAGTTCCAAATTAGAAAATGTGGCGGATAAAGATTTAGGGGTACTTTGGAAGGTTTAAAACTGACCACATAATTATGACTTGGGATTAGAAATAAAGGTAGGCTTGAGGTCTGAATGATATCAACTGAGCAATCTGCTCGGAAACTGCTTAGCGGAGCACAGGTCGCCGTGGCTGGTCGCAGGCTGCTCGACGCGTCGCTCCGCCGAGTTAGAGCGGTCACGCGGCAGGACGCGTGCCCCCCGCACCCGCGCGCCGCTCGCGTTACCTGCAACGTGAGCACCCTCCGGCCTTCGGAGCTAGATCAGCTTCTACGAATATATCCCATGTTCACGTGGACCTCCCAAACTTATCACGTTAATGATACTGTGCCAGTCAGCACCATCGAAGGCTTCCCGAACTAGCTCAAAGTTACCCGTTACAAATAAAACAAATAGTATTTATATTTTTTAATCTACACAGAGACGTTTACTTAAAATGGATGTTAAAAAATATATATCTATCGTATCCTTTCAAGTCGTGATATTTCATCTTGTAAAAACCTTCTTTTGTAATTATTTTTGAAATATTCGTAGCGAAATCTCGTAGAAGCAGTGTACGGCTGCGTCCAACGGCACTGGTTTATCTAGCGGCCTTACCTACGTCGCAATAGTTTTCAGAGCCATTTGGTGAATGAGAACTTACGTTACTATGGCAACCGGCCTCCAGGGCCTACGAGATGTGCACGTCACACTGTTGAAGTCAAAGTGCCCCGGTCGTCCTCTGCAAAAGCCTCGGTGGCGTCATGCCTCCTGCTCTCGGTAATGCGCCGTTAGCTCGCCCTACCCGCGCGCCGACCCCGCACCACCGTCCGTGCTGGCTCCCTTCTCATTATTTTGTGCTCGTTCACTTTTTGTATGATTTTTGTATCTTGTACCGGCGATTTAGTTTATGTATATTAATTGATGCCTTTCGCGATTGTGTCATTATGTCTTAATATCTATCGTACCCGTAAGTTCGCCAAGCGAAGCAATTGCATGTGTGTCGCGCTCGCGCTCAGCGTCAGCTGTGCCTGGTTTTACTGTACAGTGCGGCCCTCCCCGGGCCGCACCGCACACCGGCCGGCGCTGCCCGGGCTGACGCCCTGTCATCATTGTTGCAGGCAAGTCGGTGAACAGTAAGGACCCGCTCGAGGACAAGAAGGATGACAGCGACCTGTGGGAGGCGCAGGCTGCTTTCCTGGGGCCCACGCTGTGGGACAAGACGCTACCCTACGACCCCGATCTCAAGGTACAAGAAGTCAGTACTGCTACTGTATTACCTACTGCGCGCTGCGTGTCGTGTGCGTCTCGCTTCGCACTAGGTAATAGAGTCGCTTGCTCCGTCCCCCGCTCCACCCGCTCCTACACTCTGCTTCACCGCACGGTGGCACCTCCGATAGTTCATAATGATCTTGTACTATAGTTTATATGCAAATTATGAGATATTTAAGCGATGCCAAGCCTAGCGAATCTGCTGAGTGCGAATGTTGAAATCCCTTTGTGAGTGGGGCGCGTACGGCGCGTTCGGCGCGAACGGCGCGCAAGAGGCGCCGAGCGCGCGCCTGACGCCAGCTTCTGTTGCAGTACGCGGACCTCGACGAGTTCCTGTCGGAGAATGGCATGTCAGGCGAGGGGCTGGGCGGCGCGCACCTGGGCGGCGCCGCCTTCGGACCCGCGCTGGGGCTGCCAGCCCCGGTCACCAAGCGCGAGCGCTCGCCCTCGCCCTCCGACTGTATGAGCCCCGACACCATCAACCCTCCGCTCTCGCCCGCCGACTCTAGTGAGTACCACTTGTTGTTACATTACTATTCTCAGCAGCGCTAGTGCTGACCCAGATTAGGGGTAATCGCTATTTGAAAGTCACGATAAGTCGAGTCATATCATAAGAACTTTGTCAAAAACTTCCTTACTTAAGGTACACAATACGTATCGTTACGAGTACTTCTTGTTTTCTATGATAACTCCTAGACACTACCACACTGTAAAAAAAGTTCATCAGACTCGTGTTTGACGATATTTTTGTGTGCAAAATGTCAAAGAAGAGCTGTATGTATGCAATGAAAATGAATTCTACGGTGAAAAAGTAAAAATATTTATTGATAATAATAAAAACTAGTAAAAAGTTCAGAAAAGACTTCAGTGACAGGATTTTGTTCAGTTCACGATTGGCATTTAGGGTTTTGAAGCAGTTGTTATTCAGATACTTAATTGGGGTCGCAGTTTCGGAGGTAGATGTATTTCCAACAAACAGACTAGGGAGATCCGTAACAAGGGCATATTTTTTTCAATTTTCTTGATATTTTGTTTTGCCCGGTTTATTTTGGATAAACCGGGCAAAACAAAATGTGAATTTGAAAAGTATGCGGTACTCGTAGTATGAACTATAAGAATAAATTTCTTGTTTGGTTATAGCTGCACCTTTATATTAATACAAACAAGGGCCTGTTTCTGGATTTAATAGTTTTTTTAGGAAATTCTGAGAGAAACGCTAAAATTAATTTTGAGGAATGTGTCAAGATTACTTTAATTCCAAATAGGGTATTTGACTAAAAAAAATAATCAGTCGTGTAGCGAGTAGTGACGTCACAGGAGTATTCAACGCACTGTACCGTCTTCGTTTTTTCTATTTACATAGGGTTATTATGATAGATTTAAGAGTTTTACAAATACTCGACTTCAAATGCCTAATTCAGTACGAATGCCTTTGTTTTCGCCATTCAGTAAATATATGACATTCCACTACTTACTGAATACAACAATGGAACATTTTTATTTATAGTTTAGCTATAAGTGATGAAACATGGCTTGTACTCCACCTTTTTTATCAAGAGATGCTAGGTACAGTAGCAATAGTATAGAAAAAGGCAAATCAAAGTTAGTTTCTTTGACAAACTAAATAAGTCACGACTGTTATTAAATGCTAACTTAAATAATTCCAGCATTCTCGATGGCGTCATCGGGGCGTGACTTCGATCCTCGGACGCGAGCCTTCTCCGACGAGGAGCTGAAGCCGCAGCCCATGATCAAGAAGTCCCGGAAACAGGTAAATGATGTTAGTGCGCTGATCATTCCTAGCGGCATGCTGCGGTCCGCCTGCGGGTGTGGCGCACACAGACTCACCACGCCACAGACACAAACACGCTACACACTCACTCTCGTTCTAGATTATTTCATAATCTCACAGAACTGCATAATCAGCCTTTTAATGTTCCCACTGCTGGAACACAGGCCTCCTCTCTAGGAGAGGGAATGGGCCGTAATCCACCACGGTGAATGTCGCATGTCTTCGAATTTTTGGTTCTAGGACATGCCGGTTTCCTCACGGTGTTTTCCTTCACCGTTTTGAGAGCAGTGGTGATGAAATTAATTACACAAAGTAATGCGCCTGGCTGGGTTTGAACCCGCGGCCTACAATTCGTAAGTCGGGGTCGTTACCACTCGGCCACCACTGCTCTGAACACAGCACTGACATGCATATAAAATCGAGTACTTTCGCAGATAGAAAAATAAAAAATATATTTGGTACGTCCATTAGATTTTCAAAATAACACTGGAAACGTAATTTGTACCATTTAAAATCGATGGAAATTGATAAAGATAAAGCGCCTCAAAGTTCAAGAAGCTAGTGATCCAGAGATGCGGAAATTGCTCTAAAGAGTCACCACGGCTCTGGATCGCAAAGAGCATTAGTCATTTGATTATTTCTCATCATAAAATAAGGGCTGGTCAACACATTTAAATAAAATGTGAACAGAAACGTGCCGTCACAGACTTGCATTCATTTGGCTGATGATAACCAGTGCACTCGATGGTGATTAACATTTTAGAGGTGACCATGTCCAGTTTGACACCATTTGGCCTCTCATCACTGAAACATTTATTACCAGTTTTTACTGAAATCAATAGGCAGACCTTGTTTACGAACTTTAGCTTTGATTACGAAACGAAGAAAATGTATGTTATTCATGATTGCACATGTACATTTTCAATACAAGTTTCATAAGACAGCTTGTGTAGGAAAAATAAATATACGAAAATATTCCGCCAATTCCCTTACCAGCTTTAATCAGAAAGTTTAAAGTAACAGCTAAGGTCTCCTCAGGAGCTGTGTACGTGGGTGAGCAGCTGACCGTTATATCAGTCCTTACAACCAATGTTACTCCTGCCGAAATTATTCTATATATAAGTCTCTAGAAAATATGTCTTTTCTAGAGACTTCAATAACTTCGACAGTCATCACTATTCTCGTGCCATTGCTTTGCAAATACAAGATCTGTCTTTCGTCTTTAGTATACTTACAAAAGTCCCTTCTACAGATGAACTAAGATTTTCTATGTGTTTACCATTTTTTCTTATCGTTGGGAATGTTCGATAGTTTCATTGGCCACTGGATTAGGGCCTCAAGTCTGCTATTACAATAGTGTCAGAATGGTCTATCATTGATTTCATAATGGTTGATTTTTACAAGTTTGGTAATCTACTAATATAAAAGCGTCACTATGACTTTCCAATGGTCAACCACTGACACTCCATTGAAAGAAATGAAATAGAATGGTAATCTCGTACATAATGACAAATGAATGACAGACGTATGCAGTAATCTGCTAAAATTTTGACACTTCCTTTGATCAGTTACCTACCATTAGAACGTCATTGTGCAGCCATTGCTTTTAATTGCTCACCATTAACCGACCAATGATCTAAAATTATGAATTTAGCAGATTATGAACTTTTAGCAAAATGACAGTGGGATCGTGTTGGAATGACAAATTTATAAAAATAGCAGGCTTGGGGCCCTGGAGGTTGTCCTCGAGGCTATCTTAATGGGTTGGTAGGGTCATACGTTGATGTCTTTGGTCTTTGGACTGGTGTAGAAACACATGTGTAGAATTTGCATTAGCTACATAAATCCCAGTACTTCTGTGTCGACAGCGCGTTTCATCAACGAAAACTGATATCCTGCTAGTATGGTCTTCGTTTTCTTCTCCTTTCGTGTGTAAAGTAGATTCAATTTTTATAGTAATCAACCAACGTTATGAAAGTATAATTTACGTCAGATTTCAATATTGAAAAATTTTTAGCTCTCGAGCAAAGTACGCAAACTTCGTGAACTAAAAAAATAAACAATTCTGATGATAGACCCATGGATTCCATATCTGGAGTAGTGGTAAAGACAGCTAAAATAACTAGCAATTAACAGCTATACCAGCAACTCACAGCTGCTCACAAAACCAGATTAAATGAAATATACAGCTGTTATCGTCTCAGTTGTAGCATCAAAACAGTAACATGATCTACGTTAATCAGCCTATTACTTCCCCACTACTGGGAAACAGGAGCGTCATCTTTATTAGAGTTGTCGACGTTACTTCTCTTATTTGTAGTCACTTTTCGTTCACATAATTTCGGTTCTGGCCGATGCGAAGAAAAAAAAAGAATTAATTCTGAATTTTAATTGAGGAAATTTGCAGTGTCAGACCCACCAAAACTCACACGATACACTCACACACACTAACAAAACACTTGCTGCTTTAACTTCACATTACTAACGATAGTCGACGGGTACACTTGGGCTAACAAACTCGGGACTGACAGCTCTCTCGGGCTAAACACGCGGCACTGACAGCACACTTGGGCTAACACACGGCACTGCTTTGTAACGCCTGACGCCACTACTAACACGCAGACTACGTTAATCTTAATTTGTTTGATTACTTTATAAGAGATTGATTATTATGAACAAAGGTATGAGGATGGGAAGTAAAAATTATAGATTTTTTTTTATTAATATAACAGAATACAGATTTATTTCATACTACCCCGTCAGGCGTTGTATTTTCCAAAGTCCTGAGTTCATTTAAATCCAAACGAGAAGAACTTCCTTCTTCTTCACCCGATTTTTTTATGTACCTAGTTATTTTTACTGTTCCTATTGTTTCAAACTAAAATTTGTGTTAGATTTGGTCACACGGCACTGAATCTACACTTTTGATACGTCAAGGTGCTGAATTAAAAACCTGAGTATCTAAGATAGGTATAATTCTGAACTTGAACTAAAGAACAGAACTGAACTTAAAATCACATTTTTTTTTTCGTGACCCCTCGCTGTTCAGCACACTAAGGCTGATTACTGCTTAACCGGGCAATAACTTAAAATCACACCATTATCACGGACGGTCATTAGAGCCCGGAAAATCTTAACAAGATTTAGAAAGATGACGTATTTGCTCAACGCCATCTGTTGATCGAATTTTAAATTAATTTTCTTAGTTTGATATTCGAACTTGAACAATTAGCCAATTCAGGTAAAACGTTTTCAAGAGGAACGTTTACCGAAGAACAGCATTTCATTTTTATTATATTGACTAGCTTTTGCCTGCGACGTCATTCCGGTTGCCTATTCCAATAAACTGAGCGTTTTTTAGAGACTATAACGCATACACTCATCTAGGTTTCTAATACTGAAAGAATTTGATCCGTACTTCCAAGAATCCTCCTATATTCTAAGCTGCAGTCCTCAGCTCTTCATAATAATAGTGTGAAATAAATTTCGGAATGTCAAAGCCCAGCATACCAATCTCTATGATCGGAATCAGACATTAGGATCGTCAACTTGATCGAAACCCTGTAATTAAACATTAAATTTTTCTTTATTCTTCAAAGATATCACATGCGATTTTTCCGGGACTAAAAAATGAGTTGACGACTCTAGTTTAAAGCACCTTGAAACAGTAGAATCAATTCCAACTGTAAATATATATTAAATTCTCTTGGATTACTCTTTCGTCTACTTATACTTGTGAATATGCGAAGTTCTGGAAATTTTCCCCGAGGGACGGCATATTTCTCGTATGAGTGGCTCGCTGTGCCCACTACCGGTAGAGGGGGTCTTAGTGAGTGGCGCGCGTGCTAACCATCCCGACGTCACCAGTTCGTGCCCGATGACCTGAAAGACGACAAGTACTGGGCGCGCCGGCGGAAGAACAACATGGCGGCCAAGCGGTCCCGCGACGCGCGCCGCATGAAGGAGAATCAGATCGCGATGCGGGCGGGCTACCTGGAAAAAGAGGTCAGTAATCCTTGTACATATTACCATCACCGCTGGAAGCTACCTCCTAATCGCTCGCTACTACAGTTCACTCCTTACGGAACTGTAATTGCCATCAACTTGACAAGAAATAAACTTGATGATTACCCACAATCTACGACCATTACATATTCTCCTATTGTAGCAATATTAGGATGGAGAACTAACTCATTTTCTTTGTATTCAATTGTTCAGTTAAATATAAAAGAATATGTTTGATGATTTCAGAATATGGGCCTGAGGCAAGAAGTGGAGCTACTTAAGAAGGAAAACCACATCCTGCGAGAGAAGCTCTCGAAGTACGCGGATGTATAGGCGGCCCGCGCCCCCTCCACCCGCATAGCACAAACACGCCACACGACATGTAAGCATCGCCTGTCGTACTAGACCACCAACTCGGAAGCTCCAGAAAGAACATTCTAAGGAATAGAAGCAGACATCTGTCGCCTGTTACTAAAGTATTTTAAAGCTAAAGCTAAAATTTTGCTGTTATCTGGAAAAACTGCTCATGGAGCGTCAGAGACGTCGCGGAAGCCGTTGCTATAGACGCTATTGTCAATTTTTTTTGTGTTCCGCCGAAACTTACGGTTTACAATAACGAATGATGATGTAATTTGCTTCAAGAATTTAATAAATGCTGTTATATCTAGACGTTTCCAGCTGGGTGATTACGTGCTCTGTGATGCTGTTTCTATAATTAAAAGCTGATAAAGGCGCAGTTAGTCTGATGCATATCTGATTTTAAAGATTTTTTTTCCGAAGACGGAACCTTTAACTTGAATCCCGTAAAGAACAGTGTATAGACTGTGAGTAGTGGAGCAGAGGCTGACGAGGTTGCGTGTTGCAGGTCGCGGGCGCCAGCGCGCGCCCCTGCCGCGCCCCGCCTGCTGCTCGTTCCGTTGCCCGGGCCGTGGCCCGCCGCGAGCTCATCGAATGCTGCGGGATCGCCGCGACCACTGCTCCCCACCGGCTGTCGTCCATGTTGACACGTTAAGAACGATCGTGTCGCTATTCGATGATCTCGTCGGTCAATTCTGTAACTTGTTCGACTAGTAGGTTTAATTGATACTGCAGTTACCGTAAGTTTATCTACTTAGTATAATAGGAAAATCTTAACCAAAGTTCCGTTCGAGTTCTGATCTATCGTCGTCTCTAATTCCTTCTCTCGGACTGAGTCCGACACTCAACAGGGTTAGTCAACGACGTACGGACCAAATTTATGGGAAATTGTTATTTTTGAACGGTATTTGTAAGCCGTCCCGAGCGTGCGCCGGGCGCCCGCGGCGCGTCCATTGCGGACGATTGTAATAAGTTGATGTTGTTGAATATTTATGTATACCGGCCACGGCGGCGGTCGCGTGTTTGCTCAAGTGGCTCGCGTGCGCATGCGCAAGTGTAGTGGCTGCGTCTGTATATAGATAGTTTTAATAGGGCCCCGAGCCGGCCCCGGGCACTCGAACCTACTCGAAATCTGTATTATAAACGTTGCTGTTGTAAACTCTGACCTCGTCCGTCCCTCGTCTCACGATGTCCCGCGCCGTGCCCGGGGCCCGCGGGCCCGCGCCCCGCCTCTCCGGGCCGCTGCCCCGCCGGGGCCCGGGCCGCGCTCGCCGGTCTCTCACTAGCTCGCTTCGTAGGACTGCTACAGATGAGATTAGCTCCTGCCGGGCCGCGCGCCCTCAGTACTTCTGTCGATTTAGTAGTGAGCGAACACTAGTTTCGTTTCAAATTTACTTAGTGGATAGTTTAAGTAGTATGTAGTTTCCGTAGCGTAGTTGTCATTAGTCTATTTTTGTTATGGCTGTAGATGTTAATGTTTTTGAAAGTTTATATAATTTTTTTTTTAGTTCTAAAGAGACTCGCATTAATGTATCGATTGGGTAGAACCCACGGACAAAATTGTAAGAGCGTGCCGGCGGGCGCGCGCGTGCCCGTTGGAGCGCGCGCGCGCCCGGCACGCCGCGCGCCGCCGCGACGTCGCACTGAACACGTCACCGGACGTTTCCCGCACTCTATTTGACTCGTGCTAATGTTATAATATATTTTTGTAGGTTTTTGTCGTTGATAAAATATAAGTCAATTGATGTTTAATGATGAATTGAAAAAAATGATGTTTATAATACTAAGACTAAGAAGTTGTTGCATTTGAAAGTATTTTATGGATACAAAGCGAGAACAATAAAATGTTTTTTCTATAAAAGTTTACATGTGAAGGTTCTATACATAGGTGTGACGGTAGAACTTTGAAATGCACTGTTTCATATCAAACGATATTATTGTAATAAACTTAATATAAAACCGCCGCGCCGCGCGGCATTTGATATTCCATCTTGTTTGTTAAAAAAATATACATTGAATTATGCCATATTCTGATGTAACCTTTGTGGGATTTTACATGCATCAAAATATATGTACTTGTTTCTCCGAAAAATTATAACATGGATATAATAATGTAATAATATTAAGGTATCGTGATAAGATGGAGTCGTATGTAAGAACGTTGCATGTGAGGTAGCTCCTCAGTGCTTTCTTTATTTATTTATTCGTTAGCGCCCTCGCTGAGAGGTCTTGTTCTGAACTTGTTTACATAGCAACAACATAAAACCATATTGTTTACATGTACGAGTAGTATTTTGTTTGAGTTTAATTTATATATGGTTCTATGGATTGAAAATAAACGTTAATTGTTGTATTTATATTTAGTTTGATTTATGGTGCGAGTGAGTGGCGCGCAGTGGCGTGCGAGTCGCGTGCAGTGGCGTGGAGTGACGCGCAGTGGCGCGCAGTGGCGCGCAGTGGCACGCTGTAGTCAACTGCTCACGGCCTCTAGTGAACTTAATAAACTGCTGATACGTTGTCTCCATCGGTGTTTTATGTACCTAAATAAATCGTCGATAAATTACCTTGCACACATCACGAGTTTTCATTATCCTCTCCTTTACATTGGGTATTAGGTACGCATCACTGACCGACCCTCTCTTTAGTGATGGCTTTCTATTTACGATATTATATCTTTCTACGTTTTTTTTTATTGATTGCTGTTAATTTTAAAGGTGGGTATACTTGAAGTATTGATATGAGAATCTGTCAAAGGAGGTTGGAACAGTTGTGGTTTTGGGGAAAATAAATGAGACACGATATTATAGGTATCACTAAGACGAACCATAGCACACTTTGAACCTTATTTACACCATTTCGAATATTGCAATTTTTGGTGTCCTTTCTTTAGTTTTGTTAGTTAGTTAGAGCCGAATTTTGTTCTAATAGTTCTTAAGACCCATTATGACTTTATTACTCCCTAATTATACTGACTATAATAATATTATAAAGATAAAAGATTTGATTTTTTGTTTATATTGAATAGGCTCCGAAACTACTGAACCGATTTAAAAAATTCTTTTTGGGAAGAAACACTATCCGTTGACATAGGCTATATTTCATCTATACGACACGGTTGGCGCAGTGGTTGATCGATTGGCTGCTGAACTGCGTATCGTGGGTTCGAGTCCCGCACGGAACAAATATTTGTATGGCCTACATATAGTTGTTCTGGGTCTGGCTGTTTGTGTATGTGAGTTTATATGTTTGTCCCACGATACAGGAATAATTCCTATTGTGGGGCCCCATATTCCCTCAGGCACGGGAACTATGCGGGTGAAACCGCGAAGCGCTGCTAGTACTGACAAAAAGATTGTAAACCAAAAATTCAACAATTTTTTTTCTGCGTACTATAGAATCCCATTCCGGGTACCAAAACTAATTTCTTTTTTTTTTCAATTACTATTGGATGAGAGAGCAATCTTTGCTACTATACCCTGGATCCCTGTATCCACTTCGACTGACTAAATACGTAGAGAAATTGTGCTGTTCTTCTTTCAAGAGGCCCACACGGCAAGTATAACCGAATAGGGAAGATGCAGTTACAGAATTCATGAACATTTTATTAATGAAATGATAAAATAGTATAAAAGAAGGGCCACTGCAATGTTTTTACTGTAATTAATATTGATTTTTAACAACTAGGTATTACGAATTAATATACCTAACGTGAAACGGAAGGTAAACAATCAGCGTCTAGTGACGTTACTGGTGTTTGACAACGAAAAGACGAACTTAAATTGTAATACATGACAGTTCATGATCTCTGTGCAAACAGGAGTGACTTCATCGCCCGTTTTTGCGAGAAAAATAAAACAGTCGGTTTATAATGGCAATTTTGGCAATACATTAAAGCGTTTTAATTTTTGTACGGTCTATTTTACACGGAATTCTTTTATATGAAAGCGATTTATTCTTTTATATTGAGAATTCCATTCTTTTAGTTCATCAAATTAGTCTGTTGAGTTAAGAAAACAAGTGATTCTAAAAAGACCACCAAAATAGAGATCAAGCAGATCCTGATTTATTCTATACAACTCTGAAGGCACGTGTTGTGCACGACTTTTTCTTTAATTTTTCTTCAATTCATAGTAATAAATTGAAGAAAAATTAAAGACATTTTAATGACTTGGGAAAAGTTGATGCGTGGAATAATGGCATTATGGTATCTATACTAATATTATAAAGAGGAAAGATTTGTATTTTTGTATGTAACGAATAAACTGAAAAACTACCGGACCGATTTCAAAAAATCTTTCACCATTAGAAAGCTACTTTCACCCTGAGTAACATAGGCTATATTTCATCCCCGTATTCCCACGGGAACGGGAACTACGCGGGTGAAACCACGGGGCGCTGCTAGTCTATTATAATACTAGTAACATTCAAAATGCGATTACTTTTATTCTTTTTTACTATTTGGCTATTCGAGTGATAATCTTAAGATGTTTACAGTATGTAAAGCGGGGTAAAGTGCGCCCAAATTGCGTTGAGAGAACGTGCACGGGTCGTTCAGTTGGCATTTTGAATATCCGTGCACCACCGATAGCTGATATAATAGTCGCGTTCATGCACAACACGCAATCTGCACGTTGTTTTAAGATTAAGAACACGTTGTAATTCAGTGAAACAGTGGTTAAATCATAATAATCGTTTATTTTAAATTAAAAATTAATACAGTTGCCATACAATAAAAATACAAAATATAGAAACAATATTACAGATTTTTATATATATTTAATATTAATATAAAAAAACCATACATAATTTTACAAAAGGGTGAAGATGCACTGTGACGCACAAGTCGTCTAAGTAGTTGTGCTCTTTCTTATACAACACAATAAAGGTGTTGCGTCGTCAGTATTATGAGAGCACCGTACTGCATTAGTGCAGCAACAGTGTATAACGACTGAATACTTTAATGGTATAATACTATCGTACTCAAGTAGACTACTGTACCAGAGGATGTGCAGATCTACGGAGCCAGTCAGCGAGTGGCAATATCACCACCGCTGAAGAAAAGCGTTTAGAGAGACACAGAGACGATCGAAAGTTTGTGATCGTACGGTGGTTGAGAAGCGTACTACGGGTTGCAGGTCTAGGCATGCAGCGGCGAGGCTGGCTGCGGCATGAAGGAGCGCACGATGGCGTCGAGGGCCGTGTACGTGCCGGCCACCAGCCCGACGACGCCCACGACGAACAGCAGCACGTCCTTCACGAGCCGCACACGGCCCGGTCCGAACTTATCCGGGAATGAGACGCACATCTCCATGAGTGCTGGGAAGCAGATGCCTAGCGCCGACAGGCACAGCGCACCGAATAGCGAGATGAACAGCCCCAGACGCGGCACCGCCACCGCCAGCACGACTGAAACACGTTCACGTGCATAATGTTAAACATTGTATGGATCTAGCCAGAAATCTTTAACAAAACAATCTATATCTAGGTTTTTTTATGGATATCGTAATTTTATAAAAATCCGTAAAATATAGTGTATTATGCTTCATACGTGTTTGGGTAATGGGAAATTTTCGACAATTGCCTCGTAATGTTCTAGCATATTGTATGCTATTTCTACATCGACAATTCTAAAGTTCCAGCATGACAGATTTCAAAAATTTTTGACGTTTTGTGAATTGACGCCACGTTACCATAGACTGACTGTCTCTTCTGGCTCTCTGGATGTGATAAGTGGAAAGCTATGAAAGCTGGTTCGAGGCGACACAAGAATAGAGTGAGTGTGTCTGGAAGAATATGGCAGAAGAGGGCCACTATAGTCTACTTAACAAAAAAAAAAGTTACGCTTACATGTGAGCAGGCACAAGGTCACTCGCAGTGCATACTTGGCGACACGCAGACGAGCGGGCGGCGCGGCAGAGCGTGATAGGCGTGGAAGCAGGTAACCACTCCACACCACCTCCACCGGCACGAAACAATGCAGTCCGTAGCTGATGAAGATGGCCACCGCGAACATTGCAATTACGCTCGTAGCCAGCCTGGAACAAAAAGACACTCACATGACGCTCGTGCAGCTTCTGTTCTTCCAGGTACCGATGACCTGAGATTCTATATAAGTAAAATTTAAATTTATCAGGCTACCACGTGGCAATGGCCGCCAAAACTGTATGCGATTGACAAATGCTGTCGAAATGCCACGTGATCGATCCGTTATATTTTGGCATCTATTGCTTTCGCTGATTGGACAAAGAATAAATGTATTTTTGGCCCGCGCGTACTGTCTGACATGGATATTTCCCTTGGGAGAATATCTAACTTTCAAGCAGGGCTTAGCCGCTGACAGAACCTTCAAAATTTCATAAGTATATAGAACCCTTTGAAAGGCTCAGGTTCCTCCTGGCCTTCAGGAGATCATACTTACTGTACCAACACACTCGCACACAGCACCACACGTGTGTTGATGGCATGCTGTCTGCTCACCCATGTGACAATGTCTGCGGTGAGTTGTCCAATGCAATGAGTGACGCATCATTGCGTGACAAATGTGCTGTGAGCACATAATCATTGAGGACAATCGCATGTCTTTAAGAATGTAATTTTGTTTCCTCCGCATCTTCTTCACGGATAGTAGGTTCTTGGCATGTTGTAAGATTCGTCAAAACCTCAGGTCTTGATCACCCAGAGGACATACATAACTATGGCAGATCATGTCTCGAAACAGATGTGAATAAATAAGCTCATTGTGTTTGCTTCAAAGGCGTTTGAATCCCAGGTAGGGCAAGTTTAGTTGGGAAATGGTAGTTCTTGGATTATACGAAAGGAATTACTCAGCGGCAACCCGCAGTTAGGAAATACGCAGTGTACACCAGACCATTAGAGAAATGCGAAAGTTTTTGGACGTTAATTATCACACGAGTCTGGTGGCTAGTCTCTGCTGAGATTGGCAGCTCAATCTGAAGGAATATTATAAGATACTATTATTCAATGATTGCTTGACTTGACAATCGGCGATATATCTCTATACTTATGTACCTACTTCCTGGGGCATTTTAGTTTGTACTAACAACGGGGTTACATTTTTTTCTTATTTTCGCTTCTATTTCACAATTTTTCACGTTCGACTGATTCACAGAAGCTCCTACAGTGGGTTTAAGTACACAATCCGGTGCGTGACTACAAGAATTCTGATCACGTAATGATATACGAGATGCGAAGCACCCACCAAGTGCCTTGTAATTTTATAGAGCACTGTTATATGAATTAATGTGTTTTAAAGTAGGTCCATATGAAACAGTGGACTGTTGTAGGTAAGTATCGTATATTACTCGTAACGAAGTGTTCACCTAAATATATCCCGCGTATGAATCAGCTGAGTCTCTGGGAGTAGTTGCTACAACAAGAGCCGGCCTCAGGGCCGGGGAGGTGCGCGCGGGAAGAGGGGCCCTCACTCCGGAGTCCATTGATCTAATTCCTGGTTCATCAATTGCTAACGATATCTGTTTTGAATATTCCACTCTATCTTTGCTACGTTATACACTGAAACCCTTTTTACTAAGGTGTTAAATATTGTTCTCATATATAATTATGCCTTTTGGTTTTTGTGTGTGGGTGTGTAAATCAGAATAAGTTCAATTTTAATATTCATTCGAATCAGTTTTCATGAAAAGGAAAACCTAAAATATTTTAGCATAAAAGAAGAGTATACGAACGGTCCCTGCGGCAGGTCGAGCGTGATGGAGTCGCTGCACTCGGACACACAGAACACGTAGCCCAGCGCGCCCACCGCCACGTACATGAGCACGATGATCGTCATACCGCCATTCAGCACGCCGCAAGGCGCCACAAACGCCTTAGGAGTCGCCATGTTATTCTCCAGCGCGATCACCTGCACACCACACGGACACACTACAGCCACGCCACGCGCCTACACTCAGCAACGTCGTAGACACACACATACGTAATACGGTTCGTTACTATATCCAGCACAGCAACTTGAATGGAGAGGCAGAGGCATCATAAAATGTATTACAGCACTGTCGCTCTCGCAATGAATGACGATGTAATGAAAATGAAATGATGACAAATATTATCATTCAGATCGCTTGGCGGTCAATTCTTAAATAACACAAGAGTAGCGAAGCGTGTCTAGTAACTCACCACTCCGACCGCCGTCAGCGCGAACAAGATCGTGCCGAAGAAGAGCGGAAAGGTGGCCGGCGAGCCCCACAGGTCCAGCGGAGCGTCAGATTTCTTGTTGGAGATCAGGTAGTACACGATAATGGCCAAGCCAACAAACGTCAGCACGTTGGCCACCGCGGAGAACGGCGCCAGCATCTTCAAGCTCGGAATCAGGTTAAAAGCAATCAGGGGTCCCAGAATAATAAGCATATGTATCTCCACTTGCATCTCGTAGTACGGGTCTACCATCTGAAAACAATCACTGTTTAAAGGGATGAAAGGCGGAATTCCTTAACTATTAAACGCTATTAAAAGGCGCTCGGTTGCGTCATGCGTGTAGGAATTTGCTTCTTGATGAATATTGACGTAAGGAAGTGGACATGACGCCGCCCCACTTAACTCAATTGTATCGCCGCGGCCCCACCTGACTTGTGGAGCAAGCGCATGCGAGGACTCCGACTGATGGCTTGTTGACAGCATTTAGTTAATGCTGTCAGCAGCTAACCTAACCTAACCTAAACTCTAAACACACCGCAGTTTGTTGTGTGCAAAACCAAGTTCCACGAAGACACCCATGTTTTACCCCACCCCCTATAACAAAATCTATGTATTGCAACGGCATCATGAACAGGGTTTGAGTTACTGGAGGTCAGGGCTCTAGAAAGAAACCTCCTAACTAAATGAGACGTGTTCAGAGGAACCACCTTTTTAATCAAGCCCTTGTTGCAGCTGCCTAATCAGAGCCCTTTTAGGTCTAGGCTATTAAGCCATTCGGTGGATATTACTGTTGGTACAATGATTTCAGCGATCCACTTCCCACTTGAAGAGAACCTCGTGAGGCAAGTCAAGGAGCCTGATTTTCTTATCTTTCTCGACTGACACTTCTTGCGGAATGATTTTAACAATAAATACAGATCACGCCCATTGATTTGATCTACCACCACTGCACGAAAAAATACTGAGATTGCTATTACTGTCAAAGTATACTGCATCGGGGTTGATATGAAATTCTCGAATATAAATGGTGTTGTTTATATGTAAATGTTACGTTACATTGAACTAAGGGCAATCGATGTTATCATAATTACGGGTGGAGTAAAGTGTTGTAGTGTTAAAATTCGAACCAATCAGTTCACACACACTAGTAAAAACAATGCGTAGTATTTTAAATCAGCTGATCATAGTTCCAAAACCGTAGTTTATAGGAGTTCAGATAAAGTTTGATCAACACTTATTTGGGCCGTCACTGGAATGGGTCTGGGCCGCAATCCGTACATATACAGGGTGAAATTGAATAGATGCGACATATTTAAATATACAATAATACGTGTTGTCAAGAAAATTTAGAACATACCAAATGTAAAATTAATGAACTTTTATCACCGCTATGAATGGCAACGTTTAATAACGCGAGTACTCCACAACGATCATTGAGCACTGCGATTAGTTGGACGAGATTTTTTGATACTTTAATTTTTCTTATTTATTTTGCATATTAATTATTTTTCTGCAATACCGATAATTCGTACTTAAATAAAGATATTAACATCGATGGATCATTTTAAAACGCCAACCACGTAACTTTTTTTAACGATTTAGATTGTAGAAAAAACAGTTTATAATTACTATGTTACTGTAACTGAAGCTCCCATTTCATTTTGTCGCATCTATTCAAAGTCATCCTGTATAATTATGTAAACGAGATGATACATTATATAGGTATTGTTATTTGTTTGGGCACGGCCTGGATATCTGTGGATCAACCTTAAGCAAGAGCAATCTAGATACTGACTTTCTTAATATTATCAGCGATGAAGACGATGTAGACGCAGCATATGCCGAGCTGGTAGACTACCAGGAATACGTCGACGGTGATAGCTAGGGATCCGGCGAATCGGCGCAGCGGCGGGGGCCCCGATTCGAGTGACGCGGCCATAGATTCCGGATACGTTAGGAGCGGCACGCGCAGTCGTCGGCAGGCCGCGTATTGAGACCGAACCTGCACACGCAAAGTCAGCACAGTCTTAATGAATATGGACTACGTGCCAGTGGCGTGCAGTGGTTCGAGTTAGGGTAGGCCAGAGAAAATGTCCAAATAAATTTTAAAAAATAACCACATTATTCAGGGTAGATTTTTAATGAAATGAGTTTTTTTTATTGTCTATTTAAAAAAAAAGACACCAAATTTCAACCCTGAATAATGTGGTGTGTTTTTTTTGGACATTATTTTCTGGCCTACCCTAACTCAAACCACTGCACGCCACTGCTACGTGCCACAACATGCAATTAATGTACATATTACATTTCTGTTAGGCTTTACTGTCCCACTGTTGGTCAAAGGCTTCTCGTATAACTTTCGAGACACAGAGGCGCCACAAAAGTGACATTCAGTCAGCGGTGATATGGCGAAAAAATTGTCAAAAAAAAATTATTTATTTATTTAACAATTTATGTACACACATTTAATAAAAAGATAAGAAGAAGGAAACAGAAAAATAGGTACAAAGGTGATGCTTATTTCTGTAGAAATCTCTTCCAGCATACCTGCGATAGGAGAGTCGAGTAAAAAGAGATGTAGACATTGTGTGTAAAAGTAATATTATTGGATTGACAAACTTTGTTGAAATGCACGTCATCAATTTTTCACTTCATTTCGACGGTCGCATTCGAAGATAGAATGGCACTTTTTCTAGACCAGCCTCAATAAATGTCTACCTAGCATCATGAATGGGAATATAGAGGGAGAAAGTAAAGGTTAGTAAAGAATTAAACTCACCAGAACTCGTAGGCAGTGAGTTACGAGTGCCCCGACGATTATTGTTGCTAGGGTTCCAGTTACGAGGCCGGCGCGAGCGAACGCCTGTGGCATCGCCAGTATTCCGGTTCCTAGGCTGCATTTGAGCAGATGGACCAGCGTTTCCCAATTGCTGCAAAATTCAGTGCCGTGGCATGAGTTCTACTCAATAATACTAACTACCACTAATACTTTCTAATGCTGTACAATTTATTAGCTTGTCAAACAAACTCTTAATAATATAATTGATGTAATGCAACTAAGATGAGAGAGAGAACTTAAAAGCCTTCAAATTCAAGCCGCAATACCATCTCGGCGACAATCTAGTTATGTCAAAAAAACTTGAACTTTTCCGAGGTTTTTATTGTAGGGAATTCATAGGAGTGTTTGTGACTTGTGTAGTTTGTGCGGCGATGCGAATGCTAACGCTCCTTAAAGTTATAGGAATAGTCCCTTTGGATTCTGAATTTCTGATTCTGATTCGATTTTGATTAATATTGCAAGTCATGATTTGGTCGATTGCTTTTCCGAGTGTTTCTCACTTACTTGGTAGGATTGGGTAACTGCCGATACTCGTGAGGGTCGTAAGATTCTGTCGAGCAATCCCTGCGGAAAAATATTATTTAAGTGCATGTTTCTTATGTATTTTCATTGCTTTTTCAGACTGGCGTTTACGTTGAAGTTGTGAAAAATGTTTATTTTTATTATTATTAGAAAGGCTTAGATCAAATACAAAATATAAAAAAAAAGAAACAGAGTTAGTTTAGCAGTAATTTTTGCAAGGTTCAAAGCTTATTTGACACCAAGTTAAAGCGTGTTAAATTAGGTACGATAGTACTTGTTCCGTATAATAATTATGTTGGACGATGACTGCAATATTTTTGGCAGACTAAACATACAAAAATAAAATAAGAAAAGGACCTCATTATATGTACCGTGTAACAGAATACTAACGATTCATTTTTGGGCTTCATAATAATAGTTCCATATTAATAGTCGTTCGTAATGATGAGTACGATAACCATTTTCAAATGTTTGCGTTATTCAGGTACATGTTGTTTATTGTATGATGCCTCCTCCGCCTTTTTGTACTGATGGTCTCTTGTTAATGGACAAATTGACCAAAAAGCGTTATTAGAATTTTTCAGTAGCTGCCCGGAGTTTGGAAGTCGGTAGCGTGATACCGTGTGCCCCGGAAAATACGTTAAACCGTTGGTCCTGCGCCTCCCCGGTCGTGTCGGATTGCTGTCTATGGGCCTATGACCGTAAAGAAACAGAGAGTGGTCCTATGCTTACGCTCTCACTTAAAATTAATCTGCATTTAGTTTGCCATCGTGACCGAAATTGGATCGGATGATTACTGTTCGCTACTCACTTGAAGGATTCCCGCGAAGTCGAGGTTTCGCCCCTCGGGGTCAGGTGAAAAGTCTCTGGTTTGCCGCTGCTGCTCTCTTTCGACATCATCGCGGCTGGGGACACAAGAATTTCAAAATATTTTGATTTGTTTCTAGATCAAGAACTTATTTTAACATGATAAATTTTACACTGGCTTGTGTTCCAAGCCAATGCTCGCTGAAGCCAAGAATCGCTGTGTTGACACAGCGACCACCTATTCTTATCGTTTAAATAGTCATTAATGTAATAAAATGCCTTCGAACAAAGGTTAGATTTAACTTTAGCTTTAAATGAATTAAAAGGTAGGTCAAAAAACGAAAGTGGATTATAAAAGCGGATACCGAGCCTCACAAATGAGTCGTGAACTTTATGAAGTCGGTGGGAAGCAGCATGTAGCTTGTGTTTAAATGTACATTTTGACATATACATAAATGTATATAACATTTTTGCAAAAATGAATTGAGAAGCTGCTGTGAGGATCAACGCAACTCTTGGCCCTAGCTGATATTATATTGCTCGCACAGCATGTTTTTGTAAGATATTTTGTATATCAATAGATTTTTCCCACAATAGAATACCGTACGACATAACGCTATCGAAATAACTAAAATAAGCTAACCACGCTGTAACAACGTCAGTATACTGTCTGACTTTCCTGACAGAGTATGTGGCAGAGCTGAGCCTTCCCGATAAGCTTGATACACGTGGGCCCCACTGTAGTTTGGAGTCCAACAGTTATTCCCAAAAAACCTGCCGAGTCTACAGTTTCAAGTACCTCGTCACTTAAGGTGACATTGAGTCCTAAATTTCTAACATTGGCAAATCAAACTTTATACATTTCGGTTTCTTGGCATTTAAAACTAGATTACTTGTCGTAAATCAATCCGTAACCATTGAGAGATCGCTGTTTACGTTACTGAATTCTTGTAAAGTAGATTGGAACAGACAAGATTCAGAAGAGATATCATCCGCAAACAATACTACGTCGCAGATACCCTTTAAGAAAACGTACACTAGAAACAAGAATGGACCCAATATTGAGCCTTGAGGCTCGCCTAAATGCACTGGTAGTCCGGAACACTTCACGCCATACAGATCTACACATTGGAACCTATTATATAAATATGAATAAATTACGTTAGAAGCTTTGCTTTTGAGACCGTAATAATGTAGTTTGCGCAAAAGCGTGTCATGGTGTAAGCAATCAAATACTTTGGAGAGATCACAAAAAACTCCAGTTGCATATTGCGAGTTCTGCCATGCTTTAAATATGTATTTTATGAGAACAATACCCTCAGTCGAACGTCCCCCTGTAGTCGAACGTCCTTTTGTACCCGTACTGTTCAATATGGATTTATTTATCTATTTAAATTAAAATATTTTAACAACTGCTTAAGTATAAACGTTTCAAATATTTTGTTTAAAGCAGGTAAGATGGAGATAGGCCGGAAGTTGCCATTGTCATTTTTATTACCTGATTTAAATAAAAGTATGACTTTACTACTCTTCATGAGATTAGGAAAAGTTTCTAAATCCACGCATTTATCAAACGTAACAGCAAGATAGAGCGCTACTATGTGTATTATATTAATCAAAAATTTTAAAGAAATGCCCCAATAATCATTTGTGTTTATAGATTTAAGTGTATTAAAAACGCACGTGGTGGTACACACGTGCTCAAAACTCAATAATTTATTACACTTAGGCACAATATTATTCAAAAGGTTATCAGGGTTAGGACAGACAGAACAAATTCTAAGAGGGAGTTGTAGTAATCGATATATTTGAAAAAACTATAAATGCCTGAGCTACTTCAGCAGCTTTACTTACTAATTTAGTCATCATCTACCTAGCTTTTCCCCAACTACATTGGGGTCGGCTTCCAGTCGCACCGGATTCAGCTGAATACCAGTATTTTATGTGGAGCGGCTGCCTACCAGGACTCCACAACCCATTAAATGGGTAGCACGGTACTTCTGGGCAAGACTGGAGTCAGATTTACTGGCTTCTGAAAATCCGTAACGACTGCCAAAGATCTACAAATGACAGCCGGGACCAACTAATTTAGTGTCGACTATAATGTCTAGCTGATTTTCTCGTTTAACCGAATTGCTGGTTTCATTATTAATGATTTTCTAAGTGGCTTTTACTTCACTATTGTAATTTTTAATTGTATTGAATATTTTTGACGTACTCTAAAAAGGAGTATCACACCTGTATCTTTTAAAACCATGTAGTTAACTTGTATAATCTCGCTTTACTTTTATATATTATGTACTTGCAGTAGCCCATTGGTTGAAAACATTAGAAATACCCGTAATGTTTTTGTCTAAGTGGAATTATACTCTTTTTGCACAACAACAAAAAAAAGAGTTCTACTTGATCTACGAAAGCATATAAAAGAACTTTTTAATAATAAACAGTGCAACCACTAAATGTGGGAATAATGTCAATTTATTTGTGGGGTATCACCACTAAAAAGCCAAAAAAAAAAAAACTACAACCAACTTCTAAGTAAAATACACTACAAAAATATAAAACTTAAATTTCGAAGAAAGAACCTAAAACACCGACTTCCGAAATTTTAATATTTTTATACTTATTTAGTTTTTTTTTTTATTTAAACTTTATCTACAATAGTGGTCAAATTAGTTGTATTTTTTGTAATAAAGATTTTAAAAGGTCCATATAGTAAGCAAGTCCATATTATTGCATATACATAATATTGCGTTAACTTTTCCAAAGCAAACAATCCCATAAGGTATGATGCTCGGATTGTTCTTATTCAAGGTATAAGGTGAGAAAAAGCAAGGAAGAAAAAGAAAAATATGTATGTACATGTTTTGTAGTTAGCGATCTATAAATCGTCATAACATCAATGACAAGAATTGGAAGAGTGTTCATAATGTGGTTGTTAGCTTAGTGTTGTGAAAATATTTGAACTGTACGTGGTTGCAATGATCGAAGTTCTTGAAAGTAATTTTCTTAATTGTCATTTATTTCTAGATTGAGCATGTTCTTAACCGTGGTTTGTAACATTAAAAAAATAAAGTTTTCTTAGAAAATAATTAGTAGTCAGAGATAGAAATAAGTTAAGCATAGAATTACATGCTTCAATATACTATGGAAGTATTTAAAAAGGTTTATGCTCACCATTGAATAAAAACAAACAAAAAATAAGTTATAGTGTTTAAGATTACATAATTTAAGATTACATCCTCTCAGTTCTGAAAAATGAAGTTTTTGCAATAGTTATTCTTATTCTGTTTCAAATTACTGTTATTATTGTATCGAACTTAAAAGTTCGAAATTATCAACACTGTAACGATTAAAATGCATGTTATCTTGTTTAACTTATTATACTTTTTAAATCTAGTGTAAAATACTTTTATGAGCATTTTTTCCAAAACGTATTTTGTACTTCCCAGTATTTGATTTTTGGTGTAATAATACAAAATACAACTGCATTTTTGTTTTCATAATCAACGGAGTCGATTGCTGGCTAGGTTTTTTTTAAATCTTATCATGCAGCAAAAATGTCAAAATCGGCCCGAGAGTCTTTTGAGTATTTTTCAGTATTCCTCACAGTTTTGGACAAGCCATCGACGCCCACTTGTAATCCTGTCTTTAATTTACGTACCTATATGGATTTAAAAATAATCATTATTATATTAATTTGCTGACAAAACCGTACTTTTGTAGAACACTATTTTATAAAAACTGTTTCTTTATCCCTAAATCTGATGCCATTGGCTTCAGCCCTGTTTTAAAATGGACCACAAGACTCGTCTTCCATAGCCGGGTTCTAAGTCTTTCTGCCTCCGCAACACTGTATTATGAAAACCTTTACTTTTGATAATAATAATGTTATTGATTACTTGAACAGTACATACAGGTTGGGTGTAGACAGGACGTGGCCCAGCGGCTACACTACAGCAACACAACAGTCTGGGAGTCGCCGCGAACGGGCGAACGCACGCGCTACCGGCCGCGTACTGGCGACCGCGTAGGTACAGTCGCACACGCACGCCCTCGTCTCAATTGCCATACTCTACTTCTGCTGGTATCGGGACGACCGACAATAAAACAATCATACCGTCAATTGTCCACTTAGCATCACTGTTACAATGAACGTGTTCTTCCACTGGCGTGTCGTGGAGTCGCAGTGATCCCGATGTACCTACTTGCATACCACCGGGCCATCACTAGTGTCAGTCGATCGAAGTGTTTAGCGTACACTTCATGAATGATAATATGTATGTTTTCCATCGCTGTAATGGATACTTCTTCAGCTAACAAAGTACTAAGTGGGTAATTATCTTCTGCGGAACTTATTTTCCGATTATATTAGGTTGTTCACCCCAAACATGTGGTAAGAAAAGGATAATTTATTTCAAATGTGAGAGTCTGTTAATATATTAAATACATATAATTTATATATAATCTCATTCGCTGTCGATTACCGCCTGCCGGCGCTCTGGAAGTCTTTGAATACATTTAAACTTTTTATTTTTCTTGCACTGTCTGAAAATGTCTTCCAATGAACTAGTGAGTTGATCCTAACTATCAAACATGTTATCTAGCAACATTCTCTTCAATTCCCCAAAACAGCCATAGTGTCCAAAAAGCTACATTTTTTTCTTTAAAAAAATCTGTAAAAATCTCGGCTCTGTGCGGGCGAGCATTGTCCTGTGTTATTCATCCACTCCGAGATTTCTTCATTGAGGATAGAAATATACACTGAAGCGGTCATTGCCACCTAACAATTGCACTAGCTGTTTATGGATTTGTTTTGCGGTCCAGCCGAGACCCACGCCAAACTTGATGAAAACTCTTTGCTGATAATCATCAATTGAGTTTTTTAATTGTGTTTGATACATTTCTCACAATAACTAAAATCAAAATTCGACAACAAACACGTCTGTTCTTTGTTTACGCAATCGCAATACTATAAGTCGTAACATCCATCCGTTCAAAAAATAGAACGCGAGAAGTCACCACACGTTTGGTATGAACAACCTAATATTTTCTGCGATCATTTTTATTTACTTCTTCCACGCCTACCAACTTTTTCTTTTTCTAAATAATATATCTCCATTTATTCAGATATCTCTCACCGGATACCGTCAGACACCATAACTTTATTAAATATCTTCAGAGATTATAAGCATTAATACCTAATCATATTTTCTGTAACTTTAGCGAATTTTTAATTGTAAACGTGCCCCTGATTGGTCGGTGTTAAAATGCGTTCTGCAGGTCTGCGCCTGCAAAAACGAAGCGCCTAGAAAATTGGACAGATAATAGAACTGTGCACTGATTGGTCATCAGGCGCCAGTTCATGTCCAGACAGAATTTCGAATATAATGTTTCAAATTTTGATTAGTGTTATTGCAAAAGTTAGGTTCAGAACTTATTCAAATATTTTAAATAGGTACCTACCTAAATTGTTTGTCATAATCTGCTCACATGTACAAATGAAAGATAAGTACCGAGTAAAGCGGGGTGGACAGAAATGCAGGCGGAATAAAAACAAAACGTTTCTTGGAATTTTCGTTAATTACTATATTAGCGGTTCCTCACAAAGAATAAAAAATAACAGTAAAACAAGCCTCATTGCTGCAAACAACATTTAAATAATGTAATTTTTTAACCAACTTCCAAAAACGGAGGAGGTTCTCAATTCGATTGTATTTTTTTTATGGTACAACATAAAAAAAAATACAATCGAATTTAGAACCTCCTCCGTACATCATCTCATACCTTTTTACAAGGGTTCCCTACTTGTTTTCGAAAGTTGATGATTCGAATATTATTATATCAAACACGGTGTGTCGATAGTTCAGTTGTACGATGTTTTATTCCGTCGATGCGTTATTGGTGCGATGTAACGTTTGTGCGAAAAATCCTGTTACGAAAAACCCTACAACGATTGCTCATTTGTTCGGTAATTTATATTACTTCGAAAGTATGTAGGTTTGAAAAGCCTACTGTTGTCCGTGACATTTAATTAATAATCTTATGTTGCATTATAGAAGTTAAGAAAATACATTCCTTTTATTGAAAAAAATGTATAATTCTTGTTTATTATTTACATCAAGTAAATATACAAGGTGTACCGATTTTCATGATTATTTTTATATTAAATAGCTGGTACTTGTCATGTTTTCCCATGAATGAGGTATTCGAGTTATCCCTAATAATGCGTGGCTTCGACTACATTGATGATGTTCTCATTCTCACTTGTCGATGTAAATTGAAAAAGAAAGCTGTATACGATGGTTTAGAAGAGCATCTTAGTATTTATTGAAGAATGGAGATAGGAAACGGAACTCTTCAATAAACGATAGCAAATCCGGGATTGCTGAAATCGCAGGTCTGTTTATTGTTTACAGCAGTTTATAATATACGTGCGCTGTGATGGTTACGTTTAGCTGAGGGGTGTCACCACACAAAATTTATAAATAAAATAAAACTTTTTTTGCGAAAAAAGCAACCGACTTCTAAACAAAAAAACACCGACTAACGAAATTAAAGTAACTGTACACCTTTTGTGTTTCTTTTTTGTTTAGTTGTCGGTTTTTTTAAAGTTTTCCTCCACTCCGTTTTATCCGGTAGTTTAACTTTTACTCTTATGACCTTGTAGGTATCCTAAAATCAAGGTTTTATATTGTAGTAGCGGACCCGACAGACTTTGTTCTGTCTTAACTATGAATATTGATATATAACTGGCCATGTGAAACATGGATTTTCAAGATTAATGCCACAGACAATTAGCGACTGCCCTTGAGATTTATATAAATGAACTGGAAATTGTATCCGTTTAAAGTCGAATGGCATGTCGTTCGGAATCAAAGGAATCTGTGGAATCAAAACGTCGTCGCCCTTTTACTTCCCCTTCAAAATTGTAGCGTCGATGACGTTGTTAATTTCTTTTTTTTTTTTTCCTTAATTTTTTTACCCCAAACCGGGAGGTTTATATTACGCAACGTAATAATTACCAATCCCATTTTTAGTAGCAAATTATGAGGTGGTAATCCGGTCAATTCCAGCGAATTTAAGTACTCCGTCGGATGTGTTGACAACATCATCTGGGTTAGTAAAGGAATCAATCGATTTGTATGTCATTAATTCGCCAGCTATCTTATTTTGAATCTGAAAATTGATTTTGTTGGCATCAATGCTTTTTGCAGCCAATAAAACTGTTTCGCTAAACCATACATGGTTTTTGTAATTTTGAGCGATCTTTGGGAAAACCTCGATAAATTTGGTCTTTGCTTCAGTAAAGTGACAAAAATTGGTAGTAAATGTGATGTATCCAGACGATGGGTTAACAGGTATTTTACTATTACCGATATCGAGCAATTGTTTAGAAAAATCTTCTCTAGATTGGAAGTTCTGCAATTTGACTGGCATGTTTATATTTAATTTGAGCGTTTTAACATCTTTTCATAAAATGGATGACTTAACGGTAGTGTTTGGCGAAAATCACCTGTTGACTTTCCGTGGTCATAAGTGGATCGCCGGCGATTAAGTGGATAACCATCGTTTCTGATATTATCTTAGCTAATTATCTTGCTTATCTTATCTTATTATCTTGGAAAGAGTTTTGAACATTTTCCATCCAGGACCTTTTTTCATCCACGGAGAATTTGGATTTAATATTCCAGAGGGACCATGCATATTATTTTTTGTAACAATCTCATGTAACAATGGATCTTCATCATTACCTGGAATTTCCGCAGATAATAAACAGCCTTTTAACGTTCCCAATGCTGGGAAACAGGCCTCCTCTCTAGGAGAGGGAATGGGCCGTAATCCACCACGCGGGCCCAGTGCGGGTTGGTGAATGTCACACGTCTTCGAATTTTTGGTTCTAGGACATGCCGGTTTCCTCACAATGTTTTCCTTCACCGTTTTGAGAGCAGTGGTAATGAAATTAATTACACAAAGTAATGCGCCTGGCTGGGTTTGAACCCGCGACCTACAATTCGTAAGTCGGGGTCGTTGCCATTCGGCCACCACTGCTCATATTATTATCGTCGATTTTATTCGATCTTATGCTTTCGACCAACCAAATGAGGATGTGTGCATGTAGCAATCCGCATTTTTGCCATTTGACATCTAAAAGTGCGTTTCGCCAAATACACGATTTTTAATAATTAAATCCATAAGTGGTTTTAACTTTCTTTTGAACACCCTTCCGGTAATATCGTGGCGATCAATGGCCAAGAAATAATTTTTCTCGAATGTCTGTCCACTGTGGATTGCATGTGAACGTTATAAAGAAATCTGGTGTGGCAAAATGACGTACATACGAGCGTATCCTGACCGTATTCATGCATGTGTCGCGGACTGATACTTGTTCTACCTACATTCTGTGCATTTTTTACTTGCGTAGTTCCCGTTCCCCTGGGAATACGATGATAAAATATATCATGTATAAGTCGCTAATAATCTTGCTTTATATAGGCGAAAGAATTTTTAAAATAGAAAAAATTATAATATTCTTAAAGTTAAAATACATACTTCTAAGCTGTATCCCGTTGTTTCACCTGCCTGCGCCATTATTTTATTCTTTTGCACTCAGTGTTAAATAATTAGGGTTCTGTTATCCTGGTACTTGGTGAGTGGTCCTGGTACTCACAATTCCAGCCCCAGAAATGCTTCGATATATTGGTCTGCTGGTGAATCTTTACCTCTCAAATGTTCAGCCCCTGAAATACTTTGACACGTTTCTTTCTGGTCTTCTAGTACTTGTGAATCTTTAGCGTATACAATTTTAGCCTCGGAAATATTTGGACATATTCCATGGTCCACCCCGGCTTCACTCGTATGTTTTTTTTTTTTTTCAAAATTTTCGTTCATAGAACCTTCTCCTGACAATAACAAAGAAATCAAAAAAAGAATTAGCGAAATCGGTCTCGCTGTTCAGGCATGATGCCGTGACCAAGAGAAATAGGGATTCCTCGAAGTTGATCGATATTTTGCCCGGGCATTTCCTGACACACCTTTATGCACTGAATTAGATTAATAAGTTTCCAGAACCATAATCATAGAATACCTACAGCTGGTTATGTGATTTGACTAGATTAGTTTAGGTGAAGTGTGATCTCAACCTGTCAGCGTCCCGAGTCCTGAGGGTGCCAAATGGGAGGCGCCATGTCGTGTCCTCTTTTTGAAAGTGCGAACGCTTTGGCCTAATAGAGGGTCTGGTTGGTATAGGGTCAGGCAGGTTAGGTTACTTTAACATCAAGATAAGTCTCAGCACAACTTTCAGCGTTGCCTTGGATCATAGTCCAGAAGGTTAAGATATTATGAAGTGAATGAGTGTGTGTGTGTGTGTGTGTGTGTGTGTGTGTGAGTGCTGGATAGAGATCTATCAGTACTCAAATGACAATGGGGTTCAAAGCTTTTACTTTCCCAATAGGCTAATACGGTCGAAGGAATTTCCTGTTTTATTACAAGCTATGTATTAGTCTGGGGCTAGATTGATATGCATATTATTCCGTTCCATAACTAATAAGGAGATTATTAGTTTCACGGCCATATCTACTATTTTTTAAGCAACGATCGCATGCACATGTGATCCTTCTTGTGGTCAGTTGCAATGTATGTTGAAGCTTTTAACTAAGTCGCCTACTTGTTGACTAAGATGCGAATCAATAGAATTTCCCCTATAGTCCCTACCTGAATCTAGTGCCTATATAAATGATGTATTTCACAGAGCAATGCATTGCGCATGCGCGACTGCAATCGATTCGCCCAGTTGCGACGCCTTTGAATGGCGTTGCATAAAACAAATAGATATACATACGTCAATACTTCATTCTATTAATAAAACCGTCTCGTTACACAGATTTTTGTTTAACTTACGATTTCAAAGAAAGCTTGGTCGAACAACAAATAAAGTCTGTATTTTAAAACGGATTGTTTAGCAAACATGGCAAAGGTAAATTCGGTGTTCCAATAGAATATAGGTACGATACGTATATAATAAGGCAGTGACACATTTGAGGGGAACTCATTTATCAGATTCCTTAATTAGCTGAATACATTCAAGGAATTGCCTAAATACAAGGAAGCTCCTTACAATACATAATCAGATTAGCTAAAATAAAAACTGCGCCATCAATATTTCGACAACACATCTCGAATGAGGGTCTTTTTTAGGTTCTCGCAAACTATGTATCAATACATTAACTCGCAAGCTATGACATATGTGAAGCATGTTGGGTGATAGCAAGAAGAAAAATGCCTGGTATTCAAGTTGCTACTCTCTCTACATGCGCTGCAGGAGGTTCCAGCTATAGAACTCCCTAGCCAATCATCGAGCGGAACAAAAAATATTTTTTTCTAAGTATACCAAAAATCCAAACAGCGGTAGTCACTTTATTTTATCTAATGCGAGAATGCAACTCCTCATCGGTCATACTCACCTTTATTATGAAACTAGTTGTGCTCGTGACTTCAGTGGCTTAGTTGTCTGAAAAAAATATCACATAGATAAGATGTACGAGTATGTACCAACGTATAGTCTACCAATACCCTGCATCACCTTACCCCTCTTAGAATCAAGAAATCAAAAAGAAGTTTACACAGGGCACTGACTTTATCGCCTCTTCCGTTTAAAATGCCAACAAGACCTGATATCTCCTGGAACCTCGAATCAAATTAATTCTAAATTTCGTAGTACTTCAAATGAATTAATAAAATCCGAACCGGTAACTCAAATTAAAACAACGTGCCAAAACGAATTGAACGCGCCTAAATGCGCGTACTTGGAACGCACCCGAAAGGTGGCAACACCGGAAGGAACTGAGCGCGGCGATGACACGGCGTCGTTGTCTATTAACAACGACGCACAATCAAGACAGCAGACATCTTCACTTTACGTTGTGCAGAGTGTGTGTGCAATTAGCATTCTACGTTCATCTAAGTCTAAAGAATGGACGCGGATATGTAATTTCTTTTTAATATAATTGTTATAAAAACATCTTTGGAAGTCTTTATTTGGCCTCTCAACACGAATGAACAAATACCCAAGACATTTTTATTACGCCACAGAAAATTTAGTAACGCTTAGCGAGGTCTGTTTGTGGATGGGTGACCGTCTTAACTTATCGATTCCTCCTTGCCTCCGAAAGAACGCTAAGCCGTTGATCCCGGCTGTCATTACGGATTATTGTCATAAAATCTGTAACCAGTCTTACCCACTAACTGGGTAACACAGTAAAACACTGTAATTCAGCTGAATCCGATTTTAAAAATGCTAGGAAGGTATATTATTGATTTAGAGTATGGATGCAATAATTTTGCCACGTGCAATAAATTTTAAAAGATGCCGTTGCCTCTTGGTTGTATTTTGAAGTGTCAAAAGTGGCAACAAGTGGCAACTACTTGTTTGGTTTGGATGAATGGGCCAATTCTTGGCTCAAAATTAAAAAAAAAAACATTCCCATTCAGATCGCAGTCAAAAACTAAGAAAAAACACTACAACCACACATTTCCGTACATTTTGATAAGTGTTTGATTCTGAACCAACTTTTACAAAAAAATACAACCGACTTCTACACAAAAACAAAAAGTACAAAATAACTTTAATTTCGGAACTCAGTTTTTTGGTTGCTTTTACGTTTCATGAACTTCGACTTCCGAAATTAAAGTTATTTTGTACTTTTTGTTTTTTTTTTTTGTGTAGAAGCCGGTGGTAATTTTTTATAAAGAGTTTTCTTTTTCACTTTTTAGTGGTACACAAAACGTACCAATCACATTGATGTAAATAATAAACAAACATGCGATTTCATCAATCCCGAGAGAGTTGTTATAATTCATTGAAGAGTTCCGTTTCCCATCATCTATGTTCTTCATCAGATCTTCACCAAACTAGAAAGGGACCTCGTTGAAATAATAAGATGCGCTTCCAAAGCATCGTAAACAATTTATTTTTTTCATTTTACATCGACAAGAGGGAATGAGAACATCGTCAATGTAGACTAAGCCAGGCATTATTAGGGATAACTTAAATATTAGTGGTCAGATCTTAATCAAAAAAATAATTAAATGAGACCACACGACAAGCACCAGCTTTCGACTATAAAAAGAATCATCAAAATCGGTATAACCAGTACAAAGTTATGGGGTAACACACACAAAAAAAAATACATATGGCACTCGGGGACTGCCGCGGTAAAGCTATTGCATAGCATTTTTTATCAACTTATGCAATTATATATTTAGTACTCTGCGTCATTGTGATATGGTCTCGATTCGTTCACCTAGGTTACTGTACTAATGTAAATCACATACGTTTCACTTAACTTTGTCCCACCGATTGTTTCCGAACGCAGACGTTCGGGTCGGCTCGGTGACGGCGAAATAATAGCTCAGTAACGAAGCGACCATTTTAAAAAGGCGGGGCCTAATCGTATGACGTAGCGGTGTTAGGTTATTTTCGTTACGGAATTTCTGAATTCGGTTGCCATGCTCAAGGCCCGCGATAGAAGCTATGCAATAGCTTAAAAATACAGTCGAATTGAAAACCTTTTTTGGAAGTCGGTCAAAAAGAAGGACCAATGTGGAATTGTGGATTACTTATTAATACTATTAATAATAGGTTCAAAATTATGAGCTACTTTCAATTCCAGTTATAGGAGCTGGGCCGAGTGGCAACGGCCCCTACTTACGAGTTGTAGGTCGCGGATTCAAACTCAGCCAGGCGCATTACTTTGTGTAATTAATTTCATCACCACTGCTCCCACAACGATGAAGGAAAACATCGTGAGGAAACCGGCAAGTCCTAGAACCAATAATTCGAAGACATGTGACATTCACCAACCCGCACTGGGCCCGCGTGGTGGATTACGGCCCATTCCCTCTCCTAGAGAGAAGGCCTGTGTCCCAGCAGTGGGAACGATAAAAGGCTGATTATGCTTATGCTAATAGGTTTAGAAAAATTCGTTGAACTTACGGAAATTAATTCGTTCTATGAGTATGTTAGGGAATGAAAGGTTAACTGACTTAAAACAAGGAGGAGATTCTCAATTGGACTAATTTTGTTTTGTATCTTTGTTCAGCGATATTTTCGTAAATTATCAACCAGCTTGTATGATTATTTTTTTGTTTGGGAGAATAAGTTATCGGACTGGTTTCAATTTGGTGAAGATCTGACGAAGAAATTCGCAGATAAGCAACAAAACTTTTCAAAAAGTGATAGCAAATCTTCCAAGATTGCTGAAATCGTATGTCTGTTTATTTTTTACACATAACATCACTGCGGTCTGGTCACAGGGTGTGAAAGGGTGCGCAGAGGTGTCCATGTTTTTGATCATAACTTTATTGTTGATGAACCGGTTTTGATGATTATTTTTGAATTGAGTTTAGTTAAATATATTGAATTTGCATTGGATGTTGGTCTTCAAAGATAAATTAGTGATTCTTGCTCAACTTTGAATCAATGAAATCTAGTAAAGTGATATCCCACCAAAAACATTCTGTAAAAAACTAGCCAAGTCTCGATGGAGCTGCTTGTGTATCTGTAAAAAGTAATGAAATCTAGACGAAGTCGTGCCAAGTCTAAGGTTCCTTACTGCGATTTCTTTATTATTATAGTTAATGTTGTGCGACTTGGCCGTTGAACATTCGTTATACGGTACAAGTCAATGTTATATCTGTTGTAACTACCTATGTTTGTTAAGCGAGATAATAGCCCATACTGGTATTGGTAATTGGACGCTAGTGTCTCATTTTAGGCAGTTGTTGATTGTGCAACATGCATTCAGCATTGACAATGCTGACTTCTGCTCTCTTATTTTTGGAGCTTCAAATCGATCACCGATCCAACATAAAATAGACGTACAGACGGACTTCTATCAATGATTAGAAATCCGTCTGTACTGGAAATATTTTTTATACTGTTTCTTTCAAGCTCGCCTTACATAAGTATTATAAAATACGCAGCTTTATCAAGCCTGCAATTGACTGGTTTTTGAATCAACGTTTTCCAAATGGCAATTTTCCATCGTCAATGGGTATTGGTGCAATGGTGTCATGGAGCAGCTGGTTTTGAACCCGTGTGTACCCTTCAACGGCCAAGTCACACAACATTAACTATAATAATAAAGAAATCGCAGTAAGGAACCTTAGACTTCGCACGACTTTGTCTAGATTTCATTACTTTTTAGAGATAAACAAGCAGCTCCATCGAGACTTGGCTACTTTTTTACGGAATGTTTTTGGTGGGATTTCACTACTTTTTATAGAAACGTGGATCTTCTCATTTGACACAATTTTTGTCTTTTTAGGAGTAGTATTTTTATTATTACAAATCTTTCTTTTCTTTTTTTCCGGTTCAGATTCTTGTACAGTAGCAACAGAAGTGGCCCACCAAGTTGAATATTTTTTTTGTAAAGGCGGTATGTCGATCTGTCTAATAGTTTGGTTGGGCTCTTGTATTTTCTAATCAGGGTCACCAGGTACTCCAGATCTTTGGTTATCCTAGTTCTTATAGTTTTCTATTTATGTGACCATTAAACCCTAGCTCTGTACCAAATTTCAGTTCTCTGAGTTTACGGGAAGTACTAGGTCTATTTTGATGATCATGAGTGATCATAAATACGAAAAAATGTCATAAATGCGAAACTTTGCTTTCGCTTAACTTCGGAATTGAATGACCTACAGACTTGAAATGTTGGATTTAAGGTATGTGATTATAGCAGAAAAGCAGAAATTTTCGTCATCCAGTAGGATGACGAAAATTTCTGCTTTCTGGTCTTATCCAGAGGTTCTCAAATAGGGGCCTCAAAATGCGGGGAAATGGTTCCAGTAAAGGATGGTACGGCAGTGTTTGCTTTGCGCTCGACTTGGCGGGGGAACTACCGTGCCCCCCGATATTGTTAGGTTTTTGTCAATCCTAAAGCAAAGTCCGAGGCCTATGTCCAGCAGTGGACTGCAACAGGCTGTTGATGATGATGATGATGATGAAAGCAAAGTAGATATTTAACAATTAACTGATCTGGACTTGATCTACGAAGGTACACAAACTAACTCAATCACTCATCATGGGAATAATGCCAATTTACTTATGGAGTAGTATCACCAATAAAATGTGAAAAATAAAAAAAACTTCTTAACAAAAAAATTTACGGTTAAAAAGGAAAATAACAACCAAGAACACCGACTACCGAAATAAAAGTAAATATAAACCGTATTTTTTGTGTTTTTTATATTTATAAGACGGTGGTATTTTTTGTAAAAAGGATTTTTAAAATGTGATAATTCGAAAGTAAGAGAATTGACCTTCAGATTTCAAACACATATTCGACAGAACTGTTAACGAAGTATCCTTAGAGTACTTCGTACTGGCGAATGCAACTACAAATTGGCATCATTATTTTATATGCCCCATTCAACACTATAAATGAAACAGGATATAGCATTTGACGACGTTCCACCATAAGCAGTCCTGCAGAGATGTCTCCGCAGGACTGGATTACGCCAGCAACAAAACATTATTTTATGAAAATAGCTAAGCAGTCATATGTACGTCAGTCCCGAAAAGCGGGTTATGAACTCACCATCGCCCAAATATTCGAAGGGCATTGGCAGAGGAATAAGTCAACATTCAAGCTCGTGTATTAGAAGACCTGTTGGAAATCGTCAAAGGCTTTTTGTTGAGGCGCATGTTCCTCTTTCTACGCTAATGTCAAAGTCTCACGCTCATTTCGTTTGAAAGTCTCTGGTGAGCCCCTGCGCACGTTTCTTTTTGTATTACCAAGTTACATAATGAAATCTGCGAAGCCTCGTTTGATCTAAGTAGCAGTTAAAATCTTCGCAGTTTTAAACTTCAAACACGGCCACCCGATTAGTGCGTAATAGGCCCGTAATCCGCTACAACTTCGGATGCGACCATTATGGCAAACCTACTTCTACTGCTTACTGTATCTATTGCTTACGGTAACGCAATCATTCGAGAACCCGAAAGACTGCCGGAAACCTTACCGTTTTAAACTTATGAATAGAAGCTATATATAGTTCCCAGTTTTGTGAAATATTGGGTAGGGGAGCAATTTTCATAAAAGCCCACTTTTTCTAAGGTTTCAGGACTACTAAACAATATGGTGGTTTGTTTTGAAAATTGATGTTTTGTTTTTAAGATTAATAATTTGGTCGATATTGAAAGAGATTAAAGATAACAAAATTCTGGTCTACAGATTTCGGAAAAGTATTCTCGGGGTGAAGTAGCATTTTTTTATTAAAGTTCAATAATTATAATACGTTAAAATAAGTTTCCGTTTCGTATTAAAAAAAAAACTACAATTATTTTAAAAACAGTTTTCTGATGTTTTTCTACTCCTAACCCGAAATGAGAATTGATTTTTTTGCAAACCCTCTTGTGTTTTGTATTAGTTATTTCCATAGATATAATAAACAAGTTATTTCTCTACAAACGATCCAACAAAAAATCACCCTCATTGTAACCTTCCATATGCTCTGATAAAATTTTATTTATATAAAAGAACGCTAGTTGGCTAGGCGATCAGTATTGTCATCGCTCAAAGTCACAGAGATTGTTGCTATTTTACCAAAAATAAGACTAAATGACAATGCAAAGAGTAGTACCTATTCCAGGAATCAGTTACAATATTTGTTTATTCGCTGTTGGCGTAACAAAATTATGTTTAATGCCACTCAACCAATTGTTCGTTCGAAAAACATTCGACGACATGTGACATTCACCAACCCGCACTGTGGCCGCGTGGTGGATTACGGCCCATTCCCTCTCCTAGAGAGAATGCCTGTGCCCCAGCAGTAGGAACGTTAAAAAAGGCTGATTATAACCGTTCTAACCGGCACAGGGATAGCAGCAGTTTTAACCTTTCTATCCACCACACGAGTATGTTTTCTTTATAGCAGTGTTTTTACTGTT
The DNA here is from genome assembly GCA_905332915.2 of Hecatera dysodea. Taxonomy (NCBI): domain Eukaryota; kingdom Metazoa; phylum Arthropoda; class Insecta; order Lepidoptera; family Noctuidae; genus Hecatera; species Hecatera dysodea. The sequence goes on from HG995286.1 coordinate 2,681,369, forward strand.
GGCAATAACACCATTGCTTACTGAATATTAACTCGCCACAAATGTAACAAAGTGATCGCTTAAATTCATGTTCACCATATTTTCTCTAGAAGTAAACAACTGGATATCAACAAAATGGCTGTCATTTGCGAATTGAAAAGCAGTGGTGGTCGCAGTAAAAAATTACAAGTGGATATAAAGAATTAATGAAGCCAGATTCTTCAGGAATAAAATCACAGGATGAGGAAGTAATGATTCATTCTACCACAATCAAACCAACACCACAGACTATGAAAAAAATCAAGACCAAGAAAGTAAGGCACGAAAAAAAGATTTGATGCAATTATACTAAGTACTACGTTTTCTCGATTACAAATGAAATGAGTACATTCGTCTAGAGAACATAAGGTGCACATGAATTTGAGCGATTGAAAAGAAGTGGTGGTCACAGCAGAAAAATGATAAAATGTGATTGATCTAGTAGCTTATAAGTAATCATATAGTGCACTAGCTGACCCAGCAAACGTTGTTTTGCCATGTATAAAAAAAATGAAAAATTATTTTCCCGCTTTTCTGTTGAAATTTTTCCTGAATTTTCTTTGCTATAAACCTTACGGAGCCCGAGACCTTTCCAACGAATGCAAAACCGTGGAAATCGGTTCGTGCGTTCTGGAGTTATAGCGTCAGGAAGGAAAACCCGATTTATTTTTATATAGTAGATTTATTAAATACTATTAGATTTAAAAGATACTCGAGCAAAACTATAAGATCACAAACATAGTGATCTCAGCTATGTTTTGTTATATAATATACTTATACTATATTTGGCAACACGGTAGGCGCAGTGGTTGAGAGTTCGGCTGCTGTTCGATCCCCGCAAAGAACAAATGTTCGTATGGCCTACAGATAGTTGTTTCGGGTCTGGCGGTCTTGTGTATAGGAATTGAAATATGAATATATATAGAAGTGAAAAGAATGGAATATATATAGAAGAATAGAAATAAAATGAACGGGATACAGGTGGAAATCATAATGAAGAGCAACGTATCTTTTAAAAGGAAAGAAATAACGAAACGAGAATATCTTGTTCAGTCACGAAATGTTACTATAGGATCAAAAAAAAAATGTTATTATTTGGGACTATTTAGTTTTCTTGCAAACAATTATAGGAGACCTTTTTCTAAAAGTGTCCTAAAAGATAATCTTGTAGCTAACTATAAGACCGAGATATAAAAACATTTTTGAGTACCTATGTCAAAGCATGGCTAATGCTATGTATTTTAAGTTGAATAGTCTACAACAATGCCTTTATAAAAATGTTATTAGCAGTACTTATAATCTTTATTGAAATACTTTGCTTGTTGAGGGGCAATAAAATATGCTAAGCAAACAGATATGGAATTATGAACGATGACGTCGTTGTACATCTATGAAGCGTCTATGTTTGTCGAAAATAATTTACATAAACTTGCTCGAGTAACTATACAGCGCCGTTGTGATCGATTACAACCAGTCAGATCTAGTACCTACTGCACTATACAGAAACAGTATTTTTGTAATGGGTCTATAATAACCAAAATGTATAAGGAGTGAAGACAGTGGCGGGGGAAGACATAAGGTCGCGAGGCCACGGGCGGTAGATATTTGCGAGGCCCCGGACGAAAGACTTTTGTGAGGCCCTTGTTCTTGTTGCGGAATTCGTTCGAAAGAGTCACCACGGCCCTGGAACGTAAAGGGCACAAGAAGGATCACGGGTGTGTTTTAGTCAGTAAGAGTCTGACACTCCCTTCCGCTCCGCCCAGAGCGGGAGAAGTCATTTGATGATTTCCCATCAAGAAAAAAAGGCCCTTGTTCTTTTTTAAGTGATTAAATAGGTATTTCTGAATTTTTGGGACTTCTCTTAATGATTGAGCTAAGAAATTTTCAAATAAAAAAAGCCCATCTTGTGTCACTTCTCTCTCATATCAAATCTAATCTACTATGGAATAACTTTATTTTATTACAATCATCTAAAACGTTTCATAAAATTTAAGGTACATATTTTGAACATGGGTTGCGCGAGGCCCCTGACAGAGCGAGGCCCCGGGCGGTTGCTCTGCTCGCCACCCACTAAGGCCACCACTGAGTGAAGATAATGTCCGCAAATTCAAAAGTAGATTGTATATATTTCTAATAGATAAAACTTGTAGTCTACCGAAGAATTTTTAAATGATAAAATATGACATTACCAGCTGTTTAATACAATATAATTTACCGTTGACATGCATGTAAAAATAAATTATAATTGATTAATTACTTAGGTATTAATAATACATTGTTACCTAATTGACATTATTTACTTGAACTTGACTTTGAAATGTATAGATTCAGATTGGATTCTAAAACAACTAATATTTTAGTACACCAAATTCATTGGATTCAATTCAACTTTATTGTGATCCCTGTGTTTATGAATAAAGACTAATTGACTGACTGACAGATCGCGTTAGAAATACCCTGTTGTTCCCTAACTCAAGTAAAATATGTTTGGAATAAAAGAGATGCACCGGCAGAGGGATGCGGAAATCGATAGACTCTGGGTACCTGAGGAGGAACATGTGACGGTCTGCTCATGTTTGTGGGGAAAACATGGTCAGGTATCGCCCGAAACAACGATGTTTGGATGGAGAAAGTGGAGGCGGGAAATAAAAGTAGCCTACCAAAAAAAAAATGTCCGATTGTTATTGTTTTTTTATGAGTATTTAGTGATGGACTGTGGATGAAGATACCAATCCACTGCAAACAATGTACGTTTAAGATTTTAAGTTAAATATTTATTTAAATATACTAGTTCATGTTCCGATAAATTTTCCGATGTATGAAGAAAGTTAAGTGCTAACATTTTGTTATTGTACATTGTAAGACAATGCCACGTGGTGGGTGAGAATTCTCCTACTCCATAGGTACAAGCATACAGTGCTTTAAAGTAATTTCAAATATTAAAAGAGACGGAGGATCAGTTAACATTAATTCTGTAACCTATGTATACCTTCATTTACATATAATAATAGTGGTGTTTCTGTTCACTAAAGTCGGGCGGGTTACACACGCGATAGCTTAATAAGTGAATAATTAATTGATAATCTTTGTATTCTTAACATCAAAGTCACAACTACCCACCCATACACAGTAAGAAGGAAAACAATAGAAGCAGTTTGCACCATCTGAACCCATACCGGATTCATAACACTATGTCACAGACACTTACGTCGTATGTGGCAAAAACGACAGCCAGGCCCCTTAATGCTTAGATACTTCAGCAAATGTATAAGTAAGTATTTGTATAAGTGAATCACTTTTGTAGCATCACACGTATGCAACGTCAGACGGGCAGTGAGCGGGCATCCCCCTCATAGTGGTAGAAGCGAAACACCAGTCATGATCTTTACCGGTTAGTTGCGGGGCCGGGAGATGAGCGTGGGCGCGAATCGCGCAGCAGGAACACGTTTGGTAGGCTGTCTGCGAGCTCGCGTGGCAGGGTCGCGAAAATTCGGGGCCCGCTCGTAAACACGCGTGGCACGTAAGAAGTGCGTGGCGCGTTAGACGCGCGTGGCACGATAGACACGCGTGGCACGTTAGAGACGCGTGGCACGTTAGACGCGCGTGGCACGTTAGACGCGCGTGGCACGTTAGACGCGCGTGGCACGTTAGACGCGCGTGGCACGTTAGACGCGCGTGGCACGTTAGACGCGCGTGGCACGTTAGACGCGCGTGGCACGTTAGACGCGCGTGGTACGTTAGACGTGCGTGGCACGTTAGACGCGCGTGGCACGTTAGACGCGCGTGGCACGTTAAGAGACCTTGACAAGTTAGGCGTGCGTGTCACAATAGGCGCGCGTAGCACGTTAGACGCGCGTGGCACGTTAGTCGCGCGTGGCACGGTAGGCGCGCGTGACACGTTAGGCGCACGTGACTCGTTAGGTACGCGTGACTCGTTAGGCGCGCGTGATTCGTTAGGCGCGCGAGGTACGCTAGACGCGCTAGGCACGCTAAGCGCGCGTGGCACGATAGGCGCACGTGCCACGACCGGCGCGCGCGGCACACGCACCAGCCGCGGAGGCGTACGGTCGATGATCACACGACGCATGCGCAATGCACGCGTGCCGCTGTTTCAGGCACACGGCTCGATTACACCCCACAAAAACACCTCAACAGTCTCCTGTCTTGGTTTTCACGAATACCGTATTCCGTTAAATAAAACGCAAGAGTTTATCGAAAACTGCACCCGATTGCGTCGGGAGCGCCACGAGTGAGGCAGCGCAGGAAGGGTTGCGATACCCAGCGACCGGTACGGCAGCGCGCGACGGAGTGCGGGTCGTGGTGCCAGGTGCGCAGGTGCGGGAAAGGCGCGCGGGGAGGCGGCGTAGCGCTGCGGCGCAGCCCGCTCGGCGCCAGCCGCCGCGCCGCTTCACTACCTAGTTGCTATCACTGCACTCAACTCTATACTGATACATGTATTTTTCGAACAGTAGTTTCCTACCAAATGTATAAATGTATGGCATACGGCGTTGATACTCCAGGACATGAATACAATGACAATACAGTGTTAACATTCTGTGAAGTAAATGTTTACGAAAAAATAAATAAAAAAAACTATTTGTTTTTTATTCCAAATCTGGAAGCTATTGAATTAACTAAACTCAATAGTTTCATTAGTTATTTTCACGGGCAATTCGTATTTCGGGACGAAATCGAAGGTTTCGTGAAACCTTTGATCTTCATTTGAGCCTTTTCCAACTTCAAGTACATATGTCTCAGTTTAGGACACGGCGCTGAGACGTTCGCTCAAAGGGGTGTCAAATCGGTAGATTTTCTGGTTAAGAAGTTTCGATTGGTTAGTATCAAAAAAGGCCGGCCCTGGCCTCTTTTTCCCTCTGGTAGGCTCAGAACATGCTCAGAGGTGTGTTCACGATGCTCTATCCTCCTCATGACGTATTTGTAATACCCCAATCTGCGTTCCGTAAACCTACGAAGCTAGCCTAGCTATCCTTTATATATGCGTTCATAAATTGTTGAATAAATAAATTGTTTGATGTTTGTTACTCTTTCACGCAAAAACGACTGAATGGATGGACTTTTTATCCCGGGATTATGTTCCCTTGGGATAATTTCCGTCATTCACGCCGGAGAAGCCTGTGCAACAGTGTGCTTGACTTGAAATTTGAGAATAATCCCATCATTCATGATGAGCAGTTTCTACTGAAAGTGCAATTTTGAGCCTGCATCTTGCCTCGACTTTTCAAAGGCTTCTGCCATATAAATTGCTATGAATGAAGCTTTAAAAATCGGGCAACGAATCTTCCACTGCAATTTCAGGTATAGATAGACATCCACTCCGACATGTACGGGTTAGAGCGCGGGACGAAGCAACAGGTTTCATCTCAACCCAGGTGGATTGCAGTTGAAAATCAGCGTCAGGTGGTATAACATTTATACCTTTTTGGCCTTAATAGTTTTGATTATACGTTATTTTGTTTAACTTTAAGGTGTTTCTATTTATATTAATATTATAAAGAGGAAAGATTTGTATTTTTGTATGTAACGAATAAATTCAAAAACTACTAGACCAATTTCAAAAATTCTTTCACCATTAGAAAGCTACATTCACTCTGAGTAACATAGGCTATATTTTATCCCCGTATTCCCACGGGAACAGGAACTACGCGGGTGAAATCGCGGGGCGCTGCTAGTTATTAATAATGCAATAAACACAATTGTCTTTCATTTTATCTCCCCTAAATTCTTTACGCTGTACATTAACGACCTGCCAGCTGAGCTCAGAAGCACTCATTTCGGTTGCTAATTGATAATGTTTGCATGAATAATATTAGCTATGTGGATGACATATATGGTGCTGTTGAGTCCAGTGGTAAGTGCAAGGCAGCTTTCATTGGTCTGTGAGCAGTATATACAAACATATTTTTAGTACGATTGCAAATAGCGAGAGTCAAAGGCCTCTGGTAAGCACCTTGGGCACCAAGTCACAATCTTGATGAAGAAAATCACATTGAGCGCAAAGGGACAGGCGGTAAGTAAAGTAAGTAATATAAGATTACACTTTTTAAAGCGTGATGACAAACTTTATACAAGACCAGACTGTGGAACAGTGCTATACTCCAAGGTCAATCAAGGACATGCGCGTCCAGTTTATTATCTAATAGATTCAGGATGCTACTAGGGCTGTCCCAGTTTTGTAGTAGCACTTCTATACCTAAGCGAGTCGACTCTGTATGATGAGTATGATTCGACAACCATGAACGCTATCTTTCGGATTTTGTCAGATAAGTTTTATAACTTACTTCGTAAAATGGTCTGCGTCAGGATGGCTGGACCAAATGAGATTTTGGAAGTTTGAGCAATACCAAGTTTTTGTAACTATTTGGTACCGGACATCAAATAACTTTGTACCTCGCTAAACAGGGAAAACTAGTGACCGTCAAGATGAAGGGACCAAGTCTCCAATGTTTGCGAAACATATATAAAAAATTAATACCATTAATCTACTATTTGCTACCTTTGCTATAATTTTAGCTACCTCATCATATACATAGTAATTTAACAAAATGCTTGGTCCCTCCATCTTGATATCAAGATGGAGGGACCAAACTGTTTGACTACTCCCTGGAATTTACTACCCACTTAGTGTTATAATACCTTAATTCTACCTTAATATTATTGATTTGGGCTGCCCGAAACACATATCGTTTAAAAGATATCGATTATATAATTTGGTCCCTCCAAATTGACGTTTCTAGTGTTGAGTACAACAGGCAAACGAGCGGTTTATTTTCGATCTTCGAAGGACAAATATTTAATACCTATTTACTACCTTCCAATTATGCAAAATTTCTTACGTTTAAGTTTATTTATATGAGCCAAAACCCTACTTTAGTTTTGTACACAGTGCATTTACAGTGATTCAACTCTGCTCAACAAGATTTTGACATTTGACACACTAGCTGAGTCGACAGGGTGTTACTTTTACGTTATGAAAATGAGAAATTATCTCAACTTCCGGCAGTTGAATTAATTATGATAAATTTGTTTCTATTATCGCCGATATATTTTTGAGAAATATCTTAAATTAAAAGTTAATATCGTTCACATCACGCCATGTCAGTCAACTTAAAAATGCGTCATAAATCACTTATATCACTTATAAATCATCATTCTATTTGCGGCCTTCTTTTTGTCATTTTCAAGTTAATTTAAAGTTCGATTAAATCTTGACAAAAAAAAATATGACTTACGTTGCAATCAAACAGTGGTGTTCGAGGCTAAAAACATGATATTTTTTTTATTCAACCACAACTCTACTAGAGGGGTAGTGGTTTACCGCGTGCGGGAGAGGGAACCTCACACCTCATCCGCCGCAACAGACGAAGACGCACAAGACGCCGGGAAACGCAGGGTGATTCCTCTGGCTACCGCAGACGCGGGCCTGCGCATGGCGAGCTCACCGTCCGATAGCAACCAGGCCCGGGTCGACGGCGTGTTGTGTTCCACGCGCGCTTCAAAGAGCAAGCAGTCACCAAAGAAGACGGGGTCCCATAGGGTCAGTGCCTGCTAAGGTTGCGGATTTTTGTCGAAAGTGTCACCGCGGGCCTGGAACGCGGCGGGCTCTAGGAGGAACACGGGTGGGTTTTTCTGACAATCCCTTCCACTCCACCTAGTGCGGGAGAAGTCATTAGATGATTTCCCATCCAGGAAAAAAGGGATAGGTATTAGGTAGTGGTTTGATCATCATTTATTTCACGAATTTATCCACATTTCTAAAAAAAATATGTATGTAGCGGTAATGAAATTTTTTGATATCCAAAGATGTTTCGCGCCAACTCTGTTTGCTTACGTTTTTATTTTACATAAATATCATACACTCTCATGTAAATACGATTGATTGTTATAATTCAAAATAGGTAACGAGAAGAACAAAACAAAAACAGCCCTGATCTAAATGCAATTTAAAAACACAGATCCAATAACTCATTATATTCATTACTGCTATTTTATTTTTGTTCAAAATCGTAAAAAATATATTTGCTAGCGTGTGCGAAAACGAGTACGACACTATTCGATCCAAGTTTCCTAGGAATGAGTGCTAGCGGATCCCAAGTTTTATGTGCTGTTTTTGTTTTGTTATTCTCGTTACCTATTTTGAATCATAACAATGAGGTGTGAGGTTCCCGCTCCCGCACTTTGGGTTTCCGAATAAAAAACAATATCATGTTTTTAGCCTCGAACACCACTGTTTGATTGCAACGTGCAACGAGTGATATAATAAAAACTTTTAATACTTTAAATTTAAAAAAAACGGCAGATCTATGCGGTAATTCTGTTGATCTGGCAAAGTCCATTATACATATTGTGGCACCTGCCTTAGCTGTTATTTTTAATAAATGTATTGACCGTGGTGAGTTTCCTGATCTAATGAAATATAGTAAAATAATACCTTTATTTAAATCAGGTAGTACGTCAGACCCTAGTAATTATAGACCTATATCAGTACTACCTACTTTTAGTAAAATTTTTGAGAAAGTTATCCTAAATCAAATGCAAAGATATTTTAACAAACACAAACTGTTACATAATAAACAGTTTGGTTTTACACGGGGTCGTTCAACAGCCGATGCCGGCATTGAACTGTTAGGACATATTTATGATGCATGGGAGGACAAATGCGATGCTTTGGGCATTTTTTGCGATTTATCCAAGGCATTCGATTGTGTTCTCCATGAGACATTAATCGGGAAGCTGCACTATTACGGAGTCCGGGACGCCTCTCTGGATCTTCTTATTTCTTACCTGAGTGATAGGATTCAAAGAGTTGACGTCAACGGTAAAAGATCTCCTGGATCTGTAGTGAGGATGGGGGTCCCACAGGGCTCGATTTTAGGTCCCTTTTTGTTTCTCATTTATATAAATGATTTGCCGTACCTCGTAAAGGATACACATGATATAGTGTTGTTTGCAGACGACACGTCGCTTTTATTCAAACTGAAACGTCAGCAGCATAATATAGACGCTGTAAATAGTGCCCTTACGATTATAGTTAACTGGTTCAATATTAATAATCTTCTACTTAATGAGAAAAAAACGAAATGTATAAAGTTCACGTTACCTCATGTTAGACAGGTGAACACTAGTGTGTTAATAAAGGGGGAAGAGTTAAAACCCGAAGATAGCACACTGTTCTTAGGCATAACTTTGGATGCGAAGCTACAGTGGGGCCCCCATATAGATAAATTGTCCAAAAAACTTAGCTCTGCAGCATATGCCGTCAGAAAAATACGTGGCTTAACAGATTCAGAGACAGCACGTTTAGTATACTTTAGTTATTTTCATAGTGTGATGTCATACGGCATTTTGTTGTGGGGAAATGCCGCTGATATTCAGACAGTATTTGTGTTACAAAAAAGAGCTATCCGTGCAATTTACAAATTAAGTCCTAGACAGTTCCTCAGAGAAAAATTTAAAGAGATTAATATAATGACTGTGCCTTCTCAGTATATTTATGAGAATCTTTTGTATGCACATAAAAATATTAATTTATTTAAAAGATACAGTGATATCCATAACGTGAATACTAGGAACAAACATAATTTTGTCATTCCTAAAACTAGGCTCAAGAAAATAGGTGGTTCATTTAGATGTCAATGTATACGTTTTTATAATAAACTCCCTTCCTACATCCAAGACCTTAGTATTAATAAATTCAAATTGATAGTAAAACGTAAGCTATGCCAGAAAGCTTTTTACACAGTTAAAGACTATATTGAAGACCAAAAGGCTTAGGATTGAGCTGCTTCAACGATGTACATGGCCTAATATTACTTTTATCTATTGATACTTTTCTCAATTTTAGATTTGACATTTTATATTCTCCTGTTTGTGCAATTTTGACATGAATGTTTACTTTATGAAGTATTATTTTATTATTGTGACATGAATATTTACTTGTTAAAGTAATATTTTTTATTTTTTATGTTTGACATGTATACTTACTTTGTAAAGTATTATATTTTTACTTAATTTATTTTTGTGAATATGAGGACTATATGGGTATTATTTTCTTTTTTCTTTCCTTTTTAAAGTATATATAACGACGACGTCTGGCAGTTTAAGTACTTTTGTGGCCTACCCAAATGTCCCTTCTTTGGTATTGTTCGTCGGGTCGTTGAGCTCCTTATTGTTTCCTAAGTTGAGCTACTTGACTACTGACAAAAGCTTGCACTGAATGGACAGGCCCACTTAAATCTGTGTGGTTCTTTCTTCAAAAGACCATTATTTTCAGACATCGATCTGCATGGTTCTCATGTAACATATTGTGAATGTGAGGACTATGTAGATCGCCATATTAGGGTTTTATTTCAGTTTGTCTGGCAGTTTGAGTAATTCTTGCGGCCTACCCAAATGTCCTTACTTTGGTATTGTTCGTCAAATCGTTGAGCTCCTTGAAGTTCTAAGTTTGAGCTACAACACGGTATCTGACAAATGCTTGCACTGTCTGGACAGGTCCACTCAAATCTGTGTGGCACTTTCCTCAAAAGGCTACCTCAGACATTAACCTACATGGTTCTCATATGACTTGACCAGTACGGATTGTATGGACTTTAAAAGAGACTTTGACCTCTGAGTTTGTTTCGGTGTTTCTTCTCAGGGTAGTCGGCTAGGAAACACCGGCTTCATCTAGCTTAAAATGACCAGAAACATTTGACGTGTAAAAGTGTTATGTTTAACCTACTTACAAAATAAATATCATTTAACGTGTCATTTTTTTTTGTCAAGATTTAATCGAACTTTAAATTAACTTGAAAATGACAAACAGAAGGCCGCAAATAGAATGATGATGCCTTGAATTCCAGTTTTGAATCTTTTCAGCAAGCGAGAAGGTTAACATTTACATTTTTGGTAAATCTAAGCTGACTACTTCTTGGAACGGTGTACGGCGTATTTAAGACGCATTTTTAAGTTGACTGACATGGCGTGATGTGAACGATATTAACTTTTAATTTAAGATATTTCTCAAAAATGTATCGGCGATAATAGAAACAAATTTATCATAATTAATTCAAATGCCGGAAGTTAAGATAATTTCTCATTTTCATAACGTAAAAAGCAACACCCTGTCGACTCAGCTAGTGTGTCAAATGTCAAAATCTTGTTGAGCAGAGTTGAATCACTGTAAATGCACTGTGTACAAAACTAAAGTAGGTTTTTGGCTCATATAAATAAACTTAAACGTAAGAAATTTTGCATAATTGGAAGGTAGTAAATAGGTATTAAATATTTATCCTTCGAAGATCGAAAATAAACCGCCCGTTTGCCTGTTGCACTCAACACTAGAAACGTCAATTTGGAGGGACCAAATTATATAATCGATATCTTTTAAACGATATGTGTTTCGGGCAGCCCAAATCAATAATATTAAGGTAGAATTAAGGTATTATAACACTAAGTGGGTAGTAAATTCCAGGGAGTAGTCAAACAGTTTGGTCCCTCCATCTTGATATCAAGATGGAGGGACCAAGCATTTTGTTAAAATACTATGTATATGATGAGGTAGCTAAAATTATAGCAAAGGTAGCAAATAGTAGATTAATGGTATTATTTTTTCATATATGTTTCGCAAACATTGGAGACTTGGTCCCTTCATCTTGACGGTCACGAAAACTATTACGAGGAAAATGGCCAAACTTCCAAAATCTTCTCTGGTCCAGCCATCTTGACGCAGACGTAATAATAGTACGTAGGTACCTACCTTATTATGAGTCACGAAATAGCGAAAAAAACAAAACAGAAATGTCTCGGCACCGGCAACCCACATCTTTCCGCCTCCTCCTCTGATAAATCCATCCAAAGGTTCTCTGTAAAAGATTGCTTTCAAAAAGACCACCCAATGTTATATTGTTCTATTTTAAGCAACCGATATTATTTGCTATGGTATGTATTTCTATTCTACGCTCGAATTCAAGTAGGCGTATAATACTTTAACACAGTTATATAATAATGACTATGTTCAAAGCTCTATACCTAAAAAGAAAAAAAAAACGAATAAGAAAGTTTTACAAATAAATATAATTATATCAATAATTTTTATCATTAACACATATTATTTTTAAATAAAATGTTTCGGTACTGGTAACTAATACACTCTTGGTACAGGAGGGATCCATTTGACTTCGCTATCGTCCATGGTGTTATCAATGACCGGCCGGTAGGTGATTGTGACTTGACCCGTGCAAAGATTTAACGTAGATAGTGAATGTTTCCTCCAGTGTTTTTCGTATGGCAGCTTTGTCTGAAACAATCAAAATGGTTGTACAGGCAGATGGCTTCGTCTAGACAGGATGCAAGGGAAGTGTGCCAGAGCGAGTACCTACAGCCGTCATTTTACAGCTACACCACGACGTGTCGCAGTGGGGAGTACAGGCCACACGTCTTTTCTGTAATTCGGAATTATTTAAATTCCGAATTCCAGAAAAAACGTGTGGAAAAAACATGATTGAATTAAAAGACCACAGGCTAAAACCATCGACACACTGCGCTAGGCGCCCGCCATAGATAAACGAGTAAATATAGTCATATCAGTGTGGAGGCACACAGCGGGTTTTATAATATATTTCTGGGTTCACCGACGTGAATGTGCCAAGAGAATATACTCCCGTGTCCTAATCCAGGACATGGTGTACCCGTGTGCCAATTTTCATACAAGTCGTTCAGCCGTTTCCAGCTAAAGGGGTAAAAAACAGGCAGAAATACAGAAGGCCTGACAGAGTTACTTTATTTAATTTATCAACCACGAAAGCTTAGTCAGTCAATAAAATTCCCACAGCTGACACTGGCCATATCTTCAAGGCAATACGTAGGTTGTGCTTGACCACACAGTACCAGAGTAGTTTAACGGATGATAATTATCAAAAAATGACAATTTTTTATAAAGTTTTGTTCAAAGAGTTGTATTTTGAAATAACCTATCGCCTGTAAAAATTGCTCTGAAAAGGTTGTAGACACACTTGGCCCCTGTTTCCAGAATTTCTTTAAATATAGACACAAGTCTACACACTACAAGGTACACAGATTGAAATGGAAAATAAAAACAAATAATTTACTTTAAAATATATTTTTTAATTTTAATATTTTTTTTGTGTCTCAATATGGCGTTCGTGTGTTGTGGTCGTTTGTTAATCTCCCAATGTGCATGCGTACTAATTACGTTAAGAGAGGATTTACAAGAGAATATGTCAATCTTTTAATAAATTAATCATTGATTGAAGTAGTCGATAAAGTATTTAGGGTTTTGGCTAGACGGCTCTCTCGCGAGTTCGCGACGGATCACTTAGGTGGCAAAAATACATCAGTGAATTGGCTGAAAACGAATTGGTCTCTCTAAACCGTTTTCCAAGTGCTTGCTGGGTCTGGATGGGGGATACACCCATATTACTTGAGGCAATATACATATACTAGCTGAGCCGCAAATGTTGTTTTACCACAAAAAAAATTGGGATGGGCCACCCTTAACATTTAGGGGGATGAAAAATAGATGTTGTCTGATTCGCTACCCTAGCGGATATGCACGCTAAGATTCACGAAAATCGGTCGAGCCATTTCGGAGGAGTTCAACCACAAACATCGTGACACGAGAATTTTATATAGATATACTAGCTGACCCGGTAATGGTCTTTTTGCCACATAAAATAAAATATATATATAGCTAGCTGCTTTGTTATATATACATATATAGCTACAAATAAAGATTAAATAAAAGTTTTTTTCTGGATGGGAAATCATCAAATGACTACTCCTGGGCGGAGCGGAAGGGAGTATCAGACTCTTACTGACTAAAACCCACCCGTGTTCCTAATACTAATGCCCTTTGCGTTCAAGGGCCACGGTGACTCATTCGAACTAATTCCACAACTCAGACAGTAAATATTTGTGCCTACCCTCTATTATCTGATGTTATTCTAAGTCCTTTAAAAAGAAAACGTATAAATTTATTACCTGTCCCTCAGTCTTTTTGCTATAGTCATACTCATCAGTTCTCACGGGATAGTCATCTCTGAAGTGTGCTCCTCTGCTCTCCGTCCTGTTCTTAGCACAGGCGACCACTTGGACGGCAGCTTGGAGCATGTTCTGCAGCTCCAAGGCTTCAATCAGATCGGAGTTCCAGTTCATGCGCTTGTCCACCACTCGAATTTCCTCGAAAGCTTTGTACCATTTTTGTATTTCCACGTCAGCTGTAGAAGAAGATAATGAGCAATCTTAATCATAATTTTGTGAAGAGGAACGCGCACCTTTTGCTAAACTTTGCCCCACACTATGAATTTCCCCTGTATCATGGGTGCGTTTACAAACATATAAACTCACATACATACAGCCAGATCCGGAAAAAAATGAGCCCGCGACACGTAACGCAGCAGCCAATCTCTCAACAACTGCTCCATTGCATCATTATAATTTTAGAGAGTAACTTGAGCGTAAGTAGCAAGCCTGTTATGCACTATACTCTATTTTTCCAGATAGATAAGTTCTGTCGCTTGCAATGAGACTAAATACAGTAAATGTAGATGTGTAGTTGAGGCATTAGATATTGTAAACATAGCTTTGGGCATTGAATACTAGTAAATTATCCTAAAACGTTTCAATTACTGGGGTATAGACCTCTCTAAAAAGAATTGAACCGTGAGCAGCAGACTAAGACCTAGTGTACCACTGGACCGGTGCTGGTTGTTGAATATAATATGTTTTCATTTTTTTGGTTCTAGATTCAAGATTCAAGATTCAAGATTCAAAGCATTTATTTCAAATAAACCCTTACAGGCACTTTTGAATTGTCAAGTCGAAAGAGGTGAAGCTATCTGCACGTTCCAAAGCGTAGATCTCTATGGAGAAGAACGTGCAAGAAACTCCACGGACACTCTTTTAAATCATGTTCTGTATTACATAACTTTGGTTACATCCTTGGTGCTTCTATGTGTGAGGACAATGCAAAGAAAAAAAAAAGGAAACTATAAAACAATTCAAAGTATTAAAGATTAACACAAGTCAGTGGCAGTTAAGAGGTGACCAGTCTCAACCGACGGCGCCCGTTCACGAACATGACGCGTGTATCGGCACCATTTAGCTCAACCATTTTGAAGGGAACCGAATGATCCGACACACGCGCCACCATCAGCGAGACATTTGAGCGAGCATGACATACTCTCAACTGCCATTTTAGTTCAAGTCACAAAGTAAACTATAACCTGTAAATGGCTCCATGGTACTCACATTTACAATATTTGAAAATAAACTGCTTCTACATTATACAAAACTATGGTTCACAATGACCAAGCTAATACAAGTAAAAAAGAGAAATTATTTATTCCCATTATTAGAAATTAATTATTTATATAAAATTATAAAAAAAAAGAATAAATAAATGAGACAAAAAAAGGGCGAGCATCTCTTCCAAATAAAAAATCCTAACTTGTTTACCCAAGTGGTTGAGTCTGTGGAGCAGGACCGGCATTTAGCCAAGCATTTTTATCAAGGATATAATCTTCCAGTTTATAATATGCTGGCCAACATAGTGTGCGTTTTATGCATGTTTTAAATTTTCTCTCATTTAATTGAAGGATATCGACTGGTATTTTGTTATAAAATTTTACGCAATACCCCATAAAAGAAGTGTGTACTTTAGCCAATCTAAACCTAGGTTGATCTAATTTGTTTCTATTTCTAGTATTAAAATTATGCCTGTCGCTGATCTTATTAAAAATATGCAGATTTTTCCGAACATACATAATGTTTTCATATATGTATTGACAAGGTACCGTCATGATGTTAATTTTCTTAAACAGTTCCCTTAAAGAATCGCGCCGGCGGAGATTGTAAATGGCTCTAACTGCTCTTTTCTGCAGAATAAAAATAGACTCTATGTCTGCAGCCCGTCCCCATAGCAAAATACCGTAAGACATGACACTATGAAAGTAACTAAAATAGACCAGTCTCGCGGTATCTACATTAGTAAGTTGACGGATTTTTCTGACAGCATATGCTGCTGAACTTAGCCGTCCTGCAAGTGATGCTAAATGAGGTCCCCATTGTAGCCTTGAGTCGAGCGTTATCCCCAGGAAAACTGTGCTTTCGACGAATTCTAGTTTCTCTTTATTCAATACTATTTCCTCAATACTACTTTTAACATTCGGTAAAACAAATCTAATACATTTTGTTTTTTTCTCATTTAATACTAAATTATTAGCAGTAAACCAATTTTGGACCTGCTGTAGGGAGTCATTTACTTCGTCAAGATTTGCAGAACGTCTATTTATCTTAAAAATTAAGGACGTATCGTCAGCAAATAACACCATTTGTGATTGTTTTTTCAAAAGATAGGGTAGATCATTTATGTACACTAAAAAGAGGAAAGGATCCAGTATTGAGCCTTGTGGTACCCCCATTTTGACTCCTAAACCACATGAATTTACACCGTTTATTTGAACTTGCTGCTGTCTGTCATTTAAATAAGACTGTACTAAACTAAGTGCAAGTTTACTAAGTCCGTAATGTTCTAGTTTTAAAAGCAAGGTTTCGTGATGAACACAATCAAACGCCTTGGAGAGGTCACAAAATATTCCTATGGCATCTTGGGCCTCTTCCCACGCTGCAAATATATGTTTTAGTAAGGTGACACCAGCGTCAGTCGTGCAACGTCCTCTGGTGAAACCATACTGTTGATCGTGTAAGATTTTGTTGGTGTTGAAATGATTGAGCATCTGATTGAGCATCACCTTTTCGAAGACCTTGCTGAAAACCGGCAACACGGATACAGGTCTATAGTTATTGGTGTCTTTACTATCGCCGGACTTAAAAAGTGGTATAACCTTACTGTATTTCATTATATCCGGAAAGACACCTTGGTCCACACATAAATTAAATATTAAAGCCAAGTATGGTGCTGTTGTCTCAATTATGGATGTGCACACTTTGACGGACATACCCCATAGGTCTTCGGTCAATTTGATTTTAATTTGCCGGAAAGCTTTTATGACTGTCATAGGGTTGATATGTTTGAATTGGAATTCAACCGGGCAGTCTGGAACGTTTGCTCTTAATAAAGCAATTGAGACCTCGGGTGACGAGTTTAGAGCTTCTGTAGTTTTAATTGGTATGTTGGTAAAAAAATTCACAAATTCTTGAGCTACTTCAAAATTTGAGCTTATGGTCCCATGTGAAGTCTCCAATAAAAAATCAGTGTTGCGTACTTTATTTCTATTAGTTTCGTTATTGATAACTTTCCAAACTGTCTTTATTTTATTATCAGCCCATTTGATCTTGTTGCTAATGTATAGGGCTTTAGCTACCTTGCAAGTGTTTCTAAAAACTTTTGAATATTTGTTTACATACTTATTAAATGATTCCGTGTTAATGAAAGGCTTAAGGCCATATAGTTCATATAGTCTTTCCCTGCTTATCCTAATACCTTTAGTCGCCCAGTCACTGAATTTAAACTTAGGGAAAGTGTCTTTTGACTTCTTTTCAAATGTTGTATTGAATTCTTTTAATACCACTGAAAAGAAATTATCGTAAAATTTATTTGCATCTTGAATGTCATGGGCTAGATCATTTAACTTATTTTGTAAAATACAATTGAATTTCGCTAATTTGCCAGTTGTAATTGGCCTATATTGTATTTGAATTTGTTGTAAGACAGCTTTAAACTTAAACGTTACCAATTGTCCACTATGGTCATCTAGGACATCTCAGTTTCCTCTTGATGAATTGTACAAAGTATCTCCTTGCTAGATGTGGATGTAGCTGATCAAGTAAGACTGACCGAAAGGATCTTCAATCTAATGGGAGGAACGGATGGAACTAGGACGTACATATGTCAGAAAATAGAAGGGCCTACGCATTGAATGATTCCAAGCTGAAAGATGATTCCGACAGCCCCTCTGCTCAAGTTGGTTCATTACGACAGGGACGTACCTTCATCTAAAAGTTTAGCTTCTCTGAAGACTCCACATTTGTTCTGCATGGTGTGCCTCATCGCCTCCCTCAGTTCGTGTGGTAGGGCGCAACCAGAGGAGTTCTTTATCTTATTGTAATTGTCCAGGGTTGCCTCACATAAATTCTGAAAGATAAGAAGAGGAGTGGGACGACGTAGGCTGAACACACCTAAGAGTACCTTATGTTGCAAATAAATAATAATAATAATTTATTAAATAATAATAATTTAAAAAAAGTGTGTGCTCATTATTTTAACTGACCAACAACCGTTGGCAAGACTGGTGTCAGTGTTTTGGCTCTTGATTACCGGCAGCGTGTGTCAAGGATGTGCAAATTGTAGCCGGGACCAACCGCTTTTCGTGCTTCCCAAGGCACGGAAGAAACTCGGTAGGTAATGGATGTATCAGTAATCCAGGGGCCCGCCTCGGCAAGCGTAGCTTATCCTCGAAGTTCGACTCCGTAGCTTTTATTATGTTACCATGAGTTCTTTTCTAAAGCAAATACTTAATAATATACAAAAACGTAAGTTTAGTTTTGTCTAGTCTGTAGGTAGGTGTGCCAGTTTCTTATTCACTACTCGAACTGTTTTTGATGCGGGTCTCGCCAAAATTTTGGTACTTAGTGTATCTAAATTATGACGAGAGGCTTATTGAAAAATCCGTTAGGTTCATATGTCTCATACTATAGGTAGTACATAATGAAGAGAAAAGCCGATGTATGTATGTAGGTGCGAAGCAGAGGTGGGTCTCTCATTAGTTAAGAAGGAAAGTATAGAAAATCGAGAAATTGATAACTCACGTCTTTCAAAGCCTTTTGTTTTTCACCTGGCTTGTGTTTAGCTGCAATGGTTCTCGCAAGAGATCTTCCGAAGACAACGACGTCTAATATGGAGTTGGCTCCCAGCCTGTTCGCGCCATGTGCGTTGCTGACCACCTCTCCTGCCGCGTACAGACCAGGCACAGGCTGGTCCTTACCATCCTGATGTACTAGGCACTGGAAAGAATAAACATAGATTAAAGCGCCATCGCGCCCTCCTCATTGGCACATAGTTCAGCCCCCCCAGCCAAGTTGCAACCGTTTTGTGTCGAATTCTTAAACCGGAAACGCCTCCGTGTCAGCAACTGTAGAAAACGATAAGTTGGGTTTCACAATCACGCTGGAGCCCTCTCGTAAGATCGGCCATGTTCGATTCGGATCTGCGTCCACAGTGACGCTGTCATCGCGGTATACATTGTTCATATTATTAGCCCAATACTGAACTTACCAATGTATGTATATTGCTTTGAACTGGTTCCAGAAAAGCAAGAGAACATTACCTGTCCTTTATAGTTAATAGGTATGCCGCCCATAG
This sequence comes from Hecatera dysodea, assembly GCA_905332915.2. Classification (NCBI taxonomy): domain Eukaryota; kingdom Metazoa; phylum Arthropoda; class Insecta; order Lepidoptera; family Noctuidae; genus Hecatera; species Hecatera dysodea. Next base: position 2,700,729 of record HG995286.1, read on the forward strand.
TGTAGTGGACGGTGGGCAACACGGGCACGGGCTGGGTATACACATCAGCGCCAGTGAACGTGAAGGCAGACTCGGATATCCCGGGCAGTTTGTTTCTCAGCACGTCCGCGGGAAGGTGGTGAAGCTGCAAGTATACATGGTCTTTTCGCGGTCCCACTCCGCGACCTAGTGGACAATATACGCATAAATAAAAGCATAAGTATAATGATGATTTCAAAAAAGCCAATCATACAAACAGATTGCCTAATATACGAATTATATAAATATTTATTTTCAGCCCGTTCTTGTTCACTGCGGGGCAAAGGCCTCTGCGGCCTCGTCCTATAAGAAGCCTGGTCATAGTAGTGTAATTGGGTATTTTACTAGTTATAAAAATCATAATTATATTTTGTCCGTTCGTTGGATATTTAAAAAAATATTGGACACGTATTTTTGGTAATTTCAAATCGTAAAAAAAAAATATAAAGATAAAGCGCATCACAGTTCGAGAGAGAGGGCTGGTGACGTCACGTCGCTGGTAAAAATTGTAGCACGTAATGATGCCACGCTTGTTTTCAACGCACTGTATCGTCTTCGTTTTTTGTTTACGTTAAAAAAGAAAAATACGTTTCCAATATTATTAGATTAGTTAGATTTTTTTCAGTAAAATACCGTATTGTCAAATTTTAGGCAGGTAAACTTGACCCGAATACATAATTATCATTATTTTTTTCTCGTTTTCCCACGTAAACGAGGTAATTTCTTTCAGTGTACCAATATAAAAAAGATTGATTTTACTTCGAGTTTTTGTAAGAAATAGGTACGAGTGGTAATTATGGGTAACAGAGAATAGACTATTGGTACGCTAATTGAGTTATTTATTATCCTCATGTTGAGCTATAAGGGGCCATTCAAGTGTTACGTAAGCAATAAAAGGGGGGCGGGGGTTCTTGATTTGCTTATTTTTGATGACATACCGGATGGGAGGATCCGAGATGTGATTACTTGAGCAATATTGATTTATTTAATTTTTCAGATAGGTAATTCTATCCGCCAAGGTCTTACCCACTGGGCTATTAACGCCCTAATAGCGAACTTAATTTCAGAATATATATATATATATATATATATATATATATATATATATATATATATTAAATATTCCTTATTTCTAGACTTAATTAACTGCTTATTTCTGAACCAATAAGGAAACCAGAACAGACTCAATAATACTTATAAATATGTTTACGTTTGCGCATGGGGAGGGGGGGGGGGTAAGAGCCTTGCTTACTTTTGCTGGTGAGGGGGAGGGGGAGGTCAAAAATGTCAAAAAATCTCCTTACGTAATACTTGAACGGAAAAACTAGAAAAGTAAAAAAGAGCATGAAAAATGGAGCATAAAGTATACTGTGCTTATATGTTAGTTTCATAACATTAAAGTTGCCCCAATTTGATTTTGCTACAAGCAGTCTCTTATTTCTGTCCAGTCGATAAATACGTTACGGAGACGGAGGGTGCTAATCGCTGATGCGTATCAAACGTCGATTTTGATCAAAATTGCTGACATAAAATAAAAACAATGTCAATCATAATCATAACGTGTCACAAAAGTGTCCTACTGCAGGGCAAAGATCTCCCCCTCCCCAAAATAACATTATGAAAGGGGGAGTCGCTAGGTATGTGAAATGCACTGTATTATGAATCCAATTACAACGCAGTAAGATGCAGGTATCAAGTGCGATCAGAAAATATATTTGTATCATTATGATGATGATGATGAATACCGAAGTTAAGAGTTACCAACTTCTCAGCCTGCCATCTATGTTGATTATTTTCAACTTGTGTCGCAAACAGCTAACTTGGTCAAAGATGCATAGTACTTCAGTAACCACCCGAAAGATGGCGCGGATTACAATAAAAAATGTGTTTGAATTATTTCGTCGCCAATCCCAACATTCCATCGAGTTATGAAAATAATCTGTGTTGACACTATTATAAATAGCCCTCACTACAAATTGACAAAAGCCCATAGTGGCACTATCACGAAAGAATTAAAACACCATTGCGCTTTTGGAACAGCTAATTTATTTAATTATTTGTACTAAGCAAGCAATGGTTTTTGTTCCTAACGAAAATGTTAGCGGTGTGTGCACGGGTTACTTAAACTAATATTTTTATGAATTTTATATGAAAAACAATAATATTTTGGTACATTTATGTCAAATCAGAAGTCATTTTCATGTAATTCACAATACGGCTGCAATTTTCGTAAAGAGTAGGGAAGAAGTCGCAAGCTGACATTCGACTAATGAGTTATGACTGAACCGGCATCAAACCGCTTTGAAGCCAGATACGTTCGCAAGCGTCACGCGCCCTTGCCATATTTCTAGTGTTATTTGTCTAAGATATTACCAGTAAACATGAAATCGCACCTTGTCTAATCTCGGTGGCCATAGATCTGGACACGACGTCACGACTTGCCAGGTCCTTGGCTTTCGGAGCATACTTCTCCATGAACCGTTGTCCTTCGCTGTTGACCAGGTAGCCACCTTCTCCGCGGGCACCTTCTGTCATCAGGCAGCCTGAACCGTACATACCTGCAATAAATATACACATGTAGATTGTATTGGGTAGATCGAGTAGTGGATTGCGTAAAGGGCTGTTCAAGTATTACGTAAATAGTTCTGTCCGCCCCCTCCCCTTCGTCAGCAAGGGGGAGCAAAGTTTCCGATTGTAAGCATGGGGAGTGCTTACGCAAACATTTATATAAGTATTTACTAATCTATTTTGGTTTTGTTATTGGTTCATGAGCAGCAGTTAACAAGTTTTACCCGCGTAGTTCCCATTCCCGTGGGAATATGAGGATAAAATGTAGGCTATGTTACTCAGGGTGAATGTAGCTTTCTAATGGTGAAAGAATTTTTGAAATCGGTCCAGTAGTTTTTGAGCTTATTCGTTACATACAAAAATACAAATCTTTCCTCTATATAACAACAGTATAGATAGGTAAATTAACTTCTAGTGGTAGTGGAAGCCCAGTGGATAAGACCACCAGGTTGCAAATCAAAATCGACTAAATTTTGTAGAAAATCTAAAAAATTAAATAAATTAAAATATACCTAATCAACATCCGCACAGGTCGTGCTTCCATCTGCAAGCAACTCGCACGCAAGTTTAATTTTACTGTGGGGTACGAGCGAGCAATTTATCACATTATATCTAAACCGCCATGTAATGCAACTTGCATGCCAGCTGATTGCAAGTGGATACATGTACTTGCACATAGTATTTTTTTCCCTTACCCCCACAAGCTAAACTTTGAAATATTAAAGCAACAGAACTTTTCACACCAAAATTCCTTTACTAACCCGTTGGGTGGAACTGTATGAATTCCATATCCTGGAGTGGAACACCAGCTCGTGAGGCCATAGCGACTCCATCACCAGTGCAGGTGTGTGCGGCTGTGCACGAGAAGAACATCCTCGGATACCCTCCAGTCGACATAACGGTATTCCTGGCTTGAAACCTGTAAGACAAAAGGGAATTTTCCTAAGTAAAAAAAATATGATTTTGATTTAGTCCTTCGGTTAGATTATCGAGAAATATTAGATACGATTTTTTTGCTTTTTCAAATCTATAAAAGCTGACAAAGATATAAAGCATCAAAGATCAGGAGTGGGGACTTGTGACGTCGAGCCATGGTGAAAATTGTAGCACGTAGTGACGTCACACGTAGTTTTCAACGCACTATATCGTTTTCGTTTTTTGTTTACGTGAAAAAAGAAAAATTACGTGTCCAATATTTTATGGAAATCTACCTGACGGACTAATTGTATTGAATCGTGTGCTCTCAATGTAACTTGTCTTTTTTGGAACGAAGTTCCTTATCGCGCGTTGCGAAAGGGGGCTAGACGGAAAAAATTAAGACCAAAAGTTGTAACGACACTTTTTGTCTCGATTTGGATGGGAGGAGTTAATCAGCTATTAGTGAGGTCACGATTTGGATGGGTCTGTTAAGCAACTGTTGGCAAGATTGCGAAAAGGATGGGTGGAGTTAAGCAGCTGTTAGTGAGGCCACGATTTGGATGGGTGTGTTAAACAACTGTTGGCAAGGTTGCGAAAAGGGTGGGTGGAGTTAAGCAGCTTTTAGTGAGGTCACGATTTGGATGGGTGTGTTAAGCAGTACATGTTGGACATGATAATAAAATTACTTATACCATCGATGCAGAGTTAAATTTTTAAGACATTTAGGTAAATAAAATAGAATCCCAATCATGTTTCCTACTTCAGTTACCACAAGCCAATAATTACTAAAATTGAGCCTACTGATTAAGTTTATATTACATTTTATTTGTTAATAATAAAAAAAATATTATTAAAACTAAAAAAATAAAAATTTATTACAATTCCTCCACAAATTAATCGAAAGGAACTTCTTTCCATCCGGGTGTCCCTTGACACCTCTCAAGTTTTTTTAAACCCCGACGTAAAACAGGGGTGTTATAAGTTTGACGTGTCTGTCTGTCTGTTTGTCTATCTGTCTGTCTGTCTGTTTGTCTATTTGTCTATCTGTCTGTCTGTGGTTCCGTAGTTCCAAAACGGATGAAGCTATTTCAATTTAGTTTTTTTTTTTAATATGAAAGGTGAGTTACGGGCAAGTGTTCTTAGACATGTTTGATGAAAATCGGTTGAGCCGTTCAAAAGTTGTGGGGGATCAATACCTGGACGTCTGCAAAATATTCTTAACTGGGGTCTCAAATGAAAGCACACTGAAAGAGAATATCGATGATGACTTAATCGAGAGTGTTCTTATAAGAGAGTGTTCTTATAATACCTATAAAAAACATTAATTTTTTTTTTAAAAAAATGGGGGACCGCGCTGCTTAGTTAGGTAATAGACTATTTGTAATTAAATTGTTAGGTTTGGAGCGGCCCCCCAACGTGACGTATTTTTTTAGAATTCTTAATACCTACATACTCAGGTACTTTAAGATTGACTTATTTTTTACTTTTTAATGGGAACTTAGGTTTTTATGTGGTTTTTTTTTTTATTTTTGGCTCTGAACCAATCAAGGTCAACTGAAAAAGAATGACTTAAGTCTTTAATTCCTCAATTTTAGGGTTCCGACCATCCGTAAAAAACGGAACCCTTATTGTATCACTCTCGGTTGTCTGTCGGTTTATCCGTCTGTCCCAGTCAATTTTCTCTGAAACTACTGGATCGATTCTATTGTAATTTAGTACACATATGAACTCTTGTGACTCAAACACAGATGCATCACATAAATCAATTTACGGAGGACACTTTTGGGTCAGAAATATGGAATCTAAAAAATAAAAGATTTTCAAGCTGTACCGTCTCGAAGCAATTTTGTTCATAACTAAAAAAAATGTATTAAGGTTATGCTAAACAAGCAAAACTAAAGTTTGAAAATAAAAAATAGATTATTTACAGATTACAGGAAAACCTATAAAAGTCTGTGGTTTTAAATTATCGTTAGTGTTACTAAAATGAGATTCATTCAGAACCCTTAACACACGAGGCCGACTCGCAGTTGACCGATTTTTACAGTGTCTCATTAGCAAGAAAATACTCATGAATAAAACCACACTTATCTTACTATTGTCACATGATAGTGTCTGACAAATTAAAAAAGGAGTTTATAGACTTTCATTCGAAACTTGTTAGTATTCTATATGTTCACACCCTAATTATAATTAGGGTGTGTGCCATGCTTTTATTGATAATTATCAATAAAAGCATAACACAACAATGTATAAAATAATTTTTCTGAGAAGATTGGAACGGCAATGTTTGAACTATTTAACAGCCGTGCCCGGGACGTGCATGGGCCATGGTCCGTTAGGAGCTTAAAAAATATCGGTGTTTACGTTTTACATCCGAATCGTTAAATGTTCGGTCAGTGACACACCGGCCGGACCTGTGTGGATGACTTCATCAAGATCACGGTTCATCCACGACCCGATCATGGCCCTGATATGTGAGGATAACCTTTACATATGAACTAGAGATTGTCATGTACCAACTACCTGTGTAAACTGCCATCATCCATGTCAATGGCGATGCAGCCGACCACCTCGCCATCCTGGACGAGCACGTCCATGACATAGAACTCGGTGAAGTGCTGGATGTTCGTGAACTTCGTCGAGTATCCATACAGAGTGTGGAGTAGGGAATGACCAGTACTGGAAGAGATGCGTTTTTGGTTTTTACGCTCTATCTATCATCACCACCATTATTTCAACAAAAATACGAAGTGTGAGATATTATTTAAAAGAAATAATAATATTAAACAGACATGAGAGAAGAAAGGGAGGCATTGTCCCTGTAGTGGGATAAAACTAGCTCAAAATAAACGACATTAAAATTAAAAAAATGGCCGTGAGCTCGATGGGACTTAACACTTCCCAATAATCTTAGTTTAACCCATTTCATAATGGGTAAGGTCACAGGGAGCAGTGGTGGCCGAGTGGTAACTGCCCCGACTTACGAGTTGTAGGTTGCAGGTTCAAACCCTGCCAGGCTCATTACTTTGTGTAATAAATTTCATCACCACTGCTCTCAAAACGGTGAAGGAAACATCGTGAGGAAACCGGCATGTCCTAGAACCAAATATTCGAAGACATGTAACATTCACCAACCCGCAATGGGCCCGCGTGGTGGATTACGGCCCGTCCCTCGCCTAGAGAGGAGGCCCGTGTCCCAGCAGTGGGAACATTAAAAGGCTGATTATAAGGTCACAGCAAATATTTTTGGCCTAATAAAATAATCATATAAGCCTGCTAGGGTTGTGGAATTTATTCGAAAGTCACCGCGGCCCTAGAACGCAAAGGGCACTAGAAGGATCACGGATTTTATGATTTCCCATACTGAAAAAAAGGACTTGGATTATGATCTTTAATCAGTTTGGGAATGGGCACCAATTATACCTTCATCATATACCTATGTAAATGTCATTATAATCAAATATTTATAGGTAAACGTGTAAATGGTTGAAGTTGGCTGTGAAAGTAGTTTCTACTACTGCTACATTTCCACTTGCAAGCAACTCATATGCAAGTTTAATAACATTGCAGGGCTCTATAGAGCGATTGCTTTCATTATACTTCGGTAGCACGCAATGTAATGCACTTGAAGGCACTCGTTTGCATATAGAAATGCGATATAAAGTTAAGTGGACTAGAGTACTTAAAGTATAGTTAAAACATATCGCTGGTTTGCCAGAATGACGGAACTAAAAATGATTGATTTAAGAGATTGGTATTTTGGCTTTTATTTGTGATTACGCTTCGAGTGTTTTGTCTCAAGTGAATAATGAAGAGAGAGAGAGAGAGAGAGAGAGAGAGTATTCTATTCTATTCTAATGACGTTGTCTCTTTCTAACGAAGCTGACCCGATATTGGCGTTGCGTCTCTGTTCACGATAAAATAGCAAAGATTTATGATTGTTTGGCATACAGAATTCAATTTGACAGAATTTTGAGTTACGGTTCTCGCAAACCAGTGATATATAATACCGATCAGCAACAGCACATGTTCTCTTGGCCACAGATTTCCCAAAGTTGACGGTTCCTCCTCCAAATGGTCGCTGGTATATTTTACCTTCTTTTGTTCTTGAAAACGGCATACCCATATTCTCCAATTCCAGTACACAATTAGGAGCTTCTCTGGTTAAGTAATGTATGGAGTCCTGTTGAAAATCGCATTAGATAATTAATTAAACCTTGGATTTATTTTGGAAATTACCATAGCTGTTATTATAATTTTAATTGATAAGCCCTGAAAAGCGTTATTGGGTTTATTTACGAAACAAACGTAATCCTCAAATCTCAAATTACAGGCACTCACCTTATTTAAGAGTTAGAGTACCTACTTGTGACCTTGTAATAAGCCTAGATTTAAGTTCATAGTTGTATGATGTAAATGCTGTTTCTTTTTGTGTGAAATAAATTTAGTATTATTCCTATTATTATTCCCTTTATTCGTTATACTTACTTATTATTTATTCCTATTATTATTATTTTTATTCTACCATAGCTACCTGCGTTCGTCTGTTTGAGGACTTAATGTATGCCCTGCTGCCACTATCAACGTGGACATCTACAGGTTCCAAACTATATACGAGTTAACCATCGACTCGAAATGAAGACGTTTGCCTAGTTTGACACCAGGCAAACGTCTTCATTTCGAGTTGATGGCACACCAAAGCAGTGTTCTGTATATAATCCGTGATTGGTCAGATTTAGGCCCTGTTTCACAATTGCCAAGTAAGTAAACCTTATCTGACAGATAAACATATAAACCAAACAAATTGAATAGTAGCTATTTTAAAATGCATGCCATATTAAATTGGTTATTTAATTTTGCCAGTTTATATTTTATCTGTCAGATAAACCTTATTTGATGATTGAGAAACAGGGCCTTAGCATTGATTATCTGTATGCGCTCACTAATCCAAATGGCTACTTCCCGTTATGTCACATTCCCGATTGGACAACATGTCAAAGTTTTTAGATTTTGATATTCATACATTACATCCATTTTCTCGTTTTGTCACCCTTTTTTTTAAACTAGTTCTTTGTACGGTACATTCAACTATAAAAGTTACCAAGTTTTTCACGCTCTTTTTATCACCCGACTTTCCCAGAGGTTGGTATATTGCTTTCTTAGCATATGTAAAATCCTAAATTATATACGTTACATGCATAGGTATGTACCATGGCAATAGCTGGTTTGATTGCCATGTGCAGCTTTCATCTATTTAACTTTCAAAACCGATAGTCCTAACCTTACTGAGATTGAATCAGACTGCGGAAGTGCAAAAAATCCAAGTGGTCAAGATTTACAATACAACTACCAGGAGACTAGAAAAATGGCGATGTATTTTCGGGGCTGGAATTGTAAGCGGCAAAGACTCACAAACTACCAGGATATCAGAATCATGAAGATATATTTCCGGGGCTAGAAGTACGAGTGTTAAAAATTCAAAAACTACCAGGATGCTTTACTTGTTTTTTTTTCTTAGGGCTGGGATACATTTTTAACATAAATCTATGACCCTTAGGAGTCAAGGAAAAAACAAAATAGCCAGAAAGAAGAAATGACGCTCCAGCCTCAAATACCCGAAATTACTGAATTGCGAAACTACGGGATTAACTTTCATAATGTTATGCCTTCCTGAAGCCAGTTCTAAAGTTCACGCAGACGAAGTCGCAGATAGAAGCTTATTTATTAACAAAATACAAAGAGCTCACCGGGATAATAATATGCTAGTATCACGAATTCAATACTGATCTAGAGGAAACTGAAAGTGATAATCAAAACACTTTTGACGCGAGCGAAGCCGCGGGCGGAAGCTAGTAAGTAGATAGAACATGAACGGAGGCATTTCTTTTTCCAAACAAAAGGTTGACCAAACGGGAAAGAATATAGGCATTTTCAAACAAAAGGTTGACCAAACGGGAAAGAATATAGGCATTTTCAAATGTTGACGAATCGGGAATAAATGTATGAAGGTCAAAATCTTGACCAAACGCCACTTGTGTTCAGTTGTTTTTAAAACTTTTGACATGTTGTCGTATCGGGAATGTGACATAACGGGAAGTAGCCATCCAAATCTCAGATTGGTGGAACGGCAACATACTACCATCTTCCGCCATTCTTTCGGAAGACGACGCGACAAGAAGAAGTGACAATAGTCGTTCGCAATTATTTCAATTTCGACGCCGTGCATTAAATAATCTATAAACTGGTCATCAATTATAAAACGGAAAGATTTGATTGTTTGTTGGTATTGAATAGGCTCCGAAACCACTGAATCGATTTGAAAATTTTTTTCACTGTCAGGAAGCTACACTATCCCCGGGTGACATAGGCTCCATATTTCCACGTGAATGGGAACTATGCGGGTGAAATAATCTATAAACTGGTCAATAACGCGCATCACCGTGTGTTGTGTAATTTATGTTTTTGCTTTTGTGATGTGTCTTCTTGTATTGTACTGAATAAATGTTTTTATCTATCTATCTATCTATCTTGTGTGTTTTTCGTGGTCATCCAGCTACCCAGGAACCTTTCAAACCTCCGAACAACGTGGAAGCCGGCTGCAGAAGAAGAAAACGTGAGTCGTACTCAGTTTTCTTTGTTTGATCTGACCCGTCGACCAGGATGAGCGTAGCGCTCCGCTCAATATAAAACTACCTTCGATTCAACCAGCGTTTTTTATTACAGTCCACTCCTCTACTCCACACATAGCATAGCATAGCTCGCGCAGAGGAGAATAAAAACTATTCCAAGCAAAATGCAATTTCGGCTCATTCGCTCGTAAGCCTCTGGGCAACATTTCTTGACACCGCAAATCTTGTAATAATGAATGAGCATTCATGATTAAAAGATTTACTTCTAAAAAAACTCGACCTCTTTGCACTTTTAACAAACAGCGGATCAATTCTGTAAACATTACATCGTCAAAATATCAGTTTAATGAGCTTAAAGTTTAATAGTCATTCCAACTTGAATTGTATATAGACTTGAATAAGTTCATTACCAACACACAGTCCAGAAATGTACGAGCCTCCATGGGCATCACTTTCCACCCGCTTCTGTTTATTATTAAATATAATACCTACCTTCATACATACATAAACTTAAGCGTTTTCTCCGTGGTGGAACTCCTTGGCAGAAATATAAATTAAATACCATTATCAATTATTATAGTGCTACCAGTAACTACCTGATCGCCGAGCCAATCTGATCCTTTGACCGTATCATAAAAGTGAAATTTCCAGTCATCTGCATGCATGCTTCCTAAAAAAAAAACGGAAAATTTAACGAAAGATAAAAAAACGACTGAAACAAAATTTCTGCTTGGTCTTTTCCCTACTATGTCGTGGTCCGCTTCCCGTTTAGCACACCAGTGTTTAACATCGAGTGACTCCCTAAAAATAAATCTTGAGGTCAGTGAACTCTTTAGTTTTTGGACGTAGTAGACGTGGCTATTGCTTAACCGGACTATCCTGTGATACCTCCAATGAATTAAAGGCCCCCAGTCAGGGCTAAAAACTAAGCTAAATAAATAAATAAATATCTTGGGACAACTCACACACGGCTATCTGATCCCAAGCTAAGCAGACCTTGTGTTATGGTAACCAGACAACTGATATACATACTTATATAATTTATAAATACATACATATTATAGATAAATAACACCCAGACACATAGTAGGGGAGCCCACGATGCTAAATGGGGATTTACTCGAGCGTCGGTGAGACCTATTGGGTTGCAAAGCTTAGGTGATAAGAAGAAAAAAATGTTATGTGATAATACCTTTTCATCGGTGGGGGAAGCGGCTATAGATTTTTAAATATGTAAAAAAAACTGTTGCATGGACATCCTCAAGCGCGTCAGATATTGATAGCATCAATGCCCTGCGTATTTTTAATAATGTACGTATGTTAATCTGATCGTTTGCATGATGAGGGTGGTTGTATGTAAGGGTTGAAAATGAAAAAAAATAAAAAAATAATCGGGCGCGTCAGATTTTCTAAGGGAGTGTTAAGTGCACTAAAAAAAGCTCTCATTCACTAATCTGACGATTTCGATGGGACGCAAACCCGCGGCCATTTTCATAATGTGCAAAAAAAAAATCGCCATTTTGAAATACTCAAGCGCGTCAGATTAAGATATATATGGTTCATCTTTATGTTCTAAACGTACTATCTCATAATCTGACGATTATCTAGAGGGATTCGCCTGATCTGACAAAAAAAAATAGAAAAACGGTTCACCCTAAAGGCCATCCCTGCAACTTCTCGCTAATTCCATTGCTTAAAATTGTACTTATGACATTTTTGAGCTCAAAATATAATTTATGTGATATTTTGAGCTCGCTGAGTTCAAAGAAATAATATTTCTATGCATTTGAGCTCTCCCAGCTCGAAAGTCTGATAGAAGTTTCATAGAACACTATTTTTGGAATTTTCAAACCGCAATAACTTTTGAGTGGATCAAGCAATTTTCACCCGTTGGCGGCATTCGACGCAGTTTTATCATCCTCATAAGTAATTTTCTAGTTTTAATTGATCGAACCAAAAATTTCGGAGTAATCCCGAAAAAACACTTTTTCGGGTTTCTTTCGTTCACGATATCTCTCGAACGAATCAACCGATTTGGACCAGCATGGTGGCAATCGACGTGGTTTTTTAAGCTCAAGAGCGGATTAGTTTTTTGTAGTTGATGGATAAAGCCGTTTAAAAGTTATTCCAATAAAACCACTTTAAAAAAGAAAATCTTACTTTATTTGAGATTTTTCAATATTTCTTAAAATCTATCAGTCCAAATCGGTTCAAATTCACAAGAAATTTAATTTTGAGGGAACTCTTTAGAACGCCGTTTAGTAGATTCCGATCGGTTTATTTGTTCAAAAGTTATAAGCGAGTCACATAGTCACACACATATGTACATACAGACATAGTGACAACATCGCGGGGGTAGTCAGGGAAGCTTCCTATGACCTTAAAACGTAGATTTTTGCAAAACGGGGTGAAAACAATAACTTCCCGATTTTTGAAAATCTTCGATTTTCTTAGCGGGAAGTTATTTTTTTTTTAATCATTGATCTTAATTAATTGAAAAGCTAAGGAAGAGAAAGAGTGAGAGAGGAATAGAAACGTGGAGAAGGAAATGTAGGCATCACGCAGCGGCACGCATTTAAATGTATCGACGAATTTTTGTTATTTCGGCTTGCGGAAATCGTCAGATTATATATTTTTCATTATTCTTGAATTATTTCCTTCAAAATAAAAAAGAATTTGGCTACGCTCGAGAATGTCGAGATGACGTTTTTTTTACAACTTGTCTGCCCTCCCCTTTCTTTACGTCACTCTCAAATTGTCAGATTAGTGGAATATACACTTTTTAGGATGTAATTAACTCACCCTACCTTAATCTGACGCGCTCGAGAATTTCTGATGGTCAATTTTTTTTTACTAATCTGATCCTGTATCCTTCACGGGCGGCCTTATATATGGGCCTCATGTTTGGTGGAGGTACTTAACCGGGTACAAGGTATCCCCATGTATATTAATCTGACGCGCTTTAGAAAATCCCGAAATCCCCGCTTGGGCTCCCCTACTAACAGAACAAACAATCATGCTCATCACACAAAGTTTGTCCTGGGTGGGAATCGAATCCACGACCTTCGGCTTAGCAGTTAGGGCCGCTAACCACTAGACGAACAGGCCCGCCAAATACTAAATTACTGTTCGCTAAGGGCATCCCCTGTGGGATACGAGACCTCTAGAATCTAGTAACGTGCACGGCGTAGACTATGCCATCTAGTGTTGCAAATCTGAAACTTTTGCGTTGTAAACATATAACCTGTGCTGCCACCTATACTTCCTGCACCATCCGTTCAGGGGAAAGTGCACGAAGTAGATTGTGCCATCTAGCGTTGCAAATTTGAAACTTATAAGTAAAATATATATTATCCTATAGTTTCGGCATGTTCCATATTATACGCACAACCCTTGGCAAGACCGGGTGTCCATTTTCTGGCTTTTGACTTCCCTTAATGAATGTCAAATATTTTCTTAGGCAAGAAGGGAACTTGGTAAGTAGTTGATGATCACCCATCCTAGGTCTGACCTCGGCAAGCGCTGCGTAAACATTAAATTGTTGCCACAAGCTCAACCAACTTTAGAAAACATAATATGCAGTTTTCAACTATCAATAAATTAAATAATAGTGTTCTGGTCTGTGTCACGTAAAATTGTGATTTCCTGATACGGAAAAGTAAATTAATTTTGTTGAACCCTTTGAACGGGAAGTGGAAAGTGGAAAGTGGCGCATCGGAAGCGTGCTCTCTACGCCATGCCATATCAACATCGCCATTTCTAGGTACAACACGCCAAAATGCTAGTGATGGGTATTAATGAACAAATATCGATAAATCTTTATCACGCTATCGTTACCAATATTCCAAAACTAAAGGAGATAAAAATTATAAAAAAAAACCAAATGAATAAACTAATTTTACAGCTCAAACTCGATTGAAACAAGAATTGCTTTATCGAACAAAGCGAATCCCTAAGATGAGATTAACATCACCACATGCCGCCTGAAAGCGAAAATGGCTTACGGCTTCAACGAAAACTTGGTTATTTTAGGGATATGGAAAAACACAAAATAATTCTAGCTAATATTATGCGAGTGCGAGTTTTTTTTTTTTTTGGCGGAATTAAACCGCTATAACACTAAACCGATATAAAAAAAAATCATTCACCAATGGAAAGCTGCATTATTGGCCAAAAATGATTAAAATGGGTCCAGTAATTTAAGAGCTTATTAGATAATAAACGAAAATTGGAAATTATAGTTGTTTTTCTACTCCACCGCTGTTATTTTCTAAATAATTTCGACAGTTGAGTCGTTTCTCTGAGACTCGTAGAGCTTCTTAGACTCGGCGTTTTTATGGTGGTCACCACTGTTAATTCTGCCTTTCAGGAGTTGAATTGGTTGGAATAAAGCCTCATATATGTAGCTTAAAATCACCAAAAATAATGGACGTGTATCAGTATTATTTATATCCTACTTACAACATAAATATCATTTATAAAAAAAAGTGGCTGGCTTGCCAAAAAAAAAATGGGGTTCACGGGAACACATTTTCCCTACATCAACTCCCAGTCGTATTTATGATTTGCCCATAAACAGACATAAATTATTACGATCTTCCTTCAGGCCTAATATTTTCAAATTTAAATGCAATCAAACCAGAAAAATATTCATTTGTAATATCCGAAGGCTGTTTACAGATAAATCTCGAGAGATAGAGAGTATCGACAGTAATTCTTCTCACTGAGTTGCCTTCTCTACATTAAAATTATAACTAACTTAGGTACCCGTTGAACTAGCGTTAACTTTTTCCAGTATTTCAGTTGATTTAAAGTTATTATGCCATTCGGGGCGGAGACAAATCCAACAAATCAAAGATAAGATTTTAGTTCTTTACTTACCAAGAGCAGCATTCATGCCACCTTGAGCTGCAGTGGTATGGGATCGAGTAGGGAACAGCTTGGAAACCAAGGCTACTGAGAAGCCTGCTTCAGCCAGACCAACAGCGGCTCGAAGGCCAGCACCCCCAGCCCCAATGATGACACAGTCGTGCATGTGATGATGGATAGTGTAAGAGGCTTCACGGTAGGTACCTAAAGAAAATAATTAAGATAGTTGTCGAACATCATTGATTCAGGTATTGATTTTAAATATTTTTAATTTGATTTGAATTTATTTAAATTGATTTGAATTTATTTAGTTTAATTTTAATTTGAATTTATTTAATTTTTTAATTTGATTGTTTGTGTAGTATTTATATAGTTTTAATTAGTTTGTATTCATTTGTTTGTAATTTTGTATTTCCTATTGTATAATTTAATATTATATTACTTTTTCTAATATGGGTTATGGTACCTGAAATAAATAAATTAATAAAAAAATTACATTGTTATTGCAGCGAAAGACCACTAGACATAGGCTTACTAGAAATGCCTCTTCGACCGGTTCTGTGTATCTCACGTTCAACCAACACCCTTCTTCAACCTTCACCAGCTGATAGATCCACCAAGAAAGCCTTATCATATCTGCGTCTTTCGGCTACCCTATAAGGTCGACTAACTATGGAGTTTTTTATCCGCGCTTCTACCTACTTTTGTTAATGGGAACTAGAGTTATATGTAATGTTTATAGAGTGTATTCTTTTAAATGTTAAAAAACAACTGCCCTTCAAAAATGTATTTTCATGGGCAATTGAAATTACACTTTTTGACTTTGCCTATCAACTCTGCGTGCTGCCGACCGCCAGTTCAGTCACTTGGAAAATCATTCATTTCTCTTTTATCTTCTCTTCATTGTCAACTCGAGTGCTTTTAAGTCTCCTACTGAAGCTTAATAATCTTAAACGGCGCAAATACAACAACCTTATTGGGAATTATGTATTTGAGTCGTTTGGGGTTGAAACACTAGGGCCGTGAAAGACGAGCTGGCCTTTTCTTTAGTCAATGAATCAGCATTGCCATTCAACGTGGCAATGCGGCCAGTGTTCTGGGAACTTTTCCCGTTGACAGCGATGTGGACGAATTTTTCGATGCCCTATGAGTATTTCCTCCTTTTTACTCCGCGTGTACATATATATATATATACATATCTTGTTTAGTTTTATTTTGTAAATATTAAGATTATGTTTTTAAAAGTGCCATAACTTGGTTGAAATAAAAATTTTACATGAAGCTTAATTAATTGCAAGCGACAATGTTGCAGCTCCATGTAATGTCATCTCTGTCAGCATGCACGCATAGGCTTTCATCATTAGACACTGTGGCACTTTTTGTGTAACGTGCAAAAAATAGTGAATGCTGGATATAAATCTTAAATATTTGTTTCTTACTTTTAAGGGGTATTTGAAAACGAAGTGTGTTTGAAAATCGACAGATTTTCTGAAAACAAACAAAGTAAATATTAGTGTAGATCACAGATGCTGCAGGATGGTGCTGGTGGGTGTCGAAATAAATCGCGGGACAATGGATGTACTTGTTTTATTGCAGAAAACGAATTTACATATGTCTGTGCGCTAATAAAAATTAGGACGTGCGCATCGACTCGCGGATGGTGGCAGACTAGCGGGGCCCGCAATGACAAGCAAGTCGTTGGGTCCGCTTTACATAAAATCTTATAACAGGTAAGTACGTTCGATACACACAAAGTATTTTCGATGCCTACAAAATATTCTTAACTATAAATGAGCGTGTCGCTAACATTCCCCACCCCAGTGCTGTCACAGCACTCATCACTCAACGATATAGGAGCGACGCGTGCTGCGGATCGACGCCAGGTCCTCGAGCCAACTTTCACCTCCACTAACCTGATACGGCCATCCTTGCCGGGAAACACTTCTGTAATGATTCCCTTTGGCCATGAGTTGCGAGGAGAATTCGGGTCCACAACTAAAACCAGGTCACCAACCTGTAGCGGCTTCTGCTCCACATGCCACTTTCGCCTAGGTATAAGTTCAGGTAAAATTTCCTTTACCCACCTGTGCCAAAACATGTCCGCCAATCGTTGACTTGTACGCCAATGCCTACGGAGATATAGGTCGGAACTGTCAAACGATCCAATCACAGGCAAGTTGGATTGTGTACCTAGAAGAAAATGGTTTGGAGTGAGGGTTTCTACTCCATCTGGTGCGACTGAAACGTGCATCAAAGGACGACTATTCACTATATTTTCTACTTCCGCTAGTAGTGTGCCCAACACTTCGTCCCTTGGTGCCCGTTCATTTAAGACGACTTTAAGTGATGCTTTGACGCTGCGGATCATTCGTTCCCACGCCCCACCCCAATGGGGACTGGCGGGAGGGATGAAAGTCCAGTCCATCCCATTGTTGACACCTACGTTACTTAGACCCTCCCGGTCAAGGTCCTGCATAGACCGTTGGAGTTCCTTGTCAGCGCCTCTAAGATTGGTGCCATTGTCTGAGTACAAGTGACGTGGCCAACCACGCCTCGCTGCCATCCGACGCAGTGCCATGATTAGAGAATCCGTCGTAAGGGAGGCAACGGTCTCAATGTGGATTGCGCGCAACGTTAAGCACGTGAAAAGGACACCGTACCTCTTTTCCCTGCGTCTGCCTACTGTGACCTCCATTGGTCCAAACAGGTCCAACCCGCAGTATGAAAAGGGGCGCTGATGATGAGCCACGCGAGCCTGAGGTAAGTCGCCCATGCGAGGAACCTGCGGCTTACACTTATTAATTCGGCACACCATACATTGCGACACTACAGTTTTTACGGTAGGCCTAAGTCTTAATAACCAGTATTTTTCCCTCAGTTGATTCACTACTGTTTCTTGGTTGCCATGAGCCGCCTTTATGTGGTAGTGCCGAACAATAAGTCTAGCTACAGGGTGTCGCCCATCCAATATTATAGGTCTCTTTACCTCCATAGTGACATTTGCAGCAGCATCGATACGACCGCCCACACGAAGCAAACCATGTTCATCCAAGAACGGTGAGAGAGTAAGTAACCGACTAGTTTTAACTAAAGACTTACCTTTTCGTATCGATACGAACTCGTCAGCGAATGATTCTGCCTGTGCGTGTCTTAATAGCAGGTACTCTGCTCGCTCCATCATCTCCACGGTGTAATCACTGACAGGTATACCTTTCAGTTTATCAACGAATTTTAAAACGGCAGCTGTTGCTCTAAGCAGGCGCAGCCAAGAAGAAAACCGTGCCGGATCCGGTACCGGTAGGTTGGCAGGGATTACCTGTACAACGGCTGTAAGTACCGCGCCCACTTCGTCCGTGTCCGGGTGGATGACGTCTTTCGGCCATTCCGAATCGTCAAGGTACAGGAAACCTGGACCAGTGATCCACTCAGTGTACAAGGTAGGGTCAAAAGTTTCCCTTGTAGCCAAATCAGCTACGTTAAATTTTGTAGGAACATATCTCCATTCGTCTACGCGCGTCAATTCATCGATCTCCCCAAGACGGTTAGCTTCGAACGTTTTATAAGTTCGAGTATTGTTACGAATCCAGTGTAAAACCGTAGTGGAGTCGCACCAAAAGTACCGACGCACTGGAGATATTCTATGTTCCTTCCCAATAGTGTTTGCTAACCTTGCAGCCAACAATGCTGCTTGAAGTTCATACCTAGGTACTGTCAATGGTTTCACAGGCACCACTCTGCATTTACTCACGATAAAAGAAACATTAATTTTACCCATTGTTTCCCAACGCCAATAGGCTACCGCACATAATGCTTTTGTAGATGCGTCGCTAAATATATGCAACTGTAGGTTTACATACCCTGGCTCACCCGAGTCCAAATTCATAGCACTACTAGTGGCCGCTACGGTTTCGTAGCCGCCGGTAGCAAGACGAGAAGACGGCGCTGACGTCACGCTAATATAATCAGGACTTGACGCCAACATTGACTTGAATGAAGACACGCCCGCACTTGTAATCGTAGCACTGCTAGCTACCGCTACAACTTCGTAGCCCGTAGTAGAAGGCTGCGTAGCACTGTTAGATGCGAGCGGGGTGGCCGAGGGGGGCGACGTTGCATCTGCTATCTCGTTCTGATAACATTCAATCATTGCGTGGCACCGAGGAATGCGAATATTATCTATAACTTTAAGTAGGTTAATCCATTTCTTCCACCTGTCGTAAATACTGTCAGGAATATAATCGTCCCATGCAATATTTAAACGCCAGGTGTCTTGAAGCATGATTTTACCTTGAATTGTGAAGGGAGCAAGAAAACCTAAAACATCAAAAATTGACATTATTACCCTCAACATAACCCGCTTCGTCGGTCGTTCATCACCCTGAATAATGTTTTGCGGGATGCGCTTTAGGGACACGTCAAAACCAAGCTTATCTTCTGCCGGAAACCAAATAAGTCCAAGTGTTCGCTCACCTCCATACTGCTGTCCGACTTTAAACTTTACTGCACTTGGGCCTAAAGTCTCTTTCGGCACGCTGTCTAAAACTGCAACGCTGTTACTCGTCCAGTTTCGAATTTCAAAACCGCCATTCCTGTGAATATCGCTAATATTTTTAACTAGCTCACTCGCCGTGGCTTCGTCCGGCAGACTGTCAATATAGTCGTCCATGTAGTGAGAGTGACAGATCGCATTGACTGCGGCCGGCAACGATGACTCATATCGCCGGGCGTTCTTGTTTTTAATAAACTGAGCAATAAAGGGTGAGCAGTTAGCTCCGAAAATCAAAGAAGTCATAACATACGTTTTGATTTTTTCCGTAGGGCTGCTCCTCCATAAAAACCTTAGAGCGTTCTGATCTTCAGCGTGGACCTTGACCCTTAGGAACATGTCCTTTATGTCACCTGTTACTGCGATTTTTCTCTCCCTGAAGCGCAGCATAATACCAAGAAGTGATGACAGTAGGTCGGGCCCAGTGAGTAAATAGTCGTTAAGACAAGAACCATTTACCTTACCAGCAGCGTCGAAGACCAGCCGAAGCTTGCTTTTATTAGGGTTGTCAACACCAAAATGTGGTAAGTACCACGTGTTCGATGTGACGTCAGTATCCATCAGTTCACGTGCATAATCATTGATTAGCAAATGATCAACACGTTCCTCGTACCTTTTAGCAAAACCTGTATCCCTATCCATTTTCCTTTCAATACCTTTCATCCTTTTCAGTGCATTAGGGTAGGAGTCCGGCATCCTACGATCTGCATCCCTCCAAGGTAAGCCAACATGCCAGCGACCGTTAATGAGCACTGCGGAGCGCTCCAGCTGGGCGATGGCACGCACATCATCAGCATTCTGTCGCGGCTTAGCAGATACACCCATCGCGTCCAAGGCAAACGAGCGTCGGACCTCATCATGGATTTCTTGCAGCAAGCTGTCATCCTGTGAAGTGGCACTTACCTCCTCAATCTCCGTGATGTTGAGCGCAGTTTCAGCGCTGCAGGTGTGATGGCCGGCTGCAGAGGAACGGGCGGCGCTCCGCGACACACACACTTTTCCATGCACGCACCATCCGAGGGGGGTAAGTGTAGCGGACGGCTCATTTAGTTTACCTAGCTTTATTTTTAAAGGTACTAATAAATGATAATTATCTTGTCCTATCAGTAATTCAGGCTTTGAGTTAGAGGTACATAATTTATCTTTAATGCTCATTAGGTAGGGATAACTATTACAATCAATAACAGATAAGTTTTGAGCAGGCAAACATAATTCCTTTACACAACGCATTCTAATATTATGTAACTTGTCATCATTAGTACCAGCTATGTTTACATTCATAACTAACGACTTACAAACCAGTTTGTTATCAGTCCACGCTCCGCGCACTGTTAATGTTTCACTACGGCCGCGCAACCCGACGCGCTCAGCGAGCCCCGCACTTATAAGCGACACACTTGATCCGTCATCAAGAAGCGCGGTGGCGTTCACTATACCGGTCGGTCCATGCACACGAATAGGCAACACTTTCAACAACACTTTATGATCACTCGCGTTAATATGCGTTATTGTCTCTGAAGCTACCGTAAGCTCGGTTCCTAGCACGCCATTTGCGTTCGCCGGAGCTGAAGTCGATGACTCATTTTTATCGCTGGTAGCGAGCTCGCGTTGATTACTTGTAGAATAATGCAGAAGGCGATGATGATCTTCATTGCAGCTGTCTTTATCGCACACAGGTGCTGCGCAGGTTTTACGATCGTGTTTTGATATTAAACACTTGTAACAAAGACCGTGTTTCTTCACATATTGCCATCGAACTTTACGTAGTGCTTTCTTGAATTGCTTGCATTCCGTGAGGTTGTGCACTGCGGTGCGACAAAACAAACAATTAGCGTTACGTTCTTCGCCTTGTACTAACACGGTCTGTGTGCGTGGAGGCATACTATTTTTATATTTCGAACCGTGATCGCTTCGCACGGTCGTGAAAACGCTAGCAGTGGTCGAAATCTTCACGGCTTCCTCATTTAAAAAGTCAGATAAAATCACTAACCTAGGCAATTTTCCTTCGGTGATTATTTTGAAACTATAATCTGACCACTTTGATATAAGCACTGTAGGCAGTTTGGACAGAATTATTGAAGCGATGTTAACACCTTGCAGGTACTCCTCACGTCCGACTGCTCGTACTGCTTCCACGACATTTTGTACCTTCACAGCAAACGGAACGATGTCTTTATGATATTCCTGTTGCAGAGGCTGGAGTTTCTTTATCTCATGGAATATTCTCGAAATGATGCAGTCAGGGTTACCAAACCGTAGCTCCAACGTCTTAATTACTTTTTCTGGCGACGTGGCGCTAATAAACAACGCGGCGACTGCATCCTTCGCCTGCCCTCGTAGACACTTTCTAAGCCTCCAAAGATTTTCTTTAGGCGTAAATTGACATAACGCCGTTGATTCGTCGTATGCTTGCTTGAAGAGAAGCCAATCCAATTGGTCACCTGAAAACTCAGGTAAGTCTTTCGGTGTACTCATACGGCTGAGCAAACTAGCTTGAGGCACGTTGTTTGCACAGTTAACCGATATATCCTTCAAAGTACCAGCCAACATGTGGACCGCTGTATTTAGCACAGTCACGGTGTCGTCGAGTGGCGGCGGCACTGCGCCGGGCAGCGGGCCGGCCACGTTTTCAACGTGGGATGAATGTACTTGGCGACTCAGCTCGCCCGTATAAATTCCTTTCTCGGGGGCTTGCTGCTCGATTGTAGGTTCCTTGTGGGTACTTTGGTGGGCCACCCATTCCTCTAGCTCACTTCGAGGAAGCTCGTTTCTATCGATTTGTGAACTGTATCCTATATGTTCCTCCTCGTCGCTGAGTGCTGCCAATTGGGCCTCCAGGTTCCTGTCGATGAGCTCGATTTGAATGTTCGCTTTCTGTTGAGCCGCTTCAAGCAACAACTGCTTTTTCTTCGCTTCCTTAGATTTTTGAGACATACTGATAGATTTTTGAGAACATTTGCTGCTGTGCAATGTAGCTGGTTTTTCAGGTTTTGCCACGTGGGGCAGCGGTTCCGATTTTATGCTACTACCCGGTACGTCGGAAAATAACCGTTGTGGGAGTTTGGGTTTCTCCTTAGAAACCACAGTTGCAGCTTGAGCATTGTCTGCAATTTCCTTTTGTTCCAGCAAATCACGCTGCTCCTGCAGCATTTTTGCTCGCCGCGTCCTTACACATGGAGTTTGGAACATCAGATCTGGCTCGAAGTACCACTTTGTAGATCACAGATGCTGCAGGATGGTGCTGGTGGGTGTCGAAATAAATCGCGGGACAATGGATGTACTTGTTTTATTGCAGAAAACGAATTTACATATGTCTGTGCGCTAATAAAAATTAGGACGTGCGCATCGACTCGCGGATGGTGGCAGACTAGCGGGGCCCGCAATGACAAGCAAGTCGTTGGGTCCGCTTTACATAAAATCTTATAACTAGGTAAGTACGTTCGATACACACAAAGTATTTTCGATGCCTACAAAATATTCTTAACTATAAATGAGCGTGTCGCTAACAATTAGTGTTGTGTGGTAAATATCTATCACAGCTGATCATAATACAATCATTGAGACACGGCAGAGAAGACTTACTGTCCTTATAGAATACTTATACTATAAAAATACTGAGAATTAAATACGATGTTTATCATTTTAAAATAGAACCACCGCCGTAGTCTCTCTGTTCGCAAAGGTGTTAAGGCTGTGAAAAAGATGGATGAAAATAGATTACATGTAGCGGAGATGAGAATGTTGAGATGGATGTGTGGAGTAACGAGAATGGATAAAGTGAGAAATGAGTACATTAGAGGTAGTTTAAAAGTGGCGCCAGTGACGGAAAAGTTGAAAGAGAACCGCTTATCTTGGTATGGTCATGTGAAAAGGAGGGATGAAACACATGTAACTAAAAAGGTTATGAATATAAATGTTGATGGATGGAAAGGGAGAGGTAGGCCAAAGAAACGATGGATGGATTGTGTGAGGAGTGATATGAAAGAAAAGGAGTTAGTGATAGCGTGACGGCTGACAGGACAGAATGGAAGAAAAATACGTGTTGCGCCGACCCCAAGTAACATGGGATAAGGGCAGGAAGATGATGATGATCATCGTTTAAAAGATGTGAGAATAATCTTTCGAAATTCTTACCTTTGTAAACAGAAACATGATTTCAATTAAATAATATTATTATAAATAATAATATTTTGTTCGTATTAAACGTCAAAACAAAACTGTTTGACAGAAAAAGAAAACCGTTGTTTCTTTTATTATGTTACGATTCATTTGTTTTTGTTTTTTTCGACTTGGCCAGGATGGCGCCCGGCCGAGTAAAAACTTTTTCAAATAACTTAAGCAGCATGTCCTAGAACCAAAAATTCGAAGACATGCGACATTTACCACCCCGCACTGGGCCCGCGTGGTGGATTACGGCCCATTCCCTCTCCTAGAGAGGAGGCCTGTGTCCCAGCAGTGGGAAGGTTAAAAGGCTGATTATGCTTATGCTTGTACTGCAATTAAAATTCCTAATTTGTAATTTTTGCATTCCTTTTGATTCTTAAAAATAATTTCATAGTATTAAAAAAAAAGTCTTGAATAAAATAAACATCTTTTACCCAGTCGATTTCCATCAAAATCTTGCAACGCGTTCAAGAACGGCTTTTGAACGGAAGATGTTACTTGCCCCAAAGAGATAATTATGATCAAAGCCGAAAATTGTTGAAATACGTCAGAAAATAGTATATTTGGTAGGGTAAAACCGGGATAGATGCCACACTTTTTGAAATCATTTTATATCTCCCAGTATCAAAATAAATCAATTATAAAACTGGTAAGTGCTTTGGTTTTTATCTACTTACAAATTTATGAAAAGTAAAAAACATTATCTTTGATACTTCCAAAGTATTTTAGTTGTTTTTGCGGACCTCTACGTTTTGAGACATATATCCCATATATGGGATTGTTGCCTAGTAAATTATCTTAATATGGCAACAATCCCATATATGGGATTGTTGCCATATAAATTACGTTTAGGATAGACGACCCCCTGAAAAACAGAGCATCTATATCCTTCTCATGCAATCGCTCAGAGACATGAGACACGCTCCACTTAGGGGTAGTTGAAAAGTCTCCCGTTAGATAAATAAAATAGCATACGATTCTTCTGCGAAACTAGAGTAATTACAATCGGGGCACCTGTACTACTGGGACATCTATCCCCGCTTTACCCTATTATTATGCAATTATAAATTCCTAGCTTTCGTTTAATGTGATGCAGCAAGCCGTAGAATTTATAATTTCCCTGTGTCATACAATCCATAAACCACTATATTTGACACTTTTTGACCTATGTAGATGAGACATTAATATAATGAATTTGGGTGCCATTTTGTGTTTCACAGTATCGAGCGAAGCGTTTTATGATGGATGTATAAGTATTACATAGAAGTATCTGACTAGTAAATTAGCAACAATTTTGTTGGTATGCCTTATTAGTATTTTCAAAATCCTTTTCAAAATTCTTTCACCAATGGAAAGTTACATTGTAAGCGAGTAACATAGGCTATATTTTATCCTCGTATTCCCACGGGAACGGGAACTACGCGGTCGAAACCGCGGGGCGCTACTAGAATACAAATAACTTAATCGTCTACTTAAATTCGCGTTCGTGTATTGTTATCAAAGTGGCGCGTGGCACAGCAATACTTTAAGCTGTTGAGTCATCTTCATCATCCACAGCCCAGTCGCCTATTTCTGGATAAAGAGGCGGCGCCCAAGTATCACGACATCGATCTGTCCCGTGCACCTCGCAAACAATTCCCACGCAGGTCATCGCTCTACTTTGAGAGAGGTCGCGCCAATGCTGCGTCTCACGGCACGCGGTCGCCACTCCTCTTGGTCAGAAAAACCGTCATCGTTGAAACGCCTAGTTCAACTACTATCATCCAAAGTCCAACCTTGCCCACTGCTGAGCCTCTCTTTTCTTTTGTCAATCCCTACGTTTCTGCGACAGCCTAATCCATGTTCTACCCACGACAATAATATCATCTGCCCATCACGCCGCCGTCAGTTGATTTAGCAAATAAAAATCCCACAGAACGGCAGTCATTTAGTAAAAACGTACCTACATACATTTTCTAAATCGCAATCCACTTTACAAACCCAAAACAAGTTAAAACAAATGAAAAAATGTATCCTTAATCAAATTATCACCATCGAATTGCCTAGCGCTTTGCAAACAATTTATTGAAATGTTTTAAAAGTTCCGTACCAAAATGGGAAAAATATTTTTGTCATAGCTGCTTAGGTATTTCAGGATATACGAATGCTAATAAAGCGTTAAATACTTGTCTACGTTACATAAAAAAAAAACGAAACAATAAAAAAGACAACAGCCGAAACAAGGGTTTAATTTAAAGTGAGATAATTACGTCGACTGAGTTAGTGTGGGTAACATCAACACAAATAAATAAAATTGAGGTGTCTCTTTATAATATAACATAACAGCTGTTTAATAAAATGCATATAAAAGCAAATACGATAGGTCGGTTGGTTAATACGATGTACCTATAACATATAACATATAGGTATATATGCGTCCGTTTATTCCGGCTTATCGCTGGAACGGCAGGACCTATTTTGAATTTCAGTTGCAGATGGTTGATTTTTCAGGAGGTTACTTTTATTTGAGAAAAAAAAATAGGGTTCCATTCAAACATATGAAACCCGTGTAAACACTATTTACGAGGGTGAAGCCGCGGGCAGTAAGAAGCTAGTAATATCATATAAATTAAGCCCTTCATTTTTACACTACAAAACATACTTAATAAAATTAAACAGGTATCTGTTTAATTTAACTACCCGTAATTTACTCGTAACTAAGAATGGCCGTAAATAAAAATACCACTCCGTCCTTATCCCTGGATTTTAATTTTATAAAGCGTGGCGATTAGTGTAAAATTGAAACCATTAATCTTTGGTAGGTATTTTACCATTTTCAATCAAAATAATTTAATAACTCAAAGTCAAAACTTTTATTTCAATTAGGTCATCATTAAAAGTTATCATAATTACGTGACTCTAGCGTCCATTCGCAAAGGTAGATACTTATGGAGAAGAACGGACAAGAAACTCCATAATTACTCTTTTCAAATAAATGTTTTACAATATTTGGTACTTATACAAAAAATATTTCATATATGTGAGGACGATGCACCAAGTATATTAGTTATAGAATAATATATAGAATGATAAACCTTTATCAAAAAAACCTTTATTAAAAACCCTTATCATTGCCGTGGGACCTTCTTTTTTCATTTTAATATTTCACAATAACATGTATTGCACAAACATGTATTGCCGTGGTTGGTGAAGATAATTCGAAACTTCAAACGCTGCCATTCCCAATCACCTACAAGCACTAAACTACCTTTGTACAAACTAAACACATCAAAAGTATCTAGGGATCAACATATATTTTTGCAATAACTTTTCTCCTGATTGATATTAATTAAAATTTTCTTTAAGGATTCATCAAATAAAGTGTTTTCGTTTGTCACAGTAACGATAAACCAAGTCACCTTTGCATTAATAAAGAAATTTGCCATTTTCCTAATAAAGGGATTTTTGACATTTGAACCACTAACATTAAAGTTCGAAAAAAAGACTGAAATAACAGTTTTCTTTAAAATTTTATTGGGTAACTTAAACAATTAATAATCCGTGTTTCTACCGCGAACACTAACAACACAAGAACATCGGTTTGGCATACTCAAAATGAGTTCATCCAAATCACGCTGTGGAATGGCCGCCCATGTTCGTTGCAACAACAAAAAAAGGTCTTCTTGCGACTGGATACCCTCCATATTCGGCAGAGCTCTTCGCTTACCTTGGCTGAGCGCCATGGAGGACGGTATCGCTGCACCACACGGAGACAAGACCGATACATTCAAATCTTAACTCGAAGAGCTCCAACAATAACCGCCATGATGTTAGCCGTGAGGCTTCATCACTCTTCAGGGAACTTAATTAGCGACCAAACAGTCAGAAACCGCTTGCATGAAGTGAACCTTCATTCCCGAAGACCGCTACGGGTACCACCTATAGCAATGCACAATCGTAGGATTCGATATCAATGGGCTCTTGAACACAGAAATTGGGCAGAAGAACAATGGCGTTTCGTGTGCTTTTCTGATGAGTCTCGTTTTGGTATGAGACCGGATACAAGACGTATACGACACTGGAGAACCCCTGGACGCCAACAGCGATTAAAATCCTGCCAGGAAGTCCATCCTTATAGTGGTGGAACCATCATAGTATGGGCGGGTATTTGGATCGGCGGAAGAACTGAGTTGATTTGGATCAGAGGCAACCTCAACGCTCAAATTTATGCTGAGACGATTGTATCAGACGTCATCGTTCCTCTACAAGTGCAAATCGGTCCCTTATTTCAGTTAATGCATGATAATGCACGACCGCACACCGCAAGAGTTGTAAGACAGACTCTCGCCGCAGCTAACATCAATGTCCTGCCCTGGCCTGCTCAGTCGCCAGACTTGAACCCGATTGAGCATGCATGGGATATGCTACAGAGAAGAGCTCTGCCGAATATGGAGGGTATCCAGTCGCAAGAAGACCTTTTTTTGTTGTTGCAACGAACATGGGCGGCCATTCCACAGCGTGATTTGGATGAACTCATTTTGAGTATGCCAAACCGATGTTCTTGTGTTGTTAGTGTTCGCGGTAGAAACACGGATTATTAATTGTTTAAGTTACCCAATAAAATTTTAAAGAAAACTGTTATTTCAGTCTTTTTTTCGAACTTTAATGTTAGTGGTTCAAATGTCAAAAATCCCTTTATTAGGAAAATGGCAAATTTCTTTATTAATGCAAAGGTGACTTGGTTTATCGTTACTGTGACAAACGAAAACACTTTATTTGATGAATCCTTAAAGAAAATTTTAATTAATATCAATCAGGAGAAAAGTTATTGCAAAAATATATGTTGATCCCTAGATACTTTTGATGTGTTTATTTTTACAAGAAACATAAACAATTTTACGGTTAATTAGTTGAAGGTGTTTTTTGTGTGCAACATTTTAAAAGAAGAAAAGAGATCGCAATAGAGGTATGAAAAAAAATGCAAAATTATTGTTACGCTTGACGACTTACCGCCTTATTCCAAAACAAGGTTTTTCTTTAAACCAGGTTTAAACCATTGAGCCAGGGTTTGTAATTTGAATCTTATTCTGACATGATCAAGATTCTAAATACAAAACCGAGCTCAATGGTTTAAACCTGGTTTAAAGAAAAACCTTGTTTTGGAATAAGGCGGTTAAAGTTTAAGTCTCTATGCGCGGATTTGCTACGGGGTACGGGGGGCATTATTCTAATTTTTTTTTTTGCGCGTGAGACGACATATAAGACAAAAGCAATGATGCCTCGAATCAATTTCACATCTACGGAGTACACCGATATAATTTTGATCTATCGGGAATGCCAGCAAAACGCAGCCCTTCTCTCGGTATGTTTATTTTATGCAATTATATTATAGCTAGCCTGTATTGTTCCACAGCTGGGCAAACTTCTTCTACAAGTTGACCCGCCTTCGCCATCGTCTTCATCGAAGTTCGCAAAGCAGTCATCATCATCAACAGCCTGTTGCAGTCCACTGCTGGATATAGGCCTCTCCCATTGCACGCCACTTAGATGTATTTTCGGCTTCTCGCATCCAGTTTCTGCCAGCCGTCCTACACTACGTTTGCCGAGACGCGGTCTTCACTCTAGAACTCGTTTACCCCAACGGCAATCAGTAATCTGAAATAAAACTAGTTAAAGGAGATAGGCAAACGTAGTGTAGGACGTCCTCAGGCACGGTGGAGTGACGATTTGCGCAGGACGGCTGGCAGAAACTGGATGCGAGAAGCCGAAAATAGATCTAAGTGGCGTGCAATTGGAGAGGCCTATGTCCAGCAGTGGACTGCAACAGGCTGTTGATGATGATGATGATGATGAAGGAGATAGGTGTAAATATTACAGCTCCGTCAGTAATTGGATTATTTATTCCTTATGTCTGCCGCTAGTGGGCGACTTTGTCGCGCAACCCGTTGAAATGTAAATAATTTATGTAATAACCTACTTTTACCGTCTACGTTTAATTAAAGTGCTATGATTCTGCTTAATTATTTAACAATTCATACTGCTTCGGAAAATGTTTATCTAGACAAATATTATAAAGAAGAAAGATTGATTGGTTTGCTTGTTACGATTTCGCTCAAAAACTGCTAAACCGATTTAAAAAATTCTTTTTCCGTTAAAAAGCTGCATTATTAACTTAGAATAGGCTTTAAGTAATATATTAATTTTGAAACATAGAGATCAATACTCAAACCAAAATAACCCAAAGAAGCAACATTTTGTTTAAAATTTCATTATTATTTTGACGTGCGCTGAGAAAAGTATTGATCCTTGTAAAACTGTACTAGGTACATGATTAAACTACTCATTAATCATCATCTGCCTAGCCTTTTTCCAACTATATTGGGGTCGGCTCCCAGTCAAACCAGATTCAGCTGAATACCAGTATTTTACATGGAGCGGCTGCCTACTAGACATCAACAACCAATTAACTGGATAACTCGGTACTCTACTCGGCAAGACTGGAGTCAGATTTACTGCCTTCTGACAATCCGTAACGACTGCCAAAGATATACAAATGACAACCGGGACCAATGGCTTAGCGTGTTTTCTGAGGCACAGAGGAAACTCGGTATGTTAAGATGGTCACCCATGGTCACCACAGACCAACCTTGACAAGCGTTGCTTAACCTTGAAGATCAACCCGGGCAGCTCTTAGTCTTTAGCCACGAGCTCCTCTAAAGTAGTTATTACTACTTAGGTATAAAATGTCCGCAATAATATTATGTCTAACTATTATGTTGCACAATGACTGCTTTTTGTTTAAATTATTCAATTTAAATCCAATAGTGATCATTTTAATATCACGATAATTAACCCTCAACCATTTAAATAGTTTGATAATTATATGTATATGTAAATTTCACTTTAAATTATTCAAATCGGACCTTTCATTTTATTTTTAACCGACTTCTAAAAAAGGAGGAGGTTCTCAATTCGGATGTTTGTATTTTTTTTATGTTTGTTCGCGCATAACTTCTTTGTTTGCCAACCGATTTGAAAAATTCTTTTTTTTTTGTTGGAAGGGGTATACTTCCCAAATGGTCCCATGAAAATTTTATCGAAATCGTACAAGCGGTTTTTTGTTAATTTCAATAAATGATAGCAAATCTGTCGGGATAGCTGAAATCACATGTTTGTTTATTGTTTACACTAATTTACACCACGTACGCTGTGATGGGTATGTTTAGCTGGAAGTGAACCACTAAAAAGTGAAAAATAAAAAAACTTTTTACAAAAAAATACAGCCGACTTTTAAACAAAAAAAAACCAAAAAGTACAAAATAACTTTAATTTCGGAAGTCGGTGTGTTCAAAAACAAAAAAGCAACCAATAACACCGAGTTCTGAAATTAAAGTTATTTTGTATTTTTTGTTTTTTTTTTGTTGTTTAAAAGTCGGTTGTACTTTTTGTAAAAAGTTTTTTTTTTTTATTTTTCACTTTGTATTATTTGTAAAAGTTTTTTTTTACAGTTATTATTATTATATACTAGCAGCAACCCACGGTTTCACCCGCGTAGTCCCATTCCCGTGTCACCCTGGGGGATAGTGTAGCTTCCCAACAGTGAAATCATTTTTCAAATCGGTTCAGTTGTTTCGGAGCCTATTCAATACAAACAAACAATCAAATCTTTCCTCTATATAATATTAGTATAGAAAAACGAAAGTTCACTCACTGTTTAATTATGAAATCTCAGAAACTATTGGATCTGTGAAATGAAATTTAGCACGAATATTTGATAATAGAAAAATCTAGAAAATAGGAACCACCGTCTAATGAAGGATTTGGGAGGAAAGGAAACTCCCTTAATAAAGGGATGAAAAAGGGGTTGTAATTTTGTATCAGAAACTTATTCCTTGGGCAAATATATTTGAAACTTGGTAAGTGACCTGAGTGAATTTAAAAGTTTTTTAGAACTACACCCAAAACACGATTTAGTGGGTTCTATAGTTTTTATGGAGGAAAATTATTTTTTAGGTTTATAAACTTGAATCTTGGTAAACATACAAGAGTAGTAATAATTACTCAATTAAATTACCAAAAATACCCCCAGGGATTTAGTTGGTGTTAATTTTTATATGGAAGTACTTAATGCTTGGTACGATGAAGTTGAAACTTGAAACACGGCATTAATGATTTTGATTAAAAATTTAAATAAGATGTATTTGGGTTTTATAAAATAAACTCCTAAAGAGGTGCAAAAGGGTTGATAAAGTTTTATCCCCAAAAAACTTGATTACCCCTTTTGCATCTTTTATTTTTTGGACTCCATATTGCTTGCTTCAATTCACTGGTTTTTTTTTTTAACTTTGCACCATACTAGGATTTACTCCTGTATCTTGGATGCGTTCACAAACATGAATACTCACATACACAAGACAGACCCGGAACAATTATCTGTGGGCCATACAAACATTTGTTCCGTGCGGGGAACGAACCCGCGACACGTAGCGCAGCAGCCGAACACTTAACCACTGCGCTAACCGTGGCGTTTAATATTCGTACAATCTAAAAAGGGTATGACTGAAAGGGAACTAACGACTTCCACAATCACCAGCCAACGGGGTGAAGGACACAACAGTTCAAGGACTGAACTTGAGAATAAAGGCGAAGTGCTAGTGCATATAACAAAACAGTAGAAAAATTAGTGTCTGTACATTGAATAAAATCAAAAAAATAATTTCGGCGATGAAAAAGGAACTAAAAAAAGAACCAAGCTCAATACAGCATCAAAATTATAAGCAAATAGCAAACAATATAATAAATACATATCGATCGATAAAGTGTGAAATTCACGAAGAAAAATGTTTATTACCTAGGTTAAACCTATTATAAAGCTATTTGCGTGATCAAAAGTCCTGCACCGAGTAAGAGGTCAACACTTCATAAATAACTTGGCAGCACACTAGGGTTACCATGATAAATCTGAAAAACAAAAAACACCTTTTTCAACATTTCTATTTTCCATAACCTTATACATTTACCTTATACATTGTTTGCTGTACATTTTCAAAATTTCAATACACAATTATTATGTCCATTATTTTATCATTATGTATGTAGTACCTACCTAGATTTTAAACAATTAAAAAAAGAAAACCACCACCAGTACCACCATCAGTACCTACTAACCAAAGTAAAATACGAGAACAATTTTTAAGAATATACCTAAGATGAAAACAGATTCTTCCCGCCTACAGTTTTCAACTATTCAAAAGTTACGCTAATGATCGATACATAATTTACAACTACGAGTTTTGCGATATAAAATTAATCTAGTAAACAAATTTTAAGTAGGTAGCAAGAGGACAGGTTCCCCCTCATAGTACTGTGACGTCACTCATTGAGAGATCAACGACAGCGCGACTGGGTGCGGCGAGAGAGCCCTCGCGCGTGCGCAAACGGTAGCCTGAACTGACGCAGCTAAAATGAGCCATTTTGTGAACTTTATCCTCACAGCTCTTACATGTTGGGATAATTCTATTCGCGAAAAATATATAAACTAACTGGTCATATTCTCCATAAATTAAAATATATATATTGTTCTAAAAAGTGTTCCGTAAGTGAAAGTTTTAATTTTGAATTAGTAGTAGTAGTGATACCGGATGGCGTAACGACACTCCGCAATCCACCGATATACTGGGCTACAATAATTACTATACAGTAGTACTATCGCGTCCACGTACCGTCTGACTACTGTGCTAAAAATAACTCCGTTAACTTCTAGTTTAAAAACTTCAAGTTTAAGTCGTACTTTAATTTATAATTTTATAGAACTTAGTGCTCAAAGTTCTAAACGTGAATTAATCGTTTTAAAAATGTTTGACTCAATTGTTTCGGCGTTAGCTAATCGTATAGTGGTTTTCAAGTGCTAGTGGTTTTTGTGAGTGTGTCGTGAAAAATCAGAACAGTGCCTTGTAAAGAAGTGTTAAAGTAAGAAATTCAAAGTTTACACCAATCTAGAATAATTTGGTGTCACTATTGCACTTTAACGGTGAGTTTGCGGTATGTTTAGACTATTGCGGTTTCAAATAATGATAATAATATTATATTCTATTATTTAAAGCCGTAATACGAATTGTAGTAGTTCATATGCCAATTTGTAAGTGTATGTTATATAATAAGTTATAGCTATCTTTTTATGTGCCTACGGATTTTTTTATATAATGTTGGAAGTGCATATAGGCTCCTAAACCGGCCAACAGCCCACATTTCGATGAAAGGATGTGTTTTAGCAACACAGCATCCGATCTGAAGGGGAATTCTCCACAATTATCTCAATTTTACGTATACACCTTAGTGCAACAATTTATAGTGTCTATAGCTGTACACGTTATTACGAAAGATTGAGCTCTCGAACTTTTTAAATATTTTATGAGTTCGGCGTTTAAACAAATTTTATTATTTATTTTTAATAGGTTTAAATATTTGTTTTATTTCCAGCGTTTCTTACCCACCAGACTGAATCATTTTGTGACTTTAGACGTAGATTTTATTTTTGGTAGAAATCGTTTCCAGGCCAGAATTTGGGTCTATTATTTAAATCTAGATAAAAAACTAAATCAATTTTGAGTGCTACAAAATTGTCTGGTTTTTATCATTAATTTACTAACTAAGCTTTAAACTCAATAATGAAAAACTATAAAAAATAAAATAAATCTTAATTACATTTATGTGTACTTATGAATATAACTGCTATTGTTTTAGAACCTTTATTTTAAATTGATATTGTCCAATCGATAATATCGAAACCTATGCTAACTTCACACATTTTGGCTACCATATTGGTGAAGATAATTACGTAACTGTACTGCGGATATTTTCATGACAGTCGACTTTTTACAAACAGTTCACAGCTATTCTAGTTCTGCGGACTGCGGTAAAACTGAACTCTGTAGGGGTATTCGTTAGTTTTGGCGAATATTAAAATGCTTTTGACCGATTTGAATGTTTGCGCTTGCTACATCGACGGAGATGGTACTTTTTATGTTTCTATTTTATTCCGTCTAGTTCCTTTTTACAACATCAATATCTCATCCATAAAGAGCATCTCATCGGCCCTCTTCCACCATAGGACATTTAGAGGCACTGTAGGTTACCATCCCTACCTTGTAGCTATTCCACCAAATTCGTACCAAGCGTTTTCAATCATCTTTTATAATGCGCACAGCAAAGGAGTGGAGTGAACAATTATTGTTCTATTTGAAGAAAAACAAATAAATATAAAAACGGGCTGTCATATTGTTGCGTCGGATCTGTTTCCTTGGGATCCTTTACTTTTTTGAATTTCCACCAAGTTTGAAGAAGATGCACCGACATTATTCTGGTCAGCGTTTTCACGACGAATCTATGTTCTATTGGGAAACATTTGTAAATATCGAAAATCTATGTAGCTATATTACGCAACGCAGCAAAGCGGTTGATAAAAATACTGCTATAATATAAACGTCTAACCGAAGTACTAAATTAATTACCGCACTACATCAAATATTTGTGTCGAAAATCTATATATTGGTTCGTGTTCTTAGAACACAGCTTAAATAGAGAACTAACTGAATGGGAAAGTTCTACCTTACTTATTATGGATGAAGAAAAATATACCGGGTAGACCTTTCTTAGCTTAGTTTTTTGGAAACATAGGCAGAGAATAAATGCGTTTATTTTTATCTCACTATTATTCTAAGCCACATTGAATTTGAATGTGTAATCGAGGAGACAACTTAACTGAAATACAAAATTAGGATCTCATTATAACATTTACTGAAGAAAAAAAATCTGAAAGTGAAGTATGAGACGTTGTATGAGACTAGCGAAAAGGACAGGAAAGATGAAAGGGAATCATGTGTGTTGGTATGGGTATATGACCAAAAGATGGATGCAGTGTTCGTATGAAGGGGGAAAGGAATGGTATTTAATAAGGAAACAGTGACAGTGGTTGACAAGTCAGAATGGAAGAACAAAACGTATAAAAAGAACTATAAATATTCTAATGAGGTCATAATTTCGTATTTTAAAAAGACTAGATATTCTCGTTCCAATGCCATTTTTGTACAACTCTGCCGTTGAGACGTGATTGTAGCTTATAAGAATCAAGTTCTCTCGCTAGTCAATAAAACATTAAAAACACCAATTTGTGATGCGTGGTACTTCCTGGTTGCGCCACAGTCGCATTTTGAATCAGGGCGATTAAGAATAAATGCACATAATGTTCATTCTTCTTTGAGTGCCATCTTCTATCGAAGGTTGGCGACCATCATGGCAATTTGGACCCTCGACACAGCAGCTCTAAATAGGGAACGTGTGCTTTTGTTGTACCATTGGCGCAGATTTTTAAGACAAGATGTTCTTCTCCTTACTGGACTTCGTTTCCCCTGTATCTTCCCCTGAATTATAAGTTGAAACAGGTCACATTTCGATCTGCGCATAATGTGGCCAAGGTATTCAAGTTTTCGCCTCTTGACAGCATTAAGAACCTCCACCTTTTTCTCCATTCGTTGCAACACTGTTTCATTTCGCACTTTATCTCTCCAGGATATCCTTAACATTCGTCTGTAAACCCACATTTCGAAAGCTTCCACTTTTTTGCACATGGCCTCTCTTAAATTCCAAGCTTTGACGCTTTACAGAAGAATGGAGAAAATGTAGCAGCGTGCAAGACGGGTACGAATTTTGATTTTCAGATTCCTGTCACATAGAAGTCTCTTCATCTTGGTGAAGGCCCCACGGGCTTGTTCGATCCTACATCGAACCTCCAAACTGTGGTCAGCTCGATCGTCAATATGTTCATTACTGTACCTACTTAATAAAGAAAAAAAGTACAGCATCAACAATATGGTTATACCTTATACAAAGACTCAACTCTAGTACACTCTCATTTGATTATGTATATTAATATACATAATCATGAGAGTGATGTGTGTGCAATTATAACTAATCAACAATTTATGACTTAAGTCATAAATTGTTGATAAGTTATAATTGCCGTTTTGGATAAACATTTGAGATAAAATTTTGTAACTAAGTCTACTAACCAAGTCTTTTTATTTAGCTAACTAACCCCGTATTAAAGCAATAGAGTACTTAAAGCTACGAATTAAATTCATGTGTCACACATGTCTGGCTCACGAATGTCTGACTTTTGCAGTATTTATCATCTTCAATAGAACAAACCATAGACGTACAATTGTTTACCATTGAGTTTGTAAATAAATAACATATTTTTTGCAGGGTTCGCAGTGGCGCGGCTAGGAAGCGTGCTTTCTGGCCGCGCCACCGATATTTTTAAATATCTCACCAATCTTTCAAGTACTCTTTTTTCTTTATTTAGTATAATAATTAACATATTATGTACTTACATTTATACTTATTAACATATTAACATTTAAAAAATACCACGCGAAGTAGCAATAAAAGTAGACCCCTTGTTTCCTTATCGATAAAAAAATGTTGTACAGTCAGAGTCAAAAGCGCGATTACGGTATCCTAAAACTAAAGTGTATATTTCTTAATAAAAGGTATTTAGCTCACGAATCATTTAATTACACAATCAAGATTAAATCAGTTTTGCTTCGAACAGATAATAATACAATCTAATTAACTTTGTGAAAATTACTTTCTAAAATCAGTTTTGCTCGGTGCAGACATTCTGCTCGATTAATTGCGCAGTCAACAACTATTGCGCAGATTCAAGGAACGCTAGAGCGATGCCCTCAGCCTCAAAAACTTTGTAAATTATAGTACTCCTAGCTGCATCGGACTCTAGTTCAGTTATTGACATAGGTCAAGATGCTTCACCGTCATTACAATAAATGATCATATTTTCTGCAAGTGGGTAGTTTATTTTTATATTTTCAACTATAGCTTCTCTAATAGCTCTCTAAACATGTAGCTTTATACCGTTTAACGGTAAAACGGGTTGGATATAAAATGCAGAGGTGAATTAAAACAAAACTTTTATTGAGATTTTCAATTAACATAATATTTCTTAAATAACATCCAATAATAACATTATAGAGCTATTTGGTTTAAAAATTGGAGTTATTTTGTTAAAATCAATATTTATATACATAGTTATAATGAAAATTACAATCGGTTTTATCCACCCCGTTTTACGGTACACTTTTGATTTTAAACTGCTTTAAAATCTTGTTAGGTATTGCTATAATAAAAAAAATACATATAGTTTCAAGAATAATTATAATTTTGGATTTCCATTCTTCAAAATGGAGCATGGAGAAAAAAAAAACCAATACGATGCACTATAATTATATATACTCACATACTCGAGTTACGATTGGTATTCGGCTTTCTACACTACAGAGCGCGCAGCCTTATATGCAGTCCTGAAGAGATTTTGAACTGTTTTTCTTTTTTTTTTCTAGTGTAGGTATGTACAAGGTGTAATTTTGAGTGACAACGATATATGTACTTATTTAATTATTTTTGTATCATACAACGAGCGAGAGGGGCTCGTAGCTAAACGATAACGACCGCACCGGTCGATCTTCAATGTTAAGCAACGCTTGCCGAGCTCAGTGTTGCTGTCATTTGTACCTCTTTGGCAATTACGGAAGACGAACAAGTAGACTTACCCAGTTATCGGGTTTCGGAGGTCAGATAGGCAGCCGCACTACGTAAAATAATTGTATTTAGCCTAGCCAAATCAGGAGCGAAGGAGGAGGAGCTCGTGGCTAAAGAATAACAGCCGCACAGGTCGATCTTCAAGGTAAAGCAACGCTTGCCAAGGTTGGTCTGTGGATGGGTGACCATCTTAATATACCGAGTTTCCTCCGTGCTTCGGAAAGCACGCTAAGCCGTTGGTCCCGGCTGTCATTTGTAGATCTTTGGCAGTCGTTACGGATTGTCAGAAGCCAGAAAATCTGACACAAGTCTTGCCAAGAAGTACCGTGTTCCCCAGTGGGTGGTGGGTTGTGGAGGTCTGGTAGGCAGCCGCTCCACGTTAAATACTGGTATTCAGCTGAATCCAGTATGACTGGAAGCCGACCCCAAAATAGTTGGGAAAAGGCTAGGCAGATGATGAGCCTAGCAAAATCCGGTTTGAACCATACATATAATTACCATCCGTCCGGGTTTCCTCGGATTTGTCCTAGTTTGGAGGGTATCCGGGGAGCATCTGGGTCTAGTTTTCAAAGGTGTTCTGGTAAAACCAAATTGATTGAAAATTTGAAAGATAAGCAACAAATTGGAACTATGTTAAAAATTCATTCGTAATCGTAAGCAGGATACCATCTTTCGTAAATCGCAAAATAGCCGATGCTAGTTTTTATTGCAAACGAGGTATAACAGATTATTAAAAAAAAAAAAAAAAACTGCAAAAGTTTTTTTTTATTATTATAATGTCCTTTTTTCGGGTCTTTCCGGGGAAAATATCATTCATTCATTCATTCATTCATAATGTCCGGTTTTTAAGATTTTGTCCGGCGTCGGAAATTTCGATGATATGAGCCCTAAACTGGGGAAACCTCAATTTTACCCTTTGAACGATTGTGTAACCAGTTATATAACACAATAAGTACGGACAGCTACTTTGCAGTCGTTAATAGAAACAACCACACCCAAAACGACGAGAGTTTTGATCACAAAATAACACGATAAACTCGAGTAAAACACTTTATCAAATGGCGCAAATATTTATTTATCCTGCAATGTAAATGTGCCAATCTTGCAATCTAAATGTGGCTTCATAAACGCGCGCTGAAGCGTCTCGACCACTAATTGAATTACAGTTAAGCGTTTGCCATCACATAACAAGTCGAGAAAGAGACGAAGCAATAGTAAATAAAAATAGAGAATCGTTCACAATATACTCGTAATACTTTCAGTCCATTCGTCTTTCTCTGTTTTTTCTTGCGTCGATTTGACGCAAAAGTTTGACCTGAGAATCTCTGCTGTCGGTTTAAAAAATGACAATATTTATGTCATTTTTGTGCAATAATGCAGCAAACCGGCTAAATACATATGTATGTAACTCAGTCATTATACAGCGTTACATAGGAGACAGTGCGCAAATTTTACGTATAGCAAGATATTTTAATAAAATTGCCAAGTATTTTTTCATTTAACATGTTTCGAACAAAATAATTAAAAGTGAATAGGATCATACTCTCTTCGATATTGTTTTTTTTCTGAAGTAATCGTGTATAAACAAATTATATATTTATATATATATACTAGCTGACCCAGCAACTGTTGTTTTGCCATATAAAATAAAGATAAAATTTAAGGGTATCCCCTTTTGTTATTTAAGGGTATGAAAAATAGATAGTAGCCGATTCTAAGGCCTACTGAATATGCATATAAAATTTCATAAAAATCGATCAAGCCGTTTCGGAGGAGTATGGTAACTAACATTGTGACACGAGAATTTTATATCTAAGAAGATATCTTGTCTATATATATATATATACAGCCAATGAACTGAACGGATGATCTAATGAACTATTAAACTATGTTATTCTGCCTTATTAACGGTGTAAATTATTATACTCTGTATTAAGTACACCACAGTGTAATTTATCATATTAGTTACAGATTACTATCTATTACCTACCCTATGTCCAGGCATATACTGTCCATGCCAGGTTGTCTGGAAGAGATCCCGGAATGCGACAAGGCCACCCATTGTATGTGTTTTAGTTTTAAATCTCCTTTTGTGTTACTTGTACAATAAATAAATAAATAAAGATTACAATTATTAGTCGAAACGTGGCTAAAAATTCTGAATTATAGCAAATAAAACCAGACATTAGAGCTCGTCTAAGTTTCGCCACGTGGACCAGCGCAGCGCTGTTCTCGTCGCATAGTTTGCCATAACGACCGCCTACAGAAAAGCGCAAGAATATCTATGATATAATTTTATTTTGTGAATACTGCCATCATATGATATAACTAGCTGAACTTCGTCTTTGTCACATAAGACAGAAAAAAAAAACTGTTTTTACAACATTTTTCATTTATGCTCCACTCCTATGGTGCTCCCTCTATAAATGGGTTATCCAATATTAAAATATTTTTTTAAATTCGAATCAGAGTTCTTTCGATTAGCGCGTACAACTTAACAAACAAACTCTTAAGTTTTTAATTACATATGTAGATATATAATAAAAATATTAGAATATAATATAAATAGGTAGTCTTTATCGTACACAATAACAAATTATAAAAGGAGCAAGAGGCTAGCGAAGGGAATTTTCATGCAGCTTTAATGACTATTAAAATAATTTATCGTACGATAAAACAAAAG
Source organism: Hecatera dysodea (assembly GCA_905332915.2). Lineage (NCBI taxonomy): Eukaryota > Metazoa > Arthropoda > Insecta > Lepidoptera > Noctuidae > Hecatera > Hecatera dysodea. The sequence goes on from HG995286.1 coordinate 2,741,722, forward strand.
AGATTGTTATAATAAAACTAGATAACCCGCGCAACTTCGTCTTTGTCACATAAGACTGAAAAAAAAAAAAAACTGTTTTTGCGATATTTTTCATTGATGCCCCGCTCCTATTGAACATAGCGTGACGTTATGTATAGCCTTATCTATTACTTTATTACTAATATTTTGTGAGTCGATTTAGATGAAATAAAAGCTAGATAAAATTCCGGATAACTTGTATTTATATATTAGTATACTTAGATTGTGTTCAGAAATATATACAAAAATACTCTTTGGCCCTGCTTTATATTCTGCATTCAAAATAGTCATATATTTCAACTAAAGTAAGTAATCTGAAAGTCCATTCATGGTGTTAATTAAGTTGCGCTGCAGTACACGGTCAGAACGCACAAAATATCAAATCTGCTTCACAGGATTAAATTCACAACAACACAGCATCCATTTTGCATAACGTTCATATCACAATAACGAATCTCGCCTGTTGCTCCTGTGTGTGTGTCAACATGCCTCCCCGGCATGTTGACACAGAGCATCTGGGTTAATTGAAACATAGAGTCTCCAAGCCAATCAGGGAAGGCTCAACTCGACTCCATTGTATTTATAACTGGATGAATATTAGACTTGAAACGGACACCGATAAGTTGAGAAAATATTTGTCAAGTTAATTTCAATTTTGTCATATAAACGGCCAAGCCATTCTTAATTGCTTATTGTAAACAAAAACACCATATTGCACAGAATGATATTAAAATTCCATGCATAACAGCATTAGAGCTTTCCTCTAAAATTAAACTAGTTTACCCCTCACGAACTAAGACAAGAGGCCAAATGTAATATATTAATTATGTTTGCCTGTGTTAAGTTTACAAATATAAGGTATTTAAAAGAAGGCGTGGTCGCCAAATAAAAAAAAAAGAAATTAGTTACTAAATTCGGGCGCCATAGAGATTGCACACAATCATGAAAATAAAGATTGCCGGAAAGAATTGATCGGAAGAGTCAGACTTTTAATCTGCCGATGGGAGGCTAAATAAAGAAATAAAACAATCGAAATTCTTTTGTCCTTTCTCTACTTAATGGCCCGTATCTTCATATTAATTAAACACTATTAAATTAAATTAAATTAAAATTCATTTATTTCGGAAACCAGTCCATATATCTACTTAACTATAAAATTTGTACTATGCAAATCTTAAATTTTTGGTGTTATTAATATAAAGAGGTGATATTACTGTATGTAAGAGGCGATAATATGATAAGCATGCCCTGCATGCTTCATTCTCAAAGACTGTTTATTCATAGTCGTCATTAGTTCACTCACGCAAGTTTTAGTAGTTTGTAGGCAGCACACATACGTAATGCCTGCCTTATTGCAGAGGACAGTGGATGAATGAGCAGTGGTGATGAAATGGATGAATTTCATCACCACTGCTCTCAAAATGGTGAAGGAAAACATCGTGAGGAAACCGGCATGTCCTAGAACCAAAAATTCGAAGACATGTGACATTCACCAACCCGCACTGAGCGCGCTCGGTGGATTACGGCCCATTCCCTCTCCTAGAGAGGAGGCCTGTGTCCCAGCAGTGGGAAATTCAAAAGGCTGATTATGCAACAGTGACTGCCATTTATCAATGCCATGAGGGACACTATGAAGCGAGCTGCAACTTACGTGTGGAATAATTTCAGTTATTTCCGGCAGCCATTGATAATTTTCCATCGTTGTTGTTGGCACTTGTCAAATTATTCTATTGTTATGTATAATGTAGTAATGTCAGTCCGGTGTATGTGTATCCCACTATTTCCATTGAAATATAAAATAGCAAAAGTGGAACCAGCGTTTTTTACAAATTATATCCTATTTAATCTATTCATTAAAAGTTTACCACTTTTAATGAATAGATTAAATTTAAAACACGACTTCTCGGTATTCGAAGAAAATAAATGGAGAACAAATTAATAATCTGCCATTGTTTCAAATAATTCTCCACTACATACTCTACAGTACAAATCACACAAAGTCATCTCGCAAAACTAATAATTAAAAAAGCCGCATCAACTTATGTTTAAGTGTTTGGCTTAAAATTAAAACAAAACTTCCTCTGTGAATGAGGCCCAGTTTCTATAATGGTAAAATCAATCAGAATCAGGCCCAGTATTTCTATCAATAGAAATAGTGGGATACACCCTGCCAGTCAACTGGCTGGTATTACAACTTTATCTACCAATGCCACTTTAAAACATAACGATGGTAGTGATATTTCTTTCGTTATTCATTAAATATCATTTTATTGCATTTTGCATTATGTTGTTGAATGTTGTAGCCTACTTGCTTACAATTAATTACATCATGAGAAATAACAACAGTCAATTTATATTGTAGTTCTTGTATTTGATCATGTTTCATTTTAATCGCTGTCTCTTTCACATCGAATTGTCGTCGAGGTGTTCGCTGTGTCAGCCTCATTTGTTCTGTTTATCGGAGCGGAATGCTTAGGCAAGACAAAGCTGTGTCGCGTTTCGCTGCACATGAAGCCTTTTATAAACCTACTAGCATCGCCCCACGGTTTTCCCGATCCCGTGGGAATATGGGGAAATATAGCCTATGTTACTCAGGGAGAAAGTAGCTTTCTAGTGGTGAAAGAATTTTTGAAATCGGTCCAGTAGTTTTCATATAAATCAAAAGAAACTGTTAGTGTGCATATAAATCAAAAGAAACTGAATTGTTTTAACACCATGTGAAAGTAGTAGCGACTAGAAAAGAAACAAAAGAAAAAAATCAAACGCCTGTTTTTTTACAAAAATAACCTGAAATTGCCCCCAGATTACCCCTTGCTAACCGTGATTACTGGACAGTACCATTCCCTTACTTACCGTGATAGCTGACCAACAGCATTTTTGATGACATTACCGCCCCGCGGCTACAAGTGGGGACGCACAGTGGTCAGCGGTAATAGTACACGGACAAAGAAAAATGCCAGGCGATTTGATTCGTCTTAAAAATTCATGGATAATTAACCCTAATGCTACACTGTCATGCCAGCTAGAAGGCTTGCTGAATACTTGAGGGGGAAACGGTTATTATGATTCGTTTTCATGTAAGTGGCGTGCCCGTAGCGATTAGGATAATTCGCGTGGTAGGAAAATAGGGATGTTTCCTGAGTAAAAAATATATGATTATGTTTAGTCCGTCAGTTAGACTATAGAAAAATATTGGACACGTATTTTCCTTTATCAAATCTATATAAACTGACGAAGATACAAAGCATCAAGATCAGGAGGGGGGCTTGTGACGTTACGGCTCGCTAAAAATTGTAGCGAGTAGTGACGTCACACGAGTTTTCAACGCTCTGTATCGTCTTCATTTTTTGTCTACGTGAAAAAAGAAAAAATACGTGTCCAATATTTTTTGGAAATCTATCTAACGGACTAATTAGATTTTCTTAGTCAACTACCCTATTTGTAGGAGTAATTGAGTTTTGTAAAAAAAAAAAATTGATTGAGTGAGGCGTTACTTTGCGTAAATCCATTTTAAATTTGACGTGTTGACTCGCCGACCGTTGAGTAGCGACCAACTAAACGGTCGGCGAGTCAACACGTCCCCTGAGGATGCCTCGTGGAGAGGCGAAACACGTGTCGGTATTGGTGTTGGGTTTTGCTTTTGCCTTCCTGCATGTGCATAAAATCGTTGCATTTGCCTTGTAATCTTGCATGTGCATAATATAGCGGGCGGGAGGGAGGTGCATACCTGCAACCCACAAATATTCGCGGAAATTAAAACTAGACATATTATTTTCATTTTCAAATTTTGTAAAAAATATTATAACGAAAAATTGGCGTGACTTAAACAGACAAGAATATAGTTATGTGTTAACACTTATGTATATTTTATGTTACTTCAGAAAAACAATCCTTCAAATCATCGGCAAACACTTTTTTGTGATTTTTTAACGAGGTCTGTGGCCGTACTGCGAAGTACCAATGTTATCAAGATTCAGTGTGAGGGAAATGGATAGAGTTATTCGTCTTGTGTAACTCCGTCTCTCTCTGATACAGGAATCATGATGGATTTAAGACGTCATGGTAGGGCTGCTGACTTCTAAACACAGTTACAACAGATAATATAAAAGTCACGAAAAAAATTAAGTCTTCGAATGCAAAACCAGTTCTTATGAAGTCGGTTAAAAATCAAACAAGTTTTCTTATTCAAATAATACAACATATGCATATGCTTTTTGAACTTAATGTAACATTTGAAACAAAATACTGTTTCAGTTGAAAAACGAGAGTTTTGCTACAATTATAATATCTATTTTTTTACATCTTCTACATAAATTCATTTTACAAAATGGTAAACAAATGATAAAAAAACGCAAATCCTGAAAAAGATATTTGCCATGAGGCAAAAAACGGAAATCCTGAAAAAGATATTTGCCATGAGGCAAAAAACGGAAATCTTAAAAAATACACCTACAGTCAGTACATTTTGTCGAGTTTTGTGTGTCGGTGCTCGATTTTCTAGAGCAATTTAGGGGTTGCTCTTATGACTTGTAACAAGTTATAATTTTATTTTTAATCTACCAAGCTTTTACTAGAAATAAAATGTTTGCTGAGAAAGAGAAAAAAATGAAGTATCTTTTACTTAGCACACGAGGTTGTCGATATGTGAAATGTAGACCCGATGGACAAAAGCTTCGACCTATCGAAGTTGGCGTTACGCGGATGGCTAAAGGGCCTGATACAGATAGAAGTACTCCTCGATACGGCTAGTTTAGTGAGAGGCTCCTTTTTCTGGAGCCCTAACCACCGGTAGCTTGAACCCTGCTCCCGACACCGGTGGAATACATTTTTTTTAGTGTTTTTTTTTTAAATTTAATAATATCATCTCCATACATATGTATATATACATAAAAATGAGTAAACGAAATGAAATGATAGCATAATCTAAAAAAGTAAGGCTGAAATAATTCAATCACGGAATCCTTTTACATTGGTATGTATATGCCACACGTCCGCAAATAAAAATAAAAGAGACGATTTTCCCATCCATTTTCAGCAAATATTGAATAATTAGCGAATAGCTCGCCCACAACAACTCTCTCAATGTGTCACGAAAATACGAACAATAAAATCAGCTGTTTAAATTATTAGGTACCAATAGTAGTACCAACAGTACATGAGTTTTATTTACTTTATTACTCCTCAACCTTTTTACTAAGGTCAGTATTTAAGGGAGATGCGCTGTGTTGGTACAGAAACATAAAAAGTACAATGTGAAAGAAGCCTATGAGTAAGCTAAGTTACAATGTTGTAATTAGTAGCAATGACCTAAATTTAGGTCGTAAAATGACAATCGCAATTATCTGTTTGTGGCACATTTTTCCCACCTCGTTACCACTGTATTCAACATAAACCACTAGTTTCCAATTAAGGACGGAAAACATTCATAAATAATTGTTCAGGTACCCACGAGCAAAATCAAAATTACAGTTGTTTTATTGTTCCGCATTCGCCCCAATTTACAGCCCCAATTAATTTACAAATAAAAGAGAAAATTGAGTGTTATGTAAATAAGTAAATAATTTAAATTTGACCGTACTCGACTACAATTGTAACAGTGAAAAAAAAAAAGATTGATGCAATGAAGGGATATAGAATTTAATATATAATCATTAAAAACATTCATCTTGAAACATTTGCTCAAAGAAAGTCATTTAAATTGTAATCCCGTAAGGCAGAAAAAGTATTATAATCTCGTTTCTTCTTCCTCTAAAACTAAAACTATTCACGCGCATTACACATGACATGGTTTCAAAAACACTTTGTTAGTAGGTTATTTTATTTTAACTTTTTTTTTTGTTATTTAGTCACTTTTATAACCATAATCCGTATGGTATGATGGGGGATCATGACCTAAATATTCTGCTTCACATAATGTTTGGGCCATGAACTTGAACAGACTTAACATGAAACATTTATTAAAATGACCACTAAGTAACAGTGTGCAACAAAAATAATCCTTATAGCTCTGCCTGGGGAACAAGATACATAGCGAGTGCCTTACTAACTTAGGTATTGAGGATAGGTATTGAACCCGCATCAATACCTGTGTGCAATGCTCCTTTTTCCTGACCTACATCGGCCAGGATAAAGGAGCATTGCACTATTGACCTGGCTCCTGTACAGAGTTCCGCAGCCGTCGGGGTCAACGACACATAAGGCCCCGGAAAGGGTGGGGGGGAGTTTGCGCAGAGGCTAGCTGAACTATCAATCATATTAATACACCGTGTACGTCCATACTAGGTAGATTAGGGACCCAGTCAACGGGGAATATGCTTGCAATTTTTTTATTAGAAAAATCAAATACTTATGTATTAGCTCTAGTAATAATAGAGGCTGTAGGTTGCTTAAATCAGCCGAGTGTCTAGTGAGCAATATGCTCATCGAGTTTCATACAAATAGATTTTCAGCGGCATAAAACCTTGTGTTCTTACAAAAAAAAATACAGTTAGGTACTAACTTTGTAGGGATAATTTTACTAAGCACTATTGTGTGATATTATTATGCACTTGCGTGTTATAGTTCGCTTTATGGCCCTAAGAACGATGTAATAAGGCTCACTTTACGAGCAAATGTGTTGAAAACAATATTACGTCATAGAAAACAGCATTTTCGCGAGAGAGACGGATATACTCGTATTTGTTTAAAACAATTGCATCTCGTTTAATTTCAGTCAATTTTGATTATATTTTCATTGTTAGCATTGTATTTTTAGACAGTTTCTAGACTCTTTAGGTTTGTTTTTCATGCATATTTCATATTTTTCATCCTAGGAAGGCATTTTTGCCAACTAATCGAGCCCGCCACCGCGTGTTCAGTCCGTACAGCCTCACACAAAGCTATTGATCACCGCGCCTACATTTATACGAGCAAGATGGATTTCCAGCCGCGATACTTGGCAGCGCCATCTGTGTAAACTCGCCGCATCACCTAGTTGAAACGACTACTACAGCGTTTCAAACCGTTGAAGTCTAGTGAAACCGTTGAAGTCAGTTTGTACCGCGTACAACAGATGGCGCCTCCGAGCACTCAACGTTCGCCCAGCAATACATTTCAGTGAAAATTAAAGGATGAAGTTTTCAGCTGAATATGCATAGATGACGTTGTTTACAAAAACGTTGCAGAATCGTTCAACTGCGTCTGATAGATGTCAGGACGTACGACGCCGAACATTCATTGTCACGTTTTAGGTTTTCGCCACCGTGTATTTTCTTTTTCTTTTCAAAACGAATAAAACGTTTTGTTACTTAGCTGTTGACGGTTAATTATTCTATTCATTACATTAAATAGGGTAATTAACTAAAAAAATCTAATTAGTCCGTCGGATAGATTTCTTAAAAATATTGGACAGGTATTTTTTCTATTTTTCCGTAAAAAAAAAATGAAGACGATACAGTGCGTTGAAAACTCGTGTGACGTCACTACTCGCTACAATTTTTACCGAGCCGTGACGTCACCACCACTCTTGATATTTGATGATTTGTATCTTCATCAGTTTTTACAGATTTGATGAAAGGAAAAAATAAGTGTCCAATATTTTTCTATAATCTAACTGACGACACACGAGTGACGGCTAAACATAATCATATATTTTTTACTCAGGAAACTTCCCTATTTCGGAAAAATAACACGTTAAATATTTCGGCAAGGAATCAATCCGATTACTTCCAAACTCAATTCTTTCAAGTCTTGTGCTTATTCTTACGAGTAGCAAAGCGAAAAGCTAATTCTTTGACACTGCGTAGCAAATAGCGTAGCTCCTGCGTAGCAAAGCTCGTAGCTCCCGCGTAGCAAAAGCACGTAGCGCGTAGCAAAAGCACGTAGCGCGTACCTACATAAGATGACATATAATAACTATAATATGTGTAGAATATCGTTCAAAGAACTTTTCTTTGAACCATATTCTAACTGAATAATTATCTTTATACACCCCTGCGTATAAAGATATTATCAGTCTTTGGTATCAGTCTTTTTTGCAATAGCGATTCAGCTAAAAATGTAACTACATTATAAAAACATATAAAAAGTCTCTAAAAATAACCATACTTATTTTTACTGACATTTCTGACATACTGAATCAGCTATTATTGAAACAAACGCGTTTTTCTTTTTTAACCGACTTCCAAAAAAGGAGGAGGTTCTCAAGTTGACTATATTTTTTTGTATGTGTTACCTTGTCGTAACTTTTTACTGGGTGTACCGATTTTAATATTCTTTTTATATTCGAAAGCTGGTGCTTGTCGTGTGATGCCATTCCAATTGAGAGTGATCTGACGACTAGTATTTGAGTTAGCCCTATAATGCGTGGCTTCGACTTCATTGAATTTTTCTCATTCTCACATGTCGATGGAAAATGAAAAAAACAACTGTATATGATGGTTTGGAAGAGTATCTTAGTATTGTCGAAGTGGTCCCTTTCTAGTTTGGTGAAGATCTGACGAAGATATAGAGATAGGAAGCGGAACTCTTCAATAAATGATAGCAAATCTTCCGAGATTTCTTGGTTTTCTGTTTACATCAGTTTATAACACTTACGCTGTAATGGGTACGTTTAGCTGTATGGTGTCACCACCAAAAAGTGAACTTTTTCCAAAAAAAGAAAAACTGCCGACTTCAAAACAAACAAAAAAAACATAAAATAACTTTAACTTCGAAATTCGGTATTCAAAAAACAAAGAAATATCCAAAAAGTTTGAAAAAAGTTTGTTTTATCATAACTCGATGCTGGATAATGGTTTTAATGGGCAAGCTCAACTAGCCAGTTCAGATACATGAACCAATAAAAAAAAGGCAGAGTTAGGAATGTTTGCAGGGTTCAAAACTAATTTGCCTGTCATAAGCAATGAGCTTCGGCATTGCAATGACGCTTAATAGGTATGATTGGGAATTTGTACCTAAAAGCAAAGTTCGTACACGCGTATCAAACTTCATTAGCCGCGTAGCAAACCGCGTTTTAGCGTAACAAAGCGCGTTTTAGCATAGCAATTCGCGTAATCCATTCGCGACACGGCACAGCTCTGTATTTTCATCAACATCACTCAATCATTTTGTGTTCCATCCTCTTTAGACATCATTAAATCTACTTTTTAACAATAATTTTAAACTCGTCTCTCACTTTTAAATCTATTCAGAATAAAAGATTCATACGTCAACAGAAGTTACTTTTTTTAACGATAAGAATAGTTCGTTGCTGTGTTGAACGCAAGACAATGTCTTATTTAATTTGATCATGTTCTTTCTCTATAAGTACGCTTATGACGGGTTATATGACTTCATATAATATTGTTTTTTTATTTTATTTTTGATGACTATGTATGTCAATCTGTTTTTACTTTATTGACTCAATCTACTCTTTACAATGTTTTATAGTGAATTGATTTTTGATTTCCGTGTTGGATAGTGATTATTTTTTTCTACCTTTGTCATGTATTAATGACTTTGCATACTATTGTATAAATTCAAGTTCTTAAAACGCAATAGACATCTGTCTATTGCGTTTTAAGAACTTGAATTTCAACCGCCCAAATTTTCCAATTTCAAACTCCCAGCAACACATCAGTGTTGCTGGGAGTTTGTTGCGCCACTTCTTCTTCCCAGCTAAAACACTAGGAAGTGGTGACGGGTGGGCGTTTTGGGGGACTGTCTTTATGTAAAATTTGACGTTCAAAAAGTGCTGTCTCTCAGCCTAGTTTGAATAAATGACTTTTGATTTACGTTTAAGTTAGAACACATATTACTTCTAGAGCTAAATATAGAAGAAAAACTGATTAGCTTGGTGATTATAATAATAATGATCAAATGATACCGGTGGCCTACTATTTTTTATATTTTTAAATGTTTTTTTTTAATCTTTTATAGAAATATTTAGAAATATAACAAATATGTATGTAAGATAAATAAACAAAATGATCAAATAATAATATTTATGTAATTTTATTTGACTCATAAACACTTGAGTCAAATCAAAGTACGACGTTTTACGTCAAAATTTGACGACTTGGACGAGAAATATTTCTCCACATCGCTGTAAAACGTGGATAGGGATTTTTAGGGACAATTCTTTGACAGTGACATGATATTCTCACGTATAAAAATTTTCTTTCACATTTTATATGTGCCTAAACTTGGCAACATTGACTTAGCTATTCAACCTATTCTTTGTTCAAGGAACGGGCCAAGTCACACAAAGGAACCAATGACGAAAAATGTCTTTAAAATTCAAATTCAAATATTTTATTTCAGATAAACATCGATATGTGGTAGTAGTAACAGTAATTGACCTTCTAATAAATTAATGGCGGTTTAATAGTTCAATTGCTAAACTATGCTTATTCTTCTAGTGTCGATTCGGACAACAGCATGGTAACCAACTAAAAAATTTATTAAAATTAAAAATATTGATATCCCATAAAAATCTTTTTCATTAGTTATTTTAAAATAAGAGCGCATATCACTAGTTTAGACTCTATATGAGAGACTAAAATGATCTCGAGTTCAGGTGATACAGATACCTTCACTACTTTTAAGCCAGTTAAGATAATTCATAACTTCAAACGTTTACTATCTTACTGGTTATTTAAACTCGTCCGCTAACTTCTCTTTCGCTAAATCTCTGGGTTTGGTTAAAACAACGTATGCAATAGCGAAATGCAAATGATTAATTATCAAGATTACATGCCATTAGTGTAAAATATAACTGGAATTAACATATGAAGGGTCCACTGCAATAATGATGACTGATAGTCCATTTTTGTAAACATTATAAGTACGTCTTTCAGCCACTGGATATCTGTAGTTGGTAATCTCGTTAACAAACTTGGCAATATTACTTACAATCCCGACATTTTAGACAGTTCACGCTTATATTAGATAAAAGGACGGTACGCAATAAAGTCCTAGTTTTTTAAAACTTTAAATAATATATTTTTTACTTAGTTCTTAAATAAAGCTTGAATAAAGAAACAACATAATATCAATAATCAAAATGTGCTGTAACCAATAATGTATTATGTTCATACCTTTAAACACGACTTTCCTTTTCCCATTAATATTATTGAAACACAATTCAAAACGAGGTAACAAGGACATTTATCTTTATTGCAATGGAGCCTTCATATTATACCTATTTCGTCGAAACTGACATCCATTAAAATGTTTTGCGTTTGGAGTAGCATTCAAACCCGCTTCGGATACTACTGGAACTTGATCGCTACTAACCAAATAAAAGGGCATTTCTACTAAATATATTAAACAACGCAACGTTCGCATTCGCATCTCAGTTGCAATCTGTCAAGAGTTTATAGAAATTGAGGCTTTTTTGACAGATCGCGACTGGTGGTTTCCGATGAGAACTGATGAATGGAACATATAAACTGGGGGGGGGGCAATGCTGTCTCGCCGGCAATGGTGTATGTTACTGGCTTTTTAATCAACTGTTCTATTATAATGTATTATCATAATTTGCTGCCTCTTTTCTCATTTTATTTGGGGTCGGCAAAGCAATCTTTATGAATACTTTGATAGTCTGGTGAAGATAGTACAAATAATTGTTACCTCGTAACAACATAATTTTTAACTATCTACTTACTTTAAGAACTGACAATCCTGCACTTAGTAATGCCGCTATTATGTTTCCCACTGTATAACTTATAAGAAGGGCCTTACTTATAAAAAAGGACTTATAAAATGTGTTTCGATATATTTGTAACTAGCTTCTGCCCGCGACTTCGTACGCGTGGAATAGTTAGATACTAGCCCCCCGATTTCGAAACATTCTTCATTGGTGCTCCGCTGCTTTTGGTCTTAGCGTGATGATATATACATAGCTTATAACCTTCTTCGATAAATGTGCTATCTAATGAAATATTTTTTTCAAATCAGATCAGTAGTTCCTGAGATTAGCGCGTTTAAATTTAATTTCGCCATAACTTCAAAACCAAACGTCCAATTTTAATCATTCAAAGACCAAATATTATTTACATAAACTGTACATAGTGATGAAATAATTTATTTTGATAATAATAGCATGAGTAAAATAAATGCGTTTAAAGGTAGTCCAAAAACAATTCAAGGAAAAAAAAATGGTTGTTGTGCCTCACTCGATATAGATAGATATAGTGTGTCGCGGACTTTTTTGTAGATATTTATAAGATCTACAATTAACTATAAAAGATAGAACCATAAAATGTTCTATCTTTTATAGTTTAGGCAGCGTACGCAAAATAAGTAACTTTTCTGATTGATTTTTACACCTTGTGTCCGAAAAACCCAAATATCTTAAGGAACCCTATTTTTTTCCAAAATAAAATTTAGCCTATGTTACTCGTGGATAATGTAGCTTCCGAATGGTGAAAGAATTTTTAAAATCGGTCTAGTAGTTTTTGAGCCTATTCATAACAAACAAACAAACAAAGTTTTCCTCTTTATAATATTAGTGTAGATGTAACATATTATAAATATATCGAAACACATTTTAATTACGTTTTTTAGTCGAGCAACTCCCAGTTGCTTTCGGCTATTGGCAATTACCATGCCAGGGGACACAACAGTCACTCTTTTTTTTAAAGCATATATGTACCATATATTTAGGTACTTATTCTCGTGTCCGCAGGCTTTTTGAAATAAACGGTAACTATTTCATTGTAGCAGGATGGCTCTGATCTTAGCATAAGCAGCCTTTTAATGTTCTCACTGCTGGGACAAAGGCCTCCTCTCCAGGAGAGGGAATGGGCCGTAATCCACCGCGCGGACCCAGTGCGGGTTGGTGAATTTCACATGTCTTAGAATTTTTGGTTCTAGAACATTTCCTCCCCCAACGTTTCCTCACGATGTTTTCCTTCGCCGTTTTTGGGAGCAGTGGTGTTGAAATTAATTACACAAAGTAATGCGCCTGGCTGGGTTTGAACCCGCGACCTACAATTCGTAAATCGGGGACGTTACCACTCGGCCACCACTACTCTCTCTGATCTTAACACAACTCAACTCTCGTAAACAATGACAATGCGAATTTCATTGCTTGAGCGAAGGCCATTTAGCGCGAATGTGTTGAATCTTCTCAACTTGTATAACTTTAGAAATGGGGTATTTTACTGAAAAAAAAAACTAATTAGTGCGTCATATAGATTTCCAAAAAATATTGGATAAGTATGTATTTTTTATTTTTTCACGTAAACAAAAATTTACGACGATAGAGTTCGTTGAAAACTCGCGTGACGTCACTACGTGCTACAATTTTTACAAGCGACGTGACGTCACCAACCCCACTCTTGACCTTTGATACACTTTATCTTTATAAATGTCTTAATTGTCTTGTCAAGAGGAAAGAGATGGAGCTATCTGCACGTTCCAAAGCGTAGATCTCTATGGAGAAGAACGTGCAAGAAACTCCACGGACACTCTTTTAAATCATGTTCTGTATTACATAACCTTGGTTACATCCTTGGTCGCTTCTATATGTGAGGACAATGCAAAGAAAAAAAAAGGAAACTATAAAAACAATTCAAAGTATAAAGATTAAAACAAGTCAGTGGCAGTTAAGAGGTGACCAGTCTCAACCCGACGGCGCCCGTTCACGAACAAGACGCGTGTATCGGCACCATTTAGCTCAACCATTTTGAAGGGAACCGAATGATCCAACACACGCCACCATCAGCGAAACATTTAAGCGAGCATGACATGCTCTCAACTGCCATTTTAGTTCAAGTCACAAAGTAAACTATAAAGATAAAGCGTATCCAAGTTCAAGAGTGGGATAATCATAATCTCTTATATACAAAATTCTCGTATCCCGGAGTTTGTGGTTGAACTCCTCCGAAACGGCTCGACCGATTTTCGTGAATCTTACCGTGTATATCGGCTAGGGTGGCGAATCAAACAACATCTATTTTTCATCCCCCTAAATGTTAAGGGTGGTCCACCCCTAATTTTTTATTTTTACATAAAAACAACACATTTTGAAAAACGTACAATACCTATATATGCCGTAAAATGGGGTGGATAAAAATGCAGGGGTGAATAAAATCGAAACTTTGATTGGGATTTTCACTTTAATAACATATTAATGGTTTCTTACAAAGCATCCATTTAAAAAATAATTATTTGATTTAAAAATTGGAGTTGGATTGGATTTCTACAAACCATATTTAAAATAAGGTGCAAAATTCCGATCAAAGTTTCGTTTTTACTCACCCCTTTGTTTCTATGCACCCCGTTTTACCGTTATTGATATCACGCATAAAAATTAAACATCCGATCGAAGTTTTCGATCGTCTTACTATATGTTTATCAAACCATTTTCCAGTACGATAGTACGAAAATATTTAATTCCCACAAAAACACGTATAAAATAACAGGTACTTAGATAAAATGACTTTATAGCTTAAAATTTGAATAATGAACTAAAGTATGTCAAAACATAATAGATCTCATTTTTTTGTTTTATTAACTAACATCGCCCCGCGGTTTCACCTGCGTAGTTCCCGTTCCCGTGGGGATATAATATAGCCTTTGTTCACCGGAGATAGTGTAGCTTCCGAACAGTGAAAGAATTTTTCAAATTCTCATTCTCTAATTCTATTCAATGCAAACAAACAAACAAAAAAACAATCAAATCTTTCTTCTTTATAATATTATTAGTGTACATAGGCAAACGTTTGACCTCTATCTCATCTGATGGTACCTAAGCGATGATGTGGTCGAAGATGAAGCACGTTTGCCAAGAAGTAACCAGTGGCCGTATTACGAAGTGCCAATGCCATCATGATTCGTGTGAGGGAAAGAGATAGTGCTATTCGTCTTGTGTAACTCCGTCTCTCTCTGACACAGAAATCATGATGGATTTATGACGTCATAATAGGTCGCCTGTTCACCCTTGACTTAAAGGCTCCCAGTAGTTATCAGGAAACACAGACTCTGACAAGAAATTCCACTCTTTAGCTGTGCGCACAATGAATGTGTTCCCAAAACGTTTTGTGCGTGTGTTACAAATCAAACTCGTAGACAAAAGCGGTGGCAACAGCGACAAACTTCGTAAATCAATCTCAATGGCTCCCGACACTACGACACACTACATTGCGGCTAGTTCCGCAGTCAGTCATAGATATTGACAGCCCAGCCACGAGCTTTTCACTGGCTTCGTTTACGAGTACCAGTGGCCGTATTACGAAGTGCCAATGCCATCATGATTCGTGTGAGGGAAAGAGATAGTGCTATTCGTCTTGTGTAACTCCGTCTCTCTCTGACACAGAAATCATGATGGATTTAAGACGTCATAATAGGTCGCCTGGTTACATTAAAGACAGTTCATTGAACAGATCTACAGATCCCGCTATTACTCATAAACTGGCTCAGTGAACGGCGCGCAAGTACCTTTCTAATAAATATCTAAACGAGAAAAATTATGATGATTTCTTACTGGAGATAGAAAAACAAATGAAACAACAGAAAAATTATATAGGTTTTCTGTTGTGTCATTTGTTTTTCTATCACCAGTATGTGATAGATCGGTTATTGGGTTCGGCCGTTAGTCTATAGCCAAACACTATTTTCAAATTGACGACACGATTAGCGCAGTGGTTAAGCGATTGGCTGCTGCGCTTCGTGTCGTGGGTTTGATTCCCGCACGGAACAAATATTTGTATGGCCTACATATAGTTGTTTCGGGTCTGGCTGTTTGTGTATGTGACATTGTATGTTTGTAAACGTACCCACGACACAGGAGAAATTCCTAGTGTGGGGCAACGTTTAATTTATAAAACAAAACAAAACAAAACGAAAAAAATACCTAAATTAACACCTAACTTACTTCGAACCGTTACGACTAAAACTGGTCATACTTTCTTTTTTCTCGTTACTTGCCGAAATATTTTACAGTGAAACTTCAGAAAAACTTGATTACTTTAGTGAGTTTTTAATGTAAAACATCAGATGAAATGGATGTTGTTAATATGATCAACACGAGTCAAAGCACATACAACATTTACGTCGTTGATTAGTAAATTGATCACTTGGGGCTCGATACCGCCAACTCGTCAGTCCATACATGTGCCTATTAGATTCGGAATCTGGTTGACTAGCGAGTCAAAGCTATATACGAAGTCTACCGCAATTTCACCTCTACGACAGGAAAACTAGATCGAAAAACTAATTGCAAAAGCTGCCGATTTCGAAACCACGTTCAAAAGCAATCTGTCATCAAACACGATGCAGCAGCGATCTATCTACCTACAAAATCTCTAGATTTTCGATGCGTGAAATGTCGTGTGTGCTTTGGCCCTTAGGCGCGTAAACATTTAAAGTAATGCAAAAAGTAAAGCCACGACTCCAGCTGCCATCATGGATTTGTAGCTAGTATCATACACACTCTTTATATCCAAAAATTTGCCGAAGTTCCACGCTATGTAACGCATCGCGTTGAAGTAATGGAAGCAAAAAGGCGCGCCCATTATTATTTTAAGAAGGAATATCGTCATTCCACCCATGTTCAGGCTTTGTATTATCGACACGTAGGTCTCGACGCCGTTTGAGAGGAACAGGGCGCCCCAGGCCAAGCCCAGCGCGTATACAGTTGTCAGAGCACCTGAAATAGAAAGAAAGAAAACGAGTTATTAAATGATAAATGATATTTATTTTGCAAGTAGGTTAAAAATAACACTTTTACATGTCAAATATTTCTGGTCATTTTAAGCTAGATGAAGCCGGTGTTTCCTGACTACCCTTTTTTTTCTGGATGGGAAATCATCAAATGACTTCTCCCGCTCTGGGCCGAGCGGAAGGGAGTGTCAGACTCTTACTGACTAAAACCCACCTCCTGACTACCCTGAGAAACACCGAAACAAACTCGGAGGTCAAAGCCTCTTTTAATAAAGTCTATAAAATCCGTACTGGTCAAATCATATGAGAACCATGTAGGTTAATGTCTGAGATGGCCTTTTGAGGAAAGTGCCACACAGATTTGAGTGAACCTGTCCAGACAGTGCAAGCATTTGTCAGTTACCTTGTAGCTCAAACTTAGAACTTGACGGAAAAAAGAAATCACTACTCTCGATACGCCACTATCTCACAAACTTATACTGCTGTGCCCAAACAGGATCTACAATGATGCATAGCCTGTTTGTAACAACTTACCAACATTGTAGATCAAATAAATGACATATGAATATGGACATAGTAAGCAATCTTATGTGTGACCATACATATAATTTGCATAGATATAGTTTGATGGTGAGATTATCTTAACGGAAACACAAACGATCGGAGCTCTGTTGTGCGATTCCATAAACACCTCATCGTGAAGAATTTGGTGAAGTGACCATGAAATGAGATGTCAATCCAAACAATCAAGGGCTCGGGCACAGTGAGACTTTACAAAACAGACCGGCTAATAGAGATATCAAAAAATTAACTTTCGATATCATTTTTTTAAGATTGATGAACTTCCAAAACAATCATCATAACAGAAACATTATCCTTAAAGAAAATACGCAAGCAATTATTATTGTATTACTAGAATACTAATTATAGTATTCAAAGTAACGTATAAGTACGAAAAAGTGGTTTATTGAATTTCCGTCCGGTCCATTGTTAAGATTGAAGAGAAAAAAGTATATATTCTTGCGGAACATTTTTATGTTTGTTTTGTCATTTGGTACCTTTATATCTTGAATGAAACAAACGTATGAATGAATGAAGTCCTTTGGCAAGCAAATAACATGCGATTTGTAATAATACAAACGAAGCTAGTACTAGCTGCCGCCCGCGGCTCCGTCTGCATGGTATTAGCAATTCCCCCTCGCTATAGCCTAAAGGCTTTTATCCGTAGTCCCCTCCCTCGGTCCTCACCAACCGTCAAACATTGTGGATTCATTTCGCGAAAATGCATTTTCTGATCAATCTTTAGCTTGACCAACTTTCAAATAAATAACTATCTTTTGGTTAAAAAAAAATTAGGACGTAATAACCAATGGTTGAGTTAAGCTTTATTTCTGTAAAGTTTCATCAGGATCGGTTTGGTTGATTTTGTGTGAAACATTAACACATACATACATTCATCGGTGCTTGCCCGCTAATCTGAGGTGGCCTGCTGAGGTGTGCTGGCACCAGCCGGGGATTGCGGAAGTCGCGTACGTGCCCGCAATCCCCGGCGTAGGTGAAATATGGAACTCCGGGTAGGTTTTGGTTAGTAACGAGTCTGACACAACCCTCCGCCCGCCCCAGGGCAGAGGACATCCATGAGGATTTCCCCTGTAAAAAAAGGCCCCCCAGTCATATTTCCAATTATTTTAGCTCGTGATACTGCAAGGGGAACTACGCTGGGGAACCACGGGCAAGCACCGATCCCGATTCGACAAACTTTCGCGATTTAATAGTAGCAGGACACAATTCAAATGATATATTATGAAGATTTTTTATACGATATTCATATGCTCATTTAATAATAGTCCTGATATATGTATGAACCAGGGGGGTTCGCGATGTTTTAAGGAGCATTTACATCGCGGCTGCAAACTGAAAAAAATCCTCCAATTTTCCTAAATATTTACAAACTTTTGAGCGTTGAAATGTGACAATCATCATCTTAGCTTGATCCCTAATAAAAAAGAGAATAAGATTAAGAATAAAGTTTATTCATTCATTGTTATATAAATAACCTTATATAAATAACGATTATAAAATAATTATAATATCTGTAACTATTTAATATAAGCATCTTATTGACGCTGAGCCCCCACACTAGGTAGAACCTGTATCTGGGGGTCCATTAAAATATAAATAACAATTGTTGGGTGGACCATGTCTTGGAAAACGGATACAAGCGGTGACCTACCGACAAACCGCATGCTCCGCACCCCTTAAAATAATACAACAGTGATAAATACTAATCCCTCAATGAGATAGTCTGAAAGCACACAACATAAATAAAACACGTAATCAGTTTGTATATTCTCTCTCACATACTGCGAATAAATAGAACACAGCAATCAGATTCATTAACACATCATTTAGCTGATTCACCTCTGCACGGCCCACCGACTGCAGAGAAGTTTTGTAAATGCACAAAGTAGCCAAATAAGTTCAAGTTCAGAATAGCATTATTCTGATTCATCTTATTGACAAGCTGTAATGATATTGTGGCTTGAATTCGTACGCTTTTTAAGTACGAGAATTGACCTTCAGATTGTAGTACAATTATACACGAACAAAGCACTTTCCACAGCAAGTTCTTCGTAAGTTACCGTCCTGCATTACAATTTTAAAGGTTCTGAAGTCAGGTATAGTCTTGTACCATACAAAAAGGAACCATAAGCATGGTCTAGTGTTTCTTGCAAAAATATAAAATTTTTAAAGATATTCTCTTGCAAACTTTCAAGCTAAATTGAATTTCACAATGAAACATTGTGAACAAAATGCATTTAGAACAATACAAAACGCCGAAGACCGAACATTTTTCAACAAAACACTTATATAAGTAGAATAGGCAACAGTTCTGTTTGTAACAATTACGAATTTAGAGAAATATAAAATTAAATTCTTAAAAAATGAGCGAAAAACAAAGCTTATAAAAACTGGACATTCTTTGTCGCTGTTAGTTTCTGTGAAGCTGCAACAGCTATTCTATTCACACTATTTTACTTTAATATTGTCAACAAAGGAGAGCTTAAAACAAGGTAAGACGAGGAAGTAGCTTTTTCGAAGGAAAAAACTCCTCAATAAGAAAGAGGTTGTCACAAAAAACTGTCAATGGGAGGTGAGTTCTTATTTATTATTTCAATGTTCTGTACCAAGCATTGCGTTAGAAATAAGAATGGTTTCGGGTATTCAAATAATAATTGAAACAACAAATGTATGTTATTCCCTCAGAAATACTAGCCATTGCAGATGTTGGGACATATTAATTAAATGAAAATGATTTGAAATTGATAAATGCAACATAGGTACGGAAATAAAATAGCAAAGGTTTTGTTTAATAGCTAACGGCAGGCTGTAGCCTGCCGTTAGCTATCAATATCAAACATATAAAACTACTGTTTGCATCCATACTCAGTGGCAAACGGCGGAAACATGGCTACATTTGAGTACACCATAAGCATTAGCATAATCAGCCTTATAATTTTCCCACTGCTGGGAGACAGGCCTCCTCTCAGAGAGGGAATGGGCCGTAATCCACCACGTGGGCCCAGTGTGGGTTGGTGAATGTCACAATGTCTTCGAATTTTTGGTTCGGTTTCCTCACGATGTTTTCCTTCACCGTTTTGGGAGCAGTGGTGATTTAATTAATTACACAAAGTAATGCGCCTGGTTGGGTTTGAGCCCGCGACTTTCAATTCGTAGGCCAGGGCCGTTACCACTCGGCCAACACTGCTCTCTGTACTCTCTCTCTCTCTCTGTGTTTGAGTACA
Organism: Hecatera dysodea; assembly: GCA_905332915.2. Classification (NCBI taxonomy): domain Eukaryota; kingdom Metazoa; phylum Arthropoda; class Insecta; order Lepidoptera; family Noctuidae; genus Hecatera; species Hecatera dysodea. The sequence goes on from HG995286.1 coordinate 2,762,175, forward strand.
GAATTCGTGATATATTATCGCATTATTGAAAGTTCAAATTCCACTGAAACCGAAACTATTTAGGGTGTTATAATTCAAATGCTCATTTTATAATAATAAGTGATCAGTATCTATAGTACTATAGATACTGATCACTTATTACGAGTACTTATAATTTACAACGGCTTAACTCGAATTATAAATTCAAGTGTATCCTCTACACTAACCACAAATCCACTCGTTTACTCAGGATGAGCACAAGGCTCACATTCCAACTTTCGAGTTTAGTTGGAGTTTACGCTCCAACTCAAATCGAACTCTATCGGAGCCTGTCATAAAATGAAGGTATGCTCGTGACGTTTTCGTGCTCATGTTGGAATTGGAATTCAAGTTGAGTTGGGAGTTTACGTTTTGGAATAAACTAAGACATTGAAGTACATGAATGATATGGAACGTTCAAAATTACCGTTTGGCTGTATTCATTTAGAAGAATCAAAGAATAGATAGAAGTATATGTACAAAGACCTTAGACAAACACACCTCCTCCTCCTAGACAAACACAGATGAACAACAAAAAATAGTAAGTTATATTATTGCCTATGCCTGTGTTTACCATACAAAATGTAAAGTACGATAAGAGCAAAAACACGAAAATTTTAAATCTATGAAAATATATTTATTTTATTTTCTGGATGGGATATCATCAAATGACTTCTCCCGCTCTGGGCGAAGCGAAAGGGAGTGTCAGACTCTTACTGACTAAAACCCACTCGTGATCCTTTTAGTGCCCTTTGGGTTCATGGGCCGCGGCGATTCTTTCGAACAAATTCCAAAACCCTAGCAGGCCAGTGCCAGAAAATGTACGGGGCGGGCGTGATCGACTGGACTGTAGGTGGCCAGGGTAGGTTATCCTATTCTTCAAAAGTGGACTGTATGGAGACAACCCACCTCGGTGTAAATGATCCAGACGCGCTGACGCTCCGTCTATAAGCTACGGGCCATGAGGTTGCAACCCTTACGGCCGAACCCAATAACCGATCTATCACATACTGGAGATAGAAAAACAAATGAAACAACAGAAAAATCAAGAAAAATTATGTAGGTTTTCTGTTGTTTCATTTGTTTTTCTATCTCCAGTATGTGATAGATCGGTTATTGGGTTCGGCCGTAAGGGTTGCAACCTCATGGCCCGTAGCTCGGCCGTAAGTTGATTACTTGCTATACTTGCTGTTATTGACACAAGATATAGGGGTAGGTATTGAGGGCTTACCAATAAAGACACAATAAAACACTATTTAACTTGTTCACTATGCACTTAGCGATTTGAAGGGTGAAATTCGCGACTATATGATTCTACATTTATTTATAGATCCAAAACTATCTTGACAATAACTACGAATTTAATAAAGTTCCTATGTTACTATTGTACGGCGCAACTATACCGTACCGACACCCAAAAAATCACATTGTGTGATGAACTTTATTAACAAGATTTTTCACTATGTCTATCCTAGATATATTTTCATAAGATTGGGCTATAGGATCAGTACCCTATAGCCCAATCTTATGAAAATATATCTAAAAGACACTTTTCAACAAAATCTTCAATGCATTGTGAAAGGATATATTATATCCTTTCACTCACACACACACATTTGACACATTCGGTTACCGAATTTAAGCATATTTTATTAGATCAAACTAATTTATCCAGTCTTAAGTTACAGATAACCTAAAGAAACTAAGTGTTATTAAAAAACTAGGCAATCATTAAAAACAAAACAAATCATAATTTCAGCTATCGTGTATGTATGTATTTAGTATTTACTAAAAGTGTATTGATAAATGATAAATGATATTTATTTTTTGTAAGTAGGTTAAACATAACACTTTTACAAGTCAAATATTTCTTTTCATTTTAAGCTAGATGAAGCCGGAGTTTCCTAGCTGACTACCCTGAGAAGAAACACCGAAACAAACTCAGAGGTAAAAGTCTCTTTTAAAGTCCATACAATCCGTACTGGTCAAATCATATGAGAACCATGTAGGTTAATGTCTGAGGTAGCCTTTTGAAGAAAGTGCCACACAGATTTGAGTGGACCTGTCCAGACAGTGCAAGCATTTGTCAGATACCGTGTAGCTCAAACTTAAAACTTTTAGGAGCTCAACGGTTTGACGAACAATACCAAAGTAAGGACATTTGGGTAGGCCGCAAGAATTACTCAAACTGCCAGACAAACTGAAACAACACCCTAATATGGCGATCTACATAGTTCCCATTCATAATATGTTATATGAGAACTATGCAGATCTGTGTCTGAAATGGTCTTTTGAGGAAAGAACCACACAGATTTAAGTGGGCCTGTCCATTCAGTGCAAGCCTTTGTCAGTAGTCGAGTAGCTCAACTTAGAAACAATAAGGAGCTCAATGACCCGACGAACAATACCAAAGAAGGGACATTTGGCTAGGCCGTAAAAGTACTTAAACTGCCAGACGTCTTCGTTAAATATAGTTTAAGGAAAGAAAAAAGAAAATAATACCCATATAGTTCTCATATTCACAAAATAAATTAAGTAAAAATATAATACTTTACAAAGTAAGTATACATGTCAAACATACTATAATAAAAAAAAATTACTTTAACAAGTAAATATTCATGTCACAATAATAAAATAATACTTTAAAAAGTAAACATTCATGTCAAAATTGCATAAACAGGAGAATATAAAATGTCAAAGTCTAAAATTGAGAAAAGTATCAATAGATAAAAGTAATATTAGGCCATGTACATCGTTGAAGCAGCTCAATCCCAAGCCTTTTGGTCTTCAATATAGTCTCTAACTGTGTAAAAAGCTTTCTGGCATAGCTTACGTTTTACTATCAATTTGAATTTATTAATACTAAGGTCTTGGATGTAGGAAGGGAGTTTATTATAAAAACGTATACATTGACATCTAAATGAACCACCTATTTTCTTGAGCCTAGTTTTAGGAATGACAAAATTATGTGTGTTCCTGGTATTCACGTTATGAATATCACTGTATATTTTAAATAGATTAATATTTTTATGTGCATACAAAAGATTCTCGTAAATATACTGAGAAGGCACAGTCATTATATTAATCTCTTTAAATTTGTCTCTGAGGGACTGTCTAGGACTTAAATTGTAAATCGCACGGATAGCTCTTTTTTGTAACAATATTGTAGTTGTAGCTCGGGCAAACGCTTATCTTCTTAAATATCGGTTGATTTTAAAGTAGGTATAGTTGTTGTACTCAGAGAGGAGTCAAGCAAAGTGACCCTCTATCTTTCAAAGTCTTCGCTGCCACGATCGAGAGTTCTCGTCGGATTTTTTCTTAAAGGATCTGTCATTAACTATTACTATTCACAATCTATTACTGTGACATACATACGGAAAATAAGAAAAATTACGTGATATGCGTAACATTTGTAAATATAAAATACTAGCAGCGCGGTAAACCGCAGGGCGCTGCTCCGGACGGGAACTACGCGGGTAAAAACCTGCGTAGTTCCCGTTCCTGTGGGAATATGAGGATAAAATATAGCCTATGTTACTCAGGGTGAATGTAGATTTCTAAAGGTGAAAGAGTTTTTGAAATCGATCGGTCGGTTTTTAAGTTTATTCGTTACATACAAAAATATAATAATACAAATCTTTCCTCTTTATAATATTAGTATAGATTGTAGCATGAAATCGGCTGTTGAATATCGTTTGTTTATAGGCTGTTGACATCTGTGCTTTAGAATCTTGTGACAAATTATTAATATACTTCAAGACGATATTCACAATTTCACGCTGAGGGCTAATCTGTACCTACTATTATATCAATTGACCCTTAACACAAGTTATTTACTTAACTTAGCAAGGTTGCTAGTTGCAACACCTACCTGTTTGTTATTTTAAATTGAATTGTTTAAAGTATTATTTTATGGTTTTTGTACAATTGTAATTTTTTAATAAATCAAATTATTATTATTAAAAACATATGAACACGAGGGTCTGGAATGCAAATTTAAATTTAATTTCTTTGACTATGTTACTGAACCTCTTGAAAAAATTGTGTCTGTGCCGAATAAATGTCTTCTTTTATACGCCGTAATATTTTCTGGAACAACGCTTGTCGATTATTTCGATTCTGATGTGTGTTTGAAGGAAGCACTAATTTGCCTACATTTCGCCGATGATTCTGACACCTTAGGTCTCATGCACAACAGAGAAGCCAGGCATTCATTTTGAGCTCCTTAAAGTTCTAAGTTTGGGCTACACGAAAAATGACAAATGCATGCACTGTTTGGATAGGTCCACTCAAATCTGTCTGGTATTTTCCTCAAAAGACCACTACAGACACCAACCTACATGGTTCTCAGATGATTTGACCAGTACAATTGAATGGACTTCAAAAGAGACCTTGACCTCTGAGTTTGTTTCGGTGTTTCTTCTCAGGGTAGTCAGCTAGGAAACACTGGCCTCATCTAGTTTTTATAACGGCCAAAAAAGATTGAGGTGTAAAAGTGTTTTTTACAACCTACTTACAAAATAAAAATCATTTATCAGATTTTCTATGAATGTGGCTTAAAGCTGATGACTAGTGATCCCAATAAGGAATGTTAAGCTAGAGTGAGATTGACGACACGGTTGGCGCAGTGGTTGAGCGTTCTGCTGCTGCGCTGCGTGTCGCGGGTTCAATCCCCGTACTGAACAAATATTTGTATGACCTACAGATAATTGTTCCGGGTCTGGTCTTGTGTATGTGAATTTTCATGTTTATGAACGCACCCACGATACAGGAGTAAATCCTAGTGGGTGGCAACGTTTAATACTGGAACTGTTCCAAAAATAATCCTAGGATTAGTTATTCAACGTTCGTCCCTTAATGTCGTGAAAACTACAGAACAAAAACAAGGAAAAAAAATCATTTATTTGTAATTGTTAGTTATTTGTAACAATTACAAATAACTACACAATACATTGACACTAAATTACTTTTAACTAAAACAATACAACCTTATAATTATAACAATGTCATTTACACACAAAATAGTTTTAAAGTATGTTTATTTGTGTTTATCAATCTTAATGTTTTGTCATGTTAGTGTATATTTCTACTAACACTAGACAAGTGGGATGCATTTTAAAAGTGTTTTGATGGTACCTAATTGATGGATGAATGCTTTTACGGCCGACTTTGACGACACGTGTAACAACGTGTACGTTGCACGTGTAACTCGTGTACATGAAAAAATATGATCAAACTTTTAATGTCACTAAAAGTTTTCAAAAACAAGTATGTAAAGGTCACGTCAATATTTTTTTTATATTCTCTTGGTACCCATTCATTTAATACTCACCATACTTGCAATGCGCCTGGCTGGGTTTGAACCCAGCCTGGCGCATTGCAAGTCGGGGCCTTTACCACTCGGCCACCACTGCTAATGGGGTTAACTCATGGCTAAAGACGAGTACAAGAGATATAAAACTAGCCATTATTTCGTTAAACCAGAAAGTTATTGATTAAAAACACAAACTTTTATCATGATTCTACGACAAACAACGTTCAAGAAAGAAGTTACTTCCATTCACTCTTTGGATGAAAAATCTTTCAAACTTCTTTCTAAGTTTATCTTAAAAATATTTAGCTTAGAATGCAACGAAAATGCTCTCTTTGAATGTCTTTGAAAGGGAAGTTAATTAAATTACGCATTTATGCCTTGCCTTATGCAGCAAGCCGCCTGTAATCAACAACTATTTGATTGGTCGGCAAAACGACACGAAAAAGTTTTTTTCTTCCATACTTTGCAGTCAGTTAGCAGACATCTTGGTAGTCACAATCATCGTTCATTTAATTTATCCATCACAGTGACACTCACAAGTCAAACATCCAAATGGAGAGGACATGAATTCAAATTTATGTTGTGTGCCAGCACTTTTGAAATGTCAACGTTAACATATGTACCATAGACAGCAAACATTATAACCCATCCTTTTGGCTTTGCCGCAGTCGGGTAAAAAAGATAGTCCCCCAAAACGCCAGCTCGTCACCACTTCCCTAATGTCAGCACATAGCACAAGCCCATATCATGACTACAGATACCACCCTTTCAGTAATCCAAACGACAACTTTTTATTTTGTTCATTTAACACTACACAACTTACAGATTAATATACATACATATGTATAATATACATTAAAAAAAGTCCATATCTACGAATACCCGCCAAATACAAGTCGAACTAGCACAAGTAGGATTTCCCGTATCTGCTAGGGTTGCGGAATTTGTTCGAAATAGTCACCGCGGCACTGGAACATAAAGGGCATTAGAAGGAACACGGAAGAGTTTTATTCAGTAAGAGTCTGACACTCCGTTCCGCTCCGCACCGCAAGGAACATCATTCATCATCAAATGACTTCTTTCATAAAAAAGGTTTCCCGTATATCATAAACCATAAAATTAATGTTGCTTGGTTAGGTTTATGGGTAAAGGTTTAAGGTTAGGAGTATCATTTAATTCTATTTTGATTTTCATTGTTAGTTCTTATAGTGGCAATAGAAATACACCCTGTAAAAATCCGAAGTCTCCAAATATAAAGGTTCGTGAGATACAGCCTGTTGACATCGAGACGGACGGGCAGCGAAAGCTTAGTGATAAACTACCCCTTGGCAACGGAAACTTTATAATGAAGCACACAGATCTGACGTAAAGTTATCATAGGGTCCAGGACATACTGACGATGTAATATAAACATTCCACAAATGTTAAAATGAATAAACTTTCACTACATCATCAAAGCGGCCCGGAGTCGGCAAGGTTTATTTACAACCGGTGCAATGTTGAAATTAATTTGTTTGGCAATAAACCGCGCTGTGGCTGCTTTGCCTCGTGGCACTGCTTTGCAAAGTGAAACGGGCATCAGTCGGGCTTATGGGACATGTTCACATTCACAAATCTCATCTATTTCAAATTACAATGATGAAGACGCTTTAAAATTCGCGCTCGTTGTCTAGGAAATGTACCGAACCTGATATGTCTTATGGCTAACAGTCTTTGGTAGATAAAGACAAAGGAAGCTTTTTTTACCACAATATTTACAGTTTAAATCGAAAATACGGGACCATTATATTATACTTTCTATTGTTTTAAAGTGTTTATTAATTTTAATACTCGTCATAATTCATGAAATTTAATGTTCTACCCATAGCCTATGCGTAACAATATATTTTTGCGATTTCCAAATACCTAGTAATTTTATTTTGACTACTCTAGCATGAAAATAATGTTATAACTTTACTTTCAACCTCAAAACTATATTCTTAGCATTTATAAGTTACGGAAAAACCAACGACAATTTGAAAAGCAATCTTCCATACTCTTTGATTCATTTGATTGCTGTCACAAATATCCCAACAAAATAGTTACTCAAACCCATTAATGATCCACTAATTTAATGAGACGCCTAGCTGTGATTCAAATTAGCAAATACTTAAAAAACACAACTTATTGAAGAGTAGGTTTAATAAAAACCGGCCAAGTGCGTGTCGATCCACGCGTAATGTAGGGTTCAGTAGTTGCACATCACAATCGCCGACTTAGAAAAGCGCTAGCGCTATTATTCTAGTAACTAAACTCTAGTACGACTTTTTCCTTCTCCGAGTACATTTACATACATTGGTCGACTATTGCTCGTTAACTTGTAAAGGCTACTTAACTGATAGTTTTATTTTTAAATTCGTTATAATTATATGCTACTACCATTATTTTTTCACTTCTCCAAAACAACTGTATAGCTGGCAGAGGGGGTATTTTTGTCAGTCAAGTGTCCCCACTTGACTTTTGACACTCGGTATTTTTGATTGCTTTTTCGGTTTTTCAATACCGACTTCAGAAATTAAAGTTATTTTGTACTTTTTTTTTGTGTAGAAGTCGGTTGTATTTTTATTAATTCTTAATTCTTTATTGTACACCAAAACAAGTTACATTATACATGGCCCCGCCCCATGTATAATATAAGTTACCCACCTAAATGTACCAATCACATTAGTGTAAACAATACTAATGTAATTGATTGATTGATTGGTAATTGATTGTTTTGATTGTGGTGTGTAAAATGTAAACTAATTAATTCTATGGACTTCAATGTCTGCAAATAAATGATTAATTATTATTCTGATTAAATAACAAACATGCGACTTCAGCAATCGCGAAAGGTCGCAGCGAAAGATTTGCTATTATTTATTGAAGAGTTCCGTTGTCTGTCTCCGAAACCCATCACCAGATCTATATGAAATTTAAATGCGACCATTTCGGAATAAACCCCTGTCGAATAAAAAATAATTTTGCAAATATTTGACGGAGTTATGCCCAAACATACATTTAAAAAAAATACAAACATCCGAATTGAGAGCCTCCTCCTTTTTTGGAAGTCGATTAAAAACTGCTAACTTTTGTACACCCTCAATATTCTTAAACGACCTATTTAACGACATCCCACGCCATGAGATAGACCTGTACCTGTATATTTTTCAAGATTTTATTTTTACAGTTTTTCGGCGTGATTAATATGTATACACGTACCAACTTCATAGTGCTAAGAGAGCATTATCAGCCTTTTAATGTTCCCACTGCTTGGTCCCAGGCCTCCTCTCTAGGAGAGGGAATGGGCCGTAATCCACCACGCGGGCCCAGTGCCCAGTTGGTGATTGTCACATGTCTTCGAATTTTTGCTTCTAGGACATGCCGGTTTCCTCACGATATTTTCCTTCACCGTTTTGAGAGCAGTGGTGATGAAATTATTAACACAAAGTAATGCGTCTGGCTGGGTTTAAACCTACAACTCGTAAGTCGGGGCCGTTACCACTCGGCCACCACTGCTCTCTAAGTGCTAAGAGCATCTCAGTTAAACCGTGGACTGATAGACATGAAGAAGCTATATATAGAAGAAGCTATAGGGTTCCTTGTTGACTAGGGTTCCCTAGTCCCCTTTAGTCCCAGTAGAACCCTTATAGTTTTTAAAAAGGGCAGTTAGCGAAGCAGATACCATGCACTGACCAATTTGTCGGCTTATTAAAAATAATGAAAGCAATGTCGAAAGGGGTTGATAAATCACCCTTTCCGTTTTTCGTCCCCCTGTACAACCGCCCCTCGTAATATGAACAGGGGTGTAACAATTAAGCGCACTCGTGGATAAGTCATCTAAATCTTTTTGCGAAATGTAATAACGTAGTATTTTTCTTTCGTCACGCTGAATCGTAATGAGGTCTGGAAAGGCAACTTTGAAATTAGTTTTCCTCGTGTCGGTATGTCACAACTTTAAGCTAAGATAGTCAGCTATTAATTACGAACATACAGATTGTCGAACATGGCCAAACAATTTCAGTCGATGTTGTGATTGCACTTAGCTAAGATTACAAAGGTTTTTGTAGAGCCTTCCGGCTGTGCACCGAATCGGTACAATGTTTTAGTTAGATTTTCATGGAAGTACTACCATTTAGCGGACAGCTGGTTGATATTAATCAAGTCGAAGGATGTTATATACTCATCCAATTTGTCTTCAAGGCGTTTAATTTGTTATGGTACGAATACTAATCCAATTTAAATGTATCATGCATTTATGGAAATAACTGTGAACGGGAAACAGAAGACATTTCATACAAATTCGCTAGTCTTGTAAATAAATCAACCAATTTGATTGGAACTTATTATAATACACATACGCAATATACGTAGATCAAAAAAGTTAGATAGAAAATGTGTCCAAAAACATTATAAAGACCTATTAAATTTTACAGGTCAACAATTAAAGTTTCTATAGAAAGTAAACGGCAAAATTTCTTACATTTTTTTTTTTTTAGTTTTTCAATAAATAATTATTTAAAACGAACTTTTTAGACCGTTTGTAATTTTATGATTTCATTAGAAGTAAATGGTATTAACTGGTAAGTTACAATACGTCACCAGTCACACCGTAACAAAACGCGCTTTGCTGATTTAATCGAGCTGAATTAATTATAATATGTGCCGTAAACTGAACAAGTGTGAAAAAAATTGCAAGTTTTCTTTTATTACAACGATATTATGCGATAAATAGGTAACTTGCAAGAAGTCTGCAATCAGACAATGAAAAGGTAAGCTTTCTTCATCGCTGTCATAAATATTTTTACAAATCCACTCCTAAAATGCCAATCAAAAGTCTATTTTAGCTTTAAGGCATAAAATATGAAAATAACCGAACTTTGTTCACAATACGATACTTCATGGATACTCAGTGTCAATAAAACACAAATATGTGAGCGTGAATTCAAAAATAGTGATTAAAAAGATTGACGGGGATAGTGTTACTTTTAACCTATTTACAAAATAATTATGATTTATCACTTACAAGTAATCTATACTATTAATATTATAAAGTGGAAAGATTTGTATTTTTGTATGTAACGAATAAACTCAAAAATTACTGGACCAATTTCAAAAATTATTTCACCATTAGAAAGCTACATTAGCCCTGAGTAACATAGACTATATTTTATCCCCGTATTCCCACGGGAACGGGAACTACGCGGGTGAAACCGCGGGGCACTGCTAGTAGTAGGTATATAATAAGAACAGCGGGCCTACCATGACGTCTTAAAACGTGAGTCTTCCGAGCGAGAAAAAGGGATGGAGCTATATAGCGTGTATAACTCTGTCCCTTTTCTCGCTCGGAAGACTCACGTTTTAACACCTCATGGTACGCCCGCTGTACGGTGAATATGAATGCGACTAACTTTTTTTTTGTTAAATTGCTTACCAGTAGCTCTCTGAGCGATGGACGTCATGGCCGGCAAGGTTGGCCCATAGTGTGAAACATGTGGGGACATTGGCCTCTTGAGTTGCATGTTCTTGTGGTCATGATCTGGATCATAGTGGTGTACGTATGGCACGTACTTTATACTGTTTCCTCCAGATTTACTGCACAGAGAAGTTATAATGCCGGGGGCCACTCGAAGCAGGGCTCCTCTGAAACAATAAACATCGTCTTAATAAGTTAATGCTAGTGTATATAGAAATATAGGCTGATTGCAGCCATGAAACCGTCATTTTATCGAACGCCATTTCCAAAAGCTACGAACGACTTTTTCAATTATACTCGTTGCCAGACTGACGTTTAAAATTGTGTTTCATTTTAGTATTCCATTTCATTTCAGAGATTAATTTCTGTGTAGCCTTCCGTGAATGGTAGTCTTAAAGCGCATACTAAGCTTAAAATACCATACAGTAATATTTTGAATGAATCGAAGCAACATTCCGTCGAATTTTACATGTTTCATCATTATATTAAAGCTGCATGCGGCTTTTCAGAATTTTCCTAACTGTTGAAAAATCAGTACCTGCAAACCTCTCTTAATATACTTTCCATTATCTATATATATAAAAATCAATGCCACTTTTCGTTGTAATTCCATAACTCAAGAACGGGCTCACCTATCCAAACCAAATGCTTAGGATTTGGTCGGCATATTTAGTAGATGGTTTATGTGAAGTTTGCACAAAATCGGTCGAGCGGTTCCTCATTTGTCACATTTTTTGTAATAAATGAATTCAATAGAAACTTTTTTCACAGAAACTTTTTTGAAGTTTTGTTGACAGGACAAGCACGTTGTTATGTCATTCATGCCGTCAATTCATTTTGGACGTGGTTTGATTAAATCATATTATCAGCGATAAATTTCTACTATATAAAAATAAGTCGGGTTTTCCTTCCTGACGCTATAACTCCAGAACGCACGAACCGATTTCCACGGTTTTGCATTCGTTGGAAAGGTCTCGGGCTCCGTGAGGTTTATAACAAAGAAAATTCAGGAAAAATTTCAACAGAAAAGCGGGAAAATATTTTTTCATTTTTTTATATAAGTATGGCAAAACAACGTTTGCTGGGTCAGCTAGTATATGTATATTTCGCTTTGTATAAGAAGACTAAAATCATTTTACATTTCAAATTACATTTTGGGTTAAATGAAAAAATCTTAAAATAATTGAAAAGAGTGTTTTTCAACTTTTTAATTATTTAATTGCAAAATCAAATTAGGTAATTGATGAAGTCTACATTTGTAGGAAAAACTTTTTTGCATGTACATATTCGGTGCACTGATGCCGACAATATATTATTAATTGGTAGCCTCATTAAATTGACACAATGGACTGGTCAAAGGATAAATGATCTTTTGTATGACTTTTGGATCGTAACATGTTTTTGTAAATGATGGGATATCATTGACGGTAAAATAAAGTAAAATGATATTTCACCGTTCAGTCACTTTTGTAGCAGTGTTTTCGACAACCAGCCAATTAAATATTCTCGGTACATCGGTTCATTTAACAATGCGTAAATCAGTTTTAAAATGAGAATAAACGACTGAGAAATGGAAATTTAAATTTATTTAACTGAACAGTTGGCACGTGCATAAATATGATGTGTCAATCATTGAATAAAAAAACCATGGGGATTGTGCTGCGTATTTTTTTTTAAAGTAAATTATTTTGAGAACCATTTTTTGTTGAGAAAAGCAATTTTAATGACATCGATTCTTCATTTCATGTTCCCACCTATCCAAATATCGAAGACTGTATAGAAATAAAGTATATCGAAGCATGTTTGGAAAAAAAGCAAATTTATATTTCCTTGGGGATTAATGCGTAATGGGTCCGTAGGTAAATAAGAACAAAAATAATCTGCATGAATTGATTGATTCTACACAAATAGAAAAGTTGAGTTATTTTTTTAAACACAGACTTTTCATCATCATCCCCTGTCTAGCTTTTTAACTGACTTCGAAAAAGGAGGAAGTTCTGATACGACAAGTTTTTTTTCCAAAGTTTGGTATTTGCTAAACACGGTTTTGAAACATGCTCTTCACTAACGAAAACTTGCGTAACACAATTTCACTTAGAATAGAATATTTAAGCAACCTTAACCGTAAGTTCATCAAGGTAGTTTGGATACCAGGAAATGCTTGAGAAATTGAATATAATTATGGCCCGCCTGTTGCAAACAGCATCTAAGATAATTGTTACAGGTAGTCGAAAGCTAGAAAATTATACACCAGTCTTGTATTGGGCATCGGATTACACAGTTACTGGTCACGGAGGTCAGTTGCAAAACCACTTAATGTAATTTACTAATATTTATCTGCATCCAATTAACTGGAAGCCGAATCCACCATAATTGGGAAAGATTAGGCTGTGAATAGACCTTAGTGAGCCAAGCAAACAAGTCGCAGCTCAGAGAGCGTCACGAAACTCGGAAATACTTAGGTTTCGGACATGGTGGTTGTTATTCTCATCACATTTTCTATGTCTTCTTCGCTGTCATGTGTAAATTTAATTACTAGATGGTTTCTTAATTAATGCAATCTTGTATGGGTGGGCAACACAAGAAAATAAAACAGATATACGAAATCATTACTTGCACAGAAATTAAAATTAAGTAGTACCGTTACATATTCTCAAATTAAGTAGTACCGTTACATATAGTCAAAGGATTTATATTAAGAATCTGGCATTGAGTCATGTCCAGTTTTAACCGACTTCCAAAAAAGGAAAGGAATGTTTTTTTTTGTTTGTTACCTCATGTAATTTTACTGGGTGTACCGATATTATATTCCAAAGCTGGTGCTTTTTATGTGGTCCCAATTTTTTTAATCTTTTTTTTTCTGGATGGGGAATCATCAAATGACTTCTCGCGCTTTGGGCGAAGCGGAAGGGAGTGTTGACTCTTACTGACTAAAACCCATCCGTGTTCCTCCCTTTGCGTTCCAGGGCCGCGGTGAGTTTTTCGAACAAACTCCGCAACCCTAGCAGCACTGACCCTATGGGGACCCGTCTTCTTTGCTGATATCTCTTTGAGGCGCGCGTGGAATATGACTCGTCGTCGACCCGAGCTTGTTTGTTAATGATAGCTCGCCATCCGCCGGCCGGCGGCCGGGAATCGCCTTGCGAATCACGACGCACGGGACGTATGGAAATGGATGTCTAGCTCGACAATTCTACCAATATCAAATAGACAATAAGCAAAAACATTTTCCAATGACAGCGTCGTCTGTCTCTGGCCTTTAGTGTATATGCTTATAAATCTAGGAAAAAAATCTCTGATTTAAGCGATTGTTTTTTTTTAATTTATTAGGAACTAACAAATATGCTGACAAAGCTGATATTAAGGTAACCATGTTACGAGTAGTTACCATGTTGTGATAAAAGCGTAACAGTTGTAATTATCCGCCGGACCATTAAGCTTCCAAACTTATATTTAATTGATGCAACCACAAGGTTTGCGCCCTTTAAATGTCTAAATCTTTTAACATGTCTGCACTAACATATGTTATTAATTTAATCCATACCTCACACCGCCAAACACTTTTTGCAACACCTGTATAAAAATTGCACGATTCAATATTTCGACAATTTTCTATGAAAAAATGTTCTAGGCCAAAAAGTTTACTTATATGAAAACAATGCCTGTCTAATGCAGATCTTAAAATAGAGAAATTAATTTCGTTTCCGTCTTCAGGAAAGACAATACGACCATTAAGTTGCAGCGATGGAAATAAGATAGAGTAGAAAAAAAGGTCATATACATAAATCTATAATGACATGGCAGTTACTCACAAAGGACATACAAATTCTCCTAAAGACGTGTTTCTAAACCAGTGTTCATAGTACCAATTTTCATAGAGTGTCTATTACTGTTGCCAACACAACAAAAAAAAAAACAAGGATGTGATTTGCTAAAATTAAGAGACAGTTGTGGGAAAAGCATCCCTAGCCGATTCGCATGAGAGTCCATAATACATTTCAACCGACTAAGAAGTACCTTTGGGCCAGTCACCCCAGACAGATTAAACACGTTACGTCGCATTATAATACACTGTCCTGATTTTTTGGCATGTTGTCACGATGGGTGCCAGTGATGTACACGCAATTTTCAATTTTCAACTTCAAAAGACCTGTGCTAACTGCGTGCTCGGAAAACCTCTTAATTTTCGATCATTTTTAAACTTTAGATTTAATGCTCCTAAAAGGTGCCTCTAAATCGGAAGACATTATTACATTTATTTCGTGAACGTAACGGCTATTTTTGTTACAAAAACTACTTGAAACCACACAAACATGCTAAACTAATTAAAATAGCTAGTTTATGAAATGAAGGAAGATAACGGCGTCGTGTATATGATCTGAAACAGTGGATAAAAAAAACTTTTTCGTAACATTGTTTCATCTCAACTTGCCTCGTGAATATACGGACCGTGTTTTATCAATCTCTAACGATACGATCCAGAAATAAGCCTCGCCGTCGTGAACCATCATTATTATCCTATTACTTCATGCAATCTTTTTTAACTTATTGCAAATAGCGTGTTGCAAAAAGTGGAAAAGGAGAACGGCAGATTTATTACACCATACTTTGTTTTTGTTCTGTAATAGAATTTGTACCACTTATTAATACAATAAATTGAGCCATTCATTTTCACGTACATAAATGTGTACTATTTTTAGAACTTCGGATTAATTGATAATATAAATAAAAAGATTTTAATAAATAAACGTAATACAATCGTGTATATATATTATGTAAAATAACACCAATATTGAAATGATAATGAATTATTTAGAAATAGAAATAACATTCAATATGATTAAACACTTATATATTATACCTATGAGCGATCATACCTATGAGCGAAAATCATAATAGTTTACGATTTATTGATAGGAATGATTTTTGTCATCAATGTGTTTTTGTTCATATGGTAATTATTATTTATTGACAGGTATAAAAAAATCTGTCATTTAATTCAATTTCTTGCTGTTGTTTTGGATTGTGACTTGTGACTGCATTTGAGTAGTTAAGCGAATTATTATTATAATTTAAGAGCAGTGGGACGCTGCTCACGTGTGATGAGTGTTATTTGATACCTAAGCTATGCTCGCCATGAGAGGCCGCCGACCTGCCCCCTTTTTAGATGAAGTAATACTAAGAATAAATTAATTGAAAGTACAATGAAATAAAATAATGCTTACGAAAACAAAGTACCTATTATTTTATTTATCTACAATTGACGACCCCTCAGAACTTTATAGTTATCAAACTGTTGCAGTCCGCTGCTGAACATCATAGGTGTCTCCTAATGCACCCCAACTGAGTAGGTACGATCCGCATCTCAATCTACATACTTAATGGTACTTAAAACTCTACAAAGATAGCAGCAAGCAATCTAGAACATTTACTTATCACCAAAACAATGTTTATGTACCCATATGTAACACCAGTACCAACATAACCTTAAAAATAAAAGTGGTTATAACTTCTATGTCCCAAGTTCTAAAAATCTAGGAATTTAAAATGGGCTTGTCTATCATACTAACTTCCAATTAAAATAATCCCAAAACACGCAATATTATTAGCGGTACAAAATTCTCATACAAGCCTGACGTTGTCCTTTGAGACGCAAATATTATTCTTTGTGATACATAGTTTTCCAAAACTTTCCTTCATTTATATGTCTCAATTTGAAAATAAAAGTCACCTATGAAACTTCATACGTACTAACCAAATAAGTTGAAAACAAGTCGTGATCATTTTGTAGAATGTACCGAATGAAGTGTAGAACCTACAGAGAAAAATCAAACCCAGTTTTTTGCGCACTTCAAAAGCGGCCAGAGGCTAAATATAAATCCAATTAAAAAGTCCGAGTGATGTCAGCATGCAATCTGCGTATCAAACTTGATAAAGCGAATTTATGTAGTTTTTTTTAAATATTATTCCGGCGTAACAACACTTCAGGATATTCAGACAGAGTACTTTCAAATGGCTCTAGAGAACTGATTTAAACGTATAAGCTTACCAGCGACGCGTCTCGGCTTCGCATACAAAAATATACAAATTATGTACCTAAACAAACGTGTCTCGTTGATTACTCGAAAACCGTATCAAAATCCAAAGGCTTTCGTACAAAGTTCTGCCTGCCATTTCCCTCAAAGCCTTTCTTAGCGGACGCTTACACTATAAATCAAACCGACATTTATCTTTTTTCTTTACTATTGAAAGATTTGATATTTTGTTTGTTTAATAAGCACCGAAAATTACGTTTGCAGAATACTAAAAACTACAATTTTATAAGGATGGGAGATAAACAGATGGCTTGTGTGTGAGTAGGTACTGACTGACAGGTCGCTGTTTGCATGTTAAATCTGATACAGCGAATTTGTTTTGTATTATTTTAACATTTTTACGCCTGAACATTCCTCCTGTATACACTGAGCGTGGTTGGATCGCATTTCCATTCATTTGTATCTAGGCGATTTGGAAATATAAGCGTCAAAGACAGACAAGACAGCTCTGTTTCTTTATGACTTTTGTTCGAACTAACATTAAGTTGGCAGAAATAGGAGATGGGAACGAAAACATTGTACATGATATTCATCGGTAAACCTTGCCTCTCCGTTCCATGCTGAAACGACTTACTCTTCGTCCTGTATTACTAAGTATTCATACAAAATAAACATTCACATTTATACATTAATCGTGGGGCTATAATTTTTTGGTTTCCCATACAAGAGCAGTTCTAAAAACTGATTGTCTGTTATTTTCTAATGCTGAGACACATATAGACCGAGAGATGGACAGGAAAGCTGTGTCAATAAAAAGTGTGTGTGGTACAAAAAGTGCGAGCAATAACGGCACGCTGTTGACGTAGAAAACATGACACCATAAAATTATTCAATCTTTTAGACACCTCATTTTATCATATGTAGTCTGCTAAGGATACTGCTTTACTTTTGGTTCTATTTTTATGCATTTCCACCGGGCAAATTGGTAAATATAAGCTTCTAATCAACAGACTTGCATTAAATTTGTTTCTTGCCGTTACCACTGCTATAATTTTAAAGTACCTACATGACCAAAAAGTGATGAAAACTAGTCACGATCATTGTATAAAAGCTTTTAAACGAAAATCACAGAACAAATGTGGTATTCATCGCCGTTAACATGTGCAAAAACGAAATACAAAATACATCCAACAGTACGCGATGGCATTTTTTGTCTAGTGCCAATTTTCTACTGGCTGTGTCGAGTATCCTTTCGTTACAAAATGTGCAAATGCACCTAGCCAAATAACATATGAAAACAGAATTAACCTTAATCGGCTAAGCGAGTCTTGAGTTATAAGCTTACTTAATAGAGGAAGTACCTACCGACAGAATCCCATTACGCGATGCCCTTCTTGAATACCGTTTTTTTTTTTTTTTGGGTGGGAAATCATCAAATGACTTCTCCCGCTCTGGGCGGAGCGGAAGGGAGTGTCAGACTCTTACTGACTAAAACCCACCCGTGATCCTTCTTGTGCCCTTTGCGTTCCAGGGCCGCGGTGACTCTTTCGAACAAATTCTTGAATACCTTGATGTAATTTTCTGCTACCTATGTCGTGCGCGTTTTGCAACAAAATATGATAACTTACGTAGCCAGACAAATGATCTATGAATGTTCATAATATCGACGGTTAAAAGGAAGTAGGGCATAAGCGACATTTTGGTCAAAAATGAGTTATATATGCCATCCTACGTAAAATTTTCCGCTCTTTCGAATGCGCTTACTCTCATGGCTCTACGATGAGTTTTTTGGCGTTTATGCCCTAGCAAAAAAAATCGTTTACATAGTATTAGTTTTCGTAACCGACGAAAATTCAAGTAATTTTTGCTACAAAGGTGCTTGTGCCCCTACAAAAATGATTTATTTTGTGTTTGTTGTCGGTAATGCTTTTTTACTTCATAAGGGTGTCGAGTTTTCTGTTGTTTATGCCTTTTAAGCTTTTCCCTCACAAAGTACAAACGTTGTTTATAGCCTACTTCCATGTCGTAATTTAACATAGCTATGGCGCTTGTACCCTATATACGAAATTGATTTTCATATTACTCTGTCAGTTATACCCTATTACCATTCAGTACTTTATGGAAGCTATGCAGGTTATGCTCTATTACCTAAATTTATTTTAATATCACACTGTTGGTTATACCTTACTTCCGCGTACAATATAAATACAGTTTTGTCGATAATATCTTATTACTTAAATTAAATTAGATATAATGGTGTCGATTATAACCACATTATAACCTACTTCCACGTTCAACAAACATACTTATACGTCACTTATACTGCAATACCCAATAAGCTTTTATTATTTACTATAATGTTTGTTACCTTTTTAAATGTTTAATATTACGGATACATACCAAGTGTTCGTAATTAATTCTTAAGTTCCCTACCTACTAGCTGCAGTATTAGCTACCTACCCATCATCATCATGATCATCAACAGCCTGTTGCAGTCCACTGCTGGACATAGGCCTCTCCAATTGCACGCCACTTAGATCTATTTTCGGCTTCTCGCATCCAGTTTCTGCC
Organism: Hecatera dysodea; assembly: GCA_905332915.2. NCBI lineage: Eukaryota > Metazoa > Arthropoda > Insecta > Lepidoptera > Noctuidae > Hecatera > Hecatera dysodea. The sequence goes on from HG995286.1 coordinate 2,781,607, forward strand.
AGCCGTCCTGCGCAAATCGTCGCTCCACCGTGCCTGAGGAAGTCCTACACTACGTTTGCCGAGACACCGCGTCTCCACTCTAGAACTCGTTTACCCCAACGGTTGTCGGTTCTACGATTAATATGGCCAGCCCACTGCATTTCAGCTTACTAATCCGGTAGGCTATATCGATGACCTTGCTTCTCTGACGAATCATCTCATTTCTGATACGATCCCTCAGTGACACACCGAGCATAGCCCTTTCCATAGCCCGCTGAGCGACTTTAAGCCTGTAGACCATACGAGCCGTCAGTCTCCACGTTTCTGCTCGGTATGCCATGACGGGTAGGATACACTGATTGAAGACTTTCGTCTTTAGGCACTGTGGAATCGACGATGTAAAGACTCGACGTAGCTTCGCAAACGCTGCCCAGCCTAACTGAATTCTTCTATTCACCTCGCCCTCAAAGTCGTTTCTACCTAACTGCAATATCTGCCCGAGGTACACATATTTTTGAACAACTTCAAGAACTGCACCGTGAATCGCAATCGGTTCCGGTAGAACATTTTCGTTGAACATCAGAAGTCAAAGTCAAAACGTTTACTGCGAACTAAGTGTACAATGTTGATGTTACAGAAAAGTCAGCCAGATCATTCAGCATCTGTTGTAGGTCCTGCAGCGTTTTTGCCATGATGACGAATATCATCTTCAAATCGCAAGTAAGAGATGTATTCGCCATTGATGTTAATGCTACGTTCTTTCCATTTCAGCGTCTTGAACATATCCTCCATTGCATTAGTGAACAATTTCGGGGAAATAACATCCCCTTGTCTCACTCCTCGATGCAACGGTATGGAACTTGTTTGCTAATTCTGTACTTGAACGGACATGGTGGCGGCCTCGTAGAGACATCTCATCACTTGGATGTATCGCCAGTCTACTTGGCAGCGCAGCAGGGACTTCAGAATAGACCAGATTTCAACCGAGTAAAAGGCCTTTTCATGGTCCACAAATGCTAGACACAGAGGCTGATTATACTCTTCGGTCTTCTGTATAATCTGCCGCACTGTGTGGATGTGGTCTGTGCGGCCGTATCCGCTCCGAAACCCAGCCTGTTCTGGTAGTTGGAATTCGTCGAGCCTTCGCGCAAGACGGTTCATGATCACTCTTGAAAACAGCTTATAGACGTGGCTTTGAAGGGATATGGGTCGATAGTTCTTCAATAGGGTCTTGTCTCCCTTTTTGAAGAACGGATTTTCCATTTTTAAGCTGCCCAAGAGCGATCTCGATTTCGCCAATACTGACTTATTCATTTATTAAAACTTTATGCACTAGTAAAACAAAACTGTACAAAGGCGAACTTAATACCATAGGACTTCCGGCAGGACTTCGGTTAAATGGCGTGTCAATGTGGCTCTAGAACTTTCATTTTTGGGATCAGGACGAGATGCATGCGATGCGTATAACCGGCTATAGAAGTCCTCCACTTCCGAAAAGACTGCTGGCTTTAAAGAAACAACTTCTCCACTTGCTGTGGTCAATTTCATCAGGTGGCTTCTTCCAAGAGATTGTACGAACACCTTTGACCCCCGATTCTGCTCGATTGCTCTTTCAACTGAAAGAGCATTGAAGCGCCGGAGGTCCTGTCGTACGTGCTTGTTGATCTCTCGGTTTAGAAATCGCTTTGCCGACGAAGTGACGGGTGGGCTTTCACGTCATTCCTTCATTAGCCCTAAAGTCCCTTCTGAAAGCTTGGACTTCTTGCCCTTACGCTGCATATCACAGAATCTCGTACCTTTTCCCCTGAGGATCCGAGTCACATTTTAGAGGTTCTGGTTAACGTCTGTTGTGGTTTCCACGGCAGCGAATCGGTTTTCCAGGTTTGCCTGGAACGTTTTAGATCATGCCATGGTTTGGAGCAGAGTTGGTCGAAGTCTTGACTTCATCAGACGGACACGTTCGGCCTTGAAGTTAATATTCAGAGAGCCTCGGACAAGTCGGTGATCGCTACAGGTATTGAACCTATTGATCACGGTGACGTCTCTGAATATATGCCTCTTGTCATTCATGATGAAGTCGATCTCATGTTTGGTCAGTGTCGGGGCTTTGCCACGTCCACTTCCTTTGGGGCTGTTTCTTGAAGAAGGAGTTCATCAAGAACAACCCCTCCTGTTTGAGGAAGTTGACGAGCATTTGCCCCCTATGATTTCTGCTTCCAAATCCATGGTATCCTATTACCGATTCGCAGCAATACTGTACTCCCACTTTGGCATTGAAGTCCCACATGAAAACGATGTACTATGTCTTTGTAGTGAAGTGGAGGGCTCTCGATATGTCATCGAATTCGTCGTCCGAGTGTGTCGAGGTCGGTGCGTACACTACTTTGAGGCTATACCTCTCGGTGAGCTTCACAATAAGGTACACTACCCTGTTCGACACACTTGAAATTTCCACAAAGTTGTCAGATAGGGACTTGTTTACCAGAAACCCAACGCCGCCTTGGGATTGTTGGTCTCCCTCTCGGAAGTACATCAGATGACCCGATTCCAGGGATAACCCTGGAATCGGGTCATCAGATGTACTGGATGTGCTTGGGGGTTGACACCATAAGGTGTCCTCCCCCTTCTTCGGACTTCACTCAACCCTAGTATTTGCCACCTAATTTTCCCAAGTTCCACCGTGCGTGCGTCCGTTGTACGTCGCCAGGGTTAGTTTCAGTTTATAGTGGTGGTGGCCTCCCGTAGCCCGGAGATTCTTGGCACCCCCCGCCCCGCCGTTACCGTGGTCGCAACCATGACCAGGAATAGCGGGACCGCCGGGAACTGGAGGCCGTGGTTTTTTGTTATTCTGCATTGGACGATTCTCATACAAAAGTGTCGATTTTCATACATTTTTGTATGAGATAAGGGAGACTAAGGATTTAGTCTTTTTGTATGAAAATCGACTCCCTAATACTTATAAAATACTTCACCCTATTTTACGAGTTAGGGACCCAATTATAGTGTATTGTAATACCCGTTTTAGTTCTTATCCTGATGAAGGATCGTGTTGGTTGCGCTAAATCATTATTATTGGGGTGTCTTTTCATCCATATTTCCATAGACTCACGCAATGCCAAATGTTGATTATCCTTCTTTTCCTTTGCTTTCAAGCGACATTGTGTGTCACTAATGTCTTATATCCTGGTATTGTTTTGAATGCCGACTGTTTCTTGTGCTCTATTACCGTTGATACAACCACTGTGTAAAGTATCTTATCCTTCTTTTCCTATAACACTTATTGAACTATCTAGTCTCTTATACCCTTTTACCTTGCGGTGTGAGAAATCGCTATGTCGCTTAGGCTTCCTATCCTTTAATATTTTACTTTGTCATTTGTATCTTATGCCATATTTCCTCATTGAAAAATTAAAAGCTATTGTTATAAGCGACATAAACCACTTTAAATAGCGTCAAATTACTAAAACTAAAAATACCGGTAAATGCTCCATTTTTTTCTGATTTTATAACTGTTTTAGTTTTCACGATATCTTAATAAATGACAAAAATACGTCAGTTTTTCTAAAATTTAAAACTTTAAACGGCTCTCCTGAACATTTCATTTTTTGTCGCTTATACCCTATTTCCTTTTAACCGTCGATATATATCTTAATAAAATTAATAAAGTGGTTTTCGAGTTATCAACTTACTTGAAATAGATGTAACCGTACTCATAAAAACGTTCGTTCACACTGATTGTGACTATAAACGCACTGCCTGGTACATATGTCTAAGTTTATTTTATAACGTAGGCATCTGCTAAGAATGCATTCAGCAAATTTCATCTTTAAGGAGAAAATAAGATTTTGAAATGATTGAGATTGGAAGAGGAACTTTGAATCGCGATAGCCGATATCGTCATGTATAAAGATAAAGATAAGATAAAGATATATTTATTTGTAAACATGTGTAACATTGTACATATAAATGCAAATGTGGATGTAAAAGTGAAAATCTGTGAGTTTCAACATGTTTTGCCACCATTGGCGTACAAAATTAATTTTGACCACTTGAAATATAAAACAATTAAGAAAGAGAGAGAAAAAAAACATAACAAAATTTAAATATAACACAAATAGACTAGAAACTATCATTTAAAAAATCTTTAACACAATAATAACATTTTTCAGTAAGTAACTTCTTAAGTTCTCTCTTGAATAAAATTGTCTGGTTTATATTTTTAATAACCTCTGGAATTTTATTATATATTCGTGGTGCCATACAAAACACGCTTTTATGAAGTAGTGCTGTTTTGGCAGAGTGAGGCTGTAAGAAGTTCTTATATTTAGTACGTCTATTTCTAGTGACATTGTCTGACAAAAGAGGAAACCAATGAGGATTGCTTCTAACAAATAAAGCTATTTCCAAGATGTATAGTGACGGAAGTGTCAGTATATGGTATTTTATAAACAGTGGTTGACAGCTGTCGGTATTTTTGATCTTAAACATAGCCCGAATACAACGCTTTTGCATTTTAAACACCATGTCGGTGTTTGTCGAATTACCCCAAAATATTAGACCGTATCTAAGCACCGATTCAACAAGTCCATAATATGCCATGAATAATGCGTTTCTACTCACTGTTGGTGCCAGTTTGTACATCGCAAAAGATAAACTACTTATTTTTGTACAAAGGTCTTCTGTGTGACATTTCCAATTAATTCTACTGTCAATTTTTAAACCGAGGAATTTGGCTGTTTCTACTTGATTTATTATATTACTATCATATATTAATGTAAATTTAATTGAATTTTGAGGTCTTTGACTGTAGTTCATTACATTTGTTTTATTTATATTTATTTTTAGATTATTATTGATTAGCCATGTTATTATAGATGTTAGTGCTTTATTTATGTCGTTTTCAAATAGATTTTTATCATTACATATAATATTTACTGTGCTGTCGTCTGCAAATAATGTCATAGGTTGCACAGTTGCTTTAGGGAGGTCATTGATGTAGATAATAAATAGCGTAGGTGCTGTTACGCCGCCTTGGGGAACACCATATCTAACATATCTTACTTTGGATTGGTATTGTTCTTCTTTTTTAGTTTTTATATTAAATCTTGTAACTTGTGTGATTTGTTTTCGATCAGTTAAGTAAGATTTAAATAGTTCCAAAACGTTTCCTCTTATACCGTATGCCTCCAATTTACTAACCAATATTTTGTGATCAACATAATCGAAGGCTTGTGTCATATCGCAAAAAATGGAGCAGACAGGGGTAGTTTTATCAACCGCATTCATTATACTTTTTAAAAACTCAAAGATCGCCATGTTTATATTTTTATGTTTTCGAAAGCCTTTTTGTTCGCTGCATAAGATATTGTTATTTTCTAAGTAATTATTTAATTCTGTATTGTAGTAAGTTTCAAAGATTTTGGAAAATATAGAGAGGAGGGCAATGGGTCGATAATTTTCAATTAATTCTTTATCATCTTTTTTCAACAAAGGTTTAACAATTGCTAGTTTAAGATCCTTAGGAAATGTGCCATTTGTTATAGATAGATTTATAATATGACTTATGTGATGACATATCTGACTATTTACTTCTTTTACAATTTTTGTAGAAATTTCGTCATAACCGACACTTTTTGTATTTTTTAGGCCCTTTATAATCTTAAATACATGAAGAGGTGTACTTGGAGCTAAAAACATTGAATTAGGTCTGTGGTTAATTAGGGATGTTACATTTTTACCAGCACCCAAGATTGGCTTAACTTTATCAACGAAGTAATTATTAAATGTGCTAGCTATTTCTGTAGGATTTGTGATACTTGTATTTTGGATTTTAATTTTATCTATGGGTTCTCTTGGTAGATTTGGTCGTACTTTATTAATCATTTGCCACGTTGTCTTTGATTTATTATTTGACATTTTAATTCTGTAATTATTTTGCGCACGCTTCGTTAGTGATATAATTTTTTTTAGTAATTTGGAATAATTAATATAATTTTGTTTATTCGTTTTTGTTGCTTTTTGTCTAAGTTGCCAGAGCAATAGTCTTTTTCTTTTACTACAAATTTTTATTCCCCGTGATATCCACTTAGATTTATAATTAACTTTCATCATTACACTTTTCTGCGGAAAGCACAGATTGTAGAATAATTTAAAATTATCCATGAAATATGTGTACGCATTATCTACGTCCTTAGTTATGTAAATTTCTGAAAAACAAAAATTATTCAGGCACATTTTGAATTTATCAATGTTTTCTTTGCAGTAATCTCGTTCCGTTTTATACCAGTATTTTAGTTTGAAAAGCTTTTTTATTGGAAGTTTTATTAATTGGGCTGTGTGGTCTGATAAACCAAAATCCAACACTTCAGTCTTACACTGTTTTTTGAAATCATGGGCAAAGGTATCTAAACAAGTCATGCTAATCAGTCTAGTAGGTTGTTTTAAAGCAAGCTTTAAGTTAAAATTCAATAACAAACATTCGAAATCTAGTGATACATTATTACTTTTTAAAATGTCAATATTAAAGTCTCCAGCTATTAAAATATTATTACAACTCATTTTAGTAATGAGCAGAAGGACTTTTTCAAGTTTTGAAAGAAATGTTACCACATTGTTCGGGTTCGGTACTCGGTAGACACAGACAATAATAACCTTGTAATCAATAAGTTCGATAGCGCAGCATTCAAATACATTAGTTATAGCATGTTTCTTAACGTCTGGAATTTCCCTCCATTTATGCTCCTTATTAACCATGATACACGCTCCGCCTCTTTTGCTATTATTTCGACTAATGCAACTAGCTAAAACATAGTTATTTATATGGAGATATGTTTCGGATCCTGCCATCATAAAATGTTCCGTAATACATAGTACATCAATTGATTTGCTTTTGTCTGCAAGCTCTTCCATATTTATAATCAAGAGATCAGTTTTGTTAAATAGTCCAGCTATATTTTGATGTAATACATATAAGTGTTTAGTTTCGAAAAAACATGGATTTAGAGTTTTTTTCATCACTCAGCTGATTTGTGTGTGTAAGGCTTTCCAATGTTTGTATTTCATACTGTATTATTCCATTAATGTAGTCTTGGATGTCTTGGAAAATGGTTTCCATGCCGAGTTTGTTCACCGTGCCACTATGTATATTAAACATTTCATAGCTACACTTAAGATTTCTATTAGAATCCAAGAAGTACGCATGTTTATGTTCTAGTATGTCGAGGTATAACAAATGAAGTATGAAATTCAATGCTGAAATGACTTACTCTGTGCCATGTAAAATCATCGTACATAATTTTTTTAAACATTCATATTCATGCTTTTCGTCGTGGGAGAAGAATGTTTTGGTTCCCCAAACAATAATAGTCTGAAATAGTGGCTGGCTGTTATTTTCTGACGCAGAGACACATTTGACCGAAAAATGGACACAAAACTATGTTGAGGTAGGCCGGCTCGTTCGTGAACATAACATAGCTGGTTCGAAAAGCGCCGGCTAACACGGCACGTTTTGAGCGTAGTCGATACAGTGAATGTATTTAATCTTATATCCTAATTTTATTTACAATAATGTAATATATTTTTTGCCTGCCTGTATTAAAGTGACAAATCTATATATATCAAACAAAGACAAGTATGTTACAACACTTATAACTCGAGATCTGCTGGACTGGTTTTTGATTCGTTGTATTTGTCTCCGCCCCGAATAGCAGAATACATAAAAACAATGAAAACTCGACGAATACATAATTATGAAAGATGAATCATTTTCCCTAAATGTTCCTTTGTTTCGTACCTGTTTCACGTGTACCAGCAGACCACAAACATGTCGAAGCATTTCTGGGGCTGGAAATGTGAGTGAAGACTTACAAAGTAGGTGCCAGGATACCAGAACCATAATTATTTAACATCAAGCTATGATCCTTAGGAGACGAAAAAAAGATCACTGAGCCAGAAAGAATAAATGGCGCGGTATAGGATATATGTATTTATATAGGACATTTTATCCCGTTTCCGTGGGACGAGATCATCTAGCCATTCATTTGTTTAAAATGGTATAGTTTCCGGGGCTAAAATAGAAGACCAGAAAGAAGAATGTCGAAGTATTTCAGGGACTGAAAATTGTTTTTATTTTATAATAATAATAATAACGTTTATTTCGGACAATGCCCATATTTAGTTAGTAGTACAAATTCTTAAAAAACTATGTTAGTAACATCATTGGAATTAACAAAATAGGTTGCTTATATGCAGGCTCAGTTATACAATTTATGCTATCCAACTAGAACCCGCATGAAAGCTTGCATCATTATTGAGTCGACTTTGTCAGCGACTACCTTCAGCATGCTATTAGTGCTACCCCGCCCCCTGCGCAACAAGGAGGCGGTCCTCTTGCGTATGATGGCATGAAAACCATCAACGCGAGCCTCCGCAAACATTCCGGATGCACTACAGAAACGGGGCAGCCCCAGCTACATCCTGAAGCCATTATTATATTGAACGCGCAGGGCACTGAGCGATCTCTGTGTATAACTAACCCACAGGCTGCTCGTGTAGAAGGTTTGGCAGTATGCCTTAAAAAGTGAGATCTTAACATGCTCGCTGCAACGAGCAAACCTGCGAGCCAGCATATTGTTCTTAACCGCCAGTGCCCTGCGTTCTCTTTCAATGTCCATTTGGTCATCAAGATCTTCGGTAACATAGTGTCCCAAGTATTTAAAATGATTTACTCGCTTAAGTTCAACGCCATATAGCTTTAGGCACGCTAGCTGGGCATTTACCCGAAGACTTAAAAACCAAATATTCACTTTTCGTGCAGTTGTACAAGAGACCATGTTTTTGTGCATAATTCTCACAAATACTTATGAGCTGCCTCAACGCACTGACGGCTGGGCTCAGCAGCGCCATGTCGTCAGCATAACTGATATTATTTATACAGACATTGTCGATCGAGCAGCCAATGCGCGTGCTGCTGAGCTCAACCATCAGCTCGTTTATATACAGGTTAAAGAGCTTTGGAGACGTCAACCCACCTTGTCTCGTTCCGCACTCCAACCTGTACACGTCAGAGAGGCTGCCTGCCCATCTAACATTATTTGTCTGATTAGCATACCAATAGTGAAAGAGACATTGCACCTGCGTATGCACTTCCGTTTTCTTAAGCTTTTCCCACAGCAGGTCATAAGACACTGGGTCAAATGCTTTTGACAGGTCGAGGAAACATGCATACACAGGTGTACCCTTCTGAGTGTGGTACTGGACAGTGTGCTTCAGACTCAGGATGGCGCTTTCAGTAGAAAGTCCAGGCCGAAACCCGAACTGAGCATCATGTATATGGAGATGTTTTTCCAGCTCTGAATCAAGCACAGCATCCAGCACCTTGGCCACTACTGTTGCCAACGATATAGGTCTGTAATTGCCTTTGTCCGATAAGTCACCTGTTTTATTTTTTACAATTGGTACCACAATAGTTCGCATGAGGTCAACAGGTAAGTATGAATGACTTAGACATAATGTGTAAAACATTGCCAAAACGCGTGGTAAATGAACTCCAGCATACTTTAGATGTTCGATGCTGAGCCCATCATGACCAGGTGACTTACCCCGGGTCATCTTTTTTATTATTCCTGACACATGATTAACAGACACGTTAAACAAGTCACCGGTCAAGATAGGATCAGCATCTGGCATCATCTTTGAAGGACCAAGTGGTGATCTTACACCAAAGTGTTCCCTCAATAAGTCAACTATGCTCTTACTGTCACTCACACCTCCCACACTCACAGGGATGCCAGGCCTAGTATTTAACTTGTTCGTTGCCTTCCAAAATTCACCAACATGAATTTTTGATGAATTTGATGAATTTTTTGATTTTATATGGCAACACAACGTTTGCTGGGTCAGCTAGTATATTTAAAAGGTGTGTTCTCTAAATCTTTAGAAACTTCTTTTTGAAGTTTTCTTCTTTTGATACGAGGGAAGCCGCGGGCGGATGCTAGTAAGTAGATAGAACAAAAACGGAGGCATTTATTTTTAATCCTGATTGTACTTTCTAAACAAAATGTTGACAAATTGGGAATGAATGTATGAAGATCAAAATCTTGACCAAACGCCACTTGTGTTCATTTGTTTTTTCTACAATGACATGTTGTCGAATCGGGAATGTGACATAACGGGAAGTAGCCAGTTAATCTACCCTTTAGAATATTTTATAGTGAATTGATTTATGATTTCCATGTTAGATATATTTTTATTTTATTTTGTGTCATGTATTAATTACTTGGCATACTATTGTATAAATTTAAATTCTTAAAACGTAACACACAGATGTGTTACAGGGGAGTTTGATGCGCTACTTCTTCCCAGTTAAAACACTGGGAAGTGGTGACGGGTGGGCGTTTTGGGGGACTGTCTTTATGTTAAATCTGACGTGAATGAATGACTTTTGATTTTTATATACATATGTGTGTGAATGGTGATCAAATTTATCTTAATTAATCAAATTGTTCTCAAGTTATTGGCTTACTTCATAGAGATTGATATTTCGCAACATTATTATGTAGAAACATACATACATATGTCAAACAGACATTACACATATCGAGAGTAGGTAAACTACTATACGACTGATGTTCTAAAGAAAAATTAAATCGTACTTAAATGAAAACCGTAAATTGATTTAAGGAGGGCTGGAACGACCACTTCTCAAGCACTTTTTGTATGATATTCAGTTATAAACTTTGTCACTCGAGAGTATTAACTGAAACGAAATACTTTTGTCGAGTAAGTTAAATGGTAACTTGTATTAAAAATATTTTCAAAATATGACCAGGAACAGTGGTGGCCACGTGGTAACGGCCCCGACTTACGAATTATAGGCCGCGGGTTCAAAACGAGCCAGGTGCATTAGGTACTTTGTGTAAACGGTGAAGGAAAACATCGACAACAACTGGCATGTGCATATTGTGCATGCATGACGTTCACCAACCCGCACTGGGCCCGCGTGACCCAGCAGTGGAAACGTTAAAAGGCTGATTATGTTTATGCATTATATGACCGACGAACAACACAAAAATATCGTTAGCATGGTTCAGTTCACACTTATGGAGTAAACCTTCGATCAAGTTAGTAATACGTACAAAATGTTCACTCTGGCAAAAGTAGCGGAACATAAATAGATTTCCTTTTGAAAACGAATATTAATACATCGTTCATTATCTGGGGACACCTACCGTGCGATGCGTAATTGTTTTCCTATTAGACACTTTTTTTTTTGAATGGACCACTCGCAGTTCAGCACACTAAGGCTGGTTACTGCTCAACCGGACAATTCCTATTAGACACTATTCGTCCCCTACAGTTAGTCGAGTGCGATGCTCATTTAAAGCACCAAGCGACTCGAAGCGCGTAATAATTAATGAAAATATTTGTTTGATAATATATAAGTTCACGACATGGCACGACGTGGCGTGTATGTTTGATTGTTTTATCAGCTGTCGTTTAGAACAGCGTTGTGGCATACGAGTCTACAGACTCTACATAGTTGACTCGTGTCTTCAACATCCCCTGTTGAATGCAATAATAACTTCTAATGAACACACGCGTTTCAACTGACAAAATGAACGATTCTATGTAATCAAGGCTTCGACGAACCAACGCGTCCTTTGTATTGTCAAAAAGAATGACTGTGTTTATACGGCCGATAAATCACCGTCGATAACATATGCTATGATAATCTTTTAAAGCCCATAGTTATTTTCTAGATTCTTATGCTATTAGAACTAGATGTTAGAGAATTTGATATGAAATCAATTCTTAAATGTACATAATAGGTTAATTGACTAAAACAATTTAATTAGTCCGTCAGATAGATTTCTAAAAATCATTGGACACGTATTTTTTTCTTTTTTCACGTAAACAAAAAACGAAGAAGATACAGTGCGTTGAAAACTCGTGTGACGTCACTACCCGCTACAATTTTTACCACGGCATGACGTCACAAGCCCCCACTCCTGATCTTTGCTGCTTTTTATCATCGTCATCTTTGATAGATTTGATAAAGCAAAAAATACGTGTCCAATATTTTTCGATGATCTAACTGACGGACTAAATAAAATCATTTTATTTTTACTGGGGAAACATCCCTATTATGATGGAGCAAACACTTAATCTTAGTTTGAACAATTCGGATGTTTTTTTCTTCTTCTTTCAATCTACCGGAAAAGAAATTACATCCGTGCGAAAAGCCATAGTAACTCGTTATGTATATAAATAAAATTGGATCCCTATTTCTCTCGATCACGGCATCACGCGTGAACGGTTGGACAACACAAGGAAGGTGGGCAAAAAAGACGTGTTTTGAAACTGCCACTTCGATTTTACCGAACCTTTTGAAATTAACATAATTTCAAATTTATTTTCGTGTGGTAACAATGATTATCCGTGACCCACACAGATTTAAAAGTTCACCAAAGCGTATTAGCGGAGCAGGAGATCATTGAAAAAATACGCACTGAAAATTAAGTTTTTATGCTGTTAATCTGAACCTTTTTACAATACAATTTTTTAACTTAACTCTATAATTATGCAACAACTAGGATATGCATTTATTGAAGCTTTTAATTCTTATATTAAATCAAATTAAATTTAAATTCGAGATTATATCAAATATTTATCTGGGCGGAGCGGGAGTGGTCAGACTTTTGCTGACTAAAACCCACCCGTGTGCTTCCTAATGCCCTTTACGTCCCAGGGTCCCGTTGACTCTTTCAAACAAATTCCGCAAGATTATAGTGGCGGGCTTCTTGCCATGAAAGAGTCTATCTACCAAACTTATGACGAAAAAGTCTGATTATTCTAAGGCTAATATTATGAAAAAGTTTTTTTTGTATACATTATTCACCCATAGTTATTTTAAAATACTTTTTTCGGACAATGAACACTAGTGATCTCATAGGTAGCTGAAAGGTTGATAATATTACACTTAGTATTAATTAGTACGATATTGTGTTAAAAGTATTTATTCGAAAGAGTCACCGCGGCCCTGGAACGCAAAGGACACACGAAGGATCACGTGTGGTGGTGGGTTTTGTGGTGTGGTGCCCAGAGCGGGAGAAGTCATTTGATGAATTCCCATCCAGAAAAAAAGGCCTCCTCCCCTGGCCTATTTTGTGTTATTTGTCAGAAGAACCTTCTTCTGACAAATAACACAAAAAAGGAACATATCATATTAATATTAAGGAAGGATCATATGATAGAAAATATATGTAGGTATGTATAAAAATAAAAATCAATAAATATGTAACGGATGTTAGCTTGAACGACTCGATCTATAATATGTCTGATTTGTTTTTCTTTTATGTTCGTATTTGTCAGGATAAGGTTTGTATGAAAGAAAATGTATGAAAAGTGTACCAAAAATATGCATCTGTTCGAAGCCGGGCTGATCGCAAGCTAAACAGATAAAACTGTTTATGCTAATGTTTTTAAAAGTTATGTCTGTAATTACTGACATAATTACGACAAAAAGACAACAATACTCGAATCTACCAAAAATCATTACTGAATATACTTATATATTTTTTATTAAATACATATATCATCATCAACATCATCAACAGCCTGTTGCAGTCCACTACTGGACATACGCATCTCCAATTGCACGCCACTTTCGGCTTCTCGCAACCAGTTTAATTAAATATATACTAAGCAAATATTAACTCCAAGATGTTTGCAGGCACCCGAATGCTATTAGATACCCCATTTGAGGGAATAATATTAACTACAGTAATATTAGTTTACATATGTTATTAATTTCCGTTAATTGACTGGGCAGTACATACATACATACAGACAACATGACATACAATTCTCAGAAATCCTTGTATTAACTCTGTGAGATCAAATTATAACAGAGAGATACTACGACGCATGTATGGCGCGAGTATGTCAATATTGGATTGGATACTGACTGCATCGAATTCAATATTGACATACGCCCCTTCCGCCATAGCAGTCATGGTACTGATAACCGCGGTACCTAAATATACCCTACCATAATGACGAGTGGGGGGAGATAGCCAATCGGACTCTTTCTTGTAGCAAGTACCTACATAAGTCTATAAGGATGACACCAAAATTTCGTCAATGTACTTTTTTCGATCAATATTCAGCTTGCATAGTCAGCCTTTTAACGTTCCCACTGCTGGGACACAGGCCTCCTCTCTCGGAGAGGGAATGGGCCGTTATCCACCACGTGGACCCAGTGGGGTTTGTGAATGTCACATGTTTTCGAATTTTTGGTTCTAGGACATGTCGGTTTCCTCACGATGTTTTCCTTCACCTTTTTGAGAGCAATGGTGATGACAAGTAACAGTTGTTTATTTGACCATTGGTCAAGCTGAAGCAGTGGTGGCCGAGTGGTAACGGCCCCGACTGTGTAAATAATTACACAAAGTAATGAGCCTGGCTGGGTTTGAACCTACGACCTATAATTCGTAAGTCGGGGCCGTTACCACTCGGCCACCACTGCTTCAGCTTGACCAACGGTCAAATAAACAACTGTTACTTGTAATATTTGATTGAAACATTTTTTGTTACAATTTAAATCATTCGTTGACTTACCTACGGAACGAAAATATCCCTTATCTTCTAAGAAGTAGAACTAATAAATCTTGTTTTTCTGAGGGATTAAAACATTCTCAGAAGAACTCAAGGCTTAACTGTTTAACTAAATTAGAAAAATGGAGAGAAAATAACATGTTTACGCGATACTAAAGAGCATCATATTGAAGGAGCGATTACTACGATTATTTATTAGGTATATAATATTATAAAGAGTAAAGCTTTGTATTTTTGTATGTAACGAATAAAAAAAAACTACTTGATCGATTTCAAAAATTCTTTCACCATTGGAATGTTACATTCACCCTCAGTAACATAAGCTATATTTTATCCCCGTATTCTCACAGGAACGGAAACCACGCGGGTGAAACCGCGGGGCGCTGCTAGTGTATTATAATTAGGTAGAGAAACAGCAAAACAAAGTCCCAAACGTCCACCCATCACCACATCTTAGTGGTTTTTCTGCGAACCCCAGCCTGGGATTGACGATCAAAAAATCATCGACAACTAAATTTTTTTCGAGATTTTATTTTACTACTTTATCGACGGGATTAATAATACATATATACCAAATTCCAACAGTCTAGTTTAAGTACGACGGACAGATGGACATGGCGAAACGATAAGGGTTCCTGGTTAATAACGGAACCCTATAAATAGAGCAAATGGTGACTCACTTCATAAGCGGCCATGTGTAACTATTTTGGTGTACAATAAAGAATATTCTGTTCTCCTCTGTCAAAACACACTATTATTTTCAACTTTTTTATAAATAGATAGATACGTAAATTGGCGTACAGGCGTTCAATTGACTTGTGATTTCAACTTATTATCCATAGATTTTTCCGTGATCTAGACAAACTGAACTAGAGACACTGATATTCTGGCCGATATACATAACTATGGTAAAATATCTCAATATTTGCGATTGACCACGCGAGATTTCGGTAGTGCAAAAAAATTAAGTACCCGCCACTGGAAAGAAAAATAAAGTATTTTTCAGCATATTTTTAGCACATGCTAATATTTTTGTTTTATTTCTTTTAATATTTTATTTGGAAAAAACGCTTTGATCGCAAAGCGTTAATACCAGCTATGATCCGATAAGCAGATTTGTTCTCCCAGGGATACCGCCTACAAACAAGTCATAAAAATATACTATGAATAAATCCTCTTTATAATATTATTTTAAGATTTTCTTTGGATCTCTATTAGGTGCTGACTCGGAATATACCTCATCTTAATATTTAAAACATCTTAATTTTATAAGATTGGCCGTTAAGTGCCATTTCAAAACGTGAAAATTCAACTTCATTTTTCCAAGGATATATGTGAAAGTTCAGTTCGTTCAATACACAATTAATGGACAATCATATTCATATTTACGTCTGTACGTTCTGTTACGCAAAACAAATTGGAATTAAAGTATTTTTATATCCTTTTTTTATAAAAATACTGGCTGACCCAGCAAACGTTGTTTTGCCATATAAAATAAAAACAATATTTAGGGGTATGAATGATGTTCTAAAAGAAAGTCGCAGGTGAAATGTAGCTTTCTATTGGTGAGATAATTTTTAAAATAGAAAACTTAAAGCTAAAATACTTCTTAGGTGTATCCCGCGGTTTCACCTGCTTGCGCTATTTATTATTTCTGGCTCAGTGTTCTTTCTTTCGTCTCCTAAGGATCATAGCTTGATGTTAAATACTCTAACTCACAATTCCAGCCCCAGAAATTCTTCGACATGTTTATGGTCAGCTGGTACACGTGAATCAACAAATGTTTGACAGGTACGAAACAAAGGAACATTTAGGAAAAATGATTCATCTTTTATAATTATGTATTCGTCGAGTTTTCCTTGTTTTTAAGATGTATTCTGCTATTCGGGGTGCAGACAAATCCAACGAATCAAAAACCAAGAAAATTGGTCCAGCAGATCTCTAGTTATAAGTGTTGTAACAAACCCGTCTTTGTTGTATATATACATATAGATAAGGCGCGTTTTTAGAGCTTTCTTTATTAGAGCAACAGAAGCTAAGTTTTTAGATTTTTTGTCTGTCTTTCTGTATTTATGTTTGTACGCTCATCACGCAAAAATTACTGCATAGATTTGAAAGCGTTTTTCACCCCTCCACTGTCTGATAACTTAAAATATAGGCTACATTTTACCACTTAGAAATACTAGATTCTGAGTACCATGCGTACAAAGCAAAAGCTAGTAATAAAAAGTATCTTTGTTTGGAAAAGTTGCGTTAGCTTAAATCGACATTGGCAAAAACTATTATGTAAAAGTCCATTTTGAACCTTAACAATACCTAAATTCCATGAAGATAGTAGAAAAACATTAATTTTTTCTTCATTCATCATCGGAAGTCGTCGGAAATTGATCAGAGTTAAAAGAACGAAGAGCTAAATCGATTTTGAACTTAATTTCACTAACTGAATAATATAGTAAGGAGTGTTCAACTTCCCACGACTAACTATGGAAAAATGTTCGCAAAATGGAGCTTTATATGAAAAAAGTTTTAAAACGGTCGAGATTTTACAACATGGATTTACTATGGCCGCTATGCTTCTCGGTTAATATGGGAAGACTAGTTAATTAGAAATCATTTAGCTAAAGAGTAGTGGTGGCCGAGTGGTAACGGCTCAGACTTACGAGTTGTAGGTCGGGTGTTCAAACCCAGACAGGCGCATTACTTTGTGTAGATAATTCCATCACCACTGCTCTCAAAACGGTGAAGGAAAACATCGTGAGGAAACCGGCATGTCCTAGAACCAAAAATTCGAAGACATGTGACGGCCCATTCCCTCCACTAGATAGAAGGCCTGTGTCCCAGCAGAGGGAACATTAAAAGGCTGATTATGCTTATTATGCATTTAGCTATTACAGTTGCTGAATTTTATTAATTGATTGTATTGATTTGTGAGCACCTTTCTTGAAATAACTATCCTTCACTACCCACGTTGTTCTCATTCTAAAATGATGCACGCAGCATCTCTTTCAAAGAAGCTGCGCTCCGGACCACGCATCATTTTTCCTGTATCTCGTTTCAATAAAATAGCTGTTTTTTTCAGTTAGCTAAGTTTTTTTTCTTCTTCTGTAATGTTTAAATTGTATTCAAATGATTCTGACAAGTTTATTTACAGTTATGGTGAAATTATTTATAAAACAGGAAAAATGTAGCCTCTATTCCGGTAATAGACAAACTATCTCCAGACGAGTTGCGTACGTACTATGTCCGGTTTTCATAGCAGGAAATACCTGACGCAAATATAAACAAATCATACGTTTCCTTCTTCAATTGTTTTATTTTCTGTTTTTTAAACTATTTTATCAATATATTACACAAACGTCATTTTAATCATTGACAATACTACAACTTGACAATAATACAAAGTTTTATCAAACTCATTGCAACTAACGTTGTTAAGTTCTAATATATGTACATAGTTGTTCTCTGTGTGTCGGATCATTCGGTTCCCTTCAAAATGGTTGAGCTAAACGGTGCCGATACACGCGTCATGTTCGTGAACGGGCGCCGTCGGTTGAGACTGGTCACCTCTTAACTGCCACTGACTTGTTTTAATCTTTATACTTTGAATTGTTTTTATAGAGTCCTTTTTTTTCTTTACATTGTCCTCACATATAGAAGCGACCAAGGATGTAACCAAGGTTACGTAATACAGAACATGATTTAAAAGAGTGTCCGTGGAGTTTCTTGCACGTTCTTCTCCATAGAGAAGAATCGGAACGTGCAGATAGCTTCACCTCTTTCGACGATTGACGACTAGTATTTGAATTATCCCTAATAATGCGTGGCTTCGACTACATTGATGATGTTCTCATTCACACCCGTCGATGTAAAATGGAAAAATAAAATACGTGTATACGATGGTTTGGAAGAGCATCTTAGTATTTCAAGTTAGTCCCTTTCTCGTGTGATGTAGGTGAAGATCTGATGAAGAACAGATATAGGAAACGAAACTCTTCAATAAATGATAGCAAATCTTTCGAGATTACTGAAATCGCTTGTTTGTTTATTGTTTGAATCCTAAACAAAAATTTCTACTAATTTCGGAAGTCGGTGTTCGAAAAACAATAAAAAACACTTTTTATGTTGTTATTAGGTTCAACATTTCTTATTTCAGTCTCAATATAGCAAAAACACTTCCAATTTGCGGCTTTGAAATCGAAAGTCGCTAAGATTTCGACTTCGAATGTTTTAAAAACGGGATACCGCCTATATTTTGCAAACATATTACGACCTAAATATTATATGCCAAACAAGATCCATCTCGTGGCTAGGGAGTTAATTAAAATCTAAATTATTATAAAACCATGCATGTCACAATCACGATTTAATTATTATGGGACTTAATTTGATATAAACAAAGCGGTGCCATAATGAGAGTCAAAGATTACCGTAATGAGTTCTAGTGTTATCATAGTTAATTTCGCTTGTGTATAGGAAAATGCAAAATATGACCTTTGTAACGTATTCCATAGTGTTCCAATTAGTGCTGATAATGCACCTTTAGAAAAGTTTCCTAACAAAGGTGTTATAGGATTTAACCACTTTGTTACATTGTGATAAATTATGGATAGTCCCCTATGAGGCCATCCATAAAATTACGAATGTCATGATTCCCCCTCCCCGTCCTTGTCACAGCTGGTTACATTTGTGAGACCCTCTCCCTAGTGTGACGTCATATATTTTACAATTTTATTCCTGAATTTGTTCGTGTTTTACTTAACACTTAGATTAAAATCGATTTTATTAAATGTGACGTCACAAAATTTAGGACGGAGGGGTCCTTTTTCTTAATACTTAATACCCACTTGTCACACCATGTCACAATTCGTCAGCCCCCTCCCACCCCCCTAACGTGTGACATAATTTATGGATGCCCCCTATGTTCTAGTCCCTCTATGCTCATCTCGGTAAATATCTACTAAAAAGTTTCGCTATATGCACTTAATTCTTCAACTCTACGTAAACGTAAACGTAAAATAGAAGGTGCAGTTGGTTTAAAGCGCTATTCGTACATGCGTAAGCGTCTATAAGTCAAAATTTATTTTGTCTCATTCTGACAGTCAAAAAAACCAAAATGACTAAATTGAATAGAATAAAAACTCTATATTATGTACATATGGGCGCAAAACTACCATTTGCTAATGAATTTGTTTGTTTTGATTCCGTGTTGAGTTGGATATTTTAGCGTTTCCGTCTTCTAATTATATAAGTATTTAATTAACTTGACCACTTCCTTTTTTAACCGACTTCTAAAAAAGGAGGAGGTTCTCAATTCGGATGTTTGTATTTTTTAAATGTTTGTTCGCGCATAACTCCGTTGTTTGCCAACCGATTTGAAAAATTCTTTTTTTGTTGGAAAGGGTATACTTCCCAAATAGTCCCATGAAAATTTTATCGAAATCAACCAAGCGGTTTTCGAAAAATCTAAAAAAAATATCTACTTTGTCTACATTGACGACCTCTTAGTGTACTCTTCCCAAATAGTCCCATGAAAATTTTATCGAAAACGAACAAGCGGTTTTTTGTTAATTTCAATAAATGATAGCAAATCTGTCGGGATAGCTGTTGTTGCGGGTTGTTTACACCAATTTATACCACGTACGCTGTGATGGGTATGTTTAGCTGGAAGTGAACCACTGAAAAGTGAAAAGTAAAAAAACTTTTTACAAAAAATACAACCGACTTCTAAACAAAAACACCAAAAAGTACAAAATAACTTTAATTTCGGAAGTCGGTGTGGTCAAAAACAAAAAAGCAACCAAAAACACCGAGTTCCGAAATTAATGTTATTTTGTACTTTTTGGTGTTTTTGTTTAGAAGTCGGTTGTATTTTTTGTAAAAAGTTTTTTTATTTGACTTAAATATTGCTATATCCTGTCAAATGTATATGGATTTAATTTGACTACTTCCTTTAAAATTATTTAGAAAAGATTGTTACATCCTGTTTATTTTTATAAGGATTTAACTTAATCACTTCAATTTTATTAACGTTCAACTTCCTGTTGGAATTATATAGGTTTCATTTGACAATTTCCTTTCTAATTATTTAAAAGAAATATTTAACTCATTTCATTTAATTCAGTAACAATTTTTACATTGCATTGAACATTACACAAAATTATATAAATTAAAAGAATAAACTATAATCCATTAATATAACCGCAATCAAATTAATTAATTAAAAAGTAAAACATTTGCAAATTCCATATTATCGTCCCTAAAACATGTCAAAAGTACAAAAAATTAAATTATCAAAACCAAATCATGTCACTAAAAATAATGATATTATAAAATGATCTATTTATAAAACAAAGTCAATCAGAATCATCCAGTCCACAATGTCAAAAATAATAATGTCAAATTAAAAATATTGCTAAACCTATACAAATGTCAAAAATAAAAATATAATGTCAATAAAAATAGTATAATAATAATTAAAATCTATTTGAATGTGTCACCGAGAAACTCATCAAGGGTGTAATAGCACTTATCTACCAAAAACGATTTTAACTGCTGCTTAAACTGATTTAAATTGTATATTGACTTTAAGCGAACAGGTAGTTTATTAAACAGTTTAATTGATTGATAACCTGCAGCATGACTCACTACTTTTAAATGAGGTTGCATCTTATTTTGTAAATCCTTACGCCTAGTAGCTTCTCGCTTACTTCTTTCCTCTGGTGTTTCAACATTCTGTAGTTTTTTCATCAGAATCAAACTTCTCGTTTGATTTGTATTTAATTTGAAAACTTCTTTATATTACTTTAAAACATACAACTTCCTTTTTACTTGTTTGTTTATCTACCACCTGAGTTAATATTTTAAGGATTTATTCTGTTAACTTCCTGTTTAGTATATCCCGCCATTTTTGTGTGGTTTTACAACCGTTGCCAACTTCGTGTTTGTCATTTTCTGTGTATAAAAACCGATGTTATATGAATTTAAGACCCCCCATCACCCAGACCCAAGAGAGTAGTAGGGAAACCAGCACTCTTAGGAAAAACAAACACAGACCGCGTTCCATATACCGACCTCGCCGACGAGGTCCATCGCGACGCCCCCGTCAAAACCCTCCCCGACTTTTGCCTAACGAGCCAGCCCGCGCTGCTGAGCCATTAGCGTTAAATCCCCAAAATAATATCAATCTGACCCAGCCTATCCCCTCAATGACCCCGCTAAGCCGAGGCCCGTGTCCCACAGGGGATGCCCTTAGCGAGCGGTCATTTAGTTTTTAAGTAGTTTTAAGCCCTGGCTGGGGGCCTTAAAATATTAAGGCCACCACAGGATTGCCCGGTTAAGCAGTAACCAGCCTTAGTGTGCTGAACAGCGAGTGGTCCATTTAAAAAAAAAAAAGAATTTAACACCATTCTTTGGCTGCTCGTGGAATAAACAACCTAGACTGAAGTAAGGTATTATTTTATTATTTCTTTGAACATTTTCCTGCTACTTGTGTGTATTATGTGTGACTTCAACAAAGACGGCGACAATGCGCCGACATACACCACATAAGTCACAGAAAATATAGATGAAGAAAACATCACATAGGGTGACACAATGGCCGGCCTTATCGCTAGAAGCGATCTTTTCAAGACAACCTTTGGATGGATTTTAAAGAGAAAAGGAAATATAGTACTGTAGGTTGTCACAGATACAGATATGTACAAACGAATTTCAGAGCAATTCTAAGTTAAGCAATGTTTATGAATAGAACTTTAAGTCAATACTGGACACACAAGATTTAACGAAGTCTGTAGACTACGTGGTTTCTTCATGTGCCATGATGTTCAAAGATGTTGTTTTATGACAACATTCTTTTGAAAATATATTTTACATCCATTCAAAGTCAATTCATTTATTTCAACTTAAAATACATTTTTGTACGTCAAAACAGTTTGAAAATAAAAATATTATAGTGACTCTAGTTGTCCATTCGCAAAAGGTAAATTCTTATGGAGAAGAACGTACAAGAAACTCCATAGTTACTCTTTTCAAATATGTATAAGTTTTACAATATTTTGTATACATGAATGTTGACATATAATTGGCCATGTGAAAAACATGGATTTTCAAGATTAATGCCACAAACAATTAGTGACTGCGCTTGAGATTTATTTATCGACATTGCAAATGCTAACCTCATTGGAAATTGTATCCGTCTAAAGTCGAATGGCATGTCGTTCGGAATCAAAGGAATCGGTGGAATCAAAATTGTCTAAAATACCTTTGTACTTCCCTTTCAAAATTGTAGCTTCAATGACATTAATTTCTTTACCGCAAGTCGGGAGCCATTACAAAAAAATGACTGGGTTATATTCTGCAACATAATGATTACCGATCCGATTTTTTGTTGCAGATTATGAGGTGGTCTATTCCAGCGAATTTAAGAACTCCGTCGGATAGTTGAAAACATCATCTTGGTTAGTAACGGGATCAATCGATTTGTATGTCATTAATTCCTCAGCTATCTCATTTTGATCTGAAAATTATTATTTTCGTTGACATTACCGTTTATTGCAGTCAATATAACTCTTTCGCTAAACTATACATGATTTTTGTAATTCTGATTGATGTTTGGGAAAACCTTCTCGATGAGTTTGGCCTTTGTTTCAGTAAAGTGACAAAGAATCGGTAGGAAATGTGATGTGTCCAGCCGATGAGTCAACAGGTACTTTGCCGTTACCAATATCGAGCAATTGTTTGGAAAAAACTTCTCCAGATTGGTCGTTCTGCAATTCGACTGGCATGTTTATATTGTTGCGCGCCAGAATTAAGTTAGGATGATAGCGGCATTCGGTACCACTAGCGCCATCTAGTATCGAGTAGCAGAACTAGTGAAGTCAAGGACCTTCGAGATTTTTCTATGCTAGAATTCTCGGACCTTAGTCGGTCGCGACCGATATGTACGCGAACTTTCTGGAGTTCTACTCGGCGCCCTATATAAGGCCGGCACATGTGCCGACCGAGTCATTGCTGGGCGACCTCGAACCTACCCATCAGGCATTCTGGGAACTTCAGAGGAAACTACGCGCCTCTGAGGTTGCCTCGATGCCTCCGCTCACGCGTCCCGACAACACCGTCGCCTTTGATGACGAGGACAAAGCCGAATGCCTGGCCGACAGTCTAGAGTCCCAATGCTCCCCCAGCTCCCAACCAGTAGACAAGGCTCATCTCGATATGGTGAATGCCGAAGTCGAACGTAGAGCCTCCCTCCCACCAGTAGAGGACCCCGATGATCCCCTCCCCCCCGTCACACCTGATGAGGTGAAGGAGATCATCGGCCGTCTCAAACCCAGAAAAGCCCCGGGCTCCGATGGGATCACCAACAAAGTGGTTCGTCTCTTCCCGGCTACTCTGATCATGTTAATGACCGCCATCTTCAATGGCGCTCTGTCCAACAACATGTTCCCACAGACGTGGAAAGAGGCTACCGTCATCGGTATCCCCAAACCTGGAAAACCCAAGTCCTCCCCGTCCAGCTATCGTCCCATCAGTCTGCTCAAAGTCCTAGGTAAGATCTACGAGAGGCTTATTCATAAGCGTCTCAAGGATTTTGTCGAAGCCAAGAGCCTCCTCCCCAATGAGCAGTTTGGTTTTAGATCAAACCACTCTTGCGTCCAACAGGTCTACCGTATCGTTGAACATATCAGCGCCAAATACCAGCGCGGTCTCGTTACGGGAGCCCTGTTCTTCGATATAGCGAAAGCTTTCGACAAGGTCTGGCACAACGGGCTGATATACAAGCTATACCAGCTCGGTGTGCTGGATCGTCTCGTGCTCATCTTACGAGATTATCTGTCGAACCGCACCTTTCAGTACCGAATCGAAGGTGCACTTTCGTCCCCACATCCCATTCGCGCCGGAGTACCCCAAGGCGGTGTTCTCTCCCCCCTAGTGTTCTCGCTATTTACTAGCGATATCCCCACTAGCTCTAAGACACAGCTAGCTCTGTTCGCTGACGACACGGCGATATATTGCTCCGGCAATAGCGAGAAGGCAATAGCCGGCCACCTCCAGAGATCCGCAAACGCACTAGGCGCTTGGTTCCGGAAATGGAGAGTGGAAGTCAACCCAGAGAAGAGTCAGGCGATCTTGTTTTACAAGCCCAAGACTCGTCTCTTCCCCCCCCGTCCCAGTCCGATCACGTTATTTGGCAAGCCGATCCCCTGGGTTGAGAAAGCTAAATATCTAGGCGTGATCCTCGATCGAAAGCTTACCTTCAGAGAGCACATTAAGACGGTGCGCAATCGTGCCGCATTCGCTCTCAGTAGGCTTCATTACATGCTGAACGCACGCAGCAAGTTATCCCTGAAAGGCAAACTACGCATTTTCACCACGTGCATACGTCCAATAATGACTTACGCGTGTGTAGCCTTCGCACACGCTAAGCCCCGCCAAATCCATAGGTTGCAGGTCATCCAAAACCGTTTTCTCCGAAAGGCTACGGGAGCCCCGTGGTACGTTAGAAATGAGCGTCTCCATGTCGACCTCCGTATCCCCACCATCAAACAATTCATGAAACGTATTTCCAAGCGTTTCATAGAGTCCGCTGAAAAGCACCAAAACCCCCTTATCGCATCGGCCACCCGATACACCCCCTCCCAGATCAGGAAGATCCGCCGACCGCGGCATACCCTTGTCGAGCCCGATGACCCCATCACCCTGACCCAAGAGAGTAGTAGGGAAACCAGCACTCTTAGGAAAAACAAACCCAGAACGCGTTCCGTATTCCGACCTCGCCGACGAGGTCCATCGCGACGCCCCCGTCAAAACCCTCCCCGACTTTTGCCTAACGAGCCAGCCCGCGCTGCTGAGCCATTAGCGTTAAATCCCCTAAATAATATCAATCAGACCCAGCCTGTCCCTTGCTGCCCCTCCTCAATGACCCCGCTAAGCCGAGGCCCGTGTCCCACAGGGGATGCCCTTAGCGAGCGGCCATTTAGTTTTAAGTAGTTTAAGCCCCGGCTGGGGGCCTTAGAATCTAAGGCAACCACGGGATTGCCCGGTTGAGCAGTAACCAGCCTTAATGTGCTGAACTGCGAGTAGTCCATTCAAAAAAAAAAAAAAAAACCGTCCGAGTCAGTATTGGAATTGCGATACGAGTGATAACTTCGAGAGCGATCTTCGACTGCGAACTCAAGTGATTAATAGTGCGATTGTGTTTTGTGATTAGTGAGTTTATAGTGTAATTAGTGTGGTGTAAATTAAAGTGTCATCTTTGTTTATTTAATCGGCTGATTTTAATTGTAACGAACCCGAAGCTCGTAACAATATTTAATTTGAGATTTTAACGGTTTTTCATAAAATGGATGACTTTAAACATGCATTAAGTTCATCGGATGGCGTTGATCGTGGTATTGTTGACCACCCGTTGTCATCAGTGGAACGCCGTCGATAAAGTGGATAACCATTATTTCCACTAATAGTTTCTGCTACTTGTCTTGGAAAGCGTTGTGAATATTTTCCATCCTCCAGGACCCGTTTTCATCCGCGGAGAATTTGGATTTAATATTCCACAGGGACCATGACCACAGGCACAATGGATCTTCATCATTACCGAGAATTTCCGCAGATATCACATCGTCGATTTTATTCGGTGTTATCCTCTCGACCAACCAAATGAGGAGGTGTGCATGTAACAATCCGCAATTTTGCCATTCGACTGAATACATCTAACCGCGCATTTCACCGAATACACGATGCTTAACAAATATTAACAATGAAATCCATAAATGATTTTAAGTTTCTATTGAACACCTATTGCGGTGATGTCGTGGCAATCAATGGGTGATTGGCCAAGAAATAATTCTTGTCGAATTTCTATCCACTGTGGATTGCATGTGAACGTTATAAACAAATCTGGTGTGCCATAATCGCTTAGGTAGGTTCTTCCGATATATACGTATATTGCTGGGACAATACTTCTACCTACATTCTGTGCATTTTCGTCAGCATTGATAGCAACCCGAGCCCCGCAGTTTCACCTGTGTAGCTCCCGTTCCCGTGGGAATACGGGGATAAAATATATCCTATATTACTCGTTGATAATGTAGCTTTCTATTGGTGAGAGAATTTTAAAAATAGAAAGCACTATAATTCTTAAAGTTAAAATACTTCTTACCGTATTTCACCGGTTTCACCTACCTGCGCCATTTATTATTTCTGGCTTAGTGTTCTTTTTTACGTCTCCTAAGGATCATAGTTTTATGTTAAATAATTAATCGTTCTGGTATCCTGGTATTTTGTGAGTCTTCACTTATAATTCCAGCCTCGAAAATGCTTCGATATGTTTAGGGTCTGCTGGTACACGTAAATCTTTACCACTCAAATGTCCAGCGCCCGAAATACTTCGACATGTTTCTTTCTGGTCTTTCTTTGGCGCATGCAATTTTAGAAGAACTAGTAAAGTCAAGAACCTTCAAACTTTTCTATGCTAGAACATTCTAAGAATTCTCGAACCCTAGTCAGTCGCGACCGATATATACGCGAATTTTCTAAATCTTTCTACGATGGAAGGTTCTGGAATTATCCAGCGCCCTATATAAGGCTGGCACATGTACCGACCGAGTCAGTATTGGATTTGAGATAATTGATAACTTAGAGAGTGATCTTCAACTGCGACCTTAAGTGATTAGTAGTGCGATTGTGTTTTATAATTAGTGAGTTTATAGTTGTAATGAGTGTTGTATGATTAAAGTGTCATTTTTGGTTATTCAATCGGCTGATTTTATTGTAACGAACACGAAGCTCGTAACAATATGTATAACGTTTAATAGAATAGAATAGAAAAACGTTTATAAACATTTAGTAGCAGCGTCACTAGCTGCTACTAAATTTCCAACTGAACTCGACTTGACAGTTTCAAAGTATATTTTTAACCGACTTCTAAAAAAGGAGGAGGTTCTCAATTCGGATGTTTGTATTTTTTTTTTTTTATGTTTGTTCGCGCATAACTCCGTCACTTGTGAACCGATTTGAAAAATTCTTTTTTTGTTGGAAAGGGTATACTTCCCAAATGGTCCCATGAAAATTTTATCGAAATCAACCAAGCGGTTTTCGAAAAATCTAAAAAAAATATCTACTTTGTCTACATTGACGACCTCTTAGTGTACTCTGCAAAGGAGCAGTACTTTTTTTACACCAATGTGATTGGTTCGTTTAGGTGGGGGAGGGGAGGGGTGTAGGTACCACTAAAAAGTGAAAAATAATTTTTTTATGAAATCAACCAAGCGGTTTTCGAAAAATCTAAAAAAATATCTACATTGTCTACATTGACGACCTCTTAGTGTACTCTGCAAAGGAGCAGTACTTTTTTTTACACCAATGTGATTGGTTCGTTTAGGTGGGGGAGGGGAGGGGGTGTAGGTACCACTAAAAAGTGAAAAATAAAAAACTTTTTAACAAAAAAATACAACCGACTTTTACACAAAAAATCAAAAAAGTGCAAAATAACTTTAATTTCGGAAGTCGGTGTTCAAAAAACAAAAAAGCAACCACAAACACCGAGTTCCGAAATTAAAGTTATTTTGCACTTTTTTGATTTTCCGTGTAAAAGTCGGTTGTATTTTTTTGTTAAAAAGTTTTTTTCTTTAATCCAATTATTTTTTATAATTTTTCATTAAACGACAATTATTTTTCATAATTTTTCATTTAACGAAGTTACGTAAAAAGTGAGTAAGAAGTAAGTAGTTACTATAATAACAGGAATAGAAAATAAATAACTCCAATTGGTGACATCACCACAGCTACTTGCAGCAGTTTTACAGGTACGCTGTAAGTCAGCGTCACAACGAATGTAGCAAGTGACGTCCTCGGGCTTGTACCGGGCAAAAATACGGCCGCGTTTCGACCACACAAATTGCCAGCCGAGGTGACTGCCGACTGCTCCGAAATAACTCACGGTTTACTTTCGTGAGGCGCTCGTTTACGTAAAGCGCTTAGCAAGGCCAGGCCAACCGAGCTCGGCTGTAGTCATACCGCCTCGTACTCGCGCCCCCTCCAGCAGCTCGTTCCGTAAGTCGCAGCGTGCAAGGCGCACGATGAGAAAGCGTGGGTGGCTCCACTGGCGCTATCGCTACCTGCGTCGCGTTGATACGCCTACCCCAGAAATGCTCGGAGCTCACTATATTGCACGCCATTCAATGAAAGTAGTACCTACAGAAGATGTGTGAGCGGTTAGGAAATTGAAGAAAGTTGGGTAATGTTTGAGCTGGCATTTAGCGATTGGATGAACTATTTTGTGGGGAGTATCTTTTGAGAAAACAAGGTTTTGCTAAAAGGATTTTGTGGGTTGAAGGCATTATTAAATGACCTTATTCTGTACAAACAGACTGAAGCCTTTACGTGATCATCGCTATTTTATCTCAGTAGAAAAAATCCGCAACGAACAAAGTCGCAACTCTCCTGAGTGCTATTTTTCGCACCTCAAACGCAATCTGTCAAAAAACCTCAATTTCCATAAGTGTTTGACTGATTGCGACTGACATGCCGATAGTCGGCCTTAATTTGATCCCCGTGTGGCGTTCCACCATTCGCAAACGTCAGTCAAGCTTAGGAATTTTTCATGTGGCAAACGGAATTCGATCAAGCTCTGATCTTTTATTAGAACCGATGCTAAAAATGCTTGATTGCTAAACCATTATGAAGGCAAATACCTGTTGAAGCTATTTTTGAAACATTTTAACTGACGTCATGAGATGGAACATGAAGGTAATTTGTTTGTTAGGAACTATAATTAATTAAGAACAATAAATGCTTGATTTTCATGATTATTAAGCTTGTACTTGTCATGTGATCCCATTTAAATTTGATTGAGATCTGATGACAAGTATTTGAGTTAACCCTAATAATGCGTGGCTTAGTTTACTGATGACGTTCTCATTCCCTCATGTCAATGTAAAATGAAAAAATAAAATTGTGTCCGATGGTTTGGAAGAGCATCTTAGTATTTCAACGTGGTCCCTTTCTAGTTTGGGGAAGATCTGATGAAGAACAGAGATGATAGGAAACGGAACTCTTCAATAAATGATAGCAAATCTTTCGGGATTGCAGAAATCACATGTTTGTTTATTTTTTACACCAATGTGATTGGCACGTTTAGGTAACTTTTTACAAAAAAATACAACCGACTTCTACACAAAAAAACCAAAATACACCGAGTTCCGAAATTATCTGTCTCAACTACTGAGGTGCTTATGACGAAGAAAACCAAAAAAACGAACCCCTAAAATATAGTCTCAGTAAAGGAGGTAAAATACAGTCGCTGTCTCAACTATAGAGGTAATATGACGATAAAATGGAAACAACCAATCCCAGATATAGAGTTTTGTTTTGTCCCACTGACAGAGGTAATTCAGTGCTAAAGTGTGGGGACGTAAACATGAGTTCCAGCTATGGAGGTTTCTCACTCATCCAGGTCCCACTCAACCAAGTTTTACTGTAATATCTTTCGCTGCTTGAAAATCGTCTATCTCGGTAGCCGACGCCGTCGGGGTCAGGAGTCGCACGATCCCGGTTTCTGTTTTTAGTTGCCAGACGTTTTTTGCGATATTTACATTTACATTTTTATTTCTATATAATTAATTTGATTATATTTGTGTTTGTTGTATGCATATTATGTTGGGACTTGTGTCCTGGTATAATATCATGCGTTCCGTCTCGAAGTTTATTTTTTCTCAACAAAAAGTGCCTTCATCGTCCCTCCTATATATGTACATACATATATAATAACTTTGCTGTGCCCGACAGGGTCCATAATTGATTCGATATTTTTTAACAACCAACTGTTGATATTTTACACACCATGGAATGCAATAAAGTATTGAGTAAGTTCAGTAGCCTCGCTGCGTAGCACGTCTACGAGATTGACCCAACGAAAACCTACGACTTGCTACGCTGCCCCGAGCCGCTACGCTGCTACGAGCCGTTAGAAAAAAGAATGGGCCACCAAATACTTAGTAACTATACTTTGTTATAGTTAATTATGTTACACATTTTCGCATAAATATACAGAAGGGGGGGATACAGAATGTTTGACACGCCACGTAATATTAAATAAACAAATGTAGCCAGACATGAAATAAAACACAAGCACTGTTCACTATACAGTTATTTGCTGTTCACCAAAGTTTACAGCAAAATTATCAAACGATGCACGTTTAATTTCCAAGTTTCACCAACACGGAACGTAGTAAAATTACATTATTTCACATAACGACGTAACTTTACTACGTTCCAAGTTGAGTATGGGGCGACGAACGGGGGTACTCAACTTGAACTTGTAACTCAACAAGACAACCGTTTATTTGTAAGTAAAAAATCTCTTCTGATATTTTTTTACTTTGCGGTGTATTTGGAAGTTGTTATATTTTTTTGTAAAATAAATGATGTTAAACTTTTGAAAATATCATCAGTACGCACGACGACATATGTACAAACTACTCGTTTCCAGTATAAGCTGTTGCCGCTGGATTTAGATATTGCAAAACCCAAATAAAAGGCAGTTATGGGCTACGATAAAAAAGATAAGTTGCTCTGGTAAACCACCAGATTTAAAAGCCTTCAAGATTATCAACATCAAGGAGTATTGTCTGATGGTTCAGAAGGACCTCTATAGACATACTGAATCCTGTTGTGACAACAAATTACATCTTAGCATTTCTATTTTAAGTATCATTGAAACTTTTAAATTAAGTAACATATCCATTGTTAAAGATTTTGGTGTGTTGTTAATCGATAACAAAGTCTTCTAACGGCCGAAACCAATAACCTATCTATCACATACTGAAGATAGAAAAACAAATGAAACAACAGAAAAATTATACAGGTTTTCTGTTGTTTCATTTGTTTTTCTATCCCCAGTATGTGATAGATCGGTTATTGGGTTCGGCCGTAAATCGACACGTTGAAAAAATAGTCGATAACCCTTTTCAGACGTATGGTTTTGTTATGAGAGCATCCACCGAGTTCATACGTCCCTCGTCCAAACCTTAATACGCTCACAACTTGAATAATATGCAGTTCCGGTCTGGAATCCGTTCTATCAGAAATACGTGGATGAGATTGAGAAGGTCAAACGTAAATTTCTTCGTGCCATGTACTATAGATGCCATGAAACATGTATATCATACCAGAAAATGCTACAAAAATTTAACTTGTTAACTTTAGAATCCAGACGAAAACTACTTGTAGCCAATATATATTTTATAACATCGTCCACAGTAACATTGAATCCATTGAGTCTACAAGTAAACTACGTTACACGGTGCCCCGCACAGCCGACATACGCAGTGTTCGAGCCGAAGCACTGTTTGCTGTGAACAGTTGTCGCACTAACTCGGATCACGGTGCCCTATTCCTCGAATGGTTAGCACCTACAATAATAATTTCATAGCTATATTGATGATAGTGAGTGTCTTGTTTTATAATTTTATTCTAATTTGTTATTTTCATTACTATTCCATTTATTTATTTTATTTACAAATTAATTACACTTTTAAGTATTTCTATAAAAATTAAACATTTAAAAATATAATAAATAGTAGTCCACCGATATCGGGAACAGGGCCCAAGCTACCGGTGGTCAGGGCTACTGAGATCGGAACCTCCTAACAATACGCACCGTATCCAAGTGTTCTGCTTTCTGGATCAAGCCCTTGATTCAGCTGCCCAACGGAAGCCTCTTGAAATGTTGGTCGAGGCTCTTGGCAATTATGCCATTGGCCGTCACGATTATCGGCACAATGACTGCTGTGTTCACATCCCACATGTGGACAACCTCGCGAGCCATGTCAAGATACTTCATTTGTTTATCGTTCTCAGTTTTCACTAGGTTCTCGTCATGAGGGATTGCTATATCAATAAGCATTGCGCGATGCTCTTTTCGGTCTATCACCACTATGTCAGGCTTATTGACAACAATAGTCCTGTCAGTGATCATCACGAACGATAAAAAATATGTAATTATCATCTCGAAAAACATCAAATACAACAATTATTGATACCTCTACGCTAGATCCTCGGAAAAGTCAGTGCTGATAAAAATGGCTGATAAAATTACTAGATATACATATATAGTTCAGAATCCCAAGAAACAGCCAACATATGCTACGGAACAAGGACAAACTCACTAAATTAAGTATAAAAAATATTCTCTGACCAAACAGCAAACCAACAAAAATACCTGAAAGATCTATGAGCAGAGCTACAGCGCCAATAATAAAACTGTGAAACCAATGTAGTCATAAAATATATTAAAAGACTGCCTGCAATTGTGAACACCACACCTCCAAAAAACTAATATTCAATTCAGTCTCAACAAAAACCTATCTAAACCCAAACAAAACATCGTAGCAAGCTATAGACAATTACTCTCAACATAAGAATTTTATAAAATGTTTACACGTACAGAAAATAAAACAAAAATCCTAAACATAACCGGAGACGATACGATCAACAGAAAAATTACGAGAGCAATTGACAAGCGACATACACTTAAGTAATATAATTATATGGAAATAAAATCACTACTAGAAATCGAAAAAATGCAAAAAAGAATCGCAACTTTCAAATACGTTCACTTCGTTGCACGATGAGTAGGTATATATTTTCGTTATAGATCAAGTTAACGTGTTTATGCATCGTATTTCAATTAAAAAGTAAACAAGAAGCTCGTCCGGAAACTTTCTGTCGGTAGTGTATATGAACTACTTGAAGAGAAATATCAAACCGGGTTAGTTTGAGCAATCTCTTAATTAATATTAGTTTTAGAAATATCGAACCGAGTTAGTTTGAGCAATCTCTTAATTAATATTAGTTGATATTCACAAGTTATAGTCGAGGGTCGACGGCTCAGTTGCCGAATTTGTTCGAAAGAGTTACCGCGGCCCTGGAACGCAAAGGGCACAAGAGGAACACGGGTGGGTTTTAGTCAGTAAAAGTCTGACACTCTCTACCGCTCCACCCAGGGCGGGAGGGGTCATTTGATGATTTCCAATACAAAAAAAAAAGGTCGACAGCTCAGTCGGTGTCTTACGAGTCCCCCTAGTAGATGAAATTACAAATCGCCTACCAAGCCTCTAAACAACGCCCCGATTTTTTTCTGTGTCTCCTAAGAAAGAAAAAAGATGAAAAGATTGTAAAAATCATGCAGTGGCCGTCTCTATCACCTGACATTCCTCCCATTGAACATTTTTGGGATGAACTGGGTAGAAGGGTGAAAATTCGATCTCCTACGAGCTCAGAACGATTGTGGCAAGGTGGCAACTATTAGAGAGCCAATGGAAGACGTTAGACCAATAGTGTTTTATGAAATTAATTAGTAGGATTCCTAGAATATGCGAGAAGATAATTAAAGAGAGGAAGTGTCTACCCACTTCGATGAAGCTAAAATTTATTTAATTTTTTATACTACTTATTAAATTTCAGTATTGTAGAAGTGTGTGTTTTGTCTATTTTTTAATTCTGTATCAATAAAAAAAAATAAGATGTCTTACTTTTATTTTATTTGATTTTATTTTGTTGCTTCCAAACTTTTGGATTATATACATATGTATGTATATAATAGGAAGCTCGATGAGTGGATAATCTCCCACAGATATTTACGTTCCCAAGTATGGTTTAGCTCAAATTTACTACCATAAACTCACTAAAAACCACCATATATGATATTCTCAGCTAAAAATAACAAAATACTGACCACGCAACAAAGATACCATCACACACATGCACATACACACTACTCACGCACGCATGCTCACATATACATAAATTATTATTGATAACGAATTCCTGTAAATTTTAATAACGGACGAATGGATGTCTCCTTTATTACAAGACTTTCCTAGCATAGGAGACATAAATTCATGAAATTAAATGTAAAAAGGAACTCATCGATTTAATAAGTTACACATCATGTATTTTCTTTTGGCAATAAACAAATATTATTATTATATATTCTATAACATTTATGTCAGTAAATTCACTTCCCTGGATACAGTCGATATGATTTTCAAGTGGATTACAGACTCCTCCACTTGTTGTGCTGCCCATTCAAATGCGAATTCGAAACCACTAAATAGAATTATATCGACCAAAACTTAAATAGAAATTATGATTCTGTAAGTGCTTGGTTTGGATATTGCGGGTTCCAAATTCAAATTCTCTGCGAAATTCGAATTCGAATCTGCGAATCGGTGTTTAGGTTAGGTGCATGGTTGGGGACTTTCATAAATGGGGCTGTTTTGTCAGCTAACAATCAATTTGAGCATTTTTTCAATTTTATTTGGTTTGATAGTTTACGTTTTATTTGAAAATGTGCGTCTGTTTGGGAGTAGGTGATAAACTATATTTCTTTTTTTATATATATATTCGACGAGCAAAATAATTATCTGTTATAAAAGCTAGGCGGAAGAACACCTCCTCCATACCTCTAACTAGTGCAATGAAAGGTCCGAATTACTTTTTCGATAAATGTGTTAAAAGCACAAAAAAAGCATTAAATCCATATAATTTTATATAATTGTCATGAATAGTATTCAAAATATGTCAAAACAAAGAATAAAGAACATCTCTGTGATCATTTGCTGCTATGCTTGACAAAACACGTATACTTGTTCAAATTGGTGAACACTTTATGAAGCTCCTCTACACAACTTCTGCACAACATACTTGTACTTGCAATTACATATTTTGAAATTGGCCGTGACATTTCAGTCCGAAATCACGTCGAGTAATTTTCATATGAAAATGCGTAGTTCGTGTAGTTTTCGACCGTATTGTCACTTCGCTACGGTACAGTACCGTAATAACTGAACACGGAAACAATGACCCGATGGAAGTGACGACGCTTGAGGGAAGTCTATGTCCAGCAGTGGACGCCTGCCGATTGAATATCAAAGGAATCCTGGTGCAACAGCAATTGCAAATGAAAATATTAAAAATATCGTATGAAATAAAATAAATTCAATAAACGTTAAAACTTAATTCAATTAGCAAACATATCATATCAATAAAATCAAGTTTGATGGAACTGAATTAAAAAAGCATATACATATAAATATATTTTTAATCCATCATCGGGCTCGCTCAGGAATGCAATATTTCAAAAGATTACGCGGATGTTTCATCCTATTAGTTGCGAAAATATCGCAACCAATCAAATAAATATATTTTTTTATTGGATTAAAACTGTTGTACAGCCGAAAAACTGTTATGCAACAAAAAGACCTATTGGAGAGTAACAATCGCGTCAGTAGTATTTGTATTGAATGTTCGGTTGGTTATAACCGCTCTTGGTTTCATATCAAGAAGTGTTGGCTTGTGATCAGTAATGTGCGTGTCAAGAACTGAAGTAATCGTATCTAGATCAGTCTTCACCATGACATGATCCAGGCAATTTTAATCACGGGCTACGCGTGTTTAAACGCGTAGCCCGTGATTAAAATTTAAATTGCCTGGCATATCCATTAGCCTAATTTCAAATGTCTGTAACAAGGCATTTCAGGTGTTTCGGATCCAGCGGGAGGACACGTCCGGGTGTCGTCAAACTCAACACTGTGTGGATCGCCCGGAGGACACGGTGGAGCATACGGTGGAGGTCTGTCCTGCTTGGGCGGAACAACGCCGTGTCCTCGTCGAGGCGATCCGCGGCAGCGACCTCTCACGTCCGGCTCTGGTTCAAACCATGGTCCGGAGCGAAGAAGCATGGGAAGCGGCCACCTCCTTCTGCGAAGCAGTAATGCTAGTGAAGGAGGAGGCGGAACACGTGCGGAAGAGGGAAGCCTTACGCTCCAGCCGCCGCAACAGAAGAAGACGCCCCGGGCGTCAGGAAACGCAGGGCGATTTCCGGCCACCGTAGGCGCGAGCCTGCGGACGGCTAGCTATGGGTGGCTCGCCATCCGATAGCAACCAGGCCCGGGTCGACGGCGCGTCGTGTTCCACGCGCGTCTCAAAGAGCTGTCAGCAACGAAGACGAGGCCCCATAGGGTCAGTTCCTGCTAGGGTTGCGGAATTTGTTCGAAAGAGTCACCGCGGCCCTGGAACGTAAAGGGCACAAGAAGGATCACGGATGGGTTTAAGTCAGTAAGAATATTTTTATACCCAGGAACAGGTTGACTTAAATAAGTAAATAATTATTTATTACAGGAAAGAATACCCATTTTGATTTAAAGTTGCTGTCACGTCAGGAGAGAATTGAGCTCGTAGTATTTCACCAACAGAAGGAGAAGGTGGCGAGCGTTTACGCGAGGCATTATAGAAAAGCAGTAAAGAAACAGCAGAAAAAAATATTACTGCGATACAAAGCTGAGACATTGTTCGTCGCGATCTTCATAAGCACGCAACTTCATGCCTAACAACCGCTAGCTACACTTTACTCACGACTCACGTCACGTTGCACGTTGCGTGCTGCTATCTTATCTACGCTACTAAACACACGGACACGAATCTTCCGGGCACTAGGCCGCAGCGACCGTTGAGTCACAATGTCCACCGTGATTTTGCACGAATACGATTTATTGAATAAACTTTTAAAAACGCTTATTTTTTTGCTATCGAATAATGTACATATACACTAATCACTAAAGTGCAAATTTAATAAACTCGTTCGTAAAGTGATCGTTTTCCAAATAAATTAATACTGCATTCGATTTCGTGGATGGAGTGCGATCAGGAGAATTCATCGAGTTGATATGATAAAATAAATCCACATTTTTACCCGTACGTTATAGCTACAAAGAGCGAATTTGCTGCATTTTCATAGTTAATCTCCTTTCGTTCAGTCTATCCCAAGGTGGTTTATAAGAGATTACCTTTTGCGATAAGATTTGCTATTGAAATAAGCAGTACCTTTGTGCTCTTCTTGATTTTGTACAAAATTGTCTTTTTTAAATATCATGTGTGTACATAAATAAATAAATAAATAAGGCCAGCCATTCAAGCTCAAACTCAATTTATTTCAATTGAGCGATTTACACGCACTTTTGAATTGTCAAGGTTCGAAAAAGGTGAAGCTATTTGCACGTTCCACAGAGTAGATCTCTATGAAGAACACCGTACAAATAACTCCACGGACACTTTTTTTAAATCAATAAGTTGTTGAAAAGTTGTAGATACATTGTTTATGTTGAATTTGTTCATATAGTTATGTGAGAATGATGTAGAAAGACGTGTACATTTACATTATACAGGCATCCGGAGTAAAAGTAACAATTCAAAGTACAAATAAACCCTGGCAGTTGAGAGATGACCAGTCCCAGCTGATGGAGAAAAATGATGAATGAAACACATACGCCACTATCTGAGAGACTTTTGAGTGAGCATGACACTCCCAATCGCCAGGGCACATTCCAGTCAGACATACACTAAACTTATAATTTAAGATGCACAGTACTTTCCTATGTGCCGTTAATTCATGAAGTTATACAATCATCTGCCTGGCTTTTCCCAACTATATTGGTGTTGGCTCCCAATCAAACTCGATTTAGCTGAATACATTTTACATGAAGCGGCTGCCTACCAGACCTCCACAACCCATTAACTGGGGAACATGGTACTTCTTGGCAAGACTGTTGTCAGATTTTCTGGCTTCAGACAATCCGTAACGATTGCCAGAGATGTCCAAATGACAGCCGGGACCAACGACTTAACGTGATTTTCGAGGCATGGACGAGTCTCGTTATGTTAAGATGGTCACCCATCCATAGCCCAACCTCGGCAAGCGTTGCTTCACCATTTTAAGTTCGACCCATGCGGCTATTATAATTTAGCCACTGACTAATTATACAATGCTAAAGGATTAGTTTGTGTGCCCTAGTAGCTATGGATCAGGACTAGCATTTACATTAATACCGTTCTATACCAAAATGTTTGAGAAAAAATATAAATATAAATAATTGTTACTCTGCTATTCGGGGCGGAGAAGTATAAATTGAACCACTTTCTTAAATAAAAAAGTCGTATTTTCAATAAAAATAATAATAAAATATTAATAGAACATAAAATATTATTTTCTATTAATCTGTTTCCTATTTTTACGTTTGTCAATTTAATCAACAAAACTGCAAGAACTATGCATGATTCCTCGAACAAAAACATACCTATCCGGTTAACTTTATTAAAGATTTTAACTAAAATTAACAAATGAACTAAATTAATAACAAACCAAAGGGTTTTACAGTTAGATTACTTATTACATGATCAGATTTATATTTCGGCAATGCAAAATGGCGCTAATTCAAATACAGTACAAAAAAAATAAGAAAATGGTACATAACATGATATGCTGACAGCCCCTCTCACACGTGCAGCTTTGAAACTTATTTTGTGTTCCGTAAATTAAATAAATAAACCGTTAAGTGCGAGTTGGACTCACGAACAAAGGGTTCCGATCGAAATATGTCTATTAGTAACTATTATTTTAAAACATTTTTATTCATTTTCCTCTAATCTAAAAGTAGAGAATGATTAGTGAAAACAGTTCACGAGGTTATTTTAATGAAATAATATTTATTTAATAAAATAATGTTTTTTTTTTTCTGGTCAGTGTGAATTATTTATTCATCTTCTTTTCGTATCTATTGACTCCGTATCTATAAAACTCCTCATTTTCTGGCAAAATGTTCTAAGTCGACAAACCCAACAAGCACAGAAATCTTTTACCACTAACGGCCGAACCCAATAACCGATCTATCACCTACTGGAGATAGAAAAACAAATGAAACAACAGAAAAATTGTGTAGGTTTTCTGTTGTTTCATTTGTTTTTCTATCTCCAGTAGGTGATAGATCGGTTATTGGGTTCGGCCGTAAGCCGTTATCTATGATGCTTGTCACAACGCAAGGCGGTATCTGAACTTTTTTTTTGTAAGTACAATACAATCAAAGCATTTAACCAATTCCCATTTATATTTCACTAGCGACCCGCCCCGGCTTCGCACGGGTGCAATGTTGATATTAAATGTCTGCTATATTATGCATATAAACCTTCCTCTTGAATCACTCGTATGTATTTAAAAAAACCGCATCAAAATCCGTTGCGTAGTTTTAAAGATCTAAGCATACATAGGGACAGACAGCGGGAAGCGACTTTGTTTTATACTATGTAGTGATCTATACTATTTGTTTGTTTGTACTGAATAAGCTCCGAAAGTACTGGACTTATTTTAACAATTTTTCGGCTATATTTTTGGAATACTCTCACGGGAACGAGATCTAAACGGATGAAACCGCCAGCCCTGTTATTAATAAATAATAGAACCTTATATTGGGGCTGAAACACCCGCATAACACTATGCAATCCATACTCCACTCATTCAAATACTATTGCATAGGTTAAGGTAGTAGGTACGCTAAAAGTATTAACAATTATAAATCTGCTATAAACTCACCGCCCGCGAGTGTCTCCAATTCCATGCAAAAGACTAGTCGCGCGTATATACCGAAAAAACATGATCACAAAACCATAAATTCAACAATTTTAAAACAGTAAATTCACAAACGGTTCCTCCGTTTGTGCAAAAAAATACTGTCAAATGTGAAAAACAAATGTAATGTCAAAAAGTGCAAGTAGTATGACTAGTGAAAATTATATCACATAGGTTTTATTCAAGCTGAGTATCTAATTTTACGAGCATTTTATTGCGTATTTAAAAATAATACTAACCCCATTAAAAACTACCCTACGTCATCTCAATACAAAGCGCGAATACTCGATCACTGCGTCCATTCGCGAAGCCAGAGGTCGCCATAACACAAAAAAAAAAGAAGCCATAGGTCGGCTTGCGGTTCTGTTGTTTTGAAGTAGGACGTCGCCTACATAGTGTGTTACAAAATAAACGTAACACCTGAATAAAGGTCATTCCACTCTTCGTTATGAACAGCGATTAATATTGGACCAACTCCGAGATTGCGAAAAAAGAATCAGCTGTTGAATACAATGTCGCGTTATCCACACTTAAATGGGTATATGGTAGAGTCGATTTTTTTTTCGTGATTAAAGTGTTTGTCCCGTAGTGAATGTTGTTCATAATTATGAGTAAAATAGCCCATTTTTGGGTATTGAGGTTTCTCTGTTACACGTTTGTATATCCACCTACCTCGTTTTTAGGGTTCCGTAGCCAAATGGCAAAAAACGGAACCCTTATGGATTCGTCATGTCTGTCTGTCCGTCCGTATGTCACAGCCGTTTTATTCGTAGTCTTTTAAAGCTAAATAAATGAAAATCGGTTGGTAAATGCAACCTATAAACCGCTGTTCAATAATGCTGTAATATTATGGAAAAAAATATTTTAGGGGTGGCACTCCATACATGTAACTGAGGGATGAATAAATAAATTCCAACAAACATAATTGTGTGGGGTATCATTGAATAGCTTTTTCAAAATGAAATAGAAGTTTCCAAAAAGTTTTTTTATTTAAGGCAATAGTTTTTAAGATATGTGCTTCCGAATTCGTAAAAAATGTGTGTGGGGGACACCCATTTTTCTTTTTTATCTCTAACTTTTAAATCATGGAGATGAAAATAGAACTTCACAGACACTTCCAACGACAATTGGTTTGAGCATCACAGCTTATATACTTTTAGAGATATGAGATTTTAACAGTGAACTACGGAATCCTTCAATATGCGTGGTTTTTTTTTTCAATTCTTCCTTGAAAACTTGAACTATCATATTCCTCTTCTTCGTATCCTTGTTCCGAGTTGCTCACTTGGCGCAACAAGTTTTTTTCTACTATAATCTGTCGACGCTAAAATATCAGGTAACATTAATTTCTTCAATATCTCTTGCGTCAAATCCAGAACAGGCCTGAGTTATAATTTCCTGTTAACATCCACTAGGCTGTGCGACGGTTATTTCCTTGAAAAAATAATTACAAAGCTGATACTGATAGGCAAAGTTAAAAATGCTCTAAGGGCTGCAGGGAACATTTATGTCGCAAGTTGCATTAAAAAAATAATATGGTAGTTATAAGTTTCTGTAACCCAAGTCAAAAGATTAAGTAAAGCTGTTTCAGTGAAAACGTAATTATTTTTAAACATATTTCCTCTGTCCCATATCAGTGATAGAACACATTTTTATACAGCATAGGAGTCTATTCGTCATAGTAAAGACAGCGCGACACCAGCCAATCAGCTTACACAGCGGTGTTAGAGCGGGGGCGAGAGGGTGGCGGCCGATAGTTTGTTATCGCACACGCATCTGCTATGACACGGGTACACGGGGATTTTGCGAGAAAGCGATAAGACGTAATTATCGCTTTCCCGCGCGTCGTGTAGTAACCGCGAGTTTTATGAGATGATGCGAGTGTAGTTATTCTTATAAAAATACACTCGCACTATCTTATAAAACTAACAACACGTCACGGCAGCTGCGCGTGCGATGAGCAAACCCCCACTCTAACACCGTCGTGTGCGCCAGTCGACACTCTCCGCACATTTATTATTATGACGAACAAATAGTGGGCATATTTTATTGATTTACAGCTGCTTAAAAAGAAAGTATTAACACAATGTAAATGAGTTCCGTTACTGATCTGGAACCACTAAATTTTATTTGCGCGCTGTTTAAATAATATTTCTGTTCAAATGTTACGTTTATGATATTTTATTTCTTTTTCGAGTAGAGAAAGTAAGAAATAACCTGACTACTTTGAGAATAATTGAAAAAACTATAAAATTAAATCATTAATAAAAAACCTTTAAATAAACAGTGTTTTATTATATAATTGTACCTACTAGCTTATACCCGCGACTTTGTACGCGTATATCCTGTAGCCGTCCTCATAAATGTGGCTATAATACACAAAAAGAATTTTCCAAATCCGAGCGGTAGTTAGTTTCAGAGATTAGTGCGTTCAAACAAATCATTCAGCTTTATTACGTTACATAGTATAGATTTCTATACAAATACTAGCTGAACCAGCAAACGTTGTTTTGCCATATATAAAAAAAAAATGAAAATAATTTTTCCCGCTTTTCTGTTGAAATTTTTCCTGAATTTTCTTAGCTATAAACCTCACGGAGCCCGAGACCTTTCCAACGAATGCATGAGATAGAACACATTAATTACTCCCTGTGTAAAAATGAGCTCAATATTCCTTGAAATAAAAAACTTATTAAGTTTTAACCTTCTCCTGTAAAATTGGATCTATTGCAGATAGCGGCCTTTACGTATGGTAGATTCGCGGATTTGCACTATCCCCGACGATATTGCATAAACGAAAAAAACTTTTTACAAATAAAATACTACCGACTTTTCCACAAAAAATCAAAAACGTACAAAATAACTTTAATTTCGGAACTCGGTGTTTGTGGTTCCTTTTTCATTTTTTGAACACCGACTTCCGAAATTAAACATATTTTGTACTTTTTTGATTTTTTGTGGAAAAGTCGGTTGTATTTTTTTTGTAAAAAGTTTTTTATTTTTCACTTTTTAGTGGTAACTTAACCCCCTCCCCTCCCCCCACCTAAACGAACCAATTACATTAGTGTAAAAAAACGCACTGCTCCAATGCAGAGTAAACTAAAAGGTCGTCAATGTAGACAATGTAGATATTTTTTTTAGATTTTTCAAAAACCGCTTGTTCGATTTCGATAAAATTTTCATGGGACCATTTGGGAAGTATACCCTTTCCAACAAAATAAGAATTTTTCAAATCGGTTGGCAAGCGACGGAGTTATGCGCGAACAAACAATAAAAAAAAAATAAAAAAAAACATACAAACATCCGAATTGAGAACCTCCTCCTTTTTTAGAAGTCGGTTAAAAATACGTGTGGTCTTGATTTTGTGTGTGTATGTGAGTTTTAGTACCAACATTATGTCAACGTAGTAACGCGCCATTCGCACCGGCGAGAGTGAAATGACAAACATCAACTTGTTTTCAAGCTCGATCATTAATTTTTTTAATAATATTTTTGTCTATTATTACGCTAGATAGATTTAGTTTTGCTACACAGTATTCCATAGGTAACTAGCAAATATACTTAAGAAATGTTTTCAATGCCAAACTTATCACGTTTTTCCATTTATATTAATAGAGGTTACATTTTGTTATTATTCAGTTAGTGGGGTACTTTCGGACACACCTAGTTGGGGCACTTTCGAACGCGTACGAATGTGCCCCAACTACGATACGATAGGTACGATATAGCAATACTAATAGCTAATTCAGTGTCTTGTCTTGTATTAATTATTATAATTTATACTGACACACCAGAAAAAAAACTAATTGAAGATTAACACAGTGAAAAACAATTGAAAAAGCTAGAGCAAGAAAGAAGGGCTAAGGCCAAGCAAAATAAACGTAGGTAGTTAATTTAAATTTGAAAACGAAGAAAAAGAACGCTAAAAACATAGAAAGTGTTGTGTCTGAATGTTATGGATCGCTTTAAGCTTTCAAGAGAGTTCAACATCACTCACAGACAAAAATGAAACCGATAATGAAAATTTAGATTTTTTTTTAATTAACACAAGCACGTTGATGTAATTAAAATACCAGAGAATATTAAAGACATTTTTTTATTTTAGTAAAGTTCCATAAGAAAAAGAGTATGGTTTATTACTATAGCCAAACCGAATTTAAAGTATCTTATCTATGAAAGAAACCAGGTTTTTCATGGACATTAATTTTCCCTGATGTTGAAGATATTCATACTGTTTTATAACTAATATCGAGTTAGATAACTAATATTGAATGATTCTGATGAGAACCTAAGCCATCAGTTTGTACTTCAAAACGTGTTTTTGATTGATTTTAATCTATACTAATATTATAAAGCTTAAGAGTTTGTTTGTTTGTTTGTTTGTTTGTTTGTTTGTTTGTTTGAACGCGCTAATCTCAGGAAC
The DNA here is from genome assembly GCA_905332915.2 of Hecatera dysodea. Lineage (NCBI taxonomy): Eukaryota > Metazoa > Arthropoda > Insecta > Lepidoptera > Noctuidae > Hecatera > Hecatera dysodea. The sequence continues at coordinate 2,826,081 of HG995286.1, forward strand.
TACTGGTTCGAATTGAAAAATTCTTTTTGGGTTAAATAGACCATTTATCGAGGAAGGCTTTAGGCTATATAATATCACGCTTCAGCCAATAGGAGCGGAGCAGCGATAAAGAATGTTTTAAAATCGGGAATTCCACGGGAACGAAGTCGCGGGCAGCAGCTAGGTACGAAGGTATATGAAGGCCCCCAACACTGTATGAATGTGCCCCCAAGGTGGGGAGATTCGTACAAATTCCAGATTGTGATTCATGATTGTGACTAAACCATCAAATAAAATCATCTGTATTTTTTTTTATAAATCTCAGATAAATATACTATTCACGTAAGCTATCAGTTGACTGATCCATTTTAAAATAATAATTTAAAAAAATTAAATGTGAAAACCGTACGAAGGCTCCCCACCTTCCCCTATCACCGAATGTGTATTATTGTGTGTATTAATGCATGAAAACCGGCTACTAACCTGTGCAAAGACAATTGAGGTTGATTTTGATTGTTTCTTGCACCACACTTCACAACACAACACACAGGCATGTCTGATTTATGTTTTCCAACATTTACATGCAGTTTTAAAAGTAAAATTCCTCGTAGTTTTCTCGCAAATCTCAATAATAAAAAAGTAAACAACCATTTGCAGCGTAACTACCATGAATTTGTCGCTTAATATGGCTGCAACGGCACTTACCTACAAATGTCTCTACATCACGACAAAATGTTGCCATAATTAGCAACAACTTAAATATAGTTGTCTCTTTTATCAAATAGGATTATCTCACTAGAAAGAATGAGACATAACGACATTTCAAGTTCTGAATCATATTTCACTCATATTTGTATAAGCAAATGTATGTATAGAATAAGCGTCTCCGTATTTTTCCTATCTCAATGGTTCATTCACGGTCCTCCCGCCCGCGCGCCGCCACCCTTGTTGCTATGCGACCAGCCTAGCAACAGCCGCCATCCCCTTTCCCAGATTGTGTACGGAAGGCAACATCACACATTTTGACGGCTTCGTTTATCAAAATTCAACTCACTTGGAGTATAGAGAGAGGTCAGATTTCAACGAATGGTTTACTTACCTCCAAAAGTTTACCTTTTTTTTAAATCACTATATTTTTAGTAAAGAAAAATTTTCAAATAATATTGTTTCACATTACTTTGCAAGTTCTTGGTACAGCTTCATTATTTTTATTGGTACGAATATTCTCTTCGGTCTTAACAGGAATATTAGCTTTCTTTCATACTCTTAAGAGTATCAACAATCAAAACGAAAAAAAATCGAGATGATAGGATAATATTAATATATTCTATCATCATAAATTAGCTTTTATCAACAAGACTCGGTCGATCAGCAAAATCTGTAATACATACCAAATTAAACACCCGAATGTACCCTATTTTCGTTTATATATCAATAACGTTGATAACCCGAAAGACGTTGTCCTGTTCAATTCAAAATAAAACCGCACAGTAATAGTAAAAGTTTTAAAATACTAACATTTGCCACGACTTAAAGACTTATTCCAATAAAATAGTAGGAAATATTATTTCTTGGTCAACGCAGCACGAGAATTGATGCGGTGTTCCAGTATTAAAACATAATAGGCTTCTTTAGAAACAACTCTTGACCGTGAACAATATTCAAGACCACAAAACATCTAGAAAAACCGAATACCTTTTAAAACCAATCAACAGTTTGCAAACATGAGATACTGGTAACCAATACGGACAAAAGAACAAATGCAAAGTGCAATCCATCCGCAGCTAGATCGCTGTGTAACTTTAATTAATGTTAGGTAAATGATACTTCGCCTAGGTAGCAAGCAATTAGTAAGTACCAGTTAATTGCGACTTTCATCTAGCACCACGAGCTGTAGTTAATGAATCGTTACTCATTTCATTATGCAACAAACTCCATATAAGTTACGCGACACGTGTAGAAGAAAAAATATTTAATAACTACGTACGCCAATTTTGCTGCCCATTTCTACTAAAAAAAAAAGTGAATGTGAGCTATTTTTTTATGTGTATGTTTTTTATTCAATCACATCGCAACGGCTAGTTGAGTTTTTTTTTTTAATTGGGGACGTGGGTGAACCCATGACCTGGACTTAGAAACCAGGTTTCTAAACTTTTTCATGCAATTCAATCAAACTCTCTTTGCTCGAAAATATAAACAAAATTTCATGTGTATAACATTTTATATTTAAATGGATGGCTAGTAGTAGATTTTATTTATCATTCATGAAGCTACAAACTGAACTAAATGTTTTTGTATTTAGGAAACAAATAAATATTATTTTTCTGATAAAAGGTATAAACATAAAAAACTGATGAAATACCATACGTATTCATGATGTTCGATGTATTAACTTACCTCCAATATTCACAAAACTGTAAAGATTTCAGAGTTAAAACAAAATCCTCTCAGATGTGCGCGAGTCGCACAAACTTGACCTATTATTATAAATAAATCTATTTTTAGTTATTATTTTCAACTAGGTAGTATGTTGATTTACAGAATACTCTCCACCTCCATAATAATTAAGTTCATTTGCTTATTAAAGCTTAGACCTCAGAAGCACACATAGTATGAGCATGCCTCTATCCAATACGTTTGAGAAACACATTCTCAATAAATCGCATTCAAGTGGACGATTTTTTGCGGAATGAATTAAACTCTTTAATATATTAAGTACATAGTTCTAGGGACAAATTTAAGAAAGTGAATCACTATGAAAATAAACACTAAACGCACCAAAGTATTTTAAAGAAGTTTTTGGGTCATTAAAAGCTAGTTTAAAAATATTTTATCTTGCATCTTATTTAATGGTTACCAAGTAATTAACGAATGAAAGTTATCGACATCGAACCTTTTATAGGTGTGGAAAATGACCAACAGTGATGAAAAATGAAAAATTTAGGTGATCCGTCAGAAAAACAGGAAACGCGCCTAAGATTCAATCAGTACTCATAGCACAGGAAAAATGTATCCGAGCGATTTGTAGAATAAGACAAAAAGAATTATGCAAAAGAATTATTACCGTCTCTCTATATACATGGAGCCTATATTTTTGTAAAACACAGCATGAATTTATATAGATTGGTAGAATGTAAACGGCGCTCAAAACAATGCAGCTGTTAGCAACAAAAATAAAATTTCATAGCAAAAACTTCTATGCAATGGCTCAAAAACTATATAATATGTTACCAGAACCAGTTATCTCAAGTATTAACATTAACGAATTTAAAAGAAATCTGTTCAAACAGTTAAGTAAATAGCAAGGTGTATTATTCTGTTGACGAATACTTAAATAACACATGTTAGTTCATTAAATTGTTTATTATTTTTTTGGTTCCTTTTACTTTATTTTGTTTGACATTTTATCAATAACTAGCTGCTGCCCGCGACTTCGTCCCCGTGGAATCCCCGATTTTAAAACATTCTTTATCGCTGCTCCGCTCCTAATGGCTTAAGCGTAATGATATATAGCCTAAAGCCTTCCTCGATAAATGGTCTATTCAATCCAAAAAGAATTTTTCAATTCGAACCAGTAGTTCCTGAGATTAGCGCGTTCAAACAAACAAACAAACAGACAAACAAACAAACAAACAAACTCTTCAGCTTTATAATATTAGTATAGATTTAATCTAACTTTGACATGATTTATAATTACTGTATGAAAAATTTTATCCATTGATATTTTGTATGCCTTTTGGAGGGACACAGCTCAGGGCCCTGTTTTATAAAGCTGACAATCCGACAAGTCCGACATATGTCAAAAAGTGACAATTCGACAATTTTTCTGTTTAATATAACTTACAGGCAACAAAATTGTCATGGTGGAAAATTCACAAATATGTCGGGTTGTTGTGACAATTCGACATTTTTCTGTTTAATAAAAACAATTAAGCGACAGCTGACAGGTGACAGGTGACAATTTGTCGTGAAAAACTTGTCAAATTTGCTTTATTAAACAGAAAATTGTCATGACATATTTGTAGAGTTGTCCGACAATGCTGACAGGAGCCTTACCCTCTGTCGCGATATCATATTTTGAATTTTGAAGGTCTAAGAAAGTGTTTTTAAAAGGTTTATTACAAAAAATGGTACTTACATCAAGCAGTGAGAGTAGTAACTTCCAAAATGGTAAGTTTCTTGTGCATTTCCATTTTAAACGCGTTCAAAACAAACAATCGAAGTTGCACTAGTAATTGATTCATTCTTTTAGTTTGTTAATATATTTTCTATTTTACCATCCTTTAGCTTCATAAAACAAAATTATTTCCAAATTTGTCATTAGTCGACATAATTGTCACGACAATCCGACAATTGGCAGAAATATTTTGACTGTGGTTTTTTGACATAATGTGTCAAAATTTTTAATAATAAATAAAACTCGACATATATGTCGAGTTTTATTAAACGCGTTTTCACATGACAAATATGTCAAGATTTCACCTGTAGATTTTTGACATATTTGTCACTTTTATTAAACAGCTTAAGTGCGACAATTCTACAATTTTGTAATTTTTTGACATATATAATATGTCGAATTGTCAGCTTTATTAAACAGGGCCCTGATCTCACTTATTATAACACCTTCTGTATGCAGAATCGAGCGCCGTATCGGTGGGGCTAGAGCGCAAATTAGCAAACTGATCTGCTTCAGGGAAGGCTACTCTCGCCCAAGAATGATGCGCTTTGTGAGTCGGGCGTTTTCGGGGAATGATATTAGTCCCCTAGATTACCTGTCTTGTGTCACAGAGCGCATCGACTTCCTAAAGCAGAAGGTGTATGCATGGGCAAACCGTATCCGTAGGTATAAGCGACGAGTCGAGCGATACACCCAGAATCGCACATTCCGAAGTAATGAAAGGTGGGTATATAAGGCTTTGGAGCAACCGGTTTAAGATGTGACTGACACGCACCCGCCGGATCATGACGCCATGTGTTCGTTCTGGCGCAACATCTGGTCGGTGCCTGTCAGTCAATTAGCAAACAATTCCCATACCGTTGCATCGAGGAGTGAGACAAGGGGATGTTATTTCCCCGAAATTGTTCACTAATGCAATGGAGGATATGTTCAAGACGCTGATCTGGAAAGAACGTGGCATTAACATTAATGGCGAGTACATCTCTCACTTGCGATTTGCGATTTTTACGATATCGTCATTATGGCAGAAACGCTGCAGGACCTACAACAGATGCTGAATGACCTGGCTGACTCTTCTGTACGCATCGGCCTACGGATGAACTTGGATAAAACCAAGGTCATGTTCAACGAACATGTTTTACCGGAACCGATTGCGATTCACGGTGCCGTTCTCGAAGTTGTTCAAAAATATTTGTACCACGGGCAGTCGTTGCAGTTAGGTAGAAACAACTTTGAGGGCGAGGTGAATAGAAGAATTCAATTGGGTTGGGTAGCATTTGGGAAGCTACGTCGAGTCTTTACATCGTCGATCCCTCAGTGCCTAAAGACGAAAGTCTTCAATCAGTGCGTCCTACCCGTCATGGCATACGGAGCCGAAACGTGGACACTGACGGCTGGTATGGTCCATAAGCTCAAAGTCGTTCAGCGGGCTATGGAAAGGGCTATGCTCGGTGTGTCTCTGAGTTATCGCATCAGGAATGAGGTGATCCGTCAGAGAAGCAAGGTCATCGATATATCCCACCGGATTAGTAAGCTGAAGTGGCAGTGGACTGGCCATGTTAGTCGTAGAACCGACAACCGTTGGGGTAAACGTAAAAATAAAATTATTCTCTTTCAGCACCAAATATTACGAAATGTTTATTTAAAATATAATATAATATAGAAAATGAAATATAAATATGAATGCATAAATTAATAAATACAATTTTCAAAACATAATTTAATAAAAATGAAAAATCCTGCAAAGAATTTCATAATAATTACCTACACTATTCTTAAGCAATACATGAAATAAAAATAATAAATAAACTATACCTATATACACAGACCTAAAAATAAATATAATTATGTACATACAATTAAACATTTCTAATAAGTTTAAGTAGGAAATAGTTAGCTAGAATTTCTTAAATTGCTACTTAGCCCTCTTCCTCTCTCCTTATGCTGCTGTGCCCGACAGGGTCCATATTGATATTTTACCTTATTGTACCATCTATTTAATACATATGGAATGCAATAAAGTATTGAGTATTGAGTATTCCCTTCAAGAACGTAGAACTTTAGCTGATATAGTTCTGCTGTACAACATTGTCAACAGTAAAACATGAACTGCGGATTAGCTTGAAGAAATCTGCTTAGAGGTACCCCGCCAGGGCATGGTCAGATCGGTGAGAATATGTAGAACATTTGCAGGTAGAAGTTGTTGAACTAACCTCGGCCGATCCGCTCCCCTGAGTAGAACGACGAACACGTACAACAGGATCTGCTCTAACAGCCAAGACAACTTGGACATTTTCTCAGTCTCCCTAGCCCAATTTAATTCGAAAATTATGAAATTGATTGATGATCCGTAGTCTTAATTATTATGTTATTATATTTTTATTATGCAATTACAAAATCCATGACATCAATTTACAATATTTTAATTCTTTTTCTTCATACATTACTTAATTTGGTTTTTTTTTTTAATTTTACTTTAATTTAACAATTCTGATTTTGTTTAATCGTTTGAATTATTCATAATTTGTTATTATTTGTTATTTTTATATAATTAATGAACGCTGTCAATCTATTATGTATAATTTTATTATTTACACAGGACTTTATGTATGTCACAATTTATAATATTAAATTTGTAAATAAGTTGTTGATGTGCCTTATAAATAAATAAGTAAGCTTTTGAATTCAGTGGTGGGTGTTTATTGTTTGTATAGTGTTTTGTACGTGTGATATATGAGTTGTGCCTGTGAGATTTTGATCGTGTATGTATAGTGCATGTATGTGTGTTATACTTCTCTGTTACTATATAAAATGTTTCTCCGTATCGTCATAGGTAAAGGTAGGTTAGGAGCCAATTTGAGACCATACGCCTGCATTTAAGGTTCGTTGACGCATATATTTTAAGCTTTTTATTTGCAATATTATATAGACGTGGCTCTTGGAAAAAGAAAAAATAACGGCTGAAACTTGTCCTAGCTGGTCTCATTGGACAGACTTGATAAAAATGCCTGCTTTTTAGTACAGGATTAAGACTGCTATATTTCAACCTAGACTGTTGCCTAAGTTTAGCAGCAAGAACGAATAGTTGTCTCACCGTTAAAATTTCACCTTGCTGGTACAGTTCTATCATAGGAAATAGCCTTGGTTTAAAGAGGCTGATCTTAAGGAGAAGTCTCTGTGTAGTTTCCCCATGAAGAGATGCAGTAGGTGAGAACATACTGACAGAGCGCTAGCTAAACAGTTCTCATGACTTTAAGAGTCCGCTACATATCGAAGGTTTTTAAAAACATATGTAAGTTTACGTATTCTCTTCGACACATTACTTAATGTTCGTGGAATTTTAAATTTTGATCAATTGTTACGCCAAGGTATTAAACGGAAATTGTATTATTAATATGTGGGCAGTTGCAAGTTGTGGCTACTCGTTGAAGACAAAAATGTGCGATTATTTTGTGTGATGAGATGAGAGTGTTGCGTAATGAAAAAGTAGTATTTTGATTTTCAGCCCAGGCTTGAAATATGGATTCCATCTTTTTCATAAAAAAATCGAATTCGTTTCCCTACCTCCTTTTTTGAGCTCTTAGAATTACATTGCTAGAAGTGACTTTCTTATCGGCCATTGACATTGCGTTAATATTAGAAGTAATTATTGGGGTTAATGGCGGAGATTTATTTGGAGAGTGTTAAAGCGGCATTTTTTGATGTCGTGAAATAAGTAATAGCGCAGTGTAGGTAGGTAGTTTACTCAGTTATTTTTTTAGTACTATGTACGCGACGTCATTGGCGCAATCCAAGGAAAGGTTACCGAGCGAGCAGGATGACACGGTTGGGTGATTAGGATAACGATAGTGTCGCCTAGCACTTGCTCTTGTGCTCGTGTGCGTTCGCTAGATCCAATCGAGTCTCAAAGATGCGATTCCGCTTCGTCGGAACGTCCGCCTTGATAACTTCTTCGTTACGCCTGAACTCCTAGAACTCACAACTGATCCAATATATTTTATTTTAGACTAGCTGACCCGCCTGGGGATGTAAGGGGCGAACTACCATCCTTCGCCCCAAGCCAACCTCACCTGCACGTGGTGCATCCTGCTGAATGACGAACGAGGCTCTGGCGACCGACCGATGGCGGTATATCCATCAAATAGGCGTAGCTAAATGTAACAGGCCGGTGATGGGCAGCAGCGTCACCGGTGCGAGAAGCTACGCCCTGCGATCGCCAACCCGCCTGCCCAGCGTGGCGATTATGGGCAACTCCTCCAAATGCAGTACAACAAAAAGCCACGGCCCCCAGTTCCCGGTGGTCCCGCTATTCCTGGTCATGGTGGCGACCATGGTAACGGCGGGGCGGGGGGTGCCAAGAATCTCCGGGCTACGGGAGGCCACCACAATAACAGATTGACCCTGGCGACGTACAACGGACGCACGCTACGGCTTGACTCGCATCTGGCGCAACTCGAGGTGGAACTTGGGAAAATTAGGTGGCACATACTAGGGTTGAGTGAAGTCCGAAGAAAGGGGGAGGACACCATAACCCTGGAATCGGGTCACCTAATGTACTTCCGAGAGGGAGACCAACAATCTCAAGGCGGCGTTGGGTTTCTGGTAAACAAGTCCCTATCTGACAACGTTGTGGAAATGTCAAGTGTGTCGAACAGGGTAGCGTACCTTATTGTGAAGCTCACCGAGAGGTATAGCCTCAAGGTAGTGCAAGTGTACGCACCGACCTCGACACACTCGGACGACGAAGTGGAGCATATGTTCGATGACATATCGAGAGCCCTCCACTTCACTACAAAGACACAGTACACCGTTGTCATGGGGGACTTTAACGCCAAAGTGGGAGTACAGAATTGCTGCGAATCGGTAGTAGGACACCATGGATTTGGAAGCAGAAATCATAGGGGGCAAATGCTCGTCAACTTCCTCGAACGGGAGGGGTTGTTCTTGATGAACTCCTTCTTCAAGAAACAACCCCAAAGGAAGTGGACGTGGCAAAGCCCCGACACTATGACCAAAAATGAGATCGACTTCATCATGACGGACAAGAGGCATATATTCAGAGACGTCTCCGTGATCAACAGGTTCAATACCGGTAGCGATCACCGACTTGTCCGAGGCTCTCTGAATATTAACTTCAAGGCCGAACGTGTCCTTCTGATGAGGTCCAGACTCCGACCAACTCTGCTCCAGACCATGGCTGGATCTGAAACGTTCCAGGCAAACCTGGAAAACCGATTCGCTGCCGTGGAAACCACAACAGACGTAAACCAGAACCTCGAAAATGTGACTCGGATCCTCAGGGAAGAAGGTACAAGATTCTGTGATATGCAGCGTAAGGGCAAGAAGTCTAAGCTTTCAGAAGGGACTTTAGGGCTAATGAAGGAACGACGTGAAAACCCACCCGTCACTTCGTCGGCAAAGCGGTTTCTAAACCGAGAGATCAACAAGCACGTACGACGCGACCTCCGGCGCTTCAATGCTCTTTCGGTTGAAAGAGCAATCGAGCAGAACCGGGGGTCAAAGGTGTTCGTACAATCTCTTGGAAGAAGCCACCTGACGAAGTTGACCACAGCAAGTGGAGAAGTCGTCTCTTCGAAACCAGCAGTCCTTTCGGAAGTGGAGGACTTCTATAGCCGGTTATACGCATCGCATGCATCTCGTCCTGATCCCGAAAATGAGGGTCCTAGAGCCACATTGACACGCCATTTCACCGAAGACCTGCCAGAAGTCAGTACTGGCGAAATCGAGATCGCTCTTGGGCAGCTTAAAAATGGAAAAGCCCCTGGAGAAGACGACGTTACCACAGAGCTGCTGAAAGCTGGGGGTAACCCCGTACTGAGGGAGCTCCAGAAGCTGTTCAACGCTGTCCTTTTTGAAGGGAGAACTCCAGAGGCGTGGAGTAGAAGTGTGGTCGTCTTGTTCTTCAAAAAAGGAGACAAGACCCTATTGAAGAACTATCGACCCATATCCCTTCTAAGCCACGTCTATAAGCTGTTCTCAAGAGTGATCACGAACCGTCTTGCGCGAAGACTCGACGAATTCCAACCACCGGAGCAGGCTGGATTTCGGAGCGGATACGGCACCATAGACCACATCCACACAGTGCGGCAGATTATACAGAAGACCGAAGAGTATAATCAGCCCCTGTGTCTAGCATTTGTGGACTATGAAAAGGCCTTTGACTCGGTTGAAATCTGGTCTGTTCTGGAGTCCCTGCAGCGCTGCCAAGTAGACTGGCGATACATCCAAGTGATGAAATGTCTCTACGAGGCCGCCACCATGTCCGTTCAAGTACAGAATCAGCAAACAAGTCCCATACCGTTGCATCGAGGAGTGAGACAAGGGGATGTTATTTCCCCGAAATTGTTCACTAATGCAATGGAGGATATGTTCAAGACGCTGAACTGGAAAGAACGTGGCATTAACATCAATGGCGAGTACATCTCTCACTTGCGATTTGCAGACGACATCGTCATTATGGCAGAAACGCTGCAGGACTTACAACAGATGCTGAATGACCTGGCTGACTCTTCTGTACGCATCGGCCTACGGATGAACTTGGATAAAACCAAGGTCATGTTCAACGAACATGTTCTACCGGAACCGATTGCGATTCACGGTGCCGTTCTCGAAGTTGTTCAAAAATATGTGTACCTCGGGCAGTCATTGCAGTTAGGTAGAAACAACTTTGAGGGCGAGGTGAACAGAAGAATTCAGTTGGGTTGGGCAGCATTTGGGAAGCTACGTCGAGTCTTTACATCGTCGATCCCACAGTGCCTAAAGACGAAAGTCTTCAATCAGTGCGTCCTACCCGTCATGGCATACGGAGCCGAAACGTGGACACTGACGGCTCGTATGGTCCATAAGCTCAAAGTCGCTCAGCGGGCTATGGAAAGGGCTATGCTCGGTGTGTCTCTGAGGGATCGCATCAGAAATGAGGTGATCCGTCAGAGAAGCAAGGTAATTGATATAGCCCACCGGATTAGTAAGCTGAAGTCGCAGTGGGCTGGCCATATTAGTCGTAGAACCGACAACCGTTGGGGTAAACGAGTTCTAGAGTGGAGACCGCGTCTCGGCAAACGTAGTGTAGGACGTCCTCAGGCACGGTGGAGTGACGATTTGCGCAGGACGGCTGGCAGAAACTGGATGCGAGAAGCCGAAAATAGATCTAAGTGGCGTGCAATTGGAGAGGCCTATGTCCAGCAGTGGACTGCAACAGGCTGCTGATGATGATGATGATAGCTGACCCGCGCAACTTCGTCTGCGACACATAAGAGGGAAAAATAACCGTTTTTGTATGTTTCATTGATGCTCTTATGTATCGTAGCGAGATGCTATATAGCCTATCCCAGCCTTCCTGAACAAAAGGGCTATCCAAAATTAAAATAATTTTAAAATTCGACCCCGCAATTTCTAAGATTAGCGCGCACAACTAAACAAACTTTTCAGCTTTATAATATTAGTAAAGAAGACTACGTTTGCGTGGATGTCGGAAATAATCTTGGTGCGTACAGTAAATTTCTTTCACAACCTGATCCCTCTCAAAATTATGAAAATAGGAAAAGGGTGCAACCCAAGTATCTCCTGTTACCTCGAATCAATATTGATCAACAAAACAGACAATTTCTAATATTCAAACTAAGACTGATGAATCAAGTTGATTCTTCAATTTCGTACTTAAGCTCAAAACGAATCAATTTTATTTGATTTTCAATGAGAACAACATATTATGAACAACAGCGCCCCGCGATTTCAACCGCGTAGTTCCCGTTCCCGTGGGAATATGCAGGTAAAAATAACATAGCCTATGTCACCCAGGAATAGTGTAGTTTCCCAACAGTGAATGAATTTTTGAAATCCGTTCAGTAGTTTGGACGCCTTTTCAATACAAACAAACATAAAATCTTTCCTCTTTATAATATTAGTATAGAAAACTACGTATCTATGTATTTTTAAAATCTAAAGCGCGCTCATTCTGAGAACGGCGCGTTTATTTTATTTTTTGGAATGGATTACTCCTAGTTCAGCACACTAAGGCTGGTTACTGCTCAACCGGGCAATCCTGTGGTAACCGGGCAAGCCAGGGGAAGTCGGCGCGTGAGCTCCCTCGCGTTTTTATACATGCAACGAATGGCCGATCCGCGCGTTAAACAAAAATCAACCGTATAGCCGTACCTATACTGACGCAGCGAGTTTTATTTTATCTACATCTTGTGTGTTTATAAACCGATTTCTATATTTTTTTTACAAAATATCGTTTGTACAAAGTATACTTTTTGAATATGGGAGGTTGATAAAGATATATCTATGTGAAAATATTGTATTTCATACACTTTGAAGAAATGCCTAACGATTAAACACGTTATTGTGGCTAATTTATAAAAGATAGATATACTTACATGTACTATCAGGGACTTTTTTGTAGCTCTTTTGAAGACCATCATCTCTGTAATACATACGTTTGGTGCATGATCAACGTATGCGAGGATAAGAGCTCGAAAGCGCATTTTCATCCTACTTGCTTTAAATTTATCGTCACTGCTCAGCTCCTATGTATCCTAGCGTTATGTTATATAGCCTATAACCTGAATTTACTGATTGCATTTTTGGCATCAGTATCGATCACTATTCATCCTCCAATATTAATTTTATATATATATTCCATGTACAGAATTGACCTCTCTACAGTTTTATTATAAGTATAGAAGATTTTAAAACTACACTTTTAATTAAAATTTTGCAAACTAGCTTGAAACACGTCTGCACTGGGTGCGATCCAAGATAGGAGATGGGTCGATAGTTGCACTTATCAGCCACGTGGCCAGTTTTATTTTTAATAATCGGCACTACAATGGTTCGCATGAGATCATGGGGGAGGTATGAGTGACATGTACACAGCTAGTAAAACATAGCCAAAACTCGAGATACGTGCGGACCAGCATACTGCAAGTGCTCAATGCTCAGACCGTCGTGACCCGGGGACTTTCCTCTAGTCATTTTCTTAATTGTGTTGGACACTTGTTTGGCAGAAAAACGAACAAGATCAGTATCCCGACAGCTTCCGTCATCCAGCACTCGCGGCGGTGAGGCCACTTTACAATGGTTAACAAACATATTGGCAATGCTTTCAGGCCCCTAAGTACCATTGATTGAGTCAGGCGTTACTTTGCGGAAATCTATTTTAAATTTGAAAATGAAAATAATATATCTAGTTTCAATTTCCGCGAATATTATATTATTATTGGTAATGGTGTTGGGTTTTGCTTTGCCTTCCTGCATGTGCATAAAATCCTTGCATTTGCCTTGTAATCTTGCATGTGCATAATATAGCGGGCGGGAGGGAGGTGCATACCTGCAACCCACTAATATTCGCGGAAATTGAAACTAGATATATTATTTTCATTTTCAAACCCTAAGTACCCCTAAAACTCACAGGTAGACCAGGCCTAACATCCAACTATTTCGTTGCTTTCCAGAACTTCTGAAAGTTAATATTTCTACAATGAGAGCCTATAATATCCAACTTGATTTGCTCTTGATGACCACTTTTGTTTGCTTTTAAATATCTGACGTGTAAGACACATGTCCTCATAGATATCACCCGAGGTTGGTTTATTATGCGATAACTACAGCTGATACTTAAGCCTGACCTTCGCGTGGGCATCTTGGACGGGCTTATTCCACCCGGCAACACGGCCGCCATGTCTGCTTGATCGAGTCAGTACATGGCTCTGAATAGCGGCTTCCGACAAAACTGACACAATATTGGCATGCATATTGTCAAGGATTTGCCTATGCGCAGCATTATTACAATGTGTATTACTGCACACACCAAGCTCCTGATTGTAATCAATCAACCTCAGCTGCCTATTACATATATCGTAGCAAGCATTAATCTGATCAATGTCCCTTTCTCCCCAAATTACTTTGTTGTGAAATGTATTTGTAGCTTCAGTCTTTGGTTTAATTGTATCTAACCTACAGTCAACAAAAATGGGAAAGTGATCAAACCAAAACACATCCAACCAGCCACCACCAGCTTTATAAATAGTAGAATATAACCAAATTAAGCAATGACCGATGAAAGTTTCCCTCAGCAAAAATGGTCCAAAAGGATGTAGGATAAAAATCCAAAGTAAAAGGAAAAACAATCTTGAGTAAAAGAAAAATCCAAGTAAAAGAAAAAAAAACGCCAATTGGGCTGTAACAAAATTTATGAAGTTTAATATACACGAAAATCATCAAAGTCTAAGCACGGGGACGCGTGCATCTTGATAAAACTTACCGTTTTCTTTTTCAAATAAAATATGTGTGCTTCACGCAACTCCTCCATTCCATTCTAGCACGTGAGCGAAAAATATTCAGATCTGATATCAACAATCCATCTCATAAAATTCCTATCTGATTTTCAAGCCGAAAGCATCATGTCCAGAAAAATTTGAATTTACCAAAAATCAAGGTCAATCCTTATCATCTCATCGTAAGCTCAAGTAGCTTCCCATACGTCTTCGCCGGGATTCTCATATTCTATGTCTGCTCTACAGTATTCTGTTCAATTCCACAACCCCTCTTATCTTAAAGAATGTTTCAAGTTCCTTCATGACACACATAATAGATATTTACTGAGGTCATCGGAAAACTTGAGACTAAAGATGGCGATACATTCCACCAGTTTTTACGACAAATCTTTTACGGTTCAAGCGGTGCGGTTATGGAATGCCTTGCCCGTATCGGTAAGGTGTGCTCAATATTTGTCCATTTTTAAAACAATGGTCAAAAATCACTACCTCTCTCTTTAATCGATTTTATTTGGATTCTATGCTTTTTGTTTCATAATTTTATTTTATTTAATTATTGTATATATTTATTTATTATGTATTTATTGTATATACAATTAGTATACCTAAGACTACCTACAGTATTGTATTTCCTTTTCTCTTTAAAATCCATCCAAAGGTTGTCTTGAAAAGATCGCTTTTAGCGATAAGGCCTCCCATTGTGTCACCCTAAGTAATGTTTTCTTCATCTATATTTTCTGTAACTTATGTATATGGTGTACATAATAAAGAGTATTCTATTCTATTCTTTGACCAACATGATTTTCGATAGATAGATGTACCTGTGTAACACCAATCAACAGTTTGACTGGTTAAATTGTGACTGGCAAAGTGGCAATAGAGTTTTGCGCAAAGCTCGCTCGTGCACGAGTGAACTGAGTGTCGTTGAATGGAGTCGACAACATTGCCGAGGAATGCCCTAGTTACAATGCAATAGCTCGTCAAAAGAGTTTTTTAGCAAGTTGGTTAAATCGGCCTTTTGCGTAGGATGTGTTCATGAAAAACGCCAATTCAATTTATTGGTTTATACTTTGTGCTGCAGTCTACTCAAAGCGTCATGCAACACCAAATAATTTTTCCATTTCTGGGTAATCTTTTCAGCTATCATTACATCTCAATAAGATGAAGCTCCGATTTCTGAACACATTTGATGCAAAACTTCAATTTAACCTCTCGCACAAGTCTGAGAGAGAATGTGTGAACTCATGGACGATTTTGTATAGCATTAGCCACTGATTTACTGGCCCATAAAGCTACATATTTTTGAAGACGTCTAGGTGATGTTTGTACGGGCAGCGATGGCTAATTTCCCTAGACATAATTCTAAGTTCAGTAGTCATTTCTTCCATTTTTTTTTTAAAAAAAAACGTTGCCCCACACTAGGAATTTCTCCTGTGTCGTGGGTGCGTTTACAAACATACAATCTCACATACACAAACAGCCAGACCCGGAACAACTATCTGTAGGCCATACAAACATTTGTCCCGTGCGGGAATCGAACCCACGACACGGAGCGCAGCAGCCGATCGCTCAACCACTGCGCCAACCGTGCCATCGTGCCGTGTAGTCAATTCAAGTATGATCCATGTTTAGTGAAAGCTCTTTGAATGATTTCAAATCTTTGCTAATTAACTGCATAGAGCAACACTGACATATTCCATTCAATTGCACAAAAGGGTATTGAACATGAAAATTCTGGTCGTAAGTTTGTCTTTCGTTTCTGTGAGCGATTTATAAGATAATGCAAACCATCTCAAAACAGATCCCTGGACACAGCTGTTCGCAAATTTATCTTAATAATTATGTAGTAATAAGAGGATAAACGATACATTCAAAGAGCTTCGAGAAGCATGTAATCGATTATATCCTTTGAGTAAGTTTACCAGTTCTGGAAAAAAACACAATAAACATACCTAGTTTAGTTAAATTGAAAAAAAATTACCCATGGAAAGTTTTTCTTAAAGGAAATCCTACAGAATTACTAGTTCTTTGATAATTAGTTTAGTAGATCTCAACAGGTAATACATATGTATTACTAGCTTCTGCCCGCGACTTCGTCCGCGTGGAATAGTTGCTTTACCCCCGATCGGTTTAAAATTGACAAAGTTTCATGCAAACTTTCATCCCCTATTTTATCCCCTTCGGGGTAGAATTAATCAAAATCCTTTCTTAGCGGATGCCTACGTCATAACATCTACCTACATGTCAAATTTCAGCCCGATCCGTTCAGTGGTTTGGGCTGTGCGTTGATAGATCACTATGTCAGTCAGTCAGTCACTTTTGAGTTATATATATTTAGACTGTGATTAAAATGTGTCTGTCTTTTCAGAAGCTTGCATTTTTGCCTGCCAATCATAATCATACAAAAATACTGGACCTATTGAACGGCCATGATCGAAATCCTTGGCCATGAGTATTGATTTATAAAATAATAACTCGAAATTACAAGCTGCAGAAAGCAATTTTATTACTAATATTACCATTGCTTTAAAATTTTCTAGGAAATCTCTCCAGCGCTCTGATTGGCCGGCCCGTCTGGCCAATAGGAACGAACCAAATACTCGTAGATTGGCCTCATGCACCGGTAGTGATTTTCAATGAAAAATAACAGGTGTAGTTTCACAGTAAATTAAATTCGCCTTTGAAAATATTCCTCGTAGTAGTTAAGTTTTCAGTCAATTGACTTTTTCTGATAAATCATTAATCTTTATCAAAGTTACCATAATATGGACGTATAACATTTATAAACAGGTGGTACATCATTGACACTCATTCTCGAAGCACCCAAAGTCTAGCTCGGTACCAATTTGCAGTCTGTATAACAATTATAACACGGCTACTTGGCGAAAAATAGAGAATCTAAAATTTCAAACTTTGATTTAACTCAAAGTTGACAAATCTCATCGTATGTTGAAAACTCGAACTTATTAAGGTCTAGCAGAAGAGAACTCACATTCGTCCATAATTTGTTGTATTTTGCAGTTATTTCTCTAGCCGATCCAACAGCGAATTTGAGGTTCCTTAAAACTTTTAAAACGTACGTTTATCTTTGATGTTGAATGCAACGCTGTAGAAAAAGTAATACATAACGTTTACTTGGTATGTATTATTGTGTATAGGGAACGTGCAGCGCGTAGACACGTACAATGTAAAAGTTTCAGATTTGCAACACTAGATGGCATCATCTAGTGTTACAAATCTGAAACTTTTGCGTTGTAAATATTTGACCTGGGCCACACTTCCTGCACCTATCCGTTTGCTATCCGTTTGCTATCCGCTTAGGGGAACGGGCACAAAGTAGACTGAGCCACCTAGCGTTGCAAATTTGAAACTTATAAGCAAAATATACTTGACATTGACGCGTCTGTGCTGCCACCTATAGTTTCTGAACGTTTCCTATTGTTGACATATGCAAGTTTGACAAAATATGTCATTTTGTCGTTCCTATCTTTAATTTATGTCATAACTCACATTGCACCAAGCGTTTTCAATCATCTTTTATAATACGTACAGCAAAGGAGTGGAACTCTCTGCCTGCGTCTGTGTTTCCGAACGCATTCAACCCTAACCTCTTTAAAGTTAGAGTGAACAGGCTTCTTCTGGGTAAGCTCATTCCATCGTAGACAGAGGCAATCTGTCACCTGTGACGTAGACTAGAGTCAAGAGCAAATCTAATTCACAATAAAAAAAAAACTCACCTAAGACGATATCAACGTCTCCTCTCGCTCTTACAATACTTAACTGCCACATCAAAAGTATTATAAATAAAGGTTAGAGCTCGCATAAAATGAAACAATTTTAATAATTTTGAACACGTGCAGTCACTGTCAAGATCGTTCCTGTTGGTAGCATCCCGATATGTACCTACATATAATAAACGGGCCTGACTTGCTCTCAAGTGTCGGTGGCAGATGATGTATGAAAATATATTGGTTGCCGAGATCGATCATCTCGGCGGCCAAATTCTGTGCCTGGTGAGCGAATTGTCAGGTCATTCATTCGTCTCGTATCGATTAGAAACCACCTGAAAATGAAACGGAACCTGTAACGGAATTCACAAAATGGCTAAGTACAAAAATGTATTTAATAAGATTATACCAAATACAAATAGTTTCTGGTAAACCTTTTTATTAAGACCTATTTACCTTGAATAAATCTCAGTCTACTCAATTTAATTTAAAAAAATGTTTTTTTTTTTAATTTACCTACACTCTTAATATTGCTCCACGGCACTGTGTTGCTCGTTGATAAAAATAAATAGAACATTGAACATGAGGAATGATGAATTGCTGTTATATGACGAAACTAAAGCATATTTGATGATAGTATTGATAATAGACAAAACCCTATGAAAAAAAAAGTACAGGGCAACATCGACTTTAGGTAAAACGTGAAAAGCCTATATTTCCAATTCGTAACGACATCTCTGTGTCATTTTTTTAATCAGCTGATTTTCTGGGCGCAAGGAACGGACGGGCTCTTTGAAAAAAAAAACACAATTTAAATGGCTATTTTCTGACGACAATAGCCGTCACAAAAGAGTCATTTAATTTTCTATTGAGGAGTTTTCACGAGGCGGTAAAATATCGAAATTGATACTAACGAACCTGATTGGCGAGTTATATCTTTAACGGAAAGGGCTGTTTGTATGCTCTACCCTTTTAAAACATAATCAAACAGGCTTCCTTTTATAAAATATCTAGTAAACTGTTAGTAGATTATATAGTGTAGTATTAGAAGATTTCACATAAACAATTTGAAGCCCATGACTGCTTAAAAAAATTGGTCAAGTGCGAGTCGGGCTGACGTGCAAAGAATTCCGAACAAAATCTTGCTTTTGTAACATGTTATTTTTATACTGTAGACTTCTTATAACTTTTTATACTGTAGACTACTAATAACTTTTTTTCTGTATTTTTAGGCAAAGGACTATATTCTGCATTTCTTTGTTTTTAATCGGTACAGTAGCTACTGAAAAGATTGGCGGTGACAGCGAAACAGACAGACACTCGTGTGGTACAGTGTTTCAAAACCAAACTCTTAATTATTTACGTTGGTACTTTATTAATTGATATCCATTTGATGCATTTACTAAAACTTTGTCACAACTTATATATTTTCTGATGTCAGTATGTCCAAATCAAATTTAACATCCCAAAAAATTACTCTACCTGAAAATATTTTGACCTTTTATGTAGACTAATTTGTGCCCTACGAATGAAAAATCTGTTTGAAAAACATGAAATACTGTATTTCATATTGAAAACACTGAATACTCGATACAAAAACAATAGTTAATTGAATTATTAGTCAACGTAAACTGTACAATGGAGAACACACAGTTTACACACAGTTTTAAGTAATTCATAACAAAACAAAGAGTATGTTCGTTATTCGAAATCAAATGGATCAATAGCAGAACTATAATAGCAACATATTTATATCGATGATAAACAATACTATTAAAATCTGCGCGACAAACATCACCTACAAACAATAAACAGCTGCCCTACCATGACGTCTTAAATCCATCATGATTCATGTGTCAGAGAGAGACGGAGTTACACAAGACGAATAGCACTATCCCTTTCCCTCACACACATCATGATGGATTTAAGACGTCATGATAGGGCTGCAGGAAAGAGTTTGTTATCTTCTAATCTATACTACATATTATAAAGAGGTAACGTTTGTAAGTTTGTGAGGTTGTGCGTTTGTGACGTTGTAAGGGGTAATATCTGGATCTACTGAACTGATTTTCAAAATTATTTCATCAATAGAAAGCTACGTTATTGTAGAATGTCATCTATACTAATATATTAATGTGAATGTAAGTTTGTTTGTTCCGCTTTCACGCGAAAACTACTCAACCGTTCACCATGAAACATATTCTTGGAGGTATTAGAAGAAACATAGGATACTTTTTATCCCGGGATTATGTTCCCTTGGGATAACTTCCGACATTCACGCGAGCGAAGCTGCGGGCAGCAGCTAGTAGGCTATATTTTATTACCACGGGAACGGGAACAACGCAGGTGAATCGGCGGGGCGCTGCTAGTTAAATATATTACGGTTGAATTGATCAACACAGTTGCACCTAATTGTTAACTTCTCGTCATCCGGTGTCTGGGCGACCAGATGTTTGTTCGTCGAAGGTATTCTCGGTAACAGATATATTATTCTCGTCTGTAAATAAATTTTGTTTTAGTTTGTAAAAGTGTCGCTTTTTTCTGTTTCATACAGACACTGTATTTTCATTAGAACAAAACAATCTATCAAGAGCCTTGTTATGAGTCAGAGTGATGAAAATCCATTTTTCTATATATTTTTTATTATATATTTTTTTTATTCTGATTAAGCACGTCATTCAGCCACTGGATATTTGTAGTTTAATCTCGTTTACAAACTCAGCAATATATAACTTACATCCGAGATTTTCGAAAGTGAACGCTAATATTAAATAAAAGGACAGTACTCAATAAAGTCTTGGTTTTTAAGAATTACTTAAAATAATACCCTTTTTATCTTATGCCTCATTTACATTCAGCCCCTATCGCTGCTCCTCGCGCTGCCGGCAATAATTCCCTTAATACTGCTGTGGCAGGATCGAGGGATATGTTTGTTTACATACTGCCCTTCCTCTCACTTCGCTTTCAAGTTCCGGCAATGGCAGACGTTGAAATTTTTGCAGCGTCCGCGCTGTGTCTTTTAGCGATACATAATTACACGTGCGTCAGTTAAAAATAAATCAAATGAAAAAAAAGAAAAGACGTCGTAGAAGATGGTGGATGATATCTATTCATCGTAATAGAACTTTGTAAGTACCTACCAACCTGCTTAAGATAATATTTTATAATGCAGAAGAATCGCGCTTGAGCAGAATGTAAACATGCCCTGCCGCTCGCGCTGCCGGTCCTTTGAAGTCCGCACTAAAAACCGCTCTTTTGGGGAGCGCTGGGCAGCGCGAGTGGCATTAAGCAGTGGCAAGAGAAGTATACGTTTACATACTCGTCCTGCCCACTTCCCTGCTCACTACAGCTGAATGTAAATGAGGCATTAGGACATAAAGCTTAAATAAATAAATAACCTAAAAAATAATCAAAATGTGCTGTAACAAAAAATATATTATGTCCGTAGCTTTAAACACGACTTTCAGTTTACCAACTAATACATTTAAAAACGCAATTATCTCAAAACGAGGTAACAAGGACATTTATCACTATTGCAGTGGACCCTTCAATTGTTATCCAAAATGTCAGTTTTTGTCGGTTCACAACTACTTGGAATTAGTACGAGAGATTATACATTATCCAATTATGATGCATAAAAAGTATTCCAAATGACGATTTATAGAGAGCTCACAATCTCTCAAGACATTTTATGATGGTACGCATTACCGCGGTTCAATGGGAAAAACGGTCTGTATGAAAATTCTTATTCGATTTAGCAACTTGGAAGGTACATGCATTATACAGTAAAATACCGCATGTTCTTCGGCGAGTGTGCCCATGACCACGTTCTCATCCCACCGGCCCCCTTCTACCATAGGACATCTAGACGCACTGTAGGTTACCATTCCTACCTTGTAGCTATTCCACCAATTCGCACCAAGCGTTTTCAATCATCTTTTATAATGCGCACAACAAAGGAGTGGAACTCTCTGCCTGCGTCTGTATTACCGAGCGCATTCAACCCTAATCTCTTCAAAGTTAGAGTTAACAGGCTTCTTCTGGGTAAGCTCATTCCATCGTAGACTTTGTCTCTGTCACCTGTGACCTAAACTAGAGTCAAGAGTAAATCCATTTCACAACAAAAAAATGTTCCTTACACGTTTTGTCAACTGTTTCTCCACTATATTATGCATGTATTACATAATACATACGTTTAAACCTTAATCTTGAAACATTTTATGTATTAAAAAAATCCAGAACACTCAAAATCCGTTGCGCAGTTTTAAAGATCTAGCATACATGGACACGGACAGACAGACAGCACAACGACAAGTGACTTTTTTATACTATGTAATGATAGTGATTCAGTGTTTTTCTTAAGTTTATTTCTTTTCGTTAAGTTTTTTTAGTTATTTTAATTTTAAATAGAAGATACGCGTAAAATTGTACGTCGTTTGGGAAAAAATGAAGACCCTGCAGGTTACGGCTCCAAAGGGGGCTTTGAGGCTGCATAGGACTTGATCTGAACTTTTCCAAATAATAAATATTCTTATGTATGTATCACACTTCCAAAATTCAACACAACATTCTTGTCCTGGGATCCCCAATCTTTGAGAATACTTTTCTAAATTTGTTGAAGAAAATGTAATAATATAATTATATTTTTTTTAATATAACTAAATATTTTCAAATTAAAATGCATTCAGCCATCACCCTAATTCGTTATTGCTGTTTCAGTCCAAAGTTATTCAAATCAAATCAAATCAAATCAAATCAAAAATGTTTATTTGTCAGAATATGGTACAATAGATGTTACAATTTTAGTTCCAGCATATCCTGCCATACTATGGCGTACAAATATTTCTATAATAATGAAGGCTCATATAATAACCTATTAATTAATTATTATAAATCAATGAATGCAATATAAATATTATTGTAATAAAAATTGAAATTGTATTGAATTAATAAAAGTCCTGTCACTATTATTGAATAAATATGTCATTGTTGGCTATGGTAGAATAAATTATATTTTTATGTAATGACTTATCCTCTAAATATTCTTTAACACTGTAATAATTTTTCTCTAATAACAGTCTAAATAACACCCTTTTAAACGACGACGATGGTAAATTTTGAATATTATTTGGCAAATGATTATATATAATAATTGCCATGCAGTAAATATTTCTTTTATATAACATTAATTTTATTTGGGGTAATTTGAATTTGTCTTTGTGTCGTACTCTACTATTTATTTTGTAACTACTATTTTCAAATAAATCATATTTTTTTTTTACAAACAAGCATGTTTCGAAGATATAAAGACATGGTACAGAGAGTATTTTAAGTTTTTGGAATAGCGGTTTACAGCTATCTAAAAAGTGAGCTCCACACATTGCCCGGATACATTTTTTTTGTCCTTTGAAAACTCTTTCCGCATCTACTGAGTTACCCCAAATAATAAGACCGTATCGCAGTAAAGATGATACATAAGCATGGTAAGCAACCATTGCGGTATTTAAGTTAACCGTTTGCCTTATTCTTTTCAGGACATACACAAAGCGATCTATTTTTTTGAGTATTTTATCTATGTGTGATTTCCAGCTGCAATTTTTATCTACGGTTATACCCAAAAATACACATTCATTAACAGTGTTTAAGATGGAATTGTTATATTGAATGTCTAGACTATCTGTGTTCGTGTTGGATGCTTGAAATTGTATTATGTTTGTTTTTGTCATGTTTATTTTTAAGTTATTTGTTTCTAGCCATTTGATTGCGTTGTCTAATGCTTTAACGATTCGTTTTTCTAAGTCTTTGTTATCATTACTTTTTAACCGACTTCTAAAAAAGGAGGAGGTTCTCAATTCGGATGTTTGTATTTTTTTTTTATGTTTGTTCGCGCATAACTCCGTCGCTTGCCAACCGATTTGAAAAATTCTTTTTTTTTTTTAAAGGGAATACTTCCCAAATGGTCCCATGGATATTTTATCGAAATCGAACAAGCGGTTTTCGAAAAATCAACAAAAATCTAAAAAAATATCTACATTGTCTACATTGACGACCTTTTAGTTTACTCTGCATTGGAGCAGTGCGTTTTTTTTTACACCAATGTAATTGGTTCGTTTAGGTGGGGGGAGGGGAGGGGGTGTAGGTACCACTAAAAAGTGAAAAATAAAAAACTTTTTACAAAAAATACAACCGACTTCCACAAAAAATCAAAAAAGTACAAAATAACTTTAATTTCGGAAGTCGGTGTTCAAAAAACGAAAAAGGAACCACAAACACCGAGTTCCGAAATTAAAGTTATTTTGTACTTTTTTTATTTTTTGTGGAAGTCGGTTGTATTTTTTTGTAAAAAGTTTTAATAATCAAGGTTGTGTCGTCGGCAAATAGTACGCACTCTTCATTAATAGCCTCTGGTATGTCGTTTATGTATACTAGAAAGAAAACAGGGGATAAAATTCCTCCTTGAGGTGTTCCGAAGTTGTTTTGTCTGTATTTTGATCTGAATTGCTTTTGTTCATTTTTACATATTCTTGTTATTTCAACACATTGCTGTCGGTCGGTAAGAAAACTTTTGACCCAATCGTTGGCTTTCCCGCGGATTCCATAGTGAGAAAGTTTAGAGAGTAATGTTTTATGGCAGACAAAGTCAAACGCTTTTGTCATATCTAGAAAGACACAGCCTATTTTCAGTTTTTGGTTTAGACTTTCGGTTATTTGTTTAATTAAAGAGAAACAAGCTGAAGCAGTGGATCTCCCCTTTCTAAATCCAAACTGTTCTTTTTTAAGTATGTCACACGATGTCAAAAAGTTTTCTATTTTATTACACATAACTTTCTCGAATATTTTTGACAATATAGGGATTAAAGTGATTGGTCGATAATTACTCATGTCTGACTTTAAGCTTTTCTTGTATTAAGGTTTGACAATAGACATTTTCAGTCGTTTTGGGAAAACTCCTTCACTTAGGGATAAATTTATAATGTAGCATAGAGGCGAGGCTAAACTTGCTGCACATATTTTTAACACTTTGGTATTTATTTCGTCATAACCAGTCGAGTTCGTATTTTTTAAACTGTGAATTATTTTATACACATCTGTTTCATCTATTGGTGTTAGAAAAATGCTTTTGGGATTTTGAGGAATTGTAAAATTGGTATTGTGAGTATTTTCTTGTGTTATGTCAGTCGTATTAGTCAGGGATATGTAGTAATTATAAAATAGGTCACAAATTTGGTTAGGGTTGTCATAGATTTCACTACTGATTTGTATTTTGTCAATGTCAGAATAACTTGTGTTATTATTAACGTCTGCTTTGATTAGATTCCATGCTGCTTTTCCCGTATTTTTTGCTTTGTTGATGTACTGTTGACTATTTATTTGTTGTGCATTTTGTATACATCTTTTTAATATGCGAGTATAGTCATCATATTTTTTTTGCTGTATTTTTTGTTATCTTTACAAAGGCTGTATTTTAGGTAAAGGGTTCGTTTTTTTAATACAACATCGCTTAATATTTTTTGTTAGGCATCGATTTTTCACTTGATTTTTACTATTTTTAACTCTAATAATGGGGAAGCATAAGTTGTAAAAAAGAATAATAGGCTTGTTTCCACTAAGAATAAATCGGATGGCTTTGAGTTTCTAATGATTAACCATGATAATAAGTAAACAAAAAAAACAACTTTTCTATTAATATAACAAAGGATTAAAAATATTTTTGCAAAATAAAATCGACAAAATTAGGCGTCGTCGTCACGTGAAATTAAACACCAATCAGAAAAGAGCACGGAAGCGTGACGTCACACCTCGCGAAACGCTATGTTGTTGCTATCATTTTCGTATAAAGTGAACAGGTTATTTCGCGAGCTTTCAGCAATTGTTTTTAAATTAATACAGTTCGTTTTGAAAAACGGATAAACTTGGGGTACTACTTTCCTTTGGCTGATTCAAACACTCTGCGATTATTGACATCCTTCGTTTTTTCAACTATGGTAGTTCCTTATAGCTGCATTGAATTATTACATTTTATAAAACGTAAATAATATTTTCACTTCAGTAGCTCAAACATGATTGTAGGTTTTGCTGCCTGAATTAGTGAGCAAAATCGATTTTGCTCACTGAATAACTTTTAAATTATTTTATTTTCAGAAAGCCGCGAATATCTCATTCAGCCTTGGGTTAATCATATCTACAATTCGAAACATTTACACTCTATCTCTTTCCCGCCATTAGAAAGAGAGAGAGACAAAGACCAGGCCTTTCGAAGTTCCGATTTTGAATTCGACCTCAGAGACAAACACGTTCGGAATTTCGTTACTAACTAAAGAATTTTTGCAAAAAGATAATTATGTCTTATAATGTAATTTATTGAATTTTTAACTTATTGTTGTATTTAAACGAAAATAAGTATTTACTGCAAATAAAACTGATATTTAACCTCTACATATTTATTTCTAGTTTCAGTAATGTTACATAATATATTTTGAATAAAAAAATATCATGGGTGCAATTTCCGAATACACCTCAATTTAAATAAAAGAGCTCCAGAATCAAACGTGGCTGGCGTAGAGTTGAAAAGTTATAAAATATTAAAATAATCGTAAAATATAAGTGAAACTAGCTACGAGAACAGTATTTTAACACCGGAAGAGTAAAAACAACAAGTTATTAATGCAGAATTAAGTATAAAGTACCTACTATTCCTGTTTATTATTTTAACTCGTAAAGTGTTCTTGCTGCTGAAGTGAAAAGTTACATACATATGTGCGTTACACTAGAGTAAAGTTTTTTTGCATCTCGTGCCTTGGAATCCCTCGCCACACTCAGGATTCAAAATCAGCACTCGCAGCAAAAACAAAAAACTATTTAACTCAAATAAATCATAAAACCCTATTCAAGTCATAATAAAATTTTATAGGTTTTGTGTGGTAGGTATATTATGGTAGATTTTGCTAAATTCATTTCTTTTACTATACATTTATAAATAGATACATCGAGTTGTGTATAATACTTAAATAATAATGAAATAAATTGTGGAATCAGTTGATAAAGTAAGAGAATCTTCCCACTTTGCCATTTTTAACCACTTTCTCCGTATTTGTTTATTGTTTGGAACATATATGAATAATTTGTTTTGCGTTTTTACCGTTATACTTTTACATTGGGGCACTATACAGTATTTATAATACGAGGAATTCATTATTTATTAAAAAACACAGCTGACTGTTATATACAAACACGACTGTTTCCCGAGGTGTGACGTCATTAAAGACGCCATGACAGTCTTGGCCTTTTTCGCGATCAATTTCAAATTCATTTCAAAAGTCTCAAAATACTAATGTAAAAGACCTATTTTTCTTAAAATAATATATTTTTGGGGTGAAATAGATGCTAAACTATAGTTTTAAACTAATTTCCAAATTTTGTCAACTAGCCTATTGTATCGTGTAAGCAACTGAAGGCGTCGTTTGTTGAGTTGCAATCGTATACCTCGGAGAAAGATAAGCTTGACAAGCAGTCCTTAAATTTACTGATGTTTTCGTTACTGAGATCCCTTACAGTTTTAAACCAGAAACTGTGAATGTCCTTAACTTTAGTATCCGTTTCTAAGTTAGCTATCAGTGATTGAGCTGTTTCGTGGTCTGAGAGTGCTAAGTAGTGCAGTGCAGAATTAGCGTCATGTATGTTGCTTACAATTAAATCTAAACAAGATGTTTTCCTCGTCGGTAGTTTAATATAATTCTTCAGGTTGTTATTATTAAGTAGGTATGGCATTTAGATCGTTGGACATTTTATTTCTTTTTAGGATGTCTATATTCCAGTCACCGCATATTATAACTTTTTTCTTAACCTTTTTACATAGTTTATTTGTAAGGAGTTCCAAACTATTCAGAAATGTCGTAGCATCATGTGTAGGTGTTCTGTAGATGCATACTATTATTAGGTTATGTTTAAGAATTTCAATGGCACAGTATTCGAATTGAAGGGGAATGGGGAGGATAGGTTAGTTGTTAATTAGAGTAGTTAGCTGATTTCCTTGTATTGCAAGTTATTCTTTATTAGGATGCATGAGCCACCCCGGCGTTGGTTTGGTCGAGAGAAGAATGATGCCATTTTGTAGTTATCAATTCTAAGATTTGATTCAGAACCACTTTTAAGAAAGGTTTCCGTAAGACAAATAATATCAATGGAGCCCAATTCCAGTTTTAAGTCTAATAATGCTGCTTCTATTAAATCTTGCTTATTTAGTACTCCGGCAATATTTGGTGAATCAATGTAATTGCGGTTTTATTTTGATGGACGAAAAACTTAGTATCTATTTTTGGTGCTCTTTCAAAATAAGTTGTAATTTTTGTTTGTGTTGTTTGTGGTATTAGTTGTGTGTCATATTCAGGATGCTGTGTATGTGTGTTTGCTGGTTTTATTATAGATTGTTTATCCTGAATGAGGAACTCTGATTGGTATTTTTTATAATCAATTCTCGTATTCAAAGCAAAACACAAATTTTCCAAATACTGCCGTTGGTAACTTTTCGTATGATTACCATTATTGTTATGTTTTTTTGTCGAATTGTGTATTTTTACGTATTTACATTTCTTATAGTTTTGTATTATCAATTCTAGATTATAATTGAGTGTATCTTCGTTTAAATACGGGTTATATTGCACATTGGTGATAAATACAGTTTGGTTGCGTAATTTATATAATACATTACATATTTCAGTTATAAATGAGTAAGGGCTTATGTCGTTAGAAACTAAAACTAAAATTATAATATCTTCCGGGGTTAATAAATTTATGAAGTCGTCGTTGCAACTATTAAGTATTTGTGCACTCGTAGCGGCTGGCTTGATAAAAGACCGTACCTATGTTGTAATTATCATTCCATTTATTGGACCTGGCCTTCGTCAAAGTTTTATTAAGACCGTGGGCTTGTTGATCTCCAAAGATGTATATATTATGTTTATTGGTAATTTTTAATGGTTCAGCCTTGTCTTCATTACTACAGTTGGGAAGTAATTCATTTATATTTCGCGAGGTTAGCTGTTGTAATGTACCAGTAGCGACATCTGTCGGTTGAGATGTACTAATATATTCCTGGTCATTGTTGTCGGTACTTGCAGTGATGGTGTCATCTAATAGAGTAACATTACAGCTTCTTTTGGATTTCCTTTTTTGAACTGAGTTTTTGTGATTTGGCGATCCATGGCAAACTTCTTTAAACTGTGCTATTTTCCTGGCTTGTTCAATCGTCTTTTGTTTTAGCTGATTATTTTCAGTTGTTAAAGAGTCAACTTCTTGGTGTGCGCTTTCTAATTCACTTCTGAGTTTGTAAATTTCTTCCTTTAATGCTTCTACATCTTCTGTATGGATTACGGACACATCTGGTAAACTTCGCGTAAGTGGATAAGACGTACCTAACTGATGAGAAGGATAGGTTTACTGAATCATTGGAAATATTTGTTCTAGTTCTCCTTAGAGTAACATTATTGAAACTCATTCGCCTTTCCAAGCTGTCCATCTTTTGAATATGATGTTAATTTTATTCTAGTATCGGTTAATCAGTTCTAGTTTACAAAATTGCGTTGCACGCCATCTATTGAGGAGAGTTTTGTAGTAATACTGTTCGATACTAGATTCAGCTATTCGATACTAGATGTCGCTATCTTCAAATACATACGAAGATGAGTTGTATTTTTTTTAAAGTTGTAACCGTTTTTCACATAAAATTCTAGTTTTTATAATTTAGAATGTGTTTTCACTGTAATTTGTTAAGGGAATGCTTACTTTGATTTTCCGGTTCAGTACTGTCACATCTGGTTTGAGATTATTCACAAACTGAGATGCATTTTGGTTCACAGTCACTAAGTTATTTACACTGATATATCTCCCTTAAGTGTTCACAGATTTAATAGATAACAGTTTCACTCGAGTATCACTTTGTTATCAATCAAATGATAGTCAGTTTAGTCCTTATTTTTCACTTTTTGTTATATTTCAATTTGTTTATACACGGAGCTATGTTTACGTTGGCGCAGCGCCATCTACCCTCTTCCGAAGGATCCTCCTTTTGAAGACCCTCCTCCTTTTGACCTCTTCCTTCTGAAGGATCAGGAGAGCCGAGCGGTACCTACCTACATCCTCAGGGTTTGACAAGACAGAATTAGGAGTAACCAGGATTTATTAAACATTAGTGAAAAATACACGCACACAAAATTATAGTAAAGAAAATAAAAAATAATCTTAATAAAACAGCAATTACAATAAAGTAGAACCAATCTTTAAAGTCGCAAGTCTATAAGCCACCCAAGTACAAAGCATATCGTACAATACAGCAATGTCGATATACCTACAGCAGCGCTGTACCAAATATATAGCAGCGCTGTAACAAATATACCGACAGCTATATGTGCTATTATTCAAATAAGTTACTAAAATTACTTTGTCTGTACACAGTGTACTCAATAAATTTTAATCATGATTTGAATTTTTAGACACTTATCGGTACTTAAAAATCATTAAAATTAACATTCAGATACAATTTTGTTTGCAAAACTAACAAATTTGACAGTTGAGTACCCACACTTGTAAATGATAAACTCCGACAAATATCTTTCCCTCGTGCTTCATATTTATTGACGAAATGGACCAAATTATCAAGCACACGCTTATTTCTGTACTAATATTATAAAGAGGAAAGATTTGATGATTTGTTTGTATTGAATAGGCTCCGAAACTACTGAATCGATTTCACTGTTGGGAAGCTTCACTATCCACGAGTGAGATAGGGTATATTTTATCCCCATATTCACGGGAACGGGAACTATGCGGGTGAAACCGCGGGGCGCCGCTAGTTTATTATAAACTTTGCATGAAAGACCGAGCTTGGGCGCAAGTAATGCTTCCGCAAAATTACCAATATCAGTTTACCGGCTTCTGTATCCTCGGCTCACGGCACTGATAAGTTAATCATGAATATTCTAGGTTACGCAGTGATAGAGTTTCTTGTGGGAGGACTGTGGCCTTGCCAGCTCTTTTTAGTGTACTAGGTAGTTACATTTTGGAGCCGTCTCGGGACGTGGGGCCCGCGTGCTCATAACTTTTTTAAAGATCTCTCAAGACGCTTAGTTGACATTTTGCGTGACATACAATGTGGCAATTAATGCTGCCAGTCTTTTGGGCACACTTGCGATGCGGATGAATTTTTTTATTCCATATTTTAGGGTTAGCTTAGGATGTTTTTACCTTTATTTCTGTGTACCTATAGATATTTCAGTATTTATAAAACAATTTAAATATCTGTGTAAATAAATGTAAAATAAATACACTCAATACAGAGCGTACCTATCACATTTTTAAAAACTATTTTCATCAAATCGAAAACGCAAATATGAACTAGCGTTTATAGTTATTTAATAATAAAATGACGAAGCAAACGCTGCAACAAAATCCGCAGTTGGAAATTAACAAACATGTGCATGGTCATAACAAAACTCTTTACAGACTAATGACATCCAGAATTCTGCTTTTTGAATAAAATGACGAAGTACAGTGAAATCCGTTTATTAATTATGACGCCGCTTATATTGACCGGCTCATTTTGGTTTTCATATTAAATTCTTTAAAAAAGTGCGGATACAATGACTTCGTTTATTGACATATCGCTTATTATGACCTATTTTTCGGAAATTATGTTTGGTGATCACTACAACCGAATTTAATTGGGGACATGATACCGAATTTGTTTCTGACTTTGTTTTGATTGATCTACGACTATTAAAATACAATTTTTTGTTTATCTCCTTATTACACAAAGTACCTAACAAAGATGGGAATTTGTTTATAGTTCCTACGATTACGCTTTTTATGACGTCCGCTTAGTATGACGTATTTTTCACTTCCCTTCGATGTCATTATAAGCGGATCCAACTGTAGATGTTTTAACAGAATAGGCTGCAGAGAACCTCAAGCGGCGGAAATACAATAACCTTGTTGGTAGTTATATTTTCGAGCAGTTTGGGGTTGAAACTCGCGAGTCGTGGGGTCCGAGTGCTCATAACTTATTGAAAGATTTATCAAGACGTTTAGTTGATACTTCACGTGACCCAAGGGCTGGCCTTTACCTTGGACAAAGGATAAGCATTGTCACATAGCGTGGCAATGCTGCCAGCCTTTTGGGTACATTACGCAGTGGCCAGCGATGCGGAAACATTTATCGACGCTATCTTTTGACTATTTTTATTTTTAATTAGTTAAGAGTTTTTTATATAAGTGTATATATAGTAATAGTTAGTTATAATGACTCAAATAAATATATGTTTGAATATATAAACACATATATGAATCCTATGTTTAAAATAGACAAACACGTGCATGGATAAATTAATTAAAATTTGAATTCTGCTTTTCATATTCTAAAAACATCTCCGTATATTTTAATTTCCAATAATTGAATATAAATAGTGTGTACGCGTCGTGGGTGATTTACAACTTATGTATACACATTTTAAGGAAGTATTTAGAAAAAAAAAAAAAAAACAAATTTTGGTTTTAAATATTTAAAACATCTGGGTACCATCGTTATTATCTGGTTACCGTTGTCCCTAGTGACGTGCCACGTGACTTTGCCGTTTTCTATTTTCCTCTACCAATCGTCCATATCTCCACCCACAAATGGACTCTTTTTATATAATTTTGTCTGCTGATTTTTGTGCCTTCTCAACAAAACTATCTTCGTATGCAGAGCTTTTAGCCTTCTCTATAATGAGGAATAGGATTAGAGTATTTGTTACTGTTGACATGTATGTTGAATATTTTTATGGTGTTAAGAAATAAAATTAATAAAGAGGTCAGTCATTACTGGAACTTGTTGTTTGATTTACTTTCCTCCCAACTTAACATGGCGCAGCCGGTAACTAATAAATTATAACAGGACAACCGTGTTAATAAATAACAGTTAGTGAAGTAAAGTAAAACGGACGAGAAAACAGTGCAAATAAATAAATTATAATAATAAAAACAGTGTTAACATCGCCGTCACCTTTCAAATTTGATGAGGATTCGATCGATGTGGCATCTGGCAAGTTGAGTGATGGTTGGGAAAGATGGAAGAAGGGTTTTGCGATATATTTCGATGCGTGTGAGTTATAAAAAAAAAACTACGGAGGTGCAACTCAACATTTACCAGCATATAGTTGGCGTTCCGTTAATTTCCTCCCAACTTAAAAGTATGGAGGCCCTTTCAAGGGGATACCACAGGCTTCTGAAAATAATGCCTACATTAAGGCAATTTTAATATTTCTGCCAGAAGTCAGAAGTCAGCCAGATAATAATATATATTTATATATGTAAAATAATATATAATATATTCTCCCACAGCAGTTGTTGGCATTCAAAACATATTCCAAAATGTAAACTCCGACTCAACTCGAACTCCAAACAAAAAACATGAGCACTTCAATAAAAGCTTTTCTATAGATTTGTAGTAACTTGATTTAATTCTCACTCATATATTAAATAATTATATTATCTTAAAACATGAAGTGGAATTGCGTCTTTATGTGGAAAAAATACATAATTATCTGCTATGATTTTTTCTCCAATCTAATCTACTTTCACATAAGCTGTGCTAACAGTTTTGCTGGACTAAAAGGTGGATCACGGTTGACGTGGTGTTAGGTACGTATCGCGCTTGGTAAGCGCCCCCTAGGATTCATCACCCGAGTTTTCTTGACCTCTTACACCAGTGGCGTGCAGTGGTTCGAGTTGGGGTAGGCCAGAGAAAATGTCCAAATAAATTTAAAAAAATAACCACATTATTCAGGGTTGATTTTTAAGGTTCCCTATCCATTAGCATAAAATTTTAAGACCTAATATAACTTAGCATAATGTTGTTTGGCATAATTATTTTTTCACATAATATAATTACGCATAACAGCTCATGCATAATTTTTTTAAGCATTATGTCTGTAACCATAATAATGATTAGGCATAATATTTTAAAGCATAACCTTATTAAGCATAAAGTTCTAAAGCATAACTTTTTTAAGCATAAAGTTCTAAAGCATAACTTTTTTAAGCATAATATCCTAAATAAAATATTAATATATTATTACGTATTGAACAATTTTGTGAGTATTTTTTCGCTGTAGGAAGCAAGCATTGCAAGCATACAGCATGCAAGCAAGCATGCAGCATGCAAGCAAGCATGCAAGCAAGCAGCATGCAGCAGGCAGGGTTTCTGTGACGGCTCCGGCGCTGCGGCCCTCCGGCGGCCCCACGCGTGCTAATCGTCGCAGACGGCTTTCGCTCACCACCGCGGCTGAGGCTGGCTCGCTCGCAGCCGCCTGCTCCTCAGCCCGCGGGCCGCCTCGCCCCTACGCGCCTACGCGATTTTAAATAACACTCTAGGGGTAGGACAAACAAGACTACGTGAAGTCGGTTTTGCAGCAATTCGGTTCTGTGACTAACTTTTGTTGCACAGCATATTAATTTTTTAACCAACAATATTATTTGATTGTTACAGGTACTATAGCTAATTGGTTTGCTCAGAATATTATGCTAATAGCCATTAGGCCTACTAACGTTATGCTAAAAGTCTTTAGGCCTACTAACGTTATGCTAAAAGTCTTTAGGCCTACTAACGTTATGCGAATCAAATTTATGCCAAAACAAATTAGTCTTTAACATGATTATGCCAACATAAAATGTATGCCTAAAAAAATTATGCCAAAGTATTATTATGCCAAAACAAATTGTGCCAAAATCGTTATGCCGAAGTATATTAGGACAAAAAACATTATGCGAAAAGAAGGGATCCCGATTTTTAATGATATGATTTTTTTTTTGTTTTTTTAAATAGCCTATTAAAAAAAAAGCAAAAAAATATATCACCAAAGGGTATAGCCGGATAAGTATGACGAGCCGGCCCCCAAATGAGTATAGTAGAAGGCGCTAATCACATTTTAAATTTTTTAAGTGTTGCACCAACTTTTTTTTCATCAAATTTTTATGAGTAATAGAGCACGTAAAGAACTTAACATATATTATTTTTGTGATTGTAAGTCTCAGAGAACACGAAAAAATATATATACTCTAAAAATTTGAAAAAAATATATGATATACTCTGCAATGTTAAGACTCGCGTTGGTTTCAATTCTCTTGCGTAATTAGTTTTTGAGATATATGACTTTGAATAAAAGTCATGCGTGCGATTAATTTTTCCCATATCTCAAGATCAAAGCGAAAGTTGGCCGCGAAAAGTACATAAATTGTGTTTGTACATCAAGGCGATATAAGAACATAAGTTTCAATATAGGTTCCCATTAGGGGCCGACTCGTCATACTTATTCGGCTATATCCTTTCAACCCTGAATAATGTGGTGTGTGTTTTTTTTTGGACATTTTCTCTAACTCGAACCACTGCACGCCACTGTCTTACACCTAGTGTCGCAACCCGGGGAGTGTAAATTCGCTAACTGATATGCCTAATACAGTACGTCCCCTCAGGGCTAACGTATAAATTAGTTGTTCAGGCATTTGGAAGAGCATAAGCTAAAAAATTATAAGACCGTATACCAAACAGTGAGGGAATGTACATTCCCTCGCGGAAAATAGAAATGTTACAAAAATGCAATTTTTAATTTATATTATATTTTAATTTTTGTCTGTTTGTCTGTGCATTTATGAGAGCATCACGCAATTACCATTCATTCAAAAACTAGATTCTTAAAAATATTAACTGTTATCCCGAGTTTTATCTAGAGTTTATTTCATCAAAATCGACCCACAAAATCAAAACATATTGAATTTTTAAGTGTAGTAATACACTTCATTGAGCACTGAGCGACGCACTGACGATTTGAAGTCTGCAGCCATCACTTAAAGTACTAAATTACTAAACCAATATATGTAGATAGGTTTTATACATAAGAAATTTGCGTAACAAAAACTAAGTTGTAATTTGCGTAACTATGAATAGTTACGCAAATTACAACTGAAGATGCACAAAATAACACCATAACATGAATTAATAGTGGACATTTTAATACGTAGCAAGAGAAATTGAATATTTTAGTATCAATGAATGTATGTATGCTTCTTTGTCCAAACGAACATTTTGACAGTTCAACTACATTGTCAATAGATGGACATTGACAAAAAGACTTTAAATTTCCTTTACCCTTAAGGTAAAGATGAAGGAAATTAAGCCCAAGGTCATTTCACGAGTTTTTAACCGACTTCTAAAAAAGGAGGAGGTTCTCAATTCGGTTGTTTGTATTTCTTTTTTTATGTTTGTTCGCGCATTACTCCGTCGCTTGTCAACCGATTTGAAAAATTCTTTTTTTGTTGGAAAGGGTATACTTCCCAAATGGTCCCATGAAAATTTTATCGAAATCGACCAAGCGGTTTTCGAAAAATCTAAAAAAAATATCTACATTATCTACATTGACGACCTCTTAGTTTACTCTGCAAAGGAGCAGTACGTTTTTTTTACACCAATGTGATTGGTTCGTTTAGGTGGGGGAGGGGAGGGGATGTAGGTACCACTAAAAAGTGAAAAATAAAAAACTTTTTACAAAAAAATACAACCGACTTTTACACAAAAAATCAAAAAAGTGCAAAATAACTTTAATTTCGGAAGTCGGTGTTCAAAAAACGAAAAAGCAACCACAAACACCGAGTTTCGAAATTAAAGTTATTTTGCACTTTTTTGATTTTTTGTGTAAAAGTCGGTTGTATTTTTTTGTAAAAAGTTTTTTTCAGTAATTATGTTAAAACTGTCCTCAATTCTTAAAATAGTTTAGGATACATTCAAAGAATTTATAAAGATCATATATTTAACAAAAAAATCTAATTTGATTTTGTAGATTCACTGAATTCATACAGGACAGATTCATTTAGTATTTAATATTATCATAGCCTAGCCTTTTCCTAACGACGGTTTACTGTAAAACCGGATTCAGCTGGATACCAGTGTTTTACGTGAAACCTTTTGTCTATAAACCAGTAGAATACTGGAAAACAAGGTTCTTCTTGGCAAGACTGGTGTCAGATTTTCTGGCTTCTGACAATCCGTAGCGACTGCCAAAGATCTACAAATGTGTGAAGTAGCATTTTTTTCGAGCGACGAAGGAGTCCCGGTATGTTAAGATGGTCACCCATCTATAGGCTTACATAGGCAAGCGTTGCTTACCCTTTAAGATCCACCTGTGTGGCTTTTATTATTGAGCTACAAGCTGCACATTACATTTCGCATTTGTCATTCAGTGCTAAAAATCAATTAAAAATATGTGTTACTCGAACTTAGGTTAACCTATAAAACTATTTATCCATATACCACCTACTTAATGGAAAAAGAGATTTTTAATGAATCAGTAATAATATGTTATTCTCATTGAAAATCAATGAAAATTGTTTTTTTTTTTTACTTGAAGTTTCAAGTTCATTCATTATATTACGTGTACAAATAACCATTCGTTCGAAATAGTCTGTTTGTTCACCAATGTTGATTCGATCGAGGTAACAAGAGATATTTGGGTTGTTTTTTTTTTTAAATTTCATTCGGAAGTGGTAATGCAGTCAGTGCCCTGCATTACTGCCTTCCTATTTTCTTAATTCTGTTAGGGATCAGGATGGGCAAGGTATTTACTGTACGTACATTTTAGCTGAAGTGTTTTTTTGGTTGACCGCGCTAATCTCAGGAACTACAGGGTTGAATTTTAAAATGTATTTTAGTGTTGGATAGCCCATTTATTGGAAGGCTGGGATAGGCTATATAACATGCACGCTACGATACATAAGAACGGAGCATCAATGAAAATGTCACAAAAACGGTATTTTTCTCTTTTACCTATGTGACGCAGACGACGTTGCGCGGGTCAGCTAGTTATAAATACGAAAACTATATCCCTCCGTCTCCGCCTCCCGTATAACCCTTCATTCATAGCCTTCAATACAGATAAGTCCAAGCTTTAGATACATTAAACATTCGGTGAAATTTACTGTCTTTAAATAATAATTTAAAAATATATGCAATGACAGTAAACTAATTTTGATACGTATAGTGATATTACACCAATCACAGTTTAATCAGTTAAGCTTTTTTTTTTAAATTAACTTTGCCTCACATAAGGAATATCTCCTGTATCGTGGGTGTGGTTACAAACATACAATCTCTCATACACACACAGCCAGATCCGGAACAACTATGGCCATACAAAATTTTTGTTTAGTGCGGGAATCGAACCCGCGACACTCAGCCAATCGCTCAACCACTGCGCCAACCGAGTCGTCATATAATATTAGACACGTATTTTTTACTTTATCAAATCTATAAAAATGGACGAAGACAAAAAGCATCAAATATCAGGTGTGGGGGCTTGTAACGTCACGTAATAATTACTTTAATAAGAACATATTTTCATATTTTCGATCAGGACGAATAAAATTTTTACTATTCAAGTAAATAAGAGGGGTCTTTTTGCACGTGCCAACATCGAGCTTTTTACTTTTGTTTGTTGTCCGATCGCGTTGGATGCAGGAATCCACTCCATGTTGATGACCACGCGCTGACTTCAAACGGCGCGCGGCGCTTCAAAAAGCAAATGAAACGACGATGCTGCCTGTTTGGTAATAGACAAAGGTTCCGGGACTTAGTTCTCAGAACGCTGGTTTTATTCCGGACCCGAATTTATTTTCAAAAAACCTGTCTTTCGAATGTAACAGAGTATTGTAAGCCCAAATAGTAAACAAAGGAAGTGTATTTGGATGAGTTAGAACTCAATAGATGAACGAGCTGTTTCATATTTGACCAGTACAATTGTATGGACTTCAAAAGAGACCTTGACCTCTGAGTTTGTTTCGGTGTTTCTTCTCAGGGTAGTCAGCTAGGAAACACCGGCTTCATCTAGTTTTTATAACGGCCAAAAAAGATTGACGTGTAAATGTGTTTTTTATTTTATTTATTGTGTTTATTTATATAAACCTTATATTATGTACTACCTATATTAATCATTAGTTTATCACATTCGTTTATCACGTACTTATTACTATTACCTCTAAGTTACATCTACACTACTATGATTCTTATATATTTATCTCAAGACACTACACATAAAACTGATTTACGTCCGTGACATGTCACACCCTCAGGTCCAGTTGAAAACCAGCGTCAGGCACTAGCTGTCTGACATATATGCTGAACTGGACCTATTTGGCGCAGCCGTGGGGCACGCACCTTTTTTTTACTTTTCTTGTTTATTTTTGTTTGTTTTTTATCGTTTTTGTTGCCCCAACAATCAATCAAAACAATCGTTCTGTGTGCCCCAACTGTGGCAAATAAATGAATTTTCTTTCTTTCTTCTTTCTTTCTTTTACAACCTACTTACAAAATAAAAATCATTTATTTACATTTCTTAACTTATTAATTAATTTATTGTTCCCGTATCACATACATAAGTACTACATTATAAAGATCACAACATTTCATAGGTCTGATGTGATGACGTGACTACAAAGCCGTACATAGAATCAATTATTTGAAATACAGTAATATAAAAATAAAATACAATTAAAATAGAAACAAAAACTACGATACGATTCGAATTCAAATTTTTTACTCTACAATAAAATCATCTTTACCATATATCAGATACAAAACATCAGCCATAAACAGACCTCGCAATTCCAGAACAGCCTGTATGTAACATGAGTGGAGTTTAATAACAGTTGGATTGCATCGATATAATAATTGGCAGTGAATCTCGATGCTCGGGTTTTAGTTTGCCTCAGACTATTATGAGGTAACCAAAACCCGAGCATCGTGCAACTATGATATTATAATAGCACACCATTAAACTGGTAATGGTGAATTATTATTTATAAAAATTGTAACACCAAGGGGCCTCGCCACTAGTGTTACTAATTATTCTAATTAATAAAACTCCGTTTGAGAGATCTGCCGCGCTAGCGATATGAGCAGTAAGTATGTTTTGCATAGTTTTGAGTAATTGGCGCGCAAAGTTTTTGTGACAATTTTGTTTTTCCGGACTTCTTTTTTGAAGTTACATTAATTGTGATGGTTGAAACGTCTAGCCCAAAAAAAGCGCTTTTATATTCTTCACTCAATAAAATTGTATATATATTAGAATAGTTTTAAATGACGAAAATCCTTTTATATCTAGTGTCACTTGAAACAACTAGAATATCAATTGCTTAGAATAATAGCAGTAAGTAGTAAGTTACTGCTGTCATTATAAGCAACTCATACTAAGTTTAGGTTATAGCTCAGGAATAAAAACAAAATATTAAGTAAAAAACGTTTATTAATATTTCTTTACCTATGTATTATTATTATAAATAACGAGGTTTCGCTAGTTTCACTATATGAGAATAATACAATTCTAAGAAAATAAACTATCTATTATTCAAATTTAAATCAGTCTTTCTTACTTTGAAAGTCTTATAAAATAATTATAAATTCTTATTTAGATCAATTCTCCTCTCATATATTATTACAAAAAACTTAAAAAATATATAAACGTTGGCAAGTTAGCTATATTTCAAAGTAACAAACAACAAAATCAGCCTTTCTACGTTCACAATTAAAGGTAAATTTAACCAAAACCTCTTTCTGTTATCTGGCATTAATTCTAACAGTTTCTTTAATATCTCAGTCTTCGTATATTCTGGAATTCCCCTGGGTGTCAATTTTGAACTAAATTCAGGAAATGTTCTTGATTTCAAGTACTTTAACTGTAAAAAGTCTAAACTTTGTACTTGTTCGTCAGCATGGTTAGTTTTGTATTGCAGTGTGAACTCGCCTCGATTTGCAACTAATATCTTAAAGGTACACTCTAGGTTTATAATATTTTTAAGGTGCACTCTAGGTTGTACTTTCTTCATTTTATGTTGCGAAGATAGGTCGATATAATTGAAAAAAATATTATATTATTTATATTA
This sequence comes from Hecatera dysodea, assembly GCA_905332915.2. Lineage (NCBI taxonomy): Eukaryota > Metazoa > Arthropoda > Insecta > Lepidoptera > Noctuidae > Hecatera > Hecatera dysodea. Next base: position 2,867,219 of record HG995286.1, read on the forward strand.
TTTTTACAAAGGTTTTTCTTGAGTTCGCTTGCTGCACTGCATTAACGAAATCGTCAAAATCATAAACCTTATTTTTTCTTTGTAAAGCCTGTTCCACCTGATGGTGAAAGCTGTCTGCGGACATAAAAGTATGGCCAGGTTCAAAATACTTCAAGGTGATTGTTTTCGCGTTTATTTCATTGCTGTTAATAATATAAATTCAAAATTCAAAAGTCATTTATTCAAACTAGGCTGATAGACAGCACTTTTTGAACGTCAAATTTTACATAAAGACAGTCCCCCAAAACGCCCACCCGTCACACCAGATAACTCAAAATAGCCCAGTTTTTATTTTTTTGCAGAACAATTATCCATCCATAATACGATATGATCAGCATCGCGTTTATGTAAAAGAAATGCATTTAGTGTCGAGATAATATCTTCCTGTTTTCTTCCAGTTATACTCTCGTTCCAGACTGCTGCAAAAGGCACGTTATCTTTTTTAGACCTTCCTAAAGGTACAAAGCTTTCGTTGAAAGCAATGATTCGTGGATAAAATATTGCGGACTTAAATTGTTCCATTCGCGGTATCATTATTACTTTTTGTAAATCTCGGAGTAGTAGATGGAACATGCGTGGTGCGACCACGGGACTGCACAACCTCTTCGCGCGTGATCATTTCACTGTGTAACACCGCGCCCGCGCCTCTCCCCCTAGCACAGCATTTCAGTCCCAAGGTAGTAGGCAAAATAGCTCTTAAATTAAAATAATTCTTGCATTATATCTGCAGCAATGGCATGTCGAATTAAAAAGCTGATACTCTAAGTAAATTTAACTCTCAAATTCAATAATATACTCGGTATTTTTCTTATTTTAGTCACAGTATAAGTTATTATATTGTGACTAAAAAAGACTTACAGTGTAAGTGATCAAAACTGAATGTGAAGTAGACCTTGCTTAATATAACCACAAAATAATGAGTTACTGCTGATATTCTAAGCATTTAAAGAATAATAAAAAAAATACATTGCATATTATATCCACAATATATTTAGTTACTGCTGATATTCTAATCAATTAAGGCCTAGTAAAAACAAAATCTACTTATTATATCTACAGTATATTTAGTTACTGCTGTTTTCCTAAGTGCTTAAGGCAAAATAAAAAACATGCTTTACCTATTATATCGACAGTATTCATAGTTACTGCACATAATTTAAGTAAAGGTAAAACTAAATGATAGAGCTTTACTTGCTAACCCTGGGTAACTATACTTACTGTTGTTATGTTTAGGAAGATTTGTCATTTATTGGAATTACTGCCTTTATCCTTAACGAAATTTACTGGTTCCCGATAAGCTATTAAAACAGGTGTTAGCACATCTGGTAGAGCTCATTGCGCTGATTCGGGATCAATATTTAACTCATTTTGTCAAAAATTTCACTTACTGCTGATATCGCTAGCGCGGCAGAGATCACTTCATACTTATTTACGGCATCTGCCTTCTAAGAGTGCTACTACATGACTGGTCACATAAAACAAAAGATATTTTCCGCATTCCTAATTCAAAATACCCTTTATTCTTTTGCCAGACACTTCCAAAGCTCTATTGACAAACTTGTCTGCCAGTGACTCGAGCCAAGGAGGCTACCATCGTCACAATATCATAGCCGTTATTAAAATAATGGCTCACCAGTTCATTAGTCTCATTTTCTAACCGCTGTGTCGACTATTAAAATGATTGCATTGTAATCTATGTGAGTTTCCGATTACAATTTTCCGTCTACATTTTTAAGTTGTCTCAAACTTATCTAATAACCGGTAAAACCAAGTAAAATGCGGTGCAATGTTTCCTCATGTCGACCGAATCAAGTAAAAAACGATCATTCTGCACTGAGTCGACTTGGTTGGTGGTTTAGTTCGGTCTACGAAGCTTAATCCCGCTACGACTTCATAAGATCACGCGTAGCACGGAATACGAAACTTATCATACACCTCGTAGGCCTGCGCGTAGCACGGCTACGAAACTAAAATTCTCGACTTGTAAGCTCGCGCGTAGCACGGGCTACGAATCTTTTGAACGACTCGTGAGCTCGCGCGTAGCATGGCTACGAAAAATTTCGTAGAACCGCTACGCACCGACACATATCGACTTTGTGTACATTTTAGTTTAGTTTCTTTTATTCAAAGCATCTAATTAGGGTTGCATTATTTCATGTTTAAGTCTGTTGCAGCCTAGTATTATTATTAAGTGTATCAGACCGATCTTCTACAAATCAAAATGTATTAGAATTTACAACGATTTTACACAAAATTGAATCGAATTTTTAATACATAAAATAAAACGGAATACGTTTTCTTTGTAGACCGTCAGTAAAGTTAGCATTGCTGTATTTCTACTTAAAACTAAATAAATTAATATTGCAAATAAAACTTGCCAATCCAGATTTCATAATTCAGAATTATATTCATTATGATGTGACTTTTAAAAGGTATAAGTAAGTAAATAAAACTTATTTCAATTGAAATTAAAAATTGCGGTATTTGATGCCCGTCAACTTGTGATAAAATTGCTTTGGGTTTTTATTAAATTAAGAGCGTGTACGCCATATGGTATTACTATTTTGCGAAATGACTCAACCGATTTTAATGAAACTTCACACATAATATGTAGGATACATAAGTCCAAAAAGTTAGTATTTTACATAGTTATTTAAAAAAAAAAAGATAACTGGAAATTTATTTTTGTATGGAAAATTTAAAATGGGTCTACTTTAACTGTAACACTATTTATCGAAAATATTTTAAACTAACTCTTTAGACCTATGTATCTTGCTTATGTGTGTAAATTTTCATTCAAATCCGTTAAGTCATTTCGGAAAATAAGGACTTGAAAATTTGTATGAAATGCCATATGCTCTTAAGCGAAACGACAAAAATAGACATACATAGACAGAGTAAACAAATAACTATCTAATGTCCAAACTATGGTTGGAGGAAATATGTAGTTGTTATATGTCGCACTTCCGGTGCAACACTGTCACATTTGCAAATACGCACTTTTTCAGGAAAAGCATTTAAAAATTTGGTATTGCATATGACCCTACCAACTTTAACGACACTAACCTACTCCCTCACGTTGAAACTATAAGTACTATATCAGTGACATTATTGCAACAGAACATTCATGTTATTATTATCCATATTACAAAATACTGCAAGTGTTGCACCGGTGGTGCGATATAATAAATGGTTCATTTGAGTGTATAGTTGGATCCGCTTATAATGACATCGAAGGGAAGGGAAAAATACGTCATACTAAGTGGACGTCATAAAAAGCGTAATCTTAGGAACTAAACGAATTCCCATCTTTGTTACGTATTTTTTGTAATAAGGAGAGACACATGAAATTGTATATTGATAGTCGTAGATCAATCAAAACAAAGTCAGAAACAAATTCGGTATCATGTGTCCAATTATGTTTTTATATAGTGATCACCAAACACAATATCTAAAAAGTAGGTCATAATAAGCGATATGTCAATAAACGAAGTCATTGTATCCGCACTTTTTTAAAGAATTTAATATGAAAACCAAAATGAGCTCGGTTTTACTTCATATTAAGCAGTTGATCAATATAAGCGGCGTCATAATAACACTGTACTTCTTCTATATGAATACCTATTATAAAGAGGAAAGATTTGTATTTTTGTATGTAACGAATAAACTCAAAAACTACTGGTACGATTTCAAAAATTCTTTCACTATTAGGAAATTACATTCATCCTGAGTAACATAGGTTATATTTTATCCCCATATTCCCAAGGGAACGGGCACTACGCGGGTAAAACCGCGGGGCGCTGCTAGTAATTAATAAAAAAGATTTTGAATCATTCGATTATTTCAACTTTCTAAAGTACTGCTATTTTCGTAGTAAACAGGTAAGGCTGCAGGGTAGGTACTTAAGCTCCACAAACACCTGAGTTGAGGAAGGAGGTCATCGATGTAAGCAAGCTTCCTTTGTGACCTACAAACATTCAGGTAGGTAAGCGACGTCGGTTGAAGTTTAAAACTTTTCTTTGATACATTATACAAAGTCGTAAACTAGGTAAGTAGTAATATTTTTAAGTGGCATATTTCTTTTTAAACCTATATTAATCTTTGGTTTCAATCAGACTAATGTCACCTAAAATGAAACAATAGGGTATTTTACTGCAAAAATGTAATTAGTCCATCTGATAGATTTACAAAAAATATTGGACACGTATTTTTTCTTTTCTCACGTAAACAAAAAATGAAGACGATACAGTGCGTTGAAAACTCACGTGACGTCACGTCGCTGGTTAAAATTGTAGCAACGTGAGACGTCACGTGAGTTGTCAACGCACTGTATCGTCTTCATTTTTTGTTTACGTGAAAAAAGAAAAAATACGTGTCCAATATTTTTTGTAAATCTATCAGACGGACTAGATTTTTACAGTAAAATACCCTATTACAATATAAGTCCAAAGTGGACAGCTTACTTCTCCACCAGGTGAGATAGTGGGCAAACCATCAATATTGACGACACGGTTGGCGCAGTGGTTGAGCGATTGGCTGCTGCGCTACGTGTCGTGGGTTCGATTCCCGCACGGAACAAATATTTGTATCGCCTAACGATAGTTGTTCCGGGTCTGGCTGTTTGTGTATGTAACATTGTATGTAAACGCACCCACGACACAGGAGAAATTTCTCGCGTGGGGCAAAGTTCTTTTTTAAGAAAAAATAAATAAATCAAGCATTTCGCACGGTAGGATTACTTGCTGGAAAATTTCAAACTTCCATTAAACATATTAGCGACTACAAACATACAATCCCACATACACAAACAGCCAGACCCGGAACAACTATCTGTAGGCCATACAAATATTTGTTCCATGCGGGAATCGAACCCGTGATACGTAGCACAGCAGCCAATCGCTCAACCACTATTTTTGTCTGTAACAAAATTATACAATTATACTAAGAATACTCTTTGAATTAATGCTCTATTTAATGTCTACAGCGAGACTCAAACGTTGCTAATTTTTAAATTTATTTTTAAATGATCATAAATTCCTATTAGTGCCTTAAAAAAATTAAATGCCAGTAACACAAAGTGTGCAGCTCCATAAAGTAAAATAAGACTTTTTTTTTCATTGACAGTAACTAAATAAATACAGTAAACTTTAAACTGCATTGGCGAAAACCAAGTAAAAAATAAGACGTTTCAATATGGCTGACCAGCAACGTATTTAAATGTCAAAGTTAGTAAAGACCGCCCCAAACGCTCCTCGTTTTCTCTTCTCGTCGCTTCCTGCCTTCTGATAAATCTTCATTTATCAGAAGGTAGGAAGCGACCCTGTGTTATTTTAGTTTTTAATTTCGATTCATAACACCTAAAATAGTAGATGCTTTACTCAGCAAATTACATGACTTCTAATAGGTTCAATCACCTCACATCAAAATTTCGAAACTATATTTATATCTTACATATACCAATTTAAAATCCAATATAATTAACTAAAGTAATCAAATGCATGAAAAACCACTGTTTTTTGTAGTATGAAATAAATTCCGAGTAGTGGCAGACTCTGTTTTACGGACTACGCAGTCCAAAAAACAATTTAATTAACACATATCAGATTCTCAAAATGACGGCTTGAAAGGCATCAAAATCTATTACGAAATACTTATAAAAGAACATTCACTCGAAAAGCCCATAAAGTTTATTTATATCGTATATATACTTGTCTATACCTACTTGTCTTCTGATTGTTAAGTTTATTCACGTAACTATGTACAACATATTATGTATTGATAAACAATAGCTGCGTTAGGAAGCATGCATCATCATATTTTGTGAAAGTAATACCCTTATGTTTCCCAAAATCTGTATATACATATGTACGTAATTCCAAGTAACATCGATGGGCAGACTGTTAGATAAGGCACCATTGTCCGGCTGGCGCATCGTTTGTGTAAATAATATCCTTCAGTTTATCAAGGCCAACCTAGGCGCAGGAACGCTTGGCTATTAAATTTAATACTACGAACAATAGACCTCATGCTCACCACGAGTACCAAACGGTTAATATAGAGGACAAAGGGACACGTGACTCAAAGTAATTTGATTGGGAATGCACATATGAAAGTTATAGCTTGGAAACGTTTCAAGTACATGTTGATCACTTAAAAATAAATTATAAGCTACTGTAAAACTCAATGCCGTTTGCTTTTGCGTTTTATAGAGTAATGTGCACGTTTGTCGTATTTTTGTTGCAAATGTGAGATTTTTATTAGTACTCTAGGTCCAGAATTACGCCCCTTAGCACGTTAAGCCGTTGGTCCCGGCTGTAATTTGTAGATCTTTGGCAGTCGTTACGGATTGTCAGAAGCCAGAAAATCTGACACCAGTCTTGCCAAGAAGTACCGTGTTCCCCAGTTATTGGGTTGTGGAGGTCTGGTACGTAGCCGCTCCACGTTAAATACTGGTATTCAGCTGAATCCGGCTTGACTAGGAGCCGACCCCAATATAGTTGGGAAAATGCTAGGATGATGACTATAGGTCCAGAGTGAAGACGCGGTGAATAAGATGGGAAAGGGTTCGGTTGAATGACCACCGAGCAACGCTGGTCGTATTGCGGCCGAAGGCTTATTGATATTATTTCACTACTAATTGCACTAGACATACATAACTTTGCTATATATGTTATTACCTATATTCAAATTCACATAAACATTTTATAAAAAAAAATACTGCAGTTGCTGTTTAAACGAAAGTCAAAAGGAAAACGAAAGGAAAAGTAATTTCAACAGTAACTGCAACAATTATGTTACGTTGTTAATGCGCTTCTTTGATTTGGGCAGAGTTCAAGTTACGAAAAAGTTAAACTTAACCTGTTAAGAAAGAATACACATATTAGATTATTAATTGTAATTTACGAAATAATCGATCTACAAAACTGCAAACTATCTTTTAATCAGTTAACAGTCTTAAAAACAATGTGAACTTAGTTGAACTGTTTAAGTTAAACTAGTTTTAAAGTTCCAAGTGCCGGCGACGCAAAACTTGAAACGATCAACAGGTTTAGGATGTTTTGTTTGTCAACAGCAACTTAGTGCCGCCATATAGAGAATTAATTTACGTATTCAGTGGGACGGCCCAGTAAAATGACTTGTTAGTGGTTGTTCGCGCGTAAATGTGCATACTATATGGATGTATAAAGTAAATTATATTAGAAAAATTTAAATGATATTATGAGAGTTGTGAGTACATATGTGGTTGCATTTATGGAGGGAAGACAAAACTAGTGATTTTTGGCTTGTGTGAAAGATGATTAATTTCTAGAAAGGGCTGTGTTGAAGAAAACAACCTGTAGCCGGACTGAAATTGAATTAAACTACTGCCACCCCGATCGTTGTACGATTGGGAAATAAATTATTTATTTGATCGAAGTTTGTGTTTGTTGACCAAAACAATTAGTATGTAACGATAGTGATATTGTATGAAAACGGAACCATTTTAAAAACTTCACAAAAAACGTATTGTGATGCCTGTCGTTAATGCAATATGTAGTTCGTGAACTAAATTAAATACAAGTAATTAATTCAGTTAACTAACAACCATTTAGATTTTGAAGTGCGAGTAGCTATCAAGTATTTATTTATTTGCGTTCATTCTAATTCATGAACAAAAATCCGAGATACTCTACGATTTGGGATATTAACAATGTTTTTCACTAAGTGTTTCAGTTTACTTAAACTGCCTCTGATCTAGTTATACTTAATAGGAACGAAGAAATATCAAACGTCTACTTTAATTGAATGTTTTAGTGGGCAGTTTTCTCGTGCGTCGGAAATAATGTAAAAACTGCATGAATAACATATACTTGTTGGCTGCAGTTTTCGCGGTTTTAGTGCTTAGGTATGTATATGAAAGTGCGAGTGAGACGGAAAATCCCGCCACACAAGTTTTGAACACAGAAAGCGCGCGAATCGTGTGACACCACTTGCTTAGAACAGTTTCGAAAGAAACTTTATTACGACGCCTAAACTGATGAATGAATTCATAAGCCTTTGGTTTTCATATTCTCAACAGATAATTGAATATTATAAAAAAAAAACCTTTCATAAAAATTGGTAATTCCCAGTAACTTCAAACGAAAATCTTAATTCCAGGAACTACAGACGAAGCTGCGATTCGTATTTCAGATAATTTTGAGCTGCATTTCTGATTGGTCGGTAGGATGAAACAGAGTAAAATAAAATATGTTGACCAATCCGATCGCAGATATGCATGTGTGTCCACACACCCACGTTTCAATGATAATTGTAACTACCACAGATACAGTTTTAGGGCTGTCACGACACCGAAATTTTATTCCCCAATAAATAAACTTTTGGAATAATGTCCGAATTCCAGTCGAAAGTTAAAGGACACTTAAACCAAAGTTTAATTCTATTTATTAGTAACTTTTTATCATGTGTGGTTCAACTTAACTTAATATATCTGTTAATTAACTCAAATAAGTTAAATCCGGTTAAGGAAGTACCAAGAAGTAGTATTGGAGACATTGAGAAAGTTCAAAGAACTTCATGAACTGGAAACTTAAATATAGAGCCGAAAAAAAAAAATCCAAAGCAAAAAAAAAAAAAACTAATAAAATAAATTTGAACCAAAAAAGGATTTCCGAAATTATAACTTCCGTAACCCTAGGAGGAAGGCGGGTCCTATGAAATAGGTGGGTCAAGGACTTGAAATTGCAGCAGCGCCGCAGCCACCCGCACCTATGCTGCTAGGCCGCCTTTACATACAGACCCAGGCTCAGTCTATCCAGCGAACTGTAAGGAACCACACGTTCGCATCAGTCATAAACGCGGCGCCGTCGTGAGGTCCTCAGTGCACTCGCTAGCTTCAGACCCGACGGTCGCATCTCGTGAAAAAAAAAATTTTTTTTTTTTCGTTTATTAAATTCGGTTCGATTTCGAGAAATAATTGCTAAAAAGAAATTACAAGTACTTTAAAAATGCTTAAAAAAACTTTCGCGAAAAGTTAAGAACTTTGCTAAAACGGCAAAAAGCACTGCAAAAAACAAAACGATAAATAACTTCCCGCGCAAAAATCAATAAAACTTATTTCAACTAAATACCGAAACGCGTAACCTAAACTTAGTAAACTTTGGTCAGCAAACTCACCGGGAGTATGAGCATACGTGTGAAGTGTTCGGTGTTATCAAACATCCGCGCAGTGTGTTAACGAATACAATTTCTTTATTTCGTCGATCATTCAAACTCCTGCATAATGGATTTTTCAGAGACTGCACAAATATGCGATGCGTACGTATACCTTAAAAATGCAAATGGGCAACTAGAATCACTATAATAGTTTATTTCCAAACTGTAAATTTGAAGTTCAAAAGTGCCTTTTAATGGTCTAATTGAAATAAATGAATTGATTTTGACTTAGTTTGTAGGTATCTCCTGAAATTGGAAACTGCTTGTTAAATGAAAACTAACAATTTCCATTTCAATTTGTTTTTTGTTTTTCTTTATAGTATCGCCCAGCTCGCAGAAACTATATTCGGTTGCTTCCCTGGAATTGGTGAGTTTTTTAATAATGTTAGCCTGTGCCTTTGTACCTATACATCGAGTTATAATTATCTGTTGCCTGCGAGTTCCAGCGACGTATGTTTTTCACGCTTATATCTAAAGCTCTTCTGAAATATGTGTATAATAATCCATCCTATCTATAATGTGACAAAGTTCTATAGACGCATAAAACGTTCATGACAGTAATACTACTGGATACACAAGATCCTAAACTAAATTAAAGCTAAGTAAAGGACTATGCGAGCGCTCTATTCCGTGAGGGCCGATGGCTCGGTGACGAAAAAGTGTGTTTCCCAAGACAAGCACACAGGTTGTTCGCCGCTAACCACTAGCTGCGGCGGGTGATCACGCTAGGTGTCTTAAACGCTCAAATATTATAAACCCTATTGTTATGAGTTTAGCGTGTCGCTACAAGCTTCGAGTATAAAAGTCGGGAGTTTCAGTCTGATGTGCGCTACGTGAATACGATCGCTGAACGCATAAAAATAAGATTCAAAATGCCGTCGGACTTCACGCAGAAGTGACATTTCGTACCTACATAGCTAAGTCGATGGGAATAATTTATGGGAAGCGAAACTCCATTTTTCGCTCAATTGGTGCTATTTTCTTAAAAAAATATCGAATTATCAAAAATAAACATAAGTCCATTCATACAGTTCGGGACTTTGCCCACCTGTGGGACGGTAACAGGCTGATATGTTCAATAGGCCACGATCCTAAAAGAAAAACGTAATCGTAATATGACTAATTTATTTTATTTTGGAAAAAGACAATATATTACACTTATCAGTACCTAACTGATAAGTGTAATATATTGTCTACATAAAATAAAATCTATAACCACACCATTTTTCACATATTAATAGAGAGGTGTGCTATGTTGAGGACTCATTGGTAAGCTATTCACATTCATTAACACATTTTGTAACGATATAAACTTACAAACCGGTCAGTTACCACACTATGCATCCAAGCCGTTAAGTTAAATTGTTTCCGTCTATATAAAAAGTCAGTGTACATAAACTATTAAACAAGTTACTTAAAATCGTTACTCGTAATAATTAGATACGAGATTACCGATCCGACGGTCATAAAGCTAATAATTATTCAAAGCCAATTTTTTCTAACTTTCAAAATCGATACAACACATGAATGAATATACTTAGGTTGACTTGGACAAAAATAAACAAATGATCTAGTTAGCCTAGACTAATTGACAGACTTGTTTTACACAGCGCTAATTCCTTAGCCCAGGTTAACAATTTAGTAAGTCCTAGAGACAAGTCATAAACAGTCTAGCTTATGAATTTTCTAATATTGTAGGTAACAAAGAATCTCAAAGTGCAAAGTACTTGATATATAGGTGATACCTATGAATAAAATCAATTGTACAAGTGGAAGTTCCAGGAAAAAATACACAGCTTATCTATACTAATATTATAAAGCTGAAGAGTTTGTTTGTTTGGTTGTTTGTTTGTTTGTTTGTTTGAACGCGCTAATCTCAGGAACTACTGGTTCGAATTGAAAAATTCTTTTTGGGTTGAATAGACCATTTATCGAGGAAGGCTTTAGGCTATATATCATCACGCTTAAGCCAATAGGAGCGGAGCAGCGATAAAGAATGTTTTAAAATCGGGGATTCCACGGGGACGAAGTCGCGGGCAGCAGCTAGTTGAATATAAAGCCGTCGGGCCAAGTTAGCAAGTACACGTACATGTCGTGTTATGTATATACATATATACACAGACAATTTGTTACTAAGAAAATACGCAACAACCGTGGGTTCTGGGATGTTTGACTATTAGAAGTTATGTCAGTTTGAATTAACTGTTTTTGAAAAGCTAGTGAATAACTAAAAATGCAGTATCAACCGGTGCTAATTACCGCTCAAGACTATTCTGAAAATTTGTTAAGTTAGCCATAGACTAGACCGTTAGCTCAGTGCTAGGCGGAGCAGTGCAAGAGGGTCCAAGGCCCACTTGGAAGTTAATGAGCTTAGAATTATAAGTCGTTCTATACTATTGCCTGTTCCGTTTCATTGGACATATCTAACTACTTGATAAAATAGGTAACTAAACAGTAATGAATTGAAAATGAAAACAATATATCTAGTTCTAATTTCCGCGAATAATATATTCGCGGAAATTAAAACTAGATATATTGTTTTCATTTTCAAATTTAAAATGGATTTCCGCAAAGTAACGCCTGACTCAATCAATTTTAGTAATGAATTGGTCACATTACTGTGTCGTCTTGTGCCGTGGCGCACGGTACACCAATGAAACACATAATTGTAATGCAATTCTCAATTTTCAATTCTCTATTGTGTACCATAAGTTAAAGTTACATTTATAGTTGGTAGGGAAGTAAATAGTAGTCACAGTTATGGACCACAGCAAAGACTAAGTAGGATAATAATATATGAGAAGGTATATATGATAAGGTAGTCTACGTCATATCACAACGACTTCTGTATACAGTCAACTGCACGACTCAACATAACAATGTAAAGTACGCCTCGATGACTCGGTGGTTAAAAAACTCAGTAGAATCGACTTTTGTTACCTAACCTCAAAGGCTCAAAACACTCAAAATTGGCTTAAAATGAACCTCAAACATGGGGCATAAATATTTTCATGCCAATTAAATTACCGTTAATGAAGTTAAACACAAAATTATTCGCAAGCTTTCCAAAGTAGTATATGAGTATTATACATCATTAGAGAGCTTAGAATGTACACATACCGTTCGGTTTTTGTAAAACCATGTTTTTGTTTTATTTTTTAATATTTTTTTAGTGAAGTAAAGAAAATTTCGTTTTTGTTTTTTTTCAATTGGAGTTTTCCTTGTTGCCGAAAGCTGCCGGTGTTAAGTTAATCATTCTATTAGAAAGCTTACCTATACGAGGATTAAAAAAAACCTGGGGCTTTTTTTGCGCCTGTGGTGATTTAAAAGCAATAATGTCAATCGGGCGAAAATAAAAAAATCCCCAAAAATGACTATCTTGTTTTTTCCATTTCTATGATAGAAGCATACATTAACAAATTTATAGACTACTATTATATTTGAAAGAATTTTCCCATGACACTTTTATTTGCGGTGATCGCCTTAACCACAAGTATGATAAACTAGGTATATTGCTGCGGAAGTTCTATTTATCTGTTGTGGTAATTGATTATAATCACTACTGATTACACTATTTCGATGAGAACTGTCATAATCAATTGTCCCATGGTTTTTGCACAAGGCACCAAAATATTGGTCCTTTATAATATACCCGTGTTTTCACCGTACTATTCATCAAAGTATTCAGATACTTCTAACAGACAAAAAACATTATACTATCTAACAATGAGTGAATTCGTTTGTGTTCGTCGCAATCTTTGTGATCAAATAATAAGAGGGAAAAGTACTTCAGACCTTAAAAAATATTTGTTGGACAACTTTCAATTATCGGAAACTGACGTTAATACAGTAATAGAGAGTATTCAAAAAAATCTAAAATCAGAAATCGACTAAAGCCAACAAAAATAAGGTAATGTAATCCATGTGTGGTGGTGTTGTGTGAAGGTTCGAAAGCCTATACTCAAATTGGTTAAATGGTGAGTTTAAAGTACAATTGAATTCTTGCAGCACCTCAATATCTGAAAATTCTGGCTTGAATACTTCTGGTGATCGTGGTAGACCAACAAAACCATATGACGAGTGTTCGGAAAACACAAAGAAACGAAAAAATATGGTACAGGTACAGATACAGACGAAGCGTCGATTGTGACTATTATCAGAAATGAGGAAAAATAAGAGAAAAAAGTAATTCTACAAAACATACTCAATCCAGATAATGCACTTTCCTAAAAGAAGAGGCATTGAGTATGTGTATTATTGAAACAGATTTAACCAAAGCCCAATATGCGTACCTAAGAAAAAGGCACGTTGATAAGAATTTAGGTTCTGTTTTGCCTTCGTATCAAATACTAAGTGAAGCAAAAAAGGCTTGCTATCCGCCTGCATACAGCATAACGGTAACAAATGTAAGCGCAAAAATCAATCTGCAAGATCTCTTAGACCATACAGTCTGCCGTATTATAAAGATAAAGTCAGGATCGACAAATTACAATCGTCTCAAGCTGTTCACTAAATGGGGATGTGGTGGATCCTCCGGACAAAGTGAGTATAAACAAATCCTACCGGAAGAAAACGAACAAATATCGGATGCGAAATTGTTTACAGTGTCTCTTGTACCACTGCGACTAGTAGACGAAGAAACTTCTGCTGTTAAATGGCAGAACCCTACTTGCTCATCTGTTAGATATTGCAGACCAATTTTATTAGAATTTGCAAAAGAAGCACCCGAAAAAACTACAGCGGTTGTCCATTGATGTCAATTGATTCCAACTCTTGTAGCAATAGACGACAAAGTCATCCAAATTAAACATGAACTGTTTATGACAATGATTGATGGAAAAGTTGCTCAAGTGTTAACGAACACATCATCCAGCGCTACCTGCACTGTTTGTGGAGCAACTCCCAGACAAATGAATGATCTTTTAAAAGTTACATCGAGAGTTGAAAATGAAAATGCGTTTAAATACGGATTGTCGACACTACACGCATGGATAAGATATATGGAAATGATCCTCCATATTTCTTACAATTTAGGTTTTGAGAAATGGTCTGCAATAACTCCAGAACACAAGCAACTGAAAAAAGACAAGAAAGAATATGTTCAAAAAGGTTTCTGAGAAGTGCTTGATTTGCATATCGATAAGCCACGTCAAGGTTCCGGTAATAGCAATGATGGAAATACGGCAAGGAGATTTTTCCAAAATTACCAATGTTCTGCAGAGATAACCGGAATTGATAAAGAATTAATCAAAAGATTATATGTAATTCTTCAAACTATGTCATCGAGATTCCCTATAAACGCAGAAAAATTCGGCCAGTATACACTGATAACCGCGCAAGTTTACAGTATTTAACAGAGTTTAATGTAATATTTAATAACTAAATACAGTGAAACCTGTATAACTGGGACCTTAAGGGACCTGCAATTTTGTCTCACTTAAAGAGGTGTTCCACTTACCCAGTGTCTCAGATATCCAGGTATAAATAGACATCTGTCTCATTTACAGAGGGTTCCATCCACATAATGTAGGTACACAAAATATAGTCCCAATAAAAGAGGTAAATTACACTCGCTGTCTCAATTAATAGAGGTGCTTGTGACGAATAAAATCGAAAGAACTAATCCCTAAAATATAGTCTCAGTAAAATAGGTAAAATATACTCACTGTTTCAATAATAGAGGTAATTATGACGATAAAATGGAAAGAACCAATCCCAGATATAGAGGTTTGTGTTGTCCCACTGACAGAGGTAATTCATTGCTAAAGTGTCGGGACCTGAGCATGAGTTCCAGCTATGGAGGTTTCTCACTTATCCAGGTCCCACTTAACCAAGTTTTACTGTAGTTACAGAAAACATAGACGCGGAAAACATTAAATAGGGTGACACAATATACAGCCTTATCAAGAGATAAGGCCACTCATTGTGTCAAACAATCTTTTCAAGACAACATTTGGATGGATTTTAAAGACTAATCGTATGGTTAAATAGTTTTTTTTTTTTTGTAAATGATCCTTTAATGCTTACTTGCACAAAACAGTGTTACATTTGAATTTCTAGTTAGTTGCTAAAACTAAGTTTCAATAAATAATGTTTAATATACGAATATAGTGGTACTTCTTACTCTTTGGTTGCTTAGACTGCGCCTAAGTGTAAAAAATAATTCCAATGAAAAAGCAACTCAATTGACACGAATAAAGAAAGATGATTTTTTTTTTTCAAAAATTTCCCATTAAGTACGACATATAGCGTTCAAGCCCTGCATTGTATCGAAATTCTTAATTCAATAAGTTCCCAAGTTGTGATAGAACTTCATTTTCGTGTGGTAGTTGACGCACTAGATCCGACTTCCGTCACCCGTGAGTCTCCAATTCTGAACAAATATGACGGACCGAAGCAGCCGTAGTACTGTATGTGTGAACGCTTTCGCATAACCTCCGCTTCAAATCGGACATATCCAAAGATGGAGCCTAAATAGCTTGGATTAGGATCACAAATCAGATTAGTGCGTAAGCAATATCCTCCGAATTCAGTGCGAGTTTTTATACTCTAGATACGTTTTGTAAATTTTCACGAATTCAAATCGGATGCAGTGTCAAAAGTAATATCAATATTTGGTCCGAGTTTGTTATATCCGTATTTTCACGGATTCGGATCGGATGCTTGCGTAACCGCTCTTAGTGTTCTCAATACGAACATGGAACAATACAATAAATGTGAATAGTAAGGGTCGTATTGCATGGCGTTATTAAACAGTGACCGCGTTCCAGCTCTTAATAATGTAAAGAACGCGAGGGTTCACACACACTTACACTTGACCATCCGCGCGATAAATTTAAAAGGACCTATTGTTAGAAGAAAAAGACTTGAGTTTGATTCACGGAAAAACTTAATCCATGAAGTCTTTGTACATTTTTGTTGTTGTTTTTACTAGTGCATAATATTTTAATGAATGAATATAATGAAAGAGGATGGCCTTAAACAGAAGTGGCCAGCGTATTAATAAGTGGTTCAGCAGCTTTAATAGCATCAGGATTGAACATGGACAGGAATGAATCTAAATATATATCTATATGTAACTCAAAAGTGACTGACTGACTGACATAGTGATCTATCAACGCACAGCCCAAACCACTGAACGGATCGGGCTGAAATTTGGCATGCAGGTAGATGTTATGGCGTAGGCATCCGCAAAGAAAGGATTTTGATGAAGGGGATAAAATAGGGGATGAAAGTTTGTATGAAACTTTATCAATTTTAAACCGATCGGTCTGAGAGTTTCAAAATCGGGGGTAAAGTAACTATTAAACGCGGACGAAGTCGCGGGCAGAAGCTAGTTCTCGTATATACTCGTACTCTCAGGCCTCAGCTACAATCAACATAAAAAAAAACTTGTCAAAATAGAGAACCATATTATAAAAATAACTATGTACTACACCCATTTTTTTTTTTTGGATGGGAAATCATTAAATGACTTCTCCCACTCTGGGCGGAGCGGGAGGGAGTGTCAGACTCTTACTGACTAAAACCCACCCGTGATCCTTCTTGTACCCTTTGCGTTCCAGGGCCGCGGTGATTCTTTCGAACAAATTCCGCAACCCTAGCAGGCACTGACCCTATGGGGCGATCGCGCGCGTGGAACACGACGCGCGATCGACTCTGGCCTGGTTGCTATCGGACGGCGAGTCACCCATAGCACGCCATCCGCAGGCCCGCGCTTACGGTGGCCGGGCATCGCCCTGCGTTTCCCGACGCCCGGGGCGTCTTCTGTTGCGGCGGCTGGGGCGTGAGGTTTCCCTCTCTCGCACGCGTTCCGCCTCCTCCTTCGCTAGCATTACTGCTTCGCAGAAGGAGGCGACCGCTTCCCATGCCTCCTCGCTCCGGACCATGGCTTGAACCAGGGCCGGGCGCGAGAGGTCGCCACCGCATGTACTACACCCGTGTTCGCAAAGAAATAAATGACTTATTGATTGAAATGTAGGATAATTAGAGGCGTTTTAGTCAATTTGCGACTACGAGCTGAAGGCGGTCGCCTTCAGAGTTGATCTTTCACGACAGCAAATGAAGACGATACAGTGCATTGAAAACTCACGTGACGTCACTACGTTGCTACAATTTTTACCAGCGACGTGACGTCACGTGAGTTTTCAACGCACTGTATCGTCTTCATTTTTTGTTTACGTGAAAAAAGAAAAAATACGTGTCCAATATTTTTTGTAAATCTATCAGACGGACTAATTAGATTTTTACAGTAAAATACCCTATTATTAGTCCCAGTTTTAATATTTTCACTAACTCTGCCTCTTTTAAATACTTGAAAAAATAATCTTTATTGACGAAGTTGGAAAATAAACGAACAATGTACGAACTCACTATATATTATTATGTAGTTCGTAATAATTTTGAGTAAACAGAATGGTCCATCTTATATGTACATTATGTCTGAATATGATTCACAACTAATGAAATCCGCGTTATGTGATTTATGAATGCTGCAACTGACTTTAGTGCATGAATATACTTATAAAGCCTTTGGTAATGATTGACTTCCAAAGGATTGGGAGGGATAACTTTGGGAGGGCGTGGGCATCAGCTAGTGTTTTATTCGATTTGCTTAATTTTACGTGCTATGTTTTATTCTTGCAGAAGACCCACCACCCCGGCAAATACAAAGATCCGAAGAGGTAGGTACTGAATTTTACGTTCCAAGGCAGTACGCTCTCGCCCTTACTAAGTCTGACAGCGAGTATGAAGAAGTTTATAAACGGCTTCTCGAGGCCAGCCTACTTAGGAAAAAACAATCACCTCACAAGGACATCCAATTACCAAGTACTTCGCGTGCATCAGTGCCAGACAGCCCCTATCATGTAAGGAGAATCGTACGCGAAGAGGCCCACCCAAGGAAAGAGGCTTACTCGAAAGAAGCGAAACCAATTTTAACAAAATCCACATCAGGGGCAGATGTTACTGTTGCAAAACGAGCCTCTGATGATTCAAAAGGAGCGATACCGAAAAGAGTGGTGAATGCTCCGACAGCAGGACAATCAAAGCCTGTGAGCCAAGTTAGTGAACGAGCCACGAAAAGGCCCCTTATAACTCGACAAGATTTCCAGGAAGCAAGCCGAGCGGCAGCTGCTCTAGACGACCCGCAACCAGGTCCATCAAGACCAAAGTCAGCTGAGCCTACACCAAGGCCATATTATCAGCAAGCAAGTGTTATTCAAACGGATTTAGAGAATAGCGTCAAGCCAGGCCCGTCAAAGCAAAATTACCAAGTAACCAGAGCTTCGCAAACAAAACTTAAAAGTGAGTCAGTATCACTGAAAGAGCCAAAAAAGGTGCAAAAGATTACACCAAAGGACTGTCCAGCTCGGTCAGTATTTGAGTTATTAGCAACCGCAGCCTTAGTCTCTTCTGGGGAGCGTCATAACTTCACTCTTGTAGCAGACTTGCGAGATCGATACATAGACGCTCTTTATCAGAAGTTCTTAGACGAGCGCAATGGTCCCTTGAGTGATCCTCCTTCACCCGCGCCACAAGACGCGCAACTTAATGAGTTGAGACCGGTTTATGTTGACCGATTCGAGGGTTTTGGGCCTATTTTACCCCGGCGTTTGCCCAATCAAGATCCCAGGATCATCGACTTCATATTAGAACGGCACCAACCTGAAAACATAAAAAGTTTTCTCATTAAAAAAATTAGGCCACGACATGCGAGTCTTCCCAATATAGTGTACCGGTATACGCACAAGGCGTATACGCACAAGGCGTGTACAGACAAATTTTTACCTGATGAGTACGGAAGACCTCAAAGAATAGAATCAACCAAAGGAAAGAAATGTTTTGGTTTTAGACTAGCCAGAGCACGCTCCCGTTCTGTTGAGGCCAAAGGGTATTTCCGCAGGCTCTACGATGCGCTGAGACAAAGACAGCAGGTTCGCGAGACCAGGGCGCCTTTGTCCCCTGAACCATCCGAACAAGAAATTATAACTGATGATGAAATTATAAAGGAAGACGTCATCAAATATCGTAAAAGGAGCTCGAAAAACTTCCTGGATCTTTCTCCAGAAGTCCCAGAAAAACAACTTAAGGTAATAAAAACAAAAAACTATTTTTATCCTCCAGTCTTGTTTTTTCAAAACATCTTTGAACTTTATGTTGTTGTACTAAATAAGATTATTTTCCTATTTATAATTTTGTATTCTGATAAATACACATAAAACTTATAGACAAAATATCTAACTATAGAAATAATGTTCAAATCTTTAATATAATTCTTAGGAAACGCTCCGACTTGTAAACAAGGTGGATACCAGTCCAGTGCGGGCCGGGAATCAGGAATCTAGCGTTAACCAAATAGAGCCATTAGTTCATTGTCTTCCAAGGTTAAGCGCGAGTCCAACCAACCAACACAGCCGCGACCGAAGACACTGGAAAATGGGTCGTATGAACACGCTAGATGATCACGAGAGGAAGATCATCATTGAGTTCTGTCATCTCTTGGAGAAGTCCAAGCAACTGTTCAATGGATTGAGGTAAGTGACTAGCGTAATACAACAGCATTTTTATCTTGTCCTGAACTTTTATTTCTTTTCAAGTATAATTAATTTAATATCGCAAACTAAAATGTTAAATATGCTACCTAAATTAACGCAGTCCATATTTTCAAAACCATAGATAGTTCTCAATCGTTTTTACACCACATTGCGATATCACATGCTGGTTACCTCCAAACAAGAATGTATTAGATATTTAAATAGAATAAAACGATTTAGTGGCGTGCCGAGGCGGGTGAAGGCTCGGGGTGCTGACACTTGTTACGTCTTGCGGCAAGTGGCTCGCGCCGAGTCAGGCGGTTGGTTCGTGCTGAATTACTGTGTGAATTACTTTATTCACTTTGCACGACTTGCTTTATTATGAAACGAGTTTGAGCTTTACTGGTAGTTGGAATTGTCGTGTATTGTTGTGGGGAGTTTAGTACAACTACTTGTTCGAAACAAGTCAAGACTGCGTTTAAGGGGCGGAAGGTGGATCTTTTTAAGAGTGTTGAAAGAGAGAGTGTTGATCCAGAATTAAAACAACATTCTTCTTTCTTTTACTGAATTTGTTAATATTTATTAGTTAGGAATTTTCAGGGACTTATTAGTCAGGAATTTTTACTTGATTTCAATTTAAATAAACCAACACTGCGACTGTTATTGAATTGTTGATGGAAGCAAATGCGATTATAACTTGTACTCTATTACCTCCTGAATGTAGCGCAGAGTATCATTAGAGTAATTAGGGCGGTGGCCCAAGCACTTGACTTAGTACGATTCCGTCTTAACTGTGCATTTTGTCTTGCAGGGAGTTACCGCAATATGGCCACAAACAGTGGCACGCCTACTTCGGGAAAACTTTCGATGTTTATACCAAGCTCTGGAAGTTCCAGCAGCAACATAGAGCCATCCTCGACAGCAAATACGGCTTAAAAAGGTGGCAGATTGGCGAAATCGCATCAAAAATAGGACAACTTTACTACCATTTTTAGTAAGAATCCTCATTTACATACTACATCGAACAATATTTCAATACTTTTTGCCAGTTTTGCAAGAATATCGACATTAATTCTGATTTTAATTTTTAGCTTACGTACAAGTGATACTACATATTTGAACGAAGCTTTCTCGTTTTATTATGCAATCAGAGGCAGGAGCTATTACACACAGGCTTGCAAGGAAGATAAGTGTGAATTAATGGTCAAGAAACTCCGTTACTATGCGAGATTTATAGTAGCTAGTTTGCTGCTGAAAAAAGTGAACCTAGTGAGGGACTTGCTCAGGGAGCTAGACAAGCAGATCATTGAATACGGTAATGCTTATGAACCGGATGACCAAAACGAATGGCGTATAGTCGCTGACGAAGTAAGATCGTTCATAGAAGTCGAGACCGTGGTCGATGTCACCCACCCCAGAGAATACTCATGTCTTCTATCTCACCGGTAAGTTCAATAAAGACTTCCCGCAGCGTTTTCCTGAATGACTGATCATGTCCTAACCTACAATACTAAACGTGAGGTACTTTTCAGACTGAGTGCCCCAATAGCACCTCCAAACCCGATCGCGCTCGATAGGACCAGCTCACCACTAGCTCTAACGCTGCGCGAAGCCCTAATAATCGGCAGCAACTCCACTCAGCTGAAGTTCTCTGAGCTGACGATAGATATGTACAGAATAATGCAGACTTTGGAGCGAGAGCCCAATACCGATATGAACCAGCTGTATGATGAGTCACCGCGCCAAAGGAACCCACCGACTCCAAGTGCGATCAACAACAAAGGTAAATATTTTCGCTTCGGCTGACATTATGTCAACTTGCTTCGGATTCTTATGGCGTTTTAATGCAACGTTGCGATTTTTTTTAAGCGTTCGTGCATGTGTAATAGAATATAAATTTGTGTACGAGTCAGCTAGTACACAAATAGTACTGTATTACTAAACATTTCACACATTACTTACTATGCAGGGTAACAAAAACGCACTCCAAACAACAATCATGATAGTATGTTCATACAAGGAATACCTAATTTTGTTATAATGAACAGTGTGATTAGCTTGCGCTTGTTATGTACCAATTAACATCTTGCTAAAAACATTAGGTGACAGAGCGAAGGCATAAGCGACAAGAAGCAGCGAATATTTGCGACGTTTATTGTTTTAGCGTTTTTGTAAAGTAACAGGTAGCTGAGTAAAAGGGCCTAATTCAAAAGGGTGTATGGTTAAAGGGGCAGTTTTGGTATTTTGGGATTAGTGTTGAATGGGACTTATGGGTAACGAGACTCGTGAGTAAGGATACCTTAGAGTAAAAGGACTATGGGTTAAGGGAAAAATAGGAAAAAATGCCACTATAGGGGTAAAGGGACCAAAGAGGTCCCTTTACCCCTATAGTGGCATTTTTTCCTCAAACAGCTCATGGGTAACAAAATCATAGAGTAAAAGAAAGAAGACACTGGTCGGAGTATCTAAATATATATAACTCAAAAGGGACTGACTGACTGACATAGTGATCTATCAACGCACAGCCCAAACCACTGACACAGATCGACACAACAGAAACAACAAACAGATCGAGCTGAAATTTGGCATGCAGGTAGATATTATGACGTAGGCAAAGGATTTTTGAAAATTCGTACCCTAAGGGTGTGAAGAAGGGGTTAACATTTTGTATGGAACTCCACGCGAACAAAGTCGCGGGCATAAGCTAGTAGTGTATAAAACAGTTTAGGCTGAGGGTATGTAAGGCGACGATACTACTAAATTTAAATAAAATGCTGCTCTAACTAAGATTCATTCAAACAGTTTGAAGAAAACCAGACATCCCCTGTGGATATCTAGTTTTGCCTAAACTGTTTACCATACCGTGTAACCCATGTTTGATTGTTCTAGGGTATAATTTAGATGGAAATTTTAACACAGGAGAGGCCCCTCACAAACAGATGCTGTTTAAGCCGTCTCCCAATCAAATTTTCTTATATTTGTCGAGTGCAATCGACGATCTCCCGCCCAATGGAGTGGTCCTGCTGTACATTTCAGCTGAAGGGCTGATCGTACCCAACTCCAAGCATCCCGAAGAAGGTTAGTGGAAATCCAATCGAGAAAATGTGTGTATATAAATTATTTGTAATTTCTTTCCCAAAAAAAATATATTTTGTAATTTATTTATTTGTTGTACACCTACCACAGTGTTGTCTTTGTAACCCAAAGGTTGACTGGTAGAGAATGCCTTGTTGAATGCAACAAGGCATTCTCTACCAGTCAACTTTTGTACAATAGTGGTACATAAAGTTTAAATAAATAAAATGTACTTACTTGTGATAATATGCTTGTGGAATTGTACTTTGAAAATGTAAACAGTTATTTACAAATGAACTAGTTGAAAACCATTTTTTGTTAATGCATCTTGTCGTACGTAGGATCCAAATTTAAAAAAAAAAATATTCATTCTATGTGTGTGTGTGTTTTTCCAACAGCAGGAGGTTACGACATGGGCGGCCTGATCACCACCTCCAAGACCGATGTTCTAACATCTTGTTCAAAGGACGCTAAAGGGATGGCTCCGAAGTTAAGGGAGGCTCCGGTCCTCCACCCCGGGGACTTGTATCCTTTCACTCGTCGACCTATGGTCGTGATCGTCGATTCAGATAACTCAAAAATTTTTCATACCCTGCCACGGTTCTTCGCGCAGCCCTTGATCATCCTGATGTCACCAATAGAGCTCCCCGTAACACTCTTCGGTAAGTATAGGCGCAGTCGGTTAAAAGAGGGTAGTTGATGAAAAAAAACATGCTTCATATTTTTTACACTGAAAAAGGTATCCACAAAGCAAAGTAATAAAGAACAAACTCACTCACACTAAGAAAAATTGTAACAATTGGGAAAAAAAATTGTGGGCGATGTTTTTTTTTTTGGTAGGTAGTTTTCATTTTGATTTTTCAAAAAAAAATGTCGAAAAACTATTTTTAATAATTTGGTGGACACGCATATATTTTACAGGGCGGATAGGACCTGGCAGAAAAAAGGTTCTCCATTCACTAACCTTCCTGAAACAAACAAAACTGTACTCCTATTAATCATCTTCCTACTTTTTATTCGCGCATGAATAAATTATAAATAAAATAATACATGAAAATAATGACATAATCAAATTTTTAAACTATTATAAAGTTTATGTCTTATAAAGTGTTTGAAAGTATATGTGTAAATGTCTATGTTTAAATAGATAATGTAAAGAAAGTCGAATTTAAGCACAGCTTCCCGCTTCAGGCTCTTCAATCAGGAAAATTTTCAAATAAAAATAGTTTATGGTTTAGGTACAATTTTCCTTTCAAATGGTGAAAAAATTATTTCACCATTTACAACAAATTATTTCACGTAGGGTTAAATTTAAATAAAATTAATACTGGAATACATCTCTAAAACGTAAATGTATTAAAAGTAATACGAAGACGAAAATATGAGAGAATATCGATACAAAATACATCCTATCTTTTAAAGAAATATATTTATAAATTATCAATATGACTTAAGAAGTTAGAATACTTGATACTTAATTTTAATCTAACTTACACGTATTTTATTTAAAGGATAAAACTGCTAATTGGTGTTTGTTAAAAATTATAATTGGATTGACAATTTATCAAGTTCAAATTAAGTTTAGTCACGGAACAACGCAGATGCATTTGGGCTGTCTATAGTAATAAAAATAAACTATAACACGTCCAAAATAAGTGATACATATATTTAATAATAATATTTGGTAGTCCAAGAGATCGCAGACATTTGTTTGATTTATAGAAATATCTTTACACTAAAGTTCTGTTATTGGTGAACTTAAAATTCAAAGTAAAGACAGATTATAGTGACCTTATTTAATTAACGTAGACTTTTTGAGAACATCAAAACAGTCCAACACGGCAATGGCAGACACATTGTTGACTTACACAACTGTATATAATATAGCACGAAGAAAAAGTTTCTCGTTGGTCCTGCACATCTTTCTAATTGTTACACCAAACAAAAAACCCTTTTAATCAAACTTATCTAATCTATTTTGAAGAATTAAATGTTGTAGATCCTTTAAATTATGCTATTAATTTTGATACCCTTACGGCTTTTAACAATTTTGCAAATACTAATTAGTAAATGCTTCTAGATTAAAAACACCTATAGCTAATTTATGTGTATTTTTATACCTCTCTAGTCTCCCATTGACAGTTTTTCCAACAAAACATTAAACAATTGTACATCAGTAATTTGTAATTCATAATTGAAATATATATTGAAACAATATTTTACACATACAAAAACAATATTTTAAACTAGCAAACTTACTAAAACGGGTCAAACTGTGAATTTAGTGATCATCAATATCTTGACATGAATAAGTTTCCAGTTCTAATGATTTCATTTTAGTGTTATCATTATTTAGACACTTTACGAAAACAAAATAATGATTGCTCATGAAATAGGGATTGCTTTCAATCGCATCCGATGTTAGAAAATGAGAAGAAGTTTGCATATAATATTTTAATGGAATATTACAATTATCGCTTGAAGGACCTAAATAATAAGACGAACCGTTTTTTTTTTCACATATCATACCATAAAGAACACAACAAATAAATAAAGAATACCAAATCAAAGGGTAACCGTACATCAACATATTTTTTAATATTGGGGATCAAACCCTTCTGCAAATCAAAATTTTAAAGCAGATAGAACCTTTTTACAAAATTACCCAAACAAAATATAAAATACAATAATATACTTATTAAAAAGAAGTTCGTATAAAAAAAATACATGAAATTTAAAACATATTATTAAACATAACAATCAAATTCATAATTGCGTCCAAAATTATACAAGATGGCTATCGTCTATATCCGGGTGGAGACTTGAGAGAGATCCTAATTAGTAGTCATATGTGTTGTGCGCTCTTCCCTGTTCTATGGCATTTGTACCCCACCCATTGGATTACAGACTTACGTCTTCAAAATTTAGAACGCTTTGTGTGTTATTTCTATGTTTATCTAGATTTTTAGTAGTTCTAGTTTAATTTTTTACCAGACGCTCATTACGTCTGAAGAATTGATGTTCTTATTAATCACGTTTTTATAAGCCTAATTTAACTACATTTAAAGGTAGCTCGCTTAGATAAAATCAGCCGAAGGTCTGCCGAAGGAAGGAGGCCGATTCTGGAAAAAACCTCACCGCGACTAGTTAGTTGAAGTAAGCTATCATTCCAATTGTTGCTTGAAATTTACAGCTCACTATGGTCTCACTTCACCTAAGTTCCAACGGTGAGATCTATACGGAATACTACTGTAGATCAGATAATTTTGTCAACTTCGTATTTGCCTTGCAATTTGAAAATTGTAAAGTAATCGTTTTTGAATTTATCAAATTTTTAAACTTCAAGTCTTCAAAGTTATGTAATATTTAATCATTGCGTCCTTTCCGAAACAGTCTTAATTATCCTATTAGTACCTAATCGAAATCACTATAAACAACGCCAAACAGAAGCAGTGGGCAACAAATATTACATACTTTTCAGTGCCATATACAACTGCAGTGTCTCGACTTTCAAAACCTCTTATATTGCACATTTTCCGTTATATTTTATAAAAAAATAATTGAATACTGAGCGTTCAACAATCGTTTTTCTTTCATTGCCGAGTTGATCTAAAAATCTAAGTAATTATGAAAAATACAAGTATACATAATAATCTGCAATTAGTATGCGTGTGAAGGATATTTCAATTATTAGTAAAGTAATTAGTAGTAAAGTGTTTTCTTATTTCCTTCCCTTCCATCACTTTGAATGGAGAACGTTTAACATGATATCACCACCATAAGAGCCGCATTCTAAACCAAAAGTGCCTTGGAGTGAAAACTTGTATGAATGAATTAAGAATAACTTCCGCATAGTTAGTACATTATAAGAACAAACTGAAGTTAACAAACACATATTTACACAGTTTGGGTTTTTACGACGGTGTAATAACGGATAGGAGGTGTAAATATTTCTATACAAAATCTGTTTGTAGCCCGTTTTCATCCCGGATAAAATTAAATTTTCATGAAACAAGTAGCTTAGAACTCTGTACTATATTAAAAAAGTTCTATCCTAAATGCAATGTGCTGATACAAATGTTCTGATGCTTTTTCATGCAATTCTGAGCGAAGGTTTCTCAGAAATAGTAATTAAATGCAGATTCACTGTCATCTCATATTGCAAGTAGTAGAGCATAATCTCAATTTCTGATCAAAGAAATGAGAGCAACTACTAGTTGGCACTTGTTCGAACGCTTTTATTGCCAGTACTTCACAATCAACAGGGCGAAGGGTCATTGCCGCTCATACTAACTGCCCGCACGCGCATTTCGAATTCAACATACACCTTCATCGTTTATAGAATTCCCATCGCCTAATATTTCACATAGTTTTTAATAAACAAGTATACTACTTTCGATGATTTTCATTTGTCACTTAAACCTTTCAAATAATCATCATCATTTCCACCGCAAAACATCCGCTGCTTGAAATAAGTATTGCCTCAATTGCCGATGTTATATAGTCATGTTGCAGTACCCCGCGGCGTTCATCAAGTCTTGACCATATTTTTGTATCAGGAAGCCTTCCAAACAATGCGTCTTCCGTAACGCCGCCGCCAGTCGACCACAAATTGCCTTGCTCTCTGCTACTCCGAATCTGTTTAAAGTAGTAACCGTAGTAGCTTTCAAATTCGTTAAATGAAATGAGAACTAAACACTTTTGAATCTATGACATTTCAGGGGTAAGTATGTAAAAAAAAAATTGCTTGCAATGGCTAATTGTATAGTATCCGTTGTACTTATCGTTGCCAACGGAAATAGTGAGAACTAAACTTCAAATAGTAATAGTTCTTTAATTTTATGATATCAGGGTTTTGTTGAGTAATATCCGTTGTACTCATCGATGCCAACGTATAGAGTGAGAACTAAACTTCAGATCGTAATAGTTCTTTGATTTTATGATATAGGTTTTGTTGAGTAATATCCGTTGTACTTATCGTTGCCAACGGATAGAGTGAGAACTAAACTTTAGATCGTAATCGTTCTTTGATTTTATGACATTAGTGTTTTGTTGAGTAATATACGTTATACTTATCGTTGCCAACGGATAGAGTGAGAATAAAAATCTGGATCGAAATCAATGTTTGATATTATGCTAGTAGGATTTTCGCTAATTAATATTCGTTGTACCAACCGAAGCCAACAGGTAGGAATAAATATGTGATGGTAATCAATTCCATGTTTGGGGGTTCTCTGTCAATTATTTAGTGTCTAGCATCTATCAAAGTCAGTTGGTGGCAAGATTTGAGGTGCGGAGAGCAGGGAAGTAGGAAAGAAAATAATCTTAATACTAAAGCAAATTGGCGTCACACTAAGCCACTTAGTGTAGCTAGTCGGTAAGTAAAATACTAAGTGGACCACAAGAAATGTGACCTTGCGGGTAGCTGTTAACTAGCATGCGTGTTTTCAAAAACAGGGAAGATAACTATTTACAAATTCCCTTACCATAAGAACTTGTTATATTACTTCATTGACGTCATTTGTATGGATGGATTATGTATGTGTTGTGAATGGTTGTAGTGATATCAAAACGGCAACGTTTTAAAAAGTAAATACTGTGTTATTCGCCCCGTTATGAATATCTGAATTGAAATTTAAATATTTAAGAATCTTATTTTTAAAACCGACTGCATTGTAGTGTTTAGTTATGTTTTAGATTCTGACACTGAGTTTGTTTCGGTGTTTCTTCTCAGACTGTCAGTTAGCTAGGAAACACTGGCTTCAACATGAGAACAGGACACGCAGAAAGCTGCATGGTTAATACTTCATATTAAGCAAGATTATTGATTTAATACTTCTGAATTGAAATATAATATCACGTAGGTATAGGAGAATCTATAAATAAAATCCTTTCCTCCTTAAAATTTAAATCATAATTCAATAACTAAGAAAATACTAGATATAATTCATCTTTTATTAAATATACCAATAATAAAACCTGCACAAAAAATCCTATTTATTATTATTTTACCAACTAGGCAATTTTCAGTAGAAAAAATAACCCGGGTAAGCTGCATTAAAGCCAAAAAAAGTCTTTGGCACATCAAAAATAATACTATGATCAAAATTTTACATCTACACCTGTGAAAACTTTTTATCAATGAAGTGATGTAACGTACCCATCCTAGGCAAGTTAGGTTCAGAGGCGGGTAGACTTAAGTTGCTGTGGCAACAAAAGTCTACCCGCCTCTTTAAAAAAATTACAGAAAACGCGGAGGACCAGCGTATGGGAGGCAGCCTCTTCACACTGTTCCTGCATGACCCACTGTCTGCCGTCTGTCTCTGCTGTGATATCAAGAGAATGCCGTTAGAAGAGTGGCAGCGCGCCCAGGCTACCATCGACGGCTACCTCAAAGAAGCAGGGATACTTTTGACACGGATGCGAGGTGTGTCTTATCAATTTGATAGTGTGCTTTTGTGAATAGATAATTGAAAAAAAGATATCGAATCAAAATCGATTAACTGAACCAGAGGACCTACACAAGATGGCCTGTAGCAACTGTCGAAACGAGAAATGAATGGTCTCGACTTGTCTGAGCTCTGAGATATTTACATTATGTAGTTAAAATTGTGTATGCATACTTTCAGAATGCACGTACGTGCAGTTCCTGAGCGATGACTTCCTCCGCCTGCTGATCCTGCGCTTTATCTTCTGCGAGACGGTCCTGCGCATGCACCGTATTTTCCGCGGCCGAGCGCAGCGCACGCGCTGCTCACCCCTTATCCCAGACGACCTCTACGAGCACCCGATACTCACCCGTATCGTGATGGACTTAGCGACAAAATTGCAGGTAATTGAGCAAATAACTTGGTGTTAAATCAAGGCAAGCTGTAAGTCCTGGATGTTATGCGAAAATGCTTTGCTGTAACTATGTGCGAATTTCTTTTCACCCTTATATTTAGTTACATTAATCACTTTGCTTTGTTATAACCTAAGCTACACACGATGCTATAACTTTATATTAATTTTGTTGCTATAATTTTCAGGCCCGCGGACACTTCCATGACCCAGCTGCGGTCCAGAGGGAATGATATACCAGACCTTCTACAGTGTCATTCGCTGACCAGTAAAGCGACGATGCCGCTCAAGATGAGGTGCTGAAGTTAATAAAGTCACACCACCTCTCTAAGTGAGGCATTTAGAATTAGACGATGCTGTATCACAATTGGTGCTTAGTGGCAATGAAGGGACGATTAGATACGCTCTTGTTAAGTTGATTTTCAACCAAGTGGACAGACGAAGGCAAGTGAAGCTAGAGACTAATTATGTCATGAAAGTGACATTGCACGGATTCGACGGATAATGAGGAGGACATTACAGGAGTGGAATTTGCAAGTGATTCCTGTGCCAGAAAATGAATAAGTGAAGCAGGAGACTTTACATAGAATAAAAACAAATTAATTGGTTTGGTTGAAGTGATCACTTTGGAAGAACATCGTTGAGAAAATTGGGAGTGAAAATGACAATTCGTGAATTAGAATCAAACAATTCGTGAATTCACTTAGTGAGAACAAGAATCAGTGAAGTGAAGACTTGCCACAGACTATAAAGCGTCGTTTTTATTCTTTATTTATTAATTAACAGCTGTAATACTGCATCTATATACCAAAGACAATGCATTTATTCATAATTTTTTGAAAGCTGTAGTCGCACCAATTTTCCGATTGAATTCCGACGGTACAAATAGGTTATTTGTAGCGCCAGCTACTGGTTAGCTATATACATATATACCAAAGCTATATAAGAAGTTATGTATACTATAATTTGGATTGCATAGGATTATATGTTAAAAATCTCATCATAAAAAGAAAAAAAATAACTGTTTATCGAAATTTTAACAATTGATGTCATAAAAAATATGATTAAAAATATAATCAATAAGATTAGTTACAATCGTAATTGATAACCAAATTGATGTTTTAAATGTATGTAGCTATCACAAATAAG
Source organism: Hecatera dysodea (assembly GCA_905332915.2). Classification (NCBI taxonomy): domain Eukaryota; kingdom Metazoa; phylum Arthropoda; class Insecta; order Lepidoptera; family Noctuidae; genus Hecatera; species Hecatera dysodea. The sequence goes on from HG995286.1 coordinate 2,898,052, forward strand.
CCATTTTAAACACTACGAAATTATTTATCAGGATAAATAGGCTGTACTAATTTGAAAATATATCTTGCAAGTTATTTAGTATAGGTAGTTATAAAACATATTTTTGGTGTTAGTTACCACTGGTATTTAAATTTTTAAATGTTGTAGGTAGGGCTTTATTTTTAACTCAATACTTACCTAAACGGCAGGATATTCAAATTTCTATAGTAGTTAAATTATACATCTACAGTTAGTCTTCATTGATGGACCAGAGTGAACACTGGCGAGGAACAGACCTTCCACCTCATTCTTGCCTTCATTGGCCGGTTTGAGTGCTCGGGTAAAAAAGTATTCCATTAAAATCCATTCTTAGCGTAGGTGTATCTTAGCTAGTAGACTAATACATTTATTCTATTTGCCAAAATTATACATCTACATGTGGTTATTATTAATTAATATTTTAGTGTTTAAGTAAAATTATATTTAGATGCATTGTTTTAGGATAACTTTATATTTAGATGCACTATAACAACGCTGTATTTGTTAGTTTTGATCATTCATTTCTGTCATTGCTTCAGTGCAAGTGTGCACTGATGCAATGAGAGCATTCAAATGTTTATTCGAGAAAGATGAGCCGGATTCAAGTACAAAAGTCTAGTACTTCGGCTCTGTACAAGCCTGGACCGTGGGTTCGGCTTAACCACAAACCGCCATGTGTGCGTCGTCGCGATGTTTCTATGATGTCGCGATATTTGAGACTAGGGTTGAGAATATAGCGTAAACTTAACGTTCATTGGGTTAAACCATATATATTTTCAGTCCTTTGTTCAGAAATCCCTTAGAAATTATAGAAAAAATGATTTTTATTTATTCAATGAATACAATGCATGTTTCTCGGCTACATCCCGAAAAACTAGTTTTTTCTACGGCTATGTAAACGTCATTTCAAATATGAAAAATCGAGCAGACAGATCGCAAGTCAGATTTTGGCTGAGTTATGACGTCACAATACGACGCGTATGCTGATGCATCAAATTATGTCACAAATGTTTAATTTTTTTTTAGACTCTGAATGTTTAATTAATGTTAGAATTTAATTGATTATTATAAATGTTTGTCAACTTTTTAATATTAAGTATCATATCTCATTTCAAAGATGCTTTGAGTAGAGAATGTTCGGTAGGCTTTTCATTTCATCGTAGAAATATATTTTTAAATAAATGTATGCTAACATTACCGATATAATAGATACTCTTAGACAGTCCGACATTAAATAATACTAAACAATCAGTAGATGCGATTGAATGACGCGAGCATGTTTTGGCTTCGAGCAATATTATGTTGGTCAAATTACCTACACGGCATATTTATCACTGGAGAGTAATATAACGTTAAAAAATACACGTTCATAATAAAATAAAGATTTATGAGATGACGAAACGAAACGATTATTTTAGGTACACTTCGAAATTCAATTTTAGAGATGTACATACTGTGAGTACTAATTGTGTGCGTTCGTTGAAAAGTGGTTAGAGCTAATCTGAAACGATTTTGACCCCAAAAAACCGATATGGTCCAAATTATATTAAATATTAATTTTCTAGCAAGTTCCAGTAAAAAGTTATCGAGGCCGTTCACCCCAAATCAATGTATGATACTTGAAATAGAATTCACAGGAACAACAGGTATAAGCCCACTTTCAGAATGTGTCACATTAAAACACTCAGTATTTGAATGGTGCCACACATTATTCGATGCCCACTTGCTTGCTTCTCGAAATAGTTAAAAATGAGTTCTAGCACCACTCAGTTACCATTCCTGTAAAGCTAAGACTATCTAACGAATAAACCAAAGATCCTGTTTCCTGTGCCTGATTTACAGCAGTCAGATTTTTCTCCTGCAGATAACAATTTTAATTAGTTACTGTAATATTCTTAAATGCATTTTCTTTCATTTTTCCTAAGGACACTAAAATACTTTTTAACTATGCATTCCAATCAAAGATCTCAAGCCTTGAATATATTTTTAAGTCACAAAGCAAGAATAGACATTATTTTTTCTCGTCAATGCTAGTTTTTTTCCAAAAGCAAACAGTTTCAAACTCAAGGAATGTCTAGTATTTATTATATCTGAAATCTTAGAAAACTAGGTTAGGTTTATTAATTAATAAGTTAAGTAAAACAATATTTATTCTGTATAACTTTGTTTATTACAAACCCTTGATCTCATCTTAAACTACATAATAAGGATGTTTGTTAATTTTATTTGTTACTACAATCTGTAATCTCAATTTGTTATGTTTTTGTATTTATATGTTTTTTTATTGCATGTGGCTCAGATCGTTACCAAGCAAACCATAGATATCGCAAGTAATCCACAGGTCCTTTGTCAATTGCATGCGTTTCAGTATAACACTTTATTTTTTATTGTTTAAACCCATTTCTTTTGCTGTCCTCCTACCAATACTGTATCATTCCGAGTCTGAGTGACTTATTTACTATTTAAAGACTTAGTTTTAGTTAATTTGTTGAGTTAGGCTCGCCGTGTGGTCCGGCTACACTCCGATCACCCCCATATCTTCCTACGGGGATCACATCGACTTCAGGGATTGTTGTAAAAACATAGGTCAAGCAATGGTTACCGTTTTCGGATCTTATCCAAATGTTGCAGTGAACTCTGGTAACAGCAAGAGTTCGCAGGGATAAAAGTCGTTTCAAGACTTAACTTTGCGTTCCGCTTTCCAATTAGGCTGATCAAACCCAGGGATGGTTTATGTACCGGTCCAAAGGGTAGGCCTACGTTCTGGATAGCGAATTAAAGGTTCGCGCAGACCAAGGATCCAAGGCTCCTCAGGAGATAGACCAACCAGGAATGAAGCACCAGTATAATTGAGTACAAATTTTCTAACGTCTGCAGTTAACTCTGTTCTTACGTTGTCTCTCCTTCCTGCCTCTAAGAAGATAAACTCTTTCACAATATGCTTTTGCACGCGACTATTCCTTTCCCTCTCTTTGTCTGTATCTCCCTGTGCACACGTCGAAATTCAGGCATTTTCATAATTTTACCTTAAGTTGGTATATCTGTTACTGGAAAATTGCAGATGCCGTAATATTGTAAATAATCACGTGAAATGACTAAACTATTTTTTCGTAAAATGAAATGTCACCAATCTAACGTCTGCAATTTTTTCAGTGACAAATCGATATAGTTATTTTTTGGAAAGGCTTCTCATTGGCTTTGTACCAAAGATTTCTTTGAAGAGGCACCACATACAATCTGTAAGGAAATAATTGTTCTGCTTTTAATTATTGAAAATTTTCGAGAAAATAATAATTACTACGAACATCTTTTGGCTACTGCAACAGGAAGCAATTTTTACTTGGGTTATGCGTTTTCTAATTTTGTTTTTAGGTGATTGATTTTGTAATCTTCTCCTGCGTAAACTCTTATTTTAATTGTTCTCTGTCACGCCAGATGCATTAGATATCACACTTCGACTCGTCTAGAGTGGTCACGGTTGCGCAAACAAAGAACTAATCATGGAGAGATATTCGGTGGGCCATCGCCTTTCCGGACGACTGCTATCTCAGCGATGCATTTCCATTTCTGCCCTTCGGTCACGTTACAGATACACTAGACCTTAGTGGACTAGGTAGATTTTTTCTATCACGTCAGTCCAGCTAGTTGGTGATCGACCACGTGCTCTCTTGTCTTCCACCGGACCCTGAATGCACCAGTTTCTCCACCAAGTTTTCATTCCTGCATATGTTACCAAAGAACTTCAGTACTCGTGTTTTCACTGTTGACAAAAGTCGGTCTTTTAGGATTTGCAATGACGAGTACCTATGTATATAAATCACACTTCGAAAGCTTCTTACACTTCGTAGACAATCCAAAAATCTTCCCATTTAAACAAAAATATTATAAGTACTTATAAAATAAGTAAATATACATGTATGTACGTATGTAATTAAGAAATTGCACACTATTTAAAAGTTTTGTTATTTATTCATTATGTGAATTTTATTAGAATAATATAATTATGTATATTCAACTTTGACGTTTGAAAACCGATTATGTATTGTTAGCCTGTGTTTTATTATTCACAATAGTGTTAATTTATGTCTAGTATCACCATCACTGTTTTTTATTTTTGTTCTTATAGTTTCAATATATTTCAGATATTTTTACACATCAAAGAATAAATATTTATAGATTTCTTTTAAATCATTATTATATTCTGAATGTAATAAAAATTTATAAAATGTCGGCGCTTGTTTTATTAGTGGATCTTCCCCTCCCTGGATCTTCCCCCCTGGATCTTCCCCTCCCTCTTCAGTTTCCTCACCTTTCTGTTACCGTTTTCTTGTTTCTCCCTCCCTCTTCTCTTTTTTCTTTGCTATCGCTTCCCTTGTGCTTAGGCTTCAGTCAAAGTAGTTTCTATTGTTCCGACAGCATAAGCATAATCAGCCTTTTAATGTTCCCACTGCCGGGACACAAGCCTCCTCTCTAGGAGAGGGAATGGGCCATAATCCACCACTTGGACCCAGTGCGCGTTGGTGAATGTTACACATGTCTTCGAATTTTGGTTCTAGGACATGCCGGTTTCCTCACGATGTTTTCCTTCACCGTTTTGAGAGCAGTGGTGATGAAATTAATTACACAAAGTAATGCGCCTGGCTGGGTTTGAACCCGCGACCTACAATTCGCAAGTCAGACTTGCGCTACCGAAAGTTCTTGCGGTACCTACATACATCCCAATAGTCTTGTGCCTGATCGGTCATTTTTCCTATTCATATTCTATCTAGTATTTTCCTATCTCCTAGAAAGGAGACCTGTGTCCCAGCAGTGGGGACATTAAAAAAGGCTGATTATGCTTATGCTCCTATCCATATTTTTAAGACCGCTCCGTACGCGTTAATTTTGGACAGTGAACTAGTTCCAATAGCTCTATTTGATCTTCGCTCTCGTTCAGCATTCCCATAGATCACAGCGCATATGACATAGCAAATAAGTATGCTCTCTACTAGTTACTTACAAAGACATTGTATTAAATCACTAAGTTTAGATACTAAATGCAATTCGCAATTTTTAAGAAAACTCAAAACATTTTTTACTATAGTTTATTTACATTTAACTAAAGTATGTAAGTACCATTTTGTTCGATAACATTTTGCCATCTTGTAGGTAGGGACATGATCCCATTGCTATGTAAATTTTGGGACTACTGATCAAAATACCGCGACAAGTGGTTATGGCAATCCTCTCGTGATGTTAACCTGACACTGCCTACAGAATTCTGAAGAGACCGAAACAGGTGGAAATCTGAAGGTGCAAGGTCAGGACTATACGGCGGATGCATTAACACCTCCCAGCCAAACTCTCTTAATTTTTGCTGAGTGGCTAAACATGTGTGCGGTCTAGCGTTATCATAATGAAAAACCACACCCCTTCTATTGATTAATTTCGGCCGCTTTCTCTCAACTTCTTGCTTTAATCTCATCAGTTGTTTGCTGTAGAGTTCAGAATCAATGGTCCTGCCTGGTGGTAACGGCTCATAATTAATAATGCCCTTCCAATCCCACCACACACACAGCATCACCTTGTTGCGAGTTAACCCGGATTTCACCACAGTCTGTGAAGCCTGACCGGCCTTTGACCACGACCTTTTTCACACGTTCTTGTCGTATGTGATCCAATTTTCATCACCAGTTATCGGCTTCTTCAAAAATGGCTCGGTTTCATTATGTCGTAATAAAGAATCACAAATGAGTACCTACACGGTGTACCCAAATATCGAGTTTTTTGTATACCCATTTTTTTTTTCAAATACGCCAAATCTGTTTTGTGGTCAATTCCCAGTTCTTCTGCTACGCTACGGTAGTCATAAAAAAGAAAGATAAAGCGCATCAAAGTTCTTGAGCTGGCTAATGACGTCCCGAAGCTAGAAGCTTTTCAACACACTGTATCATCTTATTTTTTTTACGTGACAAAAGAAAAAAATACGTTACCAATATTTTTTGGAAATCAATCTGACGGACATATTAGATTTTTTCAGTAAGTGTATCCTTCATTTTGGAGTTTCTTCAATAGGATAGCCTATCCTATTAACGAAACGTCTCGATGTTTGACGTCGGGCTGTATAATAGGTAAATAGATAATTAATATATTACTTTCTAAAGAACGTGGAAACGAACAGATGGTAAAACGGTTGTTATTGTTGTACCTTGTTTATTTTTTTATATAATAATTCTAAATTCCAATACCCCATGCATTTCTACAGTAACCACAATAACACCTTGAGGCGCGCGTGGAAAACGACGCCACCCAACGCTCGCCGTCTGCAGGCCCGCATCTATGGTGGCCGGGAATCACTCTGCGACTCCCGACGCCCGGGACGTCTTCTTCTGTTCCAACGGCTGGGGCAAGAGGTTTGCCTCTTCCTTCACTAGCAATATTACTTCGTAGAAGGAGGTGACACTGTATTGAACCAGGACCCGAAGCAAGAGGTCACCGCCGCCGAACGCCTCAACGAAGACACAGCGTTACTCCACCCAACCAGGACAGAACTCCATCCTATGCTCCACCGAGTCCGTTGGGACCACAAAGGTAGCTAACGAAACACCGTGTCCGGTGAGTCCGCTTCAGGCGGAAGGTAAGGACGCAGTGACCTCTCTCCAACTACTCTTAAAAGAGAGGACTTATTGCAACAATGGCGGCGTGCCCAGATATGTACCTGTGGGAAAGCAGTACACTGCATTTTCCTCGCTGTCATTCAGTAGGTAACAATACGTTTGGTATGAACACGTTCTTTAAAACCTAGAATATCACAGGCTAGTTTTTCAATCTAGGATAGTGAACTACGTTTTGGAACGTATTAGAGCTGTTTACATGATTACAGTACATACTATTGCAGTGAATAAGGTACCAATACTTTCCTGAAGTAGGTAGTAATAGGGTATTTTACTGTAAAAATCTAATTAGTCCGTCTGATAGATTTACAAAAAATATTGGACACGTATTTTTTCTTTTTTCACGTAAACAAAAAATGAAGACGATACAGTGCGTTGAAAACTCACGTGACGTCACGTCGCTGGTAAAAATTGTAGCAACGTAGTGACGTCACGTGAGTTTTCAATGCACTGTATCGTCTTCATTTTTTGTTTACGTGAAAAAAGAAAAAATACGTGTCCAATATTTTTTGTAAATCTATCAGACGGACTAATTAGATTTTTACAGTAAAATACCCTATTTGAGTTTTGCATCTTGACGTGAAAGAGGGTCAATATTTGTTTCCTTATCTATCCTTTTGGAAAAGAATTGAGTTTAAATGATTTTATAACGGTCCTATATTACGCATTCGATTGAGTCCACACTTTCATTATTGTTTATGTTACCGGATTTTTTTTTTTACCATTTTATTATTTAACAATTTATTTTACTTTAAATCTAACTATATATACACTTAAAAATAAATAAAATCCTCCTAACTACAAAATGATATCAAAAAACATCAATAAAATATATCATAGATTTCCTATCTATTTTAGGAATTGTACACATTTCCTAGGAATTGTATACAATGACGGATTAAACACTTTTCCGTTAACATATACATTATGTTAGTCAAATGAAAATTTCACTCACAACGGTTCAATACTAGGACTAAGTGCGGAAACCAAACCCTAATAGATAGATAGATGAAAATCTAACCTATTGTATCCCTATCCGCTGAGCTAATATCCCGAATACTTCTTTAAAAAAATAACTAATAAAGTCTTATTTATGAATGAATAACTATCTAAAAACTATAGACACTTAAAAAGAGTGGGAGCGCATTCTTACTTTCACACCCGGCACCCAATAGGCCATGGAAAACATACTAGTAGAAATCTACCAACAACATTAAAAAATGGTTTCCCACCTGTGAAATACACACAAACGCTTACATAATGCGTGTGTACGTATAGCAATGATATACATAAATAAATAAATGTGTGAATGTAGCAGTCACGCGCGAACACCGCCCGCGGCCCAACCGCATCAGACATTTGGACTTCGTTCAGAGTGCCATCGGTAAGTCAGCTCATTACTAACTCCAATTCACAAAGCTGATCTTTCCATTCATTGAATAACATCAGCGTCTCTTATTACAACCATACAGATAACCTCTAAAATCGAGTACGATCCTATAGTTTTAACTGATGACGCGAAATACTCACCGAAAATAAATTCATGCTCAATCTTATATTTAGCGCGCCTGCGCGGACTAAGACGTGTCGGCCAGTTGAACCGGGATTCAGTGCAGATCGCCAATCGGTTTCGATCGGAAAAAAGAGAAATAAAACAAAAAAAAAAAGCGTCTAGTGCATCCCATGTCAACAAACAATACCAGGGATGGTGAGCTGAGGACTCACGACAGAAGTGCCCTGAACGCTTCAAGGTAACATCGGTGCATTAGTCCAAAATAATCTGTTGGCCAATGATCATAGTACACAACTTATTCACACCTATTTCTACACGAGCCCACGCAAACATAACGTGTTTTCAGTCAGAGATTCTCACATTGAAACGAAATGTTGTGTTCTTAGTTTATACGGTGAAAAAGTGAAAAATTTGCGGGGTTCGTGCATTAATATTTCAAAATTATCATCAAACCCCTTACAAAACTTTGTGTCCGGCAAATTGAATTTAGAAAATATTTTTCAAGTTAATTTAATTCAATATTCAAACATATGGAATCTGAATTGTCACCAGATAAAGAGAAAGATTTACCAGCAATACCTATAAAAACATATCAATGGGAGGATTTAAGAAGAGCTCGTGAAGCGGGAAGGTACCCATGGACTCACCTACTAAAGGAGCCACTTCAGGGTGAAATAACTGCAGAAGATATCATCAGAGAAACGACTCCGAGAAGAAGTATGTCACGAGAATTTTCACGGTCTCGGACACGTTCGCCGGTTGATGGCGACGTGCAGAGGATACTGAACCTTGACTCTTCACCTGGGAGCAGCCGCAAGCATGGCGAGGAAGGTGAAGATGAGGGAGTACATGTACCGAATTTTTCTAAAGAAATATCGTTGGATTCAGAAGAAGATGTCATAAACCAAGCTGTGAAAGCTTATATAGTTAAACGTCCCGAAAGCCAAGCTAGTGCCCACTTAGCTACGCCTATTGAAATACCCAAAAATGTGTCTCCTAAAGGTATCCTTAAACGTAGAGTACCAGAACAACAATATAGCATAGGAGTTACATCAGAAACAAGGGAAAAAACAAAATGTTGTCACCCTTTGGTAAATAAAATAAAACATTTAGCAGATAAAACTTTACACAAACTTGAACGAAGTGAAAATGAAAAATCTCCCATATCTAAACGCAAAAAAAATGATGAAACTCAAGAAATAAGACAGCTGAGATCGTCACCAGGTGCCGTCAGAAGACAAAAATTTGGAGCAATTAAATTAGGAAGTTCTGATGAGATGAGTAAAACTATGGTTGTGGACACACCACCACCAAAGAAAAAGAAAGAGCATATTTACGAAGACATAGAGGAAGGTAAAGATGTGCATTTCTCACCAGATGTGGATAAACAGGGCGGTAACAGAATGGATGATGAAAGTAGAAGTAACAGCAACAAAGAAAATGAAAGTCTGTTGGAGAAGAAGTCGATCGCCTCCCAAGACCCTAGCTTAGTTATGGAAAATGCTAGTCTAAAATCCGAAGACCACGTCATGGAAAAATTGCATAAAATGGATAATGTAAATAAAGAAGCAATCATTTTGGACGAAGAAATGGATCCAGATGAGCCCAACGTAGACGAAATATTCCAAAACCAATTAGATGAAAGAGGACCTAGTAACGAGTCTCCCAATATAACCATAACAGAGTTAACGGGAGAAGATGCAGAGGTAATTGGAGACCAGCCTGCTGCAACACCTATAGAATCGTCACCCAGCCCCAGCCCTCACGACGCCAACGATCGACAAAAAATAGAATACCCGAGAAAATGGTCTAAACCCAGCAGGTAAATATTATTTAACATTACTACTAACTCCTTTGTTAGCATACGTAACTGTGACATAACAACCGTGTCCAACACATGCAAGCGAACGCGCTAGCTTCTGACTGTCTGATAAATATAGCTCGGTCGAACCGATCTTCCTGCACATTGGGGAAGCTCTTTAAAATTGTCATCAGTGATCAGTGCTCGCGGCTGCTTTCACGTCTGTGATTAGTTCATTTACTGCCCAGCTTTGACAAACACGCTTAATGACTCATTGCCCGCGTGCAAATGACAGTTCGTGTAGTTTACGGGAAACAAGTTACTAAAATAAATATGCCCTGGATTCGATAGTCGGTAGTTATGACTACTCTTCGACGATGGACATCCGAAGGTGGCACTCCTATAGAGCGGCCTGTGAGGCCGACCCGAGAAGGCAGCGCTCAGATATTCACTCCAGACGTCCGATGCGCTTGTCAGTTCTTTCAATGTGACTCGCTCCTCCCGGAGAGAGTGAATCCAGTGGGTACTAGACCGACGTCGCGAGCTAGTAATTTTATTTCGTACGAGAGGTAAGTCAAGCCAGCTACATTCATTTTCGACGGTTTCAAGACATTTATAACTAACTTTACAACCTGCAAAATAATATGAACAACGTCTTTCGCCCGGTGGCTGCGGCTAAAACGAGCGGCGGCTGTTGGCCTAATTGTGACTCGAGCAACGTGTGTGTGAAGTTTAAATATAACTCAAATCTTCTGCGACGAATCACAATTTTTGCGATTTGCATTTCTTAATGTTATGCTCTTTACTCCATTTTATGCCCTGCGACTGCTATTCAACTAAGTATTTTATTAGTTTTGCGAACGTATGTTATAAATATGCTCTGCTATAGGTTTTATGGATAGATACTACTTATATACATATATTATAGAATATTGTTATTATTTCCAGTGATCACGAATATGAAATTATCGAAAAACCACCACCAAACATTATTTACACTGCTCCGAGTGTAGATGAAAAACCAATACAATTTGTTAAAACCGATGATGAGTTGTCAAGTACCACTTCACTGGAAAGAAAGTATTTACAGCATACCTCAGATGATGAAGAACAATTAGATGAAAATTTACAAATGAATGAAAATAAAAACGAAGAATTGACAAGCGCTGAGGCACTACAAAGAGACATCGAAGATAGGTATTTCGTAAACACTCCCTCCACAACATCACGCACAGAATGTGAAGTTAGTACAAGTCAGGTTGACTCGTCTGCACTAGAACAGTTACCTTTAAAACGCGAGAGCAGATCAAAGAATGCCGAAAGCACCGACAGTAAAATTCAGCAGCGCATCAAAGAAGGTACGGGTAAATTAAAATCGCAAGCTGGGAGATTGAAATCAAAATTACAAAGCATAAAATCTAAGCAGTTCAACATGCCTGAAAAACCTAAATTCAGTATGCCTGAACGGCCGAAATTCAAAATGCCCCAAAGGCCTAAGATATCTCTTCCAGACCGACCTAAATTTACGTTACCAGATAAAAGGAAGTTTAGCTTACCTGATCGGCCTAAGTTTAATATATCTGAGAAGTTAAATCGATCAAAGTTCACATTGCCAGATAGGCCAAAGTTTTCCGTTCCTGATATGCCAAAATTCAGAATGCCTGACAGGCCAAAGATCAACTTTCCTAGTCTTGGAAGGAAAAAAGAATACAATGTGAACAATGACTCCACGGATTCAAACGTAGAGCCTACAGATGTTGCTACTGTCGAGTTTGAAACAAGAACTTACCCCAGATTGTTTAATAGAAAGAAGAAATCAGAAATTCCCAAAACATCATCATCACCGACATTAAACAGGGAGGATACACCACCACCCACGTTTACCTTCACCCGGGTCAAAAAAAATAAAGATGAACCAACTTATATCCCTGACAGTCCTGAAGAGCCACGAGAATACGGGAATATGGAAAATGATGATGATGTCAACTTTCAAATGGAAAACGGCAGGCGTATTGAGACCACCTATGATTTTGACAAAGTGGACAACGAATACATGGAAGATGAACCTGAACCTTCTCATCTGGAAGACGAACGTAATGCTTCATCCATACCCGATATTTCACCCTCTAAACAAGAATACACACATGTTATAACCGAAATTAACAATGACGAATTTTTTGTTCGACCGAGAGGTATTTCTCGCGAAGATATTCAAACAAGGGAATATTTGAGCGATGAGACACGAAAAGCGTTCCAAAATCCGAAGAATATTCTCTCAATGATAGGGAGTCATTCGGGAATGAACGACGATAATATGTACGTCAACGATCCTGAAGCAGATCCTGAGCTGATGATCGATGACAACGAACCGATGAGGTATTCTACTGAAGATTTGAATGATAAAGATGACGGTTATTACACGTTCCCACCAGTAAGGCCATCGCGAGCCAAGCGGAAGAAGAAAGAGGAGGAATCGACCCCTTACATGGACGACAGTGTCAACGCCAGTATGCAATTCAGTGAGGTAGACTTAGGTTTGTCAGAAGACCATCAAGACGAACATATAAGCGGTGATGTGGAAGAAAACATTGATATACACATCAACAATCACCTTGATTTCACACCGACCACTGACTTGCATTCTATACATGAATATGCAAACGATGACGTTATCCAATACCCAGAAAATGTTCCTATACAATCTCAAACTCTACCGATGCCACCTAAGAGGAAGAAGAAGTTTGGCAAAAAAGACTTCAAACATTCGTCTTTGAACGACTTCAATAAAGTTTCGGCCTCGGAGCTGTGGGAACAGCCACAGGAAAATGAGAACACAGACGATGTGAGTATTACCTTTAAATATACAAACAACAAACATACTGCTAATCACAAGCCATTTTAAATGTTTATCAGTACGGTAATATTGCGTTGGTAGCGTTTAAACAAAACTTTGAAAACATATAACGCATAGAAATCATTTTTGCCTAGCAATGCATGGGTTGATTATGTTGCCTATACCGTTTGTAGCACTTCACAGGAGTCTAACATTTTATCGAATAACAATCGCTTCTATCTAAAAATAAAAAAATAAACAATAAACAAATCATTGATATAGTCATCGAACATATGAATTATTCAAACATGTATTATGCAATAGTTTTGTTATTATATCAATGCGAAAGTGATTGTTTGCGTTACCAATACAATGAAATAAAAAAAAACACAACATTGTGTCTGCCGTAGCGGTACAGTTCTATAATACACCCAGTTTTCGTCTGAAATATTTGATCCCGTGTATAGGTAGGCATAACCGAGTCTAATAACTGGAAAAATCTAGACTCAAAAAATCCTAGCCAACGTGACATTCAATGTTGGAGATGGAAAATGACAAGCAAGCGCTACCAAATTGTTACGTGGTTATAAATGTAAATGACTAGCGCCCCGCGATTTCATCCGCGTAGTTCCCGCTCCCGTGGGAATACGGGGACATTCCATTGGTGAACAAATGGTTAAAATGGTCTAGGGCACCAAGTCTGTTATTTTTATGAATTTGTCATACCAACACGATCCCATTATCATTTTGCTAAAAGTTCGTAATCTGCTAAATTCATAATGGTCGATCATTGGCCTATCAATGATCTTGTAATACTTTTTGATAACTTAGCTATTAAAAGCAATGGCTGCACAATGACGTTCTAATTAAGTCACTGATCAAAGGAACTGTGAAATTTTTAGCAGATCACCGCATACGTCTGTCATTCATTTGTCATTAAGTACGAGATTACCATTCTATGCCGTTTGTTTCAATGGAGTGTCAGTGGTTGACCATTGGAAATTCATAGCGACGCAATCTTCTAATATAACAATATTAGAAGATTACCAAACTTGTCAAAATCAACAATTGTGAAATCAATGATAGACCATTCTGATACTATTATAATAACAGACTTGAGGCCCAGTAGTTTTGGTGCTCTATCGGTACAAACAAACAAAAAATCCTCTTCAAAATGTCCTATTTATAATTATTATAATAGTATATATTGTTAGTCCTTAGTCCCACTTATAAAATAAGGTTGTTTCTGCATTATAGCTAATCTGATATTCGAACCTGGGAAACTTAAATAAAGACCGTTGATCAATCGCAAAAAGCAAGTTAATCAAAACAGCCTCAACCAAAACATATCTAGAGTATGTAATAATATTACGATCGTAGCTCCCAAAATAATAAAGCCTACTTTGTACTCAGTACACGACTTTTAAAATCAATCTTAAAAATAATCGTTCAATTTGAAATGTCGGGGACTTAACATGGTGGCTTCAGCCACCCAATGTTTCGCGATCGAAAGTTTTAAGCCGTCATAGTAGGGCCTCAGGACAGTCAAATAATAAGTATGCGAAAAGTCTTTAATTGCCGACGACTTATAATTTCAGTGGCATTTACGTCATCTGTCTGATGGATATACTGGCGCAGAAACGAATACTTATAGAGATAGGTATAAATCGAGACGATATTCTGTGCAATTTATTCTGGCTCGCTTCCAGTGTATCTATACGGGATGGACTCGGATTGTATTTTTGGACATTGTGTTTCGTTTGGTTTGTTGACCTAGATAACGAAAATATAAACATATGGCGGCTGCTGATTTTGAGTACAGACGATACAATTTCTTTCTTTTTTCTGGCATAACGTTTCTATATCATCGAAAAGTAGACGTTGTACTGTTGTACATAATTCACCGCTGACGTAGCTATTCTCCGATAACAGGAAAATGGTAATTTGCCTTTAATCAGTTTCGCCGAACACTGAGATAACGAATGGTGTATCCAAATCACTATAACTCCAGTTTGGCACATCTGCCAAGTGAATAGCTTCTAGCCTTCTGCTTGCGATTGGAGCATCGATTAAATATTTGTAGATACAAATAGTGCGCTTAAGTACGTAAGTGAATCAACCACGAACGAGATACAACACAAAGACTAGTGTGTCCTACGAATGGGATATTAATGGACAGATCTAGCTCAGCTTTTTCTTGAAATTTTTTTATGTGTCTGTATGTGAGATTTGATCCAAAAACAAAAGAAAATTGTTAGTGTCTGCTAGTCTCCAAAGGGAAAAGACATGTCATTTGATATGTACCAAATGACTCAGATGAGATAGGGGGATAGAGGCTTAGACAACTGACTGACGTATTACAAAATTACATCCACGCAAACAGCGACAAAATCCTTAAAAATTCTTTGCCCTTGAAACGGGCACTGAAGATGTTTTGCGGACGAACTTGCGGGAATACCAATTTTCTCAGAATTCATTGAAAACAAATAAATATTCAATTAATCTCACTTCAATAACACTCACGGTCCACAAACACGTCAAAAATAACTCCCGTTCAGAAGTTAGTGGAACATTGTAATGAACGAGGGCATTCGATACCAATCTTAATAGAACACAATTAAGCCCTACTGCTGTTTCATTATTGCTCCCATTAGATATCATTTTTGTATTAGTTCAAATACAAGGTCAAGGCGCCGCTGTCGGCACTACCGCTACATTAAATGGTTTAACCAAACCTGATTTATTCGATTGCTATCTTGAGCTGTTAAAATTTGTACACACTACCGTCTTCATGAACGAGTTATTAATTTACGCTAATTTTCTTTTTTTGTTTGTTACTAAACGAGGCATTTACACCATACTTTATACTTTCCAGATAATTGTATATCGCACTGAACATGAGTACATCGTGCCGCAAGAGTACGTGCAGTCGACGACGGGGCACAGCCCCGTGCCCCCACGTCGCACCCGCTCCCGCAGCTCCCGGGGTACCTCGCTCTGCGATGACGACCGCACCTCGCACGGCGCCGAGTCTCTCATACTCGACACTAACATACCGCCGCCTGAAGACATCGATATTGAAAGAGAAATCCGTCACGAGAGCCCCGGATATGCAACAGTTGACAAAGGCCCCTACGCACCGAGCAAAGGCGTTCGACGTTCAAAAAGCAAGACCCCGCCGAGGCGCCGCAAGAGCAATAGCTCAGAACGTAAATATTATACCGTCGGACCCACTAAACCTGTCGGTCCCGATCGACCACCTAGAAAGAAGTCCTCCACTAGTCTTATGACATTAGACAGCTTTACTAAACGCTCGGTGAGTGGAGATTTAACGCAATACGTTGAAATAGATGAACCGTTTGAAGAGGTTCATAAAGACTTAAAATCTGGAGAAGTTGTAAACAAAATGAAAGATAGACCACTTCCTCCTCCACCACGTCCGCCCAGAGGATCCAGGCGAAGAAAGAAGGACAAAAATGAAATGCAGCGGAGCATATCTACAGATGCAGAATCGGCAATGGGAGTATCACGTGATTATGATGAAGATCAAACAAAGCACGAAGATGTATTAGAGATTGAAGTGTCTACTCAGACTGATCCTCTACCAGACGATGTAGAGTTTGAATTAGGTATGGACGATAATTTGGAAATGTCTATGTCAAGCTCATTACGGGACATTATTGATGAAGATTCTATGCTCTCTAAAAGTCATGGTAGATTAGCTGAGACACCTCGTGAGTCGCGGCCTACATCCCGTACTGACAGATCATTAAAACTTTCTGATCCCAAAATATCTGAACTATCTAAACCAAATCTTGGGCGCACATCGCCTACAGTCATTTTAGTGGAAAGACGAGTGTCGAGTCCAACTAGGATCAACGAGCGTGAAGTAATGCTAACCGAGGCCTCATTGACTGTTCAACCTATAGATATCGATGAATCGCAAATCCCAGATGTTCCTCCACTTCCAAGGTCAAGAGGCGTTTCCAGCACCAGACAACGACCTAAAAATACCGCACAGCTTGCCGAAGAGCGTGCTCTTGAAAAAGTCAATGACACAAGCAGAGAAGTGCAGTTAGATAATTTGGTAACACAACGGCTTCAGGTTAAAGATTTAGATGTTGGTCGGCTAAATGTATCAGAACTTCAAGCAAATAAAATTTTGGTGTCAGATATAGAAGGAATGACGTTGCAAGTATCTGAGTTAGATTCTAAGTCAGGGCACATTTCTGTGAGTGGGATTGAGTTTTCTCAGTCAGTAATCGACGAGATCGTTAAAAAATTTGCTGAAATATCAACAGCGCATGCTCCACCACCATCACAACCCGTACCGGTACCAGCAACTGTAGAAGTCATTGAAACTCCAAGACCGGTTAGTAGAGAGGAACATACACAAACAGATGACCTGCCTATTGAGAAAGTGGAGGAAATAAAACCTGAAGTAAAAGCCCCCCTTGAAGAAGAGCCACCTCAAACGCCACCCACTCCTAGACCACCTAGCGCAGAAGACGCTGGGGCTCCGCCCCAAAGACCACCACCTCCTGATTTGACCCCATTGTTGTACTCATACCTCCAAGATATAACCATACCACCCGCATCTTTCTTCCCAGCTCGGTCTTTGCGAGAACGGCCCCATTTTGATTTTCATGAGCCTCAACACCAGACTCCTCCGCCACCAACACGACGAGCTAAGAGGCGACCCGCAGCTCCTCATTCAGAATCCAGTTCCGATGGTGAAAAACCCCGGCCGTCTCCACGCCGCATCGCCCCCCCTGTGAGATCGCATGAACCTACGATAACCGAAGCAGGTGCACAGTTCCTGCGCGTCTGCCACTCTTCGATCACCAGAACTATAAGGAGTATATTTAACTCCTTCATGTCGTACATTAGCGGCGCTGAAGATAAGAAAGATATCCAGATGGCGATGGTTATTTTCCTGGTGTTAATTGCGGGTCTGATCATGTTGGGGTTGAGCGACAGCCGGGCGGTGCACCATCATCACTGGGAGTTCTTCAACCCTCCAGACACAAAGCCGTGATCTCGGTGCCTCATCGTGTATATTGGTATAAACTCAATTAACGTTGTAGATTACGAATTAGTTTTAAGTTCGACGGACTTGTTGGACGCGAATGATTTTTCTATTTATTTCAATTAATGACGAAGACCATAGTTTTCATGACCTTTCCTGAAAACGTCAGGTTTGTAAAAAAAGCTTAATTTATTTGAAGCTTGTGATATCTAGTCACCTTTTCTTATGTATGTATTTTTTCGGATCAATGTGAGTATCAAATATTTTCAAGGTAGCGTCCATTCAGGTCTGGTTTACTATCGTGAACTGTAAGATGCAAACGTTTTATGAAAAGAAGTAAATACGCATTTTATGCAAAGCAGACTTTCCACTACAGTTTATTTTTAATGAACACTATAGTTTTTATTTAAATATAAGTATCTTCGTTTATTATACACAAAAGGTCCTGTTGGTGCTTGACCCTACGGAAATTTAAATAAAACTAATAACACTCTATAAATAACCATCTAACGAAACAAAATATTATTATGTATTTATCTTAAACTATACTTAGGTGACATGTAGACGATAAAATAGGAGATACAACTTTCTATTTTATTCTAGTCAATTTTACTCATCACAAACTACTATTACTAATTTAGGGTGAACTTAGGCGACAAACAATGTTTAAAGGGGTATAACACCAAACAGAACACTGCGTTTATTTGCTACTTCAAGAACTAGACAAAATAAAAATTGCAACTAACATAAACTATCAGTAACTACTTTAAAGGCTTCTAAAATTATGCAATTAGCCAGTTTTCCAGCAGAAACCTAAAAGTTTATAAACAATAAAATATCAAAATTACTCTCACAGAAGCGCAACTGACAAATACACACGTTTTTGTCAGCTATACAATCATCGAGATGAACCGTTGCATTTTTCCAGAAATAATCAAGGGCACCATGGGATCAACTGTGTAACGCGTAAAGACCCAAACCCTGAAAGTTATTTATTAAAAAACATAAAGCGTGTAACAATATTATCTGTCAATAGTTTGAGGACGGTCAATTTCAATCTTTGTAAAAAGTCAGGTATGTAGTTAACGCCAAAATCAATTAGGCACGTACCTACGTGCTTGCTATGCTACGCTACGTTCAATGATTATTACTTTTAAGAGTTTCTAACCCGAAGTATAACCAACGGAACTGTATTACTACAAAAACCTCTGCTGCACGTTCATCTGTCATCTAGTGGGCTTTTTTTCATGAACAAAATTTGGTAGATACTTGAAATTTTAACAGAGTGCGTTTTTTTTATTGCCCTATTTAACAACCGATAGAATAAATGTACAATAAACGTGGTTTTCTAAGCTTCCTTGGTGTGCGACGAGCACGTGGCCAGCTCTTTTTTCCATATTCAGTGAGTGTGTCCTTAATTAATGAGCTAAGTTTAAGGAATTAAGGACTCATTCGGTACGCTAGCTTGACCCAATATTTAAAAATATTACTGTATTAGCTCAATAATATTTTTTTATAGATTTGAGCTACAAGCCTAATTGACTGTGTAAATTAACTATCCTGAAAATATAAACATCTAATAAAGTGACACAGAGTATAGATAAGAGAACTGTATATGTACAGGTTGATATTTAAAGTACAGACTGTAGGAGTTATCTTCACTAGAATACTTTTTTACGAGCCAAGTAAGCGATTCTAAAGATATACCTTATTGCCTAGCGTTTTATTTCTCTCCTGTATATTACAGTATATTTTAAACACTTCATTGTTACTAGTTATATAATGCATATTAATATTAACCAACCTGTTATCGTAGTATTTCAGATGGCGTTACTGCATTTTGTAAATTTCCTTTTTTTTTGTTGTGTAATTGTAAAGGAAAATAAATATTGTTAAATAAAACTCACGCGGTTTGCTTTCATAACAACTAGGTACTCGATTTTCAAATCTGGGTGCATATCAGATTTTCTTAATTTTACAATATAAATATAATGGAATGGCGATTGAAATTACAAACTATGAGTGCGTTGTAAATTAATTTGGCACGTTAACAGGGCTATTACAATAGTGTCAGAATGGTCTATAATTGATTTCATAATTGTTGATTTTGACAAGTTTTGTAATCTACTAATATAAAAGCGCCACTATGTCTTTCCAACGGTCAACCACTGCAACTCCAATGAAAGAAATGGCATAACATGGTAATCTCGTACATAATGACAAATGAATGACAGACGTATGTGGTAATCTGCTAAAATTCTGGCTGTTCCTTTGATCAGTGACCTACCATTAGAACGTCATTGTGCAGTCATTGCTTTTAATGGCTCGGTTATCAAAGACCATTGACCGACCAATGATCGACCATTATGAATTTAGCAGATGACAAAAATTTCGCAAAATGAAATAGCAGACATAGGGACCTGAACGGTAGAAGAAAAATGGGAAAAGAAATCTCTTTTAACAGTAAGTATCTAGCTCCGAAAGGAAACGTGTAGAATGTTGAAACTACATTTGTACGGTTTGTGCACTTGCAGAATTGTTGTTGAGGCTGAAGCACGTATAGAAATATCACTTAGTTTCTGTAAAGTTCATTGCGTATATTTGCAATCAAAACTTTTGACGATTCCTTTCTCTAACGTCACTTCGTAGCAACAATAGCACTCGCTGATTTTTGACGAGTGACGCACCAAAACATGAACAGTTAAAGACTGCCCAACATTATATTTGGAAATACTTCCCCCTCACGTGGCGGCACCGGCGTCGAGGCAACGTGACGGGAGGGAGGGGAGAGACCTTAAGCCTGCAGAGGGCCGGCGACAGTGGAAAATTCCACTGTCGCCAAGGGAAGAAACGCAAATAGCGGTGCGGCGTTCACTTTTCCTACCTTTTTATTGTTTATGAACAAAACACCAGCAGGTGTTTTGTTCATAAACAATGAAAAGGTAGGAAATGTAGCTGTGAGATTTTATGTACAAGGGGTGAAAAAGGTAAATGTTCATTGGAGATTCACTTAGGTACATATATAAATAAGTAAATAAACTGTTGACCAAATTTCACTGAACGCAGATATTTATCAATTCAATTTGTAATAGGGTAGGTGACTAAAAAAATAAAATTAGTCCGTCAGATAGATTTCCAAAAAAATGTTGGACACGTATTTTTCATTTTTGTTTACGTGAAAGTAAACAAAAATAGAGTATAAGCCCCCACTCCTGATCTTTGATGCTTTCTATCTTCGTCATTTTTATTGATTTAATAAAGTTAAAATACGTGTCCAATATTTTTTGATAATCTAAGTGACAGAATAAATAAAATCATATTTTTTTAAATCAGGAAACATCCCTTTTAAGGGGTTCGCATCACGAAAGGAGTGGGTTGCTCACGAGTAGGATGTCAATATGCTATCAAAAACAAAGTACTTGCATTGGAGCATAATTGCATTCAGGCATTTTCGAACATTAACTCATCGAAATGGGAATCGAACTTGTGTTGACAAAGAATGTGCATAGAAAATAAATTGGTCTATATGTTACATTCAAAACTCATAACCAGTCAAAAGTACTTTTAACTAGCGGAATCAGTCAAAAGTAAGCTCTCGACTGCAGTACTTTTGACTGAAATTATAGTGAAAACTAGTTTTTCACAATATTAAAAATAGTTTTGACAGGTCCTATGAATCAAAACTCGTACATAATTAAGATGGTAGAAATAAAATACATATAATTAGACAATGCAAAGATATTTGTTCGGCGCCATTTAATCAGCGGCCTAAGTGACATGCCATCATGTAATTTAACAGCTACGCAAATGACTGTAACATATGAACTAGTGTTTCTATGGCAAAGACTATTATTTATTTACTTGTTACAGAATTTCCCAAACAATAGAAGCAAGCACGCATGACATACAAATAAACACATAATATGTACATCTGTTATCACTATGTGGTATATAAATACGCGGCTAGGCAGATGGACTCTAGCCAAGACGAAACAAAACTTTGACCTAACCCCGTTTATTGGTAAGGTCATCGGTATCGCAACTGAGGGTAATGGGAAACAGGCCAATTTCAATTCGTTAGTATGAGAGAAAACTCTGCAGTTTGGTTTGGTTTCAAAAGTTTCAGAAAAATATAGTAATAAACATCTACAAAGGATTCGTACTAATTGCTCAATGAGTTACCGATTTGTATGCAGATGTGCCACCGCCGCATCGTTTGAGTTCGATAATTAACAAAAAAAATACATAGAGATAGATATTTATTATTCCCTTTATTAATTACACTTACTCACTAATTTACATTTTGAAATATATCTTTAAAAAAACACTTAAAAAAACATTAAAAAATATAAAAAAGTAGCGGTCCTCCGGTATCGGGAACAGGGTCCAAGCTACCGGTGGTTAGGGCTCCAGAGAAAGGAACCTCCTCACAATACGAGCCGTATCAAGGAGTACTGCCTTCTGTATCAGGCCCTTTAACCAAACTTGTAACGCCAGCTTCGACAGATGGTCGTCGAAGCTTTTGGCCATTAGGCCAATGGTCGTAACAACAATCGGCACAATAACAGCCGAGTCCACATTCCACATATCGACTACCTCGTGTGCTAAGTCGAGCTACTTGATTTGTTTCTCTTTCTCAGCTTTCACGAGGTTCTCGTCATGTGGAATGGTAACATCGATTATCATTGTGCGGCAGGCTTATTGGCAACAATAGTCCTATCAGTGATGATAGACCGATCCCAGTACAACGTGACACACTTGTAATACGGTACCTCAGAATCCACAAGTTTGTATTTCAAAGCAAGTTGCTGATGGATGACATAACTAGGTAGGTACTCTTATCTAAGAAAAACTACAATATACAAAAAAAGTTGTACAATTTGACCATAATTTGTACAATTTTATTTATTCTGAGACAGACAGAACTCACGCAACCAAAAGTTGTTCACCTGGCTCGATAGTTGGCGATGTTCGGACAAACGTCAATCCTGAATCGCGCTATGGTTTCGTTACTAGCGCAGTATATAAGCTTGGGGGGAGTTCAACACTAGTCGGTCCCTCCCCGACTTTTGCCTAACGAGCCAGCCCGCGCTGCTGAGCCATTAGCGTTAAATCCCCTAAATAATAATAACTGACCCAGCCTGTCCCTTGCTGCCCCTCTCAATGACCCCGTTAAGCCGAGGCCCGTATCCCACAGGGGATGCCCTTAGCGAAGCGGTCATTTAGTTTTTAGTAGTTTTAGCCCTGGCTGGGGGCCTTAAATTCATTTGAGGCCACCACAGGATTGTTCGGTTAAGCAGTAACCAGCCTTAGTGTGCTGAACTGCGAGTGGTCAGGTCAAAAAAATAAAAAATAAAACACTAGTCGGTTTATGAGGTATAGAGACCGGTTCTCCTATCCCATCAATTTTTGAAAGGTTTGAAAAACAACCTAAGAATTCCTAATAATGTCTCTAGTCTGATGTCTACAATTTGTTTAATTGTAGTCATTTTGTCAACTCGAATCAACTCTTAATTTTACTGGTGGATTCCCCAGTAAAATTAACAGTTATTGCTTGGTTTTAACTGTCAATAATTGGTATTTTCCGTTGTCATAGCGTCTGAGTCAAGTGGAGGGGAGAAAGTTTCCTTCAAAGAGACTTATTCTTTTTGGGTGTGGAGGATACTATAAGTTAAAAGTTAGAACGAGTTTAACGCTAGTCCCAAATATATTTAAGGTGATGAGGGGAAAGATCTGCGCATGTGTGTTCCGGACGTGGACGTGTGGCGGCGGCGGCAGTGGCGGCTGCTTGCAGTGCCACGCGGCCGCGCTATGCCCACTCCGTATCCTCATGTGCATGGCAGAGAACATAGATATTTTATAATTTAAGTTTTAGCTGTAAAACTAAGCTTATTTATTATTATTTTTTTAGTTAATTAATAGTTAAAAGTAAACTTATAACTGATTTATTTTAAGTGTTACCTTATCGCTTTCCACGATCTCTTCCCGGCAACTGGTGTAGTAAGAAAAATATCATCTCATAACAATAATTCATTTCCTTTCAGCATTTTAGAAAGTAAAAAAAACTGCGAATTTTGAACGGTGAATATTACAAACACTTATTTAATAAGATATCGAAGGAGTTTTGATATGTTGTGGAATTTGTTCGAAAGAGTCACCGTGATCCTGGCGGAATTTGTTCGAAAGAGTCACCGTGATCCTGGAACGCAGAGGGCACTTGGACGAACACGGGTGGGTTTTAGTCAGTAAGAGTCTGACACTCTCTTCCGCTCCGCCCATAGCGGAAAAAGTCATTTGATGATTTCCCATCCAGAAATAAAAAAAAGGGGTCTTGATATGTGTGGTATTTCGTCCACAGACAGACCACGGCCAATTGACCCATGTGTTTATTAGCCATGAAACTCTTCTCATCCCTGTTCACATAATTTAAAGACACAATCCTTCCTGAGGATCTTATGTAAACAACATTTTGTTTTCGTATTCGAAATGATTTGGTAATCGCCGGTATCAGGAGTGCCAGTCTGCGGATGCCAGGACGTCCTATGAAAATGACCTGATTGCAATACCAAATATTGGTAATACGTAACGTTGTTTTTCCAAATTGAATACACATTCAATTTGGAAAAACAACGTTACTACAACAACGTATACATACTACAACGTATACATAAGAGCAATCGGAAACTATAAAACATTTTTTTTCGTTTTTTGCCCTATTTCAATTATATACCACAAAATGACTAAAAGTAGACCATTGAGTTAAAGGATTATTTAACTGTTGTAACTTTTATTTGATTACTAAGCGTCATGCTGAATAAAATGTTAGGATTTACGAGATCTTAATTTGAATATAACTTAAAAAGTGCTACAGTATGTACAGTACATTCTACACCTTCTTCTTTTGCTTTGTACTTATCTTCGTCTACGTTAATCTGGGAAAACGTTGGGATTTAATCGATTTCCCTCTCTCTTTCAATATAGCCTTTTTGAGGAGGATAAAATCTGGATCCTTCTCCAATCTATTACGTCTTGCAACGCTTGAAGAATTTACACTTATATCAGCGTCCGATAAGTAACCGAATGATTTCGGATCTATTTTATGTTCAATCTCAAGTTCTGTTATATTAGATACGGTCCTTAACCATTCCAGCTTTTTTATTAAAGCGATGCTTTCCAAAGCGTATATTTTTTTACTCTTATGAAGAATGTTAAGTGCATCTTCCACTTTTATTATTGAAGGACCTGTATCATTGGCTTCTATTTCTTGTTTCTTAGTGATTACTGTTTTCCCTACACTTTCTTTTTGCTTAATACTGTCTGCTTCTCCTTCAAAATCTGTCGGTTCAACAGAAAATCTTATCGTTGTGTCTTTTGGTTGTATCATACCGCCTGGTTGCTCCCCATGACTCGTAGTGTCATCAGGAATTGTTATTATTGTCACTTCTGGTTGCATAATGTTTTCTGTTCGCTCTCCAGTACTTGTTGTATCAACAACAGGTATTATCGTTGAGATTTTTGGTTGTACTATACTGTCTGGTTGCTCTCCAGCACCCGTTGAGTCAACAGAACTTGTTATTATTGTCACATTTGTTTGCATAATATTGTCTGGTGACTCTCCAGCGATTGTTGTGTCAACAACACGTGTTATCTTTACATCTTCTGTTTTCTCTTCTACTACTCCTTCGATAATCTCACACTTTAATGTACAAGTTATGTATCCAACTAAAACGAATAGTGCGCTTTTCATGTTTGTCATATTTTTACTTTAGAGTTTTGGATAGTTGTTGCTCAATACATTTTGTTTTATAAACAATTTATAGAGTTCGATTTAAATTGTACTCCGTTTTGTAACATATTTTCAATTTATTTTATCGGCACTATTATTTTACTATTGTAAACTAGAAATTACCTCCAGTTTATTTGTGAGTCAATGTTTTCTAGTAAGAACAGAGTGATATTAATGTTTTTTTTTTTATAACACTGATACTTTAACATCGAATTTACAGCTGTTCACATAGAAGGAAATCATTTAAATCACATTTACTTTCCATTTCTTATTTTTGTCGATGCTCGACACCACTAGCTTCAGAGCTCCATTCAGGCAGTTAGCAAGTATCTAACTTATACTCAGTCAGCAATAAATTATAATTTATCAAAACCTTTTGAGTTTAGGTCAGTTATAACGTATGCACGTCTATACACTTATGCACGACGTGATACTAACTGCCATGTCAAAGATTGGCAATTCTTTGTCAAAATAAAATTACCACAACGAAATAAAACGTAATGTTTGGATGAAAAAATAATTATTCTATTTGTTCCTTCTATTTCTTTTTCTGAAAATATTGGACACGTATTTAGCTGCTTTTTCAAATCTATAAAAGCTGACAAAGAAGTTCAGGAATCTCACTTGATTGCTGGAAAATGATAATGTAGTCGACGATGGCGCGCACTTGCCTAGACAAAACCTGTTCACTCTTTACTTTAAGACCCTGGAACGTAAAGGGCACAAGAAGGATCACGGGTGGGTTTTAGTCAGTAAGAGTCAGACACTCTCTTCCACTACGCCCAGAGCGGGAGAAGTCATTTGATGATTTCCAATCCAGGAAGCAAAAATGATCCCAAGGTTATCAAAAGACTTTAAATCTTTGAGAAAACGATCCGTCTGTTCGCCATTCATAGTTGGTGACGCAAGTTTTCCCTATGCAAGATGCATAGGGCAAACATGCGTCACCGACTCGCCTCGAAATCCTGTAGGGTACTTACCTTACAATCATGAAATTTCGCAAGAATATTTCATTGAATAGTACCAATCTGCAATCGACCTGTGGCCGTACCACAAAGTGCTAATGCTATCATGATTCAGTGTGAGGGAAAGGGATACTGCTATTCGTCTTGTGTAATTCCGTCTCTCTCTGACACAGGAATCACGATGGATTTAAGACGTCATGGTAGGGCTGCTGCTCGTCTTGAAAAATAACAAAAAGAAAAGCTATCAGAACTTACTGTTTTTTGCTTTTGAAGTCTGTCCCCTCGCGTTTTGCCCGTATATAATAAAAGGTAAATTGCTTTGTTCCTTATGATCTAGATTCTAGAGATTATAGTGGCTGAAATATTGTTTACCTTTGTAACGTGAAAAAAACTCCACTCGTGTGAAGTTTGGATTTGCCACCATCACGGACACTGGTTTCGTTAAAATCTGGCTTTACAGTTTGCCCGAAACCGTTCTGGGTTCATTGTTCTCCTAAAAATGCCATTTTCGCTTACTTAGTCCTTAAAATAAACACTAATATCTAACAATTCAAACACTTGGGCACCACATGGCTGTCATTACTTTGATATCTTGACGCATGTCCGTCTATCAGCGTCAGATAAGGCTGGATTGATATTTCAAAGTCGCTTTCAAAAACCAGCATGTACGAGGGCTGCCTTTTAAGTTGTGTCGTTTGAAATTAGTATAGACGATCTAATAAATTATTATTGTTTTTCGAAGAATTCTCCGCGATATTTTATACACTTTTGCATGCGTTCGAAGCAGTTTTTAAAACATTTATTCCACTCTGGAGTGTGGGTAGTCAAAATGGCTGATTTGTAAGCGTCAACAGCTTCTTCGGCTGAGCTGAAACGCTGACCAAGAAGACTTTGCTTAATTTGGGCGCACGACTTTGGTCAGTTTTCGCTCATCTTGGAAGACCCAGACAATTGACTGCTGCTTGGAATCTGGATCGTAAGCATATATCTAAGACTCATCACCTCTAACTATATCATAAATGTGTTATGACTCTCCTCGGTTGAATTATTGCAGTTTTGTGACACCATCAACACGGGCTGCTTGTTGGTCGTCGCTAAGCAAATGTGGTATCCAACGAGAGATCAACTTTGTTACGCCGAGTTCTTCGGGCAGGATTTTTTAGATAGTAGTCCCTGACATTCCCACGACTGCTCCTATTTCACGGTATGTCACATGACGATTTTCGACGATTAGATGCCGCACGGCGTCTATATTCTCTTGCGTCAAAGCCCTTTGTAACTATGTATTGCACTACAATATTTTTTGTAATATACAAAAAATATTGTAGTGCATATAAACAATAAGTTATTACTAATCACAGAGACAATCGAGTGCCTTATCGTTACTTATTGAACATCGCTTCAGTCTAGATGAATGATGAAGCACAGGCTATAAAGAACTAGGAATTTATAACTACTACCTATAAATAAGTATATCAAAACATTACTCTTGATTAAGATTCGTGACCCTCGTTAGCCATCACCAGGTACCAAATAAAAATTATAAACTATCTAATTTCTTTGGGCACAACTTGAACAGGAACCATTCCAAAATACCAGCCAATAAACGATTAACTCTGTTTCTTCGAAAGTCTTTTCAAATGAGCCATTCGTAAAAACAGAATATGCTGTTGAAGGAAAGGACATCCTTTACTGATCCACGTACGATTCTTTATAATACTTCGACTGATTAATAGTGATAAGACGCAAGTATTGTCTACCTACTACGTAATTAGTTCATCCAATCTAGTTGGCAAACTATATTGGGGTCGCCGGTCGGCTTCCAGTCAAACCAGTTTCAGCTGAATATCAATATTATACATGGAGCGACTGCTTAGCCGACCTCAGTAACTAGGTAACAGGATACCCTTTGGCAACCCGTAACGACTGTCAAAAATTAACAAATGAAAGAAAGAAACCTCGCAAAGTACATGAAAAGTTGTAGGCAGAAAATCAGTCTCTGCCACGTGTATTTCAGAAAAAAATATATTTAAATGTTGTACCTAGCTAGCAACTCTATCACGCGTCCTTGTGAAATCCTATGGTTAAAAAGATGGTCAAAAATAAATATCAACAGTCGTTCGCAGAACTCGTGCTTGGGGTTGGGGTTCTGATCAAAAAGGGCTTTCGGTCACGTTTTATCGCCGACTGTCGAAAAATTTGGGTGAGTGAGGTAAGAGTAAGTCACGTGGGGATTTTTATGGGACTTGAGCTCATTGTCGAGTTACATGGCACGCCATAGGACCTACAGCCCACAGAGCAGCTTCAGCGGCCTCTGATAGATACGACATCACTTGCCGTACAAACCATACGTGTCAGAGTGTTAGGCTTCGTTCTGATGCAAAGAAAAGAAAGAAATACATAAATTAATTTGGCACATACAGATACACATAATGTAGATACAAATAAAAGGAAACTTAAATATAAAACAATAACATTGTGTGACCCGCGGCTGCGCCAAATAGGTCCAGTTCGGCAAAATGCCAGACAACTAGGAGCTGCCTGACGCTGGTTTTCAACTGAACATAACGTCGAAAGCGATTATACATTTATGTATAACGCGATCTTCGCGAATCCCCAAGGCGTCCATTGTCTCGCGTAGGTTTTATTGCGATGATTGCTTTGTGGATTTTAAAGAGACTTAGACCCCTGAGTTTATTAAGGTGTTTCTTCTCAAGGTAGTTGGTTAAGAAACACCGGCCTCATTTAGCTTAAAATGACCAAAAAAGATTGAACATGTAAAAGTATTATGTTTAACTTTCTTACAAAAAAAAAAAACATTTATCATTATAGAAGCAGGTAGGTGTAGCTATTTTTGATGCTTACGTGATCATATAGCAATAGAATGTACAATATGGCCGGACACGAAACCTCAAAACAAAATGTATAAAGTTTGCTTTACCAAAAGTTAGAAATCTTCCTAGATTTCTAACATTTTATAAAGCAAACTTTATACATGTCACCTTAAGTGGCGAGGTTCTTGAAACTGTGGACTCGGCAGTTTTTTTGGGAATAACTGTTGATTCCAAACTACAATGGGGCCCACATATATCAAATTTATCGGGAAGGCTCAGCTCTGCCGCATACGCTGTCAGGAAAGTGAGACAGTATACTGACGTTGAGACAGATCGGTTAGTCTATTTTAGTTATTTCCATAGCGTTATGTCCTACGGTATTCTATTGTGGGGAAAAGCTGCTGATATACAAAATATATTTGTCCTACAAAAACGTGCTGTGCAAGCAATATATCAGCTAGGGCCTAGAGTTTCATTAAGAGAACTTTTTAAAGACATTGGAATTCTTACTAGCATCTCAATTCATTTTTGCAAAAATTCTGTACATATATTAGGCAAAATATACATTTATACTGTAAAACGAGCGACATCCACAACTTTAACACCAGAAACAAGCACAAGCTACATGCTCCTTCCCACCGACTTCGTAAGGTCCATGACTCATTTGTGGGGCTCGGCATCCGTTTTTACAATAAACTTCCACTTTCTTTTCTTGACCTGCCTTTTAACTGCGTTTAAAGCTAGAGTTAAATCTAACCTTTGTTTAAAGGCATTGGTGAAGCGTCAATGCCTTTTTCAATATAAAAAAAATAAAATAATAATATTTTAGGATTTGTCATATAATACGCATAATATGTTAGTATCTCAAATTAAATATTTTAGTTTCTCAATTGATGAACCCTCGCACCAATATTTGTTGCCGCAGCGCCCATGTACCCAAACTTTCTTGAGTTTTCTCGCCATGTGGCCGGTAGAGGGCGTTAGCGGACAGAGTCCTCTTCGTGTGACCGTGCGCAACGCTGTTTGTGCGGTCGCTCCGCCTTTCGAAAATTCCTTTTTTGGTGAAACCTTGATGATACTCGTAAAATAATTGGACCTGCATCTGTGCTTCATTGAGAACTTATAGTGCAGTGTTGATTTTTGGAGTTTTAACCATTGCACCGGTGGATTCAACAAGATTTTGCTCGCCGGCCGGCAGCCTATACCTACAAGACCATCAAGCGCGCATGAACGTGGTATCTTCCCGTTACCCTGGGTCTGAGTGAGATCTCTGGATTGCCAAGGTACGTGGGCATGTTTTGCTGCTAATAAGTCTTTTGGTATTGGTTTCTCGCGGATTCATCAAAGGGGAAATTAATTTATTTGAGGTCCGCCATTACACTTTTTAACATAGGTTTGTAATTCAAATTCTCTCACAACCTACCCAAAGGTGCAGGCTATTTACACGCCTCACCAGGCATACTATTCTATTAATGACTATTTAGATGATAAGAATAGGTAGTTGGTCGCTGTGTTGAACGCAAGACTCTCTTATTTAATTAGATCATGTTCTTTCTCTATAAATTAGCTTATGACGGGTTATATGAGTTCATATAATATTGTTTTTTTTTTTTTTTGATACTATGTAGGTCAATCTGTTTTTACTTTATTGACTCAATCTACTCTTTAAATGTTTTATAGTGAATTGTTTTTATGATTTCCATATTGGATAGTTATTATTTTTTTCTACCTTTGTCATGTATTAATGACTATGCATACTATTGTATAAATTAAAGTTCTTAAAACGCAATAGCCAAATGTGTTGCTGGGGAGTTTGTTGCGCCACTTCTTCTTCCCAGCTAAAACACTAGGAAGTGGTGACGGGTGAGCGTTTTGGGGGACTATCTTTATGTTAAAGACGTTCAAAAAGTGCTGTCTCTCAGCCTAGTTTGAATAAATTACTTTTGATTTTGACTTTGAACTAAAAACTTATAATAAAACTTTGTCCGCGCATCTACGAGTAGCAGCGTCGGCCGACCGGCGCCGCTAGTGGTGGTCAGCCACCACTTTTCATGGCTTACCCACAAATGTTGTAATTTGAAAACATTTCAGAATCAGAATCATTTATTTGCAAGCAATGTAGGTACAATTTTAAGATGGGACAGAGTTGGTGATTCCGCTACATTCTGCCTTTCGGCATGCAACATCATTATTTTTGGAAGTTACAATACAACAAATATAATCTCAAGTTCTCAAAATTCGTATAAATATGTCAGTTATCAAATGAATAGTCAGTTATAAATCAATAAGTTAACCTAGAAATTACAAGTAATTATTATCATATCAAATGCCAAAAAAGGAAGAGAGGAGGAAGGAGGGAGAGGTTAGGAAGTTGGAGAGATTATCTGGTGAGGGTCGGTATAATCAGTCATGTAATTCAAATAATATATCGCATACATTTTACCCTCGCGTATTAAATTATACAAATACACAGTTTCCCCCCGAAGAAATGTCTTTGTTA
This sequence comes from Hecatera dysodea, assembly GCA_905332915.2. Lineage (NCBI taxonomy): Eukaryota > Metazoa > Arthropoda > Insecta > Lepidoptera > Noctuidae > Hecatera > Hecatera dysodea. The sequence goes on from HG995286.1 coordinate 2,929,984, forward strand.
GAGAAAGGTTTAAAATATAATATTAAACCCCGACTTTCCCAGGAATCTCTTCAAACTTTGGTGGTGGACACCGAGATAGCTTGTTTCAAAGGGAAACAGGATGATGTCGTTAAGCAACAAGTGGCAACTCACATTAAGAGAGTTTTCACATCCCCTCCCAATCAAAATTTAACCGAAATTCATCTTTATCGGTCAATTCAGCACCGTATTAGTCAAAATGATTTAATATTAACAAAGGCTGATAAGGGAAATTCTGTCGTCATTTTGGAAAAATCTACCTATACCCAAAAAGTTAACGACATCATCCTGGGGGAGGATTTTGAACGTCTTGGTGCGGATCCTACAAGGAGGTTTGCCCTCGAAATAAAGGATGCCATTAAAAACACGTCATTCATATCAAAAGACCAATTAAAAAACCTTGTTCCTATGAATCCGAGGGCTCCTCTTTTGTATGGTTTACCCAAGACCCATAAAGATAACATGCCTGTTCGTCCAGTTGTTTCTTACATTGGTGCCCCAGCGTACAATTTAGCTAAGCGTCTCAATACTTTGTTGAGAAGTAGGTCTTCTTTTAGTCCCAAATATAGTTTAAAGAACAGTTTAGATCTAATTGAAAAAGTAAAAAATATCCAAATTCCTTCCAATGCAAAGTTGTTATCCTTAGACGTTGACAGCTTATTCACAAATGTTCCAATCGATGATTGTCTACGTATTCTGGGTTTCCAATTTGAGAAGCAACGGTTGCATCCTGGGGAAATTGCGGATTTACTTAACCTCACTAGTATTTGCATGGAACAAAATTATTTCAGATTTAATAACCAATATTTTATTCAAAAGGAAGGGTTGGCTATGGGGTCGCCTTTAAGTCCACTAATGGCGGAGGTTTTTATGGATAACTTTGAATGTAAACATATAGTGAACGAACCTAATATTCTGTTTTATTATAGATATGTAGGTGACATAGTTATCTGCTGGAATGGTACCGTTCGACAAATAGACCTTTTTGTAAAAAAACTTAATAAAACTCACCCTAAAATTAAATTTAAATTAGAACTAGAGTCCCAGAACTCCCTTAACTTTTTAGATTTGACTATCACAAAACTCAATAGTAACTTGGATTTCCAAATTTATCGAAAGCCGACGCACACTGACACAACAATACCAGCCTCTTCTTGTCACCCTCTTCAACATAAATTAGCCGCCTTCCGCAGCTACATTCATAGATTATTTGCCCTCCCCCTTTCAGCAGATAATTATGTAAAAGAACTTAATATTATTTACCAAATCGCTATTTCTAACGGTTACTCAAAGTCAATGGTAGACAGTTTAATTAGTAAAAAGCAGAAAGAAAGGGTTCGTTCACTATTATATGCATGTCCGCGTACTAATATTAATAGATATGTGGCCAGTCTGACCTATATGGGCCCCATTTCAGATAGAATTAGTAATTTACTTAGAAAAAACAACGTTTATGTAGCGTTCAGAACGGACCAGAATATACGCCGTGTTTGTAACGGGAAAGATATTTTAGAAAATAGTAAAAAGTCTGGGGTGTATAGGCTGGTCTGTGATGAATGCAACGGGGTATATGTGGGTCAGACGGGCCGTAACTTTGACATAAGGTATGGGGAACATGTTGCCGCGTATAGAAATGGCCATTCGGACAAATCGAATTTCGCGAAACATTTAATTGATACCGGCCATTCATTGCGCGACAACAATAGTTTTAATATACTACATGTTTGTGATAAGGGTTTCCGGCTGTGTGTTTTGGAACAATTAGAGATTTTGAAACATAGTAATAATAATAATTTTGCACTGTTGAATGACCAGACGAATTTGGTTTCTTCCCCTTTACTGCGTATGTTTGTGGGTAGTTGTACACAAATAACTAACGGTGGCAGTGTATAAAAGGGGGGTGCCTTGTACTAATTTCTCAGTCGCAACTCAACGGTCAGCGAGTCAACACGTCCCCTGAGGATGCCTCGTGGAGAGGCGAAACACGTGTCGGTAATGGTGTTGGGTTTTGCATTGCCTTCCTGCATGTGCTTAAAATCCTTGCATTTGCCCAGTAATCTTGCATGTGCATAATATAGCGGGCGGGAGGGAGGTGCATACCTGCAACCCACTAATATTCGCGGAAATTAAAACTAGATATATTGTTTTCATTTTCAAATTTTAAATGGATTTCCGCAAAGTAACGCCTGACTCAATCAATTATGCCAAAAAATAAAATAATTAAAGTACAATTATAAATCTTTATCATTCAAGAAGTCATTAACAGAATAGTAACATTTATGCAATAGTAATTTAGTCAACTTATTTTTAAATATGCGTATGGGGTGATCTTTTAAACTGTGCGGAATTTTATTATATATGATAGGGCCCATTGACATTATACTCTTTCTTAATAATGCTGTTTTGTATTTTCCTGTATGTAACAATTTATTATATTGTAGTCTCATAGGACCTGAGCGTAATCTAATGTTAACTAGAGCCGAAAATAAATTTAAATTCGACCTAACAAAAATGGACACTTCCAATATGTAAAGACACGGGAAGGTTAGTATTTTCAGCGACTTAAACACAGGCTCACAGCTATCAGTAGTTTTTAAATTTGACATTGATCTTATGCATCGTTTTTGGGCTTTGAAAATATCCTCGCTCTCACTACAGTTGCCCCAGAAAATCACTCCGAAACTCAATGTTGATGCAACCAAACCATGGTACGCTGTTAGAAGTGTGGTCTTGCTTACTTTGTGCGATAAGATGTGCAGTACATAAGCTATTTTACTCAGCTTTCTACAGACATCCTCAGAATGAGGTTTCCAAGTCAGATTGCTGTCAATTATAATTCCCAGGAATGTTGCTGTATTTGTTGAGTCAACTTTTTGGCCATTATAGCTGACAGTTATATTAGCGGGACTAATCTGTTGGTAAAAATGCATTACCTTCGTTTTTTGCAAATTTATTATCAAGTTATTTATGCTAAGCCAATTAATAATACTCTTTAATGTGTTATTAATCTCACTCTCATATTTTTTTTAAATCCTTACCTTTTATTATCACAGTACTGTCGTCAGCAAACAGCACCATAGGATGATGTATTTGACGGGGCAAATCATTAATATATAAGAGACAAAGGTGGCCCCAGAACGCTACCTTGTGGTACGCCGTGTTTAACCTCTCTACAATCCGACATATATTTATGTTCACGTTTAGTTTCAAATTCAAAACTTATGCCCCCAAAATATATATTTACACTTCTTTTTGAACGCTTCATTTCGGAGAAAAACAATAAAACCGTAAAACTTACTATGCGGTCAATAAATAATATGCAAATATTAATATATAAACTCTTCATTTCTGTTCTTCTGAACGCGGTTTCTCTAATAGGCTCGGCTGGTAATGGATTCTCAAGAGTAATGTGGCTACCTCAATCATTAAAACAACTGTAGACATTACGTTTACGTTATGTGAAGACCAATCAACGTATAGTTAGTAAATCAAAGGCGCAAAGTAACCAAACATGTATTGTCCTTTTTAGCATGGTTAATAATGGTCGAATTCGCAAAATCGCAACAAAAACTGACCGATAGTCGTTAAACAGTTATCGTAAATGAGAACCGACCATCATTACCATCTCGTACCCTTGACATCAGCAAAATCATCGAATATTCATCGATGGAGCCATAACTGTAAAAAAATTGAATTTGAAAGGCGTAAAAGGCACTTTGGAAGTGCGACAACATGAGAAAATATGCGCTGGTCTGCTCGCTGGAAAAAACTTCCCATCTTTCGTTAGTTATATTGTGTTCTATCTATAGGTATTATAAAGAGATATTACAAAGAGATAGGTGTGGATATTATAAAGAGGAAAGATTTGTATTTTTGTATGTAACATGTAAACTCAAAAACTACTGGACCGATTTCAAAAATTCTTTCACCACTAGAAAGCTACATTCACCCTAAGTAACATAGGCTATATTTTATTGCCGTATTCCTACGGAAACGGGAACTTCGCGGGTTAAATAACGTATATGTGCAGTATGTTTGTTGTTAGAGGAAGATATAGAGAACTGCCAATAACTTAAGGAGGGCTCGGTATATTGAAGACTCGGCTACCGTAGTGTCAAGTCAAAACTCGAGGCACCATTTTCAAGAAAAGTAGAACATCAAGATTATCAACCGAAGCCCAGTACCTACATGTTTCACATCAGTACATAACTGATTATGCATATTTCATTTATGAATACTGCGACGGCATCTCATGACCTTTTCGTCAATGCCTTTTTCAATATAAAAAAAATAAAATAATAATATTTTAGGATTTGTCATATAATACGCATAATATGTTAGTATCTCAAATTAAATATTTTAGTTTCTCAATTGATGAACCCTCGCACCAATATTTGTTGCCGCAGCGCCCATGTACCCAAACTTTCTTGAGTTTTCTCGCCATGTGGCCGGTAGAGGGCGTTAGCGGACAGAGTCCTCTTCGTGTGACCGTGCGCAACGCTGTTTGTGCGGTCGCTCCGCCTTTCGAAAATTCCTTTTTTGGTGAAACCTTGATGATACTCGTAAAATAATTGGACCTGCATCTGTGCTTCATTGAGAACTTATAGTGCAGTGTTGATTTTTGGAGTTTTAACCATTGCACCGGTGGATTCAACAAGATTTTGCTCGCCGGCCGGCAGCCTATACCTACAAGACCATCAAGCGCGCATGAACGTGGTATCTTCCCGTTACCCTGGGTCTGAGTGAGATCTCTGGATTGCCAAGGTACGTGGGCATGTTTTGCTGCTAATAAGTCTTTTGGTATTGGTTTCTCGCGGATTCATCAAAGGGGAAATTAATTTATTTGAGGTCCGCCATTACACTTTTTAACATAGGTTTGTAATTCAAATTCTCTCACAACCTACCCAAAGGTGCAGGCTATTTACACGCCTCACCAGGCATACTATTCTATTAATGACTATTTAGATGATAAGAATAGGTAGTTGGTCGCTGTGTTGAACGCAAGACTCTCTTATTTAATTAGATCATGTTCTTTCTCTATAAATTAGCTTATGACGGGTTATATGAGTTCATATAATATTGTTTTTTTTTTTTTTTTGATACTATGTAGGTCAATCTGTTTTTACTTTATTGACTCAATCTACTCTTTAAATGTTTTATAGTGAATTGTTTTTATGATTTCCATATTGGATAGTTATTATTTTTTTCTACCTTTGTCATGTATTAATGACTATGCATACTATTGTATAAATTAAAGTTCTTAAAACGCAATAGCCAAATGTGTTGCTGGGGAGTTTGTTGCGCCACTTCTTCTTCCCAGCTAAAACACTAGGAAGTGGTGACGGGTGAGCGTTTTGGGGGACTATCTTTATGTTAAAGACGTTCAAAAAGTGCTGTCTCTCAGCCTAGTTTGAATAAATTACTTTTGATTTTGACTTTGAACTAAAAACTTATAATAAAACTTTGTCCGCGCATCTACGAGTAGCAGCGTCGGCCGACCGGCGCCGCTAGTGGTGGTCAGCCACCACTTTTCATGGCTTACCCACAAATGTTGTAATTTGAAAACATTTCAGAATCAGAATCATTTATTTGCAAGCAATGTAGGTACAATTTTAAGATGGGACAGAGTTGGTGATTCCGCTACATTCTGCCTTTCGGCATGCAACATCATTATTTTTGGAAGTTACAATACAACAAATATAACCTCAAGTTCTCAAAATTCGTATAAATATGTCAGTTATCAAATGAATAGTCAGTTATAAATCAATAAGTTAACCTAGAAATTACAAGTAATTATTATCATATCAAATGCCAAAAAATAAAATAATTAAAGTACAATTATAAATCTTTATCATTCAAGAAGTCATTAACAGAATAGTAACATTTATGCAATAGTAATTTAGTCAACTTATTTTTAAATATGCGTATGGGGTGATCTTTTAAACTGTGCGGAATTTTATTATATATGATAGGGCCCATTGACATTATACTCTTTCTTAATAATGCTGTTTTGTATTTTCCTGTATGTAACAATTTATTATATTGTAGTCTCATAGGACCTGAGCGTAATCTAATGTTAACTAGAGCCGAAAATAAATTTAAATTCGACCTAACAAAAATGGACACTTCCAATATGTAAAGACACGGGAAGGTTAGTATTTTCAGCGACTTAAACACAGGCTCACAGCTATCAGTAGTTTTTAAATTTGACATTGATCTTATGCATCGTTTTTGGGCTTTGAAAATATCCTCGCTCTCACTACAGTTGCCCCAGAAAATCACTCCGAAACTCAATGTTGATGCAACCAAACCATGGTACGCTGTTAGAAGTGTGGTCTTGCTTACTTTGTGCGATAAGATGTGCAGTACATAAGCTATTTTACTCAGCTTTCTACAGACATCCTCAGAATGAGGTTTCCAAGTCAGATTGCTGTCAATTATAATTCCCAGGAATGTTGCTGTATTTGTTGAGTCAACTTTTTGGCCATTATAGCTGACAGTTATATTAGCGGGACTAATCTGTTGGTAAAAATGCATTACCTTCGTTTTTTGCAAATTTATTATCAAGTTATTTATGCTAAGCCAATTAATAATACTCTTTAATGTGTTATTAATCTCACTCTCATATTTTTTTTAAATCCTTACCTTTTATTATCACAGTACTGTCGTCAGCAAACAGCACCATAGGATGATGTATTTGACGGGGCAAATCATTAATATATAAGAGACAAAGGTGGCCCCAGAACGCTACCTTGTGGTACGCCGTGTTTAACCTCTCTACAATCCGACATATATTTATGTTCACGTTTAGTTTCAAATTCAAAACTTATGCCCCCAAAATATATATTTACACTTCTTTTTGAACGCTTCATTTCGGAGAAAAACAATAAAACCGTAAAACTTACTATGCGGTCAATAAATAATATGCAAATATTAATATATAAACTCTTCATTTCTGTTCTTCTGAACGCGGTTTCTCTAATAGGCTCGGCTGGTAATGGATTCTCAAGAGTAATGTGGCTACCTCAATCATTAAAACAACTGTAGACATTACGTTTACGTTATGTGAAGACCAATCAACGTATAGTTAGTAAATCAAAGGCGCAAAGTAACCAAACATGTATTGTCCTTTTTAGCATGGTTAATAATGGTCGAATTCGCAAAATCGCAACAAAAACTGACCGATAGTCGTTAAACAGTTATCGTAAATGAGAACCGACCATCATTACCATCTCGTACCCTTGACATCAGCAAAATCATCGAATATTCATCGATGGAGCCATAACTGTAAAAAAATTGAATTTGAAAGGCGTAAAAGGCACTTTGGAAGTGCGACAACATGAGAAAATATGCGCTGGTCTGCTCGCTGGAAAAAACTTCCCATCTTTCGTTAGTTATATTGTGTTCTATCTATAGGTATTATAAAGAGATATTACAAAGAGATAGGTGTGGATATTATAAAGAGGAAAGATTTGTATTTTTGTATGTAACATGTAAACTCAAAAACTACTGGACCGATTTCAAAAATTCTTTCACCACTAGAAAGCTACATTCACCCTAAGTAACATAGGCTATATTTTATTGCCGTATTCCTACGGAAACGGGAACTTCGCGGGTTAAATAACGTATATGTGCAGTATGTTTGTTGTTAGAGGAAGATATAGAGAACTGCCAATAACTTAAGGAGGGCTCGGTATATTGAAGACTCGGCTACCGTAGTGTCAAGTCAAAACTCGAGGCACCATTTTCAAGAAAAGTAGAACATCAAGATTATCAACCGAAGCCCAGTACCTACATGTTTCACATCAGTACATAACTGATTATGCATATTTCATTTATGAATACTGCGACGGCATCTCATGACCTTTTCGTCAATGCCTTTTTCAATATAAAAAAAATAAAATAATAATATTTTAGGATTTGTCATATAATACGCATAATATGTTAGTATCTCAAATTAAATATTTTAGTTTCTCAATTGATGAACCCTCGCACCAATATTTGTTGCCGCAGCGCCCATGTACCCAAACTTTCTTGAGTTTTCTCGCCATGTGGCCGGTAGAGGGCGTTAGCGGACAGAGTCCTCTTCGTGTGACCGTGCGCAACGCTGTTTGTGCGGTCGCTCCGCCTTTCGAAAATTCCTTTTTTGGTGAAACCTTGATGATACTCGTAAAATAATTGGACCTGCATCTGTGCTTCATTGAGAACTTATAGTGCAGTGTTGATTTTTGGAGTTTTAACCATTGCACCGGTGGATTCAACAAGATTTTGCTCGCCGGCCGGCAGCCTATACCTACAAGACCATCAAGCGCGCATGAACGTGGTATCTTCCCGTTACCCTGGGTCTGAGTGAGATCTCTGGATTGCCAAGGTACGTGGGCATGTTTTGCTGCTAATAAGTCTTTTGGTATTGGTTTCTCGCGGATTCATCAAAGGGGAAATTAATTTATTTGAGGTCCGCCATTACACTTTTTAACATAGGTTTGTAATTCAAATTCTCTCACAACCTACCCAAAGGTGCAGGCTATTTACACGCCTCACCAGGCATACTATTCTATTAATGACTATTTAGATGATAAGAATAGGTAGTTGGTCGCTGTGTTGAACGCAAGACTCTCTTATTTAATTAGATCATGTTCTTTCTCTATAAATTAGCTTATGACGGGTTTTATGAGTTCATATAATATTGTTTTTTTTTTTTTTTTTGATACTATGTAGGTCAATCTGTTTTTACTTTATTGACTCAATCTACTCTTTAAATGTTTTATAGTGAATTGTTTTTATGATTTCCATATTGGATAGTTATTATTTTTTTCTACCTTTGTCATGTATTAATGACTATGCATACTATTGTATAAATTAAAGTTCTTAAAACGCAATAGCCAAATGTGTTGCTGGGGAGTTTGTTGCGCCACTTCTTCTTCCCAGCTAAAACACTAGGAAGTGGTGACGGGTGAGCGTTTTGGGGGACTATCTTTATGTTAAAGACGTTCAAAAAGTGCTGTCTCTCAGCCTAGTTTGAATAAATTACTTTTGATTTTGACTTTGAACTAAAAACTTATAATAAAACTTTGTCCGCGCATCTACGAGTAGCAGCGTCGGCCGACCGGCGCCGCTAGTGGTGGTCAGCCACCACTTTTCATGGCTTACCCACAAATGTTGTAATTTGAAAACATTTCAGAATCAGAATCATTTATTTGCAAGCAATGTAGGTACAATTTTAAGATGGGACAGAGTTGGTGATTCCGCTACATTCTGCCTTTCGGCATGCAACATCATTATTTTTGGAAGTTACAATACAACAAATATAATCTCAAGTTCTCAAAATTCGTATAAATATGTCAGTTATCAAATGAATAGTCAGTTATAAATCAATAAGTTAACCTAGAAATTACAAGTAATTATTATCATATCAAATGCCAAAAAATAAAATAATTAAAGTACAATTATAAATCTTTATCATTCAAGAAGTCATTAACAGAATAGTAACATTTATGCAATAGTAATTTAGTCAACTTATTTTTAAATATGCGTATGGGGTGATCTTTTAAACTGTGCGGAATTTTATTATATATGATAGGGCCCATTGACATTATACTCTTTCTTAATAATGCTGTTTTGTATTTTCCTGTATGTAACAATTTATTATATTGTAGTCTCATAGGACCTGAGCGTAATCTAATGTTAACTAGAGCCGAAAATAAATTTAAATTCGACCTAACAAAAATGGACACTTCCAATATGTAAAGACACGGGAAGGTTAGTATTTTCAGCGACTTAAACACAGGCTCACAGCTATCAGTAGTTTTTAAATTTGACATTGATCTTATGCATCGTTTTTGGGCTTTGAAAATATCCTCGCTCTCACTACAGTTGCCCCAGAAAATCACTCCGAAACTCAATGTTGATGCAACCAAACCATGGTACGCTGTTAGAAGTGTGGTCTTGCTTACTTTGTGCGATAAGATGTGCAGTACATAAGCTATTTTACTCAGCTTTCTACAGACATCCTCAGAATGAGGTTTCCAAGTCAGATTGCTGTCAATTATAATTCCCAGGAATGTTGCTGTATTTGTTGAGTCAACTTTTTGGCCATTATAGCTGACAGTTATATTAGCGGGACTAATCTGTTGGTAAAAATGCATTACCTTCGTTTTTTGCAAATTTATTATCAAGTTATTTATGCTAAGCCAATTAATAATACTCTTTAATGTGTTATTAATCTCACTCTCATATTTTTTTTAAATCCTTACCTTTTATTATCACAGTACTGTCGTCAGCAAACAGCACCATAGGATGATGTATTTGACGGGGCAAATCATTAATATATAAGAGACAAAGGTGGCCCCAGAACGCTACCTTGTGGTACGCCGTGTTTAACCTCTCTACAATCCGACATATATTTATGTTCACGTTTAGTTTCAAATTCAAAACTTATGCCCCCAAAATATATATTTACACTTCTTTTTGAACGCTTCATTTCGGAGAAAAACAATAAAACCGTAAAACTTACTATGCGGTCAATAAATAATATGCAAATATTAATATATAAACTCTTCATTTCTGTTCTTCTGAACGCGGTTTCTCTAATAGGCTCGGCTGGTAATGGATTCTCAAGAGTAATGTGGCTACCTCAATCATTAAAACAACTGTAGACATTACGTTTACGTTATGTGAAGACCAATCAACGTATAGTTAGTAAATCAAAGGCGCAAAGTAACCAAACATGTATTGTCCTTTTTAGCATGGTTAATAATGGTCGAATTCGCAAAATCGCAACAAAAACTGACCGATAGTCGTTAAACAGTTATCGTAAATGAGAACCGACCATCATTACCATCTCGTACCCTTGACATCAGCAAAATCATCGAATATTCATCGATGGAGCCATAACTGTAAAAAAATTGAATTTGAAAGGCGTAAAAGGCACTTTGGAAGTGCGACAACATGAGAAAATATGCGCTGGTCTGCTCGCTGGAAAAAACTTCCCATCTTTCGTTAGTTATATTGTGTTCTATCTATAGGTATTATAAAGAGATATTACAAAGAGATAGGTGTGGATATTATAAAGAGGAAAGATTTGTATTTTTGTATGTAACATGTAAACTCAAAAACTACTGGACCGATTTCAAAAATTCTTTCACCACTAGAAAGCTACATTCACCCTAAGTAACATAGGCTATATTTTATTGCCGTATTCCTACGGAAACGGGAACTTCGCGGGTTAAATAACGTATATGTGCAGTATGTTTGTTGTTAGAGGAAGATATAGAGAACTGCCAATAACTTAAGGAGGGCTCGGTATATTGAAGACTCGGCTACCGTAGTGTCAAGTCAAAACTCGAGGCACCATTTTCAAGAAAAGTAGAACATCAAGATTATCAACCGAAGCCCAGTACCTACATGTTTCACATCAGTACATAACTGATTATGCATATTTCATTTATGAATACTGCGACGGCATCTCATGACCTTTTCACCTACACTTTGGTACCATACTTATGCACAGGTGGTTTCATCACATTTTTTTTGGTTTCAAAAATTTCCACCGGTGAAAATACCAATGATTACCTTTTTTTGTTTTGTTTTCGCGGGGAAACGTTCAAAAGGCGCCTGGACTATTGGGGTATAAGATCAGGGAGTGTGGGATTTTTACCTCATTAAAACCACCCTGGTGATCACCATCAGCACATGGAAGAGGCCCCGGTACCTCTTAAAAGACCACTCCGGAACCCCCCACCAGTGACTACCTAGTGAATTATCATCAGCTTGAGTCAGTTTTGTCTCATGTGCATGTATGTACGCTCTAAAGAGTTGGCTACCTAAATATTACCCTTTCAGTAAGTTCCTCATCCTTCAGAAACTTAAAGATATTATGATAGACTCGACATAATATCCAGAGCAAATCAATTTCACAGTAAAGTCATTAAAAATTTACATTAACCAAAATCAAAATCAAAAGTCATTTATTCAAACTAGGCAGAGAGACCGCACTTTTTGAACGTCAAATTTTACATAGTTAAAGACAGTCCCCCAAAAACCGTTTTCATTGTGCCGGTACTTACGAATTTTGTTTTTACCGTGCAGTGGGACAATACAGGCAAGTACCTAGCTCAAATTCTCGAGTAACGTAATGTCCATTTGTCCGCACTTGTGGCACAATAGCTTGTATATTAAAACAAACGAACATTTTTGTTTCTTCCCTTCCAAATCAGTTTCGCAATCTGCCTTATTATCTTAACTACAAATATTATAATCCCGAAAGTTTGTATGTTTGCTACTGTTTCACGCAAAAACCACTGAATGGAACTTGATCTTTCTTGAATAATCTGGTAAGTTAGGTTAGATTAGAACCTATTGAAATTGATAAGTTTTGAGTAGTATCGTAATTTAAATCCTGAATAAAGTGGTGTTCTTTTTGAAAAATTATAGGTATCTGGCCTACCCTTACTCTGGCACCAATGCAAGCCTATGCTCAACGTAAGCATTAGTAATTTAGTACCTACGCCTCTCAATAGGCATTTTTTTTTAATTTCGTCCGGGCTCGCGAAATTGCTTGATTCACATACCTATATAATTATAATGTTTGTAACTGTTCTATCTATAACCTTATAGCCTCTTATTTTGAATTTGTGAAAAAGGAAAGACGATAATAATTTAGATTCGAAGATATTATTATACTTAGTTGCCTGAATCATTAAGATTTTAAGAAATAGCTTTCTTTATGTTTTAACAATTTATTTATTATTGAATGAAGCATCTGGAGTCGTCCTCGACAGCCGATGCGATTTTGAGGCGCACATTCAGCGGCTGGCACAGGCAACACTCATCGCATTGCAGCTGCACGTGGCCGGCTTTTACTCTATTTAGGAATTAGCAATTTAGTTACTCCTGGCCGAGGCTAGTGGAAATCGTTAAGTCCGTGGCCATGTACGGAGCCTAACATAACAGCTCACAATGCCACGATATTGTGAAGACCGCAGAGAGTGATGGCTGTTAGAGTGATAAGGAGTTACCGCACGATCTACTCCGAGGCAGCAATGCTCCTGCCTGGATCACAGGAGATCTATATGAAAACTCTATGTCACTGGCAAGACTAAGAAAGGAGTGGGTGTCAGTGAGTGGACATGAATCACCAGCCACAGGACTCAAATTGCCTCCGGCTCACCGACAAGCCCTGCTCCAGTTTGCTCGCGCTCACTTCGATTGGGATATGGAGCATGATGTCCAATGCGATATGGGCAGTGATTTCTATGGAAGCCAAAACGGAGCTGATATTCGTACCTGGTGGAGGTTGAGGATGGGGGCTAACCGCAGAAAGATACATCATTCTGCTAGGCCATGTGCTCTCCTACGCCGGAAGATTTCCTGCTAATGCAGGATAATACCAGCTGCGGTGACTAGACATTACCTGGAAGTAATCGGGATTCTAACAGACACTAGACTGGCCTGACTTGAATCCAATTGAACATATTTGAGAGACGAGCTGAAAAGCCGGGTACGAGGAAAATGTTCAACTCTGGCGTCTATAGAAGACCTGAAAACTGCTTCAGTCGAAGAGCGGCAGGATTCCACCAGGAAACACATTCGACCAATAAAAAACCGTTTACAGTAACGCAAGCAAGTACGTAGGTATTAACTGACACCAGAGAGAATGATGTGACATACAGCAGTAGGTACTCTGAAAATGACGCAGTTCACGCAGTTGTAAAAACCGATTCCGAAAATAACAACAATGTGTCCAAATAAGATCTTTAAGGGAAGGTTCATATCTGACGGAACATGCGTCGCGTATTATCGGTCGCGTAACGCCAGAACAGACAAATATATAGAAAAACACTTGACCGTTCACACTCAACCGATGATACGTTAGTGCGTCGAGTGTGAACGGTCAAGTGTTTTAAGCTATTGCATAGCTTCTATCGCGGGCCTTGAGCGTGGCAACTGAATCCAGAAATTCCGTAACGAAAATAACCTAACACCGCTACGTCAAGCGATTAAGCCCCGCCTTTTTAAAATGGTCGCTTCGTTACTGAGCTATTATGTCGCCGTCACCGAGCCGACCCGAACGTCTGCGTTCGGAAACAATCGGTGGGAAAAAGTTAAGTGAAACGTATGTGATTTACATTAGTACAGTAACCCAGGTGAACGAATCGAGACCATATCACAATGACGCAGAGTAGGGGGAGTCCGGGAGAGTTTACCCGCCTTCCACTAAAATGCTCATAAATATTTATAAACTTACAAATCGCTATTTTTTGTAAATTGTATCTGAAGCTACATTATTTAGCTATATTTTCTTCTATGAAAGTTTCATACATCATTATAAGTTTAAGAGTAATTAACAATTTTTACTAAAGTGACATTCGGCTAATATCTCCCGCCTGGGTGGGAGACTTGACCCCCCAAGTAGGGAGCCTTTACCCGGGTTTAAAAATAAGCAAAATAATCACTACAAACTATAATTCTATAAAGAAATATAATCATAAAAATATGGCACGTGTACGTAAATGAGAACACGAGAAAGATACTTTCTATATCTTTGAGATACATAAGTGATGAATTAACTAGTATCGCATATATTTCTTAACATAGTTACTTTTACAATAGTAGGGATATATTTAGAAACATATAATTAGGAACTCGTACAACCAACAGTAATACTATAATAAAAACTTTATAACTTTGGGACACTCTTGTTTCATCACAGCTTCAAAAAAAATCAGCAACTTTTTTCTATTAAAGATGGTTGATCTGGATAAACTGGTTGCTTCTGGGGTCCTCAAACTTAGTTCAGGGTTTCTTGTCATGAATCCTCTTAACCAATCTTTCCCTGCGCAGTTATTGGAAGTCCAAAAATCTGGAACCTTTTTAGAATTGATTGTTGCATATTCATATGCCAGCTTCATAGCTGCCTGTCTAGTCCAGCCATAATTTATTTTTCTGCAAGTTAGAACATAGTCAACAAGTGCTTTCTCTTCCTCGATCGTAAATATCAAAGATGTTTTAAACTGGCTTCCTTGTTCACTTATTTTAGTCAATTCGGACCTGTCTCTTAAATAATTTCGTAAAGTAGGTATTTCGATCAATTCCATATTCCAAAGCAACACCTCTAATAGATTTTCTTTTATCAATGTCACATATTACTATAGCATTTCTTATTACTGAAAGATGTAAATTGATCCTGTTTCTTGATGTTTCTTTTTTATTTTTGAATGGCATATTGGATGATTATCTGCAATAAAATAAAAATAAAATATTATTGCGGGAGAAACGACGGGAGAGATTACCCTGGGTAAAGTCTCCTCCCAACGCCAGGGTAATGTCTCCCACCCCAAGCCAAGCTGTCCGTTTTTACATTTTTATAAAAAACTATAACACATTAGTAAAAACTGTCTACCGTAAATGTTACTAGGATAATTACATTTACGATGTAGGTATATAAATGACATGCTGGAATCGATTCACAGTAAAAAACTGAAATCAAATATCGAAAATTGAAAAAAATTAATTACCGGGCTCGAAAATGTGTTTTCACTTGTCACTCCTAAACCAAACTGCCAATCGCAACAGCAACGCGTTAACGAGGTGGGACGCGCCTATGGAGTCTAAGAAGTGAGGCAACGTCGCAATATTTAGTTCCACAAAAATTCTACGAGCTGGCTATTGGCTCCCACCTGCTAAACTCTCCCGGACTCCCCTACTAAATATATAATTGCATAAGTTGATAAAAAATGCTATGCAATAGCTTTACCGCGGCAGTCCCCGAGTGCCACATGTATTTTTTTTTCTATACATTTGTCTGCTCTGGCGTTACGCGACCGATAATACGCGACGCATGTTCCGTCAGATATGAACCTTCCCTAACGGTAAACGGTTACAATGTAACAAAGATGATCCACATAATTTCCTCAAGCCAAGCCATCGTATCGAAAACATCGTAACGACTTAAATCTGTCTTCTTCAAGGTTTTAACAACCTACCAATAATCTTAACTAGATAGGTACCTATCGATACAGAGAGCACGCTTAGAGAACGCCCAATATAATTATTATGGCGAGCGGCAAATAGGCAAACGAAGAAAGTTTCTCCCATTATGGCTCATATGACAACTCTATCGGAGTATTAAACTGTCTATAAAGCTTGACATAATTATTGAAGTTTTCAGACTCCGAGATGAGCAAGCAAATGTGAAACTTAGTAAGGCTTAGGGTTAAGGCTTGAAAAAACTTAGGTATGTATGAGAACGAAAACTTCAATTTATAACGTCAGTTAGACAATGAAAGGGCCTAATGAAAGATATTTTTTTGCAAAATACTAGGTAATTAATATATATTACAGTATCTAATAATGACTTGACAACAAAAAAATAAACAACTGTATTGTTTCATTGAATTTTTAGGTAGGTACCTACCTACATATAATCATAGTCATAGTAGAAACAAAACAGATATCGAACTGAAATCGATAAAATTACTGTTTTTCTGACTATTTTTAGCCTTAAACAAAAGGTTCAATACATTTTTAACAATTTAGTAAGTATTTGGACTCGATGCATATTTGAATTCAATTTTTGTAATCACAAACAAGAACTGATATATTTTATAAATGCTTCGAATTACGTTTTGTATGGCATGGAACGCTTTTGATTTATTCGACACAGTGTTGCTACCAAATAAATAAAATGGTTTATACGTTGTGACTTGTCCAAATTTAAAGCATTTAGATTTTGGTAGAAAATAAAAAATAACAGCAATACTTTTATTAATTAATTTATTTATATTATTAATTACATTTGCACAGATGAATACAAAATTATGGAAAAGTTAACATAACGTTACAAAAATAACCACGGACAGGCCCCAAAGAAGCTTGTCAGAGATTAGACATTGATGTTTATAGAATTGTACAGCAAATATCACAAGTCAAAATATTTAAGATTTTTGGTTTACGTCGTACATTTTCTTTTCAGTCTCCTTCTTAACATGGAGCTTGGGTCCCAAAATAAATATAATATAACATTTATTTTTGTACCTACTCTCAATATTTATGCACTTTTTCTAATCCTGCAGTAGTTAGTTTTTGCAATGTTTCGTTTTATTAGTGGATCGCTTGTTGTTATTACTACAATGCACTAACTTTATGACTTAAAATTTTGCACATCTCATGGGAAATAGAACTAAAATGGAATTTAATAAGTCCACAGTGGTTACAACTGGCAGTGGTATTACAGAGCCATCTATGGCTGCAGAGCAGTATTACGAGACCGTTAGTAGCGTTCGTTTGTGGGTAGGTGGCAGTAATATTGACTTATTGCATTTCAGTTATAATAATACAGTTGTTACTGAAGCGATATAACAACTAATACGAAACATACGAATACTTGCCTAAAGAGTTCTAATGACTTTTGTGAATACGAGCACTATAATGGGTTAATAATACATATATAAAAAAATACTTGAAGAGAAAATTCTTTTCAAGTCTATTTTTTAACGATGTCTGGGCATTTGAGAATTTTTGTGGTCTACCAAAATGTACTTTCATTGGCATTGTTCGTCAAATCCTATAATAATTAAAGTTCTAAGTTTGACCTACGCGATGACTGACAAATGCATGCACTGTTTGGACAGGTCCACTCAAAGCTGTGTGGTACTTTTCTCAAAGACCACTTCAGATATCAACCTACATGGTAGGTACCTACTCATATGACTTTACCAGTATTTTATGGACTTCAAAAGCGACTTTGACCTCTGAGTTTGTTTCGGTGTTTCTTCTCAGGGTAGTCAGCTAGGAAACACTTCGCTAATCTAGTTAAAAACGACCAAAAAGATGTGACATTTAAAAGTGTAATTTATATCCTACCTACTTACAAATTAAATATCATTTATCATAATTGTTGTGTGTTGTTTCTCATAGTTATGAACTATTCTTATTATGGGATCAACCCCGAAACCCCAAAAAAAGACTGCTGTCCTGTACAGTACATTTTGTCGAGTTATGCGCGCTTAAATGTATGGTATAAGTAGGTAGTCGATTTGTTTTCTTCTACTCGAGTTGGGTCTCTAAATTTAAATGTTCTTATTTTCAATGGCTTTGGTGTACAGCTCAGTCAGAGTGCTTCTTCGATCTTCTTCATTTCTTTTTCTACGTTCATAAAACCACAAAATTCAATTCTAATTAATTTGAAGTTTAAACGGACGTACCTAGGTGATGAGACGAATTTATGGTAGATTCGGCACCTAACACATTACCGTTAAGTATGTGACTCATGCCAAAGCATTACTTATATATAGGTATGTCACCTATTAAGTGTGTACCTATTATGTAGGTACATGGAAAAGCCTGATTTGTCAAACATTACGAACCAAACGACACTCACTTTTACTCAGCATTTCCAGATATAGTATGGATAACGGCCACAAGCATCTTAACTACTTATTATCCACCCTTATATCTCTTAAATAGTTTCTGACAGTTTCATTAAGAAATCAATTTTATAAAAACACGTAATTATGTACTTACTTTTTGGTGTCATCATCATCTGCCTAGCCTTTTCCCAACTACATTGGGGTCGGCTCCCAGTCAAGCCGCATTCAGCTGAATACTGGTATTTTACGTGAAGCGGCTGCCTACCAGACCTCCACAACCCATTAACTGGGAAACACGGTACTTCTTGGCAAGACTGGTGTCAGATTTACTGGCTTCTGACAATCCGTAACGACTGCCAAAGATCTCCAAATGACAGCCGGGACCAACGGCTTAACGTGCTTTCCGAAGCACGGAGAAGTCTCGTTATGTTAAGATGGTCACCCATCCACAGACCAACCTCGGCAAGCGTTGCATAACTTAAAAGATGGACCCGTGCGGCTGTTATAATTTAGCCACGAGCTCCTCCTTTACTTACTTTTTGGTGTCAATACTAAGAATATTAATTACGAATGAAAGGGTACGCCGCCATTGTAGGGAATGGTTGGAGAGGCGCCAAGGCGTCCTCACCTTCACCTCACACAGGTAGGTACTCACCGGACACTTGTGTTTCAGGCGGATTCTGCGGGAAGACACGGTGAAGCATACGGTGGAGGTCTGCCCTGCTTGGGCGGAGCAACGCCGTGTCCTCGTCGAGCCAACTAGTGGCGGCGACCTCTCACGTCCGGTCCTGGTTCGAGCGAGGGGGCATGGGAGGCAGTGCCCTCCTTCTGCGAAGTAGTATTGCTAGTGAAGGAGGAGACAGACCGCACGTGGGAACACCACTTGTATTTGGCTATCTCGTTCTACTGCATGGCGAATAAAGGGAAATTGTAGACTCCGTAAGATTGAAATAAATCTCTATTACTGGATTAATTTAAAAAAAAATCGTTTTGTTTGGATTAAATCCCATCCGAATTCAATAGTTTCCAATATAGTCGTTTCTTATTAAGAACAAATAGTTTCACCACCACACGATATTTTACAAGCTTACGGCGTTTGCAATCACGTATCGTAATGCCTATCATTTCTCTAAAAAGGACAAAGCTCTGGTTACGCTGGTTTGCCAGTGGACAGGCGACAAACCAGAGCGAACAAGAGAGTGAGTGAGCGACGGAGGAGCGACCGCATTCGTTTGGATCATTTCCATTCGCTGCTTGTTCGTTAAGTTGTCAGCACTTGGCTGGCGGCCTGCCGCGCGCCGTCTGACTTGACTTCGTTCGTACTTCGTAGTCGTTCGTCAGCACTGTAATCAACTCTTATCGCGATCGCGTGTTCTACCATAAATACAATAAATTCCTTTTAAAGATTCGACATAAACATAAGAAATCCTACATCTTCCTATCATCTGGTCACATAAACACTGTTATTATTCATTATTTTCAAAACGTACCATAATTTCAAGTTCGTGAAGTCTTTGAGATAAATCTCTTGTCGTTACGATCTCGGTATTTTTCGTCGGAGAGACTTTAAACCCCATGCAAAGTTAACTTAATAAGATTTGTGAATAATACTATGCAACGATGTGGTTTCTGTCAAATGGTTTCTGGAGTTCTGCGTCGGTTTTTGTGCGTTGGAGACGGCCGAAGTAGTGGTGAATCTTACTGCGAGCTCGGCGACCAGGACACATTGGTAAACATTTTAAATAGCTTGATCTGCATTTAAACATCGCTTTAGTAGCACTAAGCAGGTTTTGTTCATTCATATTATTGTTTATTTCGATGTGTGAACGTGTCGTGCAATGCTGGCCATCAACATGTTTACTTGTCTTTAATTAATGTGTGTTATGATATTTAGCAGCGTAAACGTAGTATGCTATATAATTAAACATGTGTATTTTTATCAGAGCTAATATTATGATGAGCCAGTGAACTTTTTAATAAAAATCGCGTCTGTCTGCATGCAATTCTTGTTGTGAGCAAGGTGTTTTGATTAGTGTTGATTCATAAGTAGCTATGTTGTCTATGCTTCATGTGTAGTGAAAGTGGAGTTTCTCTTTATGTTAGTCACTGCTAATATTGTTGAACTGTTAGCCTTATGAGTATACTCTGTGGCTTTTGTATATGAATGCTTTTATTATTGGAACAAACAAATTTGATGTAGTAGGCACAAGTCTTACTAAATCATTGTATGTATTTGACATGAATCAGACAGTGCTAAACTTAATTGGCTCTTATTTGCCTAAACATGAATAAAAATAAAATCTTACTGATTTATCCACTAATTACTAAAGACAATTTAATGCTTTGCTTTTTTCTAGTTTTTGTAATCAGTTATATGTTCTTTGGATCTTACTATTTTCCCACACCCAGCGCCCAGCGGGTATCCAAATAACTAACCTTCTTCAAATCTTCAAAATAATTATTAGCACAGATACTAAAGTTAAAAGTAAAACACATATTTGAAAATAGAACTGCATTGCACAGAGGCCTAGGTTGCCTGTTGATCTGCCAGGACACATAAAGTCATGTTAAAATATGTAATAGTTGTTCGTTACTATTGAAATAATGTACATGTGAGGGTTAGCAACAATCTGGGAACAATTACTTGGCTCAGTTTTACTGTTTGACATTACACATTAATGCTAAACATTGCTGTGGGTAAACAAGTTTATTAGAAAATGTATTTTTGGAGTTTATATTATGGCGCGAATCTAGCTCGGTGACATTGATTTTCAGAAGTAATGATTTTAATAAAATTCTGATGCAATACAATGTGTTTGTCATCATTATAAGTAAAACTACAAACCAATAAATATAATTAAAGGTACAAAATATATATATATATTTTTTTATAGTATGATGTCAACAACTAAAGTAATAATCTAACAAGAATTTTATTGGAATAGTTAAAACGTTAAACTGATGTTTATAATCAATTTTGTCATCAAACCTTTGATACAGATTAAATATCAAATTTCATTACTAATGAAAAAGCAGAAAAACAGCAAATTCACAAAGCAAATAATAAGAATAAGTCTTTTTGTTTAGGACTTAAAATTTAATGAAAAACATGCAAAGCAACAGTTACATTGATAAAAACTTTAGGCACAGCATGTTTGCACATTTTATAAATTCTGGCCTACTAAGGATGATGCTTGAAGGCTTAGTGGTTTTCAAATGATTGAAAGAACACTAAATCAGCCCGGGTCTCTGATTATGCCCTGGTATGTTTGACTTGTATACCTGATTATCTTCCAGACTAAAAAAAATGAAAAACACGAAGATATATCAAGTATTAAAATCTGTTTAATATTAAATAAACGGTTTTTCATTCCTGATCCCTGTTCTAATCTTGGTATTGTTGTTGGAAAACTTGGTACACAGTAATAGAGCTTGGTGAAGATGTATCCAATTGTAGGTCATAGCCTTGTTCAAAGTAACTAGTAATACTATTTAAAATATCAGCAATATTTTAGTAGCATCAGTTTGTTATGTTATTTACTACACTGTTACTACGCGCATAACTGCTTCTGGTGTAACCCCTCCCCCCCTATCTCAGTGGCTGCGTGCGCTTACGTCAAATTTTGGTCGACCGCATGACGTCAATGTTTTACTAAAGCATAGTACTTACAAGATTACATTCTACAAAAGCAGTAATTCACTCCAGCCTGTATAAATAATAGAATCATTGATAATTACATAAAAGCATTTACTTACATGGTTTGCATATGGAGGAGTAATACTAATGAGGTTAACTCGGTTGCTGCTAGCATCAATCGTAAAACATGGAAATTACTGAGTAATGCTCTCCATGATAGATGTTAATGTTAACGTATCAATTAAGTAGGTAATAAGGTTGCGAAGAGTTAGTTAAGAGAAGACGGGTTTCCTTACTATTTAGTTAAGAGATAGTATAGCAGTCGACGAGACAAACATCTTACACAATACAACAAACGCCAGTCTGCGTGGAAAAATCAAATTGTAGAATTACGAAATTCATTATTTAAACGTTTACTGATGACGTAAGCCAAAAATATCATCCTACTTCCTCAAACGTCACATTATCTGCACGCAGCGGAATTATATTCAAACGAATAGCCAAACAAAGGCATCGGGATAATAAATGGACTAATTATTTACTTGTACATTTCGTATAAACTTTAAGGGTGCGTTAATATCTGTTAAAACAACTTTACCGCCGCGATGCGGACGTTACGACCGCGACATTCGAGTTAGACAGAAGTCATAACCATCTGCTTAGTATTTTTTCCAAATATTATGGGGGTCGGCATCCATCCATACTGGATTCAGCTGAAACTCCACTACCTAATAACTCGGTACTCCTTGACTTGTTGTCATGGTATTAGATTGTAGCTACCTAACTAATAATTTAAAAAAGGAATTGCCTTAAAACTTGCACATTGCGACGCAGACAATAAACAATCAGTTAGAACCCTAGTATCTATCTGAACGAGGAATATCTTCACTGAGCGATGACTATATCAAATCAATCAAATGAACTTAAACGCAAATCTTCCACAAGTAATCAAAACTACTCCATATTATTAGTATTCAAACAAAACAAATCTCTATAAACAGTTCCGTTTCGTGGAAGTGTTTCCAAACAATAGAAATTAAGCCTTGCTGCTAGGTAAATCGTATGAGACTATATCAGCTACATTCCCGTGATCGAGTCTATTCGTCTGAAGCATCGTACATTATTCCATAATTTGCTCCTCTACGTAATTTTTTCTCATTTGCGGGTTTTCAGTAATAACTTTGAAACGCGAACTCAAGATCAGGTGGTAAAGGTTTCGTGTGAATTATTTACCGCTCCTACTATTCTGCAAGTCGACAACAAAAATAATTAGAGTTAAATCCAGTTTAAATTAACCCAAACCCGGAAAAATATTGACGATATTTGTGGAACCGAGCCCACATCTACATTAAAACGCCTAAAGTTTAAGTTTCACTAACATACGAGTACACTTCCAGAATACAACTATACAGTTGGAAGTCTGGAAGTGTATGTTACTGAAACTATTCCGGATGCAGTTTCTTTTGGAGTCGGTTATTGGTAAACCTGCTTGCGTAGTTTCTTAGTCGTATTGATTTTCTGCCCGCTTAGCAAACAAATCTAAAATAATTTGCAATGCTCAAACGCTAAAACAATAATAAGAAGAATGCTAAAAAATACCTATATATTATATAATAATGTTAGTCGATCGGTCTGAAAGTAGTACTAACTAGAGTAATAATGATTTATAAACGCGCTGTGTCTCTGGTCTAATAGAACATACAAGTACCTATCTAACTGTTAGTTTTGCTAAGTACCCATTCGGTCTTATTACAAAAAGCAGTTTAACTAAAAACCATGGTTTAAAGTTCTATAAACTACGGTTTAGACAAAAATCATATTACAAAACGTGGTTTTGCGATAAACCATAGACCAAATCATGGACCCCTAGTTTATCCTGTGATTCATATTTTGACAAAAGTTCAAATGACGGTAATAAGAAGATCACGGTATAATTAAGTTTTGTAATACGGACACATTTAAACCATGGTTTTGCAGATAAGCCTGGACTTGATAGTACAGGTTTAAACCAAGGATTATTTCGTTTTTTGTAATAAGACAGAATGAGTTTATTGTTTTTAAGGAGACATCTCGTTTAAAGTGGCTTATCTGTCTAACCATTCGTGGAATACGAAGCACTTGGATGTTAGCAGTAAAAGTTTAAAGATATTAGAGTCGAGAGTGAATACAATACTTCTAGTCAAGCATGGTCCACCGTTGACCACATCATCGCTTTTTATCAGGTGAGATGGTGGTCAACCGCGACCTAAATTTCCTAAACCCCATGGATTTAGCACGTGCCACTTACACTGATTTACCAACTTAGATTTTACTGATTTACCCACTCATTGATTGGCACAGGCGTAATTGTGATCAATAACGATTTATTTTTAGGTAACGTATAACTTCAGTATTAATATTCTTTTTATTTCATACTGTCACCTACCAGGGACCTATTCAAAAAATTGGATTGACTTCGTTTACATGTGAACATTAAATTGATAAGCTTGGTATAGTTCATCAAGCAATTTTGTTATCCTTAAAACGTATTGATTACTTCACTTTCAACCGTATATTATTTCTGCTTATAGTTAAATACTGTTATGACGAAATCTTCACATGATGATTGATTTAGCGTTGTTTGGCGTATCGTAAAGGAAATTTCACATATTCACTAAAGGAAATTTTACCTTTCGGGAAAAACGGCGTTTTCACCTCGATGACTGCAATCGATTAAATGTTTTATGCTGTCATAAACCATGTGTAAAAATATCTAAAAGAACCTGCAAGATTTACAAACAGAGTCTTCTTAAGAAAAAAGAGAGATACTCAGATATGCAATCTACTTAAAATAACTTGTGACATTGGCCAGCCCAGAACAATAAGTAATTATTTTGCAGTAGGACAGTAGCTGCCTAGAGCGTCCTCTCGAGGATTACGCCGTAAAAAAGGATGCATAGCTAAATTCTTCTAATTGAAAGAAAGAAAGAAAAAATGTTAATGAAAATGAATGAACGTGTGTGTTGATGTGAATGTTACTGTGAATGTTGATGTGTTTGTTGTTGTTTGTTCCTGTGTATTGTAAATTTAGCGTTACAATATATTTTTTTCTATGATACGCGGTTTTTAAGAAGTTTAGTCTAAAGTGAAATAACTAAAATCAATAACGTCATCTATAACAACTGTCATAGCCATTAAAATGCATGGAACCAATTCCCTAGAGATCTAATAAAACAATAAATGAGTATATCTGAAACGTTTCCAAGACTAATTTATATGTAGATTCCTAATTAATTTATTGATTGCGGCCCTGTGTTTCTGATGGATGAGTCACTATTAACGCTACAGGGAACATCAACCACTTGTGTCACAGGATTTATATTACGCTATTTGAAATTATGAAGTTCTTTGGTGCCGTCAGTGAGAGAATCTTATCACTTGTACGTGCTGGTTAATAATTGTTGCTGGACATAGACGTCTTTAAACCACTAACGGAGCTACAAAGAACGACTAAATTGTTGGATTATCACTTTAGAAAGTAAACCTTCAGCTATTTACGAAGACTAGGCTCAGAAAATGTGTGATATACGTGCTTCTCTTCACATTAGTACTACTAGGCAGTCACCAGAGACCTACCTCAACATAACATTATCGCGATGTAAGCTAGATATTTATCGCTGAATTGTTTTCGCATCAGAAACATAGTAGTTCGCGACACCATCTAATTGACATCGACACATGAATTGCGCAACAAGTGCTCACGTTGTAAAGGTTTAGCTTTGATTCAAAGGCGACATTATAATTTAACGAACACAAGAAAAAACCCTTTACTTTTCATGAAAAGATAGAGTATATGAATTCAGGGTAGGGTTTGCCTCGGTTCTGTTTGCACTGTCTCCACTTTCCAGTTTAGAAACTGAGCGAATAAGTAGCGAAGTTAATACGATCATTTTTGAGCTTAAGAATAAATTATTCATCATCTACAGAATGACGTTATCCCGGAGTCCCAGGTACGCTTGTGTTGATGCAACTTTATATGCGTGGATATTCCTGCCTGAATCTGATTGATAGGCATAATCTGGGAGTTAAGACGATATTGAATATAACGGAGTTGCAACCATTTTATCTAAGTGAGTGAGGGAAATGAACATATATGGTAATGAAATGCATGCCGCCACGTCGTGGAGGCGCCTATTTCCGGCTCCCAAAGCTTGAATAGGTGCAACCCGGGTCTATAAGCTGCCTCGTTCGCCTCGTATGCCTCGTGTACCATTTGCCTCGTACCAGTTCTTATCCCGACGTGGTTCAAGCTAACTTTATTTCCGTAGGTAGGTAGAACACGAGGCTCCTTGAAATACCTAAGCTGAACGCCCTGAACGGGTTAGAGGATCACTGATATATCATTTTGTCGATATACATAATATGTGCATTGAAACTTTCAACTTGTGGACGGAGCCTTTTCTTTGCTATTTTTGTTCTTCTAGTAAATAAGCTTAGATTTTCGTAGTAGGTACTTTTGACGCTAACTAATTGCATTTTTGTCAAAACATATTTCTGCATAAGTGTGACGGCTTGCTTTGAAAATTCTTTCCATTTTTGGTTTTTCTTTTCATATTTTTACTGTCATTCGCCAGTGTTTGTGAGAGCAGTGGTGGCTGAGTGGTAACGGTCCCGACTAACAAATTGTATGTCGTGGGTTCAAACCCAGCCAGGCGCATTACTTTGTGTAATTAATTTCATCACCACTGCTCTCAAACCGGTGAAGGAAAACATCGTGAGGAAACCGGCATGTCCTAGAACCAAAACTTCGAAGACATGTGACATTCACCAACCCGCACTGGGCCCGCGTGGTGAATTATGGCCCATTCCCTCTCCCAGAGAGGAGGCCTGTGTCCCAGCAGTAGGAACGTTAAAAGGCTGATTATGCCAGTGTTTTGTTCCTGCTAGATTGAAAGCTTGCAGTGAACTAGAGTTTCGAAGACGTTATCGCTTAGCTTGCGCTTTTATTGTTCCGTACTTAGTTTCGCCTTTGCCTGCCGCCACTTGTTTATCAAAGCTTTCAAGATAAAAGCTTTGATACTAAAATTAAATCTTCGAGAATGTTTAAAAGAGTTAGATTAAGTGTAACGCAAGCAAGAATTGAGATTTTCGTATACTTTGCATATCGCAGAATCACCTAAAATTATTGGGGGCTTAAAATACATTCTCGCGTTAACTGCTAGCAAAGTAGAGGGAGGGGTACTTACACGGGAAATAAAACATTTTTCACGAATCAAACCTTAAGCTGTCAATTTATATTTCTAGGTAAAATTTAGTATAGTTACGGGAAGTCACGAAAAATAAAACAAGGACCAGCATTGTTTACGTATATATAGGGAAATCATACAAGTACCTACATTGATAAATGGTAAACATTCTCCTCGTTCCACTTTATAGAATAACGTATTATAAATCCCACGCTCGAGTATTCATAAAGGTTTATTCATATAATTATATAGGGTGTTAAAAATAACTGCAAGAATGTCGTGTACATGCACCGCCCACCACCACACATAAACCGCCCAAAAAAAATTTTTTTTTTTGCGATATTTGTTTTACTTATTACAATTAAAAATAATTAAGTAAAATATTATTATGTGCACCTTAACAACTGCGGGGCTGCCCCTGTGGCGCGGCGCGAGGGCACCGTGGCTCCCGTTACACCCTCCCGCGATCCCTGTTTCAGCCCACTCAGTCGTCCGATAGCCGTCGCGCGCGGAGGGTGTGTTTACTTTAGAGAAGTGTGCGCCTCGGTCGGCCCTATCATCGCTTACCATCCGGTCCGATAGTGGCCAAACGCGAGGCTATCAATTATAAACTTTAGTTAAGAACACCCAAAAACTCGATGAAATTGTGTTATACCTAGTTTTGACTTGTAGTTGTGTTTGTACGAGTTCATCAGCAACAAGTGATGGCAAATAACTAAACAGTTTGTGTAATATAATTGTAGAGTTCAAAGGATTGCTGTGATTGTTGCACTTGACCACGTCAACCGTTTAATCAGTGCGGTATTGTAAATTGTTTTAAATTGCGGTTGTCAGCAGTAATTTTAGACATGTTGTGGCTGTAGCCACATTGCGTCCAGTCAGCGAAAATTGTGCCTTATTATGCCATGCCGTGATTTTTAACCGACTTAAAAAAAGGAGGAGGTGCTCAATTCGACCATTTTTTTTCTTGCCATGCCAAGATTTTTAACTGACTTGAGGAGTTTCTCAATTCGAGTGTTTCATTTAACCGACTTCAAAAAAAGGAGGCGCTCAATGCGACAACTTTTTTTCTTGCCATGCCATGATTTTAACCGACTTAAAAAAGGAGGAGTTTCTGAATTCGAGTGTTTCATTTAACCGACTTCAAAAAAAGAGGAGGTGCTCTTTTTCGACAATTTTTGTTTTACTTACATTATTTTCGCCAATGTTCGTTTTGGATGAATCTATATTTGTTTGGAAGAATATATTACCGGTTTGGTCCCATTTCAATTAGGTGAAGAGCTGGTGAGAAAATTGGAGTTAGGAAACAGAACTATGGGTTTAGTTAAATATTTAATTTGCATTGGTCGTTCAACTTCATAGATAAAATCAATAAAACTTAGTAAAGTGAGATATTGTTAGATTTATGTCAATCTAATAGTTATATTGAATTATCAGCTGGTCTGGCTGAGGCTGGACTTGAACTATGAAGGCACACAGTGACTCCTTAACCGTTATATAGCGCAACCATTCAACAATAAGCAGTGAAAAAGTGATAAGTGTTTTGACTGTTTCTTCGTGTTTTTACACTTACTTGCGAAATTAAAGGTAGATATTTTATACTTGTGGTATCTTTATTTAGAAGTCGGTTTTATATTTTTGTGAAGCAGTTTTTTATACAACTGTACCTAGGCAAGATTAATCGAAGAAGTGTTAGTTCGTAATGCCTAGCAAAATGTAATGGATAAACCGTATTTAATTTTATTTGCATCTTTTTAATTCAACACTACCCTCCTTTTCAAACATCTTCTGAACGAAATTAGAACAACTCTGTAGCATCTTGAAATCCAACAAAACTACAGGTGCTAAGGTTGAAAGTTCCTTTTAAAATTCGTTCGAAATTTGTCATATCGTTAGCAGTGTTCATTTCCGGAGGTCGGTACATTTTGTTTGTTTTATACACTTTGCCGATGCCCTTCAAGTAATCCGATGGTAAGTGAGGAGTAGAACCTCTTTTTTATTTAATTTAGAAACTGCTGCTAATTGAATATCTTCAGGCCAAGCTTATTATGACATGGATAATTATCTGCAGTTTTACTGCGCTATCAAAAATCCAACCGCGGCGAACCCATGTTTGAAATCTTAATCTCTGCTACATCTATCTTCTTCTGTATAGGAATTAAAAATCGTTTGTCCTGACTGAAATTTGGAAAAAGCATCCGCTAAGAAAGTCATCATCTGCCAAGCCTTTTCCCAACTACATTGGGGTCGGCTTCCAGTCATACCGGATTTAGCTGAATACCAGTATTTAACGTGGAGCGGCTGCCTACCAGACCTCCACAACCCAATAACTGGGGAACACGGTAACTTCTTGGCAAGACTGGTGTCAGATTTTGTGGCTTCTGACAATCCGTAACGACTGCTAAAGATCTACAAATGACAGCTGGGACCAACGGCTTAACGTGCTTTCCGAGGCACGGAGAAAACTCGGTATGTTAAGATGGTCACCCATCCATAGACCAACCTTGGCAATCGTTGCTTAACCTTGAAGATCGATCTGTGCGGCTGTTATTCTTTTAGCCACGAGCTCCGCTAAGAAAGTATTTTTGTTAATTTCAAAAGTCTGTGCCTCGATGCTGATATCGTCTAGTATCACAGGTATATAATATTTCTTCACTTAATAAGACTACAGCGTTGAAAACCATTTTCATCTCACTGATTCAAAGAAATAGAACTTATGATAAGTAATGAAATGAATTCGGCCTCTTTTCAGACTCTTAGGAGTCTGAAAAGAGGCCGAATACATTTCATTCATAGCTTCAATAGTGCACCTATTGATTTTTGGACGATTTTATTTTATCACAGTTAAAAATAATTTACCAAAAAAACTTTTTACAAAAAAATACAACCGACTTTTACACAAAAAATCAAAAAAGTGCAAAATAACTTTAATTTCGGAACTCGGTGTTTGTGGTTGCTTTTTCGTTTTTTGAACACCGACTTCCGAAATTAAAGTTATTTTGCACTTTTTTGATTTTTTGTGTAAAAGTCGGTTGTATTTTTTTGTAAAAAGTTTTTTATTTTTCACTTTTTAGTGGTACCTACACCCCCTCCCCTCCCCCACCTAAACGAAACAATCACATTGGTGTAAAAAAAAACGTACAGCTCCTTTGCAGAGTAAACTAAGAGGTCGTCAAAGTAGACAAAGTACATATTTTTTTTTAGATTTTTCGAAAACCGGTTGGTTGATTTCGATAAAAGTTTCATGGGACCATTTGGGAAGTATACCCTTTCCAACAAAAAAAGAATTTTTCAAATCGGTTGACAAGCGACGGAGTTATGCGCGAACAAACATAAAAAAAAAAAAATACAAACATCCGAATTGAGAACCTCCTCCTTTTTTAGAAGTCGGTTAAAAATATTTTTACTGTACTGCGAGACCGAGCCTAAGGCGCGGCGCGAGAGCACCGTTGCCCTCGCTACCACCTCCCGCGATTCCCGTAATCCCCGCCTTCTTATTTCCGCCCACTCAGAACGAACCAAGGCTAAGATTCTGTTGGTGGTAGAAACTCCTCGAAAAATTCTTTGGACAGACGAGTCCGCTTTCAGTAGAGTAGACTTATTAGGCGATTAAAATAACTACTGTTTTCTCCATCTGTTTTAATTAATTTAATTGGCTAATTAAATAAGCTCTGTGTTTGCTCAAAGAGCTTATTTAAAAAAAAAGATGTTTTGGAAAATTAAGAATCAGCTGTTTACTTGTCTATTTGAAAACGCGTTGTCACAGTTATAAACTAATGAGCCCGCGGCCGCGCGCGGCGAAGGCAGCTAAGTACCGCCTATGCAGAGTACAGTGTGCATAATCAATAAATTTGTGCATAGTGAAAATATAGCATCACTTTGAAACGGAGTATTACATACATTTTTTTTCCGTTATTAATTAGATTTTTATTTGTTAAAAAAGCTCCTTAACTTTCTTGCACTTCACTTTTAACGCCTTATATATCCGGGCCGTGAACATGCCGTGCTCGAGACAGGGAAGGACCGTGGTTTGTCAAAATATATATAATTAAGACCTTAAACCCCTTGGTTTAAGGTCTATATATTTTTAGGGTATAGGGTATATTATATTTTTAAGGTTTATATAATTTTTAAGAGCTCTGATATATGTGGAAAAACTTTAAACAATAGTTTAAGTACATTGCCATCTGTTACCTAAGTCTATGCCATTTTAAACGAGGAAGAATACATACAGTGACATGGTATAACAATCAACGAATTTGTATAAAATCAATGTTTTTATAAATTAAGTTTATCAATTAGAAAACCAACCTATATTGTAGCTGCGCTCTTTCAAAATGTAGGTCTGCTTTTAAGAACTCGGTGCCTAAAACCACAAGTTTTAAAATAATTTTTAAATTTTTATTCAGTCTTTGTCAAGCTGATTTACAACATCGCTGCTGCCGACGCAACTAATTTTTCATATTTCTCAAAACTTCACCTTGGTTAGTGACAAACAATATGGAAAATGTGAACTACATACAGTATGTTAACTAACAGAGGGCGTTCCCGTTAACCCGCAATAGTATAGCATCCATATATGATAAAAAAAATATTACCATTCGAAAACAAAATGTTTTTGTTTTTTTTTTAATATTAAAATATTCACTAAAAATGTTAAATTGATACGTTAAAAAAAAACACTCTGTACGCGCGTACTTGCTGGTTTGGGCATTGTTACTACGAGTTGGTACTATTCCGTGCTATTATTTTGATTTTAAACAGGATGTTTCGAATTTATTGATCATTTTTTTAATTCGGATTATTTTATGCTTATTTTTCTTTTCTGATATTTTTATTTGAATCTATTAATGATATCGATTAACGAATTTAAGGGAACGCCCTCTGTTATTTAACATACTATATCAATCTGGGAACCCACTTTGATTGAAACGTTTAAGAAATATCGAAAATCACAGTGAATGATCGTTTAGTGTAGAGATTTTGGTCAGTTAGTTTGAGATGGCGAATTGAAGGCAGCTAGTGCAACTACAGTACAAGCTTATTAATAACGCAACTGAAGTCTTGGAAAAAGTTATATGTAGTGCGTCAGATCAGGCACTCATGCATGACAGTTTTGGTTTAAAACTTTGACTTCTAATCTGCCGCGG
Organism: Hecatera dysodea; assembly: GCA_905332915.2. NCBI lineage: Eukaryota > Metazoa > Arthropoda > Insecta > Lepidoptera > Noctuidae > Hecatera > Hecatera dysodea. The sequence goes on from HG995286.1 coordinate 2,962,382, forward strand.
AATGAACCATAACCAATTCCTAGAGCGGCAACGAAAGCAGACTCAGTATGCGGTATCTTGCTGTTAATTCTGTTAACCTAAGTGTACTATGGGTAACGTAACTTACCTGCGACACCTATCTAGCGTACACCTATTTTGTCTCGCTCGTTTAGTGACTATTGTTTAGAAATTGACGGGTGTTGGGAGGGATGTAGTTGTCGCTGACCCCAAGCCGGACGGAAAACGTATCGCAAACGAAAAGATACCGTGTACCTGGGCGATATGGCGATATTGGTTACGCCCGTTAATCTCTAGCCACGGAACTCCGTACAAAATACCCGACGGGATTCCGCCGCTCGAAACCGAGCGAAATTTATCGCTGCTATCGCTGTAGGTAGCGAATATCCCGTAGGTGTGAAGAGGCGTTTAAGCAAATTTAATTTATTTATTTCAACCATAGCATTAAAATTCACTTTTGAACGTCAAACAGTGTGATATAAAATATTATAGTGACTTCAGCTGTCCATTCGCAAAAAGTAGATTCTTACGGAGAAGAAACTCCATAGTTATTTTAAATATATTTTTATAACCATTGATTAATATTAATAACAACAATAGGGTGTGTTTAACTAAATATGTATAAAAAATCAGTAACTACATCTGTATGCATAGTAAACATATCAACATATATGGTATGTACCTACATACCAACAAGTTTTGTCTACTATATCCAATACTGTCCTATGGAGCAGGGCCAGCATGTTTTCGAAGCATTCTTATCACATGAATATAATCATCCAGTTTGTAGTATGCTTGTTTACTAAGTGTGCTTTTAACATAGGTTTCAAATTTTCTTTCATTTAATCGTAATATATCATATACAAGGTATTTTGTTGCAAAATTTAACACAGTACCCCATGAAAGATGTTCGTCGTTTGCCTGATCTATAAAATGGTTGATCTAGTTTATTTATATTCCTAGTATTAAAATTATGTCTATCACTAATTTTGTTAAAGAGATGTCGATTTTTCCTAACATATAGGTACTATTTTCATAAATTAATTAACAAGGGACTGTCATAATATGTATCTTTTGAAAAAGTTCCTTAAGATAATCGCGGCGATTAAGATTATAAATGGCTCTGACAGCATGCTTTTGCAAAATAAATATGGATTCAATATCAGCAGCCCTACCCCACAACATAAAGCTCAAATAAGCTATGTATTATCGAGGTATATCCACCAGATAAGCCAATTCCTGAGTAAATACGTCGTAGGTTATTGGCCGAGGCTTTAGGATATAATATAAGCCTTCAGTCAGTTAGGAACTGCCATCGTCTTTCGAAGGCAACGGAGAGGTGAAAGGGAATTTACTTATTTAACTGTTCTCTTTAATTTGTTGGAAATACAAGTCACCGATAGCTCTTCGAAATTTACTACAGACGTCAGAAAATATCATCTGAAAGGTTACAGAAGCTGGGTCTCCTTCCATTCTAGAGATTAGCAACAGCCTTATAATCTACTCATCCGTTTGAAATATTTTATCAGTACGTCTGCATCGCTCAGACAAAAGCCGCGTTGTTCTCTTATCACAAGCAGGAGACTGTATGTCTCCACGTTTATCAGATAGTGTCTAGTCTACAGTGCATGTATTATCCACCATTATACCACGACAATGTGCCTACGTAAAGCATCCTAAAATAATATCGAGATAAAATTTTGACACGTGTATCACAGCTAAGCTAACACCTAAACATTTATTTTTGAGAATGATTTGAGCTATGGAGTAAACGTCCCTCTTATAAATAGCAGATATTTTCTATTTATTAATTCAGTTCGTCGCCTTTGATTTAAACCTACGCACAACTTATGCCGTCTAAAAATAATTTTGAAGAATGATACTGCGATTCTAAATCGTTTGGCTTTCGTCTGATTTTAATTCTAACATCTGAATATTTTCGAACTGGGCGAACTGCGAGTTTGTCATACGCGAATGCGTCAATGTTTTTTTATTTTATTTATTTAATGGTGGCAGGTGTCAGAGAACATAAACTGGATCATTAATATTTGGTGATTCGGTTCCGGTTTGGTATACCAAGAGCGAAAAAAAATAGGGCTGCCATGAGTATTCCTTTCCGCTGTATTATATGCTGGACTTGCGCATCGCAAGAATTTGGAGGAATCTAAACTTAATTTGTCTTCTGAAGTCCATCTATTGTCTTACATCAACGACACTTGGAACTTTAATATAGAATGCTAAAGTAAAAGATATAACAGCTAAACTGCGTTCTGCGTGATTTACCGACGCTTTTTAACAACTTTTCACCAGCCATACGGCAGTGGGTATACATACCTTCATAGATCTTGATGAGATAGAGACCTTCAATTGTCTGGCTGCACGTTCGCCCACTTCACGGCGGTATCCACTTTATACCGAAACCGCTATTTTCCCAATCAATGGACAATGAACCTTCCACTCTGGATTCCTGACAAGAGTAGCGTAGCAAGTATTTAAAGGGTTACAAAATTTGTTTGTAACTTCATAGGCACTTTCAGTAAACGGCCATTGACGGAGGACCAGCGGGGTTCTAGGTCTAAGTGGACTGACGCTGAGATACTAGACACCGTTATTGAAGTAATCGTGCCATTAAGCAGAACTGTTTCTATCGATAATTACAGCGCTTTGGGGGTGCTTTTCAAACGATTTCTCGTTAAACATTTAGTTTCGTATGTATACTTTAAACGATTGTATCTACCTAATTGCTGTCGAAAATGACAACCATTACCTACCATCTTTCAGGCAATAGTCATGGTGCTGTGCTTCTCGCACCCAGAGAAGTTCTCTCAAATTCAGTTAAGGCCATCTGAAATGGTGACCACCAATAATGTTATAACAGTTTTCGACGAAGCTTTGAGAAACCAAAGCAGTCAATAAAATTTCCAGGACTACTTGCACAAAAAAAAATGCAGTAAATAAAACGCGATGTAATTTGTAATTTAGCTTTTCACTTTTCCCGACGTTCAGAGCTCTTCACAGCTCTCGTAGTCGCCGCTAAGCTCCATCAGCTGTAAAATGAAAGATACTTTGCTCGGAACGTGAAATATTTTCACAAATTGGTTGGTTATATACAAATTGGTTGGTTTTATGGTAAAAAATAGCTAATAGTAAATGGTTGTTTACTATGGCATATTCGGTGTTCTCGAGAGGTGGTACTTTTGATGCGTTCGGAGTTCTTAAGTCGCTCGAATCTGGCTAGATCTTTACCATGTCTTAACCAATACGAAAGACCGACTTGTTCATCTCCAATAAAGTTCCTCCTGGCTTTAAGCAATTTGCGCCTCGAGTATTAGTCTCCAATTCAGAGCGTCGGTAAAATAACCACAAAATCATTTATTATAACGGATTTGTCTGCGCGGTTTAGCGGTATAGGTACCAATTCCAAATATAGAGTTTTATAATGGTAACTGTGAAGTTTACACCCAGTATTGTGTACATCGATGCCTAACTATAACTAACGTTTTATTAAAATATCCTCAAGTTTTAGCCATTCCCTACCGATACAAATATAAAAGCAGATTCTCATTAACTGGTCATTTATTCGGAACTATTATATAAACCGTATGCTTGTTTTGGGCTTTACGATATTCTGAACAGTGTAAAGTAGTTGCTTTAACGTCCGCACGTGATCAAACCCGGCGACGCCGGGGCGCCGGGGTTGGGTCAAAATGAACCGACACATTTTATTTTGCTAATCATTTTGTAATTACGCCCGAAACGCCGCTCTTTACATCTCACTCAACACGAATCAAATAAACCTGCACTTGGGCCTACGTAAAGGTCAGAAGACATTTCTGATCCAAGAAAAGACAGCATTTATCATTTACTTTGGTAATTATTTAGCTGTCTTACCATAACTTCTCTGGAGTCTGGAAAAGTAGATGAGGTATTCCATGAAGCACACCCAAACGAAGCACACCCAGACGAAGCACACCTAAAGTATTCCACTTAGCACACCCGTAGGTGGGCTTCAAATAAAAATTTAAAATAATTAATTTCCTATTCCACGAAGCACACCTATGAATATCACTCGCATAGTGCGGGGACTAAGAAGTAAAAATGTCGATAGAAGAAAATATTTATTATTTAAAAGACTAACTTAAATATCTAACATCTTTCAGTTTCATTATAATAATGTGATACAATACTTGTAATTTTCATAATGTTCATATATAAATCCCATAGATAAGACGTATACATGATACGCTAATAGTCAACGCGTGGACACAAGTGTTAGTATATAATAACAAACTATATAGTAAACACAAGACTTCAAAAAAAGGAGGAATTTCTCAATTCGGATGTTTGTATGTTTTTTTTTTTTTTTTAATGTTTGTTCGCGCATACCTCCGTCGCTTGCCAACCGATTTGAAAAATTCTTTTTTTGTTGGAAAGGGTATACTTTCCAAATGGTCCCATGAAAATTTTATCGAAATCGAACAAGCGGTTTTTTTGATAATTTCAATAAATGATAGCAAATCTGTCGGGATAGCTGAAATCGCATGTTTGTTTATTGTTTACACCAATTTATACCACGTACGCTGTGATGGGTATGTTTAGCTGGGAGTGAACCACTAAAAAGTAAAAATAAAAAAACTTTTTACAAAAAATAAAACCGACTTCTAAACAAAAATACCAAAAAGTATAAAATAACTTTAATTTCGGAAGTCGGTGTGTTCAAAAACAAAAAAAAACAACCGAAAACACCGAGATCCGAAATTAAAGTTATTCTATACTTTTTGGATTTTTTGTTTAGAAGTCGGTTTTATTTTTTGTAAACAGTTTTTTTTATGTTAAAGTAGAGTAAACAGGTAGCTATAAGAAAACTTCAACATAGATCTCTATGGAAAACTATATTTACAATGTTTTTGATATTTGTCCAAGTTTTTATTGCATAATTATTAAACAATCTGTGATTTTATTAAAAGCACAAAAAAGGAAAATAATAGAAAAATAGTTAAAAACTAAAAATTTTTTTGGAATGATAATTATGAAACAATCTGTGATTTTAAATAGTAAGATTACAAAAATGTCAAATATTGTGTCACATTATTATAATGAAACTGATTGATGTTAGAAATTTAAGTTAGTCTTTTAAATAATAAATATTTTCTTCTATCGACATTTTTATTTCTTAGTCCCCGCACTATGCGAGTGATATTCGTAGGTGTGCTTCGTGGAATAGGAAATTAATTATTTTAAATTTTTATTTGAAGCCCACCTACGGGTGTGCTAAGTGGAATACTTTAGGTGTGCTTCGTCTGGGTGTGCTTCATTTGGGTGTGCTTCATGGAATACCTCAAGTAGATTTAGCACTAATAATCTGTCGAACCAATAGCGATACCGAAGTTAATTTTAATTTTACACCATTTAATAAGCGGTTTTGGTATTTAATAAACTTAAATAAGCACTTTATAGAATCATAGAGCCTGAAACACAGGTTTAAAATAACCTAGATCGGGCAGGTCGCTACCTAACATTGCAATTCCGAATCACCATTACTAGCATTTTTAATAATATCATGTTAGATTTAGCTTATTTTTAGGCACTATTAACTGTACGGGAAATTTAATTACGGTTGGCTAAATGTACACTTTTTGTAAACGTTTTTATTTAAATAATTATTATTATAGAAATATCAAATCTTAAAGTGTTAGATCAGAACGACCCCTCGTACTGTTTTTCCACCCTCATGACGCCACCGAAGCTGGTTTAATTCCGTGTACTTAATTTGTAGTATTAATTGAACATCGATCTTTGTAGGAAACCGTAGCGCTCAATCAGTGCTTTTTTATTATCATAATTCTATAGAACTCCCGGCTTAATGCCGAACATACAATCACTAGCCATGCCTTTGAAAATGCAATAATATTCACTGCCTAAATTACTTTGTGGAACGGACATATTTTTAAAAACTTACGTATAAAGCAATGGGCCAGCGTTCTTCAAATTGCTTTGGACTGTGTTACACACTTAAAGGGCAGGTATGCAAGCACGATGATTAATTACCTACCTGTATATATGCTAGAAACACTATTAACACGCGTTTTTTGTTATTTTCAGAAAATTGAAGATAAATCCTCAGACTACTCAGATGATGCACAGGAAGAAACTAGTAAGTATCTTTCTTATATATGTACTAGATAACATAACACATCAATGATTCATAAGCTTGCACAAATAACTTCTCAGGTTTTGGGCAGTTAATAACCCCGCTACCAATTTCGCTGGCTGGTGGATTAATTTAATATCATTTATCGAAAAACGGTTCGGGATGATACGAGGGAGTTCGTTAAAGTAAGTTCTCATAAACATAGCATAATCAGCCTTTTTAATGTTCCCACTGCTGAGACACAGGCCTCCTCTCTAGGAGAGGGAATGGGCCGTAATCCACCACGCGGGCCCAGTGCGGATTGGTGAAGAATGTCACATGTCTTCGAATTTTTGGTTCTAGGTCATGCCGATTTCCTCACGATGAGTCTCTTTCACCGGTTTGAGAGCAGTGGTGAAGAAATTAATTATACAAAGTAATGTGCCTGGCTGGGTTTGAACCCGCGACCTACAATTCGCAAGTCGGGGCCGTTACCATTCGGCCACCACTGCTCCTCAAAATGATTAATTCTAGGATACGGTACATAAACAAAACAGTAAAATTTTGCTATTCGTTTTACTTACGTAATTTTTTTTTTTTTTGGAACATCCAAGTGAGACCATATTTTCGTAGCATCATATAATATTATCAAAAAATACTTGATATAGAGAAATTCCTGACTGACACCACTTCCATTAAAACATGTATGATGATGCGATTTCCGTGCCGTGCAGTGTCGACCCACCTTAGGTGCGTCCGTTCGTTACCCGGCACGACTCAATATTCTTAAGAGGCTTTTATATGAAATACCAGCCATAGTTCTTTGTCTGGGCGTTTTTAATCATAGCTATTACATTTCAATTAATGTTAATACAAGAATTCTTCGTTATTGTGAATGTTTGAAAACGTCCAAATAATGTACGTAATACTTATTTGCGTTCTCTACTTTATTGTCTCGTCCCAAACAACATTTCGCTTTTTTTTTCTATTTGTTGGTAATTAATTATAACTACTCTGAGAATGTTTGCCTACTAACAAATCATTCATTAAACTTTAAACATCCTTATTTTGATTGCAAATTAATCTTAGTAACGCGTTAACAAGTTGCAACTGACGAAACAGCCCAAAGCTTACAAATAATAAACAAAATTAGTTTGAAGTTGACTGATGCTTTCTATTTGCATCTGATGCATTGCCAGAGAGCAAACTTATGCACCTTTGAATCTGTTCGACCATTAACGTTATTAATTTCTGTTATTTTCATAAGGCCGTAAGTGCATTCAACTGAAGTGAGCTCTGCGTGATAATTCTAAATGAAATATCGTTGTATTGGGTCATGCATGGTTCAATTCGATTGACCGAACAATTTATTTATTGATCTGTTTATACCTGTACCGGTACTAGATCGTGCATAGCGTCGTGAAAAGTAGTTATGTTATTCGATCTTAGGCCGGGATTAGACAGACTGTTTTTTTTTTTTCAGTTTTTATTTGAGAAAAATAAATAGAAAAATATGCGGTTTCATGAGATTTTCCGGTATGTACGCAGCAACGTGTATTAGGCATGTCACGTTATGTATATAATTCGTCACACTGATTCTGAATTCTTTGCTATAAAAACACAAGCTTAAAATAATAATATCATTATTTTTCGTGTCAATATCAGTTTAAAATCTAGCAGAAATAGAAACATTACCTCATTTGCGACAGCTAGATTTTGAAGATGTTTAAGATTCCCCTGAAAATTCAGATTTCGAATGAAGGTCATGAACATACACGAGCAGATATTCAGTACCTCGTGAGTCTGCTAAATCGTATGATGTGGTTGATATGACTAATGAAGGTTCCCCTAAATGACGTTAATCAGCTAACCCCGAGCGGTCACTACGTAAGTACATTAGTTAAATTAAAGCGTCGCAGAAACGTTTTCGGTATAAATGTTGCAGGCGCTTAGCATTTGAGCTAAAAGATTAGTCATTTACGAAAACAACCCACAATTTTGCTCATAGAAAAGTATGTGCTTAGCAAATACGACGGACGAGGCATTTAGGAAATATTAAGCGACGAATTAACAAGTCAATTAGCAAAATATTTGCGCGTTTGTCTACCAGTTTGCACATACCAAATTGCCAGCCTTTTAGATTTTAAACTAAACACATACTAAGCGAGGCCGTATAACTTTTCTAAACATTATCCTAACGGATACCAGTCTATTACGGAACGTGTAATGTATTATTCCATACAATAAAATATTCTTGAATGCATTGAATTTAGATAAATGGTGCTAGTTTCCTAACAGAGCAATTCGTGACGTCTAGAGAAACACTTATCCAATGTATCATGGAGGTATGCAAAGATCATTATATAAGACAGACCGTCGCTCTATGAAAATCGCTGGTATTCAGTTCCTGGAGTGGTGGTTGACCCTAACATAGTTTAGGCTTGGGAGATTCGAATACAAACTATATAGGTTACCTAAAATTTATATCATACCCGCCGCCGTTATCAGAAAAAACTCGAATGAGACGGCTCAATACATTCTTTTTTTTTGTGTTACGATGAACCTTTTCTCGATTCATACTTATTCTCTTTAATTTGCTTATTTAAAACAAATAGAAAAATATCTAGGAGCTACATCTATGCTAATATTATAAAGAGGAAAGATTTGTATTTTTATATTTTGTATGTAACGAATAAACTAAACTACTGGACAGATTTCAATATTGTATCCCCGTATTCCCACGGGAACGGAAACTACGCGGGTGAAACCACGGGGCGCTGCTAGTTTTAAATTAATTAGCAGCCAGAATCTGCTACTCTCATTTCCTAACCATCTCCACCTGTCATTATATGTATATTACTTAGAGCAAATAAATAGACTGAAGCTGCTCTTTTGTATTGTATTAGGATCAGGGCTGAAGCTTTTGCGTTTCGAGTTTATGGTCATGGGGTGACCAAAAACTCGAAATAATATAATCGTGAAAAAGTTTTCGCAGTCACTTGTCATAGACGATTTGACGTAGTTGTATGAACAACTACGTCAAATCGTCTATTATTTAAATGGGCTTCTTCAGTCATTCGCAATTGCTATTGAAATGGGCTGTCAATCACAACATTTAATTTTGTAACATCAAAATTACATAAGATAACTCCCCATAACCTTTACTAGGTCCCCAAATCCCAAAATCGCACTACAATACCTAGTAATTTAGCTGAGGTGGAGATAGGCCGGCTCGAACCAGTGTCCAGGGTCCGTCATACGTTTGGGGGATTAGGCGAATGGATTAGTCAACTAAACTCTGCCTTACCGGTGTCCAGGAGCCGTCGTCGTACGTTTGGTGGGTTAGGCGAATAGATTACTCAACTAAACTCTGCCTTACCGGTGTCCAGGAGTCGCGGTACGTTTGGGCGATTAGGCGAAGGGATTTGTCAATTACACTCTGTATTTCCGGTTTTCAAGGTTCCGCCGTACGTTTGGGGGATTAGGCGAAGGGATTAGTCAACTTTACCGGTGTCCAGGAGGTGCCGTACGTTTGGGCAATCAGGTGAAGGGATTAGTCAACTAGACTCTGCCTTACCGGTGTCCAGGGGCCGCCGTACGTTTGGGCGATTTGGCGAAGGGATTAGTCAACTACACTCTGCGTTACCGGTGTCCAGGGGCCGCCGTACATAAGGGAGATTTGGTACCCGATTTTAACCGGTTTCGATTGGCCGGCTGACGCAGATACTGTGATCGCCGACCAATCGAAATAATTTTCGTAAACGAAACAACAAGAAGGATGAGTGGAAGAGGGCTCACGTCTTACCGCTTCCTAAAGTTTCCAATCCCTCCTCACCATCCCAGTTTCGTCCTATATCAATCCTCCCAGTCCTCTCCAAAGTCCTCGAGAGTGTTGTTCAGAAGCAGCTGTCCTGTTATCTGTCCTGTAATAGCCTGCTGAGTCCTTACCAATCTGGTTTCAGACCTGGCCATAGCACGGTGACAACTCTAGTCAAAATAACTGACGACATTAGACTAGCTATGGAGAATAAATGTCTAACGGTTTTGGTTTTACTGGACTCCAGTAGTGCCTTTAACTCAGTTGACTTCGACATTCTCTTAGGAATCCTATCCTCAGGTTCAAATCTTATCTTCGGGGCCGCTCGCAGTCTGTTCGATCAGATGAGGATTCCCCTGAATGGTGTGATTTAGCTGCGGGTGTTCCTCAAGGTGGCGTCCTTTCTCCTCTTCTCTTCTCAATTTTTATAAATGCTATCACAAAGGTCCTTTTCTTGATGTCTTCAAGAGGAAAATTAAAGAGCATTTCCTTTCACAATGACATAATATTAGTAGATATGTATGTATGTATATGTATATATATTTGTATTTATGTATGTAAATATATAGATCTATATTATCTAGTACACTGGATCTTACCCTCTATGCTGATCTCTCTCTATCACTCAAAGGTTTGCTGATAGAAAACTCAACTTTTAGTTAAGCTCGCCCTTGTACATGCAATTTATTATGTATAATATAATAAAGAATTAAAGAAAGAACATGATCCGAATGTTATTAAGTAGATAATTTATGTCACAGTCAATGATGGTTTCTCGAAAAGCCGCACAGTATCGCACGTTAGACGTGTAATCAGTGCTCGCGTTACGTCGTCCAAAATCAAATGATGTCTTTTGTCACACAGCAGTGTAGAACTTTAGTTTACGGAGAGCCTGTGCGTGCGCCGTACTCGCGTTCATTAGGTAAAAACGCAAACATTTGTGATCTCGACAGCGAAAGTGTTACAAGACAAAAGAACAGCGTTTAGACACGATGCCGACTTGTTTACACTGAAAACGTTTTGTTTGCCATCACCAGACAATTATTGTAATGAGTGAAATGCATTATCTTGGTTAGCCGACAAATACTTAAGTGGCGACTTTTGCGTTACTATATCTTGGCATTGAATGGTCAACATTTAGGGTATTATTTCTGCTGAATGATAATGACGATATATTTATTTCAATTAGACCACTAAATGGCACTTTGAACATCAATATAAACAGTTAAAAAACTTGAGAGGTGTCAAGGGACATCCGGACGGATCGAAGTTCTTGTCTTGTCTTGTCTTGAAAAATCACACTTACGCATCTGAATGATGATTTAAAGTTTTACGTAAATGATCAGTCTCACTACATTCATCTGATCTTTCTGCAGTTATGTTTTGTACAATTGTATTTTGTTATTTCTTTCTCTCACGATATTCTCTACATCTTTGTGCATTTGTCTTTTTCCTTGATGTTATAATTTGTACCTAAGTAGTCGATGCTTTAGTATGAATGAAAAAATTGTACATGTACATACATATATATATCAACACACCCATTCAAATCGTGACCTCACTAACAGTTGCTTAACTCCACCCATACTTTTTGCAACCTTTCCAACAGTTCCTTAACACAAGCATCCAAATCGTGACCTCACTAACAGCTGCTTAACTCCACCCATCCTTTTCGCAACCTTGCCAACAGTTGCTTAACACACCCATTCAAATCGTGACCTCACTAACAGTTGCTTAACTCCACCCATACTTTTCGCAACCTTGCCAACAGTTCCTTAACACACCCATCCAAATCGTGACCTCACTAACAGCTGCTTAACTCCACCCATCCTTTTCGCAACCTTGCCAACAGTTGCTTAACACACCCATCCAAATCGTGACCTCACTAACAGCTGCTTAACTCCACCCATCCTTTTCGCAACCTTGCCAACAGTTGCTTAACACACCCATCCAAATCGTGACCACACTAACAGCTGCTTAACTCCACCCATCCTTTTCGCAACCTTGCCAACAGTTGCTTAACACATCCATCCAAATAATGACCTCACTAACAGCTGCTTAACCCCTTCCATCCAAATCGTGACACAAAAAGTGTCGTTACAACTTTTCGTATGAATTTTTTACGTCTAGCCCCCTTTCACAACGCGCGATAAGGAACTTCGTTCCAAAAATTAAGTGACTAGTTGTCCATTCGCAAGTAGATTGATGTAACCAAGATATATGTAATACATGACATGATTTAAAAGAGTGTCCGTGGAGTTTTGTGCACGTTCTTCTCCATAGTGATCTACATACGCTTTCGATCGTGTAAATAGCATCATGTCTTTGACCTGTCAATTCAAAAGTGCCTGTAAATATTTTATTTCAAATAACTGCTTTGAATCTCAAATAAATGAGAACTGGCAAGTAATTACATAGTTACATAAATTAAATAGAAGTATTACAATATTTGCTAAATATTGATTAATTATTATTCTTGAGGACGATGTTCCTAACACTGAATAGGCACTAAGTAAATATTACCAGCAAATTGATTAATCAATTACTTGTGTAAATACTTAATGAATTTGCTAAATAAGGTTTCGGTATTTAGTTACAAATATTGCAAAAGTTGATAGATATTAATTACGATCCTGAGCTTTTCTGTTACTACGAAACTTCATGTAAAATTACGCCTGCACTTTAGGAAGAAATCGCAAAAGGTGCAGGAACCAATACACCAACATTTCGATAGATATATGTATGTAAGTACATTGTAAGAGTGACCAGCCTATTCTCATCAGCCGAGCACTAATCCAGACTGCCTGCCGCTGAGAACTTCTCGACCGACCCAACCTGGGAATGAAACCTAGGAATTATACTCGGCAATATTTGTCCGAAATACTCGTACCTCGGTTGTTCGTGTCGATACGATAGTGCATGGTCGGAGGAACGTGAATCACCCAATATACGCATTTTCTGTCATCACCACAGCGTGAGAACTCTGTTCCGTAGAATTCCTATAGTACGATTATTAATTCCAGTCAGTAAAATGACAAGTGCAACTGTCACTGATACAAAAAAGGGTGACCCTCTACAATAGTGATGTTCGGCAATCAATAGACTTAGACACTTAGTCATGCTTTATTTTAATAGGTATCAAAGCGTTTTTTTTTTATTGTAAATATTTAATACATACCGTATTAAATAATAAGATTTAAGAAATATGGACCTTACCAGCATATTAAAATTTCTCACTACAACATTATTACAAAAGCTGGGAAAAAAATTATAAATAGATTCAGAGGAATTAACACTAGAAAATCGGGAAAATACAAGTAATTTTATACGTTTTTATTCATTACGTTTGCTATTGATTCCGACTCCGATTCTGAATCGGTATATTCAGAATCGGAATCGGAACCTGCAACACTGGCAATGTCATTTTACTGACTGGAAAGAATAATCTTACTTTAGTAAATGGTAAATTAATAGGGTATTTTACTCTAAAAATCTAATTAGTCCGTCTGATAGATTTACAAAAGATATTGGACACGTATTTTTTCTTTTTTCACGTAAACAAAAAATGAAGACGATATAGTGCGTTGAAAACTCACGTGACGTCACGTCGCTGGTAAAAATTGTAGCAACGTAGTGACGTCACGTGAGTTTTCAACGCACTGTACTGTCTTCATTTTTTGTTTACGTGAAAAAAGAAAAAATACGTGTCCAATATTTTTTGTAAATCTATCAGACGGACTAATTAGATTTTTACAGTAAAATACCCTATTAAATATACTATGAGTGGGTTTCAGAATTGAGTATTTTGAGTTAAAGACGTGTCAAACATGAATTTGACACAGTTTGATATATAGTTAGATTAGGTTAGCTCTACTTCCAGCCGGGGATTACGGAAGTCGCATGTGTTACCGCGATCCCCAGCGTAGGTGGGAGATGGAACACCGGGGTGGTTTTAGTCAGTAAGAGTCTGACAGACCCCTCCGCCCGCCCCAGGGTGGAGGACATCTACGAGGATTTCCCGCCGTAAAAAATGGTTAGCTCAACTTCAAATGGAGAAATGAGGGTATATCTGAGGTCAACTTAGTGACATCATGCTATAATTTTGAACAAGGGTTGCTGTTATTTTATTTTGCAACGTTTCCTCGCGTCTTCGGGACCTCCACTGTAATAAAACATTATGTAGCGGTAACGTAAACGTTGTCAATTTTCATCACTTACCATACTGCAATAAATTAACAATTTAATCCACACTTGACCGGAAACTGTCACCTATTTGCTAGCTAGCTAAAGTAATTATCGTGTATAGTTATTAATTTGTTTGCTCAGCTTAGATAAAAGACATCATGAGTATTTTTACGTGCATCGGCTCAAGATAATTACCGTATAAATGGCTGAGCGCAACTCAACCTTATTGAATTGATAATTGACATTCGAAAATTGCTTATCTGTGACCTATTCTTAGAAAGTCGTATCCTGTGTTTCTCGTTACTACTAAATAATTTGAATATTTCTTATTTATTTCCAAATAGTGTTTTTACTTAATATTATGTTATTAGTTCCTACTTCAAATATAAGGTAGGATTGCGTCTAGCAATTTGGTCTTGTGAATTCTTGTGTGGGAATTATATTACTCAAAACTTTGCTAGCGTCGGGGAAATATTTTTCCCATGAAGTACATTTTCATTCGGACTTGAGACGAATTCTTCCTGCAATTCCCTCTCCGTGTATATGTTTGTTCTACGTATTATGTCCTAGCGGAATTAAAGAAGTGTGAATCTTATTTCATATTTTCTAAAAGTTCGAGAAAGAATACAGCTGAAACTATCACCCTGATATTTTTAACGTTTCTCTCAATTGGCTCGTAGTCATCGTTTTCTCTAATTAGACGTAATTTTGAAAAGACTGAATCGAACTGCCCCATATGACATCAGCTCAGAGAAAACGTTGAATCATTAGCTCGAAAGCTATTTTGCAATGCTCGAAATTACATTTCAACAATCCTTTTATGAATTTGCGAACCTAGTATGCTTTAGTTAAGTTTCATTCATTCTTCATTACGGCAGAAAACAATTTATTACAATATTCACGACATAATATAGCAATTTACTCTAAGATGTGTAAATACGCATATACGGATATATGGAACCAATCCATACTAATTACTGTTCAACAGATCACAGCTCAGCCGTAAGTGGTGTTCGCTATGACCTAGTATTTAAAGCCATTTGAGGCGACGTGCTTACTTTGTAAAATCCGCTATATTTATTTACTAATCGCTAGCCGCTCGGAGCATGACCTCGTCCTATAAATTATAGTTATATCTTTTACTTACATTATAAGGTTAACCGCTTTGTTTCATACTCCTTGGATTACCGGTATACCTGTATTACTACGACACTTTTACGACCGGAAGAAACATTTAATCGCTATAATGTGTATAATCAACTAATCAGTTTATCGTGACTCGATATGTATTATTATTATCGATGACACAAGATAGGTATTCAAAACAAGCTCTATGCCAGCGGCGGCGCCGCAACTCTGTGTTTTTTTGAACAGTATAGATCTATTTTCTCGTTGAGAAATAACTTCAACACATTAACCGTTTAACACAACCTTTCCAGCGTCCACGCTTACTGCTGAGTGCGCAGTGGCCTATCTTTTCTTGTGCCACCCAAATCCAAGTTCAACCCATTACGACAGCAGTATTTTATCGTAATTCTGGCTTAGTTATGTCGTATCTTCATAAGTTCCTCTGCTCCTAGTAAACGTAATAACTTACCTATGGACGCAAAACTTCGATATATCCAATGTAGACGCTTAGCTATACGTTGTAGTGCCTACGTTTACAGCATTGGCGCCTGGCGGATCCGGGGGAGGGTCAGCTAAGGGGCTCAAGCTCCCTTTTCCCCGAAAAGAATGAGATATCTTTGGTAATCTACAACCTTAAAATGTTATGTGCTTTTATAGTGTAGTACGCTTCAACCTACCCTCAGCGGGGTCAAGCCCTCCTCAAAAGACAATCTTGAGATCCGCCGCTGTCGATGGAAAAGGTATCAATATAATCTAGCTGTATTTCACTCCTACCTATACTTACGCCCGGTTTTAAAAGACTCTTCAAATAATCTTTTGTCGAGTATCTCTTGAACTGATGGGTTGTTGTTATTTATGCAAAAACATCTCCGCTAACACGATTTGAGGGCAGATAAGCTGATCACATAGCTCTTACAATTCATTCATCGCGATTATATTTAGCAGGCCTGGCCAGCGTTGCAGTCACTACAAAACAAATTTTATTATTCGGTTCCTGTATGTGCCTGTAGAGTCATTATATTATTCAAACTCAATAACTATCTTGCAGACGACGGGTGATTCTAAATACGATAAAACTTTTCCATAGCTGTCATTAATTCTGCAAATCAAATCACTCAAGTGTATTTTCACATTTTTGAATGGCCCATTAATTATATTGTTTGCTACGCCACTATGAATTTCGTACAACAATCTTAATGATAACACCCATCAAATGATAAGAGATACGAACAAAAAAAAATGATATACGGTTTTAGCGTTCGTAAAATTGCCTGATTAAGTATTATGTTATAAGCCCGCAGTCCGTCGCGACTGTTCCGTATCATTTTCAAGGTATCCTACCTATCTTTTATAAGCACGTGCATTAAGATAAAATAGCAATAAAATAAAATCTCTGTTGCGGCCACGTGTCATGCCTATTGGACTAGAGGGGGTTCTAGATTACTGCACATTTCTGGTTACACAGATAGAAGGGCTCAATGCATTATTTTTCCAATTATTGACACACTAACACACAGATGTGAGCAATATCCTAATTCTGAATTGCAAACTCGTACTGGACTATCGATTCTGCCAGTCACAGAATAGACTGTCAGTCCAGTCCATTGACAGACATGATGGACACTTGGACGGGTTATCCTATGTTGTATTTAGTTTCGGTTATTTCGAAATTCAAAATTGAAGAGCACCGATGACATAGATTACCGCGGGGGTATAATGACGGATATTTACGAATAAATATGGAATCCTAAAAGTAGTGTGCACCGATTACGTATCAGCTGGTTGATAACAATCGCTATCAGTAACATTTATCGATACAAATCAGCCTTGCTTTACTAAGTCTATGAGTTGTAACACTTGTTACGATTTAGCGTGATAGCGCCATTTCGAGATAGCAGATGAAATGGTAGCAACTGATTAAATCTTCACTGTATCGAGTTGGAGACTAATTGGGTAGTAATTAATCGATTGTTAATAATTGTTAAAGAGCTTCGTGTTAGTTAGTGAATCAATCAGTATCAAGTATCCATTATTTCGTTTTACGATCACGGTGTAGCTTTTAGTGGATATAAATATAAAGTTTATGAGAGAACTGAGGGAGAGAGACTTGCTAAGATAATTTGGCTCGGAAATAAGATGGTCGTCTAGCGGTACACGTATTGTCTTCATATGGACGTACTAGAGTTTCATAAATATGTAAACAGTGTTAGACGTTATCGTCATGTACGCACATTTGTTGCAAGGCTGTGAATTAATTATTACGCGTTAAACTAAGTACTTAGTTCTACTTATGGAACACATTATTTATGGCTAAGAGTTCCGATAGCCGTGTTATTTTCTTGTTTCTTGTCCAACTACAGCCGCGCAGTCTTGCTGATACGCAAATTGCATTCATTGACAGTCTTATCTCCCTTATGATATCAAAAGCTAGATCATCATCCACTTAACCCAATGATTTTAATAGACGACCTAACACGTGAATATCTATTAGAACAGAACGTCTATTAAAAACTTTTTCCTATTTGCAGTAATACAACAGTGACTCCTTTTCAAACCATTCATTTCTTCTTTTCATAGTTTACAACGCCCCACGGTTTCATCCGCGTAATTCCCGTTCCTGTGGAAATAAGGGGATAAAATATAGCTTATGTTACCCGGGGATAGTGTAGTTTCTCAACAGTGAATGAATTTTTCAAATCGGTTCAGAAGTTTCAGAGCCTATTCAATGCAAACAAACAAACAAATATTTCCTCTTTATAATATTAGTATAGATTAATCTGTCACTAATATTTCTTCAAGAGCTAAGTAGGTATCTGTTTTATTGGGGACGGTTTAAGCCCATCTGTGGACTCCTACCGCCAAGACGAGGTCTAGAAAGCAGGCCTAACATACCTATAATTATTATAAACATTCTCACTGTTGGTTTGGTCACTCACTGCATTAATCAAATTATACATTAAAATAAAAACTCATACATTCAATATTCATACAATCAATCAATCAACAGCCTGTTGCAGTCCACTGCTGGACATAGGCCTCTCCAATTGCACGCCACTTAGGTCTATTCTCGCATCCAGTTTCTGCCAGCCGTCCTGCGCAAATCGTCACTCCACCGTGCCTGAGGACGTCCTACCACTACGTTTGCCGAGACGCGGTCTCCACTCTAGAACTCGTCCCCAACCGTTGTCGGATAGTCATACATTATCAATTAAACAAATATGTACATTAACCCAAGTTTTTGTCGTTAAAAAAAATGTATTGTGCGGTACTCTTTACCTATCAAGAATTCCTTGAGTTTAAGTTTAAAGATTTGATGGCTGAAATACTTTTAATACACTTTGGTGTGTGCGTACGCGCAGCGGAATGTTGTTGAATTTAAAGATTTTAATTATGCAGATATTTAGTGTATGACGTCGTATAATTGTGTATGGTAAAAAAAAATTTGTGCACGCAACCATTGTGGAGAAATTCACCAAAAACTGATTCCGCTGGGCGAACGTTGTCCTGGCGGAACTTTTTTTAATCCATAGACTTTAGAAGAAAAGAGATGTGTCCAAAAATTAGTGTGTATTTGTGTGTAATTGTGTATGTATGAATAAAACTAGTGCATGCTTAAACTTCGGAGAAATTCAAGTTTCCGCTACGCGAACGTTTGGCCATTAGCTAGTTTTCATATAAAGCGCTTACATAGAGAGCTGTAGATTTTTACATACGTTGTTTTGAATTTGTTTATATTTGTTTAAAAAACAGATTTAGAAAAAATCGTAGGGCTTAAAAGATAAAAATATAAACGTAAAATACGCTTATTAGGTCTTAGTTCTTAAAGTATGCACTTTGGGGTCTAGATTTTCACGTTTATACAAACCTTGTAAGTGTCTGCAACATGTTGCCAAGTATCAATGATGTTGCGTTAGTAACTAAAGAGTTATAGGACAAATTTACCATGAATAGATCACTGTTTACAAAGCAGTCAAATATCACGACGTTCTAAATGAATTGCATGGTAAAATGTATGCCAATAATTAGTGTAGTCATTCAACTATTCACATGCAAAATTTCATGTCATTAAATTCAGTAATTAAAGAAAAACAATTATAATACTGACGAAGCATCGAAAACCTACATAACCCGACAAGTTCGGATGGCTACAAAAAAGCGGCCGTACAATATATTTAGGTAACATCCCAAAATGTACAGTATAATACCGGTATTGAATTGGTATAGGTGATAACACAACCAAGTCAATACCGGTATTATACTGTACATTTTGGGATGTTACCTAAATATATTGCACGGCCGCTTTTTTGTAGTTATCCGAACATGGTCGGGTTATGTAGGTTTTCGATGCTTCGTCAGTATTATAATTGTTTTTCTTTAATTACTGAATTTAATGACATGAAATTTTGCATGTGAATAGTTGAATGAATACACTAATTATTGGCATACATTTTACCATGCAATTCATTTAGAACGTCGTGATATTTGACTGCTTTGTAAACAGTGATCTATTCATGGTAAATTTGTCCTATAACTCTTTAGTTACTAACGGAACATCATTGATACTTGGCAACATGTTGCAGACACTTACAAGGTTTGTATAAACGTGAAAATCTAGACCCCAAAGTGCATAATTTAAGAACTAAGACCTAATAAGCGTATTTTACGTTTATATTTTTATCTTTTAAGCCCTACGATTTTTTCTAAATCTGTTTTTTAAACAAATATAAACAAATTCAAAACAACGTATGTAAAAATCTACAGCTCTCTATGTAAGCGCTTTATATGAAAACTAGCTAATGGCCAAACGTTCGCGTAGCGGAAACTTGAATTTCTCCGAAGTTTAAGCATGCACTAGTTTTATTCATACATACACAATTACACACAAATACACACTAATTTTTGGACACATCTCTTTTCTTCTAAAGTCTATGGATTAAAAAAAGTTCCGCCAGGACAACGTTCGCCCAGCGGAATCAGTTTTTGGTGAATTTCTCCACAATGGTTGCGTGCACAAATTTTTTTTTACCATACACAATTATACGACGTCATACACTAAATATCTGCATAATTAAAATCTTTAAATTCAACAACATTCCGCTGCGCGTACGCACACCACTTTGGTAGTTTTTTTTTTATAAATGTTTAACCTAATAAACACTTCTTTGCATGAGTCAGTCTGTTTAAGTCCGATTATAATTCTCACAATCTTTTTTGGGCTTTAGGAGCATTTTCTCTAGCAGGAGAATTCCTCCAGAACACATTGCCGTATTTTAGTGCACAACTGCGTTTAATAATATAATGTACTCTCGTTTAGAAGTATAATATACTAGCTGCTGCCCGCGACTTCGTCCCCGTGGAATCCCCGATTTTAAAACATTCTTTATCGCTGCTCCGCTCCTATTGGTTTAAGCGTGATGTTATATAGCCTAAAGCCTTCCTCGATAAATGGTTTATTCAACCCAAAAATAATTTTTCAATTCGAACCAGTAGTTCCTGAGATTAGCGCGTTCAAACAAACAAACAAACAAACAAACAAACAAACTCTTCAGCTTTATAATATTAGTATAGATAATAAATTATCTAACCCAAAAAATTGGGTTCTGTTGTATTTTCCAGACACTAGAGATCCAATAGGGTTTGTTGAGAATGTTCTTCTAGATTTACCTAGCTTGACTCGACTCGAGACCTGGATACATTTTTAACAGTAAAAGCGTTATAAGATGGTGAGTGTTGGCAACCTATTTAAATGCTGCCTATCTTTGTTGGAATATTGATTGAGTAGTCGATCCAGCGAATAAACTGGGAAATGGGTACACAATGGAGTTTCCTTAGCGGATAGCAGATTTATAGCTACAAAACACATAAACATTTATGTGTTCTAGGAAGCCTCACTTCCCAAATTAAAATTATTGTTCAAATTCAAAAGCGTCACCGCGGCCCTGGGACGCCTAGGCCATTCCGAGAAACACGGGTGTGTTTTAGTCAGTAAGAGTCTGACACTCCCTTCCGCTCCGCCCAGAGCGGAAGAAGCCGTTTGATGATTTACAAGCCACCAAAGAAAAAGGCTATAACGGTTGACCAACGTTTTACGAGAAAATATTACCAGCTGTGACTGGTAGGTAGTTACTTTCATAAGTAAATACATAATTAGGTGCACTTCTGGGCTCAAAGGTTAAGTGTTAAGTTTATAAATAGCTATGAATCAAATACGCGTCTTAAAGTATTATTGCATATAGCTGTAGCACTGTATTTTGTCATTCATTTATACATTTCGTTAATTATACAATATTTTATTGGGATTGTTCTTGGCTCCATATTGATGAGAACCGCACCTCTAATTGAATAAGCCTTGTAAAAAAAAAGTCCAGTCAATGAAAATGCACTCATCGCTTCTTTTCAACCGACTTCAAAAAAAGGAGATGTTTGTTTCCTCATAACTTTGTATTGGGTGTACCGATTTTGATGATTTTTTTATATTTGAAAGCTGGTGCTTGTCGTGTGGTGGAAATTTGATTGTGATCTAATGACTAGTATTTGAGTTATCCCTAATAATGCGTGGCTTAGTTTACATTGACGACGTTCTCATTCCCCCTAGTCGATGTAAATTGAAAAAATTAAATCGTGTACGATGGTTTGGAAGAGTATTTCAACTTGGTCCCTTTCTAGTTTGGTGAAATATCTAATGACGAACAGAGATGTAGGAAACGGAGCTCTTCCATAAATGATAGCAAATCGTTCGGGATTGCTGAAATCGCATGTTTGTTTATTTTTTACACCAAAGTGATTGGTACGTTTAGGGGGGCGGTGGGGGCCGCGGGGGGTGTAACACTAAAAAGTGAAAAATAAAAAAAAACTTTTTACAAAAAAATACAACCGACTTCTACAAAAAAAAAAATGTACAAAATAACTTTAATTTCGTAAGCCGGTGTTCAAAAAACGAAAAAGCAACCACAAACACAGTGAAATTAAAGTTACAAGTTTTGTACTTTTTTGGGTTTTTTGTGTAGAAGTCGGTTGTATTTTTTTGTAAAAAGATTTTTTCGTCTCAAAGGAGCAACATCAACAACAAGTACAGGTATAATATCAATTTAGACGGTGGTGTCGTCCCACTAGTTAGGGCAAGTTGTATTAGCCTATCATAAAAGCCATCTAGCCGATAAATTGATCTTAGCCAATATGTGTAAAGGCTATTAAACTAGACTGATACTACAGTGCATCTCTCGGAGCAATTTAGCCCGTGAATATTCTAGCTAGAATTTGCTTTAATAATTAGATCTAGATAAAGGGCCTTCAATGGGGTACCGGGATTCATGTCTCTCATTTGTAGATCTTTGATAATCGTTACTGATTCAGAAACCAGGAAACTTGACATCAGTTTTGTCAAAGGGTATCGTGTTACCTAGTCACTGGAAGTCAGATAAGGAGTAACTCCATTTAAAATACTGGTACTCAGTCTGCGTCCGTCTAGTTTAGAAGCCGACCCCAACATAGTTCGGAAAAGGCTAAGCAGATTGATAATGATGAAGTTAAAAACTATCCAAGTCGAATTGAGGCTTAATTATTTGATCTTATTTCAGTATTATCAACATAATTTGGCTGCCATTTAGATCTCAATTCTTTTGTCGCTTTAGTCTACAATCAAAGAAAGAAAGTAAAGGATACCGAAACGATTACATACAATCTTGGGCCTAAAGGTAAAGAGATGAAAATGGTGTGAGTTAATAGATTAAGACCTGTCAGTCCCTCTCTGAAAATTCTGTAAGTTTTGACAATCTGAGAGCCGAGTTAATAGAGGTTTAGTAAAAGTAAGGTTATGTTATCTTTATATCTTTATATAAGGCATGATTGACAATTGTTTCATCATTTAGGGGTCGTCGGCCTAGTGCATTGCAGCGGGTAGTTGCTATCTCACAATTCACACAGCGATCCATATTTTCAACAATATCCAATCCACAAGCCGGCAGTAAATCCAAAATAACAATTCCAAGTCAAACGTGTGAGCGATCATCGGTGTCCAGAGTGAAAGCAAGGGTCGACCCTGCCTACCTTGTAGGTAGGCAGGGTCAGAATCCATAAAAAACTAAGCAGTGGTCGCTGAAAATGAATAACAATCGGGAAAGCACTCAAAACGGATCGGAGAACACGAGTGTGCAGCCGGCAATTATTGTCTAGTGTCAATGTCAGTCAGCTGTCATGCCAGTGACATAGACTAAAAATGTAAGATTAATTTTAATCGATATAAAATCAATAGTCATTTTATCGGTTTATAAGTCATTAATTGATATTTCATTGTTTAATATGACTGTAATAAAATGTACTGTATTGCATGTAGTGCATTTAATTGTTTTGAGATTTTTTTTTTTTTGCAATTGTCAATGGAAAATCACACGAAATCTATCTTTTTCTTATTTCTCTGCTCCCAGATTCAGAATTGAGCTGATTTTTCACATAGTAAGATAAAAAAAATATGACAAATTTTTTATCTCAACTCATTACATTTGAGCCCGCCATTTTCCATTTCCTTTATTTGGCACATACAGATTCACACTATGTAGATACAAATAAAAGGAAATATAATTTTAAGACAATAACATTGTTTGACCCGTGGCTGCGCTAAATAGTTCGGCAAAATACCAGACAACTAGGAGCTGCCTGACACTGGTTTTCAACTGAGCCTAACGTTGAAGTGTACGGATGTAAATCAGTTATTTACGATGTTAAATATACAGGTAAATAGATACATACATATATGTAGATGTGTAGTAAGCGATAAATAATAAATTAGGTGTCATTTAGTAAACAGGCTTGTGTAAATAAAAATACAAGTAATGAAAACAAGTGAAATAAACGAACACACATGTCATCAAATTAATTGTAAAGAAATAAATGCAAACCACTCTAAAAAAACGTTCTGCAACAGAAAACGAACCGGAAACAATCACACGTACGAGTATAATTAAAACTGGCATGTTTACTGTTCCATTGTAAATACGAAGATAAAATAGCCTATATTACTCTCTGATAATATAATTTTCTATTGGTGAAAAACTGGTTAAAATCGGTCCAGAAGTATCGGAGCTTATTCGGTACATACCTACAAAAATCATTCCCCTTTATAATATTACTATAAATTGAACTTGGCTCCCATTTCACATGTATGTTTTTGATGGGATTAAAATATAACTGACTTATGAGTAGGGTTGCCACCTTTTTTAAATAAACAAAAGTTGAATTTTTATCGGTGGCAAACTAGGTGTGTGCTATAATAAGCTTTGCAGTCGAAAGATAAATGTTACTACTAGTAAAGCGACCTTAAAAATTCTAGTTTTTTTTACCTTCGTATAGATATAGGGGTCAATTTGTGGGCTCATTCAAAACAAATTGAGAACTACGATACTGATGCTGAAGCGAGCGCCGCGAGCTCGGAAAGTTATGACTCCTGGGTAATCTGTGCTTTATTAACTTAGTTCGCCCTTGTATTGGATTATATTAAATAATCTTATCAAAAATTGTATAAACATTATTTTTCTTTAATGTATGGAAAACCTTAAAGTCAGAGTAGGTACTTGTTATATTCACGCTGTTGATGTATCGGAAATAGATTTTGGGTGCGGTCACGTGTAGAATGATTTATTTTGGTAGTACCACTGACATAGCTACCGAAGTTCAATAGCCATTTTATTGAAGTGTCGATTCAAATGTTGAAATTTAATGTACTGTGTGCACAGCCACTTATTGATCAAATCAACGGTTTCTGAACAGTTTGCTTACTTGTGTAGCTGTAGGAAATGTTTTTTTATAAAAGCCAGTTGTTCTGGCACTATGTAGTTTATTTGAACATTAAAGAAAAATAATGTTTATAAAATTTTAAAATTGACTAAAATAGTATACAACGTGTAACAGGATAAACGCAGTATTTGAAAAGGGGTCATTGTACTCATCATTACGAACAACGTATACTATGAGACCAACACTGAAATCATACATTTCTGTGCGTATGAGCACAATCAGCCTTTAATGTTCCCACTGCTGGGACTCAGGCTTCCTCTCTAGGAGAGGGAATCCACCACGCGGGCCCAGTGCGGGTTGGTGAATGTCACATGTCTTCGAATTTTTAGTTCTAGGACATGCCACGGTCCTTACGATGTTTTCCTTCACCGTTTTGAGAGCAGTGGTGATGAAATTAATTACACAAAGTAATGCGCCTGGCTGGTTTTGAACCTGCGGGCAGTTACCACTCGGCTACCACTGGTCAACTCGGCCACCACTGCTCTGCGCGTGTAATTCAACAAAATGTACCGAACAGCTGATGTTTTTCGCGATTTCGGGTTTGTTCTCATAGTAAAAGTTGTTCATAATGACGAGTACAATAACCCCTTATCAGTTAAACGTTTATTCTGTTGCACGTTGTATTGTATCAGTGGCGTGCAGTGGTTCGAGTTAGGGTAGGCCAGAGAAAATGTCCAAATAAATTTTAAACAATAACCACATTATTCAGGGTTGATTTTTAATGAAATGAGTTTTTTTTAATTGCATATTAAAAAAAAAAAGACACCAAATTTCAACCCTGAATAATGTGGTGTGGTTTTTTTTTGGACATTATTTTCTGGCCTACCCTAACTCGAACCACTGCAAGCCACTGTATTGTATGTTATAAGTACGGGAGACAACAATACCTATCTACACTAATATTATAAAGAGGAAAGATTTGTATTTTTGTGTGTGTGTGTGTATGTTTGTAATGGATGAACTCAAAAACTACTGTGCTGATTTCAAAAATTCTTTCACTGTTAGAAAGCTACGTTCACCCTGAGTAACATAGGCTATATTATTATATCCCCGTATTGCAACGGGAACGGGAACAACGCGGGTGAAACCGCGGGCGGTGCTAGTAACCAATAAATGAACGATCTAGGAATGCTTTCTCTGTCCTTGGAGTCTAGTTGGCTAATCAGAGGCACTTACGTATAGAGGCCGGGTCAGTTGTTACAATCCGTCCTTGTCCCATTAATATTGCGACTTGAAACAACAGAAGTAAGACTGACCGTACTGATACGCATACAAATTATAACATTAAGATTTATTCCTTGACGATAATCTAATTTTTATGTAGAAGACGGTTGTATTTTTTTTTTTGTAAAAATTGTTTTTATTTTTCACTTTTTAGTGGTACCCACCCCTCCTCCCTCACCTAAACGTACCAATCACATTGGTGTAAACCCGAAAGATTTACTATCATTTATTGAAGAGTTCCGTTTCCTATCATCTCTGTTCTTCATCAGATCTTCACCAAACTAGAAAGGACCACGCTGAAATACTAAAATGCTCTTCCAAACCATCGTAAACAATTTTATTTTTTCATTTTACATTCACAAGAGGGAATGAGAACATCATCAATGTAGACTAAGCCACGCATTATTAGGGATAACTCAAATACTAGTAGTCAGATCTGATCTCAATCAAATTTAAATGGGACCACACGACAAACATCAGCTTTCGAATTTAAAAAGAATCATCAAAACCGGTACACCCAGTACAAAGCTATGAGGTAACCCGCACAAAAAAAATGCAGTCGAGTTTAGAACCTCCTCCTTTTTTGGAAGTCGGTTGAAAAATCATCTTCCTGATAAGGCCAATGGAGAATTTATTTATTTAATCAACCAAGGGTAGTGAAGAGATGACATGAAAGATGCATTAATTAAAACGAAGAATGTGAAGTAACCATTATATGAAATTAATATACATACTAGAGGCCTATTATGTATCTAACTAGAGACTTAATGATCAGTTCTAAAAGCCATAGCAAAACAAAATTTTAATTAAATAGGTTTAAAGAGTCTTTAATCTCATTAGAACATGATACAGTATATGAGATTTAAATTTGAAATAGATAGGTAATCCAGTATCAGACAATTAAATCAACGTTATTAATAACATAACTGCAGCTAGTTTATTAATACATTAGATAACGCGATGTTGACATTGAGCATGTGACGTCACATGTTTTAATTCAATTTATCCCTATCACGTAGATATATCCTCAATGTTATTACTAAAAAGCGTTGCTATTAATACTGATGCCTTTGTTTAGAAAAAATACACTTAGAGAAAGGCAGTCTCGTATACTAGATAGCTGAAAATCAAGGCGAAATATTTGCTTTTGAAGTTAACTGCCACACTAAGAAGGTACTACCATATCGGGCCGTAACTAACTTGGCTGGTAACTTTGACAAGGAGACGTCTGAGGGTCCAAAAAATGACAAAAATGCCAATTTTTGCCCGGGATACTTGCAGAATTTTGGACATCAATCTAATTCCATTTTTTCGATTCATGTGCTTGAAATTATATATTTTGGGCTCGGATCAAACATGCTGTTCGTTCAGTATTTTTAATTAATTATAACAGACTAGCAGCTCCCTGTGGTTTCACCCACGTAGTGACCGTTCCCATGGGAAAGACGGAGATAAAACACAGCCCATAATACTCGCTGATTATACCTTTCCATTGGTGAAAAATAGTTAAAATTGGTCCAGAAATTTTTGAGTTTATTCGGTTCAAACAAGCAAAAAATCTTTTTTGTTTATGATATGTAGGTATCTTGTTTATGTTATTTTCGTCGTATGCTAAAGGGCTGGTCCGGGCCCCCTAAAGTTTAGAAGTTCCGGACCAATACTTTGGCATCATGGCCAGTGTTTAGGGCCTAAACACTGGCCATGATAACATGGCTTGTGTCATTTTCCTGAACGTAAAAAAAATATATTAAGAAAGTTTAAATCCAGCCGTATCTGTCGTAGTGGAACCACCTGAGTAATCACCTGTAATGAAATTCTTTTTTAAATCAATCCGACGCGTGAACCATTGATATTCCGGTGTCAATATCGGGTTTTCCTCGCCTAGCGGTTGAAGATTTGTCGTTATAAACAAATACCTCTACAGCATATACAACACATCTTTTAACAATTAGTTACGGAAGGATTTTCAATTTTTCATATATTTCGTCATCAGGAAGGAAAAAGACCGAGTGAAAAATAAACATAGATTTTTAATTCGACTTTGTGTTAGCTTGAGGTCATGACCTCACGTTTTTAAGGATAATTCTGGGATGGGAAAACCTTAAAGTCAGAGTAGGTACTTGTTATATTCACGCTGTTGATGTATCGGAAATAGATTTTGGGTGCGGTCACGTGTAGAATGATTTATTTTGGTAGTACCACTGACATAGCTACCGAAGTTCAATAGCCATTTTATTGAAGTGTCGATTCAAATGTTGAAATTTAATGTACTGTGTGCACAGCCACGTATTGATCAAATCAACGGTTTCTGAACAGTTTACTTACTTGTGTAGCTGTAGGAAATGTTTTTTTATAAAAGCCAGTTGTTCTGGCACTATGTAGTTTATTTGTGTTAAAATTATTATTTCAGCAGCTCCATCGATCGGTCCTGTGGTTCTCACTTCCAGGGAATACCAGCGACTTCAATCAGCTCGAGAGAAGACTTACCGCGCTGCGTATTCCGAGTACTGAGTTAGAGGACGCATTTAAATCCGTTCTGCCTGAATTTTACTGAAAAGAACTTCATATTTATCGCATGGAGCGTCGCGATAAAACACCATAGATAATAATCTAAGGCAAACGCGTTACCCGCAAAATGTCACATCAAATCAGTGCCCAGAATGTATCAAGATAAAGATGAGATTTGTCCCACTAACAAGTAGGTTATATTAAATTTGAGATAAGATAGTCATGATAAGGTGTTTATGTGCTTACTTTCAAATTACACAATGCCGTGAGTCAGATGCTCTCGAGGTGGGGTCATCCCCGTGTTTCAGATGAAGCAAAATATTTAAAGTGTTACAAAATATCAGTAGTTTCACTAAGAAATGTTTAGTTAAATGCAACTAATCAAGCATAAAATCCAATGCCTATGTGTGTGTACACACGTACGCGAAGGTTTGTTTCGAGATTCTGGTGACACATTGTGCTAAACGCGTTAAGAGTGGATTATTTGGAAAATGACTTTATCACGGAAGTTGCCCAAAGATAGCTGGCCAGCAATTGGCCTACTTGAATCTGGATGTTAAATCTGTGCAGTTTTTGGGTTACAGGCCGTGGCCATACATTTTCTTGTGAAAATGCATGGCTATGGCCTGTAACCCAAAAACAATTAAAATGTCAATACATTCTAATTTTGGCAAAACTTATAACTTAATTATGTAAGTGCCATTTTCCAGCGAATTTACTCTGTTTACTTGTATTTTAGGTAATTAAGCGTATTTTAAATAATTGTAATACGTATTGACTTTTATAAAACTTAAAGCTATTATTGGCTCTAGGTTATAAAACGAATGAACGAAAGCCTCAACTCGAGAGGCCTTTGAATTGGCAGCATCAAGTTTTAATCCTGGAATCTGGAGCATCAGACCTAAAATACTGCAAGATGCCTCCAAGCTATTTATGTCAAAGACGAACCCCTTTGCTTGTATTAAATTTGGCTCAAGAGCTTTTTATAACTGGTGCATACTTTGAAACTAGCTTTGAACTTAAAGCTCAAGTTTAAGTATTATGACTGATTTCGGAGAGGCAGATAAACTTTCCTGGTAAAATAAGCTTGAATCAGGCCGAGCTGAATTATATCAGCGATATTGCAGTCTAGGGATCTAATAACATTCCTTTTATTACAAAGCAATTGAACGCTGTGGAGACATTCTTGGCTATCCGGACCTTTAATTTAGATTTTGAGACGCAAATGAAAATGTATCGTGCTTCCGACTTGTTCTTGCCTGGAATGTTCATAGTTAATCCTCAAATGAGTGAATGTTAAAGTATAATAAACGTTAGTGAAGTTATAGTGCGGATCTTACACGAAGTGGTTTTCAATGTTCAATTTATTAGGCTTTTAAACACGTTGAAACAATTTTTCAAACTTACTTAGTTGCGAGCCGATTAGGGGACAACCGAACGCTAATGAGTAGGCAACGCGTAAAAATAAAGTCAATCACGAATAGGGAATACGCATGCAATTTTTCATTTCCAAAATTAAGATACTTATTTGCTCTAGTTAAGGTTGCCGGCGCCGGACAAAAACTTTAAAAACCCCTGACATTTGGGTGAAATTGAGAAAAAAAACGCATTTAACCTTCTTACTTTTTAAATCTTTTGGCTTTTTTTTTGCAATATAAACTACAGCGTAACAAATGCCAACTCAACATAAATGATACAGTTTTCTTGTTCAGTTACTAAGAACAGTTTTCTTTTTGGCACAAACTTAAAACATTTACATTACATTATACATATATACATTATAATTAATTAAATAAGAACTATAATAAATAGTCTAATGTAGAATGTAACTCAGACGCGGATCCAGAATTTCGTTCAGGGAAAGGGGCAAATATTTGTCTGAGCGGAGGAAAGTTTTACTGTCAAACGTGTTCACAGTTGTGCAACTGTGTTTTTTTTTTACAAAAATAAGCTAAACAATCGACATAGAATACGAGCGAAGTGAGCGCTAAAAATTTAGGAGCTCCTAGGGTAATGTTAGGTTTTTTTGACCATTTGCACAGAAACTGGATTGAGTTAAGTTTGATTAGTATGCGGAAAAACCCCAGCCAGCAAATCCGTAGAAACCCGGACGGATGGCAACCCTAGCTCTAGTAAACAATTATGAAATATTT
The DNA here is from genome assembly GCA_905332915.2 of Hecatera dysodea. Taxonomy (NCBI): domain Eukaryota; kingdom Metazoa; phylum Arthropoda; class Insecta; order Lepidoptera; family Noctuidae; genus Hecatera; species Hecatera dysodea. The sequence goes on from HG995286.1 coordinate 2,993,313, forward strand.
TTTTAAAATGACGACTGACATCAAATTCCATACAACATAATTAAGCCGAGCTTAATTAGGTTGTTATAATATTGCAGTGATGTCGATTCGTTGTGAACAAGGTGGATAATAAAGTAAACCAGGAATAAAATTTGTGAAGAGCAAGGCGGCTAAGGGTAAGGGTGCACTTAGCTTTGGTACCACAGTTTTGCCAGCAAAAACTGGGTCGAATATCTACGTACAAGATTGTTTAAAAAATGTCGTGAATTAATTTTGCGGCTATTGGATTTCTCATTTGTATTCTTTGATTGCAATATTCTTTTTATCATTAATTGAAATGGGTTTAGATTTCAAGAATTTGTTATTGAATATTGATGAAGTAAGTAATCTTAATTAATATTTTGACCTCTCTCTAACACTCAAAGGTTTATTGGTAGAAAACTCAACTATTAGGTTAGCTCGCCTTTGCACATGAACGTTTTAATCACTTTAAATTACAGTAAAGAATCGAAAAATCAACTAAAACGAATGACTCAATTTACATCAAGGCAAATAAAGCGCACCTATCAATAATAATACAAAAACAAAGCATCTTTGTGCGCAGTAATGGGAAAGATAAATATTTAGTCAATCTTCTTAATTGATATTTCGCCATTCAAACAGTGATGATTGATATTAACCAATTAATCGAATTATGAGTTTTGTGTCTTCGACACAGAATTAGAACCGAAGTGGCGATGTAGTCACGAACATAGAGGTCTTCGAATTAATAGACTTATATGATTCTCAATTTACACCAGGGAGTTCTCAATAAGACTAAAATATTTTTTGTTGTTTATTCTGCGATATCTTTATGGAACTTATATCTTTATGGAAGTACTTGCTCGAAGGACTACCTCGGGAAAGTACACTTCCACGAAGATATCGTTTATATTTGGTGAACATCTGATGAAGGACTTCCGAGCTAGACTGAAGAACTCTTCAATAGCCTGGGAGTGCTGAAATCGCATGTCTGTTTGATCATAACATTATCACCCCGGTACGCAGCTGTCTATAGTTTACCCTGAACTTTATAACTTTGCGAAATGTACGTACTATAGGCGCATCTCTACTGAATCGTTCGGGGAAGAGATTGTTATTCTTACTACTGAAAAATTGTTATGTCATGTTATTACTGAAGAGGATAACAACCGCTACTTGGAGCTGTCATGTTATTTTGTGACTCATCATTTAAAAAATATAGATATATATAATAACATATGTATGTGCTGCACCTGCATGCAAAACTGAGGTTGTTAGCAGTGATTCAATTAATGTAATTTCCCGATGTTTGCCGAACGGCCGAGTTTGCGGGACGAATGTGTATTTGTCCCGAACTACTCTTTGGTCTACACTGATTGAGCTTTTAATGGTAATTAAAACCATCTGTAAGTGTACGTAGCTACAGATGTTAGTACACACATCACTTTCAAATTAACCAATCTCGGTTGAGCAGCTGAGTGCAAATTGGATTGTTTTATTTTTTCGCTTAATAATTTGTTAAATGTGAGCACGGGAGAAGTGTGGGTCGTCCAGCAGCTGGATGGACAGACGACATTGTTCCTACCGCGGTTAGAGCTTGGATGATGCTGGCGTAGGAACAAAATCGGGATGTGGATGATGATGAGCACAGGAATAAAGCAGCAGTCCCGATATACATCTGACACTCCCTACCGCTCCACCCAGGGCGGGAGGTCACTTGATGATTTCCCAACCCAAAAAAAAAAAGTCCCGATATACATCGAAAGCTAACAATTTGTTTTAACCACTTCCAATTCTAGGTGAAAATTTAATTAATTGCATTTGTATTTTTGTATGAAATAATGGACCTTTTTGAAAATATCGTCTCGTTTAACTTTTAGATTCTATATGTATACGTAACTTCAAATATAAACTAACAGTTTACTTTTAAATTGTTAAACCTATTTTCGAGTCAATGTAGGTATAACAGCAAAGGACATGGGTTGGCGACTCACACAGCTAGTACAAAATATTGAACATAGGCTTGAATGGCAGAAATTATCCCAAGGGAACATACTCTCGGGATAAAAAAGTGTATCCTATGTGTTATTCCAAACTATATTCTACCTCTGTGCCGAATTTCATCCAGATCCTTTAAGCCGTTCTGACGTGAAAGAGTAACAAACATCTATACATACAAACTTTCGCGTTTATAATATTCTAGTAAGGACTAGCAGCGCCCCGCGGTTCACCTGCATAAGTTTCGATCCTGTGGGAATATCGGGGTAAAAATTATCCTATATGTTAATCCTGATTATAAACCATCTGTCAAATTCCGTTTCGTAGTTTTTGCGTGGAAGAGTAACAAACATCCATCCATAATTACAAACTTTCGCGTTTATAATATTAGTAAGATGTATCTAATATTTTTCTGTTCCAAACCTGGTTTAAGTTGTCTTCCTGAAAAACTAGAAACAATAAAACTATATTTTCTTGAATACAATAGAATAGAATACTCTTTATTATGTACACCATATATGTTACAGAAAATATAAACAAAGAAAACATTACATAGGGTAAACATTGCGAGTGCTATTATTTTGCATGAATATTGTTACCTATAATAATTCAATTATTTCTCAAACCGATAACGACTGCATTTACGTACATTGTGCGGTTTCATTAGAATTGACTTTTTTTGAAGTTAGTCTAGTCATTCAAGAATGTATTATAGTATGAAAATAAAAACTATAAAAGAAAATACGACGTTTCTGATTATTATTTAGATAGATTTTATGTAAAACACTCTTTAACTAACTAAAACATTAAAGTAGTCAAAGGATGGCATCGAAAAATTCCTCCGCATAGCTGGCCACTGGTAGGTAATGTATCCAAAAGGCTGGCAGCATTGCCACACTGTATGGCAATGCTTATCCTTTGTCCAAGGCAAAAGTCAGCCCTTGGATCACGCGAAGTATCAACTAAACGTCTTGACAAATCTTTAAGTAAGTTATGAGCACTCGGACCCCACGACCCGTTTCAACCCCAAACGACTCGAAAATATAACTACTAACTAGGTTATTATATTTCCGCCGTTTGAGGTTTTCTGCAGCCGCAGCGGCAGCGCCAGCACAGCACGATGACCTAGGAAGATGGGATGGCGCAAGAGTATCGACACAAGTAGCTAGCGAGTAGGATAGATTTTATTATATGCGTTGTAACCTGTTCTGTTTCGAGTACGGAAAAGACTGATTTTATCTTCTCGGTGTACACTGCAAGTCCCAGCCCCAGTCCAATCCTATAATATTAATAAAATAGAGACCGAAAGTATATTTCATAAAAAGACTTCACGAAACACTGCATAATACTAAACACCCACCTCTTGACCTTTAAAAGAAAAGCTTGTTTTAAACCTAATATTTTCTAATAACTCAACAAATTTCTTGGAAACAAAACGAACACAAGTGTACACTTGTACAGGCATAGCAAGGATATTCGAATATTAATAAACAGGTGATTCACATACGAAAAATACAGTTAGAGACGCGACAAAATAATAATTATATTTATAGTGTGCGATGTGTGTATTATGACAGAGTTTACGACACGCCCACGTTACGGCGGCATTTGCAAGCGTGCAATCATACGTGCTAATAACAATTATTTAGTTGCGGTGAATTGATAACTATAGCTGAAAGTTCTTCTAAGTAGGCGGCCATTGAAACAGCCTTCGTTAGGCACATGGTAACTTGGCTTCGACCTACATAAACTATTTTTAATGGAATCGTTATTGCGTCAAAACTTCTTAGAAATCATTATTTTGTCCTCTATAAATAGGAATAGTAACAGTCGAAAATACTTCTTAGTGGATCCTTTTATAAATCAGTCTTGTATATTTTTTACAGTTAAAGAAACAGCTTCTTTTGATAAATTTGCCCGCTTTGTGTGAGATGCAGTAAAATGGTCGATGTAGCCCCCGCTTCGGGGAAGCCAGCGCCAGCTGTGGAAGTTTTCCGACTAAACGATGATGATCACTTTAGCTCTGAAGTACAGCAGCCACCATCCAGTTTCACTTGTGTCATTCCAATGTTATGCAAAATAAAGATATTTGATTTGTTAGTGTCACATATCTAAACTCCTGCCAAAACAGCACGTTACACGTGCCATTTCTTTCGACGTTTTTTCTAACACATAAAATCATAAATGCATCACTTCCCGGCGGCGGAACATATTCTTAACTTTTATGAAGTGAAGCTTATTTAGCTGAGCTAGAATTTATAAACACAATCCGCTAACGTACCTACGTACAATACGTACGTATGGTCGGCGTAGTACGAAGTATTCGCTGCCCGTCAACCGTCAGTAATTATCGTATAGGTGTTTCTTAATTGACACTCCACGACCATTAATTATTTCTAAAATGGTTTTTATTTATATACCGTCTCTAGATAATAATTGAAGACATTTTTAATTGGTATAATTAGAGGGGAAAGCTGAAAAGAGTTTTGTAACTGTTACTGCAAAACACTTTCTGTGATTGGCCTACCCTGTTACTAATCTATCTAACGTAATGGTACCCCAAAATTGCGTGCAATGAACATTTATTAAAACTGAGGAACCGAATGTTGCACTAATAAATGTGAGCAATGAGCAACATGTGACTTGAAAGTAGAAATAAACATAATATCGTGGGCGACGCTGAAAAATGTTGGAGGAACTATTTCAGTACATACGCACGCGACTCGGTCGTACGACCGCGCCTCGCGACATCTATCAATACTGCTCGACTACGAAAATATTATATTTTTCATCATCCCCGGATTATTTTTAGCCGTGTTGAAATAAACCTTGACTGGAGTATGCAAACGCTGCGTTTCCAACTGATCGAGCACAAAGATTGGTATCTGTCACTATGGATATGTTGAAGATGAACTGTGCAATGTGTGCAAGTAGAGCAGCAGATAAGCCATTGTTGATCTCACAATTGCTGTATTACGGTTACGACTAAGTTGTACGGAAATCTTCAGTCATGCTTTGTAAAACGCTCGACACAATAAGAAAATATTCAGTCTCTGAAAGAAGTAGGTACCTATAGATACCCTGCCAAACACAAAAAGAATTTTCCAAATCGGTCCAGGCGTCTTTGAGTGATCGGGAAACATATTATATAAAAAAAGATTTCGACGAATTGAGAACCTTCTCCATTTTTGAGGTCTGTTAAAAATAAACACTACATGACCTAAGTATGTTTTAAAAGCATCTGTTCAGCATGTGTTTTAATAATAAGTCTGCAAAAAAGCTTTTTGTTCAAACGAACACTCCTGGTTTTTTTTGTCATCAAGGAGTCTTATTGTTTTATCTTTTTTAAATGTAAATGTTAGTCATTTCAAAGTACATAGAGGTACATAGTTGTATAAAGGAGCTTTGGTAGCAAACGACGGGGTAAACTAACGAAAGCTCGACTGGCATTACAGAGCGAACACGAAACCTAAATATTTACTTCCAAGAGGTTTTTTTTTTGGAAAAGTAACTGGCAGAAAATTAAATGAACTACGATCCTCAGATCCTCAGCCCGACTACGCAGAAAAGCTTTCAGAGCAATATTCAGCGTTAAGCTTTAAAAGTACAGTCGGAAAATACGTACATTCATGCAGCTCTGACGTAGGCACCCCGGTAAGAACCGGTCTATTCTGTCACGTCTCACCGTGATAAAATAAGTGTCGTGAGTGTGAAGTGAGCTGACATTCTATCCTGTTTGTATGGTATGATAGCTGCCTTCATGTTAACTTCACCTAAGCTTCCATGGTGAGAGGTGTTCACCTCTCACCATGGAAGCTAGGTTAGGGTTAAGAGAATCGCACTGCTGGAACTGTACGGGACCGCTTATCATCGTTTGAGATAAATCCGTAGCGGGTCAGCGTTGAGTTAAATTGCTTTGTATTTCACTTTGACGTAAACTCCAAAATTATGTTTATATTGCAATACTGTTTTGTAACTGAAGTGCATATCAGATGTGTTATGTAATTACTACTCGGGAAAATAAAGGACAAAGAAAACCCAGTAAAAGCTCGATTCTAAAATTTCCGAACTGTCTCTGAGAAAATATGTTCCTCTAAAGATCCAATCTCCAAGAATATGAATAATTGCACCGGATTCGAACTGTGGCCCAGTTCACGTGAGGGATCCAAATTAAAGAAACGGAAAAATCGTGAATATTGGAATAAAGAGAGATCTCGCAAAAAAATATGCAGTCAGTACCTAGTTACAGGAAACCATGGATAGAAATTGTTTGATAAACTGTTAGAGCTCTTCTTTAACCGACTTCTAAAAAAGGAGGAGGTTCTCAATTCGGATGTTTGTATGTTTTTTTTTATTTTATTTTTTTTATTGTTTGTTCGCGCATAACTCCGTCGCTTGACAACCGATTTGAAAAATTCTTTTTTTGTTGGAAAGGGTATGTATACTTCCCAAATGGTCCCATGAAAATTTTATCGAAATCAACCAAGCGGTTTTCGAAAAATCAACAAAAATCTAAAAAAAAATATCTACATTGTCTACATTGACGACCTCTTAGTTTACTCTGCAAAGGAGCAGTACGTTTTTTTTACACCAATGTGATTGGTTCGTTTAGGTGGGGGAGGGGAGGGGGTGTAGGTACCACTAAAAAGTGAAAAATAAAAAAAAACTTTTTACAAAAAATAAAACCGACTTCTAAACAAAAAAACCAAAAAGTATAAAATAACTTTAATTTCGGAAGTCGATGTGTTCAACAACAAAAAAGCAACCAAAAACACCGAGTTCCGAAATTAAAGTTATTTTATACTTTTTGGTTTTTTTGTTTAGAAGTCGGTTTTATTTTTTGTAAAAAGTTTTTTCTTTATAATATGAATAACTAACTAACGTAACTATCTACGTGTGTACATATTTACGTTTGTTCCACCGTAATATACATATAATGAAAAAAAAAAAATTATATAGAATAAATCCCATAAAATTTCAATAGTTTACGATACGTCCGTGTCTTAATAAGAAAAATAGTTCACAATTTCACGCGAAATACTTTACAATCTTACGGCGTTTGCAATTTTCTGGTCACCTATGTATATTATGTATGTACATCTACGCGAACGAATTCGCAGGCACAGCTAGTTATAATAAAAACTGGCCAAGTGCGAGTCTAATGTTTTTTAACATTACTTTAGCACCAGAGACTAGTTATTACTGTTTCTGTAATGTATAGGTAAAGAGCTACGAGTATCTGTATTATTTTAAAGTTTGAGGCTTAGTAGTTAAGTTATGATGATAAGTGGTGTGGAATGATCGATTTCTTTCGAACTTCAGAATGTAGTATTTTATAATTAAATTATCAATATTTTTGTGTCTCTTACAGAAGTCCTTTCATTCGATATGTCACACTACACAGAAAAACGTTTTGAAATGACAATTTCAAATTGTTTTTCTGTTTAGTGTGACATAAGACATTATATCCGACCCCCTAAAATATATTTAATTTACTTTACGAGTTTGGGTCAAAGAAATATACATGTATTCCAAATCTCCACCGAATCTTCAAAGTTAAATCAACTGTGGCAGTCTCATCAGGGTTGGCATGATTAAATCACTTTGATTTAAATCATGATTTAAATCACAATTTAAATCAAGTGATTTTTTCAATAACAATCATTGATTAAATCATATTGTTTTATTTCTTTCTTATTTATAATACAAATTGACATTCTTGATTTTCGATAACAGAAAGATTCAGATTTCGATTCAGAACAATTAAAAATTACTTCGTGTTAGAATATTACAGTAGGTACTTAAACAAAAACACCAACTATCCACCTTTTCAGTTCCTAATCTATTCCTGATTTTATTTATTTATTTTTAAAAAGTACTGCCACATCACAAACATTTAACATTGAATATTACTTAAACTATTTAATTAATGACCTGATACATGTGACAATAATGGCGTACCTACATAACTTTGGCAATTCATCGGCTCGAAGATGAAATACAATAATTAATTAAAAGAAAAAAAGAATACCTAATGAAAATATACTTTGAAATTCAAATTTAACAAATAATACAGTAATAATTGTTGAAATAGTCTGATAAATGACATGCCATATAAAAAAAATAAGAAATGTCAATATAATATCAAGTAACAACAAGTCAGTGATTTGATTTTAGAATGGACAAATCCAAAAGTCGAAAAGACTCTTTCCACTGATGCCGATGACGCGATGGCCCCTTTCGTGCGCTTTTCATAAAAAGTATCGAAAAAATCGTGATCTTTTGGATTTTTTGTAATAAATCAATGATTTTTGATTTTTTGCAAATAATCGTGATTTTTTCCAACCCTGAGTCTCATACACGAGTGATACGGGTTCCGTTTTAATAATCCAGAAAGAAATCAAGACAGATACATGAACGATCAAATCGAAGCCGTGGCCACATGCCTTAATAAGTTAATATGTGTGCCTGGCACCCACATGGTCACACGCTCATCCAATTGGACCAAAGCTGGGTCAAGTTCAGTACTAACGTGCGTTGGACCCACGTTACTACTAAACATATCCTTGCGGCCATAAAATGCTGGGCAAATAATTTGTCTCTTTTTCGCAAGTAGAACTCGCACATCCCTTGTATTCATGAGAACCGTAAAATCACGCGAGGGAACTCCATTCAAGAAAGGCGTTTTTATTTTATTTTAGGTAATAGTAATACTGTATACTCGGTGAAAATTTCGACTGTCTGCCTACTGTTACTCCTTATCTAATACAAAAAAACACATAATAGCAAATAATTACATCCAATAATGGCATCGAATGCAAGTTGAACCGACTAAAGAGAGAGGTAGTGATTAATGACCATAGTTATAAAAGTGGACTGAGATTGAGCTCGCCTTACCGACAAGGGCAAGGCATTCCATAATCGCACCTTAAAAGATTCGTCGTAAAAGCTGTTGGATTGCATCGGCCGATCGCTAGTTATTTAATGAAACGCAAAGGTTTAGATAATAAATAAAATAAATAAAAATAAAATAAGCCTTTATTGCTGTTAAATGTTTACAATTACATAATATATTCTTAAGCCTAATCTATAAAAACTATACAAAATTAGTTTATTATTTGATATCGGCAAACAGTTCCCTCTTCTTAACAGCTTGTCCTTCGACAAAGGCCTCCTCTAAAGATTTCCAAGAGTTCCTGTCCCTTGCAAGACGTAACCATAGCGGGCCAGCAATTTTCTTAATATCATCTTCCCATCTTTTTGTTTGTCTTCCTCTTTTTCTTTTACAACCTCTTGGGTACCATTCCGTTACTGACTTAGTCCATTTCTCCTTGCTTTCTCTTATCATATGCCCTGTCCATTGCCATTTTAACCTTCTGTAGACTTTGGTTATATGGTTGTTAAACATGGGCTCTAACAGAGCAAATGGAAAACAAAGTTAAAGTTTGCCAAAAAAAATGGTATAGAAAGAAGTGTAATAGGAATAAAAAAAAGAAGAGACAGAGTGAAACTAACTGACATAAAAAGAAAAACAAAATTTAAGAACGCAAGGTTTAGATGTACAGTATTTATTGTGTATAAATAAGGAAAATATTGTTATTGCGAGTGCCTAGAACCTTAATGAGGTTAGCATAAGAGCGTTGGGAAACAGGACCAGCGGTTGGCGAAATCAGTTACTGCTGACGATCGGTTGATAAAATTCATTTTTAGAATACTGGACCTAAGACTAACAACAGTACTGTCTTTCCTTTTCTGTTTAAAATCCAACACAAGTTCCCTTTAGCGAAAATCCTACGTAATGTTTTCTTCATCTATAATATATTTTCTGTTATTTATATGGTGTACATAATAAAGAGTATTCTATTCTAGTGTTGAAGTATGACTGCAGACATCTTCCGTTATAGCGAAAGTATCTTTCTTAAAAAATAAAAATATGTTCGTAAAGCAAAATACATATCAGAATTAATATTGTATTACTAGCGGACCCGACAGACGTTATCCTGTCTTACCTATGAATATTTACATATACATAACTGGCCATGTGAAAAACATAGATTTTCAAGATTAATGTCACTAACACTGAAAACTGCCCTTATGATTTATTTATCGACATTGCAAATGCTAACCTCCTCACTGGAAATTGTATCCGTTTAAAGTCGAATGGCATGTCGTTCAGAATCTATAGGAATCCATGAAATCAAAACGTCTTTGCCTTTGTACTTCCCTTTCAAAATTGTAGCTTCGATGACGTTGTTCATTAATTTCTTCACCGCAAGTCGGAAGCCATTACAAGGAAGTGGCTGGTTTATATTCCGCATCATAATGATTATCGATTCGATTTTTAGTTGCAGATTATTAGGTTGTAATACGGTCAATTCAATTAATTTGAATCTGAAAATGCATTTCGTTGACATCAATGTTTTTTGCAGTCAATGTAACTCTCTCGCTCAACCATACATGATTTTTGTAATTGTGAGCGATGTTTGGGAAAACCTTCTCTATGAGTTTGCTCTTTGTTTCAGTAAAGTGACAAATATTAGGTAGGAAATGCGATGTATCCAGACGATAAGTCAACAGGTATCTTGCCATTACCAATACCGAGAATTTGTTTGGAAAAAACTTCTCCAGATTGGTCGTTCTGCAATTCGACTGGTATATTTATATTTAATTTTAGCGTTTTAACGTTTGTGTAACTAAATTTTCGTGGCTAAATTATAACAACCGCACGGGTCGATCTTCTAGGTTAAGCAACGGTTGCCGAGGTTGTTCTGTGGATGGGTGACCATCTTAACATAACGAAACTTCTCCGTGCCTCGGAAAGCACGTTAAGCCGTTTGTCCCGGCTGTCATTTGGAGATCTTTCACAGTCGTTACGGATTGTCAGAAGCCAGAAAATCTGTCACCAGTCTTGCCAAGAAGTACCGTGTTCCCCAGTTAATGGGTTGTGGAGGTCTGGTAGGCAGCTGCTTCACGTAAAATACTGGTATTCAGCTGAATCCGGCTTGACTGGGAGCCGACCCCAATGTAGTTGAAAAAAGGCTAGGCAGATGATGACTAGCATAATAATTATTTATTTAAGATTACTTGTGGCTATATTACTTGTGGTTATATTGTGTAAAAGATTTTAATAAAGATTATATACCTATTATTATAACTGACATTTAGCTTATACATAGAATATTACATTTTAGATTATTACTATTATTTTGACATTGGTAATTGTGTAATTGTTAGTATGTATTGTTAGTATGTAATTGAATTATTTCATTTCATTATTTTAAATATCGGTATTTCTGTTGTTTCGACACTACCAATATTATTATTATTTGTATGCTCTCGGCTAAAATGTAGCGAACTGACCATTTTAATATATATGTAACATCAATAGTACTAGCGATCAGAAATTGTTTGTTGTCAATGTCAAATGTCAAAAACAAATGAAAAGAATTCTTTCAAATTAAATTTGATTCCTGAACGACGGGACGAACATCAAATGTTTGATAGGTAGTAATAGTTTCTAAGGGAAAGCGTAATTGTTGTTTTTATTATATTCCAAGCCTTTGATTATATAATGTCTAGATGGAGCGTCGCCCTACTGTCAAAGCAAAGAAAACGAGGCAACAATTTCAAACATGTGTGCGTGCGGACGGTGTTTTACACTATGCGTCTTTGTCTCTGTGTGCGTGAATAATGATACCAGCTACTAGAATTCTCCCATAGATCACATATTTAAAAAAATAAGATAATTTTAGTTGTATGTATGTAGTATTATTCAATTTTAGTAGTGTCTGTTTTTCCTCTTTTTTAAATAAATAAAATATACAATTTAATTAGAGTTGTGTGTGTGAATGTTGTATTAAATCAGCTAAGTTGATCAAATTAGAATAATAAACTTTTTAGGCAGTTTATATAGATTGAATCTATGATTTAATACTATTAATCAGTATCAGATATTAATCATTACCAAAATGAGGACAAAAACACGGTACAGCATTAAAACTTTATGGCGGCTCGGAACATGAGGCGAGTCGCTGCGCAGTAACAAATTCGAGTGTCAGCGGGGGTGAGGGATGCGGTACTGCGCAGGGAGCAGCGCACTTCAGAGCCGTCATAAAGATTGAATTGGAGTGTACCAAGTAAATTATTTACCGAGCTAATAACAATTTTTACTTGGCATCGGCTTCAAAAGCATAATTATAAAGAAAGACTTAATAAATTAATCTTATTAAAATTACTCTTAACCTTTTTTAAATCGGTTTATTGAACCCAATGCAAAAATAATCATTAAAATTGGCTCATAAACAAAAAAGTTATTCGCCAAAATTATATTATTATAAAAAAGTAAAAGTATAGACGAATTAAAAAAACTCCACCTTTTTATAAATCGAATAATAAACTACGTCAACTAAATTATATAAACGTTACCATAAACCAACGAATATACCCACAAAAAAAAAATGTTAAGTTGGGAGAATAAAAAAAGAAACTGGCAACACTGACAAAAAATGGCGTAATTTGGTAATCATAAAAACAATAAATAAATACGTAGTTTTCTAGTTACTTAGCGATGATAGGTGATGTATTTGGTACTTTTTACCCTTAATTTATAATTCCGTCGCAGTTTAATAACACATACCGTCATTTTATCGCTGTTTTTTGTTTATTACTCAGCGTGCGTAATACGTAGTGACACCAAAGCGGCTCGATCGGCACTAATCGGCGGGTAAGTACTTATAGGCCAACAGTTGGCTGATATTTTTTGACACGTTTCCGCGCATTTGATGCTCTATCTAGACATTATATAATCAAAGATTCCAAGCATTTTTTTTTTCATATTTACTCACCTTTTAAACCCTCCCTGACTTCCACAAATAATAAAATTCAAAGGCAAAATGAGCCAAATCAATCCAGCCATTCTCGAGTTTTAGCGCGACTAGCGAACAGCAGTTGATTTTTATCTCGTAATTATTATAGAAGATAAACTAACGAACAGCAATTGATTTTTTTATATATAGATGAGTTTCTGTGAGAAACCCAAATTAGGATACTCAATAGGGTGTCGCCTACGAAACTAAATATAGCCTCCGTTAGGATGTTAACAGAATGAGTATTATTTATTTACCGACACAAGTTTATATATGTGCGCTGTTTGATATTAAAATAAATATTCTCTCTTAGGAGAGAACTTGTTACCACGCAACCGAAATATTAACTACTAGCTTCCGCCCCCGGCTCCGCCCGTGTGAATGTCGAAAATTTCTTTCACACAGTGTTGACAACCGGACGTGTCCACCCGCTGTATCCGAAACAGGTATACCCCGAAACAGCCGTGTCCTCACGCAGGTGCTCACCGCACCTGCGTCAGGCGAAAGGTGAGGACGCCGTGGCGTCTCTCCAACCACTCATCAAAGAAGGGACTTATCGCCGCAATGGTGACGTGCCCAGCGCTGGGTTGCAACAGTTGCTGTCTCCATACCTCCGTGAGATCTCGCCGGAGCTCTGTCCGCTGCGCAGCAATTTGCCGCGGCAGCAGAGTTTCAAGGTAAAAGCCAGCCCTTGGGTCACGCGAAGTGTCAACTAAACGTCTTGACAAATCGTTAAATAAGTATAAGTACCTATTATTAGTTAAGACATAGTAAAGATGAAACGATAAAAAATTTAAGCTTAAGTACTGGGTAAACGTCTGAATATTGAATTGCTATCTCCTTACTCCGTACCAAATTGATGCAATATTGTAACTTTTAAATGTTTAAGTTATAAAAAATCGTTAAACCGTGACTAAGTTAAGCAAAGCTTGCCGAGGTTGTTCCATGGATGGGTCCATCTGGGTCCATCTATCAAATACGACTCACGTCCCGGCTCTCATTATTGGATCATAGTCGTTGCGAACAGTCAAATCAGGCACTTACTAAGGTCAGATAGGCCTAATAAATTCTAATAGAAGCCTAACGGTTTGAAGCCGTACCTTTATTTGGAAAAAGGCTAGGTTGATTGATTAAAGCTGCTAGTTCTAATTTGTTTGTAATCTTTCAGCGCTCCACAGTTGTAGCAGTAAATAGTTGTACACTCGCTGTACGAATATGAGTTGCCTTTGTTTCACAGCAACATTGCAGTTCATATTATTCTGCTTCATAACATGCACTGTGTACCTTCAACGTAATAATTCATTTACTCCTTGGCTGAATAGCTTTTGACAGGCGAACAAACCAAGCGAGCCGCGTTCTCACAATAATATGATTTTGCGGTGCCGCTAGCCATCTCAAATTGAATTTAAGGCCCGGTAGGCACCTCTCAAGCCATGACCTCTCATATTTGGCATGTCATCGTATATATTTCACCGGAAAATCGAAAACGACGTAACTGAGAGAGATTCACTACGATTTTATGGAGACTAGAATTTTCCGATGCAGGCTTACGGCCATATATACGATTCACCGAAGAAGCGGTCCTTCTTTTGTTTTTGATGATTCCTGGCTCATGAAGATTTGTATATATGTATATACGGCTATGTATGAAGAATTAATTACCAATATTGCAGGCAGTACCTACTGCTATTACATCATCATCATCTTCCTGCCCTTATCCCATGTTACTTGGGGTCGGCGCAACATGTTTTTTTCTTCCATTCTGTCCTGTCAGCCGTCACGCTATCACTAACTCCTTTTTCTTTCATATCACTCCTCACACAATCCATCCATCGTTTCTTTGGCCTACCTCTCCCTTTCCATCCATCCACATTCATATTCATAACCCTTTTAGTTACATGTGTTTCATCCCTCCTTTTTACATGACCATACCAAGACAAGCGGTTCCCTTTCAACTTTTCCGTCACTGGCGCCACTTTTAAACTGCCTCTAATATACTCATTTCTCACTTTGTCCATCCTCGTTACTCCACACATCCATCTCAACATTCTCATCTCCGCTACATGTAATCTATTTTCATCTATTTTTTTCACAGCCCAACATTCTGATCCATACAGTACGACAGGTCTTATCACGGACTTGTAGTTTTTTCCCTTTAACTTGAGGGGCATCCGTGGATCGCAAGTCGTTCCAGTGACCTGTCGCCATTTCATCCAGCCTGAGTTGATCCGATGCGTTACGTCTCGGTCTACATCACCATCACCCTGGACAAGCGACCCAAGGTACCGAAAGTCAGAGCAGATCGGTACAGGCGTTCCGGCAAGAACTATAGGCATAGGACTGGAGAGACCGCCGAAATCGCAGAACAGGTATTCCGTTTTGGTTCTGCTCAATTTCAGGCCAAAACTCTCCAGTCTTTGCCACCACGTCTCCAATCTACTCTGGACCTCTAGACCGCTTTCGGCCACCAACACTATGTCATCAGCAAACAGCATGCACCAGGGAGCCTCTTCCTGGATTTCCGACGTCAGAGCGTCCATTATCATCAGGAAGAGGTAAGGACTGAGGGCTGACCCTTGGTGCAAACCGACTGCCACACTGAAACTTTCAGTGGTGCCCACTGCAGACCGGACTTGGGTACTGCATCGACTGTACATCGCTCGGATCAACTGAACATACTTCCCAGGCACACCTTTCTCCTTAAGGGCCCACCACAAAACCTCACGGGGCACTCGGTTATGTACGGCTCTGTATTTCTCGCACAGCTGTCGGATAGAGAAAATGGCATCCATTGTACCCCGACCAGGCATAAAACCGAACTGGTTCTGTGAGATTTCACTCTCTTCTCTCAGCCGCCTTTCAATAACTTTTTCGCAAGCTTTCATACTATGTGACATTAGCTTTATCCCTCTATAGTTGTTGCACTCCAGCACATCACCTTTGTTCTTGAAGATGGGCACCAACGAACTGTTGCACCACTCATCAGGTATGGCTTCTTCCAGCAACAATTTATTGAAGAACAAAGCTAACCACGTCCATCCATCTACTCGTAATGACTTCCATACTTCAATTGGTATTCCGTCTGGACCAATTGCCTTCCCATTCTTCATTCCATTTACTGCTACTCTCACTTCATCCACACTCACCATCCTCACTAACCCCTCATTCACTGTTTTATTTTCTAAAACAACACTCCGGATATTTTCCTCATTCATCAGTCTTTCAAAATAGCCCTTCCATCTATCCTTAATCTTTTCATCCTCTGATAGAAGTATTCCAGCTTCATCCCTTACACATCTTATCCTACTAACATCCTTCGCCTTCCTCTCTCTAGCTCTAGCAAGCCGGTACAATTCTTTTTGGCCAGCTGGACTGTCTAGTTGGTCGTACAATTTGTCCTGAGCTTTTGCTCTTGCTATTGCTATGGCTTTCTTAGCTTTTTTCTTTAAAACATCATACTCTCTCTTTTTTTCAGCTTTCCAGCTAACGCTTTCTAGTTCTACACTCTGCCATTCCTTGAATTTCTTCTTTTTTTCATTCAAAACTTTCTGTATTTCTTTCGACCACCACCATGTATCCCTCTCTATTGTGCCCTTTCCTTTTGTCTCACCCAAAATATCCTTTGCTACCTACTGCTATTACATGGAGATACCAAAATTGTATAAACGCAGTACCTATACGATTATGGTATCTGCTTAACTGATAGTTAATTTAAAAAGCTGATGACATGATGAGTCATAGAAAAAATATCGCATTCATTTGTGGTAGGTACCGATCACGTCTAGTTGTCGAGTTAAATGCCGATCAGTTTTGTATATATCTTATGTTTTTTTATTGCTTAGTTCTTTTTTTATTTCGTTGCCAAAACGACACTACATGAAAGTAGGCAATGAAAAAAATACATTTTCTAAAGAATTAAGAAAAATCTTCACGCATATAATTAAAATTGCAAAAAATGTATTTTTTCTTCTTCTAGTTAAGTGTGTGTATAAAAATAAAATCAAATAATGTAAGAATTTCTACTTATATTAAAACTACAAAAAAATGATTTTTTTTTAGCATTACATATCTGGTAAATTTTTCAAGGATGAAAAATGGGACGTGATAGGAAGAAAATAAGTATGCAATATGCTTATACAGTAGAAATTAACACTGTAGTGTGGCCTTACAAGCTCCATACTCGAACGTGCCTAATGCAGGGCGATGGCGAGAATATACCCCCGCCAGCGATTCCCGCCAAACTTCAGTGGACTCATGACCGCGAAAAGCGAGCTACTTTTCCACGAGACGCCTCGTTAAATGTTTCAATTGTGTTACAGTTTACCCTGTTTGTTCCTTTTTACTGTTTTACTAATACACCCATTATATTCTTGTACCTCCTGACAACGTGCCGAACTCAATCAATAGCTCATAAATTAAATCCTGAGAAACTTTCTTAAAAAACGAAACAAAAAAAAAACATTTGAAAGACGGTACTTCAAATTAATTTTTATTATTTGTGCACAACAAAATGGTTCGAACTCGGGCTTTCACTTCGAACTTATTCTATGGGAGTAGGCCCAGTCATTTTGATTTTTCTACAAAGCTGTGACGCACGATGAAACTGGTATTTTCGGATTGAGGACACTTAACAAACGTGTCCAGAAATATATTTATGACCTTTGGCCTTTTATTGCGCGCGAGGGTTCAATTAAGAGTAGAGGACTTTTGACATTTCATTAAAATAGTAGGTATCATTGCCTAGCCTTTTCCCAACTATATTGGGGTCGGCTCCCAGACAAGCTGGATGCAGCTGAATACCAGTATCTTACGTGGAGCGGCTGCCTACCAGAACTCCACAACCCATTAACTGGGGAACACGGTACTTCTTGGCAATACGAGTCAGATGTTCTGACTTCTGACACTCCGTAACGACTGCCAAAGATCTCCAAATCACAGCTGGGACCAACTTCTTAACGTGCTTTCCGAGGTACGGAGAAGTCTCGTTATGTTAAGATGGTCACCCATCCACAGACGAACCTCGGCAAGCGTAGCTTAACCTCGAAGATCGACCCGTGCGGCTGTTATAATTTAGCCATGAGCTTTTAAAACTAAGCATTGTAAACTTACCAATATCTTTATTTTCGCTATTGAGATACCACCAAGACTTAGCCTAAGCTTAGTTCTGACAAGTTTTGCATATTTTAATTTGGTTGGGAACAAGTTATTTACCTATGATTCGCACTTGACCATTACGCATTGTGTATCACTCTATTGTCAGACGACAGTAAAAGATCAACATGTCGCTTAAAAAAACAATTTTTGCAATCAATACTATCAATGAAAAGTGTGTAGGTACCTAAATATAATAAAATGAAGAGATATATTATCTGTTGTAATTTAAGTGATATGCTCTTCTTATTGTTGCTTTTTTATTTGAATTCCTTAAAATAACAGCGTTCAGAACTAATTTTGTTTTTTTTTTTTGTAAAAGTTCCGATCAAGTCCCACAGGACTCCGAGGAATCTGAGCTCAAACCAGCTTACATAAAAATCAGGTAACTCCGGGAAAAACCGTTATAAATCCGATTTTAAATGTTTTATTTGTAAAATAATTAAATAATAAATTAATAAAAAAAATCTCTGCACCGAATAACTGGTCATTTTTCGGTGCTCTGCGTTAGAACAGCGCCTTAATACGTAAGGAACGATCATGCGATAAGACACTCGAATGATCGTTCCTTACGTATTAAGGCGCGAATCTATAACTCACACTATGAAATAATTTTGAGTTCGGAAAATAACCATTTGGGAAGCATAACTATTTATAGTCTGTAGAGAATGTAATAAAAGGCAGAGTAATAACGTAGAATTCTGTAAGACCAGAATATCTTATAGAACTCTATGATATCTCAACCTCAAATTACATTCGTCTGTTGTCATTCGACATTCTTATATGGACCGTTGTATGTTCGCGCATTACTCTCTATCCTGAGCCTAAAACATAAATAAACTTCTGCACTTTACCACTTCAAGTTATCCGCTGATTAACTCACTAACTTAAGGACTAAAGGATCCTTATGTAATAAAAGGCAGAGTAATAACGTAGAATTCTGTAAGACCAGAATATCTTATAGAACTCTATGATATCTCAACCTCAAACTACATTCGTCTGTTGTCATTCGACATTCTTATATGGACCGTTGTATGTTCACGCATTACTCTCTATCCCGAGCCTAAAACATAAATAAACTTCTGCACTTTACCACTTCAAGTTATCCGCTGATTAACTCACTAACTTAAGGACTAAAGGATCCTTCGGTTTGACCGCACATTTCTACCAGCGTCCTCAAAGTGATGCCAACCTTCATGCTTATATAAAATCTATCGATTGCCACCGATCTTTTTCGTAATTAATTGGAACGTACGAGTACCAACCGACCTCGAGTATATCAGTTGTCTAAAAGCTTTGATCGTCGCGTTGAACCAAAGGCAAACTGAATGTATGAATTGGAAATGAGTTGAATTTTTTTACATTTTTCAAATCGATGCCATCCCGATAGGTACAGAGCGACTTATATTTAGTATGCTGTTGTATATGATTCAGCTCAGAAAATGAAAAAGTTGGATGTTTGAAAACTTTTGGATTGAATGCATTTTTTTTGGTTGGGAAATCATCAATTAATGACTTCTCCCGCTCTGGGCGGTGCGGAAGGGAGTGTCAGACTCTTACTGACTAAAACCCACCCTTGATCCTTCTTGTGCCCTTTGCGTTCCAGGGCCGCGGTGACACTTTCGAACAAATTCCGCAACCCTAGCAGGCACTGATCCTTTGGTGCCCCGTCTTTGTTGCTGACAGCTCTTTGAGGCGCGCGTGGAACACGACGCGCCGTCGACCCGGTCCTGGTTGCTATCGGACGGCACTTGCTATCGTTAAGTAGCCTCGTTCAGACGAGCTTACTGGAAAAACGACAGCTATTTCGCAAATAGTTAAAACAATGTATGCTTACTGGGTGACTATATCTTATGTTCCATAATTGCCAGAATCTTTAGCATCTGTTACCGTCGAAAGATAGACTGCACCACCGCTATCTGAATTCTGCGGAAAACTAATTCTTGGCTTAAAAATTCCATACATCATCACGTATGTATATGGAGACGTCTTGGCTCATTCTATATTCGAGATAATAATTAAGCGAAGAATCTCCCGCTCTCAAAGGTAGCACGTACATTGCGAATGCACTTCAATATTTATTACTCGGGGGTTTAGATGAAGACACGTCTCGCGTTCCAGAGACTGCATATCCATTAACCACATCACACAAGCATTCCTCGATACGCTGGTGATATTCACTCTCTTCAGGGTATCGAATATTTAATTAATAGCATTAATCACTCTCTCCCTAATTGATCTATTCAGTCAAACGTTTGCAAAAAAAACGAACGTAAGTTTCCGTTCCATCATTTTTAATCAAATCACTCTTGATCATGTAAAATAACTAAATCCACTATGTAAACATTTTTTATCAAATTAACACGAAATTATCGCAAGATTGTTCGCCAATTAACGATAATTTGATTAGAGAGATATTTTTAAAATAGAGAGATATCACGACACGTGGTGCCACTTGGATAGGTCAATAGCAAAAATATAGGATTTCTTGATAATAACCTAAGTATTAAGGATGCATGGGTCATATGCGAATAATAATTATGTGTTTTTATTATATGTTCATAAAGGCCGTATTGAAAAAGGCAAATGAGTTTAGAATGTTGGTAAAAGAACGTATAGAACGAAACTCCATTTATTTTGTGCCAGTGTCAGTCAACCTATCATTTTTTATTAAAGTTCTAAGTTTGAGCTTCACGATAGTTGACAAATGCTTGCACTGTTTGGACAGGTCCACTCAAATCTGTGTGGTACATACCTCAAAAGACCACTTCAGACACTAACCTACATGGTTCTCATATGATTTGATCAGTACAATTGTATGGACTTCAAAAGAGACCTTGACCTCTGAATTTGTTTCGGTGTTTCTTCTCAGGGTAGTCAGCTGGGAAACACCGGTCTCATCTAGTTTATAACGGCCAAAAACGATAGACGTGTAAAAGTGTTTTTTACAACCTAATTTCAAAATAGATATCATTTTATCATTTTTCTGCATCCGCCAGCTGGCCAGCGATCCTTAACACTCATGCAGCTGATTCCAGCGCAATCCGTTTGGATTCAGATTTGTTCATTGCCATATTGCTATACAATGTATACGGTCTCCAATCAGCTTACTAAGTAACAGTAACATATCTATGTATGTATGTTCCGCTTTGACATTTTGTTGCTGCATAAGCTTAGCGGATTTTAAGAGCAATTGCTCTGCATTCACTGTCAGTGTGGGTTTTAACGCCTTCTCGTTTTTGTAACACTACTAACCGTTTCTTACAGTTTCGAAGCCATGAAGAAATGTATAATGCTGAATTGTCTATTTTAATAAAAGGCCTCTGAACGGTTTTTTTTTGTAATCTCCAACAGCGTTTTAACTTTGTTCAAATCAAAACTGGACTTGCTACTTCCTCGTTCCGGCAATCGAAGATGGATATCTACTCTCTGTTTGAATATGTTTTTAACCGACTTCGAAAAAATCAATTCGGATGTTTGTATTTCTTTTATGTATGTTCGGGCGTAACTCCGTTAAATATAGACGGTTTTGTAAAAAAAATTTTATATTCGAAATGGGTTTATTCCGAAATAGTCCCATTTAAATTTCATATAGGTTTGATGGGGGGAGGGGGGGTAAAAAGTACAATATAGCTTTAATTTCGGAAGTCAGTATTCAAAAAACGAAAAAGCAACCAAAAACACCGAGTTCCGAAATTAAAGTTATTTTATTCTTTTTGTAAATCGGTAGTATTTTAAAAAATGGTTTGGGTCATAAATCAGAATTTTGAGCGGTTCTCAAACCTATCAACTCGGTTGCGAACCTTCTACGTAAAGCTGTTCATTAATTAAGTGATTAATAGATAGGAAACAATCTCGACCCTAAAAATGGCTCCATTAGTAATGAAGCTTCTTCTTAACGTGAAAAACTTTTAGATTTTCTTGGAAAATCAACTTCTCTTGAGCATAATGATCACATGCTGCCGTGCACAGCGAGGGAGCATGTGATCACTTTGCACTTTGAGTCCGTGATCAGCACCAGAACATTCTGGTGATAATTAAGGACTTGGTTTTGATGCGGTAAATGTCCCGAAATCCCTGGACTTTTCTCCAAAAGTCCAAGCGCCTTTTGAAGGCTTCCCGATAGCAAAAAATAAGGTCTGTATCAACACGCACGAAGCTTTGTTTATGTAGTGAACGTTTTGCCAGCCTGCAATTTGGTAGCGGACTCGATGCCAGTAACTGCCAGTCCACAACGTAAAAGGTTTATATTTGGAATGTGAATGAAATCGCATAGTTCGACAGGCCCACAATAGGTATAGATTAATCGAGCACACATCAACGAAGAACGAACAAGACTGACAATAAAAACAAATATTCCTTTAAAAAAGCAATTACCACGACTGACGTTTGTTTTCAATTCAATATTGGAAAATAAAAGAGAACCGTAAAATATAAATGGTGAATATAGAACAGAAAGGCTGAGCTGCGATGAACATTATTATTTGTTTCACCAATCCCGTAAGTTAAAAGCAAAACATTTTCGTAACTTATTTTCGAGTTTTTGAGTATATTAACACTGTGTTGTTTACCTAATAAGTATAACCGATCCATTAACGTCGGTCACTATGTGTAGTTCGACAATATTATCAGATATGTACTGGTTATGTACGAACTTAACTTGTAGAACCGTCGACAACAAGCCTGAATAACACGGCAAACTTTTCAGTCTCAAACAGAGCTTGAATTTCTAGGTACTTAACCTTTTACATTAAGTGCCCGTCTTTGATGTTAGTATTTTTAATATAATGTGCTCAACGGTATGACATTTTATAGACATGCGCCCCTTCGAGTCTAGCAATCATAATAAACGTAATAAAATAATGCAAGAAGCACACGCTTTTATTTTCAAATGAATTGCAGGGTCGTTCCTTTCTGATTCCATCTTCAGTGATACAGCTGCAACTTACTAGTACTGTTGCGACACAGTCCCCGCGGCTCTGGAGCGCAAAGGGCATTGGGGGTACAGGTGGGTTTTAGTCAGTAAGAGTCTGACTCTCTTCCGCTCCGCCCAGAGCGGCAGAAGTCATTTGATGATATCCGTTCACTGAAAAAAAAAGCTTGGGTACAAGCAGCAGCTACATACTTACGCAACTAGAGCTTTCATGAAATGTCGCGAGAGCAACATTCTACAAAAAAGTTGTTCTATTAGCGAACGCTAAATATACATTTAAATTAATCGTACATCGTACAGCGTGCGTGACGTTGATATCTGAATCTGTTTTCACGCAGAGCTTTGTTATGTCTGCATCGAAATGTTAGCATAATTTCGATGTTGAAAAGTGCTTCCCTCCACTATAAAATAATTACGTGCTACGAAAGTTCAATTAAATTTTTATGCATAATACAATACAATCCCACGCCCTGCGGTGTGGGATTGTATTGTAACTTAAGTTCTGGTACTGTTACCATACAGACTAAAAGTGAACGTAAATGCAACGTTGAATAACAAATACTGAGATCGAATCCAAGCTCAATAAAACTTACTTTGAACTGAACGCGAACTTACAGCGAAACACGAATCATAATTCATATTTCAATATAAAACTGTATTTTCTCTAACAAGTAATACATGTATGTAATACTAGCTGACCCGCGCAACTTAGTCTGCGTCATATAAGAGGGAAAAATAACCATTTTTGTATGTTTCAATGATGCCCTATGTATCGTAGCGAGATGTTATATAGCTTATCCCAGCCTTCCTGAACAAAAGGGCTATCCAACATTAAATTCGACCCAGCAGTTTCTAAGATTAGCGCGCGCAACTAAACAAACTTTTCAGCTTTATAATATTAGTAAAGAAGACTACGTTCGCGTGGATGTCGGAAAAAATCTTGGTGCGTACAGTAAACTTTCACAACTTGATCCCTCTCAGAATTAAGAAAATAGGAAAAGGGTGCAGGGTACTGACAGCATTACCTCTTCCGTTTCAAATTAAAAAAAAAACAACCCACGTATCTCCTGTTACCTCGAATCAATATTTATCAACAAAACAGAATATTTTTAATATTCAAACTAAGACTGATGAATCAAGAAATCTGCAATTTCGTACTTAAGCCCAAAACGAATCAATTTTATTTGATTTTCAATAAGAACAACATATTGTGAATAGCAGCGCCCCGCGGTTTCACCCGCATAGTTCCCGTTCCCGTGGGAATATAAGGCTTAAATATAGCCTTTGTCACCCAGGAATAGTGTAGCTTCCCAACAGTGAATGAATTTTACAAATCCGTTCAGTAGTTTGGACGCCTATTCAATACAAACAAACAATAGAATCTTTCCTCTTTATAACATTAGTATAGAAAACTACGTATCTATTTATTTTTAAAATCTAAAGCGCGCTCATTCCGAGAAGAGTCAATAAGAACCACGTCCGTTCGCATTAAGAGTGACAACGTGATTGAAGTCGGCGCGTTTTTTATTTTTTGGAATGGACTACTCCTAGTTCAGCACACTAAGGCTGGTTAATGCTCAACCGGGCAATCCTGTGGTGGCCTCAAATGAATTTAAAGCCCCCAGCCAGGGGAAGTCGGCGCGTGAGCGCCCTCGCCTTTTTATACATGTAGCGAATGGCCGTTTCGCGCGTTAAACAAAAATCAACCGTATAGCCGTACCTATACTGGCGCGGCGAGATTTGGAAATTTTATTTCATCTATAACTTGTGTGTTTATAAAAAGTGTACTTTTTGAATATGGAAGTTTGATAAATATATATCAATGTGAAATACAATATATGTATGGTATTTAATACATTTTCAAGAAATGCCTACCGATTAAACACGTTATTGTGTCTAATTTATTAAAGATAGATATATACTATCAAGGATTTTTTGTAGATCTTTTGAGAACCATCATCTTTGTAATACATACTTTTGGTGTATGATCAACGTATGCGAGGATAAGAGCCCGAAAGCGCATTTTCATCCGACTTGCTTCAAATTTATCGTCACTGCTCAGCTCCTATGTAACTTAGCGTTATATATATAGCCTATAACCTGCCCAGGAGTATGGACTATAATCGTACCAAGTTTGGTTAAAATCCCTTCAGTAATTTTTGATCCATGCGTGCACATACAGACAGACAGACAAAAAATTTATTGATTGTTTTTGGCATCAGTATCGATCACTATTCATCCTCCAATATTAATTTTGAATATATATTCAATGTACAGAATTGACCTCTCTACAGTTTTATTATAAGTATAGAAGATTCCTTGCCTGGTACAATTTTAAAATTTAACTTTGTATAACTTAATTTCATAAAAGATGCTGAACTAATTTTAAATTTTGTTGTTGATCGCTTGTTCGTTGATTATGTTCGTTAATTGACTCTGACTGGGATTAAATAGTTATATATTCAAAAAAAAAAAACTTCAAAATGCAGAATATGCATACTCGTCATACATGAATATTTCAGACTCAGATAACTACACAACCTCAAGTAACTTATCTAACAGCGTACTTGTTTAATTAT
This sequence comes from Hecatera dysodea, assembly GCA_905332915.2. Taxonomy (NCBI): domain Eukaryota; kingdom Metazoa; phylum Arthropoda; class Insecta; order Lepidoptera; family Noctuidae; genus Hecatera; species Hecatera dysodea. The sequence continues at coordinate 3,018,839 of HG995286.1, forward strand.
AATATGATTGTGACTCTTGGTTATTAGCAACTGATCAATCAAATCATGTAACTGTCAATATTATCATGGTCTGTAGTTATTTGTGCAAAGCTTGTAAACAGAGACTAGGTATCCAATACACTATTCCTATTCTATTAGTATTTGCAGATGAAGAGCAGCATTTACGCTTTACAAATGAAAAATAAGTTGCCTAGTTAGGTAAATCAAAGACACTGAATTGCATGAAAAAGGACAGCCGGTGCAATAAAATAAATGAATTTGAAGGCACTTGATATAACATCATTAGCGACAAAGTAAACAGGTCTGCGGAATGAAAAGACCATTCAACCATCAACACTATCTGTGGCAGTCGGTAAAAGAAATTGCCTTTTTAAACCATGCTTTTGAGTTCTGACAAACTTAATAAATCTTGAACTTTTGTGGCGTTCATAGAAATAACGAGTTTAAGTTCATCGGTAATATTTAAAAACCTTGTAATACTATTAGTATGGAAATAAGCTGTAAAAGAAAATGTGGTCCTCAGAAAATACTGAACCAATAACGAACTCATTCAAATAAATCTAAGCGTTACAAAAGTTGCCGTAAAGCGGATTACAGCTTCATTGAAGGCAACCGCGGAAGCTAAAGTTTAATAGAATGCTGCTTGTTATTTTGTACTGGCATCAACAGCACTTTTCTCAGACGCTGCCGTTTGGGTGGTTTGCTTTCTCGTTTCTGATTTAAGGTGAATATTTTATGTTTGAAGGCGTGAACACCGATTTTAGAAGACATTTTTTTATAAAAAATTAAATTTTAAGATTTTTCTTCTTTAATATTTCCCGAAAAACAAGAGAAAACTGACTATCGAAGAAAAATCGCTGACACTACACAAAAGTCGTCAGAAGCAACTGTGATTCGATTAAAATGACACATGATGGATTATTACCTACTCCTAAGTGCAGGGACTTACAATTTCATACCGATCATTATTGTTATAGGTCTATGCCGAAGATGCCGCGAGACGCCGCGGGTAAGCCCACAGTCAAGTCCGAGGGGCACCCCGCGGACGTCCAGGCAGGCGTCCCCACAAACTTCGCCGCGAACCTCGCCGCGACCATCCCGACGGGAGTCCCCGAGGACGTCCCCTCGGTCATTCCGACATGCGTCAATAAAGACATCTCCGCCGCCATCACGGCGAGCAACCTTGCAAAAGTCATCGGGACCAGCCCGTCAGACGTCCCAGATCACGTCTCCGCGGAAATCACGACGAGCCACGCAAAAGTCACCGCGACCTTCCCGACAAACATCCCTTGAGACATCACATCGAATTTCCCGGCAGCAGTCCCCGTCGACGTCTCAAAAGAAAACCCCGAAACCAAAATGGCGCGCGTCTACGCGGTCAACTCCAGGACCATCCGGGCTATCCCTGACGCACCCACAGACTTCACCTCTGACGTCCCGAAGAACGTCCCCGAGTTCACAACAATCGTCTACAGACAGTTCTCCCCAGTCATCCGCGAGTTCTCCGCAGTCGTCCCGGCAGACTTCGCCATGGTCTTCTCGGCGGTCGTCCTTATCGTCCCCAAGCTCGTCCTCTAGATTCTCATCACGAAGACTCTCGTGGCTGAGGTACACACGGGGATCCCGGCTATATTATCTACGTGAGTTACTCCTGAATATAAATATGAATGTTACTCACTAATGTATCTTACGTGGTTACTTTTTTTGTTCCGGGTTCTCTGAAGTTCAGACTTCTGAGAATGAGAAGAACCATGCATGTTTTGATTTGCGTAGACCAAATATGTAGCTGTGCCAGCCAGGTTGTTGAAGACGTTTAATTATTACACTCGATTGTAATCACAGCCGTTTATATTTGAAACACAGCAGGGTGATAATACTAAAACCGTTTGGCAAAGCTGCAAATCAATTACGCTGTAGTAGTTATTTCGAAGGAAATTGCATGTTTGGTTTATGCACGAAATGATTTGAGTTTTAAGTAGTTATAGTACTATGTTTTTTCTTTTGTGTTTAGTCTTAAGACAGTTATCAATACAATAAATATTGAGTACCATGACAAGGCAACAACTGGTTTTGTTAGGTTCTTAATTAAAAAATAAAACGCTATTAAATAGTCCCGCTCGTTTTTCAGAAAAATAGTTGTTAAGGTAAGTACTTACTGAATAGATTTTTATGTACCGGTAGTCTGACCAGGATAAGTAAGGTTTCTGTTTAAAAACGTATTGAATAGCTTAATGTGACAAAATATATGTCGCCAAGATTCCAAATCGGTGAAACAATATTTTAATTGGCCCCGAAACGGGTTAAATTTGAAAAACAATCGTTACGTTACCCCAATTGTGTAATACATAATATCGCATATTCTTTCATAATCGACAGGCATTCTCTATACCTTGCTTCTTATGTGTAATCATCTCGTAAACAACATAAAACACACAATCAGTACTGTGGGCTTAGTACGAGTTCTTTAATGTTCTCGATCGCGTTAGCGTAACCGTCAATTTTAAACTGAAAAAGTGCCTAAACAAACAAACTTTTTAGACCTGTGTATCCTGCATATGTGTGTAAAGTTTCATTAAAATCGGTTAGGTCATTTTGGAAAATAAGGACTTGAAAATTTGTATGAAATGCCGTACGTATACGCTCTTAAGCAGTTCGGCTGCAGGTCTTGAAAATTGCTGTGTCTACGTGATGTACATGGGGTCCGGTGTATATTGGGCCTTATTATTGGCGTATCGCTTATTAGAAACTTACTATTGCTTATAGGCTTTTTATTTCACGACTCTTTGAATAAGATAATGATTTAGTAATTAGTCTAATGCCTTAGTAAAGTTCTATAAGATATTTGCCAATCTCTTTTCAGAAGAAACTACTTTGGTATTCTATTTACTCTAATACTTTTTATATTGAAATATATTAAAGTAAAATTACTTGAAAGCCAATCTTGACAGTATTGAAAACATCTTCTCAGAGGGAAATCGTAGGAATATCCTATAATCCATTTTCAGGATCATTTCCAGGAGATCCGCTTACTGACGACGACGATGCACTAATTTCATTAAAGCCTTTCATGATTTAGGATCTCAGAACTTGCACTAGATAAAGACGTCTCTATTGAAAGAGGTCTTAGAATATCGTCTTGCAGGTCAGATTTCAAAAGCTAGACATAGGCACTAAAGTTAAGTAAGAAACGTAGACACCTGTCAGACTGGGAACTTGGCTGTGTACTAAAGTGGCAAACCGATCTATTTTTGTTCGATTCCGATATATTTTGACCAACTCGAGAATTGACTTAAAAGTGACAACGCGGCGCGCTTCTCTCTTCTGAAATAGCTTAAAACATTGTTCTTACATCAAATTGGTTACATTTTAGTGTCGTAATATTACAGTGCTCGCTAAAAAGTATGGCACAGATTAGTTGAGCTGCTCTTGTTCGCACTACTGCATATTATAATATAACACAAGTCACATGCATTATGGAGTACGACTTTAGTATTAAAACGTGACCAAAACAAAAGACTGCCGAGTTTATAATATCTCTAGACAAAACTTTATAGCATGACAGCGTTGTGTTAAGCGCAAAAAGATCAGAGCATCTACGATGCTACGTATATATCAAAAGAATCCCTCGCTGCCCATATTTTCACATTCCTCTCAGAAAAATCACGATTTCCCTTTACTTCTGAAAACGTATCGTTTTCAGAAGTTTCAGTAAAATAAACGTTTGAGGAACTATTAAACTATACGAGTCTGGAAACCTCCCCCTTTTCAAAGGGGCGAGGTCAAATCTAGGGGAGCATTAGTAGCTTGATCTTATAATGCAAAGGACTACCACTAAACCCGGCAGTCTGCGAGAAACTAAAAACATCACGAACGGCTAGATTAATTAATCTAGCCGTTCGTGATGTTATTATATCAACAGTATTTATGTAAAATCCATAGTAAAACCGTTGTTTTACCGTAGATTTTACATAAATACTGTTGTGCTGGTGTTACGTATTTGTTTTCAAATACAAACAGTTCTTCAGATAAGCGACCTATACTAGGTTAAACACTTTGTGTCACTATTAATATTGACCGCGGCATTTATTAGCGCAAAACAAGAGTTATAACTGTTTATTTTTAGGAGTAGTTATTTATATCTTTTTCTGGCGTTTTTGCCAGAAACGTTAACAATACTACAGAAATGTGATTCGTTAACGTTAACTTCCAGTAACGGAACACATAAGGTAATCACAGGGCTGATGGCCTTGACGTGGGAGTCTTTGCAGCTGTTGTGGTTCACAATATCAGCTAAGTAAAGTCCCAACATCAGCTCGAATGAAAAGAATACTCGAGCACCTTGGAATTGTAAAGAGGCAATAGGAGTGACATAAAACATATATCCCTCTTTGGCGTGTCCCCAGTTCACATACTGATCTCAGTTGAAAACTTTTCTGTACAATAGTCCTCGTATTTCTTAGAGCAAGGAGGTAAAAGGTAAGGAAAGCGCTTGAAACGCGAGCCTTGGCTGCATTATTATATCTTCTTTCCCTCGGCTGCCAAAGTGCATGTATTGTGAGCAAAGTCATATGCGTCCCTGATAGAATGATGGAGTTAACATACTTTGACAATTATTAAGCTTTGCAATAAGGCTTGGGAGACGGGTTTAAAAGACAAAGGAATAAAATTCTTGCCATAAGCACTGCTGTTATGATGAGAAAACAGCAGTAATTATGATAAGAATTCCTTCCGTTAGTAAATATAATATTATTAGCTAGTAAAGGGTAAACGGGAAGAGGATAAGTGGCGAGAAGGTAGTACTCCTTGCGTAATATGAACTTAAGTTTAGCGTTTATGTTAAAACTTTTTCCCAAGAAGGTATTATAAATTTAGTTTCGTTCTCATGCATGTTAGTTACTTTTGTGAAGTAGCTAATGTTATTGGCGCTTTATATTAATACTAGCTTATGCCCGCGACTTCGTTCGCGTGGAGTTCTATACAAAATGTTAATCCCTTTTTCACCCCCTTAGGTGACGAATTTTCAAAAATCCTTTCTTAGCGTATGTCTACGTCATAATATCTACCTGCATGCCAAATTTCAGCCCGATCCGTTCAGTGGTTTGGGCTGTGCGTTGATAGATCACTATGTCAGTCAGTCAGTCCCTTTTGAGTTTTATATATTTAGATTGGTCGACGGTTTTCTTCCTACGATGCAGCAAGCGTTAAATGATAAGAATCTTGGCAGCTAGTTGACATTTCGTTTTCCTGCTACATGAATCAAACTTGAATTTGATGCATTGGAATGTTCATACAAAATGGTAGAATGGGTAGTCGCAAATAGTTTTCTGATATTTCGCTTTCTGAGCACTAGCAGACTAATAGATATTACACACAGTCCTATTATTTCGCTTACACCAAAAATGATGTATAGCACGGCTATTGTATTCGTATAACGGTTATATCGCAACGGATAATATTTCGCGAACTTTATCAATACGACACTGTATCAATACCGCGTTTTGTAACTATTTATTCTAACGTCACCAAACACTAGAATGTGGCTTTACGTTATCAGGCGAATATTATTTATAAAAATAACTGCGACGTTTGTTGACATTTTAACTTTTACAAAAAAATATGAGAAAAATCGTCTTTTACGTAATAAAACAAAGTAGAGAGTTTTGTTCTACGTTGTATTTTTCCATCAACGCCGAGCGTGTTAAATCTGCTTGTTGTATTGTACTCTGAGCAAACTATATTTCTGTTAGCTGTGTGCTCAACTTTGTCAGTTTTCAACTGTGTAGAGTTTTTCTGTCGTTAACTGAATACATTTCGTTGATAAGTACTAGTAAAACTTCCGTAACAATTTTCGTGAATGATATTTAGATGGGAACCGACCGAAATGGCGACGTGCTTGTAAATACCGTTTAGAAAACGTATCCTCGAGACAGCTTCAATTACTAGCTAATAGCAAGTTTGGTGCTTGCTATGACCGGCTACTGTCCGGCTTCTGAAATCTCAGCCATTTTTGAAACTTCAGCAGTGGTAGATGAGCTGCTGAAAAACTTTTTTAGCTAATACTAGGCTACATATTTAGATATTCTACGTTCAGCATTGGACAGTGGACTATAGGTACTGTAGTATGATGTAACTGAAGAGGATTATCAAGTTTCCAGTACATATTAGATAACTAATTAGATGGCAATATGATGGGGGAATAGGACCACACGCTTTTTAAGCAAAGAATAGTCGTGATATTCAAGCTATACGAGTCATGGTATACGAGACAAGCATGGGTCATGGGCATAAATATAGAAGATCCAAGGCGATTAACACACTGCCGCTTATCGCCGCGTAATGTGATATTTGTTTCGGCGGCAGTGTGCACATGGCATGAAAATCTACATATCGTATGAACCGTCCTTGTGAACATGAAGTCTAATGAATCCACTTCTCTACATTCCACGAGTTTATACAAATAGTTCAAAAGAAATTCTTCTAGCGAAAAACTTGAAGGACCCCTTTTGAACGTGATCGTAAATTCATAGAAATATCAGCATACTGAAATTGAAAATTATTAAGTACATACATAAATAAATACCTTCAATTTGAATGATTAAACAAAGATAGATCACATTTTTCGTAGAAACACTAAACTGTCATACTTGTTTCTAACTTAAGTTTACTTGAACCAATAGTTCAGTTTACCTCAGGCATGGCTGGAAACTTGGTTACTAGATCATACAAGTTTCCAATTAAAAGTTCCGGTACGTGTAGAACTTGCAACTCTTGAACTTGAACTCAAAATTGAACATACAGGTTGTTGTGGCGTAGAATCTAGAGATTTCAAGGCAAGTTTAATTAATGAGAACATATTTTTGTTAGTACAGTAATTTAGATGCAATAGTTAAAAATATGTTTTACTACAGAATTACATGAAAATTTAAAATGTTAATTATGATTGCCAATTGCTGAGCTGGAGATAGAGAACGGGTCGGCGACTGTGTTTTACTGAGGAACGTTCTTGCTACTCTTTTCAATAGCGCAGCGTAACTAGCTTCATCTATATGGCAACCAGATCTTGAAAATTCAAAAGTGTCTGTAAATGGTTTTTTTAAACTAAGGACCTGTTTTTTTTTTATTCACTTTAATGGGAATGTTGTAAGTTTTCGAAGATAGATTAGAAAACACGTATCATAAGAGCTACTTCCCTCGTCCCATTGTATTTACGCGAAACGGCAGCGTCAACTTTAGTGCTTCAGTGTTGGCACTCAATAAACACTCCGACTGCTAATTAGAAATTGGTATAGAGGCCAAGAACTCGTATAAAAAAAAAACTTTACAAAAAAGCAATCGACAAAACAAAAAAGTATAAAATAACTTTTATTTCGAAAGTCGGTGTTCAAATAACAAAGAAACAACCAAAAACACCGAGTTGCGAAATTAAAGTTATTTTATACTTTTTTTTTTGTTTAGAAGCCGGTTGTTTTATTTTGTAAAGTTTTTTTTAGTTTTCATAACTGTGTAAGTCGAGAGTTGTGTGCACACATACAACATACATGATATGGTGCTTAATATATTAGTTACTAACAGGCGGAGGACGCGGAAAGGTTTGCATGTTCGTTGCATGATTTACGCAGCCTTAAATCATGCAACGAACATGCAAACTTTTTGCCAAAAACTTCTTCAGATTTTGATCTGAAATCATCACTAGAAGTTTTATTTTTACAATCACCATTTTTCGGATACCTATCGTTGATGCGCCGATCATTGCAGTCTACGGCTTAGAAGCGGCTCTTTATTGTTTAGCTATCATCAACTCTTGTAAAATCAAGTTGTTTCTTCTAATATCGCTTCTTTTATTGAGAAGCAAATAACCTTTTAATAGCTTTTAGTGGGCTGACAGAGTTAAAGCGTTAGTGAATAATCGAGCGTCTATCTCCTGAGTGTATGCGCTCCAATTGACATTTGTGTTCCTTTAAAATGCTGGCCATCCATATTTGTTTTACTGGCAATACAAAAGAATCGATCAGCGATTTCTTACAATTTTTTATCGAGCAACTATCGTGTTTATGTACTATCTGTTAGTATAAAACTCTTGGAACAGTGAAGCTTTTATACAGATATTCATTTTTACTACAGTTTGACGAGGCGTAAGTAAACTGGCTTTGTTTATTTTGTTCTAATACGGGAAAAACGCGTGTATTGAATTACGTCGTTTGAAACACATATGGATATGTCATTGCAGTCTCTTGGGTAATTAATAGTAGGCAACGACTTGGATCAAAATGTAGTATTTTGAAACTGATCTCTTTAGAAATTAACTATGAAAAATTGAAAACAGTTTTTTTTTTTGCTTTATGCGGTATCAAATTAAAAGTGATCCAATTGCAAACATTCCAGTAAGCGCATGCAGTCGCATACCGGTGTCGTCTGATAAAAATGTTTTTGCCTATAGTGAGTTTCAGGATTCTGTAATCGATTAGTATTGTACTCAGTAACGTAGCACTATTTAGAACGCTTCGTAAACGCTTTTACTCGATTTTTATCAATGCTTTAGTAAACAATGTGCTTGATAACTGCTATGTTGCCTGATATATGTACATCGTGTCGATATCAAAATTCACTGTCGTGCACCTCCTCGGCCGTTTGGGTTATCCATACGGCGCTGTCGTCTTCTGTTTACTTTTTCCAAATAAACTAAAGCCTCGCCTCACTCAAGAATCTTGAAGTGCGCTATTGCATTATCCTAAATGCTCATATTGTTTACAGACTCGGAAGTTCAGACGGATTCAATGGAGGAGAAGGATCCGGAGCATTACGAAATGAAGATGAAGGTTTCGGCGGGCGGCCGGTTCCTGACCATGCATAAGCGACGAAAAAAGCGTCTCATCACGCGTTGTTTATACAGCAACCAGGCGTTGCTGGACGACCTGATGATGGGACAGGTGCAGGTGAGTACCTGCGCACACGACATGCCGCGCGGCCTGCGCGGGCGACTGCGGACTGTGCTCACATGCCTGGGAAGGTATCGGTCGCTGCTTGCAAACCAAGGAGTGCATAAAACATAGCGTTGTGTACGTCCAGTTATAGTTATCGCGCATATTTATCTAACGATCTCGATAAAAAGTTCATACCTCGTGTGGGAATTCAAAGCTGCAATTACATACGTTCAGCATACAGAGCGCGACGTCCATTACTCGCTCGACTCTCGCTGTGTTGCGACAGAGTGAAGTATGCGTCGTGAGTGTACACGACGCGACGCATAGTTAATCCGCACCATAATGGCCATGTTTAACGCGGCGGCGTCACTCATTGTTTCTCCCATCATGGTCATTCCGCAGTCCTTCGCCACAGCGCCACGTATTGTTTCTAGCTCCGCCGCAAATTTAAATGTCGTTTGTGTATTCAAGATTCGTCCTCACGCACTATTTGTAGGTATGTACTCGTGACATATTGTTGGACGTCGTTCTGCGTTTAAAGTAGTCGAAGCAAGGACGTCGGAATGAGAATAAAAACATATGTCGATGCTTTAATTTCGACAGAGCGCCGTCCAACCCCGCTGTCAGTTGATGCCCTGTTTGGTACGACTTTATCGTTCTTGATTTTATTTTTAGCCTTCGTAGATGGCAACTGCGCCTTATACGAAATGGTAGAATGTCGCCACTCATCTCATAAGCAATAACACATTACAATTTTAACTGTTGCCGCCTACATTGGTAAACATGTAACACCATCGGTGACAATCTTTTAATTCTTATAAAATTATGTTTTGCAAAATATAGACGCTCGCGCAGATATTCAAATTGAACGCGCCTTGCATTTTCATTGCGAAGTAAATTATTGTTTCATAAATTCTGCACTATAAGCCGTGACGTCACATAATGATTTACTTGTATACTGGGTGAAATTTAACCAAGATTGACCTTGTAAACAAGAACTATTATTGATTAATTATATCTATTTGAAGTTATTAGCACGAGGAAATGTTGCACTCCTGCGTGACTTATAGGTACATCTATATGCGGGTGATGTTGACAAGTATTAAAATTCCTGCCTGATGCAGTGGGCATTGACGATGGGCCAAGAATCCGCGGAACAAACGTGGATCATTATTAATCCAACAACATCCATCTTGCGATGAGGTCGTTGACTTAATACGGCGCCTGCGACTTTCTGACGGCATTTTTCAACTGCATTGCGACTGGCGACTGAGCTGCTAGCGAGTACGATGCGACTTAGAGAAGCGATTTTGTGGGTGATATAAAGTTTTCTGCTGTTGTTACAGTGTATCTTGGACCAATCAGTACAGTGGAAGTTTAATGCTTTCCAGCTTGAGACAGTTTCTGGAGGTAATGTATCTTATTTTCAACTATAGTAGTATGTAGAGCTATTTTTGCTATTTGTGACATGTTTTCATATTATTATCGCTGTGATCCCGGGATTCATCGGGTTTTAAAAATATAGCTACTTGTAAAGTTGGGTAATTATTTTTGAAGCTACAATTGAGATACTTTTGAAATTCAAATACTGAGCTCCTTTAATAAGTAGAATAAACTTTTGTTTTTGATATGTAAAAACATTTCAGTGATCCGTTCTATACATCTAAAATCCCGGACTCCCGGTGTCGTGTCTATATATAATTATAAATTTGAGGTCATTGGCCTGAAATAGGCCTCTACCTACTCCAATCATAGCTTATTTTATTTATATTGTAAATGTATTTTAAAATATTTTGTTTGTATTGTTAGTGCGGTGAAACAGAAAAAATGTTAATGTTAACTTGAATACCAATTTTTACCGCCTCGCGGTTTCACCCGCGTAGTTCCCGTTCCCGTGGGAATACGGATAAAATAAAGCCTATGACACTCACAAATAATGTGGCTTTCTATTGGTAAAATAATTTTCAAAATCGGTTCAGTATATCCAGAGATTACCCCCTACAAACTCACAAAGTTTGCCTTTTTATTGTACTAGCAGCGCCCCGCGGTTTCACCCGCATAAGTTGCGACCACGTGGGAATATCGGGGTAAAAGTTATATCCAATATGTTAATCTTGGTTATAAACCATTTGTGTGCCTTCATCCAAATCAGTTCAGTAGTTTTTGCTTGAAAGAGTAACAAACATCCATCCATCCATCCATACTCACAAACTTTCGCGTTTATAATATTAGTAGGATTAGTTTAGATTTGGCACATACTTACTTATAAAGCTTGCTATCAATTTTATAAATTCGCCGGTAGCTTAGACATAACCACTACTCCAATAATATAGGGGTGAGTGGCCGGGTAATCCGAACAACCAATACTGCATCTATAGTATGTTCATATACGAGATTAAATACTACTTAAATCCAAGCGCATAAAATCACACCAACACTCAGCTCGATATAACTTGATGCTTTCATTTAAGAGCGTTCATCCGTAAAAACTACGCTGGAGTCAAAATTGATGATTTCCGACGGACAATAAAACGATAATCTATTTAATTCGTAGATAAGATATTGACGTCAAATTATTGAGGATTTCATAATCTAGGGCTTGGCTGAAAAATATTTTCAAATTATCGTAAAGTTTTCTCATTAGAACAGTTTTTACTCAATGCCTTTTTAAAACTAGCGGTCGATGGTCTACGCAAATGCTAGATAATAGTAAAACCATAAACGACAAACTTATAGAAATATTACTATTAAAAAAACAATAACATTTACTAGTGCTTGGCTGAAAAAAAAACGTAATTATTGTAAGTTTTTATACAAGAAAAGTATACTCAAAAGTGTAATTTTTAGCCACTTTTCGAGTTTTTAAACGTGTTATTTTAGGATGAAATCAAAGGTATTTTTGTTGTTTTTTAGACCTAGTAAATTAAGACATTTACGTTCTAAAACATGGTACATTTTTTTTTTAAATAACTTCTATATTAATTTTACTATAAATTATTTAGTACTACTATATAATCGACGCGGAATCGCACCAGCGCTCAGTGCCGGCCGAGGCCTTTCAGAGGTTGGACGTGTGTCGCTCCCGTTGCCGCGTGCTGCGTAAAATTGTATTATAGTTTGTCGAGTTTTTAGAGCGACTAGGACGAATTGATACTTTTTGTTTATTTTTTTTTTTAACGAAACAAAACTTTGATGATTACGTATTTTAAAGTAATGGAGTTCAAATCATGAAAGAAGATAACTCTTTTTATGTATGATTTCATTTTTTTCCAATAATTATGGGTAGCAATAGGCGCTATACGGGGCAAAAATAAAAAGTTACGGAAATTTGGCCAAGGCTAATGAAGCTAAAAGTACGTTACCGAGGAACCACTTTTAGTGTCGTAGCTGGTTATAGCCAATTCGCATTTTTCTTACACGGGGATTTTAATAACCGATAGAAAATAGAAGGTCACATTCTTCAATATTAGGACATTAATAAAAAATGATGATTTTCGCTACGGTACTGGCAAACACAAACTTTAACCGATTCAGAAAAGAATATAAAAATACTGAGGGATATTCTGAACAGCGCCAAACAAATCTTTGAAGATCAGAGTGAATGTGACTTGTGCTACTGCACCAAAGAGAGAAAAAAGAAACAAACCAAACTCTCGAAGCCAAAACATTGATGTTAAAACTGCAACGCAATATCTGGCAGCTGGCTTATCTTTCTCGAAGTCTGCCCCACGATTTTACCAAAAACCGTGCAGAGCAGTTCAACACCATAGTAGCAAAGACTGTAGGTGGGAAACGCATAATTCCCTAAAAGATTCATATTCCGTCCGTTGTCATGCCGCTTGGTTAGTTTAAACATAGATAAACCTCAAACTACCCTTTATAAATGTGCCTTCCAGAAAAGTCCAGGTCAATCCCTGAAACATTTAGAGCAAAACTTACAAAAAATAGAGTTTTTCTATAAAACAAAATCTGAAATGCAAAATACCTCGCCGAAAAATAAACTTTAGCACAGGGCTCGTGAACAAAGTCAATTACGCAAATGCATGTCAAACGCATGTCATGAACCCAGACAATTTCAAGCAGGCACATGTAGTTTTCCTTGAAAATTTAAAAACACTGACCTTAAAACGGCATTTCATTGAAAGGGATACAGTTCTTCAGGCTGTGAGTGCCTTGTGACTCGAGCTGAGAAGAAGTATTTTAACTGCTTCCAATTTTGCCAAAATTTGTAAACAACGCCCAAATTTGAATTCAGCACTACTCGTTAAATCTATTTTATATGGATATTATTTTTATTTCATGGCGATAACGTAATTTTCAATGTTAAACATGACTGGTATTACCAAGTTCAGGGCCAATTAAATATTTCAAACAAAAATGTGTGTCTTTTTGCGGTGTACACTAGTCCTGAATTTCCAATAAAAGTTGTAAAAATTTACAAAGTGTTGTAAAGAATTTCAATTTTGTAAAGAAAAAATGATTCCTCGTTTAACAAAATTTTATTATGTATGCGTTCTTCCCGAAATAATTGATCCCAGAAATAGCCGATCAATGCAATTGAGGGAAACTATTTTATGATTTATACAGCTTTTTTATCATAAATGATTTAGGTACTAAATATAACATGATAAATCTTTATTTAATTACCCACCTACTCATCCTAACCATAAAATGAAAAAAGCTATCAACAATCCACTAGAACTAATTACCAACACTTAAGTAGGTACAATTATTAATATTATTTTTCTCCAAAATAACTAGATTTCGTCTGTAGAGGATTTCAGATATGAAAAGGTATAAAGGCAAAATAATATTTCAAATATAATTATTTATCTATACTTATAATAAATCTGTAGAGAGGTCAATTCTGTACAAGGAATATATTTTCAAAATAACTATCAGGGGTGATTAGTGATCGATACTGGTGCCAAAAATGCAATCAGTAAAATTTTTGTCTGTCTGTCTGTATGTTCTTTATAGAAACAAAAACTACTCGACCGATTTTAACGAAACTTGGTGTAATTATTCTTCATACTCCTAGGCAGGTTATAGTATACTTTTCATCACGCTACAATCAATAGGAGCAGAGCAGTGAAGGAAAATGTTGGGAAAACGGGAGAAGTTACTCCATTTTTTAAACTTCCGTCGCGTGTGTAGCCTTAATGGTTAAAGTTACATAGAAATCATGTATTACGGAAATGTTTTACATAAAATTATCTAAAAAATATCCCACAACAGCATATGTCTATCTTTTATGGTTGACTCACAATAACACGTGTAACTCCCGATAGCTTAGCAGTTCGGAGCTTTCTGATTATATTTGTTTACTCTTACGTTTACAATACTCTCACTCATCCCTAATTAAAAAAGTTAACATTATTACCTATTCAATAAAAAAAATCATAGAAATCGGTATAGAAACACCAAACTTATACATGAATACAATAATAAGAAAGGTATAGGTTATTATAATATAATTTTGCACAGGCATTTCAGCCATTCGGGCATTTTTTACTTTCATTTCTTTTTTTGTTGTAAGTTGTACATATTTCACACACACATAGTGATCTATCAATGCTCAGCCCAAACCACTGAACGGATCGGGCTGAAATTTGGCATGCAGGTAGATGTTATGACGTAGGCATCCGCTAGGAAAGGATTTTGATTAATTCTACCCCCAAGGGATAAAATATAAACTTTGTCAATTTTAAACCGATCGGGCTGAGAGTTTCAAAATCGGGGGTAAAGTAACTATTCCACGCGGACGAAGTCGCTGGCAGAAGCTAGTTAATCATAAATCTACAAATCATAAGAATAACAATAATTTGTATTTAATTTCCAGTTTAATTTTTCTATAACAATACATTATTATTGCTCTAAAGCTAACGGATCAAAGTTGGTTAGTCGAAGTATAAAGAGAGCGCACGCGGCTAGTCTACGCACACAGTTACCCACGCTTCTGTGTGAGTGAAATTTGCGAACTATTTACCTAAACCTGACGTTCCGCGTTAGGCATGAACGCTCTTAAACTTTTGTAAAGCAATAAAGCTTAATTGAAACAGAAATATAAAGGTAATAGATTTAAAATATCTTGGAGAAACCAAATTTAAAAGATATAAATAACAACAATAGGGTATTTTTCTGAAAAACTCGAATTAGTCCGTCAGATAGATTTTCAAAAAAAATATTGGGTACTTATTTTTTCTTTTTTCACGTAAACATAAAATATGACGATTGAATTACACGCTACAATTTATTAGTGACGTGACGTCACCAGCCACAGCTCCTGATCTTTGATGAGCTTTATCCTTTTAATTTTTTTACGATTTTTAATGGTAAAAGATACGTGTCAGTTTTTTTTTAATCCATTGGACGGACATAATAGAATGAAGATTTTTATATCAAGTAAAATACCCAATTAAAGTGGTAATCTGGTAAATCTCTGAACGTAAAAACTTTGTGTAGTGAACATAAGAAATAAATGGTATATTATTACACAGGTAGGTATGCAAAATTGATCTTTCTTTATCTTTATTGTTTATTTGTAAGGTCTAGTTTAAGAGATCCATATTAGATAAATTTGGGGCGCTAAATTTGAATATGCTATTGGTTTTTTATCACATTTTTTTAGATAGATGATATTAAAAAAATTAAATCTGCTTCAAGACGATGTTTTATTAATATATAAAATACAAAAACATACAAAATTCATTTTGAGTTTCATGACGTTAGCACAAATCTAACTTACAAAATAAACTGCTATAAATCCTTGTAATACCTTTTCCGCTTCTCACTGAATCTCCGTTTAAAAGATTTTCGCCTGTGTTCGTTCTTTTCAGTGTCCTTCTGTAACATCCAGCAATGGTCTGCAACCATGTTAAGAGCGTATACGCCGAACGGCATTTCATACAAATTTTCAAGTCGTTATTTTCCGACATTTCATACAATTTTTCAAGTCACTATTTGGCGAAATGACTGAACCGATTTTAATGAAACTTTACACACATACGCAGGATACATAGCTCTAAAAGTTGGTTGAAAACATTTTTTAAAATTAAAATTAAATATGACCCATTTTAAATTTTCCATACAAACATAAATTTCCAGTTATCTTCTTTTAAATAAGACATTTCGAAAAAAAATTAACTAACTTTTTAGACCTATGTATCCTACTTATGTGTGTGAAGTTTTATTAAAATCGGTTCAGTCATTTCGCCAAATAGTGACTTGAAAATTTGTATAAAATGTCATACGGCGTAAATGATATTTATAATGACAGTCAATCACATTTTACTACATATTATATCAATAACTACTCACAAGTAAAATAAATATCGAAAATAAGAATTGTTATCACAGCATATTTTTACTAGGGAATTATTTATGAAGATTTCTAAAAAACCTTACGTGATGAAAATTTTTATTATTTTTCCGTTAATCAGCGCCTCAAAATGTATAAGAAGCCATCATTCGATTTCAGACAATTTTATCCATGCATACCTGTGTTAATATTATAAATCCATTTATTATAAGTAGCAGTGACAGTTTACTTCAAGCTTGCTTCACCTAAGTTATCACGGTGATATGATATAATTGAATAGATCGTCAGAAGTAGTAAACTTTCTAGAATTAACCAAGTACGCCATTATTGTCACATGCATCAGGCCAAAAATTAAATAGTTGAAGTTATTTTCAATGTTAAATATTTGTGATGTGGCTGTACTTTTTAAATAATTAAAAGTATCAACATAAATAATCGCGCTACATAAAGCCCCATACTGACTCTTCAACCGTGTTGATAACAGATTGCGATTCAAGCATATTTTATCGCGAGTTACGTTATACGAATATCACTGTCTGTTTCGGTGCCCAATTATTGATTTTAATTAATCATCACAAATCATCTCTACTGAAACATTTAGCTGTCAATTAGAACGCAGTTCAAAGCTAACTTCGTTCTCTTAATAAGTAATTGATCGGTATATTAACGTAATTGAAAAATAATTGAAGCTCAGTAGTAGTACATTATTTATAGATTAGAGCATTATACAGTTAATAAATAGAATTTGAATCGACAGTAATTCTTTCTACCTGCCTACCAGGAGTGTATAAGTGCGTAATATGCAATTAAATCTATTATAGCTATTAAGTAATACAAAATACCGAACGCAAAAAAAAAGAAATTACAAGTATAAAATTATTTTTTGCGTCCGGAACTAATAAAATAACAGCTATATTGAGTTTGGTATCACATTAAAAGTTTTACGCACATTTCAAAATTACAAGTACAGGGCTAAAAAACCTAAAGAACAAACTTTACTCAATCTATCTGAAATGAGTGAAGTCATGAGTTTGGTACATGTTAACTCATTTTGAATAACAATATTTGCTTTATCCCATATAGGTATTTAGCGCAATACTACATACGTATGTATCTTTTTGTAGTTTAATTGTGAGGTATTCGTTCATGGACACGCCACCATTGCGGCGATAAGTCCCCTCTTTGAGGAGTGGTTGGAGATACGACACACACGGCGTCCTCACCTTCCGCTGATGCAGGTGCTCACCGGACACGACTGTTTCGGGAGGTACCTGTTTCGGATCCAGCGGGAGGACACGTCCGGGTTTCAAAACTGTGTGGATCGCCCGGAGGACACGGTGGAACTCTGCCCTACTTGGGCGGAGCAGTGCCGTGTCCTCGTCGAGGTGATCGGCGGCGGCGAGCTCTCTCGTCCGACCCTGGTTCAATCCATGGTTCGGAGCGAGCAGGCATGGGAAGCGGTCACCTCCTTCTGTGAAGCATTCATACTAGCGAAGGAGGAGGCGGACCGCGTGCGAGAGAGGGAAACCTCACGCTCCAGCGCCGCAATGGAAAAAGACGCCCCGGGTGTCGGGAAACATAGGGCGATTCCCAGCCACCTAGGCACGGGCCTGCGGACGGCGAGCTATGGGTGGCGCGCCGTCCGATTGCAACCACGCCCGGGTCGACGGCGCGTCGAGTTCCACGCGCGCCTCAAAGAGCTTTCAGCAAGGAAAACGGGGCCCCACCCCGTAGGGTCAGTGCCTGCTAGGGTTGCGGAATTTGTTCAAAAGAGTCACCGCGGCCCTGGATTTCGAATTTTGGATGGGAAATTATTAGAATTCATCTGATAATTTCCCATCCAAAAAAAAAAAGATATTCGTTCATGCAAAGATTTTACTCAGTTACAAAAAAAAAACAGAAACCTGCTAGTCAGACTCACGCACCGAGGGTTCCGATCGAGTCTGGATTTTTTTCGAGTACTTTACCTACGGAAGATTATAAACTATGAAAGCACTTGGAATAAAAATAAAGCAGGTAAGATTGAAGGACAAACTTAACTTTGTTGAATAAATCTTCTCAATACCAATATACATATGTAGGTACGTCACGGTAAATTTTTCATAATCACAAAAAATATTTTTTTACATAATCAAACTACAAATTCCTGATTTCCAGACTTTTTCCTATAGTTGTACTATAAGATCTATCTTTGTGCCAAATTTCGTGTTAACGAGTAATACCCTATAGGTTTTGTTTCCTTTGCGAGCGTCAAAACATGCGCCATAAACAGAGAATAAACGGCCTTATCTTTAGATTGATTGCAACAACTTAGAAATTTGAACTTTTCACTGCTCCAAGCTCAAAACCGCGAAAGAAAACATCGTGAGGAAAGCGGCATGTCCCAGGACCAAAAATTCGAAGACATGTGACATTCACCAACCCGCACTGGGCCCGCGTGGTGGATAACGGCCCATTCCCTCTCCTAGAGAGGAGGCCTGTGTCCCAGCAGTGGGAACATTAAAAGGCTGATTATGCTTATATACTGCTCCGAGGGGTAGCAGACCCGAGTATTTGATCCTAATTTCAGCTTTATACCACGAGTTCCTAGAATTTGATGACTAGCGGTTATAGTTCTCGTATAAATTCCTGATTTCAAAAGAGCAGTGCTGCTTTACTTTTACTGTTGAATAGCTGTCATAGCTGACATTTAGAATGAATCAACTGAAATTAATTGAGTTTGAAATGAAAGTAATTGAATTTCAAACCAATCAGCTCTTCGTTGAAAAATCGATCAGGAGAATTTTTAGCGACTACATCTATGTGTATGTCGTGGTGAGTATAGCGAGTATCCAAAGGTAAAGCTTTTCTTCAAGAGTGTTTTCTAGCTTGAATACCAATGGAAACTTCAATATTTATTGAAATTCCTTCTGCTGTGCTCCAATGCCATATTCCATAGAGTAGGTTAGCCTATGACATTCAGCTGCAAACATTTTCTATATAAGATCCGTACTACCAGGAATTAAGGATTGCGGAAATTGTAGGAAAGAGTCACTGCGGCCCTTAAACGCAAAAGGGCATTTTGGAGGAACACGGATGGGTTTTATCCAGTAAGATCAGTAAGTCTAACAGTCCCATCCGCTCCATCCAGAACGGAAGAAGTCATATGATGACATAACATCCTCAAAAAAAAATACAGATGTACTCCTAAATCAAACAATCAATTTTGCCTCTTTAAAATATTATTTCAGGTTTCGGTTTCAATATAGATAAATCCCTGTCGTACATGAAACGATATGACATCGATAGATATAATCCCCGGGGTAAAGGTATTAAACCACACTGGACAAATCGATTGGACTTCAATATACTCGTACATTTTCCACCCGTTATAATTTAGTTTGGTTTGGTTCTATGAGTATCTGAAAAAAATAGGAAACTGCATTTTTCTAAGTATCATCTTAAAAGCAGTCTGTCTTTTAAAACACTAATAATCTGTACACACTTAAATAAACTTCTCAAAATAGATGGTTCAGTAATTTCCAATGACTTAACATTGTACAACTATTTTGTATAACAGGCACAAAAACACAGTATTCTCTAAGCGGTGTTTGCATAATAATTGTGCACGCCTGTTTCAAATTAACATGTACTCGTAGGTAGGCGACGGCCGACGGGCGTGTGTGCGACATTGCGACATATGCCTGACACTCGCCTCTTTGCCCCGTCTGGCCGTGTTCACGGATATGTGTCTGTCTACGTCTATCCTAGCCGTGTTATCGACTAAAACTATGTAGACTTTTCGTGTTTTATATCGCTTACAAAGCGTTGTGCACACGCCTTAATGCGACTTATCCCCGGATTCCCATCCATACGCACAAAACGTTTTGGGATTATTTTCATTGTAAATCACAGCTAAGGAGTGAAAGCTCCTACTTTAGTCTATTTCCAAACAGCTACAAATTGGGGGTCTTTAAGTCAAGATTGTTTATGGTACTTCTAGGTAAGCGTTTTGAATCGTCGACCACATCATCGCTTTTCATCAGGTGAAGTTTTGGTCAAGCCTATCAATAATGATAATAAAAAAAGAAATCCTTAATTGTTTCGGCAAATAGTCGTTTAAATTAGGAGCAGAATACACTAACTGAATACGGTCTACCAAATGATGGCTCTAACGTACGGTCATAAGGATAAACTAACTTCCGATTTCCTATTACTTCAATAACCAGACGTAACGTCTCATTATGTAGCACGTCTGCTCAGAAAACTCTTAAAAACTATTGTACAGAGCTGTGACATTTTACGTCCTATTGTACCATAATATGTAATGAGGTTGCTACTTACGTACGTCTCATGATGATTATTGTCCTCTAGCTACTTGCATACTAATCTTCTCCATTTCATTTTGTCATAATGACCCGTAATATTAACTAGTTCTTTTCTTTTGGATGGGAAATCATCAAATGACTTCTCCCGCTGTGGGCGGAGCGGATGGGAGTGTCAGACTGACTAAAACCCACCCGTGATCCTTCTTGTGCCCTTTGCGTTCCAGGGCCGCGGTGGCTCTTTCGAACAAATTCCGCAATGTAATATTAACCTATGTTTTCCTTGAAAGTTTAATCTACGGTCAATCTGGCTAGGCTTTTCCTAATTATGCTGGGGTCGGCTTCCTGTCTAAACCGGTTGTAGGTCAATACTGGTAATAACATGCAGTGTTTGCCTCCCTGATCTTCACAACCCAGCAACTGGGAAAACTTCAAATAATCAGGCGTCTAATTACCCGTAACAACTGGAAAAGTTCTTCAAATGATAGCAATGAGACATGATGCAAATGAAGCACGGGGGAATCTGGATAAGTAGAATATTGTTACCCACCTAGGGACCGAACGAAGCAAGCGTTGCTTTGCCTATAATGTCGACCCGTGCAGCTGTCAATATTCAGCCATATGTACCTCTAAGTCCTTGGTCCATATTTCAAAACGTAAACTCTAAACTCAACTCCAAATCCATCGGAGCATCAAACTATCAATAAGTTCTTGACCTTCCATGTTGGAGGACACGTTCTGGAATATGGGCCCTAGTCTACTGTTCAAAATAATCAGTTAATACAATCCAACAAACGCATAAAATATTCTTTATTAAGGTTATATTAGGCGCGATTGCAGATCGACATTCGAAGGGCATCATTAAGTAGGTACCTATGTGGAACGTTCAAGAGGTATGTGGAATGGTTAGAATTGGTCTGAATAGCCACTTGTTGATTCTCTATTGGTCGAAAGTTAGTCAGGAACTCCAGAGAATAACGGGTTTGTCCTAAAACACTAATAGAAGAGTGGTACCCACATATACATGTAGCTACAAATACATTACTAAAGTCAACTTAAGTAGCCTTTAGTTTGTAATCACTTAACTGAACTGGGTACCTCAATGAACTGCCTTTCCTTGGAAATCGAACCTTACTACTGATTTTCAATCTAAGAAATGCCTCTTACCTATTTTCTCAAGGCAGAATAAGGCGACCTATTTTACATTGAAACAGAATCAATAAAACGATCCTAAAAATACGTTCAGTTCACCTTTTCTCGCTCGTTATAAAATATTTGCCGCCGGCAAATACTTGAACTAGACTCAGTTGCGATTCTGTTAGCTGGTTTGAGCACTATCAAACGTTAAGTTCACAATTTACACGTTTTCAACCTGTTGACTGCTCTTTTACTGGCAACGAATAAAGAAATACTGTACTGAATTATGCAAATTTGAAACTATTTCACTGCAGTTTGTAGTTTTTGTGTAGAATTGAACCTTATTGACACAGAAACGACAAATTTTATTATTATTCATTTAGTTTAAATTTTTGATCTTTAATATCGATCCAGGGAAGCTTAATTGAAAATTTTCAAAACCATGCTACAGTTAAACCTTGTTCAAAATCATGAATAACAGTTACAGAGTTGCCAGCGTGAATAAATATTAAAAGTATTGATCGCTATATATTCGGTTCAAGTGAAGTTGGTTCGCGGTTCAGTATAACATTCATTTATCAAGGCGAGACTACACGAACCGCGGCATGTTCCCGTTCAAATTCATTTAAACTTCGATCACAGCTTTGGGCCTATTTAAACCGAAGCCCAAAGTTTGTCCGATGCATGCTATTTTTGTCAGGCTTTGTAGTTAAATAAAGCCTGCTCGAAGTTTTATGTTAGGAAAACAGATACTTATAGCTTTATATATTCGCCTGTATCATCAACTCTCATTATGTACATACACTGCCGGCCAAAAGTTTAAGACCGCACTTAAGCAGTATAATTATCTATCAATTGTAATAAAATCCCTTAAGATATATAAAAGAAATGCACACCTGCATATTCTATTGTTAATATAGAATATTTAAAGAATTCATTCTTTTGTTTACTTTCCACTTATTGGACAATAAACATCTATTGTTTTCATTCACCGACAAACGCTGCGCTAGGGTCAGGTGGTAGGGTCGTAATAATGTGTTTATTGTGTGCTCATTACTTATTACTTTGCTTTTGTTTCGCATTGGTCAATATTAAGGATTATTTAGCTTCTGAAAACACGTAGTTTCAATTTATTTTTACCTGAGTTTACTTGGGTTTGTTCACAAACAATCTCAGTTAGTCTAAACTTGTGGTTTCTACAGTAAAGACGTCTTAAAATGGGAAAAGCACACGAAATTAGTAGTGAAGTGCGTTCTGCCATCGTTGTTTTACATAATGAAGGCAAATCCGAACGTGAGATTGCTTCACAACTGAAGTTATCGAAGACAGGTGTTCATAGCACAATAACTCGATACAGGGAGACAGGCAGTTTTCAAGATCGTCCACGCTCGGGAAGGCCGAGAGCTACCACGTCTAGTGAAGATAATTTCATTGTTGTTACTAGTAAGCGAAATAGACGCTTAACAGCACCAGAAATCCGCGTTGAAGTAAACAAAACCCGAGTTAAACCTTTATCATTGACTACAGTGAAACGGCGACTAAGAGATGCAAAGTTGTATGGTCGCGTCGCCGTTCGAAAACCTCTGCTAAGGCCACAAAATAAGAAAAAGCGGATGCAGTGGGCTCTTGCCCATCGAGATTGGACTGAAAAAGATTTTAAAAAAGTTCTTTGGACCGATGAATCCAAGTTTGAACTATTCAGTTCAAAACGAAGAATTTACGTGAGACGAAATGCTCAAGAAAAGATGATGCCAGACTGTGTAGTCCCAACAGTCAAGCATGGCGGTGGCTCAATTATGGTCTGGGGTTGCTTCTCTAGCCAAGGAACTGGCGATTTGATCAAAATTGAAGGAATTATGAAAAAGGAACAGTACAAAAACATTTTAGAACAAAACGCCGTTCCTTCCGGCTTGCGATTAATTGGACACGGATTCATTTTCCAACGAGATAATGATCCAAAGCATAGCTCCAAATTATGCAGAGGATATTTAGAAGAGAAAGAGGCCCAAGGGGTGTTAAAAAACATGGTTTGGCCACCTCAGAGCCGGGATCTCAATCCTATTGAACTTTTGTGGGAAGACCTTGACAGGAACGTCCGTAATCGTGGCCCATCCTCGCAAGAAGAAATGTGGAATGCTTTATGCGAAAGTTGGAGCAATATATCACATGACACCATCAACAAATTGATAGCTCGTATGCCGAGACTTGTGAAAAAAGTCATACAAAGTAAAGGAGGATTTTTTGATGAAACATCAGTTTAGCTAACTATAGCCTTTTTTAGCATGTATTGTTAATATTTCTTTATGCTTTACATTACAATTTGTCCATAAACACTAACTGATTATATAATTAAACAGGTTAATTAAACATTTAATATTTTATTGGTGTTTTACTTTATTTTCCTACTTAAATTAAGGTGGTCTTAAACTTTTGGCCTGTAGTGTACATATATGGATACAGTTCATTGTAATACAGGTAATTTGTACGAAGATTTTCCACTCCAACAAATTAAATCAAACTTGCAACTATTAACTACCTAAACGGATGTAACACTCTAAACTTGGCATTGCTTCAGACTTCAGTCAAATGTCAATCAAAATATATACCTGTCAGCCAGAAATATATATGTAGGTACTACAATCAAAAAAATTATTAAACTTATCTGGCTTGTTATTGTAGCGTTGCTGGCTCTAAATTGGATCTTTAGTTTTGCATCTTTAGAATAAAATTCAGTGTTCTGCCCATCCTGCCGTAGTCACCAAAATACTTATTCCTCATTCTTCCACAGGGAGATGCCTACCCGTGCTTTGCGTGCACCTGTTCCAAATGTACGGCTTGCTGGCGCACTTCCAACTGGACGTGACCAAGGCCTGGAAGCTCTTCAGCCTCATCGAGGAAGGAT
This sequence comes from Hecatera dysodea, assembly GCA_905332915.2. Lineage (NCBI taxonomy): Eukaryota > Metazoa > Arthropoda > Insecta > Lepidoptera > Noctuidae > Hecatera > Hecatera dysodea. The sequence continues at coordinate 3,043,424 of HG995286.1, forward strand.
ACCACAGCACTAATCCTTACCACAACTCGATCCATGCCGCTGACGTCACGCAGGCAATGCATTGCTTCTTACAGCAGGAACGCGTAAGTACAATTATACAGCTGTTTTTATCATTCCCACTAAGCACACGGGCCTTTTCTCTTTGTAAGAAAGCGGGGATCATGCAAACCCTAGAGATAGTCGGACTGGGTTCCTAACTATTGACCTATTAACAAAATATACTAAACATATTTATAACAAAGCATTATGAAAACAAAGAAACCTATATAGGATTTTCCTCATTTTTTTGGGATTCGGATTGAACCTCAAAGAAATTTCAATAAAACCACATCATTATCTTCAAACGCTCATTAAATGCTAGATTTCGTGGAACTTTCAAGTAAAATATTTGTTTCAACATATAAATCATATTAATGGTGAGCAGGCTCGTGTTGTAATATCGCGAACGCTTTCAGTAGAAGATATTAAAAATATCTGAACAAGGGTCATATAAAATACAATCTAATTGATTTGAAAACATTTTAGCGATGCTTGAAGTATGTATCTGATATTTATTGAGTGGTTTAAAACAGTTAGCTGACATGAGGTCGACATAAATAAAAGCCTTTTCAACTTTGTCTCAAACAACTCGTCGGTGAAATTCTCGGTATTGCGTGTGTGTAATAGGAGAAAACTTTCCATCATATGGGACGGGCCCTCGGCCTGTTTGCGAACTACACAATACACCGCTTGTTTCTAACTGCACAGCGCTGCCTACCACGATTTCGTTACCGCGGACTTCAAAACTAATATATTACAGCCGAAGCTTCTAATCAGTCGCGTCAAAATTTGAAATTGATATCTGATACCACTATTCATGAAACTTGGACAATCTCATATTGAATGTTCTTGTTAGAAATCAAAGTTTCAGACAAAAATGGTTATTTCAAAGGAGAGTTGGTTTATTTATAAAACCCAACAAAACACACAACTTTCGTACAAATTGTTGCACAGAATACGCATCACAATTTATTTTTGGTGCAATTCAAACAATCTGTAGCGTACACAGAAACTGAATTGGCCCCAGAATAACAATACGCCTTCAATAAAGCTGCTTTGTTAATTGTGTTGTCACATGAAAGAAAGTCACTTCGCCCGGTCTTTGAAATTTAATCAAACTATTTGTGAGTGCTCTGAGGTATTTTCAGATAAAAGCAGTGACTATTAATATAATGGTTACCGATTTTATCTTCTTTATTTCATAGTACCGCAGACATAAGTCTCTGTAAACTACCTATTTTTAGCACAAGCAGAGGACCTATTTTTCATTCTAGATGAGAAATCATCAAATGACTTTTTCCGCTTTGGGCGGAGCGAAAGGGAATGTCACTCTCTTACTGATTAAAACCCACCCGTGTTCCTCCTGCCCCCAATGCCCTTTGCGTTCCAGGGACGCGGTGACTCTTTCGAACAAATTCCGCTATACTAGCAGGCACTGACCCTATGGGGCACTGTCTTCTTTGCTGACTTCTTTTTGAGTCGTACCTCATCGACCTGGGCCTGGTTTGGATGTTGTCGACCGGTGAGCTACCCATAGCTCGCCATCCGCAGGCCCTCGCCTACGGTGGCCGAGAATTGCCTGCGACTCCTGACCAGGTCCACCTCCCCGGTGTACCTGCGTCAGGCGGCAAGTGTGGACGACTTGGCGCCTCTCCATCCACTGCGACCACTCCTCAAAAAGGGGACTTATTGCCATAATGGTGGGGTGCCCAAAGCAGAGAGCCTAGCGCAAACATTTTGAGAATCTTCGCACTTCAAATTTCGACACTTAAAGAATATAGATATTTAATCGTTAGTGTAGGGTTTTCCTCACAAGTTAAATTGCGATATGTGAAAACATTGAAGATTATAATGCGGTTTTCTCTTGATCAAAACTTCCTTCACTTTGCGTTCTTATTGTTAATGTTTGTCTGAGTGAGATAGAACTCTTATGAAGTTCTTATATTATCACGCGGCGACGAATTAAATATATGTATATAGTTTTAGTAAGAATAATCTTCATATGTGCATGTACATATATAGAAAGAATCTAGAACAGCAAGAAATTTTCGTGAAATGCGAGCTGCCACGCGACTTACTCTTAGGAAATTCTAAGAGTAAGTTTCGTAGTGCGTCCTTCAAAAACGCCGCCTTTACCTTTCTGCCAAATCTCAAAAGCTTTTCCAAGTCATATAATCATACATGTATACATAGTTTGTCACACCGTCTGCATCCTCGATGATCAACTGTCCAGAATATCATTTATCCAACGTTAGCTTGAATTAGAGGGTTCAAATTATGATACAAAGAGTCTAGTATGAACCCCGTTTAGACAAAGATTGAATTTCCAATCACCTTGTGACGTAACATCATCATAAATTCAATATTGTGGCGTCCGCCGAAACTAGAATAGTCGCCCCTCATACCAAATGCATGTAGATTGAACACCAGTTTGGGTGGAGCCATGTCTTCCCGTTTTAACTCATTTATTTTACTGTACTTTACATACTTTTGCGGAAAAGGGCTTAAAAATTATAGTTTCACATTATGTTTCTTATATAGCTACTTAGAAGATTTTGGTTGTGACTGCGCTTTCTTCATAAAGTTGGCTTCCGCCAACTAATAATAAGTGCATGGGAATTATACATAAACACATCAAAAGTATCTAGGGATCAACATATATTTTTGCAATAACTTTTCTCCTGATTGATATTAATTAAAATTTTCTTTAAGGATTCATCAAATAAAGTGTTTTCGTTTGTCACAGTAACGATAAACCAAGTCACCTTTGCATTAATAAAGAAATTTGCCATTTTCCTAATAAAGGGATTTTTGACATTTGAACCACTAACATTAAAGTTCGAAAAAAAGACTGAAATAACAGTTTTCTTTAAAATTTTATTGGGTAACTTAAACAATTAATAATCCGTGTTTCTACCGCGAACACTAACAACACAAGAACATCGGTTTGGCATACTCAAAATGAGTTCATCCAAATCACGCTGTGGAATGGCCGCCCATGTTCGTTGCAACAACAAAAAAAGGTCTTCTTGCGACTGGATACCCTCCATATTCGGCAGAGCTCTTCTCTGTAGCATATCCCATGCATGCTCAATCGGGTTCAAGTCTGGCGACTGAGCAGGCCAGGGCAGTTGTCAAATCTTAACTCGAAGAGCTCCAACAATAACCGCCATGATGTTAGCCGTGAGGCTTCATCACTCTTCAGGGAACTTAATTAGCGACCAAACAGTCAGAAACCGCTTGCATGAAGTGAACCTTCATTCCCGAAGACCGCTACGGGTACCACCTATAGCAATGCACAATCGTAGGATTCGATATCAATGGGCTCTTGAACACAGAAATTGGGCAGAAGAACAATGGCGTTTCGTGTGCTTTTCTGATGAGTCTCGTTTTGGTATGAGACCGGATACAAGACGTATACGACACTGGAGAACCCCTGGACGCCAACAGCGATTAAAATCCTGCCAGGAAGTCCATCCTTATAGTGGTGGAACCATCATAGTATGGGCGGGTATTTGGATCGGCGGAAGAACTGAGTTGATTTGGATCAGAGGCAACCTCAACGCTCAAATTTATGCTGAGACGATTGTATCAGACGTCATCGTTCCTCTACAAGTGCAAATCGGTCCCTTATTTCAGTTAATGCATGATAATGCACGACCGCACACCGCAAGAGTTGTAAGACAGACTCTCGCCGCAGCTAACATCAATGTCCTGCCCTGGCCTGCTCAGTCGCCAGACTTGAACCCGATTGAGCATGCATGGGATATGCTACAGAGAAGAGCTCTGCCGAATATGGAGGGTATCCAGTCGCAAGAAGACCTTTTTTTGTTGTTGCAACGAACATGGGCGGCCATTCCACAGCGTGATTTGGATGAACTCATTTTGAGTATGCCAAACCGATGTTCTTGTGTTGTTAGTGTTCGCGGTAGAAACACGGATTATTAATTGTTTAAGTTACCCAATAAAATTTTAAAGAAAACTGTTATTTCAGTCTTTTTTTCGAACTTTAATGTTAGTGGTTCAAATGTCAAAAATCCCTTTATTAGGAAAATGGCAAATTTCTTTATTAATGCAAAGGTGACTTGGTTTATCGTTACTGTGACAAACGAAAACACTTTATTTGATGAATCCTTAAAGAAAATTTTAATTAATATCAATCAGGAGAAAAGTTATTGCAAAAATATATGTTGATCCCTAGATACTTTTGATGTGTTTATTTGTGCTTCCATAGACTATATCAAGTGTATGTGAAGTTCTATCTGATTTGTTATCTATATCTTTATTCTATATCTTTAGTCTATATCTATATTCTATATATATGTACATATTTATAATAATATTAATAATAATTAACAGATCAAGTATCTCGACTTAGCACACGAGGTTGTCGATATGTGGAATGTGGACTCGGCTGTCATTGTGCCGATTGTTGTTACGGCCAATGGCCTAATGGCCAAAAGCTTCGACCACCATCTGTCGAAGCTGGCGTTACACGGTTGGTTAAAGGGCCTGATACAGAAGGCAGTACTCCTCGATACGGCTCGTATTGTGAGGAGGTTCCTTTCTATGGAGCCCTAACCACCGGTAGCTTGGACCCTGCTCCCGATACCGGCAGACCACTACTTTTTTATATTTTTAAACCACCACTACTTTTTAGTGAGTAAGTAAAATGAATAAAGGGAATAATAATTAAAGTATCTTGACTTGGCTCGCGAGGTTGTCGACATGTGGAATGTGAACACAGCAGTCATTGTGCCGATAATCGTGACGGCCAATGGCATAATTGCCAAGAGCCTCGACCAACATCTCAAGAGGCTCTCGTTGGGCAGCTGGATCAAGGGCTTGATCCAGAAAGCAGTACTCCTGGACACGGCGCGTATAGTGAGGAGGTTCCTCTCTCGGGAGCCCTGACCACCGGTAGCTTGGACCCTGTTCCCGATACCGGTGGGCTACTATTTTTTATATTTTTATTTTTTTTTATAAAAATATTTAGAAATGTAATTAATATGTAAATATAATGAATAAATGGAATAATAATTATATAAAACAAAGACGGGTTTGTTACAACACTTATAACTCGAGATCTGCTGGACCAATTTTCTTGGTTTTTGATTCGTTGGATATGTCTCCGCCCCGAATCAGAATAATACATCTTAAAAACAATGAAAACTCGACGAATACATAATTATGAAAGATGAATCATTTTTCCTAAATGTTTCTTTGTTTCTTACCTGTCAAAAATTGCATGCGCTAAAGATTCACAAGTACTAGAAGACCAGAAAGAAACATGTCGAAGTAATTCAGGGGCTGAAAACTTAAGAAGTAAAGATTCACGTGTTCCAGCAGACCTTATACATGTCGAAGCATTTCTGGGGCTGGAATTGTGAGTGAAGACTTACAAAGTACCAGGATACCAGAACCATAATTATTTAATATCAAGCTATGATGCTTAGGAGACGAAAGAAAGAACACTGAGCCAGAAAGAATAAATGGCGCAGGCATAGGATATAATTATATATGTATATAGGACATTTTATCCGGTTTCCGTGGGACGTGATCAGTCTAGCCGTTCATTTGTTAAAAATGGTATAGTTTCCGGGGCTAAAATTGCATGCGCTTAAGATTTACAAGTACTAGAAGACCAGGAAGAAGAATGTCGAAGTATTTCAGGGGCTGAAAATTTGAGAAGTAAGGATTCACGTGTACCAGCAGACCATAAACATGTCGAAGCATTTCTGGGCTGGAATTGTGATTAAAGACTTACAAAGTACCAAGATACCAGAACCATAATTATTTAACATCAAGCTATGATCCTTAGGAGACGAAGGAAAGAACACGGGGAGGTGGCAGGTGAAACCGCGGGATACAGCTAAGAAATATTTTAACTTTAAGTTTTTAATATATAAAGCTGAAGAGTTTTTTGTTTGTTTGCTTGCACGCGCTAATATCAGGAACTGCTGGTCCGATTTTTAGTGTTAGATAGGCCGTTTATCGAGGAAGGCTATGCTATATATCATCACGCTAAGACCAATAGGAGCGGAGCAGTCATGACAAATGTGACACAAACGAAGTTGCGCGGGTCAGCTAGATGTTGTCATCATCTTTGCTTGGTTGAAGATACTGATTTCAGGAACTGCTGAATCAAATTGAATTGAAATATTCTATGTAGTGTTGAATAACCCATTTATTGATCAAGGTTATATGCGATATCACGCTACGAATAGAAGCGGAGCATCAATGAAAAAAGTTGCAAAAATGGTCTCCTACGTGACGCAGACGAAGCGCGGTTCAGTGAGTCTACACTATATATTCTTTTATATGACAAAACAACGTTTACTGGGTCAGCTAGTTCCATACATAATACATAGACGCGCCTATTATTTTATTGCGATGGATACAGAATACCATAATACATAAAGAATCAGCGGTCGGATAGGCAGTGCACGCACGATCGAAATATACAAAGCGGTAAAATCTTTCAAAGGAGTGTCAGTCTAAAACATGAAGCTATCTGCACGTTCGAAACAGTAGATCACTATGGTAAGAACGCGCACGAAACTCCACGGATACTCTTTTCAATCATGCTATGTATCATAAATCTTAGTCACATTATCCTTGTTGCTTCTATATGTTAACGCAATGCAAAGAAACAGAAACTGTATAAAACAATTCTAAATATAAAAGTTAAAATAACTGACAGCGCCCGTTCACGAGCATGACACGCGTATAACCATTTTGGAGGAAACTGAATGACCCAACACACGCGCCACCAACAGCGAGACATTCGTGTGAGCATGACATGCTCTCAATTGCCATGTTCGTTCAAGTCAAAAAAACTTAACTATTTCTTATCAGATATGTAAATGGCTCTATGGTACTCACATTTACCTACTACATTTGAAAAAAAAAATGCTTCTACGTAATAGAAAATTATTGTTTTCAATGACCAAGTAATTACATTTTAAAAACGGTTGTAAAATAGAATAGAATACTCTTTATTATGTACACCATATAAGTTACAGATAATATAGAGGATGAAAACATTACATAGAGTGACACAATTGGAGGCCTTATCGCTAAAAGTGAGAATTCAAGACAACCTTTGGATGGATTTAAAAGAGAAAAGGAAATACAGAACTTCCGGTAGTCTTAGGTGTACTAATTATATATTTACAATACATACATAATAGATAAATATATACAATAATAATTATTAAACAAAATGCATATAGAACCCAAATAAAAACGATTAAAGAGAGAGGTAGTAATTTTTTTGACCATTGTTTTAAAAATGGACAAAGATTGAGCACGCCTTACCGATACGGGCAAGGCATTCCATAACCGCACCGCTTGAACCGTAAAAGCTGATGGAATATATGGCATCTCTAGTCTTAAGTTTTCCATGATGATGATATCTATTATGTGTCATGAAGGAACTTGAAACGTTCTGTAAGATAAGAGGGGGTTGCTGTAGAGCAGAAATAGAATATGAGAATCCCGACGAAGACATATGGGAAGCCACTTGAGCTTTGTGCGATATTCAGAAATATGATCATATATGCGCAGGCCAAACATAAATCTTATGCAAAGGTTTTGAAGACGCTCAAGTTTATTTAGTTGAGCCTGAGTGAAGTCGAGATAACTGACATCAGCATAGTCAAGAATGGGAATCAGAAGGGACTGTGCAAGCGCAGTTTTAGTGGCTAGACATCATGTTTAGACATAGGCATGTTTTAAGTTTTCTCACATTAACTAGAGAATATTGAGTGGTACTTTGTTGTAAAATTTTAAACAATACCCCATAAAAGAAGTGTGTATTTTAGCCAATCTGAACCGTGGTTGATCAAATTTGCTCCTATTTCTAGTATTAAAATTATGCCTGTCACTTATCTTACTACAAATATGAAGATTGTTCCGAACATATATAATGTTTTCATATACATATATATTAACAAGGTTACGTCAAGATGTTAATTTCTTTAAACAGTCCCCTTAGAAAACCGCGCCAGCGCAGCTTGTACGAGTAAATGGCTCTAATTTCTCTTTTCTTCAGAATAAAAATATACTGCGTTTGTAGCCCGTCCCCATAGCAAAATACCGTAAGACATGATATGACAGTAATTAAATAGACCAGTCTCGCGTTATCTACATCAGTAAATTGACAGATTTTTCTGAAAGTATATACTGCTGAATATAGCCGTCCTGCAAGTGATATTAAATGAGGACCCCATTGTAGCCTTGAGTCGAGCGTGATCCCTAGGAAAACTGTGCTTTCGACGAATTCTAGTTTCTCTTTATGCAATGCTATTTCCTCATTACTACTTTTAACATTCGGTGAAGCAAATCTAGTACACTTACTTTTTTTATCATTTAATACAAAATTTTACTAGCAGTAAAACAATTTTGGATAGAGCGTCATTTACGCTGTCAAAATTTGTGGAACGTCTATTTATCTTAAAAATTAAGAACGTATCGTCAGCAAATAACACCATTCCTGGTTGTTTTTTTTTTAAGATAGGGTTGATCATCAACATACACTAAAAAGAGGAAGGGACCCAATATTGAGCCTTGTGGTACACCCATTTTGATTTCTAAACCCCATGAGTAAAATTGACTCCGTTTATTTAAACTTGCTGCTGTCTGTCATTGTAATAAGACTTCACTAAAATAAGTGCATGTTTACCAATTTCGTACTTTTCTAGTTTTGAGAGTTAATCATGAGACCTTGTCTCATGATTAACACAATGAAATGCTTTGAAGATGTCACACAAAAATTTTATGTCATCTTGGGCAGCGTGGGAAGAGTCCTACGCTGCAAATATGTGTTTTAGTTATTGAGACCGGCGTCAGGCGTGCAACGTCCTTTGGTGAAACCATAATGTTGTTCTTTTAAGATTTTATTGGTGTTACATTGACTGAGCATTTCATTGAGCATTAACTTTTCAAAGAACTTGCTGAAAACCACGGCACAGCAACACGGATACAGGTCTATAATTATTGGTGTCTTTACCATCGCCTGATTCAAAAAGTGGTATAACCTTACTGTATTTCATTATATCTGGAAAGACTCCTTGGTCCACACATAAATTAAATATTACAGCCAAGCACGTTGATCTGGTCTCGATAATGGATGTCCACAATTTGATAGACACACCCCATAGTTCTTCAGTCAATTCGATTTTAATTTGCCGGAAAACAATTTTGACTGTCATAGGGTTGATTTGTTAAAATCGGAAATCAACCGGGCAGCATGGAATCGATTGAGACGTCCGCGTCGGGTGACGAACTTAAAGCTTCTGTTCGAAAAAAAAAACATAAATTCTTGTTCTACTTCAAAATTAGACCATATTGCTCATGTGAAGTCTCTTTTCGTTTTCATTTTCGTTCGTCACATTGATTATGAGACAGTGGCGTTCAAAAGGTTATAAGAATATCTATTAATTTTATTTCGACCATTAATTAAAAAAATATATATAACAAATTGTTGTACCCTACAAGGTACATAATTGTACTTTAAGCACATTTTAAGATCTTCAGCCATTATGGAATGCAAATAAAGATATGAATATGAAGGTTTAAGGGATTGCGTCCCCGTAGTTCCGTAACTCGGATATACAATTCGGTTATCTCTATCGGGCAGGTAATTATCGGACTGTCAGCATACGGATATCGTGCCCGTGGCACTAACGCTGCGGTTAAGTTCAATTAGCGATGGAAATGTTGACGGATTTCGAATTTTGCCTTTTCAACCTCGAAACAGTTTAGTTACATAAATTGTTAGTTCTCGTTTCAAAGGCTTGAAGAATTTTCAGTCTCCAAATCTGGTTACACAACTAAGTTATGAACTACGGTTAAAGTCGCATGAAAGACGATGAGTACGTCGCGTCAACATCACTCGATTACGTACCTACTCTTTATCGTTTTAAGGAACTCTCTTTTAAGGAACAAGCACAAGCTACATGCTCCTTCCCACCGACTTCGTAAGGTCCATGAGTCATTTGTGGGGCTCGGTATCCGTTTTTACAATAAACTTCCGCTTTCTTTTCTTGACCTGCCTTTTAACTCATTTAAAGCTAAAGTTAAATCTAACCTTTGTTCGAAGGCATACTATTCTATTAATGACTATTTAGACGACAAAGATAGTTGGTCGCTGTGTTGAACGCAAGACAATGTCATATTTATCATGTTCTTTCTCTATAAGTTAGCTTATGACAGATTATATGAGTTCATATATATACATATATATATTTTTTTTGTTTTTTGTAATTTTTTATGACTATGTAGGTCAATCTATTTTTACTTAATTGACTCAATCTAATCTTTACAATGTTTTTATAGTGAATTGATTTAATATTTCCATGTTGGATAATTGATTTTTTTCCTACCTTTGGCATGTAATGACTTTGCATACTATTGTATAAATTCAAGTTCTTAAAACGCAACAGACAGATGTGTTGCTGGGGAGTTTGTTGCGCCACTTCTTCTTCCCAGCTAAAACACTAGGAAGTGGTGACGGGTGGGCGTTTTGGGGGACTGTCTTTATGTAAAATTAGACGTTCAAAAAGTGCTGTCGCTCAGCCTAGTTTGAATAAATGACTTTTGATTTTGATTTTGATCTAACGCGGAAACTTTCGCTTACTTGTACTTTAACTTATAACTATTTTAATAACAAAATAAGCAATCGCACTTTTAATCTATTATTTTCTAGATTAATTCGCTAACACGTAAATAATGTTGCGTATTACTGTTCACTACTAGACAATACCGTCATTTTCAAAAGTATTTGGTCAATAATTATGTATTCATGATGAATGATAGTCAACAAAATGCCGAACCCTGTTCCATGCCATTCAAAAAAGATTTTCTGCGGAAACAACAATTGAAAATTTATTGTGCTGAGTATTCGTTCGCAAACATGCAAATGTTTTAAATAAGAACAGTTCTGCAAATGTTATTTTCAATATGTAATTAATTCACGTTTTCCAAATCGATAGGATAAACAAAGGACACTTTCAATTCCCAGTTGCACACACATTGAAATGACAATTATGAAACTATTATAATGTTTGAAACGACATAAATGTTCCTGGAATTCGAAAACGTAGCAAACGAAGAGACTTGTCAACTACAGCAAGTTGTGCAGTTCTACACCTGAAAATAATACGCACGAAGAACTTTTCTTTTCATGGTGCTATTAACCGAGCCTTTGAACTAAAGCAGCTTCACATGTATGCAGCATACAAGAACTTTTGAGAACATAAGTTGTTAAAGAGTTTTGACATTCCACGCCAGTCACGATAATTGTAGAAATGTCAATCTTAGTGGGAAGTAACAACCTTATTACTTTTTTGCAGTACCTAATTCAAACACACTTTTACTTACTCTACTTGCATCATGAACTTAATACGTATAGCGCGTCAGTAACTACTTTGTTGCTGACGCGCTATACTCTTTAACTTAAGAACGTGAATATAAAACATAGACCTAGATAGTTGGAATTGCATTATTTATCGATCTCATCGAAATGGCAGAACTTACACACAGTATAAAGACTTACAGATTTCATCCGAAAGAGAGCGGGAGATTTTGCAATGGACGCGCTTCGTCAAATTAAGGTGTGAGACCGGTGGCGACGGAGCATGTCAAACAAAGCCAGGCTATCTGATCCAACCCCAACGCAGATACATAGACAGATAAAACTTGCAGACGGACGTACAGCATCCACCTGACCACGGAAACGTTGTTTCCGTACTACATACCATGGCCGTTTAGGTAACTCCTGACAATTTACATTTGAATCTAATTAATTATGCGTCCATTACCCAATTAACTGTCGAAACTTCATTAAGGGATTCATTCTCTGTAGAATTAGATAATGTGTAATGCAGGTTTTCTCAACAGTTTTCAACGTTTAAGTAGGGAAAAGTTCTAAATTCTTCATTTAGAAGAACATCCTTAAAAAAATTGTTGCCTTTAAAGTAACTCATAAACTACTTTATGGAAAATTGTATCAGAAGATTTATAAAATCACCAGGAAAACATCTTTAAGGAACTTGTTGTAAGTGTAAACTTGAAAGTACCCTCAAATTCAAAAAGTTTCAAAGCAAATAATGTAGAAAATTGCCGTAATCGAGGTGATAGAAAACATGTAGATGTACGTAACTTAAAATTTTCTCGCGTTTTAATTTTCCTCTTTAGTAAATGCAGTGGTTTGGCATTCTGAATATAATGTATCGCGACAATTTACTTTCATCATGATGTCAGATTTATCAGACCAAAAATAAAATAGTATTCAATCTCTTTCTACCAAAAACAAATGTTTGTTTTTTTTAATTAAAATAGAAACAAGGTATTTGGTAAAATACTGTACCTGTGTCATCCAATATTCTTATTGTGGTTATTCTATACATGAATATTCATAATATTTCTGCAATAAAACACGTTTAAAAAAACCTACTTGAGTTGTGCTGTCGTTTTTAATATAATTCTAACTTATCCTTTGTTACCCAGGAGTTTAGATTGATCTTTAATCGCGATAATACACAAGATCTGCAATAAAAAGTACGCATTTAGTTCCACCATTTTGGACGTTTCAATCAACTAAACATACGTTACTCAATTTTTACGCCTGATTTATTGATTCATATTGCAACTCAATCAATTTTAAAGTGATGAAGAATGCAATATTGAATTCCTCAGTATGTACGGCGCTTCGGATGGACAATATAATATATAATTATTTGCCTGCACTTGTGACTACTGTTTCTACGTGGAGTTAAAATGTTACATTTCGACAACGAATTATCACCATATGTATTCTGGATTAGGTACTAGACGATATAATTATAATAGCGGTTACAGTTTTATAGCAAACCAAATCGATTTATGGTATCGAGCAAAAAATTTATTCAAACTTTTCTTAAAGACTAGTACCGGTCGCATATTTGCGAGACTTGATACCGTAACTCCGAACTCGATAGCTTTGTTTATATGCATTTGGATGCAGTTCTTAATAGTCATAGACACAGAATCATTTATACATGGCTTTTAAATAATACCTGATTGAATATTACCTGAAGCTACTTAATTTTCCGCCTCAGTCAATAATATTTCTCATTAAAAGGTCTTTGATGCTGATTGCGGCTGCAGCTTTACTGTGAATTGATACTTTTGATATCATACTTTGATAATAATGTAGTTATTGAGTAGAGGAGCTCTTATCTAAATAAGAATAGCCGCACGGGTCGATTTCCAAGGTTGAGCAAAGCTTACTTAGGTCGGTATGTGGATGGTTGACCATCTTAACATACCGAGACTCTTCCGTGCCTCGGCAAGCACGTTAAGCATTGGTCCCGGCTGTTATTTGTCGATCTTCGACAGACGTTACGGATTGTCGGAAGCCAGAAAATCTGACTCCTGTCTTGCCAAGAAATGCCGTGCCGTGGTACCCGCTCCACGAATATACTGGTATTAAGCTGGTTTGACTGGAAGCCGAACCCATTATAGTTAGGGAATGATGATGACTGACACAATTGGCATGAATATTTTTTGCGTATAAATGACATAATAGGCACTGACTATGTTTGACGTAAAGCTTGCCACTTAGTGCACGATAAAATCGTGGTAATGGAACGGGATATATGTGAAAAGGTCGTGGTTTCCAATGGCAAGCTGCGGTCCGAAAATGCTTTTACACCAAATTATTTTACACAAAATACTAAATTATAACACGAATAATGTTTGACGCGAAGCTTGCCACTTAGTACACGATAAAATCGTGCTAATGGAATGGAAGATATGAAAAGCTTTGTGGTTTTCAGTGGTAAGCGGCGGTCAGCATATGCACTTAATCAGTTTACACAACATGCTAAATTAATAATCATGTTATTAATTGCTATTCACAAAATGTTGCGGCTCAATTTCGCAATAGAAATGTAAGTATTCCCAGGCTGTAATTAAAACCAGATAATTAATTTGAAAATATTACCAACAGATTGAACACTAAATATATTCGTGAGTTTGTTGAAACTTAATCATGTGTGCATAGTCAAGGCTTCAGTTTTGTTGCAACCGCATTTTGTTCCCGAAATCTGATTTAACATGAATTTAGGGCTTTGGTTTATTTACCGAATCGTTCATTAAACACGCTAAATATACATTAACTTTTCGTTGAATTCGGTAAATAAATCGAAAATAATAACGCCGGAACCATAATTGTGCAGATTATCGGTTACGGTTTAAAATGTATTTATTCATAATTTGTTCGGGTAGGTATCTGATATAATCATAATATAGTTTTTTTCTTTTAAGGACATCTATTCTATTTTAAGCCAAATATTCATAACTTAGCTCCAATCCACTTGGGGCTTAATGTAATAAACGGACATAAAAGGCTAATTTAACTCACCAGTTAATCAAATCACCATATTTCTCAACCTTATGTTACGCTTAGTTCCACTGACTGAGATCTGTTATGGGTATGTTTTCATAATATTATCATTTTCCATTTCACAATATTACCAGAGCAAGTTATTGAAGAGTTCCTACTTTAAATGCAATGTTGAGTGAAAGCAGAGCGACCGTTGAAGTACCCTCAAGAACGCCTCTGAGCACTTAATGCGCTCAAGCGTTTGAAGACAAAGTTAACCAACTCGAAATGTTTCAACAAAACAGTAGTTACTATACCTACAGCTTCCAATATTGAATCAACATATCCAGAGCCGCTTGTATAATGCTTAGTGACCTGAAAACAGTGATAACATGAAAGCCAGTGATTTACAAGCAGCCAATTTGGAACAATAATGATTGTTGAGATAGCAGTATCTGTCAATCAAATAATGCGCAACGAAGGGCATCCGTGCACAGGAATAAAGCATTTATTGCGCTGTATATAATAGGGATGTTTCCTGAGTAAAAAATATATGATTATATTTAGTCCGTCAGTTAGATTATAGAAAAATATTGGACACGTATTTTTTCCTTTATCAAATCTATAAAAACTGACGAAGATACAAAGCATCAAAGATCAGGAGTGGGGGCTTGTGACGTTACGGCTCGCTAAAAATTGTAGCGAGTAGTGACGTCACACGAGTTTTCAACGCTCTGTATCGGCTTCATTTTTTGTTTACGTGAAAAAAGAAAAAATACGTGTCCAATATTTTTTGGAAATCTATCTGACGGACTAATTAGATTTTTTTAGTCAACTACCCTATTGCGTACTGGTATCACCTGCTCTTGTCGACGGTTTGTATGAACGTCTTATTGCATTGTCCACTCGTACGCCCTCGTCGCAACCACAGTACAACGGTCTACCAAGTGTTTGGCTATTTGGGTCGTACGAAATTAAAGTTTCATGTGATATAATAATAATAATAATTTAATAATAATTTTTATTGTTCATAAGAAGAAAACATCCATCATTTATATGACACTGCACCCCACACTAGGATACCCTGTGTCGTGGGGTTCAGTCTCTTTCGTCTAAGAAATATTATACAATATTAGATTTGGACATTTGTAACCAAAAAAGTAATTAAAATATAATAAAAAAAAATAAAACAAAAATATATTACAGAAGTTGACAGCGCTTATAGCATCATGAGAGATTGTGGGAATGTGTGTATGTATGTGTGTGTGTGTGTATTAGGGTGAGTGAGTGTGTGTGTAAGTGTGTGAGTATAAGTTGATGAGAAAATAGTGCAACTGATGGTTAGAGGTTGTGTGTGTGTATGCATGGGTTATGAGTTTCTGAGGGTATATGTATAAATAGGTGGTTTGAATTAACTAATAGATTGATATGACATGTTCAGTTTCATGATAGTTTAAGCCTTGAAGCCATTCCGTTACAAGTTTTTTGCATGAGAACTTGGAAGTGGAAATCAAATTCAGACATTTATTAGCTTTGCTGTATAAGTGTGGCCCCATGTAAGAGAACGCTTTATGTCCAAACACCCGATGGCAAAACGTTTTTTCCCACTTAGGTACTCTACGTGAACGATTATCTTGTACCATGGTGGTTGGTGCGGTGGAATGGAACCTAAGTATGACTGCCCTGATATACAGCTGTCGAACTGTTAGCATACCAGTGTCTCGGTACAGTGCATCTGTAGGGTAGCGTAGCCTCCTATTAAAAGATGTTTTTAGGATGGCTCTTTGCGCTCGCTCAGCTTCAACTTCTCTGACGTCACTAGGCTGGTGCAGTTTGTTAGTCTGTATTCTAGTTCTAGTCTAATAATAGACGTAGAATTTTAGCTGAGCTCAAAATATTCCGGAGGTCGGGTTTGCGATTCGATATTTTTGTTTTTTTTTTCTCTTCGCGATTGTGCGCGCCGAGAGCCCTGTACGAGTAAAACTCTCGAGTCAAAAGGACCGGACTTTGTGAAGATTTCTCTTCCGGAATTCTTTTGTTTTTGCGATGACGCTGTTGTTCGGTATTTTTTTACGCCTGACGGAATTTTACTGTGCCGCGGACAAACGTCTAGTCAATTGATTTTCTGCTTGAACCATGGACGTCATAGTTGAGTCCAAATATTACTTTACGTATTTAAGTACGAAACTTGTTCGTGGAAAAAGTTAATTATTTATCCAATAACTCTGTAATAAATATTCGTCGTCAAAATATTATTTTACCAAACAATAAAATTTATTATGTTCGCGATCATTTCTTATTCGACTGAAAATGTAATTTAGTAGGCAAGGTGAGATTATCTGTCAACTGAATATCAGTATTGCCTGTTGAAAGGTATCTGTTATATATTTGAGTTTCGTACAAGGAAAAGCCATTATCTACTAAACGAATATATCAAGAGCCTGCTGCCTTATAATGCCCAGCGAATCGAATACACAAAATCTAACCAAACCGAAATGCGAAACGCACGTTGAATCGCTCTGTCGAAACTGAAATCTAGCCTAAAATTTATTATGTTCGCGATCATTTCTTATTCGACTGAAAATGTAATTTAGTAGGCAAGGTGAGATTATCTGTCAACTGAATATCAGTATTGCCTGTTGAAAGGTATCTGTTATATATTTGAGTTTCGTACAAGGAAAAGCCATTATCTACTAAACGAATATATCAAGAGCCTGCTGCCTTATAATGCCCAGCGAATCGAATACACAAAATCTAACCAAACCGAAATGCGAAACGCACGTTGAATCGCTCTGTCGAAACTGAAATCTAGCCTACTTTAGCGAAAAATGAACCTAAAAACGTGCTCTTAAAGTGCATTTTCCAAAATTCGACATGTCTCTCTAGATGTGTTTTGGTGGTCGGATGCACATCACATAGTGTGGTTGCAGACGACGCACCGTCTCGTCGATATCGATCGATGCGGGGCACTAACCCACCTGATCGAATTTAAATAACAATAAAAAAGACAACAAAAAAAAAACCGAGCCAACGCGTTCCCGGTTGAGACACAGTATGAAAGATTAGTTGAGGCTTTTAGAGAAGCCTGTTCAAATTTAGACTGATGTAAATAAACACAAAGAGCATTTCACTTTGTATTGTGACAAGCTTTTGCCATTTTCCTTTTAAAACATTTAAAAGGAAAATGGTGAATGTTTGTCAATCACTGCCATTTATCAAACCTTTATCCCGAATAAAATCTATCAAAACAATCCATACACACACAAATCAAAATAATATAACACAGGTAGCAACCCAAAACAATAGTTTTAGCTTTCAATACTTTTGCGGAATTTGTTTGAAAGAGTCACCGCGGCCCCGGAACGCAAAGGGCACTAGAAGGGTCACGAGAGTCTGACACTCCCTTCCGCTCCGCCCAGAGCGGGAGAAGTCATTTGATGATTTCCCATCCAGAAAAAAAAAAGCTTTCACTACTTACATAAATCTAATACATCACTATCACCTTGTCCGCTAGATCCGCGACCACTTGACTCCGCTGGAGATACTGGCGTCGCTACTAGCCGCTATCGCCCACGACCTGGACCATCCTGGAGTGAACCAGCCGTTCCTCATTGCGACGTCCAACCACCTGGCCGCTTTGTATAAGGTATGTTCTTGAATCTCTTGTTTTAGAACTAATCGGCCGTTCAAGTATTACGTAATCAGAATTTTTGAAATTTAGACACCTCGTCGGAAAAATTAAGCAAAGCTTTCTTTCCCATGCCTGCGTAAACATTTATATAAGTATTTTATGCTATTGCATAGCTTCTATCGCGGGCCTTGAGCGTGGCAACTGAATCCAGAAATTCCGTAACGAAAATAACCTAACACCGCTACGTCATTCGATTAGGCCCCGCCTTTTTAAAATGGTCGCTTCGTTACTGAGCTATTATGTCGCCGTCACCGAGCCGACCCGAACGTCTGCGTTCGGAAACAATCGGTGGGACAAAGTTAAGTGAAACGTATGTGATTTACATTAGTACAGTAACCCAGGTGAACGAATCGAGACCATATCACAATGACCCAGAGTACTAAATATATAATTGCATAAGTTGATAAAAAATGCTATGCAATAGCTTTACCGCGGCAGTCCCCGAGTGCCACATGTATTTTTAATCACTTCTGGTTTCCTTAGTAGCTCATCAAGCAACAGTTAACTAATCTAGAAATAAGGAATCTATACCAATATTATAAATAGGAAAGATTTAATTGTTGCTTTGTAATTAATAGGCTCCGAAACTACTGAATCGATTTGAAAAATTCATTCACTGTTGGGAACCTACACTATCCCCGTGTGATATAGGCTATATTTTATGCCCGTATTCCCACGGGAACGGAAACGGTGCTGGTGAAACCGCGGAGTGCTGCTAGTTCATTTATATATAAGTCTATAGATAAGTTATTTTATACGAGTAGTAGTTCGCAATTAGGGTGATGACAGCAACTGGGCAGTGGCGTGCAGTGTTCGAGTTAGGGTAGGCTAGAGAAAATGTCCAAAAAAAAACGCACCACATTATTCAGGGTTCAAATGTGGTGTTATTTTTTTTAAATAGGCTATTTAAAAAAAACAAAAACAAAACTCATTTCATTAAAAATCAACCCTCAATAATGTGGTTATTTTTTAAAATTTATTTGGACATTTTCTCTGGCCTACCCTAACTCGAACCACTGCACGCCACTGCAACTGGGTGATCATCGCCCTAATAGCA
Organism: Hecatera dysodea; assembly: GCA_905332915.2. Classification (NCBI taxonomy): domain Eukaryota; kingdom Metazoa; phylum Arthropoda; class Insecta; order Lepidoptera; family Noctuidae; genus Hecatera; species Hecatera dysodea. The sequence continues at coordinate 3,062,582 of HG995286.1, forward strand.
ACCTAATACAATAATAACCTAATAGGCCTCGCCGGGCCACGTGTCCAAATCTAAATCGACTAAATTTTTCAGAAAATCTGAAAAAGTTAATAAATATTCTGACAAAATCAAAGACCCCATCGTACGCCCTCCGTCAGTGGTTACGTAATGCTTGAATGGCCGCCAAGCTACTATCCCGCCGGTACAATATTATCCCGCTGGATACAAGAAGCAGAACACCGTTCGTTGCGCCAACGCTTGGGGGAGATTATGTACAGAAGCTCTAGACAGAGCGCCTTTCTATAGAATGCGATTTAGTTGTGTCTCTAAGTGTACGGCAGTGTATTTGAGAAAATGAACCCCTTCACCTACCCTTCCTACCCCCAATTGCCTAAAGGCGATTTTATTGATCCGTTGACCAATGGTTAAAAATTATTGGTAATATTTGATCGAAAAACGCATTTAACTAAATTTTTGTCACAGCTTTATTTTTTCATTAATTTAGTTACTTAACTACGGATAAAAGAAACTGGGCCTGAAGAAGAGCGCTACTCCCTCTGCGTACTGCCGCAAACGTACACTGAAATTGATAAAAAAAAAACTGAAAGGTTAAATTAGTAAATTCATGACCCATAAATCCTGATTCCTCCTCTCCGTCTCCAATTATAGAAACGTCGATATTTATCTGTCCAAAATAAACGTAGTGCCTTTACTCGTGCTTCCGATAGCCGTCATTTCACCGAAGCCATTAACGTATTTCGGTGAATCGAGAATACGCCTACACGACGCTGCCTACGCGAAATCCGTGCTACGCCACTCTCACTATTGCGTTCGCGGTACAGCCTCTAGTTTTCTAACAGAATATCAGAATTTCACCCTGAAACCGAAGGCTAATTGACAGGCTTGCTCAAAAGCTGTTATATCGACTGGCCGGTGTAACTAGATCTCCGGTCCTACAGTTTTCAAATGCCTTAATAGTTCAACAGCGTTGATACTTTATGTACGGCGAATATTTCAGCGGAGAGTAATTAGCTTCTCATTGCTTGGTCTATAACTTCTACTGTATCGCTTCTGAATGAATTAAATACTCTTTAGTATTCTTTTGTAAGCTTTTGTAGAGCGACATTTAGGAATTTATTTACTACTAGCGGACCCGACAGACGTTGTCGGTATGTAACTGAAAAGTAATTTCAAAAATTGTGGCAACTATCTGGCTTTTACCCTAAGACAGCGTCAGAAGCTATTTTTAATAACCTTTCACACAGGGAGGGGTAGATACTTAGGGGATAGACTGAGTACAAGATAAATTTTACGCGCTATGGGAGCAAGTATGCAGTCTCGTAAACTTTTCTTTGTATACTAATATTGATACTGAAAAGTTTGTTAGTTTGTTTGCTTGAATATCCTGAGATTAGAATAATAATTGATTTGGAAAGAGAATTGAAAAAAACAAAGAGCCACACGTGTTCCTCCTATTGCCGTTTGAGTTCCAGGGCCGCGGTGACTCTTTCGAACAAATTCCGCAAAATCCTAACTAATATGCCTAAAATATCGCTTTTCTATAGTTTCATCCCTTAGTAAAGTGTCGGTTAAATTTTAAAGATTAGATAAACATCCACATGTTATGCATAACTTATGTGGTTGTGTTTATTGACTTAATAATTATGTCAGTTGAAGTAGGTACTGTAGCTTTCAAATGGTAAAAGATTGCATCATTCAATAGGTTTAGTGATTCCGAAGCTTACTTTATAATAATCAAACTCACAAAATTCGGTATGTGCCTTTATAATATTAATATTTATAGAAAAACATAATATACAAACAAACAACAACAACAACATGATATATATGAAACTCCATTACTGAGTTACTACAACGCACAACCGAAACCACTGGTCGTAAAAAGCTGAATTTTGCCATGAAAGTTCGTTGGGAGACGGGCACTAAAAGAGGATTGAAAAAGGGATATTTTAAAACAAAGTCGCGGAAATAAGCTAGTTTTATTCTAATTAAGTTAAATAAAATTTATAAAATCCAATTCGTCACGAAATCGTTGCACTAAAATCGTCTTCTTACGGCCGAAACCAATAACCGATCTATCGCATACTGGAGATAGAAAAACAAATGAAACAACAGAAAACCTATATAATTTTTCTGTTGTTTCATTTGTTTTTCTATTAAATAATCTGTTAATAGTGGAAATGCCATCAAAGCAACTTTTGTAAGTTCTCAGTCGCCTTCGCTTGCAGCCCTGGAAGTTTAATGATTGAGCAAAACAGTTTTACATACAAATAGTTGCCGTGGAACCGTGGAACAGAACATAATGATGTTAATGAGCTTACTGAGAAGCTTCATTTTAACTTACACTTATTTCAGATTTCAATAATGAACTGTTTAATGGTGTAAACTAGCTTTTAGCTGTCCAGCGGCTTCATTTTCATTTTATGAATGGTTATCATCAAATTACTTCTTCTGCTCTGGGCGGGGCGGAAGACAGTGTCAGACTTACTGACTAGAACCCATCTGTGTTCCCCCTAATGCCCTTTGCGTTCCACGTGATGACTCGTACGAACATATTCCGCATCCCTAGTGGAACTCACGGTATCGTTACCGTGAGTTCCACCATAGTAAGTGTAGATCTCATTACTTCGTAGTAATGAGATCTACACTTACTATTTAGGGTTATCTCTGTATACTTTGTAGTGCACTAATTCAAACTGCGGATTTTCTTTCAATAGAGTCCAGGTTGACAGCTAATAGCAAGCTGATAATCTATACTAATATTATAAAGCTGAAGAATTTGTTTGTTTGTTTGTTTGTTTGAACGCGCTAATCTCAGGAACTACTGGTCCGAATTGAAAAATTCTTTTTGGGTTGAATAGACCATTTATCGAGGAAGGCTTTAGGCTATATATCATCACGCTTAAGTCAATAGGAGCGGAGCAGCGATAAAGAATGTTTTAAAATCGGGGATTCCACGGGGACGAAGTCGCGGGCAGCAGCTAGTAAATTATAAAAGATTCGTTTATTCCATTTCTGTGGAAACCTCACAGTGCTACTCGTTTACCAAATAAATTTATCTTGTGTGCATTCTACCGCTGCCTCAAAAGCTATATCCAACACAAGCATTGGTCTGCGGTAGCTGTAATTAAATTATAATTGCTCTCCGTATTAAAGTGCATCTATAATGTATGATGTATGAAACTTGAATCTTTAAGAAGTGAAATTACTTATGAATGATTAATTGAGATGAACAACTATTCCTTCGGGTTAAAATATGAAAATTTGTCTGTTTATTTCGACAAAATGTAGGGTTTTTCGCGGTTTTAGGTTTGTTCTAGTAAGAAATGTTATTTCATATTCATAACTACTTTCATTTACAATGAATTAATCAAGTCAAACTGTATAGAAGAGATGAAACGTGCACAAGCCCCAATTTTCTTCAGGGTGTTGAGTTTCCATTTCAAGTTCCACACTTAATTGGAAAAACCGCCAATAAATCCGTTTAGTGTGGATCAAACGGTTGACCTTAGTCTGCAAACAGTTTGCTCGTTTCATAGCATAAGGGAGTCCCACGAGACTGCAAATACGTGTTCCTTTTAGACTAAGAATTACTAAAGCACTCGGTGCGCTCTCCAGTGAAATCAGTGTCCTAGCGTTTACACAGTGTACCGATGAACAGGTTAAATCCACCGTTACTCGATTTATTCTGCACCCCTTGCAATTTGCATTCGAGGCAAACTGCGATTGAAGTCAATTGGAATTATCTCGAGATGGCCACAGCATCGAATACTGAGATAAATCCTACTGGCTTAAGTAATCTAGTGCAATTTATTTTAAAGTTCTTGATTTTTCTAAGTGTTAAGAACGATTCGTAACGGGTGCCTGGGTTTCTAATAATATTTTGTGGACATTATTATTTGATCCTCTTAATTCTAACTGATCTATTGTAAATAAGCACTTCTAAAAATAAATGATGATTTTTTTATGTTAAACCTTTATGTTAATTATAGCGTATATATTAGTTTGATCTAGAGATCTACGTATAATTTATAAATGAACTGCATTCAAGGTAACACGATAGTTATGTTTTCAGTCGACATGTCAGGACAAAGCTTATCCGAACGTCTACAATTTTGAAAAGTTCCGTTAGAACAGGAAGATTAAGCCGATAAAGCTTTGTCTGGTAAATTAATTGGAGTGTATGCAGGACTGCATTGAAACACAAATGAAATTATGGCTCAGTGGAAAGCACACAAGCTTTTCAGCTACACAACTTCTCTTTATAGCTTTTATGAAAGCGTTTCGTTTTGTAGCTTCAATTAAAAGTATACAGACTCTGTTTATTTTATTTTTTCAATGTCTCTTGTTGTGGTAGGTCAGGATATTGACAGTCGGCAAAGTCGGATTGGCTATCGAATAGAGATGAACGAACTTCGAATGCAGTAAAACTTATAAAGATTGTCCGCGTTCCATTTCACAAAGGACTAAATGCACTCTTTCAATGGTAACGTTAAATACCTAACATATGTTTGTGTTTGGGGCAAACCATTATCGACTATTTAAATTATGAATGTTAGTACTAACTATCCGACTGAAGGACTTAAATGAGAGACTTAACCAAGCTACACACTGTTTCGACATGAAATTCAAGTAACTTTAAATAGCTTACGTTGTATTCGTGCAATATGGAGAGAGTTTCACAGTACCTGCTGAATTGTAATGAAGAACTTATTTTTAGGTTGCCAATTAAGTTTTAAGTCCCTTGTAACATTCCTAATCACATAAACCTGGCACGAATCCATTTTGTGAAAATTAGATGATGGTGGCCATTTACCACTGCTATATTTGCCATTTTTTTTTTCTTGTAAATAGTACTAACCTACAAAACTGTACTTGCGCCTAAAGCCTTCCACGTGATTTCCAAGGCTCGACTAATTTTAGATATCTTCATGTCCTTTGTACGATAACGGTAGCTCGTCCTTGAATAATAGGGTCGCCAACAAGATGGGACGGAAAATATAAATTCCGTTGTTGTGGTTAACCTTAATATTTTTTAATTGAATGGACATTGACTTACGATGACTCATAAGACGGCGAAAATTGATAAGGAGCATTTCGTCGTGTAATAGTTTCTGTTCAAATTCTCAGGCAAAGTACTCGAAAATTGATATATTTTTTTAACAACAGTGAAAGCATTAAATGTCATGTTTTCGAAAGAAACTTATCATTTCTTTACATTTAGTTTCATATGCACTGTGTGTGTCCGAGGTGGTACAGTCGATTTTGCTATAGTAATACCTACTCAAGGACCACTTCTTGGACAGCCAGTAAGACGCGCTTAATCGTTACCTGTGTTCAAAACGCTCGTTAAGGAACAGTACTTGTCGCTGTGATATCGATGTTCGTCATTTATCGATTGCCTATGTATTTCGTATATATGTGTCTATTGTTAAGATTATTTATTTATCTGTGTATATATTAAATTATAGTAATGTTACACCGATGACAACCCCATTTATGTCCAGGCAATTACTGTCCATTCCAGGTTGCCTGGAAGAGATCGCGGAATGCGATAAGGCCGCCCATTGTACATGTGGTATAGTTTGTAGTTTTCTTTTGTTTTGTTATCCCAGGTGTACAATTAAGTAATAAATAAAGTTTAGTATAATTGATTTAATCATAGATAGATCTATGTAAATCGTTTAAAGCACTCGAGTAAACGCGATAACATACTGACAAAAATAAAAATGTCTCCTTTCAGACTTTTTATCCGCAAGTTTATAATAAGAAGGTACTCGTACTAACTGAAATTCTTTTTGTCCAGAACACCTCGGTCCTCGAGAACCACCACTGGCGTTCAGCCATGAGCTGCTTGGTAGAGAGTGGCATCCTGGACCATCTGCCGCGCGTACCAGGCCTGCGAGAGACGCTCGAGAGCCAAATCAGCTCGCTCATCCTGGCCACCGACATCACCCGACAGCAAGAGTACCTGACAAATTTCAAGGTAAGTTGTGGCGTATATCATCTAATTGGGAATCACGAAACAATATATATTATAAATAAATAAGACGCGCCACAATTGTAATAAAATCTTTCCCCTTCATTTTTCCACACAGTCTTGAAGATTGCTTTAATAGTGCACTGAAAGCAGCTTCAAAAGACCATCATATCTTATGAAATGGATAATTCCTGCAGACAATTGATTTAAAAAAAAAAAACAATGTACCGTGTGTGAAATAAGTAATGAAAAGACTAAATTTCAAGGTCTAAAAATAGTTTAAATATTATTTCTAAAAAACAAAAAATGCATTCTAAACCCTTTGCACGCGAGTCAGGCTTGGCCTTCGTTTTTCTTGTGTGTAGGTTCTCCAAAACGCCATCTGCTACGATCCTTAGATATGCCGTGTCCGAATTCGTTTTGAAAACACTCGCGGCGATGCGAGTACTACGCACCTGACCCTTTCCAGCGACATAACCAGTATTATGTACGGATAAATAAAAATAGAGATAGTTTTATGTAAATCAGGAGCATTATTGTTAGTTACTATATCTTGCGGCGTAAGTACAGCCTGCGGATCGGTCGGTTGATCGACAATATAAGTAAATTTTGAATAGATTACGATCCAAATTGGCGGTTGGACCTCTGCTTTTTAATTATGGTAAACTATGAACGATAATATAATCTTTATAAAATACAGAGCCTAAACTACTAAGTCTAGATAGCAGAAATTACCCGTTTTTACGAAAATTACGCGGACGGATGATATGATATTTGGCACATTCAAAATATAATAATGCTCAAAAAATATATTAAATGAATAAAAAAATATATGACCTCATTACGACCACTGGTTGAATGATTGATGAACAGGTTAAATCCACCGTTACTCGATTTATTCTGCAAATGCAATTTGCATTCGAGGCAAACTACGATTGAAGTCAATTGAGATTTTAAAACTTTGAGATTTTTAGCGGCATAAAACCTCTTTGTCGTTACAGAAACAAAGCGGTTAGGTACTCACCTAACTTTGTAGGGATCATTATATTATGTACTAGTGTGTTATAGTTCGGTTTACGGCCCTAAGAACGATGTAATAAGGCTCACTTTACGAGCAAGTGTGTTGAAAAATACTCAATTAGTCGTGTTCGTTAAATTGTAAATAAAAATGTTGTTATTAGTAACCTGTATTTTTCGGGATTCCCATTACATGTACTTTTTGAATAGATATCGGAGTGCAGCAGCTATATAATATTTAATTTTTTATATATGATTTGATTCAACGTGCAATTTTGCATCGTTATTTTGTTGTTCTTAGTTGTTTACTCTTAGGTACAGAAGTGCTGTTTCATTCACCAAGGTCTGGTGGTGGTTCAAAGGTATGACCGCTTGTACATCATTCAAATAATGGGGCTGTTAATGAAAGATTTCTTCATTGACGCAACCTAGCATGTTTATTTGGCTGTTACGATGGTGAAGAGGTAACCTCCATGTCTAGAGGGAAAAGCATTGTCTATGTAATTTTTAGTTTTATTTTTTTGTGCGTCTTTTCTGGCGGAATGAACGAGTTTTCCTTCTTTTTCTTCTTTCTTAGGTGACCTTTCAACTGTCCTCAACGCTTCGAACAGACTCACTCATTTCACTACAAACACGAATTTATTCGTATTTTAAAACGGTATATGCTGGAGTAAAGCTATATGTTCGTCCCTATCTGAAATACAACATTTCTAACTACTACCACTACTACTTACTTTGTTACGATGGTCAAAGTAATATCCCGACAACCCGGGAGTAATTGAAATATGATTTTATTGATATAGGATCATCATTTCCCCGTAAAATATTCAACAGATACCTCTAATTTGGGTTGCGGAGAAAGTAGGTTTCCGATTATCCTGCGACATGGTTTCCTGGAACTGAAATCTGTTTGCGGAAAGCTCGTGGCTATATTATAATAGCGCCACGGGTCGATATTCCAAATTAAGTAGACTGGTACCGCGTTACCAAGTTACTGGGGCGTAGACATCTGAAATCGGTCAGTTCATGTACAATACTAGCACACACCTGTATCCGGTTAGTTTGGAAGCTGAGCCCAAAACATGTAGTTGCTGTTTAAAAGAAATATGACAGTTGTTCCTTTCGGTAGGAGCAAAGCTGGTACATACAACCTCGCTTCGTTCTACCGCTGAGTCGGCTTGCGTTAAGTGGGACCAGCAGTGCTATTCTCTAAAAGTCAATTTCGTGGCTGTAAGCTGCGGCGAGCTCGTCGACGAGACAGCCTTGAGATCGATCGAGCGAGTAGCGCTGATCCAAACGGTATTCACTAGCGTGGCTGTGCTCGTCGACGAACTCTAAGCTGTAGTCTCCCGTCGCTGTTTCGTCGACGAATTAGGGCTTCGAAACAAATTATTTTAGTCATAATCGATAAATTTCGACTGAGAAATATAGGGGTTTAAAATTTTAAATAAAGGTTTTTCTTTAAGTATTTTATGAAATAGAGAAAAACTATACACAAATTTCATAATAATAAGAATGTATTGCTCATTTTAAATGTTACATTTTAAGGCTGAATGAAGATTCCTTTGCATATAACGACAACGCGACGATGAATACGAACGTAAACAAAAAACAACAGACGCGATGCTAACAAAATCACTTAAATGTTTAGTTTGAAAACTTTTATTTATATTGTACCAGTAGTTATTGCTTTAATATCTAAATATGCACTTTCTTGTTTTAATTAATTAACAGTTTTATCATCTGTGCATAAAGTAGTGCATACTGTGATTTTCTATGAAGTGCCAAGACCTATGTTTGCAATGTACAAATTGTTGTTTATGTGTTCATTTTTGTGAAACAAATAATGTATGATTTTAATGGTAAATAAAAAGGAACATATTATTTAGGTGTATCTATTTAATTTCTCATGAACCATACTGCACATAATAAAATTAGGACAATCATAATATAAATATCTATGTTCTCAATTATATCTAATAGTATGCCCATCATACTGTTATTTATACACATCTCAAATAAACCAGTACCTACATAATAGTAATTGTATATCTAAAGAAATTAAAATCTATGCAATTATAAAATTAACATTCACAAATGATAGGTACTTTATTAAAACCAAAATGGCAATCCATGAATTCTATGATTATTAAGTCAATTTATGGTGAGCATATTTTAATCACAATAATTAAATAAAAAAAAGATTAACCAAAAATTTAGCATTTTAGACATGACATGCTCACCATAATAATTGATGAACTAAATCTTGCCTACTTATCTGCCCACTCTCTAAAGTCTAAGGCATCATATCTTAGAGCCTGATGCATCAGGATTCCAATCAACTTAGATTCTTTATCTAAGTCAGTTTGGTCTAACTTAGGAGCTGGTAGCCCGGCTTGATTACACATGTTGTGAAAAACACAGGAAGCTATCACTATCTTTCCCATCATTATAGGATTATAGTGCAATACCCGGTGAACTAACAACATCTGAAGCGCTCTTTCAGTATCCCAATAATCCTCTCCACACTGTTCCTTGCACTGCTGTGCAAACTGTTGTAATGGTTCTCAGATGTTCCTGTTTCTGGATTACTAAAGGGGGTCATAGGATATCCTGAGTCACCTGTAATAAACAAAGGAAGCTAGAATAAACTGCAATGTTGACTTGTGTTTTAGTTATAATTGTATTGTAAATTTATAAAACTTACCAAGGAAACACACTATTTCTTTGTTATTGTTTAAAGTTGGTTTCCAAATGTTGCTATACTGTAGTATTTGAAAAAACAATATTATGTGTTGCATTGAACACCAAAAGTCACATTAACATGCAAGATATTCAGATCAGCATCATTAATCTGAAATAAGTATAATCATTAAGTATATAGGTACATTTGGATTCTTAAAATATCTACATTATTTTAATCATAGAAAATCTACAGTCTACCTACAATTAAAATGTTCCTGGCATACCTAATAGCTTTTTTTGGCAATAATATATTTCTTTATTTTCCTTAGGATGTATCTATCAGGATGCCTTCAACACAGCCTAGCACCCCAGAAATCTTGAATTTCTCATAACACCTGAAATCAGCATTCGAATTTCAAACTTTTTTTTGTTTTAACAAGATTAGACTAATAGGAAAATCTAGGTACTTTTTAATACTTACCTTGACTTTAGCACTTACATGTCCATCATTGTAGTTTTGCGGAAATCTAATGATTGTCTTATTATTCAGAGCATCAACAACTTCGTTACAATAGAGGCAGAAGTTTGAGATGGTAGATATGTACATTCTTGCCAATGATTTTTTGGTAACTTCCATTAGCCAAGAATGATAAGAGTGCATAATATTGAAATTATCTGAAAATAATTCAATGGTATGTTTTTGTTGGTGTGTGGTTTGTTACCCATAATATCTCTAGAAACGTAGCTATAAACAAACCTTTTAAGCCTCTTACGTTAAATCACTGGAACGAACTTGCGGACGCATATAAGGAGATAAATCGTTTTATATCAATTCATTATTCAGAAAGCCTGTAAATATGGATAAACTAATCACGGTAATCACGGGATATTGTTTTAAACTTTCTTTGTTTCGCCTGTCGTGCTTTTTTCAAATCATTGGTCTTAGCTTCTAATAAATAATAAATGTAACTTTATAATCAACCGAGCTGCTTTTTTTAACATAAGTATGAAAAAAATAAACAATATGTAAGTCATACGCTCGATTATTGTAGCTTTTAGATTTGACAGTTCGAAGCGAGGCTGCGGGCGAGGCTGTGGGCGTCTTCGTCGCTGTTTTTTCATAGGGAATACCAAAATGTATGAAGAACTGTCAATTTGCTCGCCGTTGGGTAGTTCTAACTCACGGCCGTCACAGCCTTGAGCGCTAGTGTAGCTTTACGCAGCTTAGTGAATACGAAACTGAGTTTCACCGCTGCGGCAGCGCTGTACGCAAGGCTGAATCCTTAGAGAATAGCATAGCAGCTCCGTATTTTTGGACCCAGAGCTCATCTGAACCAATAGCAATGCCACTTTTTGGAATTTTCTGTTATAGTGTGTATGGTAGGTACATCTGAAACACAATAAGCCACTGTTTGCTGTAAAATCATATGTAAATTGAAATCCTACGATGGATTATCTAGTCTATATCTAAACCGTTCTCGTTTGGGGTTTGTGTATGGATAGCGATACAAAGTTCCGATATCTGCTTATTTTATGTTTGACGTAACATTGGCCATTGTCACCATCGCTGCAATGACAACATCGACCGTCTTGTAATTAACACCCGGTTTAATACAAACCGTGTCCCTTGACGTTAAAAACCTTTGATACGTAATTAACTGAAACAAAATAAGTAGATGCCGTAAAAAAATTGAAATCTATTTAAAAAAAACTTGTCATGTCGCAGTTACAAATTAAAACAAAGGGCATAAAGTTTAAAAAAATATAAATTAACTTTTAAAAAACAAGTGTTAATAATTTTCTGCATTATATCATACTCAATAAAAAACAGAATGTTACAAAGTTGTATACAACATAAACAGGATAAAAGTTTCATCTGTTTGTGAAAATTTTAACAGACATAAAATTTTACTATTGTTAGTTTTATATAATAGAAAGCTAAAAAATATATAATAGAAATTTAAAGCTATAGCAGCTGCTGCTGTTTGTATAATTCTACATTGTCTACAGTACGATACGAAAACGTAACATTTAGAAGCTTTTCAAAGTTATATAAGCAAACTTATAAAAATACAAACTGAAACCATAAAAAAATAACTGGTTACTAAACCTTATAAATATAAAAAATCTTAAAAATTGAGAACAGATTTCTCGTTTAAAAAAATCTCTTTTTTTATTTTGAATTCCTCGTAACTTAATAATATAAATATAAAATAAAAGCGGAATATTATGAAACTAAAATCAGTTTTTATTGTGAACTGAGTAAGAAGTTGAAACACGGGGCAAAAACTTTTGTTTTATTTAACGACCTTAGAGAACCTAGACCAAGTTCTTAAAATGTCACCGTATTGTTTAAACAAAGGTAAAGGAAACTGAACCCTCGGGAGACCAAAATGAGTATCTAACAAAAATCAAAGTTATTTAGAGCAAGTAGGTTAGCAACACACTAGTCCCTTAAACAAAGAAACTTGACATCGGAAACGACTTATGTGAAAAACTGACGATAATATATTCAACAGCTCTGTTTCTACGAATGGTAGCTTGAACCTATTAAAACAATGTTTAACCGACTTAAACATGGAAATAACCTTTTAAAAGGTTACCTACTATAACATAATGAGATCTTTTGGTAGTTCCAAGTCCAACATTCGGATGATACTGTAAAAGCTTGAACCTACGGTAAAGCCGGTTTCCCGGAAAACAAAAACCTTAGAATGCTTCCAATCGAAGATTCGCTCATTTCTTACAATGTCTCATAAATTGGTTCTAATTTTTAGGTATAATCAAGTGTCATAGGCATGTCTATTTTTCAAAATTTAGAGTGCTTTTCCGTCAGAAATATGCCAGGTTGCTTGACCGTGCAAGGAAGCGTAGCAACGCTCACATTCCTAACGCATCCCACGCACATCTTTTATAGAAAATCATCCTTACCGTGTCTATGAAGTTTGGGATAAAACCTAAAGTTTATCGATTGAGTGCTATCAAAAGTCTAAAAGTAGCGATTATGTCATGACAGTTCGAAACTATTGCAGTAGTCAGATCAGAGTAGGTATGGCCGTAATTCGAGCTTTTACAGTAACTTAGATGCCTACTTATGAGTACTAGTCACCAATGACGACGGTACCTACTTACTTAAATACTTTCCAGAAAGTTATTTTCTTTGTTGGCATGACAAAAAAATTACCTTCGTTAGGTAAATACTCTATAGAACTGGTATTCCTAAAACTATTATGAGTACTTATAGATTTAGTATACCTATGAATGTCGGAAAATTATAAAAATAATTTCAAAGTGAAAATAATGCATGCTGAACATTTATTTTAAACAAAGGTGACAATAATAATAAGGTCACAATACGAGCGAGTGGATTACAAAAGCGCAGCTCAAAATCCTGCAAGCTGCACCAAAATATTTTTAACTGACTTCAAAAGAGAAGGGAGTTACCAATTCGAATGGTCTTTTTTATGTATGTATGCACATACATAGATTACAAATACATTTACAAAAATATTTAAATACATTTGCATGGATACAATCTAGTGTGGTTTTTTCGTTTTTAGACAACGACTTCCAAAATATTTATTTAGTTTTCAAAATTAAAGTTCGTGTATTCAATAGTTTATTCAGATTCTAGTTTCATTCATCATCAACAGCCTCTTGCAATCCACTGCTGGATATACTTAGGCATATCCAATTGCACGCCACTTAGATCTATTTTCGGCTTCTCGCATCCAGTTTCTGCCAGCCGTCCTGCGCAATCATCATTCCACCGCGCCTGAGGACGTTTCATTAGATTTAATTATATTTTGTACCTGGCGCCGGCGATTCATGGTAAAAATACCAACGAGCAGCGAAAATAGTACTGGGGTAAAAAAAAATGTCAATCAGAAATAGGAATGCGTGCAGTATGAATTGAACACTAAACCAGAATTCCTATGAAAAAAGGTTGCTCTTTTTTGCGTTCGGTCCGCTGATTTTATTTGCCATCCACTATCTTTTAATTCAGGGGCCGTACCACGAAGTGCCAATGCTATCATGATACAGTGTGAAAAAGGGATAGTGCTATTCGTCTTGTGTAACTCCGTCTCTCTCTGACACAGGAAGCATGATGATTTAAGACGTCATGGTAGGGCTATAGTTCATTCAAAGGTTGTCTGTAATACATTGCCCTGTGCGTAATTAATTTATAAAAGACGTGTACACTAAGGCAGTCTGCCTTAGTGTACACGTCTTTTATAAATTATTTTCATTGCATGATGATGCAAAGAAATCAAGATGCCTGTATTGATTTCTTGTTAAACTATTTTTTTTAAACGTTGCCCCTCACTAGGAATTTATCCTGTATCATGGATGCGTTTACAAACATATAAATTCGCACACACTAACAGCCAGACCCGGAACAACTGAGCTTTATTTAAGCCCTCATTTTAATAACATTGACATCCATTACCGGCGGTGCAAACACTGTATTACAAATTGCATAGCTCAGTAAAACATCGCAACGCAATCAACACTTAGTTAATTAGTACAAACTAAAAGCTTCAAGTGGTAAAACATGATAGAACAACTTGCTTGCCATATAAAACCCGCGATAGTTCGACGATGAGTGTAAGTTGTAGTTGCGACTAAGTTTCAATGATCGCTCTGTACTACTCTGTAGGCCCTAGTGCTACATTATTGGATTTGTTGACATTTGTTTGGACATTTTTCCTCGTCATTGTACTTTGAGGGATTCAGCTGTCCCTAAAGATGTCGGCATAGATACTCTTTCTATTTTATAAATAGTAAGCCAGGTCACGAGGGTGCGTAGCGGCGCTGAGAATTTAAGTGACTGTTTCTTCCGAAGCTGTGTAATGCAGCGAAACAGCATGAGGAGTAGCCATACTGTGGTTTTGTGTGTGTGTGTATCTGAGTGATGCGAGAATGCGTAACGGACTTTTTCCGGCAATTTGCGCTCATATTCCGCTTACAAAAATCTCAACCGCATCCTCCCTTTCCGATCATAACTGAACTTAGTGTGACGAGGAAAAATAAATTATGTCAATTAATGGTTTTCCCTCGCTCCCCGGTTCGCTTGCGTACATCTTCAGTAATCAAGCACCTTAAAGTCAGTTGCAGACCTAAAGCTAAGCTAATACAGTTAAAGCTTAACTCGCATAGCGCAGGTAAAGTTTCATACTTGTGTGCAGACCGCAAACTATGAAAACTAAGTGTTTATATAGTTTGCAGTAAGTAAGTTAGAAACATTATACCAGCGATGCAAACCAAATAAACTGAACTGAACGAATCACTCGGACTGCAACCGGAGTAAGTTAGCTGTACGTGTAACTCGAACTTCCTAATCGGCGGTGTCCGTTATTTGGTTTTGTGACGTGTACTTTTCAAACATGTACAAATTGTATTGAATGCCAGGAACAGCACTCATTGGACGGGTTTCTCAATTGAGTGTTTTGAGTGAACAAATCCGCTTTAATACCAATGAAAAGTTTTCAGGCAAGAGCCATTTACAAATGCTTAATTCAGAAATCGGGGGTTATACTTTACCGAATATGTACCTATCGATCGATTATGACCTGTCCAAGAAAAAGTAGATAACTTTAAACGTCTGTCGATAAATAATCACTTGAATTTTGAACTAATAAAGTCACCCTATCCCCGTGAAATGAACGATAAAATAAATCCATAAATTAACACATTGAATATCTATTTCACTAATGTCAATTGAATTACGCAAAACCATCGTGAGTTCTGTTAAACATTGTCATGCGATGCGGATTAAATCGGCCTTAGGTATTAGTATTCATTAATCTTGTTGCGCCGACGTCAAGTAATCTATACTAACATTATAAAGCTGAAGAGTTTGTTTGTTTGTTTGAACGCGCTAATCTCAGGAACTACTGGTTCGAATTGAAAAATTCTTTTTGGGTTGAATAGACCATTTATCGAGGAAGGCTTTAGGCTATATATCATCACGCTTAAGCCAATAGGAGCGGAGCAGCGGTAAAGAATGTTTTAAAATCGGGGATTCCACGGGGACGAAGTCGCGGGCAGCAGCTAGTATGTTATAAGGGGCAAGAAGTTAGTGATGGGAAAAAGAAAAAAAAAAGAAGAAGCATAAGACCTAAATGATGTATAGGATATTAGGATTAAACCACCTTGTTGCGGAATTTGTTCGAAAGAGTCACCGCGGCCCTGGAACGCAAAGGGCACGGGAAGAATCACGGGTGTGTTTTAGTCAGTAAGAGTCTGGCAGGGATCCCGCTCCGCCCAGAGCGGGAGAGGTCATTTGAAGATTTCCCATAAAAAAAAGAAGTAGATTAAGCCACCTTTCGCTTTGTCTACTATCACATTGTTCTAAGAGAGAGGTAGATAAAGTGTGCATCTGTTTCCTTGTTGCACTATACCAATTATGTCTCGTGCCGCGCGTCAACCTGTCTTCCAGTCTTCCACCATATTGGATTCATAGTAGATCGACAGCGGATAGACGTTTCACACTAAATAAATAAGTACAGAATTAACGCAGAAAAATCTATAACACGTTACATATGCCTAAGACTCCCACAATCACATATATCTCCAAAACATCCACTACTGTACAGTCTTCCCCAAGTATCATAAGAAATACTAAACCAGTATTAATTCTCACCAAGTTAACTCTTGCACTGTGTCCAGTTTACCGTTTCTACCGCATTTTAACCCGTTCAACTTAAATTGATTAACTCTCTGGGTAAGGTCGGACTCCGGTTGTAAAGCTAATCGCGTTCATGAAAACTTAGTTCTACTTGAACGTTAATATTGATCTCGGTTTTCGTCCAACGGATTTCGGCTTCCAGCCACATTTTGATCGCGATCAAGAGAACCAAGTCTCTATGGCATAGAATTTAATTATTATTACTATCGCACAAAACACGTTTAGAATTTTCACGGAGCGGTAGCGACCTATTGCGATTAAAAAACACCAAAAAGTTCAAATTGAAATTACTATACTTAGCCTATAACTGTTTTACGAATTCGGCTTTGTTGTCTACGGCATAAAGTATTAAATCAAATATAGTTTAAATACAAGGGAGAAAAAAAACAACTCGTAGGAAACTCTATTTTGTCATCAATATACTCCATACAGTCAAAACTATTAGTAAAGTCGAAATTTTGTAAAACATTGTTGGTCATCAAGGGTGATGATCAAAGAAGAAGTGTTGTGTGAATGTACTAGTCTTCATCGCATTTTATATCAAAGCATATTGTTTACAGAATTTTCGTTTTAATCAACGAGATATTGAACAAAAAAGAAAAAATAAAATACACAAAATAATAATGACACTAACACTGCAAGCTCTAAGGCCTCTGCCTCGAATTTTGCGGGAGCGGGGCGGCGGCGGCGGCGGCGCGGGAGCGGCAGGATCTTATGCGTAAAATCAAATGGACCGGCTCTCGAAAACAACACAGAATATGCGTTGCCCGCGCCGCTGCCGCCGCCCCCCCCCCCATTGCCCGCAAAATTCGAGGCAGAGGCTTACAGCCCTTGAACTCGATCAAGGAGTCTGATCGCCCAAAATAGGCCGATCAGAAGTAGAACTCGTTTTAGCTTGAACTACGTTAATTTTGTTAGTCAAATAAAAGAAAAACAGTTTTGAACTCAATTAAGGCTAGAAGCGAGTGCAGCGTGCTAAATAAACATTTTTCTTTCTTTCTTTTTCTTTTCTTTCTAGTTTGACGTAATCGCGATAAGTTTGAATTGGTGAAAATTGCCCTTACCAACACGTTTAATGAAAACGTCTAGTAAAGAATTTTCTTAAACCTACTCGTGTTTCTCGGAAAAAAGGTTTCTTTTTGATATCTTATTGGTATTATGCTGAATTCAGTTAATTAATTTTCTACGAAAGTCTTATACTACAGAACTTTCGTAGAAAATTAATTACTTTAACTTCGAACTACTTTATAAAATATATTAAATGGTAAATAACTGTTACTGACTTAACATTGAAAGATTATTAATAGTGATTTTTGATAGTGAAAGATTTTTCTTAATTCTGCAGGGGTGATTAAAAGAAGACTGGGCCCCATAGGGTCAGGGCATGCTAGGGTTGCGGTATTTATTGTTCATTTTATCATTTCACAAAAGAAAGAAAAAGTCACCGCGGCCAGGAACGCAATGGGCTCTAGGAGGAACACGGGTTGGTTTTAGACAGTAAGAGTCTTCCGCTTCACCCAGAGCGGGAGAAGTCATTTTGGAAAAAAGGGGTGTTACCAAACGGACCAATAGTCGGTTGAGACTGTCATTCGTCTTCAGTAATAATTACATTCATAACATCGTTGCCATCTTACCTGGTACAAAACAAACAAAGGAATTCGCAAACCTAGCCGTCACTAACAAACTGATCTGGTATACTGGTACTGACAGTCAATTAGAAATTTCACTGCCCCCATATTTGGTTCTTTGCAGTGCCAAAGGGTACCGGTAGATTAGCAAGAGTTAACTTATCTACCGGGATTAGCAAACGCGTGCCACATGCACTGAGCACAGCGTAAGCTTACCCATGTAAGTACTGTATTACGTTTATTCTATAAAAATACTTATAAAATAACACACAATATTATAAAGAAATGGTTTTGCACCGACCCCAATTTATATACAGGACACGGGCAGACAGATAATCTTGTTGATTTTATGACGAAAATACCTCGATAAATCAACGATTTACAAATCACTTCATAGTTGTTCATAGACAATAACTAGCATCGCCCCGCGGTTTCACCCGAGTAGTTCCCGTTCCCGTGGAAATATGGGGATATAATATAGCCTATGTTCACCGGAGATAGTGTAGCTTCCCAACAGTGAAAGAATTTTTCAAATCGGTCAAGTGGTTTCGGAGCCCATTCAATGCAAACCAAAAACAATCAAACAAAAAAGCAATTAAATCGTAGCAAAATGGAAAAAATGCGATTTTACGGTCAAAACATAATGATATATTTGCAGACACACACACCCACACGACATTTTACATAGTAACTTTTTGTTTTTATTGTTTATTAACTAATGAAAAAACAGAACATTAATAAGTTTGTCTGTATCTGGACACCTGAAAGCAGCCTTAATACTAACATAATAAAAATCCTTGTTTCACATACAACATCTTATAAAACATTGTGAGGTAAATTGAAAAAACTTACAAAGTACCAATATGACAATAGTAGGTACGGCTAGGAAAAGGCAGCGCGTCGCGACGCTAATTACTTATCGAATGAAATTTAAAAAAAAAATGATTGAGTCAGGCGTTACTTTGCGGAAATCCATTTTAAATTTGAAAATGAAAACAATATATCTAGTTTTAATTTCCGCGAATATTAGTGGGTTGCAGGTATGCACCTCCCTCCCGCCCGCTATATTATGCACATGCAAGATTACTGGGCAAATGCAAGGATTTTAAGCACATGCAGGAAGGCAATGCAAAACCCAACACCATTACCGACACGTGTTTCGCCTCTCCACGAGGCATCCTCAGGGGACGTGTTGACTCGCTGACCGTTGAGTTGCGACCAACCCACTAATATTCGCGGAAATTAAAACTAGATATATTGTTTTCATTTTCAAATTTAGAATGAAATTTAAACAGGATGAGGCATTATAAAGTAGAATATTTTTGTATTTGTAATTTCTATTTGTTTTTACTGATTGAATGTTTGTTGGGATATCGTTAGTTAAACTACCTAGGTATTAAATAAGCGTTTGTTCGTTTCCCATAATAGTTTTTATATCGCGGTACCATCAGTTTTGATTGGTCTGCCAGTCTTGTTACTTTGCCTGAATTTAATTTAATTTGCAGCTCTTTGTTTGTGAATTGTTCTAATATTCTATCAACTTTTTTTTTAGAAAAAGCCAGATTTGATATGATTTTTATG
Organism: Hecatera dysodea; assembly: GCA_905332915.2. Classification (NCBI taxonomy): domain Eukaryota; kingdom Metazoa; phylum Arthropoda; class Insecta; order Lepidoptera; family Noctuidae; genus Hecatera; species Hecatera dysodea. Next base: position 3,082,164 of record HG995286.1, read on the forward strand.
AAAATATGGCTGTAAGCTAAGCAGTTCATCTGAAACGTGTTTATATAATATATTTATATGTATATGTATATACGGGTATTATTATTTATTAAAGCGAAATACCACTCATTAATCACGAAATCTCAGAAACTATAACACCTACAAACTTAAAATTTAGGTAGGATCCTTATATGATGTAGACAACCGCTAAGAACCGATTTTACGAAACTCCACCCCTAAGGGGGTAAAACGGGGGTGGAAATTGTACTAAATCTGCGCAGACGTAGTCGCGAGTGAAGTGATAGTTTTATAATATTTTATAAAGAATACCTGCGCGTACAATTGGATAGTTATAAATTAAATGAGATAGCTAAACTAATTGACTTTGTGCCAATAACACACAAATTACTACATACCTGAAATGAGTGTCTTTGTCCAAGATAGCAGTCCATGATTTATTTAAAACTTTCACTAGCCGAACGTTGAATCGTCGTTGTTCGAAATCGAATGTTATACGAAACTCCATATGTAAAACATTTTAATTTCCTTAGGTCCTTATTTTTGGAAATTTGCTTTCATCACGAAAACTTGGTACGACTCAAATTGCATTCAACATTTAAAGTACCTCCTTAGCCATCTTTGTTGCAGTCAATCAAAGACGCATTTGTAAAGCACTTACAGCAGCATTTTCTTTCTGAATTTTCTAAGGAAAAACATATTATTGTCCGAGATTTTTTTACTTTTCCAGAAAAGAAAAATCTTAAGCAAATTTATGACCAATAGTAGTAACTAAATTCAGAATGAACATTTCTGTGTTCACGCTGACACAATACGTTGAAATTTACACAAAAAAACAATACAACACAAATATAATAATCTGCATTACTTCGAATATATTAATAACTAGCAGCACCCCGCGGTTTCACCCGCGTAGTTCTCGTTCCCGTGAGAATACGGGGAAAAAATTCAAACGACGTCCGAGTTAACAGGCAGTTGAATAGTGATGTTTCCGGAGTAAAAAAATATTATTATATTTAGTCCGTCATTTAGATTATCGTGAAATATTGAACACGTATTTTTTGCTATATCAAATCTAAAATTGATTGAGTCAGGCATTACTTTGCGGAAATCCATTTTTAATTTGAAATTGAGAACAATATAAAAGAAGGCAAATCCTTGCATTTGCCTTGTAATCTTGCATGTGCATAATATAGCGGGCGGGAGGGAGGTGCATACCTGCAACCCACTAATATTCGCGGAAATTAAAACTAGATATTATATTGTTCTCAATTTCAAATTATATCAAATCTATTAAAAATGATGAAGATAAATAGCATCAAAGATCAGGAGTGGGGGCTTTGACGTGGGTTTTCAACGCGTATTTTATTTACGTGAAAAAAGAAAAAATACATGTCCAATATTTTATGAAAATCTATCTGACGGACTAATTAAGACTTTTTTAGTCAACCACCCAATTGCAACCATTGCTGGGCACTTCCATGTTATTTGTGCAGGTATCTGATACTTATAGTTCCACTGTGATTTATCATTTCCGGACACTAAGACAAATTCAAAGATCGCATACTCTGATATATGTCTGACTGCATTTGGAACCGTTTTCTATGAAGTCGAAAACAAATTCGATTCAAAGCAATTAACGGCGCTTTAGTCGTAGCCATTTAGGTAGGAAGTTCAATTAAAATGAGTTTCTTAATCGCTGATTTTTAATAGAAAGTTAGATAAAAATTATGCATGAAAGACAGTGAAAATTATTATGAAAAGAACATTTCGTTTCACATCCTGTTCCAAAAAATCTAAACTAAGGTACGCTTCTCGTCCTATTTTCAGTACTTCGTATAATGTATATGAGCTTTTTATCCAAGTTCTTAAAGGCTATGACTCATTATGAGGTACCGTCATACCACATTGTCCTTTAAAATATTCGTTTTCCTTGTTGCACAACTTCACTCGCGTTTCTGTAATACTAAAAGTCTTCCTTCAAAAGTTGTTCAATGTCAGCTCTTATCTAGTTTATACGATTACCTGATTCCTTCTTGTTGAGGAAAAGCACATATTCCACAGCCTGCTTAATGCTTAAGTAACGAAAATTGTGGCAATTCTCTAGGATTTCTGGAAAGTGCAAAATGTTGAAGCATTTATTTTAATTACAGGCACTTTAGAATTGTAAAGAAGTCATTAAGTCGTAAACTGTAATACTTAAAAATGTTAATTATGCAAGGGCATCATGCCATTTTAAAAGAAAGCAAAGGTCATGAAAGTTTGTCCAGAATGCAGTAAGTTTCCTAGTAAAACATTCCTTGAACCAAAATCTTGAAAAGCAGGTACCAAAATAATGTTGCATACTTAAATATGTACGTACATAATATGTATTACGTTATTATATTTTTTTATCTGATTCGGATTATTCCATGTGGGTTCTAAACCAAAAAATATTTATTAAAATGAAATTCATAACTTTATCAAATAGTTTCTCAAATTAAAAGCCTTTGATCGGAGTGAATGTACACAATCCACATTCGGTTTTATTTTATTTGATTGATTCCGTGATTGGTTGTCCGTTTGCGTTATGTGCTTTGTTCTCTACTTTTGTTGGATTTTCCATTAATGTAATTAGATTTTTTCGTATGCCTTTCAATTAGAGTGATTTTAACAAACACGGATATTGGTTGTACACTGAATGAAAGTGCTATTAATAATCTCCATTCGTGCACACAAAGGAATCCATTGCATGGATGCGTTGTAGGCATGAGTGCGCTGTGCGGATGGATGACTTTTAAGATAATGACATTTTTGCTGAAGAAGGCATTTCAATCGTGAAATCCACTTTGATCTTTTGTGTGTGCTTATGGTGTGACCACTAATTATAAGGTTCGTGGCAAATACAGAATCGTCATGTTTAGGGTCCCGTAGCCAAAGCCCAACGGGACCGTATTACTAAGCAGCCGCTGTCCTTTCGTCTGTCTGGCTGTCAGTGCGCTGTATCTCATGAACCGTAATAGGTAGAATTTTTACATTGTGTATTTCTGTTACCGCTTTAACAACAAATAATAAAATCAAATTGACAAAGAGATGCAAAAAGTATTAAATCTACGATGGTATGGAACCCTTCATGATTTTTTTTTTATTTATAGCTCGTTTTAAATTCGTACTATCTGCTTTCTGCCTGTGCAGAATAAACTAATTTTATTTCTATTAGCCACAAACCGATGGAGATCACAAGCTTTCGCTGTATGGACAGTCTTTGACGTCACATTATTACATTAACAGGTATGTCATCCATTAAAGTCTATCCACATAGTTATATACTTAGGTCCAGAAAACCATTGGTTGATGCATTGGTAAGTTTGACATTCACTACGAATTGGCATCATTTCGATGATTTATCGGTTTTGCTAATTAATTTCAATGATCGTAATTGATGTATATGCTCATTGTTCAGAGTCGTACATCAAAAAGAACATTTCTGTGGTCGCGCTGAAACAATACGTTGATATTTACATGAAAAAACAATAAAACGCAAATATAATTAACTGCATACCTTCGAATATATTAATAACAAAACGGATATATTATCGAAATCGCTCGCAAACTGATATGGCATCAATGCAAAACCACAATGTTGTTTTACCACTGTCTGATCTGCATTTATGCAGGCAAGGAATGTCGGGTCCAATATACTGACGGATCATTATTTGTATCAAGCGTGTTGGTGCTCGTACTTTGATAAAGGTGAGCAAACATGTACCGGTCTACATTTAAATCATCTCAAAGAAATTCGCACGAAAGAAAAAACTTGCTTGTTTTTTTAACAGTGACTTTGAAACAATCGTGGTGACAAACATGATGTTTTAATTTTAAAAATGGCTTTGTACAATGCGTTACAGTGGTCACCTACCGCTCGGAACTGAATTTGAATGAAATTAATACTTTGGCGCGAAAATCCTTTGTGGAGCTTTCAGCTGGCTGACCTGTAAAGTAATTAAATGTTGCCCTTGTTGAGAGAGCGGAAAGATTTTCTTTTTTGCCACAACTTGTTATTAATTAAAAACTTTACACATATAAAAGAGAGTATAAGCATAGTCTTTAGCCTTTTAATGTTCCCACTGCTGGGACACAGGCCTCCTCTCTAGGAGAGACACTGGGCCGTAATCCACCACGCGAGCCCAGTGCGGGTTGGTAAATGTCACATGTCTTCGAATTTTTTGTTCTAGGACATGCCTCACGATGTTTTCCTTCGCCGTTTTGAGATTAGTGGTGATGAAATTAATTACACAAAGTAATGCGCGCCTGGCTGGGTTTGGAACCAGCGACCTACAATTCGTAAGTCGGGGCCGTTACCACTCGGCCACCACTGCTCACAAAAGAGAGTACAGAAGAATAATGTTTTTGTACAAAGTAATTAATCAGTAAAGGGACTAATGACATATTGTGACGATGGTAGCCTCTCTGGCTGCGGGTCACTTGCAGACAAGTTTGTCGATAGAGCTCTGGAAGTATTTGGCAAAAGAATAAAGAGTATTTCGTATTATGAATTCGGAAAATTTGGTTTGTTTATGTGACCAGTCATGTAGTAGCGCTCTTATAAGGCAGATGCCGTAAATAAGTACGAAGCGAAATCCGTATTTTATTCATAATAAGTAACGCCAGGTGCGAGGTTCCCTGGTGTTACAAAATGTACCTAGTTTATTCATCAGTAAAGTGAGTATTGGATTGTGTACTTCATTATTTACCTACACCATCATTTGAGCCGAAAGATGTCCACTAATGGACAAAGCCAAACCCAAGCGCCGCCATATTGATCCGTCCTGCGCTCTCGCTGTCATATACATATATACATACTTTACAATACATGTAGCACAAAATTGAGAGCTATTCTCATAAACATCATTTGAGTTTATACGAAGGCCTCTCCCCTAAGACTAAAGAAACCTCTTAAACTGTCATACCGCAAAAGTGAGTTCAATGAAAAAAAAACTCAGTTATTATGGCTGTAAATACTCCCGAGAGTCCGTTGGACAGAGGCTTTTGTACGCTTTATCTTATGTGTTTAACGTTCAGCTCATACTGAAACGTATCTAAACCTTTGTTTTCTGAGTGGGAAATCATCAAATGACTTCTCCCGCTCTGTACGAAGCGGGAGGGAGTGTCAGACTCTTACTGACTAAAACCCACCCGTGATCCTTCTAGTGCCCTTTACGTTCCAGGGCCGCGTCGACTCTTTCGAACAAATCCCGCAACCAACGTGACTAAACCTTTAATGCCAAATCAGTTAAGATAATTTTAATAAATAATGAAGTACTTTCAGTCCATCCAAAGGTTATTTGGTAGATATCGCTGTTAATTGCAGAATACGTTCGAAAGAGTCGCCGCGGCTCATGAACGCAAAGGGCATTAGGAGGAACACTGATGGGTTTTAGTAAGTATGAGCCCGGACACTCCTTTCCGCTTCGCCCAGACATTTAATGATTTTGTAAAACATTCCTAAAAATAAAGATATCTCTGTCAGCGTCATGACCATCGTTGCACTCTTGCACTGAGAATATATTTGAAACTGTTGTGTAATATTTTTGATGCACTCTAATGAATATTCTTCTCTAAAGTATGATTTTTAATTCGAGTCAGTAAAATGACATTTCCAATGTTGCAGGTTTTTAGTCTCAAATAAATAGTGATGTGGTAAAATCGAGTTTTTACAATTAAAACTTAGTCGAGATTACATTTTTTTTATTCAATAGCAAATAGCCTTTATATAAATAAAAATATGTAATTTACGGTAATTAAACAGAATACAACACGGTAGGTAATTACATATAACATAAAATACTGTTATATTCTTTGTTTTTGGTTGTTGGATCATCACTTGTCACGCTATGAACGACGTCTTGTTTTTCATTCTACTCCCGAATTCTAAATCCCGAAACCCAACCGTTCACCTCTAAAGAGAGATCCTCCAAAATGCGGTGCTGGTATTATATAACGCACCGTACCATTCAAGAAAAGTCGAGCGTATCCCCACTTCAAACTGGCGGAAGGCTGATATTATTCAGTGGTTGGATGAAAAACAAAATCAATATCAATCTACAATGATAAAGGCTCAATTAATATAAATAGTAAAATTACAAAAACTTGATTACGAATGCTATGCTTTGGAAGAGTTGGCCGCTGAATACGGTGTCACAATCCTGCGTCTACCCCTTTATCACAGTGAGCTCAACCCAATAGAGTTAGTTTGGGCTCAAGCAAAGAGTTATGTACGTCGTCAGGAACAACAAAACTTTTAAAATAAAGTTTCTCAAATTCTCCATGCCATAAAAGTCGAAGACAAAATTTATCAACTCGACCACATCATAGATGAATATGTGAATTCGTTCGTTATAAATGTAACTGATTCCGATTCTGAATATACTGATTCAGAATCGGAGTCGGAATCAATAGCAACCGTAATGAATAAAAACGTATAAAATTACTTGTATTTTCCCGACTTTCTAGTGTTAACTCCTCTGAATCTCTTTATACATTTTTTTCCCAGCTTTTGTAATAATGTTGTAGTGAACATTTTTAATATGTTGGTAAGGTCCATGTTTCTAAAATAGTATTATTTAATACGGTATGTATTAAATATTTACAATAAAAAAAACGCTTTGATACCTAATAAAATAAAGCATGACTAAATGTCTAAGTCTATTGATTGCTGAACATCACTATTGTAGCGGGTCACCCTTTTTTGTATCAGTGACAGTTGCACTTGTCATTTTACTGACTCGAATTAAAAATCGTACTATAGTCTACATTCATCTTTATTGTAGACTAGCAGCACCCCGTGGTTGTACCCACGTAGTTCCCGTTCCCGGAGGAATATGGGGATAAAATATAGCCTATGTTACTCAGGGTGAATGAAGCTTTCTAATGGTGAAAGAATTTTTGAAATCGGTCCAGTAGTTTTTGAATTTATTCGTTACATACAAAAATACAAATCTTTCTTCTTTATAATATTACTAGCTGCTGCCCGCGACTTCGTCCCCGTGGAATCCCCGATTTCAAAACATTCTTTATCGCTGCTCCGCTCCTATTGGCTTAAGCGTGATGATATATAGCCTAAAGCCTTCCTCGATAAATGGTCTATTCAACCCAAAAATAATTTTTCAATTCCTGAGATTAGCGCGTTCAAACAAACAAACAAACAAACAAACTCTTCCGCTTTATAATATTAGTATAGATTAGTATAGAAAACAGAATTTGCATCGGTCACTTCATCTGAAACACATTGTTATGTTTTAAAATTAAAGCGAACGTGACGAATCTTTACGTTACATAACGTTCCCACATATTACAAACTATAACTGGCAATACCATGTAGCAACTGTAAAGCTATAATACTGGCAATCCTCTTAATTTAGTTCGATCAACCCGACATCCAACAAAACCAGTATATGCTGGCCTCGTATTCTATTGTAAATCTGTACTACGCTCGTCCAATAAGTTCAGTTGAACTGTGACTATACTAGAAACTCATTAGTATTGAAAGCTATCCCGTTTGACATCGGAATACCCGAACTTATTAAATAGAACACAATAGTACCTGCTAATTAAATAAATATTCCTTTATAGAGTTCTGCATCAAGATGCAAGTCGAAAGTAGGTACCTACCTAGGTAAGACATCAAAGTGCTGACGAGGCTACTAATTAAGCTTGTTAGAGGGGCCTAGAATAATATAAAGTTGGTACCTAAGGGTTTTGGCTCTTTGTGCAAATGCCAAATTTGAGTTAATGAAGGGTGAAATGTATTAGACGAGTACCAGCATACTTCTATCTAAATATATATAACTCAAAAGTGACTGACTGACTGACATAGTGATCTATCAACGCACAGCCCAAACCACTGAACGGATCGGGCTGAAATTTGGCATGCAGGTAGATGTAATGGCGTAGGCATCCGCTAAGAAAGGATTTTGATTAATTCTACCCCCAAGGGGATAATATAGGGGACGAAAGTTTGTATGAAACTTTGTCGGGGGTAAAGTAACTATTCCACGCGGACGAAGTCGCGGGCAGAAGCTAGTTCGATTATAAGTATCAATTTAATTCGTCAAGTCTTAGACGATTTAAAATGTGTAGTAAATAGTGTCTTACTCTCGTAAGACTCGTAAAACTTTTATACAAGCTTTCATAGCTTGTATAAAAGTTTCACATAGGACGCAAATCTATATCGATACATTTAATAAAATCGTAGACTCACCGTTCCTGTACATTGAATATATTTACATATAAATAACTGACAAACGTTAGAAAAAACATACAACACAAAATTGAAATCTTTGTCTGTTTTTCTTTTAATCTGTATGTTTGTGGAAGCATCACGCAAGAACTACTGATTGGGTTCGAAATCTACATATATATACTCAGACATAAAGTGTTATCCGGAGTTTTAGTCTTTATTTTGCCTAAATCGACTCACAAAAATCAAAAGATATTGAATTTCTATACATCACGTAAAAAGTACAAAACCAATGTATATTTTTTTACGCACAAGAAATTATAATACTTAAGGCTTTATATAATATCACGCTACGACCAATACCAGCGGAGCATCAATGAAAAATGTTGCAAAATCGTTTTCTTTTTCTTCTCTCTTATGTGACGCGATCGAAGTTGCGCGTTAATACTACGGTAGAAATTTTCACAATTCACAAACTTCATAACCTAAATTCCTCAAAAGTTACGAGGAAAAAATATGGAAAAATTACCATTTTGTAATGGGCTGTAACCTGTAAGATATTTAAGGTCATATAATACCACATTGAAAAAATTATATGTGTTAAAGAAAGGAGTCAGTGTTATCATGACGGTTGATAGGACAGAATCGAGGATGAAAACGTTGTGAGCTGAACCTAAGTATGTAATCCAAGTATATATATATATAGCGAAGGAGGAGGCAGAACGCGTGCGAGAGAGGGAAACGCTCACGTTCCAGCCGCCGCAACAGAAGAAGACGCCTCGGGCGTCGGGTAACGTAGGGCGATTTCCGGCCGCCATAGGCACGGGTCTGCGGATGGCGAGCTATGGGTGGCTCGCCGTCCGATAGCGGCGGGCGAACAGAGTCGACGGCGCGTCGTGTTCCACGCCTCAAAGAGCCGACAGCAACGAAGAACGAACGGGGCCCCATAGGATCAGTTCCTGCTAGAGTTACGGAATTTGTTCGAAAGAGTCACGGCGGCCCTGGAACGCAAAGGGCACAAGAAGGATCACGGGTGGGTTTTAGTCACTAAGAGTGACATTCCCTTCCGCTCCGTCCAGAGCGGGAGAATTCATTTGATGATTACCCATCCAAAAAAAAAGTATATAATACGTATGATGAATTTGACATCTAGGTAATTATAATTCTCTACTGCATAGATACCCAAGTGAGAGATGTTAAAATCTCTATTAGAAAACTTTTGGCCTGAATAGTTCTAGCTAGACCACGCGGCGAACTAGCTAGTAACATGTAATTATGACGTACTTTCTATTAACTGATCGCCTTTAGCGGCGCCCGCGCAGTAATTAGCGATGTTGTAATCTGCGATCGAGCTGTTACATCTGATTTTCCCAAGAATAATTGCATGCGAGGGAAATCACTTGACAGTTGTATGTTTTACTTATCTACAAATCACATATTATTCGTTAAGGTCATCTACTGTACATAGACACAATATCTACGTAATTATAAGATCATGATTTAACGAATAAATAAATTTAATTAATAAGTAAGTTTAAAAAAGTAAATGTTTTTTGTAGTTTACTTTATTCATTTTTAATTACCAAACCACAGAAAACGCTAGCCAGAGTGCTCAACATATAACCAGATTTCTTTTCATGTGGTTGAAGTAAAAAAAAAACGTTCGTCTTAAAGTAGGATTTCAAGAAAATGGGAAATTATTATCTGTGTTCATAGCCAAAGCGGGGGAAATTCTTGCATTGCATTGATTACAGATTTCGTTTAACAGGATCACTGTTAGTTTCTTTCTTAATAGGTATATCTTACTTTAGGTCTTTGCTAAGCAAGCAAAGTGTTACTCTGAACAAAGTACCGTTTATACTTCTCTAGAATCCGTATCGTATTTCCCTCATGTCGTCAACAATCGAATGTAGGTCGTTGACCCTCCTGCTACAGTGACGCTGTATACATAATCCTAATCTGATCTCAAGAAGTCCGTGTTTGTTTGCACGGTCTCAATCCTCCCGCTAATCTATTTAAGATAGACGCCACTGGGTCACCACTACTCGTTTGGTATGAAACGACTTACCGACCAACCTAATTCCGTGGCACAAACGTATTCATAGTGCGTGTATTTTTAGTTTCCTCCATAAAAATGACGTCATCCGTTTGTCTTCGCGCTTCTGTGCCGTGTCGGGTAGTGATTCGTATTCGACAAGTTACACGAACTGGTTATTTTTTTAATGTGCTAGATATTATATATTAATGTCCAGTCGAATTGCGCTCTTTATGGGCAAAATCTGCAACTGTCCACCTGCATTGCATTGCAAAATCCATTCCATTAAAAGTCACCCCGGTATTAAGTAACTCGTAAGATGTGAAAATATCACTCGACATGTTTCCTCCTTATTCCCAAGAGCCACTGATCTTTCACTACGAGTCAAAGTGAACGGATCAGTATAGATAAACATCACAACACCTGCAAGTTTTATTAGACAATCTTATACACCACTCCTGCAAATATTTCTTTCTTTCTTCTAAATTAAAAGCAGTGCTTATCAAATAATGAAAACATTTCTTGAAAGTCAACCTGCAAAATAAACTTGTTCTGCAAAACAATAAAATTAAATGCCTGCTTTATTTAAAATTGTGCAAAGCTACAAATTGTATCTTGCGTCATCGGCAGTTTCTGCAACATTTCTTAAATTGTTTTTTTTTTCTTTTTCAATATAACTGGTAAGCTACTGCAGTGGTTTCCATGCTTTCCAGTGAACCGTGCCGAGCTCCACTAAAGGTTAGATTTAATTATCTCGACAATTCTTTCGAGATCTCGATATCATAAATGCAACAATAGTAGGAATGAGCTTGTTAGAGTTCCGTACCCGAAGAGTAACGAAACACTATTGCTAAACCACGTCAGTCCTTACATCCGCATGTCTGTCAGCGGATCATTATTACAGAATTTGTATTTCTATTCCCGTTATAATTAAAATACATTAAATTAAAATCTAAAAGGAAACATGTTTCTTGTTAGAGGAATCTAACAAGAAACCTGTCTTTGTGGTAAGATACGGAACTTTTCGTGTTTGACTCCGGCTCTCACTTGGCCGGTTCTTCTGTGGACTGTGCCAACTGACGTTTGTATAAATTTTTCCATAAAATAGAGAATGCAACTCCGCGCTCTCTCTGCCGTCTCTCGTGTTTTGTTCTTTTTCTCGTGGCCGCCTTGTTAGTGCGGGCTCACCACCAGCTCTACGAAATGGATGGCATATTACTAACATGAAATACTTTTCTTAGGCGTCGGCGACCACTGGACCGTGAAGGCTTGTTAGCTATATTTGAACACAAAGGTCTCGCTCGAGCTTACACACCTACTTACATACGTACGGCGTAAGCAATTTTAATCCATGTTCGCACTATTTATGTAGGTACTACTTGTGCCAAATCTATGCGTTTTATAGTGCTGTGACGCTAATCCACTTCTATTTACGCCCTTAAGGATTTTCAGCACATACTTTGTGATTTATTAACCAGATAGGCACCTGTACACTATTTATAGAGAGTGTCGTTCTTCGTACACGTTTGAACAACATTAAGGTTTCATTAGTAAACCCGTGTATTTAAAGATCACGTCATCTGAATGAAAGTAATTTATTCAGCGATCGTTATTCTTTTTAACGGGTAAACAAATGTTTTCTTACACTGGTAATCTGTTTTATCTTGTTCTCGTTAAAATTAATATGATCATAAGAAGAAAATTAATGTCTATAGCCGACAATATGTTCTGATGTGAGGTTACGATTATGTTAATAAGCGTATGAGTCAGCATTGTTTCAGTCAGCTCACGTATACACATAATATTTATTACATTTATCGCGCAAAGAGGAAGACTAGTAAATGCGAATAATAAAAGTGGAGTCGTCGTGTGTCATGTCCCGGTGTAACTCCGCTATAACAAAGTGCGGGGAGACGCGGAAGCGTTTTTTTTTTAAAGGCAGTGTAAGAATGCCCGGACTAACTTTTCCTGAGCACACAATCTGTGCTCGCAAACGGCGGTACTTAGGACTTACAAGTGATCTGGCTATTGTTACCTGCGTTTACGGGCCTCCTTGAATAAAAGTCGCAAGAGCTTTAACGAATTGGTGACTGTAAATGAAATCCGTTTGCGCATTAGGCATAATGCCCATTATGCAAACAACATTGGTAAACGTATAAGTATATAAAGCGCATCAATATAACGGTTTTCAATATATTCACGATTCGTGACACCGGATGATTTTGAGAGCTAATAAACCACATCGATCTCAAGTAATGCTAATTATGACCGGCGATGTCCGGACACATGTGTCCGGACATATATGTAAAAGTTATATGACACTATAAAGCACACACACTGATATAACCCGATGACATACTGAAAATATAATTTTGTCCCGCGTCATCACTCGTAATTAACCACTCGACACTATTTTCGGTAATGCGGAATTTTAGCTTCCATTTCGGGAAATTATCACGTTGTTTAATAATGTGGCGAATCATCAGTTACATGAATACATAGCGTGGTAATTGTGATTGTAGCTACATACGATGCCGGATTGGCTGGCGGCCATCGATTCCTATATGCTACTTGTACGTATCTTGCACTTATTATACATTTACGGTAACAGGATTGCATCGGTAATGCTGTTTGAGGTTATTGTTGCTGATGGAAACGTTTAGCATGTGGTGTGTGGTCTAAGATAATGGACATGAGCGCTTATGCAATTCACACATAATATAGTTACCAAATACAATGAAAAACATTTAATATTTGCACCCTACTCACATACACCCGTATATCAAGAGCATCGCCATTCTAGCCCCGATACTCGTAACAACAAACTAGGTTTAACTTCTCACATGAAACATGAACCATATAAAAAATAAACACGAACTATCCTTCAAGTTTATATGCATTCATTGGATATTAGAGTGACAAATATCTCGAGAAAGACCCGTGAAAATACGCAGAGACCATGCGACATACGGCTCAAAAGGCCCTGCGAAAAGCAAAACAAAACTTTCAATAATAAAACTATCGATTCTTATGGCTTCTACAGAACAAGGGCGCAACAGTAATATCCAGACTGTCAGCGCGAAGCTAAACCTAATTTACCTCAACCTGTTTCCGAGAGCTCAACACTCTGACAGTAGCCAGTACCAATCAGCGGGGCATTGGTGCAGACCACACATAATTGCAATTGGCAGCGGAATGACTTGCCTGGGGTAAATGCATTTGACAAAGGCCTAAAGCCTGTACTCAAATGATTTGACCATTCCGTTAATAGATAACGTCCGGAGGACAGGCATTCTCTGTACTGAACTCTGCAGTCAATCGGAGGAGTACTATAGTCCAACGATATTTTGCTGTTCTGTTTTCAACATCTTATTTAGGTTAGGTTAAAAAAATCCCTAGCCGGCGTTTGTTCAACCTGGGGGAGGTTGGGTTAAAAAACAAATGCCGGCTAGGGATTTTTTTTTAGCTATCTGGGTTTGTTGACTGTAATTAACGTAACCAAGTACTGGGCCCACAAAATCTACATAAGAAGTTAACCATCGACTCGAAAAGAAGAAGAAGAAGGGGGAATCGGCATGGGATTTTAACCCAATCTCCTCCTATGTTCCACTTAAAAATACAATACTAATATGTACGGGATCTAAGGGGATTTTTCGATCATGCATATTCTCATGCAAAAGCCCCCTGATCAGCAAACTTGCTTGCTAACCAATAATCAGGACATCATTCGATTCCAATCGATTCAGGAATCGCATCATTTCGCTACGATGTTACTGTCTGTACCCAGTTAATGATTTGCATACACAAATCAAATTTTACTCACGATCAATATGGCTTACGCGGTCACAGTGCCAAAGCACCACTTGAGACCAGATCGGCATGAATACGTAGGTTGCAAGTTTGCTGCATTAGTAATTGATAGAATGCCAATACATCGTCACATCACAGCCATATTTAGGAATATTAGGGATTATTTTGTGTTATGTTTTCTGACTGATGTCACAATAGAGACGCAATAATTACCTATTAATTTTGTACAAGAATTTCTTCAATAACATCGGGGCAAACAGGGAATTAAAGTTCTCACAGAGGTTTATATGTTTATTTAATACTTTCTGTACACAAGCATACAGAGGCGGGTAATATCTTAAACATTTTCTACCAGTCAACCTTATATAGGCGCAAACAAGTGGTAGGTACAGTTCTAGAAGAACAAAGGCGATATTTTTTCCGGCTACTTCCCGTTATGTCACATTCCCGATACGACAACATGTCAAAAGTTTTAAAAACAACTGAACGCTAGTGGCGTTTGGTCAAGATTTTGATCTTCATACATTCATTCCCGATTCGTCAACATTTGAAAATGCCTATATTCTTTCCCGTTTGGTCAACCTTTTGTTTGGAAAGTACAATCAGGAGCAAAAAGAAATGCCTCCGTTCATGTTCTATCTACTTACTAGCATCCACCCGCGCCTTCGCTCGCGTCAAAAATGTTTTGATTATCACTTTCAGTTTCCTCTAGATCAGTATTGAATTCGTGATACTAGCATATTGCTAACCCGGTGAGCTCTTTGTATTTTGTTAATAAATTAGCTTCTATGCGACTTCGTCTGTGTGAACTTTAGAGCTGGCTTCAGGAAGGCATAACATTATGAAAGTTAATCCCATGGTTTCGCAATTCAGTAATTTCGGGTATTTGAGGCTGGAGCGTCATTTCTTCTTTTTGGCTTATTCTTTCTGGCATATTCCTCGACTCCTAAGAGTAATAGATCGATGCTAAAAATGTATCCCAGCCCCAGGAAAAAAACAAGTAAAGTATCCTGGTAGTTTTTGAGTCTTTGCCGCTTACAATTCCAGCCCCGATATACTTCGACATTTTTCTAGTCTCCTGGTAGTTGATTTGTAAATGTTGAGCACTTGGATTTTTTGCACTTCCGCAGTCTGATTCAATCTCAGTAAGATTAGGACTATCGGTTTTCAAAGTTAAATAGATGAAAGCTGCTCATGGTCATGGCAATCAAACCTATTGCCATGGTACATACCTATGCATGTAACGTATATAATTTAGGATTTTTACATATGCTAAGAAAGCAACATACCAACCTCTGGGAAAGTCGGGTGATAAAAAGAGCGTCAAAAAGAACTTGATAACTTTTGTTTAGTTGACTGTACCGTACAAAGAACTAGTTTAAAAAAAGGGTGACAAAACGAGAATGGATGTATGAAGATCAAAATCTTGACCAAACGCCACTAGCGTTCAGTTGTTTTTAAAACTTTTGACATGTTGTCCAATCGGGAATGTGACATAACGGGAAGTAGCTTTTTTTTCCGATGGTCAACCCCATTGTGTACAGGGCTTGTCTTGGTTTTTATAAAAGTACTATTCTTTTGTTTAATACATTTAGCTATCAAAAATTCATTGTATTATTAAAACTTAGTTGTAATAAAATTCCAAGTAGGTAAGTAGGTTAAATCCAATTATTTTGTAAATTTCACTAAAGACAAAACGGCCAACATAGAGATAGATTTTGAACTCAATTAACTATTCCAATGTTCTCGTCAGTTTAGAAACTACTGAAAACATGGCATGCAATTGAAGTGTCTAAACTTCGGAAATGTTCGTTTCTGAGAAGTTTCCAGAAGTTCCGGTCCCTCATCAATAACAATAGGTACAATATATTTAAACTTGACACATCTAGCTGTTAAACTCTAAGTTCGAATTAATTCAGTTTAAAAAAGCATAAAAAATATTTCAGACAAAAAAGTTAATAAGAAATTTTGCAGATACATAACTAATGTTAGTCGTTAAAAGAAGAAAATAGACACTGCCTACCCTTGCACAGTAGGCTCATCGGGCTTGTAACACTCGGAGTTCAGTGAACCTACTGAGCAGAACAGTATCGGTTCTCCCGCCTATCATTCTGAGTACGCTATTTGGGCTCCCCCTTAACCGTCGCACCACAGACGCAACTTTTTTACGCATAATTGCGTAGAAATCATCTACGCGGGCGTCAGTAAACCTGCCGGATGCACTGCAATGTCGAGGGAGACGGAACAGTGCCCTGAACTCTCTATAATAGATTCTAATTTCTCGATATACTATGAAAAAATCGTTTCGTATGGAATAAATCCCATCCTTATATCAATCGTATCCACTCCTATATAACCGTGTCTTGTTTAGAAAAAAATGTTTGCAATTTCACTAGATATTTCACAATCTTACGGCGTTTGCAGCTTTCCGGTGACGTAATTATCTACGTATACTATATTATATAGAGAGAGAGAGATATATAAAGCTGAAGAGTTTGTTTGTTTGCTTGAACAAGCTAATCTCAGGAACTACCGGCCCGATTTGAATTGATTATTGATAGATTCTTTCAGTGTTAGGTAGCCCATTTATCGTGGCGTCACGTCGCTGGTAAATTGTAGCAACGTAGACGCAGACGTGAGTTTTCAACGCACTGTATCGTCTTCATTTTTTGTTTACGTGAAAAAAGAAAAAATACATGTCCAATATTTTTTGTAAATCTATCAGACAGACTAATTAGATTTCTACAGTAAAATACCCTATTGTATCGAGAGTTAGTTATGAACTAGTAAGAGACTACGCGTTAACACAATAAACTGTTTCTGGCAAGTGACTCCTTCAAACGATCGCTTGAAAACTAAATTATTATCACTAAACTAAACGTAATACTTCAACATCATTTTGTCACGTAAAACTTCAAACGATTGATACAAATAAAGACTATTTATAACATTTAATTTTACTCGTAAGTAATGCGAATAGGATGTTATAAAATATCAGACGAGAAAAATGTACATCGAAATGAAAAGTTAGCAAAAGTTATTGTAATTTAATTAGTATAGTAATTGTGAGGTAAACCGCGTACCTAGATTTCCGAGTTAAATCCTTGCATTATAAAAATGTAATTTGAAAGTACATAAATAAGTCTGTCAACGTTTTTTTATTTTGCAGCACTGCGCAGCAGCTTAAATATCTCGTTAAGTATGAAACAATCAGAACTTCTCCGCAATAATATCATTGTAAAGCTCCACAATGGCAACTTTTGTTAGAAGACTGTATAAAAATATTTACAAATTAGGATTTCATGTTTCAATAGAACATAAATATAATGAGTACGCTCTTGAACTAAATTATTTTGTTAATCAATATTATTCTAGAAAAGCTGTAATATTAAAAAAATATATGTATAAATGTACAAACGGAGTAAAAAGTGGGGAAGGGAAAGATCTCATAGGCATCGAAAAATTCGTCCACATGGCTGTCAACGGGAAAAATACGCAGAAGACTGGCTGCGTTGCCACGTTGAATGGCAATGCTAATTCGTTGACCAAAGTAAAGGCCAGCCCTCTGGTCACATGAAGAGTCGACTAACTTGGGCTGCTTTCCCATGGCCCTAGTGTGTCAACCCCAAAGGGCTCAAATACATATCTCCCAATAAGGCTGTTGTATCTGCGCCGTTTGAGATTATCTACACCTGCCGCAGCCGCCCCAACACAACCCGCCGTGCTAAGAAGATGCGCCGTGCCGTGTAAGGGTGTCGACACACGTTGCATCACACACCTAAGACCTACCCACCTTCCAAGGCATTATGGTCATTCCATCTGGCCTATTTCCATCGTCTCATGCCAAGCCATTTGGTTCTAATACAGCTGGCACCCCGGCAATGACAAGAGCCCGCCGGATGATGACATTAATGCTGGTGTGCCGTGCTATCCGACCCGCGCTTCTACTGCAGGACAGGCCATGGTGTCCGAGGCAGTCAACTGCTTCACCACATTGGCAGCGATGAAGATCCGCTAGGAGCACCCAGAGGCAGACATGTAGTGATCCGGAAGGGGGTGTCACTCAGCATAGTACCTATGTTGGGTGCCGGTAGTGCCTGTAGCCAAAGGCCCGACTACCATTCACTCACAGCCAGCAGGCGGGCACGCTAAGCGGTGTTGGTTGACGTATTTAAGAGGTTTTTCCGTACCAGCATGTAAAGCGGCTCATCCCACTGTCTCTGGGAAGATGGGTTCTCGGTTTCCAGGATTCCTTGATAAGTACTACTCTTTAATACTCCGATTCCACGACCTCATTAAGGCACGTACCAGATAATATTACGTATTATTATTTGTTTACTCGAACGCACGTACATACGAATGCTTTGAATTTTCTAGTGGGGCTTAAAGATTCTCATGTTTGTGCCGATTGCCGCGCGCGATCACGTACCTGGAAAGATAGGAAAAATGTTTTCCAGCGGAGAGAATCGTAAAATGCTTTTATTGAGGACGGAAAATATGCATTTGTCGAGCTTTTCGATGACTTATTTTTCAAATAACACGAGTCTACCTCTTTACTACTTTGATGTATTTTGTTTGCCCAATTAAAAAAAATGTTGGATTAGATAAGAATAACGGACGGGTATAAGCTCTCCGACCTTTGGCCGTATTACGAAGTGCCAATGCTATCATGATTCGTGTGAGGGAAAGAGATAGTGCTATTCGTCTTGTGTAACTCCGTCTCTCTCTGACACAGAAATCATGATGGATTTAAGACGTCATAATAGGTCGCCAGGTTACTAATGTTATACAGAGGTTATGTTTAAAATATATAAATTGTAATATAATAAATATTGAATGTGCTGTGTATGAAAGACCTGTGGAGGTTACTATACATTTTACTACACATTAATAGGGATGGCACCTCTGACGACGGGACGATAGTATCCAAGTTTACTTACTTCTTACTCATACAGCCAAGACTACATTTGGCGGAATGTAGTTACAACTAAATTCCACGGCATTAATTAATATACAATATACGACGACGCGGTTGGCGCAGTGGTTGAGCGTTCGGCTGCTGCGCTTCAGTGGCGGGTTCGATCCCCGCACGGAACAAATATTTGTATGGCCTACAGATAATTGTTCCGGGTCTGGGTGTCTTGTGTATGTGAGATTACATGTTCGTGAACGCACCCACGATACAGGAGTAAATCCTAGAGTGGGGCAACGTTTTAAATAAGTATAAAGTATATGATATATATATATCAAACGCTGTGAGATCAGGTATTAAGCCTATATTTAACCTATACTTTTTGTAAATAAAAGTTCTGAATTGCTGACAGTGAGATAGATAATTCATCTTTCAATATAGAATAAGTTACTAATCCGCGCCCGCGCATACGCTCGCTCTTCTTGATGATATTTTTTTTCTCATAAACGGTACCCTTCTGGGTCCTACGTGTGATGGGATCATGTATGTTTTTTTTATATATATGTACCTTATGATGTCTGTCTTTTTAACACAGTAATTATCTCGATGTCCAGTTGTCACGATCGCTAATTTCCCTCCTTATTTTCAGAATTGTTTTTTTTTTTTACAATTTAGAGTACCAAGGTGCTTAATGTAGTTTATAATTTAAAAAATGGACAGGATTTTTCCCTGCTATTGTAGTATATAACGATATTACTTGCCAAATTTCATATTTCTAGGTCAACGGTTACTAATCTGTAAATTTACTGTTTAGATTCTCTGTGGCGAAATACACGTTTTTTGCGGGCTTAACTTTTTTTTTTATGTTAACTTGGAAGCTTATTTTTTCACAGCTTCAACGAACTGTAGACTTGATTATATGGTTTTAATTTCAACTCGTTGTTTCCCGGCGTTTTTGAAATAAAGATTCTTTTCAGACAGACGGTCGGACAGCAAAGTGACCCATTAAGGGTTCCGTTTTTATCCTTTTGAGGTACGGAACCCTAAGAACGAACAATTCTGTCTCTCAATAATATGGAACTTAATCAAAATGTAAAGGAATATCTACTCTAAACAGCTATGCGAGACTGACAAATTTTACATCTTGCAATGCAATTTCATAGCTTTACATAACTGTATTTGCTTCGATATTACAAGTAATTTGTTTATTATTACAAACTTCTTCAATACGTACACTGCAATATTACGGCCAGTGCACTAAATATTTCATATTCTGCAATGAAGGAAATATAATTAAACTCGATTCTAGAGAAAGTTTTCAAATGTTTAAAGATAAATGCGAAATATCTTGTACGAGTAACATATAACATGAGGTTACCTACCAAAAAACAGCCGAACGAATCTTTAAACGATTTTACTCAGGGATAGTAAAACTACAAGTATAAACAACTCGAGGGATTCCATACGTTGGCAATAAACCCGGCTAATGTGCGTTAGTGACGATAGGGGGCGCTTTAAAGCCCATATATCAAGGTGACCTAAACTGGAACTGTCTGGGTCATGAAGGCAAGCTACAGATCTAACGAAAATAGACATACAAAAATTAGGTCTGACGTTCTATCTAAATGTCATCATCACTTCTTCAGAAAGACGTCTACTGCTACAAATCTCGCCTAAGCCTTGCCTCATAGACCATGCTTGTGCTTCTCACTGCTCGCATCCATACCCAATAAATAAATAAATATCTTGGGACAACTCACACACGGCTATCTGATCCCAAGCTAAGCGGAGCTTGTGTTATGGTCACCAGACAACTGATATAAATACTTATATAATTTATAAATACATACATATTATAGATAAATCATACCCAGACACAGAACAAACAATCATGCTCATCACACAAAGTTTGTCCTGGGTGGGAATCGAACCCACGACCTCCGGCTAGGCAGTCAGGGCCGCTAACCACTAGACCAATATCACCATCATCCTTTCAGCTAAAACACGTTCTATGCTAGACCTCTTACAAGCTCTTTGTTCGGAATAAAATCATACAAAATAAACCAGGCTAGGTAGACTGATAGATAAATAGAAACATTAATTGAATAGGCATAACGCATTTTCAATAACGTACATAACGGGTTAACTATAAAACTCAGTGTGACAGTTGGAAATTATCTCAAAGCAATCACATACGCGAGATTTCGTCTTAATACATAAATATTTATGTGCACTTTTAACGCTTAAAACACTAATAGATTTACCATCGTCTTTAGGAGAGGATAAACACTTATAAGCACCGGTAAGCACTTATATCGGTTCTAACTGTCCAAGGTACCGCTTTCATTCTAAAATCGTATTACTACTCAACTATTACAACTTGCTAAAAAGCAAAAGATACCGAACCAATCCAACCGACTTCTACACAAAAAAAAAACAAAAAGTACAAAATAACTTTAATTTTGGACTCGGTGTTTGTGGTCGCTTTTTCGTTTTTTGGACACCCGACTTTTATTTTTCACTTCTTAGTGGTACCCCCCCCCCCCCCCCCACCTAAACGTACCAATCACTTTGTAAAACTAAAACTACTACCAATAACATTAAAAAAAATATATTCCAATTTGAGAATGTATTTTTTAAAAATGTTTGTCAAATCAGTTGAAAAATAGACGGCAAAATTGTATTTATGTAATGAGTTCTGACACACATAGAAACCGATTATTTATCGAGTTTAACTGCTTCACAAACAAAGAGATTAAAATGCAACTCAGACGCACTCAAAAAGAAGAGCAACAA
Organism: Hecatera dysodea; assembly: GCA_905332915.2. NCBI lineage: Eukaryota > Metazoa > Arthropoda > Insecta > Lepidoptera > Noctuidae > Hecatera > Hecatera dysodea. The sequence continues at coordinate 3,103,932 of HG995286.1, forward strand.
AGTATAATAATCTTAATGCTTATGAAAATATATCTTTTCTTAGGAGAGCGTGACCCCGAAACAGTTTTTTGCACTATGTGACCGTGTTACTGCAGATATTCAGCACACCATGAGTATAATGCTGTTTAAACGCATTTCCACGTGCTTCTGAACTAGTCTTGTCTTAGTTTGTTTGGTAGATTTCCGTTAGATTATGTGCCACGTTTTCCATCGAGCCGATTATTTCTGGCTTTTTCTTACCGCATTCTTCCTCCGTTCCCTAAAGACGTAAGACATGATTCTCGTATATCAATATTATAGATATATGACGTGGAAGGCAAAAACGACGAACTCACTTTCGTCGATTTTTTTTAGGGCTCACCTGCATGTTAAGAAACTATTCTGCTAATAAATGTCATTTTTTTAGACTCATCAGATTAAGCCGTTTGGTGTTGTCTACCAATAAAATAACATTTTTATGAAGTACATTTTCATAAATGTCTTACTTAATTCTTCGTAAATGATTTGGAAACTGCATAACAGCTATATGTTGTTTTACGTCAAATCCTGGCATTACTTATTAATGCATAGACTAGTAAGAATGAAAGCTAGTTTTGCCCGTGAACACACTTCAGTTACAAGCTACACAAAGCTAAGCTAGCAAGGCTTATAAACGGATTAATTAGACGGCTGGGCGTGAAATATCGAGACTAACTGCCTTGTTTCATTGTTGCTTATTTAATATAAACAATATTGTCATCATCATCTGCCTAGCCTTTTCCCAACTACATATATTGGGGTCGGCTCCCAGTCAAGCCGGATTCAGCTGAATACCAGTATTTTACGTGAAGCGGCTGCCTGCCAGACCTCCACAACCCATTAACTGGGGAACACTACCGTGTTCCCCAGTTAAGAAGTACCCTTCTTGGCAAGACTGGTGTCAGATTTTCTGGCTTCTGACAATCCGTAACGACTGCCGAAGATCTCCAAATGACAGCCGGGACCAACTGCTTAACGTGCTTTCCGAGGCACGGAGAAGTCTCGTTATGTTAAGTTGGTCACCCATCCACAGACCAACCTCGGCAAGCGTTTCGCTTTCTTTCTTTTTTTTCTTTCTTTATCGCACAGGACAATCTCTTACCTTTGGGTAGACTTCGTTCAGTCTATATAGAGATACATTTAGGACTGTTGGTGTTACTGTCCGTAAATTCGATCACACTCAACTTTCAATGGGGATTGAAGTTCGAAGTAATTTGAAGGGACACCTGCTCTAATGTTAAGTTTCCGTAAACTGTGTGAATGAGCCTTATATCCCTGGTACTAATATCCCTTTCATTGTATCTTCAATGTTTCCTTTGTCTTTTCCGAAATCGCGAAAGATAATCAGTTGTTCAGTAAATTTTGTCAAGTTGTGCGTAAGTATGGGGCAGACAACTTTTATTTGCGATTTCAATGTTGTTCCCATAGTGAAAGTTGTTCATAATGATGAGTACAATGATCCCTTAAGAGGTATTACGTTTGTTCTGTTGCACGTTTTGTTTGAAATCATTACGACCCGCTGTGACTACGGCGTAGGAGATTGGACACAATACGGCCAACAACAGTAGCATGACGTCTCTTGGACGTGCATCGTTGCGTGAACAATTAGGGTGTATCTGGGATAAATGTCCAAGTTTTTTTGTTTTTTTTTATTTTACGCATATTTGCTACAAATACAAATTATGATGATATTCATTATTTTCGAATGTCCAGCAACTTGTGGCCTTTATTTATCCACCCTTTGTTCCTTCTTTAATAATTAAACTGAATATTTTTATTTCACTAAGTGACGGGATATTACCCAGACGGAGTAGTACAACATCTCAAATAACGTCAGAGAGAAACTTCGATAATTCAAGCTTCTTAATATGAGCGACCAGCCAACGTTCATTTTCGATATACCAAAAGTTGAGAGAAGAGATGTTTTCTAGAAAAATTTATGGTTATTAATTAAATAACTCAACTTATATGTATAATCTAACTGACGGACTAAATATAATCATATATTATTATTCAGGAAACATCCGTATTGTACTGAGCCGTCTGTTCTGGTGGGCATATATCCCTGGCATACCCTATTATTAGAATTGAGGCCGTTTTCATCTTGGCCTGAGCCCATCCGCAGCAGACCTTGGACGCCACTTACATTGATCGCAGCAGTGGCACCCAATACTATTTATAGATTATTTGACCCAAGAAGAAAACCACGTCAAACAAAAAAGAGTCTCAACTCGAATCCAAATACCCTTATGTGAACGCCGTGGGTTTTGCATCACTAACAAAAATTAAATGAAACAGGGAATGTCTATTTGTCTACTGTTGTTAAATCCTCCCTCTTTGATAGTACCAAATATACATGCAACTTAATACGGAACAATTAATATTGTGTATACGACTAACTTTAAGATGTTGAACTTGCATAATAGGGATGTTTCCTGAGTAAAAATTATATGATTATGTTTAGTCCGTCAGTTAGATTATAGAAAAATATTGGACACGTATTTTTTTTCTTTATCAAATCTATAAAAACTGACGAAGATAAAAAGCATCAAAGATCAGGAGTGGGAGCGTGTGACGTCACGGCTCGCTAAAAATTGTAGCGAGCAGTGACGTCACACGAGTTTTCAACGCACTGTATCGTCTTCATTTTTTGTTTATGTGAAAAAAGAAAAAATACGTGTCCAATATTTTTTGGAAATCTATCAGACGGACTAATTAGTTTTTTTTAGTCAACTACCCTATTGTTAGAGCCTCTGTTGCCCGGACAATGAAAAGGTCTCATTGTTTCGTATTTATATCTTACTAGCATCGCCCCGCGGTTTCACCCGCGTAATTATCGTTCCCGTGGGAATATGGGGATTTAATATCGCCTATGTTCACCGGAGATAGTGTAGCTTCCCAACAGTGAAAACATTTTCAAATCGGTCAAGTAGATTCGGAGCCTATTCAATGCAAACAAACAATCAAATCTTTCCTCTTTATAATATTAGTGTAGATTAATATTTCTCTTCTCTTTTAGTTTATTTTTATTAAGGTGACTTTGTCTACTGAACTAATATTAGCAAAATCGCTGGAACAGTGTGTAAGTTAGATTAGAAATTAAAATAAAAACACAAAAAAGAAACAATATATATTTCAAGTTAACACATAAATATAGTTTGATTTTGTCTAAACCCTTGATTGTCCTATAGAGCAGGACCAGCATGTGTAATCATCCTTATCCTGAATGTATGTAATCTTCTAATTTGTAATATGGTTGTTTACAAAATGTGCTTACACACGTTTTAAATTACCTTTCATTTAGTTCTAATATGTCACAAGGTCTTTTGTTAATTGAGGTACCTAACATAGACCAAACGTGTGGTTTCTACGTCTGTTAACTGTTTTATCTTACCTTAAGCTGTAAGATAAAACGGCTGAGCTTAGAAGAGGTGTTTGTTATATTAAGGCTCCCAATATAATTTCTCGTCTTAAGTGGCTCTTTATAGTAGTATACTAAACCGTTTGATTAATAAACACCACTTTTTCTCCATTTAATACGATGTCATGTTCGCTACTTCTAACCTTTGGTAAAGTAAATCTAATACATTTGTCCGGTTTTTCTTTTTATTTCATATCAAACTGTTTGCCGTCAACCAATTTTGGACCTGATAAATCATCAAAAAAACCATCGGTCTATTTTAAATGTAAATGATGTGAAATACGAATTTTTAGTAGATTTTGAATTGATTGGAGCTAATCATTTATGTGAACTAAAAAAAGGAATGGACCCAATATTGGGCCCTGAGATACGGCCATTGTCATTTCCGACGCTAGCCAGCAGCCCACTCGCATTAAATACACATCTGTTGGGGGCTCCATCGCCACAAGCCTTGCAATTTAATATCCTCCTGAAAACTTCACTTTTTAACACGCCAGGCGTGTTTTTTAATACCATTTTTGTTTTCCCGAAGTAAGTAAATAACGCTTGCATTGTCAATAAGTTATCTGATTTCGAGTCGAGCTCATCCTGATTACTCTAGAAGCCCTAGCTCTATAACCTACATCACAGTTAAAAAGTATGGCTGAGCTAAATATTTTTATTTGTGGCGCTATTGCATGAACTATTGAGTAACTTCTTCGGGAAGGACCCTAGACTTGTCCTAAAGATTTTAGTGATCAGCAGTGAGTACGGAAATTAAGTTTTTTAGGTAGTGAATACAAAAACAATACGAAACTACAAAAATAATACGAAACTAAATTGGTGTAAGCGTCTTATTCCGAGATTTGGTGTGCTCTAGAGTTATCTAGACCTAAACTAGAATCACTTAAATAAATAAATAAAATAAATTGGTACACAGTCTGTGAGGGATCCCTTCTTTTCGCATAATGTTTTTTGTCCTAATATACTTCGGCATAACGATTTTGGCACAATTTGTTTTGGCATAATAATACTTTGGCATAATTTTTTTAGGCATACATTTTATGTAGTAGTATCATGTTAAAGACTAATTTGTTTTGGCATAAATTTGATTCGCATAACGTTAGTAGGCCTAATGACTATTAGCATAACGTTAGTAGGCCTAAAGACTTTTAGCATAACAATCAAATAATATTGTTGGTTAAAAAATTAATATGCTGTGCAACAAAAGTTAGTCACAGAACCGAATTGCTGCAAAACCGACTTCACGTAGTCTTGTTTGTCCTACCCCTAGAGTGTTATTTAAAATCGCGTAGGCGCGTAGGGGCGAGGCGGCCCGCGGGCTGAGGAGCAGGCGGCTGTGAGCGAAAGCCGTCTGCGACGATTAGCATGCGTGGGGCCGCCGGAGGGCCGCAGCGCCGGAGCCGTCACAGAAACCCTGCTTGCTTGCTTGCATGCTGCATGCTTGCTTGCATGCTGTATGCTTGCAATGCTTGCTTCCTACAGCGAAAAAATACTCACAAAATTGTTCAATACGTTATAATATATTAATATTTTATATATTACCTGATTCAGGAGATATGGCTTTTCTCCAATCGTCGAAATAAATTGGTATATCTATGCTTAACTTTTATGCTTTAGGATATTATGCTTAAAAAAGTTATGCTTTAGAACTATATGCTTAAAAAAGTTATGCTTTAGAACTTTATGCTTAATAAGTTTATGCTTTAAAATATTATGCCTAATCATTATTATGGTTACAGACATAATGCTTAAAAAAATTATGCATGAGCTGTTATGCGTAATTACATTATGCGAAAAAATAATTATGCCAAACAACATTATGCTAAGTTATATTAGGTCTTAAAATTTTATGCTAATGGATAGGGAACCAGTCTGTGAGGCGAGACTAATGAAAAAATATTTAAGTGTGCTTTCAAATCTTTCATGACGTGTGAAAGTGATGAATAAACAACACCTGATGTTTTAAATACCTGACTTCGAAGCATCTTTATGGAATGCTTTAAATATTACCTAGACATGCCGCTAATTCCAGGGTTTCATCCATACAAAGAAATAATGAAATACCGCAGTTGAGTTCTATCTCGACAATTAGTGGGCATTATTTAACGCAGCTATTTTAAGCTGTTTCATGGCGGGTCAGTATAGGCCGATCGAACTATATCAATATGACTGTCCTTAACATGAATGTGTAATACTTTGATTACACGTAAAGCCTTGTTCAGAGAGCACGCGCGGCGAGTTTTTAGTCAACTACCCTATTGTATAGCAGGCAGACAGAGCAATACATGCTTTGGTAAGGGCAATAAAGATAGCTTGCTCGCGAGTCCGCTCCATCAAGTCGCACTAGGCGCCCACTACAGTCACATTAGAAAGGAAGCGGAGGTTTCATATGGTTGTGGAATTTGTTCGAAAGAATCACCGCGACCTGGAACGCGGCGTGCACTAAGAGGATCACGGGTGGGTTTTAGTTAGTAAGAGTCTGACACTCCCTTCCGTTCCGCCCAGAGCGGGAGAAGTCATTTGATGATTTCCCATGAGGTTAAAAAAAAAAGTTACATATGGTTGATACTTAGAACCCGCGCAAGCTCTTCACCCTGACTGAAGCTTAACAGCGGGTATACCGGCAAGATAGTAGGGTAGGCCGTGTGCTACTTAATGCACCTGCAATGTCCCACCATTGTATCGGTATTAAGCTAGTTAAGTGTATTAGGGCGGGTCATATGTCGCATTTAAGTATCAACTAAGTGGAATCGACCTCTGCAGTTTTCAAATACATTTAGGTATACATTATTTCATATTTCTAGCTTGCTGTGGTTTTCATTTTGATGATGGCCATCTACCAGTCAGTCTATTGCTGAATAAAATACATGCTTATAAATTCAAATTGGTCAACCACCTTGTCTGTAGATGAAAACAAGAGAATGAAAAAGATGCCCAGAGAGATATTTTTTAAAGTACAAAGTAGTGTATTTTTCTTGTTCCTAGCTATTTCAGGTAACTGCAGAATATGGCTATTTATAAAAGAAAATCTTTTCAGCCTGAAAAACTTTGAATAGCAAAAGCTCTCCAGAGCAGTGCTCTGAAGTGTTAAACTCAGCTCGGGTTGAAATTTTAACTGAAACATTTTACTTTTTAACTTGAATCCAAGTATTTATCTTCTTGCAGAACCAAAAGTACAACATCTTACGTATCTTTTAAGTTATCTAGTTTTATCCGCTACTGTAATTTCTTCGAAAGAGATGTTACGCCCTGTTTTTTTTTTTTCTATTCAAGGTGTTTCGTACTTTATAGCTTTTTAACCGACTTCTAAAAAAGGAGGAGGTTCTCAATTCGGATGTTTGTATTTTTTTTTATGTTTGTTCGCGCATAACTCCGTCGCTTGTCAACCGATTTGAAAAATTCTTTTTTTGTTGGAAAGGGATAAATTCCCAAATGGTCCCATGAAATTTTATCGAAATCGACCAAGCGGTTTTCGAAAAATCTATAAATAATATCTACATTGTTTACATTGACGACCTCTTAGTTTACTCTGCAAAGGAGCAGTACGTTTTTTTTTACACCAATGTTATTGGTTCGTTTAGGTAGGGGGAGGGGAGGGGTTTTAGGTACCACTAAAAAGTGAAAAATAAAAAACTTTTTACAAAAAAATACAACCGACTTTTACACAAAAAATCAAAAAAGTGCAAAATAACTTTAGTTTCGGAAGTCGGTGTTCAAAAAACGAAAAAGCAACTACAAACACCAAGTTCCGAAATTAAAGTTATTTTGCACTTTTTTGATTTTTTGTGTAAAAGTCGGTTGTATTTTTTTGTAAAAAGTTTTTTATTTTTCACTTTTTAGTGGTACCTAAAACCCCTCCCCTCCCCCTACCTAAACGAACCAATAACATTGGTGTAAAAAAAAACGTACTGCTCCTTTGCAGAGTAAACTAAGAGGTCGTCAATGTAAACAATGTAGATATTATTTATAGATTTTTCGAAAACCGCTTGGTCGATTTCGATAAAATTTCATGGGACCATTTGGGAATTTATCCCTTTCCAACAAAAAAAGAATTTTTCAAATCGGTTGACAAGCGACGGAGTTATGCGCGAACAAACATAAAAAAAAATACAAACATCCGAATTGAGAACCTCCTCCTTTTTTAGAAGTCGGTTAAAAAGCTATAAAGTACGAAACACCTTGAATAGAAAAAAAAAAAACAGGGCGTAACATCTCTTTCGAAGAAATTACAGTAGCGGATAAAACTAGATAACTTAAAAGATACGTAAGATGTTGTACTTTTGGTTCTGCAAGAAGATAAATACTTGGATTCAAGTTAAAAAGTAAAATGTTTCAGTTAAAATTTCAACCCGAGCTGAGTTTAACACTTCAGAGCACTGCTCTGGAGAGCTTTTGCTATTCAAAGTTTTTCAGGCTGAAAAGATTTTCTTTTATAAATAGCCATATTCTGCAGTTACCTGAAATAGCTAGGAACAAGAAAAATACACTACTTTGTACTTTAAAAAATATCTCTCTGGGCATCTTTTTCATTCTCTTGTTTTCATCTACAGACAAGGTGGTTGACCAATTTGAATTTATAAGCATGTATTTTATTCAGCAATAGACTGACTGGTAGATGGCCATCATCAAAATGAAAACCACAGCAAGCTAGAAATATGAAATAATGTATACCTAAATGTATTTGAAAACTGCAGAGGTCGATTCCACTTAGTTGATACTTAAATGCGACATATGACCCGCCCTAATACACTTAACTAGCTTAATACCGATACAATGGTGGGACATTGCAGGTGCATTAAGTAGCACACGGCCTACCCTACTATCTTGCCGGTATACCCGCTGTTAAGCTTCAGTCAGGGTGAAGAGCTTGCGCGGGTTCTAAGTATCAACCATATGTAACTTTTTTTTTTAACCTCATGGGAAATCATCAAATGACTTCTCCCGCTCTGGGCGGAACGGAAGGGAGTGTCAGACTCTTACTAACTAAAACCCACCCGTGATCCTCTTAGTGCACGCCGCGTTCCAGGTCGCGGTGATTCTTTCGAACAAATTCCACAACCATATGAAACCTCCGCTTCCTTTCTAATGTGACTGTAGTGGGCGCCTAGTGCGACTTGATGGAGCGGACTCGCGAGCAAGCTATCTTTATTGCCCTTACCAAAGCATGTATTGCTCTGTCTGCCTGCTATACAATAGGGTAGTTGACTAAAAACTCGCCGCGCGTGCTCTCTGAACAAGGCTTTACGTGTAATCAAAGTATTACACATTCATGTTAAGGACAGTCATATTGATATAGTTCGATCGGCCTATACTGACCCGCCATGAAACAGCTTAAAATAGCTGCGTTAAATAATGCCCACTAATTGTCGAGATAGAACTCAACTGCGGTATTTCATTATTTCTTTGTATGGATGAAACCCTGGAATTAGCGGCATGTCTAGGTAATATTTAAAGCATTCCATAAAGATGCTTCGAAGTCAGGTATTTAAAACATCAGGTGTTGTTTATTCATCACTTTACTACAGCGAAAAAATACTCACAAAATTGTTCAATACGTTATAATATATTAATATTTTATATATTACCTGATTCAGGAGATATGGCTTTTCTCCAATCGTCGAAATAAATTGGTATATCTATGCTTAACTTTTATGCTTTAGGATATTATGCTTAAAAAAGTTATGCTTTAGAACTATATGCTTAAAAAAGTTATGCTTTAGAACTTTATGCTTAATAAGTTTATGCTTTAAAATATTATGCCTAATCATTATTATGGTTACAGACATAATGCTTAAAAAAATTATGCATGAGCTGTTATGCGTAATTACATTATGCGAAAAAATAATTATGCCAAACAACATTATGCTAAGTTATATTAGGTCTTAAAATTTTATGCTAATGGATAGGGAACCAGTCTGTGAGGCGAGACTAATGAAAAAATATTTAAGTGTGCTTTCAAATCTTTCATGACGTGTGAAAGTGATGAATAAACAACACCTGATGTTTTAAATACCTGACTTCGAAGCATCTTTATGGAATGCTTTAAATATTACCTAGACATGCCGCTAATTCCAGGGTTTCATCCATACAAAGAAATAATGAAATACCGCAGTTGAGTTCTATCTCGACAATTAGTGGGCATTATTTAACGCAGCTATTTTAAGCTGTTTCATGGCGGGTCAGTATAGGCCGATCGAACTATATCAATATGACTGTCCTTAACATGAATGTGTAATACTTTGATTACACGTAAAGCCTTGTTCAGAGAGCACGCGCGGCGAGTTTTTAGTCAACTACCCTATTGTATAGCAGGCAGACAGAGCAATACATGCTTTGGTAAGGGCAATAAAGATAGCTTGCTCGCGAGTCCGCTCCATCAAGTCGCACTAGGCGCCCACTACAGTCACATTAGAAAGGAAGCGGAGGTTTCATATGGTTGTGGAATTTGTTCGAAAGAATCACCGCGACCTGGAACGCGGCGTGCACTAAGAGGATCACGGGTGGGTTTTAGTTAGTAAGAGTCTGACACTCCCTTCCGTTCCGCCCAGAGCGGGAGAAGTCATTTGATGATTTCCCATGAGGTTAAAAAAAAAAGTTACATATGGTTGATACTTAGAACCCGCGCAAGCTCTTCACCCTGACTGAAGCTTAACAGCGGGTATACCGGCAAGATAGTAGGGTAGGCCGTGTGCTACTTAATGCACCTGCAATGTCCCACCATTGTATCGGTATTAAGCTAGTTAAGTGTATTAGGGCGGGTCATATGTCGCATTTAAGTATCAACTAAGTGGAATCGACCTCTGCAGTTTTCAAATACATTTAGGTATACATTATTTCATATTTCTAGCTTGCTGTGGTTTTCATTTTGATGATGGCCATCTACCAGTCAGTCTATTGCTGAATAAAATACATGCTTATAAATTCAAATTGGTCAACCACCTTGTCTGTAGATGAAAACAAGAGAATGAAAAAGATGCCCAGAGAGATATTTTTTAAAGTACAAAGTAGTGTATTTTTCTTGTTCCTAGCTATTTCAGGTAACTGCAGAATATGGCTATTTATAAAAGAAAATCTTTTCAGCCTGAAAAACTTTGAATAGCAAAAGCTCTCCAGAGCAGTGCTCTGAAGTGTTAAACTCAGCTCGGGTTGAAATTTTAACTGAAACATTTTACTTTTTAACTTGAATCCAAGTATTTATCTTCTTGCAGAACCAAAAGTACAACATCTTACGTATCTTTTAAGTTATCTAGTTTTATCCGCTACTGTAATTTCTTCGAAAGAGATGTTACGCCCTGTTTTTTTTTTTTCTATTCAAGGTGTTTCGTACTTTATAGCTTTTTAACCGACTTCTAAAAAAGGAGGAGGTTCTCAATTCGGATGTTTGTATTTTTTTTTATGTTTGTTCGCGCATAACTCCGTCGCTTGTCAACCGATTTGAAAAATTCTTTTTTTGTTGGAAAGGGATAAATTCCCAAATGGTCCCATGAAATTTTATCGAAATCGACCAAGCGGTTTTCGAAAAATCTATAAATAATATCTACATTGTTTACATTGACGACCTCTTAGTTTACTCTGCAAAGGAGCAGTACGTTTTTTTTTACACCAATGTTATTGGTTCGTTTAGGTAGGGGGAGGGGAGGGGTTTTAGGTACCACTAAAAAGTGAAAAATAAAAAACTTTTTACAAAAAAATACAACCGACTTTTACACAAAAAATCAAAAAAGTGCAAAATAACTTTAGTTTCGGAAGTCGGTGTTCAAAAAACGAAAAAGCAACTACAAACACCAAGTTCCGAAATTAAAGTTATTTTGCACTTTTTTGATTTTTTGTGTAAAAGTCGGTTGTATTTTTTTGTAAAAAGTTTGTTTGTTTTAAATAGTTATTGACTTGGTTGACAGCTTTAAATTTTCTAGAAAGCTGAAAGTAGGTTGCATCAAGTTGGTTCAGTTTACAATGATTTAATATTAATAAGTTTTACAAAAGTCCTGAATAAAACAGGTTTACTGCACCTATCGCAAACAAGTGTACCTATTATGGAATCGTCAGATTTGTCAAACATGACAATATGTAAGGAAACTGCGATGTTTTCTACAATTTATTTATTTATTTATGTTAATACGGTTTGTGGACCAGTTACATTAACATACACAGTAAACATAACATATTCATAAAAAAGACAACAAAAAGATAGAACAAAAATATTATAAACAAAACGCAAGTTATAAATTTATGTGCTCTCACAAAAGTGAAGCACATAAATTTATGTCTATTTAATACAATGTCATTTGATGCCCCATTTAGTTTGAAAAAAAATAAATGGTGTTTAGTTTTTTTTATGACGGTAGGGTAAGTTCTTCGCCACTAACTTAACTAGTGTTTTTAAATATCTTGTGATGTGTTTTGTCCGCCACCTTTAATATTGATCAACCTGTGTTTCTAATTTTCAGAATAGAACTTAGTTCGCTTTACATGATATCAATTATTCCGAGATTAACATAGGGTATCTAAAATTAAAATACACTTACGATATAAATTAACATACATTTATGATATTCAATTTAGTAGCCTTATTTAATTTTACAAAACTATTAGTACCTTTTTCTGAGATTAAAACTAAAGAAATTGGTCCACATATTATCTATAGCCAAAACAATGTACATGTGAAGATATGAGAAAAACTCATGGGTGTGATCTATCATAAGGTAATAAGAGCCATTTCTCAAGTGATGCTTTTTGTTTTTTAATATCCAACGCAGATAGTACCAACATGACGAGTAGGCTGCAGTTTGTAATAGAATTATTGCGTACCGTGTAGATAATCGTGAAATAGAATAAAATGCATTAAGATTAAAGGTTTCACATGATAAATGATATTTAGTTTATAAGTTGGTTAAACATAACACTTACACGTCAAATATTTCTGGTCATTTGAGCTAAATGAAGCCGGTGTTTCCTAGCCTAACTCTGAGAAGAAACACCGAAACAAACTCAGAGGTCAGTCTCTTTTAAAGTCCATTCAATCCGTATTGGTCAAGTCATAATTATGAGAACCATGTAAGTTAATGTCTGAGGTGGCCTTGTGAGGTAAGTGCCACACAGATTTGAGTGGACCTGTCCAAACAGTGCAAGCATTTGCCAGTTATCGTGTAGCTCAAACTTAGAACTTAAAAAGGAGCTCAACGATTTGACGAACAATACCAAAGTATGGACATTTGGGTAGGCCGCATAAATGACTCAAACTGCCAGACTTACTGAAATAAAACCCTAGTATGGCGATCTACATAGTCCTCGCATTCACAATATGTTATATGAAAACCATGCAGATCTGTGTCTGAAATGGTCTTTTCAGTAAAGAACCACACTTTAAGTGCGCCTGGGCCATACATGGTATCATATATTTGGCTTAATTTATCATCTTTATGCTATACGCAGGTTACCGTTTTTACATTGATAGGTCAAAATACACAATTATCTTACTCTTCTAAAAATTTTGTTTGTCGATCTAGCCAACTCAAATATTGAGCCATAATTTAGTTTATTTCAGAATTATTGAAAGAAATTGGCACCCATTAAAATGTCAATTATTGTGTCGCTGAAATTGACACTCACGCGTATTATTTGAAAAAGAAAAATATAAAGGTTTTTTAATGCACATTTCAACTAGTTAACTACTGGGCCCAGAAGTCCCCCTTCTCCTTTAAGTGCGCCTGGGCCATACATGTTATCATATATTTGGCTTAATTTATCATCTTTATGCTATACGCAGGTTACCGTTTTTATATTGATAGGTCAAAATACATAATTCTTACTCTTCTAAAAATTTTGTTTGCCGATAAATATTAGCCAACTAAAATATTGAGCCTCAATTTACTTTATTTCAGGATTATTGAAAGAAATTGGCACCCATTAAGATGTCAATTATTGTGTCGCTGAAATTGACACTCACGCGTATTATTTACATTGAACTTGGATCCCATTTTCACATTTATGTTTTTGATGGGATGTCATTACTTTTTGTAAAGAACTATTTTTATTCATCTTTTAACAAGTACCACCGTTTTCCGCGCGCCCCACCTACCCCCCCCCCCTCACTGTGTGCCTCATTCGAAATATAAGCAGCAAGATTGTATAGGAATATAATTCTCTCGCATACACAAATGTTACAATCGTTCCCAATGATCTCATTGTCAGACCGCTGAGCCGGCGCTGCCTGGAGCATTTTGTGTTATTAAAATAAATAAATAGAATAAATTCTTGATCTTAGTGTAAATAACAAAAGTTTTTGTGAGTATGCCTAAAACTTCCTAACTAATATACTATATAAACTGTTACTCTATATATATTTTTTTTTTTCATGTGTAACTATTTTATTTTAATTGCGCAAACGGTAAATTCTTCTCAACTTGTTTTTCGACAAAGGCCTCCTCTAAAGATCGCCATTCAACTCTGTCCCTTGCCGTTCGAGTCCATGTTGGACCCGCTATTTTGTGTTACTATTGGCTCTCTAAGTTTTATCAATAATTTATAATTTGCAAGTACCTCCTGCAAGAAGAAAGCAGAAATTTTTGCTCTTATAATCTTGAGTGGCGCTAAGTGTTACCTGACAAAATCTGTTTTCCAGTTGTTTCCTTTGTATATATACATACTTACATATCTTGTTATAAACTATCTTGAGTAATTGTAAACTCTCGATAAATTATTAACTGGCAAATACTTTTTTACGCAACAGAATTTGATAGTCAACTTTGAAGTCATTCAGAGAAATAGTGAACTGACATAAACTGACGGTACGTCGGCGGCCTATCAGTGTATGGTTCTACAATTTATCGGATTTTCTGGCCTAGTCAAGTAGCGGAACTTGGGGCTCGGATAGATTAAGTTCGAATAGTATGATGGGAGCTAGAGTGAGCGAACTTATCTCCCGTCATGCCATTCATTTTTTTTTTAAATCCTGCTGACAAAAGTAAGAGCGCCGTGCAGCGAGCCTCCGTGTCTTCGTGGGTAAGAATGTTGAAATTGTAATACTTAACGTTACGTTACTTGCTATTCTACAATTTCTCAGAATAACAATGGTATTAATAAACAATTTAACATTTCACAAACATGAATTGAGTTGCAAAAAGAAATTTTAATCCTACAGTGGCAACAAAGAAATTTAAATTCTATAACTGTGGGTTTTCGCTTAAAACTATTGCCGCCGATTGGGGCCAGCACGGCTAGCCGGTGGTAGATAGTTACACAAAGTGTTGAGAAAAACTATATCCACTATATCGTTACTTTTTTTTCCTTGGCATGAGGCGAAAGAGAACACAGGAATTTGGATTAAGTTAATATAGAATTTTTTAGACGATTTGATTTTTTATTTTGGTAAAATGTAATGAATGGAGAGTTGCACCTGAACTCGTTTTAAAATGCAATTTTTCTGCTTAGCTATAATTTGCTAGAGTGTCAATTTCGATACGTAATTCAATCCAATAAATGAATTTGAAATGTTAGTGCCAATTAGTGTTGTCCCGGAAAATCGGATTTAAACTCAGTAATTGGCACTGGCTTTCAGTGTCCATTAAAATCAGTGATAGAGCTAATGCGGCTGTCGATACACGTCCATCGTTGTCACGCATCTGAAGGTCGGCATTCATGCAAGTTTGTTATTGAAATCTATTCAAACTGTGACTGTGTGAAACTCATATAAACTAATGTGTTCATTTGAGTTCTACGGTCAACTGAAACAAAAGGGTAACATTTTTATTTAACTTACGAGATCAGCACTATATCTTAATCACGTTTAAGATCTGTCAATTGAATTATCGTTGTAGAATATTTGACAATGACAGCTTCAGCAGCTGTCAATTTTCTTTAGTATATATAGGATCTTACACAGCCGTGTTGTACATTTTCGAGAAACTTCAGGCTCGGTCGGGTTACCCGAAATGTGTTTCTGCATCTTTGCTATTTTTCCGTAATAGCTTTGGATAGCGTGATAGATTGCAGCTCACTTCACGTTCATTCCACCTAAGTTTACGAGGTGAGCTGTTGACAGTATTGACCGGCTGGCTTAGAAACGCTTCAAAGAAGTTCTGGAATCTCAAATCAAGGCTAAAAATCAGTCTGAATATAGATGGGGAGGATTAACGCAGGCAGAGTAATTTGTGGTTCATTAAAAACACAAAAACTTCATTTCAAATATGTACATTCATAGTACACTTAAGTAAACAAACAAATAAATAAATAAACATTATCTTCTAGTAATCAAAATTAATGAGTGGCAAATTATATTTGACAAACAATAGTTTTGTGGCTTTATCACCTTCCAGAAAATTAAGCCAGCTGTACTAAATAATTGTTCACTTGGCACTGAAGTTGGCGACCAAGCACGGTTCAATTAGAACTTCGTACCTACGTTACGCGAAACTCTTCTAAGCAATTCCTTTGGTGTATCATTTGACAAATGACATACATGTTCGTTGATTCGTAAATAAACCTCCGTTACAACTCCGCAAAATGTATACGGAAGCGGAGGCAAAGCACCGTTACAACCCTGGTTGTGTATAGTAACGGAATTTCGAATCTGGAGCGGGGTGTAAATAGTTACACCCCGCTCCAGATTCGGAATTAATGTGACAGCACTACTATCCGTTAAAAATTCATTCATTATGTTCTATTCTTCCAAGAAACGTGAATGAGAAGTTATTGTTTTTAACCGACTTCCAAAAAAGGAGGAGATTCTCAAGTCGACTGTTTTTTTTTTTGTTGTTTCCTCATAACTTTTTCCTGGGTGTACCGATATTGATGATTCTTATTCTATTCGAAAGCTGGTGCTTGTCATGTGGCCTCATTTTTTGTGTGAGATCCGACGATTAGTATATGAGTTATCCCTAATAATGCGTGGCTTCGACTACATTGATGATGTTTTCATTCTACTTTATCGATGAAAAGTGAAAAAAAAAGAAATTGTTTTTTTTTGCTTCATTTTACCTATTAAAATATATTTCAATAAAACTTGTTATTTTTATCAACTTTTCGAAATATAAACCAAAACCTTCGAAAGAATCCTGTTTCTTTCCATAGGATTCCTTCTGTTCATTTTTTTTTTTGCTTCATTTTACATATTAAAATATATTTCAATAAAACTTGTTATTTTTTCAACTTTTCGAAATATAAACCGAAACTTTCGAAAAAATCCTGTTTTTTTCCAAAGGATTCCATCTGTTACCTTTTCTATGTAACACGCGAAAAAAACGAAAAAAAAGAACCAATTTGATTTTTTTGTGAAAAGAAACAACTGTTATTTTGGGAATTTTCAACTCTAGTCAGAAATCGGTTACTTTGTTTTGTGTAGATACGTTTTTTTTTTATGACGGCAGTGCTAATATCAGTACATTTTGAAAACTGAACTGTCGACTTGTGTAACGAATCTCTCTGCATTCGTAATTATGTTTGCTATCCGATTCGACATTGGGGCTAACGCAGTATTAGCCTAGTTATCGTGTATCACTGCCTAGTCCAACCACGATGCTTAATGGATTATGTGCTGATGGGCAATGCAAGCCTAATATCGGCCCGTCATTTTAAGTAAGACACATTTGGTTCCATCAGTACTCAGTCAATGATCCTAGGATCGTGTTATCCAACAATATCCCAAAAAAGACGGATAAGCGATTTTTTAAGAAGTTTTTGAAACTGAGACTGTTTTAATTATTTTTCCATAATATTCTTAAACTCGATAAACGACAAACAAGACAACAATATAAACGTACAGCTTAAACGTTGAGTCTACAACATGACAGTTTGCCGATGGAAAAGCATATCGGAACATTTTATATTGAAGAAAAAATCAATATTTACAAACATATAAACTAACATGGAATTTTAATTGTAATTGTGCTAATAAAAGTTTTCATTTCGATGAACTGACTCGCAGAGCTATTGTTTTTTACCTGCTACATGTCAGTATTCGTAGGTACGCAAACAATTGTATCCGTTTTCCTCTTCGACGCAATTAACAACCATGCAGAGAGTTGACGTCAACGGTAAAAGACGTCATGGATCTGTAGTGAGGATGGGGGTCCCACGGGGCTCGATTTTAGGTCCCGTTTTGTTTCTGATTTATATTAACGACTTGATTTATTACATAATGTTGTTTGCAGACGACACGTCGCTTTTATTCTAACTTAAACGTCAGCAGAATAATACAGACGCTGTAAATAGTGCCCTGACGACTGTCGTTAACTGGTTCAATATAATTCATAATGAACCAGTTAACTCTTATATAAAACTCTTATATAAATCTTCTACTTAATGAGAAAAAAACGAAATGCATAAAGTTCACGTTAAATCATGTTAGACAGGTGAACACTAGTGTGCCAATAAAGGGGGAAGAGTTAAAACCCGAAGATAGCAGACTGTTCTTATAACATGTATAACTTTGGATGCGAAGCTACAGTGGTGGGCCAATACAGAGCAGTACTAAAAAGGAGGAGTCAATTCGACTGTATTTTATTTTTGTGTGTATAACTTTGTACTGGGTGTCCCGATTTGGATGATTCCTTTTTGTATTCGAAAGCTGGTGCTTGTCGTGTGGTTGATTGAGATCTGACGACTAGTATTTGAGTTATCATATGTATATACATTGATGATTTTCTCATTCCTTCTTGTCGATGTAAAATGAAAACATAAAATTGTATATGATAGTTTGGAAGTGCATTTAGTATTTCAAAGTGGCCCCCTACTAGTTTGGTGAAAATCTGATAAAGAACAGAGATGATAGGAAACGGAACTTATAAATGATAGCAAATCTTTCGGGATTGCTGAAAAATCGCATTTTTGTTTATTGTTAACACCAATGTGAGGCTACTTCCCGTTATGTCACATTCCCGATTGGACAACATGTCAAAAGTTTTAAAACAACTGAACGCTAGTGGCGTTTGGTCAAGATTTTGATCTTCATACATCCATTCTCGTTTTGTCACCCTTTTTTAAACTAGTTCTTTGTACGGTACAGTCAACTACAAAAGTTACCAAGTCCTTTTTGACGCTCTTTTTATCACCTTTCCCAGAGGTATATTGTTTTCTTAGCATATGTAAAAATCCAATCACAAACTACCAGGATACCAGAATCATGAAGGTATATTTCCAGGGCTAGAAGTACGAGTGCTAAAAACTCAAAAACTAACAGGATACTTTACTTGTTTTTTTTTTCTTGGGGCTGGGATAAATTTTTAACATCAAACTATGACCTTTAGGAGTCGAGGAAAAAGCAAAATAGCCAGAAAGAATAAGCCAAAAAGAAGAAATGACGCTCCAGCCTCAAATACCCGAAATTACTGAATTGCGAAACCACGGGATTAACTTTCATAATGTTATGCCTTCCTGAAGCCAGTTCCAAAGTTCACGCAGACGAAGTCGCAGATAGAAGCTAATTTATTAACAAAATACAAAGAGCTCACTGGGATAATAATATGCTAGTATCACGAATTCAATACTGATCCAGAGGAAACTGAAAGTGATCATCAAAACACTTTTGACGCGAGCGAAGCCGCGGGTGGAAGCTAGTAAATAGATAGAAAATGATCGGAGGCATTTCTTTTTGCTCCTGATTGTACTTTCCAAACAAAAGGTTGACCAAACGGGAAAGAATATAGGCATTTTCAAATGTTGACGAATCGGGAATGAACGTATGAAAATCAAAATCTTGACCAAACGCCACTTGTGTTCAGTTGTTTTTAAAACTTTTGACATGTTGTCCAATCGGGAATGTGATATAACGGGAAGTAGCCAATGTGATTGGTAAGTTTAGGTGAAGGGTGTGCCACTAAAAAGTGCAAAATAAAAAACTACAAAGAAGAAACAACCAACTTCTAAACAAAAATAGTTTAAGATGACTTTATGACCAAAAACACCGAGTTCCGCAATTGAAGTTATTTTATACTTTTTTGTTTAGAAGTCGGTTATTTTTTTTTTTTAGGAGCATGTTGTTTTTTGATCTTTTTTGATCCACGTTGTTGTTTCGGAGAATCTAGACAAATGAAATTCTGTTAGCGGTGACATAGCGATTGACAAACGCTGTTGTAAGGACACATTATCAATCCCTTATTTAGCATTTCTACATACAATAGCATTTTCGCTGATAGAACGGCAGTTTGTCTAGAGCCTTTTTTTTTTTTTCTGGATGGGAAATCATCAAATGACCCCTCCCGCCCTGGGTGGAGCGGTAGGGAGTGTCAGACTTTTACTGACTAAAACCCACCCGTGATCCTTCTTGTGCCCTATGCGTTCCAGGGCCGCGGTAACTCTTTCGAACAAATTCCGCAACCCTAGCAGGCACCGACCCTATGGGGCCCCGTCCTCGGTGCTGACGGCTCCTTGTGACGCGCGTGGAACACAACGCGTCGTCGACTCAACCTGGTATCGGACGGCGAGCCACCCACGCTCACCGTCCCCAGGCATCAGCCACTGCGCGATAGCACAGCGGCCGACTTGTCTCTGGAGGAGGCCGAAATGGGACCATTACTGGCACTCCATCTCAGCACCCTCCCGAGTGTTGGGAGTCGCAGCATCCGCAGCAGAAGCGGCAGTGGCGGCGACAGAAGCCGCGGCGGCGGCAGAGGCGGCGGTGGCGGCGGACCTCTTGCCCCTGGTCGGGGCGGATGGCGCGCAGGCCCTTCCCCCAGCCCAGTGCTCGGCCGGCTTGCCAACAGCCGCACATGCACTGCAGTGCGGCGTGGCCTCGCAAGAGCCGGCCTTATGACCGGGCTGACCACAGCGGAAACAGAGTCCGCTGCGGTCGACCTCCGAGGGGCACATAGCTCCCGTGTGGTTGCCCACATGGCAGCGGTAGCACCTCAGAGGTCTGGGTTCCAGCAGTTTTACCCGCGCAGACACCCATCCCACCAAGAGCCTTCGGCCCTCCGACACAGTTCTGGCCGCCGTCACGGGGCAGCTCACCACAAGGGTTTGCATGCCCGTGTTGTCAGGCCGGAGGGTGCCCGCCTTGACGAGCTCGGCAGAGCACCCCCCAGTCCTGGCGACGGCGGCCACAACTTCCTCCTCCGTCACGGAGTCATCCAGGCCCACTATGCGCATGTCAATGCGCCTAGTCGGCCTGGACACCCGGACCTCGTCCGCGGGTAAGACCGCCCTCAGCCTTTCGGCCAGGGCGTCCGCGAACGGGCCACTCTCCGCTCCGGCGAGCTCGGGCTTCCGGGCACCGGTCAAGGTCCTCCTGACCCCGATGCCCCCGCTGATGCCCAGCTCTTGGAGGCTCAACGCCTCCTTCGCCCGCTTTAATACGGCGAGATAAGTCACGCCCCTCTGTTCCGCTTCCGGCTGCAGTGTGAGCACTACAGCCGCGGATTTCGGGGCGCGAAGTCTCGCCGCAATGGCGTTGGCCTTCCGCCGCTGCCTCTTTGCCTTATTCTTGGCCGCCTTCTTCGCCTGCCGTTTCTGGCCAGCAACCTGCCACTCGGCCCCGGCCGCAGGAGGGTCCGAGGGTGGGGGTGGGGGCGGCTGCGGCACCACTGGCGCCGCAGCCTTAGCCGCTCCTCCAGCCTTCCTCCTACCCCTCTTCGCCGGGGCCGCCTTGGTCGTGGTCGTCGTCACCGGCGTCGCAGTCGCCGGCGTCACAGGCGCTGGCGCTGGCGCTGGCGCGGCTCCGCCCTTGGCCTTCGCCCGGCCAGACGTTCCCGGGCTAGCAGCTACGGCGGCCGCGTACGAAGCCGCCTTTTGCTGTCCCGGGGGACCCCGCGTCGCCGCCAACGGGGGACGCCGGACCATGTCCTCCAACGCGGAGACCTGCCTCCGGAAGGGAGCCAGCTCCTGCCGCACCAGGTCCCGTACCTGGCTCAGCACTTGGCCCCCCTCCGGCGCCGGTTTGTCTAGAGCCTGTGATCTGTTTAATGTTTGGAAGTGTTTACTATACTCGGTATTATTGAAATTGCAATACTGAATTTGATTCCCTCCTTCCCCCTGAAATGATATTGTAGTCCATTTGTGACGCTCGTAGCACATGCATATAGAGCATGTTGCCCTTGTTTTGATAATTTTAAATGTAAACCAAGATTTAATTTTATGTAAGCGAAGGCTACTAAATGTACTTCCGAGAGGGAGACCAACAATCCCAAGGCGGCGTTGGGTTTCTGGTAAACAAGTCCCTATCTGACAACGTTGTGGAAATGTCAAGTGTGTCGAACAGGGTAGCGTACCTTATTGTGAAGCTCACCGAGAGGTATAGCCTCAAGGTAGTGCAAGTGTACGCACCGACCTCGACACACTCGGACGACGAAGTGGAGGATATGTTCGATGACATATCGAGAGCCCTCCACTTCACTACAAAGACACAGTACACCGTTGTCATGGGGGACTTTAACGCCAAAGTGGGAGTACAGAATTGCTGCGAATCGGTAGTAGGACACCATGGATTTGGAAGCAGAAATCATAGGGGGCAAATGCTCGTCAACTTCCTCGAACGGGAGGGGTTGTTCTTGATGAACTCCTTCTTCAAGAAACAACCCCAAAGGAAGTGGACGTGGCAAAGCCCCGACACTATGACCAAAAATGAGATCGACTTCATCATGACGGACAAGAGGCATATATTCAGAGACGTCTCCGTGATCAACAGGTTCAATACCGGTAGCGATCACCGACTTGTCCGAGGCTCTCTGAATATTAACTTCAAGGCCGAACGTGTCCTTCTGATGAAGTCCAGACTCCGACCAACTCTGCTCCAGACCATGGCTGGATCTGAAACGTTCCAGGCAAACCTGGAAAACCGATTCGCTGCCGTGGAAACCACAACAGACGTAAACCAGAACCTCGAAAATGTGACTCGGATCCTCAGGGAAGAAGGTACAAGATTCTGTGATATGCAGCGTAAGGGCAAGAAGTCTAAGCTTTCAGAAGGGACTTTAGGGCTAATGAAGGAACGACGTGAAAACCCACCCGTCACTTCGTCGGCAAAGCGGTTTCTAAACCGAGAGATCAACAAGCACGTACGACGCGACCTCCGGCGCTTCAATGCTCTTTCGGTTGAAAGAGCAATCGAGCAGAACCGGGGGTCA
This sequence comes from Hecatera dysodea, assembly GCA_905332915.2. Classification (NCBI taxonomy): domain Eukaryota; kingdom Metazoa; phylum Arthropoda; class Insecta; order Lepidoptera; family Noctuidae; genus Hecatera; species Hecatera dysodea. The sequence goes on from HG995286.1 coordinate 3,126,429, forward strand.
AAGGTGTTCGTACAATCTCTTGGAAGAAGCCACCTGACGAAGTTGACCACAGCAAGTGGAGAAGTCGTCTCTTCGAAGCCAGCAGTCCTTTCGGAAGTGGAGGACTTCTATAGCCGGTTATACGCATCGCATGCATCTCGTCCTGATCCCGAAAATGAGGGTCCTAGAGCCACATTGACACGCCATTTCACCGAAGACCTGCCAGAAGTCAGTACTGGCGAAATCGAGACCGCTCTTGGGCAGCTTAAAAATGGAAAAGCCCCTGGAGAAGACGGCGTTACCACAGAGCTGCTGAAAGCTGGGGGTAACCCCGTACTGAGGGAGCTCCAGAAGCTGTTCAACGCTGTCCTTTTTGAAGGGAGAACTCCAGAGGCGTGGAGTAGAAGTGTGGTCGTCTTGTTCTTCAAAAAAGGAGACAAGACCCTGTTGAAGAACTATCGACCCATATCCCTTCTAAGCCACGTCTATAAGCTGTTCTCAAGAGTGATCACGAACCGTCTTGCGCGAAGACTCGACGAATTCCAACCACCGGAGCAGGCTGGATTTCGGAGCGGATACGGCACCATAGACCACATCCACACAGTGCGGCAGATTATACAGAAGACCGAAGAGTATAATCAGCCCCTGTGTCTAGCATTTGTGGACTATGAAAAGGCCTTTGACTCGGTTGAAATCTGGTCTGTTCTGGAGTCCCTGCAGCGCTGCCAAGTAGACTGGCGATACATCCAAGTGATGAGATGTCTCTACGAGGCCGCCACCATGTCCGTTCAAGTACAGAATCAGCAAACAAGTCCCATACCGTTGCATCGAGGAGTGAGACAAGGGGATGTTATTTCCCCGAAATTGTTCACTAATGCAATGGAGGATATGTTCAAGACGCTGAACTGGAAAGAACGTGGCATTAACATCAATGGCGAGTACATCTCTCACTTGCGATTTGCAGACGACATCGTCATTATGGCAGAAACGCTGCAGGACCTACAACAGATGCTGAATGACCTGGCTGACTCTTCTGTACGCATCGGCCTACGGATGAACTTGGATAAAACCAAGGTCATGTTCAACGAACATGTTCTACCGGAACCGATTGCGATTCACGGTGCCGTTCTCGAAGTTGTTCAAAAATATGTGTACCTCGGGCAGTCATTGCAGTTAGGTAGAAACAATTTTGAGGGCGAGGTGAACAGAAGAATTCAAATGGGTTGGGCAGCATTTGGGAAGCTACGTCGAGTCTTTACATCGTCGATCCCACAGTGCCTAAAGACGAAAGTCTTCAATCAGTGCGTCCTACCCGTCATGGCATACGGAGCCGAAACGTGGACACTGACGGCTCGTATGGTCCATAAGCTCAAAGTCGCTCAGCGGGCTATGGAAAGGGCTATGCTCGGTGTGTCTCTGAGGGATCGCATCAGAAATGAGGTGATCCGTCAGAGAAGCAAGGTAATTGATATAGCCCACCGGATTAGTAAGCTGAAGTGGCAGTGGGCTGGCCATATTAGTCGTAGAACCGACAACCGTTGGGGTAAACGAGTTCTAGAGTGGAGACCGCGTCTCGGCAAACGTAGTGTAGGACGTCCTCAGGCACGGTGGAGTGACGATTTGCGCAAGACGGCTGGCAGAAACTGGATGCGAGAAGCCGAAAATAGATCTAAGTGGCGTGCAATTGGAGAGGCCTATGTCCAGCAGTGGACTGCAACAGGCTGCTGATGATGATGATGATGAAGCGAAGGCAAGATATGGTATACAGATCTGCCAGTCCATTCTGTCAACATGTTACCGAGTAAACGTGTTAGGAGTGAGTAGGAAATGAAGTGACACTCCGTGTTGTTTGTATGGACTGACAGCCCATGTCATGTTCACTTCACGTAAGCTTGCACGGTGAGAGGTTTACCGAATCTATAAAGCTTTAATAAATAAATAGTATTTTCAACTAGGACGCGAATAGTTCTCCAAATTATTCAAATAAGCTACTTGATACGATTTGAATATCATATAATTCGATGCACACAACTCAATTCCTATGTCAGTCTGTCAGTCCCACATTTGATATTTATGAAATACACCAGACCGTTTACCAAACTGAAAATAAAGTTTTATCAATTATTCAGAGGGCATCTGTCCGATGCGCACTCGGATTATATATTTTTACAACTTCAAGATGATACGTGACACAACTCTTGGTGTAGGAAGAAGTTTTGCTCCGGCAGTTAGTTTCTAACATGTCTTTGAAACCATCATAAAACTTCGAATTATCGGAAACACAGAGCGGAACAACTAACTTTCGGGAAATTAATTTCTTTGACTTTAACGTACCTTTTTTCTAGAAACCCTCGATGGTAAGTCCGCATTCAACGGATAAGCAAAACAGTTTAAAATCTAAAAGATCGCTTCCGGAAGGAAAATAGGAAATTACATTGAAAGATTGCTTGCTTTTCATAGGTAACCGATTCCCCGTACTTCCGCCTAAAAGATATACAAAATATCACAAATTGCTATCGCTTTTGATAACAGACAGGAGGATATTGCATTGAACAGATATATCGAGTCGATGCAATACGGATACCGTACCTACGGTGCTCTTGCTCTGTCGATATATTTCAAGGCGCTCGCATTTCCAACAGGAACAGAATGCTTGACGGATGAGATAGATCCGGAAATAGTTCCTGCCATGATAAGCCCTTTCAGTACATGTTATTTTTAGTAGACCTGAACGGTTAACTGCAACAGACTTATAAGCATATGAGCCGGATGCAATTTTCCAGTCTTTGAAGTGTGGTTTCTTGAAGCGCGGTACATGATAAAGAAAATGTCAATTTTGCTTTATTGTGTACCGTACCGCCTTGATTGTTCAGGGCCCGGATGCCGACATACTAACGTACATTTATAGTTTCATGATCAAAATTAATCATACTTTTTAGTTTATAAAATGACTGTGAATGCGCTTTGACGCAAACTGTAAGTAAAATATGCAATTGTTATTAAATAAATTCACTTGGAATGTCTATCCGAATAGGGTCGAAAACAGTCCTTAGGATCCTTTATTTTTCATACCAAACCCATAATAAAAAAAAATAACAATCAATGCTCGTACCTCTATCGCTAAGCAATAATTCATCTGCCTAGGCTTTTCCCAACTACATTGGGGTCGGCTCCCAGTCAAGCCGGATTCAGCTGAATACCAGTATTTTACGTGAAGCAATAATTATTTAATTAATAAAACGCGCGTGTCTGCTAAATCGGACGCGCGGCAAAGTTCGCACGTCATACTTACGTACTCCGGTCAGCACGGCTCGTAGTAAAATATATTGTAATGCGTTACGCAACGATGCTTTGCACGCACGAAAATATCAAGCAGCGTAGGTTCACGGGATAAGAGTTGTTTGGTTACTTCTTTTCTTATAACCATTTTCTGAAATGAGAACGTGTTAAACCTTAGGTTATTTCCAAAGTTTGACAGGTCCACAAGTGTGTCAATTTATTTAACTTCAAATATTCTTAAACTGAGAGTTAGATCTTGACTGAAGCGCCTTCCAAGTATTACGTAAGCAAATTTTTTGTCTTTTTTGACCGCCCCTCCCCCTCGTAACGCTTACGATAACATTTAAGTATTTTTGAATCTGTTCTGGTTTCCTTATTGGTTCATGCACAGCAGTTAACAAGTCTAGGAGTCTAAAGAGAAATTCAATTATAGTGTTTCTCTATTAGGCGGATGGTAGGCCAGTGGATAAGAACGCGCCGGTTGTCATAATATGTGTTCAAATAAAAAATCTATTAATTTTTGCGGAAAATCGGAAAAAGAAAATATTGCTGACGTAATCACCATCCGGATCCCCCATCCCACACGTCATATAAATATAATCAAATCGTAGACTCGCTGTGTCTGTACTGTACATTGAGTATGTGTGCAGAAAAAAAACAGAAACGTTAGAAAAACGACAAAACACATAAATGCATTTTTTGAAATTTGTCTGTATGTTTTTTGGGAGCATCACGCAAGAACCACTGATTGGATTCGAATTATAGATGCTTATACATATTGAGTGTTATTTGGAGTTTTATCTAGCCTTTCATCATCTGCTTAGCCTTTTCCCAACTATATTGGGGTCGGCTCCCAGTCAAGCCGGATTCAGCTGAATACCAGTATTTTACGTGAAGCGGCTGCCTACCAGACCTCCACAACCCATTAACTGGGGAACACGGTACTTCTTGGCAAGACTGGTGTCAGATTGTCTGGCTTCTGACACTCCGTAACGACTGCCAAAGATCTACAAATGACAGCCGGGAACAACGGCTTAACGTGCTTTCCGAGGCACGGAAGCACGGCGGAGTTTTATCTAGCCTTTATTTCAAAAAAATCAACTCACAAAACCAAAACATGTTTAGTAAGAAACATCATAGAATGCTAATTGTCGCGCTGACTGAGTCCTGTACGCAATATAAATATGTTTTATACATCAGTACCTAATTATAATATATAACGCTATATACTAACATCACGCTACACCCGTTAGGAGCGGAGCATCAATGAAATATTCTTAAATGTTTTTTTTTCTTTCGCTTATGTGACGCAGACGAAGTTGCGCGGGTCAGCTAGTCAAAAATAAGCAAATCTAAGAACCCCCCGCCCCCCTTTAATGCTTACGTAATATTACACTTGAATTGCCTCTTAAGCTGTCGGATGGACTGTTAGTAAAAATTAGGAACGAAGTCGTTTCTGGAAATAGTATTGAGAAACGATGATATTGTTCTGACTTTGACCCCGCATCATCCTCTTGTCACATCATTGTCTTGATAGTTTGACATGCTACTGTGACCAAAAAGTACTAGGTCTCCTCAATTTTAAAACTCGCGGGCTTGTAAAAATTATAGATCACAATCCCTTACAATCTATGTCAAATCAATCAATGAAAAATTTCAGCGTTTCATTTCGTGTTTTATTGCAAAATCGTCGATTGACAGTAAGAGACCTTGTAGATATCACCAAAATTACCTTTGGCCTATTCTATCTATTTTAGGTATAAGATCCATTGGGCCACAGACGCGTTACATCACTATTGGTTTCAAAGCAACCCACTAAATTTGAAAAAGAGACTACTGGTTTTCTGACTACAGGAACATCATCAAACGCATTATTACGTGAGATATGATATTGATGCATGGAATACGGATAAAACCGGTCAACTACTTCGTGGTTTTAACTCGATTGAAGTAGTGATAAAATATTAGTTTCATCTGAAAACAGGATTTGTAACATAGTATTTTTTTAGGAAAATGATCGGCAAACTGACATAATTTACCAACTAAGACTTCTGAACTACAATTATTTGATGGCTGAGGGTGAGTATTACAGTATTACACGAGAGTGGGTAACGTACGATGATCCCACGCGCTGGCTCTCGTTGACGCATCACTACGTCTCTGGGACGTACATTCCTTTGAGCCCAAATGCCATTAGTTGATTTGATTTATCTGCCGCTGGAGAGGATGTGCTCTAAAGCATTTGAAGGTGGGTGACAAATAGGTACTCGTATATGGAATTGGGTGCTTACCATTGCATTTTTTTTTTAGTTATCATGCATCGGGACCCCTGATGTGTTTTGAATTTTTGATACATGGAATTGACTTAGGTACTGGTTTGAAATTGTGCTAGGTACTATCCTTTATTTTCTCAGTAAACACTCAAGAACAGTTATTCTTATCGCTTCATTTCTTTTTCGAAAACTTCACATTCCTGAAACTTGTTTTTTAACAAATCCTTAGTTTGAATGGAAAATGGAATTTCGTCCTTTATCTTTATATTATGACTTTGGAGCAGCTCCGCAGCAGTAGGATAATATGGGCTTTTAGAGAAAAATACGACTTTACCTACGACTAAATTTTAATTCAATCACGATATGCACTGGGTTCTACCCAGCACCATGCTTGCTGGGACACATTTTCAGTCTGGCGCAAGGCTAAATGGATTATCACTATAACCTTTAAACGGTAGATACCTCATAGTTAACTGACGCTAAATAGGTATATCCTACCACGATGGATGTATGAAGATCAAAATCTTGACCAAACGCCACTTGTGTTCAGTTGTTTTCAAAACTTTTGACATGTTGTCGAATCGGGAATGTGACATAACCGGAAGTAGCCGTTTAATCAAAATCGGTCAAAATCTACCTCAATTAGATTAAAATTAAGTTACCTTTTTGCTGGCTATTGTTTTTATTAAGAATAAATACGTCGGGTGACTTATTAGTATTAAAGCTTTGGTTGAGTGAATTACGATTAAAAATCATAAACCTTAGGAGCTTATTTTCATCAGAGTTTATTTACAGTCATGGAAATATTGCAAGTATTTTCAAAACTAGCCGAGGTATAAGATCTGTCTCCAAACGGGTCGGTCCATGAACGTTTTATTCGCGTGTCGGCAAACTACGATAACAATAATTTTGCAAGCGTTTCGCAATGCGCTGCTCCGGCGCCGTTGCGGACGCCTCCGACATATTGATAAGGCTCTCAGGCCACTGTTATCATACTGATGGCTTAGAAACGTATCATACGGCTAGTTGCTTGGTTATCCATGTCCTGAGGCTCTCCACATAGTGTCATTCTATTAGCGACGGCGATGGATTTTCGGAATGCTAAAATATCAGGCGTGACATTTCGAAAGCGTTATTCAATCATATATCAATATACTTTTGACGTTTTGACCATCGTCTTTGCCGCACTACCAGTTAAAGAATTTAACTTGTCTAGGACCTTCGATCCGATAGCGAAAACTGTCACTGATGAAAAGCTTCGCTATAGCTGACATTAGCTACTTTACATCGCGGAAACTGCGCCGCCTTGCGGGGCAGCCCACGGGAGTGAAGCCGCAAGAAAAAACTAGTACTAGATACGTTATACCATGCCAAAAATAAACCTCTAGGTAACTATTACACCGGGCCTGGGGATGGCGAACTATGGGTGGCTCCGTTTGATAGCAACCAGGCCCGAGTCGACGGCATGTCGTGTTCTACGCGCGCCTCAAAGTGCTGTCAGATACGAAGACGGGGTCCCATAGGATCAGTGTCTGCTAGGGTTACGGAATTTGTTCGAAAGAGTCACCGCGGCCCTGGAACGTAAAGGGCACGAGAAGGATCACGTGTGGGTTTTAGTCAATACGAATCTGATACTCCCTTCCGCTCCGCCCACAGCGGGAGAAGTCATTTGATGATTTCTCATCCAGAAAAGAAAAATTACCTATTAGACAATGTCAGTTTGCTTCTAAATCCGTCGTGACGTGCTAACTAATTCTAGATCACATTCATTAACTGCGTTTAAAATTAGTTCATAATTTAACCGGCCACACGCTCTAAACATGTCACAATGACAACATGCTTGCCATAGACATAGAGATATAGACTAGGCATTCCCTCTCTGACTAACGAATGAAACGGCCGTAAGAGTCGGAGAGAGACAAAACGATCGACCGGCCGGTTGTTGTCTTTTTCTAGCATTCTGATTGATCCGCGCCACAGGATGTCAGTGACACCTTCTTCACCAAGTGGGGTAGTTAATTATGTTAACTTGCCATTACCAACATGAGAGACGGTGCTATACAAAAAACACCAGCTTTCGAATAAAAAGAATCATAAAAATCGGTACACCCAGTACAAAGTTATGAGGTAGGTAACACACAAAAATAAAAAGTCGAATCGAGAAACTCCTCCTTTTTTTGGAAGTCGGCTAAAAACGGATTCATAATGGCAATAACACGTCATAGTAAGGTATTTGTATCTACATTATGTGTATCTGTTCTTACTTTCTTTCTAAGGTGGTTGATCGTCTCAACGCGACCTAAAGAAAAAAGAAAGCATTAGCCACACTTTCGCTAACAAATCCGATTTGTTAATTTCGTGTCGTCAAAGCGCAGATCTCCGTGTCTATGAACTTGCGAACCAAAGCCGTCCGGTCGCATCGTTACTATTGACATCTGTTGCCAGCATTATATTAGGAACCCTAATTTTTGTCAAGTGTGTTTTGTCGCCTCATAAAGATCATTAGTAATGGTCATAACACCCACCTCGATCATAACGCCTTCCAGATGTGTGCAGTCTACTAATAATATTATGTACGAGCATTGTGTAATGACATAATGTAGCTATAGATATAAACGCGCGTTTGGTGCCAATACGCATTAGTATGACAAACTACGAGGCTCCATGCTTAGCGCTGTAACGGGAATAGAACCATGGCCCTTAGTGCAGCGGAAATTCCGCAATCGCAGCAGGTATGAGCAACTATTTGTGGGACTTACGTAATGTATGACAAAATATCGGCGTCGGAAGCCGTGTGTAGAGGCAGTGGTGGCAGAGTGGTAACGGCCCGACTTACAAATTGTAGGTTGCGGGTTCAAACCCACCCAGGCGGCATTACTTTGTTTAATTTCTTTCATCACCACTGCTCTCAAAACGGTGAAGGAAAACATCGTGAGGAAACCGGCATGTCCTAGAACCAAAAATTCGAAGACATGTGTCATTCCAACCCGCACTGGGCCCGCGTGGTGGATTACGGCCCATTCCCTCTCCTAGAGAGGAGGCCTGTGTCTCAGCAGTGGGAACATTAAAAGGCTGATTATGCTTATGCTATGTAAGCCGTGTGCATGCACGCACGAATAGTGTTACTTCAAAAATAAAAACCGAAAATGTTATATTTAACTCCTTATTAAACTCCTGCTTATCTTTTTAGACTCTATATCTAAATAAGAACTGCCTCTGTCTACTAATTCCATAAAGATATTGATGCAGTTTTCACAAATAGAAAGAGCAATAAAAGAAGGATTGTGTTTTTAATTTACACCCGTGCGATGGCGTGGCGGTCCGCTGCTATAAAATTAAAATTTTAATCCTGTTCATTTTATAGTATCACTTGAGAACTGCAATAGACCGATTAGCAATTTCTTTTTCTATATTCGTAATACTTGGACCAAGGTTTTAGGGTATAAAAAATGAAAAAAAAAAACGCTAGAAAAAGAAAAATAGTAAAACTGAAGGTTTTTATGGGAATTTTGAATATTTTTTAGACATCACTGGTCGGTTCAGTTAAATAAAATAGAAGCCAAAACGCACATATCTGAACGATTTTGAAAAGAGGCTTTAAATTTGTACCGAACCAATTAATATCTAAATCTAAGCTAACCCAGCCGTATGATTGAGTGACATTCGCATCAATAAACATCTGAGTATTCTTGAAGGATGACTTAAATAATTTTCTGATCCCGATCCAACTAAAATGAAAATAAATGCTATGCACACATTTCAGCACTATAAATGTGCTACTCAAACATGTTTATGGTCGCCACTGAAGTTGTAATTACAGAGTCTCATTTGTATGTCGTAAATAATGTAAACTGCATGTTTACGCGCGATTCTGTTCAACTGTGTGAATGTGCACATAGCTCTTGAAATATTCACACACAAGTTTCACCTCGTATTGTGGAACCATCTGGGCCTGCTATTTTTATAAATGTGTCATTCCAACACGATCCCATTGTCATTTTGCCATAAGTTCGTAATCTACTAAATTCATAATGGTCGATCATTGGTCGGTCAATGGTCTCGTAATACTTTTTGAAAACCGAGCTATTAAAAGAAATGACTGCACCATGACGTTCTAATGGTAGGTCACTGATCAAAGGAACTGTCAAAATTTTAGCAGATTACCGCATACCTACGTCTGTCATCCATTTGTCATTATGTACGAGATTACCATTCTATGCCATTTCTTTTAATGGAGTGTCAGTGGTTGACCATTGAACAGTCATAATGACGCTTTTACATTAGTAGATTAGGTACCAAACTTATAAAAATCAACCATTATGAAATCAATGATAGACCATTCTGACACTATTGTAATAGCAGACTTGAGGTCCTGGTCATTTAAAAAAATTGAGTGGAGCGGAGCGGGAAGGTGTATTAGACTCAAAGACTACAATAGTATACCTACTGGCAATAGACAGGCAACTCTACTACTTATTAGTGGTCGAACTCAGTGCCCTCTAGTTTTTCGTTAAGGGAACTAAAAAGTAAATGTATAGATTGGTAGGTGGAGACAGCTGCTGTCCGATCCTTTAGGATATGAGTTATAACGTGTGAAAGAGATTAGTGTGTCCCCTATATACTACATGCACTACGTAACGGAAAAAAAACTGCAGTACAATTCTCTATAATATACATTTTACTTATTATAAAACATCACAAAATTACATTAAAATTTTGTGATCGCGTTTTTCGTCCTTTATAATTTAGATAGTTCCAATTAGCCATGTCTTTCATTGGATCGTTAACATCCCAAAAGTTAGTTATTTTGGTGGTGAGTAGGTACATTATTGACATTTTTGCAACAGTTATTTGGAGACATGGTTGAAGTTCAATGGTCACTATTTCCAAACTCTAAAGAGTTCCTATGCAAGTCCACAGTATCTGTACATGTTCTGGATAGTGCTAAAATACGGTTTCACATGGATGAGCATACACAACATAACACGAACGTTCGAGCGAATTATAACACAGTTCAACTACATGGAGGAACGTGTGGGCCTATGTGGTCTGCAGCTAAGGACTTGTATAAAATTATTTATGAAATTATATTTTTTTTCTTGATTAATGTTATAAAGTAACTCCCAGAATAAAAATATTATATTTAACCGTAGCAACACCGTAATTGGTTCCCTTAACGTTTTGATAGATGGCGCTGTTATCAATAAAATAATTGAAAACGCAAATACCCTTTGCGTTCCGGGGCCGCGGTAACTTTTTCGAACAATTCTGCAACCCTGGCAGTCCTTTATGAACCCTCATCATTAGCATCCAAAGCCCGACTACGCTCTGCTGAGAATAAGCGTCTCTTTACCTGTGCTAATCTACACGTTTACAAACAAGACCATCCACCATCCATCCACCACCACCACCACCAACATCCACCACCATCCCCCATCACCATCCACCACCACCATCCACCATCACCATCCACCACCACCATCCACCATCTTCGCTTTCACGTATGTTGCAAAATTTTAATTGCTGGCTAAGGGTCGCCATGTATAGGAGTGATGTAGGCAAAATGAAAGAGAACTATTCCGTTCAACGATTCGTGTATAATGCCAATAATTAGTGTGTACAGTTACAAATATAAGGTTAGGCGATTTGTACACTACATCTTCAGCTTTATCACGTTTTATCACCAATAATACTATAAGATAATAGGGCCATAAATCTTCGAGCTACAACTGGTGTAAAATCAACTGCAATCTATTTTAACTTTAAAATATTCTGCATCACGAAAAATCTGCTTCGTAAAGTTAAAATACGGATCTCGTCTACGTTACAAAAACTTAAACGTTTATAGACTACTGGCAGGGACTTTAGCAGACACTATGAAAACGTAATTAGTAGAAGTTCCGAGCTCAGTTCCGATAAACAATGAGCGACAATATTGAGAGCTCTCGGCAAACTAATTAGCTTGCGCCTCTTCACTGTTGATTAAAAACAAGCTCTCTTTAGCTTACAGCTTGTTTGGAATGCATTTCAAGAGATTGTTTCCGAGTTAATTCTGTCAACTATTGGTTAACTCTGCTGAATCTCTTTATCTACTTGACAGCGTAACTACCACTTGTGTCCGAATAAATTTTCTACGATTTTCAATTCAATTAAGTCGAAGAACGAAGATTTATTAATCACAAAACTGTCACTTAAATGTTTGCTTTTGTTGTTCACAGAATCATCTCGACAAGGACACACTGGACATGACAAAGAGCGAGCATCGTCACCTAGTGCTCCAGATTGCTCTGAAATGCGCTGACATTTCGAACCCCTGCCGGCCTTGGGAGATCAGCAGGAAGTGGAGCCTCAAGGTGTGCGAAGAGTTCTTCAGGCAGGGCGACTACGAGCGCCGGCTCAACCTGCCCGTCACCGCGCTCTGCGACCGACACACCACCTCCATACCGAAGATCCAGACAGGTAACCATTACTAGCGAAATAAATCTACAATTGTGTATGTATTTATTATTATAATCTACAATTATAATTTCAAAATTACAGGTTTCTTCAAATTTGTGGTGACACCGCTGATACGCGAATGGCATAGGTTCTTACATAACGACCTCTCCACTCAGATGCTCTATAATCTTGTGTACAACCAACAACGATGGGAGACTCTAATGAATGAGGAAGCTAACGAGGAAACGAAGACTGAGACATCCGATGCCGACAACCTGGACGACGAGAACGACGACGACAGCCGCAAGTCCGGGAGTCAAAAGCTACTCCTGCCGCCGCGTAGGGGCTCACTTAACCCGCCGCCTAAGAAGAAGCCGCTCAGAGATCAGCTGCGACGTTTCTCCGTGCCTCTCAACGTATTCCAAGATGTTCGGTTCCGCCACCGGGAGCGCAGCCGCGCGTTGTCGCTGGTAGACGCGCGCGTGGCTTCACTGGCAGAAGCGCGCGTGGCTTCGCAAGCAGACGTGTGCCCTCGTCACCATGCCAGTGCTGGCAGCAGCCAGCCCTCGCTGCACTCGCAGCTCAGCGTGTGCGGCCACTGCTCGCACTCACAGGAGCCCCACAGGCCGCTAAACTCGGAAGTACTTTTGCCTGACTCAACCATAGCCTCCATTACGACTCCCGCGCAAGCCGTCCGCCTAAACAATGTGCTCAAGGAAAGCGGTAACCTGACCAAATTAGTCAGGCAACAAACCTTGCCACCTTTGGAGACCGCGACCACCTCTCGTTGCACTGACGAAGGTGATCTCTTATCAAGATTTAGAACAGACTTCTTAAGACCAACCCCAAGCACAAGTACAAAAGAAAAGATGTATAGCTATTTTGTCGTGACAGACCTTAAAAGGACTGATTCAGAAGACACGTCTGATGCTAACGTAGAAGTAACAGAACCGCCGCGTCCTAAGGAGAAAGAAAACTCCGTCTCGAAGTCAAGCCGCCGAGATACAAGCACAGTCGGCAGTCAGCTGCGCGACAACTTGACCAGGTTGCCATTAGAGCTGGAGCTGGAGTCAGACCCGCTGCTGCAGCGCCGCAGGAAGTCGATGCCTGCTGAAGTGCTACCATTACGTGAGTTGTGTGAATATTATATAACAACCACTAAATTTAGATTCTAGTATTGATAAATTTCTAAAACAACAATATACGTTGCAGCTCCACGAGAGAAGAAAATCCGCGAGGCGCCGGCAGCGGTCCCGCAGTTCCTGCGACGCACGTTCAGCAAGGAGTCGTGGAGCAAGCGGCGCGGCTCGGCGCCGTCGCCTGTGGCGGCCTCCGAGCTGCGCGGCCTGGCCTCGCTGGGCTCGCTGCGCCACAGCGTCAACGGCGGCCGCCGCAAGCCCAGCCTCACCGTCACTTGCCAACAATGGCTCGCCAAAGCTACCTCTGTTCAGGAGCGAACTCTTCAGTTCCCACGCAGAAGCTCACTGCCCGTTGAGGTGATGACAGGTGCTCGATAGCTTAGCGGCTTTTTTTATTTTTCTTTTGCATGTCTTTATCACATTATTTTAGCACAGGATAGGTAGGTTTTATTCATGATGCCGTTCAAAGTTATATTTTGTTGAAATAAAGTTCAAAATTTAGTTTGCTCTCACAATTTTGAATTGCAAATCAATGGTTTTCACGCTTTTGATGTTGTTCATGATGGAAGCTCGCATTCAGTTCAGCGCGAGGGAATGGTATCAGCGCATTTACACAATTTCAAAGTACCTATAGGCTGTTGTATTTTTGCCACTCTTACCTGTGCAATTAGCAATTTTCTGCAAGGCATTAGAAAACATTAGTAATGGCAAAAAAGAACTTTCCCAATATTTATCCTACCTACAATTTCCGCCTCCTCAGCCTGCGGGCCATCCACCACTGCTTACAACTGATGATTGCGGTGTTTAATTCTATGCGCTCTCTCTTCGCGCTGTTAACTTATGTGACATAGTTTCACCACATCTTTCTTGAAATTATATCTGTGTAGTCTATGAACGGGATTAAGATCACAAATATAATATTTTCCAGGTATATCGAGCCACTAACTCGGCCGACGATACATAGTATTTGCTTGAGCCCGCCGAGGCTCAATACGATTCATTAGACGACGATGATTCAGAACTTTCTTATAATAATTATGACGCGGACGACGAAGATTTAGACGAGGACAGTTCTTTCGACGAAGAATACACGAGCGAGTTTCACGAGAACTTAGTCCTGGAAAGTTCCGACGATGATAACAGACAATTAGAGGGTGATGATGATCCCTTGCTGATAAACCTACCATTCGTGAGTCGACATCGTGCGTCCTCTATGTAAACGATCTCTTGAATCCGATCCCTCTGTCTTGTGATAAACGCGTTTGGCCGAATTGAAGTGAAGTTTCAAAAGGTGGTGCTCTAATACTTTTAAAACTGAAGTGGAATGTACTTGTGAAACTGTTCTTAAGCAGGGCGGCCATCGCAAATAGATGTATCACTAAGGATTAGTATTAGTAGATAGGCAGCTATGATAAACTAGTTTGACCGAAGTAAAGTGACGTTTCTATATGATGGTGTTCTCAAAAACATTTAAAACTGAAGTGTACTTGTTAAACTGTGTGTTCTAACGCAGGACGGTCAACATAAATAGGTCTATCACTAATACTATCTATGATATACTCCTGTGACTGAAGTAAAGTGAAGTGAAGTTTCAAATTATGGTACTCAAATACTTTAAAAGCTGAAGTGGAATGTACTTGTAAAACTGTTTGTTCTTATGCAGGACGATAATTGTAAATATATCTATCACTGTCTATGACATACTCGTTTGACCGAAGTAAAGTGATACGAAGTGATGTTTTCATATGGTGGTGTTCAAATACTTTAAAAACTGAAGTGGAATGTACTTTTTAAAATGTTTGTTCGTATACAGGACGGTCATGAGTTCTATGTCGATCTCCACTCCCTCTCTTGAACCGGATCGTTTACTTTAAAAGTGTAATTAAACTTTTTAGCAGTACATGGACACTTGAGAAAAAAACTAGATGTCGAATATGTAAGTAATATAAATTAAAATGTAACCCATTATGATTGTCATGTAACGAATAGATTTTTGGATACGTAGTTAGATACTTCGATAATATTTCCTTTAGGTTTGCGTTTCACTGCGCTTAATATTTACTTGATGAAGATGTTAATGTATTATAATGATGATATAAATACAGCCTGCGGGCTGAGCGCAGTGAATAGTGGAACAGTACATGTTGTTGCATTGGTATATAATAAATTAAACATTGTCTCAACGCAACATTAATTTGTAATAGTCATGAAATTAAACTGAACGAAAATAGCCTAAAGTCGAGTCTGTCAAATAAAATCTTGATATTTGTAATTAGTAGTGAAAACAGCTTCTCGTTTGATTTCGCTGTGAATGTTATGAGCATACGTAATTAATTACGTTATGTTTTTTAAGTATATTGTGTGTACATAAATACATAAATGAGTAGCCACTAGAACGATGGTGGGTGTCGCATAGATCATGCACATTGTTAGACTTTAGATTAGGATGCTTCCGAAATTATGGAGGCATGTTACTATCATGGTTTTTAAATCCATGGTACAGTTACTGACACATTAGCAATTCTTTATTGAGCATTATTGAAAACGAATATTTGAACTGAGAAGCTCACGTTTTCATACAAATAGCTTCGTGGTGTACATCTTTAAAATGTGAACATTATTATTAGTTTGCTAAACCCCAGTACAAATAATTTCAACACAATGATTATTTTTATCGTAAGTGTAATTAGTCAATTAATTTGCTTTCAATATTTCGCCTCAACCAATCACAAATTTACGCCTAATTTTTAACAGAATTTATGTTTCGCCTAATTTATAAAAAGTACATTAGTTTAATACCAAAAAATATGATGATCGTTTTGATTTTTCTTAGAAACGTAAGACATTTAAAGAGTCTCATATACATTACATTTTAGTATATGTCGAAAGTTGTTTAGTCATAGAATTTAAGTACTTAGTATTGTTTAAGGAGTGACGAAAGAGGTAGACGCTCTTTTTGAGTGAAACACATGACGATGTTTACGAGGGAGTAAGGTATCACATGCAGTATTAGAGAGACAACATCGAAGCCGCAACTGTTGATCGCTCACACGGGGGCGGTGCTCATGTAGCCGCCATGACCACTTGTATACAGGGTTATTTGAAAAACACCAACAACCTCTTAAGAGGTCATTGTACGCACCATTATGAACAACTCTTACTATGGAAACTGAAATCGCGAAAAAAAGCTGCTTTTTCCTACATTTTAATGAGTTATACGAACATGTAGGGAACAGCTGTTTTTTTTTTTTCAAATAACCCTGTATAATACAAACTAGATTGAAGTCGCAAATGATGCGACGACTAGTTTAGACTTACATGATTATGACGATGATGAAATCTCAAAATAATCACAATATAGTTGAGCCCGATCTTTTGTAAAATATTTCCGATGTGTAGCAGTTAAATGAATTTTATTAATATTGGAATGATTGATGTTGTTTGTTAAAAGTTATAAGCTCATGGTAGAGCTAGAGACCATGCGGTCAACGGCGACGCGGCGCGGTGGACAATTCGTGAATAATTTAATAAAGTATTCTTTTTAATAAGTATTTTCGCTATAACGATGATTTGTATATTATGTTTTTATCTAAAGATATTATTATTAAATCGGATTTAGGCTACATTACATCAGAATTATTTATCGAAACGTTTTATTTAATGTTAGATTTATTTTTTCCAAAGATCTTTCATGGAGATGTCCACGTCTGATATTGACACAGTAATCCGTGCCATTTTATTTTTTCACAATACGGACCTTTGGTTCAAGTCACAGCAAATATTTAATTGATGAATTAATTTGTCTGCTGGCAACATTTAGCCAACTGTGCGTAAACGTAGCAGTACCGCGACAGGCCCGGCAATGCTTGTGGTCACACTAGAGGTCAAGTTGCTAAAAGCAACATTTGTTTAATTATAAACTTAGTTAGCGATATAAGCAATGGCTGACGAAGCCTTGAAACAATAAAATAGCCGGAACATTTGAAATCTACGGCGCAAAAAGTCACACTCGTTCAACTCACAATGGCGAGTTATTCTTAATAGTGTAGTGTATTGCTCGTGCTTATTGTGTCTGTGCGCAAAGCCGGCAACGACCACTACTGAGCGCGCGTGCGTCTGACTCACAGTGAAATTACGGCTTGGTGAACAAAAACACAACAACTCTTTCGGGACTCAGCCGTTGCTTACTTCGAAGTATGTATACTTGTCAGCGCTGGCTCGCTGAACGATTGTAAAACTCTCAAGAGTATACAATCCTAGTGTTACGGTAGCAGGACTAATTAGTAACAAGAGGGGTAGATATTATGAAAATACGACTTTTGTCGATTTGATACTTTAACGAATTCCGAGCGTAGCTCATGAATAATATTTTTGTATACTTTTCTTAATTCACGAGAAGGTGTCTTTAAAATTATTTGGTAATTTTAAGTTATTATGTAACGATGGTAAGTAATATTAAGCATCCCGACGGTGAGCAGCACCAGAACAGGAGGATCCCTACGAAAGAAGTATCGCGAACGTTTCTCAACATAGGCTTTTCATTACATGTTATGGCGACCTCTAGTGTCCAAAGGCACAGTAGCCAAAAGTCCTCTTTTTTTGTAAACAAGCAGTGTGTTTCACTAAATGTGTTAATTTATTTTGTGATTGTGTCCCGAGTAGGTTTCTTGACGAATAGTTATGAGGTTTTAAAACACGCAGTGTGTGGATTTGCCAGGGTGTTTCGAATGAATACTTGTCTCTAAAATGCTTAAGTCGTGATAAAAGACCGCGTATCGTTGGAATGACTGGTAATTTCGAACGAGACGATATTTTTATCAAGAATACAGGAGTAGCGATAATACATGTGTAGCAATTATTGTATTATGATATCCTGGTTTCCTACAATTTATATACATGTAGACTCAATGTTCGTCAAATCAACGTAATTGTTAGTTGTTAAGATGTTAGCGTTAGTAATTGAATCGATCTTATGTAATTTGTTCAACGGTTGACTACAAAGCCCCTTGTGATGCGTTTGCCACGATAATCTTGAATAGTCAAGTAGTAGCCACATAAATAATTATGCACAATATATTGCAATTAAAAGTATTTAAATAAATAGATTCACAACTATTTATATCTGTATTGTCACACGACAAACAGTTACACAAATACGAATAAGGTGCACTTTCACTGAGTTCAGTGGCTCTACAATATCAGTTTGTCAGTGAAGTAGTATGTGCCGAAGGTATCAACGGCGGGCTGTATATTTGTGGTAATCTTGTAGGAAATATATTGAAAAACAAGCTCAAAAAATCCTCTAGTATTATTCCGAAGGGACTTTTCCTTGGAACTTTTAGTTGCACAACACTATAAACTTAAGTAATGACTTACAAGGCGCTGCTATCGAGCAGTCGTAGGACACAAACTTGTCACTAGTATTGTATCTCTTGTATACTCGTGACATCGGGCTCAATATACATTATAAAATATGTTTACTCTTATATACTTACATAAATAAATTGATGTTTTAAATGTGTTTACGAGATAACGTAGTTCCAGTGACAGTTTCCGTAGTTTATTCCTGTTTCAGTGATCAGCGTTGCCCAATCAGAGGTAGCGCCCCGCGCCTATCTCTACTTGTATGGCCCTATCAACGGTTAGATATACA
Organism: Hecatera dysodea; assembly: GCA_905332915.2. Lineage (NCBI taxonomy): Eukaryota > Metazoa > Arthropoda > Insecta > Lepidoptera > Noctuidae > Hecatera > Hecatera dysodea. Next base: position 3,145,190 of record HG995286.1, read on the forward strand.
ATTTCGATGTTTTTGATGTTAAATAATAATATTTAAATAAGTACATGATTTCAGAAGTTGTTAGTTATAATATTTTAACTGATATATTTACAATAGACAAATTTCACTTCGTGAATAGGCATACTATGTTGTTTCAAAAGATATATAACCGTAAACTTGTACTGTTTGAAACCCCAGTCTTCAACATGTTGACAGTTTAGATGCAGTAAATCAATTCTGTAATAAGAGCACAGTAAATTCTTAAGAATTAAAAGTATTACACGCTCTGTTCTACTGAATTTAGTAATTTCAAAGTATGGTGATCCATATGTGTATAGCTGACAGATATTTCAGACGCCACACCCGTAGGCTAAAACACATCTAGAGTTGATGAGGTGATTGAAATGTCACATATAATAAATGTAAAAAAAAACCACGAAAAATACAAAAATAAAAAAACATGCTTCTAAACACTACATAGTAGTTGAATGAAATATATCTGAAATCTTTTATGTAACTCTCTGTCTGCTTACAGTATAGTATTACTAATTCAAAATATTTCTACAAATTTTAGTACCTTCTAAAATAATTTCTTATGTATGCTGCTTTATGTGTTCAACTGTTCATGAAATCGATCCAGACTCTATACTTGTATGTATTCCGAGGTCATTTAAAAACATTGAATTCTTTTCGAGCTGTTCGTATATTTAGTTTTACTGGGTAACATCGATCAACACCAATGCAGTTCTCGGCACCTAAAGAGCGGTTGTATTTGAATATTGTCCGTTATTTTTTTGCATCAGAATGCTTGAAACTTTCTGCGTCACTTGTATTAATATCATCATCTGCCTAGCCTTTTCCCAACTACATTGGGGTCGACTCCCAGTTAAGCCGGATTCAGCTGAATACCAGTATTTTACGTGAAGCGGCTGCCTACCAGACCTCCACAACCCATTAACTGAGGAACACGGTACTTCTTGGCAAGAAGTACCTTTCTTCACTTGAATTAATATATTAATGCTAAAGTAACGGGGTTTGTTTGATCACTATCATAGATATAACCTAGGACCTCAAGGACTAAAGATACTTTTTATCAACGTTCCTCTTGGGCGACACCATTCCGAGAAGCTGGATTGAAATATAACACGGTGTAAGAAATATTTTTTTTATAATAAAATCAGTTTTTTTTTATTTATTAACATTGAGTTACCGCTTTTTGGCTACCGAGGGCATAGTAGAAGACATTTTCGGGACAAAATTATCAGCCAATAGAAACCAGAAGGGAACAAGTAGATATAAACGTTTCCTAGACAAATACAGCCACAATCATAAGCAGATATTTGTTTTTTACTGTGTACTTTTTACTATTCTCAGATAGTTTTATAAGCGTTGAGAGGCAATTTAAAATATAAAGCTCAAATTTCATAAATTAATCTTGTACTAACACAAAAATAAGAGTTTAGTCATTCATGTAAAATAAAACCCAAGACTTAGAATTTCTTTTTTATTAACAAAACCTGATAGAAATTCCAACATCTCTAACTTCTAAAGCGGAGTTTTTACAACATCGAAAACAGAAAGAAATGAATCATGTCTTGTGAGTTTTTTTCCGTAAATGAATTAGATCTAATCATTTCCTTATTTCACATGTATTACGATACAATATCATGTAGGTATTTACGATCGAGTATGCAACATAATATTGATCTAACAACACATGAAAGTTTTTTTTTTTAATCGATGTTGTACTTAATAATTATTTGTTTTCGAAATAAATGTTACTTTTTTTTCATTGGTTTAGTTTTTTTTTTCCTTTATTTTTTCTTTATTCAGTATTATCAAGATACATTTGCTAAATGTCCTTCAAAGAACACAAGAGTTTCTTTTCGAATTTACAACTTGTTTTTTGGTAAAGTTAAATCTATAATTATGTAAGTTAGAAGACTGCAAAATTTTAAAACACAATTTACCAATTTACCCTTAGTATTTTCTAACGTACCTACGATACTGTTATCTTGTATCTATTTTCTCGAAGGACTATTGTCAAGAATCGATGTTATAGAATAAGTTTCAGTGTAATAAATGTGAATAAATTAAATGTAATCGTTGTTTTATTATCTTGCTAATAAAATAATTAATGACAATAATGTTTGACCGAGTCCTATGTGCCAGCAGTCAGAACGTAATAAGCCGATTCTGTAGGGCCTATTTGCGCTGCTCCGCTTAATTATTATTATTTCTTTGGATGGGTAATCAATCATCAAATGACTTCTCCCGCTCTGGGCGGAGCGGAAGGGAGTGTCAGATTCTTACTGACTAAAATCCGCCCGTGTTCCTTCTCGTGCCCTTTGCGTTCCAGGGCCGCGGTAACTCTTTCGAACAAATTCCGCAACCCTAGCAGGCACTGACCCTATGGGGCCCCGTCTTCGTTGCTGACGGCTTTTTGAGGCGCGCGTGGATCACGACGCGCCGTCGACTCGGGCGTGGTTGCTATCGGACGGCGAGCCACCCATAGCTCGCCGTATCGGATAACTATGATAACTTGAGGTTACCTAAACGAATTAACCGACGAACGACTCTGCAAATGCAATTGACTTTTTAAATTAGGGTTAAACGTACGCTTTAATGTCTCGTGTGTCATGAACTACTCGGGCACTCATAACCTTCAAAACAAGACACAAAACGCTGCTTCTGACGGGTCTGATGTGTATTGGTGGTAAGTACAACGTACGAGCGTTTTCACAAACAAAACTGAAACCAGTGTCGGTGTGTGTGGAACTGCAATTATAAGGCGGATGTTGGTCTTCCTAGATTGAGTAGATGTTACGCAAGCGTCTGCAGGATCAAACATGGTGGAACGAATAATAATATTATATAAATCTTGGTAATGGTCTTTAGTCGCATTTATCACGCACAGCACCGGTCGAATAGGCTACTCTTGGTAAGGCCTTTGTCGAGCGGACGCCTTTTAACTGATAAATGATGTTGAATATTGTATCATCAGAGTGGGCAGCTCATTCGAATAGGATAAGGATGTGCCTTGCGCATGCAGCATGCTCATAAATTTATGAAAGAGGAGCAGTGGTAAAATATAAACAGTCGCTTCTTTCACATATAAAGACAACACAATGAAACACGAATGTCTAACTAACATGATTTAATTTAAGCGTTTTTTTTTAATAAACTTATAACAAACATCTACTATTTATGTACATTAAACGGGCGGGGGCTTCGCAGACGGAGCCCCCATGGGCTGGGTCGAGGCATCGGGCAGCGCCGCTGACTCCAAGTTTTTCAGATTGGTCTCAAACTCGACGGGCTCAATGAATTTCTTCTTCGGGAACGGCGTCGGTCCCAGAATACGCTCAACATCTTGGAAGTTCAATGTTTCCTTCTTCAGAAGTGCCTCGGCCAACTGCGGAAAATAATAAAATTTGAGTTGCTGAGATTTAGTAGGCTAATCGATTCATGTTTACACGATGATGGAATGGTGACAATTACGATTGACTAGAATTTTCCAACGATTTGGTAATATTTACGGACTTTTTCATTGAAATTCTACACGAGTGAACATGTTCATTTAATAATCGCCATGACCCAAAATAAACAAACGGTGACTAAATTAACTGGCAGTCTTTCTGCGGATAATTACAATGAGACATGCTGCTCAGTACATTTGGATGCATAGCTCGACTAAGTTCGCATAGCGTGTGTCTGACGGATTAAAATAATGGCGGTTCAACAGAAATGTCTTACCATGCCAGAGTCAGATAAAAGTTATCTGGCTATTGGAAAAGCAGCCCTAAGGATCTTCTGCTACGAGCGAGTGAAACGCTTCGAGTTGACGCTGTGCACGTCTGTCACTCATGGAATCATTCATACAGTGGATTATGGTGATAGCAGCCGTTTTGAGAGCAGTGCTAACCGAGTGGTAACGGCCCCGGCTTACGTATTGTAGGTCGCGGGTTCAAACCCAACCAGGCAGCATTACTTTGTTTAATTTCTTTCATCACCACTGCTCTCAAAACGGTGAAGGAAAACATCACGAGGAAACCGGCATGTGCTAGAACCAAAAATTCAAAGACATGTGACATTCCCGCGTGGTGGATTACGGCCCATTCCCTCTTCTAGAGAGTAGAGAGGAGTCCTGTGTCCCAGCAGTGGGAACGTTAAAAGGCTGATTATGCTTATACTTAAATGCTTAATGAAGCGGCAGGACGAAAATATCACCACGAGCCTCGCCCGTACCCCTAGTAAAAAGTACCCCTCGAGACCCCTCGTCTCGAGGGGTACTTTTTATATCACAGTTGGTCTCATACCTATTTCCTGTGTGAGTATCGTCAACAAATAAAAAAATAAGGTATATACAGTAAAACTTGGTTAAGTGGGATAAGTGAGAAACCTCCATAGCTGGAACTCTTGCTTAGGTCCCGACACTTTAGCAATGAATTACCTCTGTCAGTGGGACAACACAAACCTCTATATCTGGGATTGGTTATTTCCATTTTATCGTCATAATTACCTCTCTTACTGAAACAGTGAGTATATTTTACTGAGACTATATTTTAGGGATTAGTTCTTTCGATTTTTATATTCATAAGCACCTCTATAATTGAGACAGCGAGTGTAATTTACCTCTTTTATTGGGAATATATTTTGTGTACCTACATTATGTGGATGGAACTCTCCGTAAATGAGACAGATATCTATTTATACCTGGATATCTGAGACACTGGGTAAGTGGAACACCTCTTTAAGTGAGACAAATTTGCAGGTCCCTTAAGGTCCCAGTTATCCAAGTTTTACTGTACAAACATATCACTTACCGTTACTAGTTTGTCCTGGTTATCTCTGAGGAGTTTCTCGGTCCTAAAGTAAGCTTCGCCGATGAGTTTCCTCGCCTCCAGATCGATGAGGTTCTTCAACGTTTTGCTGAAGGGACTCTTGCCGTGGGCCTTTATGTCAGGGAATGATAGAAGTCCCACTTTTTCCGACATACCATAGACTCGGATCTGCCGAACAAAGAGGAAAACATAAGGAATAAAGAAAAATATAAATTAAATAGGCAATAGTTTTATGCATAAACAAAGTACTCGCATCTCGACTTTAACTATTGTCATGTATGGTGTTAGACCGATTATATCGGTCGGTGGGCAGTCAGTGAACTTCGAGGTTTGCTGTATGCGCGAAGCTCAGTACCGGTCGATGTATGGAAACACTAGGGAGAAGCATTATCTACAACTAGCTGCTGCCCGCGACTTCGTCCCCGTGGAATCCCCGATTTTAAAACATTCTTTATCGCTGCTCCGCTCCTATTGGCTTAAGCGTGATGATATATAACCTAAAACCTTCCTCGATAAATGGTATATTCAACCCAAAAAGATTTTTTGAATTCGAACCAGTAGTTCCTGAGATTAGCGCGTTCAAACAAACAAACAAACAAACAATCTCTTCAGCTTTATAATATTAGTATAGATTAGTGGACGTGTACCGGTGACTTTTGACACTAATTCCCAATAAATTGCAGTTTTACAATAATTGAAAATGTCTAACCGACACATACTAGACAAAGTGACATTCTATAAACGACAAAAAACACGAAAAGACCAAAAGGCATGGGCAATTTAACCTTACATTTCTTGAAAATCACTATCACTGATAGAATGACCACTTTTCATTCGAGTTTAGCGTGAATAAGCAATTCCGACGTCGGCTATACTTCCGTCAGAAGCAAACGGGGTGCCATCTTCATCAAACACAAAAAGGAAAAAAAAGAGGATTTGAGATTCTTAACGTTTGTTCTAAGAAACTAGAATTTTCGAAATTCGTCGTGGGCCACACAATGTTATTGCTTTTAAATTAAGTTTCTTTATATTGTGGCATCTATGTGCCAAAGAAACAAGTGTTCTTTCATTAAAAATATTAATACGTATATATAAGTAGAAGTGCAGTGATTTCCTGGTTCTTAAATAATAAGATCAGGCGCGCCTTTTTTAACGGTAGTATGTTTCCATTGATGACGGAGGAGCTCGTGGCTAAAGAATAACAGCCGCGCAGATCGATCTTCAAGGTTAAGCAACGCTTGCTAAGGTTGGTCTGTGGATGGGTGACCATCTTAACATACCGAGTTTCCTCCGTGCCTCGGAAAGCACGTTAAGCCGTTGGTCCCGGCTGTCATTTGTAGATCTTTGGCAGTCGTTACGGATTGTCAGAAGCCAGAAAATCTGACACCAGTCTTGCCAAGAAGTACCGTGTTCCCCAGTTATTGGGTTGTGGAGGTCTGGTAGGCAGCCGCTCCACGTTAAATACTGGTATTCAGCTGAATCCGGTATGACTGGAAGCCGACTCCAATATAGTTGGGAAAAGGCTAGGCAGATGATGATGTTTCCATTGATACCTGAGCGTAGGCGATCTTGGTGACTTTCTCGAGGTCGTTCTGCGCGCCGCTGGTGATCGAGTTGAAAGTGATGGCTTCGGCCGCGCGCCCGCCCAGCGCCATGCACATGCGGTCGAACAGCTGAAAGTACACAACATCACATGATAATCAACAAAATCAAAGCCTCTTATTCGCCCACTTGCAAAAACCAAAATCATCTTTTTAAGTTAGTTGCTAACGCGGAATCATGGAACCAGAAGAATGGACTGAGCAATAAAGACTATCACTGATTTAACGCTCTGTCATAACATACGAAGCGACTGGGGTGCCCAATACCAGTGTTGTGTTTTCTGTAGGCCGTTATAAGGAACGTGCACAGCGTGGACTGTGCCATCTAGCATTGGGAATTCCGAACATTTACCTTACTAATACTTGACATTGACACTGTGCTGTCACTGCAAGAACCACAGGCAGCGTTGAAGGGTCAAAGTTAATGGTTTTACGTAAAAGTGTCGAATTTGTAACGTAGGGAAAGTTCAGGAACTATAGTTGGCAGCATAAAAGCCTCCATTTCAAGTTTTTTTACTTAAAAGTTACACGTTTGCAACACAAGATGGCATAATGTACGTCGTGCACGTTCCCTATGACGGCGGTGAAATTGCGAGCCTGTGAAGTCACTCAATGACAAATATTATAGAACAAGACGTGCCCAATACTGTAAATGATAAAAGATTTTGATTTTGTAAGTTGGTTGCAAAAAAAAACACTTTTACACGCTCAGTCCATTTTTTTCTGGCTACGGTAATGGGTGATTGTATGGGCTTGGTTTATGAAGCATTAAGTATACATAGAAACACAAACCCACTCACAATTTAAAACGAGTCCTAATTTAGTTTTTTTTTTTTACTATAAAGTTATACAAAACCTGTCATTAGAGCCGAAATCAATTTTAACTTATTACTCTATTACCCTATGTTCTTTCATAATATTCAATGGTTATCTGAGACTCTAGACAAAGAGCGACGGCGATTCTTAAAATATCAAAATATAAAGACATTACGTGACATTTCGACAGCGTTTGTCAATCCCAAACGTCTAGTAGAACCTCTCGAATCGCGGTCAGTCAAAAAAGTACCCAAAGTATGAAGAAAGTCAGAGTTGTGAGATCGTTACTCACTGGACGCCTAAAGGAGGACATAGTCATCGAGATCTAGTGCGGAGAAGGTGCTGTGGTGATCAGTCTGATGTTTGCAGGTCAAACTTGACTACAGATCGCACAAGGATACAGAAGTGTACTGACGGTCGAAACCAATAACCGATCTATCACATACTGGAGATAGAAAAACAAATGAAACAACAGAAAACCTATATCATTTTTCTGTTGTTTCATTTGTTTTTCTATCTCCAGTATGTGATAGATCGGTTATTGGGTTCGGCCGTAAGAGAAAAGGAAAGCCTTTACCTAGGAGTGGGACTGAAAAGAGGCTAACAACAAACGGTTAGAACACTTATTAGGAGTGAGGCATATTTATCGTAACAGATAGAAGTAACAGATATTTACAAATAACAGATAACAATTGCTCCTAACAACTTATTTTATCTGTTATTTTAATAACAGACACTCAAACACTGTTACCACGGCTGTTACTGTTATACCAGTCCCCACACATACAAGCTGTTATTGTTATCACATTCAAATGTTACTACGTACGGCTGTTACTGTGATACACATTCAATCTCGTTCTCTCTTTTTCTCATTATAGAATGACATTTGCTGAAAAGAAACAAAGCTAGTATCTATTTTTAAATAATAGGTGTGTCTCACTCTTACTACAGCGGTTAAACTACGCTAAAAAGAGAAGCACCTAGTATTTATTAAAACCCTGAAATATAGTTGGTGGTCTCAAAAGAACAATTAGTTATGAAAAAGTGACTCCTAAATTTAGCCCTATTACCTACCTGTTACTGGCCAGTGACCATTGTAAAAAAAAAAGTATAATTTATTTTCTTCCTGGCTGCACGGCATTTTGAGATTCAGTTTTTTAAAAATGGGTCCATATTCTAGTAAATTGTTTTAAGCTTGCTAACGAAATGCAACGCGATTGCAGTAGAGAATTGAATTGAAATAGCATGAAATAAGTGACATATTGATAGTACAATCGTATATATCTTTAATAGTATGTAAATAATTTGGTTTAATAAAACTTACCAGGGATTTTTAGCAACCAGTATGTAAATCAAGTATATTGAGAGTAATTTTTCATAGTTGATAAGTTTGAGAGAAATAGTATTAAGTATTTATTTTTTAATATTTTATTTTAGATTTGCGAAACCATTCCATTGATTGTGTTAGGACTCCCTTATTGTCTTTGGTTTGATGTTTGACGGGATTGGTTGCAAAATGTTTCATTTATTGCGACTTTAAGTTTAAGTTGTATTAAAAATGATATTCAATTGAAAGTTAATTTTATTAGAACGAAAGTGGTGAATATTGAAAGTTAATTTTATTAGAACGAAAGTGGTGAATATTGAAAGTTAATTTTATTAGAACGAAAGTGGTGAATCGCAATTTTAAAAATTTCGTAGTCTCTGATTTTTTACATGCTGGTTAGTATATAAAAATCAAGTATTCTGAGAGATATTTTTCATAGTTAGTATGTTTTGACAGAAATAGTATTATTTATTAAAAAATAACAGCCTGTTATTTAATAACAGATATTTGGATCTGTTATTTTTATGTAACAGTAACAGTGGTAACAGGTATCGAGTTTTACCTGTTACAACCCATCTCTAACACTTATCCAGATATAAGGATGAGAGATGGACTTATCTACTAAATGGCACCCAAAAGGCAAACGAAGTGTGGGAAGACAGAAGAAAAGATGGGTCGCTGATATAATAAAGACTGCTGGAACATGCTGGATACATTTGGCCAAGGACAGGGAAAGACGTAAAAGGATGGAGGAGGTTTTTACCCAAGAAGGGGGTGAAACAAAGAAAAAGAAGAAATACCTAGTTTTTAATCTACTATATAAAAATAAGTCGGGTTTTCCTTCCTGACGCTATAACTCCAGAACGCACGAACCGATTTCCACGGTTTTGCATTCGTTGGAAAGTTCTCGGGCTCCTTGAGGTTTATAGCAAAGAAAATTCAGGAAAAAATTCAACAGAAAAGCGGGAAAATCTTTTTCATTTTTTTTTTATATATGGCAAAACAACGTTTGCTGGGTCAGCTAGTCTGATATATATTTTCATTGTTAAGTGGAAAATAAAGCTATAGTAAAAACAACAAAAGAGTTCTGAAACTATTTTTGTTGTAAATAAAATATCTTCTATCTATCTATGAAATATACCATTCTAGGTTACTCCTTTATATCGCGTTCATGAGACATACACTTAAATGTTGACATAGCATTTTTTATTATTATTCGTATGCGCCGTGCGTGTTTAAAGTATGTGTGCTAAATAAATTGTATCCTTCCATCCTGTTGCTTTCCCTCACCTCTTCCTTGTTGTAGAGCTTCTGGTCGGAGGTGGTGTACTGCGCGAAGCCCAGCGCCATGTTGGTGCGCGGCACGATGGTGACCTTGAGCAAGGCGTCCGTGTGCTCCAGCAGCCAGCCCGCCAGCGCGTGCCCCGCCTCGTGGTACGCCACCACGCGCTTCTCCGCCGGAGACATGGCGTGGCTGCGCTTCTCCGTCCCACCTACAAGGACAATCATTTATTTACTAGCCTTTTCCCTCCGTGTTTAATCAAATATATCCTTGATTTCATGTGTGTTTCACTCAAATTAACCTCTATTGTTCGTACAGTTATATAGTTCTATAGATACTAGACCGGCGAACCTCCGCCGGCCCGTTAGTAGTATTGGTACTAAGTGTTATGACATACATTATTGTTAAAGCTACTGAAAATATCTTATGTATAAAGGATAATTTAAACAATTGGATAAAAAGCTCATATGTTAGCTCCAATCATTCTTTAATATTCCACCCGCAAGTTTACTAATTTCCAAAAATAAAATCTAAGCGTATAATGTGATAATCACCATCAACCGTCATTCATATTTTTTTTTTTGCGTGGTGGGTAGGGTAGAGTTTTACCTTTCAAAGTTATTTTCAATGTTATATATATAATATAATATAATAATATAATATACAACGTGTTTTTTTGCATCCTTGTAACCAAGGTTATGTAATACGGAAAGAGTATCCGTGGAGTTTCTTGCACGTTCTTCTCCATAGAGATCTACGCTTTGGAACGTGCAAATAGCTTCACTTCTTTCGGCCTTGACGATTAAAAAGTGCCTGTAAAGGGTATAATTGAAATAAATGCTTTGAGTTTTGAGTTTTTTTTATTGTTTTGAATATTTTATATTCCTGGATGCTATGCTATATGAGTATGTGATGGTGAAATTCACCATAATCAGTTGTTAATTTTTCTAGTTATATTATATATAATTAAAAAACCACTCACTGATCTAGTGATTGACATAATTGTTCTCCCACTTGCCGTGCTAGGAGGGGAAAACTTTTTATGGGGTTGTATAGAAGGTGTCGGGGTGAGTATGGGAAAAATCTGAAACTACCCCTTTTCAACCCCCTTCTTTCAACCCCATTGCTTATCTCAGAAACCTGACGTCGAAGAGAAAAATGGTATTCGGGGTTGTATAGAGGGTGTTTGGATGAGTAGAAAACGAAAAAAAAACTACCCCTTTTCAACCCCCTTTTTACAACCCCTTTGCGTATCTCAGAAACTTGACATTGTAGAGAAAAATGGTCTTCGGGGTTGTATAGAGGGTGTCTGGATGAAAATATGGCTAAAAAAAATTCAACCCTTTTCAACCCCCTTCTTTCAACCCCTTTGCGTAACTCAGAAACCTGACATTGTAGAGAAAAATGGTTTTCCGGGTTGTATAGAGGGCATCTGGGTGAGTATATGGCCAATAAAAAATCAACCCTTTTCAACCCCCTACTTTCAACCCCTTTGTTGTTAGTCAAAAAATACTAAAAAGACACCGCGAGTTGCTCGCAACTCGCGCCCCCAAGCGAAATACTAGTAATTAATATATAATTTATTTAAATAAATACGTTAAAAAAGTGTACAACCAAAGCAAAAAAATCCAATACAATTATACCTCTAACATGAAAAAACTATACAGTTATACGAAATGGCTCTATTAAAAAAGCTAGGTAGGTTATAGCTAGGTTATACGAAATGGCTATTATGAAAAGAGCTATATGGGTTTGGGGTTTTAACTAAAAGTCGATACAGACAAAGCGCCTTATTATGGTCCGAGTCCTTGTCATCAGCTAGTTAAAGGCTAGTTACGTTAAAGCGTATAAACAGTCGAACGATATAGCAATACGAATACTGAAGACCCACACTTTTGTTATGTGGGAACGGTTTTTTTTTATTCATTCCGTATTCCTCCAGGGGCCGTACCACGAAGCGCCAATGCTATCATGATTCAGTGTGAAAAAGGGATAGTGCTATTCGTCTTGTGTAACTCCGTCTCTCTCTGACACAGGACACATTACGGATTTAAAACGTCATGGTGGGGCTGCTGATGCCCTTTACGTTCCAGGGCCGCGGACTCTTTCGAACAAATTCCGCAACCCTAGCAGGCACTACGCGAGTACTGAAGCCTTACCCACGACGCGTTCGACGGCGTACTCCAGGTCGGTGTGTCGCACGATGGTCTGCTTGTGTCGCGCGGCGTGCAGGGCGGCCTCGTTGCACACGTTCGCGATGTCGGCGCCACTGAACCCGGGCGTCAGGTACGCGAGCCTACCGACAAAACATTATGCGTGAGATGTTGGGACAAGTTGGATTTCTTCCTTAGGAGTTTAACTAGAAGTGACACACACTGGAACAATGAAAGGAATAGAGGGAGGCCCTATAATAATAATCCTACGGCCATAGCATGGGTAGCCAAAGATGTATGGATTACGTTTACCACATTAATGTGGTAGAGTTTAAAATTAAATTTGTTGCTGATATTGTATTCTCTATTCAGAACATAAGATAGACCAAATATTAGGTATATAAAACATTATTGTAACAGGGTACAATGATGTTTTATAACAAAATTGATAAATGAATTGAAATTTAAATTTGTAAACTACAACTCAACTCAAACTTCGTGCAAACATCTAACTGTCAATAAAGCTTTTTCATAAATTTAAATTGTCGTGCTCGAGGGATTAACAAGCAAATACGTAAACGCTCTTGCTCAGCTAAAACTCGTCTATCGCCCGCGAAAATTTCAATTTAGAACGTCAATTAAACAAGCTTTCATTGACTTTTTCGTGTTCATTTAGTATGTACGAGTACCTACAGTTGGAGTTTACGTTTTGGAATATGCGCCTTAATGTGTGTCCAACTTCATGCAAATCCGTGCAGTAGTTTTGAAGGGAAAGAGTACCTTACAACGAACATCCACATAAAACATCAAATCTTACCTTTTCACATAGTAGTCGGGCAATTCTTCGAGAACGATATTTTTGAGATGCCTGTTGAATATTTCTTCACGTTCAATGAGTGTGGGCAAGTCGATCAGGATGTGGCGGTCGAAGCGACCTGGACGCAGCAGAGCCTGGGACACATACACAGCATTATTGTACACATTGTGTTTATTATGGCACTTTAGAGTGAAGCTATATTAGGTAGCTTCCTTCCTTTGGTGTACCCACTGGACTATGTGATTGGATTGCAGAACTCCTGAGAGATCGTTCCAGAAGACTAGTAATATACGAAGACTACTGTTTCGGTTAATGCTACGATCCAATATGGGACCCCGGGCATTGTTTGAGTTTGGTCCTCGGGGCCTAGGGTTCCGGAATTTATTCGAAAGAGTGACCGCGGCCCTGGAACGCAAAGGGCACAAGAAGGATCACGGATGGGTTTTAGTCAGTAAGAGTCTGACACTCCCTTTCGCTCCGCCCAGAGCGGGAGAAGTCATTTGATGATTTCCCATCCAAAAAACCTTGTTCAGAGTTTAAGGTCTCTTTCGGAATATCATGACCAACAACCCTGATAGTAAAATTGATTGAGTCAGGCGTTACTTTGCGGAAATTCATTTTAAATTAGAAAATGAAAATAATATATCTCTTTAATTCGCGGAAATTAAAACTAGATATATTATTTTCATTTTCAAACCCTGATAGTTACAGAAGCGCCGATCTATCAAATCTCAGTAACGACTTGAGGGCTGGTACGCCAGCGCGAGAACAGGCATAGCGCAGGCTCGACTGTAAACGCTCTTAGAAAGAGTACCTCCATACCTTATCAAGCACATCAGCTCTATTCGTAGACGCTAACACAACCACCCCCTCGCGACTCTTCATGCCGTCCATCTCGACCAGCAGCTGGTTCAGGGTCTGCTCCCCCTCCCCGCCGCCGGGCCCGAACGAGGCGGGGCCTGTGGAGCGCGCGCGCCCCACCGCGTCCATCTCGTCGATGTAGATGATGCACGGGGCCCGGGACATCGCTTCCTTAAATAGGTCTCTGGAAAATGTGATCGATTTTTTTTGTGTCTTGTACTTTTTTTTTCTTTTTATATTTCAATATTTGTAAATATATGAGTACCATGAGCAAGAGATATTTAGAAGTTTACCTCTGCTGGTAATACTTTGTTCTATAACTAGTATACTTGGTGCATCGTCCTCACATATACAAAGTTGATACGACCGAGAGGCTTTCCTTTAAACTGCCTATACTAGGTACCATTTTCAAGCTCTGTACCAAAAATCAATTAAGTAGGAGCAGTAGTTTAGACGCAAATGATTTTTTAAGTTTTTACCCCGTTTGAACACGATGTATCTTTCCTAACAGCTGATTATGTCTACGCATAGGTCATTCACCTTAAAACGATAAATCTGTGTAATAACCTACGATGCGTTGTTGCCGCTCTGGCGCAAGTCACAAGTACAACCAAATATTTTCGCTAAAAGATGGCAATGCAAACAAGCAAGCAATAAATACACACACTTGCACTTTCTTTACGAAAGCATTACGAGAGATAGAATCATAACAAAACATCCCGCGCGAAAAAGAAATAGAAATAGGTCACTGTGTTGTTATTGCATCTTAGATCCTTGCGATCGCAAAGTGGGGCGTCTAAAAAACTTGTTTTTTCAGTTCGCCGGCGCTATCCTTTGGGAAGGTACTTGTGTTACGGAACACGGAAGCTCCTGCGCCGCTTTTGTTTTGTCGAACTCACGCGCTGAAAATTGTGATTTTGTATTGTGATAGGACGCTAAATAAGTTTAAGACAGACAGTATTTCTTATTATTGTGACAGGACACGTAACTTGGGATTATTATTATTTAGTGTTAGTGTTTATTTTTTGTTTTTCCACGATCTCCAGACCTCACTCCCATGGATTTCTTTTTGTGGGGGTACATTAAGGGTGAAGTGTATGCCTCAGAGGTAAATACAATTGATGAACTAAAAAGTAGGATTATTTTAGCATTTCACAAATTAAAGTGCTTAGCGACGGACAGTGACTTAATTAGAAAAATAAACAACAACATTCTCCGTCGGTATTATTTGTGTATTAATGTAAATGGAGGACACATCGAGAATTTAAAAATTTAGTGTTGTTGTTGTGATTGATGTGCGCGTATTTTAAAAAAATAACATAAAAGCCCGCGCGAGCAAGGCGCTAGCCGCCCCCCGCGCCCCCGCCCGCCGCGCGCCCCGCTCAGCGCGCGTGCGACGTTGCCACTTTGTTACCTAGGTATCTAAGGTCAGTTAAATTTATTTATAAAGGGTGGTTGCGTTTTACTCTGATTTGTAAGCTATTTAGTTTGTTTGAAAAAAAAAACTACTAATTTTTGGTACTTTTTATTTTTATACCGTATCGAATTAATACTAAACACGTATAGTATACGTAGTGTAATTTAATGCCTCTCTGTCATATCAACTCTGTATGAAGTATTGTTTGTATTACCAAATATTGTAAAACATTTATTTGAAAAGAGTAACTTTGGAGTTTCTTGTCCGTCCACCAGAGGATTGCAGACTCCACAAAATTGTAATAAATACTTATTACATTATAGTTTTTCGATAACTTTTAAGCTAGATGAAGCCGGTGTTTCCTAGCCGACTACCCTGAGAAGAAACACCGAAACAAACTCAGAGGTCAAAGTCTCTTTTAAAGTCCATACAATCCATACTGGTCAAGTCATATGAGAACCATGTAGGTTAATGTCTGAGGTGACCTTTTGAGGAAAGTGACACACAGATTTGAGTGGACTTGTCCAGACAGTGCAAGCATTTGTCAGATACCGTGTAGCTTAAACGTAGAACTTCAAGTAGCTCAAGGATTTGACGAACAATACCAAAGTAAGGACATTTGGGTACATGGAGAACATAATAAACATGTTATAATCACCTGACTCTAGCCGCTCCAAGTCCTCCGATCATCTCTATGAATTCCGATCCGTTCATAGATAAGAACGGAACGTTAGCTTCCGTCGCTACGGCTTTCGCCAGCAAAGTCTTGCCGCAGCCAGGGGGACCCAGCAAGAGCGCGCCTCTCGGGACCTAAAGATACAACATTCGTCAATAGGGATGTTTCCTGAGGAATAAAAATATGATTCTATATAGTCCGTCAGTTTGTAACGATGTCGTTGCGTTTTCAGTCTCGTGGACTTTAAACCTCCACGATGACTGAAAACTCCTTAATTTTATTGACCTAAAAAGAAAATGTATCCATTTTCAAAAATATTTTGAATTTCGTTTTTTTTTATTGACTGCGGAGATTTTTTCATTCAGTCCTACAAAATCGCTCAAGCAGAGCACAACAAATCATAATTTTCTATAGTTACCCTTACCAGAGTAATATCATGTAACAGTTAGAAACCCGGGTTTTTCTTTTCTTACTATAAAAAATAAACAATCAAGTCACAAATCAAGTTTATTATTCCAATTCCGTGAAAAAAGAAAAAATACGTGTCCAATATTTTTTGAAAATCTATCTGACGGACTAATTAGACTTTTTTGGTCAACTACCCTATTTTATATTATAAACATTAAGTTTACTTTAGTTCGAAGACGATTACGGCCTCAAAGGGAAGGTGGAATCCTAATGAATGAATGCACCAAAAAGCGTGACAAAATGCGCCAGCACTCCGGTAGCCCAAGGTAGTTGCAGTACACCGTCGGTTATCATCAGCACGAGTCTGAACCAGCCCCAGTGCGAGAGGCATTGATGTGGCTTTCTACATGATAACAACAAGAACTTCTCGTATCGTAGTGGTTTTCTTATCAAACGGAATCTCAAGATATTCACCAGGACGATGATCCATGTTATGAGAGGCCCAGCTACGCTCATATCATATTCCATACATAATCAAGTTAAAATTACATAACAACCAAATATATTTAAGACCGTTTTATTACAAGTATTCACTCATAAATCAACATAGACTAAATAAAACGAGTTAACTTTATACTTTTGTTATCTATGTAAAATTCTGTATTATTTTAGAAAATGTTCTATTGCTATATATATACATTATATATAGCTATAGCTAGTAACCTGTAAGCGCTGTACAGGATTTATCTTTATAATACAAATGATTTTCATTTATTTTCATTCATATTAGTGTAGCGCGTCTACGCTAATGGCATAGCTTCGAAAACTAACATAACATAACATCAACACTGTACACTTAGTTCGCAATAAACGTTTTGACTTTGACTCACACGCACACTTTGAACATGACATAGGTCACCCTATATACACACTTCAAAACACACAACTTCGAAAACATGAAATAGATCACAATAGTCTATAGTTTAGTTTATTCAGAAAAAATAAACATTATAGAAGGAAGGAAAAAAAAAACAGTTTTGCTAGTAAAAAGTGGAAACAACAGAAAAACAGTATCGTTGGGCGTACAACAGGCGGCCTTATCGCTTAAAGCGAACTTTTAAAGATAACGATTGGATGAATTTTCAAAAGAGAAGAAATTCAGAGTAGGTACCTTAGCTCCCAAGCTCTTATAATGTTCGGGTCTCTTGAGGTAGTCGACGAACTCCATAACTTCCACCTTGGCCTCCCGGAGCCCGGCCACGTCTTCGAATTTGACTCCTCTGCCCTGCCCGCTCATGGAGTCCACCAGAGTGAACTTGGCACGCCCTAGCTGGTTCTGAAAAAGTAAAATATAAGTTAATTTTAAGTTGAATCATAAAGCGTGAACAATAAGCGCATAAAATCACTACAAAGATATATATTATCTTTGTAGTAATTTAATATTAACGCGTTTTTGTTTATTTTTTTTCTCTTTCGTACTGCACCTACCACACTTATTCTCTGCATTACCCTAAGGTTGACTGGTAGAAAATGCCTAAGGCATTAAGTCCACCTCTGTACATTTGTGTGCGTAATGTATTAAATAAATAAATAAATAAGCGTTTTTCCTTAACTCCAAGTTTTTCTTTTACCTTTTTTACTAAAGATTTATTTTCCTTTTACCATGGATTTTAATCCTACATCATTTTGGACCATTTTTGCTGAGGTAATCCGTCATCGATCATCGCTTCCTTTGGTTATATTCTATTTTTATTAAAGTCAGCAAACTGGTAGGTATTTTCCATTACTATAATAAATAGTGCAAGATGCAATAATATCGCCTCTATACATACAGTAATATCACCTTTTTTATAACATCAAACATTTGCACCATGTTTGGCAATTAAATAGTGTTTAATTAGTATGAAACTACGGGCCATTAAATGGAGAAAGGACAAAAGAATTTCGATTGTTTTATTTCTTTATTTAGCCTCCCACCGGCAGATTAAAAGTCTGACTTCTGATAATTATTTCCGGCAATCTTTAATATAATGTGTGCAATCTCCATGGCGCCCGAATTTATGATCTAGTTTCTTTTATTTTGTTTTATTTGGAGAACACATCTTCTTTTAAATATATTATATTTATCACTTTAACACAGGCAAGCAGCATAAAATATATTACAATCTGTTGCCGCTATAACAACAAATACAAAAAAAAAGTTTTTTTTTTATGTAATGTTTTCTTCATCTATATTTTATGTAACTTATATGGTGTACATAATAAAGAGCATTCCATTATATTTAAGGGAATAAATTAAAATTATAATTAAATATTTTTGCTCGATATTGATAACGATCGATATTAAAAATAAATAATTAAATTAAAATAAAATTAATATTCAAGATCAGCTCCCATACAACACTGATGATTTTTGCCGTTTTTCACTTGGCCGGTTTTGTTTAAATAGTTTTGCTACTCCTCAGAGTCTACGTGATATAAAACATAATATTTATTTTTATATCACGTGGATCCTAACATACTTAGAGGTGGCGCATGTAAGTCACTTTTATATCGGAGTAGGCAGTTAAATTTCTGGTATTATAAGAAAAATAGAAACTGAGATATTCACCTACAAAAAATACATATTTGCCCAACGGCGCATTTTTAGGCGCTCGACTACCTTTTAAGAAAAACCTTTATTTACAATTCAACAAGGATAAGAAACAAACTTCTTAGGCGGCCGATTAAACAACATTTGCAGGTACGCAAGGAGTGACATTGCGGAATTTGTTCGAAAGAGTCACCGCGGCCCTGGAACGCAGCGGGCACAAGCAGGAACACGGGTGGGTTTTAGTCAGTAAGAGTCTGACACACTCTTCCGCTCCGCCCGGAGAGGGAAAATTGCCGGCTACGGTCGGGTTCTTAGATGCAGCGGAGTTTTTTTTTAAATAAAAACTTAGCCTACCACACTAAAATTTACTCCTGTATCGTGGGTGCATTCACAAACATATAAACTCACATTCACAAGACACCCAGACTAGGAACAACTATCTGTAGGTCATAAAAACATTTTTTCCATGCGGGGATTGAACCCGCGACACGTGAAGCAATAGCCGAACCCTCAACCACTGCGTCAACCGTGTATCATGGAGTGTGTCTCCTTATATTACCCCTAAGCACAAACTGTGTCATTTTCCTGGTTTCTGACTACCAATAATGTCAAAGACCTGTAAATGACAGCCATAAGAGACACTACTTACAAAGCCTCCAAGGTTGATGTTCATCCTCATTGATTTGGTGGAGTACAGGAATGACAGTATGACGGCCGCTATCAGCAGCGTCGTTATCACCTTGCCGGCCACGCTGCCATTCCTATCGTAGATCACGCGCACGCCTGCAAACGATGAGCCATCACTTTAACAACAACAACAGTTTAGGGCGATATAATATTGAAATCGAAATGGAATCCACACAGTCTGAGCCTTCCCTATCCAGAGAAGCTTCTCATTAAGGAGCGTCCGCATTCGCATCACAGTCCAATCAAAGTCAAAGTCAATTCATTTATTTCAACTAGACCATTAAACGGCACAATTGAACGTTTGAAAATAAAAATATTATAGTGACTCTATAGTTGTCCATTCGCAAAAAGTAGATTCTTATGGAGAAGAACGGAAAAGAAACTCCATAGTTACTCTTTTCAAATATGTATAAGTTTTACAATATTTTGTATACATTAACCAATTGATTATATGTGAGGACAATGCACCCGAATAAAACTAAGTACTATACTATTAACAGGTACAACAAAGTAACGACAGCAGAGGTAAAATTAATAAATTTGCTAGTCAGGGACATAGTACTCACATATTTACAATTTTTTTAATCCTTGATTTATATGGATATATACCAACAATGGATCAGTGTGTGTTAAATTAACTATAAAAGATCAGTAACTACACCTGTATACATAGCAGATAGATCACACATACAGACCGACAAGTTTGGCTTTGTCTACTACACCCAATATTGTCCTATGGAGCAGGACCAGCATGTTTCCAAGCATTCTTATCTTGAATATCTATTCTAGCTTGTAGTATGCTTGTTTACAAAGTGTGCTTTTAACATAGGTTTTAAATTTCCTTTCATTTAATTCTAAAATGTCACAAGGTATTTTGTTGTAACATTTAACACTGTACCCCATGAAAGATGTACGTACTTGAGCTAATCTATATAATGGTTGATCTAATTTATTTCTATTTCTAGTATTAAAATTATGTCTATCACTAATTTTGCTAAAGAGATGTCGATTTTTCTTTACATACATAATACTTTCATATATGAATTGACAAGGGACTGTCATAATATTAATCTTTTAAAAAAGTTCCCTAAGAGAATCGCGGCAATCACCACTAATTTCCCTACAGTTATTAAATGTAATTATTGACTTGAATTTGAACACGTTTAAGAGCGTGTACGCCGTATGGCATAATATCATAAAATTCTTCAAGTCACTATTTTGCGAAATGACTGAAAAGATTTTAATGAAACTTCACACACATAAGGAGGATACAAAGGTCTAAAATGTTAGTTAAAACATTTTCGAAATGTCTTGTTCAAAAAAGATAACTGGAAATTTATGTTTGTATGGAAAACTTAAAATGGGTCTAATTTAACTGTAACACTATTTATTGAAAAGGTTTTCAACTAACTTTGCGTGCGAGCGTATGATACGCTCTCAAGTGCGAGAATTGGCACAATATATATATATATATGCAGCAGAAACATCATACGATGCTAGTTGTCACATCAGGCCAGTGTCGGAAACTCCACGTCCAAGCGCGTATTTTGCGTACGGCATAATAATAAGTAAAATTTATACCTCAAGGACCACTCGGGCAAAACAGAGTTATCTTTTAACTCAATTTCTAACACTAAGTTAAATAACAAATTTTTTTTTTTTAACGGTTAGAGCTAACTTAGTACAAGATGGGCCTTACTCGGTCATGCGTTAATTAATACCTTTAACATAACATACCTTCTTTAACACCCAGATTCTTTTCGGTATCCCGGAGTTTCTCTTCAAAACGATGGATGTCACCAACATTCATATGAAACACGCGATGGTTGGACTGAAACATTAAGCAGAAACGAACGAATAAATTATACACTATTGTCAAGTTATGGATATTGTCTGTGCCTCGGTCGGTGCCATGTTGATGAGCGACTTCACTTCACACTTGGAACTACTTGTGGAAAGGGAGATACGAAGGTGCAAAATTGTAATCTTGGAGCTAAGTAAAGACACGCCCGGGTGTCAACACTGTGTCGAGTACTCGGAAGACACGAGGGAGCATACGGTGGAGGTCTGCCCTGCTTGGGCGGAGCAACTCCGTGTCCTCGTCGAGGCGGTCGGCGGCGGCGACCTCTCGCATCTGGCCCTGGTCCGGACCAATCCATGGTCCGGAGCGAGGAGGCAGCGTTTTCTTACGAAAAGCTAACGTTCGGGCGAAAAACGTCGTCGTAAGTCTTTTCAATCTGTGCCTGTGGCGCTGAAAGGTGGTGCTTTCGAGTTGTGGTGTTAGTGGGAACATTCCACTAGTGCATTCACCTAAACAACTGGGTCAGGTGGAAGGGAACAGTGGTCAAGCCACCCAGACCCTGGCCTGCAACCTACTTGGGAACTACTCTTTCTCTACAGGCACTCAATGTTATAAAGTAAGCAATCATTGACACTTACGCGTTTTCCTTTGATGATGGCACCTTCATGAAGTATGATCGTTACCACTTCTAGGTCAGGTCTGACGATGAGCTCCTCCACCTCACCTTTGGACAGCATGGAGTAAACAAACTCGTTCCAAGACACGTAGCGTATCATCTGAAAGTAAGTAATACCCTTTATTTGGCATATTATTCAAAATTATACACAGAGCTCAAGCATCTTTTCTTAATATTTTCTATATATTCTCATGAAGGAAAAGTGAAGTGGAAAAAAAGTGAAAGTTTGTAAAAAGATAGTTAAATAATCTAGGTAGTTGCCAGTTACTGGGTTGTGGAAATCCATTGCCCCTTATAAAATATTGATGCTTAGCTACATCTGGTTAGACTGAAGTGGACACCAAGATGGTTGGAAAAAGGCCTAGCAGATTGAATGGTTGAGAGCAGAGTATATAACTTAATGGCGGGCTTGTGCGAAGCTGGGGTGGGTTGTACTATCAACCCACCCCAGCTTCGCACAAGTAGTAGCGCATATATGAGTTCCCAGTTGGCATGGCTTTTTTCGACATCTTCAATTATCATCGTTATATTCGTATTTCAGCCAATTTACACTCACATTTACCTTCAGCATGAATTAGCAATTTTCGAATTTATTGCATACTAGCAGCGCCCCGCGGTTTCACCCGCGTTGTTCCCGTTCCCGTGTTAATACGGAGATAAAATATAGCCTATGACACTCCACAATAACGTAGCTTTCTATTGGTAAAATAATTTGAAAATTGGTTCAGCAGATCCAGAGATTACCCCTTACAACGTCACAAACTGACAAACGTTACCTCTTTGTAATATTTTATTGCATACAAAACAACACCTTGATACAGACACGGAGGGGAAGTTTTGTATAAGAGTATGTAGTGATAGTGATATTATGTCATAACATACCTCATTTTGACTACTATCTCCGCCCGGAACTATGAGTGAGCTCATAATGATCAGAAAGCAGGTTGTGAACATCCAGAAGGCAGCCTTCATCATCAGAGAGGACATTTCTTCATTCTTTTTCTTTTTATCATTTTTATCATCCTAAAAACGAAAAATAAATTATAATTCTTCTTTATGTAAAGTTTATGAGGTATTTAGGCCTCTTGGTAGTAATGCAAGCAACCAATCACGCCATATTGTGTTACCTAGTTCCTAGGTTGCAGAAGCCAGACAGGTAGTAGTTCCAAAATATTGGTAATTGATTGTGTCCAGATTAAATGGAAGCGAATAAACTTAAAAACGGCAAGGCAAATTGATTCACTTTTAAGTAGGGATGCATGAGTGCATATCATGTGACTTTCAAGCCATTATTATATATTATGGTATTTAATTATTCGAAACACAAGCATTGTAACTTTGAAGTTACTAAATTAAATGAAAAGTACCTTTTCATCCTTTTGTACATTATTATTTCTGGGTGTAGAATGAAATGCACGGACATTGTTGAAGAAGGTAGTTATACTCGGCAAGTTGGACCTCTTGATCAAAGCACAAGCTGCTTTGTATTCTGCATTGAAATGGCGGAGTTGCTGTGGATGTATAATTTACTGGTTAAAAGAGTGAAAAGAAATAAATTCTTGGAGAAGTGGAGTAGTAGTAGTGGTAGAGTGAGAAGTAAGATTATGTTTGGGGGGCAGGCCTGGCCAAAGATTGCCCAAGACAGAGAAGTTTGGAAGGAGAAAGGAGACACTTTTGCCCAGCAATGGGACAAATGTAGGATGGTAATATTACTGAGTGTAGAACTGTAGGTCAAATCAAAGAGCACCATGGGGTAGCAATTCGACACAGCCCGAGATAGTGCAGGCACATAGTTAGCAACTTTATGTACTTTCTGGGTCACAGGGTTCTCAGTGACAGCTATGGGCGTACCCAGCTTCTAGTCTAGGGGGGGGCAAGATAATTTTTTTAGGTCAGATCGTCCATAGCTGTTTTTTCATACACACTACACAAAAACACCTACAGGAAAATTTAGGTATGTAGTACTTTAGTGTGTAGGGCAAAAAGCCGCAAATGATTCTGATTTATACATAGGTAGTTATGTAAAAGTAAATTTGACTATACATTTTTATTTAATTAAATTATTTAATTATTTTTATTTTATGGAATTTGCTTTGTGCATTTTGTGATGTCTACTGCACAGTTTGTAAAAAAGTTAGCACATAAGGCCCCGTTTACCCTTTGATTAGTGATTAGGCGAGTTCTTACATTTTCTGCGAGATTTCCAGGGGAGGAGCAGCTGCCCTCCCCTGCCCGTGGGTGCGCCCGTGGGTGCGCCCATGGTGACAGCTCATACTTTTAAAGTTGGCAGTATGAAAGAAGTTGTGCAATGTTGATTTAAAGCTATGTGAAAACTATTTCACCACTCATGAACTGCCATGATGCATGCTCTAGGTATCACATTTCCCCTACTTTTGTCAGTTTTTATTGAAGTGCTTCAATGTCTTGGCCTTAATGGTTAGAGCTGTTGCATGGCATTTACAAATGGTCAACACCAATTTATTTAGAAACAAAAATAGATTGAATTTCTTTTCACTCAGTTTTATAGAAGAAACTGTCATGGTGACACACCATGACAGTTCTTGTATGAATATAACATAGTGCACAAATTATATTTTAAGGGCTCAAAGATGTTCTCTTTTAATTAAACATTGTACAGAATATTTCAGATCGCCTGACTAAGATCATTCTTGCAGTAAATATGATCATAATATAGCAAATAAGATTTCACAACATGGTTATTGTATTGCATTAGAAAATATTTATAAAAAGCGTTAAGTTTGTAGACTGTGTCAAAACCTGGTAGACTGAACGATTGAAAAGAAAATTACGCACCAAAAATATATTCATCATTAGATAATGCTGATGGGTATTGTATTTTTTAGCTTTATGGAATGAAAATTACTTGATCAGCTCGGACATAAAAAAAAAATTAAAAAGTGTCATCTTACCGGGTGTCTCGATTTACTCGTTAAATTGTGTAACACAGAGAAAGATCTACACAAATTTACAAGATTGTTCTGGCACTGTTTATTTATGTGCCTCTCAACAAAACTATTTCTAAGTAGAAAGTTTTGTTTCGCCTGTATTTTAGATGCAGATAATGCAGGCAAACGTTTAATTGAGAGCATTTTTAAAGAGGGCGCATTTGTTTCCTTTTTTATTTTAAGTTATTATGCATCAGTATGTAAAAATATCATTTTTCTTAGTTCCAGAGTGAGGATATATTTAGGTTAGAGTCCAAAATTGTCATTTGACATTGACATAACAACATTAAATGTCTATGGAAGCTATAGTCAATTATTTTTTTATTTTAGTGGCAATGAATCTTAGTCTTTGCAGCTAATGCCAAAAACATGATCTTTTCGCAGCGGGTTTCGATTTCACTTTCACTAGACATATTATCTAAATTCTTCAGCCTACCAGTTGTTATCAATAAGCAATGATTTCATACAAAGATCACTTACAGAAAGCAGCGTTACCACTTAAACAAACAATATCTGGGCTAAACGTTGAGCATTTAGCGTCACGCTTATAGGGAGCGTCCAGGAAGGCTTAGATATATGTGGCAGTACAAGTGTCAATGTCAAGTATTTACATATAACTAAAAGTTCCCAATTACCAACATTGTATAATATACAGTCTATTTCATGCACCTACACATTCCCTACTGTGACTGACACATTCCCTACTATGACAATGGTCATAAAACTACAAGAATCACAGTCAAGAGCGTCGTTGAGTCATTAGCCAAGAGTTACCGCAACACAACTTGGTGTACCTAGTACTGGTGCGACGGAAAAAGTGACTAGTGTTTTGTGAGCGAAAGAATCAAATGCATAATTCACTAGAAGTGCTGTGGCGAGGATTCTTTTCGATTCTGCATAATGAAACAATCGGAGCGACGCTTTTTGAAAAGTATCCAAATTCGTCCGAGAAAATAATCACCACTTATTAGAAAAACTCTGCCGCCCCTTGCCTCCGACCATCATAGTCTCAAGCACGGATCCACCGGTGTGGGCACGATGGGCATGCCCACAACCCTGAGAGACTTTCGACGTCCATGTACCAACTTTTGATGGCCAAATGGAAAAGCGAATGTGAGAACAATTCCGCCATACCAAAGTCGGTAGCTCATGTGATTATAGCATGCGATCAAGATTTGTATCCAACATCAAGAAAAAAACTTCAAGTACTGGCAACTCTACTAGTACTCCAAATCTACCGCAGAGAGAAACGATTTCTCTTTCTCTGTGAGCAACCAAGGTTTTACTTCGCAGAATAAAATCTTGGTGCGTCTCACAGAGTACTTTTTATGTGCGTCTTCAATATCATAGAAAAGATTACCCGGGCTCCCCGGGCTAGACCTAAATATCCTTACGTAAAATTGTGAACCCTTACCGATGACTCAATGTTTTCGCGACAAGGAAAAGTAAGCTTGAATTTTTAATAGTTGTAAAAATTTCGTAACCAACATTGGCGATAGGATACTGGATAGGAAAGGAAAAGTTAGTGCACAACTCCCATTATATTATTTCATTAAAAGAGTCTGGCTGTCAATGGTTTTCCAAAGTGGATAATTTTTAAAACAATAGAGCGTCGGTCGGCAAAACGTCACATCATCTTAATAACATTTAAATCATCGTACAAGCACTTTGCTCTCAACAAAATATTATCGTTATTTTCAAAAGTAATCGTTAGAAATATGATTCGTCTACGATCTCTTATTTCTGGTACTTTGCGGGCAAGAAGTTTGTTAAGTCATGTACAAACCCCTTTGAGCGTGCAAAAATATGGGTGCCATTGGGGACCTCCACAACCGTTTGATAATATGCCGTTTAGAGTACTAAATCGGTAAGATTTTTTTCTCAATACACTAGTTATATTCTACACTACCTATATTTACCTAGTTTTCCTGATCTGAACCTGACCGCAAATGCGGTTACTTCCGCGATCCACGTTTTTTTCATTCTCATGGACGTACGTATATAAGGGGGTGTCCAGGTTGTCCGGACCGCTCCTTTAACATACGAAAAAAATACCGGTTACATATGTCTGTGCTGGGTTTTTTTCGCCAAGTTCCCCTTGGGCTACCGCGGGCAAAAATACTTGTATGAAATTATTTGAAATATTTCGCTAGCAATTCCAATGATATTGATGTTCAAAATTCTGCTTGAAGCTCGGACAACATTAGCGCGTTTTGGACCCTCGGGCCCTAGTAAAAGATATGCTCGAATTTATTCTTGACCACACCATAAGATATAAAGGTCAAGACAGGCTACGTAGGTGCCTATAGTTTTCACGAAACGAATACATCTGATAATAATATCAATGGTACCTACCTAATACGTTATGCCTATGAAGCACTTACTATAGGGCTGCGTCTTCCCCGATGGGCTATCATAACGCCAGTTATTCGGTCATTGCTACCGACTTTGCACTGGTCCAAATATGAGAAACTCGAATAAAAAAAAAAACTAAATAAAAAATGGTATGATATAGTGGTATAAGGAATGGTATGAAAAATTCGAATTAGTTTCCAAAAGCTTTGCCGTAAAGGAATCGAACCGGAATTCAAGCTCCAAGGTGGTAGCAATAGAATATTGCGTCTAGGGCACGCATCATTTCTGTGCTCATTCGTAAATTATCATTAAATAAAAAACAAATAGGTACACAAACCATTCAATATCTTTTTTTCAACAAAAGTAAAGTACTTACTTTACTATTGTTAAAAAAAAAAATAGATTAGGTACTTAATAATACTGGAAGTCGGTGTCAAAAATTGGAGAAAGAAAACAATCCAAATACACAGACCTACTTTATATTTAGTACTAGCTTCTGCCAGCGACTTCGTCCGCGTGGAATAGTTACTTTACCCCCGATTTTGAAACTCTCAGCCCGATCGGTTTAAAATTGACAAAAGATAGACATGCTGTTTCGGGATATTTTTTAGATAATTTTATGTAGAACATTTCCGTAATACATGATTTCTATGTAACTTTAACCACTAAAGCTACACACGCGACGGAAGCTTAAAAAATGGAGTAACTTCTTCCGTTTTCCCAACATTTTCCTTCACTGCTCTGCTCCTATTGATTGTAGCGTGATGAAAAGTATACTATAACCTGCCCAGGAGTATGAAGAATAATTGCACCAAGTTTCGTTAAAATCGGTCGAGTAGTTTTTGTTTCTATAAAGAACATACAGACAGACAGACAGACAGACAGACAGAAAGACAGACAGACAGACAAAAATTTTACTGATTGCATTTTTGGCACCAGTATCGATCACTAATCACCCCCTGATAGTTATTTTGAAAATATATTCCTTGTACAGAATTGACAGCTCTCTACAGATTTATTATAAGTATAGATTATTTTATTTGGGAGATGTTGACCACTAGACTAACTAGGTAGATATCAACAGACATATAGGTATATACCCTCTGTTATCATAGACTCTGCTTGTGACCTAGTTCTGAACTCAATGGATTGAGTTAAAAAAATCGACATATTAGGTACCTACCTACTGGAAAGTTTTAGAAAGTAGCCAAGTACATAGTTATGCCTTAAAAAAAAAACCTGGTGCAGTCAGCGACAACATTTGATGAGTAGATAAGTACAAAGTACGGAACACTTTTTTAACATATAAGGTAACACTGGTTCTGGGCACCGAAAGTGTTAAAAAAAAACTAGTAAAGTCAGCGACAGTATTTGGTAAGCAAGTACAAAGTGCTAAAAGTCGTCAACACTTAAAACATTAGTTTACTGAATACTTTGGCCACAAAATGCGGTGAACAGATCAGGGTTACAAATCAGAATCACGGTGATCAGATATGAAAACAAAAAGTTCTGAACATGTCAATGTTACATAATTCGGTTAACTTTTATAAAATTGATCTTCTAGTTTACCTACTTTTGTTCAAATTAATATGTTCAGGTAATTTTGTTAGGAGTGGTTGGAGAGGCGCCACGGCGTCCTCGCCTTCCGCCTGGCGCAGGTACTCACCGGACACGGATGTTCCGGGAGGTATCTATGTACCGTCCGTCCGTTTTTATGTACTGTATAGATCGCCCGGAGAACACGGGGGATTATACGCCCTGCCCTGCTTTTGCGGAGCAAGGCTGTGTCCTCGTCGAGGCGACCAGCAGCGGTAACTTCTCGCTTCCG
The DNA here is from genome assembly GCA_905332915.2 of Hecatera dysodea. Lineage (NCBI taxonomy): Eukaryota > Metazoa > Arthropoda > Insecta > Lepidoptera > Noctuidae > Hecatera > Hecatera dysodea. Next base: position 3,174,277 of record HG995286.1, read on the forward strand.
GCTCTGGTTCAAATGTTCAATCCGTGGTCCGAAGGAAGGAAGCATGTTGCGGGGGAAGCAGTCTCCTCCTTCTGTGAAGCAGTAATGCTAGCGAAGGAGGACGCGGACTGCATGAGGGTGAGTGAAACTTCACGCCCCAACCGCCGCAACAGAAGAAGACGCCCTGGGCATCGGGAGACGCAGGTCGATTCTTTTCCACCGTAGGCACGGGCCGGTGGATGTCGACCGATGGGTGGCTCGCCGTCCAATAACATCAGACCAATCGGGTCGATGGCGCGTCGTATTCTGCGCGCGCCCCAAATAGATATCAGAATAAAAATAAGACATAGTCGACCCCCCTCCCGGCTGTGATGATTCTGCATTTTTGTCGCTCACCGTACAAAATTAGTGTTATGTTCAAAATACCTATACCCCATTCACGATAAGATTAGACATTGAAATACATCTTTTTTTACAGTCCGTTCAACCGATTTTGACTTCTGTTGCGTTGGCGGCATGACACATGGTAGCTGCAGTAAACAGTTGGTATTAAAATCAGATTTTTGCTTTTAATGCCATCGTGAATTCGTCGATAGAACGGTTTTCCTGGGGATTACGCTTGACTCAAGGCTACAATGGGGTCCTCATTTAGCATCTCTTGCAGGACGTCTAAGCTCAGCAGCATATGCTGTTAGGAAAATCCGCCAATTTACTGATGTTGATACCGCGAGACTAGTCTATTTCAGTTACTTTCATAGTATAATGTCTTACGGTATCTTGTTATGGGGCCGGGCTGCAGACATCGAGTCAATTTTTATTCTGCAGAAAAGAGCCATCAAAGCCATTTACAATCTACGCCGGCGTGATTCTCTAAGGGAACTGTTTAAGGAAATTAACATCATGACGGTACCTTGTCAATATATCTATGAAAACATTATGTACGTTAGAAAAAATCTACATCTCTTTAGTAAGCGAGGCGACAGACATAATTATGCTACTAGAAATAGGGATCAATTAGTTCAACCAGGTTTCAGACTAGCTAAAGTAGCCACATCTTTCATGGGGTATTGTTTAAAATGTTACAATAAAATTCCTCCCCATATATTAGAACTGAATGAAACGAAATTTAAAACCTGTATTAAACGCACATTATGCAGGCAAGCATATTATAAGTTGGGGGATTACATTGAAGATAATAATGCTTGGCTAAATGCCGGTCCTGCTCCACAGCCTCAACCACTTGGATAAACAAGTTTAGGATTTTATATTGGAAGAGATGCTCGCCCTTTTTTTGTTTTTTGTCTCATTTATTTATTCTTTTTTTATATATAATATTAATTTGATAATTAATAATTTCTCTTTTTTTTTTACTTGTAGTTGCTTGGTTTTTGTAAACCATAGTTTTGTATAATGTAGAAGCATTTTATTTTCAAACTAGCTTCTGCCAGCGACTTCGTCCGCGTGGAATAGTTACTTTACCCCCAATTTTGAAACTCTCAGCCCGATCGGTTTAAAATTGACAAAAGATAGACATGCTGTTTCGGGATGTTTTTTAGATAATTTTATGTAGATGACTTCTTCCGTTTTCCCAAAATTTTCCTTCACTGCTCTGCTCCTATTGATTGTAGCGTGATGAAAAGTATACTATAACCTGCCCAGGAGTATGAAGAATAATTGCACCAAGTTTCGTTAAAATCGGTCGAGTAGTTTTTGTTTCTATAAAGAACATACAGACAGACAGACAGACAGACAGACAGAAAGACAGACAGACAGACAAAAATTTTACTGATTGCATTTTTGGCACCAGTATCGATCACTAATCACCCCCTGATAGTTATTTTGAAAATATATTCCTTGTACAGAATTGAACTCTCTACAGATTTATTATAAGTATAGATATTGTAAATGTGAGTACCATGGAGCCATTTACATGTGATAAGTTATAGTTTACTTTGTGACTTGAACTAAAATGGCAGTTGAGAGCATGTCATGCTTGCTCAAATGTTTCGCTGATGGTGGCTTGTGTGTTGGATCATTCGGTTCCCTTCAAAATGGTTAAGCTAAATGGTGCCAATACACGCGTCATGTTCGTGAACGGGCGCCGTCGGTTGAGACTGGTCACCTCTTAACTGCCACTGACTTGTTTTAATCTTTATACTTTGAATTGTTTTTATAGTTTCCTTTTTTTTTTGCATTGTCCTCACATATAGAAGCGACCAAGGATGTAACCAAGGTTATGTAATACAGAACATAATTTAAAAGAGTGTCCGTGGAGTTTCTTGCGCGTTCTTCTCCATAGAGATCTACGCTTTGGAACGTGCAGATAGCTTCACCTCTTTCGACTTGACTATTCAAAAGTGCCTGTAAAGGGTTTAATTGAAATAAATGCTTTGAATCTTGAATCTTGAATCCTTATACCTACGGAATAGAAGTAAAAATCGGTTGAACGGACTGTAAACAATTTTGTTCCAATGTCTAATCTTATTGTGAATGGAGTATAGTTCCATTAGATTGGTTTATGCGTTGTCAATTCGATTTATGCCTGAAGTAGGTAATTGATATTTTTTCTTGTTACAGGTACGTAGCGACTGTGTTCTTCTCAATATTTTTCGGTGTTGGTTTGTGGGCTCCATTCCTTATAGTGTGGTATTCTATGGCAAAAAGAAGTATGTAATAATGATACCAACAATAAATAATAAATAAAGTTAAATATACCTAGTTTAATTTGATTATGCCTAGTTAATTTGGTTACCTATAAACAAAGACCTTAATTTTGTCTTTAACTGAGTTAGTTTCAAACGCGAGGTCTTTGTTGCTGGGTAGGTACCTTTAAGGGAGAATACATCAAGGTTGGTGATCTGTCCCCATGATGCGTCTTACGATGAGGTCGATGATTCGGAGATTGAATGAAATTCGAACTTGCAGTAAATCTGTACGGGGCGGACGTGATCGACTGGACTGTAGGGTGGCCAGGGTAGGTTATCCTATTCTTCGAAAGTGGACTGTATGGTGACAACCCACCTAGGTATAAATGATCCAGACGCGTTGACGCTCCGTCTATAAGCTACGGGCCATGAGGATGCAACCCTTAGCTGAATACTTGCTATACTTGCTGTTATTTACACAATATATAGGGGTAGGTATTGAGGGCTTACCAATAAAGTCACAATAAAACACTATTTAACTTGTTCACTATGCACTTAGCGATTTGAAGGGTGAAATTCGCGACTATATGATTCTACATTTAGGTATAAATTCGAAAAATCTTGCAAATGACTACAAATTTAATAAACTTCCTATGTTACTATTGTACGGCGTAACTGTACCGTATCGACACCCAAAAAATCACCGTGTGTGATGAAGTTTATTAACACTAATTTTCACTATGTCTATCCTAGAATTTAGGCTATATCTAGGCTTAGGTCTATGTGAGTAGGGGTTGTCGTACCTTTATGGATAGCCCTCGGTAAGCTCCATACAGCGGAGACGAATTCACCCCTTCATCCCCCTCCATGTAGGGGTGGGATGCCGAAAACTATACAAAACTATTGTAGGCACGAAGCTATTACCTACTTGGGGTGAATTTACCGTAAAACTATGCTAGGAGGGCTATACAGCTATATGTATCTCTATAGATACGACAACCCTCTACAAAACTACATATGTTTCAACCCTGTCACTCAAGGGGTTGCAACTCTATAAGCGTATATATTTCAGGGGGATAAAAATAAACAGTTCCATTAAATCCTTAATTACGGCTTTATGCCTGCATACACTATAAACATCTATATATCCCCTGAAAGGATTTTTCAAGGCGGTTCTGTTTCAGACATTTAGAAGTCTAGAATCTAGACTTGTATTTTCGGGAAAGGAAGAGGGTAGATGCAAAGTGTTTTATTTTTGTGCATACCTTCACCAGGGCTATTTATCAAAAACCATTGACCAATCACGTACCAGCACCCTCCTGCTCTGTGATTGGTCAGTGTCGCTTTTAGCTATGCGACTACCTTTGACCTAAATATTTCAGGTCTCAAATTACCAAGCCCTTTCTATTTACCTATGTATGTCTGTCTGTGTGTGTATATACCTCGATTACCTTATATACCACCGATCACCTTTATATACCTTTATATACCTTCGATTACCAGGGTTACCATGTGTTTACTGTTATGTGTAAGGGATAGGATACCCTACCTAACTATATTCTATTTACTTGGAAGAAATAAAGGCTCCAAGGGCTTATATACTGCCTCTTGAGAGCAAACGACTGTAACGAATGTGTTTTATTTCAATAACAAACTATGTATCAACTATAGCTACCTATAACTATCTATACTATGCAGCTTTATTTGTTACAGCATTCTATGTACTAACTAACACCTATAACTACCTATACTATGTAGTCGCGGTTTTATTTATTTGCAAGTTTTGCAACATTCTATGTACTACTATAGCTACCTATAACTATCTATACTATGTAGCTAAGACGCATCGTCGCGAACAAAATCTTCTACATTATATAAAAGCGATGTACCACTTACCGATTAATCACGAAATCTCAAACCGTTTGGCAGGTAGGTTCCATATAGGAAACTCCACCCCTAAGGGGGTAAAACAGGGGTGGAATATGTTTATGCTAAACTAGCTGCTGCCCACGACTTCGTCCCCGTGGAATCCCCGATTTTAAAACATTCTTTATCGCTGCTCAGCTCCTATTGGCTTAAGCGTGATGTTATATAGCCTAAAGCCTTCCTCGATAGATGGTCTATTCAACCCAAAAATAATTTTTCAATTCGAACCAGTAGTTCCTGAGATTAGCGCGTTCAAACAAACAAACAAACAAACTCTTCAGCTTTATAATATTAGTATAGATTTAACACAGACGAAGTCGCTGATGAAGTGCTACTAGTAGTGTAGGTATATTCACACAAGGTTAAAACCAATACCGGATTGTGTATAATAAACTATTACTAGATTACACAGTATGGACTAAACGAAGTCCGTGTCTCGCGGCGGTGAACAAGTGAGAGAAGAGGGACGCTAAGGGTAGCGCCCCGAATCGTCTCACGTTTTGCCACTTAACAACCCTACGACTTAAATATTAAAACGTGCAATACTACATCTAAGGTGCATTCACATATGCACAATGACGCCACACCCGGTAAGGACCCGAAAAAGGTGATTGTAAAAGGCGTCTGACTGTATCGTCACGAAGTAAATCGTGAGTTGCCGTCGAAAGAACTTTGAATATAAAAGAAGAAGGTTTAGAATAACGAGATACAGGAATTGGTTGTACAGTCGAAATTTTATGTCGAAGTTGAACAACAAAATCTGCTAGGTCGCTCGTATTGTCTGTGTCGAAAGACATACCTACCTAACTAGTAATTCGCCGGGCAACCGAAAAGTTTTTCCGTACCTAAACTAATTCGGCGGCTGTAGCTTTCAGGGTCTTCTTTGAAAGCGAATTGCATGCCAAGAAGGACAAAAGGTAGCGCCTGGGCAACCCGCGTACCCAAGAATCTTGATGGCACATCGCCAACTAAAGGCAACCTTTAGTTGGTGATGAACACGCTCAATCATACCATTGGCGCAAGGATAATAGGACGTTGTTCTAGTACGCTTAATGGCAAAGTGTGTCGTCAGTCGGCAAACAGATCAGTCTTGGGCTGTCGTAATTATCGATGGCACGCCGAAACAGACAACCCATTCTCGTGAGAACGTTTCTGCTACCTCCTCCGGCCACCTTGTGGTTCTGTCAATAGCTGTCAAACAATATCGGTAATCGCTGCAAATCGGCAAAGGGCCAACAATGTCGATATGTACATGTTTGAAGCGAGCAGATGGGTTTTCGAGATTACCTGGAGGGACAAAATTATGTCACGATACCTTAGCCCGTTAACATGCCTCGCAAGTTCGTGCCCCCTCTTTGCAGCAGAAGGCCAAACGTAGCGTTCGGTCACCAGCCGCGTGCTAGCTCGTCCACCGGGATGACTCAGGTGGTAGATCTAGTTAAAAACTTCTCTTCGAAAGGGGGGAGTAAGATAGAGACGAGTTTTGCGTTTCGACATGTAGCAGGTAACAGAGATATTCTTCCTGGAATATTGACATTGGCCAATTGCAGGCTTGAGCCTTGGGCACGCAGGAAAAATAGTTTCCGAGTCTGATTTCGGCGAGTTTTTAAGTCCTGCTCGAACGTGAAAGCACGTGACACAACGTCATCGACGACGTTGTCTTCTCCTTAAATGTACTTTGTATAAGTTGTAAATTGACTAATAAAAGACAATTGGTTCAATTGGACAGGGGGAAACTTTTCCCGGCGCTGTACAAAAGCGTAGAGGAGCGGTTTGTGGTCCGTGAAAATGGTCACGTGTTGGACCTCCAATAAGTGGCGAAAATGTTGTATACTTTCGTACACCGCCAGCAATTCGCGATAAAAAGCAGGCCACTGTGTTTGTTGATCGGTCAGTTTCTTGCTAAAGAAGACAATGAACAACCCATTTGCCGTTAACATGTTGTTGGAGACAAGACCCAATATGAACGTCAGTAAACAGTCCATGAGGCGCTTTGTTGACCGGATATCGTAGAAGAGTGGCATTAGCTAGACTCTCTTTACAGGTTTTGAATTGGTCTAAAAGTAAAGGTGTCTATAAAAATACATCCAAGGGTCCATCCGTTGTCTTTATGTAGTGTCAAGGTCGTGCCTGATGTGGGGACAGGAGGACGAGTGATTTCGTGGAACTCTGCAAGCACTTGTGCAGAAGATCTGGCTGGAGCAACAGCCTTAACACACAGTTGATCTGAAGTTGTTGTGGAGCCAATAGTTGAAGGGCTCGTAATACCGCCAATCAAACGTTTGGTGCGGCAGTCTGGCAGTAAATGATAGTGTGCCAGAAAGTCCGCACCAATAATTGCGCTGCTGATATCTGCAACGACAAAAGTCCAGACGAATTAGCGACGGAGTTGGAAGTAGGGCGTCAAAGTGACTTTGCCAAATGTTTTTATGCTACTGCCATTTGCGACGCAGAATTCATAGTTGGAGAATTCTATCTGTGAATTCTGTGAGCCAACGGTGAGGAAAGCAGCATAAATCCCATCCGGTGTCAATCAAGAACTGTCGCTTAACCTGGTCGGTTATGAAAAGACGGCGACTGGAAGGTTGTGTGCTGTCGCAGTAAGTTGCCGTCGCTACTGACTGCTTGACGGGTTTTCCGACTTGCAGGGACAGGGAGTTATGCACTTATTGACCCTGGTAGCGAATAGTTTATCGTACCAACAAACTTTTGCAGCCTGGTGAACAATTATTTTAAGCTTGCTCCATGATCTGGAGCTGCTGTGTGACCGGAATTGCACGGACATCAATGCTCCCAACTTTCGGTTCGACTCCTCAATTATTTCATTAATTTGACTGGATGTAGGCATGAATGAAACAACTGCAAGCGTCTTTGAAGGACTCGGCTGAGCCTCTATTATTTTGTCAGCAATATCCGCTACCCTTTCAAGACTTGCGCACAGCACGCAGTACGTGATTAGTCGGGTCAAAATGAAAGACAGTTCATCCGTTTAAAAGTGAGATCTACTCCGTAGCGGCGCCTATGATGGTTGAAAGCGAACTGGCTCACGGCGCGCCAGCATATCGCACGTAAAAATGATTGTACCTAGGTACTACAGCAAATGTGAGCTCTGCGATTTCAGTGTTGAAGAGAGACGAAGTGACATTTCTTAAGAAAATATAAACATACGTCAGGTCGCCGTGGCGAGGTCTTTCTAAAGATAGGTAGGTAGCTACACAAAATAATCGCCATTAAAAATATCTTCTCCATATGTAGCAAAGAGCGAGATTGCTTTGGGTTGCTAGGATAACTTTCACATGCTGAGGTACTTACTAGGTACCTACCTACCTTCCATCTGCGACCCCAAAAAACACTTCTTCCAAAATTCAGCACGTTCTACCTACAACTACAAATATTTTAAAAGGATTCAAATGTGTCTATCAATCCTGTTATGTTTGGACTGGAGGGTACCTATATGATGGATGACTGATATTAGACTTCTAGTCGTGTAATAATTTGAAACAAAAAAAAAACACGATTTAAAAGTTATTACGCCAAAACTAGTAGTATTAGTATTCCGAAGTTTTACTGAAACACAATGACCCCCCGTCCTGACATATCAGGATTGAGGGATCCATTGTAAAATCTTTGTACCTAGGTACGTTCTTTTATCGTGCTGAACAGTGAACGCACTGGTGCTGAATTTTGGAGGTATGTATTTTGTAAATCTTGATAATTATTGTATTGGCATGAATTTACATCGATTTAACGAGATACAAAAAAAGTTAAGTCAGGATTGTGGGACCCCTTTGAATTGCTGTAACATTTTTTTGTTAATGTTCTACAGTTTTTTGGATTGGTTCTACTGTTTTTCTATAGGTATTATTAGCAATAGTTATCAATTTATGAGTGGGACCCTCAATCCCAAATTCCAGTTGCACATGTAAAGAAGGGTCACCCTGAGCTTTACCCATCCTACTGTTATTACTTACTGGGTTTCACCTACAGATTTTACTAGCAAGTAGCAAAGAAAACTAAACAACTTTTGACCAACCTCTTTGGCTGTGCACAATTTGTGCCCAAGCCCATGGAAATTGGTCAATTATTTAGCAAATGCAAAATTAAGGTAATGTCGATAAATATGAGATTGCTGGTACCTAAACATGCAGAGTAATTTATAAATGAAACAAACACAATAAATAAGGCTTTTTAATTAGAACTGAAACATAATTATTACAAAACAAATAACTTAAGGCCAAGATGGTGGTACTTCCTTCTTGCTTCCATAGAGTTGAGATTTGTCCCTGAAGCTAATCATCCTCAGTGTTTCCTGGTCATCCAAGTATTTACCCAACATAAAGCCACCAATTGGAACAGCGAACCAGACATAACGTGCTGTGATGCCAAAGACAGCCATCTTAGAGCTGTTCTATCCGTTGTAATTTCCAGTTCCTTGTGTGACTCCAATCAATATATATGGATGTCACAGTCAAAGCCGGGAAAGATATGGTCACCAGATTACGGCAAATGAATGCTATCACTGCCATATATCTGTTGAAGATTAAAAGTAAAGTCAATCAATAAATCTATAATTGGTAAGCAGACAATCTTGTTAAAATTCCAATTATCTTTATCTAGTCTCTTTGTCCCTAAGCAATTTAAAATGATAGTCTTCCTGTTTCTACCTTCCTTTATCTGTCTTTACAACTTCTAGCCCACACAATGGGATCATAGGTATATGAATTTCACTAATAGAAACTGATAAACAAGGAAAGTTTTTGTGTATACTTTGCATTGGTGCAAATTTGGCTTTGCACCCATTGGTGCACTTTGTACTTTACATTTACTGTATTGTACTTTACATTTAAAGTATACACAAAAACCTAGGACTAGATAAAAATAACAATTGGTATTATGCATAGTTTTGTCTGCCTGGTCTGCCTAAGCTAGATACAAAGATGAGAAATAACATTTATAATAAAAATTACAAAGATAAAAACACAGATCTATAAGACATATTCAAGTTAAATCTCATCTCATAATTTAATATTCAAGTTAAATATCTTATATAACAACAATAATGAATATGTAACCTAATAATATCCGGTTAGATATTGATATTTGATATTATTATTTTTTTAAAAAGGATTTGGGACTACCTACCTACCTAAAATACCTTTTAATTGACGTTTGTTGACGTTAGTTTGACGTGAGTCGTGACGAAACTTGACATGGTGTGCTTATTTTTTTGTCACTTTTTATGGTTTGGCATCCAATATTTTCAGTTACAGTAAGAATGATTCCACGTCATTTACTATTTTCTGTTCTGTGGAATATTGTTTCACCTGGTTATTTAAAACGAGGACTAATAGATTGAGAGATGAGATAAAATGGGCCAAATTCGTGTCGGACTCGCATTCAAAGTGTTTCAAACGAAAAATATTGCAGCATAGTCATCTTTTTAAATACCAATCAGTGTGTCGCAATTTTGGAACCCATGTTATGGCAAATACATTGATTGTACTCAAAACATACAAGAACTATGTAATCGTTTTTCATCATTTTGGCTACGTGAGAGCACTCGATGCACTTTACTTTCAAAAGTTATGAGAATGAGATGGATTGTCCTTATCCACTCTTTCAATGTCTCCCAGTTATCAGTTACATTTCTGCCTATCTCCACGCACGCATTTGGCTGAAATGTGACTTTTTAAAAGTGCATAGTGGTCACTGTACTATTATATACATATCACCTTTCCTGTTCTGTGCTCGTTAGTGATCCTAGAATTCGACTACTTTATAAGCCATCTGTTATAGCTGTTGGTTCTCCTACAATAAATAAATATGTTAAAATATAGATAATTTACTACGCCATAATTTTTGTAAAATAGTGTAATCATCATACTCAAGGTGTCTGATATTTGTAAATTGCTTTTTAAAAAGATGCTGCAGCAGCCAATTCAATACTGTAGCTAGACAGGCCTTGACATTAAATACATACCTACTGGTGAATTTTTTACAGCCACAATTACTCCTTACAACCTGTTTTTCAATATAAAAAAGGTGGCATTTTTTTTGACGAGTAAATAGTTGGGAGTATGTCACGATGTAAGTATAGAAAACACATAGTAAGCAATAGTGCCTTTCTCTCTTTCTAATTCTCCGAGGCTGTGCATGCATGGAGACTCGCCTGCCCGAATGCAAATCCACCCAACATCCCATTACACGCGAGACGGTGAGCCGCTTTACAGAGAAGTTTAGAAGAAAGAATTGCTACTTCTGCGGAGCGTGCGTGCCTGCTTGCTGTGGGTGCGCACTACCGTCATCGAAAATAGGCATCTTGTCCGACGATACTACTTTCCACCTCGCTGTTTCTACTCGTTTAGGCGCATCCTAACGCTCTCTTCATTGCTGTCACTGTGGCGAAGCATACAACACCCTCGGGCAGTACGGCCTATCATACAGCCGAAGCACGGGTCGCATAGCATGGAACCCAAACGTCAACGATATTATCCGATGCGTTCCAGCCATATTTGATCCCAATGCCCTGCCACGCGACGATGGCAAAGCGACCGGACGGTATGTCTTTATTTCCATGGAAGATAGGTAAGCCTTTAGTGTGAGACACTACTTGTGCCGATGCTCTTGCGCCTTCCCATCTTCTTAACTCGTCGTACTGTGCTGGTGCTACCGCTTCGGCTGCTGAGAACCCTAAACGGCAGAAATATAATAACTTAGTTGGTAATTATATTTTCAAGCCTGAGTGCTCATGCTTTAACAAGTTGCTAAATTTTTAGTTGAGGCTTTGCGTGACCCATGGGCTGCCTTTTACTTCAGATCGACGATAAGCATTGCTATACAACGTGGCAATGCCACCAGTCTTTTGGGTTCACTTCTAGTCGATACCGATGAGGAATAATTTTTTGATGCCATATTCTAGTTAGGAGGATTTTAGTTTATTTTTATTATGTGTATATAGTAAATTTGCACATATAGAGTAAAATAGCACAGAACTATTCTATATTATATACTTAACCAAGAAAAAAAAATGAACCTACCAGGTGACTTTTACAGGTTATTGTATCATACCCAGTATTATTACCTAATTTACTCTTTGATCATACGCAGAGAAAAGTTAGGTGATAGCTGATTAGTGATTTCATTTTTCTTTTAGGTGTTGCATGAATAATAAACTTTTTATAATAAAATTTTTATTTTTAGCAATTATATGATTGAGATATATACTTACTGCCTGCAAAAAAATATGTAATTTAGTCTAATATTATTAAAATATTTCGTTTCCGGAAATAAATATTCAAATGGATATTTACATCATATAAGTACCTACTGGTGAAATGAAGTTCATCGATCCTAAAATAGCAACATTATTCTGATTGATTATGTTGGCATTACGAAATTGGGAAACGATTTCGTCGACTTGTGCGTCGCGACGATCGCGAACGAGCATGGAGCGAGTGCCTTCGTCATCGTTTGCTATTCCAAGTTAAAAATTGCAGTGTAGGGTGCTAAAATTATGTTAACGAAGTGAACAATAGAATTGGTGATGTTGGCCTTAGGCTTATTGTTAGTTCGCAGAAAAACTGTTAAAGAACACAAGTTTACCGTAGTAATCCGTCGAAAATCGAGAAAGCTTCAAACGTGTTTGAAGCTTTCGTTTTTGCATTAATGGAACTATGAACCTGGACCCTTTAACGTTTAGCTTATCGCAAATCAATTATCTTGTTGTAAATTTAAGTAAGAAGAACTTCAAGCAGACGCATCAAGAGTTGTCTCAGGTGAGATATTTCTACTTTACAGCTATTCTTTGTTTTCTGTTGTCGCCATATTGTGCATACGGAAAGTCATGATCGTTTGGCAAGATATCATTGACTGGTTTAGACTATCATAGTTCACTATAATTATTCGGTTATTGTGTTGCGATGCGCGATAATGGTTGCCAAATCATCTATTACGTGATTTTCGACTTGTCCATACGATGACTTACGGATGTGGTGCGTGCTGTTCGCTTCAACCCGCCACCGTTAGGTACTTGCCTATCTGTATCTACCTACTTTTCTTTTTAATTTTCCATGTTATAAAATCGAAAAATTTAAACTAATTCGATTACTGTAAATCTTCGGATATAGTAATATCAACAAATCTGTAAATAATAATCAAGGATGTCTTTTAAAACAGGTAGGTACTGTGTTTTAAAAGACAGCTCAGCTGAATATAAAATAAGACTCATTATCATCATGTCCCATTTTACTGGAACATGACATTTTCATCTTCATCATGATTTTTCACCAGGATTAACATTATTTAACCATTAGCAGTACTTACTGTGTCAAAAGTCAATTGCGAACTTAGTGTGAAAAAATAAAAATCTTTCCAAGGCCATGTAAATTTGTTTTTTTCTGCAAATATTTTGTCAAGTGGTTTAGGCCGTAGTTCATGTTATGGTAACATTCTATGTTTTTGCATATAAAAATAGAACAAAATTGATGTTGGACATTCTCAAGATTAATCACTGCAAAACAATTGGGATAGTGAGCAGTTGCACAGTATTTAATTTTCCCATCACCTTTTACATAAAGAGCACTATTTTCATCATACATATTTATGTACCACTCTTTTTTATCATATATTTGTTTGAGTTATTTCTACATATTCAAGTCATCCTAATCCAAATACATAATTTTTCACAATGACTTGGAAATAGGATTTTCCTATTTAAACTTCTAACACACATTTCAATCTATTCTAATATAAAAAATTGTCTCAGTGTTAGTTAGCCCATTTATCGAGGAAGGCTATAGGCTATAATATCATCACTCCAAGGCCAATAGGAGTGGAGCATCAATGAAGAATTTTTAATAACTATTCCACGCGGAGAAGCTAGCCTATACTAATAAAGAGGAAAGATTTGATTGTTTGTTTGTATTGAATAGGCTCCGAAACTGCTGAACCAATTTGAAAAATTTGTTCACTGTTGGGAAGCTACAGTATCCTTGGGTGACATATGCTATATTTTATCCCTGTATTCCCACAGAAACGGGAACTACGCGGTTTAAACTGCGGAGCGCTGCTAGTTGTTTATATGCTTATTATCTCCATTATAGCACCATGCTTTGGTAAAACACTACAAAAGATAACCGGGTCAGCTCAACTGGGTATTACTAACAGATGGTTGATATCTACATTATTTCTTTACAGTGGGTACTCTTCTTGTCACTATCTATATATTAGAACACTATCACAAAGTTTTATAATGCCCAATCTTATTGAAAAGTAATCTAAGGTTTTAATAATTTGTAACATTAATGAGGAAAATATAATTACCACCCTCTACTCACTGTGCTGGCGTATGAGCAACCACTTTAGAAGCGAGTGGAGACATGATCATATTTGCATAGATTGAATAAAAATTGAATGCAGTAATATAGATGGTAGTTAAGTTTATTGAGGAGATCTGCATTCAGGTTAGCACTTGTTGCCATAAACAATGATGAGAAAATTATTTACCAACAGCTGCCATAATTAGCCACAGGTATAGATAGTTGCCGTGTGTGACTGCTTAGCAGGGCATGTTTTAGGACATCAACTGCTCCCTACAAAGAGTCTGACCTTGAACTTGAATTCAAACTTAAAATATAGATGAATGGCTTTTTGTTTGCTTTTACCAAGTAAGCTCCAAACTACAGGAACGATTTGATCGATTATTTCACCTGTAGAAAGCTACATTACTAGCGAGTATCATAGGCTATATTTTATCCTCGTATTCCCATGGGACCCGGGAACTACACGGGTGAAACCGCAGGGCACTACTAGTTTAAAATGCAGTGCTTTCACAATATCTATGCTAAAATCCATATTGATCCCTTGCTTGTTGCTGCATGGGAATATTCCAAACATACCTTTGTTTGTTTTTAATATGAGTAGTATTTAAAATTCATGTGTCATGGCCAAGATGACATGTTACTGTGTTATGATATATGGGTGGTTTTTCAATATATTTTCCCCAAGTTCTAAACACTTCTTTCATGGCTTCTGTACCAGCTTCATAAGCCCTTGTAGTAAGCTCAACGATCTACAAACCTCATTTGTAAATCTTTGAGCTTAAAGAATAGATAAAAGTCAGATTGAGATAGACCATGAAAAACGAGGCATATGGTAACAAGTAGAAGCTGCACTGATAAATTTATGCCATAGTTTCGAATGACGTGTGAATTCGCGTTTTTTTTTAATAATTCACATAAACAGTCGAGTTTTTGTTTGACCCTTTTCTAAGTATAATAAAAAAAGTGATGCCAGTACCTGCTGGCTGAATAATTAAAATTACTAGAAACTATTCATTAAAAACTAAAATAATTGTTAAGACTGATTTTTTTATTGTCTCTGGAGTATGGTCTTGCACCCAAGTTTTATTCATAGTCAACAAATCAACAGCAGTCAGCCTCAAACAATTTAGTTGAATGCATTTTGTTCAACTGTAAACCAAGGCACCAACCTTGCATCTTTGAAAATTGCCATTTAGAAGTAATTGCGTCCGTACAGTTGAGGTGCTTATGGTGTCAGCTATGTCCTCGAGAAACAATATTCGGTCAGATAAAATCCAATATTAATTTTTTCAACAACTTAAATCATTCAAACAATTGGCTATCAAATGTAAAAATAGCTCATACCTTTGACTTTTACTAAACTTTGAATTTTTAATTACTTCTAGCACACAGTACAGACTATTCACACAGTATTGTTAATGGTAATAGAGACAATTGCGGTTATTTCACAGACAAGCCTCAACTCCTATTAGTTTTAAAATATGTGAAATTTAGAACATTAATACTTTAATACCGGTAGTGTAGGGTACAAACTTTGTCAACATCAGTTAAAACTTTGCCAACATCAGTTAATTGATCCACAATCAATTAACTGATGTTGGCAAAGTTTCTCCATAAGCTAGTTTGTCTTGTTTTCGTGGGCATCAATTTCAGAGTCAGTTCCTTAGGAAAATACAAATGTAATTCTAGAAGGTATGACAATGTAATGTTGCACAACTAAACTGCTTTACTAGACCAGGACCGGAAAGACGGATGACATCAAAACATTAAGTTAATAGCAATTCAATTGTTTTGGAATACAGCATGAGGTGCAGGCAGAATGTTCCTTAGTGTTAAGCCTCGAATACCTAGTAATAATATAAGAAAGGGAAAACCAACTTGTTTTTGCAATAGGGTATCCAACAATGAATAATTATGTGAGGAAATATATGTTTACGCAAGATAGGCTCTTGGTTGTGGTGTGTTATTTATTTTACATGATAGAAGATAGAAGCTCCACTAAGCTGTTCTAATATCCTTTTCGAATGTCCTGGTATTCCCTGCTAGAGTTCTGTGTTGAAAACTAAAACCTGCGAGTCTTTAAATCAAGAGTGATTGGTTCATAATAATCATAATCAGCCTTTTATCGTTCCCACTGCTGGGACACCGGCCTCCTCTCTAGGAGAGGGAATGGGCCGTAATCCACCACGCGGGCCCAGTGCGGGTTGGTGAATGTCACATGTCTACGAATTTTTTGGTTCTAGGACATGCCGGTTTCCTCACGATGTTTTCCTTCACCGTTTTGAGAGCTGTGGTGATGAAATTAATTACACAAAGTAATGCGCCTGGATGAGTTTGAACCCGCGACCTACAATTCGTAAGTCGGAGCCGTTACCACTCAGCCATCACTGCTCTGAGTGATTGGTTACTTCTAGTCAATCGTGCTTCATCTCCGACCATATCATCGCTCACTATCAGATGAGATACTGGTCAAACATATTATGCCCATCAATAGTAAAATAAAATAAAATTGCAAAGTTTTATTTTTTAAACCGATACTCATGGGGAAAATTACTCATGTTTGAATTGCTTTACCTCGATAACTATTAAAACACGTCAACGTGTGTACGAATTGGCTTTTTACGAAAAATACACTGTTTAGAAGTAATTACGCAAAATCTGAAAAATTAACCTCCCTTCCCTCAACCATATACGCCAATGAAGACAGGCATCGCAGCTGTTAAAGATAAATCCGTGAGGCTAATGTGGGATTAGGCAGGTCACATAATGCATTCGCTTTATACCAGAACCTGACCGAAGAAGGCAGGATAATAAAGATAGCTGGGAAATAGAGGAAAAACATTTCAAAATTATTGTATAATTTTATGAAACAATGGAGGTTGGATAAAGTGGTGAGGTAGAACGTGAAACATTAAAAATATATGAATCATGAATGTGTAACTAATTCCCTTTATTGAGTCATTCTGTAAGAATTTAACCTTTTCACCGCCACGCCATATCGGTATTCCTATGCCCTGTACGCCAAGCCCGAAAATCTTAATTAAATACCTACAAAAAAATAGGGATTTCAACATTATATCGATACCCATTATTATTTTTTTTTTTTATCAATACTTGCCAGATAAATGGTCGATCATTAATATGTTAAAAAGAACATTCCAATATTAAATATTTTACAACGTTCCACTCAAGTAGTTCCGAAGTTGTTAATAACATAAAAACAATGATTAAGACACACAACAGTTAAAATGAAAATAACTCTAGGTACAGCACTATTCTCAGTACTGATGTACCTCACTGTCGGGAATAGCCGACATTGGCGCCGTCGACGAGTCTTTTATAAGACATCGTCGCATGTACATTAGAGTTGTACCATAGTGTCATACAGTTTATCGATGTTAGTATCTAATTAAATTCAAAGGATAATTTTGTATTGTTACTATTAGAGATTATTAGAAATAATTTTGTATTGTTACTATTTGATTCTTACAAGACTGATTAGCATAATGCAAATAAACAATTTTCAATTTTTTTTAAGTTAGGTTCGACAAGTAGGAACATGTTTGCCGGCAAACTCGCGTCGAAGCTCATGCGTGATACAATAGGGATTTATTACTTGTTATTGTAGGTAATATTGTAAGTCAACATAAAATATTATTATTAGGTATGCTCATTTTGTAAAAGTTTGTTAAATTAAATAAATTGTAGACATCTATGGTGTTTCATTTCATTTTTTAGTAACTACAAATGCATATTTATGTAAACTATTCATAATTGTTTCTGATTTATGAAACACGGTAGATTCACACCGAAGTGGCAGCGCAGCGGCCGGCACTTTTACTGTTAAACGATTTTAAGCTTTATCTCGACTAGGAAATGCGCAGTATCGCTTGAAAATTCAAAAAGGCATGCGGCTCCGCGAGACCTTGAGAGTTCACAGGCGATACTGCGCATTTTGCAGTTGAGGTAAAGCTTAAAATCGTTTGCTAGTAACAGTGCCGGCCGTTTGGTTTGAATTGTGCCATAAGCTAATTTTAATTTGTGGGTAAAAATTGATTGTGGGTAAAAATTGTTTTCGTAATTTCTCAAGCTCAGTTGAATATGATTATATAGGTACCCTTACAAAATGTAAGCGAGTAGGCGAAATAAGAGAGCACTCTTTAGAATATAATAACCAATTAAGTATGTACATACTTACATGTAAAGCAAAACATAACTTTAAATTAAAATTAACTTACCTCTAAATCATCTTCATCTAAAGATTCAGAAAACTCATCGTCTTCAGTACCTTCCAAGATACGTAATAATTGTTCAGTGGTAAATACTTCTTGTTGTTCCATATTTCCCGCACTAAAATTCACTTTATACGCTTACGACGTCACGAGTCAGTCGACTTCTGCCGACAATGGCGCAGAGGGGACTGCTTATCGAGAGCTTGCTAGGGATGCGCATGATTTGCGATAAGGGAATATCGAAAATGTATTTACGCAACTATGTTTCAGTTTTTAATATAGTAAAACTACTTTTTTCTCAGTGCTTACAATCGTTTATATTTTGTTAGAACAATAAAAACTGTAATGACAAATATTACAATACCTTAAGTTACCTAAATTAATTTAAGAATATAATATACGTCAACATGATACTACATCACTAGCAGTCGGCTCTGCACGACATTGGCGTCATGGGACTTACTTTTTTAACCATAAATTATTTTACTTTTTATCATCAAATATTTAAATGAGGAATATGCATTTTTGTTTACTGTATGCAACTAAATAATGTTTAGACATTCAGCTTTCAAGGTGTATCAATAAAATACATAAAAGTAATGATTTAATAGGTTTATTTTGTATTTTTCTGCGACCTGTTTTTTGTCGAGTATAGCCGTCGTTGGCGCACAGGGCACGCTTGCTCATGTCGGCTATAGCCGACATTGGCGTTCAAAAGGTTAACCTGAGCAGTTTTGGCTAACAATTGAAAAGTTATAAAATGAAACCTAATCGGGATTAGCACCAATAAATATTAATATAATTATAATATATTATTTATTGATAACAATATTAACACATCGCAATCATTTTTTAAGATTGTGTTAAAATATAAAAATAGATACCAATAAGTAATACTACACTTTTACTACTACACTTACACTTTTTTTACACTTTACTTACTTACTACACTTTTACTACTTTATACACTTTTTTTACCTCAATTTCCATAGTTCCGAAATATCCATAATGAGTATACATACATACATACCTACCTATGTCTACATATTGGGTAAACGCTTGATGTTTATTGATTTAGTCAGGCTTATATTTTATCGTATGTCCAACAAACATTTCATGAAAAAGTGTTTTTGTATATAGCTGACAACTTGAAATGGTCAAATCAGCGATCTGGCTACGAAACAGACAATTCGCAAAATAGACGACACTTTGCAACGACAAACGGTGAAGCTTAATCGAGTTATTCAGTTAGCGATCATGCTTAGGCCCATCTGCCAATACGTAAACTACAACTCTACTCGAACTCCCAACTCCAACATGAACATGAATACGTCTTCAGGGAAAAAGCTTGTCGAATTGACCTTATAAATTGAAGTTTTCGTGCTCCATAAATGATTTTTAGCTGAGCAAGCGCGTTTTCGCATTAGTAAATGCTCATCTCGAGGGTTTAGTCTAAGAATGACTGATTCGCGAAATGACTACATGGTTTATAATTGACCAATTCTTGAAATGTACAATTCTTTAAATGACTGATTCTACAAATGACTGATTCTATAAAAGACCGATTCTTTTAAAGACCGATTCTATAAATTACCGATTCTTCAAATGACTGATTTTTCAATTCTATGAATGTGTGTGAATATCGTAAATAAAATGCTATGTAAGGGTTTGCAAATCATATATTTCAACTAGTTTCAAAAAATAACTTGTGAAAAGTAAACATTTATGTTTACTTTTGGGCTACAAAATGTAGTACGTGACATTATAACCACATATTCCTCAGTGATTTTGTTTCTTAGTTTTTGATAATGATAGTCTTTTTAAAAAAAAAATATTTTATATTCAACTTCATATTCCTAAGTGATTTATTTCTTAATTTTTATAATTGTTGATTTTTTGATAATTGTTTTCATGACTTTTTGATAACTGTTGATTTTTTGAAAAGAAACCGAATAAATGTTTACTTTTGCGCTACAAAATGTAGTACGTGGCATTATACAAGTTATTTTTTTTAAACTAGTTGAAATATATGATTTGCAAACCCTTACATAGCATTTTATTTACGATATTCACACACATTCATAGAATTGAAAAATCAGTCATTTGAAGAATCGGTCATTTATAGAATCGGTCTTTAAAAGAATCGGTCTTTTATAGAATCAGTCATTTAAAGAACTGTACATTTAAAGAATTGGTCAATTATAGACCATGTCGTCATTTCGCGAATCAGTCATTCTTAGACTAAACCATCTCGAGTACGAATACACCAATAGGGATGTTTCCTGAGTAAAAAAATATGATTATATTTAGTCCGCGTCCGTCGGTTAGATTATCGAAAAATATTGAACACCTATATTTTGCTCTTCCAAATCTATAAAAAATGATAAAGCATCAAAGATCAGGAGTGGGGGCTTGTGACGTCACGCCGTGGTAAAATTTGTAGGACGTAGTGACGTCACACGAGTTTTCAACGCACTGTATCGTTTTTTGTTTACGTGAAAAAAGAAAAAAATATGTTTTAGAAATCTATCTGACGGAGTAATTCGATTTTACGAATACCCTATTTATGGCAAGCTATTATTATTGATGTCACCAGAAAGTTGAGGACTCAGTTAGATTGTAATACATTTTTATGTATAATTTCTCTATGTATATTGTGAAAGAAAACACTTTGTATAGAATAAATCCCATCCAAAATCAATAGTTTCCAAAATATCCGTGTTTTAATGAGAAAAAATTGTTTACAAACTCACGGTGATTGCGATTTTCTGGTGACATTGACAGTTTGAGGCTCCGTTGGGCCTTTAGATATCCTAATTTTCGATACGTTATTTTGTCGAAGCTAGTAGTTGTGTCTGATATTGATACAAAACAATACCTAATGAAGATTAATTACGAACAGCAGTATAAAGTCCTTGTGTTATATTTGCTGTAGTTATAAGCTCATTTTAGAACAAATAAACTAATATAAAACAGGAAGTCTTCGTCATGGTCAATTTCTCTTTGAAGTTAACAAAACGACATACAAATTATACTTGACAGCCTCAAATTGTTACCTAGGCCTCGTCAATAACAAAAGTGCAGTTGTTCCCCTGTAATTTGGTTCACTTTGTCGTAGGTAGTCAAGCCATTATAAAATGTCTGAGAAAAAACACACCTGACAAATTGTATTTGCTCGGTTTAACCGCATGGAAAGGAAATTGCTTTTACCTTGTAGGTATATTAGCATTACTTCTTTATTTTATGTGTTGCATTTACAATATGTTCTATCATTAGCGAATGACGCTTTGGTACTTTATAACTTGTGATTAAATTGAGCTAAGTTGGTGTCAATCAATGCTTAAATCAAGACAATAATGAAGTCCACGGCAATAGACGGTGACATTCTTGAATTAATTCCATCCAATCAACAAACGACTGATCTACCTATACGTACAATTCTATATTTTACCACACTTTACTTGTGTGCCATTATAAACTCTAACTCAACCATTTAAAGTTTGAATTCGCGTGCAAACTTGTCATTGATTTATTGACGACTTTATTACTGTGATTTGACTCTGATTAGACTGGAAGCTAATCATATAATTAGTCACACCAATTGTTTGTTTTTATCGGTAGTACATTGTTCTGTAAACTTTAGTGACAAACGTATAAAGTTCATTTTCGCTAAATAGTCGAAGCGATACCATGGCTACGTGGACGCAAAACAAAGAATTGCTATATATAGGCACTAAGGCTACTACTATGTACATAGGTATACGACTTGTCCATTTCTTTAGTCTTCGCCGTGTCGTTGCAAGCAATGGCAAGATTGTAGTGCGGTTAAAGAAAGAGATAGTACCCAAGTCGGAAGGGTTTAACTATTACGGCAATTTCGTTTCATGATTCTATTGCACTGCTGTGTTTAAAAAAAAAATCAAAATTTGGTGTATTTTGCGTCATTGTTACAAAACTTCGAAGAAATAGAAACCTGTTAAACTTTTCGTATTTTCTCGGTAAGGGAGTTACGTAAAATTGTATTCGTAACATAATTAATTTAAAAGCAAATTCTCTACAATAGCAGCCCTTCCCTTCAGCTGAAGTTTTTCTGCTCTCGTAACGGTAACAATTATTATACTGTTGTTTGGAGTTTTTTTTTTATTTGTGGCCGTAATACTTTTGTGGTTTCCTTTTTAAGAATATAATGTTTTATTTGTATCATAAACATAGTTATACGTCATACACTTAAACAAAATATACGTGTCTGTAGGCAAGGTATTCTTTTTACATTTTATATAATTTATTTAATAAATAAACCCCTTTTTACCATACTTATATTTAAGAAAAAGCAAAAAAGACAATTTACTCGAGTGTTTGTGTTCCGGTTAATCAGAAAAAGGCGATAGCCAGTAGTATAAAGAGTGACTTACAGTGTAAGTAGTAATACTTTAGGTAAAAAAAAAAACTTATTACAACAAAATACTACAACCAACTTCCAAATAAAAAAAAGCAAGAGTAGTGACTACTTGTCCATTCGCAAAAAGTAGATTCTTATGGAGAAGAACGGACAAGAAACTCCTTAGTTAATCTTTTCAAACATAAGTGTTACAATATTTTGTATACATTAATCAATTGATTATTTGATTATATGTGAGGAGGATGCACCTAAATAACACTAGTACTATACTACTAATAGATACAACAAAGTAATAACAGCAGAGGTAAAATTAATAAATTTTCTAGTAAGGGACACAATACTCACATATTTACAAATTTTGCAACCATTGATTGATATAATTAAGAACAATGCATCAGTGTGTGTTAAATTAAATACAAAAGATCAGTGACTAAACCTGTATACATAGTAACTAAACCAACGCATACAGACCGACAAGTTTGGCGTTGTCTACTACACCCAATATTGTCCTATGGAGCAGGACCAGTTTCCAAGCATTCTTATCTAAATATTATAAAGAAGTAACGTTTGTGAGGTTGTGAGTTTGTGACGTTGTATGGGGTTATCTCTGGATCTACTGAACCGACTTTCAAAATTATTTCACCAATAGAAAGCTGCGTTATTGTGGAGTGTTATAGGCATTTTAACCCCGAACGGGACCAACGCGGGTGAGACCACGGGGCGCTGCTAGTCTTGAATATAATCATCTAGCTTGTAGTATGCTTGTTTACAAAGTGTGCTTTTACTAACATAGGTTTTAAATTTCCTTTCATTTAATTCTAACTCAAATTATAAAGTACAACTTTCGCTTTATATTTAACCTACTAGTTATTTTAATGATTAATTATTATTAAAATAACAAAATCATGGTCAGCCAGACGACTGGTCACCTCAATGAACGTCCCTTCGCAAACCTTCGCATTAATAACCACATTACTTTTTAAGTTTAATTGCCTTTACAATAAACTCGACATAAATACATACATATGTATACAGAATTATGAACGAGTTCCAAGGTAAAAGAATATTTGTTCACGCTACAGTATGACGGCGCGAAAGAAATATTGAAACCATAAGTGAAGCACACTCACATAAATAATACGCAAACTTCCATACGACGTAAAAGATATTCCCTTTTCCTTATTTATGTCTAATGTTGTTGAACTGGTGTAATAATCTATGTACCTACCTAGTTTATTTTTAAGTCCATTTTATTTATCTTCATTCATGATAATTATACTCGAAAGGAACGGATTCACAGGTTATGAAGCATGAATGCATTGTCACTTATAATGTATTGTGAATCTCAGCCATTTGTACCCTTAAAATATAAGCATAATAGGGTAGTTGACTAAAAAAATCCAATTAGTCCGTCAGATAGATTTACACAAATTATTTGACACGTATTTTTTGCTTTATCAAATCTCCAAAAATTGACGAAGATCAAAAGCATGAAGCATAAACGTCGTAAATAGAATCATATTTTTTACTCAGGAAACATCCCTATTGTGGACCTACTTTTTGCCTCACACACACCGCCGTGACATGAAGTATCGCACCCGCAGTCCCGTACAGATCACAGAAAACGTGAAATATTGTGTTTTGTTGACGAATTAGCAATCAATAAATGTATGCAGTGACTTTTTCGTCACACATGTAATAAAAAATATAGTTTTGTTACATTTAACTAAAGAATGTGGGTACCATTTTGTTCGATAACTTTTTGATAACTGTAGGTAGGGACATAATCCCATTGCTATAGATATTTTGGGACTTCTGATCAAAATACCGCGACAAGTGGTTTTGGCTGTCCTCTCGTGATGTTAACCTGACACTGTCTAAAGAATTCTGAAGAGACCGAAACAGGTGGAAATCTGAAGGTGCAAGGTCAGGACTATACGGCGGATGCATTAACACCTCCCAGCCAAACTCTTAATTTTTGCTGAGTGGCTAAAGATGTGTGAGGTTTAGCGTTGCCACGATGAAAACCCACACCCCTTCTGTTGATTAATTCCGGCCGCTTTCTCTCAACTTCTTGCTTTAATCTCATCAGTTTTTCGCAGTAGATTTCAGAACCGATGGTCCTGCATGGTGGTAACAGCTCATAATGAATAATGCCCTTCCAATCCCACCACACACACAGCATCACCTTGTTGCGAGTTAACTCTTGTTGCGCGTTCCTTGTTGCAGTTTCGCCACAGTCTGTGAAGCCTGACCGGCCTTTGACCACGACCTTGTCGTACGTGATCCACTTTTCATCACCAGTTATCGGCTTCTTCAAAAATGGTTCGGTTTCATTACGTCGTAATAAAGAATCACAAATGAGTACACGGTTCATTAGGTTTCTTTCAGTGAGCTCGTGAGGTACCCAAATATCGAGCTTTTTAGTGTTCCCAGTTTTTTATGCGCCAAAACAGTTTTGTGGTCAATTCCCAGTTCTTCAGCTACGTCGTAACTACTGATATGCTGATCTTGCTCCACTTTTTCAAAAATGGCATCCATTTTATCCGTAATAGGGCGACCAGAGCGACGCGCATATCAAAATTTCCGGATTGAAAACGCTTAAACCAAATTTGTGCTACTCTCACATACACTGCACGTGTCGATGTGTTGTTTTTGTGGCATGTAGGGAAGATGAAGGGCATAATTTCAGTACAAATAACTTTTCCAAATACGATGGAAATACCGAGAAAAAAAATAAAAACTGAACACCTCGTATAAGTCTGAGTCTAACTAAGTTCCGAGGTTTATTTGTACTCTAAAATATCCAGCATAAAAAACGCCGTCGATGTCTCTAAGGTCACAATTGCGTATCATGTTTAGTTTCAGAGAAATGATTTTTTTTTTCTAAATTCCCGGTTGTAAAAAAAGAATATTTTCAAAAAATTATATCTCAATAACTACACTTGCTAGTGAAATGGGGATACGATATATTGCATTTAAATAACTTAAACTATCAGTTTTTTATATAAAAAAGCAATGTCCGAAAAATGGTCTTCATAAAACACTGTGCAACGTTGGTTTTACCCCTCATGTGATGACTAAGCAGAGTGTGTTCAGTGCACATAACGTAACAAGTACCCAATGCATTATTCTTTGTTACAAAAACTCACCCCCTGTCCAAGAACGTGTAATGGCATCAATGATTAAAAACTGTTTAAGGAAGCAAGTGATAGTTCAAGCAACGCGACGCTGGCTCGTGCGTCAGCTCGTCCCAAAACAAACTCGGACTATTGGGCCGAGTTGACGAATTTCAAAATTAATATTTACATATTTCGTTCATCATCTCGTCCCACTTTATTTTTCTTCAATATTTTAAGTTGTTTCGGTACAGCCCAAACCAAAACTTTTCACTATATACGAGTAAATAAAAGCCAAGAATTTAGGGAATCAACATTTATATAAGTAATAATAAAAATCAAAGTTTATATATTAAAACGCTGGGTAGAGAGAGCTTGACCTTCACCTCTCTCCATAGTTTGACGTCCTCTGATTGGATTCCTGATAACCCTTTATCCAATAACGACGCTTCACTGTCATATTGCATGGTTGACTTTGACCAATAGTATGACATCAGTGCAGTGTGCAGTGCAATAACACACTAGTTCTAACAGACGTCATTTTCAATTTTTTTTTGTCTTATTAAAGAAGTTTAAAATAAATCACAGACACTTTTCTTCCTGACTGTTTTTGACGTTTAGCTATTGTTAATATTTAACAGAATTTAGAATGGGACGAGATAACGAACGAAAAAATATTAATTTTGAAATTCGTCAACTCGGCCCAATGGTCCGAGTTTGTTTTGGGACGAGCTGACGATTGAGTCGCGACGCTAGGCGATGCACGTATAAGCATTACTATTATACTAACCGAGATAGTGTAGACTAAGCATAATCAGATGTTTTAGTGTAACTGTCAGCTGACAATTTGAATGTAATTACGATAGTGTTACTACAACTTACGAATGAAATGACCAATTGGAATTAACATTTTAAAGTGAATATATAACTAAATATTCTGTGAATATTTCAAGCTCGTTTTTTTCTCGTCTTCTTTGCTGACATATCTTTGAGGCCGCGCGCCATTGATCCGGGAAAACGAGCAACCCTTAAATATTTATTTCATTCTCTTTTTAGTATTTTTTGTTATAGTGGCAATAGAAATACAGCATCTGTGAAAATTTCAACTGTCTATCACGGTTCACGATTACAACCTGGTGACAGACGGACTGACACACTGACGGACGGACAGCGGAGCCTTAGTAATAGGGTCCCGTTTTACCCATAGAGTATGCACCGAGGGTTCCGATCGAGTCATGTTTTTTTTTACCGAGAATAAATTACCTACGAATTTTTAAAAGAGATTTTATAAACTATGAATGCACTCTCATTACCGTGATAAAATAGCAAGTAAGATTGAAGGAAAAAACTTTGTTGTTGAAAAAATGTTCTCACGTACATCAATGTAAGTCTCGGTCAATTCATCAACAAGAAATGTAATCGCATAAGAAATTTATTATTACAAATTCCGAATATTCAAACTTTCCTGTATTTGTTTTGTAAGATGTATCTTCTTGCCAAACATGCCTATATTGTCAACGGGAAGTAATTTATTTTATTCAAACCAGGCTGAAAGCCAGCACTTTTTGAACGCCATATTTTGCAAAAAGACAGTCCCCCAAAACCCCCAGCCGACACCACTTCCTAGTGTTTTAGCTAGTAGCGCAAGAAAACCCCATAAACGGTGTTGATTTTGATTTTTACACTGCTCCAAGGGGTAGCAGACCTGAATATATGATATTAATTTCAGCTTGTAATTGTTTTTGATAGGATAGTGAAATTACTAATAATACAATTTTAGCCAGCACTAACTACGTTTCCGTATTTGTGCAGGGCCATTCTGCAGATTTGTAAGTTAGCCCTGTGCTAAGCGGAGCAGTTCAAGTGGGCCTAAGTTTGATATAAATCTTGCGAGATTAATAAACTCTATACATGTGAACAGATTATGTATAACATACAATAAATACGTGTTTTATTGAGATAAAAGAAAAAATCATTTCAATTTGAAGAAAGGGGAACCTGTATTGCAGTGCGCTTCTGTAAGCATCTCACTGTGTAATCCGTATAAACAAATGGAATTACAGTTTACTTCATACTCAATCCTCCAAGTAAATACGGGTAGATGTTGACAGAATAGACCTGCTGTAGGTATTGAAAGTTGCGTCGAAAAAGTCTCTTAGTAAGACGTATAAAACGTCCATTACCAATACAATTTTCCAAATTCAACTTTTGAATACTACAAAAATTATGTTTTTGACGTAAATATACTTATTTTTACTATATGTACCTACAAAGGATAAAAAATGTAAACGATTAAGTTTTGACAAACAAAATTACCATAGAGTTCATGAAATGGTAGAATTTATTTTAACCAGTGGCAACCCTCATGATACGATCCATAGTTTACCATCTATGTGTGCGATTGACTGAAAGACTAGTATCCATGGTCATGAATAAATATTATATTAAAAACAATGTACCCTAGTGTTGCAATTTGTGTTTTGTAACCTGTATAGAACTTTCACACCTATTTTTATTAAAAGTGGTAGCTTGTAGTTCTGTATACGGAAATGTAGATAAAATGTTTTCTTTTACGGATATATCGGCAACCCGTGCCATTAAACGTTTCTTGTTACTCGCATCGAGCTGAATGTTTGCAATCAAGGTAAAAACAAGTTACTGTGTAATCGCGTCCATATATTGTCTGCATTTTTAATTTTATATAGTAATTTATTGTATTTTTACCTGTTAAGTAATATGATGACGTATTAATGTTGTCTGTGGCGTAGTCGCAAAATGTTTATTTCGCAAAATGTCTCTCATAATGTCGCTTTTGCAAAATGACTTTCTCAAGAAGTCGCTTTCTCACAATGTCTCTTTCGCAAAATGTCGCTTTAATAATAACTTAGAATAAAATTTTAGGGTTAAAATACTAAAACTTTTTGTTATTGTCATCTATACTTATAATAAATCTGTAGAGAGGTCAATTCTGTACAAGGAATATATTTTCAAAATAACTATCAGGGGGTGATTAGTGATCGATACTGATGCCAAAAATGCAATCAGTAAAATTTTTGTCTGTCTGTCTGTCTGTCTGTCTGTCTGTCTGTCTGTCTGTCTGTATGTTCTTTATAGAAACAAAAACTACTCGACCGATTTTAACGAAACTTGGTGCAATTATTCTTCATACTCCTGGGCAGGTTATAGTATACCTTTCATCACGCTAAAATCAATAGGAGCAGAGCAGTGAAGGAAAATGTTGGGAAAACGGAAGAAGTTACTCCATTTTTTAAGCTTCCGTCGCGTGTGTAGCCTTAATGGTTAAAGTTACATAGAAATCATGTATTACGGTTAAATGTTCTACATAAAATTATCTAAAACATATCCCGAAACAGCATGTCTATCTTTTGTCAATTTTAAACCGATCGGGCTGAGAGTTTCAAAATCGGGGGTAAAGTAACTATTCCACGCGGACGAAGTCGCTGGCAGAAGCTAGTATATTATAAAAAGTGTCAGTGTAAACATTGAATAAGAAATGGAAAACACAACCTATTTTTTTAAACCGGGCAAAATTTTATTCTAAGTTACTACCGCGAAATTTTACGAAAGAGGCATTGTGATAAAGAGACTTTTTGAGAAAGATAATTCTGCAAATGCGACATCTTGCGAATGCGACATTTTGCGAAAGCGACATTATGAGAAAGAGACATTTTGCGAAAGCGACATTATGAGAAAGAGACATTTTGCAACAAAGAGACATTTGGCGAAAGAGACATTTTGCGACTAAGTCATCTTTTGATATATGAAACGATATTAACCCTTGTTTAAGTTTTTATGTATAAAAATGCATCAATATGAGCCAATGCGAATGTGTTGTCAAAAGAGTTGGACTATTATATAAAATTTGAACAGATGTTATGCTCGCATGGTTGCTATTGCGTTTTAAATGTCGAAATCCATCTATGGTTTCGATAAGATAAAGAAACTTAGATAAATTGTCAGTTTTATATCTAATATTATGTACTACCAAGTTACTATAATTAGTAAGGCTAGATTTATTGTGTGGTAAGTTGAGGCTTGGGGTTTACTGTAAAGTGGGGATACTCTATGGCGATGGTTTTTTGTGGTGAAATATGCTGTTACATGCTAATGTATAAAATGAGAAATAACTTGATTTAACTTGAGTAATGTTCTGAAAGTGGTGGCAATTTTTTTTTGTGGAAATCAATTGTGTATTTGTTGCAGATAAATGAGAAAAGCTTGTATATTAATGTAGTATTTTAGTAACCTAACCTAACATCTGACTGTGGCTAAGAGCAGAAGTTGATGGCCCACATAAATATTTTGCTTGGTTTAATTAGGGTGACCACTCGGAGAAGTATAGAAGAAGACAGCTGCGCTGATCCTGTAATTTTAAATATTTTATTCTATAAAGGATTTGCAATTTGAACCAAATTAAAAAAGCAAAAGAAATTGGAATTGTATTTTTTGTTTCGAGTTTTATCATATTTTGGTTAAGTAACAAATGTTTTAAATTTCAAGGCTTATATTCATGAAGAAAGCTTTCAAAAAAATAAAAATGAAGGTCAGTTCAGCCACAGCTCTTTGTCCCTTTGATCCTAAAAAGACAATTATACTTCATTGTGACGTAGTCAGTAGTGGCCTGAGTTGAACAAAGAACACTTCTTTTAATTTTCGGCAAATTATAAAAGTTGCAATAGTTGCTGTCTTCTATTTAGGTTACAATTGAGCAAGTTTTATGCAGCAAAAGGTTATGTCACCTTTTGCTGCATAAAACTTGCCCACATGTAACTTAAATGGAAGAAGTCACTGGCTCATGAAATACAGGTATTCTAACTTAGCTCTGGAACCAGGGTCTAAAAATTTTTTGAACCATGTACATGACATGTAATATATGTAATATAATAAATTAATAAATTACTTGTATGTTGTATGTTAAAGGAGAGCTCGCATTCAGACCTCCTTTTCGCGTTGTTGTGTTTATGACATTTATTGTTGCTGAGATGATATTGCGAATTAAATAGGAACAATTTTTAAGTGCAGTTAGCCATCTGTTTAGTGAAATAAGACACACTATTCTTAATTTCTTTCTTGTTTCATGTAGGTACAGCCCTTAAAATTTTAATTATAAACTAGTGAAGATTTGAGTCAAAATCCTATTTGGGATTTATGCTTCATCAATTTTTATAGCTAGCGTCTCATAAACAAAGTACCTATCTAAAAAAAAGATGATTGATACAGCACATATACTTGTAAAATAGCTTGCTGGTTTGTGTGCATACCTACCATTTGAACTTAATATTATAAAGAGAATAATTTTTTTTGTTTGCTCCGAAAGTACTACCTATTCAATGCAAACAAACAAACAAAAAATCAAATCTTTCCTCTTTATAATATTAGTAGTAAGACAAGCTTTGGCGAAGTAACCAATGACAAAATTGTTATGTAAAGAGAATACCTATAGGCAGTGGGGGTGGTGAGCAGGGCAAGCGCCTGGGGCCTCGCTCTGTCAGGGGCCTCGCGCAACCCGAGTTCAAAGTACAATTAATAAAACGATTTAGATGTTTGTAGTAAAATAAAGTGACACAACATGGGCTTTCTGCCTTGCAATTTTTTAATTTAAAATTTTCTTAGCCCATTGTGATTTTAAAACCAAAATATATTAAGAGAAGTCCCAAAAATTCAGAAATACCCATTTATTAATTTCAAAAAGAACAAGGGCCTCACAAAAGTTTTTCGCTCGGGGCCTCGCAAATATTTACCGCCCGTGGCCTCGCGACGGTAAAGGCCGCCGCTGCCTATAGGGACGCATGCAAGTAGCTAGCGTGTCAAATTTTTGGAGGTTTTTGGAGGTTTTTGGATCTGCTGCTATTTATGCTGAAATGAAAGCTGGGCGATTTCATAGATTATTTTTAAATTTCATCTGTTTATGCTATAAATGTTTGTGTAATTTGTCTCTCCTTCGATAATAACGCATGGTTTCTCTTGTCGCAGCTGGTTAGTCTTTATGGGCTGGAAGCAGAAAATCATCTCTTGAGGTGCTTGCTCACTGAGGCAGCTAAGAACTCCTGGGACACTGATCGCCCCGGCAGTAGTCCTAACAACAGCATCCACGCGTCGCTGCTGGCGCAGCACCTCGCATCCTTGCTCAACCACCCCGCCAAGTCGACCGTCATCTGTCGCACTGTCGATCAACCCACCAGAACTCTACAGAAGGTAAGTATCCTTAGTAAAACGTTACGTTAGTTCCTCCAAGTTTTAAAATGCTCACCTATAGTCCAACACCCATTTCACCTGTATCGTATGTTTGTCCTGTAATCCATACCATTCTTATACCTAATTATACTTGCCTCATACTGTTACTAATATCCCTGTTTTGATTTCAATCCGTTTTATCAAATATTTATAATAGGTATGATTTTGTTTAAATCATTTACTCGTTTCCATTTCTTTATATTGTATTATATTCAAAATAATGTAGTTTTTGTAATTGTTGGTATGAGATGTTCTGTGAAATGTATTTTGTTAAATGCAGCTGGCCGGGAGGCCATGGGGATAAACATAAACACAAGGACATAACACACCATACAGATGTAGGTACTATAAGTTTTTACTATGTCAATGTCATACTATATTGATATAGTGTAGATGAGGTTTTACAATCCTTAAATGTTACATATACCAGATAGTGATATTTTATATTGAATTCAATCAGTCGTGTATCGGGAACTCAGAAGCAGTTTATAATTTCTATCCGGTGCTTTTACCTAGCTTTACGATTAATGTATGAATACTACTAAAGCAGTGATTTCTTACAGATCTTAAAACCATCAAATACTTTACTCAATCGACTGTCAAGATTGTTAAAGTTAACCACTGCGGAGGATGTTGCTCTTTCGCTGGTTCTGAGGAGGAATTCGTCGAAATCTGAAATCGTAAATTTATCCAAGCAACATCTTAAAAAGAGATTTTTAGATCTCGTACAGTGCTACCTCGACGCAGGTCGGTATTTCGTATTATATTAATACGATATTATAGAGAAATGCAATTACACTAAGCACAATGTAATATTTGAGTATTTAGACATCTGTGACAGAATGACGGTGCTAACACGTGTTGTTTCGGTCCACAGAACGCGGACATCAAGTGGAGCGTGCCGGACTTCAGGAATGCAGCCCTGAAGTGTTGCAAACTCTTCTAACTAATCTCGCGCATGAAAACTTTCGTTTAGCCGCAGTGACAAAAGACTTGTTTTTGAAAAAGTTACGAATCGATTTCCCTCGCGAAGTAGTGCCCATAGTGCTCGCGCCCCTGCTGTATCCCGACGATACACAGACTCCTCTCGAGGAAATGACTACAGCTGACGACATGGCTGCAGCCATGATGGATAACTCTCTCGCTGAGATCATCCGAGACATCGGCTATTCTTTCACCTCATCCGTTGAGGAATGCAAGAACAACATGTTAAACTTCGGCGCCCGGGAGCCTACAGCTACGGATGTCGCCAAGATCATTTCGACGATGGTGAGATACCACACGACCGTCCAAGACGGACCACCGGTACAGACACCCGGCAACTTCTGGCATGAAGTCAAGAAGGAAATGCTACAAGGACACGGCGATTCATGGAACGCAGAAGTCTTGGTGCAGACTCTGAAAGATCTAGCCTCTAACCTTAATTGGAAGGAGGTCATTCTACAACTGGATCATCCTGAATTTTTCGTCCCTGACAGGCAAGGTCTTAACTTGCTTTTCACAATTTTGCGACTCGGCCTTCAAAGTGCGGGCTACCCTGCCAATATATTTCCAGTTGAATACTTGTGTCGTCGGTGGACGAACCTGGAAGGACAGATGAGTCTCATCACAAGCATCCTAAAGTACACCGACATCTTCAGTTTCGCTGATCATCCATTCCACCCGGTGTCTATTGATTTACTGAAATCCCCTCCCGAAAACGACAACAAAGATGTAGGAACGTGGCGTTGCCTGTACTTGGTCGAGTTGCTCCTGTATGCGTCAGAGCGCGGCTATTACATACAAGTACAAGATTTATTCAAGATTCCTCTGCAATACTGCCCTGACGTTTTGATGCTGGCTCTACTGCAGATTAGTCCACCTGTCAATGTTGTCAGACAAGAATTATTTTCAGCACTGATACCAATATTTTTGGGGAACCATCCAAATAGTGGTATCATTTTACATCATGCTTGGCATAACCAAAACCCAAATATCAAGCCTATCATTATGCACTCAATGGCAGAATGGTATATTCGTGGAGATTGTGATCAATCAAAACTTTCAAGGATCTTAGATGTAGCACAGGATTTGAAGGCGTTGTCCTTATTATTGAATGTTCAGTCATTTCCTTTTGTGATTGACTTAGCTTGTCTAGCGTCCCGGAGGGAATACCTAAAGTTGGACAAATGGTTAACTGATAAGATCAGGGACCATGGTGAGGCATTTGTATCCTCTATGGTGAAGTTCTTGCAAAGGAGATGCCCGCTAGTTCTTGGCAAAGGACCAGAAGAGCAGTTGCCGAAAGCGGCACAACTACCCCACGAGACTATCGGCACGATGCTGGCATGTTTACAGTTGTGCATTCCGAACGTCCAACAAGAGCTACAGGAGGCGATCTGCAATGTCATTGCTAACTGCCAGACTCTCATGCTGAGCAAGACGCGGCAGGGCATTGCGGGTATAGCTCGCCCGCATACCAGAGTCTTGGAGACTCCTTTCAACCCCGTTGGACTGGGCGGTCAGCTGTTTCCTCCGCATGTCGACTCAATCGCGAATCTGACTCCGAATGTTGCGAACATGAGTCTTGGTGCCCCAGCCAACACTGCGTTTGCGATGCCCGGTACTTTGGGACCTCTAGTCACAACACCAGGATCTCCGTCGCGCTTGATGGGCGCCGGTCCCAATAGCCCTTTCGCTATGATGCCTTTACAACATAATGCTAATGTCGCCAATATGGGTCTGGCCAGAATGGCTCCTGCTCCAGCAATGGATAAGCCACGCATCCCAGATCCCATCCACTTCCCCGAGATGATGCATAACGTCTCCAAGGAGATTGAAGATGAAGCTAATGGCTATTTTCAAAGAATCTACAACCACCCGCCGCATCCAACTTTGTCAATAGATGAAGTGCTTGATATGCTGAAGAAGTTTCAAGACTCGCCGAACAAACGGGAGCGGGAGGTGTTCTCGTGCATGCTGCGAAATCTCTTTGAAGAATACAAGTTCTTTCCTCAATACCCTGACAAGGAACTTCACATAACTGCTCAGCTCTTCGGGGGCATCATTGAGAAAGGACTAGTTCCTAGTTACGTGTCACTAGGTTTGGCTTTGAGGTTCGTACTCGACGCCCTACGGAAGCCAGAGGGATCTAAAATGTACTACTTTGGTATAGCAGCCCTGGACCGATTCAAGTCGCGTCTCAAGGACTATCACAAATATTGCGAACACGTTAGGGCTATACCTCACTTCAGCGAGTTCCCTCCCCATTTGATTGAGTACGTTGAATACGGGCTCCAGAGCCAAGAACCACCTTCGAAGCCGCAGGGCGCCGTGTTGCCAACCAGTCTCGCTGCTATGTTAAACCAAACTGCAGTTGTAACTGTTTCAGCACCATATAGGTATGTACTAAAATAATTATTGTTTCTTCATAAGAAAGTCTAGTTGCAACAGTGGAAGAGCTTCTCCCTCACTGATAAATTGATTGTAGTTTTGGTATCACACAAGTGAAAAAAATATACTAAAGGTATTTTTTTATTATTTAAAAATAGACTGCCAGTTTTTCAGCTGTCAGATAATTCTCTAACTTTTTGTTTAACAGATGGCACTATCTTAGCGAAATTTATCTGATGATTGAAAAATCGGCACTACTAACAAATTTATTTGTTTATAGGGCTGTTGCTCCAGCAATTTCAGTGATATCAAAAGTGGCAAATTGCAGCACCGGCGGGATGGGAAGCCGGCCGTCGATCGCAAACGCCACGAATATCGACACGCTGCTCACTGCCACGGACAGGGAAGAGAAGATAAGCGCTCCCCCGGAGCCTATTCAAGACAAAACTGCTTTCATTTTCAACAATTTGAGTCAGCTTAATTTGCAAACAAAATGTGAAGAGCTCAAGGAAATAATCACTGACGACTATTATGCTTGGCTGTCTCAATATCTAGTTATGAAGAGAGCATCCATCGAACTTAATTTTCATGCATTGTATTCTAATTTCCTTGACGTTCTTAAAATTCGTGATGTCAACAAGATGGTCACAAAGGAAACTTACCGTAACATCAAAGTATTATTGCGCTCAGATAAAGGCATAGCAAACTTTTCTGATCGTTCATTACTGAAGAATCTCGGTCACTGGCTTGGCATGCTAACCCTGGCCCGAAACGAGCCCATCTTACATGTGGACATTGACCTCAAGGCTTTAGTTCTCGAAGCTTACCATAAGGGTCAACAGGAACTCTTGTATGTAGTACCATTTGTCGCTAAAGTTTTAGAATCATGCGCTAAAAGCATCGTTTTCAAGCCACCCAATCCATGGACAATGGCATTGATGAATGTCCTAGCTGAATTGCATCAGGAACCAGACCTAAAATTGAATTTGAAGTTTGAAATAGAAGTACTGTGTAAGAATCTGGGCTTAGACATAGCTGATCTGAAACCAGCAATTTATTTGAAAGATCCAGAAAAGGTAAGACAGATTGAATTTCAACTGTCTCAACCTAAACCAAATAAAGAGGCAGCGGTAGTGGTACCAGTCAACCAGGCCATCATCCAAGCTCCCCAGATGCAGATGATGCCTCCGCAGCCACCGATGATCGCGGCTGAGGACATGACGGTGACGGCACCCACGCCCACCAGCGGCATCATGGGCGACCCCGGCCTCATGGGCGTATTAGGCCTTCCCGAGCCCAGATTCAATTATTTGGACGTCAATGTCTCTTCAACATCAGCATTT
This sequence comes from Hecatera dysodea, assembly GCA_905332915.2. Taxonomy (NCBI): domain Eukaryota; kingdom Metazoa; phylum Arthropoda; class Insecta; order Lepidoptera; family Noctuidae; genus Hecatera; species Hecatera dysodea. Next base: position 3,210,867 of record HG995286.1, read on the forward strand.
GGCCATAAGATATGCTTTAATCCTCACATCCTCCTGTTCCAAAACTATCCCCACTTGAAACAGTTTGTTAAGCCCGCGATCGAGAGGTCGATCCAGGAATGGATTCACCCTGTTGTGGATAGATCAATCAAGTATGCTTTGACTACTTGTGAGCAAATAATAAGGAAAGACTTCGCGTTGGATCCTGATGAAGTGAGAATGCGAACCTGCGCGCATCACATGATGCGTAACCTGACCGCTGGCATGGCGATGATCACGTGTCGCGAGCAGATCATTAGCACCATCAGCACCAACCTGAAGGGCGCTTTTGCTACAGCCCTGATGCCTTCCACACCCCAACAGGTTAGTATTTCAAATACAAATGAATCGATTGTCTTCTAATGCATCTTGAATAGTCAGCTCACTTGACCCGCGCTGTCTATGTGAGCTCTCTGTGCAACATGTATTATGTGTATATGAAATACTAGTCATTAAAATATAAGTATCCCTTGTTGACAACTTCCATAAATGTGAATACTAATCAAATTAATCTAAAACATTTATGGACATTTGTTATTATAGTGAGCAATTTGGTAACACTTAGGGAACAATTGGCCTTGCAAAAATTGTATTTTAATGATGAGAAGGGAACTGATTGGACTGGACAAAATTGTATTTTAATGATGAGTGGGGAACTGATTGGCCTGGACAAAATTTTATTTTAATGATGGGTAGGGAACTGATTGGCCTGGACAAAATTTTACTTTAATGATGAGTAGGGAACTTATTGGCCTGGACAAAATTTTACTTTAATGATGAGTAGGGAACTGATTGGCCTGGACAAAATTGTATTTGAATGAGATGATAAATTAGTATTTTCTTTAACTTAAGGTGCTAGCGATGAGTTTTGGAGGTAGGTGTTAGGTTGTTGTGTCACCGCATGGGTGCGACAATTTTTACAGGTACAAGCTATTCCATCATCATGAAGAGAGGCCCCGGATATAACTGTAAGAAGGCTACAAAATTATTTGTCTTATTAAATGATAAATTCAAAGACAATCATATGAATTATCACTTATTTTTCAAGATGCATTATGTTAACAATTATTTTTACTATACTAGAATTTTAGCTTTATAACTCCTCCACCGTAATCTCTTAAAAGTAACAAGGACAATTTTAAACGTTTCTTTGAATAACTGACTGACTTGACAAAAACCTAGGCCCTATGATTTTCTTTTTATTTTGTTCCCTATAATGGCTATCAAAAGATATTTTACTATCATATTAATAGTTTCTGGTATTTCAGAAGGAGGTTATAGAAAGCGCAGCTGCTGTTCTAGCTACAGAAAACATGGAGCTGGCCTGCGCATTCATCCAGAAAACTGCGGTGGAAAAGGCTCTGCCCGAGCTGGACAAGCGCCTGCTGGCCGACTACGAGCTGCGCAAGATGGCGCGCCAGGAGGGCCGCCGGTACCTCGACCCCATGGTGCTGGCCTACCAGACCGAGCGCCTGCCAGAACGCGTGCGCCTGCGCCTGGGCGGCCCCCTCGACGTGCAGATCACCGTCTACGAAGAGTTCGCGTGCAATATTCCCGGCTTCACGCCTGTACGCGACGTCGGCCTGTTCATCCCTAAGCCGTCCGCACAGGAACAAATGTCTCAGCTCACGTTCAGCCAGGTCATCAACCCGACCCAGGTGTACGGCACGGACGAGATGAGCGCGCTGATTACGGCCACCGAGCTCTTCCTGGCCAACTGCATCAACAACGCCTCATTCGCGGTGCAGGCCGCCAACATGCACTCGCTGCTCGAGTGCCTCTGCATCGCGAGAAGAAACCGCGACTTTGTGTCCGGATGCGCTTTACTGCAGAAGGTAACATAGATATGGTTAACAAAAAAATTTGCAACGAAGTGTCAGCAATTATTGCGTTACTTTTAATGCAATAGTTCATTGATGCGTATTTGTTGCAGATTTTATCCTACTTATATTTCCTTTTTTTGTTTGAACTGTCCTAATTTTTAGTTTTTCATTATTTTCGTTATTTTTTTAATTTTTATCTTCCCAATATAATCAGTGCTGATGAATCAGTTTTCATTTGTAACTTGCAGATATCTAAAAGCGAGACTTGAGAAGATCTGGTAAATTAGATGTTGTAAAAATTATCTCAAATGAATGTGTGGACCAATGGTGAGCGGTTGTTGTAATAATAACTTGTGTGATAGGCGGTGGAGGGCCTGCTGGACGGGCACACAGTGCAGCCCAACATGGGCAACGACCATCTGGAGATGATGGGCCGCTACCGCGACACGCACTTGCGCGTGTTGAAGCTGCTGGAGGACGCGCGCGTGTACGGCCACGTGTGGACCACCAAGCAGATCACGTGCTGCCTCACCGAGTGCCGCGAGGAGCTGCGCTACAACATCGAGGCGGTCGACGTGCTCATCAGAAACCACCTTGTAAACTTACCACAAGTAAGATCTATTAAATCTAAACCTATCTATTTCGACGATTTATTTATGAAACGCTAACACACAAACACATTTTATACCATTAGTACGACCTCGCGCTCGCTCACATGATGGACGGCGGCAACAACTACATGGCTGTTGCCTTCGCGATGCAGCTGGTGCAGCTGTACCTCGTCGACGACAGGAACAACATCTTCGTGAGCGAATCTGACCTGTACCACGTGACCGAGACGCTCGTGCGAGTCATGTCGCACTCGCGTCAGCCACCGCCGGAAGGTCTCGGCTCTCTCATTGAAATGCTCCGTGTCAATCAGGACCCCAGCACATACCTTGGGGAGAGGTCTCCACTGGGTCCCACTTCTCACATTCACTCTGGAATCCTGCAAGTTCGCGTAAGTGTACAAATTTTTGTTGAAATAATGTATAAATTGGGTGGTCTATTTTATAGAGAAACACTTTCTTATGTTTTCTTTATTCTATAGTCGCAGACCTACGACGACCCGCCAGGTCTTCAAGAAAAAACTGAGAGCCTCCTCCGTGAATGGAGAAATGTGCTTCTCAGCCCCCTGACCGAGATCGAACTCGCACAGAATTTCAACTTGTACGTTCATCGCATGAACATGAATGGCATCCTGAAGAATGATGACATGATCACAAGGTTCTTCAGAATCGCGACGCAGATGTGCGTTGAGAACGTATACCAGCAGCTCAATGAAGACAGGATGAACACCCCTCCCCTGCCTCCGAAAAGGGACAAGTATTACAACATGTGCGACTCGTTCATCAAGCTGGTCTCGCTACTAATCAAGAACACGGCTGACGGCGGGAATCCGACACCCAAGTTGAACCTACTGAACAAGGTACGTTTTTGCTCGTTGTTGTTGTTTTTGCTCATTGTTCTGCTATAACGCCTGATTTTTCGTGCATACACTAAATTACCTGTTTATTTTTATAACAGATCCTGGGCATAATAGCCGGATGCCTCCTCCAGGATCACGAAGAGCATGGCACGAACTTCCAACAGCTGCCGTATCATCGATTACTTCTCATCCTATTCCTAGACATGAATATGGCTGAACCCGTTTTAGAATCTATAAATTATCAGGTAAAAAACGAAGCCTTTAGTATCCTCGCAAAATGATAGATTATGAAACAACCGTATCTATGTGATATTGATGAGTAACTTGTGTCTAAATTGATTGAATTTTTGCAGATGAGATTCCGTCTGGAGGTCTGTAAAGTTTTCTTGATACGTAGTCTGTGTTGTTCACTGTCAATGTGTTGTGCAGTAGCGTAGCTAAGAGGGGTGCGGCCCGCTTCGAATGACACCCGTTTAGGGTTGACACCTGACCGTTCATTAACTGTTACCGTCGGATGTCACCCTTAAATGGGTGACATAATGAAACCTGTCCGAGGTGGGCCGTAGAGATTTTCGAGCTCGCTTCGCTCGCTCTTGCATTCTGCACTCTTTTAGTTATTGAGCTTTTCTGTATAACTCAATTTTTATTGATTAAAAGTGAATCTAAATTTCCGAGTTGAGGTGCATGAATGTTCGAGCTCGCTTTGTTCGCTCTTTTATTCTGCCCTCTCTTAGTTACCGAGCTTTCTTGCATCAGTCAGTAAAGTTACTTCTATATTTATGTATGATGAATGTTTAGAAGAAAGAAATCCTTTTCGAGTTGAGGTGCATGAATTTCGAGCTCGCTTCGCTCGCACTTGTATTCTACCCTCTCTTAGTTAATGAGCTTTCTTGCATCAGTTAATAAAGTTACGTCTATTTATATATAAATAAATCAAAAGAAAATAAAACCCATAGAGAATAGTAATTATAAAAAGGAATAGAGAAGCAAGTCGGCCATGAAGAACGACCACGAACCAAGTGCCGGCGTCTATGAAACTTTATCAGAACTAAATGCTTGCAATACTGTATGTACGTATTGCAGCCGTATTTGAACATTGAAAGTTAGTGTACTGGGAAGGCGACCTTCACACCACAGCTATAGTCGGATTTGCATTTAAAAAAGAAAATTACCCATAATAAGAACAATTAAATTGCAACTAGGGCTGCTGGTGTACGACCTATAAGGAAATAAAACCAAATCATCAAAACATATTTTTTTAATAATTCAGCTTTCAATTAGATACATCAATCAGTGGGTAATTCCGATAGCTAGGTATAATCCGAATTTTGTTATAATTTCTACCAGTTACATACAATTTCTACGAGCTTGTCGAAAACTCATTGTGAGAATTGCAATGAAATACTCGTAAATCAATTTTAAAAAACTTAACAGCAAAGAAACTAAGAGTAATAATAACAACACACTAAATGACACTTCGATAGTATCGTAGATAAACGAAAGTTTTCACGTTTGCATTCAAAGTCATTGAATCATCGATTTCGCCAGCACTAACAGCTCTGTCTATAAAACAATCACTTGAAAACGGTTTTATCTACATTTAGTTTTGCCAAACTTTCAAAGACGGCAGCACTTGTCTGTCATTAAAGTCGAAAATCGCAGACGTTCTAAGTTTCACCCCCCTAATGAAACCTATCCGAGGTGCAATAATTTATTTAGTTCCTGCGGTTTTTTGCATTAGGGGTGACACTTGCTGACCATTCGCTGACCTTTTTATCACGGTTGGAGGTCACCTCTACATGGTTGACGCAATGCAACCTGTCCTAGGTCGGGTATAAACATTTTCGGGGTCTCTCTTGTATTATGCACTCTCTTAGTTAGTTATTCAGCTTTTCTGTATAAATAAACGAAAGTGAATGTGTGTTCTCCTATTATTTTACTATTGATGGTGTAATTTGGTATTGTTACGCTAGGTTCTCACAGCGTTCTGCCACACGCTGCGTATCATCCGGCCGAACATCGCTCCCGGGTTTGCTTACGCCTGGCTCGAGGTGGTCGCGCACCGCGCCTTTATCAACCGCGTGCTCGCGGTAACACCACAACAGAAGGTAAATGTTATACTTTACTTAGATGATGTGATCTTGCTAGGATTTATCATTCTTGATTATATAGTATTAACTTTCAAAGACAATATATGTATGGTTTCGAATAATTACTGTGAAGTGTTGTAAAATACGCTTGGAATTCAATTTCATGTTTGGTTGGATTAGGTTATATCATCCATATTGAAAAACAACAGTTGACCATTATTGCCATAACAAACATTAATGTAGCTTCAGATGTAATGTGATCTAAATCAACAAGCATTTCATTTTAGTGACCTACTAAATTGGTTTGACTCATGGAGGACTAATAATGAGTACTAGGATCTCTCATTTACTATTCCATATTTAGGATGCATCTATGTTCATTCATTAACGGTCATAACACAAAAAAAAATACAGTAATTTAAAGGAACTTGATGAACAAGTTTCTTAATAGCGAAAATATGTCATCTAAATCATGCTCCTAAATTGAAATTGGAATAAAATTTATTGATCCTATACAATCCGTTTTTCAATGGAGTCCGCTAACTATCCACGATGGTTAAAAAAAGACCAATAACTATTTAGTTGCATTTATAGTTTTTCAGCCATTTCCAGAACAGAGAATATAATTTTAAGTGCTTTCTTTGTGCTCCCCATGCTTAGATATTTTACCAAAGAGGAATGGTAGTTTAATTAAAGATTAAGTACTGCAGCCTCCATAGATCAGAAGCGCATAACATGAACAAGGGTCCACTAGATAAGCTGGACGAGTGGGTTATTCATAAACACATCTTTCTTTTTATATTGATTTCTTCTTTCTTTTCCTTTTAGCTGCAAACTGGAGGCCAGGCAATTAAATTCCTTACTTTTTGTGTGTATACTCAAGCTGACTAATTATTAGAGATGGGCCAGATATTTTAAATTGAATATATGCGGTTCAGATACAGTAAAAACCGCTTTATATGATCACGCTTAATACGATTTCCTGCAGAATGCGCCATTTTACGTCAGTACTTGCAACTTGAGGCATGTATTCATACATTTTATCACGCTTAATACGATTTGCCATCCCGTTTAAAACGCATGTTGTCTTACTTTCCAAAGGAGGAACTTGCTAGAGTGGCAATTCAATCAAGTAAAGACAGACTGGCCACTCTGGCTTGCGCTGACGAATTTTGATAGGACGAAAAGTTACGTTGCATTATAAGAATACGAAAAATACTCGCTGCTACAAAAACGAAAGAGCGACAGGCCTTCTTTTCATCGACTGGTTAAAACCTCGTGGTGATAATTTCTTCATATTAAAACGTAACATTTTAATAACTTAGTAAATACATAAGTACTCTAGTACCTACAAACATGCTGTAAAATTTCCGCTAAATACGCGTCATAAACGGGCTTTACTGTAATTCTTTTGTTTATTTCGGTTACGTTTTTTTACAACACTTAAGTTGTAGGGGTCCTTAAAATATTAATAAGTATTATTAATAAGTATTATTAAAATCTATTGGTCCCGTCGGTCATTATCGATGCTTTCGCTAAGCTAAACACATCAAAAGTATCTAGGGATCAACATATATTTTTGCAATAACTTTCCTCCTGATTGATATTAATTAAAATTTTCTTTAAGGATTCATCAAATAAAGTGTTTTCGTTTGTCACAGTAACGATAAACCAAGTCACCTTTGCATTAATAAAGAAATTTGCCATTTTCCTAATAAAGGGATTTTTGACATTTGAACCACTAACATTAAAGTTCGAAAAAAAGACTGAAATAACAGTTTTCTTTAAAATTTTATTGGGTAACTTAAACAATTAATAATCCGTGTTTCTACCGCGAACACTAACAACACAAGAACATCGGTTTGGCATACTCAAAATGAGTTCATCCAAATCACGCTGTGGAATGGCCGCCCATGTTCGTTGCAACAACAAAAAAAGGTCTTCTTGCGACTGGATACCCTCCATATTCGGCAGAGCTCTTCTCTGTAGCATATCCCATGCATGCTCAATCGGGTTCAAGTCTGGCGACTGAGCAGGCCAGGGCAGGACATTGATGTTAGCTGCGGCGAGAGTCTGTCTTACAACTCTTGCGGTGTGCGGTCGTGCATTATCATGCATTAACTGAAATAAGGGACCGATTTGCACTTGTAGAGGAACGATGACGTCTGATACAATCGTCTCAGCATAAATTTGAGCGTTGAGGTTGCCTCTGATCCAAATCAACTCAGTTCTTCCGCCGATCCAAATACCCGCCCATACTATGATGGTTCCACCACTATAAGGATGGACTTCCTGGCAGGATTTTAATCGCTGTTGGCGTCCAGGGGTTCTCCAGTGTCGTATACGTCTTGTATCCGGTCTCATACCAAAACGAGACTCATCAGAAAAGCACACGAAACGCCATTGTTCTTCTGCCCAATTTCTGTGTTCAAGAGCCCATTGATATCGAATCCTACGATTGTGCATTGCTATAGGTGGTACCCGTAGCGGTCTTCGGGAATGAAGGTTCACTTCATGCAAGCGGTTTCTGACTGTTTGGTCGCTAATTAAGTTCCCTGAAGAGTGATGAAGCCTCACGGCTAACATCATGGCGGTTATTGTTGGAGCTCTTCGAGTTAAGATTTGAATGTATCGGTCTTGTCTCCGTGTGGTGCAGCGATACCGTCCTCCATGGCGCTCAGCCAAGGTAAGCGAAGAGCTCTGCCGAATATGGAGGGTATCCAGTCGCAAGAAGACCTTTTTTTGTTGTTGCAACGAACATGGGCGGCCATTCCACAGCGTGATTTGGATGAACTCATTTTGAGTATGCCAAACCGATGTTCTTGTGTTGTTAGTGTTCGCGGTAGAAACACGGATTATTAATTGTTTAAGTTACCCAATAAAATTTTAAAGAAAACTGTTATTTCAGTCTTTTTTTCGAACTTTAATGTTAGTGGTTCAAATGTCAAAAATCCCTTTATTAGGAAAATGGCAAATTTCTTTATTAATGCAAAGGTGACTTGGTTTATCGTTACTGTGACAAACGAAAACACTTTATTTGATGAATCCTTAAAGAAAATTTTAATTAATATCAATCAGGAGAAAAGTTATTGCAAAAATATATGTTGATCCCTAGATACTTTTGATGTGTTTATTTTACTAACATTTCGTTTTGGCAATAGTTCACGGTTGTTTTCCAGTTTCAACATCATCTAGAATGCTAAATGAAAACTAAACATTCGGCCCATCTCTATAATTGTTTACATTTTTACACCACAGCGTGTTCTATCCGTTGAAATCACGTAGTTCGAATTGATATAATATTCAAAGACAAGTCAAATGCTTCCGCCGCAAAGAGTCTGCTTTTGGAGCTTAAGATTTGCTTTATACTTGTAGAAAGATTCGTTATTTATTTGGATACTTTCGACTTTTCAATAACGTGTGGTTTATATTTTCATTTCTTGCAATCACTGGCCGGGAACACATCAGCCTGTAATTACACCTTTCATTATCATTCATGCTTCATTCTTTATCGTTGCGTTATTTTAACAATCTTAAAATGGTCATACTTTAAGGGTATGGTCAATTATTGTAAGTCGTAATCATCTGTGTTTCCTGCAATTTAAAAAGTTGAATATTTGAAAAAAGAACAACATTATTTATAAATACTGTCAAAATTCAAACAGACATAAAATATTGCAAAAAGTAATAACTGCTGGTAATTTGAACATTTAACTGTCAGTAAATTGTGCATGTGCGTTGCATGCAATTTGTGTTAAACACGGCTCATCAGGGCAACCTGGTGCGCGGCTTTGTATGTGCGCAGTGACCCAAGCGCTGGTTGTGTTGCAGGGCTGGGGCATGTACTCGACACTGCTGATCGACCTGTTCAAGTTCCTGGACCCCTTCCTGCGCAACACGGAGCTCGCCACACCCGTCATGACGCTGTACAAGGGCACACTGAAGGTGCTCCTGGTCTTACTCCACGATTTCCCGGAATTCCTCTGTGATTTCCACTACGGGTTCTGCGACGAGATCCCTCCAAACTGCATCCAAATGAGGAACCTTATCCTGTCCGCGTTCCCGCGCAACATGCGACTCCCAGACCCGTTCACTCCTAACCTGAAGGTGGACTTGCTGCCGGAAATCGCGCTGGCGCCACGCGCGGTCGTCAACTACACCACCATCATCCCGGCGTCGCAATTCAAGAAGGACTTGGATGCGTACCTGAAGGCTCGCGCGCCCGTTACCTTCTTGTCAGAGCTGAGAGGCAACATGCAGGTAAGCAGGCTTGAAAGTAATCCGCATTATTTTAAAGACTACAGGTCTGATATGAACGAGTGCCCTTGTGCGACAGGTGTTGAACGAGCCCGGCCGCCGGTACAACTGCCAACTGATAAACGCTGTGGTGCTGTATGTGGGCACGCAGGCCATCGCACACATCCGCATCAAGGGACAGACTCCCAACATGTCCACCATTGCCCACTCCGCGCACATGGACATCTTCCAGAACTTCACTGTGGACTTCGACTTCGAAGGCCGGTAAGATACATAGCAATATGCATACTTACAACTTAGACTTATAACCCATTTAATGGTAAAACTTGTCTTATACTAACCACATGTTGAGGGTGGCAGACTAAGATAACCACGATAGATTTCAGAGAACATAAGTCGCAAATCAAATAAGTACTAGCTTCATGTAAATAACTGTGTCCATAGAGTTAAGAATTTCCTACACTACCTCAGTGCGCCTGTTCATAATATGCCAGGCCATAAGCACCCTTGCCTTCACAATACCGGACGCTCGTGTTCGCAGGTACTTGTTCCTGAACGCGATCGCGAACCAGTTGCGCTACCCGAATAGCCACACGCACTACTTCTCGTGCTGCCTCCTGTACCTGTTCGCCGAGGCCAACTCCGAGGCCGTGCAGGAGCAGATTACCAGGATGCTCCTCGAGAGACTCATTGTCAACAGACCACACCCCTGGGGACTTCTCATCACGTTCATCGAACTCATCAAAAACCCCATCTACAAGTTCTGGTCACATGAGTTTGTGCACTGCGCACCTGAGATTGAGAAGTATGTACCCATTTCTATTACTAATTAAGTTAGTTTAGGCGCTAACGCAGTCATTAACATATTAACCTACCATGTTGTAGTGTGTATGTACTATAAACAGGCTTATTCAGAAAATAACATCTTAACATAGCTTAGTTTAAATACAATTTAAAGAGATTCTGAATAAAAATTCACTATAGAAGATTTTGAGTAAAGAATCTGCCAATCAATATTTAAACTAAACAATGGTTAAAAGATTTTATGAATAAGGTTGAAAGTGATAAAATAGCATTCACCCTTTTGTGAGATGTCCGGGGTACGTTTGTGTGTGCACGGGAGGGCGCAATGACGATATAAACGGCAGACGTAACCGGTCACCCGCACAATATCACTCCATTGCTTACGATCCAATACTAACAAAAAAGCTAATCCTAAACATATATAGTAGTAGGAACTAGACTGTCTCATACTTAGTCCACATACGTTAAATAACAGTAAACAGTATGTTTTTGATCCAGTCATTTAGTCGGTTATGGTTACTCATGGGCATAAAAGGGGTGAAATAGTTATTTCTATCAGAATGAGGCTGGATGCACTGAAGGAGAAACATTCTGAGCGCATGCTAAAGGTTTTAATCTGGTTGAAGTTCAATAAGCACATGAAATATAAATTTATTGCTGCATGCTTATAGAAGCATTTCGCTTTCCTAATAGTCGAGTGCAAGTAGAAAACTGACCGCTGACGAAGTTTTAACTCAATGGATTGCGGTAGGAATGTTTTTAACGAGTTGCTAGATATAAGTGACATTGTGTACATATGTGTCATACGACCGAACCCCACAAGCCAAATTATATGCAAAATTGCGATTAAAATCATAATGTAAATGATTAACTAACTACGCTTAATTCATTTATATAATTTTGCGAATGATCTGTAAAATACTGAATAAAAAATAAGTTTGTTTTCTTGTATTGGTTGTTGGTAATCTTTCGAAGATACTTCAAATCATATGATTTTAAATATTTTGGGTTCATTGAGACCTCGATAAGAAAGACCCATGAAAACTATTGACTACAAACTTCTTCAGAGGTAATACTCTTATTACATTCGACTGTAATTTCTCATTGTCTTTCGATGTATTATGTTTGGGAAAGATTTAAACGTCTTCTGCCCCGCCGTACCAGTTCAAGGTAACTCGCATAATATCGGAACAATTACTAAAGGCTTTATTTCGAGCGAAACAAAACATGTCAACAAGAAAAGTTAGGCATTGACGCATATTAAAATGTGGTTGCCGATATACCGATCCTTAGTAAAAGATGTAATATACAGTTCGAATGTGTGAAATAAACAGTTCGAATAATGGAGACGTGTAAATCTGCCTTTAGCTAAAGTTATCATATTAATTCAGTACAGGTGAAGATAATCATGTTTTTCTTTTTTTATTAATAGTGCTATCCGACTTCACCTGGAGCGGTAATTAGCCCCCCTTTTATAAATGCGCGTCGTGTACCGATCGAAGCTATACATCTGTCTCAAGTTCTATTTTTATTATTTTGTTGTTTAGTTTTAGACCTCCCCTTTTGATAGTTGCCGTCGTTTTTCAAACTAACCTACAATCTCTTACGGCAACCATCCTTGCAGTTAGAGATTGAGTCAATTGTAAACTTCAGTATGGCCCTCGATCAGTACCCGACTCGGCACATATTAATACTAGTACTGTTTTAAAGGACTCACGCAATCATATAGTGGTCAGGCGTCCTCTGTAATTTATTCTGTTTTTATAGTCCATGTATGCAATTGTCAGTGGCGAGACGTATTCTTGCTAGTCGATCTAATACGTTGAACAGCAAACGCTGGCACGCACGCGTCCACATACCGCCGACTGCTTTCTGGTTGCGTGCACTCCTTTTACGGGGTGAGATTCCAATAGGATACTAATCATAACTCATTGGTACATTTTTACTTATTTGCTTCCCTCTGCCTCAATGGAGTTTCACCCTAAAGCTGATTTCAAAGCAATCGTAAGGCCAAAGCGGTCGGTAGGTAGAGCAAGTGTGTTGGGTGGATGGAGAACATAGTATCGCATCACACTTTAACGGCCATGATCCGCGATGAGCGATATTTCGTGCTACCGCGGTAGCGATGTTACCCATGCGTTCGAACTACCTCTGCTCGCCGACCGCCTTGACGTAATCATTGCTCTGGAATAAGCCGAAGGCCGAGTTTAAAAGACGACGTTGCCGGTTCGGCCCCGATGTCCACACAAACGCTAGTTTAAATCATCTGTCCTGCTCCAAAATGTCTGGACACCGTAGCTTAATCGGCTCTTGTCTTGTACCGGACCATGTACTGCTAGTTAGGAATGGTGACGGCCAATAACAATACTAACAAAGCTTTGACATTGTAAATAATTATACTTAGTTGTAAATAAATTGATTGAAAGATGGTCGTCAGCCTATCGCCTATCTAGTGAACTAAACACTGCTATGCGCGTATGAAGACTAAATCTATCGACCGATTTTGAATAGTAATACCGTCTATTTCCTTGGTTTCCTATGCGTGAGGTGCGTCTAACTTTACTAACTGCTAAATGGCGACATAATATGGAATCGATAATTTTCTGATCACTTTTTATGTTGAACTCGGCTGGTTTTCTTAGCGTTCATGCGCACATTTGTTCATCGAACACGTCTGTTGAAGCTTTCTTTCCGGCCGACTGAGCTAGCTGTCATGCGCGCCTAGCTTTACTAGGTTTTGGTTTAATTTTCGTGCCCAACATAATTCACGCGGAGAAAGATGCTTGTTTTTTTTGTAAAACACGTTCGCCCAATTCAAATATTATTATAGGTACAGGGATGAGTTTTTCAAGTGTCCGTGTATGACCAAATCCGAAACTATGACGAATAGCGAAAAATACTCGAAGAGTTTCTAGCCCGATTTTGGTGAAGACTAAATCTCCTTCATTGGATTTTTCAAAATAAGATACCATGCCAGGTATCTAACCGGTTGATTTTGACAACGTCATCACATAAAGAAAACTTTGTGCTTAAAAACAAAAACTAATTATTTAAAAAAAAAATTGTTAATGTTAATATCGATTTTCCAAAAAATCCAATGATAGGATTTTTTTTTTCATCAAAATCAGCCTTGAGACTCCTTTCAGTGGTTATTGTTATCCTTCATAGTTTCGTGTTTGGCCATGTCACGCGTTTGAACATTTCATCTGTATTCTGACTTTGCGTGAATGATGTCGTTCTTTTTAATAGGAGTAGGCATTTCAGGATATAATGTTGATTTTTTATACTGGTTTGTTTGTCCCAGTGTCTCATTATGACTCGGGAGTGCAGCCCAATGCTGAAAATATCATTTTGCAATCACCAGCTTGCTTTTTAATAGTTGGGACAAAACTAACCATGACTAATGATCATGTTTTGAGGGGGATGCATTTCGTCTTTTCTCCATATGAAAATAATATGTTTCCAAATTCGAACAAGTAATAGTAATAGTTTTCTGTAAAATAAACGATTATTATGTTTCATTCTTTATAAAAAAGGAAAACGTTGGAACTTTAGAAATTTCTCCCGTATCGTGGGTGCGTTCACAAACATAATTATCTCACATACACAAAAACAGTCATCTGCATCAACTATTTGTCGGCCATACAAATATTTGTTCCATACGGGAATCGAACCCGCGACGCGCGCCGCGTCTACTATTTTATGTAAAGAAATCACGAACGGCATTCCCTGTTTTTTTTTTATGCTGCTAAGGATAATGTAAGGTAAAATTAAGTCACTTTTAAAACTGGGCTTTAGAGTAAAGCCGTTGTTACCAACAGTATTGGGCAATCTTTCTAGATGGTGCCGCTTTTGCGTACCTATGTATTGTAGATTTCTTGTCGATTGAATAAGATTTAAGTCAGTAAGCATCATTATACTCTTTGATAGGATGCAGTGTCCTATATTGACACGAGTCTGCCGATGCGTGCAGGTGGCGCTATCTAGCGTTAGGGCGTTAGGTGGGTGTGTAGCAAGCATGCTGTTGTGTTGTGAAACGTCACTTCTGTGGGATTCTAACATTTTCTTTTGGCCAGGCTGTTTGCGTCAGTGGCGCGTTCCTGCATTGTAGACAAGACGGGTGCGGGAGGGGGGGAAAGAGAGACAGCCGAGTAGCGTCGCGCCAATTGGGAGTCTCTCCGGCATAAGCACATGTTGTACAAAAGCTATGCCGAGAAAGGTATGTTGGAATTCTAACTAAATTATTTCGGCCGGAAGGTACGTGGAGAAAATAGTGGCATGAAGTATATGGCAGGGACATATTTGACCCACATCGTCGTTGATATTGCAATACGTTTTATGCCACTTTAGATGAACATAACGCAATAGGCTCCACGTTAACGTATCTTTTAACTGTAGTAGTAATTTAATTATATATTTGTCATAAACCATGCAGAACATAATAATTTAATATAATACATAGAAAAAGAAATTTACCGTAATCATTCTAAAAATATAAAATAAAATCTTTTCTGCTTCTCCCGTACCCTACATAAAATGTGTCAACGACGATACGAACGACGAACCATAAATACATTATATGACATTGTAATGTATTTAAGGTTATAATACTATTAAATAAATGTTCACTACGTTGTTGAACCTAGCGTGTTCTTCAAAATGCAATCTTCATTTATGCACACATCAGTCACTTAATAAAGTTGTCGTTTAGGTTAAACATAACCCGAACCAGAAATATTTGACGTGTAAAAACACGTCAAATATTTCTAGTCATTTTAAGCTAGATGAAGCCTGTTTCCTAGCCGACTACCCTGAGAAGAAACACCTAAAGAAACTCAGAGGTCAGTCTCTTTTAAAGTCCATACTATCCGTACTGGTCAAATCATATGAGAACCATGTAGGTTAATGTCTGAGGTAGCCTTTTGACAGACATGTTTGTTTAAAATAGTTATATATCGTTTGTTTTTAGGTCAATTTTGATTATATTTTTTAGCGTTATATTTTTGGATATTTCTAGATAAACTGTTTTGATATATTTTGAATGCATATTCCCCTATCGCCAGGTTTGACTATACGACGCGATTTGTCCCCGTTTCCATTCCGTAAAACATTTTGTTTTGCTAAAATGACGTACACCAGGTGGCAGCCCTGAGGCGTCAGGTACAGACCTGGTTTTCCGACATTAGTTTAATACGTTTTTAAAGAAGAGCACCTCTCTCCTAAGTGTTGCCAACTTACTGGTGGCGTGAACTTGCCTAAATACCCTCATTATCGCTCTGTTATTGTTAGCGTCTTTATTTAGTACCTTCGTTCGTTGCAGGCTTCCAAGGCGAGGCAGGACCGAGCCAGCCGCCGCAGCCACAGCCGTCCACTTCAGGCCAGCCCCCCAAACAGGTGCTGCAGTGGAACAAACTGTTTCAAAAGAAGTAAATCAGTGATGAACAATTTGACTGTAAATATATGTATGTAGTAGTGGACTTTTTACATTAATCAGTTGACTTTTGACGTTCTCTCGATCTGTCCAAACTTTTTTAGTTTATATAAAGGTGATTTAATCATTCTAAATTTGGTCTACTAAATATTTTCTTTGTGTCACGCTAAGTCGGATTTTTACACCACCTTGTACAGGCATTTACTTTGGTGAATGTAGTTTTATCCTAATATAAAATGTTTGTCAGGTTACCAATCAAGTAAAAGCTAAGAAGTTGCTAATGTTTGTAACCAATGAGAAATTGTACACCCTGACTATCCTTCAGAGCTAGGGTAAGGTTTTAACATATTTGGACGTGCCTCGGCTTATGTCAAAAATCAATAAAATTAATATAAATAGAATACAAACGGAATGTCTGCGCGGTGGTACGAGAATTCGTCAGTTCGGTGGTCGAATCACAAAATTAGTTGTATTGTTAAGTATGTAGTGTATAAACATAAGCATGATCTCTGAAGGCCGAGTCTCTATCATCGTGCTATTGCTAAAATGTAAGGGTTCCATAGGGACTACTTTCTTTGCGCTTTTATTCACGAAATTATCCTATTTATTTATTTATGTTTGAGTTGTGATTTCCGAGCAAATCGTTTTGGATTATATGAATTAAATGTTCCTGAAGCAATTTTCTTCAATTTAAATTTCAAGACTAAGTCTTCTTTCATGAAGACTTGTTTCTTGATTTCGTTATATACCTATCGTTTTTGTAGCAGCGTTGCTTTATGGTTTCGATGGAGCCCGCAGCGTCGACACTTCTATACTGAGACGTTAACTTGGACTATTCGCAATCTGATAGTGATGGCTGCACGCACAGCGGCTGTCCCCTGGACGATACGACTCGCTGGCGCGGGCGCCGCACTTACGTACAATGCTGCACTAACTGCCCGTACGCGCGGCGCCCGCGACCTCTTACCTATGACAAATGTATCTACCCGATACAATCATACAATTAACTCTATTTACACCACTGGTGTATGACAAACAAGAAAACATGAACAATTTTACAAAATAATAGAACGGTTCATTATTGCAATGCGGTTCAAAGTGGATAGTTGATAGTGGACGTTTCATAATGCGAAAGTAGTGATCACTTGGCGCGCAGCGGGTGGAATTGGTCCGTAAGATTTACGCGACGTGGTAAATCACTCGTGTTCGGTGACTTGTGCGGCCGGTCGCGAGCTCAATAAGCTGCATTATATTCACCTCTCGACCAGAAGCACAACACACCCAACTCACTTATTTTAAGGCAAATTACATTAAGTGATACAGAGTTAGCTCGTCGAATTAAGTAAATCGACTGATTAAAAGTAAACCGCTAAATCGATTGTTAGTTATAAATTTCTGATTACTTAAAAATAAATATTGTGTATTTGTAATTATTCAACACGTATCTTGTAGTTTTTGATTATGAATTATCAAGTATGACCGATAGCTTATTACAACGGTTGGTTTAATTTCTCAATTATATTTCATAAGTTTTGATGAACGTAAGTTCACGTTGTAAAGTTTTCTAGGTGTCATTTCAACCTAATATTAGGAATGTATGTGTCGCAGGATAATTAGAGCAATATTAATATCTGATCTTAGACTATTGGAAACTAATAACGTTTTACGTATTATAACGAGAAAGATCAGTAATTTTTCTATTATCTTGCGAAATATACGCCGGTGGGGCAGGCGCTCGCTGTTTGTGTCGTACGCGACGATTGTGACGGCGTCTCACTTCACCGGTCTAAACAATTTAGATGTAATGCTAAAATTAAAACTTCAATTATTAAGCGAATGTATAATCACTAGAGATTGCAATGCAACACTGTTTTCAATCCAGTGGGGCCCCGTGGGATGTGGGACGCAAAGTTTTGTAGTTTTATTAAAAAAATGTACTTTACACAGGAAAAAATGTTTTAAAAAAATGACAAAAATGACCAATATCTTACAGCACCTAACGAAAAGGTTCCTTTTTTTACGAATTATTTCACTGTGTAATAAATTTAAATAAAAGGTTCAAATACCAACAAATATCAAATATTTGTTCATTGTAATGAAATTCGTTATATAATTAAATATGCGTGGCTTATGCTTGCGGATTCGCTTACTGGGTCCCCGCTATTCCTAATACTATAACAAATCCCGCTGGATTGCGGGATCCTACTCTGCTGGATTGCAATCCCTAATAATCACTCTTTTTTAAAGTGTTTAACAAAAGTATTTTTCCATCAAATTGTTTTTATTAATTATCACGGCAAACCCTTCCTTACTATGGACAGTCAAAACATTATCTCGGTTGATGAAAATCGCAGGACGTCCGTCCTATCCCACTTCCTTTGAAAAAGTACCTATAAATGGAAGTCCAAGACCAAAAAGGTCAGGTACTAAAAATGTTTATATTCTTGCTTATCCACCTCTAATTGATTCTGGACACGTTAAAATGCTAGTGTTCAACTGAGTACGTATATTTCAAATGCTGCTGCTTCAATTTGAGCAGCCTCTTGACCCAGCAAAGCAGAGTGTAGACGTGTTTAGCTGCTAGGCTGGATCCACTGAAGCTGTGCGCGGTGATGTTTGAAGCGACTGTTGGATGTTGAAATGGACGAAGTAACCCACAGTTGGATATTGAAATGGATGAAGTAACCCACAGTTGGATGTTGAAATGGAAGAAGTAACCCACAGTTGGATGTTGAAATGGACGAAGTAACCCACAGTTGGATGTTGAAATGGACGAAGTAACCCACAGTTGGATGTTGAAATGGACGAAGTGACCCACAGTTGGATGTTGAAATGGACGAAGTAACCCACAGTTGGATAGTGGGATGTGCAATAAATATCGTACCTGTATTTTATTGCATTTGTATTAACAGACAGTACCTCTATACCAGTAACTTATCTATATTTATTGGTAAAAAATAATTACCGGTAAAGGTGTAAGATAAATTTTTCAAGTGGGTGAATTTTCATGAAAACTTAAACTGCATCATTGGGTTCTTATGTATATCCATAAAAACAGTCATTCAGAATAGATTTGTCCAATAAAAGTTGTAATTGAATTAAAACCTTGTCTTGTTTGTCCCAGAAGTTGATCATTATCAAAAAATGTTATATTGAAAAAATTTAGATGTGGAAGTATTCTGATGATGGCAATTAAGTGTAAGTACGTGATACAGTGTCAAATAACTATCGGCTGACGGCCGAAATACATGACAGCAGCAGTGAGATTTTGGCGGCGCTTGGGAGTCTCGAGAACAGCAGTGCGATTCTGTAAAATTTGACCGTGAAACCCAAGGCGAAGTGAACATGAAATGAGTTGTCATTTCATGTAAACTAGTTGGAATGATAGTTCACATCCTGCTCACTTAGCTTACGCTGTGAATATTATGTTTACAGAATAGGTACACCGACTGAATGCGCTGCGAGGAAGTAGACAGTTTTTTTTTAAATTACGAAGTGGCAAATGACGCGACCGTAGAACCGGTAGCAATTTTGGAAATGCTTTCAGAGTCGCAAACACGAATCTAAATACAGTTATTTACAACTAGCTTTTGGACCTCATCTCCCGTGACATATTATAAGTACCTCGGTTTAAAGAAATTTTATTCTCATAAGACACTGTCACATGAGAAATATGGTTTACAAAAAGTAGGTACTTAACTAAGGAATTGTCGTTTATCGTAGTACCCACCTTATTTTGTTTTCATTCCACTGTGGTCATATGGATATAATTTTTGGGGGCCCGCCAAGGCCAAAAGAGATTGTTTTTGCCTTTTTACCTAAACTACTGAGTCTATGTTAGTGAATGGGGAGTTAATTAGTTATTGATAGTTAAATAATTTATTGATAGGTAAGTACAGATATTATAGGAAGGAGAAAAACACGAGGAGAATCGGGTAAACACGGGCACAGGGTAATTACGCTCATCAGATTCTTACCTCCTAGACCCGCGCCTCGTCCCGCACACACTTGTTCAATCGTGTCCGTCATTAGTGTGCAGATAGTTGTCAACACGGTCAGCTGCGTACCTACGCTTGCGAAGGTACATAAATATTACATTTTGTAGTAATTTCTTATTATTTTTGAATAATGGTTTTATGATTAGGTAGGTACCTATTGACATAAACATTGCTTAAAATCTTATTTGGCTTATAAATAGTAAGGCTAAAACGTAGGTTTAATCTAGGTATAGGACATAAAATTGTAACAGGCCGATGTCTAAAGATTAAAAAATATAGAAATGGAGTGTCTTTAATAGAGCAACAGAAGACTAAACAAACCTTTTATAATTGTTGTCTGTCTTTCTTACCTATCTATGGGATCGCAGGCAAAAGGGAAGTATATCAGTAAGGGGTCTCACGTGACCTTCGGCGTCCCGCAGGGTAGCGTACTGGGCCCGATTCTTTTCTTAATATATACATATATAAATCATCTCTGCCAAATGCTGGTAGTCAATGGGCGTGTTTTCGCATGTGAAAATGACACTGCTATATTACCACCACCATAGGCATCCGATTCGGCGCCTACGGTGGCCGGGACTCGCCCTGTGTTTCCCGACGCCCCGGGCGTCTTCTGTTGCGGCGGTTGGGACGTGAGGTTTCCCTCTCTCGCACAGTGCGGTATCCCTGGACCAGCTGAATGGCTATGACCTCTGGGCCGCTACTAGGTGGCGCGCTGGCAGTCGCTTGATCCAACGCCCACACAGGGTCTCCGTAAAGGGCCATGGATGGACCGCACAATCCCTGCAAACAGGCTCCGGCAGGAGGCGAGCAGGCACCTGTCTATTGCAAAAGTAACTCATGTCTATCAATCTGATCGCTAATTCGATTTAGATGCATAGGTAATGGCACACGCGTATAGGTACGAGTACCATGTACCTACTGAAATAAGACATTTTTTTTCCCGGAAGTTTGTTTCGTTGTACTTATGACAGTAAAATTTTAACTACACGCGGGCAAAGTCTATGGTTGAAACTAGTATAGTAAATGGCAAATTTTCTGAAGGTACTAAATATATAATCACCAATGCTGTTTAACCTATACCTACCTACAGAATTTATTATTGGAAATAGCACTCGAGAATAGGTCAAACGGAATCACAATTGGAGCCTATAAAATTTCCAATTTTGCCGCCCTATTTGCATTAAGGATAGCATTGACAATATATAATTCCTACCTAGCTAGGAATGTACGTAGGTCACTAGATAAGTTTTGTCGTACTCGATAAATTATGATTTCTTTTCGAAGTAATCTCCATTCGCATGAACACATCTCCACATACGTTCGAACCATGTACTGAATATGTCGCTCCAGAAACCTGATGGGACCCTAGCACAAATCTCCTCAAACGCGACTATAAGTTCATCGTCGCTCGAGAACTTGCGTCCTTGTAATTGCTTCTTCACGTAAGGGAAAAGTGCAAAGTCGCATGGAGCTAAGTCTCGACTGTAAGGAGGGTGTCCTAATAGTTTCAACCCAGCTCGGTGTAAATAGTCTTTAGTTTTGGCGGCCCGATGTGCAGGAGCGTTATCTTGATGAAGATACGCAAGTGTCAGAATCTTGAGTTCATAATATAGTATTAGTAAAGTCAGGTTTCGTCACAGGTCACGATAGAATTTACACAGTTCGATTGGCTGACATCAAACCTTTTCATCAAAGGAACAGCGTGTGAACTGGTGTCAAGAAATGTGAATTTCCTGACACCAGTTAGTCAACAAGTGTGGCACTCAGAGTGAACTTACGTAGGAACTTTGAAAAGCTTACGTAGTTTGAGACAGTCGTGAAGAATTTTATAAACTGTTGGTGCATTCAAGCGTCGGGTTTCCTCTATCTGCCGGTATGTCACATGCCCATCTTCCTCTAATAGTTTGCATAGGTACCTACTGCATCGATGTTTTTATCGGTAAGTAGTCGTTTTTGTTGCTCTGGCCGATCTTAAATCGTCGTCCAGGATTAGAAATAGGAATTACACAATTTAAACCACAAAAGTAATAAATTTAATAAACTGAACAGAATCAAAAGGATTAAGTAGGTTGAGTGCGCGCCGGATACGGGAATGAGCACTTGGCCATTTTTTTTTTTTTTTTTTTTTTTTTTTTTTTTTTTTTGAATGGACTACTCGCAGTTCAGCACATTAAGGCTGGTTACTGCTCAACCGGGCAATCCCGTGGTTGCCTTAGATTCTAAGGCCCCCAGCCGGGGCGAAATACACTTGGCCACGCTACGCGTTGGTTTATATAGGCTCGAACACATGCTTCGGGCTGGCTGGCGGGGTGTACTAAAATTCACCAAAAATCTACCGACTATTATAGTGACTGTTTCTCCAATCGCAAAAAGTAGACCCTGATGGAGAAGATCAGACAAGAAACTCCATAGTTACTCTTTTCAAGTTTTAAAATAAGTATGTTGTATACATTAATTCATTAATTATACCTACGTGAGGACGATGCAGCGATGCACCCAAACAACACTAAGTACTAATAGGTACAAAAAGTAATAACAGCAGGGGTAAAATTATTTAATTTGCTATCAAGGGACATAGTGCTCACATATTTACAAATTTTGCAGCCATTTATTTGTATACTAGCTGTCCGCACAACTTCGTTTGTGTCACATTTTTCATGACTGCTCCGCTCCTCTTGGTCTTAGCGTGATGATATATAGCCTATAGCCTTCCTCGATAAATGGGCTATCTAACAATGAAAGATAATTTCAAATCGGACCAGAAGTTGCTGAGATTAGCGCGTTCAAACAAACAAACAAACTCTTCAGCTTTATAATATTAGTATAGATAATTAACATTAATGGATCAGTGTGTGTTAAATTAAGTATGAAAGATCAGTGGCTAAACCTGTACACATAGTGAATAAATCAATACATACCGACCAACAAGTTTGGCTTTCTATAAGTAGGTACCTATACCTACCCAATATTGTCCTATGGAGCAGGATCAGCATGTTTCCAAGCATTCTTATCTTGAATGTAATCATCTAGCTTTGTAGTATGCTTGTTTACAAAGTGTACTTTTAACATAGGTTTTAAATTTCCTTTCATTTAATTCTAACTAGCTGACCCAGCAAACGTGGTTTTGCCATATAAAAGAATATATAGTGTAGACTCACTGAACCGCGCTTCGTCTGCGTCACGTAGGAGACCATTTTTGCAACTTTTTTCATTGATGCTCCGCTTCTATTCGTAGCGTGATATCGCATATAACCGTCCTCAATAAATGGGTTATTCAACACTACATAGAATTTCTCAATTCAATTTGATTCAGCAGTTCCTGAAATCAGTATCTTCAACCAAGCAAAGATGATGACAACATCTAGCTGACCCGCGCAACTTCGTTTGTGTCACATTTGTCATGACTGCTCCGCTCCTATTTATCTTAGCGTGATGATATATAGCATAGCCTTCCTCGATACATGGCCTATCTAACACTGAAAGAATGATTAAAATCGGACCAGTAGTTCCTGATATTAGCGCGTGCAAGCAAACAAATAAAAACTCTTCAGCTTTAAATATTAAAAACTTAGTTAAAATATTTCTTAGCTATATCCCGCGGTTTCACCTGCCTGTGCCATTTATTCTTTCTGGCTCAGTATTCTTTCTTTCGTCTCCTAAGGATCATAGCTTGATCTTAAATAATTATGGTTCTGGTATCCTGGTACTTTGTAAGTCGTCAATCACAATTCCAGCCCCAGAAATGCTTCGACATGTTTATGGTCTGCTGGTACACATGAATCCTTACTTCTCAAATTTTCAACCCCTGAAATACTTAGAATAGAATAGAAAAACTTTTATTCAGGACAGACACAGCTCAACGGTTACAAACACAAATTAAAGGAGAAGAAAAGTACAGAATACGACGAGCGTGTCCGAACCGAAAGGGTTACCACCTCAGCATTTGCTGGGCGTCAGACACCTTTTTTCATCAAATGACTTCTCCCGCTCTGGGCGGAGTGGAAGGGAGTGTCAGACTCTTACTGACTAAAACCCACCCGTGATCCTTCTTGTGCCCTGTGCGTTCCAGGGCTGCGGTGACTCTTTCGAAAAAATTTCGCAACGGGCGTCAGACACCTAGCGCTGGTTTTCAGTTGGCACACCGCAGTGATGCACGGACGTGGATAAATAAAATATATACTTGAACTAAATGTTTATATTTTTGTACTGACATGTTTCTTTCTATCTGGTCTTCTTGCAGGTACTTGTAAATCTTTAGCGCATGCGATTTTAGTCCCGGCAACTATACCATTTTTTAACAGACGAACGGCTAGACTGATCACGTCCCACGGAAGCGGGACAAAATGTCCTATATAAATACATATATCCTATGCCTGCGCCATTTGTTCTTTTTGGCTCAGTGTTCTTTCTTTCGTCTCCTAAGGATCATAGCTTGATGTTAAATAATTATGGTTCTGGTATCCTAGTACTTTGTAAGTTTTCACTCACAATTCCAGCCCCAGAAATGATTCGACATGATTATGGTCTGCTGGTACACGTGAATCCTTACTTCTTAAGTTTTCAGCCCCTGAAATACTTCGACATTTGTTTCTTTCTGGTCTTCTAGTACTTGTGAATCTTTAGCGCATGCAATTATTGACAGGTACGAAACAAAGGAACATCGAGTTATCAGTGTTGTAACAAAACCCGTCTTTGTTTTATATATATAGAGATAAAAGTGTACTGCCTGCTCTGGACTGACTTTAAATAGGTAGGAACCAACTTTATTACGATTGTCACGCAACGACATCTTTTGACCCTTGGAGCACCAGTTGTAGGTCAATTCAACTGAACCGATTCCCATTCTTCTACATAATTACCAAGTAGTAGGTACCTCCCATCTAGGTTTCACTATGGCATTTTCATAAATAGCAAATAATAGCTGGTATATTTACTCAATCCGTTACAACGTTAAACGTATCCCCGTTTTGGGGATAAGATATAGGAGTGTGGTATTTCAATCCCGCATTAATAAACGTTCCTCAAACCAAGACCACGCGCTGGAGAACAATCTTGATTATGCTGATATCTATTGATGACCATAAATATCTATCTACCTTTTTATTAATATTATAAAAATAGCATAGGTATATTTCACATTTTTGTGACTTACCTACTTATTATTTTCTATTGTTAAATTTTGTGGAATGAAATTAAGCTTTATTTCTTTTCGGTTAGGTACTCATTATTTAATGGTCTCAAGTTGCAACTTATCTTATACTTATATCAGCCGAGTGACAGACTGATTAATAATTATTAATCAGTCCGTAATTAAATCAGTCAGTTCACTGGTGGTCACCCTCAGCTCAGGAGATTGAAAGGGCGCCATAAGCTCTTTACCTGCTAAAAAGTATTTTTTTTCTGAATTAATTAAGTACCTACAAGTGTCAAACAGTAACGACAAGCTTTGGCAAGATTACGTTTTAAATTCTCAACTACCTACAAATTCTTAACTATAACTTCATAATTAAAAAAACGGGTGTAGGGCCCTACATCTATACTCAATATATTAGATAATAATTAAAGTGTCTCAGTACTCTTTCGTGTCTCATACGCGACGCGGCGTCGTGTTGTGCTCGCAAATAAAAAGAAGGCACGCGGGTCCAGACTCCAGACGGGTTCGGCGACGGCGTCGGCGGCGGCGTGCGGGGGCTGCGTCCTCGTTCCGCGGGGTCGCCGCAAAGCGCCGCGGCGCCACCATCGCCTGTCACCTGCGACGACCGACGACGCTCGGTGCCGTTAATACAAGTCTACAACTCTTGCGCCGACGCGACGCTTCAACAAATTCCTCTTTGTAAGTGAACACAAATACTCGTGCGGTGCTAAAACCCAGTGAACCATATTATAGTGCTTGTTTTGTTACATTGCAGTAGGCCAGTAGCACGGTAAGTGTTTCAATGTTTTCCACAATAAAGTCGAGTTTCGTGTGCACGCGCACGCGGCTTCTGAAGTTCTGACAGATAACCGATGTTTTTGTTTATGTTTTGTGTTGTTGATATTATATAGGTATTATTTTAAATACAATTTACCTAGTAGTTACATATATCAACTTCAAAGTTTTTGTAAGGAATGTACATAACGACCTAGGTACATATAAATAATGCGAGCTGCAGCGATCTGGGTATTTTAGAATGAATTAAGTAGGTAGTTTGATAATAATTAGCCAAAATGCCGGTGCGAATGAAATCTCGTAAAATGCTTAAATATAATCACTAATGTCGTTATTTTTCTTGAGTTTTAAACTTTGAGTCGCTATCAAGTTTACTAAGGCTCGATTGTCCGGCCGTGCATGCTTCATAAAGTTAATGATTATACGAGATAAGACCTTAGATGAAGGTGTTAGGAGTTATATTTCTTCGTGCGTGTATGCAGCCTTGGGGGAAAGGGACGTCGCGTCGCCGCCGCCGCGCCGCCATGCAGGTAGGCAGGCTATCGTCGCGGCAAAGACTATTCTTAACAGAACTGACACTGCTTCGCGATTCTAAATGCATCACGAAGCAGTGTCCGTTTCATAAGTTAAATTTAGATACTTAATAATTACAAATTACTACTTAAAGTGTTCCCAATGTGGTTTAATTCAGAATTTTTACTTTTTTTTTCTGGAAAGTCAACGATGTAAAATAAAAAATAAACGCATGTCTATTAACAATAAAACAGAATACTTGGCGATCTGACTGATTGGCTGTTAATAAACACGCAGTTGATAATTTGCAAACTTCGGTAGATTAAGCAGTTCTTAAAAAATAGATACTTAATCCTATCTTAAATCGAGAAGTAATGTTAGAGAAGACAGAAACAGTTCATGAACGAAAATCTCAGTGTTACCATGACACATAGTGGTCAAGTTTTGGCTACACGGATTGTGCAGAAAGTAGAACAAATATCGTGACCATTAGTAGCAATTTCAATACGTGGTACAAATGGGCCTAGATCAGTTATTAAGGAGACGAATCCGGTGCAAACGTTTTATATCTCATAAGAGAGAGTAAAAAGAACACTAAAATGATAGACCGATACCATCGCTCTATCTAGTGGATAAATGGTTTTTGTGTGAAATATTAGCCCCCAGAGAGAGAGAGAGATAGTGGTCGAATAATCAATTACTACTCTTCCTACTGTACAATTTAAGATATCTTGAATTTGTATCTTCTCCTTTTTTATACAGTATATATGTAAAAATACCTCATTTTTTATCTAATTGAAACAAAACAGATTATTTTGAATACATACTATAATTACTCAAAACAGAAAGTTTATTTATTTTAAAGCAAATAACAAGATCTACAATCTAAATTTGTTTATAAATAACTATTTATACGACACAATTACTTAATATATTGCTCATTAATCTGCGTACTTATTATGAAAAAAGAGCTATTTTCATATTTAATTTAATCTTAATAGCAAATTAAACGTCTCTAAGATTACAGCACCGTGTAGGCAGAAAGTACAACCAACTCGTCACATCTGTCCAATTGATCAGTCTTTGTTCGAAACAGTGACCGAGAAGTATGAGCACTACCCGGGTAGGCTCTATAATTTTAATTAAACTCAAGACTTAATTAACTATTGTGAGACGTTAAGTCCTTAATCGAATTTATGTTGTTTGTTTGATTTTTCATTTGACAGTCATCTGATTGGTTTCGAGGGGAATTTACACTTTGTTCGACTTTATTTTCGTTTTCTCAGAACCAAGGTGACTAATATACGGGCCTGCGGACGGCGAGCTATGGGTGGCTCGCCGTCCGATAGCAACCAGGCCCGAGTCGACGGCGCGTCGTGTTCCACGCGCGCCTCAAAGAGCCGTCAGCAAAGAAGACGGGGCCCCATAGGGTCAGTGCCTGCTAGGGTTGCGGAATTTGTTTGAAAGAGTTACCGCGGCCCTGGAACGCAAAGGGCACAAGAGGAACACGGGTGGGTTTTAGTCAGTAAGAGTCTGACACTCCCTACCGCTCCACCCGGGGCGGGAGGGGTCATTTGATGATTTCCCATCAAAAAAAAAAGGTGACTAATATACCTAATGTGTCAGTGGTCATGGTTACATAACACA
This sequence comes from Hecatera dysodea, assembly GCA_905332915.2. Taxonomy (NCBI): domain Eukaryota; kingdom Metazoa; phylum Arthropoda; class Insecta; order Lepidoptera; family Noctuidae; genus Hecatera; species Hecatera dysodea. The sequence continues at coordinate 3,238,848 of HG995286.1, forward strand.
TTACCTATTGGTAAAAAAATATTTAGTTTTTCCTCGTTTCTATTTTTGTTTTAGTGTTTTCAGTTACTTACCTAGCGACTTAACCTGCTTAATTATGCCATTATTCATTATCATCCGCAGCCTGACTTCGCACACTGCTGGTATAGCCTCTCTGTTCCATCATCTCCCTACATTAACCTAACTTATATCATAAATGCGAAAGTCTCATTTATTGGTCTGAGGCGAAAGTGTGTTAATTTGTAACGCTTTCGTGCCCTTATCGCTGAAAACATTATCAACACTACACGACTAGAGTTGGCAACATTTTTTCAGCTAAATACAGTATTTTTCAAAATAATCTAAAAAAAAATATATATAGGTAGTACACTTCTGAAAAATATTGTATTATAAGGAAAAAATTAAAAATATACTTAGTAAGATATATTTGTCACTTATTTATTTTTATATAAGTAAACTATATTTCTTTGCACTTCTTGCATTTTTTAACAATCTTTTTTCTGAAATAAAGGTGTAACATACAATTTTTAGATATAAATCGAATGCTCATTTTTTATTAATGAGGAACTACTACTTCTGTTTCTCTATACTCGCCATATTGAATTCATAACTGAAAAAATCCTTTCTGTAAATGCCCAAGTGACAGGAATATATAAAGCAGGAATTAAATTACTTTAAATAAATACGGGATGTCAATTTCAGTATTTTTTAAAATACGCTGCCATTTTTGCCCTATGGGTTTTACAGTAAACTCACTACAATCTTTTACTTTTGAAAAGATTTCATTCAATGTTTTTGCTTCTGTTGTCAATTTGATATTGGCAACATTGCGGTGCTGCCAGCGCCTCCAGCTTCGATCAATATATTGATCGAAGGCCTCCAGTAAATATAGAGATCAGTGATTCAGGGAGTCCGGAATCCGGTTACACGAAAATTTAATGTTAGTGAGTTAATAATTTTTGAAATAAATATTCATTTGTAAGATTTCGTTCGGTGTTGATAATATAGTATTTTGCGTATATATTATATAGGGTTATATTTTGTAAATCACCAACAACATCTTAAGGGGTCATTGTACTCATCATTATGAACAACTTTTACTATAGGAACAAACCTGAGATCGCGAAAGAAAAAATCAGCGGTTCCCTTCAGTTTGATTAGTTATACGAACATAAATGTAAGGAACAGCTGATTTTTTTTCCCGTGATTTCAGGTTTGGTACATTAGTAAAAGTTGTTTATAATGATGAGTAGGTATAGTGATCTCTTATGAGGTTCTTGGTGTTTTACAAATAACCCTGTATACATATTTGTTCAATAGTATATAGTACACCGACCCGAAATACAGTACAAATAAAAATACAGAACCTCCTCCTTTTTTGGAAGTCGTTTGCCAAGTTACGAGAGCCACTCCTTAGAGATCCATCGCCATGCTAAAAATGATCACCTTCCAATGCTGGATTAACAGGCAGAAAGATACCCGCAAATCCTGAAGCAGAGTACAGACCATAGATGATATATTTCTATGGACTTACCGTATCTTACCGGATTAGTAAAGTAAAGAAACCGGCCAAGTGCGTGTCGGACCACGCATAGCGAAGGTATCCGTAGTTCACTGTTAAAATCTCATATCTGTAAAAGTATAATAAGCTGTGATGTTCAAACCAATTTTCGATGGACACTTCCATCGAAAATTGGTTTGAACATCACGAACTGTCAAGTTTAATTTGCTTATTTTTTTTTAGAATTTACAACTTTTTTACGAATTTGGAAGCACGTATGTCTCAAAAACTATTCCCTTAAATAAATATTTTTTTTTAGAAGGCTCTGTTTCATTTTGAAATTTATTTTTGCATCCTTCAGACATGTTTGGAGTGCCACCCCTAAAATTATTTTTTTCTATAATATCACAGCACTATTGAATAGCGGTTCACAGTTTGCACCTACCTACCAATTGGCATTTATGTAGCTTTACTAGTCTCCGAGTAAAACGGCTGTGACATACGGATAGGCGGTCGGACATGACGAAATTATAAGGGTTCCGTTTTTGCCATTTGGCTGCGGAACCCTAAAAATAGACTGCTGTTTTTTAGATTTTTGGTGACTGTTGGTTTTGGTAGTTTTACTCATTCGCATTTGATTTAAGCTCACAATCAAAAATCTATTGAAATTAATGTTGTTTGAAAGAATATATATATTTTTGTTTGATTGCGTCACCTAGCGGGAAAAAATGGCAAATATCTTCCCCATTGAGGTTCAGTTTTACAGTTTCAGCCGTCGCAAGGCTCATTGTTGGGTAGGTAGTTGGCATATTAGTTCCGAACGTACTTAATAGATGGCAGTACTAGTATCGTTTTATATGGTCGTAACTTATACTCGCGTTTTTTTTTTCAAAACCTAAGTGAAAGGGTTATAGCATATACTTACATGATTTTATTTTGGTTTTTGCAAAGGATTTTTGACACGTTATTAATAAAATATCGATAGTCTGCTATTTGACGATTTTTTTACTTGAATAAATTAAGGCCCAGATTACAAAACTTAAATTCCAACTCAACTTGAACTCCAACACGAGCACGAGAACGTCATTGAAAGCTTGTCTAGTTGACGTCTTCTACTCGAGAGAAGAGCAAATGTGTAAACGCACTTGCTCAGTTAAAACTCATCGCACGAAAACTTTAATTTATGACAAGCTCCGTCTTCGATTCGTCGAAACGTTGATGCTGGCCTCACGTCAAACTTAGAAATTACACTGCGTTACATGCTTTTGGTATTCGCTTAACTGATAGATGATTTAAAAATCTGATGAGTCATAGAAAAAATATCGCAAACATTTGTGGTACCCGTCACGTCTAGTTTTCGAGGTACCTAAATGCCGATCAGTTTTAATCTTCCGCCATTTTACGCATATTAGAAATAGTTGATGTATTGTATATATCTATGTTTTTTATTGTTTCGTTTAGAAATAAATACAAAAGTATTTATTTCTTTACCAAAATGACACAGGTAAGTAAGCAATGAAGAGAATACATTTTCAAAAGAATACAGAAAATTCTTCTCGCAAAATTTTACTTAAAAGATTAAATTAGATAAAAAGTTCTATTTTTCTACATGTAAATAACATCAAATAACGAAAAAAATCTACTTCATTTAAAAATTACAAAAAATAAATGTAAGTATTTTAATTTTTTAGTATTAGCTATTTACATTCTCAAGAATAGAAAATGAGATGTGATAGGAATAAACGCTCTCGACATGCCACGTCATCACTGCCTTATATTTTGATATTTTGACCACCAACCTGTCGCATTCGCTAATAGAATGGCACCTGAGGCTCTAGACAATTGATATTTTGTCAGCGGTAGCGTGGCGAACGGCTGCGACCTCTCGTTCCCGGCCCTGGTTCAATCCATGGTCCGGAGCGAGGAGGCTTGGGAAGCGGTCACCTCCTTCTGCGAAGCAATAATGCTAGCGAAGGTGGAGGCAGAAAGCGCGCGGGAGATCGAAACCTCACGTCCCAGCCGCCCCAACAGAAGGAGACGCCCTGGGCGTCGGGAGTAGTAGGCGCGGGCCAGCGGATGGCGAGCAATGGGTGGCTCGCCCGTCCGATAACAACCAGCCCCGTGTCGACGGCGACGGCGCGTCGTGTTCCATGCGACGAAGACGCCGTCCCATAGGGTCAGTGCCAGCTAGGGTTGCGGAGTTTTTTTGAAAGAGTCACTGCGCCACTGCACAAAGCGGCCCTCACACTTCCTTCCGCTCCGCCCAGAGTGGAAGAAGTCATTTGATGATTTCACATTCAGTTATAAAGTTAACATATATTAAAACGTAAGAATTACATGGGATTGACAAAGCTGTCGAAATGTCACGTAACCAGTCCCTTATACTATAGCATTTCAATAAACGCATTCTTTGACGGAATCCCACTTTTCGAGAGAGAGCTTCAGGCCACATGAAAATAATTTTCACGACCAGTTGCCACAGTCATGATTGAGCGATAGGCTGCTACGCTACGTGTCGTGGGTTCGATTCCCGCACGGAACAAATATTTTGTATGGCCTACAGATAGTTGTTCCGGGTCTGGCTGTTTGTGTACGGAGATTATGTTTGTAAATGCACCCACGACAGAGGAGAAATTCCTAGTGTGGGGCAACGTTTTTTTTTTTTTTTTAATATTGAATAAAGGTTTCACAACGCCATTACCGTAACGTTATGATAGCTGACTGATCAGCAGTGGCCGGAAAAGGTAGATTGATTTGGGGTCATTAACCTGAAACGTAGATATAAATATGGACATGCCTCCGAGATACCGGGATCTTAAACTTCTTTCCGGAAACTGTTAGGAACATGTAGAATATTGTAGGATGAAGATATTTCAGAACTCGCTATTACCCGCGGCTTTGCCTGCGTGCAAAAAGTGGAGTTATAGTTTATTAGCTTCCTAAAAATTTCATATGTAGGTAGTGGTTTAAAAATCCAAACATTCAAAATATTCAACTCATTCCCGTGCATGAGGGCCGTAAGTACTGAAATGGAATTCCAGGAAAAAGGCTTATCCATATTATGATCTCTGACAGTTCGTGATACAAGTACCTACATAAAATCAATCCTCAACCTATTCCGGCCACTGATGATCAGATTTTCAAGTATTTTCAATTTTCTCTCAGTGTTCTCTGCCTCATTTTTAATAGTCAGATATTTTTAACTGAAGAATTAATCATCAGGTAAAAGTATAACTAGTTTATTTAGTCAGGGATAAGAAAGTCTTACTTACATGGTTTTAGTGTTCACACTAATTTACCAAATTATTGGGAAAAGTTAATCTATTTACATATTATTATTTGATGTAAGCATAAGTAACTCATAGAGAATTATCGAGCGATAACATATTACCGCATCGTGTCAGGTGTGTTTTATCATCACTTAGTCATAATAATAAATAACTAATAACGCTCATTTTTTACTTCAAATAACAACATTTTCAACAGTACTTTACGATCCCAATAATTGTTAGTGCTCGTCTAGAAATATAGCTCCGGGGAACACGCTTAACCTAACTATTATTATTTAACAAGTGCAGTCTGTCTGTCCGTCATGATAATATTTATTGTTTGCAACAATATAATATTAAAAGGTTTGCGTTTATGCTCAGTTAATACGTTTAAGATTATACGTTGCGAGCGCCTGATCTTGGCTTTTACAATAAATAAATTCAGTTTGACGGTAAAATTGTATTATACGTTTTAATAAATACCGATATATAATGACAGGGCTTTGAACGTGCAGATTGCGAGGCAATGCTTTAGAAAAATTATATTTCGACTCTTCGGCGAATGGCGAATTAAACGGTTTTCGAGAAAATAGGCTGGTTCTTTGTTTATATTGAAGTTTCGAAGGAATTCTTTAGAACTGAAAAACTTGAATTAAGCCGTGACTCTCTCAGTACTATCATCCTTACCTCCGCAAAAAATGGCGAAAGTCCCCGTCCTTGTATTATCAATAAACACGAAAATTCATTCGCAAATCTAATTCCCGATCCCAATAACATAATTCCAAGGGTGATTGAGCAGGCACCACGCCTTGAAACCGACATTTTATATGATTTGCAAGTACGGAACCCCGCCGAGCGGATTGCATTGAGCAGTTGTGTTTGAAATAGGCCCTCGGGTACCGCAGGGCGTGCTCTGCGGGCTCCTAATACGTTGTTTAAATGTTTTTCATTTTTAACAATTTTGCGTCCCGTGGAGTTGTAATGAAATCCAAGTACATAGTTCAATATTAGAGGGTGTGCGCAATGTGCATCGTAGCATTCTGTAAGTGATTGTCACTGATTGATTCAGTGTTCATTATCATGTTGATTTGAAGTGGTGCTGGCTATAATGAAAATGCTTATAGATAGTAGGTAGATAGATGCACAATCTAACATTCGCGCCAGCCAAAAAAAATATTCGGATAGATAATCAACTGAACATATGAGATGGGTCTTAGTTTCGTCAGTTAAACATAAATAAATTACACGCCACATTGCTTGTACTTAGATCTGCAAAAACAAGTAATTTGATCAAATAGCCTGGTTAAATAAGTTTTTGTAAAATTGGCATTGCTCTGTAGAAAAATATGATCAAAAATGAATTGTTAGATGGCATTCGTATTTCTATCCGATCAAACAGTTCGATCGTACTGTTTTATCAAATTATCTGAACGCCTCTGGTCCACGTAAGAACCACAGAAATCTTTTTAACCGGCCTAAAAGTAAAACAACGCAAAAATCAAAAGTAGCAATCGTTCACGAGCAGCACTGGTCGTGGCCACCCTTATCCCGAGCATGTATGGCTAGCTATCGACCGCGTATCGGCACCGTGTAATTCTATCTCATAAATATTAGCGCAAATAATACATATTCGAGTTGAAATCGCGCCTTGATTGATGTCAAAGCGTTCGCTACGAGCCGTGGTAACTTTGTGCAGTAAACGTTCCCGGCGCTTGCTTTCATCTGTGGGAAATAAAAATATTAGAACTGAGCTTCATATGTCTGAACGCTTCGAAACATTTAAAAGGTGCCGCAAGTATGGTTATGGATTGACAAACGTCTACCTGCATGAATAGGTAGATACTTATTTAAAGGATTTTCTTACAAAGCAAAAGTAGACCATAGTTTTTTTTTTTTTTATTTCTATGAAATAGGCAGAATACTTAGGGACATATTATTTCATTCAAGCCAACCTATTTAAATTAGGCTGACAATGAGAGCCAGCACTTTACGAACGTCAAAGTTTTACATTAATAGGTACTGTCCCCCAAAACGCCCATCCCTCACCACATCCTAGTGTTTTAGCATGGAAAAAACAAATAAAGACTTGACCTAAAGGTCCTTGTTACCAGGTCAATAAATTAAAAAAAAAAATTGCATGGAAAAATTATTTAATAAGTAAGAGTACAGGAGTTACACTATTTTAAGGTAATTTTCCGGTCCTTGTCATCCATGACGTTTTTTTTTTATATTTGGAATGAGTTTGTCCTTGATCCTAGCCTAGGTCAGACTGAGTTGACAGAGACTAAGTCGTTTTTAGTATCTGATTGGCTCCTCAAAGTTACTATGGCATTTGAGTCTTGTCGTCAGTTCATAACTTGGTGTCCTTAAAAACCGAAGACAGCTTTCGAAAGTAGAAAAAAAACTGTTAAAAAAGAACATTTTCATCCCCCCATCTCGGAAAAACTATTTTTTCTCTTCCATGTCTGAGCGTAAGAGCCGTTTTTATCCTCTAGTGGATAAATTGAATTTAGAACATCGTGTGCACGAAGTTTGTGAATTCGAAACATTATTAAACCTTTTTACTTCTACCTCTATGGTGTTCTATTGTTCGTAATTTGATTCGGAAATTAAAAAAAAAATTGCTTCGCGCGTTTTTCTTTTCACGTTGATCATATTTATTGTTAAAAAAAACCAAGTTAAAAATAAACTTGAAAACTAGTGTAAAACCTAAAATGAGTGATTCAACCGACGAGGAAGTTTATTTGACGCCTACAGAATTGATTGAAACTGTTAACAATGCGCAAACGAGTTTTCTCCCTCAACAATCACATGAGAAGTATTTAAAACAGTACGATATGTTTAACACGTGGCGACTAGCTAAAGGAGCCAAATCTTTCTCGGAAAACGTTTTGTTGGCATATTTTATTGAATTATCCGAGATCAAGAAGTCAAGCACTCTATGGAGTATGTATTCAATGCTTAAAGCAACAATAAAAATGAAAAAAGACATACATATCAACACCTATCATAAATTAATGGCATTTTTGAAAAGAGCGTCATCTGGTCATCATCCCAAAAAATCGAAGGTTTTCACTGCATCTGAAATTGAAAAGAAGCACCTGATTCCGTATATTTGGCGGCAAATGTAAGTAACATAATCTAATACGTATACGCATATCAATTTTTTTTTTTGCATTTAGTCATTTCCTAGCTGAGGTGGAATGAACAGTTACGTGTTGCACTCGAGTGCAAAGATTTTTCACCTTGTGCTCTTTTGATTCCGTCGCTAACGCTCAGGATTCTAATTTTTTCTAGAATCCTTCGCTTGCTCGGTCATCAAAATTGAGCACGCGGTTAAAAAACAACTTTGCACTCTTGTATAACAAATAACTATATTTTTTCAACTTTCCTGAAATTTGTTTTCAGGAAAGTTGAAAAAATATAGTTATTTGTTTGAAATTCGAAACCCGGGTTTTTGACTGGAAAAGACAAAGCTTTATCGATACTCAGATAACTTTTACTTGATGAATAATAATAACATAACAACGCTTGACAAAAAACTTTTGTAGAGAAAAACAGTCAATACTTATGACAAATTATCTGACTATTTTAAAACGTGTCTTAAAACAAATATGTATTCCAAAATGTACCACCTATCATTTGATGAGACGAAGATTGAAATTTGGGGATGAGTTTTTTCTGTTTCTACATTTTAACTATAAATGGAAAGATCTTATTTGATACATGCTTGTAATTCGTTGATTTAATTAAACTTCAAAATGTGTGATCTTTATTTAGGTACTTACCTTAGTATTGATCCATTACAGTTACTCTTGTTCGAGTAGTTTGCACATGTATGTACATGCTTCTTGGGGTCAGACACAAGGAAAAACTTAAAATTCTGGAAGCACTGAGAACACAAATGATGCCACAAATAACACTGTTTCTCACAAGACTTTGTTTGCAACTATACTTGCGGTTAATCGTGGAACGGTATCCTTATACGGTGATAGGAATTCTAAACAAAGTCCAGGGGACTATTTCGTGGGTTGCGGAATTTGTTCGAAAGAGTTACCGCGGCCCTGGAACGCAAAGGGCACATGGAGGAGCACGGGTGGGTTTTAGTCAGTAAAAGTCTGACACTCCCTACCGCTCCACCCAGGGCGGGAGGGGTCATTTGATGATTTCCCATCCAGAAAAAAAAAAAAGGGGACTATTTCGTGCGCAGTGGCTGATGCCTGGGGACGGTGATCGTGGGTGGCTCGCCGTCCGATAGCAACCAGGTTGAGTCGACGACGCGTTGTGTTCCACGCGCGCCTCAAGGAGCCGTCAGCACCGAGGACGGGGCCCCATAGGGTCGGTGCCTGCTAGGGTTGCGGAATTTGTTCGAAAGAGTTACCGCGGCCCTGGAACGCATAGGGCACAAGAAGGATCACGGGTGGGTTTTAGTCAGTAAAAGTCTGACACTCCCTACCGCTCCACCCAGGGCGGGAGGGGTCATTTGAAGATTTCCCATTCAAAAAAAAAAGGGGACTATTTCGTCACGGTCGCCATGTGATGTTGGGAATTGGAGCGAAATGATACCAAGGCGAATGATGAGTAAATACTGCCTTTATTAAAATAATGTTACATGTTTTATAGTGTAAGACACATAATATATATGAACTAATAATATAAAGGTGCCTACATACACACGACAAAATAATGACTGTAGCGTTAGCTAGTCGATAACATACAAATATATTTAATAATTTGTCTTCATTTGAAAGTTACAAATATTATCAATACCATACCCACTGTTTTCAGTATGGTTTTGAACCAAGACTTACGAATATTACTTTCCCACATTATTCAAAATATCAAAACTCGCGAGTCGTGTGAATTGCCGTTCATAGGCAGTGTACCCAAATTTGGATATTCACGCCTCCGGCTTGTACAATCAAATCTAATGACAACGTACATTTGTCAATGCAATAAGTAGATCCTGCTAAACTGTTTCCCATGAGAATATTATGGTTATATCGTCCGCGAAATATTTCTAACTCCACAGCTAGAGAAACTATAATTTTGAAGGATTTTGTAAATTATCTGAACGAATATTGTACGGGGCGGACGTGATCGACTGGACTGTAGGGTGGCCAGGGTAGGTTATCCTATTCTTCAAAAGTGGACTGTATGGTGACAACCCACCTAGGTATAAATGATCCAGACGCGTTGACGCTCCGTCTATAAGCTACGGGCCATGAGGATGCAACCCTTAGCTGAATACTTGCTATACTTGCTGTTATTGACACAGTATATAGGGGTAGGTATAGAGGGCTTACCAATAAAGTCACAATAAAACACTATTTAACTTGTTCACTATGCACTTAGCGATTTGAAGGGTGAAATTCGCGACTGTATGATTCTACATTTAGTTATAAATCCGAAATATCTTGCAAATGACTACAAATTCTATAAATTTTCAATGTTACTATTGTACGGCGCAACTATACCGTATCGACACCCAAAAAATCACCGTGTGTGATGAAGTTTATTAACTAAAATTTTCACTATGCTAATTCTAGATTTTAGGCTATATCTAGGCTTAGGTCTATGTGAGTAGGGGTTGTCGTACCTTTATGGATAGCCCTCGGTAAGCTCCATACAGCGGAGACGAATTCACCCCTTCATCCCCCTCCATGTAGGGGTGGGATGCCAAAAACTATACAAAACTATTGTAGGCACGAAGCTATTACCTACTTGGGGTGAATTTACCGTAAAACTATGCTAGGAGGGCTATACAGCTATATGTATCTCTATAGATACGACAACCCTCTACAAAACTACATATGTTTCAACCCTGTCACTTAAGGGGTTGCAACTCTATAAGCGTATATGTTTCAGGGGGATAAAAATAAACAGTTTTATTTAAACCTAAATTACGGCTTTATGCCTGCATACACTATAGACATCTATATATCCCCTGAAAGGATTTTTCAAGGCGGTTCTATTTCAGACATTTAGAAGTCTAGAATCTAGACTTGTATTTTCGGGAAAGGAAGAGGGTAGATGCAAAGTGTTTTATTTTGTGCATACCTTCACCAGGGCTATTTATCAAAAACTGTTGACCAATCACGTACCAGCACCCTCCTGCTCTGTGATTGGTCAGTGTCGCTTTTAGCTATGCGACTACCTTTGACCTAATATTTCAGGTCTCAATTACCAAGCCCTTTCTATTTACCTATGTATGTCTGTCTGTGTGTGTATATACCTCGATTACCTTATATACCACCGATTACCTTTTATATACCTTGATTACCTTTATATACCTTCGATTACCAGGGTTACCATGTGTTTACTGTTATGTGTAAGGGATAGGATACCCTACCTAACTATATTCTATCTATTTGGAAGAAATAAAGGCTCCAAGGGCTTATATACTGCCTCTTGAGAGCAAACAACTGTAACGAATGTGTTTTATTTCAATAACAAACTATGTATCAACTATAGCTACCTATAACTATCTATACTATGCAGCTTTATCTGTTACAGCATTCTATGTGTTAACTAACTACCTATAACTACCTATACTATGTAGCTAAGACGCATCGTCGCGAACATCTCTCCCGCCGTGCAGTGCAGCGATGACTCGGTGCGATGACGTCGCGGCGCTGCAGAAACCCGGTGAGCGACGCCTGTAGCCACGTCGCCCGCTGCGCGGCGCCGGTGCTCGATGCCGGTGCTCGACGCAGCTGTGCAGTCGCCGGTCTGCCGCTTCCCTGCTGTGGGTCGCCTGCAGTCGCAAGGCTGTTGCGTAGGCTCTCGAAAATGTGCGAGCTGTGGGCCGGATGGCCCGCTGTCTGTGCGAGCTGCGAGTGCGCGCAGCGTCGCTTGCTGCGGTGGCAAGCTGTGTAGGCAGCATTGCCTGCTGTATCGCCTGCTCAAAGCAAGGCGGTGGCGGGCCGAATATGCCCGCAATGGGGGCTGGCTGCGCCCGTGGGCAGCATCGCCCGCTATGTTGGCGAGCTGCGTGAGCAGCATCGCCTGCTACTGCTCGCTTGATGCGAGCCGAATGCGGACCGAATATGTCCGCGGTGGTGAGCTGCGCCAGTGGGCAGCATCACTCGTCTATGGTTGGCGAGCTGTGTGAGCAGCATCGCCCGCTACTACTGCTCGCTTGATGCGAGCCGAATGCGGACCGAATATGTCCGCGGTGGGGTGAGCTGCGCCTTGCGGGCAGCGTCACCCATCTATCGGTTGGCGAGCTGTGAGAGCAGCATCGCCTGCTGTGTCGCCTGCACAAAGCAAGGCGGCGGCGGGCCGGATACGCCCGCAGTGGGGCGAGCTGCGCCTTGCGGGCAGCGTCGCCCAGCTATCGGTTGGCGAGCTGTGGGAGCATCGCCTGCTACTGCTCGCTTGATGCGAGCCGAATGCGGACCGAACATGTCCGCGGTGGGGTGAGCTGCGCCTTGCGGGCAGCGTCACCCATCTATGGTTGGCGAGCTGTGAGAGCATCGCCGGCTATTGCCCGCTAGGTGCGAGCCGAAGGCGGACCGAATATGTCCGCGGTGGGGCGAGCTGCGACTTGCGGGCAGCGTCGCCCATCTATGGTTGGCGAGCTGTGAGAGCATCGCCGGCTACTGCTCGCTTGATGCGAGCCGAATGCGGACCGAATATGTCCGCGGTGGGGCGAGCTGCGACTTGCGGGCAGCGTCGCCCATCTATGTTGGCGAGCTGTGAGAGCATCGCCGGCTATTGCTCGCTTGACGCGAGCCGAATGCGGACCGAATATGTCCGCGGTGGGGCGAGCTGTGAAGCATCACCCATCTATGGTTGGCGAGCTGTGAGAGCATCGCCGGCTATTGCCCGCTAGGTGCGAGCCGATTGCGGACCGAATGTGTCCGCGGAGGGGCGAGCTGCGCCTGTGGGCAGCGTCACCCATCTATCTGGTTGGCGAGCTGTGATAGCAGCATCGCCGGCTATTGCTCGCTTGACGCGAGCCGAATGCGGACCGAACATGTCCGCGGGAGGTGAGCTGCGCCGGTGGGCAGCATCACTCTCTCTCTGTCCGCTGAAAGTAAGTTGGTAGCGGGCCGGATATGCCCGCACGGGGGGCGAGCTGCGCGTGTTGGCAGCGTCACCCATCTATCTGTTGGTTGGCGAGCTGTGGGAGCAGCATCGCCTGCTGTTGTCTTACTTTGGTAGTGGGACAAGTTTCTTCACTGGACGCTTTAAGGTGCCGCCGGATGTGCGCACCTCAGCTGTCCGGACCTCTCCATCAGCGCCCGGGAAAACTGCGATTATGCGGCCTCGCGGCCACGTGTTGCGAGGCAGCTGGCCGTCTGCGATGAGTACGGGATCACCCACCTGCAGATTAGGGCCACGGCTATGGGGCTCCCGCCGGTGTTGGAGCTCGGGTAGGTACTCACGTACCCAGCGGCGCCAGAACTGGTCGGCGAGTGCTTGTGAGCGCCGCCAGTGGCGCTTGCTGTCGATGTCGTGCTCTGTGAACACGCCAGGCGTCGGCAGCCGGGCTGAACCACCCAGAAGGAAGTGGTTCGGCGTGATGGACTCGTCATCGTCACTGTGAACTGAAACATGGGTTAGTGGTCGACTGTTGACCGTATATTCGGCCTCACACAACAGTGTGTGTAACACCTCTTCATGTGGGTGTTTTTCGTGAAGTATAGTCTGTAATGCTGTCTTCACACATCGGACTAGGCGCTCCCATGCGCCACCCATAAAAGGCGCTGACGGAGTGATGAAGCGCCATACTATGCCTCGGCGACTTGCCTCTTCTTCGAAGGCGTCTCGGAGCTCTTTGTCGGCACCGTGCATGTTGGTGCCGTTGTCTGAATGTATTTCTGTTGGACATCCTCTGCGTGCAGCGAAGCGGCGCAGTGCTAGTATCGCGGAGTCTGCGCTGAGGCTTGCGGCGATTTCCAGGTGTACCGCTCTGGTGGTCAGGCACGTAAATAGAGCCACGTACCTCTTCTGATGCTGGCGACCGACTGTAACGGATAGCGGACCGAAATAGTCGAGTCCAGTGAATGTGAACGGCCTCTGATGATGAGCTAGACGCGTTCTGGGGTGGTCGCCTGTAGCTGGTACTGGTGCGCACGCCTTCCTAATGCGACACGGTAAACAACGTGTCACTACCATCTTCGTTGTGGGTCTCATTCTGACGACCCAGTAATGCTGTCGGACTTCATTGATGGTCATCTCGGTTCCACTGTGTTGTAAGCTGCGGTGTGTCCAGTCTATGTAGAGCTGAGTTATACGATGGTCGCCATGTAATATGGGTGGGCGCTTGACGTCTTCTGTTATTTTGTCGATTTTATCTATACGACTTCTGAGGCGTATGACGTCATCCTTCAATTCTATTTGCAACGGTCGTAGGGCGCTGTCCTTATCTATTTCTTCGTTTTCACGTAAACTTGTTAACTCGCGGGAAAACGTCTGTTGCTGTACAGCTTGCACGAGTAACCTCTCCGCTTGTTGGAGGTATTCGGCTTCTATTATTTGACTATATTTTGACGTAACTGGGGACGTCACTGATGCTGTAGGAGGGGGCACTGCCGTCTTTGTACGTTTCCTCCAATCCGGATCCGCTTCTATATTTTTCCTCGTTCTTTTATAGAACGTATTTTCTTTGGGCGGCCGACATTTGGCGACGAAGCGTAGTACTGTCGCCGTCGCTCTCAACAGTCGTTCCCATTTTGAAAATCTTGCTGGATCGGGTATGACTTCTGTGAGTCTTCTATCTATATTTTCTATAGCGACTAAGGTTCGCTCCTCACCCGTCTGTTCCTCTAGTGGAGGCTTTTCTATTGGCCATGTTGTCGACTCTTCATACAGGAAGCTGGGGCCACAAAACCACTCGTGTCTCGAATCAAAGTGCTGTGGTACGTCACGAGTGGCTGCGTCTGCTATATTTTTCTTAGTGGGCACCCATCGCCAGTCTTCGACTCTACTATGCTCTTCTATGGCAGCTATGCGGTGCGCGACGAACGGTTTGTAAACTCGAGCTCCTTTTCTGATCCAGGTCAGCACGGTTTTGCTGTCTGACCAGTACGTCACGGAGGCCGGCTTGACTCCGTGTTCTCGGATGACAGCTGCAGCGACGCGGGTCCCCATCACCGCGGCCTGCAGCTCGAGTCGGGGTATCGATTGGAGCTTGAGTGGCGCCACCTTTGCCTTGGCCATGACGAGGCTCACGTGAGTCTTGCCATCTTCTGTAGAGATACGCCAGTACACCGCTGCGGCGTACGAAGTTTCGCTCGCGTCCGTGAAAACGTGGACTTGCGTTTCTATGGCGTCGCTATATCCTGGGTAACATCTTGGTACTGTGGCTTGGGCAAGATTCTGTAGATGTTGAACCCAACTTCTCCATGCTGTGGCCAAGTCTGTGTCGAACGGCTGGTCCCAGTCGACTCCTCTTCTCCATGCTTCTTGGAGTATTTGTTTGGCGCGAATCGTTACGGGTGAGGCTAGGCCGAGTGGGTCGTATAGTGACATCACTATTTTCAGCGCCTCTCTCTTTGTGGGCACTTCCTTCTGTAATACGCCACTCGGTAATCGGGCTAGGCTCAGATTGAAACCCAGCGTATCTGCTCTTGGTCTCCATATTAGGCCAAGAATTTTTTCTGTATGGTCGCCGATGTCGACGACTTCTGTTTCTATAAGCGACGGTTCTATATTTTGTATGACGTCGATGTCATTCGATACCCATTTCTTAATTTCGAAACGAGCCTGTTGGTGTATCTTCTTCACCGCTGTTGCTATGTGTGTCGCTTCTTCAACTGTTCTATAGCTATCCAGATAATCGTCCATATAATGGTTCTTCACTATTGCTTCTACTGCTTCTGGATGCTGTTCTATGTGCCGGTTCGCGTTCCAATTCTTCGCGAATATGGCCGTGCACGGTGAGCTTGCCGCGCCGAATATGATTGACGTCATTCGATACTCGTCGGGGGCTCCTTCTCTTCTATTGCCTCTCCACAAATATCGGAGGGCGTCTCTATCTTCAGGTCGTACTTTGACCTGCATGAACATTTCGGTAATGTCACCTGAAATGGCTATCGGATGTCTACGAAACCTCATCATGACGCCGGGCAGCGACTGTAACAGGTCCGGTCCTGTGAGTAGGAAGTCGTTCAGCGACATTCCATTCGATTTAGCTGCGGCGTCGTGTACTATTCGGAACTTCTCCGGCTTCATGGGATTGAAGACGTCGAAATGAGGCAGATACCAGGTTCTTCCTGGCGTGGTCTGTTTGGGCGCTTTTTCTGCGTACCCTTTCGAAAGGAGCGAGTCCATCTGTTCTATATATTTATTTCGAAGACTCGGATCTTTGTCGAGCTTCTTTTCTATAGAGATCAGCCGCTTGTGTGCTGTCCCATAACTATCGGGCATTTCAAAGTTGTTATTTTTCCATAACATAGCTGTTTCTATATGCCCATCTGTCAACTGTTTGGTATGTCTCTTCAAGATGTCTTCAGCCTGCTTCTCTGGATCAGAATCTGGACGCCGAGGATTCACTATTAGGGACTCGAGTGCGAAAAATTCACGAAGTTGCTCGTTCAGTCTGTCGTCTCTATTTTCTCTATCTTCTCTGCATGCGCTGACGTAATGCACCTGCTGACCGAGTATTCTAGTGTGCGCGCCATGTAGCGTCCATCCAAGCGTTGTAAGTGACGCTATTGGCTGGTGCCTGGGGCCTCTTCTGACTTCACTGGCAAGGAGAAGGTGCCAGTTGTCTTGGCCAATCAAAATCTTGGGCGCGCCAACATCATAGACTAGCTGCTCTTTCAAGTCGATGAGATGTTTGCAATGTGTGACATCTTCTTCACGGACTGTCTGTGACGCGAGATTAAGCTTTGGTATGGTGCGCGCTCTGAACGGCACCCTATTTCTATGCTGACTCGCGAGTGTCACTGTGACTCTTTTCGAACAAGGAGTGTCGATCATGGTGTCACCGATCGCACCAATCTTCAGTGGGTCGATCTTGCCCTCGGCTCCGACTTGGTCGGCGATGTCTTCATCGATCAACGATACGGTCGATCCATCGTCGAGTAGGGCGAACGTAGATGCCTCTCCCGCCGGTCCAATGACCCGGACCGGGATGATCTTTAAATAGGCGTGATTCGACGATGATCTTGAGCTGGCGACTGTCTCCTTGGGCTCCTTTTTGACTTCGGTCTGTCTGGGCTTTTCGGCTGCCACCGCAGCAGGCTTCTTGTCGTAATGAAGTAGCCGACTGTGCGTGGCTGTACACCCCTTGACGTCACACTTCTTCGCGTTGCATTTATGCCGCTCTCTTCTTGGCTTCAGGCAACGGAAGCACAGGTTTAGATTCTTCGCAATTTCCCATCTCTTGTTACTATTGCTATTCTTGAACTTCGAGCAATCGCGTTCTATATGGCCATCCTTCTCACACAGTCGGCACTTGCTTGCTGACTTCTCTGTTGTTGTGTGAGTCCTCTGCTGCGGTGTGCGTCGGTTGGATGAGCCCTCTGTCTTGATGTTTTCAGCAGGAGCGAAAGCGCTGCAGTATCGAGCCTGTTCGGTAATGAATTCGCTAAACAGCGACAAGTCTGGCAAGGACTGGTACTTTTCTGTATATATACGGTACCACTGTACACGTATCGAGTTCGGTAGCTTCTCTGTCAAGGTTCGCATGAGCTCGGCGTTGATCAGGTAATGATCCTTCTTCAATGCTCGCAGCGTTACTATAGCGCACCTCACTTGGCTTGCGAATGAGCAAATATCCTTTGGATTCTCACTGCATCGTGTCAGTCCTCGCAATCTATCTGTTTCGGCCTGTGCTATCGAATCTGGTCGGCCGAATTGCAGCTCGAGTTCCCTCATGATGTCATCTGGTCTTGCATGGCCGATGAGTTCTGAACTAACTGTTTCTAAAGCGCGTCCATGCAGGCTTCTTCTAAGTCTTGCTGTATTCTCGACATCGTTGAAATATTTTCGAGTTGTTTCATAAATGGCTCGAAATGACAACCATTCTGTATGCGCACCACTGAAGTTCGGTAAAGTCATAATGACCTTCGACGCCGAGGAGGAATTCTGTGACTGCTGTTCTGTTTTCTTGTCAACTAAAGATGCTATAGCAGCCGTAAGGTCCGTAACGAATGGACGTAAATTATCCTCGCTCCTATCGTCTTCTATTTTCTTCATAGGTGGTGGCTCTATCTGTTTAGCACTATCTGGATCTATGTGCGTTCGACGAGAGTCCACTATTGGTTCGAAGTCCACAGGGGGGGGCGGTTGCTGTCGACTATCACGGATGTCCCCCTCGGCGGCGTTGGTCTCTCTCTGATCAGGAACAGGTTCAGGCGCCTCTTCCAGCCAGGAACGCACGTACTCTTCATTTGAGTTTCTATCGTCCAAATATTCTTCGTCCGACTCTTGTTCGGCTCTCTGAAGTGCTAACTGGGCAAGCTCCAACTTAATCTTTAATAAGTCTTCACGAGCCTTCTGTAATTTTCTATATGACCGCGGTGACCTGTCAATGGTCGACGGCGGACGTCTATGTTCTATACGGGCGTCACCCCGGGTAGTCATTGGCAAGACTCGGCTATCTTTTCTATTTGACGGCTTCATTGTACTATCTGAAGTCGTCTCAAAGCGGGTTCCCTTCCTTGAGGTCGATGGCATCTGTTTCTGTACTGTTGTCGGCAATGGTGCAGGTACTCGTTCTATTGCTGAAGCTTCTATCTGTTCTATTCGTTCAGCGGCAGCAGGCGGAGACACGTCTTCACTGCGCTGCTGCATCGATCGCGCCGTCCCAGACGATGAAGGCGAACGCGGCGGCACCTGATGATGGATAGCAGGAACCCTCTCGGCTGGATCCTGTATCGGAACTGTCCACGCCTCGGATGATTTGCCATGCGACCTCGTGATCGGCATTGTTGAAGTCTTCAATGAATCTTCAAAACTATTCGGTAGTCCACTGGTAAGCCTCAGGTGAAACTTCAATCCAAGTTTCCAAAAAAAAAAATTTTTCAAAAAATTTTCAAAATTCTTCAAAGTCCCCAATCTTCAAAAAATTTTCTAAGTTCGGATTGACTGAAACTTTTCTAAGTCCCAGACTGTTCAAAATCTTCTATGTGTGAAGTCGATCGAAATTCTCTAAGTCCAAGATTCTTCAAAAATATTCTATGTCCCGCTTGATCAAAACTTTTCTAAGTGTCAGGTTGTTGAAAATTTTCCAAGTTCAAAAATCTTCAAAAAATTTTCCAAGTCCCGGATTGTTGAAAATTTTCTAAATTCAAAATTCTTCAAAAAATTTTCCAAGTTCAAAATCTTCAAAAATATTCTAAGTGTCGGAACCCCTCAAAATTTTCAAAGTGTGAAGTCGTTCGAAATTTTCTAAGTTCAGCTTGATTAAATTTCTTCTATGCTGTTGCTTCACTATTTTTCAACATCAATCTGCCTAGGGGTAGTTTTCTTGAAGGGATGATTTCTTCAAGGTCCGACTTCTATTTAGCTTCTAGGGACACCCTTCGTGTCTTGAAATGTTGAAGGGTAGTTTTTTCTTCAAGGGGGTGCGACTTCACAATAGGGGTTGCGCCTTCAGGGTAGCTGCGTGGTTCTATAAATCCAACTTCCAAATAGCTAGATCAGGCTATCTTCAAAATATCCGGCTCCGATGGACCAGAAAATGTACGGGGCGGACGTGATCGACTGGACTGTAGGGTGGCCAGGGTAGGTTATCCTATTCTTCAAAAGTGGACTGTATGGTGACAACCCACCTAGGTATAAATGATCCAGACGCGTTGACGCTCCGTCTATAAGCTACGGGCCATGAGGATGCAACCCTTAGCTGAATACTTGCTATACTTGCTGTTATTGACACAGTATATAGGGGTAGGTATAGAGGGCTTACCAATAAAGTCACAATAAAACACTATTTAACTTGTTCACTATGCACTTAGCGATTTGAAGGGTGAAATTCGCGACTGTATGATTCTACATTTAGTTATAAATCCGAAATATCTTGCAAATGACTACAAATTCTATAAATTTTCAATGTTACTATTGTACGGCGCAACTATACCGTATCGACACCCAAAAAATCACCGTGTGTGATGAAGTTTATTAACTAAAATTTTCACTATGCTAATTCTAGATTTTAGGCTATATCTAGGCTTAGGTCTATGTGAGTAGGGGTTGTCGTACCTTTATGGATAGCCCTCGGTAAGCTCCATACAGCGGAGACGAATTCACCCCTTCATCCCCCTCCATGTAGGGGTGGGATGCCAAAAACTATACAAAACTATTGTAGGCACGAAGCTATTACCTACTTGGGGTGAATTTACCGTAAAACTATGCTAGGAGGGCTATACAGCTATATGTATCTCTATAGATACGACAACCCTCTACAAAACTACATATGTTTCAACCCTGTCACTTAAGGGGTTGCAACTCTATAAGCGTATATGTTTCAGGGGGATAAAAATAAACAGTTTTATTTAAACCTAAATTACGGCTTTATGCCTGCATACACTATAGAAATCTATATATCCCCTGAAAGGATTTTTCAAGGCGGTTCTATTTCAGACATTTAGAAGTCTAGAATCTAGACTTGTATTTTCGGGAAAGGAAGAGGGTAGATGCAAAGTGTTTTATTTTGTGCATACCTTCACCAGGGCTATTTATCAAAAACTGTTGACCAATCACGTACCAGCACCCTCCTGCTCTGTGATTGGTCAGTGTCGCTTTTAGCTATGCGACTACCTTTGACCTAATATTTCAGGTCTCAATTACCAAGCCCTTTCTATTTACCTATGTATGTCTGTCTGTGTGTGTATATACCTCGATTACCTTATATACCACCGATTACCTTTTATATACCTTGATTACCTTTATATACCTTCGATTACCAGGGTTACCATGTGTTTACTGTTATGTGTAAGGGATAGGATACCCTACCTAACTATATTCTATCTATTTGGAAGAAATAAAGGCTCCAAGGGCTTATATACTGCCTCTTGAGAGCAAACAACTGTAACGAATGTGTTTTATTTCAATAACAAACTATGTATCAACTATAGCTACCTATAGCTATCTATACTATGCAGCTTTATCTGTTACAGCATTCTATGTGTTAACTAACTACCTATAACTACCTATACTATGTAGCTAAGACGCATCGTCGCGAACAAATATATTGTTCAGGAATGATTCAAAATGTAGTTTTACGTGTACCCCGTTAAAAACGGTTGGGCATCTACCACGTTTTATATTTTAGAGCCAAATTTCCTTAGTATACCATTTGCTTTACATGTACACTCATGCAACTAAATGTTTTATTAAAAAAAATACCGTCTATCTATGACGCAGGCTAAAAAACATTTTTAAAAAGCGAAGCCCATCCGAGTGTCCGTCGCTGGCGGTTTCCTCTATAATAAATATTATGTGTCTCTGGTCATTGCAGGAGGTTCCACAGAGTGAGTCTGTTCCCAGAAAGCGGAGTTGAGCGGAGAAATGTACCTACCTAGAGCTAAAAAACTTTTCAGTTCACTCATTTTGTCTCTGCATGGCTTGTTCAGCTCTTGAAGTCTTTGTGGCGGCTTGTTTTTTTTTATATAAAACTATTTAAGAGCAAATTTTCTCAGTATTCTAGAGATATTTATTTTCGATTTTGAGATGATAGATTTAATTTTGATTTTGAGTCCTTAGAGCTAATTCTTGTATTTTAAGGAGCGTTCGGGCATTCGTAAGTCGTAACACAGTCGCATACTGTCAAAAACACCTCTCGAGGCTGAAGAAAAGTGACATTCCATTAGCGGTAGCGTGGCGAGGGCGATTGTCATAACGTTAAAAATGTACGTGACTGACACACGTCACGTGATCAGTCCCTAGTAGTTTTGGCAATTCGACTGTCGCATTCGCTCAAAGAATGGCAGCAATGGCACTTTATCAAGTCAAAGGGCCTATGAAATATTGACAAGTTTTGTGACTTGAATTTTATATATGTATGATAACGAAACCAGTAAGTTTTCCCTTGTATTAAAAAAAAAAGAACGAGAATAATTGGCATTCTTGACTTGTGCCCACATGCAATCTTCCCCTTACACCTGTACTACAGAAACGCGGTGTTTCCCCTGCGTTCCGCTTTAGGAACATTCCGCTAAACGTCTCCTCGCTCATCTACAAACTCGTTCCCCGTGTACAGGCAGCCTAACACTCGCGTAGTCGCCTGTACGTCTGTCACTACCATTCGCTAAGCGTTTTGACAACATTTTAACCGAAATTAAAAATGAGTTGTTCCTCAATTCAATTTTTTGTATTTTGTTTTTAGTTTATCCAACATTTATTTTTCAATAATGATTTCTTGAGCGGTGGTGGCTCCTTACTTTGTTGTTAGTGATAAGTGTATGGAGCTGATGGAAGGGTCTGCGGTCTGCGGCTCCATCTGTTGTTTCATTGATTCGGTTATTTTTGGTTATTACGCGTCAACACTAGTTTATATCTTGACAATCCAATAAGGTACATGACATTGATCTCATTTTTTATTAATCGATGGTTTACTTTAAAAATATTATGGGCTCAGTTAGATGACCACGTTATGATTGTAGCATCAGTGGCTGTTCTTATACATATGTACCTTGTCAAATAGATAGATTTTCCAGAGAGGAAAATCTAAAAACGGCCTCAGACCGGGAATTCCACTCCTTAACTTATTCGAATAATAACACTACAATTACTTAAATGATCTGCACATCATAATATCAGCAACATTGGCCATATAGAGATCAAATTTTCCGCTGATAGGGGCTTGAGTACGCGCCGCGAGCAAACTGACTCCCTTATTAGGAATTATAAAAATATAATATGCCCTGTAATTCTTGTTTTTTGTTTCGGTAGCCGATCCTCACCACAAATTATTATGTATTAAATGAGGCGCGGTTTGACTGTTCGGGCTTCGTGAAGTAGGTATTGAACAGATGATAGTAAGTAAAGACGTCGCAGAAAGGATTCTGTTTGTAAAGCTCATATTGATCGGAGTTACATAACATACATAATCAGCCTTTTAATGTTCCCATTGCTGGGACACAGGCCTCCTCTCTAGGAGAGGGTATGGGCTATAATCCACCACGCGGGTCCGGTGCGGGTTGGTGAATGTCACTAGGCTTGCCAGACCGCCGGGAAATCCGGGATTGCCCCGGAAATTTGCCTCTTGTCCCGTGTCCAGTAATTAGCGCTTATTGTCCCGGATTCTGAAAGCTTACTATTTTATAACAAAAATCGAATATTTTACAGCAACGATTGACACGGCTGCCCGTGAGCGAGGGCTGGAGGCGCGCAGGAGGGGAGTGCGTGCAATAGTGTTACTGCATTCGCCCGCACTCTTACAGTACTGATTTCTGAGTGTCTTTTTAAGTTTGGAATTTATTGATTTAAGATTTTTTTGGTAGTATCTTTTTATTATTGTTTTTTTCTTCAGTTTATTACTATTTAATTTAATCTAGAATTGTCCCGGATTTGTTAAATTATTATCTGGCAACCCTAAATGTCACATGTCTTCGAATTTTTGGTTCTAGGACATGCCGGTTTCCTCACGATGTTTTCCTTCACCGTTTTGAGAGCAGTCATTTTTTAGAAACAAATTAGGTACCTAGATAATATGAATCTTATCATCATAACCTGAAACACTTTTCTTTTCAGGTATAACATAACCTGAAAAGTGGCCATTGTACTCATCATTATGTAGGTATCTCTAGAACTCGTTCTACAGGACCCTCACTGAAATCGTGCCAACAAATCAGCTGTTTAGTATATTTTGTCGAGTTGTGCACTCATTAATCTGTCGGCCAGTCGTTTTTTTATCAGTCAAGTATTTAGTGCTTTACACGTTGTATAAGTGGGTGTGAAGGTACTCGTAAATATTTGCGGAATTTGTTCGAAAGAGTCCCCGTGGCCCTGGAACGCAAAGGGCATTTGGAGAAACGCGGATGGATTTTATTCAGTTATAGAGTGACACCCCCTTCCGCTCCGCCCAGAGCGGAAGAAGTCATTTGATGATTTCCCATCCATAAGAAAGGTAATCGTAAATCAAACGTTTCGCACTTATCATTTGAGCTGGATACATAATTATCTGATGTAAACAAATCCGCTCCGCTTTCAGTGAGACACTGGGTGATACAGAAGCGCGAGCATCATTACTTTGTTCTACTGTAATTACATTTTTGAATGATTAATCCAATATTTAAAATCTTCCCAGGAGAGTTTTTGGCGTGCCATTCTGGGTTCGGTTTTTTTTTATTTATACTGTAAATATAGTTATCATAAGTAATAGTATAAAACAAAATGCTCTCCGGATTTGATGAATTCAAATCCGCAATCCAAATTTTGACAGCTGGTAGAAGATTTATCGATAATCCATACACACTAGACACTTAATACATTGATTATAAGATAAATAATAGATTTAACACATAATTAAACACTATTAATTAATAGGTATTTTAAAATAAACCAGTGTTGCCAGTAAATCGTTCGTATTTGTCAAGCTCTAACCGATCTGAAAGACTTTCAAATTTTGGCATTAGAGTTCGACCCGATTTCTGCTGTTTCGCTGGCACGACAGTATCTCAGATTTGCTGCTATCGTTGGTGGCCTATTGGTCATTTTTTTCACGCTTTCTTAACTGTAAATAATCAATTCGGAAACCGGCCAAACTCAGAGAAATTTCAAAACTAAGGTTGAGAACTATCTCGAAGTCAAGTAGTCTTTGTCCTTTTGTCACGTGCAAGTGATTGTCAGAGTTCAGGTAATTAACAATACTTATAAAAGTTATCAATGAATATTGGACAGGTATTTATGCTCTATCAAATTAATAAAAAATACTAAGATAAAACGCATCTATGTTCAGCCAGAGTTTCACTTCTACGTATCAAAATTTCTGCTTAGATTGTTTTAAGAAATCTACCTGATTAATTGTATTTCCCTACAAAGTGGTACAAGTTACTTAAATACATAGTTGGCTTGCACTCAAAGCAAGATTCGTAAAAAAAAACACACACACACTTTGTGCAAGTGTGCAATGTGTTTTTACAATTAACACCAGTAAAAAATCCACGCATCAAGAAATTAGGAACGAAGTCAACGTTAAAAATGAAAACGATCACTTCTGACCTGATAATATGTAATAGGCACTTTATTACGGTTAGGCTAACCCTGTATCTGCTCCTACCGCGAAAACATATGGGTACCTACACTTAGAGCCTAGAATTTAAAAGGAAAAAATTGCTAATATTACGTTCCTATTCAAAACTAGCCAAACGTGACAAGTTAAATGACAGGTTGTCGTCCGGAGCGAAATGTGAATAAAACAAGTTGTATTGTATGACAATTTGTCTAAGTAGTGTGTCATGAATGACGTGTAATGGACTGCTTGCGGCTTGTAATCATATTGAATTAACAAGCAAAGGAACGAAAGTAAATGTTGATCGCTTGATGGGTTTAGCAAACTTAGGATTCAGGTAAGTATAAAAAAATCTTTTTGGAAGGATATTTTGGCGCCAAGCAACGCCCCTTGCGGGACCCCGCTTTGTTTTCCCCGTAGACTCCTTGCTAGCTCAAAACTTCATTTTCTCGCGTGATCAGTAGTTCTCAAAACCATCTTTTCCACAACAGTCTGATTACTGAGTTCGATGGTTACAATAACTTTATCGCTAATGTTTCTTTGTTACTCTGTAACTGGAGGTGAATTTGATCGCTTGCTATAGTCGATAGTGACACCGTTTCCGCAGTTAAAACAGTTGTTTTTGCTTTATTATAATTATCTTGTCGTTCGCTGTTTATAGTTATTATGTTACTCAGTCAATCTTTTATGGTGTAAAGTCTATTAGCAAATTCATCCTTGGCAATTGTGCTCGCTTCTTCTTCTAATTTCGCCCTATGGTCTTGTGCCCTCATAGCTACAACTAAGGGATCTTTTAGGCTGAAGGTAACTTCTAAGCAAGCGTGAGTCATCGTCTGCTCTAGTAGTGGTCGAACGCTATTCTAACAATATTATTGCCGAACCAAAACCAAAAGTCTAAAAATCGTGTTGCATGACTAATTAAAGCTTAAGCACTAACTTACTAAAGAAGTACATTAATAAATAAGCTTAGCTGAACTTATGCCTAAATAATAGGGATGAGACTAAGGTGAAGGACTTAGGATTTATATTCCGAATTTCTAGAGCCAAGTTAGTTGCTGTCTACAACGATATAGTTAAATATCTGTGTGTCTGTTCAATCAGTGAGTATGTATACTCGGATATACATAAATGTATAACTAAGTAAGTAGTTGCAGGACGCATGCCCTCACCATATAATTCAAATTATACTAAGTACTGTTAAATGAAGTCTTCAAAATATAATTCTGAAGTCGTTTTTTGCTTTCGCCACGGGTAGTCCGGAAAATTACTAACTGTCTTACTGGCTATTATATCATTATATTTGTGGCAAAGAGAATTGCGTTGCGGTAGCTTGGTATACATTCTTTTGTTTATGCACTGCGACCGAATGGAACTTAATCTTCTATTTATCTAATCTATACATACATATAAATAAAATTGGATCGTCTGTTTGTAATATCGAAATAACCGCTTTTTACTACATACATATTTCATTACATAGGTACACCAAAATATTTTTATTTACATTTTTTGTCTGTCTGTCTGTTTGTTCCAACTAATCTCTGAAATGGCTGAACCGATTTTGACGGGACTTTTATTGGCAAGGAGCTGATGGAATAATGAGTAATTTAGGTTACTTTTATTTTATAAAAAAGTGTAATGTTGCAAAACCGCGCGCAGCTCACGCGCATGCCACCACTGTGCCGTCACGTCAGGCGTCTCCCACCAACGAATCAATATCACAAAGAATTGGGGGGTTTGTAAGTATTCCACGCTGACAAAGTAGCGGGCAGAAGCTAGTTACATATATAAAAGTGAGAAGTCACTCACTCACTCACTCATCACGAAATATCTATAACCGCTCAACAAAAATAAAGATGTTTGGTACGGAGGTAGTTTATAGTTAGTAGACGTCCGGTAAGAAAGGATTTTGGGTAACTCCCCCCCGCAAAGGGGTGGAAGATTGTATGTAAAATGTTATTTCTTGGACCAATATAATTATGTATTTGAAACTTACACGATTATGGAATACCGTCATTATTTGAGTTATGAATCCGGCAGTTGTTTCTAGGTACGATTAGAAACGAGTTAAGGTAGTTTGAAGTTCGTAAGGGTCATAACGAAATTCACGCGGACGAATTCGCGGGCGAAGTTTTAGCAGGATGTATTTTTATCTGGAATGTGATAACATTACACTTTAATTACGTGTCTTTTACTACCTGCTTGTTGCTTTAATGAATGGATACATGGAATTAAAGAGACTATTGGGTCTCTATATTTCCCTGTATCCATCCAATCAAACAACATTGTCGAAGTGTCGATGCCATTCTCAACAAAAGTATAGCAACAAAACGTTTCACCAGCATCGTTACATGAAACCTATCGCTAAGTAAATTTAATGGAAGCCACGAATCAAAAGCACTAAAAACCAGCTCACTATCCTGACCTCAAAGGCAAAAAAACTTAACGAATCGCTCGTCTATCCGCGGATCGTGAGAAAGTAATAATAAACATATCAATTTTATGATCGATCCGCTTTCTCGTGATGGCTAACTGTTTATTAGTTCCCTATACAGGGTCAGTAAGTATAGCGAAGGTTTGCAGTAGCCATATTTATTGAAATTACTTACAATTTCATTGTGGAGTGTAATAATGGCCTGCAAGTCAGTAGCTTCGCTCGCCTTAATATTAGGCCGCATTTTGTTGGTAACCACTCGAATTAGACGGTATATATGTTAACGATTTGGTCAGGCAAGCTGCCCCGGAGCAGCGAGCCGCTTCGTGCGCCTCCTCTAATGTTGCTCTTCTTCTTTCTTTTGGCACTTATCTAGTCGCCACGATTAAAAGCTTGTTTTATCTCTGCTGATTTTTTGTAATCATATTTTTTTTTTTGGCTCAAAAGTAGTTATCGCTGAAAACACTTGTTCCATTTTATTGAATTATTCTTCGTTTCCAGCAGCCAGTTCGTATTGATTGTAATAACTCGTATTTTTACACGTCCTCATAATAGACATCTATTTGTAGTTAAGTTTTCGAAGTAAGTTTCTTCATCAGCCTTCTCTAGCTACATATATCAACCATCTTGTGTTATATGCAGGGGCGTAGCTACCGCCGTATCAGCCGTATCAATTATACGGGGCCCCCAGCCCACAGGGGCCCGAAAGTGTATAAGCAAAAATTCCTAAAATACTATCCACAATATTTTATACATTCATAAATCATTTTTGAGACTAACCGCTGTGCCAACCATTTTATTAAATTAAAAAACACAATACACCGAATAAATATATAGTTCAGATTAGTTTATAAAAAACCAAAGTTACTCTTTGATGTTTAAAATTTCGTTTTAAATCAATTGGAGCATTTTGTTTCTTTTATAAAAAAACTTTACCCTTCCTTTGGGCCCCCAACACATTTTGATACAGGGCCCGTCTAAGGCAAGTGATATTTTCAGGTCACTTCATTTGTGATAACTAGTGAAACCTTCATGACAAACGGAACATAAAACCTCATATTAGTATCAGAAACAATAAAACAATCCCATACAGCCTTGCACAATAAACTGTGTGACTAACTTACGATACAAAGTCGCCAGCTATTCAAACTTCGCCCGCTATTCAAGCTAATACTTATTCTTATTTGTCTAGCTCGTTGAAAGCCAGGCATACCGGCAGGAGCCCGACAATTAATCATTTAGATAACCCACCAATGAAGGAAGGAAGTATGCAACATTTATATTTTGTATGACAAAATACCTAGCGGTTTGATCCGGACATAAAAACTCAAACAGTCCGCGTTATAGAGCTGTGCGGCTCTGGTATGCGATGTCGATGGTTTCTTCGCTATTTGTAATAACAGCAATATCCATAATACCATTGCTCATGTGGTTGGCCGGCGTCACTAAGTGCATGAAAAAGTACATTCGTTTTATTTTTTACAGTCACAGAAATGTCTTATAGACAATATTATTGATACAAAATTGTAGATATTTAATCAACACATCAATATCTCAAACCGTCAAACGCATTATTGAATCGGCATTAGCACTTCTCTTGTTACAAGCTTCCTTAAAACATTGAAACTAGATTGAACTCAGATTAACGAAGGTCTCGTAAAACTGCAGTTTTATTTATCGCGTCCGGTTCAATCTGTGTTCCCTCCCGACAAACCTTCGTCGCTATCGATATCGATGCGCCGTCGGCGGCAACAGCACTACCGTTTCACATTTGAGCCTTTCGCGTAGTCGCTTATCGGGCACGTTTTACATTTTTATTGCAAGCGGATACGGGCCGCGCTGTGTCGGCGTTATTATTTCTCCCTACAATTATTGCTTAGAAGTCCGGCCTGTGGCGGGCCGACGGGCGTCGTGCGGGCGTCGTGCGATTGTCGCTCGAATGTTTCTACGCTACTTTTTATATGATACACGCGACTGGGATAGTATGTGGTTGATTATCTACTACACGGAGGTGGGTCGCGATTTTAGTTGCGATAAGTTTAGTGTGATCCCTTGAATAATGTAACCCAGAGTAGCAAATATTTGCTTAATAAATTCATTATTCGGCGTGCGCTGAGAAAAATATTGATGATAAAGAAGTAGATTATTTATATTTATCATCAATATTTATCCATACATTACTGAAGTAGGTACTCATTATTACCTATAAAAAGTCCGTAAGGGTTATTGTCTGACTATTATTATGGTTCAGCCACAATGTTTTTGTTCATCAATCAAAACCCGGGTAGAATGGAATAGTGGTGATTTTGGTATTAGGACATTAATCCTTATTAGTGTGATAATTAAAGTTGACTATGTACCTATAAATTACAATTTAAATGATTAAAATCGGACCTTCCATATAAAAGTTACGATGGGTATAAAAATGCTCAAATTAAGAAAAATGTTGCGGTTTGAGTAAGCGTTTAGCCTAAATAATTTACACATTTACGTTTTTTTTTACTACAAAAATAATAGTTGAATAGTAGTTAGTTTAGTAGTAGTAGGTAGTTTTGTTTATTTTTTTTAAATTTTATATTGCTTTATGAAAATATAGTGACCGCATCGTTCGCGGCGTCTGCCGAACACCGCGCCGCTGCGCCCCCTGCCCCCATACAGTTACTTTCGACTACCTATCCCATAGCGGAATCGGAGGGGTGATTAAGGGAAACATCTAAAATAAATAAATACTTATTTATTTCTTTCCATCGAATCATTTCAGTTTCACTTATAACAAATATCAAGAGGTTTAAATGCTGCTGTCTTCTTATTTCTATTAAAACCATTCCTTACATTGTTTGTAAGACAATTCCTAAATAAACTATCGATACCCGTTTCACAAGTGGTTAAATACTTGATCGGCTTGATATGATAACTTTAATTTCCCTATCTTGTACTATAATGTTTTCCATTACCTACACACGAGTGCGGAATATGGAATGTCGTGCAACTGGGTGCAATTCCTTCGATAGCACAAGTGTACTTAACAACATGTTTCTATTTGGCAAAATCTATAGGTATATATAAAAGCGAAATACCACTCACTGAATAATCATGAAAACTCAGAAACTCCTTCAGAACCTACAAACTTAAAATTTGGCAGTTAGGTTGCTTATATGGTGTAGACATCGGCTAAGAACGGATTTTACGAAACTACATATTTAAACGGGGGTGAAAATTGTTTGTACTAAATCTGCGCAGGTAGTTCGAAATTTTTCTTTGGTTCGTACAAAGTGAGGCACTAGTCAAATACACTCAATATTGATCGAAAATGTTATTAAATCTAACAATTACTTAAAGTATTCATTTATAATTTGACCAACTGGCTCAATATGAAAGAAGGCACCACAGAGTGCAAAATTAATTAATATAATAAACGAATATATAAATACATTTTTTTTTCTCTGAGTTAGCCAAGTTTGGTACCTAAAGCTATCAAAGCTTATTTAAAAAATGCAATACTAAAATTAATTAATTATAATTGTCAAAAAAAATCAATTATTTACAGAGCCACTGGCCATGCCACATAGTCTAGATGCGTGTTATAAGTGCCTATGTAGACAGGCATATATAAAACGCCAGAAGCTAGTGCACGTATTGCTTCAGCTTGTAAGAGTTCCGTAGCCCAAATGTGTAGAACGATTCCCCATTATACTTATATCATTAAAGTACGGAACCCCAGACGTAGTTATGGAAAGTTGGCAGATTAGATTTCCGGTTGATTGGTGAACGTGCACTGCGGTGCTCAACGAACGCTGCCTGCCAAACATTGTACAATCGATAGCAGCCTGCTAATTAAACATTGTTCAGTTCAAATTGGAAGCCTGCTTGCAAGTACACCTGTGTGCGTACGGCCTAGCTCGATTTACACCTATCATTTGTATTTCATAAATGTATTGGGGTGTCTCAGGGATGAAACGGATATCTTTGGGAGGGATCTAAGGGCGCCACTGTAATTTCCCAAAAAAGGTGGCTGGCTGATCTCCGAATAGTTGTGGAACCTGCAGTGTTGTTCTGTTAACATTTCACCATGAAAACAGAGATAAAGAAAGCAAGCTTGAAGTTAGCTGTCAAGCCACAGCTTAAGCAGGCCAAATGACAGTTGTCTCTTCACCGAAGTTTTTATGATGACGTTTTAACAGAAAACAAGCTATTCCATTATTTTACTCCTGCAGTATCGGTGATGGTGATCGATCACGTGTTTTCGACAGTTCTATTTAATTTCCTCGTGGAGTCGACTGACGTAGCTGAGCAACGTTTCCCAACAGCGAAGCTCATTTTTCTGAGGGACTCAACGGTCACCATGCAGAGTGGTTGTTCCCGTACGAGAAAACAGCAGCAGCAGGTTATAACCTGCTTGCAAAACACGGCATATTTTCTCAAAACGTGCCTAACGTATTCGTAAGGCACGTTTTGATCCAAAGCGGTTGAACCTAATTTCTTAAGGTCGCTGGCTTACTCTGCTAGTGAAAAGCAAATTTATGTTCAGCTCTCTTTGCAAGCAATTCAGGTCTGGACTCGACTGGCTCGATGCAACCACCATTTGTACCTCGTTGTGACTTCGGTGCCGGATATTGCAGTAGGTACACATTAAAGAGGTCCAAAGAGTATTGCGTAGTCTAGACGTGAACAAGGCTAGCGGGCCTTACGGAATTCCAGCGAGAGGGTTGAGGCAGTGTGTGCCTGAACTGTCTCCTGTGTTGACATACTGCTTAGCATATCTCTTAAAAAAATAACGGTGCCAAAATTTTGGAAACTTGCAAATGCTCATAAAGAGAGATCGTGCAGGTCAAGTTCATTACCGTCCGATCGCCATTACCTCCTCTTGTGCAAGGTTATGGAAAGTATAGATACTGAACAGCAAGTTGCTGACCTACCTTAGACAATGATCTCTCTCTGAAAACTATTGGACAGTTCTAAACCGTCACTGAAATAAGCAGCAATGGAAGCTGAATTATCATCAATGAATTGTGTCAATGGATGGATATTTTAAATAGAGCGACTGCCTATCTGAGCCTCACAAGCTAGTAACTGGGTAACATGGTGCCTCACGGCTAAACTGCTGTCATATTTTCTGGCTTCTGCCAAATATGTACTAGTGACAGCAGGGCCACTCGACGTGTTGCGGAATTTGTTCGAAAGAGTCACCGCGGCCCTGGAACGCAAAGGGCACAAGAAGGATCACGGGTGGGTTTTAGTCAGTAAAAGTCTGACACTCCCTACCGCCCAGGGCGGGAGGGGCCATTTGACGATTTCCCATCCAAAAAAAAGGGCCACACGGCGTAACGCGGAAAGCTTTCGGATGCGCGGAGGTGTCTCGGTTTGTAATGGATGGACCCATTTAAGGTCCGTCTTCGGCAAGCTTTGCTTAACCTTGTATATCGAATCGTGCGTTATTAAGCCAAGAGCATCCCTAAAGACAAAACATCTATTATCATCTATTTCTGTGGCGAAATTCATCAATGGTTCAACGATTTAGGCGTAAAGTTTAACAAATGAACTCGCTTTCAAATTTATAATATTAGTTAGGAATAAGAATTGTAATTAAAACACTAGCAAGTGGTGACAGGCGGGAGTTTTGGGGTCTTTTTGTAAACGTGGACGTTCAAAAAGTGCCGGGCACCTGGCATTATTTTAAATCAACGACTTTTTTGTTTTTTTGGAGGAGGTCGTGGCTAAAGACTAAAAGCCGTACGGGTCGATATTCAAGGTTTAGCAACGCTTGCCAAAGTTGGTCTGTGGATGGGTGACCATCTTAACATAATGAGTTTCCTCTGTGCCTCGGAAAGCACGCTAAGCCGTTGATCCTGGCTGTCATTTGTAGATCTTTGGCAGTCGTTACGGATTGTCAGAAGACAGTAAATCTGACTCCAGTCTTGCCGTACCGTAAGAAGTATTAGTATTAGTATTTTTTTTTTGTACCCAGTAAATGGATTGGTAGGCAGTTGCTTCACGTAAAATACTGGTA
This sequence comes from Hecatera dysodea, assembly GCA_905332915.2. NCBI lineage: Eukaryota > Metazoa > Arthropoda > Insecta > Lepidoptera > Noctuidae > Hecatera > Hecatera dysodea. Next base: position 3,272,187 of record HG995286.1, read on the forward strand.
TTCAGCTGAATCCGGTTTGACTGGGAGCCGACCCCAATATAGTTGGAAAAAGGCTAGGCAGATGATGAACGATTTTTTTTTTATTTGATTTCACGTCAGCAAAACACAAATCATGAATCAGTTGAAGAATGCTATCAGCAACAACCCTAGTTGGCTGTAATTATGGCGAGAGGAGCTGGATGTTTCGTCTGATTGATTGCACACTTCCAACGTTTTGTGTGATGAATACACATGTAATGCTGCATTGTTTCTTCTTAGGAGAGGTGGAGCTGAGAGCTGGGTTTACATAACCCGCTTATCCACCAGATGCTATCTACACAAAGTGGCGTTCCATCAACGTTAAAATAATTATAATTTATTTATTTAACAATTTAAAGTCAAAATATTAGTGGCTTTTTTTAAGTATTCTCTATTATACATAAATCTCACCCTGAAAATTACGAACCAAACAAATGTTATAAATAGGTCAAGCCATTTTTGAGTTTAAGTGAAACTAACGAGTAGCAATTGATTTTTATATGAAAGGGAAGACGAAAGAAGAATGAGGGAGAAGTTTTGACAGATAGGTAGTTTATATGATTTGTGTGTTTGGAATAAAGAACCTGTATGGCATCTTTTTTCCCCTAAATCTTACCTTTTACCTTCTTGTTTTCTGGATGGGAAATCATCAAATGACTTCTACCGCTCTGAGCGGAGTGACAGGGAGTGTCAGACTCTTGCTGACTAAAACCCACCCGTGATCCTCCTAGTGCCCTTTGCGTGCCAGGGCCGCGGTGATTCTTTCGAAAAAAAATCCGCTACCACCTATGTACACCAGTCCTATGTCAGTAATCTTGGTGAGAACCAAGGTTACTGACATAGACACCGAAGGTTCCGAAATAAGACTGTTTACCGGAAGACGTAGCGTTGGTGGGCCCACAAGGTTGACCGATGACCTGGTGCAGGCCGCGGGTATCTGCTGGATGCGAGATAAACGAAACCGGTCGATGTGACCATACTTCGGGGAAACCAGAAATGAGCAGTTTCTGGCTTCAGCTTTCGGTTCAATTATGAAATTAACTGTAGGAACATATTTGGTTGCAATGTCAAGTATCTTTCTAACTTGCTGCCTCTCCAAGGGCATCAACAGTTGGATTCGAATACAGTGATCAAAATAATTCCACTAAGTGTTGCCCGCCGTGGTAATACCAGCCTATCGACAAAAAAATACATCCAACAGTCAGTATTATTTTTAGCAGACCCCCAGGCGCCAAATTATGTACCGATTGCAAACCGAACTAATTTTATATATGACTTGCACGGAAGCTGTGCCCTTGGAAATTAAAAAAAGGAAGGTGTCGTGGGACACCCGGCGTTGGAACGAAGTCTGTGTCTAAATTCAGATGTATTTATTTTAAAAATATCCACTTTTAAATACTGTTGAGCAGATTTTAAATTCAGCCGGTCTATTATGTCAACGTTTCGCCGCGTTAACTTGGGTGATGTTAACCCTTATTATATCATGATTATATCTTAAATCTCTATGGTGAGTTTTGACAGCATACGTCATAATTACTTCGCTGTCACGGTGAGATTTCTATATAATCTATATAGAAAATATAAATTCAAGATCTGCTAATAAGTACCTATTTAGTTAGATAGTTTTATGAGGACGCTTATGCATTCATCAGACACAATTCAAAAATATACTTTAAAAAATCATAGTTAATTATACAGTGTGAAATCTTAATGGTTGTTTTCCCGCGGCAGGACGATTACCCATCAGTAGTACTATCGAAACACAAAGTTAAGCTAAAAAAATAAATGTTTTTTTTTTCAAATCATTAAAAAAGTGTTCATAAACTCGAAAGAGCGAGAATCAATAGTAGTGCACTAGACATAAAGTGGGTATCTACCCACTTTATGGTACCTGAGACGCACGTATCGCCGCGTACCTACATATCGCGCGATGCACTACTGTTGGTTCAAGTCGCTTTCGAGTTTTGTTTATCACAATTGTTAATCTGCCATTTATGGAGTCTAATATTTTTTATATATATAAATCGATTGTATTACCGATACAAACTCATTTCGCTTCGGGAAAACAACCATTAAAATTTCACACTGTATATATCAACCTTTTAAGAATTATATAATTATGTAAGTATATTAAATAATTTAAGAAATACTAAGAACGAGAATATCATCCACTGGTTTATCAAGTTAAATGTTTTTTTTTTTGGAAATTTATTGACTTGGCTACTGAGGCCTTTAAGTTCTTAGTTTTATGATAGAGTGGTTTAATTATTTTTTTATAAGACAACGTATGTACACATTCTAATGTGTGTTGGAGGATTTGGTCCAAATCCTCCAACCCACATTAGAATGAACATTAGAATCAACACAAATGAGAAGAGTATATCAATATACTTTCTTCCAAATCATTTGGAAGAAAGTATATTGATATACTCTTCTCAGAAAGCTTCGCTGAGGCTGTCAATACTTCAGTGAAATACTCAGATTCACTTTAGCGACGTCGTGCCTGTTTCAATGATTCTACATAATATTGTCGAGTTGCGTGGATACTTGAGACACAAAACTACAGCAATATTACAATATATTGTCCAATAGGAATAAGTTTGCAAATATATTTGAAACGTGAGTAAATATTGCGTTGTTGAAACGTCTTCTGTTTTTAAAGATCAGAATTCCAGTCTACAGTTAAGATTTCATGTTTCCTCTGGATGTTCAGGCGTTTTGCACCAGAACATTTAGGTACTATTTTTTTAAGCTGGTGATGGGTGCACTCATACATCCCAGTCATCCACTAGCCAGGCACCTTGAAAAGAGGAAATAAATATTTATTTTGAAGCGTGATAAGTTTTCAAGTTCAACGGTACGTACGAATTCATGCAACCAATACCATTGACTAAAGCATGCTTTTTTAACCGACTCATATTTACCCTGTACAAAGTTATGAGGTAACACATAGATAGATCGATAACACATAGATTGATTTTTAAATTATAAAGCTAGTAATTAGATGATTTTTATATTCTAAAACTGGTCCTTGTCTGTTGAGTGAGATCTGACGACTATTATTTGAGATATCCCTAATGTGTGGCTTCGACTACATTGATGATGTTTTCACTCTGTCATTGTAGATGAAAAAAAAAACTGTATCCGATGGTTTGGAAGAGCATCTTAGTATTTCGAGGTGGTCCCTTTCTAGTTTTCTGAAGATCTGATGAAGGAACGAGATAGGAAACGGAACTCTTCAATAAATCATATCGCGAATTTGTTTATTGTTAATAACACGTACGCTGTGATGGGTTCGTTTAGGTGTGGGGTCTCACCACTAAACAGTGAAAATAAAAAAAAATACAACCGACATCTAAACAAAAAAAAAAAACAAAAAGAATAAAATAACTTTAATTTCGGAAGTCGGTGTTCAAAAAACGAATGAACAATCAAAAACATCGAGTTCCAAAATTAAAGTTACTTTATACTTTCAGTGTTTTTTTGTTTATCTAGAGTTAATATTAGTACAGTAGGTAACCCTATAAAGTTGAAGTCATGTAAAGTAATAATATAATACTGCCAAAACGTAAACAAACACGTAGCGTGCGCAACTGGAAGTGGTATGTTAGTAAGTTGCCCTTGCTTTAAAAATATGCAATTTTAGACGTGTTTTGAAGATTGGCATTGATTTTGCATTTAATGTTGTAAGATAATTTTACTATACAGGGTTATTTGTAAAACACTATACTCATAATTATGAACAACTTTTACTACGGGACCAAACCTGAAATTGCGAAAAAAAAAATCAGCTGTTCCCTACATTTTGATTAGTTATATGAACATAAATGTAAGGAACAGCTGATTTTTTTTTCGCGATTTCAGTTTTGGTCCCACAGTAAAGGTTGTTCATAATGATGAGTATAATGACCTCTTAAGAGGTTGTTGGTGTTTTACAAATAACCCTGTATAGTGCAGCACCTGCGTATGCCAGCATATGCTTTCATATTTGAAACTATTACTTGATCTACGAGTATTTCCAAAACATATTTGGCCAACGCGGCTTTTAAACATAAAAGATAGTTAGCAATCGAGGACCTCAATTACTACTGATGTCTAATGGTAAGCTATTCGAGCCAATGAGTTGGTCATTCTTAATATATTTTGTCCCCAATAAGTCGCCAAGTTCACCTTTGCATGCATGAGAGGGACCTCCGCCAGCGGCGTTTGTTTTAATCCTTCTTCGATTTTAAACGCTCGGTGTAATCTGGACAGCCAGCACTCACAATGCAGTAGGTAACCACTTCTCTCAACCTGATGGTAAATTCCAAAGGCTCACATCAGACCAACGGCCCCTCTTAGCAGCAAAAAAATAACAAAACCAAATTCGCCCCCACTTAGCAACTATAAAGAAACTAATTCGTCAAGTTTCTAGCTGCAGACTAAGGCGTTAAAGAACTTCATTCCAGAAATTGCGTCTCAAAGACAGTTAGAAGCATTTATTTAAAAAAAAAAACGAAATAGTTGTCAACCAGCGGCCATTATGTGTTAGCAACCAACTGTCACGGTTGGCGCAGTGGTTGAGCGTTCGGCTGCTGCGCTACGTGTCGCGGGTTCGATCCCCGCATGGACAATGTTTGTATGTTCTACAGATAATTGTTCTGGGTCCCACACCCACGATACAGGTAGTGCAATCTAGTGTAGGTAAGCATCCTAGTGTAGGGCAACATTTATTAAAAAAAAAAGACTAAGGCTTATTCAAGCGGGCCTTGGTCTCTAAATCAGAATATTTATTGTAAGGGGCGTAAGTACCACCAGGCGAAGCTGTGCGGTGCTGAAAGGGCGTAACCCCCTACCAATATCCGAACGGAAGGAAGCCAACCTCCCCAGTTCCTTCGTATTAACGATCTGTGATAATTATTTCTGAAAGCCTATGTACCCGTGTCTACGTCTGTATGGCCCGAGGGGATCCTGCTTTTGACTATCACGTGTTGCACTGATTGGAAACTAACGAGTGTTATCAGTGCCGCGTTTTGTTACAGCTTAGGGAACAGTGAAAAAGTTTAGTTAGGTAACTATGTATGTATGTACGTTTTAAGTCATTCATGTTCTTATTTGCTTACCAATATTGATTTATATAATTTGTTAGGTATTTTCTTGTGCAGTCCTCGCTCGAACCAATGTTCAATGTGCCGTGCAATGTGTATGTTATCACTTCACCACCCTTGACAGATAATACCCAAGGCATTAAGTCCGCCATTGTATTTAAAGCAATGAAGTTTGAAATAAATAAACTACAGCGTCTACAATTGCTTGAAACATATACCCAGATACCCTCCTACATACGACGCCGTCTATCCCCTAAACAAATCCGAGCATAGGTACATCAACACGTCACGCCACCCAATATCGGTTTATTAAAGTATAAGGAGGCCGGAGAAAATTAAATAATCTTCCCCACGAAAATAAATTGCAATAAGGCGAAATCCGCCGTCGTCAAGTGACAATATTTTAAATTACATCAGTTTATCAGCGACCAATAGGAGGCCGGGAACGAATATGATCTACCAATAGGATTCGCGAAATTTTGGTGGAACGTTACGCTGTGAACCGCGGGCACGTCAGTAATGGTTGGTATCGTGTGGCCTTAGGGTGAAACAAATTGCTGGGAATATCGAGAGCTTTTGTTGATTTATTTACCATGGATTTAGTTGTTGAACACTGTTAGTTCGTGCTTAGTGGCGGGAGTCCTTAGTCATGATAAGGAATGTTGATAATAGGTCTGTGGTTCTTAGAATGATCTTATAATGTCTTGTTAGAAGTCTTTATAGATAACATTGTTCTGACGATAGTTAGAGCTTTTTGAAGTCTAAGATACAAACTACTTATTTTCTAATTCACTCCCGTAGTTACGTCACTCGGGGATAGTGTAGCTTCCCAACAGTGAAAAAAATTTTCAAATCAGTTCAGTAGTTTCGGAGCCTATTCAATACAAAGAACAATCAAATCTTTTTTCAACTGTTTATGATGGTCTCCATCATCAGACCTGTAATGACACTTATAACATACTAGCTGCTGCCCGCGACTTCGTCCCCGTGGAATCCCCGATTTTAAAACATTCTTCATCGCTGCTCCGCTCCTATTGGCTTAAGCGTGATGATATATAGCCTAAAGCCTTCCTCGATAAATGGTCTATTCAACCCAAAAAGAATTTTTTAATTCGAACCAGTAGTTCCTGAGATTAGCGCGTTCAAACAAACAAACAAACAAACTCTTCAGCTTTATAATATTAGTATAGATATGGGTGCAGAGTTCTCATCAACAGAAATTAATTAAGTCCAAACACCGGGTAATTGCTGTAAGTCGTCAAGGAGTTCCCTCGACTGTCTTTCGGCTTCATCATCAGAGCAACTTCAGACCCTCATTAAATAGTAGTGCTTTAAAATAATTAATGAAATTAATAAACACACTAGTCGCCCCTATTTCGAAGGCTTCCATCGACTTCTCGGGTGGCCATCATCAGATCCATTGCCATTGCCACCCTTGGGATATCTCTTTTACAACAAAATAAGAATCATCCAAATCATCAAAAACACATATAAATATATATATATGTATATGTACGAAAATTGAGAAACCTCCTCCTTTTTTTGAAATCGGTCAAAAAGAAGATCCTATAGCATCGTCGTCATCGCATTCAATAATCTACAATAATATTATAATATTAGTGTAGATTATTGAATGTATTGAAACTACTAAATTATAATTAGTAGATAGATAGATTAAAGATAGCTTAAATAAAAGAAACAAGGACATTACAATATAAAAAAAAAAACAAAAATAACGGCTTTACAAATAATTCCTTAAATAACAATGCAATCGTTATAATTACTTAATTCAATTATCTATAACGTACTTTGCTATATAATTATTTTTATTTCAGGTTTTCGGGGAAAGTCGCCTGGCAGGGTGCAGTACCTACCTACATACTTGGAGCTTAGTGAGTATTGATGCACAATCCTTATTATTATTATTATACTAGTCCTCTCTGGCCCACTAGTGGACAAAGGCCTACGTCCAATCCGTCCACAATTTTGAGTAACTGTCTACCCCCACGCTCCGTTTACTGGCCTCGCCGACGAGGCCAATCGCGACGCTCCCGTCCAAATCCTCCCCGACTTGCCTAACGAGCCAGCCCGCCGCCGCTGAGCCATTAGCGTTAAATCCCCTAAATAATACCAATCTGACCCAGCCTGTCCCTTGCTGCCCTCCCTCAATGACCCCGCTAAGATGAGGCCCATGTCCCACAAGGGGATGCCCTTAGCGAGCGGTCGTTAAGTTTGTAAGTTTAGTTTTAGCCATGGCTGGGGGCCTTAAATTCATTTGAGGCCACCACAGGAAAGTCCGGTTAAGCAGTAACCAGCCGTAGAGTGCTGAACTGCGAGTGGTCTACGTCAAAAGAAAAAAAAAGCCTACCTGTTTCATAAAACGCACCCTTAGAATGAAAGGGACCTAACTCAAATTTGCAATGTTTGGCGAATCAGGAAGAATTAAAATCTTAAAAAAGGGTTGGGTAGGTAATAAAACAATTATTTCCCGAGACCTACGTATAAGCTGTCCCTTTCCTTATTATATTTCGGAATACTGTTTACCTAACATCTGTTTAAAAAAAAAAGTAACAGGAATTTTGAGTTAAGCCTCATTCATTCTGAGAGTCCGAAAAACTTTTACTGTCACTTGGTGAAAAAATAATCTACGTCACAAAGTTTATGCTGCCATGTACAGTCGGTGATAGCAATTAACTGACCCCCTAAAAATTAAACGAATTTGAACCTTTTGCTTGTTAGCAGTAAGCTTATCGAACTAGAACAACGTTGGAACTGGTTCAACGTCTACGATCAATAAAATAGTTATTCGAATTTGATCTTTAATACGCAGTGTTAAGGTAGGTATGTTCTTGAATATTATTTTAACTTGTAATATAATACGTAATTTCGATCACGTTAAATATGTTTCGAGTGGTCTAGTGGTGACTGTAGTGAGCTGACAAATCGTGTTTGTAAGTTCGTAACCAGCGTAATTGACGCGTTTGTTTCTGTTTTGTATATTTATTTAAATTAAGTTATAAATAATAAATTATAACTTTAGCAACAACAAAAAAGAAAACGAACAGAAATAAAAAACCAAAATGGTGGCAAAAACGATTTTATTTTATAAAAAAAATATTCTAAGAATAACATAAATGATATTGATGACGACACGAAGATGATAATATTTACCTGCTTAACGTTGTTAACTGCACTGAGTTTAATGTAGTGAATCAGCATGTTATAATATTTAGAAATATAGGTATGTATTTCTATTTCATAACAATAACATCACCACATTAAATATCATTTAAGTAAATAAAACGGATTATACGTTGAAGTTCTACCTGGTCTACTACATATCAATTTGTTTTATGAACAGTTATTTTAGTTATGAAATAAGGTTTTGACAAAAAACTAGGTATTCGAAATACTTCGTTACAAATTATAACAATAGTTAATTTAACACACACACTGACATACATACGTTAGTATTGTTTGTGACCAACACTGGTTACTCAAGTTATTCATGCTTTTAATAGCGAAGTGGAGCACCATTTTTTCTATTACTTGTTGCAAGCGGTCCCGCATACCGCGCACCATATTCCAACAACTATCACTTCCACTTGCAGTTGAATGAGTAGGCAAAAATGGGTGTTCAGTATGCCTTCTAACAATTGCTTGATGACGTTCTGACACAGGAGTATGTAACATAGTAGGTTTTGGTCCAGGACGATCTTTTTGAATATTCCCTGCCTCTTCAAAACGTCTTAGCGACAATCTGACTGTATTTCTCTGAAACAACACAATAAGCATAATTTTAGTAACGAATAGGTAAACATAATTTATCGATTAAGTTTGAAAAAATACGTTTATCAAATTAGATTATATAAATGAAATTAAACCTATAAATGATCTCAAATTAGACTCATAATGAAACACAGTTAATTGTCTATTATTCTACATTCACCGGCTTTTAAGCAAACTAACGAATTAAGGAAAAAGTATAATTATAAATGAAGCATAAAAGGAATACACTTACCGCTATATTAAGTTTCCTAGCAATCGCTTTAATACCAACATTCTCCGCATGCAAATAGATTATTTTGTATTTTAAATAATCACTCAACTGAGACATGACGATTAAACTATCAAAACTGATAACAATTAATAAAAAGGAAAAAAACCAATTTAGTAAGGCAAGGTAAAAATGTTCGCGCGTATTCACTGCTATTTGTGCATAGAATATCTTGTCAAAGTCAAAGTCAAAGTCAAAGTCTTTTATTTGTGGTCATAGGTTAACAAGGATGGTGCTTAATAACAAATGTATCACTATGTCTTATTCTTCTACCCCATATTCCTTATGTCATATCTATAGCAGTTTTTGTTGAATACGCATATTGACGTCTAACTACCCACTTATTAAAAAGGTAAAAAGTTATAAATAAATGACCTAACACCAACCTCTTAAAGCTCAAGTTTGGGTATCAAAATTATTTATTGTTTCTGTTCATCGAGTAGTGTTAGTCTGATAAACTCATACGTATTGAATAACGTTTAATGTTATGAGCATAGGGTGTAAAATCGAGTAATTTTTAGGGGGGTCAGTTAATTGCTATCACCGACTGTACGATGCAGGTCGTACATAGGTAGGTTGTATTTAATTAGAAGATAGGGTATTTTTGTTGAAAGAATGTGACGTCTCTACGTGCTATAATTTATACCAGCGACGTGACGTCACCACCATACAATAAAATACGTTAGCAATATTTTTTGAATATCCAACGGACGGACAAAATAGAATTATGATTTTTATACCTAGTAAAATACCCAATTGTTTATTTAGTTTTCTTTGAATATTTATTTTTGTTTTCAGATGAAAATCGACGTACAACTTTGGGTCTCCTTACAGCGGATAACGGGTGAAGCTATTTTCCAACTAAACTTCGGTGAGTTATTCGATTAAAATATCGTTCATGGAAGAAGTCATTGCTTGTAGGTACTTAAGAGCGTCTACGCCGTATGGCATTTCATACAAATTTTCAAGTCACTATTTTGCGACATGATTGAACCGATTTTAATTAAACTTCACACATAAGCAGGATACATAGGTCTAAAAAGTCAGTTTAAAATATTTTTGAAATGTCAAAAAAAAAAAAGATAACTGGAGATTTAAGTATATTTGTATGGAAAATTTAATATGGGTCTAGTTTAACTGTAACACTATTTATCGAAAATGTTTTCAACTAACTTTTTAAACCGATGTATCCTGCTAATGTGTGTTAAGTTTCATTAAAATCAGTTCAGTCATTTCGGAAAATAAGGACTTGAAAATTTGTATGAAATGCCGTTCGGCGTATACGCTCTTAAAAAGCCAACAATAATATCTCAGCGACATTTTACGGCAAAAACGGACGTAAGTAAAGTAAAACTGCCCATCGGCTCAAATGGAAAAAACTCAGTAAGATAATAATACGGAAAATCAGTGTTGCTATATTTTTAGCAATAAGACTACTTAATATTAGGGAGATTAACTAATATTCCGTTACTTTTACCAATTACCTTATAATTTTGTTTTTCCTTTTGGAAACTGTAAAACTATTTTTTAATAAAATATTCAACTTACTGCGCAGTAATTCAGAACAATTCATAGCTTTATTGGAGTAGGCACTCACAGAATGAAACCACAGATTGTCCTATTATCGAGTGCTGGAGCAGTCGAGTCTTAATACGTTTGTTGACTAGCTAATGTTTACACCACGGCATAAACATACCCTTTACAACACTGACGCGGGGAATCTAGAAATGTTTATTCGCAGCACTGATAGCCATCTCCATTCTTTGATGTTAAGACAGACAGGGCAGCCAACAATACTACGAAGGGAATTCTTTCGTGAAACGCACTATAGTAGCGCTCTTATAAGGCAGATGAAGTAAATAAGTAAGTACGAACTTAAATGCCAAACCGAGTTTTAACAAGTAACACTTGGGGCGGGGTCCCCTGGCGCTACAATACCTTACAAAAATGTTTCTTTTGTGCACTTCACATTTCGTTAGTACAACTATATTATACAATTAGGAGTTTGGACAATGTTTTATTATTTTTTTGATTTGAGTCGCTTTTGCTCTTGACCGAAAATCTCGTAAGTTTTTTTTTTAGTCTTTGGAGAATAGAGATATCATTAACAACGGGTGTGAATCAGGACAGAGGTGACAGAGACAAAGTCGACGATGGAATGAGCTTGAAGCCTGTTCACTCTACCTTTGAAGAGATTAAGGTCGATTGCGTTCGGAAACACAAACGCGGCCAGAGAGTTCCACTCCTTCCATCGTTGATAGAATGTAACTTTTTTTTTATTCAAAACGCGCACTAGTCATCATCCTATAACTGAACACAACAACACTAGTCCCTCGGTTACCAGGAAGGAAAGCAAGTACCAGGAAGACCAGTCCCAGTAAAATAGATGTTCAAAAATCTCGTAAGCTTTTTAAATTATATGAATACCAGAGATAACATTAATAACGTGTGTGAATTAGTATTATCCAGTAGAAACGAAATCCGCGTGCCAAGGATAGAACTGTTAGTTCGAAAGCAAATTCGTACTGTTATAAAAACATCTTTCAAATAAAGATTTCTTTTTGTTTAATTTTTAAGGATTGTATATGTATATCATCAAATTACTTATTCAGCTCTGGACGGATCCGTGTTCCTCCTCGGACAACAAGTATTAATGACTACATATAACAGGCATTTGGTGTAATGTAGCCATGAATTTCATACTTGTTGATCGAGATAATAGGGTTTCTCATACTTGAAAAACCTTTCACATTCAAGAAACATTATCTCCGCGATGGATACCTATATCCCATTCGCGATAAGATTAGACATTGAAATACATCTCTTGTACAGTCCGTTCAAACGTTTTTGCTTTTAATGCCATCCTTATGCAAATAGAATAGAAATAAAAATTGGTTCAACGGACCGTAAACAATTTTGTTACAATGTCTAATCTTATTGTGAATGGTGTATAGTGTCAAAAACCAGTTGACACCTGAAATTAGAGTTGTTTTTGATAGTTTGCGACTGAGGTATAATGCGAACGCTCCGTAATAAATTGAATGAATTCCAAACCAGAGGGTTTAACTCCAGTATTTTTTTATTTAAGCAACGTTCCGATTCGCATCGATCTGTCAAAGTGTACAAATGCGAAAGTTTCTTACGAAATACACGAATTCCCTTCAGGTACGTTATGACAAACCAGCCTAATACTAAACAAAACTGAATACACAGTGCAATTTGAATCAGCAGTTGCATATTTATAGTGCTGCTGCAAACGCCTGCGTTAAAGATTTCTCTCTCGCAGGGCTGCGGGCTTAATATTGCAGCGTCCGTACATAGCGCACGTACAACGGATAATTGAACTGCACGCAAATCAACTGCTCTGTGTGGATAGTCCTTAATATTGCTTCTATTGATGCCACTGGCCGTCCGGAAATGAAATTAAATTTTCAAAGTAGATGAATGAAGCAGTTTTGACGTGACAGCGTTGTGTGAGTATCTAATAAGACTAAAATTGGGAGCTAACTCATCCAAATGTAATATGCCAAATGCCAAATGTAATATTTTTTATGGTTGCCTGTGGTTAAAGTGACAAACAAAATATATTTAAAAGAAAGTGTGTTCTCCAAATAAAACAAAATAGAAGAAATAAAACAAATAAAACAAAAACTAGGAATTGTATAACAACAAAAACACCGAAAATTAATGACCAATCGGTAGCAAGTTAATAAAATAAGCAAATGAAGAACCAGGTAAACGTTGGGAGCGCCAATGACGCAAGCAGCCAAGTGTTGCCTATAAAGAATTAATTTATTGTACAGTTGGTACTGCCGCGCCGCCGCGCCGCCCGTCATTGGGATGGCTAAACATTTGCTTGTCCCACACTTTACGGCTCGAACTGGGGACATCGCCAGCTTAATTTGCTATTGCTACTTGGTTTTTCATGAAGTTGTGTTAGTTATTAATGTGGGGGAGGCAATAATAAAGGTAAAAAAGATGTTTTAATTAAGAAAACAGCAAACGGTGAGTGTGCAAACCATTTAACCTCGAGTTAAACCTTGAGATTGAACCCTTCAAATTAGCGCGAGAATACTTTCAGGTAAACAAACAACAATAGGATTTTTAGGAATCCGTGCAACTGAATCCTACTATAACTAAATCTCACTCCCACAAATATAACATTGCTAATAACTGACAAGTTATTGAAAAAGTAACCAATGTCACCTTTAGTTACTGCCCAAGCAAATATTCAATATCGTCTTTCAAAAATCAATTTTCACCTGCAAAACGTAGGGCAAAATCAAATCATCCTGAAAAATAATCCAAAAACTACTTTCCCTAAATTTCTTTTACATATGAAGGGTCCACTGCAATAATGATGAAAGTCCATTTTTGAAAAAAATCTAATTAAGCATGTAATTCAGCCACTGGATATCTGTAGTTGGTATTATCGTTTACAAACTTAGCAATATTACTTAAAATCCCGATATTTTAGTCAGTGTACACTTATATTAGATAAAAGGTACTCAACAAAGTCCTATAACTCTAAATAATATATTTTTACTTAGTTCTTATATAAAGCTTGAGTAAAGGAACAATATAATATCAATAATAAAAATGTGCTGTAACAAATAATGTATTATGTTCACACCTTTAAACACGACGTTCCTGTTCCCATCAATACAATTGAAACGCAATTATCTCTAAACGAGGTAACAAGGACACTTATCGTTATTGCAGTGGACCCTTCATATGGAAATAAATAAATAGATTGATATACCTGTGGGCATGGAAGCAATCAATCGCAAAGAGTGGCGTTAAGATGAAAATATATCTGACTCATTCTTTTTCACGAAGGAATAAAGGAGATGGGACTAACGGAAGTTATTCAGGCAACTCAATATTATAAAGGAAGGCACGGCAACGGAAATCGAAAAGTCCTCTCGGTCTACTATAGAACGCGACGTCGAGCTGCCTGCCCTGCCCTTTTAGGAGGGACGAACGATCGGAAGGCAAGGGAATGAGCATTTTAACGACTATTTTTAATTATTAAGACGTTTTCGATTGGTTAAGGGTGCAAATATCGCACACTCAGGCGAGATGCGTAACTCAAATTTAACGACTATTTTTAATTATTAAGACGTTTTCGATTGGTTAAGGGTGCAAATATCGCACTCTCAGGCAGAGGCGTAACTCAAAATTCCTGTTACTGAACGTAAAAAACATACTTTTAAACCCAGTGATTGCAAAGATTCCGGAATATAATTGGGAAAGGGTCAACTTATATGTACAAAGGTCTCGGGAGATATTTGCTTCGTTACCCAACACTTATAAAGATTCTAATTCTTGCTCATTTCCCAAAAATTTCAATTTTTGAGTTAGGTCCCTTTCATTCTAAGGATGCGATATTATTACTTGCGTAATTTTACTCTTTAGAAACAAATTTAACAGTGAAGCATTACGGTTTATGTTACTAAAAGATGAAGAAAACCTTCGTGATAAAACTAGAACTGTGATTTTTCGATCCTTTTTAGGGTTCCGTACTCCAGTCGGCAAAAAAGGAATCCTTATTAGATCACTTTGTTGTCTGTCAAGACCGTTTATCTCAGGAACGCGTGGGGGTATCGGGTTGAAATTAAAACCATAGAGAAGCTGTAGTATTATACTTATAGAGTAGAAATAAGAAGCTGTAAAAAATCACACTTCTAAGTTAACGTAAAAAAGTTACGGCTGTTTATGCAAAAAACGTATATAAACGGGGACTCAAATAGGGTACTTTCCATTGAGCTAGAACTATGAAATTTGGAATCAAGCAAGGTCTTACAGCGGAAGTAATGGAAAAGTATGAACATTTATAGTTTTGTCACTGATGAAAAAAAAAGTTATTTGCGGTTACAAACTTTTATGTTGCAGTCGAAAACATGACCGTGGCATACCTACATCGATGTATGGGAGAATTTTTTTTCAGCTACAAAGTTAAGTTTGTCCTTAAATCGGACATATGGTTCCATCAGAGTAAGAGTGTTTTCGTAGTTTATAAACTTTAGTTGGTAATTTACACTTGGAAAAATCGAGACACAATTTCCAAATAAATGAACTACCTATATATATTTCCTTCAAAGTTTTAAAATGTTAATGAAACTAATTTTTATAAGATTCCGCCCGCGACTTCGTCCGCGTGGAATAATTACTAACCCCCCGATTTTGGAACATTCTTCATTGGTGTTCCGCTCCTATTGGTCTGAGCGGTGCTGATATAAACATATATAGCCTATAAGCTTTCCTCGATAAATGGGCTATTTAACACTGAAATATTATTTTGCAAATCGGAAATCGGTTCCTGAGATTAGCGCGTTCAACAGAACAGACAAACTCTTAAGATTTATATATTAGTAATAGATTTCGAAAAAAGAGACCATTTTCTTGACATTTATCCAACTGTTTGTACTTCGAAATTCAACCGGCTTTATTGTAAACCAAATAAGTTTGGTCAGCTAGACGTTCAAAAAGCAACAGAATAGGGAACGTGGAGGAAATATAGGCGGCAGCACAGAAGCGTTAATGTCAAGTATTTTTAACGGAAAAGTTTCGTACTTGCAACACTAGATGGCATGGTATACGCCTTGCACGTTCCTTACACGACTACTGAACTGAAACCAAGCCATTTTAGGCACCAATCAGTGACGACGTCTGAACTAATCTATTACAGTCTTTGCTGCCTCAAATGCATTGTACTATTGTCGTCTACGTCACGCGTGCCTCTGCGAACACTCCTGCCAGCTTGACTCTACACTACAAACAAAGGAATGTCAACTGTATCTGTACAGCTATAAGGGTGGTCGAGTGAGTGAAGGTATCGTGGTAACATTGACAAGACAGGTAGTTGGGCCCGCACACGCTGGTCCCTCACGACTCGTGGGGCAAATCACGACGCTCCGTGTTACGAATAACAATGGGGTGACCATACCAGCACGAATTGATTCGGTACTTCGATTGTCTAGGTTTTCACGTATTTGTCATTATTTTAATGTGACATGTGTGTCGACCTGCTTGTGGTGATACAGTTCGGAGGTAATTGTGGGTTTAGATTAGTATAAATATCGTTTTGTCAGCTAGGCTACCAATAGTGCCAATGATGGTGGTCACTGGTCTTTTGGTTGCAAACTTGATTGCAGAGCATGGGTTCCTGTGTTTACGTCAGGCAAATAGAGGTTGGGATTTTGCAAGATAAAGGCGAATGGCAGGCTTGTATGGGAACTTCGTACAGCTAATAAATTTTCGTGTTTTGGGATACTTTTTGTTTTAATTGATAACTACTATGATAAGCAAGCCCTTTTCAACTTTTTAGATTTTTAGAACATGGGATATAAAAGTTATAAGCAGTTTTATTTTTAAGGTTATGTAGGTACTAGTGTTACAAATAAGTACTCATAAACACTGTTTTGGTTATAAAATAAACGTTCTAGATTACTTGTCGCTATCTTTGTAGTGTTTTACTTACCATTAAATAGGTATATTGAGTCTAGTAATCGTATCTGCTCAGTGAGATGCATTAGGAGATACCTACATAATATGTTCAGTAGCGGACTGCAACAGTTTGATAATGATGAAGTTCTGATGGGTGTCGAGTGTCGGTAAATAAAACAATAGGTACTTTGTTTTTGAAAGTATGTACATTTATTATATTGTACTTGACAAGCGAACGTTGCTATTAACACATTGCAAACTCGTCATTTTAATTAAAGCACTTATACACACACAGCACAGCTTAAAGCGTCCTTTCGCAAAACTACTATCAAGAGATAGAGAATGGAGGAGCAGATGCTCAACTCAACGTAAAAACAGCCAGATAATTCGCTAAATTGCTCAGATGCAGTCACAAACCACAATCTAAAACAACAGCAAAGAAGTGAACTGAAATTGACAACAACAAAAAAAAACAGATTTTCTTTACCTGTCAATAATTAATTGCCATATGAACAAAACATTATTGATGACAAAAATCATATCTTTCATTAAATCGTGAACTATTATGATTTTATACAACAAGAATGCACTCTCAGATGTAATATATAAGTGTTCAATTATATTTAATGCTATTTCTATTTGTAAATAATTAATTATCCTTTCGATATTTGTGTTATTTTACATATGGCAACCTAACAAAAAAAAAAAAGTGCGTTTAGTTTACCTTTTTTACGTTTATTTGTTCAAATCTTTTAATTGATATTACTCATGAATCCCAAGTTCTTAAAATGCTGCACCTACACGAAATAAGATGGTTTAATTGCCTTAATAAGTGGTACAAATTCTGTAACAGAACAACAAAAAAAGTTTGTTGTACGTAATCTGCCGTTCACCTTTCTAAGAGGGGTCTCAGATCGTTTATGCCTACTTAATGCTGCACACACCTTTGGAGGAGTATACTTGAATTAAAGCAACCCACGAAATTCTCATGCACTTAAAAAAATCCGACTTAGGAAGGAAGGGCGCTTATGAGTACTAAACCAACCAGCCAGTCAAATAACGACAGAATCATGTGAAAATAGTTTTCTATTAATTTTTAGTAAATTTTTAAACGACCTATAAAAATCAATAAGATATCGTTAAAGAGCGGATAAGTAAGGGAAAATCGAGGGTAACCACCGTACCGAATCGACCTAGTTTAAGTATTTAGTAGTGCTTGACACATTTCGTCAACGAAAATGACGTCCTGAGATTGTGATTTTGAGATAACTGTATGTATGTGTTCGAGTAGTTTTGTTATTCTTTGTGAAGTTTTTCTTCCGTGGAAAAACATTGCATTCGAAGGACTGTGCGTTGATTTTTAAAAACCTTTGTAAATACAATAGTTAAAAGCCTTTATGAAAATAAATAAATTGGTTTTAATTAAATTTAAGTTACAGTCTAATATTGAATGCATTAGTACACCTCATTCAAATAATTCAGCCTTCCTGCTAATATTCTTCAAAAACATCTTTTAATGTTCTTATATAGTAACAGATAAAACGCGATACCTTTTTTTTATGGTAAATCATCAAATGACTTCTCCCGCTCTGGGTGGAGCGGAAGGGAGTGTCAGACTCTTACTGACTAAAATCCACCCGTGATCCTTCTAGTGCCCTTTGCGTTCCAGGGCCGCAGAGACACTTTCGAACAAATTCCGTAAACAGATACAACGCAATGCCTGGGCCCCAAGTCTGCTATTTTTATAAATTTGTCATTCTAAAACGATCCCATTGTCATTTTGCTAAAAGTTCGTAATCTGCTAAATTCATAATGGTCGATCATTGGTCGGTCAGTGGCCTCGTAATATTTTTTGATAACCGCGCTATTAAAAGCAATGATTGCACAGTGACGTTCTAATTGTAGGTCATTGATCAAAGGAACTGTCAAAATTGTAGCAGATTACCGCATACGTCTGTCATTCATTTGTCATTAGTCATTATGTACGAGATTACCATTCTATTCCATTTCTTTCAATGAGTGTCAGTGGTTGAACATTGGAAAGTCATAATGACGCTTTTATATTAGTAGATGACCAAACTTGTCATTTCAGTTTTTTGTTAATTTCAATAAATGATAGCATATCTGCCGGGATAGCTGAAATCGCATGTTTGTTTATTGTTTACACCAATTTATACCACGTACGCTGTGATGGGTATGTTTAGCTGGGAGTGAACCACTAAAAAGTGAAAAATAAAAAAACCAAAAAGTACAAAATAACTTTAATTTCGGAACTGGGTGTTTTTGGTTGCTTTTTTGTTTTTGAACACACCGACTTCCGAAATTAAAGTTTTTTTTTTCTTTTTTGTTTAGAAGTCGGTTGTATTTTTTGTAAAAAGTTTTTTTTTTATTGAGTTATTGCAATAAATCTGTTACAGATATATAATTATATATATTTTTTGGAAATCAGGAATGTCGATTATTACTTAGCTGAAAGGGACTGAAAGTAAGTACAAAATCTAGTGCTTTTCACACTGTTTGTATTGCAAAAACAACACGAAAACCAAGTAACTGTGAAAAGACCATACCTACCTATATTAAACTTTTTAATAACCTTGTGATGAATTGCACAGTAAATCAGAACTAATATGTTTCTTTCCGATAACCGTATCCAGGCAGCATTGCAGACAGACCCGATGGACTTAGTATGTATCTACAGAAATCATGCACTAATTGCATAGTTGCTGGGCAAACTTGAACGCTAGAGTTTCTTATACGTTTCTAGTTTTGATTTTCTCGATTAATGATTTATGTTTTGTTTTCGTGTTTTTTTTTGTTTGGGACGTTGGCACAAAGCCTTTGAAGATGCTTCGAAATTTAGAGAACCGTAAATTGATTTTATGTTTATACTCAAAAAGGGAGTACGACACTTAAGAAGTGCGGAAATGTTGAACCGATTTAATCTATACCTCTATACTATATTATATGTATACTATATCTATAAGTACCTACTAATATTATAAAGAGGAAAGATTTGTATTTTTGTATGTAACGAATAAACTCAAAATCTACAGGACCGATTTCAAAAATTCTTTCACCATTAGAAAGCTACATTCACCCTGAGTAACATAGGCTATATTTTATTCCCGTATTCCCACGGGAACGGGAACTACACGGGTGAAACCGCGGGGCGCTGCTAGTTATTAAATAAAAAGTAGTAAAAATAAGGTTTTTATAGGATGATTAGGACATTTCGGAAGAACTGAAAGCAGATCGCAACATCAACTGTAGTATTTAGGTATTAAACGGAATTCATTTTGTGAATGAGTTCAACACAAACTTGTTTAAAGACTCTATTAAAAAAATTGTTTCTTCGTATCCTTAATTTTTGTGTACATAAAGATGTAAGTATGTGATTGATTCCCATCGGTCTTCATGAGAATAAACAATTATTTATTTCGAAAGTGGGCCTGAAATAGTAAACAAATAAGTACTTGTATTTGTTCGATACATAATATTTTATAATATCAGCTACCTACGTATTTATCTGATTTGTTACCGACGTATTGTGAAATTAAAAGTGCCTACAATTTAGTAAGTTCTCGGACCGCCCGATTGAGTAGTTTGCCTGTCACCACAATGATATTGTGCTAGAGGGGCACGGTCGGTAGGCTCTCAAGTGAAGCTCCCCGCTAGATTACTATGGACCCTATATAGGCCACTAGTGTGGGCAAATATCAGATAATGTTAGCCACCGACATCGCCTGCTAGGCTTGAATTATTAAAACTTTGAAAGTTTCATATTAATTTTTTGTTTTGGATTTACCATGTTGCAGTGCTTTCGGAATTTATGTATTTTTGGAGTTTATGCTAGGCATATGTCGTTTTTTTGAGGCATAACGATATATGACGTGGGGTTAAATGAAAAACTAGGCTAACAATTCAAGTCTTCTCTACTTTTTCGGGGATTAAGATAAACAGGCAATGTTTTGATACTTTGCTTTTTTAATCTTTAAATATCTACTAAACAAGCCATGATATACCTATGAAATTCCTTCTAATAGCGGTCTTAGTTTTTAATATTCATATACATAAATGTCACTTGAAAATTGCAGACTGCTTAAGATTGTGATACATCTATGCTAGATTACAATTTCTCGATATATTATGAATAAATCATTTTTTGTATAAAAATCCCATCCAAATTCAATATTTTACATTTTTACAATCTTACTGAAAGCTCCCCAGTGAGAAGCATGGACGAAAAAAAAGGCTTTAAAATGTTTGGTACTACAATTCAGGAATTATAATTATTTACGTAGTTACGTACCTACGTAAATAATTATAATTCCTGAATTGTAGTACCAAACATTTTAAAGCCATTCGGTAATTTTATAATTCATCAGATTCGAGTACAGACACAGCATCAACAGAAAAATACTAACTAAAACCCACAGCATCTTACAGCACGGTTTTTAATCGGATTAGAGAGTGATCATCCGGATTGTCAGGCCGATTCTAGTCACGGGGTCCACCCCATCAGCCGTCTTGACCATCCGACACGAGAATTCGATTAGCCTGCGTAGGAACGTAATTGGGGTACCCACCACACCTACATCCCGCTTCCCAATCAAACGTCCCACCGAACTTAGGACTTGCTATCTATAGGAAAGCCTTAAATGCTTGTACGTGTATCGATCATCGTCTTTTCCCTCAAGAGAATTGATGCAGTTTGTGAAATTGATTTGATTATGTCTGCTTGTTGAGTGTGGCTGTAGACTGGCTTGTGGGGAGGTTTCCTGAAGATCGAACAGATCAGATGAGCGTTTTCCAGTGGAAGATATTTTATGAATACTTATTAACATTTTTCTTAAGACTACGCCTTTTTTGACCGGTCTCTTGACCTACATGATATCCAATTGCTATTCAGCCACACTTCGCTAGGTAATTACAATGAAGCTATGGTGTTCTTCTAGCTACTGCCATTTTGTAGTTGTGACTCAAAATTTAAAACTCCTCAGTTTTCACTGAAATGGCAGGGTTCTATTAATTATACACGCTGAATTACTCTATGTATTATTTTAGCGTGCAATATTCACTTGGTAGATTATAAACTACGCCTAGGCAAAAGAGTACAATACTCTAGATAAAAGTACGGTCTGCAACCTTATGCAAGTCCCAAATATATATTTTTTTCTTTCAACTCATTCATGCAGAGAAGGCACGCTGTAATTATCACCTCGATACACTAAATTAATCTAACCTTCTAATAATCTCTTCCCCGAATTTGATGATCAGGCATTGCATTAATTAACAGCGATTAAGCCTAAAATCTAGTCTTAGGTACCTACCTAGTGTTGCGGAATTTGTTCGAAAGAGTTACCGCGGCCCTGGAACGCATAGGGCACAAGAAGGATCACGGGTGGGTTTTAGTCAGTAAAAGTCTGACACTCCCTACCGCTCCACCCAGGGCGGGAGGGGTCATTTGATGATTTCCCATCCAGAAAAAAAAAAAAAAAAAAAAAAAAAAAAAAAAAAAAAAAAAAAGGTACCTACCTAGTATGTTGCGGAATTTGTTCGAAAGAGTTACCGCGGCCCTGGAACGCAAAGGGCACATGGAGGAGCACGGGATGGTTTTAGTCAGTAAAAGTCTGACACTCCCTACCGCTCCACCCAGGGCGGGAGGGGTCAATTGATGATTTCCCATCCAAAAAAAAAAAAAAATGTACCTACCTAGTATATCAACAATGAGATACAGCATTCGCGTTTCCAAACGGTATATTAATACAGACACCAGAAGGCTGTGGCTATGAACAGAATATTTTCCTAGGTAAAGCGCATCAACGTTCTGGAGTGGGGGTGGTGACGTCACTCGTTCGTAAAACTTTACGTGGACTTTCAACGTACTAGTCTCAAGTTTCCGTTTATATGAAAAAAAAATTGCTTCGATTATTTTCAAACTATAATAAATTATTTTATTGGACTAAACATGTTGTACAATCAAACACTTACGAACAACTTTTATGCAATTAAAGCGAAGGCATATTGGAGAGTAACAATCGTGTCATTAGTATTTGTATTGAATTCTGGTACCCAAGGAAAAATTTAACTTGTGTTATAATGGGTACCAGGATTCCCCCGCAAGTTTATATACATCAAAAGTTACATCAGAAGTTCGGAAGTTGGACAAGACAGTGATAATTTGAACGACAGCCCGTTTATGTGTGTGAGTGTGGTGAATGTCGAGTTATGACTTTGTGAGGTTGTATGTAGGATGGTGGAAACTGACGGACTTTTTCAGGCAAATACCCTATGTTTGGAAGTTATCAAAATTCGTAGGTAGTATCAACAACGAGATACAGCCATCAGATAGTGTACTGCGGCCAGATACAGACGCTAGCTGTTCAAATATCCAGATTGAAATGCTCTGTTTATTTTGCGGTGAACCTAACGGATTTCCTTCAATGTTGAACCTATTGCTGAAACTGTTTGGGAATTTGGCTTTCAAAATGTTATCTAAAACTAGCTGTGCCCCGCGGTTTCACCCACCGTTTTTGGATTTTTCTTTTTGTTCGGCTCCTAAGGGTCGTATAGCGTTACATACAAACCTATTGTTCTGACAGTAACGAACACAACCAAAAAGTACTATCCAATTTTGGGCAAACGTTCTAAAGTTATGCGTGTACGTACATTTTGGCGATTCGTTTTTATTTTTAAAGAAGATTAGTTATTTATTTTTCAGTTTCGTGGTTTGAAAGGTGCTGAAACTAATTTTTTTTTTGAGAATTAATGCAACTGGTAATATCCAATGGAGCTTTATTTTCATTTGTTTTCTGCCTAAAATTACATTTTAAAAACATTCTGACGGGAAATTTAAGTTCTTTTAAGCAACGAACATTGGGCAGGAGACAAGCATTTCAGTTTTGCGAAGAAAAGACGGCAAATAGCGTCGGTATACTCGTTACCGTCTGTGTTAGGCTGGACGCTTTGCCATAGTTACCATTGAAATGATTAATTTAGTAGACAACTAATAAATAATAATAAAAAACTAAAAATAAAAATCTTTTCTGTGCAGGTAAATCGACGAAGTGCATAGTGGCCAGTTTTATTGCTACGTTAACTGATCACGGTGGAACACGGAGGAGTCTTCGAGGGACGCTGGTTCGACGGACGGCTCGACGGGCGGTTCGGCTAACGGATCGGCGGGCGGTTCGGCGAACGGATCTTCGAGTGGCGAGCGTTCTTCGAGCAACACCTGCAACCAGCTTGTTTGCAGCGTGTTACACCAATATCAGTTAACGCACTACAAACGGAAGTAAAGACCTGTTTTTGGTGAGTGAACTATTAATTTTGGCTTGGGTTTTCTGTTAGTTTGATAACTGTCTGCACTTACTGCGAATCTTATTTTAAATTCCAAATTGGAAAGGAAAGGTGAGCGATGTTTCAATTCAGGTGTGTATTGTGCATGTCAGTAGATAGATATTATTTTAACCGTTTGCTGAATTGACGTACCGTATCATATAAGACTGTAGGCATCCTTCTTAACTGTCTTATCCTCTTATCCTATCCTTCCTTACTGTCCAGTCGGTAGGAGCCACATTTTGTCCCACACTGGGGATGAGAAATCAAGAGAAAAAATAGTCGAAGCGACAAAGGTAAAGTTCAGGAGTGGGGCTGGTGACGTCATTTGATTTTAAAAGACGGAGACTTACGACTAAAATGTGAACTTTTCTCAAAAATACGACAAGTACAGATAAAAATCCTGGACCGGAATGAAACCTGCATCGCGTAATAAAGATGCCTTTAATCAATCCACTGCGCCAAGCATGCAGCAAGCATAACGTGCCTTTGTGGCTAAAAATTACAGGTTACCCTTTCACATTGTGGCAAATATCAAGAGTTGTGATTTCACAGCATAAACCCTGTATATGTGGCTGGGTGACACGGTGACGTGTGTTTGCTGACAGCTAACAGTACAGAGCACACAAGTAGGTACCTACACTATATGTAAGTCGGCGGCCGCCATCATGCTTTGATCATGGGCGCACATAAATTGCGTATTATCGCACAAGAGGGTATTTTGGGTAAGAGCATCGAGATTATTCATAAAATGTATTGATTTCCGCTAAATAGGTAACTTGCTTATCGATCTGAAGTCGAGTACTTATATACTTATTTGTGAAATTATCTACTTTAACCGGAACACCTGTCAAACTTGATACGTTCTTAAGATTGAACTCTCGATACTAATGCCGCTCATTAGTGACTCATAAAAGGATTTCATTTCTGTATATAGCATAATTTTTATTGAAGAAGTTAAAAAGAAATAAATAAAAAAAAATTGACATATCATACGAAAAAAAAACGAAAAAAAAAAACACAAAAATGTATAAAATAACTTTAATTTCGGAACTCGGTGTTTTTAGTTGTTTCTTCGTTTTTCGAACACCGACTTTCGAAATTAAAGTTCTTTTATACTTTTGTGTTTTTAAGATATTTTTTTATTGTGGAATGGATTTGCTCTTGACTCTAGTCTAGGTCACAGGTGACAGAGATAAAATCTACGATGGAATGAGCTTACCCAGAAGTAGTTTTGTTTAATATGTTGCTTTAAAACCTTTCACTTTTGTTTAGAAGTCGGTTGTTCTTTTTTGTAAAAAGTTTTTTACTGTTCATTTTTTAGTCGTACCCCCTCACCACTAAAACCACCCCACCTCCACCTAAACGTATGATGTACCCATTACAGCGTACATGGTGTAAATTGGTGTAAACAATAAACAAACATGCGATTTCAGCAATTCCGAAAGATTTGCTGTCATATACTAAAGAGTTCTGTTTCGTACCTCTTTTCAATTCTTCATCAGATATTCACCAAACTAGAAAGGGACCACCTTGAACCATAGGTACTCTTCCAAACCATCGTATACAATTTTATTTTTTCATTTTACATCGACAAGAGTGGGAAGGGGGATGGGAACATCATAAATGTAGTCAAAGCCACGCATTATTAGCGATAACTCAAATACTGGACGTCAGATTTGAAATGGGACTACACGGCAAGCACCAACTTTCGAATATAAAAAGAATCACCAAAATTAGGATTCCCAGTACAAAGTTATGAGGTAACACAAAAAAAATACATTCGACTTGAGAACCACCTCCTTTTTTTGGAAGTCGGTAAATAACTGAAAGGAGTTATGTGAGGGTCTCAAATCTTTTATTTTATTTTATAGATACCTGAAAAACCTATAAGAAGATAATGGTTTTAAAGCCACATACTTATTAAAAAATATGATACTTTCTGAACCATTCGCGCGCTTGTGCGGCTCGCACTTATCCAGTTGTTCTTATCAAGTGATAACAATATAGTTTTCTGGTAGTTTTTTAGTGGAGTAATCAGTTGTGTGCCTTCAAAAAGTAGGTATTTATTATCTATGTATATGTCCTCACTAATGGAAATAATTTCGTCAACCACAGCATCGCTTACCATTACACAAGCCGAAAAAAAGCTATCGAAAGTATTAACGATTTAACTGTACCTACTCAACTATTACCTCCTTCCGTTGGTCACAAATGAGTGGTCACTTACTACATATCTATATATACCCAGTGATATTATCGATGCAGCAGTGTCCTTAATATAGTCATATTGTCAAAGTGATTCTTCCCTAGCATGCTTGCTATCTGAGTGACGTCCGCTCGATGCACGCGTTAATTCGTGACAGGCACAGCCGTTGGACAGCGCATTGTGCTAATATTACACGAACACTGGAACTAGGAACTGATTGATCTGTCCAAGCAACATTTGATGATGTCAATATTTTTTATTGAGGTTCAAATCTAAAATGATGAATTTTATGTTAGCTGGGGATAGAGTGTGCTCAACTCACTTGAAATTAAGAGTTTTTCTTTTCGAAGAATCGCTAAACTAGTGGCAGTGGGCACATTGCTTGCAGAACAGATAGTTGATAGCGTGGAATCCACGCTATCATCTTGTGGAACATCAGTTTGGTATTGGTATCACACCGTGGAAAGAACCTTTCCACGGTGGAAAGGTTCTGGAGTGGTGGGAAGACAAAGCGTTGGGAGGCCTCCTACTGGGTGGATCGATGATCTGGTGGAGGTTGCGGGAATCCGCTGGATGCGAGACGCACAGGACTGGTAACGACAACGTGACCATGTGACGAGTCTTGAAGGGGGAGGGTCTGTGTCCACTTGTGTAAGTGTTTCGGCTGAAATGTTGATGGTCAGAATGATATCCATCAAAACCCAGCTCGCACATCCGTCTGTTTGTCAGCGAGCTTTACATACATACGTCAATGTACGCGGAACGTTTGTTTCTATTGCCACTATGAAATAATTAATTAAATTTTGTTCCTTAACAGTTTATTCGTAAATATGCATCTATAGGTTGCAATGAGTCCTAAAGCTTAACACAATTTAGGTAATTGTCATTAAATTATTATACACAATTATTCTCTGCATCACGCAAAGGTTGACTGGTAGAAAATGCCTAAGGCATTAAGTCCGCCTCTGTACATTTGTGTGCGTAAAGTATTAAATAAATAAATAAAACCGGCTGTATTTACTTGAATATACGCTTTCTCTGGCCTTAACAACCATCCAGGTACAAACAAACGTATAAATAGACTTTCGCATCTATAATATTAGATATTCTTCGTTATTATAGCAATGAAGTATCTTGTTATTCATGCGTGGTCGATCAGGTAGGACATGTTCAAACAGCTTTTTTATTATTTTAATATTGGATACAATGTTTGCAATCGTACAATCTTTATCGTCGAGACTTGTTTTTCCACGAAGTTATTTTAAGTATAATTACTTGTTTTTAAAGTTATTCACACACGAACATGAATATTACTTTGTTGAGATGAAAAGTAAATTTTTATAGATCGTCATGTTAAAGTTTTCATGTTGTTTTTTTTTTAGAATTAAACTGATAGTTGGCTATCAGAATTTTATGACATGTATCCGGTTTGTAAAGATTCATTATGAATTAATCGACGGCTGCTTCATTTACGATGTGTTGCTTGTTTTTTATAGCCATTCAAAAATGGATGAAAATGTTAAGATGGTAGGTCATTGATTCAGATTTGCTACTGAGTTTATTTATTTATTGAGGAACATCAACTACATATTTACAAAAGATTTATCATAATTTGTACATTGCTCTTTGTTCTGCGTAAATATCAGTCAGTTACAGGTGTACACAAGTATGCCTACTATTTATTTGACCATTTGATTCTGATTACTTTAACATCTAAACAAGAGATTGCAGAAAAGTGTCTCCGTCATGACATCCTTTGAGCACAGTCGACGAAAGATAGATAGAATTCATTTTGTTGTTCACAAAAAATAGTTATCTATACAACTCTTTTACATGCTGCGATTTAATGACGGTCTTATTTCTAACAGCGATATCCACCAGACAGTGAATTATATTTTTTTTTGACGTGACCACTCGCAGTTCAGCACACTAAGGCTGGTGCTTAACCGGGCAATCCTGTGGTGGCCTCAAATGAATTTAAGGCCCCCAGGCAGGGCTAAAAACTAAATGACCGCTTCGCTAAGGGCATCCCCTGTGGGATACGGGTCTCGGCTTAACGGGGTCATTGAGAGGGGCAGCAAGGGACAGGCTGGGTCTAGTTATTATTATTTAGGGGATTTAACGCTAATGGCTCAGCGGCGCGGGCTGGCTCGTTAGGCAAAAGTCGGGGAGGGATGTTACGGGGGCGTCGCGATGGGCCTCGTCGGCGGGGCCTGAATACGGAACGCGGTCTGTTTTTGTTTTCACGAATCATGCTGCATGCATTCCCTATTACAGTGAATCATAAGTTATTTCTATCTATTTAAAGATCTACTATATGCAGCAATATTTCGTGTCGAACGTGACGGTAGATTTACATTAGACGGGGCCCAATAGGGTCAGTGCCTGCTAGGGTTGCGGAATTTGTTCGAAAGAGTCACCGCGGCCCTAGAACGCAAAGGGCACTAGTAGGATCACGGGTGGGTTTTAGTCAGTAAAAGTCTGACATTCCCTTCCGTTCCGCCCAGAGCGGGACAAGTCATTTGATGATCTCCAATTCAGCCTACATATACATATGTAACATCTTTTGTTCAAATTGCATTACTACTGTGCTTGGCAAAGTCCTGTTCTCCGTAGCCGTCTACTGGTTCTTGTGTATTACCCTCTCCGGCTATCTCTCATTATCTGCATAGCCCTTTCCCAACTATATGGGGATTGGCGTTACTTACTACGAGTTTTCAACGCACTGAATCGTCTTAATTTTTTTTTTGTTTACGCGAAAAAACACCACACGTTTTTTTCCAGAAAATACGAGTCATTCAATCCATTCTATGTAACGTCCTAGTAAGATATTTTTCAAGTATGTTTCTACTATTCTACTCGATCTTAAGTAACGCTCACAGTTGCATCTCAGTCGCGTTCCGTCATAACACCTCCAACTTCCCTATTATCATACTCTCAGAATGAAAGAGGCTTAACTCAAAATTCCTGTTACTTATAATTTTGCAAGAACAAAAAAAACATACTCTTAAACCCAGTGATGAAAAAGATTCCCAAAATATAATTGGAAAGGGGCAGCTTATACATAGGTCTCGGGAAATATTTGTTTCTTTACCCAACACATAAAAAGATTTTAATTCTTGCTCATTTGCCAAAAATTGCAATTTTTGAGTTAGGTCCCTTTCATTCTAAGGGTACGAATTATTCCAACGATGCTTGGAGTTAGTTGAATTGGTCCTTTGATCGTATGTTTATGTTGTAATAAGGCCTTAGGCCCAATGAAAACGATGATAATAAAGTCTAAATTGCTCATCTTTATGCATGACATAGAAATCGGCATTTTAGACTTTTCAATATATGAGATGAGCTTATTTCATTAGTGAAAAATGGGTTGTGGAGCTGAATCTGATTTGACTGGTAGCCTTAACATTTGAGTAGGTACACTCTTAACAATCACTTTGACGCATTTTATCTTCGTTTATTTCTATTGATTAGACAGAGAAAGAACTTTTTACAAAAAAATGTAACCGACTTCTATACAAAAAAATCAAAAAGTACAAAATAACTTTAATTTCGGAACTCGGTGTTTGTTGTTGCTTTTTCATTTTTGGACACCGACTTCCGAAATTAAAGTTATTTTGTACTTTTTGGTTTTTTTTTTTTGTATAGAAGTCGGTTGTATTTTTTGTAAAAAGATTTTTTAGTTTTCACTTTTTAGTGGTACACCCCCCTCCCCCCACCTAAACATAAAAATCACATTGCTGTAAACAATAAACAAACATGCGATTTCAGCAATCCCGAAAGATTTGCTATCATTTATTGAAGAGTTCCGTTTCCTATCATCTCTGTTCTTCATCAGGTCTTCACCAAACTAGAAAGGGACCACGTTGAAATACTAAGATGCTCAACCAAACTATCGTACACAATTTTATTTTTTCATTTTACATCGACAAGAGGGAATGAGAACGTCGTCAATGTAAACTAAGCCACGCATTATTAGCGATAACTCAAATACTCGTCGTCAGACTTCAATCAAATTTTAATAGAATCACACGACAAGCACCAGCTTTCGAATATAAAAAGAATCATCAAAATCGGTACACTCAGTACAAAGTTATGAGGGTAACACACACACAAAAAAATTACAGTCGAATTGAGAACCTCCTCCTTTCTTGGAAGTCGGTTGAGAAATAAACACGTGTACAATTGTTTTCGATAATCTAACTGATGGCTGAATGGAATCATATTTCTTTACTCAGGAATCATCCCCATTGGCCCAAGTTTTCGATAACCGTGGCGTGTCCACTCGTTCTTATGTCCTGGCTCCGGAGCCGAGCCGGTTCATTATTAATTCTAACTGAGCTACCGTACGTTCTCGCATATGAATCAGAGATTTCAGATCGTCCGTCAATCGTGGCCACTCTTAATTGATGATATTAATTGCCCCATATGTACTGTATTATACCCTTATGTTATGCTTTCCATTTACATACGTAATCTGCTTGTTTTGGGATTAAGATCCTTAATGTAGGGGATGTTATTTAGGGGTGCGCATAAACGGCGCTGTTGCTTTAGTATGAAGTTCAGGGTATAGTTTTAAGGCTTGTATTAAGTGGAAAGTTGTTCTTGAAATTGATACCAAGTTTTCTTATTTGAAATTAATAAAAAAAAACTTATTTAAATACACCAAACTTTAAATTCTCAACTATTAATATTCAAATTATACATAGGTACATTAAAAAAAGGTCTGCCACGATTGACGGGCGATAAAATTGTATAAGATGGTTTGGAAGAGCATCTTAGTATTTTCCGAAATTTAAGTTATTTTATACTTTTTTTTTTGCTTAGAAGTCGGTTATTTTTATGTAACAATTTTTTTTAAAACTTTGGCTCAAACCTAAACTTGGTCTTTCTTAAGATGATCTTCTTGAGTATCTAAAATACATATGTGATATTCATAAACTAGCATTTTGCCTGCGACTATTATTATTAGTATTATAGTATATTTATTTATTTATTGATAGGAAACTCAACAGCTTATTTTACAATGTTCAAGATACGATAACAATGTCATATGGGATTCTGAAGCCAATTATAGAGTTTCACAGCATGCATTATATAAAGCTAGAAAGCAGATGAAAATGTAAATGTAGCTTAAATATTGTAGCTAAAAAAGAAAAAAAAGGTAGTTCTCAAATAAAACTAAAGGTTAACTAAAAGAAAAGGAAAATATAACACCTCATCAACAAAATACAAATATTACTCACTTACTGGTGAATTTTTAATAATTCATATTATTTAAGTATCTACAATAACAAAAAAAAACCTGAAACTTAGACAGAGTTTCAGGTTGTTTAATTGAAGGAATTATAATTATTACAAACCGTTTTCCTCCTATTCCCTTTCATGATCGATATTTTTCTTTTTTATTAGTTAGGTAGCACGTTTGGATCGCTTATACGAATTTTTGAGTTGAGTGATGCAAATTACAATCCTCTTCTAAGATTGTCACCACCACTTTCGGGTTTATTATTGAAAAATACAAAAATTCGTTTGTCTTACTCTTTCTGTTAAGATAATACACACAATTACCCTCCCCTTCATGTTTGATTTTCTCAAAATATTTCTTTGTAAGTTTGTTTCAAATTACAACTATTGTGCTAAAAGCAACATTGTATCTTGTGGGGTTTGGCTCTAGTCGCGTCTTATCGGATACACCCTGTTTTTTTTCTAATATTTGTAGATATCACTGTTTTTTTTTTTCAAAATGTTGTGCAAATCCTTAAACATATAGAGTCAGGACAACACCATCTTTTCTTCTATACCTCATTATTTTTTTCTTCAACAGTATACTGTTTTTCTGTAACTGAGTGATTCTAAGAAATCTGATCCTGGAGAATCTTTTCAAAGATATTCTTATACATACAAAGATGAATGCAAAGTATTGCTAGAAGTTCTGAATAATTCGAGCTGTTTTAAAATTCTTGATGAACAGTGAGACTTGATCATTCCTGCATTTTTTTTATGAATTCATTACTGATTTGATTTTCAAAGAATATACGATATTATGAATCGTATATAATTATTATATTATTGTATGTAATGATTCACGTTGTTTGGACATATAAGAGAAACTACATGTCCTGTCGACTTTATTCTCTTTATAGTATATTTTTTAAATGAAAACCTTTAATTTGAAACTAATTATGAAAACTTACAGTACAAAATTGTGCTTGAAAATTCTCTTACAAACTATCAAAACACGATTATTCGATTCTAATTAGAACCAGTACACACTAACTAGCCTTATAGAAAGCAATAAAATATACTTAGAATCTAATTAGTTACCTTACAAAATATTTAAAATACACTATTCGAAACTGGTTCATCCCTATCACTACTTGCAACCTGGAGCGCATATTATGAAGTCTAGTCGTTGGTAACACCCGTATATTATTTGATTAGTCTGGTTAAGCAGTACCAACCTTAGAGTGCTAAACTGCGAGTGGTACACGTAAAAAAAACCGTATTTTATTGAAATTTCGACGTAAGCGACATATTATGGCGTCTGAAGTAGGTATCGTTACTTACATTTGTGTTTGTCTGAAAAAGAAAAACGGTAATTTTAATAGTTTTTTTTTTTGACAATCCAGAGTTTGGTTAACCTTAACTGCCCATTTTTATTATCTTGCCCAAAAAGGTAAGCATCCTTTTTATTCTTAATTCGAAAGTTAGTAAATAGACGGATATCTGAAGTTTGCTGGTACCTAATTATTTCATTCTACTACTTACTTTTTTAACTCAGACTTTTCTACAACTTGTGTCTCTCTTGTAATCTTGCTGCACGCCAAATTCCATGATCCTGAAAGTTCCCCATCGGTGTTGATTTACTTGCGAGTGCCAAAATATGTCTCTATAATGATGCATAAAAAGCCGTATTTGTTGATTTAGAAGCTTGATGTGTAACATTAATATCAGTATTTTATATTTAAACAAAATATTATAATAATTTAAAAAAAAATTGTTTCGGTACCTTCCAACCTATCAATAAAATGAACGCTGACTGACTGACATATCAAGGTTTTGCACAACGCTTCCTTATCATTACGAAGGCGACTAACGGCCGAACTCAATAACCGATCTATCACATACTGGAGATAGGTTATTGGGTTCGGCCGTAAGAAACAAGAGCACTAAGAAAGGATTTTAAGAATTTTAAACTTTATAGGGAGGTGAGAGAGGGAACTTTGTATGAAAGTCATTGTTCTTTGAAGCTACCATCTACGCGAAAATAGACGCGGAAACCGGTCAGTGTTCTTATAAAAGTTTATCTCTGGAAGTATAGATCCTAACTAGAACATTATTTTACAAATAGAAAGTTACACTTTTGTTCCTTGTCACTGCTTTTCTTTTAGGGTGCAAAGGGGGGACCTCCTAGTGCCCGTTCCAGGGCCGCGGTGACTCTTTCGAACAAATTCCACAACCCTAGCCGGCACTGACCCTTTGGGACCCCGTCTTCTAACTATATATCCTCCTTTTCCTATTTTACGTATATCTCTTACTTTTTGTTTAATTTCACCAGGCCATATGATTTTTTGGACTATGTTCTTAGTTTCGTCACTGGTCTTTGAATTATTGCAAGGAAAGGTCGTCACGGAGAAGCTGTTGGACTTCTTCACCATATCTGCAAAAGAGATTGTTCCTTTTTCTTGCCTTTCACAGGGCTCCTTAATTATCTGTTTCATCTCCATTACGTAGTCCTTAAGGTTGTGGTCTTCTGTCAATATGTTTAGAGAGTTGTAATGAACAGCCATTTATGAAATTCCGTGTCAAACTTTACGGCAAAGATTTTTTATTATTATTAGCTCCTTCTCAGAATCTAACTCATCAGAAGCAATCGCACTTACCTCATTCAAACACTGCTCTATACAGCTTATCCAGCTCTGAATCTTGGGAGTGGAAACTGCCTCCATTTCCTCGTTTTCTATAGCACGGTGGTTGATGCCATGTCGGTGTAGGTATTGGTGGAAGGCTGCGTCGCGTCAAACCACTCCGGTTAAATGCATTGTCTTCCATTTTTCACACTAAAATAATCAAATCAGTTCATGTTTGAATAAACAGCAGTTATAAAATTGTATACGTCAAACACGCTGATAGATACATACCTACACTAAAAAGTATGTTTATCTTTTTCTATATTATTATTACGATATACTG
The DNA here is from genome assembly GCA_905332915.2 of Hecatera dysodea. NCBI lineage: Eukaryota > Metazoa > Arthropoda > Insecta > Lepidoptera > Noctuidae > Hecatera > Hecatera dysodea. The sequence continues at coordinate 3,306,541 of HG995286.1, forward strand.
TATAAAAACGATCAAATTTGCTAATTATTTTTTGACGGGTACTGTCAGAAGAAAGTTCTTAAGAAAGAAAATTTAGAAAAAATAATTACATACGAGCGATGCCGAGGTGGGCGAGTGTTTAATAATTGTGCATTGATGAGCACGTCTGTACTGTACCTATATGTTGATTGCAATTTTATTATCATATTGCTTTGATCATATACCAATTTATTTTCCAATTAATACCCACTAACGGCCGTTCCCAATAACCGATCTATCACATACTGGAGATAGAAAAACAAATGAAACAACAGAAAAATGATATAGGTTTTCTGTTGTTTCATTTGTTTTTCTGTCTCCAGTATGCGATAGATAGGTTATTGGGTTCGGCCGTAAGTGCAGCTTACATGTTACAACTAAAATTATCAAAAGAAAATGGAGAATTTTCAATGCGCTTCTACTTTGTAATCATCACTAGTTGGCCATGACAGCTAAGGTATGTAAAACCCGATATTTTCTAGACCCCATCAGAACTGCTGTAATTACTAAGGACGCATGTAACTTTTGCGAAACGCTTGTTATCAGTTCCATATGTAATTTCACATGTCAGGCATTAATGCCATACAGTTCATAGACATTTGCTAATAAGAATAGAGGAATATATAATAGATGAAAACTTTGCGACTCTATTTAGCTGCCAACCCATTATATATGGTACCCACTCTATTTCTTTTTAAAACCTATATTCATTTTACTTAGTTGCTGCATTAAATACATGCCAATTAAAAATACTTTACTTTATTAACGCCACACGGTTTCACCCGCGTAGTTTCCGTTCCCGTGGGAATAGGGGGATTAAATATATATAGCCTGTGTTATTCACTATTTTCGGAGTGTTCAGTATTTTCGGAACAAACAAAAAAAATCTTTCGTCTTTATTTTTATTATATTATTAGTATAGACTATAGACTAGCTGGCTTGCACCACTTCGTTTGTATCACATTTTTTCATGACTACTTCTGTATATATAGCCTATAGCTTTCCTCGTTTGACAAATTCAGTCTTAGATAGCTTATTTATTAAGCTATCTAAGACTGAATTTGTCAAATAGGACCAGTAGTATCTGAGATTAGCGCGTTCAAGCAAACAAATAAACTCTTCAGCTGTATATTTTATACTAGCATACCCGCGCAACTTTGTCTGCGTCACATTTTTCATGAATGCTCCGCTCCTGTTGTTCTGAGCGTGATAATAAAAAACATATAGTCTTCCTTGATACATATGCTATCTAACACTGAAATAATTTTTCAAATCGGACCAGTAGCACTTGAGATTAGCGCGTTCAAGCAAACAAACAAACTCTTCAGCTTTATATATTAGTTGAGATGTAGTACACCACAATGATAAAACTTTTATCTTGAATTGGCTGGCTAGTTAGTAAGTTTGAGCCAGATTATACTGGTTTTGTTTCCTCTCTGGTGCGGTTTTGGGGTTCCGTCTCTAAAGGATCCTAACGTAAACCTATTTATTGCTCTCGCTTATCCATCGGTATAAACCGTTGAAACTAGAGTTTTAATTTATCTTATTCACCAAAACCAATTGTTCAGTATTAATGTAATAATTCAATATAAAGGGGACCTTATATTCCTACCTCAGCATAATTTTTGGAGCTCATTATGTAAATAGGGTGTATTTTTTATTTTCAAGATAAATAGAAAACGAAGGCATGGGAGGCCGTAACAGTAGGCTTTCTTAAATACAAACAAACAAACTTAATTTTACAGTGAAAACTCACATTATTAACTTAATCTATACTAATATTATAAAGCTGAAGAGTTTGTTTGTTTGTTTGAACGCGCTAATCTCAGGAACTACTGGTCCGATTTGAAAAAATCTTTCAGTGTTAGATAGCCCATTTATCGAGGAAGGCTATAGGCTATATATCATCACGCTAAGACCAATAGGAGCGGAGCAGCGATAAAGAATGTTTTAAAATCGGGGATTCCACGGGGGCGAAGCAGCTAGTATAAAATAAACTTACACAATTTATATTTTATTCATATGTTAAGGAATTTTGATTAGGAACCTACCTAGGTTCCTAATCAAAGTTCCAACGTGCACGTAGCTGGTGTTTCAATAGTAAATTCATTTAAAAAAATAAGTAGAAATTCCATCAACTCGTAATAACTTTATCTAGAAATAATTTGAAACCATGTGTCACGTTTGCACCTACGTATGTATGATAAGTTTCTTTGAAGGAAACTTACTCCACTCCCTCGACTACGCTATGACAACGGAAAAAGCACAATTAAAAGAACAAAGAAAAAATTAAGCTAATTTTACTGGGAGACTCGAGTCGAATGGACAAAATGACTACAATTAAATAAATTGTAGACATCAGACTCGAGACATTATTAGGAATTCTTATTTCTTAGGTTGTTTTTCAAACCTTTCAAAAATTGATGAGATACGAAAACTACCTCATAAAAAAGTACAAATACCACAAGTGATGAATTTTTTTTTTTTTTGGAATGGACCACTCGCAGTTCAGCACACTAAGGCTGGTTACTGCTCAACCGGACAATAATACAAGTGATGAATGAACTCCCCGAGCTTATATACTGCGCTGGTAACGAAACCATAGCGCGATTCAGGATTGACGTTTGTCCGAACATCGCCATCTATCGAGCCAGGTGAACAACTTTTGGTTGCGTGAGTTCTGTCTGTTTCAGAATAAATAAATTGTACAAAATATGGTCAAATTGTACAAACTATGGTCAAATTGTACAGTGGAGAAAAAAACAATATGACAATTAATTATAGTAATATTAATTCATTGTCATATTACTTGTTTCCTAGATAAGTATTGTGTAGTTTTTCTGAAAAATAAAGGAGCCATGCGTCGTAGTGTGAATATTGTAACCTTTTTGTGTAGGCGCAAAAGCTGAAGCATGAGTAAAATTACCCATATTATTACCCTATTTTTTAAATGTTTTTAAATAGTTAAGTATCGACCTGAACGTTGCGACTGTTTTACATCTGCATTCCTATCGGTAACTAGTAGTAGTATTGGCGAGTATAGGTACTGTCTCTATGATAAATTTCTGAACTTTTGAATACTAAAGCATTCTAGAGTGGCACCATTTTATGTAGGCATATTTTTTCGTGTTCTAGAAACAGAAAGGCTCAGTTTTACTTTGTTTGCGTTGTCAATTTTTTTCAAAAATAATAAACAGTGAAGCTCGTCGCTAAATAAAAGCCGCACAGGCTTGCCGAGGTCATTCTGTGTATATTGAATTCAATTTATTTTTATTTCAGACTTTTTTGTCCATAAAGTGTTAGTAAAAACGAGAATAAAACTTAAAAAAACTATGTTAGTAATACATTACGTTCTTTTTATTTATTTATTAAACATCAGAGATTACTTGACATGAATGTGTATCCATTGCCTCCATATAGGACTATCAAGTTTTCCTGCAATAATCTTCAGGTAGCTGTTGGAATTGTGTCCACCCTGCGCATCAGCGATGCCGCTCGCTTACGTATTATGGCATGGAAACCATCCACAAGTGCGTCAGCAACATCGCTGATGCGCTGCAATAGCGAGGCAGGCCCATCAGCAACCTGAAGGCATCATTGTATTGGACCCGCAGGGCGCTGACAACCCGTTGTGTGTAATTGACCCACAGGCTACAGTATAGAGCCTGCTAGGGTTGCGGAATTTGTTCGAAAGAGTCACCGCGGCCCTGGAACGCAAAGGGCACAAGAAGGATCACGGGTGGGTTTTAGTCAGTAAGAGTCTGACACTCCCTCCCGCTCCGCCCACAGCGGGAGAAGTTATTTGATGATTTCCCATCCAAAAAAAAAAGGCTACAAGTATTGAAGGACTGGCAGTATGCCCTAAATAAAGTATATAGGTGACCATCTAAACATACCGAGATTCCTCTGTGACTCGGAAAGCACTTCAAGCTTTTGGTCTCTGGCTGACATTAATAGGTCTTTGACAATTGTTATCAAGAGTACTTTTTTACCTTTGTCAGTTACTGGGTAACACGGTGTTTGTAAGGTCAGATAGTTAGTCTTTCCACGTAAAATACTGGTATTCAGCTGAATCCCGTTTGACTGGAAGATGACCTCAATATAGTTGAGGAATGACTTGGCAGATGTTGAAAATTTGTGTGCATTAATTTTCCAAGTTATTTGGCAATGGAACTTGGGTCACAAAGCGCAGCCACTGATTAAATGATTATGATCCACCTAGCAGCGGGAGGGTAATGTTTTTTGAGACTAGGTGTGTATGTAAGTTTATAGTGAATTTCCATGTTGGATATTTCTTTTTTCTCTCTCTGTGTTATGTATTAATGACTTTGCATGATGTTGTATGAATTCTAGTTCTTAAAACGCAACAGACAGATGTGTTGGTGGGGATTTTGTTGCGTCACTTCTTTGGTGATGGGTCGGTGTTTTGGGGGACGGCTTTTATGTAAATTTTGACGTTCAAAAAGTTCTGCCCTCGGCCTACTTTGAATTTGTATGTCTATTTCTTGACTTTTGATTTTGTATGTCTATTTCTTTGACTTTTTTTTGGCACGCCCTGTAGCCTCAACAGCAGGATAGATTTTAACAAATGAGGTAGTTATCTTTATAAGATTCTTTGATTGCATCAAATCTAACATTCAACTCAATTAAATGTCACCAACTGCAACTTCAGACTGCTTGAAAAGATTCTCGTTTGGATTTTTATTAATTTTTTCCAACGACATATGTATTTGGATCAGCATTTATATATTACCTGATTGCAAGTGAACACTAATGATATTTTAAGTAAAATACTAGTAGTAAATAGAGTAAAGCCTATCTAAACGGACTGTCTAAGACAGCTATATCCATTTGAATTGAATCAAATAAAAATAATTCATAGATGAATAATTACCATATATGCCATGCCATACCTGATTTCAATTCATCGCCACCAATGAGGGTATCCCGGAAAATTCATGCCAACAGTTAGTCAAGAGCAAATTAATTTGGCAATAAAAAAAGAAGTCCTCTTTATAAGACGTAACCTTGACGTCAATTAAACTAAATTCAGAAAAAAATAAGAGTTTTGACAGGTGCGTGGACCTGTCGCCACAGTGCTGCCACCTGGTGCACATAATTTCTGGGAACTCTCATTAGCATTGTTTTTTAAGTGACTATTTGTTTTAACAGACCCTAAAAAGTTAAAAAAAAATGTTTTTTTGGAGGACTTAGTTGATTGTTTCTAAATTTACTATCTCCAATTCTGATTTCAAATATACACATTTAGGCTCTAAAAGTGTCAGCTAGGAACAACGGATAAATCGATTTAGAACAAATTGTCGGCATTATAACCTTGGGCATATAAAGTAGTGTGACAATCTCTATCAAGATGTTAGTCATATATTGAGATCCAGGATCTGTATCAGTAAATGGCATTATCAGCCGTCCGGCTACCGTCACAAATGGTCATTAACTTCGTCAAATCAGCGAGTGCATCATAGTTAGCATAAAGCAGGGAAACACGAAGTTACGACAGCCGTTACATCACTAAACATGCTGCCGATGAACTAAAGAGAAATTATAATCCGTCCGTCACATAACTACGGATTAAGTTTAATTAGTCGCCACCATTATTAATAACAGGCCGGCTTGTACAGGGGGAGGCTGAAGTGTTAAGAAAATAATAGTACAATGTCAAGTTAACAAAGGATTTAGGAATAATGTATGTGTTTGCAGACCAGTACTACCAGTAGTAACACATTTGGAAAGCTGCTGTAATTCAGATGTATAATATAAAACAGGAAATATTGCCCCTTCTTAGTGCCATCGATTCATCTCGCTCCTTTTTTTTAAACATGAAAATCCGCATGAACCATTTCAAATTCGGTGAAAAGAAGCAGTGGAAACTGGATAAATAGAAAATGTTCGATGAAATGGACCTCTTTACTGTATTAAGCTTTTCAAATTCAAATCTCAGATCGACATGGTTCCATTTTTGCAGTTGATTCCCCTTTTCTGTAATTGTTGGCAGTCATAGTAAAGTGAGTGTTACCGAGGCACCGCTTGAAATTTCTCGATTTTTGTCTGACACATACCAAGCATCCGATCGTGTGAGGGACGAAACAGGAGCGACAAAGTTGGCAAAAAATCGGCAACACTGACGAACTTTTTGATTAACTTTGACATGGCCGGAACTGTAGTGTGTTGTTAGGTTGTTACATTAGCCATCGACAAAAACGAGTAGGTAATCTACAGGTACCTTTATCCGGAGGGGCTGGGGGACTCGTCGGTGAGAGATTTTGTTTGTCTGCGGAAGCGAAGGGGATTTGAACCCGGGTAAAAGCTCCGATGCGCTCATTTATAGGAAAGGGAATTGTGGCAGGGCGCGTCGCCTTAGCCGGTTGTTTACTCACTGCCGGTGCTCTTTATTTGCTTAACGTGGTTCTATCTGTTCTATAAAATAATATGCTTTTAACAGTTTTAGTTGTTTGATATTTCTGCTTGCAGACATTTAAGCAATGTGGAAATTTTTGCGTGAGCACGCTCTGTGTGAAACCTTCAGCTTCCATTGTATCTGAAACTTTTAAAACTAGTGACGTGTTTCTTAAAACAAGACGAAAACTACTTAAAGATAAATAAGAGCTCTTAATAAATTACTCATAAAGTCGAAGCCACAAACTATGACGGCGAACTAAAAATTTCCGTTGTCGACTGTACATCTTGTAATTGCCGTGCGTATTAGCCTTTAATTGTTATGTATATTTACAGATATACTTGTATCGAATAAAATTACAGACAATTGAATTATGACTTCTTTCCGTCACTGTATAATTGTGTGTAAGTACCTATGTCCCGTCGGCGATGACTGTTCTTTAATCAACGGCGTGCAATATACTTTGCGTCTATTGTTTTGATTACATATCAGCGCTTGTTATTAAATGTGTTCCTTTAGTCCCACGGTCGCGTGATTAGGGAAATATAATTGATTTACGAGAAGAACTAGTCAATTAACTCTATGCTGGTTGTGTGAAAAGTAGTTACAAAAGCGAAAACGATGGACGAATGGTCAAATGTAAAGGATTGATCACGGCGTATTCGGTAGCGTCTGTCATCACAATACATATTGAATGTGTTTGTCTTTTGTTTTATACAGGCTGTTGTTGAAATGCGTGGTTATAATAAAGGTGATTTTCTGTATCTAATTTACAGTAAATAAACAATTGTAATGTAAAACCGAAATTTCTTTTATGAAGCATTCTGTTGCGGGCATAAATTCTGTGATTGAACGAAATAAATGCCACCACGTACCTATATCTGAAAATATGTTTAATTTTTCTGGAGCCGGAGGTAAAATGTTTGCACTTTTCATGTTCTTCTTATATTTGCGCCTTGGTCACCTTTTAGGATGCTGGGATTTAACTCTCCTGTTCACAAGTCGACACATTTTCCCGCGAAACTTTGCAGTGCCTGCCAACTCGTAAATGAACGACAAATTCCCGAGAAAAGTGTCACACTGCGACATCACGCAAAGTTGGATAAATAGATTTTTATTTTTAACTTGGGCGTAAACCCAACACGGATGTTTCCTTAATAAAACAATATAATTCTATTTAGTCCATCAGTTAGATTATCGATAAATATTGGACACGTATTTTTATATATATTAAATCTATTAAAAATGACGAAGATAAAAAGCATCGAAGATCAGGAGTGGGGGCTTAAAACGTCACGTCGCGTCGTGGTAAAAATCGTAGCGAGCATCACTACTCGCTACGATTTTTACCACGAGTATTCAACGCACTGTATATCGTCTGTATATCTGTATACTAGCTGCTGCCCGCGACTTCGTCCCCGTGGAACCCCCGATTTTAAAACATTCTTTATCGCTGCTCCGCTCCTATTGGCTTAAGCGTGACGATATATAGCCTAAATCCTTCCTCAATAAATGGTCTATTCAACCCAAAAAGAATTTTTCAATTCGAACCAGTACTTAGTTCCTGAGATTAGCGCGTTTAAACAAACAAACTCTTCAGCTTTATAATATTAGTATAGATGTGTATCGTCTTCGTTTTTTATTTATGGAATGGAAATCTATCAGACGGACTAATTATATTATTTTAGTCCTCAGCAGCTCCATGATAAGTTATCAGTGTTTTTTTCATAAATTCACTGAGTTTTCCAACCCAACCAACCAACTTCTGAGTTTAGAGAAGAAGAAAAAATAAACTGCCATATTTTCAATTAAAAGTTGCCGAAACATCACAAAACTTTCAAAAAACCAACTCGACTAAAACCAGACACAAAAAAAAAATTCAACACAACTTAGTAACGTAAACCAGTACTATCTCAGCACTATGTGGTATAACCAATCAGTAATATTAACATCAAGGGAGGTTAGCCTGGAACGCACTGAGCTTAATTTGCTTGATCAACTTAATGGCTAATTAAAAATGATTTTAATTAGGAACTTCACCGACTGTATGACAGTTTTTACGTTAAAAAATCTGTGATTTATTCGTCCGGAAAGTGTAGACCGGATCATATATCGGAAAGTTGATTTTTAGTACCTAGTCACATAGTCATAGTCACATAGATCTGATGAATAACAAGGGTGTCCGTTGGAATACGTACAAGACCTGTCAGTTTGGCGATACATGGCACTATGTCCAGCAATGGACGATTTTCACCAGAAATGATGATGGTGACAACTGGATTGCGAAATAGCGACGGAACTAAAAATGATTGATTTTAGAATAGCGACGGAACTAAAAATGATTGATTTTAGAGAATGGCATTTTGGCCTTTATTTTGTGATTACGCTTCGAGTGTTTTGTCTCAAGTTAATAATGATGCTGTCTCTTTCTAACGAAAGCTGGCGCAATATTGGCGTTGCGTCTCTTTTCACGATAAAATATCAAAGATTTATGATTGTTTGGCATACAGAATTCAATTTGACAGAATTTTGAATTACGTCGATATTCTCGCAAACCAGCGGTGTGACTGTTAAGAATTGTCTAGAAATTAACTGCTTTTTTACTCTGGTGGTGCAGAACTTTTCACTGCAACTAAGCTTTCAAGGAGCAATGAGAATGAGGTGAGTTATCAACATACAAACAAAATGAAATGTTAAAACAGTTTATTCTTTGTGCTCACTCCACCCACGTTTACACGGTGAAATAATCATAGGTGGTGTCGATAAAAGTCTACAAGTCACTTTTATTCGCAAGAAGTTATTATATGCTTCAGTTATAATAAAATACTATGTGCTTCTGTTATAATAAAATACTAAAATTGCTTTGCAGTTAATTTCGTTTCAAGTTTCAAGTGTTTATTGCAATCCACAATGTGCATATACAGGTGGTAGGTAAATAAGTGCGGTATCAATTATGGACCCTGTCGGGCACAGCAACATTTAAATAGGTAGGAGAGAGGAAGAGCACTTTTATATATTTGCCAAATACTTAATATAATTCTGTTTATAATTAAATATTAAGTTATTATTAAGTAAAAAAATACGATATATATCTGTACTTTGTATTGTATTTATATTTATTATCATCATCATCATCATCAACAGCCTGTTGCAGTCCACTGCTGGACATAGGCCTCTCCAATTGCACGCCACTTAGATCTATTTTCGGCTTATATTTATTATAGTATTTATTATAGTATTTATTTTTATATTTATTTATATGTTTTATAAAATTATGATTCGTTTATTTATTCTATATATTATTGTTATTTTTAATTTAATTTAATTCTGTTTATTGCATGTTTATCTATATCTGCAATATTTTATATTTCAGTATACATTTTACGCATTTACATAATACTGGTTATTACTAGTCGTTTAGCTATGTTATTTTTATTTATGCATTTTTTGAGGCTTGTAGTTATGTTATTTGCACTTCAAGTAAACAATTGTCTAGTGTAAGATATCTATGTTATTGATTTTATTATTTATTTAATTAATTAATATACAGTAATAGAAGACTAACGGTCTTTGAGCAAATAGGTATTGTTATCTGCGATTTATTTGTACGCCTTAATAATTATACATAAATTTGCTAATAGCTAATAAAAGTTAGATAAAGCTGACACTGGATATATTTGACATACAGAGTGTAATGAAACATTGATTGGTCAGGTGCGAGGTTGTTCTTTGGGTTATTATAGGGAATAATTGATACTTTGGTTTAATAACTTATTATGCTTGTTTTTGGAAAGTGATTCACGTGTAAAATATTCTGTAAGTTAAGATTATATTATTGACAGTTAATTTAACGGGGACTTAAAATTAAATCATGTCTGTTAATAGAGAATCCAACTTTCGAATAATTATTTTTATCGAACCAACAAAGTAGGTAGTTTTATTTTAGATTATTGTACAGAACTATACTGGTATGTTCTTGGTTGTATTTTAATTAATCATACCTTTACACATATTTTAGGCAATAATTTGCGATAATTTTCTTATCATATATTATTTATTTTAATTTTAAATAGATTTTATACCGTGTGCACATGGTTGAAAGATATTTGATTATAGTACCTACGAGAAAATAAATACAGTGGCGGAGTGTAAGCGAACACTGAAAGGATATCCCAGTATTTCTTTTAAAATACGGATCCAAGTAGGAAAGAGAACGTAATTAAAAGTTCAATTTCAGCGTTTTAGGTAGCGATAACTAAACTATTAAGTTTTATCTATACTAATATTATAAAGCTGAAGAGTTTGTTTGTTTGAACGCGCTAATCTCAAGAACTACTGGTTCGAATTGAAAAATTCTTTTTGTGTTGAATAGACCATTTATCGAGGAAGGCTTTAGGCTATATATCATCACGCTTAAGCCAATAGCAGCGGAGCAGCGATAAAGAATGTTTTAAAATCGGGGATTCCACGGGGACGAAGTCGCGGGCAGCAGCTAATGTAGGTATTATACACAAACTCACAAACGTTACATTTTTTAATAAAATATAAAGATGTAACGTTTGTGATTTTGCGACGTTTGTGTTTTTGTGCGTTTGTTGTGAGTTTGTGATTTTGTGACGTTTTGTAAGGGGTAATCTCTGGAACTACTGAACCGATTTTCAACATTATTTCACCAATAGAAAGCTACGTTATTGTGGAGTGTCATAGGCATAGACAGGCATATACATATGTTATCCATATTGCCACGGGAACGGGTGAAACCGCGGGACGCTGCTAGTAACATTTTGAAGCGACTGAACGCAGTACCGATATTGTTTTAAGTTTCAATCTATATTATATTAGTGGTTTACTATGGTAATGTCGTGGAGAGCTTCACGTGTTTAATTGCGTAGCCTAGTACAGTCATTATTGAATGCTTTTCATGAATAATTATTAATGACAATTCCAATCAAACCGCCAAGCCTGCCAAGCCGTGACCTAACTTTGTATGGTTGGCTCCCAGCACACCATACGGTACCCTATTGGCGAGCCCAGTATCAGATTTTCGGGCTTTTGACTACTCGAAGGACGGCTGTTTGGGGTGAGATTAAGATGAACCAAGATTAAAGATTATATTTCAACAATACCGATTAAACTAGTACAAATGGAAAGACTATTAAAACTGATGAGGTGACTGAGATGAGATTGAGTTGCGCCCGATGTGCTATCCAAATGTGTACTGATTGTGTTTACTTGGGTAATACATAAAATAATAAAGGCATAGAGCGCGGTGTCGTAATTACGCTGACAGATTCATTATTGTTGGGTGATTGACCCGAACAACTGCCAAAGATTTACAAAATATGTCTGCCAAGACCAATGTGGCTTAAAGTGTTTTCAGAGTCACGGAGGATTGATTATTTAAAGGTATGTTAAGATGGTTACCCATTTACGGACCGGCCTCGCCTTGCTTTGCATCTTGAACAACATTCCGTGCGGCTGTTATTATTTATATTATTGTCAAATGAAGAACTATTACGTTAATGAAGAAGTATTGTTGTTATCAGATTATCCAATTTTCGGTTAGGTCAGTGAAATGTGCAATCCGCTTGCCAGCTGATTCGGAATTTTACAGTCTTTGTTTATGCAATGCTACCATTTCGCAGAGTCTTATGTCGTTTTTAGATCAGTGGTGTACTTACAAGTTAATTAAACCTTTTGAACGTCACGACACAAACGCATCGGCGTACCTCCCGCACCCAAGCACAAGTTCACCGTAATGTTCGTCACATATTTAGTGACGCGGCGTACAGGGAAAGCTTACGACTGTCACATATTTGTGACACAGACGTTCGAAAGGATTATGTGAATACATCAATTACGATTGTGAAAAAGTCAAAAATTTACATAACCTACCGGAATAACTCATGATTAATCCCAAAATATTTTGAGTTTTCGAAAATCGTAATGACCATTGTCAAAAAGTAAAAAATTGACATAACCTACCGGAATGACTCATGATTAATCCCAAAATATTTTGAGTTCTCGAAAATCGTATTAATTGCTGATAGGTACCCGTTAGTCACATTGTCTTGACCCTCTTGGAACTCCACGATTTGACTAACAGCCTGAAACAGTGATAAAAGAAACCTACGTTTGTCGATGTGTCACACAAGTTTCGCACTTTCCTTACGGTTATAAAGAATCTAGTTTACCTGACAAATAGAATAATGACAGGCGGGACCCGGATGGTCGCGTCGAATGGTCTGTTTCGACAATTACACCCAACGATTTTACGCGTAATCAGTTTTAGCGAGACTGATTCCAGCTCATTATTCGTTTAACTGAAGTCCGCGACTTTCCCTACCGGTAGACAGGCATGGGTGCGCCTCAAACTCCCGTTTCGTGCACGCTGAAATGGCTTTCGATATAACATTAAAAATTTCGAACTAATCAACAATTGAGGTGCTATTTTCAAATAAAGACTGCGTGTTTCACTCCAGTAATTACTGAAGGGGTGTTGGGGGCCCGCTAGGGGGTGAAACGGGGTGTATTGCGAAGTGAAAGCGAAGCAATAGTGGTAGGTGGCGCCCTCAGCGATTTATTGTTTTTAATAATAACGTGAACCAGTAACAAAGAGAATAAAAGTCGCGGTGCGCCGCGGCGGTTCTACGGAGCAGACTATGCGCCTGGATGTGGTATTTAACTACGTCATTATTATGGAGCAAACGATATTGCCATTTGACAAATTCTTGCACCGTCTAGAGAGGTCCATTTGTATCTGTGCGGTATTCAAAAGACCACCAGACAACAAGCAACTTTGATCTCGAGTTTGTTTCGGTATGTCTGCTTTTTGTTTGTCAGCTAGGAAATACCGGCCTCATTCAGATTAATTTGACAAAAAAAATTGTCTGTTAAAAAAAGTTATTCGTAACCTATTTTCCAAATAACTATCATTTATCATCGTTTTGCGATACACGTGACTTATTTACAAAACCTGAAGTAGGAGCTGCATCTATGAGTTAGCGGAAATCATTATTGATGTCGTTAAATGATAAATGATATTTATTTTGTAAGTAGGTTAAACATAACACTTTTACACGTCCAATATTTCTTGTCATTTTAAGCTAGATGAAGTCGGTGTTTCCTAGCTGACTACCCTGAGAAGAAACACCGAAACAAACTCAGAGGTCAAAGTCTCTTTTAAAGTCCATACATTCCGTACTGGTCAAATCATATGAGAACCATGTAGGTTAATGTCTGAGGTAGCCTTTTGAGGAAAGTGCCACACATATTTGAGTGGACCTGTCCAGACAGTGCAAGCATTTGTCAGATACCGTGTAGCTCAAACTTAAAACTTTAAGGAGCTCAGCGGCTTGACGAACAATACCAAAGTAAGGATATTTGGGTAGGCCGCAAGAATTACTCAAACTGCCAGACAAACTAAAACAAGACCCTAATATGGCAATCTACATAGTTCCCATTCATAATATGTTATATGAGAACTATGCAGATCTGTGTCTGAAATGGTCTTTTGAGGAAAGAACCGCACAGATTTAAGTGGGCCTGTCCATTCAATGCAAGCCTTTGTCAGTAGTCGAGTAGCTAAACTTAGAACTTACCATCGACTTGTTTGTTGCTGATAATGTTTGTGCTAACTATTTGATCGGGTTTCACCCGCGTAGTTCCCGTTCCCGTGGGAATATGGAGATGTAATATAGCCTATGTTCATAGGAGATAGTGTAGCTTCCCAACAGTGAAAGAATTCATCAAATCGGTCAAGTAACATCGGAGCCTATTCAATGCAAAAAAAAACGAACAAAAAACAATCAAATCTTTCCTCTATAGCTATAATATTATTGTAGATTTAGCACAGATAGCTAAATTTACACGTTATTTTCAACTATCGTCCTTTTATATCTTTCATTTGGGTTGTGGAGGTCTGGTAGGAGGCAGCCGCTCCACGTTAAATACTGGTATTTAGCTGAATCCGGTATGACTGGAAGCCGACCCCAATATAGTTGGGATAAGGCTAGGCAGACGACGATTTCTTTAATTTCTGGGATTCTCTCACACTCGCAAACAGATATTGTACCAATCTACCAGTATACCTGATATCTTCTTACCCATTCACTGAGAAACATCATGTCTTTCGTTTGTGTGGTTTACGCCACCATTGCCCTCTAAGAATATTTCAATGATAAAGTAAGCCTGCCAGTTGCTGGAAGTCAAAACATCACCCCCACAGTCAGACCCCCAGGTCGTTTCATTGCTATCCTCTCCCTTTTCAATGTTACTTGAGCTCGGAGTCATACCTGTAGCGACCCTAGCGATGCGATTGCTGAATTGCATTTTTGATATTGTACGGGAGCGCCCGCGCCGCGTTCGCCAGTCGCTTACATACCAACGCCTTGCCACGTCCTAATTTGCTGTGTAACTATAGTCAAGTATTGTGAACCTTAATTAAATATTTATCAAAATTCAGTATAACCTAAACTTGCGTATCATTTACTTGGACCCATACGCACAACACACGTCTTTGTCATTGCATCTGTCAACCATCACACCGTGCATTACTGGCATCTTTCCTTGTACGCATTTTTTCTTTGGTTCAACGTAATCTTGTTGAAATAATACAGTATCGCGTCCAAAGCAGAGTGTTTCCTTCATGTGTGTGCCGGCTCTATTCGAGTCACACTGGGCGGGCTGTGGCCGCGATATTAACATTCGTACGTTTTCATCGCACTGCGCTTTTGGTGATTATAACCTAACTTTCAAACGTCTGTCCAACTATTTAAACAGTTCTACTATGAGGTTTATACTACTAATACTACACATGTCATGTTTTTTATTCTAGTAGGTACACGGAGAACAGTTAAGGTCGTTGGGAAAATAGACAGAGATTAAGCAATGCTTCAAAGCATTTACTACGAATAAAGCCTTTACAGGGAACTTCATGATTAATAAAGGCATTGGCTGAATCCAGTTTGACTGGAAGGCATCCCTACTAAAGATGGGAAAAGGCTGTACAGATAAGGATGAGATGGAAAAGAACCCAAACGCAGTAGACCGTCGTGTCACGTTCCACGCTTGAGATCAAATTCGGAAGTCCATGAGAAATCATTCATCAAGGTCACAGCCCTCAGCATAATCCACAAACGATGTAAGGAGGAGAGTGGTGGTACGCTATCTCGTCAGGGTTTCGGAATTTGTCCGAAAGAGTCACGGACTTCCTGGAACGCAGAGGGCATTAGGAGGAACACGGATACGTTTTAGTCAGTAAGAGTCTGACACTCCCTTCCGCTCCGCCCAGAGCGGGAGAAGTAATTTGATGATTTATCATCCAGAAAGAGACCTTGTTTTAAGGATTCCGTACATTACCCTTTACCAACGAAAGCCTTACTAAGCCTCCGCTGTCCGTCCGTCCTTCTGTCTGTCAGCGGTCTGTATCTCAAGAAGATTTGTTTTGGTGTTTGGAGTGAGGTTTCGACTCGCACTTGGCCTGGTTTTAGTTGGAGGTTAAGGTTTTAAAGCCAATATCTGGGAAGATATATACCAAATAGTATTTACCCCGTACCAGTTTCATAACAAGGCTACTTCTGACCTGACTTAATTCCGAAAATAGTACCTATCTTGCGGCACATTTCTTTTCTGGACTTTTTACCAATGGAGCTTAAACGACGGCTATTTTCCACGTTTCTCCACGGTCTAGGTAATATGTACGTGGGTGTATTACTGAGTCTTCTTCCCCAGTGTTTTAAAAATACATTTTTTTGGAGACCATTATCTATACTTACTAATATTATAAAGAGGTAACATATTTTGTGAGTTTGTGACGTTGTACATAAAGGGTAATCTCTGATTCTACTGAACCGATTTTCAAAATTATTTCACCAGAGAAAACTACGTTATTGTGGCACTCCACAATAACGTAGTTTTCTATTGGTGAAATAATTTAAATACGATGATAAAATATAGCCTATGACACTTCATATGCTATATTTTATCATCGTATTTCCAAGGGAACAGGAACAACGCGGGTGAAACCGCGGGGCGCTGCTACTTTTTTATAAAAAGCTAATAGACATGATTCTATATAATTATATGCAAGATTTCGTATCCTCAGTAGTCACGTCTAGTTTTTGAGAAATATGAAAATGTAATTTGAGAAATATGACGGCATGATTGGCGCAGTGCTTTCATTGAGAAATCGTCTGCTGCGCTGCGTGTCGTGGGTTCGATTCCTGCACGGACCAAATATTTGTATGGCCTGCTAATGGTTGTTCCGGGTCTGGCTGTTTGTGTATTTGAGTGTATATGTTTGTTGAAAATTGAAAATCCTCCAAGGAAAATAAAAACTTTAAAATTTAGCACGATACGTAGTAATGATTTTAGATTAAATTCTTAGATATGTTCTTTGCTTTGTTAGTTTCACTTTTGTACGCGTCTTTTCGGAAAAAATATTTCTCGTGGAGGCTATATTCTACTATGTTTATAAGTTTAATGAATATAAATTGCAAAAAAATGCTACTGTAACTTCCTTTACTTGCTTCTATATCTGTGTACGCGTGCATCAACATATCGCAATTCAGGTCCCCAAAATACAGGGTCTACCTATTTTCGATGACCACCGTCCAAACAAACCAATTATGAAATATTGAGTAACAATGAAACTTAAATTTAAGCTATACTTATATGACGATAGCAATTCCAAATCCTTAAAATTAAGGGACCTTGCTTACTCACATGCTCCCTTTATAAAGCCAGTGAAAACTCAATAGACAGCCCATTAATCGTCCATAAACTGATTACTCTGGAGAATAATTAGAAGATGGTCGACAGCTTCCTTTTTGTTCTTATAATGGGAAGACAAACAAATCCTTCTGTTGCAAAGTCGCTAACACTTAACCCACTTAGCAAATGACTCGTTGAATCTGATTATAGTCTTTTTTTCAAGCGTTTTCTTCTTTCAACGCGACATTGTTTTGTTTTTGAAGTAAAAAGTCCAGAGAAAAAAGTTGAGTTGATTTGTGGCGTGGCTGTGCCAACCAGTAATTGAATTATATCATCGATTTTCCATTAAAATGGTTTATGGTATGGAGTGGAAAGTGGGAGGGGTCTTCTCTATGGTACTTTCTCGTGTTGAAGTGCGGATTAGATTAGGCGGTGTGGCAAGATACTGTTCGTACCCATAAATGATGACTGAACGCTGTTCCTTGAGGGAGAGGAGAAGTTCAGCCTGCACTCTGGATTTCGATAACAGTGTTAACCCCAAGCGAATGTGCGATTAGTGACGACAGTTTTTGTAATCCAAAAAAGTTATGGCGCACCTATCACGTTGGATAGCAACCATATTTAAATTACGTGTTAGTTTTTACGGTTTGATTGTTAATCTTTAGTCTGGTTTGTGCAACAGCGATATCAGAAACTAATTTCATTCAGATTTTTGTTTGCTTTCCTGTACCTTCGTAAGTAATTATGTATCCTTTAAAGATTCATAATGTGCTCTCCGGTCCTCACAATTCAATCAATTACTTGTCACCCAATTAATTCTAACCAAATTAATTGGTATCCAGTATACTACAGCTATATTTTCATAAGAGCTGCTTCCCGATTCCCAGCCGCCTGCAGCGAGGCACCAGGTAACACAATGCATTATATTCCTCACAAAGCTTTCGGCCGGTATGATCCCGTCCTCACTCCGAGACGTGTAGCCAGGCCCTTTGATTAATTGTTCCGGAGCTAACTATACAGCATTATCGGGCTGAAGAGCTTGTTGAAACGCATTGTTCAGGTTTCAGACTGGCCACTGAAATTCTCGTTTGGAGGCCACTCCTTGGGACGTTATGTTGGTGGAAACATGGCTAAGTCGTTTTGAGGTTAGGTTTGTCTTTGATTTCGCCAACCTCCTTTGGGCGCTGTTCCATTTACGGAGTTTGTTTTTTGAAGATATTTGTAATATTCAACTTCTTTTCTTCTATTCTTCAATGTATGTTCGAACAACAACAACAACAGCAACAGTTAAACTAATCCGTGGTCAAACATGGAGGGCTAAACGGTTTTCCATCTGACACTAGTAGTGTCAGATCGAAAACCGTTTAGCCCTCCAATTTACACTTGGAGCTGAAAAAATATACCCGCCGCGATTTTCATAGATATGGGAGCTCGTGATTTCAATTAATGTCTTGCAAAAATAGTCGTAAAAACGCAAAAAAGTCTCCCACAAAGCTCTTGTTCACACATATCGACGTGTCGCGACATCGTTCGACTGCTGTCTGCGCTCTGTCCGACAACCCTTTTCCAATTAACCGCGCGTCAGCACGACAACACTCACAAATCGGAAGTATGGAGGAATAACGGACGTGTTTGCTACTCGATACGAATATTATATTCGCGTGTCGCGCGGCCTTAGCTGCAGCCAGGTTTACGTCGCTATGGGTTCACAACCGCTCATGGCTGACGAGGTCTTGGCATTTATCAACCACTAGCTTATGCCCGCGACTTCGTTCGCGTGGAGTTCCATACAAAATGTTTACCCCTTTTTCACTACCCTTAGGAGACGAATTTTCAAAAATCCTTTCTTAGCGTATGCCTACGTCATAATATCTACCTGCATGCCAAATTTCAGCCCGGTCCGTTCAGTGGTTTGGGCTGTGCGTTGATAGATCACTATGTCAGTCAGTCAGTCCCTTTTGAGTTATATATATTTAGATGATCGACTACACGGACGAAGCCAGTATCATGCAGATCTGCAAGTCCAGCTTCAAGATCAGCAGTGCCGAGCTGCTGTTGTTTCAATAGTTCGGCAAGTCGAGCAGATGCAATCCCGACCGAGGAATGGTAGCCACAAGTGTGTGCAGGACACCATCGTCTTGATGAAGAGCACCGACCGATGTGCCCGTTTTTGTGGCGAAGGGGCTACATAAGTTGCCCCAGTCACGTTTGACCACGTCGACGTCACCAGGTTGCTGAGGGACATTACAACTCTAAAGGCGAACCTGGACATTTTAGAAGGTATTAATTAGAAGTTATGACATGTATATTGTATAATCTAGATAATAATTTTGCATGCCTAAATTGGTGCAACACAGTGGACTGCGCTTTCACTTGACATCTGGAAAACTATTATTATGTACTGTGTTGAGCAATAAAATTTTTGAATTGAATTGAATTGACAAGATGCCGTTCAAATTGCGGGTGTCGCATAACACCATTGGTGGTGTACGTGCCGAAATTGAGTTGTTGCGCAACGCTGTTGTTGTTGTCGCCTGATGCCTCCAACGAAAGCACACGTCGCGGAGCAAAAAATGCGAGCAACGGCAGTTTTGGCACTCATTTAGATCTCCATTCTTTTTGCGGCGAAGCCCACAGCCAAGCATAATTTTTGTATTGAACTTGGCGCTCGTTTTTTTACATTTATGTTTTTGGTGGGATAATATCTAAACCAAAAGGTAAAATATTAACAAAAATAATTTAAAAAAAAGTGTCTCGAATTGTAAGTTTCTATTGGCAGTAGTTATTTTGATACGATCTACTGTAGCTTTTCTACACTAGCAATTACTGATATAAAAAGTATATGTATTTAAATTGAGTACCTCGGCTATATGACATCGTGAGTCATTTGTACATCATAAAAACACTATCTGTCATGTGTATCTTTAAATTTATTACGTGTATAACTGGCTTTATGTTGTGTTTTATACAAGGTAAGAGGAGGAAGTTTGTACTTTGTTCATTCATTTTTATGTTGACACTACCTTCGATGCTTATCGCCGTAACGGGGTCGATATCCGTCGTTGAGAAGAGATTAGGTACCGTTTAAGATGGTCAGTAGGCAACTAGGTACCTACTAGTTACACTCATACATTTATATGTATGAGTGTAACTAGTAGGTACCTAGTTAAAAAAAACTTATAACATGTGTAAAACAAGCCGTACACTTATGTGTACGGCTTGTTTTACACATATTATACGTTTTTTTTTTAATTCGCTGGCATTTTCATACCAATGTTACCTAACATAGATATCATTGTAGGTCGTTGATTAATAAAAACTGAATATGGCATCAAGTCTTAAAGCTAAATATAACGTTTATTATATTTTGTCGAGATAGATATACTAACATCACTGTAGATTTATTTTTAATATCACGTACTATATATACGTTAACGAACATATGTAAAATATAAAACAAGTACACGGGGACTTTTATCCTTAATAAAGTTAAAGGAAATAGAAAAACTCCCCTGTATTATAATTAGGACTTGGACATTAATAACATAAAACAATAATATTGCAAAATTACGAAAACCTTACTCTTATTTAATTGCACTAAAACCTTCCCTAAAATTAACAAATTTTAATTTGACGCTTTAGTTTGAGTTCCAGCGGTGTCCGTTTGTGGTCCGTTCTCGGAAATTATTCTAAACGCCGTATGAGTGTAGTTAGATACGTCTTTTTAAACACTTTGGACAAATATTAGTGTCGACTCGTTCGACATGTTTTTTTGTGAATAAACGCGTTCTATGAAAAACAAATTAATTTAAGCTTTTGGAATCTTTATACTCGTCGATTTTTTATAATACAGAGTTACTTCATGGTCGTGGTTTTGATTTTCATAACATTCATACTTAGTAACGTAGATAATAAAAGCCATTTCTGTCTTGCAGGATAATAAATCAATTATCTGTTCAGTCCAAAGAAGACTCATTTTTCTTTAGTGATCGCACAATAATTTCAATAAATTATCTGGCCAACAAGTAATATTCCCTCATTTACTTAATAAGGTTTCATACTAGGCTTTCATCGAGTATATCAAAGAAAACTGCCCAAGCAAGGAAGGAAATTGCTCCTACACACTACTTGGAACTTGCAAGCAATTTTCCTACATTTCCAATATTTTGGTAATCCAACTGACCGACCAAATAGCATTTTACAGGAAAATACCCTGTTCAAGAGGCAGGCAAATTCACTGTGACGTCGGCACAAGCAAGCTCCAACCAATCCCGGTAGATGGCGTTGACTGCCGGTACCGACCCGCCCCCGACTTTATAGATCCATAAATATGCTAATACAGCCATGACTTTTTTATAACTTAATTAATAACGTGTTTGCCTGACGGCCGTAGTCGAGATTATGATTTAGAACATTTTATGTGGTACAATTTAATTGATGTTCGGCTACCTCGCGTGCCCGGTATTGTCGTCACATACAGTTTACGACTGATGTAGAATAATGAAAAATACCAAGACTCTTTTATACCCTGTTTGATTTAGTACTGGATGTTTATGCATGTCGGTTATAAGTGAAATTGTAATCATAATGGATGGGTAATGAATGTGCTGTGGATGCGTGATGGCCCTGATTATATTATGATTGTTGGACGCGATTAATTAAATTACGTTGATAGTTTTCTGTAATTATTTCGGGTAGCCAGCCGTGGCTTGTGTTATTTGAATGATGACAGCTGAGCTAAGGTTAAGTTACCTATTGATTGTTCGTATTTTTTTTTTTATTATGTTCACAACTCAATTTTCATTTGTTATTTTCGCATTTTATTAAAACGTTACTTTCGAGATTACTAATAACTAATTGTTTTTAGTAATCTGGAAGAGTAACGTTTTAAAGTAGGTAGCTGTTAAAAATATAAACTGGTTAAAAAATGGTAGACAGAATGTAAGTCTGAATCTTCCATTGTAAATATGCAAGGAGGTAGTATATAGGATACTAGCTGCCACCCGCCGCTGCTCTCGCGTAATTGTCGAAAAGTATGCCAAGGGAACGTACTCCCGGGATAAAAAATACCTATCTTATGTATTATTCCAGACTATAATCTACCTCTGTACCAAATTTCATCAAAATCCATTCAGCCGTTTTTGCGTGAAAGAGTTACAAACATCCATCCATCCATCCATACTTACATACTTTCGCGTTTGTAATATTAGTACTTAGTAGGATATATTATTATATTATGGTGTAAAATTAAATATTCCCGCCACCTAAACAGGCACTTACCAGGTAATCCTTCTTCATTTATGGGAAATCATCAAATGACTTCTTCCCCTCTGGGCGGGGCAGAAGTAGATAGGGATTGTCAGACTCTTACTGACTAAAACTTCTCCGTGTTCCTCTGAATGACCCTTGCTGTTCAGGGTCGCGGTGGCTCAAGAATATTTAATACTAATTAATATTTTAAATTTTATTCATATTATTTGTATTTATATGCATTTTGATATATGTCTATTTAATATCATTTATGATGTTTGCAAAGTGACAGCCTTAAATCTATTTTTTTTCCTGTGCTTATTATGAGGTGTACAAGATAAAATAAATAAATAATAATTAAAAATTTTCCAATACAAAAAAGGATGAGGCTCGTGGCTAAAGAAAAACAGCAGCGCGACTCGATTTTTAAAATGAAGCACTGCTGGCCGAGGTCGGTCTATGGATGGGTAACCAACAATCTTAACATACAGACAACGTCCGCACCTCGGAAAGCCAATTAAGCCGTTTGTCCTTGCTGTCATTTGTAGATCTTTGGCAGTCGTTACGGATTGTCAGAAGCCAGATCTGACGAAGAATCTGGCACCAGACTTGTCAAGAACTACCGTGTTCTTCAGTTACTGGGTTGTGGTGATCTGGTAGGAAGCCGCTCCATGTAAAACACTGGTACTCAGCTGAATAAACGCTGAAGGTTTGACTGGAAACGACCCCACTATAGTTGGGAAAAGGCTAGGCAGACGATCACAAAAGGAAGCAATTACTGATTTCGGGAATGGTGTTTCAGTCTGTTCCAACAGAATGGCCACATAAATAGGAAATTGCAATTTCCATAATGATTTTGTGGTATAGAATTTAACGTTGGCGTGAATTTTAGCACACATTGACTACTTTATCACTACTTCGTCGAATCTCGTCGATTTCAATTCAAAACACGGTGCGATGGCTGCTGGGAATGAAGTAAAATTAACGATTATAATAACAATATAAAGGCAGGTGCCCAAAACGCATTTGGTTGCGTTTGGAGTGTGTCGTCACCGCCATGTGAAATGCCATTAGGAATGTACTCAATCAGAAGCTTCTAAATAAGAAGCTACGTTTGCCGAATATTATTTTCCTCTTGCATTTTGGGTTTTTCCTTTGGCAGCATTCAAGTTATTAGTCCTCAAATAAAATCATATCGTGTGTTTACAACTGAGCTCCAGTCCAGGCTGAAGTCCAGTGCAATAATAGTACTGTTGAGTAAAGTTCAGTGACTTAAAGACGTACAGTCAACTTCAAAAATAAGTTTTACGACAAACTTGCTAAAGTTTTAAACATATGTTTAAGTTGGGTTATAGGTACCTATACTCCATTCACAATAAGATTAGACATTGGAACAAAATTGTTTACAGTCCGTTCAACCGATTTTTACTTCTATTCCGTAGGCATAAGGATGGCATTAAAAGCAAAAACGTGATTATAATACCAACTGTTTACTGCAACTACCATGTGTCATGCCACCAACGCAATAGAAGTAAAAATCGGTTGAACGGACTGTAAAAAAGATGTATTTCAGTGTCTAATCTTATCGTGAATGGGGTATACATAAAGTTGAGAATGTTTCAGTTCATCTTGAGATACGGTTTTATATTTACATAAAATTGTTTTTCTAATCAATGTTTGAAAAACAATTAAACGCTAATTTAAAGTTTCTTGGACCACATTTGTAGATACTAGAATAGAATATAAGAACTGTGATTATTCTGCATAAAAATTTAGTAAAATCACAGTTCTTAGTGACGCCAAGTGTACTGCCGTTTTTCGCTGTACTTTTACCAGAACTCTGATTCAATCAGAGAATTCAATATAATTAAACGCTATTGACTTTTACGAATAAAGAAGCAATCGATTGTTTTTTCTAATGAAAACCTTATTAGGCGGCATCCCTAGAGCTTTCTTCCGTCATTTGTGAAATTTGTTCGAATAAGTCACGGCCCTGGAACGCAAAGGGCATTTGGAGGAACACGAGTGGATTTTAGTCAATAAAAGTCTGACACTCCCTGCCGCTCCGCCCAGAGCTGAAGAAGTCATTTAGTTTTTGGGCTGTTCTTATAACTTATAGAAATGTAGAAGTGGTATTCCAGGAAGTTCTTATTTGGAGAGCAAGACCTTACCAACATCCTCTGTGCTAAGCGCCTTTGGAGTTCTTTTCTACACACATAACCCTTAGTTAAAGGTAAACGAACGTAGAACCAAAAATTCGAAGACATGTGACATTCACCAACCCGCACTGGGCCTGCGTGGTGGATTACGGCCCATTCCCTCTCCTAGAGAGAAGGCCTGTGTTCCGGCAGTGGGAACATTAAAAAGCTGGTTATGCTTATGCTAAAGGTAAACGTATTAGCTGTCGTACTGTGTTTTGTTTGTTTCGTGTGTAGAATAAAAAGTAAAAAATGTTTTTGTTTGATAAGCGTTATCGAAATGTCACATGGCCTATCCTAAATATCATGTCATGACGATAACCTCTAACGTCGATACAATGTCAGTTATCCTTGAGCTCTTGAGAGTGGTAGGTCGTGGCTGGACTAGACGTGAACATCATAAATCATAATCAGCCTTTTTAACGTTCCCACTGCTGGGACACAGGCCTCCTCTCTAGGAGAGGGAATGGGCCGTAATCCACCACGCGGGCCCAGTGCGGGTTGGTGAATGTCACATGTCTTCGAATTTTTGGTTCTAGGACATGACGGTTTCCTCACGATGTTTTCCTTCACCGTCGACGTCGACGTGAACATGATTTGTGCGAATCGTAACTTATCGTTGCAGTGTAACATCTTGAATTTGTGTGGTTCCACAGTTGTTGGGTTGTGGAGGTCTGGTAGGCAGCCGCTATACGTTATATACTATATATGATAGTATTCAGCTAAAACCGGTATGACTGGAAGCTGACCCGAATATAGTTGGGAAAAGGCTAGGCAGATGACACGTCATGAATTTCTGTGGTATGCCCACTGAAATTCAATAATAATTCATTCATTTAAAAGACTACAAAGGTAAGTAAGAACTTCTCATCTGATTGTTAGTAAAATTAAAAAGATAGCGTTAGTTTCTGATCTTGATACTGTTCTATTAGCACTCCTATTGGATGATATAGAATTGGGAAGACAAATTTGTCAGCAATAACTTCCAGAATGCCATTGTCGCTACTACGAATCCAGCTTAATAAGACGTCGACATTTTATTTATTTATTTAATTTAAGGATCACCAACGAGTGTTACAAAATACTAAAAACATGAAGAAGTAAAAAATGGTACAGTTAACATTATCCTAGCCAGTTAGCTAGCTAGTTGGATTTTAAACTGTAGGTGGCTAAGCTAAGAGTGAAAATCCGACATCGCGCTTTTTAGGGACTTTTGCCCGCGACTTCGCTCGCGTTAAGTAGCCTATACCCGTCTCCAGAATCCCATCTATGTATATATCACCGGATAATTGTAAAATGCGTAAGATTATAAAATATTTTGAGAGATTGTAAACTCTCGATAAATTGTCAATGAACATTTGGAATACTTAATTACGCATCAGAATTTGAGAGTCTATAACCTTTCGAAGTAATTCCTCTACTGTAGTTAATAGTTCTACGATTTATTGCATTTTCTGGCCTAGTCAAGTAGCGGAACATAGGGCACAGGGATAGGGAACTTAGGGCTCCCCGACACGGATAGGTTAGGTTCGAATGGTATGATGGAAGCTAGACTGAGCGAGCGAAGCGGGCGAACTTAGCTCCCGTCATGCCATTCATAATTATTATTTCTGTTTAAACCCTGCAGACAGAAATAGGTCGACGTTTAAATTGTAATACTTAGCGTTTCATTACTTGCTACTTATTCTACAATTTCTCAGAATGACTCCGACAGATTTATATACTATTAAATTTTGATGCGTAAAAAAGTGTTCCAAATGTTCGGTTGACAGTTTATCAGAATGTTTACAATCTCGAGATATTTTATGATTTTACGAAGTTTGCCATTTTCCAGTAACATACATATATTTATCAAAATTGGTTCGGCAATGAAGGCGTGAAGGTGTAACCAAAACACAAACAAACTTATTTTCACATTGTTTGATTCAGTTTGTATTTGTATACGTGTGGATTAGTTGTAGTATAATCGGATATTGCAATTGTATGGTGTAATATTAATATTTCTGTGAATCAATGAAAGATTTGCTTGGTGCGTTTTAAGAAGTCTATTTGATATTTCATGTGGTTGTAGCATTCCTACACAAATTACCACAAAACATTAAAATGTTTTATAATAAAATACATTCTTGAATGTTTCCTCGCTCAAGTGTGAGCGTGGAGGTAGGTAGTCGCACAAACAACCTTCGTGGCCGGTGGTCCGACCAGCCCTTCACACAATTCTATTATTAACTATTTGAACAACGCCAAAACTATTATAATATTTGTACTATATACTTACACCATGAATTTTTCCACCCCGTCCATAGATATAAAAAGAAAGAGAGCTGGTTTATAAAACAATAAAAAATTAAATGTTGTAGCATAAAAATCTGCTGGCTTATGTTTATTGTTTGAAAAAACGATAGTTATTTGTAAATAGGTCTTAACAACAATTTTAAAAGTCAATTATTTAAAAGGTTGGTGTTTGCGAGCTGATTATAATAGGTTTGTTCTTTCTTAAACCACTAATACTATAAAACCTTTCCGAACTGGAGTGCTTTCCTGTAATCCTACATTATACCTGCACTAGCTTCTGCCCGCGACTTCGTTCGCGTGGAATAGTTACTTTACCCCCGATTTTGAAACTCTCAACCCGATCGGTTTAAAATTGACAAAGTTTCATACAAACTTTCATCCCCTATAAGTGGAGTATGGATAACATAATGGACTTCATGACCTCAAAATGTAAAGTTATGACTTTAGGTCAAATGCGGCGCCCACTGCACTTCGTATATACTTGAGATCCCGTTGCAAGAACTGATGCCATGACAGACTTGAGAGTCATATTTGACCAGAAACTCTCGTTTCATAACCACATAAAATTCATCTCTAAGGAGTCTTTTAAACGTCTAGGATTTGTTTTAAAATCTGTCGCGAAATCCACAGCCCCCATACCAACAAACTTGTTTTCTGTGCATCAGTTAGTAGCAAGCGTGTGTCTAGGGCTTTGGATCCCGTTCGAAAACAATATATAAGTACTAGCTTTAGAAAAAGTGCAAAAATCATTCCTGATTCTTTCTTTCTTTCTTAGAAGCTAGATGACCAGTTTATTTTAGTATTACAAATACTCTAGGGTATTATTGATGTCTCTCGACCTACAAAACCTTATCTGCAATCTATATGTACTGGATAACTATGGTCGTGGCAGTAAACACCGGCACTTGGCAGTACTGTCATGTCGTACAGTTGCTTACTCCAAGTCGCCCGCACCTCGAATGCCACTTAATGCTCTCTTGGACGGAAGAATGGAATGGAAGACGACACTCTTATTATCAGAATGTAAAATTTTGTGAGGTCAATTCAATTCAAATTCAATTCAAAGCATTTATTTCAATTAAACCCTTTACAGGCACTTTTGAATTGTAAAGTCGAAAGAGGTGAAGCACGTTCCAAAGCGTAGTTCTCTATGGAGAAGAAAAAAGGTCAATGTATAACTCTGTCAATATAATTGCTTTTTTTACATGACTCTGTCTTACTATTCTGTGTTGTATACATGGTAATTGTATTTAAATTGTGTAATTGGTTTTGGGCCGTTTTGCTTAAGTAAATAAATAATATTTGTCGGTCTGTACGAAAAAAAAAAATTCTCATGGCTTATGCGAAAAGCATGACGCAGGAAAGCACGCGATAATAGTGTTCAGAATCTGTATCTCGAGAGTTACGGGTAAAAGTGCGGGGTAGAATGTTTTTTTTCTACCGTATTGGTGCAAAGCTAAAAGGAAAGATATTGACTACTGTGCTTATTTTGATGAATGAGGTGACAGTCGATTTGTTTATTATGCTTCGGGTGTCGTAAGATTTAAATTAAACGAATAGCAAAAACAACATGGCTGATATTACCTACCTCCAAAAAAGTAGGGTTTCTGATTTTTTTTTTCTATCGTATTAAGAAGAATTTAAAATGAAACAGACAAACTCTGAGTAATACAATTTATTTTTTATATGAACCAAAAGTCAGAAATAATGATTTAGCAATGCGCAGATGAACAATAGTTCAGCGCAGACAATATGCAGTTCTAAAAATCATTCGCATTTTTTTCAGTAACTACCTCTTGGTAATTCGTGTCGTCAAATAAATGTTTTTTTTTTCCATCAGGTCAGTAAATAAAAGGTAGTGGCGAATGGCCATCGGGAAGAGTAGAAAACTATGAAGTAGACCTGTGCCCAGCTGTGGGACAATACAAGTTGAATTGAAAAGTTAGGTTTAGTAGATATAAACAATTATTTTTATCTACTAAACCTAACTTTTCAATTTGTTTTGACAAATGTAACACTTCATTACATTTCAACATGTTTAGATAAGAGCCTCATTTTAAGCAAACAGTGCCTGTATTATACTAACTAAAGTTGAGTACATTTTTCAAAATTTATATTTTATTTAGTAATCTTTGTGTAATCTAGTGTAAAAGTGGCAAATTAAATTACAAACTAGCACTGAACTTTTACATAAAACATTTTATGTTGTTGTAAGTTTTTAGTGAAGGCTTGTCGCGTCTAGTAGGCGCTAGCTCTGCGTCAGCATGCGTACTCTATTTGTTTGCAGTCCACGGAGGGCCCTTGTATATTTTATATTGCCCCTGTCCAAACACGGCCGACTGGGTTCCTAGAATGACTTTATGTTGGGCTTGGGGTACTCTTTTGTCTTTGATAGCTTGTATTTTGTTGTTATCTCTACCGCGAAGGGTTATCGCGCTTTTGAGAGGGCGCTGTCTGTCTCAGAGATACTTGGTGCAGCGGAGAGAGATGTAAGAAGATGGCTACATTAACTGTCGTTGGTAGTGGATAACTTTATTAGGGAATACGGCAATTACAGTTTTCCTGTTTTGGTAAAGGTGTTTTGGTAAATAAAAGTCAAGGCAGGTAAACTTAGTGCATGCTGATATGAAATAGGTCATTTGATTTTTAAGGTTGAATGCGAAAATACATTTTTAAAGTAGGTTTGGATTTTATAGGAAAGAAAATTATTTGTTTAAGGCAGTCAGACTGGTAAAAGTTGTCTGTACCAAAATGTAAGTGTTGATTTATCGCAAGAAATAAGGAAGACACGCAGGAATACACCAAAACTGGAATCAAAACTGGTAGTACCGCGATATAAAAACTATTATGGGAAACGTACAAACGCTTATTTAATACCTACTCTAATTAACGATATTTCAACAAACATTCAATCGGAAATAACAAATATAAATTATAAAAACAAATACAAAACATTCTTTGATTCTCTTTTATAATGCATCATTCTGTTTAAATTTCATTCGATCAGTAATTAGCATCGCGACGCGCGGCTGCTGCCTATGCTACTCATATTGTAAGATTTTTTCAATTTACCTCACAATGTTTTATAAAATTTTGTATGTTCTAAAACTAGGCTCATTATTATTACTGCGTTATTATTTAGGCTACTTTAATTAAGGTGTTTCAACATCCAGACAAACCTATCAAGGTTTAGTGATGTTTCTTGATATGGTCTGTATTTTTTCACTAGTTAATAAAAAATATAAAAAAACATAATTCCTACGCACGGTTCGCAAAAATAGTGGTTAAAATAGGCATCTTAGCGGATTTGTTTCTAAAGAGTCACCGCGGGCTTTTTTTTTTTTTTTTTTCCTGGATGGGAAATCATCAAATGACCCCTCCCGCCCTGGGTGGAGCGGTAGGGAGTGTCAGACTTTTACTGACTAAAATCCACCCGTGATCCTTCTTGTGCCCTATGCGTTCCAGGGCCGCGGTAACTCTTTCGAACAAAATCCGCAACCCTAGCAGGCACCGACCCTATGGGGCCCCGTCCTCGGTGCTGACGGCTCCTTGTGACGCGCGTGGAACACAGCGCGTCGTCGACTCAACCTGGTATCGGACGGCAGCAGAAGCGGCAGTGGCGGCGACAGAGGCGGCGGTGGCGGCGGACCTCTTGCCCCTGGTCGGGGCGGATGGCGCGCAGGCCCTTCCCCCAGCCCAGTGCTCGGCCGGCTTGCCAACAGCCGCACATGCAACGCAGTGCGGCGTGGCCTCGCACGAGCCGGCCTTATGACCGGGCTGACCACAGCGGAAACAGAGTCCGCTGCGGTCGACCTCCGAGGGGCTCATAGCTCCCGTGTGGTTACCCACATGGCAGCGGTAGCACCTCAGAGGTCTGGGTTCCAGCAGTTTTACCCGCGCAGACACCCATCCCACCAAGAGCCTTCGGCCCTCCGACACAGTTCTGGCCGCCGTCACGGGGCAGCTCACCACAAGGGTTTGCATGCCCGTGTTGTCAGGCCGGAGGGTGCCCGCCTTGACGAGCTCGGCAGAGCACCCCCCAGTCCTGGCGACGGCGGCCACAACTTCCTCCTCCGTCACGGAGTCATCCAGGCCCACTATGCGCATGTCGATGCGCTTAGTCGGCCTGGACACCCGGACCTCGTCCGCGGGTAAGACCGCCCTCAGCTTTTCGGCCAGGGCGTCCGCGAACGGGCCACTCTCCGCTCCGGCGAGCTCGAGCTTGCGGGCACCGGTTAAGGTCCTCCTGACCCCGATGCCCCCGCTGATGCCCAGCTCTTGGAGGCTCACCGCCTCCTTCGCCCGCTTCAGTACGGCGAGATACGTCACGCCCCTCTGTTCCGCTTCCGGCTGCAGTGTGAGCACTACAGCCGCGGATTCCGGGGCGCGAAGCCTCGCCGCAATAGCGTTGGCTTTCCGCCGCTGCCTCCTCGCCTTGTTTTTGGCCGCTTTCGCGGCCCGCCGTTTCTGGCCAGCAACCTGCCACTCGTCCTCGGCCGCAGGAGGGTCCGAGGGTGGGGGTGGGGGCGGCTGCGGCACCACTGGCGCCGCAGCCTTAGCCGCTCCTCCAGCCTTCCTCCTCCCCCTCTTCGCCGGGGCCGCCTTGGTCGTCGCCGGCGTCGCAGTCGCCGGCGTCACAGGCGCTGGCGCCGGCGCGGCTCCGCCCTTGGCCTTCGCCTTCGCCTGGCCAGACGTTCCCGGGTTTGCAGCCACGGCGGCCGCGTACGAAGCCGTCTTCTGCCGGCCCGGGGGCCTCTGTGTCGCCGCTAGTTGGGGACGCCGAATCATGTCCTCCAAAACGGAGAACTGCTTCTGGTAGGGAGCCAGCTCCTGCCGCACCAGGCTCCGCACCTGGCTCAGCACTAGGCTCCCCTCCAGCGCCGCCGGACTCGGCCCCCTCTGCGGCTCCTCCGAGGCCGCTCTGGCCATGCCAGCCAGGTCCCTCCGGAGCGACTCATTCTCCGCAATGAGTCGCTCCGTTACGGCCGCGAGGCGGGCGACCTCCGCCCGCAACTCTGTCGCCTCTCCGGACCCGCCGACGTTGGCCGCCGCCGCCGCCATAATGGAGGCTTTGGCCGCCGTAATGGCCTCCCGCTTGAAGGCCACAGCGCGGATCGCGGCCTCCACGACCTCCGCAAACTGGGCCTTCTTCTCCTCGGCCGTGGGAGGTGCCTCTCCCGGGGACTCTTCGTCGTCAGAGTCGAGAGGAGGCGGAAGAGTAGAGGGAGCCCTACGACCGCTCCCTCCAGGGCGACGGCCCTCCTCCACCAACCTCCCGGCCCGACGCTCCACCTCCCGGGTAGAGGGAGCCAGCCCCCTCCCTGCCTCACAGCCCCTGCCCCGCCTAGCGGTGGGGATCTTGCGGGCGGAGGCAAACTCGCCCTCGGAGGTCGACTCCCCGTCTTCCTCCCGTTGCGGCCGCTTGCGGAAGAACTTGACGTTCTCCGCAGCGGCCCCCACTCTTCCGTCTCTAGAGCCCGCCGAGCTGACCGTTACTAGGTCTGGCGCGGAGCTGGAATCCGACTCCGCACCACCCCGGCGCTCAGGCGAACCCTCCACTACGGAACCGTACGCCATCAGCTCCTTAAAAGAAGCGGATCCGGATGACGACGATTCGGAGCCTCCTCGGCTCTTGTTGCCACTGGCAATCGGAAGGTCTTTGTTGCCCACCCCATAGTACGAAGGGCAGCCCGCCGAAGCGGGGTGGGATTCCCCGACCGCTGAGCAGTCGGGACCCACCTGGGGACTCATTTTGCAAAGATCTTGTTCCATACTTTTCCTTTTTGAGGGTGCGGTCCCTTACTCCTCCGCCCTTTCTCCCTCACAGGGCCTCTCCTCCCACCCGCTCACTGCCTTCACAGCCACGTCTGATGAGCAGACGCGTACCAGAAGGCAACGAGCGGGATTCCTCGCGTGTGTGTCTCTCTTGGTCTGATCCCTCACTTGCGACCTTCCGGCATCCTGGAACGCAAAGGGCTTTTGGAGGAACATGGTTAAGTAAATACGGGTCAGTAGGAGTGCAACACTCCCCTCCCGCTCCACTCAGAGCGGAAGGGGTCATTTGATGATTTCCGATCGTTAAAAAGAAAACTATAGGTATCTACGTAATTTCACATATCCCTAAAAAGACGGGACACTTAGGTATAAGATCAGTTTTGTTGCCTTTGTTACTTGGCTTCACTGGCACTCTCGGTGAGTCGGCCATCACGCTCTGTTTGCAAGTCGGAAGTCGACGGCTTCACAGCTTACACTAACTCGAGTAATATAAGCCAGCCAGTCAAGTTCATAGGGGTGGGAATGGGATCTGAGTGAACCGTATCTGAATGGGGCATGACGAATTGAATGTAATAAGTTTAATTCGTTACGTAAAAGAACCTGAGTAAAGTGTAATGACCAATTTGCTGCCTAATACATTGTTAAACGAATACACTAATAACGCTCAAAAGTATTTGGCTATCAAAAAAAAAAGTCGTTTTGTAAAAGTTTAATTAAATTAAACGAATTCATAGTAGGTATCTAATTTAAGTTGCGCATCTCACGAGTTACCTGCTGATGTAGGTACCTACTTAGCAGTAAGTATCTGGTTTGGCAGAAAGACGACCTCGACGTAGTTTAATACAAATTCCTTAAAAGTGAACAATAAAGTTTTATTTTTAATTTCTAGGCTGGCCAATGTGTCCAGCTCTGTCTACAAAGCCTTGGCTTATCAAAATGTGTTATCAAAGTGGCCGGACATTTTCAAGCGATTATGTATATATGTTACACCCGGCTTTTGGAACAAAAACGCAAGTTAAAGGAGGCAATTGACTCTGATTTAGCTTAACTTGGGTATTAAGTCCTATTTGGAAATAGGCACACACATTTAATTTCAATCTAAGAAAACTTGTTTCTTGTCTCAGCGTATTTACACTGGTGGATGACGCGCAAAGACAAATAGGTAATAATTACACCTACACTGAAATGAAGACATATTAAACAAGCAAGCTTTAATGCACTCATGACATAAATAAGGCTTTCATAAGAGTATAAAAGAAATTGTATGACGCACCACGCATTGTCATCGTATTGAAAGTTTCCATTAGCGTAGAAAAATGGAACAACCTTCCTTTATTAAGCCGTGTACTCACTCACGAGAAATATTGGCAACACCAATACACATAAAACAGAAGTTTTCATATTTCTATGGCAACCCTAACTTCAATGTTTCTTAACGGTGGGGCTAACCTAAAAATTCAATATCTATGCTAATATTATAAAGCGGAAAGATTTTTTTGTTTGTTTCTCCCGAATAAGCTCTGAAACTACTGGACCAATATCAATATTTTGTTCACCAATGAAAATCTATTTAAACGCGTGTGAAATCACTAGGCGCTATTAGTAAATAATATAGAAAGTAAGCGAGCTTTTGAAACGGCGGCGGCGACCTCCCGCGTCCGATCCTAGTTCAAACCATGGTCCGGAGCGAGGAAGCATGGGAAGCGGTCACCTCCTTCTGCGAAGCAGTAATGCTAGCGAAGGAGGAGGCAGACCGCGTGAGCGAGGTTGAAACCTCACGCCCCAGCTGTCGTAACAGAAGAAGACGCCCCGGGCGCCAGGGCGATTCTCGGCTACCGTAAGCGTGGGCCTGAAGATGGCGAGTTATGGGTGGCTCGCCGTCTGATAACAACCATGCACGGGTCGACGGCGCGTCATGTTCTACGCGTGCCTCAAAGAGATGTCAGCAAAGAAGATGGGGACCATAGGGTCAGTGCCTGCTAGGGTACGAATTTATTCGAAAGAGTCTCCGCAGCGCAGGAACGCAAAGGGAACTAGGAGGAACTGGGTGAATTTTAGTCAGTAAGAGTCTAAAACTCCCTTCCGCTCCGCCCAGAGCGGCAGAAGTAATTTTATGATTTCCCATCCCGAAAAAAAAGGAAGCTTCTGCGTGAAACAAAAGAGCTCGTACTGATAACACTGTGACCTATGCTATACTATACTAGATTAGACCGTCTCCAGGGCAGGGTATAAATTTTGGTACAGTGATGGATGGGACTTTCACTGTACCACATTTTATCAAAATTGTTTCGGCGATTTAGGCGTCAAAGCGTAAAAAAAAACCAAATTCACTTTAGCATTAATACTATTAGATGAGTTAGATTTTTTTTCGCTAATTAATCTTAAGTTATATTTTCTTCTGCCAGTGAGTTCTCGGTTTAACATCCATGGTTTATAAATACTTCGCCATATCTTCACAATAAGCGGTGGAGCTACGTCTCTTTAAAGATTTCTTACCTATCAATGATGGTATCCATAGTCTTCAGACATTTCTAGTTGAGGGGAAAAGTTTACAAAAGACTTGTTAAAAGCGGAACGACAAACTTGATAGCTGGCTTATAATTAGGGTCCCGTTTTTATTGTTTGGGTTTGGAAGTTTTTTTTTTTTCTTAAAAAACTATGTCCCACATAAGAAATTTCTGCTGTAAATTACAATACCAAGTCCTGATTTCTGACCAACCTCGGCGAGTGCGATGACCTTCTAAGATCTTCTTACATGGAGCCTATCTGACTTTTTTAATCTAGCAGGACTGGATAACAATACCCTCGGCAAGACTGATGTTAGGTTTTCTGGCTTCACACCTTATTCAGACTGTCAAAGATTTTCAAATTACAGTCGGGACGAACTCGTCAAACAAATTACAGTCGAGACCAACTCGTCAAACAAATTACAGTCGAGACCAACTCGTCAAACAAATTACAGTCCGGACCAACTCGTCAAACAAATTATAGTTGAGACCAACTCGTCAAACAAATTACAGTCGAGACCAACTCGTCAAACAAATTACAGTCGGGACCAACTCGTCAAACAAATTACAGTTGGGACCAACTCGTCAAACAAATTACAGCCGGGACCAACTCATCAAACAAATTATAGTCGGGACCAACTCGTCAAACAAATTGCAGTCGGGACCAACTCGTCAAACAAATTAGGTACAGTCGGGACCAACTCGTCAAACAAATTACAGTCGGGCTTTCTGTCTGAGGCACGGATTGACTTCGACTAGTGTGGGTTATCCTTGAAACTTCAAGGATAACCCATACTAGTCGAAGTTCGAAGGAGTTCGTGGCTAAGAACAGACATGGATATGGATATAATTTCGGAAGTCGGTGTTCAAAAAACGAAAAAGCAACCACAAACACCGAGTTCCGACATTAAAGTTATTTTGTACTTTTAGGTTTTTTTTTTGTGTAGAAGTCGGTAGTATGTTTTTGTATTATTATTTTTTTTTGAGAACGGAATCATCATGGCTTTGGCACGTCATAGTAGGGCTTCAGGGTACGGAACGACTGTAAGTCATACGTCAGTGGGAACAAAACCAACCAATGCTGGCCCGTTAATGTATTGAAACTCTATACAATAATAGGCCAGCTGAACATCGCAGTGTTAACACAGTGTAATCATTCACAAGAAGTTTTAATTAGAATGCCTATTAAATGACACAGGGTGAACTTAGCACTGCGAGTTTCAGGTAGGCACTATGCGTAATAAGTTAGTAAAAAAACTCTTGTCACTTCACTAATGGTAAAATATTGACTTACTCATAAGATCGCTTCCACTTGCGACCATGCATTGAAGTTGCTTAACATTGCGGGCTATCGGTGCATGATGTGATCAATCGCTCCAATGTTTCTCGCAATGTAGGTAATTCAACTTGCATACGTGTTACTGGCAGATGTATAATGGTAGGTGGGCGTAACGTGATCTAGAAATTGTTCTACTAACGGCTTTTTAATGATGTGCTAACAATTTCCATGATAAGGGATATCGCATTGGATTAGCCATTATTCCTAAACACATCCAACGGAGAAGAAGCTCGGCTCGTGAATCCCACCCAGGATTTCCTAAGAAAACATAGAATTTCAATTAAAAAAGCCTGCGCATTTCCCAACTATTTGGGGGTCGTCTTTCAGTCTAACCGGCTGCAAGTTCTTTTTTGTTGCAATTTCCCTATGTTCAGTACTGGTATTTGGTTTATACTTATTATTAAATCTCTTTGATCGTCGCATCGGCTGATGTGCACTCTAACATTGCGAGTATTGTGGGTATTATGGAATTTGTAATTTTTAACGAATGTGGCAACTTTTTTCGTTACGTGTTATGCTATCTATTTATAAATATGTTTTATTTACGTATTTTAATCAAATTCAGTACATAAACATCTTAATTTAGTTCAAGTATATATTTTATTTAACCTCGTCCGTGCGTCACTGCCGACTGACGCCCAGCAAATGCTGAGGTGGTAACCCTTTCGGTTCGGACACGCTCGGCGCATTCTGTACTTTTCTTCTCCTGTAATTTGTGTTTGTAACCGTTGTGCTGTGTCTGTTCTGAATAAAAGTTTTTCTATTCTATTCTATTCTTATACCCTTGGCAAGACTAGTTGTAGCTTTTATGTTTTGTTTCGTTACGACTGTCAAAGATTTTCGAATGACCGGTACCATAATAGCTTATCCAAGACTTCGACCCACATAGGAGTCTCAGTGTGTAAGGCTGCCTACCCATCCAAGGACCAACCTCAAAAAAA
This sequence comes from Hecatera dysodea, assembly GCA_905332915.2. Classification (NCBI taxonomy): domain Eukaryota; kingdom Metazoa; phylum Arthropoda; class Insecta; order Lepidoptera; family Noctuidae; genus Hecatera; species Hecatera dysodea. The sequence continues at coordinate 3,343,992 of HG995286.1, forward strand.
ATTTTAACCTTGTCGTTATTACTTATCCACGAGCTCCATAGCATATAATCAGCCTTTTAATGTTCCCACTGCTGGGACTCAGGCCTCCTGTCTAGGAGAGGGAATGGGCCGTAATCCACCACGCGGGCCCAGTGCGGGTTGGTGAATGCCACATGTCTTCGAATTTATGGTTCTAGGACATTCCCTCACGATGTTTTCCTTCACCGTTTTGAGAGCAGAGCGGTGATGAAATTAATTACACTAAGTAATGCGCCTGGCTGGGTTTGAACCCGCGACCTACAATTCGTAAGTCGGGGCCATTACCACCCGGCCACCACTGCTCTGCACGAGCTCCAACGGAGAGTGTACGAGTCAACGGTGACTCGTATTGACCAAATGACCACCCAATATCGTAAAATCGAGAACGGGTTATTAAAATCGTTGATAGTAAAAACAAAGGAACACACAGTTTAGTGCTCCCAAAACATACCAAGTGTTGGTGCAAAATTGTAAATTTTATCAAAATGAATGCAATCGTTTTAGAGCAATTTAGTTACGGTTGAGAGATATATATATAGTTTGCTTTATTATATAAACTAATCTTTTATAGAGGAAAGATTTGATTGTTTGTTTGTATTGAATAGGCTCCGAAACCACTGAATCGATTTGAACAATTCTTTCACTAAAAAAAAAAAAAAACATCATATATTGTTTTCAATTTCAAAATTCTTTCTCTGTTGAGAAGCTACACTATCCCCGGGTGACATAGGCTATACTTTATCCCCGTATTCCCAAGGGAACAGGAACTACGCGAATGAAACCGTGGGGTGCTACTAGTAACAAATAAACTCAAAAACTACTAATTCGTTCACCATTATAATGCAACACATTATCCGTGATGAACAGAGGCTATATTGAAATAAATAAATGTCCAGCCGTGCGAAGCCGGGATGGGCCGCTAGTGTTATAATCATTTGAAGAGAGCCTTCACTGATAGTAGTTTTCAGCATCTGGATAAGACAATCTGTCAAAAATTAAAATTATTATTTTGACATACCTATTAGTGATGTAACAAATGTCATATTTTGGACATGCGCGAACGCGAATGCGAATGCGAATATCTGCTGCCAACATTCGCGAATGCGAATGCGAATGCGAATATTCAGTTTTTTATGTTGGCGGCAGCACTGAAGTGTCATTCCGCTCGCACCGGTGTTTTTGTAAACAAAACAAGTGAATTTTGAGGTTACAGTGTGAAGCCGAGCTGATGGCACGCGGTTGCGACAGTCATTGAGAGGATCATGCAAGGTGGGTCTCGAGGTGACCCTGCACAAGTCAGAGGCCATGTGCTTTCATGGCTCTCGGAGCAGATCATTATCGGAACCCCAGATAACGGGAGGAGGAATTCCCATCGGCGGCGGGTCGACGATGACGTACTTGGGTCTCGTCCTTGACAGCCAGTGGAACTTTGCGGAACATTTCCGACTTTTGGCTCCAATACTGGGGCGGGCCGGGGCTGCTTTCAAGCGGCTCTTGCCCAATCTAGAGGGACCAAAAGCTTCCTGCCGGAGGCTGTATGATGCGGGGATCGTGCGGTCCATGGCCCTTTATGGAACAGCGGACAGAGCTCCAGCAGGATCTTACGGAAGTATGGAGGCAGCGATTGTTGCAACCCAGCGCTGGGCCGGCCACCATTGCGGCGATAAGTCCCCTCTTTCAGGAGTGGTTGGAGAGACTTCACGGCGTCCTCACCTTCCACCTGACGCAGGTGCTCACTGGACACGGCTTTTTCGGGAGGTACCTGTTTCGGATTCAACGGGAGGACACGTCCGGGTGTCAACACTGTGCGGATCGCCCGGAGGACACGGTGGAGCATACGGTGGAGGTCTGCCCTGCTTGGGCAGAGCAACGCCGTGCCCTCGTCGAGCCAATCGGCGGCGGTGGCCTCTCGCGTGTCCGGTCCTGGTTCAAACCATGGTCCGGAGCGAAGAGGCATGGGAAGTGGTCACCTCCTTCTGCGAAGCAGTAATGCTAGCGAAAGAGGAGGCGGACCGCGTGTGGGAGTGGGAAACTTCACGCTCCAGCAGCCGCAACAGAAGAAGACGCCCCGGGCGCCGGGAAACGTAGGGCGATTCCCGGTCACCGTAGGCGCGGGTCTGCGGATGGCTAGCTATGGGTGTCTGGCCGTCCGATAGCAATCAGGTCGAGCTATGGGTCGACGAGCTGTCAGTAAAGAAGACGGAGCCCCATAGGGTCAATGCCTGCTAGGGTTGCGGAATTTTTTCGAAAGAGTCATCGCGGCTCTGGAACGCAAAGGGCACGAGAAAGATCACGGGTGGGTTATAGTCAGTAAAAGTCTGACACTCCCTTCCTCTCCGCAAAGAGCGGGAGGAGTCATTTGATGATTTCACGTGAATAGTGATTACAAACATGAGTAAATTAAATTCTAGTGAAATATAATTAATGGATTTTGTTTTATTAAGCAACTATTTTTTTAATATTCGCAAAACATTCGCAGTAATTTCGCGAATGCGAATGCGAATGCGAATATTAAAAAATATGCGAATATTCACGAATGCAAATGCGAATGCGAATATTCGTTACATCACTAATACCTATACACTAGAATTATTATATATATACGTAAATGAGTACCTAGTTCTAAATGAAGATTGTAAGTTGCGGAATTTGTTACTAAAAAGTTCCGGAACTGCTAACCGTATCTCCTCCTAATATTTAATTAATCGCTAGCCTTTTCCTAGCTATTTTGAAGACGGTTTCCCCATTAACCAGAAATTTTCATGGAGCGACTGATTGTATTGTCTGACTTCCACAACCCTATCTGGGCGACACGATATCCTTCGGGCCTACGGCAAGACTGGTGTCTAATTTTCTGACTTTCAATAGGGGAAAAACTACTTACTTTCTTTACTACTTTAACTTAACTACTTTTTTCCTGAGGAAAAAAAGTATGATTCTATTTACGGCCGAACCCAATAACCGATCTATCACATACTGGAGATAGATAAACAAATGAAACAACAGAAAAATTATATAGGTTTTCTGTTGTTTCATTTGTTTTTCTATCTCTAGTATGCGATAGATCGGTTATTGGGTTCGGCCATTAGTCCGTCGGTTAGATTATCGAAAAATATTGGACACGTATTTTTTGCTTTTTCAAATCTATAAAAAAAAGAAGATAAAAAGCATGAAAGATCAGGAGCGGGGCTTGTACGTCATGGCGTGCTTCAAATTGGAGCACGTAGTGACGTCATACGAGTGCGTCAACTCACTGTATTGTCTTCGTTTTTTGATTGCTTGCAAAAAGAAAAAATACGTGTCCAATATTTTTTGGAAGTCTGACTGACGGACTAATTAGTCAACTATTTTTTTAGTCAACTACCCTATTATCGTGACGAGTATCATAGATGTATACGGGGCCACTGGATAATGTAACCTAACCAAGATTTTTGTAATACATACACAATCATGATTTAAAAGAGTGTCCGATAAGTTTCGTGCACGTTCTTCTCCATAGAGTAATCTACGCTTTCGAACGTGCAAATAACTTCATGTTTTTGACTGACCGAATCTTGACAATTCAAAAGTGCTTCTAAATGGTTTATCACATAGTATAAAACAAAGTCGCTTCCCGCTGTCTGTCCCTATGTATGCTTAAATCTTTTAAACTACGCAACGGATTTTGATGCGGTTTTTTTTTAATAGATAGAGTAATTGAAGAGGAAGGTTTATATGTATTATATATGCATATTATAGTAGAGGAAACATTAGTATCTACATTGCACCCGTGCGAAGCCGGGGCGGGTCGCTAGTTTGAAATAAATTATTTGAATCTTGAAACCAACGGCATAGTGTGTTTTCTGAGCTACGGTATCCGTAGCTCGAAAATATGCTTGTGTGTACTTCTTGACATTTAATTTGGATAATAATGGAATTACTATCTCATGACCCATGCAATTTTCACAGATGACGTATTTATTTTGCTGCTATAACAACAAATACTTAAAAAGAAACAGAATAAAATAAATATTTAAGAGGGCTCCCGTACAACAGACATGATTTTTTCGCCGTTTTTTGCTCGATATCAACAATGCCAACATGGTAGGCACTTGAAATATTCACAAAATACTCAGTTGTATTTTTAATTTAATAATAAAATTAAAATAAAATAAATATTTAAGGGCCCGTACAAAAAACACAATTGTTTGCCTATTTTTATATTTCCTAGTCAAGTACGGAACCCTTCGTGCGTGTGTCCAACTCGCACTTGGCAAGTTATTTTAGTTTACAGTCTCAGGTACCTATGGTGTAACTGAAAAAAAAAACGTAATTTATTTAAAATTCTAACTAATTTAGTTTTTTGTTTGTCTTGTATTTTTTTGTGGCATACTTACCTATGATTAATTCAATATAGCTGAATATGAGAATTATATTTTTTTTTCGACGACCTCGGTATGACTATAACGAACGCAAGACAATATCTTATTTAATTTGATCATGTTCTTTCTCTATAAGTTAGCTTATGACGGGTTATATGAGTTCATATAATATTGTTTTTTTTTATGACTATGTAGGTCAATCTGTTTTTACTTTATTGACTCAATCTACTCTTTACAATGTTTTATAGTGAATTGTTTTTATGATTTCCATGTTGGATAATTATTTTTTTTCTACCTTTGTCATGTATTAATGACTTTGCATACTATTGTATAAATTCAAGTTTTTAAAACGCAATAGACAGATATGTTGCTGGGGAGTTCGTTGCGCCACTTCTTCTTCCCAGCTAAAACACTAGGAAGTGGTAACGGGTGGGCGTTTTGAGGGACTGTCTTTATGTAAAATTTGACGTTCAAAAAGTGCTGTCTCTCAGCCTAGTTTGAATAAATGACATTTGATTTTGAATAATTAAAATCAATTTGCCAGCCCTACTCACCGCACAGATCCGATCGTGCGAGCATACTCCACAATCCGATCTACACATTGTTGTGCACGATAGCATTACACAACTTCCACAGAAATTTGACACAATACGCATGAGATGATGGACACATTAATTCTGTCGCCAACGTCGACATTTTGTAACGGTTAATATTTGCGATATTTCGAAACAAACAAGAATGCTTAACGAGAAACATGCCACTGACATTTGTCATTCTCTGATTGAAGTTTAGAGTTGTCGATGCAGATAATTTTATTGTTCCAGTGCCTATAGGTATATAGGATATTTATGTACATAAAATGCGTAGCGAGGAGCGTGCCATGGAAAGCCTTGTATATGCTATGTAATCGTAATATCGTATATCTGGTGCAACACTGACACTTTTGCGAAAATGCACATTTTCGGAAGAAGCACTTAAATATTTGTACTTAGGTATCGTTATAATAATAATAATAATACATCATTTATTTCGGGTAACAAACACCCCTAACATGACCTTATAGACTATCATACATATTTATATAAACCACAAAAATAAACTATTGTACACAAAGTGTCGGCGTCGTGTTGCGCTGCGTGGTGTCACGTAACCTTCCATGGAATCGCCGATACACGACACCCTTCAGCCAAAACTCTTCCTTGAGGAAGGTCTCAACATGATGAGTCGGAACTCACACCACGAACGACTTGAAATTCGTGTTATGGCGCGGCTCCAACTTCTCTACCCTTAAGGTCCAGCTGGTCTTCGCTCGAGCATACTCCACGATCTCCTCAACCTTTTTGGGTGTGTCCGAGACACATAGAGCTGCGTCGCAGGTATTGCGGGACGCAGCATTTTGGGTCCTTCCAGGGCGGTCCCAGACTGGTTCCGACTAGGAGGCCATCCTTGTCACTCGTGCCTGTAGCTGGGCCTAACTGTTTCCAAAACCTGTTGGTAGGTTCAAAGCAGTTAAGTCAAAACGTTTATTTCAATTAAGCCATTAAACGGCACTTTTTAACGTCATCATTAAAAGTTATCATAATTAAGATACTCTAGCGTCCATTCGCAAAGGTAGATTCTTATAACGGACAAGAAACTCCATAGTTACTCTTTTCAAATAAATGTTTTACAATATTTGGTATACAAAAAATACTTCATATATGTATGTGAGAACGATGCACCAAGTCAAATCGTAGTGTTGTATTGTGTTGGATGTGTGATATTGTTATGGGAACCTTTCAGTTTCGAATTTGGTACCTACTGGATGTGTATTCCAGCATTTGGTAGCATATCTATTTTTAATAAACAGCCCTGATATACCAATAGACGGTGTGAAACTATTAGAATTTCTCGTAAATACACAATTTTTTATGTAACTTTGAGAAAACATTGCTCGTACTCGTATTGTTATTCAAGATATTGAAGACAACGATAGGCTACTTCCATCACAAACAAAAGTACTTGAAAAACGGTTCGCAAAAAATTGTATCATTGATTTACTCTCCGCTGAACACACATCAATTATCCATAAATGCAGAAACTAAAGGGTACCTACACTACTTTCAATTTTAGTCGCAAGTTTCGGCTGTCACAAAATTGCTAAGAGCCGTCAATTTCTGAGAGAAAATTGTGACAGTCGCGTACACAATTGTTTTGTGACAATGCCGTATCCAGTTATTGCAGAGGTGTGTGTACACTCGTGGACCTAATAGAATCAACGAAGCTGTCATTTTACCTCGGACCTAGGCCAGGTATCGAAAATTGTTGGGCATGTCTGACACAAATGCTATTATTGGGAAAAGCACCAACCCGTAGATAAAGTCACCACGCCGACTTTAACCAGAAGGCCAACTCAAGCGATTAAATTCAAGTTTAAATTCAATTCGTAATATCATATCAGAGACAATTAATGTCAAAGAGCTGTCTAACATTTTTTTTTCTTTAAAATAAAACGTTGCCCCCCATACTAGGACTTACTCCTGTATCGTGAGTGCGTTCACAAACATGAATACTCACATACACAAGACAACCAGACCCGAACAATTATCTGTAGGCCATACAAACATTTGTTCCGTGCGGGTATCGAACACGCAACACGTAGCGCAGTAGCCGAACGCTCAACCAATGCACCAATTGTGTCGTCCACATCCACATTTGTGGTGTTTCTGACAGTTTGCAGATGCGATGCATAATGTGAATATGAGAATTGTCATCTGAGGGTGAAGACATACGAGTAGCGACATCTTATGAGCGTTGCCGTAATCAAAACTTTAAGAATAAATGGGATTGACCGAATCGTCGCTAATAGAATTTTACTTAGTCCAGAGACTTTTTAGCTGGCCTAGCTTAGCACAGAGTATCAATCGAATAAGAGGTCAACTTATACTGGTTGCCTTCGCCATGTGTTGCTGCCATAGAGAATTATATTGTCTTTGGTTGCTGCCGTGGTTTTTGTGTTAACTTAAATCAACAAAAAAATCTACAAGAGAACCTTTGAATTAACTGAAAGAAAGTAAAATTAACATTTAGGTAGACTGCGGGGTTCTTCATATGAATTAATTAATAAAAAAAACATTTGAACATAGAAAACATAACTAAACTTAGGTACTACACACTCTTAGGTAGATGCTTGCTATGACAACAATCTGACCTGGGCCCCAAGTCTGCTATTACAATAGTGTCAGAATGGTCTCTCATTGATCTCATAATGGTCGACTTTGACAAGTTTGATAATCTACGAATTTTATATTCGTAGATTATCAAACTTGTCAAAGTCGCGTCATTATGACTATTCAATGGTCAACCACTGACACTCCATTGAAAGAAATGGCATAGAATGGTAATCTCGTACATAATGAAAACTGAATGACCGACGTATGCAGTGATCTGCTAAAATTTTGACAGTTCCTTTGATCAGTGACCTATTATTAGAACGTGGTGTGCAGTTATGTCTTTTATTAATAGCTCGGTTATCCAAAATTATTACGAGACCATTTGCGACCAATGATCGACCATTATGAATTTAGCAGATTACGTACTTTTAGCAAAATGACAATGGGATTGTGTTGGAATGACAAATTTATAAAAATAGCAGACTTGGGGCGCTGATGGAAAGCATTGATGGGTCGAAGATTGAGCACAACTATATAGAGCACCAGTAAATCTGACTCCAGTCTTGCCAAGTAGTACCGTGTTACACAGTTAATGGGTTGTGGAGGTCTGGTAGGCAGCCGCTCCAAGTTAAATACTGGTATTCAGCTGAATCCGGTGTGACTGGAAGGTAACCCAATATAGTTGGGAAACGGCTAGGCAGATGATGATGCAAAATAAAATACTTATTAGTTCTAGTAAACAGTTGTGAAATAAAGAAGGATGCCCAGATATGGCCCACCTCAGACACGTTTAGAAAGATAACACAAAAATATAAGTATTTTAAATAGGAATTATCCATCAAAGCTTTATCTCAAACTAAGACGCCGTGATCATAACAAATAAATAAGTCATTTTACTTATTATTACGTAACTTTTATTTTCACGTTAAGTTTGGGGTTGCCATTTTATGGTCAATTTAATTTAAATTCATATATTATTTAATAAAACTAATCGATTACGGAAAAACTAAACGTTAGTCAGGTTTCAGTTTTTTAATCTGAGAAAACTGGCAGCCATTTTAGTTTTTTTAATGAAACCCACTCGACTTTTAGACCAATTATGTTCATAAATACCTCAGACCAGAGATACTATACTTTATAATGATAAAACCACTGTTTGGCTTTGCCGTAGTTAGATATAAATTAAATTGATAAAGACCAAAATCCGATGCAACTAATCGATATTTCTTTTTAAATATGGCCATATTAGCCTTTGACAAATGATAGATTTGACATTAAACTACCTACTCAAGCTTGCTCCCAGCCTGTCAAAGTGTCAAACAAATATAAAAGGAGCTATAGCAGTTTACACTTAAAGAAGATTCCAATTATTCATAAGGTTAAAATGAGTTAATAACGTTGAAATTAATAATTATTGTGTTCAAATGATATACTTTCCATTCGAAAGTGGTTGAAAGTGTGTAGAATGAGTTTGTGACTGTGAAAAAATGAATGTTTTGAAAAAATAAAAACTGTTTTATTTCCAAATGGCGACTTATTTTCTGAACTGGTAGGTATGTACTAGAAGGTGTTCATAATAACTTAAACTATAATTCCATAAACTATTTATCAGTGTTCACTGTAGGCCAAGGTTGTTCTAATATGTGGGCATTGTTCTTTGAAAATACCTTCCTTGGCGGTGAAATTATAAAGCTTCAAAGTTGACAGTTAGAAAGAGAAGTCCGATACGAACTCTGACGTCAGATTCCATGACGCCCGTACCATACCTACATATAACCTACCATAGAATACAGCGTTTTCACGAGAGGGACAGATGTACAGGTATTTGTTTGAAATAGTTACATATAACTCGTTTGTTTTGCGGTCTCTTTTGTTGATTCTATTTTCACTGCTAACATTGATATTTCTAGACAAACTGTTTAGATATTTCTTTTTTCAATCATATTCCATATTGTCGAACTGCCAAATTGAAAGGAGTTCATGTCGTGTCGTTTCGACGGCATTTGTCAATCCTTTACATTCTTTACTGTTTGTCCATCGTTCTGGCCACGCTTTCGCTGAAATATAGTAATAATATTAACGCCGAGTACCTACTTGCACAGACACAACCAATTAGCTAGGATTATCTATCAGCAACTTGCTTTGAAATATAAACTTGTGGATTCTGAGGTACCGTATTACAAGCCCGACCCACTTCAAGAAATTACCATGTCACGTTGTACTGGGATCGGTCTATCATCACTGATATGACTGTTGTTGCCAATAAGCCTGATATAGTGGTGATAGAACGATTAGCGCACCGCACAATGATAATCGATGATACCATCCCACATGACGAGAACCTCGGGAAAGCTGAGGAAGAGAAACAAATCAAGTATCTCGACTTAGCACACGAGGTTGTCGATATGTGGAATGTGGACTCGGCTGTCATTGTGCCGATTGTTGTTACGGCCAATGGCCTAACGGCCAAAAGCTCTGACGACTATGTGTCGAAGCTGGTGTTACACGGTTGGTTAAAGGGCCTGATACAGAAGGCAGTATTCTAGATACGGCTCGTATTGTGAGGAGGTTTCTTTCTCTGGAGCCCTAACCACCGGTAGCTCGACCCTGCTGCCGACACCGGCGGACTACTATTTTTTATATCTTTGTATTTTAATATTTAAAAATGTTATTTGTATGTTTAAACAATGAATAAAGAGAATAATAATGTTATGTTAATTGTCTACTACTAGCTCATTAAAATACATTTCTCACTACAAACACTAGGTTACACCTAAACACTCATAGCTACTCACACCTAACATAGGTCCTGCCTATACCCGTTCTCACTACAAACACTTGGTGACACCTAAACACTCACAGACTACTAACATAGGTCCTGCCGATACCTGTTCTCACTACAAACACTAGGTGACACCTAAACACTCACAGCTACTAACATAGGTCCTGCCGATACCTGTTCTCACTACAAACACTAGGTGACACCTAAACACTCACAGCTACTAACATAGGTCTTGCCTATACCCGTTCCCACTATCAAACACTAGGTGACACCTGAACACTCATAGCTACTAACATAGGTCCTGCCTATACCCGTTCCCACTACCAAACACTAGGTGACACCTAAACACTCATAGCTACTAACATAGGTCCTGCCTATACCCGTTCCCACTACCAAACACTAGGTGACACCTAAACACTCATAGCTACTAACATAGGTCCTGCCTATACCCGTTCTCACTACAAACACTAGGTGACACCTAAACACTCATAGCTACTAACATAGGTCCTGCCTATACCCGTTCTGTAGTGAACACCTAAACACTCATAGCTACTAACATAGGTCCTGCCGATACCCGTTCTCACTACAAACACTAGGTGACACCTAAACACTCATAGCTACTAACATTGGTCCTGCCTATACCCGTTCCCACTACCAAACACTAGGTGACACCTAAACACTCACCGCTACTAACATAGGTCCTGCCTATACCCGTTCTCACTACAAACACTAGGTGACACCTAAACACTCATAGCTACTAACATAGGTCCTGCCGATACCCGTTCCCACTAGCAAACACTAGGTGACACCTAAACACTCATAGCTACTAACATAGGTCCTGCCGATACCCGTTCCCACTACCAAACACTAGGTGACACCTAAACACTCATAGCTACTAACATAGGTCCTGCCTATACCCGTTCTCACTACAAACACTAGGTGACACCTAAACACTCATAGCTACTAACATAGGTCCTGCCTATACCCGTTCTGTAGTGAACACCTAAACACTCATAGCTACTAACATAGGTCCTGCCGATACCCGTTCTCACTACAAACACTAGGTGACACCTAAACACTCATAGCTACTAACATTGGTCCTGCCTATACCCGTTCCCACTACCAAACACTAGGTGACACCTAAACACTCACAGCTACTAACATAGGTCCTGCCTATACCCGTTCTCACTACAAACACTAGGTACAAAAGCACTCAGTTCATCGTTTGGCTTAGCTCTAAGAATTGAAATTTGTCCCAGAAGGGCGTGGTCATATTAAAGGGAATGTGTGTGAATACAGTAAAGAAACAATATCAGAATAAAAAAAGGGAAACACTTTTTTCAAAAAATACATTCTCGTAAAAGAAAGGAAAAACACTTTTTTCAAAAAAACTCAACCTTGCAAAGAAAAAGAAAACACTTTCTTCAAAAAATAACCTCGTTTGAATAAAATAAACAACTTTTTAAGCAGTCTGCTACAGTTGTGGGCATCGAATCTGTGATTGAACTATAATAGGAGCACGAGCAACCAACTGCATCAATCTGTTTGAAAAGAGTTTTTTTTATGTTTTCAATACTATTTGTCGTGGTTGGCATTTTTTTGAAAATAGATCTTTTTAATTTGATATTGTTTCTTCACTGTATTCACACTTATGCAACACTGTATTTTAAGGCTTTCATAAAGGTGTTTCCTAGTTTGTGAAAACGGATATAAATTAGGTCTGATTAGTAGATATAGTAGGTGCCATTACCAGTTCTGCTCATTTAGCTTTAAATTGCACTTAAAACCTACCATGATTACTTAAAACTCCGGAAAATTGTTGAAACTTTTCAAAATGTGTAGGTACAAAAATCCGATGGCCGACCAAAAATGGATCTTTAATTTTACCAATCGTAGTTGGTGAACTGTGTAGGTTGCGGAATTTGTTCGAAAGAGTGACCGCGGCCCTGGAATGCAAAGGGCACTAGAAGGATCACGGGTGGGTTTTAGTCAGTAAGAGTCTGACACTCCTTTCCGCTCCGCCCAGAACGGGAGAAATCATTTAATGATTTCCCATCCAAAAAAAAACATACTGTATGTATAGACTTTCAAACTGTGGTCTGAAAGTCTGATGTAGTGTAGTCTGAACATTTTGTATGAAAGCAGAGTCCAGTGAAACTGAAAACTAAACTGACTTAGCTTCTTACGTTTCTTTTGAGTCGAATCATACCCTTTTTTTTTTGGTGTGGCAATCATCAAATGACTTCTCCCGCTCGGGCGGAGCGGAAGGGAGTGTCAGACTCTTACTGACTAAAACCCACCCGTGTTCCTGCTTGTGCCTTTTGCGTTCCAGGACCGCGGTGACTCTTTCGAACAAATTCCGCAACACTAGCAGGCACTGACCCTATGGGCCCCGTCTTCCAGACTCGACCAGAACAGAACTCGAGTTAGATAGTACCAATAGCTCGTTATTTATTGACATCAATCGAGAGCGTTTTGCGTTATGACGGCGATTGGAACGAGTGGAGGTTCTCCAAAGCGACATGGATATAAATTAGTGGTCACTTTCTTTGTATAGAATTTGTCTACACGCTTAAATTTTCATTTGTAGAATTACCCGTGACGTAGGTAATCCATCATTCATATCAGACATAAACCATCCTGTAATTATCAACAAAACATTTTCAACCACATTTTAATTCAAGTTTGTGTTTCAATCCTTACTCAGCTTTTCGCCAGAGAACCTGATGTTCGAATACCTACTTTCATAGTATATGAACTTACCTAGATAATAATACTCAGGTACCTACCTATTTGTCGTCATGAATGACATTTTCATGATTTTGGGAAAAGTGCCAAATAATAATAATTTAATTTTTTGTCATAGTTTCGGGACAGAATACTACAGGACCTTATACCTACCTACTATGCGTGGTACGGAACTATAAAATAATAAAAAAAAAACAAAGAAAAGTATTCACACCGAAGTTAAACTCTATTAATTTTATAAGTATCTACCTAGACTGAAAAAAAAACTTAAAAAAAATGTTTTTGTAAAAGCTTTCTTCAGATTCCTTAATTGAGAGTTGGAAGTGTACTGGTAAATCACCAACGTCAGACAACCAAAAGTCTCAATGATTTAGACTTTTGGTTGAGAACCCGTCTGAATTCAAGTAGGATTAACTCCAAATTCGTAATTAAAGAACCTCACTTAGCTACCTTTATTTATCTACCTAAACTTACTTAAAAGAAGACTAAAATAAATGAATACTTACACACATAAAAAAGGATTTGCAAAACTATGATGTCTTGTATACCTACAACTTTTAGCGACACGGTAGTGTGCCAGCCAAGTTGTATTTGTCTTAAAATTTGTTCCAACATTAAAAAAATTCAAACGTTGACCAAGTGTATGTGTATAAAATTTTTTATGCTAATATTTTGATTTTGTGAAATAGATAGGCACTTATGATAAAAAATGTATGCTTAATTATCCTAACTCCATTATTAAAATACCTATAGCTCAGGTACCTACCTACCTAGATAGGTACAAAAGGTAGATATCGTTTACCTTTAAAATAAATATTGCATTTGACGTTATCACCCTGGGGCAGGCACTAGGCAAGTAGAACCTAGTAGCTATGTACTCTACTTACTACCTAATTAAGTTTAGAGTAAGGGTACCATAAGTATTATGGCACTTGCCACATCGTCCGCCTGACGGCATCCGAAGGTTCAGTTATTCTGACAGCTCCGTAGATTTGCATGAGTGGTATCTACCTAGTAAGGAGAACAACGGGACATAAATTAGGATTAATAGTAGATATCGTATGATAGCAATAACCAATTGTTGATGCAAGCATGTCACTAACATTATTAATCATTATGATTCATGAATCCGTCGTGAATCAATATATAATATTTTCTACTACCTATATGAAATCATGCGCAGTGAGTGCCTCGATAATTGTATTCGATTTCAACTAATTAACTTTTTGTAGCATCACCGATGTTTACCTGCGAACGGCACTCATCTAATGATAGAATTAACAATTTAAAAAGTCATATTTATTGCGCTACTTACTGGACTTAGTATTTGAATTGCCATTTAATTGTAATTTATCGCCAAATGTAACGCGAACATTGTACGAGACCGTGTGCGCTGCGCGGGCGCCGGTCGCGGCGCGGGGGCGCAAGGCGCGGGGCGGGGCGTGTCCGGGGGCGGGGGCGGCGCGTCCATTGGCCGCGCTGGGCGCCGGGCCCGCCTCCGCACGCCCCCGCCCCGCGCCTCGCCGCGCCGCCGCCGGCCGCGCCGCTCAGTGCCTCGCGGTCCGTCGTCTGTGTCGCATGCGTTGTGTCTAACTCGCGCCTTCCGCTGCAGATGCGATCCCGTTGTCGCTGAAGTGATGCCGGCTGAGGAGGACCCCGCGGTGATGGAGTGTCGGGAGCCGGTCGACTCGCCGCAGCAGTTCTGCCTGCGGTGGAACAACTACCAAAGCAACTTGACCAGCAGCTTCGACCAACTTTTGCAAACTCAATCTTTCGTGGATGTGACTCTCTCTTGCGATGGACAAAGTTTGAAAGCTCACAAAGTTGTTCTGTCGGCGTGCAGCCCCTACTTCCAGTCGTTGTTTATGGACAACCCCTGCCAGCACCCGATCGTAATAATGCGTGATACCAAATACTGCGACCTGAAAGCCGCCGTGGACTTCATGTACCGCGGCGAGATCAACGTGTCGCAGGAGCAGATCCCGGCGCTGCTGAAGGTGGCGGAGTCGCTGAAGATCCGCGGGCTGACGGACGTGAGTGGAGAGCACGCCGTGGTGCAGGGCGCGCGCGGCACCAAGAGGGCTGAGAGCGCGCGCGACGATTCGCCGCCCAAGTCGCGGCGCCGCATGTCGGAGGACCGCGCCAGCGGCGGGCCGCACGCGCCGGCGCCCACGCCCAGCCCCACGCCCGCCGCCGAGCTGCTGCCGCCGGCCGAGCCCGGCGCCGCGCCCGTGCTGCCGCCGCTGCACCCCGACGACGTGGACATCCGGCCCGGCATCGCCGAGATGATCCGCGAGGAGGAGAGGGTGAGTGTCCGCAGCCCCGCGCCGGCCGCGCGCCGCTACTAAAGTTTTCCCGCCGTCCGGCGCCCCGCACCCCGCGGCCCGCCGCGCCAAACTTTCCACACCGTAGCGCATTACGTAATTAATTTATATTATTTGACTTGACTACTTTGTTAATGCTAATGTGAAAGTTGCCACAGTATTTCTTACTTCGTCCGATCGATATAGGCCTCCGTTATGTGCAATTTGTTACTAACGCAGCTGCACAAATAATTTGTAAAAAGTAACAAAAAGTGTTATTAAAAAGTAGCAAATTAGTTTGAAGGAAGATTGCCTTGTGGTGCTGGGCAATACACTTTATTTTAATATTAACTTTAGATATCACTTTTAATGTGTGCAAATAAGTGATTACGTATGACAAAAATGCGACTAATATTTTTTTACATTAGTTTAAACAATGAAATAAATGGTCGGCCAGCTATTTTTTGCATTTGTTTGCAAGCCAACTTTTCTGCAATGTAAAAAGTTGTTAAAGTTTTGGAAAAGCTCCACTCGCCTACTTTTAGTCGGAATAGAAGAGCGCAACACTATTTTATGCGAATATAAAAGTTTTTTATGGATTATCACATTGATGGTAAAACTCATTGAGCTATTTTATTTAAATAATTTGTGTACTTATGTGCATAAATAAAAATAGTCAAAAAAAAGAGTAAATAGGTATGATACAATACTATAAAAATACCTAAATAAGTACGTACCTATGATAGGACAGCTGGTTTTCTGGACCTAGTTAGATTTTAAAATCCGCATTTTCTTTGGGAAAGACTTTTTCCAATGGGCGTAGGTGATGAAGGTATTTAGACAAGGAAAAGGCATGAGGGTCGGCAAAATATCGTGAGCAACTTGATAAGAAGGTAGACTTATCTTACAAAAGTGAAGGACGCGGGAAACATTGTCCGGTTGAGCAGTAACCAGCCTTAGTGTGCTGAACTGCGAGTGGTCCATTCAAAAAAAAAAGACGCGCGGGAAAACTTTTGTGGAATATTGATCTTTTTTAACAACACAGTGTGAACCGTGTCTTGAAGCGTTTCTGGTTTTTACTTAGCTGAGTGCCTACTTACCTATTATTTGCATCCAACACCCAAACCTTAAGTAGGTACCTGATTACAGAAAATAAAAAGAACTGGATTTCAAGGAAAAGAAAGATATGTAGGGACCGGAAAAGCTACGGAATCATTCATATATGACAATAATTTTATAGATTTACTCTTGTTTTCAAAACCGGAATAAGTATATTTTTTTATTTTTAGTTTTGCGTTATCTCGCCATAATTAGCTAAGTACCTACTCATACATAAAAATTATTGCGTATTATTTATTATCGTCTATCTATATTCGATTTAAATAATAGTTAACCATCAGCATTTTTTAACATAACTATCAGAGATTTCTACAAAATTTTACAAATATTAAAACCAGCTTAATGATATCAAGGAATTAGGTACATAATTTAAAAAAAGAAAACACTTACAACTAACTTATATAAAACATAGGTGCCATATATACCAAACCATATAACACTATAACTACCTGCCATATTAAAAATAATTCTCTTTTGAAGATTTCATTGTGCAAACAAACAAAAACAAATCATGGTCAGCGACAATCTCTTCGAATACCTAAATAGCTTTAACAAATTGAACAGATAAAACTAACTCAGTCTAAAATTAAAGAGAATCGTTGAGTATGAAGCTGCTTCAATATGTATTACGACTGTCGAAGGCAACTTAATTTTAGAGCATCGGAAACCAAATACGTATGCAAGTCGACTTGGCCAACTAAAAGGCCTTAACTATTCTGAGTCAGAATATTTAATATCGACGGATATATCCTGCAGCACTGGCCGAACTACTGACAAAACGAATTAAAAATACGAGTAGATCAAAATCCTTTACCAACTTCGAACAACCCAATAATAAGCAAAGGCACTGTTGCAATCTTCGACGTAATCAATTTCTTACAAGCAGCGTATGTTCCTCGAATCTAACCAACTCGAACATTTGAATAATAACCATTATTTTATAACAACGAACAAGTAATAGTAAGAAACGTTCATAAAACCACCAGCACTTGTAGAAACATAATTTTTTTGTTGAAAATATAAATAGGTACTAACCGTCCATTGTTAGTGCAAAGTTGTATAATTTAGCATTTCGCGACCAAAACTAGGTCTCTCTTGTAACAAAAGGATATTGTTTCAGTACAATTAGCAATGCAATCAACATAGATAAGTAAATGTTTGCGTTATTCCACTGCCTACTTTGCTTAAAAAATGTTACGATTATTTAGCAGTGTTTGTTGGTGCTTTATCGTTGGGAAATGAAGGACCGACTTATAGATACGTCGAAGCCGAATATTGGGACAGGCCGAATGACGAGGCCGGATAGTCGCGCGATGGCTACACTCATTGTTTTCGGTGTATTGTGATGTTCAGAAGTTCCACGTTATTGGGAAACTGCGGCTTTGAAGCCGAGGCTGTTTTATCGCTTCCTTGATAGCGGGAAGTAGGTTTATTCCTACAAAAACTTTTTGAGAATAATAATAGGTAATTTTGTAAAGTAACACAAATCATTACGTATTGTTACAAAATAAAACTTACGTAAAATAAAACACGTTAATGTTATAGCCATTTTCGGCGTTAACGTAAAAATATCCGAGGCCGAATTTCGCCTCTTTGTTTTTTCCCAAATCTCGTTTGAAGCGAACCGCGTCCACTTACGAGCTTGTACCTCACCCCTTTCGCAGCGGGAGGTTCGTCCCTCTCAAGTGGTATAACCTGAGGCGTTGATAATTTGAACTTAACTTTGAACAAATAGTTACACGATTGGTTGCTAGTTACTAGTTTATACGCGGTTACATCAATTACCTGCGAGCTAGTTCTGTGTTCACCTGTCAGTCTTGACTTGATAACTGCTTCTAACATACATTGTATGTAATGATTTCTGTGCTTAGATACTTTTTTGCTACTGAAGATCGTTGCGATGAAAATGAATGTAAATCATTTGCATTTTATAAGAGGCTGATAGCTAGGTCGACTTTTGACATCAGCTGTCTCGGATGTAGTGGCCGCAGTTTTAGAAATATTTAGGTTTTAGTTTTTCTGGTACTTTGTATAGATATTAGAAGTCTAAAATATGTTAATGAAGCATCTGAACCTTCTTTTGTTTTGGGGGGAACTGCCATGACCCCAGATTTTTATTTTTGTCGATAATTATGTAAAATTCTTAAATTGAAGATCGGGGCGTTATATCTATGGGTGCTCTCTCAGCATCTTAAGGCGCATCTGTAAGAGACTATAAGTTGATTCAAGGACCTTAATATAAATCTGCAAAGCTGGTAAAATCATTAATTTACTTTGTGCTTAAATAAATAAATTTCTTGAAAAGAGAATATTAATAGAGTGGCTATTAGTATTTTCTTTTCAAGAAATTTATTTAAGTCCGTGCAGAAAGGAATCAATGCTATCCTGGCTTACATATAATTATTAACATAAGTATCTAGATATGTGCTTTTAAGTAAAGGCTTCATTTAGACAGTCTACAAACAAGTGTGTTTCTTAAATCTTTCTTAACTTTTGTTCATTAATGTAGGTACACATTAATATGACTCCAAGGCTCTGTTACTTTGAGTTTGTTACTAAGATACTTTAAATTACCACTTATTTACCGTCGCTGACGAAATACGTTCACATGGTGCATACCTATTATGTGAGGACAGTCACGTTTATATACAGCAATCACTACATAGTATAAAACAATGTCGCTTTCTCCGTCCCTATATCCCTATGTATGCTTAAATCTTTAAAACTACGCAACGGATTTTAATGCGTTTTTTTTTTTAATAGAGTGATTCAGAATCAGAATCAGAATCAGAATGTTTATTTGTTTGATGATGATGATTGAAGAGGAAGATTTATAAATGTATAATACATGCATATTATAGTAGAGGAAATATTAGTATCTGATCTACATTGCACCCGTGCGAAGCCGGGGCGGGTCGCTAGTTAAATATATTAAAAATAAACTTTAAGCATCACTAGCTAAACATTTATTATAAACAATTAATTTACTCCTCCGTGGTCATAAGATGATACGAGATGAAAATAATATACAAATGGTACTTCTTTCTGCTTTTCCTTGTATTATTTCAAAGAGACTTGCAGTTTATTTCATGACTGTTGCATGATTTCATGTATAAAAGATTGCATGATAATTTAAACTGTATGTGACTTCGAGCGTGTTCATATTCGTTCCGTATGTACTCAGTCTTTCATTCATTCTTTCAACTTCCTCTCCAAATCTTTCTTTATTTATATAACTTGATGTTGTTTAAAAATGAAGTTTGCATAAGCTCTTTTCAAGGCTTAAAGTAGATGCTTACTTTTCTTTGTTTTTGTACTTAGGTTACAAGAATTACTGAAATTAACTTTCGTGAATTTCGAAATTGGTGATTACTTAGTTTAGTTATATAACAGATGCTTTATTTTATCATTTGGAGATCTTTGGCAATCGTTACCGTTGCGATTGTCAGAAGACAGAAAATCTGCCACCAGTTCTTACCAAGAAGTACCGTGTTCACCAGTTAATGGGTTGTGGAGGTCTGGTAGGCAGCCGCTTCATGTAAAATACTGGTATTCAGTTGAATCCGGCTTGACCGGGAGCCGACCCCAATATAATTGGGAAAAGGCTAGGCAGATATGATATAATTATTTTAACATTTTGATGAAAGTGTCTGCTTATCCACTGTAAAAGTATTTTTGGTATCTTTCTACCAGAAAATTAAAACAATTCCACAACAAAAAAATAGGTCTAACTCATTCCAGAGCTGCAAATTAGAAATCATAGAAATTAGAACTTAATGAAATTAATAATTTTTAATTAAGATTTTTAATTAAAAAAGCATCAAATCTAATTATCGATTATTCTTTTTCGATTAGTGATCCCAATCAGAAGTACCGTGTCCTAACATTAGTCTGTTGATTTTTATTTCTAGAACAAACTAGGTACGAGTAGGTACGTAGTTAACATTAATTCCGCATCTGAAATCAGCAACACGAGCATGCAGATTTCAATTAACGTACGTAATTAAAAATGTAAGTAGAGAGAATAAAAAAAATATAGTATTAAGTACTAGATTAATTTATGCCAGTTGATAAGCCTATTTATTATAGTTGCTCTACGATTAATTCTGTTAATATCCAATGGACGAAGTAACTTTGATAAGGGGGAGATTTTTATTACTTATTCAAGACGAGGAATGTTATTTTGCGTAAATTTCGTTTTTTTTTAATTGCAAAGAATTTTGCCCAGCCGTGGGATACAAGTGCCTATAAACAAAAAATAAAGATGGTTACGAGCTAGCGCGCCTGTCGAAGCGTGATGCGTTAAAATGGAAATCTAACTAAAATCTTCCAAGTTACGATTTTACCCACCCTGCACTTCATGTCTAAGTTAGGATGTGTATGCAACTTTGCCCTACACTAGGAATCTCTCCTGTGTCTTGGGTGCGTTTACAAACATACAAACTCACATACACAAACAGCCAGACCCGGAACAACTATCTGCAAGCCGTATAAATATTTGTTCCGTGCGGGAATCGAACCCACGACACGTAGCGCAGCAGCCGATCACTCAATCACTGCGCCAACCGTTTCGTCATCAACTATGTTGGCTCTCTTTATAACTTCTTCAGGATATACTTAATGTGACGTCAAAAAATGTTGAACTTCGGCGTTTGTCGCGGATGGATGGGATATGAGGAGTTGATTCTATTTGTAATTATTATGAACTAGCTGCTGCCCGCGACTTCGTCCCCGTGGAATCCCCGATTTTAAAACATTCTTTATCGCTGCTCCGCTCCTATTGGCTTAAACGTGATGATATATAGCCTAAAGCCTTCCCCGATAAATGGTCTATTCAACACAAAAAGAATTTTTCAATTCGAACCAGTAGTTCTTGAGATTAGCGCGTTCAAACAAACAAACTCTTCAGCTTTATAATATTATAGTATAGATGTGATGGTTAAGATGTTTGCTCTCACCCTTGCTATTCCAATGGATTTGGATAAAAAGCTAGTAACAGTAATGAAAGGAGGCAAAAGTGACTTTAAAGCAATTATATATTGATGAGTAAACGATGTGAGTATATAAAAATTGCAGTTGCAAGGGATCTTTTGAATGTGTTTGTGAATAAAATATTTAGGTATTGAGAATTCTAAAGTTATTTTTATGTAACTAGCTGCTGCCCGCAGCTTTGCCCGCGTGAATGTCGGAAATTATCCCAAGGGAACATAATCCCGGGATAAAAAGTATCCTATGTGTTATTCCAGACTATGATCTATATTTGTACCGAATTTCATCAAGATCCATTCAGTAGTTTTTGCGTGAAAGAGTAACAAACATCCATAGATACTTACAAACTTTGGCGTTTATAATATTAGTAAGACTAGCCCAGAGGTTGCAACTGCAGGGCGGATACCGTACCTGAATAGAATTGTGGTGATAAAAGGGTGAGGGAGACTCTTCCCTTTCTGTTTTCTGCTAGCGTGGGCCAGTCCTTTTGATTTGGAATCGTTTAAATGTTAACTTTCATGAACATATTAGTTTATGGCTTGGCGCGAGACGATGGGAAGAGGCCAGATGGGATGACCATAAATACCTTGAAAGGTCTAGGCCTTTGGTGTGGGATGCAACATGTGTCGACACCCTTGCGCCATCCTATCTTAGCACAGCGGGTTGTGCTGGGCTGCGACGGGTGCAGATAATCTCTAACGGCGCAAGTTCAACAACCTTATTAGGAATTATGTATTTGAGCCGTTTGGGGTTGAAACAATAAGGCTAATTGATTTTCGTGAAATTAGCAATCACTTAGTCGACTATTCACGTGACCGGAATGATTGCTTTTTCTTTCAACGTGGCAATGCGGCCAGTGTTCTGGGCACTTTTCCAGTTGGTAGTGGTGTGGACGAATATTTCAATGCCCTATGAGTTCTTCCCCCTTCCCTTCTTTTCACTCCATTTGTACATTACTATACAGGGTTATTTGTAAAACTGTAACAACCTCTTAAGAGGTCATTGTACTCATCATTATGAACAACTTTTACTAAGGAACCAAACCTGAAATCGCGAAAAAAAATCAGCTGTTCCTTACATTTATGTTCGTATAGCTAATCAAAATGTAGGAAACAGTTACAGTTTATCACTTAGAATACCAGTTCCGGTATTCTAAATGGTTCCGGAGTATTTTGGATAGATATTGGAACTGTTGACTGATATTGAATGGTACTTATTGTACTTGATTCCATGTGTTTAGTTCTGGGAAGATTATAATCTTTAATTATTTATTTATTTATTTATTTATTTAATACTTTACGCACAAATGTACAGAGGCGGACTTAATGCCTTAGGCATTTTCTACCAGTCAACCTTTGGGTGATGCAGAGAATAATTGTGGTAGGTGCAGTATGAAAGAGAAAAAAATAAATAAACAGTAACGCGATTAATATTAAATTACTACAAATATAATATATAAACTATACATATAATACAATGATATAATATATACTCAAATTAATAAACTTATACATGAAAATAATACAGTTGATGCAAACAGCTAATGAGTAAACAAAAAAGAAATTAACGCTGTGACGATACTACTGCCAACTTCTTACGAATGTGTTCGCGAACCTTAACTTTGAAGGTTAACAGGTTAAAATTACATACGTAGCGACTTAGAACTTGACGTATTTGGGTTGTAGGAGATTTTTTAGTCTTTGGGGTTGCTAAAGTGCGAGCTACGACAGCAAAACCAAAGAAACTACGTATGGATTTTATGAAGGATGGCTAGAAAGTGGGTTCGATGGATTAATGAAGAAGTATGGTAGAAAAATAAACTGAGTGACTAAGAGACAACCCACAGCTAAACTACTGGTTGTAGAAAGGTGAAATTTGGCATGTAGGTTGCTTGGGGTGTGTACGGTACCTAGAGATTATTTCCCGAAATTCCTACGGGAACGAGTAAACACGGGATGTGTGCGTAAAAAGTCGAGGGCAAAAGCAAAAGCTGATACCTAATATGAGAGAACATGTTGTTGAGTATTTATCATGCAATAGTAGACGTGATTTAATTCGAGTTACGTACTTAAGCGTTTCCCAGCTGCTAATCTACTTGACAAATTGAATTAGGTACATGAGTACATGTAGAACTTACGTGCATAGCTATGTCCAACCTAATTGAATGTAGATACTTGGAAACGGGTATACGTTATAGGCCCAGGTAAAACGCAAAAAAAGTGTTTATGTATTTTTTTAGAGTTTATTTAATTATTAGATTAAAACTAAATCAATTTATATAAAAACCGTCGCGTCGGTGTGCTAGGACTTTTAGGCAACTGGTCCCAACCAGATTTCTGAATTGTTTCCGATATTTCCAGAAAAGTTATTAAAAGGTTTACGTTACATTTGAACCTGTTAAAGAATAGCACAATATACTTTTGGTACCTTATGAACGCCAGGCATAAACGAATCGGCGTACCCCCCACACCAAGCCACAAGCTCACCTTATTCTTTGTCACATACCTATTTGTCACATTGGCGTACAAGGTAAGCTTTCGATTGTGACATATATGAGACACTGGCGTTCAAAAGGTCATGAAACCTGGGCTCAACATATAAAACGCAACCTAAAGGCAAAAAAGTTTGTTTTTATGAAGGGAAACTATAACTTAATCCAAATCCATATAATAATAGATAATTATGTAGAAACTATCTCAGAAACGATAAGCTCATTTAACATAAAAACTTTTACTGTATGCCAATTGTGTGACTACAAAGCATAGAAATATAAAATATTATATCTATATCACAAAGAATTCCCATGCGCTAAGATATCTACATTCAATAATTAATTTCCAATAGAACGCTGTCTGTTTTCAGCTTTATAATAAATGCAGTTCAAAATCCGAGTGTCGAATAGAATAGAATAGAATACTCATTATTATGTACACCATATAAGTCACAGAAAATATAGACGAAGAAAACATTACGAAGGGTGACACAATGAGCGGCCTTATTGCTGAAAGCGAACTTTTAAAGACAACCTTTGGATGGCTTTGAAAGAGAAAAGGGTAGGAAACCTATAAACTGCCCTCGAACTGATGCGTCAGCTTTCAAGAGCCATCTCTGTGATTATTATCGTATTACTTTTAGAATGTAGGATTTAAACGTGAGAGTTTCATTACCGTATCTAGTTGTAATACAATATCTTTTGAGATGTCGCGTACTAAATTAGTACAAACACGGAGCTAGTAAAAGCCATAAATGGATACGCCATTATTTTATTTATTTATTTTAAACTCTTAAACTATCATTACATGTTTAAAAACCTAATGCGATAGCTAAGAATACTAAATATTAACTATTTCAAAATAAAACTATTACAAATAACTATACCATACATTAACACAAAATTACTTAAAACTAAAACGATACAACCTTATAATTACAACAATGTAATTTACACACAAAATTAACATAAGTATGTTTTACAGTCAATTTAAAAAAAAATAAAACAATAAAAGAAGCAATAAACATAAAATTACGCTAATCGTTGCTTTCGTAACATATTATTATAAACTTACTTTTGCAAGTTCATTAAAGTAATACGAAAAAAATGTCCAACCTATTCTGAATTTCGTTAACATTTTGATATTGTTGAAAGCTGCCTTAGCTGTGGTCTATACATAGCGAGAGTATTTCACTTGATTTTGTATACTTCAATTCTGAAAACTGGTCAAAAATAGACGGGGTTGCTGTGAGTGTTATTAAATCTATAATAAACAGAGATAGCACTAATTATTTGTAACGTCACTTCATAGTTAATTTGCGAGACGTTTTACGTGCGCGGATAGAAGAATAACTACAAAATTCCAATGCGTGTTTCGTCTACATTTGTCCACCGATTTATTTTTAGATTCTTTAATCGTATTATTTTTGCAATATACAAAAAAAGAAGTATTCATTCATTCACTTTTATAGTTGTCAAATACCTTATTGTCTATCTGGCTTTGGTGACAATGGTGACACACACTTTTGCTTTTGGACAGTGTTGACATTGCCGTATCCAGCACTAGCCGTCAGGCATCTCTGTGTGCTGTGTTTTCAACCACTGTTTAGTCTAGTTCCGACATAAATTGCTTCAGTAATGGCGCCACTTTACATCTTTTAGGGTAGTTTTTGCTTATATTGCTAAGATTGTACTGACCGTGGAGGAAATGCTTTGTTTTTAGTTGCAGCCAATGCTGTAGGCACTAGTATGTTTAAGCTGGACTTGGGCCTCTCTAAACTTCAGAATAGGCATCGGTTTGCGTCTAGGTATGCGTTAACCTAATCAAACAAATTTAAAAAGGTAGTATTATTAACTATGGTATTTAGGTATCTAGTGATACTTAACACCATATCACATATCAACCGAAATACCACTTTAGGCAGACCTAAATTGTGCTATTTAATTGCGCAGTGGCTGATGCCTGTGGACGGTGAGCGTGGGTGGCTCGCCGTCCGATAGTAACCAGGCCGAGTCGACGACGCGTTGTGTTCCACGCGTGCCTCAAGGAGCCGTCACCATCAGGGACGGGGCCGCATAGGGTCGGTGCCTGCTAGGGTTGCAGAATTTATTCGAAAGAGTCACCGCGGCCCTGGAACGCAAAGTGCACAAGAAGGATCACGGGTGGGTTTTAGTCAGTAGAAGTCTGACACTCCCTTCCGCTCCGCGGAAAGGAGTGTCAGACACATGCTACAATTTACGTGTAGTAAAGAAAAGACGTGGGTAGTTAAAAACTTAGAAACGTCGAACTCCGCTTTTGAATTTTATTATTTTACCCCGTTTACACTTCATACCTACCTACATAAATAGGTACCTACCTACATAGGTCCATATTCTAAAACGTAAACTGGAACTCCTACATGAGCACGAGAACGTCATTGAAAGCTTGTCTACTTTACTCGAGATATGAGCAGGCAAATGTGTAAACGCGCTTACTCAGCTAAAACTCACCTCTCGAGCACAAAAACTTCAATTTATGACAAGCTCCGATTGAGTTGGAGTATGTGTTGAGTCGAGTTGAGTTGAATTCGAGTTGAGTTAGAGTCGAGTTCGAGTTGAGTTGGAGTTCGAGATGAGTTGAGTTGGTTTGAAGTTTGAGTTGAGTTGAAGTTCGAGTTGATTTGAAGTTCGAGATGAGTTGAAGTTCGAGTTGAGTTGAAGTTTAAGTTATGGTACATGTTCCTAAAATCCTAACTGACCCTGAAATCGCAAAAGGTACTTAGTTTTTACACGCGTAACCGCTGACCAATAAATGTTTTAACAACAATTTCTATGTAAATATTGTATACCTAGCTGTAACAATAGTTTAGCATTCATTGCTCATAAAGATAAAATGGTAATTACATTCTTAATGATCGTGATTCAGCTTTCGGCCGTTATTTCAGCCGATATGTGAGTTAGCTGTGCAGTTTTATGATGGTGACTGTTCGACCCACTTATTTCTATGGGTTTATGTTACTGGACCTATGTGTCATCGTGGTTAACTTACATACCTAAATCTTCGAAACAATGAGAACTATGGTATTAAAATATCCAGGTTTGCGGAATTTATTCAAAAGAGTCACCGCGGCCTTGGAACGCGGCGGACATTAGGAGGAACACGGATGGGTTTTAGTCAGTAAGAGTCTAACACTCTATTCTGCTACGTCCAGAGCGGAAGAAGTCATTTGATGATTTCCCATCCAGAAAAAAACAAATCCCATAAGGATTTTGAAAAAATAACAAAATCGTTAAATGACAAATCATTTATTGAAGGTATTGGTTATTCGGACAGAGATCTTTGACATTATTTGCTGAGCAGTAGAACATAATTGTAAACAATGAAAAAAAATGATTAAAGTATGATTATAATATATGTATTTCTTTCTGTAACATATATGATGTACATAACACAGAGTAGGTACCTATTCTATTCTATTCGATGATATCTGTGCCCGCGACTTCGTTCGCGTTGACGTCGGAATGAAAAGAAAAGTGTCGCAGAGATAAACTGTACGTGCAGTGAATACCTTGCATAACCTGACCCCGCTTAGAATTAAGAATATAATAGAAATGGGTTAATGCAGGGCACTGACTGTATCTACTTCTTTCGTTTAAAATGCGTAGCAAATCAGGTACCTGTGTCTTGTTACCTCGAATCAAAATAAAGAAAACAGACTACCAAACGTGTGGTGCTAGCCTTACTATAATAATAATATTTATTGGAACAAAAACACATTTTATAGCTACATTAGTTACAAAACTATGTCGTAGCTATTAACGCCCACCTCCAAGAAGGAGACACATAGTTCAAGAAAAAAAAAAAACAAAGTAGTATACAAATTTAAATCCTTAAAAATTAAATGGTAAAAATATATTAATAGCCTAATACGAACCAATAGCCCAAAAATAATCAATTTTCTTTGATTTTCACTGATGATCGTATATAGCTACAACTAAATCTTTGTTCACGTTTCTCGCTAAAGGCTCTCGTTGACAGGTGCGTTGCGACAGTACTAGTATTCTACATACCGATCAGACAAAAAAACAAAAAAAAACAAAAATTGCATTTCTATGTTCTATGTCGTTTTTCTAGTTTCTCATTTATTTTTACACAAAAATATTCAATGTACAGACACGGCGATTTCACTACTCGTATATGTATAGATTATCTGTCCAGACTTTGCCCACAACACCGATATTACAGAACTTTTTGTACATCAGTGTCCCATCGCATCTAGGTATATACATTTATACAATAAAGGAAATGATATGTCCTTTTAAATAAACTTAAGTAAATAGGTATGTAGCCCTATTTAGGAGCTCCCGTCATCCCCGGCTCCCCAACTAAGCACAACAACTAATAACATTTAAAGGCCTCCCTCCACTGCGATAGAACAGGCGTTTGCAGCGAGATCAGTCTGCCTATACCGCAATAATTGAGCCGTGAACATAACTAAGTTACAGCCGGCCTAAAATTAGTTAAAGCGGCCGGAGTAGTGTTTGCACTACTCCGGCCGCATTAACTAATTTTAGCTAAGGCTCTGATTACGTTGACCTGGACATTGATAACCGTGACTTGATACAGGGTGAATAAATACTAGGTAATTACTTTAAAAGTAATCATGATGGTAAATCGCATAAATAATAATTATTAGGTATCTTTGAAAGAGTGCGGGCTAAAGCTAGTATAATAATATAATCGCAAAAAAAAAATAGTTTCGCTCGTGCTATCAAAAAAGTATGGTAGATACACACCGAGGTTTTTGAAATTTTCTGATATTAAATAATAAACGCTATGTTCAAAGAATTCCAAACAAAAAGCAACATTAAAATAATGTTTTATTTTTTGTTTGACGAAGTTGTTTTTTACTTACTTAAGTAATAATTCATTTCTTTTACTTTAACTCAAACTCAAACTTTAATTCAAGTAATGTTTTTTTTTGTTCTATAAAGTCAATAGGTAAGTATGTACTTAAATATGAAGGTGTACTTCACGTATCTACTCGGCAATGCATTTTTTTAACACTTTTTGTTGTTTTCGAATAAAACTCTGACTTGCACGAATCCCTTACCAATAAAAACTACCTATAATACCTATAAAAGGTACCTTTTTACGGATTGGAAATCATCAAAAGACTTCTCCCGCTCTGGGCGGAGTGGAAGGGAGTGTCAGACTCTTACTACTAACCCGTCGGTGTTCCTCCTAATACCTTTTGCGTTCCAGGGCCGCGGTGATCTTTTTTTTGGCCCAAAGCGGGAGCAGTCATTTGATGATTACCCAATAATCATCAAATGACTGCTCCCGCTCTGGGCGGAGCAGAAAGGAGTGTCAGACTCTTACTGACTAAAACCCACCTGCGATCCTTCTTGTGCCCTTTGCGTGCCAGGGCCGCGCTGATTCTTTCGAACAAATTCCACAACCCTTGCAGAAACGATATCTAAAGAAAACAAAAACATAACAATATGTCTCTTATACTTTTTGATTGTATAAACAATTAGAAGGACGGTGTTGTGTATCTGTAAAGGGTTCCAATGAGTGCATGAGGGGTATAAAGGTCACGGGGTCGATGACCCCAGGGGACATTTTTGCCAAATGACTGGCTGCTCACTTGCCTATATAATTATACAGTGAACTATACTTTAGAATGGGTCTAAGTTCTATACGTTGTACTTTTAAGTATTTAGAGAAGCCTGGCGTTATTAGGTTTAGGTACACAAAGAAAAAATTGCATATTTTACACATAATGTAAAAATTAGCCATCGTTTAATCCATGTGTCGAGTTAAAATATTGTTAATATTATGATTAATATGTAAATAGGGAGATATTTGCCTCTTTTTTCGCTTATTGAATTTTTTTAATAAAGAATTCGTAGATTCGTGAATTGAGAAGAAGAGTGGAGAAGAGTATTTCTTTTTTTTTAAGGTGACGGGACCTTGTACTAAGATTTCATTGTCTGTCCGTCCGTCTGTCTGTCACCAGGTTGTATCTCAAGAACCGCGATTGCTAGACAGTTGAAAGAACAATGCCCACATATTAGAACAACCGTGGCCTACAGTGAACACTGATAAATAGTTTATGGAATTATAGTTTAAGTTGTTGTGAACACCTTCTAGTACATACCAGTTAAGAAAATAAGTCGTCATTTGGAAATAAAACAGTTTTTATTTTTTCAAGTCATTAATTTTTTCACAGTCATAAACTCATTCTACACACTTTCAACCACTTTTAAATGGAAAGTATATCATTTGAACACAATAATTATTAATTTCAAAGTTATTTACTCATTTTAATCTTATGAATAATAGGAATCTTCTGTGTAAACTGCTATAGCTCCCTTTATACTTGTTTGACACTTTGACAGGCTGGGAGCAAGCTTGAGTAGGTAGATTTAACAGTTTAATGTCAAATCTCTCATCTGTCAAAAGCTAATATGGCCATATTTAAAAATAAATATCGATTAGTTGCATCGGATTTTGGTCTTTATCAATTTAGTTTATATCTAACTACGGCAAAGCCAAACAGTGATTTTATCGTTATAAAGTATAGTATCTCTGGTATGAGGTATTTATGATACATAACTGGTCTAAAAGTCGAGTGGGTTTCATTAAAAAAAACTAAAATGGCCGCCAGTTTTCTCAGATTAAAAAACTGAAACCTGACTAACGTTTAGTTTTTCCGTAATCGATTAGATTTATTAAATAATATATGAATTTAAATTAAATTGACCATAAAATGGCAACCCCAAACGTCACGTGAAAATAAAATTGCGTAATAATAAGTAAAATGACTTATTTATTTGTTATTATCACGGCGTCTTAGTTTGAGATAAAGCTTTGATGGATAATTCCTATTTAAAATACTTATATTTTTATGTTATCTTTCTGAACGTGTCTGAGGTGGGCCATATTTGGGCATCATTCTTTGGAAATTATGTATTTCTGTTGTCGCTATGACAACAAATACAAAATAAAATAAATATTTAACGGGGGCTCCCATACAAAAAACCGCCCATGTATCACTATTATACATAAAGTTTAAATAATAAATAAATAAAAAACGCAATTTTTTTTTTATGTTTCCTAGTCAATGATACGGAACCTTCGTGCGCGTGTGCGACTCGCTCTTGGCCAGTTCTTTTTTTAAAGGATTACGCTCTAATTGGGCAACTATCGTAGTCCAAATAAAACTGACAATTTATCACTATTTAAATAAACGTTTTTATAAAAAGTTTCAACAATACATTCTTAGTTTAAATACTGATTCTTAATTCCATTTTTATATGAAGAATTGGCTGAAAAAAAATTAATTTAAATAAACTGATTTAATGAATAAGCCTGTAAATAAATTTGTTTTTCTATAAGGCTACTTCTGCCGGCTAAACTGCGAAAATGAAGTCGACTTTTTCGCTCACGCGGCTAAATATTACAAGAGTGATAAGATAATATAATTACAACATGTATTATCTATTGTTTAAACTAAGATATAATCTTTAGATGTTGGACTTAAGCCGTTATGCGTAAATACTGCGGTTGGTGCTGCAATAGTTGTTCAACATTTAAAACTTATTGAAATATGTAGGTACATATATATGTATGCTCTTTGGAATTAGGTATTTGCTGGAAAAATAGTACTGTACAAATGTAATGTACAATTTATCTCCGAGATATTAGGTAGATTTTAAAATGCGGATGGTTTGGCAAATCACGCTTATAAATAATTAAAAATGGTTTCGAATAAAGAGGCAAAGGACAATTGAAGCTTAACATTCTTTATAAGTTCATTATTGTCACAAAACAGTTGTTGACAATAATTTACAAGACACGCACGAACTAGTATGATTCCATCAAAAACAAAGGAACTCTGAGTGTCGAATTTTTTTTTTCTAGTTCATCGTGTTTCCACGGGCACCGTAAAGTTGTTGGCACACCGCCGGTCACAAGAATCGACATGACAATAAAAACCTAACCTTAATTCATAGGAACTGACACTTTTTTTTTGTTATCCGTATTTTTTTTTTAATTAAAGAGATATCCGATGTGTGCTGAGGCTTAATGAGTAAAGTACCGCCCAAGTTTGTTCTAGACAAATTGTGTAAGGCATGTTGTATCATTGTATGAACGGTGATAACGTAAAAAGATATCATTTGCATTAAGTAACGGACTTGTGATAATTTTATTAAAGAAATCCTTTTGTTATGCGTACGAGTTACGACAAAGGGTATTGTTTGTTTAAACAAAATAACCTAAAACCTAAGGCATTTTGTTAAAGTCTATTTTGAAATATCGGAGGAGTTTCAGTTATTTTATCTTTAAAAAAAACTTTCAATTCAAACTGTCACAGGTACAGTAAACTGATCAATATGTCATTCATCTCATTGAAAAACTTGTTCAATAAACATTATCGTAGGTATGATTCGTTTGACTTTATAATGTAGGAATCTGAACCAGAACAACATTTTCCTCAACCATGACTTTGTTGATGCTCAAACATGAATAATTTCCCTGCAAATGAAGTATTAGTGTGTGTATTTATTATTACGTATTTAGCTAGGTAGTTAATTTAATCGATTATATTCAAAGGTATAACAGTCCCTGATGAATTCTGCATTTATCGTGTATAATTTTTGTCAACCATACAAAATTTTACATGTATATTATTTAAAATAATATATGAAATAATCTTTGTTAAATTTATATTCAGTATACAGAAAAAAGTCAGCTGTTCCCTACATTTTGATGAGTTATACGAACATGAGAAGATCTAATTTTTTTGGTCCCATAGTAAAAGCCTAAAGAGGTTGTTGGTGTTTTTCAAATAACTTTGTATATTGGGAAATGAAAACTTTCGAATTTTAAGTTTTCATTGCCAATAACAATGTTTGTTGTAAATAGGTTTCATTAATGGTCTGTATATTTTTGTTGTTGTATCGTATTCAAGTGACCACCCAATAAGCAGTGGGCATTGTTGAGACTATCTCTTGTCCAATGCAATCAAGTTCAGTTTACATAATTAATGAATGGATAGCAATTATATTGGATCGGAAAACAATCTTTCTAGCGTAGTCTAAACATCGGATCTTACAGGATACAAATTAACTTAACCCTTTCCCTGCCGTCACCGTAATATTCCGTGTTTTGACGCTGATGCCCGTGGCGCTAGTCCCGTAATATTACGTTCCATTTTTTCGATGTCCAATTTTTGACTACATTAAAAAAAATTGAAGAAATTTGATATTATTTATAATACTTCAGGATGTGTACTTTACAACAATAAAACTTTTAAAACTCAGGCTCATCATTTTGATACATAACAATGCAATCTAAATGCAGTAATCAAATGAGGTGCTTTAACAACCCTGACACACAGCGCCGAACCCGTAATTTTACGTGGGCTAGTGATGCGCTAGTAAAATCTAAATAATAAAAAAACAATGGTTTTAAATTATTAATTATCTTGTTAACCCATGTCTAGACTATAAATTAAAACTTCAAAGTGTTTTTTTTAAACTTGTCATTTGAGTAATGGACAACAACTAAAGAGAATCTGTAGAAAATTAAGAAATTAAAAAAGATATATTCTTGTTGTCGATATTATTTTGGGGCGTCACTAATGCAGTCACCGCCTGACGGACACTGGCCGCCATCACCGTGATTTTCCGTGCGGCGCAAGCGATACGGACGCCATATTTGTTGGTAAACATCAGTAGCTGTGGCGCCGTCCCCGTGATAACACGTCACTTCGGATGCCTAGTGTTGTGAAACATTTGAATATTTTACAAAGACATATCAACATTGACAGTTCCAAGATCGAAAAACCCTCGTGATGAATATTTCGCTACTTTAATAGCACTCGAAATGGAGACTGTTCCCGATATGTGATCGGTATTATTATATATGAAAATTATTAATCTAATATACCACGCCTGTGGAGATTCAACAGAAGAATTTCAAAAAGAAATCCGACCGTGTTCATCTGCAGAATATTTAATTAATTAATTATGGCTGATTAGATTATGAGTGAGAAATTGATTTGTGTGTTAATTATAATGACCTATTATTAAAGAGGGCTTGAAAATAACATGTTTTATTTTGCATCAATCTATGTATATACCTACGGCCCACTGGCACGGACCTTAGATTTTAAAAAACACGATGTCGCGGTCGCAAGCAAGAGCTAGTACTTATATAATATCGATAACAATTACCTATTCAGATTTCCCAACACTACTCGAAATTATACCTAAACACGTCTGGCCCTGGGGGCACGATTTCTGTGGCAAAATTTGGCAGGGAAAGGGTTAATCGTCGTCGGTAGTTAGTACTGCACAATTCTAAAATTGATATTTTTTTTTTATTAAGATGTATCTTTTTTTCATCAGAAATAAAGGGACATTAAAGGATAAGTAACATTTAACATTATACCTTTCTGTTTACGTACTGAATCCTTTAACCCCGGCCGTAACCCAGCCCAACATGCATGAAACAATATTGAAATCGACTGATCATATTGCGCATATTAAGATTTGAAGAATCGAGTAGACCAGATCGACGACCGCGCCTGACATTCAGTCAAATTTAAATTTCGAATCATACGCCCTAGAATAACTCGTCGCACATTCTCTTGAAATAGACTTTTATCGTAATTATTGTTGATATTTCGACGAGTTATTTAGTCGATACAACACCGATTTGACATGATTATTGTACACCCAAAAGAAAGTAACCGAATATGGAATAGTATCCCAATATGGGTATCTCATGATTTCCCTGAAATTAAACTTTTAACCGAAATGACTATCTTAGATTTTATCTGCACATCTTACTTTCGTAAAACCATCGTTTCAGTTAGAGTAATGTGACAGGGGTGTTTGTTTTGTCACCACTCAGAAACTAAAGAATAAGGAGAAACACAAGTTTTATGGTACTACGGTACTACCTATCTATTCAAACTACTATAAAACATGACTATTAAAAATACCTACTGTAAATCATGACGTTTATTTATGACGTTTGCAAAAATTGCATCAATAGCAAAACTAAACTAAAAAGTAGCAGGAGAACAAATAAATTAAATGCTCTTGGCAAGTAAATATTTCGATGATTCACAACATAATTCGACAGTAAGAGTTCGTAAATTTTATAAAACAGAGTCAGATTGAAAACGATTTGGTGTCAGAGATAGTGACACATAGTTTTCGTTCCCATTGACGTTTGCCTGACATTGACAGCGAAACGGAACTTACGCTAAGTATGTTCCCAACCTATCCCAAAATAACATTTCACTTATCCTAATGCAAAGTAGGTAATAAATACAATTTTATTAATGTCGAAATAATAAAGAATTGCACATTGCGTGAATTTTAATATCAACCGATATATTTTTTTAATTTCACGCGCAAATAAATATTAATTGAACATTATAAAATATCTCGTTACGATTATTAATATTTTCTAAGTTTTATTGCTTTTGTATCGATAACTTGGGTATTAATCTGTATACACATTTAGCTATATATTTAATTTGCACACATAAATTCAAAATTGAAAACAGGAATATTTAGTTTTGTACTGAAAATACATTATAGAGGTACACTGCAGTTTTTGGCGTTTTGATGGAGGTACCTAATATCTACAAGAATAATATAGGTTAAGCTAATGACAGATTTGAAATTATTCCATTATTCCTAATGACGGTGTTTCTAATTCTCTCAGCAAACGAGATGACAGAAAGTACGTAGGTGAGCATCATAAATTTTTCAAAATACAACAATAAAAACAAAGCGAGGACAATACTACATATTGAAACACTATCAATTAAATCATTTCTAAATCAATCAAAAATAAAGAAAAGTCAGGTACAGCGAAAACAAAATTATCGGGAACTAATATTTCCAAAAACAATAGTCCATACATTGGCAAAAGAGCCAGGAGTATCAATTTATGTATTGCAATCACAGATTTGATATTCATAGTCCCTGATAAACTTAGTCCAGCATTAAATAATCACATCCCTACATTGCATCTAAAACGAGCGCTCGAAATATATTATGTAATTTATGAGTGCATTTTAAGCTTTATATTAAATAAAATATTGACTCCAATATTTAGACAACTTGTTCCGGCCAGTGTGTTTATAAAACGGCTTTTAAGTCGGAAACAATAGAACTTACTTTTACCTGTCTTTAAATGGTTTAATGAAGGAAATTGAGATGGGTTTATTTGAACAGTGACAGTTTTTTGCCATAACTGTGACAGCCATTATGGAAACTTTATAGCCAATTTTTAAAAATCAATCAGTTTTTTTTGCTGCACAGTCGATACAAAATAGATATTGCCATTAATGCCGCCTCTCCTCAGATTTAAAGTGCGAAGTAGAGAGTAGAGAAATTTTCTGAGGTTCCCGCATACGGGTGATATGTGACAGTGTTCTGTGTTGTCACATATCACCCGTCAATGATGACAATGATGCAACGACGTTTTTCAACAAAAGAGTTGGAAAATAATTGTCGTTGTTTTCTATTATGCTATAGCCTCCACGTACATATTTAAATGACTTAAGATTTAAGTATTTGCTATGAACAAGATCAAGAAAAACTGCAGATCGTTGTATTTCTAGGTGATTGCATATCTCAATCTAAGCTGGTGGTTTTCTTTCACTACATTCTTTAATTTGTCCGAGACAAGTGATTCTTTTCGTTAAAATTCTCGTTAGTAAATAGTCGGAGCATTAAAAAACTTTTTACAAAAAATACAACCGACTTCTAAACAAAAAAAAAAACCAAAAGGTACAAAATAACTTTAATTTCTGAACTCGGTGTTTTTGGTTGCTTTTTTGTTTGTGAAAACACCGACTTCCGTTATTAAAGTTATTTTGTACTTTTTGTTTTTTTTTTGTTTAGTAGTCGGTTGTATTTTTTGAAAAAAGTTTTTTTATTTTTCACTTTTTAGTGGTTCACTTCCAGCTAAACATACCCATCACAACGTACGTGGTATAAATTGGTGTAAACAATAAACAAACATGCGATATCAGCTATCCCGTCAGGTTTGCTATCATTTATTGAAATTAACAAAAACCGCTTGTTCGATTTCGATAAAATTTTCATGGGACCATTTGGGAAGTATACTCTTTCCAACAAAAAAAGATTTTTTCAAATCGGTTGGCAAACCACGGAGTTATGCGCGAACAAACATAAAAAAAAATACAAACGTCCGAATTGAGAACCTCCTCCTTTTTTAGAAGTCGGTTAAAAATACCAATAAGTTTTAAAATGGGGTAAATAATAGAATATACACCCCTAGTTTTTAATTAGTACAAATACTTTAAGGGCTTATTAGAATAGGTCTTGTTGTTATGTAAGAAAAGACTCAAAAAATTATGTTCATAAACAGCCAAGTTATTAGCGTTTTTTATATCCTAAAATACCACTCCACTTATAAAAATATTGTACAGGCTATTGATTTATGAATGAATAAATGAAGATTAAAATGGAAAAACACTGCGCGTAGCATTTTCTAGTAGCAATTGTTATGAATCTTGATTCTATTATGAATTTACCAGTTATTAAAAAACTCGGTGGACAATTTCAGGTTTTTATTTTTTTACTTTTGACTACACAAATATGATCAGTAACGGGTACGGACAGAGCCCTGTTTTTTTGTACTAATTAAAAACTAGGGGTGTATGTATAACATAAGCTTTTTTTACTAGCGGATCGGAAACATCGGACTAGTGCTTTCGCTGAAGCAAACTACGAGACAGCTGTTTAAAATATCAATATGCATTTCACTATACGGCATGAAAATGACACTTGATGAAAATGACACGAGATGGAAATTTAAATAAGAGCGGGTATTTGTATTTGTTGTTTCTGAAATGGCGTTTTATGAACACTTATATTTAACCTTACTATATTGGTACCTAATTATTCAGCAACAGAAAAATGTTTGTCTGATACACGAAAGAAAATGGAAAGTCAAAAGTTTCCGTGTTTAGAAGACATGTTTAATACCTTTGGATATGTACTGCGGATTAATTAAATTATCTTATTGATATTATGGCACTGTTAAGTCGGTAAGAGAGCTAAGCATATTCAATTTTGTGAACAGGGCAAGATTTCTTGTAAGTTTGCTTTACTTTGTTAAAGTTCAGGGCCCCAAGTCCGCTATTTTTATAAATTTGTCATTCCAACACGATCCCAGTGTCATTTTGCTAAGACTTCGTAATCTGCTAAATTCATAATGGTCGGTCAATGGTCTCGTAATACTTTTTGATAACCGAGCTATATGAAATGACTGCACACGACGTTCTAATGATAGGTCATTGATCAGAGGAACTAACAAAATTTTAGCAGATTACCGCATACGTCTGTCATTCATTTGTTATTATGTACGAGATTACCATTCTATGCCATTTCTTTCAATGGAGTGTCAGTGGTTGACCATTGGAAAGTCATAATGACGCTTTTTAACCGACTTCTAAAAAAGGAGGAGGTTCTCAATTCGGATGTTTGTATGTTTTTTTTTTAATGTTTGTTCGCGCATAACGCTTGTCAACCGATTTGAAAATTTCTTTTTTTGTTGGAAAGGGTATACTTCCCAAATGGTCCCATGAAAATTTTATCGAAATCTACTAAGCGGTTTTCGAAAAATCAACAAAAATCTAAAAAAAAAATATGTACATTGTCTACATTGACGACCTCTTAGTTTACTCTGCAAAGGAGTAGTACGTTTTTTTTACACCAATGTGATTGGTTCGATTAGGTGGGGGTGGGGAGGGGCTGTAGTTACTACTAAAAAGTGAAAAATAAAGTGTGTTCAAAAAACGACAAACACCGAGTTCCGAAATTAAAGTTATTTTGCACTTTTTTTATTTTTTGTGTAAAAGTCGGTTGTATTTTTTTGTAAAAAGTTTTTTTATATTAGAAGATTACCAAACTTGTCAAAATCGACCATTCTGAAATCAATGATAGACCATTGTGACTATTGTAATGGCAGACTTAAGGGTCCTGAATGGGGTCTTCCTTCCCTTTAAATATCAACCTATATTGATTAGGCACTTATTTATAGACAGTCCATCTGAATCTAATAGAAGTCGGATGATAAAATAATGATTGATGAAAAATGAGGCATAATAATGTTAGTAAATTATTAAATAATTTTCATACATTTCATTTTAGCAGAAAATTTCCCCGGGTCAGTTAAAAACTTATAAATAGAGAACTTTAAATAAAAAATAAACATCCAATTCGCACGGAAAACTCCAAATGGGGTTTTTTAATAACTCAAAACTTTTGTTTTCGGGTTTTGACATCGGATTTACCTACCTCATGATTGGATTTAATTAAGTATTTTAATGATCGTATATGCGAATGGTAGGACAACGTTATACCATAATAAGTGACCATTTTTGAGAGGTTTTGAAATTCATAACGATGAATAATTTAGAGGTTAATATCTTAGCGGCCACAAATATTTTTTGTGACAAGTCTTGTTTGACCATAATCTCACCTGTTGAAAAGCGAAGACGTGGTCGATGATGGCGCATGCTTGCCCAGAACTAGGTATCCTCTTTAATTTTGATAATCCCAGATTGTAGCTATCAGGAAACGCAGCCTCTCACAAGGAATCCCACACGTTAGCTGCTAAGTAAGTAAGACTGGGTTTTCGTGAGGCCCAAATATTTCGGATTAAAACTTCGGAAGCTCATATCGATTCCATACATTTTACGTCGATTTGTCTGGAGCCGTAACGTTTCTCATCAGTTGACATTACGACAATGATGCGACGACTATTCTATAATTTACACTGCCGAGCAACGGTAAAGCAAAATCAAAAATGGTCGATAAAAAAATGGTCAAAACGCACAGACGCGTCGCGACTGTCTGCGGGGCCCTCGAGGCGGTGAACCATGGTCAGTCAACAATTTTCGAGAAAGTGGGTTTAGCACATTGTTTTGTAACTAATTGCCCTAACTTAATCGTATACCAATTAGGTTGACGGGCTTTCTAAGTAATAATGGGATGGGTTGCTATGCACCACTGCGTTTTCTTTCACATAGGTCATCGATGTATTAGTTTTCTTTAAATGAAATAAAGTTGATTTTTTCTTTATCTATACTAATATTATAAAGAGGTAACGTTTGTGAGTTTGTGACGTTGTAAGGGGTAATCTCTGGATCACCGGAACTGATTTTCTAAATTATTTCACCGATAGAAAGCTACGTTATTGTGGAGTGTCATAGGCTATATTTTATCCCCGTATTGCCACGGGAACGGGAACAACACGGGTGAAACCGCGGGGTGCTGCAGTATCTCATCTAATGGAAAATGATGATGTGGTCGACGTTTGAGTAGGTACGCTTACCTAGAAGGAACATAACCAA
This sequence comes from Hecatera dysodea, assembly GCA_905332915.2. Taxonomy (NCBI): domain Eukaryota; kingdom Metazoa; phylum Arthropoda; class Insecta; order Lepidoptera; family Noctuidae; genus Hecatera; species Hecatera dysodea. The sequence goes on from HG995286.1 coordinate 3,384,358, forward strand.
TCTTGGCTGAAAAACAGTTTTATATATAGCCAGAAAATTGGTGTGTGTGCTGAGGAGTTACTGGAGAAACAGCGCTATGGCTGTAAAAAATAGCGCTGTAGTCATGGTAGGCCCAGTAAGAAATTCTGGGACGAATTGAAACCCTGTCTGGGCAGGCAGACCTGATGATCTGCGATCAATCAGCTTAACTTTGTTCATGGAGGTTACATAATACATGGAAAAGGGAACCCTAAATGGCTTTTTCTTTGTGCTGAGCTTTTCTGAGTAGTTTCGGGATCCAAGACAGCTGAATCGTTTCTCCAGAACACGTCTAGCTTCTATGTCTCGGTGTTATCTCTAACGGTCGCCACTGTTGATTCTGGCACACGAAAGCTGCAGTGCTTGAATAAAAGTATGGCAGGCTAGTCATAATAAAAACTCCTTTTAAACTAAATCAAACATATGTAATTATTTAGGACTTTAACTATATTTAACGTGGAATGACTTCCTATATCAGATCCCACTACCCAGTAAATTGGTGACACGTCACTTCTTTGCAACGCTGGTGTTAGATTTCCTGACTTCTTTGACGTCTGCTAAAGATCTGCAAATGGCAGCCGGGACCAACAGCCTAACGTGCTTTCCAAGACACGGTGGATCCATAGACCGACCTCAGAAAGTGTTGCTTAACCTTAGAAATGTACAATATGTACATTTATATTGGACGACACCGTTGGCGCAGTGGTTGAGCGTTCGGCTGCTGCGCTACGTGTCGCGGGTTCGATCCCCGCACGGAACAAATGTTTGTATGTTCTACAGATAATTGTTCAGGGTCTGGGTGTTTTGTATATGTGAGTTTACATGTTCGTGAACGCACCCGCGATACAGGAGTACATCCTAGTGTGGGGCAACGCTTTTTTTTTAAATAAAATAAAATACATACGTACCGTGCGGCTGCTATTATTTAGTAACGAGCTGATGTTGGAAGTCATATAACTCGTAGTTTGTTAATTTATTTAGTAGCGGCAATGATCAATATCAATTTATTAGAGGTTTCATGAAACGTCGATGTAGTTATGTATGACTATACCTCTGCGATCCGGTTTGACTGGAAGCTGACCCCAATATAGTTGGGAAAAGGCTAGGCAGATGATGATATCTCAGCTATATTTGGCACATGATTAATAAGCGTGAAGATATAGACAAACTATTATAACGCAAGTGTTACACGTCTTGTTGTTGCGGAATTTGTTCGAAAGAGTCACCGCGGCCCTAGAACGCAAAGGGCACAAGAAGGATCACGGGTGGGTTTTAGTCAGTAAGAGTCTGACACTCCCTTCCGCTCCGCCCAGAGCGGGAGAAGTCATTTGATGATTTCCCATCCAGAAAAAAAAAGGGTTACACTTGTTAAATGTCTGTTAAGGTTGGTTCCCTTTTTTTTGGTTGAAAATATTCAAAGATTATAATAATATTAAAATCAATTTCGTATGTAATAAAGTCTAAAATTCAAATTTAAAATGTTTTGTCTAGAGACGAACATTTATGTGGAACCTCCTCCTTTTTGAAGTCGCTTGAAAAGTAGCGTTTTCTATATTGTATCAAGTTCCAGTTCAGTCATAGTGAATATTATAAAGTTGCTGTACCTAATTGAGTCCACGATCACATTACACTAGACGCTACTCGGCATACGGTACGGCAGCTGGAGCCACTTTATCGAAAACATAGTCCAGCGAATACAAATCGATATAATCGCAACATATTATTTTAAAAGGCACCTCTCTACCACGTACACTCGGGGACATTAAAATCGCTAACGTAATCGACACGTCCAGTATATCGATATCTCATCGAGTCAATCGAATTACATTTTAATATTAAAATTATTCATATTGCCAATATATTACTGCTGGACCGGTGTCGATTGATCCAACTCCGGTAGGATTAAATAACTTGAATACATGTGAAATTATAATTAAAATATCCCTTATGAATATTTTTTGCATTATCCACGTCGGGACGGGCAAACATTTTAAGTTTTTTAAAGTCAAAATTTACATTTAAAACGTTATAAGATCATGTATCGGAGACATCGTCGGCTCGAGATTTAAAAAAATGTTACGTCATCATCGTAAGTTATGGTAATATAATAATATCGCAAGTGTACCTACTGTAGGTACTAACTACAGTATCTACGTACTTGGTACTAGGTACTCATTTATAACTCATACTTGAGCGATTCGCGCGTCACCAGGATATCGAGTGGTTGGTTTCAAGACGAGGAGTGTCATAAATTAAACTCAAGTACAATAATAAATATTATGCGAAAGTTACAAATTAGAATGAAGTATGTAAAGACCATAGACTATATACTACGTAAAAACTATGATAGTAAGTAGTAAGACGACGTGTTTCTTTTTTTATAAAACCGACGTGGGTTCTGCAGACCAAGACGTATAACTATGTATGAATACACTTTAAAACATTTACATATTCCTTACTTATTCCTGTTATTTCATGATAATTATAAAAAAAAAATATATTAACTGAGTCGGACTCAATATTTTGCATAAATAATTATAATTATAAAGCTTTATCAGACAAGAAGAGCAGGTGAGCCGATATGACTTCAAAATTACGGGGATTCCTAATAAGCTTGAGTTTATTGAATTAATTAGCGAAGAATCTTTCGTCAAACTTAACTTGCAAAATTTATATTAAGTACAGATTTTTGGATGTAAGGAGTAAGAAATGAAGACTTGACATCTAGCAAACTTTATTATATCTTTCTTTGATGATGACTCGCGCCACTTCCTCTGAGTCACAATTTTCGTGAATGCTCCGGTCCTATTGGTCGAGCGTAAAGTTATATATACTATAGCGTTCTCTGATAAATAGGCTATCCAACACTAAAATACTTTTTCAATTCTAACCAGTAGTTCCTGAGATTAGTGCGTTCAACCAACCGAACGAACTCTTCAGCTTTAATTAAATAATAATAGTATAGTTAGGATTGTGCTTGACCAGATTATCACCTGATGGTTAATCACACTTCTGTAGAATTAAACTGTACACTTGGAATTTCATACATATAATTTCCAATTGAAATAAGGAAAACGGGAAAAAAGAACTGTTCAATATCAAGGTAAAACTTAAAAACAGGAGCTCACTATGAAATATATATAAAAAAAACTAATTGACGCTCGATATGACAACAATATCCCCGTATTAACATTTGCTTTAAATTATTTATATACTTGTTGGTATTTTATACAAAGTTCAATGAAAGTTCTTACGGAAATTCATTGTGAGTGTTATCTACACCCAGCTAAATGTCAGTAGTTAGCAGGTAAGCGCGCATTATAGACACCGGCATTATCCTTTGTATGAATAATTTTAAAAAGTTTTCTGGATTTAAAAACCTTTTACAAAAGAAATTTTATTTTATTTGAAGCCTACGCATTTCTTTTTTTGTAAAATTCGATCGCACATGGTGTCAGGTATGCCCAAAAATTCGGATACGGCAAAATTAAAAACCAACTATTTCAATTTATTTGAAACTATAACATAGGTACCTGGAGATTTTAATAAAAACTGTTAATTTATGAATTGCTTCTTCTTTTCTTCTGCTTTTTTACTCCTAATGAAAAAAAGAAGAAACAGCTCGGTTTTCGAACTTGAAAATGACCGAATGTTTATAGCACACAGGCTGCAGTACATATCCAAAAACCATAATTTCAACACCAAAATATCGAAGAAGAAAACGGTAACACCTCTACGTAACACTGCTCCTGCGCAGAAGTGACTTAACTCCTGTCAGTTTGGTATTGACTGCTGATAGCAGTATCAGCAATCGACAGTGGTGGGTTATCTTGTTCTACACGTGTCTGAGGCGGCGCGGGCGCGACGGGACGCCAGATTAAGATCTGCCATAGAGTAGAAAAGTATAGATGGGGAAATGGTACTTCGTCGGTGGTTTTCTAAGACTGCTGGGGTTAAAGTGTTATTAGATTGTTTAATTTTGAGACTTTTTAGTAGCATACTACTGTCTGTTTTATGGCCAAAATATTTAACTCTAAGACTTAAGCATGAGTGACGATATGTAGGTCATTAGTTAAGTTTCTGGGTGTTTAATACACAGCAGTTGATTGTATCACTACTATCAACTATCAAAAGTGTAAACTGTTTTATTCATAAAATCTCTAAACTGATTAGCACCTGTTATGCAGATTCTGTACCTACTCAAATTCTCCATTGAGAATTTTGCTAATCAAGTGCTAAACAGTTCAAAGATTTTTATGAATAAGCCTGTTTATGCTCCATGTTTGCTCACAAAAATTTAAAACCCGGGTGGGGAACCATGTGGTGGGGTTAGGAAACACTTGAGTTGCGCTTCTGTCCGAATTGCTTACTCTATGGTTCTGCCTATATCGCTTCAAAGGCCCACGGGCCCCGTGCTACCGTATCTTAAAATATTGTTAATGACCACTACAATAGATTCTTAGTTTGGACACTTTCGCGTGTAAAAGATACACTGTAGATTGAATGATAAGACAGTGTAATTGTTATGTGGGGGAAAATATACATATATTTTATAATAGCTCATAATAACTTTTTTATATGAAGACGCTTTGTTAGTCATCTACGAAACAGAGTCGTTTTTTGTGGGTTCCGAATACAACGGGATCATATTACTAACTCCCGCTATCCGTTCGTACAGCACAGAAACAACAGAAATACGCTCTGAAAATTTCGAAAATTTCAACTGTGTACCCATTACGGTTAATAGGCAGACAGTTGAAATTCTAGTGTGTATTTCTGATGCTTCTATAAAAAAAAAAATCTGCCCCTATATCCCTATACTATAGATTTAAGCATACGTAGGGACCCTACCTAAGTATGCTTAAATCTTTAAAACTACGCAACGAATTTTTTTAATAGATAGAGTGATTTAAGAGGAAGGTTTATTATGTATAATACATGCATATTATAGTAGAGGATACATTAGTACCTATCTACATTGCACCCGTGCGAAGCCGGGGCGGGTCGCTAGTAATAAAATTAAATTAAAGGTGGCTACCAACTAGAAACTTTTTTCATTTTTGTTTTCGTTTTTGCTCGATCTTAATAATGGCAACAGGTAACACTTGAAATGCTCGCAGTTAATCTATACTAATATCTATACTAAAGCTGAAGTTTGTTTGTTTGTTTGTTTACTTGAACGCGCTAATATCAGGAACTACTGGTCCGATTAGTAAAATTCCTTCAGTGTTAGATAGCCCATTTATCGAGGAATGCTATAGGCATATATCATCACGCTGAGACCAATAGGACCGGGGCAGTCATGAAAAATGTGACACAAACGAAAATGCGCGAGTCAGCTAGTATTGCTATATTCGCTAAACCTCGAATAAAACGGTTCCCATACCATACAAGAGACTAGCTTTTTTTGCTGGATTTTAACGATGTAACAATGGATTATCGGTACCTTCTGAATTATTCTCCATGCGCGAGAACCGCTTTTTAATTTATTGGTAGGTCCAAGTTCGGACACTGTTTCAGACATTGATTTCATCAACGATAAGGCACGCTTGTCTATACTAATAGGTATTATAAAGAGGAAAGATTTGTATTTTTGTATGTAACGAATAAACCCAAAAACTACTGGACCGATTTCAAAAATTCTTTCACCATTAGAAAGCTACAGTCACCCTGAGTAACATATTGGCTATTTTTATCCCCGTATTCCCACGGGAACGGGAACTACGCGGGTGAAACCGCGGGGCGCTACTAGTCTAGAATAAACTACGGCTCGAAGTAACGTGTGCCTATTACCCAGTGGAAATGTTTAATACAACAAAGAAATAAACGCGCAAACAGTGCCTTTAGATAACAATAGAAACAATTGATATTATAACTTCTTATTTTGGTACCTATATAGCCATGTCATTGCAACTTTAACTAAAACGAAAGTTTAATTAAATCGATTAGCTAAATTAGAAATAAAACTATCGACATGCCCTCGTCCTTCATAACAGGCTCATTGAAAATGAGTTAGAAACAAGACAATTACCGCACGACATGTAGATTAAATATAATTAAACGACAAATGTACTATAATGTATGATAGTGCCCATGTTAACAAAATATAGTTAATGATAGAACGCTAGCGACTAAGGCTGTGGTATCAAAGCTTTTTTTTAAGTATGGGAAGTCATCAAATTAATTTCTCTTACTTACTAAAACCCATCAGTGTTCCTTCTAATGGCCTTTGCGTTCCAGGGCCGCAGTGACTCTTTCGAACTAATTCCGCAACACTAGCCAGTGCCCCGCGGTGTCAATGGTAGCGGACGCGATTTGAGATACGCTAACTGTATAGCAGGGTTGTTATCTATGTAATTATAAATGCATTTTTATCCGACTTTAAAAAAAATAGGTTCTGTATTCGACCCCTATGTAGAGACGTACATATGTTTGTATGTCCGAGATTTTTTCAAAAATTGTTGTGGTTTTGTTTCGGTTGGGGTGGTCGTTATTAATTACATATTTATATTGGGAAGTTAGTTAATTTGACACAGTAATTGACATTGATGTAGTGTGTCAATCTGCTCATGTGGATTCTAGATCATTAATCACATTGTGCTGTTTATTCATTATCTATGCATTCCTGAAAATGTATTGTTCGATTTTTCTGTACGCGAAAAAATTAAAATGGCGGTTTGGCAGTTCTTGTATAAATAATATGCAAAACAGTGGGGGGGGGGGGGGGGAATATAGGTATTGTTCAGTTCAAAATTATCACACGTTTATAGTACTTATTACTCCTGAACAGAATTATTTCACAGCCCTGCTATACAGGCACTCTTAGTCTACTCTTTTTTTTGCACTGTGTCCCACCGGCCGAACATTTTTGTCACTTGGCAAAAATTTACGCGTCAGCGCGGTTGCCTGTGTACGAGAGATAATCTTTCGTAGGTTACATCCGTGGTGTGACGCAGACTTTTACGTTTACGTTTTGTTTAAAACCGTAGAAGTTTATTTATTACATAGAATGACGACGTATGTATCTTCATAAGACGGGGTGGTTGATGTTCAATATTATTGTACAGTGTTCTTCTGACTTTTACAATTTTCGTATCTATACTAATATTATAAAGAGGAAAGATTTGTATTTTTGTATGTAACGAATAAACTCAAAAACTACTGCACCGATTTCAAAAAATTCGTTCAATATTAAAAAGCTCACCATGTAGCGTGCGTGTTTCATGTATGTGCTGAATAAATATTATTCTTTCTTTCTTTCTTCTTTCATAGGCTATATTTTATCCCCGTATTCCCACGGGAACGGGAACTTCGCGGGTGAAAACGATAGCAATTGAATCCACAACAGTCCAAAATTTCTGGTTAGTTTGCTTCATACCCAGAAGAGCAAGCGAGGCCGCGGGAAAAAGTTATTTTCATGTTCTTGGATGTTATTGCAACATTAGCTCTGGTTAAATATTTCATGTAGATATTTAGTTGATACAGCATTTCTTCTAACAATACGATAAAATAACCATCTACTTATATCACAGACGGAAACGTTTTTTATTTCATTTACCCGACTTAGACGCGGTCTGCTTTAATGAATAATACATGCATATATTACGAAAAAATAAAACAAAGAACCACAAACACAGGTAAAAATGATTACCCTATTATAATATCCATGCCAATTCGCAAATAGAAAAAAAAATCCTCTAACCAGCCTGCGACGTACATATGTATAAGTACGTACATTCGCCTCGATAAACTTGTGCGCAACACACAAAAAGATACTCGTATATGTATGTATATAAAAAAAAACTATCTTGGCTATAATACTTTATAACGGTCGAGTGGAGCAATAATGCGCGGCAATTACAAAGTTTTCTAACCGCATTGTATCAGTGTTGATCGTGCTAATGTGTCGTAAAGACATCGCAAATAATAAGAAACTATTATTGAAACAATTACTGTACTTTTTAACGGTAAAAATGCCGCTGAAGTTGTGGGCAGTAAATGATATGTGAAAACGTATCGATGGCCTTAAGACTGCCAATAATAACTAACTGACCCGAAACGAGAAAGCAATAATATTTTGTTACTGAGAACAGGGCGGATTGTACCGTTTTATTTTTAGTCATATATTTAGGATCGTGACTGTACTATGCTTTAAATTACAGTAAGTCTCATTATAATATTAAAATTTGCATTAATTTCATTAGACCCAGAAAATTTAATCGAATTGGTAAAGCTATTTAGGAGGTTCAGTGAAATACACACGTACTGACGAATTTGACATATAAAGACTTGCAAATGCTTGCAATGCTTGAGATGAAAAATAATTATAATCATTCAGATGTTGTTGTGCATCATCTTTAGAAATTCCATAATAACGACCGGTAGAAATTTATTATAACTTATATTCCAAGTTCGCTAAGAATTTACCTTATTACTTATTCAAGTCATACTTGGATTCGGACATCTCGCTAAACTTTGTTACTTAGGAAACTTGCTGTGTTTCTGAATGTAATATTAATACATATTATTTATAATTAATTTTAATTGTGAATAGTTACTCTAAGGTAATACGTAGGTACCGTAGAAGGTAGGTAGGTGACTGATAGTAGTTTTATTAGTTTTATTTTATGATAAATGGACAAGCATTATCATGAACTCCTGCGATTGTTTTATGTAATTTGGCATCGATCCTCACAAAGATTTTGTTCACCTATACTAATATTATAAACAGGAAAGATATGATTGTTTGTTTGTATTGAATAGGCTCCGAAACTACTGAACCGATTTGAAAAATTCTTTCACTGTTGGGAAGCTACACTATCCCCGGGTGACATAGGCTATATTTTATCCCTATATTCCCACGGGAACGGGAACTACGCGGGTGAAACCGTGAGGCGCTGCTAGTTGAATATAATCATATTAATAAGTATCTAACAATTTGTATTTTTTCTGTTCTTTTCTATCTTTGGGTGCCTAAAAATGTACGCCTCTCAAAACCCTACTTATTGTAACAGATAACGCAACAAAGCAATAAAGCGCTCATTTGCTACAAGTTCGACATACATACTTCAAAACTGTTTTTAGTTAATAATATAGTTGAGTTTACAAACTGTAAAACCGTAACTTTGTCTAAGCTCTATAGTAAGAGAGAGAGGGAAAGAGAGAGAGAGAGAGCAGATATTCTCCGAGAAATTACGTTTTTACAGTAAACGGATTTTTTAACATCTGTATGAATACATCAATTTTGAGATATGTCGAGCTTATAGCAATTTAGCGATATGTTTGTATGCATATAGAACTCTTCTGTTACTGATGAGTGACAGACAGACAACGCACAGCCGAAACTACTGGTCGTAGGGAGCCGAAACTTGGGCCTGCGGATGGCGAGTTATGGGTGGCTCGCCGTCCGATAGCAACCAGGCCCGAGTCGACGGGGCCCCATAGGGTCAGTGCTTGCTAGGGTTGCGGAATTTGTTCGAAAAAGTCACCGCGGCCCTGGAACGCAAAGGGCACAAGAAGGATCACGGGTGGGTTTTAGTCAGTAAGAGTCTGACACTCTCTTCCGCTCCGCCCAGAGCGGGAGAAGTCATTTGATGATTTCCCATGCAAAAAAAAAGGGAGCTGATACTTGGCATGAAGGTTTCTTGGAGTTTGTAGGGGAGCATTAAGTAAGGATCTCCCGAAATTCCTGTGAGAACGGGATAGACGCGTACGAAGTCGCGGCCTTAAGCTAGTTAGACATAAAATGACTGTCAAATGTTTGCTTTTTGAAGTAAATGAAGGATTCTCCCTACTTAGTCTATAGTACTACCAGTCGATTCTATTTAAATAGGCTCTTCGTCAGAGTTTCCACAATGAGGGGAAATTTCCATTTTGAGGGGAAATTAGGAATTCTCCCTACTTATCACCAGTCGATTCGATTTTTTTTTTTTTTGTTTCCACAATGAGGGGAAATTTCCCTTTCGAGTGGAAATTAGGGTCCAGAGGGGAAGAAAAAGGGGAAAAACATGAAAAGGGGAAATTGAGGGCCTAGCCTAAATTATTGCGGAAAATTTCTGTACTAATTTTTGTATGGACTTTACTATAGTATTACCGTATAAAGCAAACAATATTTCTCTTCTATTTCTCTGTCTTTCTCTTCAATTTTACTCTATGGTGAGCACAATGATATTATAAGGTTGAGCAGTAGTGCCAATACTACAGAAGAATAATTTTTGAGGGGATAAAAGTCCAAAGAAGGGGAACTCTCAATTGAGGCGTAGGGAAAGGAAATAATTAAAGTTGAAACACTGCTCCTCGTCGAAGAGGTACCACACCATATAATGGCTGCACTGCAACTGTAATTAGCTGAGCCCTTGCCCACTACTAACCAAGCGAAACGTTACCTAGATACAGCCCAAGCAGCAAAATGTGGTCTAGTAATTGTCCTGGAACCACCATTTCATAGGACTGTAAAGGAATAGTAAGCAATTATAACCACGGAAAAGGGCCCAATTTATAGGCGTATTTTACCTAATTAAATGTCTATAGTAGGATTGGTGAATACCACTTTTACCAATAACAACCTCATAGTTGGACTACGTAAAACTATTTGCGCCCGCGAAGCTAACTATCAGCACATAATGGAACCAAACACGACAGTAACGACCTTATAGTTGGACTACGTAGAACTATTTGCTCCCGCGAAGCTAACTATCAGCGCTTAATGGAACCAAATACGTCAATAATGTACACAGTGAATCTGTTACAAGCTCATACAAAGTGTTGTGAATTGGTAAATGTTACTGCGCACATTTGTAAAGATTAAAACATATCCATTTCTAATAAATATTATCTAGAATATAAATTATGAGTAGAGTGTTAGTTAACAATAAATCAAGATGTACAATGTGTTTGAATGTGCTCAGCATGGCGCACGAATATTTTCTGTGAAGTATAATAAGTTTTTAGTCAAAATTTTGACGCGCCCCTTGAAATTTGCGTTTTCATTAAGTTGAATTTTAAAATAATGTTAGTTTCAGTAAGACATATGACGAAAAGTCGCCATTTTGACAAAGTTGGTTTTCCCAAATACATTAACAAACCGTTATAGGCTTACTTTGTTTAATAATGGTAAATATCAGAACCATTGCTTGGCCATATTGTTTGGAATTAGAGTTCCGCAAATATTTCTATAACCGGACGGTTCTTTTATATTGCTATTAGATACGTGGCTTATTTTAGTTCTTTTGTTTAGGTGTCAACATTGAAAATGGTAATGTTTCCGGACGTCGATCGCTTTTTGACTAAAAGGGATTTCCGAGCTTTAAAAACCTTAATAATAGTAAAAACCAATGTATTCTTGTACAGGACACCACGGATATAGTTTTGGATACTAAGTATATTAAATTAAACCTTTATAATCGTGTTAAGATTATAACAATTTTGGTTTATACCGCTATAAAACCGCTCCATATTACTTATAATTGTTCCGTAAAGTGAATTTATAAACCATTATAAAACCGGGTAATAAATGCACATAGTTTCCGGTTTGTTTAGTTCTATTTGTCACTCTTATTGGCGTACTTTATTTATAGTAGGTCTATAAAGCTTCTTGTTAGCAGTTATAAGTATAGCTTACCAGTTTATCTACTTTTGAGTGCATTTACACCCTCGCGATACTTTTATAGGTCACCCAAACTTATATTGCACCCTTAATTTCTACCTATAAGTGATTATAAGTTGATGTATAAGATCAGAAATACTATAAGGCCCAACTTACTCCATCCTGGCTATTATAAGCGTGGTAGTAAATGCTAGAACTGTTAAGAGAATATTATAAGTGCTGGAGGCCTATATCATCTGCATTATAGGATAATTTTGCTGCTTGGGAGGTTACCTATAAATATTTTCCTCGCCCCATTGCTATTGTCTAAACTGCCCATTGCTCCAAGTTCCAAACCTCACTGCCGGCTGACATTCGATTAACATTTGAAAACATTAATAGATGTTTTTGTCCTGAAAGCGTAGTTGCATCCACCACTCTACTTTTTGCGCCGGATCCGTCCGCCCTGGTTATGTATCAGGTACCTACTTCGCGCATCGGTGGCCGCCATGATAGCTATTCATGTAATTATAGTAAGCTAATTAAGTCACTACTATGATGTCTTCAATTAATTACCGTTAAATCACGTGTTGACAGTTACATGAATACCAGGGTGTTACTGCCCCTTTGGTCTATCTAATTACCCCTGTAGGTTTGTCCTGATAATGGGGTAAGGCCGCCATCTCCCTTGTCCACACACGTCTGTCCTCTGTCATAGGTAGCCACTACTCCCGTTAAGGGTCAAGTTCATCTTCATCTTTGTCTTCTCAAGGGTCGCGCAGCGTTACTAGTTTATTCTATTAGAAATTCTTAGCAGTGGCTCGGAGTTTGGAAGGTGGTGGGGTGATACCCTCGTGTCTTGGAAAGTACATAGAGCAGTTGGTCCTGCGCCTGTCGTGTTGGATGTTGTCTCATTGGACTGAGAGGGTAAAGGTACATAGAGAGCACCTGCTTTTGCGCACACGATTGTGCACTATTATATCTCTTGGGGACTTGGCTAATCTGCGTTTTACCCCGTCCCTTGCTCGAGCCAGTCCGCGCCGTTGAGCTTGTAGTGTTAAATTCGTCCCTAAATAATATTCATTGTTTGATCCAGCCCGTCCATAGCTGCTCTTCTCCCAGCGAACCCTAAGCCTAGGTCCGTTTCCCTTAGTGCGTAGACGCTTACATAGTTTGTAAGTTTTTTTTATAAAGCCTTGGCTGGCTTAATATTTAAATAAAGGCCGCCACAGGCAAAGCAGACAACTTCACCAAAAAAAAAACTCCGTTTCATCAAAAATCCAGTCCAAAACTACATAACGTTAAATTTAGGTCACAATTAAAAAAAAAAAAATAAGACAAAAAAGGTTGAATAATAAAAGATAGTAGAAAAAGATTGGTTGCCTGTCATTTATCTCCGTTTATAGATTTTTTATTCGTTTTTTGAATGTCCGTTTATTAATGTAGGTAATATTATGATGACTTGACTAATCTCTCTTGAGGTTTGCCAAAGGTCGTATTTTCTATGAAATTTTCACAATCTCAAAGATAGCAGACTAGATCTATATTTTAGCATCCGGCTTTTAATGTTAAAGTCAAAGAAGAATATTTAAAGTTTTTTTTTTGGTCAACTGAACTTTGTGTGACCCTCTAGGTTTTGGCATCAGTTGTCAATTTTAAAATCTTTATTTACATTCTTCCATTGACAACTTTATTTTATCAAGTAGCTAGCTGGGTGGAAGCCGGTGTATATATATATACCAGTATAGATTTCACTCGACAGACCAGCTCAGTGTCAGGAATTCAAAGTAGCGCCATAATTGAAGGAAGCCGAATGCAAATCGTTTATTATTTATAATATTATAATTACGCGGAGGCTATTACATAGTTGTACTAGTATACCAAATGTTGTCCAGTCGGTTAGTGTACGGAATGACCGGTTGTTTTGCATATCGCGTCGTTTCTCCGCATAACCTCTTTTCCATAAGGGCGTTTGCTTCCATGTTTAGAAAGTAACTTTTTAGTGAGCATAGATAAGATTGACACAATTGAATATTTAGGATTTTTATATTTAGTTTTTTTTTTTACTGAAATGTCTAATTGTCAACTATTAAAGTAAATTGCACTTCAATACGTAGGTACTCACCCATAAACAAATACATATATAAATTCGAAAAAAATCCTCTCAATAATATATCGACTTGATCTCAACAGTCCGCAGAACCCGGGCGCGTACCTACCGGTCGATGCACAAGTGCCACTAAATCATCGAATAAAGATACAAGTGTCCGTGACGTCATTCTATTGGCAAAAAGCCAAATTAGGAAACTTTTACGTCGTTTGATCCAAACTATCCATACTTATATTCTAAACGCGGTAATTGCTATGTACGTCTGTTGGTAAACTGCTGAACTAATTTTGATGATCTTTGTGTACCTACACTTGTTAAAAGCAGGGATGAATTTGAAGGATGAAAGCGAAGCCTTTGTGTTGCAGTGGGGCAGAACATGCTAAACCTAATAAATAAATAAATTATCGAAACATATTATTATACAATACTGAAGGGTAAGTTCCTTTGGGATAGTTTCCAATTTTCGCGCGTACGATGCCACGGGCAGAAGCTAGTGGTGTATAAACATTTGAACAGTACATACGGAACCATTATCTCTGGAAGTAGGTTAAAAGAAACTAATGTTTTAATAGGAAAAGCCAACAATATACAATAGAATCAGTGGAAAATATTTGTTATTGCGATGACGTAGACCTTGGGTTTGCTGTGGTGGGGTGTCAGTGTCGGCGGAGAGCTTAGTAGAGCAGTCAGTTGTTATAGAATTAGACTGTATTTATAATGTGTATCTGTAAAAAAATCCTAATTTTTTTTGGCCAGATATTTGATAAAAAAGTAGTATCGTTTCTTTTATTGTATATTATAATTAACTAGCAATGCCCCGCGGTTTCCCCGCGTATTTCCCGTTCCCGTGGGAATGCGGGGATAAAATATAGCCTATGTTACTCAGGGTGAATGTAGCTTTCTAGTGGTGAAAGAATTTTTGAAATCGGTACAGTAGTTTTTGAGTTTATTCGTTACATACAAAATATAAAAATACAAATCTTTCCTCTTTATAATATAAATATAGATAATATATGTATATATATATATGTATATAATGTAAATATAGATATAAATATGTAGATATGTTTGTTGTAAATTAAGTTTGGTTGTACTCAGACCCTCGTGAGACCATTTGGTAGTTCTGAAAATAAAAAGTAACATGTGCCATTGCCAGTAAGCCAAGTTTAAGCTTAATCGTATTGTAAGTGCTTGAAAATTAGTTTAATAAAAACCAACCGGACGGACACACATATAGCACAACAAGTTTATATAAAGCTTGTAAAAAGTAGCGTTGTATGTTCCCTTACCCGCTCGCAGTGGCGCCACACGTAAAAATGATTCACGTTCGGTAGCTACGCGCACGATCATAATGTGCGTTAATTTTATCTAAAAATAACACCCATTCTTTGTTTGTTGGATTTTTACGAAATCTGCC
Source organism: Hecatera dysodea (assembly GCA_905332915.2). Lineage (NCBI taxonomy): Eukaryota > Metazoa > Arthropoda > Insecta > Lepidoptera > Noctuidae > Hecatera > Hecatera dysodea. Next base: position 3,399,487 of record HG995286.1, read on the forward strand.
TGCCTTTATTAAATGTGTAATTCGTTTCTCCAGTTATTCTCTTTTCTATTTTATCGTTTTATTTTCATGTAAACCATAACGTTATGTTACGAGTAATTCGGAGGTTTTATTGCCCGATATGAGTTTTAATGTATACTTAAAAACGTTATATAAAATTTGATATTCTATAGTAAATAAATAAAAATGTTCTCTATATCACAAAAATATAGGTAATTCGGCTGTGTACTTATTTTTTTATTTGCATTTAAAATTGTTTCATGAGTTGAGTAACATAGGTAATACGCTAGTTACCTTTTATGTCCTGTTTCAAAAATCAAAAAGCTAGAAAAATTGAGTAATCTGAATTATTTGAATTCAAAAGTCATTTATTCAAACTAGGCTGATAGACAGCACTTTTTGAACGTCAAATTTTACATAAAGACAGTCCCCCAAAACGCCCACCCGTCACCACTTCCTAGTGTTTTAGCTGGGAAGAAGAAGTGGCGCAACAAACTCCCCAGCAACACATCTGTCTATTGCGTTTTAAGAACTTGAATTTATACAATAGTATGCAAAGTCATTAATACATGACAAAGGTAGAAAAAAAAAATAATTATCCAACATGGAAATCATAAATCAATTCACTATAAAACATTATAAAGAGTAGATTGAGTCAATAACGTAAAAACAGATTGACCTACATAGTCATCAAAAATATAAAACAATATTATATGAACAATATAATATTGTTTTATAAAAGAAGAAATAGATAAGATAATAGAACAAGATTCAGGCCACTGCCTTAGTTTATTTTGTCAAAACAAAGTGTGAAGCGGACTCCTGCGCATGCGAAGCGTTTGCTTATAGCGGCAACAGCAACACACACTCTGCGAAAATATCGACTGCCTCTCTAATACTGGTCATGGTATACATCCCTCTGATAGACAGACGGACAGTTAGGGCGCTTTCAATTTATGCGTTTCTTAACGGCCTGCTGCGGTGCCGAAGCGGTGCGTTAGTCGTACAGCGCACGGACGATCGTATTTTTCCATACAAAACGCGCGGTGCGGCAACAGTGCGGCACCGGTACCGCGTACGCTCGACAACAGGACGGCAACCGCACAAACATCACGTGTTCATGTCAGTGTTGAATAGTGCGATGAATAGACGTCAGAGCTAATTCCATAAAATTTTCATTTAATTATTTATTATTACTATAAAGTTCAAATCAATCTCCAGGATCTCAGACACAGACATTGACAAACAGTCAGGTTCAGTCCGCATCGGATGAACTTAGAGCAATCTCATCCGCCTCTAATTTAAGTGGAGATTCTGATGCTTCCATATATAGCGATCTTTTTACAGATGATATCTATACTAATATTATAAAGCTGAAGAGTTTGTTTGTTTGTTTGTTTGAACGCGCTAATCTCAGGAACTACTGGTTCGAATTGAAAAATTCTTTTTGGGTTGAATAGACCATTTACCGAGGAAGGCTTTAGGCTATATATCATCACGCTTAAGCCAATAGGAGCGGAGCAGCGATAAAGAATGTTTTAAAATCGGGGATTCCACGGGGACGAAGTCGCGGGCAGCAGCTAGTTTCTACATAATAATTTAAAATAATATAATATTATGCAGAAATATCATCTGTAATGTAATAATAATAAGAAAATATACATAACTTTCTTTTTGTAGTAATTAATACAAATCCAAATACAGAATAGAGTCCATGGCTTGACTGATGTCACATCACTAGGATACAAACGCACGGCAGTCAAATACGCTTTCAATTTAGGCGTTTGGTGCCGGACCGCTAACGCACTGCAGCGGCCCGGCAGCGGGATATAACCAGCGGCACGGTAAACGTGCGGCAGCGGTCCGACACGAAACGTCTAAATTGAAAGCGCCCTTAGATTGCGGAGGTTCAATAATAGAGTTCCACTGGGAACGTAACCCTAAATGACGATGAGAACCTCGCGAAAGCCCAGAAAGATAAACAAATTAAATATCTTGACTTGGCTCGCGAGGTTGTCGACATATGGGATGTGGACTCAGCAATCATCGTACCGATAGTCGTGTCAGTCAATGGCTTAATAGCCAAGAGCCTCGAACAACACCTTAGGAGGCTCTCGTTAGTCAGCTGGATCAAGGGCTTGATCCAGAAAGCGGTACTTCTGTAGCCCCGACCCGTAGCTTGGCCCCTGTTCCCGATACCGGCGGGCTACTATTTTTTTTTTATAAGATTATTTATAAAATTAATAAATATGTATAGAAAATAAATAAATGGAATAATGATGGTATACATATTGATGGGTTATGGCGGAAAACTTTCAGAAATTCTACTTCAATAAATCATGTAACATTGCATTTCGATCTAAATGAATGTAAATCAATGTAATGAGCAGTAACACATCACAGCTTATCAAATCGAATCATAAAATTTAACACACGTGCAATAAAATCAATAAAAAATCGATTAGTCAAAATAATTCAAATTCGCTCTTCTATTGGTCGATACCACGTCTTATCATTCAATTTGCAACGTCGCGATTTGTGCCGCCATTTATATAAACAATATAGCATTATATTTAATCAGTTTTATTGTAAACAGACGTGTTATTGCAATTGTAGCGTAAAAAATATCACTAACACATTTATGGTGCTAATACGGGGATATTAGGTTGATATAGTTTTGTTGCACCCACGCAGTGTCGAGGCAAAACATCATACATTGTACTGAGTCTCAATACGTACTCTGGAGGCAAAGACTTTGAGCGGTAAAACACCTAGCTTATGTTATTATATAACAAGCTATAAAACTTTTGACGACTTGAGGTACAGTCGAGGTGGACTTGGAATATATGCGTCAGGCTCTAGCCACGGTGACGACTTCAGCGATGGAAACAAACTGACCAAGTCCAAAAGTCTAAGACGTAAACCTAGGATTCATAAGCAGTACCGAAATAATTTATTTATTGCAGACAACTTACACACAGCTAGTTCTTAAGTAAATTATTACATTACCCTGTAAGGACACAGCAATAAAAAATTCACAAAGAATGCATTATTTATTATGTGTTATAGGTGTTAGTAGTAGTCTAAGATAAGCGCATTTATCGCATTGGGGTAAAAAAACCTGTAAAGATAGATGTAAGGTGAATGATTAAACGTGCCCTGGAACCCAAAGGGCACTAGAAGGATCACGGGTGGGTTTTAGTCAGTAAGAGTCTGACACTGCCGTCCGCTTCGCCCAGAGCGGGAGAAGTTATTCGTTGATTTACCATCCAGTGCGAAAAAAAGGTGAATACATCAATAAGATAATTATGGCCAGTAAATTACGTAAATAATTATCAACCTCTTTATAGGTAGGTGTTTTATTTATTCAGTGGATAAAACTAGCATAATGGTAGTGGAAGTACCGTGTTCCCCAGTTATTTGGTTGTGGAGGTCTGGTAGGCAGCCGTTCCACGTAAAATACTGGTATTCAGCTGAATCCGGTATGACTGGAAGCCAACCCCAATATAGTTGGGAAAAGGCTAGGCAGATGATGAACGTTAGTGGAAGAAATAGACGAGAACCTACCGAGTGATTAAATCTAATATTAGAAGAAAATTACTTCTTTTCTTTTGTTTTTATTAGATTTGTTTTACTAAAATTGTAATTCTGGTTGTTACAGGTACGTATAATTGTTAATCTCACTTACAAAAATGTTCTTTTCGGACCTCAATCGGACACAAAAGACAAGGTATGTAGTATTTTCTTTACTCTACAGACGATCGCAAAAGTGTTAGCGTAAGTCCTTCTTAATTGTAGGTAAATACGTTCAAAGTATTATCAATGGTTTGTCGAAATTAAATAATCCCTTTGAGTATTTTGATGTGCCTACAAATGGTTCTAGTTATTCCCTTATTTTAATGATATTAATAGGCACGCGTTTGACCACTATCTCAACTGTGATTGATGATGGAGCTTAAATGGCATAGGCAAATTGTTGCGAGAAGGATCAAAGAGGTCAAGGCGCTCTCACGTGGTAACTGATGTTAAAGAATGAGCCTTCACAACTTCAGACAGGACAGTCGAGCCTAAATAATAAAAGCCGTGCAGCATTGGCAACCAGGAAACCTTCACCACCTCTTGCGATGAGTTGTATGCACAGAAAGACACAGATAAAGACCCTACTGCCAGTGGCGTGCAGTGGTTCGAGTTGGGTAGGCCAGAAAATAATGTCCAAAAAAAAAAAACACACCACTTTATTCAGGGTTGAAATGTGGTGTATTTTTTTTAAATAAGCTATTAAAAAAAAACTCGTTTCATTAAAAATCAACCCTGAATAATGTGGTTATTTTTTTAAATTTATCTGGACATTTTCTCTGGCCTACCCTAACTCGAACCACTGCATGCCACTGCTATTGCCTAGATGGTGAGGCAAATGGTTTGAAAAGCCACTTACGGTGACCAATACCCCAGTCATCCTTGTTATGATGGCTGTAAACCAACACGCACACGTGACAGCCTGACCAACACCTGCCCGGAGGACGTACAAACGAAGCCACACCCAACGCGCTACAGGTGGCCACCTATTTCACAAATAACTAAATGAACCATTATAGAGGAGGAAAAACGATATCAGAGCAGAGCACGGGTCGCGATCGAACAAAGGTAAACCCGACGGGCAACACTGTGTTCCGCAAACCTCTTGGGAAGACAGTGGTGACGTTTGCAAAAAGAATAAAACTACTCGTAAAAAGATACACCACATCGTATCAAATACATAAAACATTCAGAAAAAAAGAGGCATAAAATACGCAAAAACACTTTAGCGTTCGCCTGTACATATTTGCTTAATTATTCTAATATACTTTGTACCGTATTACAGAACTTATTAAGTTGTAAAAAAATATTTTAATCCCTATTTTAGTATGCATATGTATGTATATGTATACAGCCCGCCGCTTGTAATAAACTCTTATCTATGGTTCAATCAAAATTTCATACAAAGTGGTACCGCACTACGCACCGTGAAATGGAGATGACATTTTTATAGTAACAGTGTTCATTGGCGATGAATCTGTGGGAATTATGATTATATATAGGTATATGAGTTTTTGTACTAATGGAATCAGGGGCGGATCCAGGATTGTGCTTGACGCCGCTGAGGGTAGGTTTTAGTACACACAAAAAAAGCGGGTGTGAAACTTTTTGTTAATTAAGTTTAGTTAAGTAATTTTGATATAACAATGAATGGCATTATTTCGATTTATATAATTTTATTTTTTTAATGATCATCTTTGGTGTAAATACTTATCATATTCATCTAAGAGATATTATTTCGTTTTATAAAAGCTTCAGTGGTTATAAAATAATGACTAAAAGTTATAATGTTCATAAGTTGTATAAGATGTCATTGATCTTTTCATATAATTTAATCGAATGTATAATTTAATGGCTTAAATTACGGCCGTGATCAAGGAAGCCGACGAAGCCTCGCTGCGCGGCGATTCTATTTCGGTCTGCAGGGTTTAAAGGAACCTATCATGAATGGGATCACGAGAGCTAAGTTCGCCCGCATTGCTCGCTCACTCTACCCCATTCGATCGAATCTTACCTATCCGTGTCGGGGTTACCAAAGTTCCCGAGGTGACCAGGGTTGTTCAGTTGTGGGAGTTGTTCAGGGGTAAAATCACATGATAGTTATATAAAATATTAATTTGATCCAAAGAAAGTATAATAAATAAAAATATAGTGTATGAAATTAACAGAAAGTGTAATAAATATGTATAAGTTTATTAAATTAAAATGACATAAAATGTTGTTAGATGAAGTAAAAGTTATTTCATTTGACCGTTATAGCTTATAAAAATAGAGCAAACATTTTTATAAGTACTAAATGAACAGCACCCAAAAAAATAACACCATGTCATTTTAATTTGCCTAACGTATAACAAGCGTCCTTGGATTACTTTTCCTCACTCGTTAGGTTATCCTAGACCCTCAGCCCCCCCCCCCTCCCTGGATCCGCCAATGCATTCTCATTGCATAAGAAAACAAAAAATAGACAAAAGACAAGCACACGTTTTTGTACAAAACATGTGCTTGTCGTTTTTGGGGAAACAATTTTGGGGATGACAAGAGGCTGTAAACAAGTAACATTCTAACAGAGTTAGTGTGGCGAGAACGATTGTCGAAACGTCGAAAATGTATATGTAATGGGATTGACTAACGCTGTCGAAATAATAACAATAATATCGTTTATTTTTCTCCACACATAATGCAATAAAACTAATTTCTAAAACACAGTACATGCTTGTATCGCTTGGTGTTACAACATTGATATTGTGGGGATTGGAGCCTGTACAAGAAAAAAAATCTGTAGCTTTCTAGCTAGCTAGAAAAAAAAGCTTCTGTAGAAAAAAATTCAAAGAGAGATATTTATGACTTAATACAAAAATAAAATTGGTCATCAATTTTAACTCGTAATCGCTTAATACATGAGAAAGAACGTTGGGTGCGGAAGTTTGTGTAAGACTGTCTTAAGCTTAGATACAAAAGTTCGTGAAAAAATTTGTGTACGTTTGTGTTAAGTGTTTAGTGGGGCGTAATGTTTCTAAGACATAATCTCTAAGAGTCTCTCTGTTGCTTCATAATCGAGAGATTGAAGCCATTTTTGCACCTTCAGTTTGCATTTTACGTACAAATGTCACGTGACCAATCAATATATAACAGTATCAAGAGAGTCGTCAGGATCAGCCAAAGCTATGACATATGGGTGGGTGTATATAGGCGTCTTTTTAAATCGTAATCTTGTAAGATATCACACGATCAGTTTCTTATCTATACTAATATTATAAAGAAGAAAGATTTGATTGTCTCTTTGTATTGAATAGGCTCCGAAACTATTGAACCGATCTGAAAAAAATCTTTCACTGTTTGGAAGCTACACTATCCCCGGGTGACATAGACTATATTTTATCCCCATATTCCCACGACAACGGGAATTACGCGGGTGTAACCGCGGGGCGCTGCTAGTGGATAATAATTCTCCAAATAATAAACATGGCCACAATTCTAACACTAATTATTCAACGCATCTCTTAGACGATTCTTAATATATCGTTTGAGCCCTTGCCGCCTGTGATACAGGATTCTCCTAGTACAGGCATCTAACATCGTTCTACCTGCATTACTATCTAAGATTTATTATTCTATTTTATTAATATGAATTTTGAATAAAGGTTTATTATTATTATTAACGCGACGCTTCGCTTGACCAACCCCGGCCAGTCTTGTGCGGTAGTTATTCGATGGATGATACCATCAAATTGCCCGTTACTGAGTAACTGATAGACAAAGCACACTAAGCACAGCACAGACAAAAGCTTAAATTTGGCACGTAGGGGCACTCCCACCAACCCAGCAACCTACATGCTTCGGGAAGCACTGAGGGACGGTTTCCCGAAATTCCTACGGGAACGGGAAATTACGCGCGTACGAAGTCGCAGGTGAAAGCCAGTATATACCTTACAATTTGCCATTTCGACGTGATCTACTGCATAGGTATATTTTAGAATTTAGACAGTCGCTAACCGTCATAGAACGACACTTTGTACAGAGGTCAAAATACAATAATTTGTACTGGGTTCCAATTTATAACTTACTAGCAGCGCCCCGCGGTTTCACCCGCGTAGTTCCCGTTTCCATGGGAATACGGGGATATACTATATACAGAGAATAATAGCCTATGTTACTCAGGGTGAATGTAGCTTTCTAATGGTGAAAGAATTTTTGAAATCTGTCCATTATGTTTGAGTTTATTCGTTACATACAAAAACCAATTTTTTCCTCTTTATAATATTAGAATAAAAACCATAAATATCGATTCGAAATCTACAACAGTTTCAGTCGGAACTCTACTGAGGTTTATGACGTGAAACCACCATTAATGTTAGTCAATCAATCAATCAGGGCTATTATTGATTTTATTAGAATATTTTTGCTATTGGAATATGACCATTGCTGGCTGAATTTGCAATGAGCACAGAATTGCAATCCATTTCGTTTACGGCCACTTTATAATATCAAAATTCCAGTGTCAAATGAACCCTAGTATTAGATCTAAAACTTATTATTGCTGAACCTAGCACTGAGACGAAATGACATTCAATTAACGATGAAATTTTTGAAAAGTTCAATAAGTATGAACGCATTCTTTTCTTTATTGTCGGATGGATATGCTCTTGACTCTAGTCTGGGACGCAGGTCACTGAGACAAAGTCGCATTCATTCATATAGAACGTACATGTTCACGTCAGAATAGGGATGTTTCCTGAGTAAACAAAATATGATTCTATTTAGTCCGTCAGTTAGATTATCGAAAAATATTGGACACGTATTTTTAGCTTTTTCAAATCTATAAAATTTGACGAAGATATAAAGCATCAAAGATCAAGAGTGGGGGCTTGTGGCGTCACGCCGTGGTAAAAATTGTACACACGAGTTTTCAACGCACTGTATCGTCTTCGTTTTTTGTTTATGTGAACAAAGAAAAAATACCCGTCCAATATTTTTAGGAAATCTATCTGATGGACTAATTAGATTTTTTTATTAGTCCTCAATTATAAATACTAATAAATATTATATCTGAAAACTGTTGCAAATTCAAGGTACAGGATTTTCAGAGTATGAAAGACCAGATTCCTACTTTAATGTGAGCTATTCCAGCTACACTTTTGAAGCAACAGCAATGTGATTTCTTACTGTTTTATTATTTTGTAATACGGTCACTACGGCTTAATCTTTGATGAAACGAACGAAAAAATACTTACGGTTTTTACTACCAAGAATATTTTTATTAACATATTTAATATAATTAGTGCAACAATTGTTTCTATAATAAAATTTACATCCGACTAGATGGGACTGCGATAACCCATTGTTTTGTCAGCACTTAAACGCTAGTATGTAACGCTAAACATATTTTTAACTGCCTTCTATACATTATTCGTTTTTTATGTTCTCCGTTTATTACACTGTACATTAATTATAACCGTTAAAAGAGCGTACTATAATAAAAATGTACATCGCTCCCGTTTTTTCTAAATGTCGATAGACGTTGGTCTGTTGGTATGTTTGTTAGATTGCTAATAGTTAATGTTAATTCCGACTCTTTGCTAAGAATAACTCACTTGATGCATTAATTTTTTATTTAATTCGATGACTATTTTTATTTCGTTTAAAACTGTAAGTCTTGTTGGTTTTTCTCTTATTATATTTTCGAATAAAATATAGTCAGGGATGAGAGAGCTAACCCAGAAAGTGATCAGGGAAGTTTGTTATTTTATTTTGTTATAATTTTCAAAATAGTGTAGTAGGCATCGCTATGTAGAGGGTTGCAGAATTTGTTTAAAAGAGTCACCGCGGCCCTGGAATGCAAAGGATACTAGGAGAAACATGGCTGGGATTTAGTCAGTAAAAGTCTGATTTCCCTTCCGCTCTGACCAGAGCAGAGCACACAGGTAGAGCAGAAATCAGACTCCCACCCCACCATTTAATCATTTACCATCCCAAAAAACAGGACCGCTATTTAACTGATAGTATTTAGATTATTAAAAGAACATACATAGGTAACTACTGCCACACGTCCAAAAACACATGTGAAAACAAGCAAATTTGAAATACAAAATAAGTCATAAAAATAATTGTTTTTTTAGTTGTTATTTGATAATAGGGTTGCTGAATGAACATAAAATAGTAACTTAAAAATAATTTCAATACGAATAAATTCAAATACAATAATTGACTATTCCTTTTTTCTGCAAAATGTTTGCTCATAGATTTTGTTCTAATTTTAAGCTTTACTGCAAAACAACTAATATTTGCAATTATCTTGCTTAATTAGTTTCACAAAAATAATTCAGTTTCAGCCTTAAACTCCGGTGTTTTCTATAAGCATAAATGTTTCTAATCAAATTGCGAAATATTTTAAAATATTTGAGGAGTTAATAATTTCAGCTCCCTGAAATAGATCCCAAAACAAATGAAACATACTTCAGGTTTTGAACGGTATCAATTTTAGTTTCTATTTCGAGAAATACTTTTCATTTTTATGTCGAAATAGGTATTCCGTTTCAGTTTTTAATAAATATCCAGTTTGAGGTTTCTCCTAAAACCTGACTCGACTCAACTTGTATTTTTTTTAAAGTATTCGTTGTGTGAGTGTCTGTTTCGAGAATGCAGTTCGATATTGAAAAATGTCTATATTGTTCGTAACTCTGAAGTCGATAGGTGCTCGTCTATTAGAAATTCAATATTTTTTCGGAGTAATTTGTAGGAGTTATGTTAAAACTATCAGAGGTACGTCAAAACGCTTGAAACTGGACGAGGTATTGCTTCTGTTGAGTTGTGTGGTCACACAACTACTAGTTTCCGCTCCTACTTATTTTGTTCGCCTGTTTGCTCTTAGTTATTGACTTTAATAAGACTTTGACAATTCATAGTAGGTAGAGCACACATGCCTACTATTTGTACGAGTTTTATATATGTATGTATGTACAAGTAGGTAGAATATGGATTTTAAGATCTACTTTCGTGATTTTGTTTGAATTTTTTACAGTTAGCGATGAGTTGAGAGTTGAGATTTTTAGTATTGATTTATAATAGATATTTATGTCTGTCTGTTCATCAATATGTAATTTTTTGAATGACCTCCTTGGCATGAGATCTATTTTTAAATTAAACAGCTACTCTAAGTTAATCATCGAACTCTTGAACAATAATTAGCCATGTGCCCACAACATGCGAGGTTTAGATATGACAATAGTGTTTCAAGCATCATTGATATTGTTTTTATTTTGTTTGCACAACAATTAATTACAATTAATAATAACACTTGCTGGTATCTATTTATTGTTTTAGTATTAGAGCTGTTCAACGATTCAGCCGAATATTCGATCAGCAGGTGATAGTTTAAATTAATATCATTGTTGACTAGTGGGATGTATTTATTGTAGTTAATTTGATGACCGTTATTTGAGTTTTGAGTTATTAGTTGTTGATGATGAACAGTGGTCAAAACTTGGTATCTTGTAACTAACAAATATGAGAAGACCCTAAATTGTCATCAAAAGAAAAATAGTCAGTTAATCTTTGTTCACTATAGAGTTCATCCACCGTTAACGATTTGACAAACAAATCACATATGTTTGCCGAAACCGAAACCGAAAGCGAACGGAGCTATAGATCGGCGCGGGCGCAACTCTAGAGACAGAATATTTAGTCATTGTGTTCGTCACTGCGCCATTCATCATGCGACATTGTTTTGGCACGCGCGCTAACCTCGATACTACATTAAAATAATACTAGAAAACAAATGGCGAATTAAAAAAAAACATCTATTTTAACATATCAAGGATTTCGAATTCCATTCAACGTTAGATTGAAAAAAAAAACCAAAGAATATTAAAAGGTGAATGTTTTGTCTACGAATGATTTAGTCTGCTTTTGTTTGCACAGTTTGAATTTAACAGTAAAATTGGAGACAGCGTGGGGTATGGGCTTAGTGCACGCGGCGCATTCGGTTGCTATATAAACTTGTCACATTTTCTCCTGTTAAAATGACGTTCCATCAGCGGTCTATATTCAAAATGTATGGGACTAATCGATATCGAAATGACATGTGGTAAATCAATACACATGTTTGGGATTTAAAAAAAAATGTTTTCGCTGATAAAATGTTTTTGTTTTGATTAAATTGTACTATCAATGTCTCAAGAATTGATGGTACAATTTAATCGTAATATCTAATCAGAAATATACTCACAATAACCTCTAAATTGAAATGTAAAACTTTGTTTCAATAGTTAGTAATAGTACTGATTAGGTACTCCAAAAACTGCATGTACCTGTGTAAGTTTCAAGTGCGTTATTGCATAGTTCGTCATTTCAATTTGAATGTTACTGAGAACGTCTTTTCATTTCTCCCGCCATCACAGGCCCCCTATCTTAAAACAGGCACAAGGTACACAGTGCAGTCTCGATCGGTGGCATGTTTTGTCTCGATACACAAACAAAAATTGAGTCTTCCACGCTTCTAATCTAATTGGCTGTCATATGGTACCGGTTCCATGATAGCCAAGATTACCCACTTAGGAAGTCCGCTCCAAGCTAAGTGGTTATTTATCTGGCGTTAAACCAGTCTGGTTAACCACCGGTGGTCGTGGTCAAGCTGACAAATGAAGAGTTCAAGTTTGAACCGACAATTAGATGTTGTTTGTGTTTTTATCAGTAATATTCAAGTAGCATTGGGTTTGCTTACAAAACAATGCGTTTGTAAAAGGGCATGACTGCATGAGTGTACTTAGTTGTTTGTCTATTTGGCGTCTAACCCGGTTATCAAGTGACCCGATGCTACCTAAAACTATCGGTGTTCTTACTACCCGTAACGACCGTGAAGGTTCTTCGAATGTAAGCTGGGACCAAGACTCGATACACTTTCCGAGGCACTGATGGGTCTCAATTTCAATTAATGGATAGTTCACAGATCGACTTCTGCAAGCGTAGAAACGTAGCGTAAGAATCTACTTTTGCGAATGGACCAATACAGTCACTGTAGGTAATATATTAATTTTCAAACTGTTTTAATGTTCGAAAGTGCCTTTTAATGGTCTAGTTGAAATAAATGAATTTACTTTGACTTTGTAGTTCAACCTGTGCCTCTGTTATTTATTAGCCACGACACAGGAGCCCTTCCCTTGCAGTTTTGTCTTTGATCTTCATTAATAAACAGATATTAAAGCCAGAAGGGTTAATTAAAAGCGTCCAGCTCTGCTCTGCTGACCCTATGTGAAACGTATCAATGTCTTTCAACCGAACGCCTGATAGGTTACAATTAAGTTGATGATAAAAAGGGAGAATAATGTAATGTTAACCGCTTTACACCGTAACAGGTAACATACTTACCTTTTACGGTGTTAAGTGGTGACATTAACCATTTATTGGTTCGTTTTTTAATATTAAAAGCTGTTGTTGTTATTATTATTATTCAAAAGACAAAGCATAAACTACAACCCAGTTGGTGAATTCACAGGAGTCAGCGTCAAAAGAGCTGAGTAATACCTACAGCAGTATTTCCAAGGTTGGCACAGTACCAACATGCGAAAACTACACATCAATCTTTAGCTCCAGTCGTTCTGGAACCGTCAGAAAATGGGAGCCTTGAGCGATGCGTTATCGGTTTTAACCAAAAACTTTGGTCGAAAAATAGACCCCGAAATAATAAATTATCTGGCTTCCAAATATTTGTAGCGGTCCGTTGTTTATTTTTTTTTTTACTCCGTACGCATGGTGCTGGGCTATAGTATTTAAATGTATGGTCAAACAAAGGGAGAACACACTGCCCCACGGTGTGAAAGGGCTCTGTGGTGTCCACTACTATGCATAGTGCCTAATTGAAACACTGCTTAGAGCGCGCGATACCGCTTGATACTTGAAGATTCTGATTGTGATTGTTCTTGAAATAAGTTCGTCAAGAGAATTGATGCCTGGCTATATGACCTTATAGTATGTGTGTTTTCGTTTTCGAGCGTATGGCACTTGTGGGTTGCAGCTGAAAATCAGGGTCTGGAGGTAATAACTCGGTTTATGTTATTTTTTTTAATTGTAAGGTTATTTTTTTATATGGCAATAAACACATTTTTCTTTCTTTCTTTAATATGCTGGTATTTAGCTACCTGCAGATTCTTTATGCTAATTTTTAAATAGTTGTCAATTATTTGTCGTTGAAATACAACAGTGTTCTACACAGTAGGTGTGCGTGTCCAAATATTAAAGATCAAGTTTATAAAATAAGTTTCCTTCAACTGAAGTACGTACAATAGCAATATAACTAAGCAGTGTTTACTCAATTTACAAGATGTCTGTGCCCACAAAAGATATTACAAAACTGCGGTAGCTTTTAACGCAAATCACATCAAAGAGTTTTTATTTATATTTTATAAACTTTTATTGCGCAGTATAAATAAATCTTTTCCTTTGTTGTTTGAGTAATAAAATCTTTGTTTAGGTATTTCATTAAACGTTATGTATTAAAAAGCGTTTTCGCCCAGATATTTAACTCACTTACTGCATATTTTTAGAGATTTATTGTTGTAACACATTTCTACATTCTTTTGTCTGGAAAACCTTACAACTTTAAAATTTTACTTTACCAGTTTATATCAGCTAGATAAACGATGATAAATGAAGTTCATCAAGTGACCTCTTAAGAAACTTATCACCTTTAAATCTATTGTATGTAAAGGAACTTGTGATACTTTAGAAACTAGAATATTCCAGAAAAAATAACGCTAACCAAATATTTTAAATGACCAAGACGCTTCGCGCGCAGTCAACGGTTTAGGGTTCTGGCCGGCCAGCCTTAATGTTTACTTATAATATTAAGTTAAATATTTCACATACCCTTGTGAAACTGCTTTATGGATGAAGAATAATCACTTCCAAGTCATACAGCGCCTGCAGCATCGTGTTTTTATGACAATTAGAAGCGTTTTACTCGCTCTTATTGTTATGTAACATTCGTGTTGAATGTCAATAGTCTGCCACGATGTGTGGCTGCGAGGTAGTTACTTTTGTTCGGGTTTACTCGTTAAAAATATAGACTACCACGTTTTCGGTGGTAAACAGACTACCTTTGGTGGTGTAAAAAGTAATGCTAACATAGCGTCATGGTTTTCTGTGGTGGTCGGTTGTGGCCACACTGACCGCTGTCTTATTGTTCGATTAGGGTTCCTTTTAGGCGTTAGGTTGTTTGTGTTGCGTATTGTGTGCCGGGTTCCGTAAAGTAGTCTTAAACGGTCGGAAATATGATTAGACGGTGTTAAGCTGCGGATGTGGTGCATGATCGGTGATTATATCAATTTGTACAAGTTTAAAGGTGGCCACGCCTAATTAGATACATTGTAAGTTTGCCAGCAACAATAATTAATTACTGCTGTACAGTGGTCGTACTATTATTATTGGGTACTATCGCGTACGTTTACAGCCAAACAGCTGATTCTAATTTGCTTATCGGCTATCGTATCGTTTCTGTGAGTACCTAATTTTAGCTTGAACATGACATGACACTTACTAGTTTCATGACTTGTTTTAGTAGTTGCTAATTAATAGTACATAGCTATGTATCGTTTCCCCTAATTTATATCCATTCCACAATCTCATAGTATAATGCAGACGTATAAATAAACCTAACTTATAAAAGTCATAAAACAGAGTAGTAAAATGATTTGTTATATAAAATGAATTTGCCAGTGAAGTTCGTGAAGGAATAAACCAACAAATATTAGCACTTGAAGCGATATGAAAGCGAATCGGGCCACCCGGCGCTCGCTCCCTACAGACAAGTAGGAACTCATCTGTTTGTTCGTCTTTATGAACAACGTTATAACCTTGGAATGTTTCGTTATTATCTCTCATTGCAAATTAATAAGTTGAGCTTATTAAAATATTCTTCTTGGATGAATTAATTCTCAGAAAAAAAATTTTTTTTTTTTCAAGTAATTTCGCTGTAATGAAAAACTTTGTTGAAATTAACATAAAAGTACCTTCTCATAAAACATGCCTGCAGCCTTCCTAAAACACTTAACCACTTCTGGGAGCACGTTATGAAATATTAATAACAAAAACGTCGGCGAAGCCGCGCGCTGAGCCTCTACCACAATAACACTCAGCAAACTTTTCTCATTTTAATGTTGTTCAAGCAAAAGTTTAAATATAAAAATATAATGATACTGTACGCATTAGTGAGTCATTGAGGCGGGCAAGCGAGTGCGTGCCTCCCGGCGCCGCCCGCGCGCCCGCCGGCCACCCTCGCGTCGCGTCGCGAATGTACAACTTAAAACAAATGGAAAATAAACTTTTCAAATAAAATAAAAATAACCCTCTTGGCGGCCGGGCGGGCGGGGGCCCTCTCCAATAAAAAATATAATAACTTTTCTTTTTATTCGACTTAATGGCAACGATTGTTCCTTTCTAATATTGTTTCTGTCTCGTTTTCTCCCAGATTATTATAATGGGGTGCGAGCCCGCGCGCCGCGTACCCCGCGCGGCGTTACACGGTGCCACTTCTCAACTCAAACAATCGAACTGCTAATGAACTTTTAATATTAATTATTACCACAATGTGTCGTCGTTTTACGAATGCCTTTCGACATAATATGAATATAGCAACTACATTAACCATGGCGTTCATCTTTAAACAATAATATTAGAAGACGGGGTTGGAATGCTAACAAAGAAAAACAATCCCACAGATTTTGCTTTGATTTCTTCACAATAAAAGTTTGAGCTTAGCTTAATAGAGCGTAATTTAATATTCCTTTGTAGAGTGAATCCCTACTGCTAACCTGAACAAAGTGAAAGAATATTTTAAACTTAATTAAATAGCTGGAAAGATTCTAAAAAATCTCAATCAGCCAAGCAATCCTGCATACGACATTTATTTCAACTGAAAATCAAATAATAATTTTGGTCAAATTAAAGTTTTTACTCATTTTTAATTTTTTTAATAAATTAAAAATGAGTAAAAACTTTTACAAGTAAAAAAAAAAAAACACTAAATAGATGCGGACTTAATAATTTTTTTAGAGATAGCAACTTCTCAAATGACCTACCTGAACTTATGTTTCATAAAAGAGTGGAGAGAGCTTGGCTGCTTCCCATAGTGAGACTCGCGTTTAAAGATTTCCCATCGGCAACCAACAAGAAAAAAAAAAACATTTGAAAAATTTAACTGGTACAAACATACATACAAATTTTGCAAATTATAAAAGGGTGCATCCTCCGGCGTCGCACGGCCTGCATAGCGGTTGGCAGTGGGGTCGCCCTGACCCTATGTCGTTCATTGCTGCATTGAGCTTGATAGCTGTTATTACTGCGCCAGGTCCTGTGAAAATACTGATTACTGATGTTATATTGATGCCTTTGCGAAATATATCGGACTGATATTTAAAAATAGGTGACTTAATAAAAAAAAATACCATTTTTTCGTACCGAGAATCTCCTGTGCTTCGGAGAGCACGTTAGCCGTTTGTCCCGGCTGTTATTTGTAAATATTTGTTTTTTTTTATATATATAAAGAACAGCCGGGACCGAGTCTTTATGGGTGGACAGAAGGCAAGATATCGGACTCCAGTCTTGCCAAAGTGTATCGTGTTACCCAGTTACTGGGTTTTAGAGTCAGATGTGCAGCCGCGTAGTTCTCGTTCCCGTGACAATACGGAGATAAAATATAGCTTATTTTACTCGCTGATAATGTAGCTTTCCATTTGTAAAAAATTGTTTATGTCGGTTCAGTAGTTTCGGAACTTATTCGGTACAAATAAACAAGTAAAAAAATAGTTCCTCTTTATAATCTATACTAATATTATAAAGCTGAAGAGTTTGTTTGTTTGTTTGTTTGTTTGTTTGAACGCGCTAATCTCAGGAACTACTGGTCCGATTTGAAAAAATCTTTCAGTGTTAGATAGCCCACTTATCGAGGAAGGCTATAGGCTATAAATATCATCACGCTAAGACCAATAGGAGGGGAGCAGTCATGAAAAATGTGACACAAAAGAAGTTGTGCGGACAGCTAGTATTAGTATAGATTGGTACTCAGCTCATCAGCTGTAGCTTATCAGACTGGAAGACAATTTCAACGTAGTTGGGAATACGCTATGCAAATTTATTAAAATGTCATTTTATCTGAGACTTAAGCACAAACATCCAGACTCTACTTCTTAGCTCTGTTTATTCCATCTTAACTGATCTACTACTACTGGACCGATTTCAAAAAATCTTTCACCATTAGAAAGCTACGTTCACCCTCCGTCAAATCGTTGAGCTCCTTAAAGTTCTAAATTTGAGCTACACGAGAACTGACAAATGCTTGCACTGTCTGCACAGGTCCACTCAAATCTGTGTGGTACTTTCCTCAAAAGACCACTTCAGACACCAACCTATGTATGTACATGGTTCTCATATGATTTGACCAGTACAATTTGTATGGACTTCAAAAGAGACTTGAGTTTGTTTAGGTGTTTCTTCTCAGGGTAGTCAGCTAGGAAACACCGGCCTCATCTAGTTTTTATAACGGCCAAAAAGATTGACGTGTAAAAGTGTTTTTTACAACCTACTTACAAAATAAAAATCATTTATACTTTGCGAACCCTCCGAATCGCGTAAGAATTTAAAACTTTCACTTTTTGGCTTCGTTTCGATTAACAAATAGGTACCTGTATTTAAATATATTTGGGGTTGTAGTGATGGCCTGTCCAATTGACAACCTGTGGTTGGAGACATTATTAACCCTTAGAAAGTTCAGAAGTTTTTCGGTTGATACACCTAACCCCACTGGCTGTTAAAAATTACATATAATTTCATTTGCATATTGTGTACAGTCAGCCACAGTATAAGTAAGACATGGCTTGCTTGACTGAACCTTGACTCAGCCTCCTTTAATAAAATATATTATTTTATAGCTTTTTATTTATTGACATGAACGTCCTCGATTTGAGAGCGAGAGCGAGCCTATCAAATTAACGAAAAAAACTACGTCATAAAGACGCTGTAACGCTTTTTCTTTCTTTTCTTTTTCTGTAAACTGTACCTTAGGATATGTATTTGACTGTACCTGACGACAGTTTGGTGACAGTGGATTTGTCCTTGACTGTACTTACCGGAAACGGTTAAGGATGGTGGTTAGTGACTGAGGGAAGAGTTTTGTTAAAAACGGATTCACGGCTTTTTGTACAAACTGTTTGCAAACTGGGCAGACGGCACGGCTTGTTCTTTGAGCCTTTTGTTTTCATTGTATTTATATATGTCACCGAGTTTATACAAAATCGCGTGAGATCGGAAGCTGTTCTAAGTATGACAAATAATAGATAATTCTAAAGACAAAAAATCCTATCGTAATTCAAAAGTTTACAATACTTATACCTATTCGAGATATTGTAAACTTTTGAATTTCGATGGGATTTTTTGTTGTTTATTATACATTTATAATATTCTAACAGGGACGTTAAATATAAATGTGAAGAGATTTATTTGAAACAAGCTCAGCCAGTGGAATACCTACCTGATTTTTGAACAAATTTTCCATTTTGGATAATCCCTTATCTTTATTTAAGAGCTCAAAAGCTCTCTGCCAAACATCAAAATTTGTTCGACAGTTTAAAAGTAATATCATCACAAACAACGCTCATACACGGGGAAGCAGTGTTAGGAAATTATAATTCTTACTACCTGAACCTCACAACTCTCTCAGATATCCATTATTAGAAAGTATAATATGGATAATTGCCTCCATGCGTTAAAAAATCAACTTTTATTTAATTTTCGTCAAAGCGTCTGCAGTAAATGTTATTATTACAATAATATCTATTGTTCACGATATATTGTAAAGCGGACGATGTTATGAATTCTATACGTACACAAATAATAATATTGTATTTTGTTTTAATGTTGTCCGTTCGCAATCATTATGTCTAATAATTATAAGTTTTGTTACATCCATATTATCATCATGCTGAAGAATTATCACCTCTATTTCCTTCCTTTATAGCTCTATTTTGTTAGTACAGCTTTCGGAAATTTACGTCTCGGGATTTTTATAATAGATTATTAAATCAACATTATGTTCTTTCGTATTTTATGTTTCTTGTTTCTACAACTGGAATGTTACCCAGATGTATTTTGTATAAAAGAAAAGATAATAAGTAATTAGAGTAAGTGAGACATAATTATACATCTCAGGGTGTTACATATACATCATATGTATGTATACCTTACACTATGTATAATATACTTCTTAATAATGGGTACTAAAATTCAGCTTTAATTATTATAAAATTAATTACGTTACTAGATTTGCATTTTAATTTCTTGGCCAAAGTAATATGTTGAATAACAAGATTTTTATAATTATAGTATTACGCGTAGCAACGTGGAATAAGTGGATAATTAAAAAAATCACATTAATCATAAGATCCCTACTTGTTCTAATTCGCGAAATAATGTGCCACAATAGAAGTGACGCTCGGATTTTAAGTATTATAGAATAGAGTACTTACGTACCAATAAATTGTATTTTTATTTTGTAGCTGTTGTGTTGTGTCGCATAAATGTTTGCTATTCTATTCTTATTGTTATTTATTAGACTTGGCAGAACAATTACCCGTTAAGATCGTTGGTGTATAAGTACCTACAGTTATTATTATAAATTGTAAAAACTCACCGATCGGTAATCATTCTCGATAAAAATCATTTTCGATAAATAGTGTTACAGGTAAATTAGACTCATTTTAAATTTTCCATATAAACATAAATTCCCAGTTATCTTTTTTTAATAAAACATTTCGAAAATGTTTTTAACTAACTTTTTAGGCCTATGTATCCTGCGTATATGTGTGAAGTTTCATTAAAATCAGTTTTAGACGTTTCGCAAAATTGTGACTTGAAAATTTGTATGAAATGCCATACGGCGTACACGCTCTTAACACCACTAGATATTCTTATCTTGAGTCATTCTTGCCCAGCCTCCCCTACTAAGTCGAGTCCTTTTGAGTGAAAAAGGGATAGTAATATTCGTTCCAAATAACTCAGTCTCTGTCTCATAACGAGTCATGATGGCATTGGCACTTCATAGAGCTGGTCATCCCGACATTTATTTGGGACCGGTCATTCACTGTTTTCTTTATATCAGGGGCTGAGTGAAGTGTGAAGTTTTGTTTTTTTTTTATATTAAAGCAAACTTCAAAAACATTCCTTCCATATAAAACCTTGGCAGAAAAGTTGCCGGAACTGTGCAACTACACGACATAATTATTATACTTGTGCTAAAAGTGGGGTCCCCACTATAAAACAAAAGGTAGGGTTTAAAAGTCCGTTATAGTTATAAATTCTGACAAAATATGAGATGTGAACTACAAAAACTAAAGATTGTAATTATACTAGCAGTGCCTCGCGGTTTCACCCACGTAGTTGCTTTCTTACTCCCTGATAATGTAGCTATCCATTGATGAAAAAATTGTTTAAGTCGATCCAGTAGTTTCAGAGTTTATTCCGAACACATATAGTCACACGAGATTTTTATATGTGTAAAGAAAGATAATGGGAGAATGGTTACTGGAAAATTACATATTCCGCAAGACTGTAATATATATTTACTTATTAGATTATAATTACTTTGTAAATTACATTTTTTTTAAAGATTTTTTATGATTATATCTTTATAGAAGATATAAGATCATTTTTTATAGAATTAATCCCATCCAAATTCTATAGTTGTCATTATCTTCTTGTCTTATGAAAAAACGGTATTTTACAATTACACGCGATATTTTACAATCTTCCATCGTTTGCATTTATCCGGTGATAAAACAAACAAAAAAAAACACCTTGATGGAAAATAATTATTGTAGCACTAGCTTCTGTTAGCGGCTTTGCCCGCATGTAAATTGAAGATCCCAAAGATATCCCAGGACGTGGTCGACCCGGAAGCCAAGTCTCATCAAAATCAGTTCAGTGGTTAAGACGTGACAGTTGCTTTCGCATGTATTATGTTTGTATGGATGTTTACATCTGAAAATATTTAAATTGTTAATAGTTCTTGAGTCAGAAAATTAGCGTTCGGTTCATCCGTAGTTGGTAACCTTGAACTGTAGTTGTGTGTGTGGGCATTGTTAATTGCCTGGACAATATGCTGTCTAATATCACCTAATTCTGGCCGATCTGGGAATCTACACACAGAGTATTTTTTAAGAAAGTTATTGACAATCGTCAAATTGTCAAAAACTTCAATGTGCATTGGATTAACATGATTGTGCAGTCATAATCCTTTTGAAACGACCTGTTTGCAAAAATATCATAATAGCAGAATGGAATATTGGTAAAACACAGTTATGCTGAAAATTTACTGTCGTTTTTAAGATGAGAGACCAGTGGTCTATTCTCACACAGTGACGGCTTCTTGAATTTTCTCTGCTTTTGGTTTTAGAACCTTACAAAACCGACAGACGTAACTTTTACTCCAACAGTCTAAATATAAATATGTAATAGCTTTTTTTCTTTAAAATAATAGAGACAAGACAGACAATATTTAGTTGGAGAATTTGAATGAACAACTTTGAAGTCGGACCATTTTTTGTTTGATCGTGACGGACCTTTCCCCTTTGTTTTTATAGTAAACGACTGACTACACACTATTTACTTTGCGGCCTTTCTAAAATAAATCGTGGTAGAGCGAAGCCACTACGCTTGGTCTACAACTGGTGCATTCAAAATATTTACATGGCATACATATTTTAACTTAAGTGGCATGTTGATGTTTGAATTTTTCAAGTTACGTCGTTACTCGATATGGTCGTGGCCTATTGGACGCTAACTTTTTCGCGTGCCTTTGCTCCTGTATCCTATCGTGCATTTTTAGGATACAAGAGCAAAGGCGCGGGAGAAAGTAGGCACTTACGGATATTGTAGTTTGATATAAGTGCAATAATTACTTGGTCCATAAAAGCGCGCCGGAATGAAGAACGCCGTTGAAATGTAATGTGGCTATCTCACGTTTAGCCGGGTTGTGGTGGTGATACATTCTACAAAGCGGCGTCGAAGGTTTAGCTTTATTGTATTTAGCCAATGCTTCTAATACAACATTTAATGAATGTACTGGCAGAGGTTTCGTTCGTTCTTAGAATAGGGTAACCGTTTGACGAAAATATGTGAAATATATAGCATAAGCATATCCAGCCTTTTAATGTTCCCACTGTTGGGGCACAGGCCTCCTCTCTAGGAGAGGGAATGGGCCGTAATCCACCACGCGGGCCCAGTGCGGGTTGGTGTATGTCACATGTATTCGAATTCTTGGTTCTGGGACATGCCGGTTTCGGTTTTTTTTTTCGAATTCTATATTTAAAAAACAATCAATTTCAACATTTCAACCTCGTCGACGGATTCCCGCTACCGGTTTTTCAATACGGCATACTTTTATACAATACGGCGTGTTATACGATTTGGCTGCGAGATATCGTATGCAATACCTACTACAAACAAACAACTTTACCACTTAATAATATTAGTTTAGATTTCATAATTACAGCACATTATTAGTAGGTACCTTGTTACCTTTTGTAATGAATACTAAGGAGTAATTAATTTAATAAACGACAACAGTAATGACCCACCTTTTTCAAGTACTTACGTAATGTCACTTGAAAATAATACCTTGCCGCGTATATTTTCAGTGTTTCAGCTTTAATACGATACAATTAGATTCTATGAATGTATGAGTATATAAAAACGCACCAATAATGTCTGGTTTTGTCCCTTTACGTAGCAATTAATTACCTCGTATTCTAGGTAGTCTTGCAAAATTAACGGTGTTGATTGTCCTCGAAGCATTCATTTATAACTTAACCCATAGTTTAACAGTTATAATCTTCTAACCGGGTTTTTTATACTGTAGTGTACCTATAATAATCTTAAAGCAATAATATATTATAATAAAGATACGCTGACGGTTTCAAATTAGTATCATAATATGTATTCTTATACGTTATGTGGCGAGCGCAGTAATTGCTCGCGTGTGTATTATAAGTTAAAATAATATGTCCATATTATTCTTTATGAATGTTACTCGTGTTATTATCGTAATAAATAATGATACACAAATGTATAATTTACAGTTATACTAAATATAAGGGGTAACGTTGAGGTTCATATTGTTTTGTTGCCTGGTTCGACTATTCTTGGTTGTTAGGCGGTAGATTGAATCTGTTATTTTATAAATTTGCATATATATTATGAGGTTAGCTGTCTGATACTGGCACAGATTTGAACAAGATTTAGACCATACACGGATTTCGTAATTAACTATATTGGAGTCTGAAACCAATTCGATTAATTCTATAAAAAAACAAGTATTGCTTAAGAGCACTAATTGTTTTTACAGAAAAGTGCAATTCATCACTTTTCTGTAGATTTCAGAGGTTTTGTATAAAAAGCTGCTAGTCTTTATTTAATCTTAATTGTTTTTTGTTCATCCAAACAACTTAAAATACATTGAGAGTAAAGTTCATGTACCTACAAAGGCGACCTTAACTTACAGTCGAGTTATCTCCCAGCAAACCTTTGTGTGACTTAGCTCCATATACCAAAACGTAGAATCCAACTCAACTCGAATTCCAAATCAACTTGAACTCTGACTCCGACATGAAATGAAACTAGTCTAATTCACGTTTTCGTGCTCGAGCGATGATCAAGCAAATGCATGAACGGGCTTGCTCAGCGAAACCTCATCTCTCGAGCACGAACACTTCAATTTATGACAAGCTTCTCGAAAATATCTTGTCAAATTCACTTTCATTATTTCATCTATTGTGATGAAGTTAGTGAGTAACAGCTATGGGGTTATATCATCCCTGCAGAATTGAGATTTTTTGGCAGCGAGGGATGCACCCGTTGCTAATGCTTGCCTGTTAATCTAGCTGCTAAGATTTATGTGTTCCCACACTATATTTGAATAAACCAAGTACGAGTAGGTAAACTGAGAAGCTGAACGAGTAAAGGGGGATAGGCTACTGAATATATTTTCATATATATATATATATAGGAGCTCTTGGCTAATAACAACCCCACGGATCGAACTTCGAGGTTAAGCAATGCTTGCCGAGGTCAATCTGTGGACGGGTGACCATTAATTTGACACCGTGACACCTCCGGGGCTCAGTAAGCATGTTAAGCCATTATTACCGTCAGTCATGTGTACAGATATGACCGTAGTTTGATAGCCAGAAGCCAGAAAACTGACACTAGACCTGAGACCAGACTGCTGCCTCCCAGAACATATTCCAGCATCTAGGAATATGTTCTGGGAACGGAAAGGCACATGGATTCAAAATCAAGTCATTTATTCACTAACTAGGCTGAGAGACAGCACTTTTTGAACGTAACATTTTATCGATTGTTTTACTTCTATTCCTAAAACATACATAAAAGTTACTGTTATATCATATCATACATAGGTACTTAAAAGTTGAGGTACTATGTTGTAAATTGCAAAATCCATCAGAAAATTTGAATGTAGCGAGCTTGCCTTGCTGTATCTCCTTAAGCACAGATTAAAATAAAGCTCAGCGCACACTGAATGCGGTAGTGACGACGATGTGTCCGCGGAAGATAAGAAGTTGTGGGACAAGACGTCGCGACTCGATTTCGGTGTGCAGCAGGCTTTAAGTTTGCAGTTTCTTGTTTTATTACAGAACTAGCTTCTGCCCGCAACTTCGTCCGCGTGGAATAGTTACTTTACCCCCGATTTTGAAACTCCGATCAGATCCGAACAGCCCGTTTTAAAATAGGGGATGAAAGTTTGTATAAAACTTTCATCCCCTATTTTATCCCCTAGGGGATGGAATTAATCAATATCCTTTCTTAGCGGATGCCTACGTCATAACATCTACCTGCATGCCAAATTTCAGCCCGATCCGTTCAATGGTTTGGGCTGTGCGTTGATAGATCACTATGTCAGTCAGTCAGTCACTTTTGAATTATATATATTTAGATTCAGGGGCCTTTAAGTTGTTTCGGGAGGTACCTGTTTCGGATCCGAAACACGTCTGGGTTTCAACATTGACACCCAGACGTGTTTGGATCGCCCGGAGGACATGGTGGAGTATACGGTGAAGGTCTGCCCTGCTTGGGCGGAGCAACGCCGTATCCTCGTCGTATCGATTGGCGGCGGCGATCTCTCGCGTCCGGCCTGGGTTCAATCCATGGTCCGGAGCGAAGAGGCATGGAAACCAACTCACTTCACCTCCTTTTGCGAAGCAGTAATGCATTTTATTTATTTTTTAATAAAGAAAATGCTAACGAAGGAAGAGGCAGACCGCGTGCGGGAGAGAGAAACCACACGCCTCAGCCGCCGCAACAAAAGAAGACGCCCGGGCGTCGGGAAACGCAGGGCGATTCCCGGCGACCGTAGGCGGAGGCCCGGGTCGATGGCGCGTCGTGTCCCACGCGCGCCTCAAAGAGGTGTCAGCAAAGAAGATGGTGCCCCATAGGATCAGTGCCTGCTAGGGTTGCGGAATTGGTTCGAAAGAGTCACCGCGGTCAATTGGTTACTTCTAGACAAATGTGCTTCGTTGTCGACCACATCATTGTATCATATCGGTTGAGATTGAGCTCAAACGTGAACCTATCAACAACCTTTAAAAAAGACAGGCATGCAGGGTATAAAAAAAACAAGATTTTAAAAAGAAAGACAAAAATATTCCGCTTCATAAAGTAAACCCTAAAATTCTAAATGCAAATTCGATACTGTCATTTTATTTTTACATGCCAGCCTAATAGTTTGAGGTCGGCCGGTGATCTGCCAACCCTACGGTCGATAGCCAAAATGTCTGGACATGGTATTTACCCTTCTCGGCATTCGAACCCCGTACCCACCGGACCGAGAGCTCACTACTATAATTATGTTCAATATAAGCAGTTCCATATGTTATTAACATGTTTTTCGTTGATGAAATAAAATTATAATATCTAACAATAAAAAATATTATTGTCATGTGAATTCGAGGTTGGATGTTTCAAGTTTTGATAATATGTTGGAACTGTTTTTTTGTTGTTGTTCTTATTCGTCGCTTTTCAAATGTTTATAACATACTAGCAGCGCACCGCGGTTTCACTAGCGTAGTTCTGGTTTCCGTTAGAATATGGGGATAAAATATAGCGTATGTTACTGATGTAGTTTTATATTGGTGAAAAAAAAAAACGGTTGCAATTGGTCCAGTAGTTTTGGAGCTATTCGGTACAAACGAACAACTCTTTCCTCTTTGTAACTAGCAGCGCCTCGTGGTTGCACCCGCGTAGTTGCCGTTCCCGTGGGCAAACGCCCACCCCCGATAAAATTTCGGTTTTTATCCCGAACATACAGACACGAGATTTTTATATAAGTACCTACAAATCAAAATACGCGCTTAGTCGTGGAGTTGCGGAAACCAGCCCGCTTTTACATACATACATTTTACAAGATTAATATAGATTTGTGTTCATTATAAAGGTAACCAGGGGCCGTATTATGAGATCTTAAAACCATCATGTTTTCTGTGTGAGAAAAGGATAGTGCTATTCGTCCTGTATAGCTCCGTCTCTTTTTCACACCGAAAACATGATGGTTTTAAGAGGTCATAATACGGCCCCAGAACTGATTAACTTACCGGTCAGTTTACGTCATGGCGACGAATGAAAAATGAAACATGTCAAGTACGAGTAAGTAGTTGTTTGCAATAAACCGGTGACATGTATCATTCAAAGATAACTTGTACAAAAAATTCAGCAGATTAAGTAAGTCGGTCTTCCTATTCTACGTCTACAATTGTCGATCAAATTCTATTTAACAAATATATGTAGGTATATAGTTTAGCGAATTGCCGTCTACTGCTGAACGTACCTAAGCCTTCCCCAAAGAGTGCCAACCATCCCGTTCTTGAACAGTCCGCTTCCATCCGCTGCCAGCCACCTCGTGCCGCAGGGCATCCCACACTACGTTTGCCCATACATGTCTCCACTCTAACACCTGTCTGCTCCATCAACCGCCTGTCCGTCTACAGACATGGCCGGCCCACTTCCACTTCAGAATGCTGATTCTACGCGCAATGTCGGTGACTTTTCTATGCCGAATGACTTCGTTACAAATTCTATCCACCAGAGAAAACCCCGATGCATTTCACGCTGAGCAACCTTGAATTTGCTGTCAAGGCCTAGAGTGTCCACATTTTGGCTCCATAAGTCATTACGGATAGGGCACAGATTATGGACCCTGCTCTTAATGGAATCGATAGATCAATGATTCAAAGATTATTACACACAGTATTTGACAAAACAAACCAGTTATCACGGCCATAGTGTGAGGTGCAGTGGGAATCAAAGCGGGAATTACGTAAGCTATTAGGCTACATAATTCAAACACAGAGAATTTACTAGATTATACATTACAATGCTGGTTTGTACCGACCGTAGTGTATTGACTTGTGACTTGTAATATTAGTGTATACTGCTTATTTTCAGTGAAAAGGTATCGTTTATTGGTAGATAGTAATTATCTTTGTTTGAGTAAGTAAGGATAAATGATAATATTGCGGATAAACTACAAGTAACTCCTTTACAAGATCATTTTTTGTTACATTAATACACTGAAGATTTAAGATTCAAAGCTTTTATTTCAAATACACTTACAGGCACTTTCGAACTGCCAAGGTCGGTCAGTCAAAAACATTAAGCATAAGAAAACTTAGAGGTCAAAGCTTCTTCAGCCATACAATAAATTCATGTTATGGTTTAATTTCTGAAGTGACTAGTAGGTATTTTGAGGAAAGCACCACACCGCAGTGTACCAAACCCTCAGAGATTTGATCTATAACAGACACACAGAGTTAGTTGGTACCTAAGTATCTAAGCTAATGAAAAATCGTATCATTTGTTAAGCTCTAGAGCTTCAGGAAATAAGGTCAAAATATATTCAGAACCCACACTTTATAGAAATCCTCGTATCTGCTCTAAACGAAACAGTAGGAACACCGATCCCACAGCTAGACATGGCGATCTAACAAATTGGCATTTAATGAGGAGCTCATATAAAGTGTGCTATAAACTTGAAAATGTTAAAGAGTGTAGTTAAATCTAATTGAGATAACGGTTTTCCATTTTATTTAGAGGTCATTGGTAAAGAGATGCCTTTCCTACAAGTGTATCCTAGACCCTAACTAAGATTGTAATGTGAAACGGTATGTTTGTTTGTTACGCTGTCTAGCCTAGCGCCTCGTAAATCGCCGAACTGATTTTGATGAATTTTGGTACAGAGATAGATGGAACCTAATAGGATAATAGGCCACTTTAATGCGTGCAAAACCGCAGGCTAGGCCGTTTCGTAGAGAGATAAAACCACTTACACATCCTATTAAAACGGTGGGTTGCAGCTGAAAATCAGCGTCTGGTGGTACACCTTGTGTTGCCATCTGGCATTATGCTGAGCTGAGGCCCTTTTGGCATTATTTGGTTTATGTTATTTTGTTTAATTATAAGGTGTATTTTTATATAATGCCAATTAAACACATTTTTCTTTCTTTCTTTCTTTCTTTCGTTGTACAAAAGCATACCTAACTATTTAGTATCCAGTATACTAACATTCTAAGAATATAACGCATGCAGTTCGTGCGGTAGAGATAAGTCCTGGATTGTGGAATAACAATAAGTATGTGGGTATCTTATCAAATGAATCGGCTGACCTACATGTGGGGTGCAGGCTTTACCTTTGAAGACTGTATTTAATTGTAACCATTTGTACCGTTTTTATTGCATTGTGAATGTACTGAAAGTTCATTTAGAATTTAAGGTATCCTCATACCTTACATTCTAAGGTAAACTGTCATTAGGAAAGTTTTTAGCACCGTTGGACGGACTGTGTGAAAGATGACTTGGCTATAAAAGGGCTGACTTTAGTAGTCATCCATTTTCTAGTCAAATTATCTTATGATGGTGACTAACAGAGTCGAGTGTATAATAATGATACATGACTGTAGCTTTGACCCTAAATATAATAAACCCCAAACAAAGATCTAGGCAGTGGAAACAAGAGCGAGAGGACAACTGATTTAATTTTTACAACATTGACTGAGCTGTTTATTTATAAAGGGCCAATTTACAAACTTGCTAAGAATTTACGAGAAAATACTTAGAGTTGCATTTTAAGAAAATGGAAATGGGTCGTGTCAAAGTTTTTCATTTGCTAAACCACTAATTAATCTGCTCAGACTCTCAGACGGACATAAGATAGGAGTGCGCGGCGACACGACAGAAACACGTAAATGGGATTTCTTCTAATATATGTACTGCAGCGCTTGATTTAGTTCGTCGTAGATCGTTTACCAAGTATCGACACTGAACATAAATAAAAACTTTAAACCAGGTGTTTTAATTGATCCATCGCATTTTTACTTTGTCAATCTAGAACACGAAAAAATTAATGAAGCAATTTGGCTCCTTCGATACGCTGTTGTTTTTAACGTACAATTAGATTTTAAACAACATTATCGGGGTGAGGAGGTCAGGTGTTGGTGGCGGTGAGGAGGTCAGGTGTTGGTGGCGGTGAAGAGGTCAGGTGTTGGTGGCGGTGAGGAGGTCAGGTGGCGGTGAGGAGGTCAGGTGTTGGTGGCGGTGAGGAAGTCAGGTGTTGGTGGCGGTGAGGAAGTCAGGTGTTGGTGGCGGTGAGGAGGTCAGGTGTTGGTGGCGGTGAGGAGGTCAGGTGGCGGTGAGGAAGTCAGGTGTTGGTGGCGGTGAGGAGGTCAGGTGTTGGTGGCGATGAAATCAGGTGTTGGTGGCGGTGAGGTCAGGTTTTGGTGGCGGTGAGGAGATCAGGAGTTGGTGGCGGTGAGGAGGTCAGATGTTGGTGGCGGTGAGGAGGTCAGGTGTTGGCGGCGGTGAGGAGGTCAGGTGTTGGTGGCGGTGAAGTCAGGTGTTGGTGGCGGTGAGGTCAGGTTTTGGTGGCGGTGAGGTCAGGTTTTGGTGGCGGTGAGGAGATCAGGAGTTGGTGGCGGTGAGGAGGTCAGATGTTGGTGGCGGTGAGGAGGTCAGGTGTTGGTGGCGGTGAGGAGGTTAGATGTTGGTGGCGGTGAGGAGGTCAGGTGTTGGTGGCGGTGAGGAGGTCAGGTGTTGGTGGCGGTGAGGAGATCAGTTGTGGTGGCGGTGAAGAGGTTAAGCCCCATGTAAAATATTGGTATTGGTTAGCCAGGAGACCGATCCCACTATATCTGGGAAAAAGATGGACAGATTGATAGAATTAGGGCTAACGCGAAAAAATAATTAATTTGACGTAAAACGTAGCGGTTTTGTGTTGCTGTTTCAATACCTAGCTGGTATATCGTGGTACCGGACGTGGACATGTAATAACCTACATATGTACACACAGATACACAGTTATGTATGTATAATAAGAAAGTAAGTTGCTAATTAAGTGAGAAGCGCAACGAGCTCGATAGAACACTCGTTTGTAAACATACGGCAACTTTTTAATCAACCGCAGATATAAATATAGCTTTTAAACGAATGAGATAAAGTTGAAATTTAATTACAACGTTAAAATTATTCCTGCTGCGCTGTATGGACATGCATGCATTTTAGTTTTCTGTGTCTTTAAAGTTAACTTTAAACCTGTTGGCTTTCAGTCGGGTTAGGACAACTTAAATGTCATAAATATGGAAAGTCTGTTTGTTTATTTACCCATTTATCCTTGAAGAAACTCGAGGAAAATTTTTATTGAAATCTATTCTTGTTGATCTCAAAAGACGGTAGCATCAGAGGTGTAAAACTGAACTGAACTGCTGATCATTTGGAGTCAGTCTTTTGCCTAAAGTTATGGGTTCTGCTTGCTGCTGCTTGCTTGCTGATTCTGCTGCTTTGGGAAACTTGAGTTGAAATGAAGAGTAGGTATCATGGAATTACTTACACAGTAAGTCACTCATGATCCTGCCAGTGTATCCGTACTATACCACCGCTCATGACTAACCAATATCTTTAAGAATAACCAATAGGTAGGCACCCTCTTGGGGGCTGCAGACGGCGAGTGTTGGTTGACTCGCCGTCCGAACAACCAGGTCCGGGTCGACGGCGCGTTGTTCCACTCGCGCCTCAAAGATACTATGTCAGCATAGAAGAAGGGGCCTGCTAGAGCTGGTACCTGCCAGGGTTACAGAGCTTGTTCGAAAGAGTGACCGCGGCTCTGGAACGCAAAGGGCATTATCAGGAACACGGATGGGTTTCAGTGAGTAAGGGAAGGTTCATATCTGATAGAACATGCGTTGCGTATTATCGGTCGCGTAACGCCAGAACAGACAAATGTATAGAAAAACACTTGACCGTTCACACTCGACGCACTAACGTAACATCGGTTGAGTCCCTAAGAGTCTAATACTCCCGTCTGCT
Organism: Hecatera dysodea; assembly: GCA_905332915.2. Taxonomy (NCBI): domain Eukaryota; kingdom Metazoa; phylum Arthropoda; class Insecta; order Lepidoptera; family Noctuidae; genus Hecatera; species Hecatera dysodea. Next base: position 3,431,467 of record HG995286.1, read on the forward strand.
TCGCCTGGAGCGGAAGACGAAGAAGTCATATGATAATTTCCCATCCCTATAAAAAAGATAACCACGTTGTGTACACTTTTTATTCTCGCAAGTGTACCTACAATGTTTCTAACGTGGCCCTGTTAATGACGTTCATTTTATTCGTTTTAGTGGACATGGTACGTTGGCCCTCCCGCTCCGTCATAGAGTAAACAAGTCCGCCATTAGGTATATTTGTTGTTATACCAATTAAATGTGACTCATGATGCTATAAACGTGGAGGTTCCGATGACAGCGATCGTAGTGTTTAATGAACTGTTGCGATTTTTTAGGTCAGAACAATCTAGATAGCATTGTTAATAAGATTCAGTTTGAGATTAATGCTTCCTAGTTCCTGCCTAGTCGTTATATTAGAATGTTTTTTACAACGACGGCCTGACACCACCGTTTCTGAATTGAGAATTCGAAGAGATTCGAACTTGTTTAACACTACTTTAGTATTTGTTATTTGGCATTAGTCTTAAAGTCGGTTTTGACAAGTTCATTAATATTTAATAAAAGCTAAATATCTATAATTTCTTCGAGAATCAAATTAATATTGACTATAAATATTCTTCCAAAGCTCACTTTGCTTTAAAACCTCACGCAAAAGCATCAACAAAAGCTAAAAACTTACTCACATTATTGTTCGTCATTTTAAACATTGCAATCAATGCGCGCGTTTTAAATAATACTCGTAGGCAATTACCATTGCAGTCCCATCGAGTCCCATCTATTTAATTATTTACTCCTTGTTATTATAATACATGAATCAATTTATCCGTGCGCCGCGCGCGAGCGGCTGCATATTTTTCAATTACGTCAATTTAAAATAATACATAATTTGCTATTGTGAGTCAGTGGGAGCATTGTCAGACCAGTGTAGAACTGTGGACACAAGTAGGTACGAATAGTGCTTAATGCATGGATACAAATGTCACGGTGTTCATGTGGCGTAGCGAAATGTCACGCGTGTTGGAGGGTCTAGTATTAGAGTTGTGGTAGTTTGATTGATTTGATTCGGCTTCTATTAGGGAGTTTATAAAGTACCGCGATATTAAAGCAATCGGTCAATGGCCAAAAACCAACCAACTCGCACTGGGCTCGCTTGGTGGATTACGGCCAATTCCCTCTCCTAGAGACAAGGCCTGTGTCCCAGCAGTGGGAACGTTAAAAGGCTGATTATGCAATGGCCAAAAAAATACTCACACCCACGGCTTTTCTTATGTGGTGTTGTAACTATTTGGATGAATAAGTATCTAAACATTTTATAATGAGATTGTCGGCGTTATTAATTTGCAATCTTGATAGAATTCTAGACGTATTTTCGTCAGATCAGAATATGTCCGAAGAAGTTGTTCTCGCTTTGTTAATACAACGTCGCCTTAGGATAACTTCAATGTATCCACCTTGCATTGTTAGTGACAAAAACAGTGTGACGGGAGTAGCTACCCAACCAAGCATTTAAATGGAATGCTCACACGTTTCCTTCATCACCGAATTAGCGAGCGAGGGGAAATAAACGTTTGCAATTAGATGAGCCCCGGGCCCCCGGCGTCGCGTGTGGCTTCCGATTGGTACCGCCGCACGATCACTACTAGCGAGTTACATATCTCACCGGATGATTGCAAACACTGCAAGTTTGTAACGAATCTCGTAAGATTGTATCGTAAACTCTTTCACTCCGAAGACACGGATATTTTGTAAACTATCGAATTTGATTGGGAATATATCTCATCCAAATTGATCCAAAATCCCAAATGAAAATGTTTGTCGTTCACAATTTATAGGGATTTTTTAATATAATCAAGTTTAATTATAAAATAATCTTCCGGTGATTGCAATAGTCCAGTGTCGACTGTGACGTCTATCTGTTGCTGAGTGACGACTCCATGTGTTTGCTATTCTGAGGCCATGTATTATATTATTAGCCAAATATATAACAAAGATCGCGGAATGCGATAAGGCCGCCCATTGTACTTACATGTGTTTTAGTTTTATTTTAATGTTATTCTCAGTTTACAATTAAGTGTACCTAATTAATAAATATAACTAAGTATACAATTTTTTATTTGGTTTTTTGGGTCTTCATGTCTACACTTATTTTGAACAAGAAATAGATTGATATGGGTTGAATTTATCTGGAGAGTGAACATGACACTCAGATGTAAATAAAATATATTCAATATAGCAGCGCCTCGCGGTTTCACCCGCGTAGTTCCCGTTCTCATGGGAATACGGGGATAAAATATAGCCTATTTTACTCAGGGTGAATGTAGCTTTCTAATGGTGAAAGAATTTTTGAATTCGGTCCAGTAGTTTTTGAGTTTATTCGTTACATACAAAAATATAAAAAATACAAAAATACCAATCTTTCCTCTTTATAATATTTGTATAGATTATAGATTAAGTACCTAAAGACAAAAGCTGCCGAACCGTCATTTTTATTACTCTGACTAGCTGGACCTGTGACTTCGTTCGCGTGGATGTCGGAAAAAAATATGTCACATAGATAAAATGTAGGTACGTACCTACAGTCATTACCCTGGATTATCTGACCCCTCTAGAAATAACAAAATAAAAAGAAGGTTACACAGGGCACCACTTTCCAGTAAAATGCCGACCAGCCGTGATATCTCTTGGTGCCTCAAATCCAGTTGATTCTTAATATCGCACTACATCAAATTAATTAATAATAGTGACCCCTAGTTACTACTACTACTACTACAGTAACCCAAATTAAATTAATTTTCTATAACGGTTTTTTTTACGACTCAGAAGATTTTGGCTAAATAATACAGGGATCGATGTTCTAGGTTAAGCAACGCTTGCCGAGGTCTGTGGATGGGTGACCGTCTGAATATACCAAGACTCCTCCACCTGCCGAATATGTATCTACCTATGACAGCCGGGACCAACGGCTTAGCGTGCTTTCTGTGGTGCGGAGGAATCTCGGTATGTTTTAAGATGGTCACCCATCCACAGACCAACCTCGGTAAGTGTTGCTTAACCTTGAAGGTCAACCCGTACGGCTGTTATTCTTTAGCCATGAACTCCGTACACGTACCTACATACTAAGTATTATATATAGACACTAAACCATGAATAAGATAGGTTGTCCGGTCTTTTTCCCAAACCAAAAATAAAAATTCCACGCTTTGCTAAATTGCCCTTAAAAAGCAGTAGCTCTAAATCAAGCTAGAAAGAAGAGCAATCGATAACAGAAGCACCCTAAGACGCACACAGCACACCCGCCTCATGTTTAAAATACCTAAGTACTCCATTTTGAATAAATATACATACCTAAACATAGTATTACATTGTCTGTCTGTAGTGTACAGCCCGCTTCTGTATTTAGTTTATACCGAGCATTTAAGTTTAATTACACAATTTATATTCAACTTGCAATGAAGTCTGCCGTTTTATTATTTATTGAGCATGTTAAAACAGGATGCTATGTTTCAGTTATGTTTAAAGGGTCTAAATTGACATTAAATATAGCGGAGATTTTTTGATGGTTTGTCCTTGTGTTGCTCTTGTGGAATATGCGTATTGCTTTCCAAAAGTAACTAGTATTATTTTATTAAGCGTTCTCATTTCGTCACTTTAAATTTTCCTAAATGTTGACATTCATTCTTGCTGAGGATATGAGGTACGAGAATTGGCCTTCTGACATTAGTTAGTTCAGGACATAGATATATCTCTGACCACCTTTTGTCTGATCCCGTCTTCCGTCTTCTTATTCAACAAATTAGGAATTTACTTTTCAAATTGACACAATTAATTATCTGGGTTCTGATTTAAAGTAAATATTCTTTAAATTGAATACTTTTATTGTGATCCAAATCCTGTTATACTGAATAATTTAACTATAAGATTCCATGAGTGTCTGGCAGTTTGAGTAGGTCTTCATGCCTTGCCACATGACTTGTTCCTAGCGCTGGCAGTTTACTGAGCCAACTAAGATAGGTATGAACCATGCGATCTCTTATTCATGCGTTCCAACGGCCTAGACAGGTACACTCAAATCTGCATAGCTCTTGCCTCAAAAGGCCATTCCAGATATTCACTGTGCGTTGTTTTTATTTAATCTGATTCTTGAAGAAATGTTTGGACGTTTGGTTGGTTGAGTTTTGAGCGTTATGCGTAAAAGCAGCCATACACATTTTTGTTTGTGGGGTTTGTCTTCGTCATCTGGCCCTTTAACTGAGCAGTGGCATTCAAAACGAAGGGACCCTTTATGTATTATTTTTCTATCCTTGGGTGGGTATGTGGATACCTACCCATTTTTTTAAGGAAATGATTTCAAAATAATACTTTGTATGAGTGCAAAAGACCTATAATAAAATTTTGCAGAAAATTTGTCTTGCAAAATCGAAAAAAGTTTACTTTTTTTTAGATCTAATATGTTGAGCGTATGGTTCAGGATCAGAATCAGAATCAGAACCGACCGTTATCTTTTTTTCATTATATTTGCTTTCATAAATGGGACACAGTATTTTTTGAAAAGCCTTAATAAATCAAAAGCGACATATGTACGTAACTGGAAAATGACTAAGTTCTTTTTTCTAGTTTGTTGTGGGCGGTGGCGCAGGTCAGACTCTAGCTTAACACGATGCTTAGTTAGGCGAGAATGGACCATCGGACAAACGTCAACATGTGCTTTTGGGGGCGTGCATATTTTGAATCACTTTTGCAAGAGCCGGATTACTCGTAAAACCTCGTTCGGAAGCTAATACAGTGGCGTAGCTATCGTGGGTGATCAGTGTGATCACACATACCACCTAGTGTGGATAATGTGGTATCACCTCACAAATGGTGGGACCCGAAATAATGATAGGTTGTGATTTTCCTTCTGAAGACAGCTGTCGCAAACTATTTTTAGGGTCCTCTATTTGTGCCGTTATTTTTTATTCAGGAACGTTCATACATCATCGTTAAGACAATATGGACTATTTGTCCGCAAGTACTGGTTGATGATAGCATTAGAATTATGTTTCAAGACGAGCAAAAAATGTATTGCACTCCGCCTCGAACTGAATAATCTAACACATGCCAGGATCAGCAAAAAAAAATGTATGAGCATGATATGCTCTCAACCGCCAACAAATAAACTATAACTACCTAATTATAGTACCCCGGTACGGATAGTTTTAACAAGGTTTATTCATACTCAAATAGAATTAAACTAGTTGTCTGATGCAAGTAAAATCAAGAACTAAGAGAGGGTACAAGAGCGAATGAAGCGAGATTTAATATTTTTGCAGACAGATTTCATTGCGTCAATAGTTTAGGAATATAAACTAGACCCTGAAAAATAAAAAATCCACGAATGGTCGGATACCACTCCTAAATGTGGAAAAACTGAAGAACTAAGGACTTTTTTGTACCCCACCTCGGAGAAGTTTTACTTCTTACGATCATTCAGACTTAAATTAAAGTAACTTTTTGAATACTGCAAGAAACTGAGACAGAGAACAGAATGAAAGAGCGAGCAAAGCGATCTCGAAAATTTTGCAGATCATCTGTGACAGCTTTCGTTACGTCAACCCCTTTGGGGTGACACCCGACCATGACATAAAGCTGTCAACGAACTGTCAGTTGTTACACCTAAACGGGTGTCACCGGGGCGAACCAAAGCTAGCTACGCTACTGAGCTAATAACTTAAAGAACAACTTTGCTGAAAAAGGCGGATAAAAGAGCTTTGGCAAAAGCATTATGGTTCATAAAACACTTTCTTCAGCAGTTTTTTCTATTACAACAAAATTTAGTGTCTTAAGTTCTTCTACGAACTTCGACGACACCTTTTCTGTATAATGGCCATTCCTATCAAGAAAACTGCTAATACACCTTGAACGAATAGCCTACCTACCTGCTTCTTTCAAATAAGGAACACTTCAGTTTTTGAAGAATGGTAAGAAAAAAAGTTGTCATAAATAATTGGTAAACTTGTAGACAAAAGTAATTGGATATTGACAAAACACTTTCGTAAATTTCTCTTCTTAAGACCCTAAACTGACCCTGTCTATTCATAAAAAGTGAAGAAAATAGCCATAAAACAATTCAAAATGAGATTCTCCGTTCGGAAACAACGTCATATTTTGGCTGATGTCAGGTGATAGGGCCACAACACAGATTAGATAATAATAAATTGGCGCTTCTATTAGATACCTAGAATCATTCGTCTTGATCAAGTACCAGAAAGTAACCGAAAGTGAAAAGTATCCGAAGAGAGAAACGAGTAGTACAGAATTTCCTGAAAGTATATCACGTCAAATCGGATACTAGAGTTTACGTTTGCAACTACATAATTATGTGTAAACTGATAGAAAGGAAAACCGTTTATTCTGCCAAAAAAGACGCTCATAATAACAATAAAATAAAAAAAAAAAAAACAATCGTGAGAAGAAAGTAAAAGTGGAGGCCTGTACACACAAGTTTAATCCGCGGCTTTGCTGCTTTGTTTAACCCTCAAGAACCGTGCAAATATTCCACAAGAACCAACGATTTAGCACATTTTCAGAAACATAAATACTTCAATCTGCGCAACGCGCGACAAATACATTAGTTACCATTAGTTTATAAGAACAATGCATGCCAGAATAAATGACCCATCTAAACAAATAATAGCAACGAATTAAATCGGTCCGTCAATTTGGTCAATGTATTTTATTTGTGAAATTGATCCCGTTGAACTTATCAATTACCTACTTATTTCGCAACAATGTTATGCCTGTACGTTGTTTGATACTGGTCGTATTAAATTTCTTTCAGCAAAAACCATTTATAAATGTGTTCCTTTTTTTTTAAATTACACATTGTGCGTATTCAAATGAGTCAATTATTCGATTTTTACGAGACTGATGAATAAGAATAAATTATAAATATTATTATATTACTGAATGTCTTAAGATTTGGTTATACCTACCTAGATAGAAAATAAATTTTACTATGCAAACAATAATCAGAATTATTCAAGTCAGTCTATATTTCTATCGAAATATTGGACTAGTAAGTAATCATTGGTAAGGTAAAGTCAGCATCGTAAACAAATGAAAGCTTATTTTATTAATATTTATGAAGATTTTTCAATTGTAATTCTACATATTTTATTGTGCACCTACCTAATTATGAATTATAATGCTGACTGTACAATTGCACAGTTATTTTTCTTTTCATCATTATCTGCAAACACTTTTGTGTGCGCAAATTTTTTGCTCGCATTTCATTAAAACTTTGTTTTCGTTTGCACGCCTCGACTGTAAAATATTTTCTCTATTATCTTCATTCTAATCAGTATATTGAATGCACCGATTCAGTTGTAAACTTTTTTCGTCATAATAAAATTGCAACAACGCACACACTATTTTTTTTTATTCCAGTGTAGGTAACAATTTGTGTTGCTAAATATAATAATTAAATAGCGTTACCGTGAGAGCTGCGTTTAATGAGATTTTTTTTTAATATATTAAAACAACGCCGCCGCGCCGGTCGCTGGACTGTATAAGTAAATTACGTTCGACGGGTAATTGAGCAAAATGGGGAACGAACCAAAACTTATTGTGCACAAAGTGAATTTTATGGCAGCATGATAAAATACTTCCTTAGCGGAACTATTATTTATGTACGCAGAAGGCATAAAGAGTGTCATTCCTAACTTGTTATTTGAGCAATCTCAATTATTATAAAAATACAGTGAGTGCCAGTGCCACTTCTTCCATTAATATTATTGCGTAATGAGACTTTCATATCATTTATGTCAGTTAGTAAGTACATTTTGCAACACAATAAGCCGTGCGCAAGAGCCGTGAAGAATCATATTAATAAGTATGCTTTTTATCAATACGAGCGTGCGAGGAGCGGTTGTTGTCCCTCCCAGCTGTTCTAGCGTGAGCAACCGTTTTTTTTTTAAATTTAATTAATCTAATATCATCTAATTATGTTAATAGATATAATGAAAATGCATCTCGACGGCTGTAGCAAACGCGATTCAGTAATAAACATAGATCAATCGTCTCTCTTATTATGTTCGTTTGAAAAATAAGTTTTTACTAAGAAAACCAGTGACTCTAATGCAACTCTAGCGCTGAATATGAAATTACATATATTTTCTTTTTATAAATCATAATTTTACTAAACTGAAAATAAATTACTTTGTAACATGTGTTTTTTCTGCGCTACAGTGTGAGATGGTGTGCACTCGCTTGCAAAGAAACTGGATACATTAAATTATGTATTGCACCTCGATGTATGCAATCAAATAAATTGCTACACAGTGTATTTGAAATTTATTTTCTTAGAATACAAAATATTTTAACGGTTATTACTATGTATTACCGAGACGTTGTTTATTAATTTATTCATTTAAAAATGATGAGTTTGCATTCGAATATAATTGAACTTATTTAATGTTTGGGGTAAGCGATATTTATCTTTGAAGATTTAAAATAAATAATAAATCATAGATATCTACTACAAATAAACGGGTCATGGTGTAATATCTACGTAAATCGGTAAACTATCTTCGCCATGATTTACATAATTGTATTTAAATACTTTGTAACTACAATAGGGCAATAAAAGTATTTTTTAATAGATAACAGCTTCGCCTTAATATATTACAAGGAATTCCGCAATTAACTGACAATCAGTATAATTATGTATACTTGAAATCATTATTTAAATCTTGCCAGCATTGTATACTCGGGTTTTTTTTATTGAAACTCGTGTACTTTCGTCTATAGCGGTGTTTGCGAAATAATATGATATTTTTTATTGAATACCTCATAAAATATAATATACAGGATTGGTCCACACTTGGCCAAAACCGGGAGGACTTGAAGGAAGGGAGGCCTTTTTTCAGCAGTAGAGAAACAAATTTGTAAGGCACAAAAAAATGTTACAAACATACCTAAAAGTAGGCATACCGTTTATTTTGAATATTGTCTATTGAGTAAATTTTTGTGATGTCTCTTGCCTATAAAAGGTCTGTGTTTCCTAATTCTTGGTCTTAATATAGAAGTCAAGTTTAGCAACTATGTAGAATGTAAAGCATAGCATAATAATTATGTGTAACTTCACGCTTGCAGTGCGCTTTATTAGTTATTTTCTTTTGTTTCGAATCTGCTACTCTATTATAACATCTCTTGTTTTCTTTTTCTTAAAGGTAACATCGTACCCCAAGGTAAGATAACAGCATGCTACAAGGAAATTGACATTACACATATTAACTTTACAAACACTCCCATTTGATCTAAACATACAATCGGCTATGGCAAACAACTGATACAAACTTTTTTTTAATGAACCGCAATAGCATTTTTTGTCGTTTATTTCCCCGTATAGCTTTCCTGGAAGTCGTTCCTATTGTTTCCGAGTAACCGTACTTGCCCTCGCATTTTTATCGAGTCTCTGACTTCAAAGTAGTTTTTCCTATTTTTTTTATCGCCGCAAGTCATTACTTTTCTTGAATGTCGGGAGATGACGTGAACGCTGTTGGGGCCGACTGTACTTATATGTTATACACAAAAGTTACGCATGAACGGGCCCCTAGCAAGAAACACGGCATGTTTACCGTAAATAATATATTTTTAGGGCTGCCACTGTCTACTTGTTTAATATGTAGATTGTAAATTAATATTTTGTGTATCAGTGTGATGAATTGATGATAGTTGATTGGAAATTGAAAATTTAAGATCACATAGTTTTTTACTGTCCACACCATAATTGGAAATACAACAGTTTAGTATTCACATAATCATCTATCCTGACAGAGCTAGGGTTGATCGTTTTAGAATAACTTTTGCATTATTTTAATCATGAACTAAAATGTATGGTAATACATAAACTAAGGTGTAGTAGTAGTTCCTGAGGTATTAATTACTAGCAGCGCCTCGCGGTTTTACCCGCGTAGTTCCCGTTCCCGTGGGAATATGGGGATAAAATATAGCCCATGTTACTCAGGGTGAATGAAGCTTTCGAATGGTGAATTTTTGAAATCGGTCCAGTAGTTTTTGGGTTTATTCGTTACATACAAAATACAAATCTTTCAATATTATTAGTATATTAGTATTAGTAAGATGTATTAAAATCCATTTATCATTATTAGCCAGTTCTATCAGCACTTATTCTGATCAGAAAGGTAAGTGGATATTTAGGTACCATTTTCAATATACTTACAAAATAAATAAAGTTAGTATTTTATAATAGGGCTAATAAAAAAAAATAAAAAACTGAACTAGTACGAGATCGACCCGTACGCAAAGGGTACCGATCGGATCACTTTTTTAAATGTATGTGACTTTACAATCATAGACTTTTCTATGTGTTCCTGTTATAATCTTGTAAAGCCACCTTGTAAAACCAGCGCAGTGGTATTTATCAATTGATTAAATATCGCAGCATACATATGCTGAGATAGGGACCTTTTTTGGCCTCGCACAGTTTAAATCTAATATTAGGTAAGCTTTTAATTATGATTTTTTTAATCTGTGTTGTGCGAGTCCTAATTAAACATTTTTCTTTCTTTCTTTAAAGATTAACATACATAAGTACTTACCTATTTTTTTTTCAAACACTTCCATTATCATATCAGCCGAATGACGTTCACTGGACATAGACCTCTCCCAAGAGGCTCCACAACAACCGGTCCTGTGCGTCTGGCATCCATCGGCTACCTGCGACCCTCACCAGGTCATCAGACCTGGTGAGGTCCACTTTGTGGGAGTACGCGGTCGCCGCTCCAAAACTGTTCTGCGAACAATGTACCCTGCCCACTGCCACTCCACTGTCGATAACCTTGGTTCTCCTAATAGAGTATTTTTTAAAATATATCCCCTTTCATACGTTATGTTATGCTATGTTAAAAATGTTCTATAATTTGTTTTCTAAAGTGACCCGTACTGAATTGTATTTATTTACATACTCGTACGTTACACGTCCGTGTTTGGGTCACAGAAGTCCACTAAATCGTTTCGAAGGTTTGTCCAGTACAAAACATCTAGGAAAAAGACTGTGACATACTTATAAACACGACTGATTCTATGTACTAGCGTTATTCATACGAACGTGCGGAACCCTAAAAATTACAGTAACTCGACTTTTTTATTACAAAATTAAAGGACACTTTAGTGCTTAAAGTGAATAAAAAACACTGTGATAATAACCTGTTGTATTAAACTATATAAAAAGTTAATACAAAAACTAAAGAAACTGGGCAACACTGTGTGCTTGACATTTTAAATGGATGCTACTATTGTGCGCACGCAAGCAATCAATATTTACATAAGTATAACAGTAAATAAACATTATCATTCTTGATACTTGGGGTCCGTTAATTTTTAGGGATCCGAAAGTCAAAGAAACGGAACCCTTATAGGATCACTCGGTTGTCTGTCTAACACGGCTATGTTTTTCCGAATCTACTAGATCGATTCTGTTGAAATTTGGTACACATATGAACTTCTACAGCCCAAACATGGACGAGTTACGTAAATAAATAAATTTTGAGTATCGGGGTGTTGGGGGTCAAAATAGCAACTTAAAAAAAAAACATAATTTTTACGTTTTATACGAAACATTATCCTTTTTTCTGAAACTTCTAAGAATAAATTTTTAAAATAAGAAATGCAGATAACAGTTCTTAAAGATTACATATATAGTATTAAAATAACATACATATAAAAAATGCAGTTCGTTCGGAACCAAGCACGCGCGTCCGACTCGCGCTTGCCCAGTTTTTATTATTGATATGCGCGTTTGGCGCCAATCTCACCCGATGTAAAGCGATGATGTGATCGATGGTGGAGCACGCTTGCTTACTAAGCAAGCGTGCTCCACCATCGATCACTCTTGATCTAAACATCCCCGGGTTGTGTCAGGAAACATAGACTCTGGCAGGGAATTGCATATCTAACCTGTAATCACAATCCCTGGTTCAATCCATGATCTGGAGCGAGGAGGCATGGGAAGCGGTCGTATCCTTCTGCGAAGCAGTAATGCTAGCGAAGGAGGAGGCAGAACGCGTGCGGGAGAGAAAAACCTCACGCCCCAGCTGCCGCAACAGCCCCCACCGCGCATTCCCTGCCACCGTAGGCGCGGGCCTTCGGACGGCGAGCTATGGGTGGCTCGCCGTCCGATAGCAACCACGCCTGGGTCGACGGCGCGTCGTGTTCCACGCGCGCCTCAATGAGCTGTTAGCAAAGAAGACGGGCCCCCATAGGGTCAGTGCCTGCTAGGGACTGCAAAGGGCACTAGGAGGATCACGGGTGGGTTCAAGTCTGTACGAGTCTGACACTCCTTTCCGCTCCGCCCTGAGTGGGAAAAGTCATTTGATGATTTCCCATCCGAAAGAAAAGGTATTCCTGAAACGTTTTGTGCGTTTGGATGGGATGTCGCAGTACGTTTGTGTCCTGTAGTTCGATGATGGATCGAACTAGACGGATCACACAATGCGGGCCTAACTTCAAGACCAACTTGACTGTTGACCAAACTAGTGAATGTCTCATGCTTACTGACACAGACAGTAAACAACTTCTGTTTTCTATTTCTAAAATAATCCTACCACTACTGAATTTCCGGATACACGGTCAATCAGTATTACATTATTAATAATTCAGGGTTTTTTCTGTCTGATCTGTCGCTCCTACAAAGTTGGATCGGTTTTATATGGCGAAAGTCTAAACCGAGCTGATCATTTATTTAGCCCGGTACAGCCAATTTGAATTTCAGATTTGGAACTACCAATTGCTGTTGATTGAAATAGACGTCTTTGTATATGAGACTTTACCTAAATCTATTTGAGATCATTTCGATGAATCGCCACAAACTTAATTATCGACTTCAGCTCTATTTATTATAAGTTACTTTTTTTTAAATAATAATTTGTGTTGTAGAACCCGAAACCAGTACCGGGTTGCAATGGATTGGAATTTTAGCTTTGTTCTGTCTTTTCTTTCTTTGAATTTCGAATCAATTACCCTATAGGGAACGTGCAGAAACTATAGGTGGCAGCACAGTCGCGTCAATGTCAAGTATATTTTACTTATAAGTTCCAAATTTGCAACGCTAGATGGTACAGTCTACTTCATGCAAGTTCCCCTAAACGGAGGGTGCAGGAAGTATAGGTTGGCAGCACAGGTCGAATATTTACAACGTAAAAGTTTCAGATTTGCAACACTAAATGGCATAGTCTACTTCATGCAAGTTCCCCTAAACGGAGGGTGCAGGAAGTATAGGTTGGTAGCACAGGTCAAATATTTACAACGTAAAAGTTTCAGATTTGCAACACTAGATGGCATAGTCTACGCCGTGCACATTCCCTATTCTTCTAAATCCCATTGAAAGTTTCTTACCGGTTTAAACTGTAACAGTCGTAGCATGCTGCATGACAGAGGATCTTGAGAAGGTGGCTGGGACAGACTGGACGCTGGAGGCAGAGGACCTGACGTAGTGGCGCCGTGTAGAAGGGCCCTACCTCCTGCTGAGGACTACAATTGTTTGATTGTTGACTTAGTTATCCTGAAAGCTAGGAAACCAACAGTGCAAAATATTAACTGCAAGATCATTATCGCCGTGCTATTCAATTCTAATCCAATTAGCACGGAACATTTGGATTGCACTGCTGGGCTAAGGCGTCCTTCATCCTTTTGCATCCTTCTATCCTCTGCCATTCGTCAGACCTTCCGGTAAGAGTTTAAAAATTGCAATGTGCTTTCAACTTAAAGGCTATTAACATAAACTTCTTTTGAATCGAAATAAAAAACGGATGTTAAGCAGTTTTCGCTTTGCCCCGTTTCTCATTTCTTAATAAATCAGGTGAATTGATTTTTTTTTACCACTTTTACGCAATAAAAATTTATCAGAGGCAAGAGTAATGATTAGTGCGTAAAAGTGAGCAAAGCTGATGATGAAAGAATGTAAACGAAGATGTAGAGGTACGTCTCCGTTTCATTATTTCATCACCCGCTTACAGCAGTCCACAGAGCATTCCCTCATCCAAAGTTAAAGAAATATTCTTCAGCATGTGCATATAACATTGTTTAATGCAGAAACATTTTAGCCCGCGTGCGTTCACAAAGAAGCTAATACATTAACCATTGATAAAGCTTTCCGCGCAAGCTCTTTAAGGCCGTTACAGACCGGAGCTTTAATAAAGTAGGTACTTATTGGTGCTAAAATGCTGTGTAATAGATATTTCTGTCACAGGAAAATTGCAGAGGGCGTAAGGTTTTAATAAATATTAGAGCATTATGTCTCGATGTGTTATGAAAAAATCATTTTGTGTACAATAAATCCCATCCAAATTTCCTTATAGTTTCCAAAATGTCCTTGTCTTATTAAGAAAAAAATAGTTTACAATTTCACGCGAGATTTTGCAATCTTACGGTGTTGGTAATTTGCCGGTGACATCGATAAAATAATTATATTTGGTGTTTATTTATGCAAAGGTGAGTTAATTTTGTTGTTTGTTACCTCTTCAACTGATTTGGATGAAATTTGGTACGGAGGTAGGTATACCTTGACCTACGATAGGATACATAATACTTTCAGTATGTTCCCTTAGGATAATTTTCGACTTAGTCGCGGATAGTTAAGTCTGTAGGAAAATCATTACAAAATTCTAAAAAGAAAAATGGGTGTTGTCTAACCTTGTCACATAAACAAGTAGGTAATTAAATTGATTAGTAGGTATTATTATAGTGTTTTGATTATACTTACAATGTCAAATTCAAAACGTGTGCGACGTCAAAGTATGTATGAAGTAGGCCGGTACAATTCTACACTCAATATGAGTACCTACGAGTACATGACACAACGTGACGGCTGCGTCTCGCTGCGACTGTGGCGGCCTTTACTTTCCGTCTGAGACGACTCCCGTAATGGCTCATTTGTCAACTAACATGAAGGATTTATGAGACAATCCTTATTATTTCGAATGGCTAAGTACTTTTTGCTGTAATTATATTTTTCAATGGCTGATAGTGATTTAGAAATTTAAAACATTAATAATAATCTTTATTATCGCAAAATTATACAGTTCATAAAGTGACTTATAAATAAATATTAGTAAAAGTATATGCTATAGGTACTGATACTGTCTCCCAAACTAAGCGCAAGCTTGTATTTTGGGTGGCAGTGTTCGACATTGACTGAATAAAATAAAAATAAAGTCTATATAACTGTTTCAACACTTGCGCGTTTATACACATAAAATGGCAGCCACAAAACTATTCTATCCCAGCAAACAGTCATGCAATAACAATGAATTTTAAAACCACATAAGTAGATTTATTTTGAAAAAGAATCTTCCACCCTTTAGAACGTTTTGTCACTGCCACAGCATACCGCACATCTTAGAAATTGCGGTGTACCATCGCCGCTCCATAAAATACTCAGTGGACTCCATTACGTGGCGAAGGTCGATTTAATTTATGATCCCTGTATTAGAACGTTATTGCCTGATATTAATAAGTACGAGCACAATGACTTTGTTCCTTACCCACTGACAAAGTCGTCGTGGGGACTCGTCGTCGTGATTTTTAAAACAACACTTTTTTCTATCTTTGTCGTTGACGTAAATATTAATTTTGGGTCTTCAATTTAAGACAAAATATTCAGCGTTAAAATTTAATAATCGAAATCGAAATTATAAAATATTTTTATATCACAAGAATCTGTACTCAATTTGATTATTGCAAATAATTTGTCAAGCACCGCCAAAGGCAGAATTTATTATTTTACTCGGCAAACTTACAAGTTGTCCTACTGTTCAATCAGCTGTGAGTCATACATTTAGTCTGTGTGCGTGAGTGTATCGGCGTGTGCGCTCTATTAGACGTTTCATATTCTGAGGTCGATGACTCCATTGTACATTGTAATTGTAATTTATAATATATTTAAATGTTCCTCTTACAACATAAGATAGATGGATGCGGGATTCTGCATGCGATGTACGAGGCGAACTTAAAGAGGTTACAACTGGAAGGTCGTTAGTGCCATTATATTAATGGAATTACCTACATTCGATCCTAGAGGTTTCATTTATGTCATGTTTGTGGGACTGCAGTTTGGTTGAAAGGTGTATCCTTTCTTGTTTTTTTACGCATTCACTCCTAAATCGCTGACCCGATTTTGATTAATTTTGGAATAGAGATAGATCCCCTGGAGACGGTTATTAGCTATTATGTTCGTAAATTAAGTGCCAATTTCTGCTTGGCTCGGTAGTTTCGAAGTACAGAAACTGCCGAAATTCTTTCCATCTGTATTGCACTGTAATTTCAGTTGATTGTGCTCTGCAAATAAATATAAAACGCTTGAACGCACTTGTGTTACAATAAGAACACCTGCATTGTAATTGTAACCATGTTTAAAATTACGATAATTATAATTTAATAGCACTCAATATTGTTGCACTCTGTTTGTTGTTGAACCTGCTGTTGCCCGCGGTTTTACTTGCGTTCAAGAGTAACTAGCTTTTGCCCAAGTGAATGTTGGAAAATATCCCAAGGCAATATACTAACTAGATAAAAGGTAGTCTGTGTGCTATAATGCTATTCAAGACTATCTATATCTGCGCCGAATTTTATCCTTACCCGTTTAGCGGTTCCGGCGTGATTGAGTAATAAACATCTGAGCATCTCGACAGTTAGATTGTAATATGTATATGTACAAACAGCGTGTTACAGACTGAAGTGCGTGGGTATATTTCAGGGTGATATTGGATAACTGATAGGTATAGGCTAAGGAAACAAACGCAAAACAAAAAAAAATGACCGGGAATTCCGACTAAAAAGTTCCAAACAAATCACTTCTTAACCAGTTTGACGCAGTTGGTAAATGCTCTTCAAATATGTGATTGTAATGAAGTAAATGCCACCAAGTGTAGCAAACTAAGTTTTTTTTTTTTTGTTTTGCTATTGTTTTTTTTTAAGTTTTCTTTTGTTCTTTTTTGTTTAGCTGTAGTTTTTTTTTTAAAGTAGTCTTTTGTTCTATTTTTGTTTTGCTATTTCTTCCTTAACGCGCGTACCTATGGCATTGCGTATGTCAACTACTCAAGTAAGTAGCACCACGCACTTCTGGATTCAGCCTGTATGCAGTTGTGTTCAACTTATCAAAATCTTTTATTTCGTTTCGGATAGTAAACATATAAACTCATAAAAAACATATATTTATAATATTTGTTGGATATACCTACATTATGTAGAATGCAGTCTATAAAGAAGACGCTTTTCTGTTATTCAAAGTGTGATCTAAAATGTATTGGATCGAGACCAAGAAAAACAATTCAATCTAATTGTGAAACTACCTCAATATACAAATGTATATATTATTTGAGTAGATTTTCTTAGTCACTTCATGTTTGAGCGATTTTTGATCGGTTAATTTCAAGACGTCAGGTATACGTTGACAGTCGCGAATTTTAAGTACACCTAGTTATTTAGGCAGGTACAGTCGCGAGGAAAGATATATGTTATATTTGAACTTCGAAGGGATTATTATAAGATATGAACGTATGTCTGTAAGTATGTAAAGTTTCGGTATTACAATTTGATGGTCGCCTTTACCAAATAGTGAAATAATAGGGCCGTGAGTTTGGCTTTCAGAAAAAAAAAACAATTTCTGTATGTCCAATGGTTAGTATCTAATAATAAGTAACTCAACTATTATAGTTGAGTTATTAGTAGGTATTTGCTGTTTTATAACAGCGCACAATTCTTTGTGCGTCGTTCAAATAACTAGCGGTTTGCGTTTCCGTCCCAAGACAATAATTTTATTATGATGATTGCAATCACTGTGCGCGTATGTAATTTACGAATCAACCTTACATCTGCGTAAGGTAAGGCTCGTAAACCTACTTACATAAATATTTACAATACATATGTAATAATATTATTATTTATCATTGTTGCTGAAACACAATAGATCGTATCATTTGAATAATTTTATCTGATACAAGTATACGTAGCGCGCCGTTCACTGTTCGTACAGGCGAGGACAGCAATGGTAAGGAAATTATACTTACGCAAAAAAAACCAAGCAAATAAAAAAAACATTCATCAATTTAAACGTTTAAATGCACAGAGCACTAGTAACATCAAAGTCATTATATCCACAACTCCACAATTATTTACATTAATTTGTCATCATTTTTATGACAATATAATAACGTGAAACGAAATTGGCAATCACATATGTCATAAGACAATTTAATAAAAGAAATAGGCCATAACACTAAATCAAAAGTTACGACATACATACTCCTACAGATCGCGCGAACAAAATATTTTGTTGGGAAGCGATCGCACGGATGTGGAAATAAACATCCAATTAACATTGTGCAAAAAAGCAGCCGTTAAGTCATCGGGATTATAAATTAGTCTTTCTGTCCCGATCTTGACCTCTTTGGCAGTTATTTGAATCATATCAGTATAGTTCTCTTCCATTCACTATAGAATATTTCGTGCGCTATGTGAAACTGATTATGGCCAAATTATTTCACCAATGAAAATAAAATTAAGACAAAAATAGATTTCCAAACACTGTGCATCTGTTTTTACGCTAGGAATTAAGATACGAAAGGGGATAAAAGAAAACTCATTTTAAACAAAAATGAGTCTGATAATCTTGTTAAAATTGAATGCAAGCAACGAGTAGACGTAACTAATAGAAGATAAGAATCTGCTATATCAATTTCAACATTGTTTTCATTACAGCTTTTTCCCCGAACAAGCACTTTTCTCGTCAACCGTACATAGACGGCAGTTACCACTTAAACTTTATGGTATCGTAATTTTGCCAAAATGTATTCTAATTCTATTACAATACGGCTGTTTTTGTATTACACTGATCACTTTCACTCCTGGACTGTCTTGTAGATAATATTCAACGGCCCACAACCACTTTTAGAACTAAACACATCAAAAGTATCTAGGGATCAACATATATTTTTGCAATAACTTTCCTCCTGATTGATATTAATTAAAATTTTCTTTAAGGATTCATCAAATAAAGTGTTTTCGTTTGTCACAGTAACGATAAACCAAGTCACCTTTGCATTAATAAAGAAATTTGCCATTTTCCTAATAAAGGGATTTTTGACATTTGAACCACTAACATTAAAGTTCGAAAAAAAGACTGAAATAACAGTTTTCTTTAAAATTTTATTGGGTAACTTAAACAATTAATAATCCGTGTTTCTACCGCGAACACTAACAATACAAGAACATCGGTTTGGCATACTCAAAATGAGTTCATCCAAATCACGCTGTGGAATGGCCGCCCATGTTCGTTGCAACAACAAAAAAAGGTCTTCTTGCGACTGGATACCCTCCATATTCGGCAGAGCTCTTCGCTTACCTTGGCTGAGCGCCATGGAGGACGGTATCGCTGCACCACACGGAGACAAGACCGATACATTCAAATCTTAACTCGAAGAGCTCCAACAATAACCGCCATGATGTTAGCCGTGAGGCTTCATCACTCTTCAGGGAACTTAATTAGCGACCAAACAGTCAGAAACCGCTTGCATGAAGTGAACCTTCATTCCCGAAGACCGCTACGGGTACCACCTATAGCAATGCACAATCGTAGGATTCGATATCAATGGGCTCTTGAACACAGAAATTGGGCAGAAGAACAATGGCGTTTCGTGTGCTTTTCTGATGAGTCTCGTTTTGGTATGAGACCGGATACAAGACGTATACGACACTGGAGAACCCCTGGACGCCAACAGCGATTAAAATCCTGCCAGGAAGTCCATCCTTATAGTGGTGGAACCATCATAGTATGGGCGGGTATTTGGATCGGCGGAAGAACTGAGTTGATTTGGATCAGAGGCAACCTCAACGCTCAAATTTATGCTGAGACGATTGTATCAGACGTCATCGTTCCTCTACAAGTGCAAATCGGTCCCTTATTTCAGTTAATGCATGATAATGCACGACCGCACACCGCAAGAGTTGTAAGACAGACTCTCGCCGCAGCTAACATCAATGTCCTGCCCTGGCCTGCTCAGTCGCCAGACTTGAACCCGATTGAGCATGCATGGGATATGCTACAGAGAAGAGCTCTGCCGAATATGGAGGGTATCCAGTCGCAAGAAGACCTTTTTTTGTTGTTGCAACGAACATGGGCGGCCATTCCACAGCGTGATTTGGATGAACTCATTTTGAGTATGCCAAACCGATGTTCTTGTGTTGTTAGTGTTCGCGGTAGAAACACGGATTATTAATTGTTTAAGTTACCCAATAAAATTTTAAAGAAAACTGTTATTTCAGTCTTTTTTTCGAACTTTAATGTTAGTGGTTCAAATGTCAAAAATCCCTTTATTAGGAAAATGGCAAATTTCTTTATTAATGCAAAGGTGACTTGGTTTATCGTTACTGTGACAAACGAAAACACTTTATTTGATGAATCCTTAAAGAAAATTTTAATTAATATCAATCAGGAGAAAAGTTATTGCAAAAATATATGTTGATCCCTAGATACTTTTGATGTGTTTATTTACGCGCATTACATTGATTATGGATTGTGTTTTAGACATTTCGCATTGTGTTAGATAAATAATATGGACTGTTATAAATACAACTCCATTAGTTATCCGACCTTGAATGTTTTTAAGTTATTTCCGTGACTGTGCAATACTTAGCCGTTAAATCTGCACTGAGTTTTATTTGCCTATTGGCCGATACAAAGTACAGTCGGTGAAGTAACTTTTCAACAGCCATTTTGTACTAATTAAGAACGCGATTTGAAAAGTCATTATGCGTTGTCAAGAAAGGTAATAAACCCTCCCGTGGCACATCACTTGTGTCTTTTGAACACACTCGTATCTCAAAATAGTGCTGTAAAGAGAAGTGTTCGGAGGACTAACACTTCGTACACACAAACAATACACTAAAAAAAGTTATTTCAAATAAACACGAACCCTTCGCTTGCGTATGTACAGTTGGAGTTGATATTAATTTATTTGATGTAATGTGCGGTGGGCGCCGGGCGCATGCGCGGCCGCCGCACCGCGAACATTCTGGACGCCAGTTTTTATGTGTTTATATATTCTAATTTTATTGTTTTCTTTATTTGCGTCCCACTTTTGTTTGGTGCGGAGCACGGCATTGTTCCCCGTCGTAAACGCCGATTTAGATGATAAAATGAAAATGTTGTATGGAATTTTTATTTGGTATGCGTAATTTCTTTGTCTGTCCGTCTGTACTGTTTTACTGTAACACGTTTAATTTTATTGTAGTTATGTCATTAAAATTAAATAAATATAACGAAACTAGTTTCACAGATGTTTATGTGTTGAAGTATATATTGTTACTTTTAAATGTTTCTAATAATGTAGTATTGTTATTAAGCCGTAATGTGTTGTTTAGATAGATGTGATTAATGATTACAAAGAATACCACTGACGCAACGTTTCCATACAAAACGTCATAGCCGTAAAAAATAAAACACGCACATAATGTATTTAGTGTCTACGCGGCCAACTTGTGTAAAACAATTACACTTTACAGCTAATTCCAACATATATTATAATTAAACAAAGCAGCCGTCATTAATTTTATTGTTTTAAATCACAAAGTAAGTTATTCTATAATTAAATTTAAAATAAGACAAGGGTTTTGACTTATACGTGGCGCAATGAGAACTCTCGTATCGGGCTTCGAGACCAAACCTGTTTTTATCGCGAATTAATATTAATAATGAATACTTGAAACGGGCGCGATTGTGAGTTGTATAGTTGTAATTAAGTGCGATTATAGCGGCACCGGCAGTTACTGACAATGTCTGCGGCTTGCACCGGCATTATGCTGGCGCTCGGCGACGCTCGGGGCCCGTCGGGAGTGCTCGGCAAGAGTTTTGTTGAAGGAGATACAATGCGTCGAGTATTTTTAAATTAGGAATGTTTGATCGAAATATTAATCTGTTGTGCGGCGATAATTTAAAATTTAAAGTTTATTTGCGCGACTGTACCGCAACTATGGTGACTTTTTGTTGGACTTTTTATCAACATTATTAGTTTCTGCAGGTACTATACATTACATGTACGAGCTGTACGCACACATACAAGTGAACAATAAATAAGAGAGCACTCTCATAATGGCCGAGTAACTTTTGCATTTGGCAGTAGTTCAATATATTTGTATTAAATAAGATGAATTACTGCCTAGATATTACTAGGTCATCTGAGATCGCACTGTGGTGCAAATAAATACCATTCTCTGTAGGAGTTATTCTGGTTTTCGTCGTGTGAATCATATTTTTAATTTTTATGTTATAAATAACAATAACAAAATGAAATGAAAATTATTGTTGGCATGGAGTACAGACTTAATACAACATTGGTGTAGTACATATAACTTACATATGGATTTTGGGTAAAAACTTCTGGAATACAGTTTAAATGTTAGTGTGTTGAAAACCAGAACATTTACAAAAGTAGTCCGAGTGACTTTTTTCTACTTAATAAATGGGGTTAAAGTTGTGAAATTTCTTCAAAGCTCTGTAAGAAGTAGGTATTGTCATAATGACTTGACGCTGCGCGAACATAATGCCGAGTCATCTCATCGATCAATATAGGTACGAGGTTAAGCAGCACCCGTTTGTGCCGGATGGGTCGTTAAAAATAGGGGCGGAAGCTCCGAAATATTGCGAGCCCAAGCCAAGCGAATGTTTTTAAACTTACAAAAACCGTTAATGGTTTATTTTTAATGGTTTTTATGAAGTTTATACATTTGTTACTTCTCACAGTGTGGTTATTTGGGATACAAGTTAACGAAACCGTGTAAGAAATTCTAAATGTGTCCCAACGAGAAAATATTATAACTACATACCTATACCTATTAAATAAACTACATTTAAATAAACGTAAAAGAATAGGCGAAGTTTTAACAAATTATATTTTTTTAAGATTTTTGAATTTTAACAAACAGTACACTGTTCAAAATTCAAATTGACGCGCGATATACAAAACAAATTGGAACGCTTGCAATTTTGTCAGCGAGTGTACCGTTTTCTGTTGTGGAAAACCACGTTAGAAAATGTTGTGTTGCTAATAGAAACAAATGTAATGTTTTAAGTTACAGGTGCGACGAGAGATTTAAAAAATATATTAAAAACTTTTTCATCTGTTAGTAGTGGCATTAGAAAGGATAAAGATTTTTCCAGAAAATCTTGCTTAAGTTTGCCTTGTATAAAACTTAATTTTTGAAGCTTTTAATGAAAAAATAAGAGACCATCATTGTTAGTTTTGCCTAATTTTAATGTTTTAAGGAACAGTGCTAGTGTTGCTAAGTAAATATCTCACCTTGAAAACTTCAAACCATAGACTTTGGATGGACTGATAGTTCCCTTCACGCTCACTTCACCTGACTTGTAACGGTCAGATTTTGACAGATAAATAAATTTCCGCGGAAGATGGATACACCTTTGGTGTGGCAATCTATTTATGTCAATAATCTTGCACCATCCCATCTTCCTAGCACATCGTGCTGTGCTGGCGCTGCCGCTGCAGAGAACCTCAAACGGCGGGAATATAATAAACTAGTTGGCAATTACATTGTAACTCCAAAGGGTTGAAATAGTTTCAACCCTAAACGTTACAATGCAATTCCCTATTCCTATTCTATTTACGACGGGCATATAGTCATATAGCAGCTGTAGCGTTAAATCCGGTAAGATGCTCTAACTAAAGTGGTATGCTAGTATTGGTAACAATAGTTTGTGATTGACTTGAACTACTGAAATGTTACACGAATCTATCTATCCATTTTCGATTTTGGCATTCCCAGACATTCTCACAGTTACTGAGTAGCTACCTATCGGTTAAGAACTTGATCACTTTACTACACGATGATACTTCCTCCCAACTTCATGTAGATATAGTAAAAAAAAAATAGCTCCATAACATTTTACTGTCAACTAAATTTGTTCGTGAATTTGAATCACAACTGTAATTCTTTGACAATCGTTTCGAGTACCTATTACAAAAATAGGCGTAGGTTGTCAATCTGCTGAACATTTTCCAGTCTGTACGTGTTTTCTGACTGTCCCGGAACGGAATGGAGTGTCGAGACTCTTACTGACTAAAACCCACCCGTGATCCTTCTAGTGCCCTTTGCGGTCCAGGGCCGCGGTGACTCTCGAACAAACCCCGCGACGTATTTAAGGTCTTGGATAAGTACCTATATCATCATCTTTTTATCATCTGCAAAGCGTACAAGCCGCGGTGTGGTTGGGTACCAATGTAACCGGATGTCAATCCATAACTTCCGGTAAAATGACAGGTCACTCAACGCAAAATTCTTCGTTTCATGTACCTACTGTTTTAACAGAATAAACTGGCTAACTTAGCTACATAAGTAACCTATCTTTAAATAGTCCCAAAATTAAATCCAGTCAGAGAACTATTAAGTTGTAAATGAACATTAGGCCTTCTTCATGAGTCCGCTTAAATTACGCGAGCGTACGGATCGATGCGAACAACATTTTACGTTCTATTTCCGAAGAAACGCGAAACCGACACGAGCATCAGCCATAATAAATTTCTTGTCTTATAAAAATAAAACTTTTCTTTTTGCCTGCGCGGGGCGGCGTCACAGTGTGCCATCGATCAGCGTGTCAACGTTTCCGCGTGCGGTTATCTTCTTACTCGTTACCAAAACTAATATTTCACAAATCTATTGTTCTCCACAACTTTTAACATATCAAATAACGTCTGCGTTAATCATCGCGTATTATCGAGTTAGAACGGAACGAATGAACCCGCGTTCCACAGCTGGTTTTATAAAGATCAAACACAGCAATTGAATTCTAAACCGTGGCACACACACAAATGGAGTCTTTAATATTTTATTGGGAGACTTTTACGGGAGTCATTAAATAAATATTGTCAGTAAGAGGTTGTTTGTTTTGGCGAGGACTGTAAGACTTCTGGGCCCCAAGTCTGCTATTTTTATAAATTTGCCATTCCAACACGATCCCATTGTCATTTTGCTAAAAGTTCGTAATCTGCTAAATTCATAATGGTCAATCATTGGTTGGTCAATGGTCTCGTAATACTTTTGATAACCGAACTATTAAAAGACATGACTGCACACCACGTTCTAATGGTAGGTCTCTGATCAAAGGAACTGTCAAAATTTTAGCAGATCACTGCATACGTCTGTCATTCATTTGTCATTATGTACGAGATTACCATTCTATGCCATTTCTTTCAATGGAGTGTCAGTGGTTGACCATTGGATAGTCATAATGACGCTTTTATATTAATAGATTACCAAACTTGTCAAAATTGACCATTATGAGATCAATGATAGACCATTCTGACACTATTGTAATAGCAGACTTGGGACCCTGTAGTTGTGTTACTGTTTGGCCCGGACTACGGCGGGGTGCAGCGGGCGGTTGTCGGAGGCCTGGGGGGTTCGCCCTGGGCCCGGTAAAGTTGTGAATTGGCCGCGCACACAGGCTCACGGAACATTATCGTGATTCATATCGTTTATAATTTTTTATTATGTTAAAGCGGGGTGGCGGGGGCCGGGGATATTAAAAATACTAGAGCCCCGCGCCCCGGCACCGTCTGCATGGTAACCAGCATTGTTTGTATTCAAACTATTGATCCGTTTTTAAATTTGTAGATATCTTAAGTTTTGTGGTTTGCGGATTTGTAATTGTAGATACATACGACTTTATGTTTAGATGTTAGACTATTGTAACGTTTGTCTGAGATAGGAAATGTATTTAGTCCAGTTAGTGTAGAAACATATCATGCTAGATAGTCTAATAAGATTTTTTTTTTTGTAAAAGTCACACTGCGACATCAGTAGGTATATAGAAACTAAATCAAAATCAAAAGTCATTTATTCAAACTAGGCTGATAGACAGCACTTTTTGAACGTCAAATTTTACATAAAGACAGTCCCCCAAAACGCCCACCCGTCACCACTTCCTAGTGTTTTAGCTGGGAAGAAGTGGCGCAACAAACTCCCCAGTAACACATCTGTCTATTGCGTTTTAAGAACTTGAATTTATACTTATTAATTTATAAACACTAAGAAATTATCAAGACGTCTCAACTATTTAAAAGTGAACACATTAAATCGATCGCTCAAATGTCGCACAACACAATCGCACGTTTGCAGCCGCCCTTACGACTTCATCAGCAGTGCACGTTTTTCGCCCTTCCCCATATAAAATATTTAAACGCTCATTTTATTTATACTTGAGCGCGACATCCGGTACATGGCAATATACTCGCGGACTCGGCAACATACTTGCAATTTGCGAGATGCTTAGCCCAAATAAGGACTACTGTTTTCTAATTAAAATTAAGAATAAAAAATATTCATATTCTTACACGCCCAGCGCGTCGAACGCATTTTTATGTTGCCAAACTATACCTTCAAAGCATCCTTTATGTTTTTACTTTATTGTGTATTGAAAAGCTAAAGTAACAACGTTTATTTTGATTCATAAATGAGTTTTTTATGCGAATACAGGATGACAGTGCACGATACGACCACCCTATATAGTCGAGTCAATAATACAAAAAATAAATTAATCAAAACAATGTTCTCATTGAATTTTAACTTCGTTTGTCATACATGAACGAAGAAATACAGATTTTCAAGTAGGAACAGAGTCATTCTTCAAAACTGACTAACGTATTTGTATTACCTACAGTTCAAATAGGATATTTTACTAAAAACATCGAATCAGTCCATCTGATAAATTTCTTTAAAATATTGGACACGTATTTTTTCTTTTTTCACGTAATCAAAAAATGAAGGATATACAGTGCGTTGAAAACTGGCGTCACGTCAATACACGCTACAATTTTTACCAGGGACGTGACGTCGACAGCCCCCACTCTTGAACTTTGATGCGTTTTATCTTTATATTTTTTTTGCGATCTGAAATGACAAAAAATACGTGTCCAATATTTTTTGAAAATCCAACGGACGGACAAAATAGAATCATGATTTTTACACCTAGTAAAATAACCAATTGTTATCTAACCATAAGGTGAATGTCTGACAACTGCACCATCATTTCTCCACGCGATTCAACACGGTCATAGTTCAAATCAGCAGATTTTTAAGTACCTACGCCGTGAATCAAACTATATCTATATACAGGGTGTAAAAAATAACGCATAACCAGAAAATGGGTCATTGTGCTCATCACTATGAATAACTTTTAGATAGGTCTAAGAAAACGCAATAAAACAACACACAGCTTCAGGACGTCACATTAAGCATATAACAGCACGATAGTATGTTTAAAAAGATAGCACCCGACGAGATCGTTGTCCCAGCAGGCAGAACCAGGAAGCAGCGCTAATAAACAACAAGGGGCTATTAAACGGTCCGTCGAAGCGAGAAACACGATATATAACCATATATTTATATGCGTTACAATTTCATTATTAGATACCTATTTGTGAGTCGTTATTTCTATTGTCGCTTTTTCTATTTATTATCCAACACAATGTGTGATTATAATGTGGCTTATAACAAATGAGCTATGTGGGAGTCGGAGCGTTGCGCACGGGTGGACGCTACGAAATATTTGTATGTCATTAGTGTCACAATTGGCGGTGTGTGGTATAAGTTTTTTTTTATCGACGTTTTCAAACACGCTTACGTTAATTTTAATTAATTTATTTTATTTCACAAAATAATGATGTATCACTATTAAATTATATTAGAGGGCGAATATGTCTGAAAACAATTATATTTGTTTTAATTTAATTCGCGGTTCACTCGCCTAATTAATGGCGTCAGTTTTTAAATAATTGCACGTTTTTATTTGTAATGACTGAAGGAACACGAATACTTAGTCATAATTTTGTGTTACAACAAAACGTAATAAGAATTTTATGCTAAACTGATTCGCTTATTAAAACTGAGCGGATGTGTAAAAGTAGATTAAATGTTACAAATTATATAAGATATTACAAATGTTCATAATTATAAGTTGATGCTTAAAATATTAAATTTTAGTGTAGGTAAGTACTTACCTACTCTATACAAACTCATGAAGAAACTATTTCTTACATTTATTTATCTATTTAACCCAATAAATGTCTGCCGTACAAATATTATGTTTGTAGTTTTCAATATGATTGATCAAAAGTTTCAGTGAGAGCGGTTGAGAACTTGAGACAACTTCCGAACCATCCGGAAAACTAGTTTCATTTTATTTTCTATGTCTGTGAGGCAAAATTTTTGCGTCACTTGACTACGCAATAGAAAACATACCTAATATTTATTATAAAACAAAATATCATGTTGCTTTTACGTTTCATTAATAAGCATAAGCATAATCAAATTTTTAATGTTCCTACTGCTGGGACACAGGCTTCCTCTCTAGGAGAGAGAATGGGCCGTAATCCACCACGCGGGCCCAGTGCGGGTTGGTGAATGTCACATGTCTTCCAATAGGTTTCATTATTTACCGATAAATTACTAGATTTTCTATTGGTTTCAAGAAGCCTACAAAGTAATATCGATATCTTGTCTTGTCTTCTTCGAACCCTCCATCTTCTACGAATAGTTTATAACTGCATCTTCTAAAAGCTATTCAATAAAAACTTTGTGAGAACTCAAAATCTTACAGTGTGACTTGATCGTGTCGGTAATGGAACCTAACTACCCACAACCACAACGATCTAACCCTCACTTCCCCCCCACATATCTTCAACCTTATCGCTATACATTAAAGATCAATGTCAATTGTCACAAAACAATTACGCTTCGTACTTTAGCATGCTGAGCTTGCTCGTATCATTGTAAGATCGCAAATTTGTTTTATTGTTATAACTAATGTGATTCTTATTGTTCGGTGTTAGGATTGAGTTTTGTTTGTGACGACAGTTTGAGAATAAATCCCTATTGTCATTTATAACAGAGCTAAGGAAATCAACTGTTTTAATGTATGGTTATGTACATACAATGCGATTAATTAAAGTTATGTTTAGTGTCGGACCGCGATGTTGATCTGAGGAAATCTGTGTTTGAACTTGTCTTCTTGATATTAATATCTCTATGTTTATTTCTCTCATTGGCTTGTATGTACTACTGCAACGGTTTAACGATTCCTTCTTTATCGTTTTTGACTTCCATTTGGTTGGTGGTATTTAATTGAAGATTTTTTGTCTATTGAGAATTCAATTTTCGTTTTATGAGATTATATAGAAATGTCATAGATGCCTTTGGTCAAGTATTCACAGTACATTCAAGCACACTTTTTGATCAATACAAAGAAATTGTGATCTATAGATCGAAGCAATGTAGTCATCCCATTCGTTTCGTGCTGACATTAAATGTTGTAGTACTAAGGTCTGTCATTTTTGATTGAATGAAATTTAGGTAGTATTACTAAACCCCTATGGTCTAGTTGGGAGCTTTGCTGGCGTCTATCAAAGGGTAAGCTCACTCACTCAAAGGTACTACGACCTACAAGCAAGAGCTTTGAATATGTCGTACGATTCCATTCGTATCACTCGCTTTGGCTTTGACCGTCTCCCAGAGTTTCGTTAATATCTGTTTTTATTGTTATTCATAGTTTAGCTTTAGACCAATGTGGTCGACGATGGAACAGGCTTGCCTACAAGTAATTTAACCACTCGTTGACTTAAAGACACAGTCACCAGTTCGTGCGTTGGACATAAATACCGGGCTACAGTAGACCAATCATGTGTAGCAAGAACAATATCTGTCGTCATCGACAAAAGGACGTATCTACACAAAACGAAGCAACCAGTAACGTACCATATTTGCTTAATGATGGAAATCGTTTTCGGCTACTTCGTTTTGTGTAGATACGATCTTTTTTCTATTGACGGCAGCAATGTGGACGAGAATACCCTTGAAGGAACTCGATATTACAATCCGTGAAAAAAATAACCTCTCGAATGAATCTCAAAAAGATTTGTCAAGATATTTGCAATCCAATCAAACAGTGTCAGTGCAGTAGTGAGTAGACCGGAAGATGGAACCTTACTAATACGACTATCGTGCCCAACCCTTTTGAAAGTCTTCGAGATGTCGATGGAGACGAGGAGTGCTTCCCCCTGATTCTCGAAGCTGTTATTCCAGATGAGAATAGCATGCGCTAGCAGATCCCCTGTTAACCGATTTTGCCGGAAGCCCGAGCCACTAAGGATATCTGACTCCAATATACAACAATCTTTGTAACTTTGCCGTTACAAAGATTGTTGTATATTGGAGTCAGAGCACCACACGGCAAAAAAAGTTCTTGTAAAATGTCAAACTACAAAGATGGCGACAATGTTCTACATTCAAAATCATTCTCTACCACACAAGTACTTCCGATTAAAAGCTGAGGCACACTTTGAAAATAAATTATGCATTAACTTTTTAATATGCACATGTCATTTTTATAAATCCAATGATTCAAAGGCAGCGCGCCTTTGAAACGTTAAAACTGTACTTCCGTTCGCTGCAATCGACATTTGATTGACTGGCTATGATATTGATTGGATTGATAGGGATAAAAAGTCTATACCTACTTCAATATCCGCCATCCGCCTGCGGAAAGCTCACTAGTCTAGAGTTTTCGGGAACTTAATTACAAATCTCCAATCAGCAAGGCTAGGGACTGTTAATACGAAAAGCTTGTGCGCTATTTCGCTTCGTTTATTGGCTCCAATAATTTGTTGGTAATGTATGAATAAGGTTTTAATTTCCTGTATTTGGCTAAAGCATTGATTTTATATTTTGGAAAATTCGTCAACTTTTTATACATCTTTTTGAGCGTACTTATAGGACCGCGTAAAAACAACACAATCCATCTTCAAATTGAAGCAAAAACGATTTAAAAGATTTTTTTCTTGTGGAGTTTTCTTGGCAGTAGCATCCTTCATACATGATTTTGCAGTTTAATCAACTTGATAGAATAGCGCTGTGCTTTTGACACATCACTTGCAGTTCAGTAATCATGTTCAACCAAGTTTGGTTGAAGTTTGGTTTGGTGGTAAAATATAGGGAAGGAGTTCGGTAGTTACCGAACTCCTTCCCTATATTTTAGCGTCGATTGCCGAAAATCCATCATTTGGATTGACCACGTCCCGTGCGATGATGTCAAATGTCAATCCCGAACGTCAACAATCGTAATCGTTGATAGAATGTCACTTTGAACCAGTAGAAATTGACTATGTCGATTCATACAAAGTGCCTTTTGTCAATAAACTCGAACAAGCATGACAAAGTCGGCAACCACCACATACATATAATGTATAATTTATTATTGTACTCATGTGGACTAATAGAAATTAAAGGTTCCTACTTATTTACGACTTCACAGAACAAGCTTTAAAATTAAAATTACATTAGTATTTAAGCCGTAATAAGTTTTTGCCAGTTTACATTCTGCATGTGGTAATTGGTTACATGCGTTGCAAAGATTCAATTTCAATTTATTTTTTCAGTTAAAACTTAAGAGAAGTGTCGGTGTAGGTACTAATGTCATTAACAATTCACTGATGTAATTTTGACTCGTACAACCAACTGATTAGGTTTTTACAGAAATAAATTAGAAAGTTTATTAGTGTTCGAAGTTCGAATGAAGGCGTACCTACAACATTCGTGTTGTATTTTGATAATGGATAATTTTGTGTAATATGCATTACTTATGAGTTAAACAAATGATGGTCACTGATGACCAATTAGCTACCGAAGTATTCTTCGTCTTGCTATAGCGTAGCGGTGACTTAGGCCCATATTGCAAAACGTAAACTCAAACTCAACTCGAATTCCATCTCCATCGGAACATCCAAGTGTGCGTTTTCGTACCTACTCGAGAGATGAGAAAGCAAATGCTCGAACGCGCTTGCTCAGCTAAAACCCGTCTCTGGAGTACGAAAACTTCAATTTGTGACAAACTTTCAATAACGTTTATCGTGCTCATGTTTTATTTGGAGTTCGAGTTTTGTTGGAGTACACGTTCTGATTCTAAGGCGTCTTGGCTTTCGCGCAAATAGCGTACCCTCTAATGTTCTGGCGTTGCAGTCGTGAAAAAGCCGCGTAGCACCGGCGTAGGCTTTGAAGTTGAGGAGTAGAGGGACATAGTAGCGCCGTAGCAGTAGGGAAAACGTCGCGTAGCACTGGCAAACTGGGATTTGTAGTACAGCAATAACGTAGGGCAATAAATTAACAGTAGTGAAAGCGTAGCGTTCTCGCTGGCGTAACCGTCATCTAACGGTAGCATCTTCGGGAGTTGCAATGGTCGGGAACAGTGTAACACTGACGTATGGATTAATAAGCGAGGCATTTTTTAAAATTTCATTTCATTACTTTGTAGGCTTTACAAATGCCCAAAAATAAGGTCTGATTACAGATTAAAGACTTTTTAGTCTGCACTTGAAAGTCGTGTAACGTGTGACGTACAGAGACGGATAAATGGACAGACCGACGGCTACTTCCCGTTATGTCACATTCCCTATTCGTCAACGTGTCAAAAGTATTAAAAACAACTGAACACAAGTGGCCCATGTGGGCCACTTGTGTTCCGTTGTTTTTAATACTTACAAAGTCGCTCAGCGAGCTATGGAAAGGGCTATGCTCGGTGTGTCTCTGAGGGATCGCATCAGAAATGAGGTGATCCGTCAGAGAAGCAAGGTCATCGATATAGTCCACCGGACTAGTAAGCTGAAGTGGCAGTAGGCTGGCCATATTAGTCGTAGCACCGACAACCGTTGGGCTAAACGAGTTCTAGAGTGGAAACTGCATCTCGGCAAACGTAGTGTAGGACGTCCTCAGGCACGGAGGAGTGACGATTTGCGCAGGACGGCTGGCAGAAACTGGATGCGAGAAGCCGAAAATAGATTTAAGTGGCATGCAATTGGAGAGGCCTATGTCCAGCAGTGGACTTCAACAGGCTGTCGATGATGATGATCATGACAAGTGGCGTTTGGTCAAGATTTTGATCTTCATACATTCATTCCCGATTCGTCAACATTTGAGAACGCCTATATTCATTCCCGTTTGGTCAACCTTTTGTTTGGAAAGTACAATCAGGAGTAAAAAGAAATGCCTCCGTTCATGTTCTATCTATGTACTTACTGCTTTCGCCCGCGGCTTCGCTCGCGTCAAGTGTTTTGAATATCTTTTTCAGCTTTCTCTTTTGATCAGTTTTGAATTTGTGATACCAGAATATTGTTATCTGGTAAGCTATTAGGATTTTTTTAATTAGCTGCTGTCTGCGACTTCGACGACATGCAGTGAAACAAGTTTGGGTCACTTTGTTTTCAAAACGAGCAGAATAATATTTCGATACAGCGTAGCCTAGGATGCAGACCTATGCATATGATTTAGGAATTTACATAATACTAAAACAACAATATACCCACCTCCGGGAAAGTCAGGTGATAAAAAGAGCGTCAAAAATGACTTTTGTAGTTGACTGTACTGTACTAGTTTAAAAAAGGGTGACGAAATGTGAATGGATGTATGAAGATCAAAATCTTGACCAAACGCCGCTTGCGTTCAGTTGTTTTTAAAACTTTTGACTTGTTGACAAATCCGGAATGTGACATAACGGGAAGTGGCCAGACCGACACGGCGATACTAAAAGGATTCTTTTTTTGAAAATACATTGTGTGGTTAAACCGTTTTTGTTTATTTATTTTGTTGATTTGGACATCTCGTTGACAGCCTAATTATTTATTTCAGCATGTGGTCTTTATAGGCTCCTCTAAACCAGTTGGACTTAGTATTCCGCTTACAAACCAAGTTAAAGCAAGCGTGAAGTTTCATAATTACTACATTGAACACCGTTTAACTTTTAATAAAAAGCCGTTCCCACTAAAAACTTGTCCATTTTGCATCAACATCAAATGCTCTATAAGTAGGCCGGTTGCACACATAGACATTGTCACAGAATTAAAAAATTCATTTAATAATTATTAATAAAAAAAATAAGAAGGCAACAGGCAAGTGTTGCGGTCAGCTTTTTTTTCATATCGCAACATTGTTGCATCAAATTATATAGGCTAGTCTGAGCCAGTTTATAGTAAACGATTGTCGTACCGCCACCGTTACGGATAGGCCCATTTATTGTTAATTTTTTTAACAGAGCTAGTTTTCCATCATGGAGGTATTTTAATAAAGCATTAAATATATTAGCGTTTATGCGGGTCACTTATTATGTTGGTTAATTTATTACCGTTTGCGGTTTTTCTATTAGGTACATAAGTGTTTAGCTAGGCATATGCAAATGGTTTCTTTGTATTTACTTAACTATAAATGTTAGTTTAAATCAATATGTTGAATAAAAAATAGGAAGAGAACACACAAAATCTTTTAAAGTGAAAGCAAATTAAACATACCATGATCAAGCTTATCATAACTCAGAACAAATTCAGAGTCATTCAACAGAATCGCTACCACTTTATCTAACCCATCGCCCCATCCCTAACTTCAGCAGTGCTAACACCAAAGTTTTATCCGCCGAAATCACGCGAAGTTCAACTTTCAAAAACAGCTTGTCATCACATTAGTCGAATAGTTAAGTCGTATCGTATCGCGTACCGCGTACCGCGTAGTGGCGTTGTCAGCGTACCCTTCTTACAAGGGGTCGTTGCCCCGCCGAATGGTTCGACGTCGCCACTAATTAAAGTATATTTTATTGTCCCCCTAACTATTACTATCAATACAGACATGGCGGGCTGACACGAATGCGGGCAAATAATAATTATAATTACATTTTATTTTTATTCGTATGACGGTAACTCCACAAGGCGATATTATTGTTCGAGGTGTGCAACTGTGTACGGGATCGAGTTTTTGCTCCCAGTGTGCATCTTGCGTTATTTTGCGAGTGTGCGTGAACCATTTAAGTTATATTTAAATGTGGGTTGTCATAATCGAGATCCTTTGGGGAGCTCAGTTGATCGACTGACGAAGTGTGGCGACTTTGTTGCAATTTTAATTTATAAATGTGGCATTGCTATTGTGTGGTGTGTGTCAACAGAGTTAGCGAGCGCCAATCAGCTGTGTTGAGAGTTGATTGATGGATTCAATGTTGTGGCTGAGATGCTGAGATGAATTTGAACTGTATTGCTGTCTGCTCTAAAACCCTTGGCTTGTCTTGACCTACCGCTTCAGACACCATAGAAACATTTGGCCAACTTGGTAGAGTATCCTAGAATAATGTATTCAAATAAAACGCGAATATTTGTCACAACAGCACATATTCCAGGCCACGAGCGTCGTACCGTAGGTATCCGTTCTTGCACCATTCATTCGCCTTCTTACTTCCATTCACTGCAAAACAATGGACTAATTAACGTTATATCCAATCTACCTCATTGTTATTTATATTATTTTATATGTACATTATAATTATTATTGTTTTCCATCCGTGCAGTCTGTATTTGCAATGTGTTTATAATATTATAAACAACGTGTATTGTAAATTGCTATCTAGAACATCTTAATGTTGTTAAAATGATTGTTATCGTTTCTAATCAAGATTGAGATACCGATGATTTTTTATTTGCCTCTACAGTCTTCTTTCACAGAAACTTGAACATGCTTAATTTTTAAATTGCTTTCTTTGGTACAAGGCCGCCACATATTCTTACCACTGCAACTCCAGAAAGCCAGAATCAACACTGGCGACTACCTTAAAAATACCCAGTCAATGAAGCTCGCAGAGTCCCGGAAAAACGATTCAACTGTTTTGGATCCCAAAACGAAATGAATCATTACCGAAATTGCATAACACTACACTAAAGATATCATCACTAGCGTAATTTCGAACGAAAAAATGTCTTCTGCTAGACAGATACCCTCACAAGCTAAAGTCATTCATATCTTCATTCATACAGCCTTAGTTATGGACCCAAACTTGCAACAGCTTCAGTCATGCATGCCGTGACAACCGACTATTAACAGAAATCTGTCGCCTACCCCATGAAAGTAGCACTGGACCGCAAACACAATACAATCAAGTTAGCACAATATCGTAGGCGTCGTCGTTATCTAGCGAACACGACGACACCGACAATATTGTTACAACGAACGCTCTGTCATCTCTAGTCGAATCTTAGCCATCTTAGGGCGAGATCACGTTTCCCGATCTGACGCTTTCAACGCTCAAAACGCTCCAGAACTACAGGGATTGTTTCGAGGCGTCTATACAGCAACGGGCGATCCATTCAAGAGGTGCACTACTTTTAAGTAAAATAGGCTAGATGATCTAGACTAAGTTTTGTTTCTGTTGCGTCTTTGTAATGACTTTGTCGCGCGCGTTCAATCACGTAAATAGACTGACCATTTGTCTGTATTTCCTTATCTTGGCTGTTCTATATCTTGATTTTTCGTTATCATTGAGCTCTGAGTTGTCCAATGGACCTTAATTATGTGATTATCATTTGTGATGCCTCGTCCTAATTTTTGTTTAGGTCTCCTTAATGAGCAGCTTCGGTATTAATTAATATTCTATTTTTCAATAAGCTACTGTGGAACTTAAACGATAATGAGTAAGTAATGACCTTCGGTTTATGGTTGCCACATCCACTAAAAGCAATCTCCTTGCTTTTGTGATGAACTAATGACCTTGTTCTTGCAGTTCGATATACTAAAGAGCCCCGCGCGCCACTTCTCATATATTTTCTTATGACAACTAATATGACATTATAATATCTATTTTCATACAAATAACATAAATTTGGCTTGACAGATGGTATAATTGAGTGCGACGTGACGTGTACATATTGTTATTTATAGTGCCCCCTGTCAACCGCCGCTCGTTCGGAGAAAAAAACGTATTAAAATATATTGCGTTTAACTTCCTTTACGTTTTGCACGAAAAAACGAAGAAATGTTATACACATAACTCTCTCATTTTCTTGGAAGTTGATTTACAATTGCTTTGTTAAATTTGTATGTTTTTGTTAACAAAATTAAAACGGTTCCGTTCATTTTAGCGGTTTAATGATGTTACTAAGAATGAATGATACAGAACACGCGTACCTACATATAAACGTGTTTATTTATAATTACTCTTAAATTTCTTTGTCATATTGCTGTAATGCAAAAACCGGAGGTGTATTTTTTTTTTTTTTGTTAAAGTTTCGTAAGGTTTTTTGAGCATTACTCGACAGTACACACAATAATTATTTGTATCACCGCACTCACGAGAGGGCCGCCATCTTTGTAAAGGATTCCTATTTTTCATACAAAATAAAGCTAAAGAGAAGAGCAATATTTAATTCGCCAAAGGCCAGTGAAAGCGGAGTGGCTGTTGAAATGTTATTATTTTGGTTCTCAGAATACGAAATTAAAATATTTCTTTGGGTTGCTTTTCGTATTGTATATTATGGCGACGTGTTCCCTATGACAGACAGACGAGACAGAACCCGGCTGGGAACTATATATTAAAATTACAATAAAATATGATTTAAGTGTAGTTATTTCTCAGCCTGCGATATATCATCGTTTGTTACAGCAAAACTGTTGTTTTTACCAATATCTATTTTTAAATATTGTCTAAATTGTTTCATATGTAATAATTTAATCGACCCTATTAACACACATTCAGTTCAAACGCATCACGCAATTGACGCAATAGTTGCTACAACTTTACTACTAACATCACTATCGCAGGATGCACCCGTGCGTACGACTAGTCGCGCGGCACTCCGACAGTCGCACGACAAGTCGCGGCTCGCGGCGACCGCGCTAACGCCAGCTGTGGTGATACAATAAAGTTGAAATAAAACTTTTTGCCGACTTCCGCCTCGGGGGTCGGCGTAAACGTACATTTTTATGAATACTTAAACTAATAATTAACGCCGCACTTAGTCGCGCTTAGAGCACTGTTTACGACTAAATTTTCTTGGAATCCATTGTTTTGTTATATCTAAAGCGCGTCGCGGTCCATTTTCCGAGCGGCTCATTATTCCGTATCAGACGCGTGCCAGTTTCGCACACCATATTTTTAAACGGCAACATTTTATTCTTGTTTTTTTTTTCACTAATTATTATAATTAATGGTTTTGTTGTATGCTGGCGTTGCATTGTGCATAGCTGCACCAGACTATAGTCAATTATAAGGAGGTTGCTGTATTCGAATGCATTATCTTTGAATTATCTGCATACAATGATATTTGTTTTTGAAATTGCTCGTTTTGATGCAGCAGACTTGATGCAGAAGTATCGCTACAGGTACCTTTAATAAATAACATTTATGAATTCATTTCTTTTACCTATCAGGCATAATGTCAGAATTAAGCAGTCATGAAGCCTAAAATGTAGCAGTACACCAATTATTTAAAAGATAAGTTATATGAATCCACTCTTAAGCAAAGAAATTCCTCATAATCACACACAACAGAGAAACTATGAATTTGCAACTAAGTAACATTACTGGAAAAAACCCGATCTATAGAAAATCAGGGATGCCAGAAACTTAAAATCATCAATGCATTTTATTATATACATTGTTGTACTCCTCAAAGTACATGACATTTCTTATAAAAACAAGTGTATAATGGGCAGTCTTATCACACTAGATAATGATTCCTTTTTTTCATGCCTCTTTTCTTCGACAATTTGTCTAAATACTTTTCAACACTTTTGTGGTTATCTTGCATGCTTTTATGTGCGTGTGTATGTGTGTGTGTGTGTTTGGGTAAATACACATTGTCTTATACTTTGATCGAGTTTCGATATTGCAGAAAAAGGGCGACATCTGTCGTCGAACCGTAGTATTAATTCGACATAAACAAGGCTGTCAAAATAAGTTTATAAAATAAAAAAAAACTTCGGTATTTTTTAGAGGTAGTTAAATTGTTTTTTATTTCGAAATATTTCAAAGATACTGTTTTCGTGTACTTACCTGAATAAATTAATTTAAAAAATGATCTAAAAATGGATGAACCCATATATGGCAGCCCTAAAGCACCACTACAGGTGCATTTAACACAATGAAGACAAATAAAGAAACGCGGGTGTGAATT
The DNA here is from genome assembly GCA_905332915.2 of Hecatera dysodea. Taxonomy (NCBI): domain Eukaryota; kingdom Metazoa; phylum Arthropoda; class Insecta; order Lepidoptera; family Noctuidae; genus Hecatera; species Hecatera dysodea. The sequence goes on from HG995286.1 coordinate 3,470,478, forward strand.
AAATTAATAACATAGTAAGGTGGGTGGAGGGGGTCACTGATGTGGTGAGGGGAGGTGGGGCGAACGATTGTAAGACTGTTAATACCTGATCAGTTTTGCAGTCAATTTGTTACTTATTTCGATTAATTAACGACTCCATGGGACTGCCAGTTTGTTGGTACGTATGCTATGTCCTTTGTTCTATTTCTTGGTAATTTTGTTTTATTAGGGTTACAAAATGTGCCAAATGACACACAGGCAAACGATAGCTTATTCTGGCGGTCAATATGTGATTTATGGTTTTTTTAATAATGTAGGCACCTATTTCGCATGTCTAACTATACTATTGGTACTTATAAATATACTGCCGGTTTGAATAAATGAATAAAAACATTTAGTCACATAAATCTAGACACATAAATAAAAGTAACAAATAATCCAAGTCAGTGTCCTAAGAACACAATATTAAATCTTCCATTGATGAAGAAAGCTATTACAAAAATAAACTTGATACAGAGGCAAGTGGATAATTTAATAGAATAATAAATGTTAACATCCGTATTAAGAGTAGCAGGGGCATCGCATTGTATTGAAGCGGCTACAATGAGCACGGCGAGGATAAAAGTCCGTATTACTTTACTGTACAGTCGAGGGAAAAAATCTTAAGGCGCGGCGACGTCGCACAACTCGACACGAGCTCTCGAGAACGCTTCAACATAGCAAAGGCGACACCGACCCGCCGACCGTTGCAAGAACGCGTTCCAAACTCGAAATTTAAAAAAAAATGTTAGCACCGTTAATTAAATTAAATGCAAGATGTTCATTAAGACTTTTCTTCACAATCGTACTTATACGACAGATTCGTTCCGCCGTCGGACAATTAATATTAATTAAGATTTAAATTGGTCTAATTACATAGAGTCCAGCCCATCTCGAACAGGCAAGCGGGCTATTCTTTTTGTGTAACCGAAATATTCAACAAAAGTGTTACGATTTTTTTTGCTTATCTATTATTCAGCGGTTAAATAAACAACCCTTTATGTCAAAGAAAAGGTAGATTAATTTAAATACCTCCCAAGTTTTTCATTTTAAATAATTTATTCGTACATTTTCTCGTTTTCTGTACTTACTTACTATTTTCTATTTACAGGTAAGTACATTATACGCATCGAAAACCAACAGTTCATCGTGTGAAAGGTAAGTAATTCCAGTTCGCGGATAAATCAGCTGATATCGAAATATAGCTGAAAACAGAATACCAAACACAATATACTTATACTTATTAATGTAAGTACGTAGCTCCCTACTTGTTAATTAAATACCTTTCCCCAAAACCTGATTAAAAATTATTGTTTGTTAGGTAAACATATTATCGGTTTTGTATTTCGAAATTTCATGGCTTGATTCTCCTGCTGGTATGCTTTTCGAATGAACCGAGCAATGATTAAAGATAAAATATAAAAGACTGGGTGTTACTTTTTCCTTAATTAAAACAGCAGTCATGTGGTGCACCAAGCTGATTTTACTAAAACGTCATACAATATGCTTAAAGCGTTGCCGCGATTACCCCTTTCACGTGTCCCCCGCACGACGACGCTTTTATTTTACACAACTCCGACTGTACTCGGTGTACTTATATTTACGTACACGCGCCGCCGCGTATCCTTTAATAACACCCAACACTAGCCGCGTGTAACCGACTCTTTCAAACGGGCGTGAAAAATATTAGTGTCTATCTCCTAGGTTCCGTGTGTGTTTTTTTTTTAAGTCTTGGCTCTCAGTTCGTTGACGGCAAAGTTCGAATTAGTTCAACTGACTCTCGATTATCAAAATATCATATTGATTTGGTTTGAGGGTAAGGTTTTGTGTATAAGGTATTAATATACACTGTCACATTTACGTCTTCACAAAAGTACATATCGTCTCGATATTGTTTATGGGTTTAATCAATTATTAGCAATTACCTGCTCGTTCAGAGCACGACGATCGAGATAATTCGCACAGCATTACGCTAGCGGTACTCAAAACATGTACACATACGTGTACAAGCTCGGTTGGTATTGTCCCTCAATTTAGCGCACAGCTTCAGTGGATCATTGAGCAGTGAGCACGCAAAGCTTTGGGTTAGCGCGACGAAAGTGCTAGATCTCTCCCTTTTAATGGCGTGGCGGGAATGTTTTTAGTTATGTGACGTCATGCAACCCTTTGTCGGCACCCGTGATAATTTGACGTTCGTCGACGCTTTTGAATACATGTTCTATCGCGAGATGCAAGTGCCTCAATTATATAGAATTAACGTTTATATATTTGTGTTGGGAGCTAAACGAGCGCCGTTTATGCTCACTATTACATGCTGTGTTATTTACCTGTTATGTACTGATTAATTTGAGAAATTCCGTGATGGTTTTCTTGGTTTTTGTAAGAAGGCTTCCGTCCGTAGTTCGTTTAAGATTCGATGTGAGAGCCGATATAAATGCTATAATCTCTAGCTTCTATAACTTCGTTTTACTCGTTGCTGAATATGCACATATTCCAGTTGGTCTCTCTATTATTTTCTAATTATCAAATCTACCATTCTGTCCGTGGAAGCGATTGGGAAACAGTTTTGCGGTAGCGTTGCGGTTTAAGACTGATTTCACTGATTCATTTGAGTTGAGCATAAGCTACCGGGCCGGAGGCGGGGCGGACTTGCTAATGTGAGCGGTCCGGAGGCTTCCGGCAGCTGGAAGACATGGTCTTACATGATCGGTGGCATCTTCATAGGATAATTTGGCTGCTTAGATTTGGTTTCTGTACAACGTAGCTATGTATAACTTGAAATAGCCGTTTAACGTTTTTTATGCTTTTGTGGGTAGGAATGACTTTCCAGAAAGGAAAACTTTTTAAGGAAAAATTAAATTACGAAAAAGAAAACTCCGAAAGACTTCTGAAAATAAAAAATGCGATTTTTTTATCCATGGCTTTGGGAAGACGAACTGTAGGTTCTCGTTCGTACTGAGACCGATGTAAATGCTACTCATTTCATTGCAATCATTTTGCCAAGTTTGATTTGGCATCGCGTCTAAGCGAAAACGAGCTAACGCCCAGTACTGTCCATGGAGCGACCAATTAGCTGACCTCTACAAACCAGTTACTGGTTAACAAAATCCACTTATGCAAACAATTTTACCAGTCGTTTCTTCGGACACACCAAAAAAGCGGTACTCAGCAAATGTTTTTGATCGTAACCTAATACCGGTCATTCGGTCACACAAAATCCGGCCGTACCTTGTTTCAACCAAGGTTTTCCTTACATAATAATGGGGCCATTACAGTAATAGAAAATTGATACATTGTTTACAAGGTGCTAATTAATTGTATCGGCTGAACAAATATCATATCGAGTGACCGATGCTTCAGGGCATCGGTTTCAAAAGAGGGGGTCACGGATTGGAGGAAAAAAATGTGAGGTCACATTTTTTTCTCCACTCCACGTGGGGAAGGACAGCTTTAACAAATAACAACAAATACCTATGTACATGTTAACTAAATATGAGATATTATAGTTATGCTGGGAGTTTCTTTCGGCACGAGAACCAAAGTGACCGTCTTTGCAAAAAGGATTGCCTTGCTTACGTGGAAGTGGACAGGGCACACGCTCTAAATATATGGCTGATGGGGCCGAAGGTTCGACCGCGTACCGGAAGACGCTGCGTTGGAGGTCCTCCTACAAGGTAGACCGATAGTCCTTGGGAGAACGCAGACCGTGTTGAGTATTATTGTGCCAATTGCTACGTTACTGCTGGCAACTTTTAAGACTGAACAAAGCTTTTCAGAATACAAATTTCTGCAAGTTTTTCTGTTATATCGTTTACCAATTTAGAGACGAATACCTAAAAGTAAACCATAACCGCATGTGTAGCGGTACACGCTATTGGTCAACTATTGTCGATAAATTCTAATTTTGAATGCGGACGGACAACAGATGGACTGGGGGCCAAATAAAGGTCCCTCGAGACAAAACCAAACTGTGACCAGTATCAATTTTTGACCACGGTCTGATGCAAATATCTGTACAGTGTAATGTATACACAGCATACGTAAACGATGGTCATGTAAAATTAAAAAAAAATGTTGTTTTGATCTTTGCTTAAGTGTAATAGACATATCTATGGTAATAAAGCATTGATGAAGAATGTCACACGACTATCGACTCTGAGGTTTGCGCATTATCAAATAGTGACACTAATGTATCTGTCGTTGTCGCTATATTTTTGTACAATGTGTGCACAAGTATAAAGATCCTTCAGTATGATTTTTAACCGACTTCCAAAAAAGGAGGAGGTTCAAAATTTGACTGTTTTTTTTTCGTCATATCTTTGTACTGGGTGTCCCAATTTAAATGATTCTTTTTGTATTCGAAAACTGGTGCTTGTCGTGTGGTCCCATTTAAATTTGATTGAGATCTGACGACTAGTATTTGAGCTATCCCTAATTATGCCTGGCTTCGACTACATTGATGATGTTCTCATTCACTCTTGTCAATTGGTTTGGCAGAGCATCTTAGTAATTCAAGGTGGTCCCTTTCTAACTAGAACAGATCAGATATTCACCAAACTTAGTGAAGATCTGATGAAGAACACAGATAGAAAACGGAACTCTTCAATAAATGATAGCAAATCTTTCGAGATTGCTGAAATCACGTGTTTCTTATTGTTTACACTAATGTGATTGGCACGTTTAGTTGGGTGTACCACTAAAAAGTGAAAAGAAAAAAAGTATAAAATAACTTTAATTTCGGAAGTCGGTGTTCAAAAAACGGAAGAAACAACCAAAAGCACCGAGTTCCGAAATTAAAGTTATTTTATATTTTTTTTTGTTTAGAAGACGGTTTTTTTTTGTAAAAAGTTTTTTTATTCAATTCTCAAATTGTGGGCTTTCCCATAGTACATAGTAAAATCTGGAAGCACGGTAGTGCCCCAACAAGACGAGCAAGGGCACTATGAACAATTTCTTCAAGTTTTATAAGGTGGCATTAGGCAGATTTCTTGAGAAAACATTCATTCACACACACAAAAATGCAACTTTTATTTCCAACGTCCGCTAATTTTGAATAGGTCCTAAGTACTTATAAGAGAATAAATATGACTAAGCAAATCAATTCTATCAAACTACAAGTATCTATAAACCCAAAAATACTTTGATTCTTAAATTATCACCAAGTAAGTAGGGACCTATTTTAATTATGACCGTACAAATAACTACAGCACATTAATTTATTGAAAAAGAACTGTATTTGTTTCAGTCGTAGAAATGTTTTTACTTAACGGCGACCGTCCGAAGTTCCCATTTGACTTGTTAAATAGAAAATTTTCGGTTAAGTGGATACCGATACCATGTTTTATTAGCAATTAAGGTAAATTAATTTAATTAATTGAAAGTTATCAGATAGCTACTGTCTTGTCTTTGGCTAATATTTATTGGAATTATTAATGTGTTTGAATCAGCCTATAATAGCATGCTAGGGTAACAGCCGCTGTTTTACAAATTAACGAGGATTTAAGTGAAATGAAGCCACCTATCCACTTATCAGTTGGTCGAAATTTCCCGTTATCCTTCTATTTATAACCATTCAAAATACGAAGAGCTGTATTAAAGCCACTTATATGACAAAATAAGTTCTGTTAATGATCTTTGCCTCAAAAATCATTTCGTATCAGTAGCAAATCAAACGAAATTGCAATAATTTAACGTGAAAATCATAAACCACTGCTACTGGAAATGGTTAAAACTTTCGTAATCCCCATTGACATAATGCATGTACATACAAACATAGGAACGTCACCCACGCCCGGTACAGTGACGTCGTCGGTAGCGCACATAAAAAATTAGCCATGAGCCCAACACTATTTCTCCTTTCCGTGTTTATTACCTCTATAGAAGGCATTCAGGCAATGTTTGCTAATTCATACGCGGGTTGAGAGAGCGAGTTTCACACTTACGTCAATCAGTGCGTAACTCAAGTAAAGGCATAGTGTTCCAACCACTGGACTAATTTAATGAGAGGGGCCTTTTCAACCCGCGCGCGCCGCTTGCCTGTCATACGAGAATGTCGCATTTAAATATGATTAACATAGAAATTACATAATTAAGGCATTACAGCGCTTACTTTTAAACGAATACTTTAAGCATTTTTCAAGATGTATCTTTTTAGTTTTAATATTTAGTTGAACACACGTTTATTCTTAAAGATTATGAACAGCCGCGACTGTGGACCGAACGCTGTGGCTTATTAATTAAAAACGAGACTTCAATATTTGAACGCAAAAGTCCGCAGCTTCGTGCATGAATGTGATATGGGGTTTTCTGAATAAAATGACTTAATGTTTTATTTGGGAATAGAGATATTACGAGCGTATACTGTTCGCAAATGTAGTATTTCAAATATCTATACGAGAATGGTTTTATCTGTTTTTAGTTTTTCTTCATGTTTTAAATGTTACGATGCTAACTCGGCTGCGCTTTTGTGCAATATTTTTAGTAAACTTTTCCCGGATATATGTATGTTATGAAAATTCGTAAACATGATAGAGGGATTTCGTACTGATGATTTTTATAACCACTTTTTGTTTAACGAACTTATACGTACCTACCTAATGGTTTTTTGATACGTCAGATACTTGCTGTTCTTTCATGGAAATGAATGCATGCATACATTTAAAATCAAAATGTCAAATAGAATAAAAAAAAGTCGCTCAAAAAATTGCTCATATTATAAGCATGAATTAAAAGTGCCTGTTGTATAATAATTACAACGGGTGCGACTACAATGCGTAGGGGCTCCGAATTAATGAGTGGCGTTCTTAGGGTTGTCGGCCATTTTGTTTCTGCGCAGTGCACGCATTCGGGCTCACTGCGCAGGCGGCGAGCACCGACCACTGCGCACACTTAGCTCAGCTGACTGCCGACTATCGATCAGCGACTAGGGTGCACTCGCCCGATCATATGGGGTTATTATTGTGTTTTTAATCGCAGGGTTGAATTTAGGTCAATCGCTTTAATTGTTTATGCAATAAAAAGCATTATGCGAAACAGGACCGGTTTTTTGGATTAGTGTGCCTGTTGTAGGTATTTGGAAATAATTGGGGAATTTTATGAATCATTTTAAATTTCTTTGTGAATGTATGCAAAGATGGGTTTTTAATGGAAATCTAGGTTATTTCTAAAAACGAATGATATGCTGATTTGCTTTATTTAACTGACTGATACTAAGCAAACCTATCTTAGGATGATAAAAATTTAAACAGTAAATACTTTTAAAGTAAGAAAAAAATCCAGCATCAGGGCATGGTTACTAATTTTCCAATAATCCGTTCATTGAAACCATTCCAGTTAGCCCAAACCTGATACGTCTACTGTAACTAAGCCATTAGTTGGTTATTCAGTGGACTTCAGGTTTTAGGAGTAGCAACTCAATAAAACAATAGTTCACCAAAACCACACGTATTCACTTTAATTAGATGACACGTCTGCACAATAGAATGATCGCGTACGAGTGGCCACGTGTCTTGTGCACCTTACATTATAAAGTATATTATCTATCGTCGCCATGACATCCTTATAATATCCCCCCACCCCTTTTTGAGGAAATAAATTGTTTATTTCTTTATTTCTTCTGCAGGATTAGGTCAAGGTTACCATATTCTTGCAATAACTATGTCAGTAATAGAATACCAAATTTGGATGTCAGAAAAGAACTGAAGCCTTCATCAGTTCTTTTATGACTTCCAAATTTGGTATAAAACCACTGCTAGAAAAATTACGTTCAAATTAAAAACTGCATGTCGGTTCACTCGGTTAAGAGCTATGGTGCCAGATACAGACACACATACACTACCAGTCAAACTTTTAATACCCCTCTTTTGCGTCGGGGTTGTGAATAAAATGCATTTATACGAAGAGTTATTGTTGAGCTGCATTATTTTTGGTCTTTAGAAAATATCGGAACAGGGACAAATAATCAGCCTTTCCATGTCCCCACTGCTGGGACACAGGCCTCCTCTCTAGGAGAGGGAATGGGCCGTAATCCACCACGCGGGCCCAGTGCGGGTTGGTGAATGTCACATGTCTTCGAATTTTTGGTTCTAGGACATGCCGGTTTCCTCACGATGTTTTCCTTCACCGTTTTGAGAGCAGTGGTGATTAAGTTAATTACATTTATATTAATGCGCCTGGCTGGGTTTGAACCCGCGACCTACAATTCGTAAGTCGAGGCCGTTACCACTCGGCCACCACTGCTGTTTGCACAGGGACAAAATTGTACCAAAAAAAAAAAAAACAGTTTCACAAACTGCTGTAAAGTTACCTCAGAAACGTCTTAATTGAACAATAATTATAACCAATTACAGCTGGAATACTTCATTATTTCACCTTTGTACAAATTAGCAAGTAAATTAAAACCCGCACGTGTAGGGGGCATTGAGGGCAAAATAAGGTCAGTTTACTAACTCTCTCTTTTGGATTAAAAGGAACTGAATATGTCAGACCTTTAAAAAAAGTAGATATTTCACATCAGAAAATTTATCGTTAGAAAAACATGTTAGTAGTACATAAAATAAGACATAAATATTTCTATTAGGATGTCGACCCTATCCACTATCGAGATGTCAAAGCATTCACAGTTGTAGAATATTATTCACACTTTTAAGGAAACCTTATAAATTATTGCAATATTATATGATATCATATCTCTTGCACAGATAATCTAAATTTGTATAAACTACTACGCATGCATTATTTCTGTGTAGTGTTTAGACAAATGCCTCAATTTGTTAAAAACTAGTAGCGTCCCGCGGCTTCAACCGCGTGGTTCCTGTTCCCATGGGAATACGGGGATAAAATATAGCCTATGTCACCCGGGGATAGTGTAGCTTCCCAACAGTGAAACAATTTTTCAAATCGATTGAGCAGTTTCGGAGCCTATTCAATACAAACAAACAATCAAATCTTTCCTCTTTATCATATTAGTATAGATATCGAAGACACCTTTACTCTGAATTGTATGACTTAGATAAGGGTCGCATATACGATGGCACTTGGTATAAGTTACTTAACGTACGTTGGTTTAACAGTCAAAACCACGGTAGAACATACATAACATTTGCCGGTAAAATCTAGAGTGGGGCACTACTATTACATCTTAAATTCATCATTGGTGTAAGATGGATATAGTGCCATATAAGATGCATATCACTGTCCCTTTTTCACAACGGAATCTTGATGGAATTGACTAGTCTCAGTAGATCCTTGATCCTCGCTTAATTTCGGACTTTTACAAGCATTCATAAAAAATAGTCATATCTATGACAAACAATGTTACAACATGATGAGTACAATAATAATGTCTGATTTACCGTTTATATGTTTTTCCAATATTCCCGCTTACTCTATCATGCACATATCAAATAGTAGACGCTGAATTATTTACTCCACGGATATTAAAATAAGGATCCAATCGGGCTTCTGCGAAGCTATAATTCCTCGAAGAAACCCTCATGGCTGGCTATTTTACATAATTAAAGGCAACCTCATCGTATGGCCCGTACAAGTTTCTATAGATTATTAGATCATCGATATTATTTGCTTAAACCTTTGTTTCTGGAAGTCTGGTCAAGTTTCGTCATATGCCAGCTCAATCGCTAGGGTAGGGTCGCGCGCCTCAAAGAGCCGTCAGCAACGTAGACGGGGTCCCATAGGGTCAGTGCCTGCTAGGGATGCGGAATTTATTCGAAAGAGTCACCGCGGCCCTGGAACGCAAAGGGCACAAGAAAGATCATGGGTGGGTTTTAGTCAGTAAGAGTCTGACACTCCCTTCTGCTCCGCCCAGAGCGGGAGAAGTCATTTGATGATTTCCCAAAAAAAAGGGGTAGGTTTGCCAGGTCTTAAAACCAAAAAGCCGGACAAACCAGCCAGTTTGGCCGGACTTTTGGGCAAAAAGGCCCGCAATTTTATAGTCTTAGTATAACCGAACAAAGCTTTTTTATCATTTACCATAAAATCTTCTTAAATTCTAATGAGACAACAATAAAATTGAGTGAGCCAGTCTTCATTATTATTAATAATTCAATCATATATTCATTTCAATCATTGCATTAATGTGAGCAAAAAAATGCTGAAATTTAAAAAGCCCTTCAAAAATCCGAGCAAGCTGGATGCCATCTAATATGGCGGGACACTCAACCAAAAAATCTGATTGTGTCCGGCTTTATCCGGACATCTGGCAACGCTACGCTAGGCGTATATAGAAACCTCGAAGATTTGCAAATGATCTAATCTTGCAATTTATTGTGTCAATTTATACTAGAGAATTTTTATTTTCTTATTTCCACCAGAATGGGGTCTATGTGTACCCAAAAATATTTAATCCATCCTTCGTTCGTAAATCCATCATTCGTAGAAGAATGATCTCAGATTCCTTCCATGATTCCGCTGTGAAATAGAGATTTAGCTTTACGGGACGAATAGCGCTGTTCCTATTTCAGAACTGAATCCCAATTACATTAGCACGTCATAGTAACTAAGGCAACACTTCCATATTACGAACCCCTAAAGAAACTTCCTACAATTTAAAACTATCAATATAAAATACATATAGACAAATATGAACTCTAAACTCAAGCGGCAAAGTAAACAATCGATTGGTGTTCACAAACCTATTTGTAAAATCGTCACATCGCTTCACGATTCTGAGTAATAAGAATATTATTAATTCATACGAAGAAAGGACTGCATGCTCGTTTATAAAATTATATGTAATAGCTCCCAGTTATACTGATTATGGTAACATAATTGATTTTAGACATTTGTTCATGTAGTCGTGGACGGAAAAGTGGTATTAGATATTTACTGATACCTAAAACAACAAAGCGCAGTTGCTAATGTTAATTGCATGTCAACGTCATTCTTATTATTGAAACAATGTGATTATTTTTTTAATAAACTTTACAAAAAATATTGCAAAATAGTAGCAATTTCTTGAGAGAATTATGTGATGTGAGGGATCCAAACCCATCCTATACCATCTGGTCTTCATAACCCAGTAATAAAATAAATAATAAAAATCGTTTATTTGCAATACAGGTTAAGGTAGTTACTAAATGTGATTAAAGACTCCTTTTAAGCAAGATATGCCTGTGTTAGGAGACTTCGCTCTTCCACAACAAGACGTACATAATAATATTCCAGTAACTGGGTAATAATGTGGTTCTTGACAACATTCTTGATAATAACCGCCAAAGCTCTACATGACAGGCGAGACCAGCAGTGCTATTCTGTAAGAACTCACGTGCGAATTCGATTCATATCTCATTTTCGATTACACTTCGTAACTCACCTGAAGTGAAAAGTATTTGATATTCTGACTGTCAAGTTAAGTTCGCTTCACCTATGTTCTCACTTAGTGGCGCTAGTATAGTTTTCATCAAGTTACAGAATACCAAATACAGTTTTCACCGCAGAATCAGAAGTGAGAACTGGAGTGAGTTCTTACAGAATAGCATTGCTGCTCTTTCTAAGGCCCGAGGGGGTCTCAATGTGTCATCATTCCCGTGAACCCGCTTGGCAAGGTCACCCCGTGGTGACCTTGCCAAGCGGTGGTAATCCACTTCTTAAATCTTCTTCTACAATGATAACCAAAAATGTACCTCTACTTATTTAAAACGGAATTGCGATTGTAAGTTTATCGAAATGTCGAGTGCAGACGTTTCCTCATGAATAGTTTGTACGAGTATATTGATTGTGTGGGCGGGCCCTTAGCAAGACGTAGTGTTGATGTACGAGCCAAGCCGCACGCAAAGCTTATACTTTGGCGATTAATTAATACTAACCTGCTACGACTGCATTTCTATGATTGCTTAGGTACTTTTTAGTGTTAATGGACAGAATTTCGTAGAAATGCTACCTTTTATCTGTTTTATGTTTATAAAATAAATTAAAAAATGCCACATGCGTCATTCGTTTTTCATTTTAACGTTACATCCAGAAAATAAATGTTTTTGGTGAAAATCTCGTTTAAATGACCAGAACTTAATTATAAAATATCCACAAGTGCCACACATACGAACCAGTTAATATAAAGCTTGTAAAAGATCTGGACAATTTAAGAGGCAGTCCAAAAATTGCTAGCAAATACATAACCAATATACATATGTCTTAAAATAACTGATAAAGGCATAATATAAGAATACAACAGATTCCTAAACAAAAACATACAAAAAGTATAACATAAATTTTATTTCAGAACCCATTGTTTCTTCGTTTTATGAACATCGACTTCCAAAATTAAAGTTATTTTATACTTTTAACAGACTCGCGATTTCAGTAATCTCAGATGATTCGCTATAATTTATTGAAGAGTTCCGTTTCCTATCTCGGTTTTTCATCAGATCTTCAGCAAACTAGAAAGGGACCACCTCGAAATACTAAGACGCTCTTCCAAATCTTCGTATACCTATTTTTACATTTTACATAGACAATGACAGAATGAGAACATTATCAACGTAGATGAAACCACTCATTATTAGGGATAACTCTAATGCTAGCCGTCAGATCTCACTCAAATTTGAACCACATGACAAGCACCTGCTATCGAATATAAAATAATTATCAAAATCGGGACACGCAGTACGAAGCTATGAGGTAACACACACAAAAAAAATACAGTCGACTTGAAAACCTCCTCCTTTTTTGGCAGTCGATTAAAAATATTCATATTTCCCGGACGTTCACAAGGAAGACATATACATGTAGGTACGTAATTGACATCTTCGTGGAATATTTGGTAAAATCTGTTGCATTGAAACAATCCCACTTGACATTTAATTTCAATTCTGTACCATAGGTATAGGTTATCGAGCTTAAAATTTTAGAAATAGCTAAACCATAGAGAACGTATGTACGTTACATGATACCAGACTTTACATGAGATAGGTACTTCTGAAATGACTCGACTGTTTTCACAGACGTGTTAGGACTGGTGTCAGAATTTCAAGCTTCTGTCGGCCCAAAGGCTTAACGTGCTTTCCGAGGTCTGGAGGAAACTCGGTATGTAACGGAAGGTCACCGATCTACGGACCGACCTTGGCAAGCTTAACCTCAAAGTTCGACTCGTACGCTTGTTATTATTCAGCCGCGAAATCAAAAAAATCTATTGATCGATTGACTATATCTAAATTAAAAAAAAAAAACGTAAGTACGTAAAGTTTCTCAAAAAGCGCGGAGAACGTAGTAGAAAACGATAGGTACGTCCTAATGGCACATTATCACCTTTAACAAATGTAATGGTTCCGTGAAAACCCACTAGTTTCTAATAAAATCACTTTAATGTAATTATCTAAGAACTACCATGAGAATTGAGGAGGTGGCGCCAGCTGGCACACCCATTTGTGCACCAATGGTAGACATTCAGCACCATTCACCTCCGCTCACCCCGACAATAGATAATCGATTCAGTGTTCCTTGTCTTGTACAGCGATACAAAATAATAATTATATGAGGTCAGGCGATGCAAATTTATGGTTCAAGGAAATACCACTTTTGAAAACGGATTGTGCTACACAAATAATGAATTAGAAATGCGAGGGACGAGGAACTTTAAAGAAAGATGATTATGGAATTGATGATTTTCTCAAAGGTGCAGGGTTTTGCGTTTAGGCAGTTTTTGGCTGTCGCAACAGTTTCAGGCTCGGGACAAGTGTCGTTCAGCGAATGCGACTGTCGAAATACTAAAATGTATCGGATTTGTCACGTGACATTTCGACAGCGTTTGTCAATCCCATCCATATGTGACGTTTTGGCAAACGCTTTCTCCCCGCTACTGCTGACAAATCAATTGTCTAGAGCCCGGTCCCATAGTCTAACGATTCGATGGTACGCGTCATATGTGTGTATTTTGAGCCCGACCACCGCAGTATTATACATTCGAAGAAGGGGGACCTCAATCTCCCTTCTCAACGTCAACACGCTGCATCAAATGATACTTAATACATAAACGTTTCCTGAGCCGGGATGCAAGCGGAACTCTCAAATCAAACATTGACGCATCAGTCACAAATTGCGCTAATCGCAAGACGAGTGGCGCACGTCCTTGACGGCACCATTTTCTTCAATTCGCTTCAGTCGCACAAACGCCAATTTGACTTTGTGCGACGACAGGAACAGGCCGCGGATGCGTCTATTAGGGCACTTATTTAATACTTGAAAATAAAGGAGTACGGCCATTATGGACTAGCGCAAGTTTCCGGACGAATCGCATGCATATGACACGTGCGCCTGTTATCGGTCAGCTGATTGCTTTTTGTTGCGTCGGGATTTGATTTAGGAGGTCATTATAGTTTTTAAATCGTGAAGTTATTGTGATCTTGATCATGGGAGTCAGCCACTCCATAATGATCTGGCATTAATTAGTTGTGGCGCTAGTTTCTTCTTTAATAACATGCGACTATACTTTATAGTCGTTCCTAAACTCCCATTCCGACGTCCTAATAATAGCCAATCAACATATCAATCATCCAAGACCCTGTGGTATCCTTGCAAACGACCACAGTGTGCAACGCGCACTAGCTCAGGGTCAAACGGAACTGGCCCACACACTCATCAGAGCCCCTAACATGGCGCTCGGCGCTTCCTATGACGTCACACCTTGTCACTTAGGACCCATTCACACACGGCTTGATAAACAACCGACAACAGTTTGGAAATTGCTCTATTACTAACATGCTATGTAATCTTATTAAGAGTCATTATTATCATTGTGTCAGGTAAATGACTAAGTCTTATAGTTCAAAGTGCGTGTCTTGATATGGCGTCTAATAAAAGCGAGTCCACAAAACCAAGGCGTCTTGCGTGGTCCAGTTCTTTGACATACGTGTATTACGGGTGTAAATCGTCTTATACGGACCGGACATTTTGATTTAAGGCATCACGTAACGTGGCGAACAAAACCCATACTATGTATGTTTAGTAAAACATGAGTCATTACGAAGACCAATAATAAAACAGTCGGGATCACAGAAAAACAATTTGAACTATGCTTGAAAACACCGTTTGAATATTATCCAACCAGTAACGTGTAAAATAGGGCAATTTTGCATGATCAAAGCAGTACAAATTACACTATTAACAGGTACCTACTTTTGAATTGTCAAGAACGATCAGTCAAAATGATGAGGCGTGCCAGACCAGAAAGTTTCGCAAAAAAACACAGTCCCTGCCCCATCTCGACCGCGATAAAGTCGACTTATCGACACGTATCCTGCGACATTAAATCGTATCCTATTGAATACGGAGCTTTATATTTAATAGCTCAATCGGCACATAATCTTACTCTAACCACGATTGCATGAGTTGTGTGATACACACTATATGTGTATTTAGTTACGCAGTGGGAAATTGATTCCCACTACGTAACAATACTGTTAAAAGAATATCTGTAGATTTTAATAGCTGACTATCTTGGATTATTGTTCATTTTTCAAAAAAAAAAGGTTTAGTAATGCATAAATAAAAAACTTTTTACAAAAAATAAAACCGACTTCTAAACAAAAAAACCAAAAAGTATAAAATAACTTTAATTTCGGAACTCGGTGTTTTTGGTTGCTTTTTTGTTGTTGAACACACCGACTTCCGAAATTAAAGTTATTTTATACTTTTTGGTTTTTTTGTTTAGAAGTCGGTTTTATTTTTTGTAAAAAGTTTTTTTATTTTTCACTTTTTAGTGGTACCTACACCCCCTCCCCTCCCCCACCTAAACGAACCAATCACATTGGTGTAAAAAAAAACGTACTGCTCCTTTGCGGAGTACCTAAACTAAGAGGTCGTCAATGTAGGCAATGTAGATATTTTTTTTAGATTTTTCGAAAACCGCTTGGTTGATTTCGATAAAGTTTTCATGGGACCATTTGGGAAGTATACCCTTTCCAACAAAAAAAGAATTTTTCAAATCGGTTGACAAGCGACGGAGTTATGCGGGAAAAAAAAAAAAAAAAAAAAAAAAAAAAAAAAAAACATACAAACATCCGAATTGAGAACCTCCTCCTTTTTTAGAAGTCGGTTAAAAAGCAGTGACCAACCAATATGCCCATTGTCCTGCGCGTAGTTGATAAACACTTCCAAAAGTCTTAAAACCAGTGCATTTTCAAAGAAAGTAAAAAATAAAATAAAAATAAATCCCCCGCGATCAGAACAGACTGCAAATAAATACATTGTTGTTCCGCCAGAGATCGGCTTTGTCAATCAAATATCTGATGGTATTCTATTACAACTCGGTTGGTTAATTGAGTAGCAATTGTTACAAATTTCATAGCAATTGGTTTAACTTACGAGTAAATGCAAAAGATTATTGGTACGCCTGCAAATGAAGAGGCTAAAATCACCTAGTATCAGCACATTTTTATTCACTTTTCATTCGGTTAAATAGGAACTTGGGAACCGGCGTGCTCACTTGCTCACTCATTTCTCGTTAAACATCACATTTACTCTTTGTTTTTAACACATTTTAATTCTATTTACATCTGGTCGATTTATTCTGTAATCAGATTCAGATTCAAAAGGTAGGCAAGGTTTAGCGATTCGCGGAATATGGTCGCCTTACAATATTCCTTTGAAATGCAGAATAATACAAAAGCGTATCCAGCTGCATTTTTAATGGTGAACGTATTTGTAATTTCTAAAATAATCGATTCCCCACCCCACGCACAGGCTGCGTCTGCTCGCCTCGTCGCGAGGGACGCATCGTTATCGACCAAATTTTTATTATGCATATTTTTTTAATTTTATTTGTTTTTCGCCCCCTACCCTGGGGCGAGTTCACGTGCGTATTAAATCAATACTCGCTGCGAGATTTTGTTTTTACTTGTGGATGGGGCAGCGCCATGCTCGGCGGGGCTCTCCTCCTAGCGCGCCCGGTGTCCGTCTAATGGAACAGCACGCGGGGTGGTCAGTGTTTAGGAAATGCACGCCCGTCAGACTATTTTTACGAACGACTAATGCCTTTTGTGTCCACTTTTTGGTGTTTTTAGAACTTTATATGTAGGTATGGCCGAACAAACGGATAAAGGCCTATTTTTTACGTGTCGTGGCAGTTCGTGAATGGAATTCCCCTTTTTAGTTTCGTGCACATACCTAGTGTTGCCATCATACTTCATAGCTATTTTTTGTCTCAGAAAATACTAGCACCGGTTGCTTGTTTACTCTCAAAATAGTTTTTACTCGTTCTAATGAAGGCCGAAGCTATTTTACTTCGCTTATTATTTTCTTAAATTAATCGAACACGGTTAACTTTGAGGTGCATCAGCTGGTTATCACGGAGGCTGGTTTAATTGTGGCTACCTACTACGCACAGCAGGTTATCATTATCTCGATCCTTAAACTTAATAACTTATTGCACACGATGGACCAAAATAGAACGTTAAATAACGGTGGTTGTATTGTTTTTATCAATTTCACGTCGTACAGGTTGTATTTAAGAGTCATTGATAGTAAATGAGGAAGGCGTGTTGAAGCGTCGTTCATATACTATTTAGAGAGAAATGCTAGAAACGTGGCTTTTATAATTTTTCGCATCGATGAGCGATGCACGATGTTTGTCAGTGACGCCGCGGCTGGGTGACTCGTAATCGACGTACTTGATATCCTGAAGGGGTTAATTTCCGCTGTCTGCGTTGCAACTACGCTGTCACTTGTAAATTTTTAAATTTCTCAAGCAGATAAACATTGCCCACTGCCACGCCTCCCGGCGCCGCTCGCCTATTTTGTATCATCGCCCGCTGCTCTGCATCGTGTGATCAAAAGACGATGTTTCTAACAGCGGTTTTTTGTGCATTACACTCGCGAAGCGTGTTATTTAAAAGTCTATAGAAAGCAAGTTTTTCTGTTAAAAATCAATGATGGTGACGTTGTTATTATGTGGCTCAATAGCTGATAAGTAGGTTACGCAGGTGACAGTAGCATGGATTGTTTAATAATATAATAGGACTTATTTGTATCGTGTGACTAAAACGAATATGCTAGCTAAGTTCTTACAAAGACGTTCCATTGAAAACTTTTATCACCTTTTTTATTTGTTATTGGACCCCATATATGTACCTACGGGACTAATAACAAGTTTATAGAAATAATTAGTTCTGCTATGAATTAAAAAGCAGTTATAAATAAAATATCTTCGTAGTGTAGAAATTATCATTCTAATGATTGCGATCGCAGCTAGTAAGTAACAATATTTGTATGTTTATGATATTAACGACTGTAAAAATTAGTCATAATATATCCGTTTCACTTACACTAAGTATTACTTATTACGAAATAATTATTTCAGTCTGGTAATACCGTCAACAATACCTACGCACCGTGCCTTTTTAAGGCCACTTTAGCTCTTACGCAGTACCGCGGGTCTTGCACTCACTGGAAAAATTAGGGCCACTCTAGATCTTACGCAGCATCGCGGATCTTGCACTCACTGGAAAAATTAGAGCCACTCTAACACTTACGCAGTACCGCGGATCTTGCACTCACTGGAAAAATTAGGGCCACTCTAGATCTTACGCAGCATCGCGGATCTTGCACTCACTGGAAAAATTAGAGCCACTCTAACTCTTACGCAGTACCGCGGTTCTTGCACTCACTGGAAAAATTAGGACTACTCTAGATCTTACGCAGCATCGCGGATCTTCCACTCACTGGAAAAATTAGAGCCACTCTAACTCTTACGCAGTACCGCGGTTCTTGCACTCACTGGAAAAATTAGGACTACTCTAGATCTTACGCAGCATCGCGGATCTTCCACTCACTGGAAAAATTAGAGCCACTCTAACTCTTACGCAGTACCGCGGTTCTTGCACTCACTGGAAAAATTAGGGCCACTCTAGATCTTACGCAGCATCGCGGATCTTGCACTCACTGGAAAAATTAGAGCCACTCTAACTCTTACGCAGTACCGCGGATCTTGCAGTCACTGGAAAAATTAGAGCCACTCTAACTCTTACGCAGTACCGCGGATCTTGCACTCACTGGAAAAATTAGGACCACTCTAGATCTTACGCAGCATCGCGGATCTTGCACTCACTGGAAAAATTAGAGCCACTCTAACTCTTACGCAGTACCGCGGATCTTGCACTCACTGGAAAAATTAGAGCCACTCTAACTCTTACGCAGTACCGCGGATCTTGCACTCACTGGAAAAATTAGGGCCAGTCTAATTCTTACGCAGTACCGCGAATCTTGCACTCACTGTAGAAATAAACTTAAAATAACTTTTCCGTTACACTAACATTATAACGTATGAATTATTAATATAAGGATAGTTAATAATTCATTTATACTACGTTTTATTGTGTGCAATAAATTTCGCGGAACAATAAAATCTCTTAGATTGTTTCGCGTTTTTTTTTTCGTTGTGTTAATATTGCTGTGGTTGAGTCGTCTCACCCGGTTTTCTGCACGCGATATTTATATAAACAGTGTTAATAAATTCGATTCAGTTGCGTCGAGGTGCTGTACTGTAGAGCTATTTATTTTTCTGTACACACATATATTTTGAAGTTGAATTTAATATATTTTTCAATCATTTTTCGACGAAACGTTGTAGGGAGATTAATCAAATCCGTGTAACAAACTGAGCGTTGGGATTAGTCGCGTCAAAAACATGTGATAACATTTTTATCAATCTGTTTCAATCCAAATCCTTGTTTC
Organism: Hecatera dysodea; assembly: GCA_905332915.2. Lineage (NCBI taxonomy): Eukaryota > Metazoa > Arthropoda > Insecta > Lepidoptera > Noctuidae > Hecatera > Hecatera dysodea. The sequence continues at coordinate 3,490,179 of HG995286.1, forward strand.
CTACAACTGCTTCTAATTCCGCGGACGGGGCAGCAGCGACAAACCAGGAATGATTGAATTTTTTATGATTTTTTTTTCTCCTGCTTGTTTGGTCAAATGAAAAGCTCGCATTTTTTCCTATACAAAGTTGAATCGTTAGTTTTTACCAGAAGGCTAATTCTACTAAGTAAAAACATGACATCGGAACATGATGCGATTTTTATTACACAACTTGAAAATTCGATTTGATTTGGTTGCGACATTCGCATTGCAATATCATCACATTCTAGTCGCATGGCAGGCCAATTAGTTTGATTTTTTGTGCTAGATATAATTATCGACAATTGTGATAATTTCCATTTTATTATGATATAAATTAATAAGCTGGCTTGATTATGTCCATATTCACAATAATTTTATATTCCATGTAAAAGGTAAATTTATACGACTTCCAAAAACAATTAAATATTTAGCAGAAAATGTGCCTCTATTGGTTCTAACAAGCCGATGTATGTACATTGAACATATTAAAAAAAACAAAAGAAACAAAACTAAAAAAGTTGTCTTTATTAGATCAACAGAAGCCAAAACAACATTTTTAGAGTTTTTGTCTGCCTGTCTGCAAAATATAGAATACATTTTACCACTTAGAAATACTAGATAATCAGTACCACGCGTAAAAAGTTGCGGGCAAAACCTAGTCACTACTGAAGTCAAAATATAACGTGTTGTTCTAAACTCGTTATTTTCTGCTAAATTGTTTTGCAGTGCCGCATAGTGTTTGAAGTGAAAGGATAGCAGTGAAAATCACAAGATCTGATGGTGTCGCTATGATGCAGGCCATCGTTTACCTACTGATTATACAGCAGCAGTTTAGCATAATAGCATGGCATAATCAGCCTTTTAATGTTCCCACTGCTGGGACACAGGCCTCCTCTCTAGGAGAGGGAATGGGCTGTAATCCACCACGCGGCAGTGGCGTGCAGTGGTTCGAGTTAGGGTAGGCCAGAGAAAATGTCCAAATATTTTTTTTAAAATAACCACATTATTCAGGGTTGATTTTTAATGAAATGAGTTTTTTTTTGTTTTATTTTTAAAAAGCCTATTAAAAAAAAAAACAAAAAAAAACACCATATTTCAACCCTGAATAACGTGGTGAGTTTTTTGGACATTTTTTCTGGCCTACCCTAACTTGAACCCTAACTTGAAGCAGTTTGTTCGGTACTAATTGCCTATAGCTCTACAGTGCTTTTGCAGATTTACATATCGATATCTTTAGGCTCAAAGGGCGTATCCACCAAAACATGACTTTTCAGGAAAAAACAAAACAGTTTTCCGACAGAACTTTTTTGTGCTAATAGCTATAGGAAAAACACTAAAGACAATTATTTTAATAATGTTTACCTGTTACAACGTTTGTGGTAAGGAGAAATGAAATATTTTTCATTTACACCCCAAAAAGAAAATTAATGTTTCGCGATCCAAAAATGATGGCTGTATCCGCCACCTTTTTCCAAATATCGAAATTTTTAAATATACACCTACCTACATACTGTCAGCAACGAAGACGGGGCCCATCAGGTCAGTGCCTGCTAGGGTTGCGGAATTTGTTCGAAAGAGTCACCGCGGCCCTGGAACGCGGCGGGCACAAGAAGGAACACGGGTGGGTTTTAGTCAGTAAGAGTCTGACAGTCTTCCGATCCGCCCAGAGCGGATGCGGAATGGCGTTTACGCCCTTAGAGTCTAAAAGTATCGGCATGTTGGAAAGATTTAAAGCTTAGTGCAAGAAACTGCTGAATTAAATCATATGGTGCTGTTAGTACTTTAAAAAACCAGTAATATAATAAAACTCCTTGGAATGTAATATAGAAATTTCATGGATGAACGCAACTCGTTGCTATTCATCGGAGAGTAGGCACCAACATTATTTATACCCCTGTTCCTACTTTATTTGTATAACAGTAAAAAATCATTAATCAATCCATCATCCTGTCTTCAGAAATATCGCATTTATAATATAACTAGCAGCGCCCCGCGGTTTCTCCCGCTTAGTTCCCGTTCCCGTGGGAATACGGGGATAAAATATAGCCTATGTTACTCAAGGTGAATGTAGCTTTCTAATGGTGAAAGAATTTTTGAAATCGGTCCAGTAGTTTTTGAGTTTATTCGTTACATACAAAAATACAAATCCTTCCTCTTTATAATATTACTATAGATTGATGAAGGATCATCTATACAATACACACACTCCCACCCACCTATATGCTACGATTAAATAGTAGGATTTTTATTTATTTAATTAAAAATCAAAAGAATATGTTGTTTATTTTTTACTCTGATTGCTAAGTACTTTTGAACATAGTAGTTTACGTAAAGATAACTCCCAAAAAACGCCCGCCCGTAGCCACATCCTTGGTTAGCTGCATTTCCCCTACGCCATGGTCCTTGTGAACATTTTAAAATGAGTAAAATTTGCCTTCTAGTATAAACGATAATTTGTTGACAATAGTGTGTAAGAATAAGAGAAGAAGAGAATATGAAGCCTTAAACTAAAGTAACAGATCAAAGTATGATAATATATTTACATTAGTACATTATGATATTTTGATTTGTTTTTTTTTTATTGAAAATCTGACACCAGTCTTGCCAAGAAGTATCGTGTTCCCCAGTTATTGGGTTGTGGAGGTCTGGTAGGCAGCCGCTCCACGTTAAATACTGGGATTCAGCTAAATCCGGTATGACTGGAAGCCGACCCCGATATAGTTGGGAAAGGGCTAGGCAGATGATGATTATCATATTTTGATTTGGTAATTTTACTGCACTCAAAAGTTTTAGTCGGAGGTACTTTCGTTTTTCTTTATTTGTCTGTCGTTTGATTTAATTTAGTGATGAATGACTGTACCTACCTACCTGTCGCTCGCCGTTACGCAACGATATAATTGTAAATAAACCCCCAGCCAACAACTAGTATCGAACACACAAGGAGTTTCTCTATGGTATCTGTTTCATTCATACTCTGTGATGTTGTGAAAATATCCAATATCGATGTTTTCAATTTCATTCAATGAAATCCTCGTCTAAACTGTAACAGATGTTATTAAAAGTTTCGTTTTCACTTTCCCTGTAGAAAGTAATACTAAACTGTGAATTAAGTTATTTATACTTACTTTGTATTTTCAAACAACAAGACATTACATTGTCATACGTTTTTCCACCTATGTTTTGACCAGAGCTCTGAGATCCGAGGCAAAACTACTAAACATAGGGTTGCGGAATTTGTTCGAAAGAGTCACCGCGGCCTTGGAACGCATTAGTCCGAATACGGGTAGGTTTTAGACAGTAAGATTCTGATACTCCCTTCTGCTCCGCCCAGCGGGAAAAGTAATTTGGTGATTATTTTTCGATTGAAGAATCAGGCAAAATGCTTTTCTCAGTGGCAGTCCAGAGTCTGGACCTGCGTCCGATTAACTGCAATAGATACTACCTCTGCAAGGTACCTTGAGACTGAAAGAGAGACTGATAAACATTACAGTGACTTCACTACACCTCTGCTCTTTCCACCCTTATAGAATAAAGCCGTGATGCAAGCATGTATGTCGTTTCCAAATTATCTCTCCAGCTTCGGTCTTCTTTAATCAGTGAGCACATCGACAGCGGCCGGGACAGCGGATCTGTATTTCTAATCTCATTTGAGAGACTTCAGTTTTGTTTTAGGTTAGGTATTCGCCATTGCTTTTCTATACTACCTTTACAAATGTATTTACTAATAACGTAAAGGACTTAAGTAGAGAGTACGACGCAATACTTCGCTCAGTTGCATTTGTAATTATGGAGTGAAATTAAATATTTTCCTGTTAATGTAAAGTACAGAAGTACTCGTATAAGATACATTTTGGATACATTTCTATATATTTTGGAAGCGACGTCAGAGGGCTTATATTTTAAGCTTATAGTACCTACTGCAATTAGTCCTGCAATGTCTAAGGTAAATTGCATTTGCTTTAATACCATATGGATCTGCATTAAGTGCTAAGCCTGTTAAATCTATTTCAAGGTAAGTGCTACACAATTCGGTGCTGAGCCTAAAACGGGCTTGGACCTTAAGACGATGTGTTCATCCGTCCGTCACTGGCTGTAAAGATAGGCTATACGGATGCTGGACTAATTGAAATCGACAATAGCTACTTTGGGCGTGTAGTGAAGTAGGTATTTTGGAAACGGGCGACCGGAATTGTTTTAGTAGTTTACAAGTCTAACAGATTAATAATCGTAAAAAGGGTTTTTGTTTTTAATTGCCCGAACTGTCCCACTGCTGGGCAAAGGCCTCTCCCAAGTCCTTCCAAAAAATCTTATTCCGCGCCACCACGTATCAGCTCTAAGAGTTCGCTTCCATTTCGTCTCGCCACCTCTTTCTGAGCCGGCCATTTTCATCATCTTAGTAAGGTAATTAGGGATGTTTAATATCTGCCTCAATAGGCAAAGCAGCAGACAAACTGTGTCGGCAATTCGAATGATAAAAGTGTCCATTTCCATGCACCTTGAGTGAGATCTATTGACATCATGCCCTGATGCAACCAACACAATTTACAGTACATCAACGAGAAAAATAGTCTTTCTTTTTAAAAATAACACACATTCTATCATCAATCAAAGTTCAGTTGATATTCGTCAAACATAAAAGTTAATAAGCAATCTTTTTCGACATTTATTAATAGCTGGCTTTCGCATCATTTAGCTATTTCCAACTCAGAAATCAAACAAAAGACGTAAGTAAACATTTCTAATGATAGCAACACCATTTCGTACAGTTTATTTACTGAAGTCAGATCTGACCCACGTTGATCGAGAAAAGTATAAATTGAGTAAAAAGGTATCCACGCTTTAAATAGACTGGAAAAAAACTAAAGTAGAGAAAACATCATGCAATTGGATGAATACTTTGTTGAAAAAGTAAATGTGAAAAGCCAAACGTTTATTATTTCTGTGACAAGATTTTTTTCTTGATTAAGCAAACGATTTCTTAACGTTGACATTTACCTTCACAAAATAACTCGTATTAACAGTCCGAGATTGCAATTATATTATATATTATTATTCTCGAATGGACTGAGCCTAGTTTTGTTTAAATATCCGACGCTTATCTTGATTTATTTTTGCTCAATATGCGGGAAGGCTGCAAACCAGACTTTACTCATAACATATAATATTTCCATTGAATAGCGCAAAAACCACTTACACTTTTTTGTGACCAAGTATAAATTAATAATAAAATATCCCACTGATCCAGAACGCAATATCATCCGCAGAACAATGTGATCGAACCCTAAGATATATGCGAGCTTAGCACTCTTGCCCACTGAGGCATAACGCAATAAATTCGTCAGTATAATGAGCAAAAACCGTCTTGCTTGTCGACAACTTGTTGTATGGCCATCACTCACTGCAGAAATCGCAACAAATACGCGTTTGAAGACGTTGTGAAACGTCTTAGTCGTTGGTAGTGCCTCGTGTGAATTAATTTTGGCAATCTCGAAGGTTGGATAGGAAAAGTGTTGATGGAATTTACAAAGAAAATTTTCTCTTCAGACCGCGAGCATACAACTTTTATATATTCAAGCTATAAAATATAATAAATTACTATAAAAATGTAAGTTTACATTTGTCTTTCAATTCAATAAGCCACGGGACCAGGAAACCATTTTAAACTACCCACTGCTAAAATATTTGTCAAAGCTACCAATCCCATAATAGGTACCTACGAATAATGACCGCCCCTTATTCGTACTTCCATCAGGCTGAGTATAGACTAGTTGATATTTTAATTAAATTTCCCACCTCAGTTTCACGTCAATCATGCGAGTTTTACACGGAATTTAATTCATAATTTCGTCAGTTAAGCTGACATATTGATGAACCGTCGACAGCACGGTTTAAATTGGCGCCGCCCTGCTTTTACCGCGATTTTAGTCGAGGTTGCATTTAAATTGATGATCAGATGAGAGTGTTAACTTAACTGTGTATTACCAGATGCATGATTGAGTGATGTTGCTCTGTAACTCGAGGAATTAGTGTTTATCGGTTGTTTTGGAGTAAGAGTTTAGCGTTTATCGGTATCGATTTTCTGGAATTTATAGTTTAGTGTGCTTTCCGCAAATGTGTTTAGCCTGTTGTGTTCCACTGCAGGGAAAGACCTCAATCTAAATTTATATAACTCAAAAGTGACTGACTCACATAGTGATCTATCAACGCACACCCCAAACCACTGAACGAATCGGGCTGAAATTTGGCATGCAGGTAGACGTTATGACGTAGGCATCCGCTAAGAAAGGATTTTGATTAATTCTACCGCCAAGGGGATAAAATAGGGGATGAAACTTTGTATGAAACTTTGTCAATTTTAAACCGATCGGGCTGAGACTTTCAAAATAGGGGGTAAAGTACCTATTCCACGCGGACGAAGTCGCGGGCAGAAGCTAGTTTCTAATAAATTTATTATAGAATTTTTAAATTAAAGCCCATATTCTAAAGGAAAGTTCACCACTTCACAGCTTTCCTACGGAGGACTTCGAAACCGCGTCAACCTTTTCTGTCTCTTTAGTGGCGACAATTGTATTTTTATTTAGGCACAGGCTTAAAACCCTCGCTGTGTCGGTGTGCCCTGAATTCGCTCGCTCGCTCCGGTCGCTCCGGCGGCCATAGTTTGTGTTTGCAGCTTTTACTGATTCAGTCAAACGAACACCGGACGCAATTCGGTAAAATCGCCTTAGAAAAATATGTTGATTTTGCAAATCGGTCTGAACAGGGCCAACATTTGTGCACCTAAACTAGAGACAGGTTTTACATTTTGCTTTTATTAACAAGGTTTGGGTTCGTCTAATTTTAGGTGACTTACCCGAGCTAGGGGCTTAACCAGGTAACTAGACTTCTAACTTCACACATATACCTAAGAATGCGAGTGAACGTGGTTGCGGGCGAGAGTTATTCGATGCGGTCGTTTTTCCAGGAACAATGATTGAAACTATTGGTTTATTAGGAATTATGTTTCTTGAATTGTGACATTGGTATTGTTCAACAGAAAACACATTATTAACCCATTTCGTCGAATTCCGCTATGCCGCTGACTGATTGACATTATCAAAATTCTGAACTCATTAGAATGTAGATATTAAAATTCCGACCAGTTTGATTGTTACATCAAATATATCACAAATCGGCCATCAACCACAGCACTATTTAACAATAGGGAAATATTACTGCTATGCTCTCCCGCCAGAGTACAGCACTAGCACAAACCGTAAACAGTTTTTGACAAGTCGTTCAAAGCTGGATTATATTTGCAAAAATATATAATTAATAATTTGAGTTTAAATTATGGAAGAGAATATTTTAATACAATTATGCATCAGTGCTGCGTATTTAGATGAAAGAAAGAATAGCCTAGTCATCTATATAAAATTTATTTAGATGACTAGACTATTAAAAAAAAAAAAACAATTGCTATTGATGGTAAATCAGCTTCCAATTATATCTCTCTAAATATTTAATTTAGTGGAGTGAATAAACATTTGAATATATTATCTCTTTCAGTGGAACCACTTATTATACTACAAAAGTTATTGTTTGTCGTATATTTTAAGCCTGAAACAAGTCAAATTAGTGAAAATACATAGTTAATTATCTTTTTATCGTACCTTTCTACTAATCCTTGTTTTCCCTTTACACTGGCACCACGTTCTCGAAGCAGTCTTTTAGATCATCCAATTTGAAAAGTTTTTAACATGGTCAGGTTTTTAAACATGAATAAAAACAAAACTATTATAATTGATAGGTTTTCACACATCATTTATTACGAATAAATTTGACACGATGCATCGTAGCGGTTTGTTTATTGTTAGCACGAGTAACGCAGAGTTTTGTGAAATGCTCCCTGTTAATACATTCCGGGGCTTAATTAGCAATTATTTGTGGCACATCAGTGAAATTTGTTTCAAAATAATTAGTTTCAAAAACCACTGCATGTAGGTACCTACGGCAAGCGGTCGTGGTATTCATGGGCGATCGCATAAACACGGCTGACATTACTCGCTACAAATGTGCAGAGGAGCAAAAACTGTTTAATTGGGCGGTGTACGCGATATCGAATCATTCGGTATCACTGCGTGTGTGTACTCGACTTTAGTGATGCGGCCAAGTCGATTTTTGTGCGTAACAGGATAACTTGGTTCTTTTTTTTATTTTACGTTGTCTTTTTTTTGTATCATGTTATTGTTTTCCCTCTGTCGGATGGATGTCTGCGATATCATGTGGTAGTAGGGTAGCTGTCGGAATAATTATACTGTAGCAATTTTGATAGACACATATTATGAGTATCTTAATGACCACGACCCTATGATGCTTTCAGTAAAAACAACATGATTACGTTCCAGGCATTGTGCTAAGCTTGATTTATTTATAAGGGTGTCTCTATTATGGGATTCCCAAGTGGAAGCCTCCGGATTGACATCAACATTTATAGAACAGATGTGTAATTACAATAATAGACTTCACCTTTTAGATGATGAATGTATTGGCTATTGACTATCTGGTTGTAACTTTCATAATATGGGTTTACCGAACACTGGCAAGACAATCTTCAGTGAAATCACACATGAACCAGACCGCACCAATAATTTCAAAAACAAAAAAAAATATCGATTACTAACTACACCGAAAAAAAGTGTACACCCGTCACTAATTGTGAGTGCGACCACGACCAACAACAGGTGTGACGTGTCGCATCACTAGTGCGGGCCATGTAAAAATAGTGGGCAAATCTAGCAACCTGTTCGTGTGGGCCGCTGACAGCCCGCGCGAGTCAACTGCGGCCGCTATCACCGCAACTACTTTCGGCTTATGTGGGGGGATTTGTAGCAGTTTTTTTTGTATATGGGATAGTTTATTTTTGCGGTTTTGAAGCGCGCTGATTGGCTTAGTTAGAGTAAGTGTACCTAGTTGTTGATGATGGGATTACATGTTGGTGAGCTCCTAAAAAGTTTGTTTATAACAAAAGCCATTGATCTTTTTACATACTTTGATTTAAATTACTAAAATTAGAGTCAGTTGTAATTTTGCCAAGATGGAAACTTCTAAGATTTCCTTTTCATTTGATTGGTATTTTATTGTTCTAAACTTAAATTTGTGAACTTGAAATAGTAATTTTAGTTTTATTTTTAGAAGTGGTCTCAGTTTGAATGAGTTGAACCTTTCTTTCTTTTTATATTTGAAAATAACTATCGAGTAGTTTCAATGACAAGGGTCTTCCTAAAGTAGCCTACTATAGTTTGAAAACTGAAAACCTTTACGCCGTGTTCCACGAACGTATTTTAATTTATATTCATTTGATGAATTTACGTTTTTCACAGATGTGAAGCGTAGTTTCCCAAATTGAACAAGTTACACAAAAATATATACAGTGTGTCAAACTTAACGCAAATAAAACATTTTTCTTTCGAAACGGTTGGTGGAAGTCCAAAACTAAAATACCAAAACGTTGATAATCAAACATACCTAGCCCACATACAAAACTGCGTATTTACGATTGAATCCACGTGAAGCTATATTTGCGCTGTCAACGTTGCAACTCTTGGATAAGGTTCTCGAGTTACTAATGGTCTCCGTAGTTCTCTACCAATTTCTGATACAGTGACTAGGAACACGAAATTTCCTAGGGAAACACGAAATAGTGGTTTATTTGGAAACCTACAGCTATCAACTAAAAGGCCCGTTAGCGTCAAAAGTAAACAGGCTTAACATAAAAAGTCCGCATATTATTTATTAATTCAAATAGGTACTAATAAGCAGATCCTTTATTCAAATTCGTAGGGAATTTGAAATTAGAATCTGCTGCTGATCAGTAATTAACTGATTTAACGGTCAAGGTGGGTACCGGCCGGTGTTACGGGGCGTAATGTCGAGCACGAACACGAGTACGTTACTTGGATTTTGAGAAACATAGTATCATATTACTCGGGATAATGGGTACGAAAACTAAGAAGACATACCTAGCAACGTTTAACTGTAAAAATATCACTCGATCAGCTGGTTGTGTGAGAAGATTATGAGTGTTATGTGATTATCTTATTTGTTTTTTTTTTATGTGTTCTACCTTACTAACGATTCATTTGTTAAAAATGTATGGACGTATGTCTGAAATAAAGATATATTATTATTATTATTATTATATTATGCTCGCTGCAAATGTTACGCTACAGCTCGTAACACTGGTCAGTATCCACCTTTACAGCTTTTTATGAACACGCCTCTTTGTTCATAACTGTAATGTTGACACTAATACTATTATAGTAAATCGTTAGAAAGTTTATTTCTCTCGAACACCCACATCTTAACAGTGCTTCTCACAAGCTCAAGTTTTCAACTGGAATACGAATCGCTCAATTAATTTGATTCGACCTTCGCTCGTTAATTGCTATCAATTTTAAATGTCATTCGTTTGCGCATTTCATTTGTGGCCACACAACCCTTTTTTTATGGGAAATCATCAAATGACTTCTCCCGCTCTGGGCGGAGCGGAAGAGAGTGTCAGACTCTTGCTGACTAAAACCCACCCGTGTTCCTTCTTGTGCCCTTTGCGTTCCAGGGCCGTGGTGATTCTTTCGAACAAATTCCGCAACCCTAGCAGGCACTGACCTTGTGGGGCCCCGTCTTCGTTGCTGACGGCTCTTGGAGACGCGCGTGGAACACGACGCGTCGTCGACCCGGGCCTGGTTGCTTTCGGACGGCGAGCCACCTATCGCTCGCCATCCGCAGGCCCGCGCTTAAGGTGGCCGGGAATCTGCATGCGACTCCCGGCGCCCGGGGCTATCGCCTCGACGAAGATACGGCGCGTTACTTCGCCCAAGCAGAACAGACCTCCACCGTGTGGTCCGCCGTGTCAGGGTGATCACAGTGTTGGCGTGCCCAGACCCCCTTACACCTAATCTTTAAGCACCTTTATCTTTGTCAACTTAAGCTAACTAAAATAGGTGGAAACTACGTGTCCAATATTATTTCGAAATCTACTGACCAAATATAATCATAGTTTTTCTATCCAATGTACCTAAGCTACCTACATAAAAACTAGCAGAACCGCGCAACTTCGTCACATAAAATAAAGAACAAATAAACTGCTTTTGCAACATTTATCATTGATGCTCTGCTTCTATTGATCGTAGCGTGATATGGCCTATGGCCAAAAACCAAACAAAAGAAACTGTTCAGCTTTAAAATATATTATGAAATAAATATAGTACGGAATAAAACATCAACCTTTTAACATGACAATAGACAGCCAGAAACTGGTCAAACATACAGCTTTTAAATTCAGACTCATCAGCCATGATTCGCTACAAACACACATCCACTTAGCACGAGACAGAATGTCCATACTATGCTTCTAGAAATTTGATTACCTACCTCGGATGGCTATGTCAATGACTTGAATTTCAATTAGAACACATTATCTAGGGATAGGCAATTTGATTTGTTGCCGCCTGCGCAAGCCGCTTCCCCGGCAGGGCACTGAATTAACAGATTGTTAAATTTTAGTGCACTTCATACACCGACAAACATTAGTGTTGCAGACGGATGGGCTATTTGCGTGTTTAAAATAATATTGTGCACACCCTATGTATTTGAAACAAATAAATTTTCTTTTCGAATGTATTTTTCGCCTATGAAAATTAGATAAAAAGATAGAATATACTTTAAAATATACTAATAAAAGTCACACAACTCTTTTAAAAAAAACTTAATCAGGTATCTGTTCAATGGCGATCTTAAAAAGGATTGAAATAACTTTAAATAAAAATTTTGATGCTTCTTATAATATAAGGATAACTTTTTATAGCACACTTCTGTCTAGCCCTTTGGAAATATTTAAGCGTGATTTCGATATTATGTGTCCTGTAAATTCACAGAAGAGTCATAGCTTTTTCTCTCCATACTTTGATCTCCGAAAAACTGAATTTAAATATCAACTGCTATGTAATACTGCGATTTTAAAAAAAACATCGCATCTTCTAGTTGAATTAAAAATACCTTTTCACAATAATTCTAGATATCTATTGTCTGAAAACGTTGAAATCAAAAAGTTATGGGTCCAGGGTTTCCATACGATGAAACCAAAAATTTCCATGCAATCACATTGCAACATAAGAAATTTGTCAAACATAACAGAAATCTCAATTCAATTAACAGTTACCAGTCTCCGATACTTGTTACTGTCAAATCAATGTCCCTCGTTTATTAATCATCAAATTAGTACTTAATCAGTGAATTGAAATGATATCACTTGTACCCTGGGGCTACGGCATTTTAGTGTGTTTAACGATAGCGAACTCTAAATGTGTCCCTATTTATTTAATATATTTTGATAAGTAATTTAAACTAATTGTTGAGCTTTTATTCGGGCTACCAGCTTTAATAAAGGTTCTATTAATTTGGTGCAATTAGTATTATCAGTTTTTAAGATGATTTATTGTAAAAGTTTTAACCAGACATTTTCACAAGTCTGCTATTTTTATAAATGTGTCATTCCAACACGATCCCATTGTCATTTTGCTAAAAGTTCGTAATCTGCTAAATTTATAATGATCGATCATTGGTCGGTCAATGGTCTCGTAATGCTTTTTGATAACCGAACTATTAAAAGCAATGACTGCATAATGACGCCCTCATGGTAGGCCACTGATGAAAGGAACTGTCAAAATTTTATAAAATTACTGCATACGTCTATCATTCATTTGTCATTATGTACGAGATTACTATTCTGTGCCAATTGTTTCAGTGGAGTGTCAGTGGTTGACCACTGGTAAGTCATAGCGTAGATTACCAGACTTGTAAAAATCAACCATTATGAAATCAATGATAGACCATTCTGACACTATTGTAATACGAGTAGCAGACTTGAGGCCCTGGCCTTCTTCCCAGGTCCAGTGAAAATGTCCAGTTACAACTACAGTCTAGAGTTTTTCTCATTTGGTCTAACTATAATCAAATTAATAAAAAACCGGCGAAGTGCGAATCGAACTCACGTGCAAAGGATTTCAAACGAATTTAATTTTTGTTACATGTTACAATCAAACCATTCTTTTAGTTTTCCTTTGATTAATAGGCGAAGAACTTGTATTACTTTTTTCAAAACTTTGTCTCTATATTTTCGAAAATAGTGGGGGCACTTGTCATTTCATTCTTTTCATCTAATTTCGTGAATAACTCAAGACCATTTATTTTATAAATATGAAAAAAAAAATACGATATTCCTAGCTACTAACCTAGTCTAGGTAGCCCCCCAGTCTATGATAGAAAGATAGATGAAATATTCGGTGGTGTACACCAAAAAAGGCACAAAATATGAGCCCATAATACCCCAGTTTAAATTACCAAAATGGTTTTCCGTCAACATAAGCTAACCTCAGCCACCTTGACATTCAGCCCGCTGCACTATCCCCAACAAAGCCGTTCACGGCATTTCCTGTTGCTCTATGAGCAAGCAGCCTCAATGGAGATCGTATATCTGCTTGATTGGCATCTCATCCCTGACGGGAAATCGTGTAAACCATTGTTAATCGGGACGGACGGCTTTTGACGTCTTCAGTTCCAGCCTCGACGCCATTTGATTTTGGGATTGTCTTGAAACAATGGCGGTTTCGATAAATTGGGTTATTTTATATTTTAATTTGATAAATATTTTGCTTATTTATGGAAATCAATTATATTTATGTTAAAGTGGGAATTACTAAACTAATTTATAGGCTTATACATACATATTTTTAACTATTTAAAATTTAGTGAGTCTACCTTTTAGTTACAGTTATAACTCAATAAAACAGACAAGTTTACGTTCAGGCAGCTCAAAATCGGACAAGAAAAATAAGAAAAAACGTGAATATTTTTGCAACTAACCCTTGCCGCCTAGACCCCGTGGTTCCTTTCATCTCACTAATTGAAAAGTTCTACACTGAAACAAACAGACATACAGTATCTCCTCATCTTTAGCAGATTTGATGAGAACTGACACGGTCCCTCGTGATTAAATAGATAACTGCCGACAGTGATGCTTCAGCGTCATTCGGAAAGGTTCGCGTGGTATCCTGTAAATTAAATGTATTATTTTTGTATACCAGTTAATATTCTCGACATATATATTCACATCTCTTTCGAAAATATTTTAATTTGCGTGAACTTTTTTTTTTAGTAAAGTTGCCATACTCAACTTTTCGGTAGCGCCTTTCATTCCCGAATACATTTTGAGTTTTGACTATCTTTGTAAAGACCCTTGTTGATCTAGATGCACGTATATTTAAATGTTACGTATTTTATAGAATATTTCGAACCACTTGATTCTTGACTTGCGGCTGATAACGTAATCGCGTCCAATACAATAATGCAATCATGGTGCTGATAGGGTTGTCCAACACTGTAGCGCATCAGGGATGTTTGCTGACGTTTTGTTTTTGTCCTTGTGTTTTATTAACATAGTTTTTAAGTACATTGTTCCTAACACATAATATGAATCTTGTTACTCGAATTAAATGATTAAATTAAATTATAATGATCCCACTATTGGGATATAGATCTCTCTTTATGTAAACTGAGTAAGTATTCAACTACACGGACGAATTTCGGCTTGATTTCATTTTTAACCGACTTCTAAAAAAGGAGGAGGTTCTCAATTCGGATGTTTGTATTTTTTTTTTTTTGCGCATAACTCCTTGCCAACCGATTTGAAAAATTCTTTTTTTGTTGGAAATAACTATATATACTTTTTTTTACTTTTCTATTTATACTTTTTTTAATACTTCCCAAATGGTCCTATGAAAATTTTATCGAAATCGAACAAGCGGTTTTTTTTGTTAAAATCAATAAATGATAGCAAATCTGTCGGGATAGCTGAAATCGCATGTTTGTTTATTGTTTACACCAATTTATACCACGTACGCTGTGATGGGTATGTTTAGCTGGGAGTGAACCATTAAAAAGTGAAAAATACAAAAAACTTTTTACAAAAAATAAAACCGACTACTAAACAAAAAAAAAAACAAAAAGATTAAAATAACTTTAATTTCGGAAGTCGGTGTGTTCAACAACAAAAAAGCAACCAAAAACACCAAGTTCCGAAATTAAAGTTATTTTATACTTTTGGTTTTTTTTTTGTTTAGAAGTCGGTTTTATTTTTTGTAAAAAGTTTTTTATAGACAAAGCTTGATTCAAATTATTTTCTACATCTACGCTACACTATGATAGTCTTTGTAATACACAAGTGAATGTCCCCGATCACAATAGATTAATGTTTGATGACGGATCGTGCCGTACGTAGGCAGTGCCCGCTCTTATAATGATTTGCACACACCCTCCCTGCAGATATAGGAATCTGAATTGCAAAATGTACCCCCTCTTAATGTTTGCGTGTGTAATGTTAATAATAGGTAGGTAGTGTATGTATGGATGGATGGATGAATTATATTATTGGCTTCGTTTTGTTGGCGTTTCTGACTGTGGAAAGTTCTGTGTAGTATTCTGGTGACTAAAAAATAATTATTCAAATTTCGTGGAAATATTTAATGGAGTACAAAGTGGAGCTCGTCTAATCATTAGCTCCATGTAAAATACTGGTATTCAGATAAACCCGGTTAGTCTGAAGTCGCTACTGGGTCCAGAATAACAGGAGCCGAAGTTGCAGTAGGTTTAAAAGATCTCGAGACTAGTTGTATCCCTACCTGATGGTTTGGCTCTGATTGCTTTGCATAGAAAAAAATATAGAGAAGGTAGCAACGCCTTTACCCTGCACCCTTAAATAACCAATGCTTATTAATATTATATGTATGAATGGGCCAATTTAAGCTGATGATCAGTCAATAATAAAAAGGTGCTCCTGATTTTGACATGCCCTGTAATTGTCTTGTTTAAATGTAACATAATTTACTCAAACACTTTATGGTCAGAGTGTTTGTGACAACCCTAAACTCCCCTGCTGTGTGCTGTCAGGAAAAGGCATACAATAACGAAGACGAGGTGTTGAATTAGTCGAAATGTTTAAATACTTGGGCCGGATAGTGCAACTGCAAATACCTGGCCCGTTGTCAAGCTCCGACCGCGCGAAGGATTTAGGTCTCGGACACCTGCGGTCAACTAACCCTGAGATATCTTAGCCTGGTCATTATTAATATAAATCCCGCTCAGAGACCTGAAGCAACCCTGATAGCTTAGCTGAGAATATCTTCCAATATAATGACTACTAAATTTATCTGCTAATTTTATTGTATTTTGACAGTAGACTGGGATCAAAACTGTGTGCTATTATTCAATATATGAGGCCTTTCAAATATTGTCACGTGTCGTTTGCTGATGGCAAATATTGCTATCGGGCCTGGCGAGCCTTTTTCGGAAAGCGCCAAATTCTAAATTCACCTACAGAGAATGTTTAAGATATTTTTACTTGGAAAATGCCTTTAACGTCATAGATTACGTTTCTGTAGAGATGAGACACTCCATGGATTTTCAACCTAATTTCAGTTAATTTGATTTTTAATACAACCTTTTCATATTCAAGTTTCTTTCTCTCTTAAAAAAAAAACGTTGTTCCTTGCTAGGAATTTCTCCTGTTTCATGAGTGTGCGATCAAACTTACAAATTCACGTACACAAACAACCAGAACCCGGAATTACTATCTATAGACCATAGATATATATTTTTTCCGAACCCGCAACACGTAGCACAGCAGGCTGTAGCTCAACCACTGCGTCAACTGTGTCGTCAGTTGTGGGCAAGTAGTTTGGTAATAATTTGGTTACACACATGCCCAGCGTACCAACGCATAGGGCTAGTCAGCGTATTTGTAGGCAAACCGAGGCACGGTCATTTGTAATCAAGATCAAAGATCTGTAAATTGAGGGCATTTTAATTTCGAAGCACTGAAGAAACCAAAAAACCAATAAGGTATTTGCTATGAGAACAAAGGAAAACAAGTTTAATAAAATTTTTTCAGGCTCTATTAAAAATATATATAGGTAGGTAGGTATATTTATGTATATTTAATCTCCTCAATCAGAATACAAAATGTGTTCCGATGAACATGACAAAAAAATACATTTTTCTGTTACAATCGGAAAAAAGAAGAAACTATTAAAAAAACGTAAGTATGACCCGTGACTGTCGGAATATACACATAAGATTTTTTACAAACACCCAATAAGTTTTCTTTGGTCTTTATTAGTCCATAAGCAATTAATTGAGAATACAAAAACAAAAAATCTTTTTACAAAAAAATACAACCGACATTTCCACAAAAAATCAAAAAAGTACAAAATAACTTTAATTTCGGAACTCGGTGTTTGTGGTTCCTTTTTCATTTTTTGAACACCGACTTCCGAAATTAAAGTTATTTTGTACTTTTTTGATTTTTTGTGGAAAATTCGGTTGTATTTTTTTGTAAAAAGTTTTTTATTTTTCACTTTTTAGTGGTACCTAAACCCCCTCCCCTCCCTAAACTTTTAGATTTTTGTTGATTTTTCAAAAACCGCTTGTTTGATTTCGATAAAATTCATGGGACCATTTGGGAAGTATACCCTTTCCAACAAAAAAAGAATTTTTCAAATCGGTTGGCAAGCGACGGAGTTATGCGCGAACAAACAATAAAAAAAAAATAAAAAAAAAACATACAATCATCCGAATTGAGAACCTCCTCCTTTTTTAGAAGTCGGTTAAAAAAGAAAAGAAAACAAAAAGAAAGAAGACAAACAGTTTTAGGGTTCCAAAGGGTGTTTGGGAAAACAGAACTCTTAAAGGGTCACTCGGTTGTCTGTCACAGCTTATTTTTGCCGAATCAACTAGACCAATTTAGTTGTTACAAAGTGTTTATGAAAAAAAAAAATATTGTGTTCAAGAAATGGTCAGTGTAGACCAAAATAGATATTTAGGTACATCTTTTTGGATATTTTTTTTCGCAAGCATATTATAAGAAAAAGAAAAATGAAACGATTTGATCTTAAAACTAGACAGCCACCTGATTCTACTACATTGCAAATAACGTTGGCAGGGGAAGTGTTCCACGCACACAGCGTTCCACATGCGCCTTAGAGAAATGTCAACATAGAAGACGGAGCCCGCTAGGTTCACCGCGACCCTGGAACGCAACAGGCACTAGGAGGCACACATCTGGGTTATAGTCAGTAAGAGTCTGACACTCCTTTCCGTTCCGTTCAGAGCGGGAGAAGTCATTTGATGATTTACCATCCAGAAAAAAAGGGGAATCATAAGGGCACTGTGTCAACTAAACTGACAACAGTCACATTGACAGAGATTAAAATATACACTAACATTAAGAAACATTATAAATCAGAACAAAACTCTTAATGAAATAAAATTAAAAGGAAAGTTGACTTCCAAAACGAAGCCCACAAACAACATTACAGTCGCGCTGATAACAGTGTACTATATACACTACTGTACACAGTGTATTATTATACTACACAAATGGTTGCCTAAGACACATTACTTTATTTTTCGTACAATAACAAAGTATAATAGGAACAAGTATTTAACATTCACAACATACTTTAATAATTGTCAGCAAAATAAACTATTCACGGTGGATGAGTCGAGGAGACTCTCGTTAAGAACTCTTGATTCAATACACGTGAAAAGAAAAGGATAAGATCAATGGCACTATCCATACGAAATTACAAATGAATCAAAAAGACAGACAATGTTCGAAAAGCTAAATGAAAGCTTGTAAAAATATATGTGTCACGTTTTTGCAAGTTTTATTTATTAATATATATATTACGACGAAAAATGGTCGCATCTGCCACGTTTCCTACGATAGTCATTAGAACTTAAATATTATTTCAAGAGATAACATATGTATATTCCTTGATTCGCAACTTGTAGAGTTAATAATTCAGTCCTAAAGTAAATCTTGTCCTAGAAAATATTTTCATTATTAGTGACAAGATTTCTATGCAGACCACCACGGTCCAGCTGGTTCGACAGTGTCCCATACTTTGGCTTAAAGTTGACATTCAGGCTCACTTCACAAAGATTAAACCATCCGCCACCGTAACACATCCGTCGCGGGAAGTTGGATCCAATTCATCTTACAGTTTCAATTCGCATTTGGCTTTCTAAAACCCTTTAAACTCGTGCGCGAATAGATGTGGCTATACAATGGATACGTCATCTGTTGTGGACATCAGTGCAGTCTCATTGTTGGCGATTGTCTCTTCTATGCGAAGTTCTCTTTGTTTGTCCGTGACTAAAGTTTGAGCTATCGACAAGCTGATAACGAGTGAATGAGCGCCCGCGTCGTTTGTTGAAAGGACCTTCGTGGTAAGTAAATTGTTCAGGATGGTACTCTCATTAACGCGAGGCATTAACATTAGCGCTGTCGTTTTTTCTGTTCTTACTTTGGTGATGGATATCAATGACGTTTTAGATGATGTAACATATTTGACAAGGTACAAGCAACTTAATTTTGTCTATGATTTTATATTTATAAATTGAATTTGAAGTTCTCCTAATCTGACGAAGGTTTAAAACTGAGCCAAAAGCAGCTACATCAACGGAAGCCGATACAAACAGGTGCACTGTAGGGTGGTACGCGTGCACCGGTCGACAATGCAATAAATATACCTAGTCTCACTGCTTTTCATACAATATGGATGTTCGCCGCCTTCCAATTAACAGGTTTATACGAGCTCGCTGGCTGTCCTTATTTATGTATGAGATGGCGAAACGAGCAGGTCAAGTTTATGTGTTTTATTTAACTTTATAGCAACTAAATATATTAAAGTATTAAATACCCTTTAAAATACAAAATGTATAGGGGAAATTTTCAAAACTATATCTGGCTTCATAACACTTCTGAATACTCAGTGCGGATATTAATAAATGCAAATCAAAATTTTATGAAAACTTTTCTCGCGTCAGTATCGCGTGCTAAGTATAGTAGTAGGGGAGCCCACGATGCTAAATGGGGATTTACTCGAGCGTCGTAGAGACCTATTGGGTTGCAAAGCTTAGATGATAAGAAGAAAAAAATGTTATATGATAATACCTTTTCATCGGTGGAGGAAGCAGCTATAGATTTTTAAATATGTAAAAAAAAACTGTTGCATGGACATCCTCGAGCGCGTCAGATATTGATAGCATCAATGCCCTACGTATTTTTAATAATGTACGTATGTTAATCTGATCGTTTGCATGATGCGGGTGGTTGTATGTAAGGGTTAAAAATGAAGAGAAAAAAAAAATAATCGAGCGCGTCAGATTTTCTAAGGGAGTGTTAAGTGCACCAAAAAAAAGCTCTCATTCACTAATCTGACGATTTCGATGGGACGCAAACTCGCGGCCAATATCATAATGTGCAAAAAAAATTCGCCATTTTGAAATACTCAAGCGCGTCAGATTAAGATATATATGGTTCATCTTTATGTTTTAAACGTACTGTCTCATAATCTGACGATTATCTTGAGGGATTCGCCTGATCTGACAAAAAAAAAATTAGAAATAAGGTTCACCCTAACGGCCATCCCTGCAACTTCCCGCTAATTCCATTCCTGGGCGCTTAAAATTGTACTTATGACATTTTTGAGCTCAAAATATAATTTTGAGCTCGCTGAGTTCAAAGAAATAATATTTCTATGCATTTCATAGAACACTATTTTTGGAATTTTCAAACCGCAATCGCCATCGACAATTAGAGGTTATCATAAGTTCCTCGAGACTTTCGGATAACCGGCTTGCTCCGACGATATTCTAAAATATTTACACATTTTTTTAATGTTTCTACTATAAATTCAATTGTTTTTTGTAAGGTATTTTCACCACAAAATACACATTTTAAATTAATATCACTCATATGTATTAAATATTTATAAACTTTAATTCACATAAATAATATTAAAATAGCAAAAAAGCCAAACGTTGGAAACACGTTGTAAACAGTATGCCACGAACGAGTCTTTATGATCAGCTGTGATGGCGTCATGGCAGCAGAAACCAGAGTGGGGACGGAGTGAGAGAGTAATAGATAGAGAAAGAGTGAGAGAGGAATAGAAACGCGGAGAAGGAAATTTAGGTATCACGCAGCTGCACGCATTTAACTTTATCGACGAATTTTTGTCATTTCGGCTTGCGGAAATCGTCAGATTATATATTTTTCATTGTTCTTCAATTATTTCCTTCAAAATAAAAAAAAATTTAGCTACGCTCGAGAAGGTCGAGATGACGTTTTTTTTTTACAACTTTGCTGCCCTCTCCTTTCTTTACGTCACTCTCAAATTGTCAGATTAGTGGAATATACACTTTTTAGGATGTAATTAACTCACCCTACCTTAATCTGACGCGCTCGAGAATTTCTGAAGGTCAATTTTTTTTTACTAATCTGATCCTGTATACTTCACGGGCGGCCTTATATATGGGCCTCATTTTTGGTGGAAGTACTTTACCGGGTACAAGGTATCCCCCTGTATATTAATCTGCCGCGCTTTAGTAAATCCCGAAATCCCTTCATGGGCTCCCCTACTATAGAAGAAAGGGGAATTACATATATTATTCAGCTTGAACAGAACATGTTCTAGAAATACAGTGGTATTCCCTTTCTGGTATAAAATCGCTTTAGTGCTGTTAAAAGCGAGCAGTTAGCGCTGGCACCAGTTTGTCGAACCGAATAAATGTTCGTTCTATGGTATTCAGAACTGGTATCTGATTTTGTAATAGAGTATTTTCAGTTATTGATAAATACTTCTCGGAAGAGTTTCGAGATGTGTGAAAACTTGGAAGTTGGAACTTCTTCCTCCTCAGGTCGCAGTTCAGCCTTTGCTCATTAATTAACCGACTTCAAATAAGGAGGAGCTTCTTTATGTGTGTCTTTCGGAAGCTTTTTTATGTGCGTTCCCCGATTACACAAAGGCCGATTTGAAAAATTATTTATTTTTGAAATGGTATACTTCCCAGGTCCATGCCCATGGTCATCAGGTCATGAGGTGATGGTGGGATCTTGGAGAAACAACTCTTCAAATTTTATAAGCACAATAGAAGCGATTTGGGTATTTACTTAAAAATATTCTCTCTCAATTTAGTTGTGTAACCAGTAAAAAGTGAAAATAACAAAAGATTTCGCAATAGAAATAAACATTCGATTTCCAAATAAAAACACTTCAAAGTATAAAAAAAACTTACCGTTCGGAAATCGCTGTCAAAAAACGAAGAAAGAAAACTAAAAACCGACTTCCGACATAGAAGTTATTTTATACTTTGTAGTGTTTTATTGTATTTGGAAGTCGGTTTAGTTTTGAGGGATTAGGTTGCCGCTTGCATAAACACGCGGCCTGCCAGCGAAGCGAGCAGCTTCCAATACACTCGAGCATTATTCTAAATAATTAATTACAATACAGTTTTAATAAGCTAATCGCCGCTGACCCATCGGCCCCTCCACCCAAATTCCTTATTATACATTAATGAAAATTACAATACATATAAAGTCTCCGCTTAAATATTTAAAGGCGTAGTTTTCCTCTTCGGGCTCTCCGGGCCGGGCGTAATGGTGGCTGTGAATTATTTATTATGAATTTTATGATACGTCTCCCGCTCCACTTCGTAAATAATACTTTTGATTTTCTTGGGGCGACCGGCACAGGAAGCGATGGGTGGCTACGGCTTGGGCTATCGCCTGGCTCTTTGGATATATTTTGCAGTTACCGACTCATTACCCAAGGTTCACTTTTCTGCCTAAGGCAGCAAATATGTTTCGAGGTTCGATTTCAAATTTTCATTAGCCGCACTCAATATAATTTTCAATCAGTAATACATCTCAGACGATGACAGACTCGGGGTCAGTAAACTTAGGTAAGTAGTCAACCTCTAATTGGTTTCAATTGAATCGTTTTGATTGCAAAGACTCATACATTTGATCTCGTCTCTTTTCATGAATTGAAAGACTTTTTTTGCTTTACTTTCAGTAAGTTCAGTTCGTAGGTTCGGGGTACTAAGAAGTGAATTATTTATTCAATTAGTCTTTCAGGTGCGATCCAGACGAGTTTATATAAGGTAGCAAAGCGTATAAATTGAATCGTATACTCAACGCTATATTTGCATTTTTCCGATTGCAATGTTTAACAATATGATCGTATGTATATAGGAATATTTATTATTTACGTCGAACTTATATTTATTCGACTGCAGTCATAGTATTTGAAATAAATATTGATTAAAACAAACAATAAACCGTATAAAACATAGGTAGGTATTTGTCATGTGGATAGACTATAAAGGCAAGATACACATGAAAACACAAATCTATCCTGTAATCCCGAGATTATTTCCATTTAATGAACGCTAGAGATACACTATGTTAAATGATGCAAATTGTCGTTCACATAACGTGAGCGGCTCAACTATTTGTACCTTTTGTTCGAAAGCAATTATAATAATACTTGGTAGTGTGATTAGAACAGGACCAAGTAGTTAGTACCTACGCGCCCATAGGACCTATCTCAACAAACTAAATATAATTCCGTGCTGCCGTCATGCTATAGTTTGAATTTGGTCTCTCTCTGAAATTATTTTCGAATCTTCGAAAATAATTTCAGAGAGAATTCTTCTTCGAATCCCTGATAACTTTCAAAATTTAATTTTCGATCTTATTACATATCGCCAAGAGGCCTAAAATGGACTCAAAGGCAGATTTTAATGATTTCGCAATGGGTTCGCAATAGCGACAGTGGGCTCAAGTAATGAACATTTCTTGAAATGCTTGTCATTTTCGTATTTACGGGGTCAAATGGAAAGAGGTGAAGCTATCTGCACGTTCCAAAGCGTAGATCTCTATGGAATGTGCAAGAAACTCCACGAACACTCTTTTAAATCAATTAATTGTTACAACGTTGTGTATACATTGTTCATCTTGATATTATTCCTATATGCGAGAACGATGTAGAAAGTACATATATATAACCTTCTCGCTGACTAATCAAATTTGTTCCTTAGTGGCTCTTTGCCACAGTTGCGGTGCATGGAAGATCCATGTTGCGTCACAGTTTAGGCCACAGGTAATAGTCGTATCAAATCTGAAGTACCTACTCGTATTATCAAGATTGACAGAAAAACTACTAACAATAAGGTTTGACACAAATACGATTTTACACATTCTTCAGACCCTTCAACCAACTACTACTAACTCGTTTGCGGTCACCTAGAATCCGTCACAGAGTAGCCTCCATATTTTTTTTTACATTGAGAAGAATGCCACAGATAAGTAATACTATGACATTATGGCATTTTTATCCGAAAAATTGAGTTCAGCTGAATTCAATTAATTCAATGGATTTTTACGTACCTAACATTAGAAAAGGTAACATTTTCCGAACGAGGAAGATAGTTCAAAATAATATTACTTAAATTGAATAAACTTGTACCCCCAGATGAGTCCTTGTAAAAACAAACACCAAGCCGTGAAGGACCAAACTAGATCATCATCAAAAAGCAATTTTAATTAACCTGTAGATACTTATTTAGTACAAAATTTAAACGATCAAAACGCTCAAGCCACTTTATGACTTTACAATCAAAAGAAAAAAACGGTAAAACAAAATCAGATGCCTTCAAAGGTTCACTAAATATGCTTGAACGCGCGCTATTTCATTCCACGCTAACATAACATAAAAAGAAACTAAAAATATATCATCCGCTCCACTTTACGAGAGCTCAGTATCATCCTTTACAAATTAAAGGAAAATCTACAAACAAGGTCTTGACAATAGATGTGTCGTGTTAATTATCTGCATCAACGGAGGGTGGGCGGGCGATGGGGGTAAACCTCCACGCTGTTCCCAAAGTTCAGTTTGTCGAACAAATGTGCCTGATTAGGTCCGCTTTGTCGAGCTCTCCCCGACGCACGCTTTGCCCGCTCCTACTGATTTGAGAACACTTTGGTCGAACCACCTACCGCCCCCTAAAGGTATTAAAATCAACCATTTAAGGTCAGCTGACCCCCTTTCTTTTGGTTCAAACACTATTTTCATGCATTAACGTGTACACTATTGTTATTTGAAATATTTTAAAGTATTTTTAGTAGAAGGAAGGAAAGATTTTAAATTATGAGGTTATTTTTTTCAATGAAATTTTACTCGGTGAATATTTATCTTCTAACTGAATTCCAGAACATTAAAATCTGAAAATTCTAACTTTATTTATTAATTTATCGAAATATTTTATAGCCTATTTTTTTATTACAATTTACAAAATAAAGCCCTGCTGCTCTGCTGTTTTCTTTTCAAGTATCTTTATCACCTTTAAGTGGTTTAGGTATATATTTACGACCGTACACCACAGCCTTGCGCCACAAACAATTTAAGCCATCACGGCATTACAAACAATAAATAGAGCTGCACCAACAACGATAGGGGTGACTATTGTCTAGGTTTAAGCATCGCCAGGTGCGGCCGCCACCTGACTTGCTCCTAATTCACTTTTAGGCCGCTCTTCGGATTCATGTTACAGTGCTGCGGCAATCACAGCCATGTGGGAGAGGTAAACATCGATAACACAGGCTCATCCCTATTTGCTATGGTTATGCTACAAATGGATATTTTGTTGCCGAGTCGCCGTTTCATATGATTTCTAGCCGTGTAGGTTTCAGATTCGGATGCGTTCTCATTGTTTATGTATGATAATGGTTCTTCCTCGGTTAACTGAATGCATATTTGGTTTGTAGTACTTAAAAATATAAGCATAATCAGCCAATTGCTTGAATTGGTTGTGAGGTATATTCTGAGTAAAAGTTTCACAGTTTTCCCTGTGAATGTGATCAAACTAATAAATTTATTCTACAGCTCCACAACTTTTCTTTACATATCCCTCAAAACATGTTTATAATGTACACATACAAGCAGTAAAATTAATTAATCTCTCTCAAGCAAATAATTTTCCACACAGCACTTAAATGTTTCAAGAAATATTAACTGCAAAACTATGAGTAATTGGGTTTCGTCTTTAACTGATGAAAGATTAATAAATAGTGTTTCAAGGTAACGTTATCTCAAAGCTTCACTGTTTTCCCGGTAACTGTTGCAAATGAACGCCTAAAAGATTCTAGGAAGTAACTGATAGGAAGCCGGTAACACGGGTCAAAATATCTCGTTTCTGTTGGAGATTTAACAGGGAAGCGAGAGGCCAACATTGGTAAAATGTCAGTCTCAATGGCAGCTTTCGGTATCTGTTAATTTCAATTAATACACTTGAATGGAAATACGAAATCTTTGAATAGTATTTCCATGAAGCCCACTTCTATCATAACAAAAGCTATCTTGACGTCCGAGTTGGATGCAATTAACTAGCAAATGTTTCATTTGTTATTTAATTGCATCTAATTCGGAGTTAAAACTTAATTCTCGTTTGTACAAGTGGGCCTAAATAAATTCTAAGAATGCAACTATGATACTGATGAAAATCTATTGAAGACCAACAAAATTCGTAGTGCCTGCCTGCTACGAGGCGCTACGGGCGGCGTAGCACGCTCGTAGCTCGTAGCACGTAGATGGTTTAATCGTACCCCGCTTGTACGAGGCGTCGGCGTCGTTAGGTGACGTCGGTGTTACATGATTGACGTCGACGTCAGTGACAAGACCGACGTCAGATTGGTGTCGTGTACACAATAATTTAGCAATGACGACTTATTTTGGGGAAAGTGCAGTCCGCACTGAATAGGAATCGCCTAAATAGTTATCCAGTTGTACGTAACACAAATATATATATTTATTTATATTGAAACAATTATTAATTAGGTAATTTAATGGAGAGTGATCACGTATTTATTACTTTTCACTTCTGATTTTAGTTACTTCATGTCTAAATTTATTTAGACTTCTCTCTAAACTCTTACGGCTTTAGCCACGTCCTCCGTCACCACAGGAACGCCGCGTCATGTCGCTAACGGCGCGCGCGCATCAAATGTTACAAGACATTACCGCGGATCGTCCGTATCCGCACCTAATTGCTACATCCGCACCAGAATTATGTTCAATCGGACGAATTGCCCGCCAATTGCTCGGGATGAACCAACAAACGTAATGCTAAATGTGATTATGATTATACTAACTTTATGTTTGGTACAAGTGGAAAATATACTTTTAGTGACCTACGGTGAAGGTTTTAAGCTCTTGGTATCTTGCTCTTCTCATCTGTCATTTTTAGATCTTGACCCAACCCGAACATAGTGTTAAAGTGGAACTCCTTAGCGAGATATATCACACCTGTTATCCTGCCATTCATACCCAACCACCTGTACCTTTTAGGACCTGAAGGAGGCTTACTACAGAGTGGTCTAAGTGGCCACATATCTACTTGTCAGACCGAATTTCAGGAAGTCATTCGACACGAATAAAAGACTTCTGAAAGCTTGGCAGCCAGTCTTACTCAGATCTATATTTGAGTAAGCTGTTGGGTATGAAGGTCTTTCTCATTTCTGATCTACTTGATCAGAAGTGAGAAAGGCAGCAGCTCAGTGCATAAAACTGGCATTTATCTGCATTTAGAGAGTCAGGAAGCCGTAAGCATCGTAGTTAACAAAAGCTAAGAATATTAAATGACCTTCGTTGAAGACATCGCGTTTATAAAATTCTTTCAATGACGCAGAGTGAACTACAACATTGATCTAATAATAAACCTATTATAAAATCAATGTTGTTTTCAAGTTGATTGGTCAAGAAATTACCGTTATGAAAAGCAAGAGCAGTTTCTTTAAGTGCTGTAAGGCAATTTTAATGCGCAATATTATATAGATATAATATACTTTATTGTATAAAAAATTGAATTGAATAGGGATGTTTCCTGAGTAAAAAATATATGATTATGTTAGGTCCGTCAGTTAGACTATAGAAAAATATTGGACACGTATTTTTTCCTTTATCAAATCTATAAAAACTGACGAAGATACAAAGCATCAAAGATCTGAGTGGGGGCTTGTGACGTTACGGCTCGCTAAAAATTGTAGCGAGTAGTGACGTCACACGAGTTTTCCACGCTCTGTATCGGCTTCATTTTTTGTTTACGTGAAAAAAGAAAAAATACGTGTCCAATATTTTTTGGAAATCTATCTGACGGACTAATTAGATTTTTTTAGTCAACTACCCTATTGTTTATGTGTACTTTGTTTTTATTCTTTAAAATTTAATTTTTAACATCTTGGTTTTCATGAGAAATAACGTGTCAACATATTATCTTAGTTGATGATCTGCCTGCACGTCTTTAATTATGTTACTGTTTTTATATTTTTTTCTTGGCATTATTTTTATTTGTACTTAGTATGATATTGTGTTCCACAGTACATTTATACCATTCTGGCTCTGGACGTGAAGACTTATAATTAGCTGCCAGATTATCAATCTGTTGTACATTACCATTATATTTAGCTGTAAGTCTTCCATAGTATTTAAATAAATAAATAAAAAATAGTTACACAACACTTTTACACAAACTCGTGTGGGTAAAGTGAAGGTCTTATCGCTGTCGTCAAATATACCAGATAGTAGATAGTAGTTGGATGAATCGAAAGAAGCTATAAAATACATACCCACACAACTTGACAAAGACATTAATTCAAAAGTCGTCAATGTTTCTAATCGTTAAAATAAAAAGTCCATTTCCAATTTCCTATCGAATGTTGAGGAAAATTGCCCATATTTCTATGCTAAGTGATTATAAGCTACTGATAACAAGCCTTGTTGCACAAGTACTAAGTACATTACACCTTAGTATTCGTCTTTTTTCCTTTCGTACGTTTTCAAACAGGTGTGGCTGATAAGGAATTCAATAAGAAACACTTTATGTAGGTGTGTCAGCAATGCGATTAAATGGCAACGCGATAAGGACTCGACAATGTCCAAATTATTTGATGGACTTCAACGAAACAGTGAAGTTTTTACTGTAACCTTATTTAGATAAATTAAACAAAATCAAGAAAAAAGAACTTATTTCAATATGGTGAATCATGCTCGTTTCAAAACATTTTTCACTCTGACCTTTTTTGACATGCGATTTCTGCAATCGCAGGAAGATTTCTTATCATTTATGGAAGAGTTTCGTTTCCTATCTCCGTTCTTTATCAGATCTTCACCAAACTAGAAAGAGACCACCTCTAAATAATAAGCAACTCTTAAATAAACTGTATACTTGCTACTGCTTATTGATGGCATATTTTTTTTTTCATTTTGTTCTAAATCGAAAAATGAGAATGAGAACATCATCAATGTAGTCGAAGCCACGTATTATTAGGGAGAACTCAAATACTAGCTGTAATATCTCGCTCAAATATAAATGGGACCAAAAGACAAGTACCAGCTTTAATAATCATCAAAATCGGTAAATCCTGGAAAAATTATGAGGCAACACGCACAAAAAAGAAAGAATTCTCTTTTTTGAAAGTCCTTTAAAAAGAAGAAAGTTATGAGAGAATATGGGTGATCTCCTTGTCTGATAGGAAAGGAAAAACGAGGTGGAAGGCTCTAGGATGACGTCCGACAGAAATGCTATGAGTACAGAAGGCAACGACATAACTATGCCCCTAAATTATTTAATGTTTTGGTAATATAGTATCTGAGATGTTGTAGAGGCGTGAATGTACAATAGGCGCCACGGCCGCCAGTTACCGTTAAATATTAGCACATAATTCAGAATGTGTGTGCGAAAACATTGCACCGCCACACAGTCGCTCAGGGCAACTGCAATTTAGTCGCGCGACTAAATTTACGCATTTACGTGCTTGAAATGTGCAAAGATTCGATATTAAGTCGGACTGTTTCATGTTCCAGCTTATAGTCTTAATTTAATTTTTCTGAATTGAAATAATACATTGCACTAAACTAACTGAACACAACTACATATTTAAACTTTTAACATTAGTTTCACATCTCTACCTATACAACGTGTTCTAGTAGTGCGTGGCCATATTTGTGGGTAATATTGGGTATAATAGCACAATAAATCAGAAAGACCAGCAAATTTCGACAAAACATTCCAAATAAGTAACTTTTCGAGCAGTTGGTGTCATCAAATCGATGATTGAACTAAACTTAATAGTTGGTAAACGTGGTCAATTTTTTTTTAAATATCACTTTAATTCTTTTCAAGTCACACACAATTAGGGAAAAAAGTGACATCATCGTACCCAACATCATCCTTATATATGAACACACACTTCTGGAAGACACACACGCGGTATATAGATTTTTCTTTCGATACAAATCTTAGAAACAACAGAGAACATAAAATTACTGTACACGAATCGTCCAATCGCACAAAATTCAAGTCAATATCATCTGCGTTAAACAATTAATCGCACGGGCTAAACTGTTGTATACATATTTATTATATATAGGTAGGTGGTGAAGCTACCCCTGTTCTAATCACGTTGGTACTCATGAATTTAGATTCAACGCTCGCTCACGATCCTAGGGTTGATAGATCTTTCAAAGGCTTCATATATTTTTTACGTAGAATAATCTAGTCAAACACGTGAGTGGGTTTTAAATGCATTTAAGTTCTTGTATCTACGTATAAGGAGAAACAAACTTTAACCAGTTATCAAAAAGGGTTTTAACGTGAGGTGGCCAATTTTCTAACTTAAAAGCTTTTAAATTCAAGTCTCTTTGAATATCACCTATTGCGCAGTGGACGGTGAGCGTGGGTGGCTCACCGTCCGATTACAACCAGGCCGATTCGACGACGTGTTGTGTTCCACGCGCGTCTCAAGGAGCCGTCAGCACCAGGGACGGGGCCCCACAGGGTCGGTGCCTGCTAGCGTTGCGGAATTTGTTCGAAAGAGTTACCGCGGCCCTGGAACACAAGGGTACAAGAAGGAACACGGGTGGGTTTTAGTCAGTAAAAGTCTGACACTCCCTACCGCTCCACCCAGGGCGGGAGGGGTAATTTGATGATTTCCCACCCAAAAAAAAAACAGCTACACTATTGACGTGTTTCAGAGAACATGCGACTTTCGCGACGAATCCAAGCGCATCTATAAAAATACGAGAATTGTCCTTCAGATGACTGAAGGGCAATTCTCGTATTTATTTATTTTTTCTCGCTTATATATTATACCAATTTGTATAGGCTACACAAATTAATAGCTTCTTTAAAATAGTTTCGTTGAATTATATAATAATAAAACGAATCAGACCTTGCCAGATATTGACGTATTAACAATTCTAAATCACGAACGGATTTCACAATACATTAACGCTACAATATTGGAAATATTGTAAAAGTTATTATAGCAATTTTCCCATAGCCAATTTTCCCATAGCCAATTTACAGGGTATCAAGCGAAGCATTTGGCTTAAGAGTCCAACGAATGGTGGCGGATGGCCAAACTGTGTATCGTCGTAACTTGGCTTTATTTACGAGGTTTAACTTGTCGCCTTCGCTCCGGCAAAGCGCTTGAAAACTATGCAAAAATGTGTATTGAACTTATCCTAACACCGGATATTGGGTTATCCTAATTCCAGCAGACGTTAAGGTCAATTTATTTAGACTTTCTTATGTCACTGGTTTTCTGGTACTCCTTTTGATCGGAGCCTTTTAATTTCCCAATATTTTCCAACTTTTCCAATTTTTTATTTTAAATATTTTTAGCCAAATATCATACTTACTTTATCGGACCTTTTTGGTCAACCCACTCTCTCGATATTTTTTTCATCTGACCGAGTTTTAAAAAGGATTTAATTTTGAATGATCCTTTACTAACTTTTGCTCCCAGTTTCGTTCGCATTAATATAGATTTTCATCAAAATGAGTTCAGTGATTTAAGCGAGTAAACGTAACAAAATCAATTTCGCATTAATAATTTTAGTTAGCATTTTATCTAACCTCTATTAAAATATCCTAAGCCCCGTGCTACAATTGATTGAAATATCCTAAGCCCCGTTCTACAATTGATTGAAACATCCTAATCCCCGTTCTACAATTGATTGAAACATCCTAATCCCCGTTCTACAATTGATTGAAATATACTAAGCCCCGTTCTACAATTGATTGAGATATCCTAAGCCCCGTTCTAAAATTTCGTGACTCGTGCGAACCCTGAGCGGGCATCATTTGTACTACTTGTCTATGACAAAATGGATAGATCGTGTATAATTAATTTATAACACAGTGCTGGCCTGCGTTACCTATAAACAATATTTTGATCTCGATATTATGTTATTACCTGACTGCAGCTCTATTTTGATGTTGAAGATGAATTAATGTTGTACTGAAATTCTTTATCAATCAATCGATCAATATTCTTTATTTGTAAACATAGGTTACAACAGTGTGAAAGGTGTTACAATTGTTACATAATAGTGTGTTTTGCCAGTTGGCGTACAAATATTTAATACATTTTGTCTACAAAATATATAAAAAATAAATATTTTATGTAGAAATTATTTTTATGTAGAAAACATATCACATGCTCGTTTAAACTAAGTTTCCGCAGACAACCGTAGGTGTGACGTGACATTTTCGAAAAAAAGGAGCTTAAAATACTTGAAACTATGATTTTTAATTTCAAAACGTAAGCTAGCTTCTATGTCTTCACAGATACACAAATAAAAGTCAAATGGAAACAATAAAATAATTTTATAGGTTAACAGAGCTATGAAGCATCGTAATCATTCGTAATGATGAAAGATAAAAGTAATGAATTCAGGAAACATCACGGAATGATATAAAATGTAAAGAAGTAGTAGTAGGTACGTAGTTGTGGTACGGTCAGCGACAAAAATTTAGTATAAATACTACTTTCAGGCATAATATAAACCTTCAAAAAGCGATTCGCTAATCTGAGCCTACTGGGCCCTAATAATATAATGTAAGGAAACCATAGACTCGAAAAGAAGAAGTAGAAGAATCTGCTTTGCTAAAAATTTCGCCTAGGTTCCGATTTCAATTATTTATTTCGCTCAATAGTTACAATTTAGAAATGCAATATGTTTATCGACTTTTGTTGCTGACCGTACGTACAATTAGGTTAATTATGTTGAACCAGAACCTAGAATAGATCGACTATTATAATGTTTCTTTTAAATGTTTTATTGTTATGTTTATCATCAGTGCTACGCAAGACTGCTATCACGCAATCTTTAAAAAAAAGCATATTTATGAAGGCGAAGTTTGCTATTGTAGAACAACGATTAATATTCAATTAAGACTAAAAGAAATAGCTATACCTATCTACCGCTTAAACAATGTTTTTTTTTCTGTGTTTGGATTGGTAAACTGATTATTTCTGTGAGTAAAAATGTTTTAATTATAAACTAATATAATTACATACCTAACCGTACAAGAAATCGAAGTTTTAGGGGCACAAAACTGGTCATATATGGATATCTACTAGGAAGCCATAATCGCCCCTATAAGTATTATTTTGATCTTGTACTTAGATATAATTTTTAAAATATTATAAAGTTTTTTTTTGTGTGTTTGGTTGTACCGAATAAGCTCCGAAACTTCTGGACTGATTTTAAACATTTTTTTTACCAATGGAAAACTACATTATTATCGAGTTACATAGGCTATATTTTATCCCCGTATTCCAGCAGGAACGGGGAACTAAGAGGGTGAAAACGCGGGGCGCTGCTATTGTTTAATATTGAGAGGCTTTCATTAACAACATTCGTTTTTCCTTTTTGTAATTACTTTAATACTTGATCGAAGTTACAAACAATAATTTAGAGAAAACATCGTTGCCCCCTAACTTCGGTTATTTGTTTGACCCGCCATTAGCCACAGTTCCGGTACCAGAATCAACCCTACAAACGCGTCCTGATTCAATTTTCGCATCGTCGACCGCTGTCGCAGCGGAAATTGTCGAAAACCTTCGAAGCGCCACGGCCTTCCAAAGTGCATCTGTGCAATTTTGGTATAGAAGGCTCATTGGCCCGGCGACGCCTATCCGCCTGACTAGCGCCTCGAATGGAACAACTACTAAACAATCTGTACGGAGCTAAAGTAATTGGAAGTTCGGGAAATTTAGTTTAGTAGGACGATTATTGGTCCTGTTCAGACGAAATATTGGCTTTCATGGGCTCTTGATTGAGTTGTGAGACAAGATAGTGATCAGACTTGAAGTGCACAAACGTAATTGTAACTTAATTGAAAAAAAAAACGATAATGATGATTGATCCGTCTTCAATGCTCAATAAATCATAGGTCAGGGTTCTTATTAAAGGGGTTTGGCACGAATGAATCCGACAACGGTATCTTTAGGAGTTTTAAACCCGCATGTCAATGCCACTAACACGCAAAGTTCAAAGTATAAATCTGAAATAACTTACGGCCGGTCTCATTAACGTATACATATATCTTTGAGCAACTGTCAAAATAGCTACATTCAGTAGCTGAAATGTTTTCGTTTCAATGAATTGAGACAGAAAGATGAGGTCGGTATTGATTTTGCTGCAACTACAAAATCTGTGGAAAGCCGAGAGTACAATTATATTATTATTGTAGGTGTTGCTTGATCTTATTTTATGACAACTTGCGAAATACATCATAATGTATTTCGCAAGTTGTCATAAAATAAGATCAAGTTTATCTCGTGAACTATGGTGTATCGCCACTTCATCAGCTCAAATTCTATGCATTGGTCGCAATATGCTAGTAGGTACATATCTGTTGCGGACCTGGAATTTCAAAAGCTACTGCTAACAGAATAGGGTATTTTACCTAAAAATTCGAATTAGTCCAACTGATAGATTACAAAAAAATATTGGACACGTGTTTTTTCTTTTTTCACGTAAAGAAAAAAATTGAGACGATACAGTGCGTTGAAAACACGCGTGGCGTCACTACGTGCTACAATTTTTACCAGCGACGTGATGTTACCAGCCTCCTCTCTTGAACTCTGATGCGCTTTATCTAAATTACCAAAAATGTGTCCAATATTTTTTAAATATCGAACGGACGACAAAAATAGAATTATGATTTTAATATCTAGTAAAATACTCAATTGTGTCTGATGTATCTAGTGCAATAGCTGGGCTATATCCTGAAGGTGGATAGTATTAGAAATCACAATCAGCTCCTCACATCGGGGATTTTTGAAAACATAATGAATCCATCGGTAAAGGCATTGTCGAGACAGGTCTACTTAAATCTGGGCGTTGCTTTCTGTGATGAATGTGTATGAAGGACTTACATACCTTTATAAGAATATTAATAAGTGATGTTAAGCATATGTGGGTAGGGCTACAAATGTAACTGAGTAAATTAAATCATCTGTCAGTCGCAATAAACTTGTAGCCGTGAGCTGCTGTTTTATTCCCTGGCTCCGTATCCTGGCATTCCGGCATTCCAAGTATTTTACTTTCCTCAGAATAGCACCTCATATTTTATGCTACCACTTCAATATGTTTGCATGAATGTTAAGAAACATCTACCTCATATTTGTTATTGAGATAGGAAGGAGGTTGAGAAAAAAAATATCAACACACAAAGTAAATACTTAATATAGTTTTATTATTTTTTTACACACCTTTAACGTTATTAATTTTTAATAACGTTAAAGGTGTGTAAAATAATATAATAGAAATAATGTTACAAACATTCACATTATACATAAAATATGCTTAGGTTGCACTGGCAGATAAGTTAGTTGATCTTATGTTTGTTTTCGAGTCGTCGATGGCTAACTCCTTATATTGTTTGGGCCCAGTAGGTGGTTACGTTGATTGCAGCATCAGTGGCTTTAATTAAATCTTCTAAAGTACAGGTGAATAGATATTTGGAGCACTCCAGCGTGTGGCTCATGTTCTGAACAAGGGCACCGCACTCACATTGGATATCCGACGAATCTATTAAACCCCATTTCACAGAGGCCTACTTGGGAGCGCAACCGATTAAGTGCTTTCCATATAGGCCACTGCAGATCACGTCCCGGTAGCAGATGGTCTTGGGGTTTCAAGTAGTCAGGTGGTTAGAGGTGAAGTACTTTCCACAGCTTGCTTGCTTGAAGGGACTTACAGAAATTTAAAAACATTTTAAATTAAGAAAGTAAAAATAGAGATAGTTTTTGTGCAGCAGTCATGAATCAGCTCCCCTCTAATGCGGATGCCCTAATAAGTAATCTCTTAATTCTAATAAAGACGTTTTGTTAACATTATTTAATACCCTGACTGAGGTTCTCTGGTGTTCCAGTACTAATTATTTACTTCCAATTAGTTAAGTACTGTTGAAAATCCAATACAGGTTGTCTGTAAGAGATTGCCTAGTGCGATAAGACCGCCCATTTTACACTTGTTTTTCCTGTTATTATTACAAGATGTACAATAAAGTATTATAATAAATAAATAAATAGATATTGTTATTATCTGATACCGGAGGGCCACGGTAAATGAAGATAAGGCATCATAATTATGTCTTAGATGTGAGTTAGCGTGGTGAAAATTTTGTTATTGGAACGGATAGATTGGATGTGACAGTTAAACTGGTAACCGGATGCCCTGGTTAGCCAAGTGAATCTTTTGGTGGATTATTGAGAACGGCCGTTAGTAAAATACTAAACAAGTCCAGTACTCCTTAAAACAGAAGACAAATAGGCGCAAATGTTAAACAAAAACAGTGTAAACACACGGTCGAGTTACAGCAAAACAACTATGAACAATGACAGTTTACATTTTAACAGAAAATCGCATTACAATATGGAGACGAGTTTTGAAATCTTAACAAACAGTACCATAACAATAACGCTGGACGAGTTACAGCGAACTGGAAGGTTTTCCAAATACAACACTGTACATACAATAGAAAGAATTTTGTTGACATATTAATGATTGCAGAATGCGGTAAGCAAAGCGTTCGCCTGAACGAAGCAAAAACATTAAGCGTGGGGAGACGGGCTCTTGATTTTGTTGATTGGTTTCAATATCCAGCTGGAATCTGTATCCTCGTTTGATGTACTAGGTAAAAGGAGATGATGATTCAGATTTTGAGTGGTAATGATCTTCACTCTCTTTAGGAAGATGAGCATGTATTGGTATAATGATTCTGAAGGA
Organism: Hecatera dysodea; assembly: GCA_905332915.2. Lineage (NCBI taxonomy): Eukaryota > Metazoa > Arthropoda > Insecta > Lepidoptera > Noctuidae > Hecatera > Hecatera dysodea. The sequence continues at coordinate 3,527,225 of HG995286.1, forward strand.
TAATAAAACCTTGTTGTTGTAAAACGTTCCAAAGCTCATACTGTCGCAACCATAATATCACGTAGGTCAAACGGAGGATTTTTAACAGATTGAGAAGATAAAATAACATGTATCTCGCTTATTATCCATCTAAAACCTAAAAAAATATGAAAATGTCTACCTGTGGTCCCGGAAACTCGAAACTCGTTGTCAATAAGTATCCATCGCCTATATGTTAGTTTATATGAATACATATATGTATATTAGCCTTTTTTCATGGTATACATTTTACCAGTTTTTAATTTGAATGTCGGAAAAAAACTGCTGAAAATAAACTGGACATTTCCATTATTTAAAGCCAGAGCTAGAATGATCGGTTTTTTACTGACTTCAAAAAAGGAGGAGGTTATGCATTTGAATTTTTATATTCTTTTATGTATAACTCCAACATATAGGCTTTGCAAATTTTTTCGAATTAATTTTATTCCGTAATACTGATATCTAACTGAATCCGGTTTACTGAGAGCCGACTTTAATATAGTTCAGAAAAGGCTAATGAAAATCTGATGAAGAACCTCGCAGATAGACAATTAAATTGATATGGAATCGTTGAAATTTATGGAATGTTGGGGAGGTATCAGCACAAAAAATTTTACATCGAAGTGTAGTCGAGTACGCGTCGAAGCCATTATTTTTGATAGGGCCATAATTGGTGCACTTCCCAAGATGGCCGCTTCACATTCGCTTATTCAACACCTATTCGGTAGCGATGACGTTTGTTTATTTTGAGCGTTCCGCCGCACGCGCCTCTTAGTTATTACATGTTTAAAATATGCAATGAAACACTATTCAAATTATCAGCTTGAGCGGGGATAATTTTAATAATAGTAGGAATCAGATACTTACTAGACCCACAGGGGCCACATCAACGTAAACCATCTTTGAATAGTTTATGACACGTCCAGCCATAACTAATACAGCCATATTTTAGACTCATCCTTTAAATACATCCCATCTCATACATTCACGATGCCAACTGAATAATTTTATAAATCAGACAAACGAGTATCACGGATGACGCTTCATTAGATATTTAGCGCAATCCGTGGTTAGGTAGGCACATTTAGCGCAAATAACACTAATATAAACTAGAATCGAACGTGGTGCACTATCGATTAGGAGCCGGCGTTCACAACAATTAATGACCTGCATGTCCCAGGCCCGACAAAGCTATGGCAAAACAAATAGACGCCCAGCGCGCCTCCCCGGCACACAGGGCGCTCCAAAATGCCGGCCGAGAAATTACTAACGAATTTGACCGAGCCACGTTACCTACGAGTAGAAATGGATAGATCGCAGAAATAAGAAGAGCAGTTGCTCTTCTTGTTTCACAAAATAGTTTTTTAGTAAACCTCCTCTCAAGCTACTTTTTCAAGTGCAAAAGAGTTCATGAAGCCACTAGATTTATTTAATCGAATGTTGTGAAGATTATTCTCCGTTGTGCTGGAACTTAGCGCTGAATTTTAATGAGAACAAGCGCGAAATTTTACGAATTTGATACGCAATACTTTTACACGGGTTTTGAAGTATTTTGAAGACATGCAGCGGATAATTCTGGCCTAATAAAAGACGTGCGGGGTCAAGAATAGGTCACAGATTTTAAAAGACAGGATAATTCATGTCCTTATTGATAAAAGGGTGAAAGATTTTGGTGAGTATAAATCGCGGGCGGCGTTTGCTCCCGCTGTATACAAGGGGCATGGGGTGCGACGCGCCTGTGTGCGCGTTGTCTCTGTGTGGGCTGGTTTAGGCAGCGGGGCTATGCTTAGACAATTTTAGTATAACGTGTGGAAATAATGCAGCACGGTCATACTCTATGCATAGCCTCCTGTCATACTCGCCGTTGTTTATGCTCGCTCCCTTACAAACTCTTTTTGTACGCTTTTTTAGCCGTTATCTTTCGTGATGTCAGTAAATATACTATGGTTAAGTACTAACGTAAGGCTAGTTTAGATATTCAAATTGGATTTTCCTTCATTTTCATATTGTTAGGGTAGCTGATTGCGTTTGCACCTTTGTTTAAAAAGTAATCTATGCGTCCATCACCGGACGCTATTGGTCACGTTACAATATTAGCTTTATTTTGGTGTAGAAGAAAATTTTGTTGTAAAGCGCGTGCAAACTAATAAGGGTTGTGTCAAATTTAATAAAGTCTTCTGTAATGTGCTTCTATGGAATTTTGCTATTTAGCATATCAGAATTTTAATATTATTTCTTAGGCGCTATTTTACGGGAGGTCCTGCGTTAGTTCGAAACTCAATTGTTCGATTTTCATTAGTCCGAACATGATTGCTCGAAAACACGTTGGTGCGAAACTTGTTAGACCGAAAATTTTTATATCGATGTAATATTGGTTATAAACACGATTGTTCGAAACACTATACATCGATGAAAAGCTGGTTTGCCGTCTGGTACCAAGATTGTAAGTGTTTGCATCAGACGATTAACATAAAAATTATGTTATTAATATAAAAGTCTGTTTATTTGTTAGATTCGATGTTAGGCTAATTGAATTACTTCAAAATTAAGTTTAAAATGTAAACTTCATTTAGAATTTGGTAAAATAAACCTACTTAAATATAAGTAGAAAATGGTTTTAATACTGTTGAACAAGCTTGACCTATATCCATTTCATGGTAAGCGATGGTCTGGCTGACTAACAAAACTTTTGACCGATGCTGTAGGAAACGCAGACTCCACCAGGAAATTCCGCGCTTAAGTTATACCAAAATGAAAATGTTTCGTGCTTATTTATTTATTTATATGGTGCTTGAACGACTTACTCACTAAAACATACAAAAACAAAAATAACACGCAGTTTTAGGCATAGTGAGATCGTCACTTACGAAAGTAACAGCACTCTCAGAATAATAAAGAGTCAAGTAAGATAGCATTCTAAGATTAAATTTATACAAATTAAATTAAAAAAATGTATCACGTAAATTAATCAAAAAAATAAATTAAATTAAAAAAAATTAAATCAGATTAAAAAATATAAATTAAGTTAAGTTAAAAATAATGGATTACAAATTGGCCGTGTGTAGGTAAAAATATAGAAATGTTAAAACAAAGTAAATAAATAATAATAAAAATTGAAACAGCAAAGAGGAAATGGAAGTGGATGCAATTGATTACACGGTGACTGATATCGCACAGACGTCTTGAGACTCTGTGGTGGCAAAAAGTGTCCTCCGGTACTGATTCCCTTATAGCTGGAATGTTTACCATGTAGCTACCGATGATGAATCACAGTCCTTTAGTCCGATGATGGAAGGGATCTAGCAGAATTAAGTTGGGCAATTTCAACATTCTCTCCACGGAATGTAACTGATAAAAATCCGAAAGATGCAAAAACTCTGTGTCGTTCAAGGTTCAATGAATTATCTGGCTTGAATTAATTTGTAATGTTGATAGACCAGTGCTTAGATTAGGACGTACATACGATACTTGAAATTCTGATAGCAGGCACATTCCCATCGGATTCAGACTAGAAAAAAAAATCTGCCCTCCGTTCAGGACAAATAATATTTCAATCTGTTCAGGTGGAAAGGTAGATAGAGCAGTGGTGAACGAGTGGTAACGGCCCCGGCTTACGAATTGTAGGTCGCGGGTTCAAACCCAGTCAGGCGCATTACTTTGTGTAATTAATTTCATCACCACTGCTCTCAAAACGGTGACGGAAAACATCGTGAGGAAACCGGCATGTCCTAGAACCAAAAATTCGAAGACATGGTGTCATTCACCAACCCGCACTGGGCCCGCGTAGTGGATTACGGCCCATTCCCTCTCCTAGAGAGGAGGCCTGTGTCCCAGCAGTGGGAACGTTAAAAGGCTGATTGAATGCTTTATTATTATGCTAGGTGGAAAGGACAATATAACTTTATAATCTAAGGTGATGATTGACGGAATGATTCTGGCGCGTATCATGACACCATGAGTGCTGTTTCAAGACGGTGCAGCGGAATTTTATCTGTATGGACTGGACTGGAGGAGGCCAAACTATTGGACAGTAATGGCTGGGTCATAAAAATAGACATATGACCCTTCGAACCTGACATGCACCATGACGACACGGTTGGCGCAGTGGTTGAGCGTTCGGCTGCTGCGCTACGTGTCGCGGGTTCGATCCCCGCACGGAACTAATGTTTGTATGGCCTACAGATAATTGTTCCGGGACTGGTTGTCTTGTGTATGTGTGTGTTCATGTTTGTGAACGCACCCACGATACAGGAGTAAATCAAAGTGTGGGGCAACGTTTTTTCTAAAAGAGGTGTCAAAAATTTCAAACCATCGTTACTTCGATGTATAGCGTTTCGAACAGCTACGTTACATCGAACAAATGAATTTCGAAACAACGTAGACAGCCTATTTGCAGTGGGCGGCTGTTTTCAGTAGCGTCAAAGTTTTCAGTCAAATAGTTTTCAAGTCTCAAGACTTCGTAGTTCACTGAAATATTATGCTCAAGAAGAGCATTAACTACTACGGTATCGTTTATTTTTATCTATAAATAAAAATAAATAAAAACTAAAACGCTTTTGTTGTAATTAAAACATTAATATTATTAAGAAATGCGTTTGTTTTTAAACTTATGATTAAGTCACCACAAATGTCTATATTACACGCAGATGCTTGCCAAAAACAATGCTTAGCAATATGGGTACTGACCAGTGTTACAGACCGTAATGTACGCCTGTAACTCGTAATTCGCCGCGAGCATGTTACGTTACGTCATGTCCTAAAATTAATTTAACATGCTCTATCTGAACCGCTTAACACTCAAAGGGATTCGCCAAAAACCAGCGGGCTCAGTACTCGAAACGAATTCGCGTGTTCGCGCTCGTTTCCACTGTTACATTACACCTCGTAACATCAGTCAGTACCCACATTTAGAGTCCCTAGCACACCCTGCAAAAGTCAGAACCCATCTTCATGAAAAACGAAAATTAAAACGAAATACTGACAGCAGCATAATCGAATAGCCAACCCTTTAGTCCAGCACAAGGCGGCCTATCTGAAAGCACAAAGCATTCCCGTCTTAGTCTGTGTACGCACCGACGCCGCGTCATCATTCCCGCACATTCGGCTGTACGTTGGCAAGATGACAGACGCGTCATTTCCGTCGCCCGTGCGTAGTCAGCCTAACAGCGTAAGTTACTCTCTGAGGATATCAAGAGGCCATTGTCCAAATATAAAAGCCCGCTGTCGCCTTTTGTTCTGTGGTCTATGGTCTGCGGAAGACTGCGTGTTTCTCTTTCTTTGTTTTTTTTTTATGTTTCCGTCATTTTGTCCGTTTGTTGCTTGAATGACGTTTGTTTAGGTGCGATTTATTCGTAGTTTGGTTGAATTTTGGTTACGGTATTTAAATTCACTTTGGTACTTGTTGATAGCTCTTTCGTTATGGTTAAATTAAGGTTAAAGAAAATTTGAAATTTTAGATTGTTATTCTAGCGAGTTATATTTTACCTGCTCATAGTTAATTTATAAATACTTTATTGTACAATATGAAAAAAATACATGGCAAACTAATACTTAAACTAAAAAAAAACAATATAAATGGCAGCCATATTGCATTACACGTTCTCTTCTAGGCAACCTGGACTGCATAGAGATACAAGAGCCTGGACACTCGTAATCCACCGTGGTCATTGATTAGTTATCTATCATACTACGGTGTGTCAAAGTCAAAACGTTTATTTCAATTAGGCCATTAAACGGCACTTTAGAACGTCATCATTAAAAGTTAGCAGAATTAAATGACTCTAGCGTCTATTCGCAAAGGTAGATTCTTATGGAGGAAAACGGACAAGAAACTCATAGTTACTCTTTTCAAATAAATGTTTTACAATATTTGGTATACAAAAGACTTCATATATGTGAGGACGATGCACCAAGTATACTAGTTATAGAACCAAGTATTACCAGCAGAGGTAAACTTGTAACTAAATAAGCTTATGATACTCACATATTTACAAATATTGAACCAGTAGGCGAATAGAAAAAAAAGTAAAAGACACATAAAGAAAAAATGCATTCATAAATTTAATCCATACATAAATCAACCAGTTTGATTTTGTCTACACGTGTGTCCAAGGCAAGATTCTCTTATTTCTTAACAATTCCTAACAGGCAAAACCGTCTTAACGCTAACCCGGCAAACGTAGTTTTGCCACATAAAATAAAAAAATGTAAGGGTGGACCACCCTTAAAATTTAGGGGGATGAAAAATTGATGTTGTCCTATTCGCCACCCTAGCCGATATGCACGCTAAGATTCACGAAAATCGGTCGAGCCGTTTCGGAGGAGTTCAACCACAAACACCGTGACACGAGGATTTTATATATGAGACAAAATATTTAAAAATGTAAATTAGTAAGTAATTTTAATGAATAAAGGAAATAATAATAATAATACAATGGTGTTAAATTAAAAAAAAAAATACAAACATGTTTTGCTATGTTATAGCAAGCAAGTTTTTTTTGTTTCGGGGATTTGCACAATTCATTCTTACAACTCATACTTAAAATATTTTGGTCACCAGCAAAATGAGCCAACCTTCCCGGTATCGCTTACAACCTTCTCCACCGTCTTGAGGAAAATGTATATCGTTATATATTTTCGTAGTTATAGGACATAAATATTTATAACCTGTCGGGGAGACAGGTTATAAATATTTATGTCCTATGTAAGTACCTACTTGCCTACATAATAGTAATAAATTGCCGTAATGAGCCATTTCCACTGTTAAATAGTTGTCAAAGAAATACGAAGTTTCGAAACAGCTGTTAAATGGCCCGTTTTTCACTCAGCCATAATTGTTTTGCGTATCACAATAAACTTTCTATATTTACTACTTCATATATTTTATATTGAACACCTCAACGTACCTACGTAGTGTAGAGTATTTATTTCTTCATATACCCTTATTGAGAACTGTTAACAGTTCTGTCTTTCTTAATTTCAAATTAAGTTTTACCTTAAAACAGCAACATCTTGATTATTTTTGAAATTATAGCTAAATTATTTACTTAATAGTAGCTGTTGCCGCAACTTTGTCCGCGGTCAGTAGTCGTAAATCAGCAATTACACATTCATTTTTTTAGGCCTTTAGTGGGGGCCGCTACTTGTGTCGATACTCTTGCGGCATCCTCACCTAACTCGTCGTGTTGTGTTGGTGCTACAGCTGTGGCTGCTGAGAACCTCAAACGGCGGAAATATAATAACCTAGTCGGCAATTATATTTTTGAAACTCTTGGACCGTGGGGTCCAAGTGCTCATGCGTTATTTATAGAACTTGCTAAACGTTTGGTTGACACTTCGCGTGACCCAAGGGCTGGCTTTTACTTCGGACAGAGGATAAGTATGGCCATACAACGTGGCAATGCCGCCAGTCTATTGGGCTCACTCCCAGTCTATAGCGATGCAGACGAGTTTTTTGATGCCATTTTGTAGTTACGAGGATTTGAGTTTATTTTTAGGTTGAGTGTGTATAAATGGTTAGATTTAAAGTAAAATAACTATTGCATTTAAAAGTGAATAAACGCAGTAGTTTTTTATCTTAACTCGAAGTCCGTCAAACAAGTTCATCGTTACGGACATTAGGCCGATCAAATAGACTAATTACAGATCGATCGACAAAATTAAAAAATATCTATTTCCGTGTAAACATTCATAGTGATCTGCACTAACTAATAAAGCTATAATTTTTACATGTCACATAAATACTTGAATTTACGAAGTTTAGTGTTTTGGACGTTTTTATCTGTTCTCTGCAATTTTGAAATACGACGAATAAGTTTATACTTGGAAACAGATTCTTTCAGCACCATATTTCAGCTGAAAGAAGCACATTGGTTGAGAGCAGCTTCTTACTCTTTTCTAATTGACTCATACTTAATTAGGTGACGGAAAAGCTGGACACGCTATTAACATCACAGACGAGTCCATGAGTGAGATCTGACTGTCGGATAAAATGCCTTTAGCTGAGGTAACCAGCCCAAATTCGAATTTCAACCAATGGATTCTTAACAAGGCCCCCGGCTCAACGGACTAACTGAAAATCTCGAAAATCCCACCGTAGATCGCACGAGAATCGGAATATGTAAGGTATTTAGCAAAATGATGGTTCGACGCCGGGGTAGCCTGCCGGTACATGCCGCCGCCATGCTGGCATTCCTCAGCGCTATTTCGAATGTGTTTTTAGAGCTCAGTGTACTTATGTCTGCCTCTTTGCTGACCGCGCCTCCGAAGGCTTTTCCTCATTTTTACCATAATTTACTACTAAAATTCAACTTCATTACGGCTCTAAAACAATAATTTCAAATAAAATGTTCCACATAATTATGCTGCATTGTAACTGGTTACTAGACCGGCCACACTACCGCTCGTAATTGTTCGTGTACATTTATAAATAACCAATTGCCACGTACTCCTTTCCTTATTAGTGATTGTAATACATTTTTCTTTCTTTTTCAGGTAAGTTCGGCACCATAAAATCCAACCTGTTTAGAATTCCGAACGATTTCGTAGCAGTATAACAATGAGTGTGAGTATTTTTATGCTTCGTGCGAGTATGGTGTGAGTAACACGCACTAGTGTGGGTAACGTACACATGGATAATACAATGAACATTCATGCGTAGATTACCGCCTTTACTTGGAAATACATTATATTGTACAGTTATATCATCTGTCTCAGTTATAACTATTGTTAGGTAAATCGATAATTTACAATGCAATTTGAAAGTGCACGTTTCGCACGTAATTTTACGTGCGTTAAGTTAACCCGTTGTATGTGGAGTAAAGAAAAAAGTATAGTAGGTAGGTTTTACTTTTTATAGTCTAGTTTATTGTTTGCGCTCAAGTATTTGAGCTTTCTATTGATCATGTTTCGTTAATTAGGTACATGGATAATTCAGCTTGACTGTAAAGTACCGAAGTAATCTCCACATTTTGGCATATTTTTTCATACCTACTTAGAACCAGCTGACACGTCTGCCCCCTTCGTCTGCCTCACATAAGAATAGAAAAAAAATGTTTTTGCAACGTACCTATTGGAGCTCTGCTCCTATTGGTCGTAGTCGCACTACAATAAATATTTACAGCACTAAAATAAATATTTAAATTCGAACCAGTAGTTCCTGATATTAGCGCGTTGAACCAAACACACAACAAACTCTTCCGGTCTTATTACAAAAAGCGGTTTAACTAAAAACATGGTTTAAATTTCTATAAACTACGGTTTAGACAAAAATCATATTACAAAATGTAGTTTTGCGATAAACCATAGACCAAATCTTGGTTTAACGTTAGCGTTGGCGACCCCTAGTTTAACGATGGTCTAACCCGTATCTGTCAAAGTTTCTCATTTCAGGTTATAGCGTCTTTGTTATTGTGTTTCGTTGTTTTTACCCAAAAATGGATGTGAACATTATCGATTTTATTGAAGCCGCTGAGTTGTTAGAACCGCCACGCCGATACAACAGAAATCGTATTCGGATCAATCCCTTTTCAGACAAAAGTATAGGTTTACTAAGCGATTTGCAGCGAAAATTTCATTGAGTTAAAATATTCATGTTGACTTACTTTTTCCTCGGTACTCCAATTCTCAGACCGTTTTTTCTTTTGTTGATCCATCACATAAAATATTAAAATTTCGAAAGAAGTTACGTAATATTAGGCAAGATGTAAGTCTTCTTCACAATTGGAACAACAAGAAGCAATACGATCGCTAAATTAAAAATCCCAACGTTAAATGAACTTTGTGTAACTTTTGACGGCTACGATGGATTTATAAAACGCGCGAGAATGTAACGTTTCATTAGACGTACCTACGTTGGTGTATTATTTGTTATTAATACGACATGAAAGGAATGCGAAAAAAAAGCTGCAATCGACGACATGTTTATGTCAATGCAAAATAACTAATTCTCAACATATTTAATACTCCTAAACATCATTAAATCATTAGCTTATTATCGAAACGTTTCCTTCTCTGCGCATACGGAACGTTGCAATAGAATGATATCATGGTGAACGAATGATATTTGTAATAATCTGTGGTTCATATTTTATCATCTCTTTGTAGTATTCTGGAAAAGTTGCTGTTTTTATATATATGTAATTAGGTATGCTAATTTATAGTACCTAAATATATCAGGGCTTTACTATGTGGTTTTATGGCTGGTGGGGATAATTTAGTTGTTTATGTAGAACAGAATAGTTTTTGTGAATAACTATCTAATCGAAAACAAAAAATAAATTTGCAACTTACTTGTAACTCGTAAAAAAAGGTTACAGCGTGTGCAAACTTCATTAAATAAGAACACCAACCAAAAAAAAACACCAAAATATGATTCCCATCAGCTTTTGTCGCACTTTACCGTCAAAGCACAGAAATAAGAGGTCTAGCGGCCATTTTGAGTTTCGTAGTCGCACAAACAAACGCTTAAACTTAAAAGCAGTAAAAAGCGCGGGCTGAGGGGGTACCTATTAACACATTACTCACACAAACGACAATGAAAAACGGGGTAAAACAAAACACGGCAGCGCACCGCGTCGAAAAAACTTGAAAAAGAACGTCGATTTCGTATCGGGCGAAGTTCGGAACGAAAGTTGGCTGCCCACTATGGCGACTGACCCGCGCTTTAGAATGTATTTGGATAAATATTTGAATTTTATTTTATGCATCATTCTAATATACGCGTTATTGTTCGGCGAGAGTTTTTGATTTTTCAGAGTTTGGTTTGGAGTTCTCTATTACAAAGTTAAAAGCACTAGTGCGTTTTAAGCGTCAGTAAAAAACTCTCAATCAGGCCGCCACTTTACCTATTCCATATTTAAAAAAAACTGGCCATTCGCGAGAAGGACTCCCGTGCAAAGAGTTCCAAACGATTATTTTTTTGTTATACATTTATGTATTTTCAATATTGTAGATTTCTTATAGGTTTTCCTATCATCTTTAGCTAAAGAACTATTATCAGGACATAAAAAAAATCGTTTTTTAGATTTTTACTGACGCCCGATAGTTACCAAATTTATAATTCTCATAATTTTAATATAAATATTTTTGAACGATTTATTTTAAAATTGTGAATATTATAAATGTAAAAGTCTCACAATAAACTGTTTTATTTGATATATCACACGATAACAGTTTGAAGACTTTTTATTGGAATCTTCTAGTTTGTACCCCAAAAGTGCCCCTAATACTCAAAATTTATTTATATACGAAACAAGTCTGTGTTTGGGTCATAGTGTGTACCAAATTTCAACAGAATCGGTTCAGTAGATTTGGCGAAAATTAGCTGTGACAGACGGACAGACATACACCCAAGTTACAAAGATTTCGTTTCATACGGATGTTTGGAATCCTAAAAACATTAGCCAGATCCCAAACTTCAGTACTATCCAAAATAATGAACCGCGACTGTACATTAGTATGTAGTAGCAATAATGGACATTCGCGCATAAAAGTGTCTCGTGGCAGAGTGGCTGGGGCGAGTATAGATAGGGCAGGCGTCACCTTTGTTGCGGCTCGAGAACCACGGTACGCCGACTGCAGCGGCACACAATTCGCGCGCTCACTTTTAAAATAAGAACCATTATTCCTTTTCTCTAAAATTGTACTTTTTGTATTTTTTATAAAAAGAACTACCATCAACCCTGTAAATGATATCATAAATAAGAGAATACATTTTTCCGTGGCACTTTTCATATAATTCTCTTATTCAACAATACTGAGAAATTAAAAGCCGTTCCATTCGCTCTTAATTTCTTCCTTTTTTTCACTTTTACATGTAAAAACTTTAGGTAAACTAGTTAAGTAATATCAAATACCGATTGAAGCAAGTTCAGATACTGACAGTTAATTTAATAAACGAACATCTGTTTGTGAAAAACTCGTTAAAGCGCCCGCATACTTCATTATCTAGTAAAGTTAGCAAAATGATATAGCGAGGGTTATACAATTCCCGATACAACTGCGTTGCTTATTAACGGTCGCGTACGGGAGGGTTTTTTTTTTTAATTTGTTTGCAGTTCAAAACGGCAAACTTTGACGTGGAAACTTTTTAATAGCCGACACGTAGAACTAAGCGTTGCCTCTGAACATACAAACTCTACGTTTTTATTGCGTCAAAATGTTTTATACATTTAAACTCTGTTACGCCATCAAACGGCTTTTTATTTTTAATCAAACGATTATGAAATAAGTTTTAGGTTCATAAAGTCTCAAGTTCTCCTTCTAAAAGGTTTTGATTTATATTTGAAAGCTTTATCAGTTCTTATCCGAATCGCTTCCCAGAATTAAATTAGATGGATAGCGTAGACTTACTTATTTCGGAATGTTTGCAGTTCCGCCTCAAAATCTATTTCGCATGCGATTACAAAAAGACAAGGTTGGCGGGGTAACGCGGTGCGGGTCGTGGGGCGGAGGGGGCAGCAGCGGGCGCGGTAACGTGTAACACAAATTATAAATAATAGGTGAACGTTATTTTTTCGGATACATATTTCATTTTATATTGTACGGGAACGCGTGGCGGGCGTCGCAGGGGTGGGGGTTAAAATAAAGAGAAGCGCAATTGAATTTTTAATATTTCATGAAGAGGGACGCTAGCGGGGCCCGAAGCGGTCTTAATGGGGTTACGGCGAGTCGCGTCGCGCCAGCCGCGGCCCGGGCGGCGCCTGCGCCTGGAACGGCACAGCATTCATCATTAACGACTATTAACCTAACTAATAAGAAATACTTGCGAAAATAATTCATAGTAAACTAACTGAGTTGACAGAAGTTATACGAACGCTTTGAGCCCGTTAAAAGCGCCGCGCGCAAACGACGTGCTCGCCTTTACTGCCCCTAGACTACCTAGCATGAGCATCCGTGTTCAGGGACTGTTTCGAGGAAACTGAAAGTTTTGTTTATGAGATTATGTTCTAGCATGATACGTGAACACCTCTCAGCCAGGGCCCCGCTACGGTAAAGTGATCGATCTAGTGGCTCTCTCGTTTTTGCAGACACAACTGCAACCTGCTTCGATCACAATTTTGTAGCGCAAAAAGTTTTACTACCTTTATGGTGAAGTAATTTGATCTCTATCTTGGGACCTGAGAAGTGTGAAATTTGGTATTGACAGGTAGTAGCTGTAGGCAGATGGATGCCAAGTTTGCGGAATTTGTTCGGAAGCATCATCGCGGCCCTGGAACGCATTGTGTAGTAGGTACTCGAATGGTTTTTAGTCAGTAAGAGTCTGATACCCTTCCGTTCCGCCCATACTGGAAGAAGTAATTTGATGATTTTCCATCCATAAGAAAAGGCCAAAGTTAACATTTGTTCATGAGTTTTTATTCTCTTCACTCCTTTCCAAGAGGCGTATGTTGAAAGAGGTTCGCATTAGGATCCTTGACCTCGCGTTTGGAGCAGAGAATGCAATTTAATTATGATTCCGCTTCAATGAAACTCAAAATCGGCCCCAGATTACCGTACGCGCTCTCAAAATTACCAATTTTGTCGCTGACTATTCAATTAAAATTTCCCGTGGCATATCGTCAATCCAGCTCATTACGATCTCGGTGCCCGTAAATTACCTCAGCAGTGGTCTAAACAGTGTGTCGATATGAGGAGCATGGCATATTACGTGATGCTTCGGAGTTAACTCAATTGTGACCACCCTCGGGCACTGAGGGGGTCGCCATGGCCTGGCGAGATCGTGCCGGACCGACCGCTCCGGACCGCCGCGCGCCGGATCGCAACGCCGCGCCGCGTGCCGTGCCGAATCGTCCTATACTAGTAGTTTAAAGTTAATGTTCTTAGCAATTCGTGTTTCTGATGTTCTGTGCTTTAAGAAGTTGCTACTTGTATTACTATTTTTATTGCTGGGCCCACATTTAAAGTAATGTCGTGCTTTTGAGTCTCTATGAAGCTACCCCGACTGCCTTGAAATAATTATTTCACAGCAGTATATCACTGTAATGCTTGTTAGATATTCTAATTGTGTGCTCCAGATCGCATTATTATTTTATTATTGTACTGTGAGCTATACGCGGTCCTTGCTCTGAGACTAGAAACGGGTTATCAAAATACGCGATGTCAGTTGGTGCTATGGCTCTGTATTTTGGTATGTTGATTAGTTAACACACGGGGAAAAGGTGGATGAGCTACTTTGTTTGGTATGGTCCAACCAAAGCGTGTACACATAAATCTTGCAGTGGCTTCGTGTGATAATTATTTGGATCCAAGTGAGATAGATACACCTAACGTTTTGTAAGACAATATTTTTCAATACAAACAGTTGGTTGCGAGCGTCAAGCAGTTGGTTACAAACTAAACAATAGGTAAGTGAGCTGCAATGACTTGGCGTCACTTTATCATATCCGCGGTTCGCGTGGCGTAGGTATCAGATGGCCCATTCACCACATATAGTTTTGTTACTCGATCATAATATCCTGCTCGCTATATATTGTTTACTTTTCACACGTAACACTAATATGAACGCATGCGCATCTATTCCGCATAATTATGTACATTGTTGTAGTCGTAAAATATTTACGTGCCTCAGCAAAATACTCGGAATTAAACAGAATGCCGGTTTAACGGAATTGGGATAAGAATAAATGGGGAGGTGTTAGGTATACTAAGTCGTTGCCGAAAAATGTGTTAGTCCAGTGTTGTCGTCAAAGGGTACATATGTTCGATAATGAAGTAGCAAGGTAAAGAGGTCAGGCGGTCCGTCAGCAGCGGGCTCACTGACTGACCCACATCGGCACAATACGCTTCCGCCTTGCGCCACGCAATTAAGCACACCAGACATAAAAAATTACCGAAACAAAAGCAAACGGGGGTTATCCCCCCCGCCCCGCTTCAGCTCGCCGCAGTTACAATTTATCATAGCAAATAAAAATATGCGGAATTAAAAGAAAAAGGAACAAGAAATGGAGCGAGAGGCAACGTTACTGCCGCCTGCCGAATGTTCAAAATAATACTATATATTTTTACTACCTCCCCGGGGAGCAGGGGAGACGGAACGTCGGTAACCAATTAAAAAAAGTATTGCTCTCGATAAATGTTTGATGTTCTAGGTATAGCTGTACCTACCCACTGTTCTTGGGGCGACGACCATGTGTGACACAGAGCACTACACACTCGGTACAATGAGTACAACCACATTCAACAGCTACAGCCACAAATATTACCTAAATTAAATTTTCTTTAGTACATCCATGATCGTGGTATTCCTCCATTTCTTCCATTTCCTTTTTATTCTTCTTGAAAGCCGCACATCCCAAACTTCACATAGAATACTTAGAAACTGGCGTTTACCTTTCGAATTTAATAGAATAACCGCCAATGACGTCACCCGCCATCAAAGTTTCTTTATAGCCGCCCAAATTACTCTAATAAATTATTTAGTTCTAATCAAACTATACACTAATTAATACATTATAAGTAATGAATAAGGCGGCACGGCCATGTTGTCTATTAGTAGCTTAATTAAAAAATATATTTATTATTTATTTTCCATTATCCGTGAGTCGGGACACGTGGACTGCTCATACTTAGTAAAGTCATGTTTTTTGTTATTTGTTCTATGGAAACTTTATTTATTAATGTCGGTCAAAATTGAGTCTTTACTTGGCCGTGTATTGTAGTATCAACGTTTTTAAAAACAGTTACAACTCATTATTTGACTGACTTTTAATTGTTTTTGATAACCGTTAAATATTTAGTTATTATTAAATTAAGATATTTATTTATTTCTTCCATTTTCCATTATTTACTTTTCGAATAAATTCTCTCAACTTATCATTTAGTTAAATTCTATTTTATTTTGTTTTAAACAATAACTAGGTAGGTACCTAAAAACTACAAATTTTAGTTACATTTTTACCCCCCATAAAACATGTTCAGGGCGCAATCAAACTCGGCTCAACCACTTCTGGTGTGAACCACTGCAACTACACGGAAACAAACAAGCCAGACGAACTTTTATGCATTAAGTACTATCATTTTTTACCTTACCAGATCTCGCATTCTGAGGCAGGGCTACACGTGAAGAGGCCAAACAAGCTATCGCACAAGCGACTCCGCGATACAAATTCAATATTTTTTTCTACTCAAAACCCTCAACTCAATGGAACCTTCTAATTAAAGCCCAGTGCTTGAACCAAAGTTTTGAATTGGTAATCATTTCGAATCAAAGAATTCTATTCATCCTTCCCGGTTACCTTTCAGTGTGTATCGATCGTCGCTCGTCGGATCCCAATTAGTTTGGCTCTAACCACCTACTCGCATTGAAGTTTAATAAATTCATTACACTAATACGGAGCTCAAATTAAGTGTAATTTTTTTTTCTGCCGTTACGTATTTACTTGAGAATGAATCGTTGCATGAAATCAGAGAAATTTATATAAATCATCCAGTATTAATATTATGTAATTGAGTTAATAAGTAGCTAAGTGGTACAATAAAATAATTGCTAATTCAGTTATTATTGTTGAAGAGAAATAAAATTTCATTTTATAATTATAACATTATGACTGTTATATCTTTCATGCTGATCTTTGATTGCAAATCACTGGTGAAAGTCCTTGTTTGTTGAAAGTTGATTGTGGTCTGTGTTCAGCACGATGCCATATTTTACACTTTTGAAAAACATTTGTACTTAAGTTAAACTTTTAAATTATAAGACATGGACGTAATAGTTTCCTTACCAAAAAACAATACAGAATTCGGTTGATACTGTGCCATTAAGATTTCGTACATCTAGAATGGCCAGCAAGTGCTCGCCACTGTAACTCACGCACAGATATTTGAAGTGGTAAGGGGCGCATTCTCTACTAACTAGACTGTCTGGCACACAAGTAATACCCACTAAAGGGAACAATGCGTTATCTCACCAACTACTCTTATTACGTCACGGTGTCTACGTAACAGTAAATAGCGTCACAGAGGAGCGACGCGTTGAGGGTTCCGTTGTTGTACTGCTCCTTGCTACACTGTGTTTAACTATTCATATTTTTGTTATACTTTTTATTGAACCCCAAAGTTTTGTTTTGTGTAACGCTGTCCCCGACCGTGTAACATGGAATGTTAATGTTAAATATGTGTGTTTTACGTTTGTGTGTATATTTTATTCAGGTAAGTATGCTTTATTTGTTTAGGTGAGTTTGTGTCAGCTTTAAATATTATTACGGCAGGGAAATCAATCGTTTTGGAACTAGTGCAGACTAGTTAGTTCAGTATAACTTTCTATTTAGAAATACTGTCAAGCTCACTGTTTGACGCTAACCCTACACTACAGAGAACAACATACATTCCCACAAACACGAATCAGAATGAAAGATTTCTCACCACTAAAATTGATGAGGTCACCCTTTATGGTATTGCAGAAAAATATGAACGGAGGCGAACAGAAAAGCCAATGCACCTTTGATCTTTGTACACTGCGAGCCTCTCAGAGGCTACTCCCATTACTGCATGCAGATTTTATACTTTGTGACATTTTTGTGCGAACGGCGCGCTTCGCGTCTCGCCCCTCGCCCCACCCCTTGGCCCCACCTGCCGGGGTGCGCTACTTAGCTGATGACTTATTAAGAGTGCATTCTTCAGAGGTGTCTGCCTGTCGCGGCGGGTTTAATGACGTGGGTTCCAACGTGCTCTCTGATTTCGTACTTCGAGTATGTCCCACTTTTAGTCACAATGCTTTGCGGTTTTGTGTAGTGTTTGTTCGCCATCGCAGGGTTAAGGTTTTAATGTCAGTTTTGATTATCGGGCGGTGATTTTTTTTTTGTGTTACTCGGTTTTTGGTTTAGTAATAGTGAATGGAATTGGTATGGGAACAAATCAAAAGGTCAACTGGGAAAATTTGGCAAATATAATATTTCAGATTCATTGATAGATTGATTTTTTAAAAGCTATATTAGAAACGGCAAAAACAAAACTTTTTAAACATCTTAAATTAAATAATACAATAAATGACAGTACCTTAATCCACAAAAGGGACCGATTCTAAAAAAAAATATCACAAAAAAAATAACAAAATAAAAAAACTTTTACACTAACGTAGCACCCCTATTTTGAGCCTCGATTGATGCTTAGAAAACTTGCCGGCCTAAATTACGAGTCAGGGCTGTCAGTGTCGATGATAAAAGGTATCTGACAAAGGGATCGCGGAAAATTAAAAGGGCCCTGTTGTATTTGTTTGTCATTTCCGAGGCGGGCACGCGATGTGGCCTCGCTTCGTTGACCTTATAATTGTTGATAGCAAAAATCTTTTATTAGATGTTAAAGATATTTTTGGGATTTCTTTAGTCAATTATTTGGTGGTAGCACCAAGTTTTGACTATCACTCAAATGTTTGCTGGGTGAAAATTAACTTAAAGTTGACCTTTGGACATAATTATAAACTTTAATACTGTCAATCAGTAAAAAAACTAAAGTTTCTTACTGTACTTGGAAATATTTCTTTAAGTGTCTTTCGGTCTTTTGACTGTTTTAAATCTTTCAGTTGCTTATACTTTTGACGGCTGTCGAACTCTTTCCAAGATGTCGAAGGGTGCAGCTGTTGACTGTCTCATGATATCTGTTTCGAACTGGTCAACTATGTTGCTAACCTTCTCTACCAATGACCATTTGTGACGTCATATTAGTATCTTTCCAATATCTTCCGTGTCTAAACACCCTCATACTTAATAAGTTTTACAAAATTCTCCCACACACTCACACAACTCAACTACATTAATATGTAGGCATGGTCACAATTAAATAAAGTTCACGCCAACTCATAATTACAAAGCCATATACATAACCTTAGGATTTCGCGAGAAACTTTTTATTCTAACGGTACCCTAAACAGGGGAATTACAATCGAATCGAACCATTAACCTTTAAAACGACTTGTAAGAAATGGAACGAAAAAAATGTATGATGAATGCAATATAACGACTACTTTAATAGGGCTGTGTGTTTTCTTCGTCAATAAATTACCGCTAATACTGCAGATAGGCGACTTTTCTTTCATTGTGGAGAATTGTGAGTTTTTGTTACAATAGTAATTACAGGCGTTCGCGTTTATTGCTGTTGACAGCCCTAGCGTGGTTACGTAAGCTTAAGTGTTTGTGCCACCCCTAGACTTGAGGAAAATTGTATACCTATGTTTGGTTACTGCATTTGTCATCGGTCTGATTAGTTCCAAGATTGAGCTGTTGTATGCAGTGTTTTGTACAGTTTCTTTCAGTATTAATGATGAGATTATCCATGCAATATATTGGCATATCTTTCGAGTAAAAAAACAGGCGATAGGCAAGTATTATTCAATTTATGACACCTTAAGTGGTAGTTAGACGCTCAACGGCAGGCAAACGTGCAATTTAAACCGAACTAATTTACGAGTAACAATAAAAGTTACTCAAGACATGTCATAATATGTAAAAGGCACACGTTATGGCGGCAAAACACACCATTCGCCTTACTTAGTTGTAAACGCAAATTACATTTTCTTAAGTAATAGAAAAACGTAAGCTTACCTGCTTGGGAAAAATACGTGTGCATCATAATATGTACATGTAGAGGAAAAACATACGTTCGCGCCTTTAAAGAAAAGTAATTTTTATAATGGGAGTGGGAGAACAATTAAATGTGATAACTGTTTATTAACGATATGTATTGTTAGGGGCCATCCATAAATTACGTCACACGGTAAGGGGTGGGAGGGGGTCGACGAAGTGTGAAATGTGACAAGGGGGTGGAGGGGTGGTGGAGGGGTTCTAAATTTCGTGACGTCACATTTCAAAATTTATTTTAATCTAAGTGTTAAGTAAAACACGAACAAATACACCAATTAAATTGTAAAATATGTAATGTCACACTAGGGAGGGGGTCTCACAAATGTTTTTGTTGCACAAGGACGGGGTGGGGTCAAAAATCATGAAATTCGTGTGACGTAATTTATGGATGGCCCCTTAGGCAGTTATCAACTATTGATAATATTATCTAGTCAGGCGGAGGACATGACTGGAAGTTTGTACTCGTATATTATACTTTGGAAATTTTTCTAGTGTGAAGCTGTTGCATGTGCATAATTATTTATAATCGCCTATTGATACAGCTGATCATGATAAAGATTGTACATTTACGAAAATACAAACAAACAATCTATCAAATAAAAAACAATTGTCGTGCTTCATTAAGTAAAAACTCGAAAATAATAGAAAATAAATTGACAAGTACAATACAATCGTAGGTGAGACGAAGTTTACCGTGTCGCGTACAATAATTCCTCATCTTCTCTAATCTAGCCTGTTATGTTATCCCACTGTTGGGAAAGGCCTGTATCCCTTTTCCACTCACGAAGGTCAAAGACCAGTACCAGTTTATGCACCGTGCGTGCACGTGCATGGGGAGAATGCACATGTCGATAATTCTTCGTGTGCAAGAGATTTGCTTTGAGAAGATCCTTCACTGACCAAAATATTCCGCCAGGCGTTTTCGGTGCATCGAGCAACTTTTTTATCTTGTCGTGTCTACTCAAGATAATCACCCTCAATGTGCAGTCTTCTTTTAAAATTGTTGGTCAATAGTTTGGTCTTTGTCATATTCATCCTAAGTCCAGTCTCGAGGCTTGCCTACTGCATATCGCTACCGAAAAAGAAAAAAGTACAATGTCATCATCGAAGCGGAGGTTTGATAATCTCTTATCTACGATGTTTTATCATTTTCTGTTCAATTTTGAACCAGGAGTTGAAATACTGCCTCCAGAGTGGCAGTAGAGAGCTGACTCCTCTTTTATTTGGGAAGGATGGTTCTGCAATGTTCCCTTCAATTAAAGCTGTACTATGTTCTGGATGAGCAATGCAATGAAAAGTGCACTATGGCTGATATTATCGAATGCCTTTGCATAGTCAGTGAATGCCAGATACAAAGCAAAAGCAAGAAATGCACCTCCTGCCATTCAAAAATGCTTACCTGCAATGTCCTTTTAAAAGTGTGTCACCTACATCACTAAACCCACGATCGAAGCAGGTTTTAGCAAGGCCAAAGCGCGGCTGTTTGCTGGAACAACATTTGTGGAAACACCCGCACCTGCCAATGGATGAGATTGCAGCTCCTGACGCGTCCGTGTGACTGACGTGCCCGAATTTTATTGCTATCACTAAAAATAAAGTAAGCACGAAATCGAAAATCTGTAAAAGGGCACTACATTCAATCGACTTGCATTCGGGTATACGGTTAAAATAATCAGTTTAATAGAAATTCCCCCTCGACTGCTATGTGTGTTTAATACTGCTCAATAATGCAAATTGCGACACCCGCAAGTGCTTCCAGTACATTAATTACAGACACTATCATAATAACAGTACAGAAGTCTAAATTCTACAAAATATCTGACACCGCTCTGTCATCAATCCACATATTGATGGTACGTACATAGCTAATTAGTCACTGCGACTTATAGTCGACTACTTTGAAACGATTCAGACTCGCTTATTATTAACGGTGTAACATTTAAAAGCTGTTTCTGTCGCGACAATGGCTCACTCTGTGCGGCTCCACTTCTGTCCTTTAATACGGGGATCGCGTGCACCATCTAGTGTGAAAGGGAACTATGTTTCAAATGCAACATACTGTTTTACACCCACTCTCCTTTACCAACTTTTACTCAACCATTTTCATATGTTTTTTTTTATACGAATTTGTTGCAACGTAGCTTACGGGAAATGAAAACTATGACTGAAGCAAAAGTGACGAAAAAGTACGAGGTAAATAAAGTGTTTTGTTGTGTCAAACTCATGGCTTTCATATTTGTAGGGAGAAACGTTTTTGAATAAACTCTCCGTGGCTATTGGTGCATGTATTTTTAGATATTGACAAAACTCTGTGCGCAATGGTGCAATGGTCATGTGACTGAGCTTTTTAAACTCTCTTTGTGAGGATTCTAAGCTTTTATTTTACAATTGAATTCCAGTCAATTGTTACACGACCACAATTTTAACCAAAGCCAATCTAATCTACCTCTTCTCAACTATGTTTGAGTAGCATTCCAGTCTGACCAGAAGAAGCTGAGCAGTATGAAATCTGACTTCCACAACCCAAGCATACGAGTAACAAGACTGGTTTCAGATTTTCAGACTCCCTGCACACCATCAAGTACGGCCAACCACAGCACTT
The DNA here is from genome assembly GCA_905332915.2 of Hecatera dysodea. NCBI lineage: Eukaryota > Metazoa > Arthropoda > Insecta > Lepidoptera > Noctuidae > Hecatera > Hecatera dysodea. The sequence continues at coordinate 3,549,419 of HG995286.1, forward strand.
ACATTTATTGCTACTGAAGCCAAACCAGCTGCTAAATAGGAAATTATACTTCACTTTAATATAATTTTGCGATCAGACAGTTATAAGTCGATGATGCGCTCAATTCACTCCTATAAAAAACTTTTTGGTCGAGTGCCTCCAGCGATTGCCGCTTGCTTTCACATTAATATCAAGTCACGGCATTTATTATTTACTTTTCTTCACAAACTATTAAATTTAACAGTTAAAAATGTTAATTGCACATGCACTGGATCGTATGTCACTTGCTGTTTCATCTTGCTGGCAGATATACGAACATTGTTGACTGAGAAAGTCGTTCTAATTGATTTACGTAGTTATTTATTTTCATTGAATTAGTTGTACTTAGTGATGGTAGTATGGAGGAGCTCGTGGCTAAAGAATATCGGCCGCACAGGTCGATCTTCAAAGTTAGGCAACGCTTGCCAAGGATGGTCTGTGGATGGGTGACCAACTTAACATACCGAGTTTCCTTCGTGCCTCAGAAAGCCCGCTAAGCCGTTGGTCCCGGCTGTCATTTGTAGATCTTTGGCAGTTGTTACGGATTGTCAGAAGCCAGAAAATCTGACACCAGTCTTGCCAAGAAGTACCGTGTTCCCCAGTTATTCGGTTGTGGAGGTCTGGTAGCCAGCCGCTCTACGTTTAATACTGGTATGCAGCTGAATCCGGTATAACTGGAAGCCGACCCCAATATATTTGGGAAAAGGCTAGACAGATGATGAGTAATGATGGTGGTATGGTGGTGGTGGACCAATGCCCTGATGAAGACCGTGCGACTTGGATAGAGGCGAGACGTACAGAGCTGGCCATGTGGTGACAGTTGAAGTTCAGCAGCGGACGTCTTCTTGCTGTAATAATGATGATGATAAAATTATCTTAAAAATTTACTTTTCTTCTCTGATAGAATCTCTCCCGGAAAATGCACTGTTTCATTGTGAAACCTTGAGGAAGGAAAGAGTTTAATAAGTCGAATAAAGGACCATGAAAATGACTACTTTAAAAAAATATCATCATCTGCAGGCACGTTAATAGGATTAAAGTGAGGTGATTGATTATTTGAGGTCTTGTTCTTTTCGTGTCGATTGACTGATACCCAAATTTTTCTACACCAGCACCTGACAAAAATAAGTGCAGGTACCTATTGTGATTCTGTTGTCTCTCGTGATCAATAACGGGATCAAAGCCTTTCATTTTTATGAATTAGAAGTCAACAAAAGTCATTTTACCACTGACCGGAGAGGGGGGAATTTCTGACTCTTACTGACTAAAATTCTTCAGTTTCTTCTACTACGCTTTGCGTTCCAGGACTGCGGTAACTCTTTCGAACAATCCCGCTACACTGCTGCACTGGTAGGCACAAGCCCTAGCGAAACCAAGTGATCAATTCCTTAGATTTTGAATATGACAATGTTTATCGCTGATAGAATGTCGCTTTGCCTTGAGTCTTTCATTCGTTTTTCATGGAGTTAGATTAAATTCCTTTAGGACTTCATCAGCAGTTAGGGCTGCAAGATCCATGACTTCGGCTAGAACAACTACTCTGCAATCCTAATTATTTAAACTGAACAAACTATTCACCATCTTAATAATGCTGTACTTGAACCATCCATGGCCTTAGAGGTTGGACACGTCAGACATAATTTCAGCTTCGCTGGTCATTCATAGGACATCACTATTTAAAAATATACAATTTCAAATTCAGTTAACTAGAATCGATTTTCATACGTAGCTATTATTCTGCAGATCTTATTATTTCCCAATGTTTATTCATTTTTGAGAAATATTACGAGAAAACGTAATTATTTAACCTATATTTTAAAATAACCAGGTAGGCTATAAGTACTAGAATTAATGATAACCAATATTCCGTCATTCCGTGTGAATGGTGCCACAAAGCATTTGCAAACAATTTAGCAATGTTTAACGCCAGTGTGAGGCTGCTGCAAAATAATAACACCATTCGTAAAGGTATTCCGAAGGGGGATTATGAATCCGCCATTGAAGAATGTAGCTCCTCTTCGATATACCGACATAGGTACGCGTGAACGTTCGTTCGAAATCCAAATGCTACACTAGAGCTTGATTCCAAGCTCGCACGTGACGATTCCCCGTTCACGCCTTCATTATAAATCATTAAAGCGAAGTTTTTAATTAAGCATTGTGCTCGCAAATATTCGTACAAGCGGTGCTCACATATATACAACATGTCCGCATTAAGTTAATTATATCAGAATGTAAGTGACATTGTGCCTCGATTATGATTCGATACATTTTTATAGCGATCACATGGTGGGCATTGTTTGGCGTGGCGTTCTCGCCTCTCGGCGCGGTTTATTGCTTTAATAAAGTGATTAAATACCATGGCGTAAAGCCAGGGCTCGATACAGCCCGAGCTAATTTCGAAAACTTGTATTCGCTCCCTTTTAGGTCGGTCGGTTTTAATGTGGGGTCAGTGACTGTAGATCCTGAATTAGAGTTGTGAGCTGCGAAGGCGCGCGAATGATCGAGCGTATACGACAAGCGAAAGCCGCCTCGGACTTGAAAACTTCAGCGTTTTTGTCACGCCATTTAATGTTGTATGACTCCTTAAACGGTTTGTAAGAACTAATGAGCCTTAAATCAATTATCGCTGATTCTCTTGGATCGCATTTTTAAACGGGCACCTTTATTGAGTCTTGATCCACATTAAATAGAATTACGAGATAGTGCGCACTCATGTTCCTATATTCCTCGTGTTTAAGTTGTAGAAACGTCTATTCAAGTCTGTTTGTCTTCTACGAGTATGTTTCCTTGGAGCAAACAATCAGCCGTGAAGTTGATAAGTAAGCTTAGTTAGTGGTATTTGAAGAGTAAGTTGTGTTAAGTCACAGGTGTTTTGGCGGGGACACTAAAACGTTACCGTCTGAGCAGGTGTCATTAGCTGTGCATTGTAGCGTGCGTGATGGCGGCGTGGCGGCGTAGCGGCGACGTAGCGCGGACGTGGTGGCGACGTGCCGCCCACGCGACCGCGACGCAGCGCACCCCTCCGCCACTTTTGTTTTTGTTGCCTTACGTTTTTCTATATGAAGGTCCACTCACTTATTCATGCGAACGGGATTTCTACTTTTTGCATGCGCCGTATATAGATATTTTGGCTACCTCCTATTTTTTCGTGACTATAAAACTGGGCCGGGGTTGTGCGCTTTTTTTCGCGGCACCCCTGCCCGTCGAGGGGTGTGGAGGGTGCTCGCAGTTAGAGAATTATTCATTGCCTACCCCCGCCGAACCGGCTTTCCGTTATTTCTGTTTGTTATGAATTATGTCCGATGACTTTTCCCGACGCCCCGTTTCTTTCGTTTTCACTAATTACTTTTTCTATAGAAACTATAAATCTTCATTCCTTAATCGAGTTGGGGCTCGGGAGCGGAGGTGCGCGGTAATGACATCGGCCGCGTGGCTCTACTCGCACTCGCCTCGCACTCGCCCCGCACTCGCCCCGCACTCGCCCCGCATCGCGGGCCCGCGGCCCTCGCTCTCGCCTTGCTCTCTGATAAATATATTCGTTTGTGATAAAACATTGTTTTCCTGTATAAACTGACGTACTAAACGCTAACAAAAGATTCAAATTCACACTCTGCTGCCTACTAAAATATGTAGAAGAGCTCGCTCCCAGCCCGCTACAAATTTGAATTTCATATGTATGTTTCGCCTATTACGGATGCACTCATTAATATCTTAAGTGATGTGTGGAGGTTTATGGTGCGCAATTTTGAGCTTTATTACTTTGTAACACGGTTCATTGCCGTCGTAACGTTTAGGGTTGTCTCCATTTATACGGAGCACGCGTTAAGATTATGTCGGATGAAAAAATGCTGCAAATTGTATGACCCCCCATGAAAAAACATTATCATTACGGGCACATCCGTTGGGTTATCTTTTCGTATGCAAATCTTGAGTGCTCACACCGCTTCTGTGATACTTGTACTAGTACAAATTGTTTATTGTGTTCCGCGCGGGACGGTCAAGCGTGAGCCGAGGGAGTTTGTTCGGGGAACGACCTACGCTGTTCTCGGTGATCTACAAACCAAGTTGGGTGTTGTGATCTTGTAAATCCTTTACCGGTCTTTACACTAATCAGATTACTTTACCTTATGAATCACAACACGCCCAAATATGCAATTATGATTACAAGATTTTAGTTTCTGGCCTAACAAGAGTCCATGATCTGTCCTTGGGCAAATAAGTCCTTGACATTGACCATGGGCCTGTTAATTTATTTCCGAAAATTATTTTGGTAACATTAGGTATCATGTACTTAATTATTCACAGAGTTCGCTCTAAAAACAATTCGTATATCCGGGAGCCCGGCAAGTAGGGTAGGGGTCAACAATGATTTGCTGTTTTAAGGGTGATTTAGAATCCAAACAGATTAATTAGTCTTTAGCCCTGACCCAAAAAAGACGCCGCGAAGTGACAATGAGGTTGTGTTTTTGGTAGCACGACCGTATCTTTTGCGATTCTTTATTAGCTAAGCTGAGCATTTTACAGAGTTTTAGTAGTTCGTGTGTTAAGATGAATATTCCTCGTCGTGTTTTTTCAACGGTCAGTGGCCGTACTACGAAGTGCCAATGCTATCATGATTCAGTGTGCGGGAAAGGGATAATGCTATTCGTCTTGTGTAACTCCGTCTCTCTCTGACACAGGAATCATGATGGATTTAAGACGTCATGGTAGGGCTGCAGGTCCGTTATTGATAGGGGTGGGGAGATTATTCGAAAGAGTCACTGTGGCCCTAGGACGCAAATGACATTTGAAGGAACACGGTTTGGTTTGAGTCAATAAGAGTTTGACACTCTTCCGCTCGGCCCTGAGCGGAATAGTCTTAAGGTCCGTTAGGAAAATGTAAGTTTAGTAAAGATGACGTCATGGCTATATTCTTTACCAGGATTATCTCCTCATGAGGGGTACTTTGTCTTATTTATTTATAAAATAGCAGTGCCCCGCGGTTTCACCCGCGTAGTTCCTGCCCCCGTGAGAATACGGGGATAAAATATAGACTATGTTACTCGCTGATAATGTAGCTTTCGATTGTGGAAAGAATTTTTAAAATTGGTTTAGGTGTGAAAATGTGACATACAAACTCACATTCGCATCGATATAATATTTTACTTAAAGGAAACCTTAAACTTGAAACAAAACGAATATTATCTACTTAATAAGCGAGATTGGTCACCTCTTAACTGCCACTGACTTGTTTTAATCTTTATAGTTTTACTTGTGTTACAGTTTTCTTTTGTTTTTCTTTGCATTGTCCTCACATAAGAAGCAACAAGGATAATGTAACTAAGGTTTCGTAACACAAAACGTGATTTATAAGAGTGTCCGTGGAGTTTCGTGCACGTTCTTCTCTATAGCGATCTACGCTTTCGAATGTGCAAATAGATTCATGTTTTTGACTGACCGAGCCTTGATAATTCAAAAATGCCTGTAAATGGTTTATTTGAAAAAAAAAAGCGTTGAATCTTGAATGGAAAAGATTCAAATTTTTATAAAAGACAAGTTATTTTAAGAAGTTTACCTCTTCTCTTCTGATTCCATACAAAGCACAAAAACTTAGTTGAGATCTGTTAAGAAAAAGAGTTTAGAGGGAAAGGGTTTTTTTTCTATAGAAAACTAAATTACTGTTCCCTTCTCTAAATTCGTTTGAATTTTTTCTTTAACTAAAATTTCCAAGATACTTGTGGTTTTGTATGAAAATACAAGGTATAAAAGGCTTAGATGCTTTTTCGTTTTATATTTGGTGGTAAAAGTTGTTTGTTGAAAAGAAATCTTAACATTAAGAAGAAAGACAGTTTATTTTATTGTTTTCGTAGAACATCGCTCAAAAGTATATAAGATGGTTTTCTTGAGAAAATTCTCTTTAAATAAATCTGAATACAACTTTGCCTGGACTGAATACCTACATTTTTCTTGCACACAGATATGGGGTATCCAAATAAGAAATTTCTTAGTAGAGGAGAAAGAAGCCTTTGAGGATAAAGAAAATTATACGCGGCGGTGGTTGTTTTTTTAGATTCAACTAGGTTTCATTATAAACCTGAAAGAATCCTACTTCAATTGAACAAATCTATTTCCCAAAATGCCTAAAATATCCAATAAGTATCTACACAAAAACTCTAAATCCCATAATTTCCAATTCTCTAAACGTTCCATTCCTAAACTGTCAAATTCTCAAAAAGTCCAATCCCTATGATATTCAGAACTCACAAGTCACAATAACCTTACCTTTTTTTATCATCAAATGACATCATCTGCTCTGGGCTGAGCGGATGGGAGTATCAGACTCTAACTGAGTAAAACCTATCCGTGTTCCTCCTAATGCCCTTTGCGTTCCAGGGCCGCGGTGACTCTTTCGAACAATTTCCGCAACTCTAGCAGGCACTAGCCCTAGAGAGCCCCGTCTACAATAACCTTATCTTAGTTGCAGTTTAAAATCTTTCATCTTTTATAATGCGCACAGCAAAGGAGTGGAACTCTCTGCCTGCGTCTGTTGCGCGCCACTTCTTCTTCCCAGCTAAAATACTAGGAAGTGGTGACGGGTGGGCGTTTTGGGGGACTGTCTTTATGTAAAATTTGACGTTCAAAAGGTGCTGTCTATCAGCCTAGTTTTAATAAATGACTTTTGATTTTGATTTTGTGTTTCCGAACGCATGCAACCCTACTTCAAAGTTAGAGTAAACAGGCTTCTTCTGGGTAAGCTCATTCCATCGTAGACTTTGTCTCTGTCACCTGCGACCTAGACTAGAGTCAAGAGCAAATTCATTTCACTATAAATAAAAAAAAACCCTATGAAAACTTTTCAGAACCGAACATTTAAAGTCTTGATAGAGCTAGTAAGTACACAGATAGGGTACCTAATGATTGATGTAACTGTTAAGATAAGTATACGTTGCATCAGTTTTGTTACTACCGAGTCATGCCTAGCCCGCATGACTACGAGTATTACCAATGACTAAAAGTCTTACAAACTAGGAAAATCCTGTATCTTGAAGCATAGTTTTCCTTAAACAGATGGACACACTAATTCTAATCTTCTTCTACTGTCTTGTCGATGGTTTATTACATTATACGTATTGTTTAGGCTCAGTACGTGACACCTTAAATTGCTTCGAGGGATGCGTTATTTAAGTCATCTAGGCTGCAAAAATATGGACATTTGGGACACTCCAGCAAATGGGGTAGCATGGACTCACTCACACCGGTACTAATTCTAATATTTAACATTTTTTTTTAATCGTATGGAACAGCAAGTTTGTTGTTTTGAGGAGTTAGCAAGCGTACGTCTCGCACTCGAAGCCAGACATAAACAGACAGACAGACACGTTACCTTAGCACATACATGTACTGTAACGCGACGCCATTCATCCCCTCGCACACACGTTTACGATTCGAAGGCATTTCAATTATGTATGTCACCCTTTACATGGGAATACGTACTTGTGTTTAGCATCTCGCAATTTGAGACCAATTAAATTATTCGTTTTTGTCAAGTATATGATTCTGATTCTGTTGATCTTAGATCCTGTGAATATGAATATCTCTAAAGATATTCGCATGATCTAAGATGGTAAGCGTAAAATAAAGATTTGGATAAATTGCTTTTTGGGATCAGTCCAAATTGTAGTCACTTTCTTATGCGCTTCATTCAGAATTGGTGTAGTATTAAAATCAGCGATGTCATTGTGCTGTGTCTGTCCTGAATAAAAGTTTTTCTATTCTATTCTATTATTGTATCCTACAATACCCTCGGTTATTTTCGAGCATACCATACTTTAAATATTAGTAGGTATGTCCTACCTTTCTTGTACCTCCACGCACCAGACTTCGACGGTAAAATTTCATCCCAGAGATCTGCATATACTTATCTCTAATTCGACACCACGAACCAAGTCTTTAAAGAGACAAACCAAAAGGATCATTTTGCCCCTTTCCATAACTACACCATTTCTAATTAGCCCCCACACACCCCTTACAAAATCCTCATCAGCACCATCACGAAACACCATGAAAGTTTGATAGTGTACTGCTGTACATATATTATGTAGTTAGTAATTCGCGGAGTAGCAATGTCACAAAGAAGGTCTTTGATGAAAGGACCTCAGTGCTATTCATTCATATATAGTGTGTGAGCGAGAGGAATCGCCCCGCTGCGCGATCTTACTACAGGCTCGTAGTTAGGACGGGCTGTAACGTGCGTACTTACGTTTGCGTTACGTTTTGGTTGAGGTGTTGACTTTGATGTGGTTGTTTGTTTTGTCACTGATAAAGTGATAAGCTTTGAATACCAAGCTATGGATCCAAACTGTATAAAAATATCCTAAAATCTAAGTGATTTGCCGTTAAAAAAGAAAGTTTAAAAAACCTTTCAGATAACGCTTACTGTAATTTAAAGTTTTATAAATTGTTAGTATTTTGTCCCCAATATATATTTTATGATATTAAAATATTAAGCTATTAAAGTTTATTGTTTTAAATATCATGAAATATATGTCTAATATTTTTCTCAATGTAACATTCTAAAATTATAACATTGATTTATATTATTCTATAATTTTTATTGCATTCAAATACCATGCGTGCTAGAGTTTCCTTCTTTGTGACGAAATAACTTATTTTTTCTTCTCCTCATTGGTTATTAATTTATTTGTATAAAATAGGTACAATAATAATGGTATATCAATGCCAGAGGGCAAACAAATGTGTGACAAAATCAAGCCAGCCAGGACTCAATAATCCATATAATTGAGATTGAATCTTATATTAAAACAAGACTTAAACTACACAAACAAAAATAAAACATACATTTCAGGCAATAAAAATAAAAGATACTAACAGCGCCCGCGGTTTCACCCGCGTAGTTCCCGTTCCCGTGGGAATACGGGGATAAAATGTAGCCTATGTTACTCAGGGTGATTGTAGCTTTATAATGGCGAAAGAATTTTTGAAATCGATCCAGTAGTTTTTGAGTTTATTCCTTACATACAAACATACAAATCTTTCCTCTTTATAATATTAGTATAGATAACGGTAAAACCATCCACCATTTCACACCAAAGAATCCAAAATAAACGTACCACGTAACATATTTGGTGAGCACATTTATTTTGTCTCCCTCAGTAAATACACCGTACAGAACACAGCTATTACTATAACATTTTTACTTGCTACCATACGCGAAAAGAGCCTGGATGGTTAAAAAACCCTCTTCGCAAAGAAGTCAGTAACGCTGTTCTCAATAAGCCTGGATAGTAAAAAACCTTCTCCGTTTTCTTTCAGCGCGATTCAAGACGCGGCCACGCATAACAGTTTTATGCATTAAAATTACTTTACCATTTCATTTAAGAACACGATAGCAGTTTTAATATCTATTTGAGCACCGTTCGAGTAATTCAAAATCCTAAACGACGATTAACCGGCCCCGTCTACCATAAAAATGTACATTTAATTTCGTTTCAAACGTATTATTTCTCACTGAGAATGTATGGTAACCTAGACGCTTTTCATACATACAAAAGATTTGCAAATATGAATTCAGGAGCTCAATTTTCGGAGCATTTAAACGGTGCGGCGGTTGTGGCTCGATTAAAGTATGTTTATTCAAAATGGAAGGTTCGTCGAGAACTGTTCATGTATCATGGGTATGTCCTGTTGCCCTCTTCGCATTTGACGTGCTTTAAATGCTTCGATAAAGTTTCTGTCTCTGAAGCATTTAGATTATCTATAATTGAATGTGCTTAGTTGTTATCACATAGTAGTTATTGTTGTAGTTTTTAGTAAAATGTGGCTTTGTTGATGATTTAAATGAGTAATTTTATCAATATCATGATTTACCTAATTAACGATCAATGCAGTGGCTTCCTTTCAAGAACCGTTTAGAATATTACTTTATCTTAGGTCAAGGTCAAAGGTTAACTCACACAACCTACAATAAGACTTTCTCTAAATCCGCACCTGCACATCTTAGGCCGCTGCGGCGCCAGCAGACGTATGACGCGTCCTGTGATGTGCAGACAAAGACTGACGCGCGACTATTTTTATTAAAACCTACAAGCTGAGGCATACTTTTTTAATAACTTATGTACGTAGGTGCGGGTCGAGTCATTTGAATTGCACTCTGGGTTAGTTCCCGCTCACGGCACGAGATTTTTTTCCCAGAAAATTGTGGAGTGTAACCCTTTGTGCGGCAGGCTTGCCGCCTTGAGTCGCGCGGGGTTGTTTCAAAATGTTTTCCTTTTCAACCCGTGTGGGGTGCCAAGTCGATAATGTTCGTGTTACTCGATATTTGAGGGTTGTAGCGTTGATGTTGATGCTGTGGACAGCTTTGGCAGTCTTTTTGTGATTCAAAGTAGATTTTAGGTGAGAGATAAAACCAAATTGAATCGTTTAACTGTTGATTGATTTGATTGTTTCGTTTTTTTTAATACTACGAAACTAGTAAATAAAAAAAAATCTAAATATTCGTCCGCTTTTGAAGCGTACGACGTCGATATTCACTTTCGTATGCGTAATACATCACTACCGCTAAAACTGGTGTTATACAAGATCAATCTAAAAAAAATCATGCAACACAGACAGACACACCTTTGACACGTCAAAGTTGCACTGAATTTCAATGGGCGCCGACTAAAAATATCGATGTTGTAGTGATACTTATGTTTTGTTCGGTGTCAGCGTGCGTCTGCAAAGGGGCTCCGTTACGCCTCTCATTCAGTTCGCTCTGTCCCTTAGACTCTTTTCACTACGACTTCGTTTTTATACAGCCACTATTTTTATATTAGTACTCACTAGAATCTAAAGTGCCGCACCTATGTTTATTAATGTGACATTTTGAAGATTTTCGACTGCAAAATCGAGAGACATTAGACAGACAGCAACAGAATAAATGCATCCAGAAACGTGTCAGTGTTCTTTTTTTTTTCAAATATCGTACAGGTGACAAGTGGGCATTTGATTAGGCTGTGACTGACAGGCGGTCATTCAGGTACCATATATTTGAATGTATTAGACAAATATTCTATACATTCTAGTCTATGCATTCGTCACATTTAAAGTATTCGTTTAGGTATAGCGCTGGCAATGAAAACTCGATTATATTAACTAACAGCACGAACCACGAAAACAGGTAGCTACATCAAATTGTTTACGTAAATCATTGTTTATTAAGCGGCACGCAGAAGTCATGGCATTTATTATTAGTAGGAATAAAGATAAGTACACAACGGCTATAAAAATCATGTCTACAGTTCAAGATTTCCGTCTTGGAGGGAAATCGTCGAATTGGAGGAGCGAAGCGCCCGTTTCATCGGCGGGCTTGTGAATATTTCATAAGCAGCCATGGCGCATGCGCGGCTTCCGTCTCAAGATGACAAAGTTCAGACTTCGGATCTTGTGTCCCGAAACCAAACGTGTCGCCGAATATCCCCGAACGTCGCCGAACGGTAGGTCAAACTTTAAAATTAATGAACCTTTGAATAAAATAAACAAGCTTTTTTCAACTCATATTTTATACAAATCGAGCTGTCTCGTCTTAGGTACATGTCTGTCTAACTGTCTGTCACAAGAAAATTATTCATGACACATGACTTATAAATATAACAAATTTATATGTCATGTCTAGCTCGTGATTTTTCACCACCTGCCTTTAAACATTTAAATTGTGCCTAGCAGACTATGAAAAATACATGTTTATTTTAATCGATACCTTTTTAAATACAGTTTCATGTCTACCAAAAATAAAATAAAAAATGGCAGAAGTATAGTTACTGTACACCACGATAGGGTTTTCTCTAGCTTGTAACGACACGGCAAAAGAAAATCATTGCCCCAAAATCTCATTCACCCACTTTTACTTTAGTGTAACACTAAACAAAGTCCCATAACCACAATCAAAACCCGCAAAAGATGACCTACCATCAACCAGGAAATCTGGCAACACAGCATCCGTTTAACTAGACGAAAGACGTCTGGAATTAAAAGGAATCAAATATGAACGCACTATACATGTTACATGAACGAGCCGAGCTTGGCGGGCGTGCCGTTGCTCTCCGACAACTAAAACTTATACATTAATAATGCGTTTGCTTACAATGCGCTTTAAATGTAGATCCAGAGCGTGTCTCGCTCGCACGCCGCTCTCTCTCCCCCGCAGCGCACACGACGCGGGTCATGCAAAATGTACGAAGTAAGCGACTAACGTACCCCGCTTCCCTTTCAAGATAATGCTGTTGGGTACCCTCCCAGGCCCCTGCCTCCCGATCGCTGGCCCTCCCTTATCGGCCTCATATTGATGGTCATCGCACTCCTCGTGTGCGCGACTCATCAAATCATTGACTGTGTTGCAGCGGTATAGTTTCGGAAGCTGATTTAATTGTTTGTCCGTCTCCTAATGAATTGGTCTGAAAATGATTCAACTGTTTCCAAAACTTATTTAAAATGTAAAGAAAACCTCCTTTCCTCGGAGACTAAATATAACTTAAAGGATATGAAATATGTACGAACTTACTGAAAATATCTTTAACGGGATGCTGTGCACGCTTCGCTCCCGTTGTTCAATAATGCAATGAATAATTTGTCAGTCGTCTCTCTAAGCGGACAATGATACTAATAATGTTTATTTATGCTTTCATTTCTACGGTTTATGCAGATGCCGTGATGAATACTGCTAGTATTGGAAATAAATAATCTTTGTGAGTGAAAAATTAACGATTGGTACTGTGCATTAATTCATGGCAATCGATTTCAGAAAAAAAACGGCTTGATACAAGTCACTTTGGAATCACTTTCATGTGTTTAAGAATTGTTCGAGTTTTAAAAGTAAATTAAAAAAAAAGGAAAAGATCGCTTTTAGCGATAAGGCTGTCCATTGTGTCACTCATGTAATGTTTTCTTCATCTCTATTTTCTGTAACTTATATATGGTGTACATAATAAAGAGTATTCTATCTATCTATTTATAACTTACGAACTAAAACGAGAGGCAAGTAAACGAATCCTGAAATATACGGCTTCTTTTCAGCCGTAAAACTAGATCTGAATCTGTGTTTCGCCGAATTGCCTCGGTTATTTTGGTGATCCGCCGACTTAACCGACTACGGCAGAGCCAAAAGGCTTGTTTTGATTTTTCTTTGGACTCAAATCGAAAGAACAGTTTCTTCACAGTATTGTTATGATAGCAAACACTTCTGTCCATTTAGTTATGACATGAAACGAGTTTCACAATGTAGGTAAACATCCTACTCCATCACTTTTCAGTGATTTTCCCACAAACATGGATCAAGACTCACTAGAAATGGCTCGGAGCTTATATCAATAAAAGAGGCGAGGTATTGAACTTCCAGTATCCACAGAATAAATAATGCTAATGCTTTGAAAAGGCTGTGTAAATGTGTAGTCTTTTGTAGCTAAATTAGATAATGGAATCTTGATTTGCTTGATTTGGAAAATGGAGATGAATAATTTAAATAAGTGTGAAGGTTTGCAGTTACTACACATATTTAGAGTGGAAATTTAAAGAGTTCAGTAAAGGATTTTTCCTGGTTCATAAGAAACTGTTTTGTAAGAAAATTTTCTACGTGATGTTGGTAGTATCTGCCTTATTTTTTGGATGGGAAATCATCAAATGACTTCTCCCGCTATGGGCGGAGCGGGGGGAGTGTCAGACTCTTGCTGACTAAAACCCACCCGTGATCCTTCTTGTGCCCTTTGCGTTCCAGGGCCGCGGTGACTCTTTCGAACAAATTCCGCGACCTGGTAGTATCTGCCTGTTATTTGTATAATACCTAGCTACATGATTTTACAAGTAGTGTTTTACATGACATGCATTATGTACAGTCAATAGGTAAAGTCAGCCGCGGCTTGGGAATGTGGTGCCTGAATAAATGATCAGATACACCGCTTACCACTAAAATATGCAATAGTTTTGTGTAAGTTGAACGCCTTGGGCGGGCACACTTAGTACTGCGCTATATTTTATTTAATAAAGTTGCCCAGTTACGGCGTTATTCAACAAAGTTTGTGTAGTTTTCAACCTATTTGTGTAGCGTCCGGATAAATGTTAATGACTGGGACAAACGTGTACGTGCGCGTTACACTATTTAACTTGTGTTGTGTACTCAGTGTATATTTAATGGAGACACAAAGTACTATTAGGAACATACCCCACATGGTTGTGTAGCTGTAGTCCTGGTCTGTTTCAATCTCTTTAAGGGTTCAGCCAGCGTTGTGGTTTTGTCGGTATTTTTATGTTGGCGGCCCGGGTGCAAAATGGTATCAAATAGTGGTACTGACAGCTCTCAACGCCGGATACCGCTCATTTAGTAGGTATAAGAATATTTGCCCTATTTTCAAAAGCAATAATTAACGCTTAAATTTTGTTTTTGTTTTATATAAATATGTATGATAGTCTGTAAGGTATATATGTTATGGGTCTTTGTTACCCGAAATAAAAGGTATATTATTATTTTTATTATTAAATGACACATTTACTTCATCTGACAACATTTTACATAATTTTCATTTAATCTATACTAAAATATCAAGCTGAAGAGTTGTTTGTTTGTTTACTTGAACGCGCTTATCTCAGGATTCTCTGATTGTTAGATAGCCCATTTATCGATGAAGGCTATAGGCTATATATCATCACGCTAAGACCAATAGGAGCGGAGCACCAATGAAAAATGTAAAAACGGGGTTATTTTTTCTTTCTTTCTCTTATCTGACGCAGACGAAGTTGTGCGGGTGAGCTAGTTTATATATATAACAGTTCAGTATATATTACAACATACGTTGGAACAACACGTTCACTAAGTAGGTAAATTTTTATTGAGTATAAAGTTAGTTTGATCTGATTATAATTTTGTAAAAATGTCATTTATTCTGACCGCATAGAAAGGAAGGGGTAAGCTCGGGAACTAAGGGCTCGGATAGGTTAGGTTCAAATAGAGTGAAGGGTGCTAGAGTGCCGTGGTAGCCGAGTGGTAACGGCCCCGACTTAGGAATTGTAGGTCGCGGGTTCAAACCCAGCCAGGTGCATTACTTTGTGTAATTAATTTCATTAGCACTGCTCTCAAAACGGTGAAGGAACACATCGTGAGGAAACCGGCATGTCCTAGCACCAAAACCTCGAAGACATGTGACATTCACCAACCCAAACTAGGCCCGCGTGGTGGATTACGGCCCAAACCCTCTCCTAGAGAGGAGGCCTGTGTCCCAGCAGTGGGAACGTTAAAAGGCTGATTATGAGCGAGTGAACTTAGCTTCCGTGTTTCCATTTAAATTAAGTTCCTTTAAACTCTGCAGACAGAAATGTTTCCTGAGTAAAAAATACATGATTATGTTAAGTCCGTCAGTTAGATTAAAGAAAAATATTGGACACGTATTTTTTCCTTTATCAAATCTATAAAAACTAACAAAGATACAAAGCATCAAAGATCAGGAGTGGGGGCTTGTGACGTCACGGCTCGCTAAAAATTGTAGCGAGTAGTGACGTCATACGAGTTTTCAACGCACTGTATCGTCTTCATTTTTTGTTTACGTGAAAAAAGAAAAAATACGTGTCCAATATTTTTTGGAAATCTATCCGACGGACTAATTAGATTTTTTTAGTCAACTACCCTATTAAAGCTGAATTTGCATTCAATAAAATGATAATTCGGTCAAAGAAATCTTATACAGTATTAACATTACAACTGTTAATCATTCGTTTAAGTGTATGTAAGGAACTAAGGAATATGACTAAAGCTTATATGAAATGAAATTGTATCTCTTGGCCGTATATCATAAGTTGTTATATCAATAGATGATAAAAAAACATAGTTACATACCTATTAATCGAAAATGTATCATTCGTTGCTATATTTAAAATGCTCATATTAAATATTATACACCCCTCAACGCCACGCACGCTAATAACAGTAAAAAGATTGCAACACTGAATAAAAACGAGTTAACGAAGCTTTCGAATATTTTGTTTTATAGTTTTTTATTGCAGGTGTTTTCAGTCCTTTGGCGGATATGTGTTTTATCGAGAATTATGAAGAGGTTGCACTTGATTCGAGAGCTGTTTTTATGTGGTTAAATTCTTGTTAAAACTTCGATGGTACTGTTTTAGTATGAATCCGTGGGTTTGTTTGAAAACTTTATAAGGACGTCATACAAAGTTTTTTCTCTTTTCAAATGAAGAAGAGACAGGTCAAGTACAGGCGTGTTTTGCAATACACTTTCAGTAGAACTGAAAATTGAACCCAGCTGCCATGCTTTCACGGCCCCCAAAATCCGAATCTAAAAAGAGCAAAACAGTTCCCGTCTTCAATCAAGCCGACACATATGTTAGATACCCTATGTATGTAAGGTCCAGGTAATTGGGAACAATCACGGCTCCCGTGATTCGTTCCTCATAACCTTAGCAACCAATCAAAGCGTGGGATCCGTTTTTGAATTGAAATGATACAGCCGATGTAACAAGTTTCTTCCAATTGCAAACGACAAAACTGGACTGTAACGAAGTTTAGCTTTTAATTCCGCGCTCCGTGTACTGTCGCCGAATCAAGTATTAGCGCTCGCAGAGTGACTGTTAATTTTAAATTGAATGTGATCGAACTGATTTGATTCAGTGACTGACGTTACGTAGATGCTTCGCAGGACTGTCAACCGCCTATTAAGTGGCGTAATTAATAAATTACCTAGGGCAGTGAGCTGTTAATGAAGGCACAGTATACTTGAGCCTGTGACGCACTGATGCACACGCGCCTGCCTGAATTAGCAGGTACAACCAATAATTTGTAATTACAAATAATGATTTACGTAGCTCTTGATTTCGAAGAAAGTATTAGTAGTAATAACTTACGCGTCTCCAAGAATAAATAAGCGTTTGTTTATTCCAAGTAAATATGACATTACTCTAGATCGAAATTATTTAAAATATGCTTGGATTGCAAAACAATGACGGTGATATGTATTAGGTATATTTCTAATTAAATTCACCTACTGAACTTTAGATTAACAATAATAAATATAAAAAACTGTAAGCCGTTCCACAAACACATACTAAACATCTTCTCCGGCTAACCGATATTTAATTAAACACAATTAGAGTTCACCACTTTTATCGGCGACTGTACGTATACGGCGAGGCTGTTTTAATTGATCTTGGTCGTTTTCTATTCGTTCTGCGCGGGAATCCGATCCGATTGTGCACTACAGCCAGCCAGTGACTTGACGACGACGATGTGACGTCAGAAATTACATATATACCGACAGAAAACCGGTATGTACCCACATAAATATGGTATACATATATTAACCTTTTAACGCCAGTGTCACATATATGTGACAGTCGTAAGCTTACCCTGTACACCGGCGTGACAAATATGTGACACACAATACGGTGGCTTCGCGTGGAAGGTACGCTGATACGTTTATGCTCTGGCGTTCAAAAGGTTAAGCTTGTGGTAAATATTTGCGATATTAGGAAACAGCGGACAGAGATTCGGAGAATAAGCAAATAACCAGTGTTTATCTAGAATATTAGAAACAATGGGTTCAGTACAATTACAAAACAGACTGTGCTCCTCATTATCTATTCTGATTCTGAAGTTAATGATGCGAATATTAATAGGTACAATATCTGTGCACAATACTGCTTTGAATTCCATAGAATTGTATGTAGGATAATAATGTGTAAATACTACACATTTCAGGAAAGCAGTCATGGCCGAGTGGTAACGGCTCCGACTTACGATTTGTAGGTCGCGGGTTCAAACCCAGCCAGGCGCATTACTTTATGTAATTAGTTTCATCACCACTGCTCTCAAAACGGTTAAGGAAAACATCGTGAAGAAACTGGCATGTCCTAGAACCAAGAAATCGAAGACATGTGACATTCACCAACCCGCACTGGGCCCGCGTGGTGGATTACGGCCCATACCCTCTCCTAGAGAGGAGGCCTGTGTCCCAGCAGTGGGAACATTAAAAGGCTGTGATAATGAGATTATGATACAGCTTTTCATACACATTATGTGCTGTAGAAATACGAGTACCTGGAGATTGAACTCGTAAATTACTCATTTCGGTACGGGGCCGTTAAATTAGAAAACTATCCACGCGTCGAAGAAGGATTAAAAGTTTTATTAGTAGACAGCTATCTACACTAATATTATAAAGAGGAAAGATTTGATTGTTTGTTTGTTTGCATTGAATAGGCTCCGAAACTATGTATTTGACTGATTTGAAAAATTTGTTCACTGTTGGGGAGCTACACTATCTCCGGTGAACATAGGCTATATTACATCCCCATATTCCCACCGGAACGGCAAATACGCGGGTGACACCGCGTAGCGATGCTAGTCTACTATATAAAAATAAGTCGGGTTTTCCTTCCTGACGCTATAACTCCAGAACGCACGAACCGATTTCCACGGTTTTGCATTCGTTGGAAAGGTCTCGAGCTCCGTGAGGTTTATAGCAAAGAAAATTCAGGAAAAATTTCAACAGAAAAGCGGGAAAATCTTTTTTCATTTTTTTTATATATGGCAAAACAACGTTTGCTGGGTCAGCTAGTATCATATAAAAATAGTAGATACCTAAAGCAAGAAATGTTTTAGTTCAAATCTCAATAGCGATTTAGGTCTAGAAGACCTAAATTACTATTGAGATTTAGAACTAAAACTTCAGTACTTATCCAGATTTAAAATAATACAACATTTACCCTATGTTATATGGCATAACAATCCCGACCACCAAGATATTATCGCCAGTATTTCACGAATGGATGACCGGTAATGGGCCTACATGAAAATTACAAATCCTATCTACAAAGGATTAATCGGAAAGCCGAAGCTAACGGCCGTCATACCTAATGAACCCCTATCGCTCGAAAATAGGCGGAACTCTGCATCGGTCAAAATCAATATGTTAAGAAAACCATAGGAATTAGGCCAACTGAAATAGATGTAAAAATTGGCTTGTGCTACCGTTCAGGGCCCCAAGTCTGCTGTTTTTATTAATTTGTCATTCCAACACGATCCCATTGTCATTTTCTTATAAGTTCGTAATCTGCTAATTTCATAATGGTCGATCATTGGTCGGTCAATGCTCTCGTAATACTTTTTGATAACCGAGCTATTAACAGAAATAACTGCACAACAACGTTCTAAAGGTAGGTCAGGCACTGATCAAAGGAACTGTCAAAATGTTAGCAGATTACCGCATACGTCTGTCATTCATTTGTCATTATGTACGAGGTTACCATTCTATGCCTTTTCATTCAATGGAATGTCAGTGGTTGACCATTGGAAAGTCATAATGACGCTTTTATATTAGTAAATTACCAAACTTGTCAAAATCAACCATTATAAAATCAATGATAGACCATTCTGACACTATTCTAATAGCAGATTTGGGGCCCAGATCGGAATGAATAGTGCGAACATTGCAACGACGTGAGTCTGCATTTAGGAAGAGGATTATACTCTACGATTTGTATATATGAAGCCTGATTGGATTAGCATTACTTGATAGGGTAAAATTAGCCGCAGGAGTATAGTTGCCTCGATTTAAATGACTAAATTCGCGGATGAATCACATGATATTTTATTTATAAATCGAGAGATTACAACGACCGCTAAGTTGACCGTGTTGCATGTGTCTATGCGATTGCTGGGAAGACAAGATGCGATCAAAGTTTATGGGGAATAAAAGCTTAGTTTAAAAAAAACGTTGCCTCACACTAGGATTTACTCCTGTATCATGGGTGCGTTCACAAATATGAATACTCACATACACAAGACAGGCAGATCCGGTAGGCCATACAAACATTTGTTCCGTGTGGGGATCGAACCCGCTACATGTAGCGCAGCAGCCGAACGGTCAACCAATGCGCCAACTGTGTTGTAAAAAATTTACCCAGCCTATCTATCCTAAATGTAATAGGTACGGGATAGATGTCACAAAATTAAGAGGTCCGCAAAAATCACCAATACTCTGGAAATATCAAAGATAATGTTTTTTTAATTTCACAAATTTGAAGATAGTTAACTGCAGTACCTGCTCGTTTTACAAATAAAATACGTTTGCTGTTTGTATTGAGAGATGTAAAGTTATTTCAAAAAGTGTGGCAATTATCCCGCTTTTACCCTACTTCAGTACCAGCTTCCCTTGCGATGAATGAGGATAGTTTTGAGCATGGATTTTGATAGCTATAGGAGCAGGGAAGAACTACCTACAGAAATATCGGATGAACTGTGTTAAAGGTACATAATTTTCCAAAAAAAAGGCGTTACTACAGAGATCATGACGGGCATGTTGGTCTAGTGGTTAGCGGCCCTGACTGCTAAGCCGGAGGTCGTGGGTTCGATTCCCACCCAGGACAAACTTTGTGTGATGAGCATGATTGTTTGTTCTGTGTCTAGGTGTGATTTATCTATAATATGTATGTATTTCTAAATTATATAATTATTTATATCAGTTGTCTGGTTACCATATAATAATAATATATATTTATTTCTCCTCACAAAAACAGACCTCACATAATTACAATGTTACTTATATCTATTTAAATACAGGTATGTGCGTAGTCTAGAATATGTGAGGAGCTGGTGTCTGAGGTAGGCATGAAAATACCTGTATTACAGATCACCAGGTCCCCACCCACGGAAAGAACAAGACCAGTTGTATTTGAGTGGTACTGATATCTTGACACTTTTTGATATAAGGAGCATTTATACATTAGGAGAAACTGGGGTAGCAGTTAAATTAAATTATTAGCCTTTTAACTGAATATAAAAGCAAAAACAAACGCCTCAGTGTGTATGTATGTAAGTGTGTTGTGTCAGGTGTTTTCGTGTTTGTATGAGTGGTGTGCGTGTAGATGTATGTTTGTATGAGTGTTCCTTACCTGTGTATTCTTGTTCATATATATATTTGAGGTATACTATAGGCAATACTTATTGGTGAAGTAGGTTTTCTGTAAGGTTGTAATCTAACTCCTTCAACCAATTCGCAACCAAATATTTGCATTTAATTGTTGGTAATGAATATATTGAGAGAATCCGATTTAATTTATTATATAAGTTAGAACCCTGGTAACAGAAAAAATTATGTGCAAACCTAGTTTTGAACGCAGCTGTTGTGCAAACTCTATCCTTACGTCGCTGATTTTTGAGTTTATCAGGTTCATACTTTAACAGAGAGTGTTGTTTCGTTACAGTATATAGGATGAAAAGCTGTCGGACCGTCAATACTTCCCATTTTTTATAAAGATCACACGTGGGATAATAGAATGGCAGGGACAAACTAACTTTTAGAAGTATTCTTTGCGCTCTCTCAATTTTTAAAAAATGTGTTTTACATGCACCGCCCCAAGAGGTGATGCAGTAAGTTAGAAGTGACTGGCAGAGGGCAAAATACACTGTTTTTATCACGTTCATTTGGGCAATATGTCTTAGAGCCTTAAAAATTACGATTAGCTTCCGTACTCTTGCCGCAAGATGGTCTATATGTTGGTGAAAGTTTAATTTGCTGTCAATTATCACACCCAGGTACTTAGTTAATGCTGTGTTTGTAAGATTGGGGCACGAACAGTCACCATCATTGAGATTCGAACATGAGTGAGAAATTATACGATGTGAGGGATCAGGCTTATCGACGATTTTCATGGAGAAGGTTATGTAATTTGTCTTTGCAACATTTAGCGTTAGAATGTTTTTATACAACCACTTAGTTACAATGTTCATCCCCGTCTGTGCATTTGAAAAAGCGTCATCCCAGGATTCACCACAGAATAGCAAAGCTGTATCATCTGCAAAGGTAATTATCTTGGCGTTAGGGATTTGCATCTGACAAAGGTCGTTTATGTACACAAGGAAGAGTGTGGGTCCCAGGATACTTCCTTGGGGAACTCCAAAAGTCACTGGGACCTCCTCGCTTATGATATTACCTATTTGGACACATTGTGTTCGTCCAGTCAGGTAATCCTGTAAAAGTTTTAACTGAAGGTCCCTAACACCAAGGCATTCTAGCTTCTTAATTAAAATTGGGACAGAGACTGTGTCAAATGCCTTCGCTAAATCTAAAAATATTCCTATTGTCTTCTTTTTAGTATCGAAATTATTAACTATGTAATTTGTCAGTTCAAACACTGCATCTGATGTGGATCTTTTGGCTCTAAATCCAAATTGTGATTGGGATAAAAGATTTTTATCTTCCAAATATTTTACTAATCTATTATTAATTATCCTTTCCAAGATTTTTGAAAGAGTAGGGAGAATAGAAATTGGTCTATAATTACTAACACAGCCTCTGTCCCCATTTTTATGGATGGGATGAATTCGCGACTTCTTGTAGGTGCTAGGGAATACTCCAGTTGAAAGTGACAAGTTACAGATGTACGATATCGGGGACGTTAGGATGTCCTTGTTTGCCTTTATAATTTCTCCAGATATCATATCCAGGCCAACCGAGCAGTCATAAAACAAGCTCTGCTTAAATTTGAAAATGAAAACAATATATCTAGTTTTAATTTCCGCGAATATTAGTGGGTTGCAGGTATGCACCTCCCTCCCGCCCGCTATATTATGCACATGCAAGATTACTGGGCAAATGCAAGGATTTTAAGCACATGCAGGAAGGCAATGCAAAACCCAACACCATTACCGACACGTGTTTCGCCTCTCCACGAGGCATCCTCAGGGGACGTGTTGACTCGCTGACCGTTGAGTTGCGACTGAGCATTTAGTACAAGGCACCCCCCTTTTATACACTGCCACCGTTGGTTATTTGTGTACAACTACCCACAAACATTCGCAGTAAAGGGGAAGAAACCAAATTCGTCTGGTCATTCAACAGTGCAAAATTATTATTATTACTATGTACTGTATGTGTACTGTGTGTATTCATAGTAATAATAATAATTTTGCACTGTTGAATGACCAGACGAATTTGGTTTCTTCCCCTTTACTGCGAATGTTTGTGGGTAGTTGTACACAAATAACCAACGGTGGCAGTGTATAAAAGGGGGGTGCCTTGTACTAAATGCTCAGTCGCAACTCAACGGTCAGCGAGTCAACACGTCCCCTGAGGATGCCTCGTGGAGAGGCGAAACACGTGTCGGTAATGGTGTTGGGTTTTGCATTGCCTTCCTGCATGTGCTTAAAATCCTTGCATTTGCCCAGTAATCTTGCATGTGCATAATATAGCGGGCGGGAGGGAGGTGCATACCTGCAACCCACTAATATTCGCGGAAATTAAAACTAGATATATTGTTTTCATTTTCAAATTTAAAATGGATTTCCGCAAAGTAACGCCTGACTCAATCAAGCTCTGCTTAGCTTGGGATCAGATAGCCGTGTGTGAGTTGTTTCAAGATATTTACTATTTATTTATTTATCATAAGCATAAGCATTAGCATAAGCAGCCTTTATAATTTTCCCACTATTGGAACACAGGCCTCCTCTCTCGGAGAGGGAATGGGCCGTAATCTACCACGCGGGCCTAGTGCGCGTTGGTGAATGTCACACGTCTTCGAATTTTTAGTTCTAGGACATGCCGGTTTTCCCTTCACCGTTTTGAGAGCAGTGGTGATGAAATTAATTACACAAAGTAATGCGCCTGTCAAGGTTTGAACCCGCGACCTACAGAGATCAGCTAACTGTAAAAGGAGGTGTAGAAAGACCAACGGACCAATAGCAACAATGGTTGGAAAAGTCTGGTAAAATCTTGGTACAAATGGCGTAACATAGTTTAAGATAAAAAAAAAAGAATTTTTGTAATAAATTTGTGTAATATTTGTTGCCATACCAGAGTATGGTAACAAAGATGAAGAAACTCTGAAGATGAAGGCTAAGATAATTGAGCTCCTAGTCGGCGTGATTCTTTTCGAAACCTTCAATTAATCATCAGAAATATGAATTGCAGCCAAAAATACACAAAATCTTAATTAATTATACATCTAAAATTTTCCTTTTGTATCACGCCACTCAGTCTTCCTTCCGTAGACCCCTTTGTTAGTTATTGAGTTTTTCGCATATAGAAATACAGACAGATGCGGCTTTGTTTTATCATAGTCAGCTAGGAAACACCGGCCTCATCTAGTTTATAACGACCAAAAAGATTGACGTGTAAAAGTGTTATTTACAACCTACTTACAAAATAAATATCACTTATCGTAAGCAGTGATAAAGATATAAAGAGGTAGTGATAGCGTAGTGCTGATATTTTCGAATCCAAATGTGTTCCCTCTAACGTGTCAACACCCTGTCTAAATTCGTTTCTACCTTATCGGATGTTGTTAAGCCTTATTAACAACACGCAGTATCCATTTGCGAACAGTAATTGGCGCTAAATAATTTATTTCAGACCGGTCATTGGAAGTCACATAGGAAGTCAGGTCGATTAGTGGTGACTACACCAATACTGGCGCCCGTTAGCGCCAGTGCCTGCCATGGATCCAAATTGGTTCGAAAAGTCACCGTGGTGGCATTTGGAGGGACACGGATGGGTTTTAGACAGTAAGAGTCTAACACTCCCTTACGACCCGCCCGCAGCGGAAGAGTCATTTGTTGATTTCCCATCTTAGTTTACTTACTTATAAAACCATAAGTCCTAACCTTTTCGCTTTGACGACTATATTTTGCAGCGGATTGATTGCGTTTTTTATTTAAGGCAAGACGTAAACTTACTGCTTATTCTCTTCTTATACCTACCGCAGTCCAGTGATAAGGACAGACCTTTGGTTTGTCTTGGCTGGGGTACTCTCGTACTCCCAGCTATCTATTGGACTTTTTAACAACTGCCATCTCAAGATAGATGATACTTTATTTTGTCTATACCCTATTACAGTATATAAAAGGCCTTTCAAACTCATATATTCCCGTCTAACAGGAACTTGGTATAATATAGTCCCATACAAATCTCGATACATGGCAGCGGTGGGGCCGATCCTTTTTTTGTTTCATCTACTATTACTAGCAAAAGAATGCCGCAACTAGATCGGGGTTTATTGGATTTCAAATTCGTTATTGCAAGTGCCTTTTTCACTTTGGACGGTGCGAGATTTTTTCCGTGGTGGACATAGTACAATGGAAGCTATTGAAGTCTATATTGCGTTTTTTCGAGTTGACAGTCGTCATTGGGACTGTGTTGGGTGGCGAGCAGAATGTTTTATAGCTTTTGTAATAACGCCGTTTGATTGGACGCCCCGATGGGGGAGGGGGGTGACGATGCAGCTTTTTGTGTATAATATGCAATTTTTTTGTTAGTTGTGACAGAGATTCAGGAATGGTTACCAACGTTTTAATACGTGTATTGATTTGGCAGTGGAAAGCCTTTTTTTGGATGGTAAATCATCAAATGACTTCTCCCGCTCTGGGCGGAGCGGAAGGGAGTGTCAGACTCTTACTGACTAAAACCACAGTAAAAATATGGCTAAAACCCACCCGTGATCCTTCTTGTGCCCTTTGCGTTCCAGGGCGCAGTGATTCTTTCGAACATATTCCGCAACCCTAGCAGGCACTGACTCTGGGGCCCCGTCTTCTTCGCTGACGGCTCTTTGAGACGCGCGTGGAACACGAGGCGCCGTCGACTCGTGCCTGGTTGCTATCGGACGGCGAGTCACCCATAGCTCGTCATCCGCAGGCCCGCGCCTACGGTGGCCGGGAATCGCCCTACGTTTCCCGACGCCCGGGGCGTCTTCTTCTGTTGCGGCGGGGCAGTGTAAAGCCTGAAACGAAATAAACGATGGATTAGTTTAGTTACTACGTTTACTTTACCAGCTTCAATAGATACTTTTCAAAATGTTAATTATAAATTGATACCTACCATTTCATTCTAGTGAATCATATTCAATTCTAATAATCATAATCATATTGAATTAAAGGGAAGGGAATTGGTATTTTTGGTGAGGGTAGAATGGGATTATTTTAGTTTCATTGAAGTTCTGTGTTGTGTTCAGTCATCCAATTTCCTGTAGAATCTAGTACGGAGTTTATTTTTTTATTCAAATTGGAGTTATTTTCGCTTAAAGTATGTAAGTATAGATATGTCATCTGCGAACAGGACACATGGCTCATTTATATTAGCAGGAAGGCCGACAAGAAATAGGAAATACCTTATTACGCTTCCTCGCTACTATACTTTCATATAACTGCCTACCTACAAGTTCAAATTTCCAATAAACATTGATAACAGTACCCAAGACCTCACGCTCGACACTCGCAATATGCGACTACTAGGATACTTTGCTAAGATATCTCCGATCATAGTAAGGTGCTGTTGTAAATCCCCAAGATACTTCAACCTAGACAGCTGTAAATTGCAAACCTCATTATCTACACTAATATTATAAAGAGGAAATATTTGATTGTTTTGTTTGTTTGTTTGCATTGGATAGGCTCCGAAACTACTTGACCGATTTGAAAAATTCTTTCACTGTTGGGAAGCTATCCCCGGGTGACATAGGCTATATTTTATCCCCATATTCCTACGGGAACGGGAACTACGCGGGTCAAACCGCGAGGCGCTGCTAGTTTATTCATATTTACGTAAAATAAAATAAAGTTCAGCCGTCACGGTAGCGTGGTCCACCCTTCGCAGCGGCGGCACGCCGACTGGTATAGGTAGGCGAAACTATATGTGACGTGCATATGTGGGTAGTCTGGGAAAAAGGACGTAAGTATAAAAAAATACTTCTAATGAGAATTGTTAAAGATTGACTATTTTTTTTTTTTTGGATTTTAACCTGAATTAGTTGCTGAACCAATTTTAATTTCGATTGGTGAACTAAGTTGTGATAAACATTCAGCTCAGTCTTAGCATCATCGGCTGTTTTACTCTCTTTTTCATAGTTTCGGATTTTATTATTTTGTTTGACTAAATTCTACTCGAATAAAAGACCTGCCCCCCTAGCCAAGTTATCTGCAATCGTTAACGCTAGTCGAAAACGAATCAAATGTATGTGAATGAAATCATCTCAACGTTAAGTCACGTGCAAACGTGCACGTGGAGCAAACGAATAGAAAATTCGTAGCCAAGTTCGCATCGTTCAAAATACTACATCCTTTACTAAAAATGTTTAAACTTTATGGATAAAGCATTTAAACAGAGTTTAATAACCTATTTGAAGTTTTAGGAAAGTTCGCCATAGACTAAAGAATAGGTCGTTTTTCTAAAGACATTATAGAACGAGCGGCCGACTCAGGCACGTGAACATGGCTACCAACTTATTCTAAACTCAGTTGCTGTCACCGAGGCGTTACCAATTGGAGAACGGAATTCGACACGAAATGGTTGTAACTTTGCTAGGCTGTTCATAAATAATACAACAGACCCAGTAAAATTTTCCAAGACTTCATACGAACCAGGCGTTTCAATGAGTCTTACCGTTTACTGAGAGCAGTTGACGGGCCACGATAACTCCTATGGCTTAGACAGTCTTGTGCACATTTTACCTTGTAACCAAATAAGCTTTTTCCCAACCATGTATCAAGCGGTCAGCTTCTTGTCTTACCAGATGCAACTGAGTAGATACCAATATTTCCTATGGATCTGCTACCTATCTGACTTCATCAACCCAGTATCTGAATAAAATCACACCATTTGTATAGCATTTACATTATTTTTGGCTCTGTAAACAAATGAAGGGTCCACTGCAATAATGATGAGAGTCCATTTTGTTAAAAATTCTAAGTAAGCACGTCATTCCGCCACTGGATACCTGTAGTTGGTACTCTCGTTAACAAACTTAGCAATATACTTAAAATCCCGACATTTTAGACAGTGCACGTTTATATTAGACAAAAGGTACTCAATAAAGTCCTGGTTTTTTAAAATAACTCTAAATAATATATTTTTTACTTAGTTCTTAAATTAATGAAGCTTGAGTAAAGGAACAATATAATATCAATAATAAAAATGTTCTGAAACCATTAATGTATTATGTTCATACCTATAAACACGACTTTCTTGTTCCCATTAATATAATTGAAACGCAATTATCTCAAAACGAGGAAACAAGGACATTTATCGTTATTGCAGTGGACCCTTCAAATGTACTAAGTTCTCATTTACAGAGCCTAAGGATATACTAGAACCATAGGTAGGACTGTGGTTGCGGAATTAGTTCGAAAGAGTCACCGCGGCCCTGAGACGCAGAGGACTTTAGACGGATGGATAGGTTTTAGTCAGTAAGAGTCTGACACTCCCTGCCGCTCCACCCAGAACGGGAGAAGTCATTTGATGATTTCACACCCATAAAAAAAAGTCCTGGCTATGTAATTTTAGTGAGAATAGTTGTCCTATCGTAACAAATGTACAAAACACCTAATCACTCGTTGTTTTACATTCAATTTTCAAACAATCCCTAGCTTGCCAATGGCGGACGATTGAGATGTCATTCAAAAGGATTCGTTAACCGTAAGACGTTTATTGTGATCGTAATTTTAAAATATCCCCAATGGCTTTTTGGCTACATGACATGACAACATAATTGGCTTATTGATAGCTTACTATTTTACAAGAGTGTCAGCTGAATGTTGACGTTTCTTGGAAGTTAGGTCAGTTTAGTCACGATAGTTTGTTAATTACGAAAATGGATCGCTGATGATGAGAGCATTTTGATGAGAGAGCCTCATTAAAGTTGATGCAACTAATTGCACTATGAGTTTGATATTTTTGCGCTGTCGCTATCTAACATTTAAATAATGATTTCACAATTTCTCGCAAGTCGCCCAATTTTACTGTTTTTTTTTTTTTTTTAAATTTGTTTCTCATTTAACAAAAGCGTTTTTATGGCCCACAATATTGTTAAATATAACAATATTGTGGGCCATAACATCACAATCTTTTTGCTAATGCTGAAAGTTTAGGTAAGCTTTTTTTTATCTCAAATAAATAAAATAAAATTACACCAAGTATTAAACTACTAGTTTAATACTTGGTATTATTTTATTTTATTCAACCCTTTCCTTCACTAAACTTCTTTTTTATCTTCTGTCATTGTGCCAAGTTCAATATACCTTATTTCATTTTACCTTTCTTTTAAACTTACTGACTGAAGCAAGGATTTCTTTAAACGACCCAGAAATCAAAATTCCATATCAGTTAAATAGGCCACCATGTCGTACTTACAGACGTCATTCATTCCATAAGTATCCATAAGATATAACATGCAAATCACGGCATCGTAAACTCACCAAGGTCACACAACCCTTGCTCGAATTGTTTGTATGTACTCGAGAAACCCATTCCCATTTATATAACCAGCACCAATAAAAGCGAAACGATACGTAAACAAAAAAAAACTCGTATCGGATATTAAAAGTTTCATAGCCGACCGATTAGCGCACATTTAAATGGGAAAAATTTTCCCGAGCACAATATTGCCACTGCCAGTCCAGAAGTTATCTTTAATTTGTGAACCAATAAATGTTAATACATCAGGTTGGGACATGGCAATCGAATGGCCGGTTCAATTCAATTTTTCACGTTGCCAAAATAATTTGTGAACTATACGCATTGGTTTTGGGTTCCCCTTTCGTTGCTACCGTAATTATTTTGTTTGTAAAATGTTTTTCGCGGCAGGACCGTTACGTGTTGATCGGTGGTCAATATTTGATTAGTACGTGCGTACCATTTTCCGAAGCCATTATTTAAATACTGTTATTTTTTTCGTTTACTACTACTACTAATTGAGGTTTAATAGTAATGTAGTCGTTTTTGTCGCCGTTTTCAGAAGGTTTTCACAATGTTACAGCAGTGCGATTCTGTAAACGTCTCTCCGTCTTAGCTAAAGTAAGGGAGTTGCTGTAGATTTAAAAGCAAACACTTTTTTTCTTGCTATGTATTCCAGCGAATTCCAACGGGTTTTGGATTCCATATTTTTGAATACTTGCCCACGCAAATTACCTATTTATTAGTGATTAATTTGTGAGTTTAATTAGTACCGAAAACAACCTGTTACTCTATCTAAAATTAGGATTTCTCAACAATTGCTGCAATTATTACCATTAATAACTTTTACTCCTAAATCCGATGTGTAGGACCACAAATTATTGCAAACCACATAACTATGGCTATGCAAATCAATGAAAAAATTAATCTTTCAATTAATAGCCTAAAATTATACCACAGAATTCTCTTGAGAATGCCTTTCCTCTACTTAAGTCACTACCTCTACATAATTGGCTTTCTTTTCAATACATGCGAAAATAAGCAAAGCAGGAATACAATTTTCGCAAGAAATAATTTAAACAAAACCATCATCTGCCTAGCCTTTTGCGCAACGAATGAAATAAATACACAATGAAAACCAATAACATTAATAAATTGATTGCAGCCAATGATTTCCGTCAAGGTTGCGGAATTTGTTCGAAAGAGTCACGCCGGCGCTGGAAAGCAAAGTAAGGAGAAACACGGATGCGTTTTAGTCAGTAAGAGTCTGATACTCTCTTCCGGTCCGCCCAGAGCGGAAGGAGTAATTTGATGAAGTCAAATCCTTTAAAAAAATTGCAGCGAGCTTCATTACAAGTCTGTCACCCATGCATAATTTACACAATCTAATACCAGCACATACCTGAACTAATAAGTATTTAAACCAAGTAAACTAAAACATCGTCGGTAATTCTAATCTCACTACGGTCTACTACGGTCACATCCCTGTTGACGAAGATTCCTTTCAGCGAAGTGTCCTGTCGGTGAAGAGTCCCTTCGAAGTAAAGTCTTGTCGGTGTTCAGTATGTCGGTGAAGTGTCTGTCGGCGTACAGTCGTTGATAACATCGGCTAAAACGATGATGGCATACATAAAATACTTAAGTGAACCAAAATAATTAAAATAACACTTGTTACCTACCAATCATTAAACTATTCAACTCTACACTTACAACCTAGAATTAATTTATTTAAAAAAAGTACATAATTTAAGTGCGTACAGTGAATGTCAGAAGCTTTTTGCACTTGATATATCGTCGCAATCAACGACCATGTCGCATATATGTAACATTTTACAACACCGTATAGATTTCATTTTATTACGCGCCCTGTTAAATGTTGCTCCAATGAATTGTGATACTATGAGTGAGTATTTTCACGGCTTTTTAAACGATTCTGATGACGTGTTCTGTGAATATTTATTTTAGTTCCTCGTTGATTTTTGCTGGTGTTTGCGACAGGCTGGTTTTTGAAGTTGAACTTAAATGTGATGGATTTTATGACTTAAATTTTGAATTGACAATACTTATTAGTTTGTTAAACCATTTTTATTTAATAGTTGAAAGTTAAGTCTATTTATTTTTGTGCTGAATTTCTAACTTCTTCTTAAATTCACTAGTTATGGCACTGTTAAATTCGAATACTTACCAAGTAAACAAATAGTAAAAAAAGAAGACAATTATGGTCCCCTAAATTGTAACCCAGCTCCGGCGCAAACGTTTTATATCTTACTAGCAGCGCCCCGCGGTTACACCCGCGTAGTTCTCGTTCCCGTGGGAATACGGGAATAAAATATAGCCTATGTTACTCAGGGTGAACGTAGCTTTCTAATGGTGAAAGATTTTTTTAAATCGGTCCAGTAGTTTTTGAGTGTATTCAGAAAAAAATTGTATGTATACAAAAATACAAATCTTTCCTCTTTATAATCTTACTAGCAGCACCCTGCGGTTCTACCCGCGTAGTTCCCGTTCCCGTGGGAATATGGGGATAAAATATAGCCTATGTTACTCGTGGATAATTTAGCTTTCGAATGGTGAAAGAATTTTTAAAATCGGTCCAGTAGTTTTTGAGCCTATTCATTACAACCAAACAAACAAAGTTTTCCTCTTTATAATATTAGTGTAGAAGTGTAGATATTATAGGGTAAAAAGAGTATAAAACTAATATACAGTCACCTAGTCTATCTAGTGGCTAAGATGATTTTTTGCTTAGTTTCAAAGTAGGGTTCCTTTGCCAAACCCTGCAGCCTAAACGACTTAATAGATTGTAACAGAGGACACACTGATGGCGCAGGCCTAGAGATAGGTGGTTCGCCGTCTGATAACAACCAGGACCGAGTCGACGGCGCATTGTGTTGCACTCGCGGCAGTGGCTGCTAGTGTTACGGAATTTGTTCGAAAGAGTCACCAAGCCCCTGGAATGAATAGAGCATTAGGAGGAACACAGGTGTGTTTTAGTCAGTAAGAGTCTGATATTTCCTTCCGCTCCACCCAGAGCGTAAGAAGTCATGATTAACAATCCAAAAAAATAAAAGCAAAGCCCATAAGGATTTTGAAAAATAAAACAAGATGGCGGTTAATGCGTCGTCGTATTTTTTGTGTTTTGGTCATATAAGGTATTGAAATAAAAGGCTTGATGAAACGCTCTCAAAAGCGTAAGTCAAGAGATCTTAATTATTATCAGGTAGGTACTAATCAAAATAACTGAGGATTTATATTTATCAGATTATAGCCACTTTGCGTGTTTGCTTGTATGTAGTTAGTTAACATAAATAATAATTCATCATGAATAATTTGAACCATTTTTTTTTTTCTGAAGAACGCCATACAAACTTTTTCGGGTACAAGAAAAAATACCCACCAGAGAGAGATAATGGCAGAATAATTCCATTACAACTGTTTCTACTCTACAATCCCAGATATACCTAAATAATAACTGTTTACTTAATGACGTAGCAGACAGTATAGATATTTTACTTGTTCTATAAGTGAGTTCACAAAAACCACGATGTACATAATATGTTATGGTAAATAATAAAACTGTAATTATGACCACACTATTGAATTAGGAAATTCTTGTAATGATAGTGATGTTGACTTAATCTAAATATATATAACTCAAAAGTGACTGACTGACTGACATAGTGATCTATCAACGCACAGCCCAAACCACTGAACGGATCGGGCTGAAATTTGGCATGCAGGTTATGACGTAGGCATCCGCTAAGAAAGGGTTTTAATTAATTCTACCCCCAAGGGGATAAAATAGGGGATGAAACTTTGTATGAAACTTTGTCAATTTTAAACCGATCGGGCTGAGAGTTTAAAAATCGGGGGTAAAGTAACTATTCCACGCGGACGAAGTCGCGGGCAGAAGCTAGTACATAAATAAGCGCCAGAGCTGTGTTGACTTCGTACCTTCCCTTACTACAATAAAATCCAAACTTAATATTTTCACCCCACACTCGCCGATAGACAATACCACAAAACACACCAGCTAGTAGTAGCCCCCTATTCAAAAGAGACAATCGTTAGCACGCATCACATAACTCAGCTGTGCCTGTGCCGACCAGCTTTATAATACGCCTATAATACGCACGGACTTATGCATTAGTTATTATACATTTCCCGATTAAGGCCAAACTTAATTACGTCATTCCGTATGTGGGCGGTATTTTGTGCACACAAGTGATTTTCGGGGATACACAGTCGGGGGGAGGCAAACGTTTAGTTCGATTTTCGTTTTTAGGTAGCCGCCAATGTATGAAATGTTGACAGTGCTGTAAGGTGACATTTGTCAATACTGTTCTCTTTTTTTTGGGTAGACAGTGCCGCTGTCGACTATTGTGCCACTATCTATAGTAAATAATTGGATACGCATATATGCATATGAATTAAAAACTTTGAAAAAAAAAGACCTACCTATTTGAAAAGTGTATACCGATTTCTATCTACAAGTGTAATATAACAAAATCTTTTGTTAGAATACAAAGTAAAAAGCTCGAACAGAGATAATAAAATGTAGACGGGATTTCATAGAAAAGTTTTATTGAAAAGATATGGAATCGAAGCCCGATGTAATTACTTTAACTTTCATCCTCCGGATAAAGCAGACTGCGAGCCGCATCTTGTCAATAATAGAATGATATCAAATAGATAAGCGGCGACACTTTGCATTCCTCGCGGTGTCTTCCACATTTATATTTTAAAACACGATAGGAAATGCTGCCGTGTCCATGTATTTAGTGATATGAATAAATAATGAACAAAAGTTAAGCCCAGTCTGTGAAAGCAGAGCTTATGCTACTTAACGAGGCTTCTTCCTTTCTTTAAATATTAATACTTCGTAAAGTGCTACATTTGAGCATTAGAATTACGAGCTAAGTCAACGATACACAAGTAATACCCAAAACTATTGCAGTTTATTGAAGAGGGAATGTTCGACCGTCCAGTGGTAGCCGCATCCAGTAACGCGCGGGGCACGGTACTTTATCGCTCATAGTATATCCAGCCGGTTAATGAATTAAGCCGGGCGAGTGCGAAAACAATTTTGTCCGGACAACGGTGATAATACGAATTTATTATATCATTTAAAACGTCGAAACATTAACAAAACCGTGATACTTATACAACATTGGGCAGCCATCCGTTTGGAGACCGCTGCGTTACTGCTCGCTGGGAAATATTAAAATGTTACGTATTGGAAATGTGCAATGGCTCTCTTTAATTGAATTATTTGTGAACGTTATCCAATAACATAACTAACGTTATTTTCCTTACTGATTATGTTGCGGATAAGTGCTTAAAAAGTAAGTGTTGTGTTCTAATCGTAAGTCTAATTATTAGATTCACAGTGTGTAGCTGCCGTAAGTTGAGTACAAATACGTATTAAGAATTCGTTATGCCAAAGAGTTATTTTAAACATTAGCTGTCAGAAAATCGTGATACCAATCAGCTAGATTTATTCAATATAAATAAAAAAACTACAAACAATAAAAGCATTTAATCCTAAACTGTATAAAACGTCGCTTCTTTTAAATCGAGTGCAGAACAAAATTTAATTTTTTTATCTCACCTCAAATGGCTGAACTCTGATTGTCAATCGTCCACAAGCGGGATATGCCCCGATAGCGGTTAAAAATTCGCGTCAAATTAAACCATTGTCCCGGGGTGCTGCGCTGGCCGGCGCGGCAGGGTTAATTGCCGAGACCAATTATCGCCACCGGTATCACTGTTAGTTTACGATAACTGACCGCTAGCGCCTTTTTCACGGGCCCACTCTAAAACCTGTGCAATGTTTGCAATACGATCTGTCTATCCTGTTATTAAAATGAAATCGGGAACGGGCCGGGCGACGCGGCCCGATGTCCCGTGCCTGCCACTGTGACACAATCCAAACAAAATATTTTACGACTGATAGACAGATAATTTGTAAAAAAAAATATGAGGTTATTTTTCATGCGACTAGGAAGTTCTCGGATG
This sequence comes from Hecatera dysodea, assembly GCA_905332915.2. NCBI lineage: Eukaryota > Metazoa > Arthropoda > Insecta > Lepidoptera > Noctuidae > Hecatera > Hecatera dysodea. The sequence goes on from HG995286.1 coordinate 3,584,650, forward strand.
CTGAAGACGGCCTAATCGCGTCCGGTAGATGAAGCAACAAATTTGATCGCCGGAGCCAAATTACAAGCGGGCTACCCTTCCCTCGGTGACGGTCGCCCCTCCACCCTCGCCCCCCTCGTGGTTAATTGCCAAAACAATTAAACCATTTATCAACAATACCAAATTTAAGTGTCCGATTTCATTCGACGTAAGCGGCGCACCCCGTGGCACGCCCCTAATTATTTCATGTGGCAAACGAACGCCATTCGCATCTTCAAACAGAAAATATCATTAACCTTAGTGGAGGATGATTCGACCAATTTGATTGTGTAATTATTTTATCGTTGATTAATAATATGAATCGGTTAATTAGAATAAATAACATGAATGTTAATCGCACTTTGTTCTTCAGTTTTCAGTACGAAAAGTCCCTGTCGAGCCAAGGTTGTTCAACCATGTTATAATGTTGTAGGTAATATAAAACAAAACAACGAGATGGTACAATAATCCACATCCTTCTGCGCGGATCCCCGCGGGCTGATGGCATTCAGGTTTTCATATCAAATTTCAGCTGAATGGATTCAAAGATACGTTGGTTAAACATCGCAATACATTTGCTTACGGTTCCACCGCGATAATATTTTGCAATTGTTTGTTTGTTTGTACAAGAAATTATGAAAAATGTACTATTTTTCTTCTTAAATTCAAGATGGAGTTTGTTTGTATCTTAATTGGTACACAAAATTCCTCTTATTCGTGGTAATGTTGGTTTGAAATAAGATGTATTCATTAAGTTGTTGTTCCAGAGGTCAGGCAGCAGATTATTCTACAATCTGGCATATATATAAGCGTGATATATAGAGATCTTAGGTTCTACATAGTTCCATTTCTTAGACTTTCCAATAGCTAATAAATAAATTAAAAGAATAACTAAATAGCGACAATACATTCATGAAACCAGCTCGTAGCTAAATCCGTTAAATTCGGTTAAATAATTCCATAATGCATAATTTGTACAAGCAAAGACGGGCGCCCACTATCCATAGTTAGTGGGGGCGTCGACCGGAATTCGCACTGAAGAAAATGCTAGCAAATACCATTAGCATTCCCATGTGTAATTCATGTTTTTTCCAAATACATTGAATGGTTATATACCATCGTATTACTATACGAGTAAATAATCTAATACGTGGGAAAGTATTAGAATGATATGTCTAAGAAATTTGTTTGGCGAGATGTTTGTCTCGTTTGTTTTTTTATATATTCTTTTTAGATGGAATCCTTCAATCAAGAGCCTATTACGTTCTGTAGTATGGTTTAATAGAATACGTTTTAAAAGCGTGTGTCAAAAAGGTAAAAACCATTCTATTATAGGATGGCTGGTTAACACTTCCCGTGAACCAAGAGTTAGCTTTTACTTTGGCCAGTGTTGGAGTTTTCACTAAATCAAACTTTAGGGTTCCGTAGCCAAATGAAAAAAACGGGACCCTAATAATTTCGTCATGTCCGTCTGCCCATCCGTCTGTGTGTATGTCACAGCCGTTTTATTCGGAAACTATTAACTATTATGATGGAAAAAATAATTTTAGGGGTGGCACTCCGTACATCTAGATGAAAAATTAAATTCCAACAAACATAATCGTGTGGGGTATCATTAGATAGCTCTTTCAAAATGTAAATACAAGTTTCTAAAAAGTTTTTTATCTAAGGCAACAATTTTTGAGATATGTGCCTTCCTAATTCGTAAAAAATGTGTCCCCCCTCTAACTTTTAAACTATGAAGCAAATAGAACTTGACAGACACATCCAACGAAAATCGGTTTGAACATCACAGCATAGGTATACTTTTAGAGATATGAAATTTTCAGTAACACGCTCAAATTGGTTTGAACAAAACAGCTTGACGCAACATTAACTTAAGGCGCTGACAAGAGCCAAATAGGCTTGTTTCAAACAATTTTTTAGCCAAATCTATTCAGTTTATGACGGTGGAAAAAATATATGTTAAGCTTGAATATATTTCTGAGAACCCTGTTGTTTTCAAAACACGATATTGAAAACTTTTCTCGATACAAAAAAATGCTAAACTAACCTCTTAAAATGATCTTCAAACAAAAATATCTGCATTACTTATCAACGTACTTTGGTAAAATTTATACCAATTACGTATCATATTTAAATACAGAACTTGGTTGTTTTATTTTTTTTGACTACTCAACTTATTTTTTTAAATTAATTATTTTATGGTTTGTAATAAGTTACGAACGTCGCGTCGTCGCGCTTCTCTTTCATACGTATGGCAGCGGACAGTGATCGCATAGGCGCGCTGCTAGACGGACGTATGTCGCTTTGCACCGCTAACCGTTCATTTCATATTTTGTTGTTTGACAACTTCAAATATAATATTACAATGTTCATATTTTATTTTGTTCCTAAAACTACATTAAGTTGTAAAAATTTTGGGACGTAAAGATATTGGTAGGTAGTTATAGAATATAAGATAATTTTTACAACTTAGTAATGTATTGTGTACACAATATATTACTAAGTCGTAAAAATATTTGCTAACAAAAATGCCGGAGGCCAGCAAAAAAGCGCTTCTATAGTAACAAACAAAAACATCTCATGGAAGTAGTAAAGTAAGTACATTTTTATGTTTTTTATATATCAAAAATTATAACCAAATAGGTACTAGGCTATTTTGTATTATTGAAAGCGTAAATTCATAAGAAATTTCATCGTTCGTTTGGCTTAGTGGTATATGCATGGATTTGGATAAGCGAGTGATGAGTTCGAAACGTGATAAATTTTACTTTTAATTTTAGGATACATATTTTCATTGTTTTTTATTTTATTTTATTTTTTTATATTTTTAGAATAATTATTATTTTTCTTTTCAGTAAAAAGAGACGTTTCGCGAACAGTTCAGAAATAGGTAAAACTTCGGAAATTGTTTTCCACCAGTAAGTTTTGTAAGTACCTACATACTTATGATTTTACACACACAAACACACACATATATATATATATAATTATATAACAATTTCATTACAAAGATCATAGAAATAAATTCACAAAAATTCCAGCGATCAACTATCGAATTTCCATAGACCTACAACTATCTTAGAACTGGACATAAAGGATAATACTCGTAGCTTTGTCCATTGTTTCTTGTCCACACTTTATAAATCACTGTGTGAGCTTTGGTGTTTTTTATAAGACAAAATAGGTTAGGCTTAAGTTTTAATGTGTTATTTTTTTTTGCAGATTAGAAAATTGAGTCATACTTTTTTTCATCGAAGGTTTGAAGAATCAGCAAAGGAATCAAAATCATGCGAGGTTTTAAGAATAGGGATGTTTCCTGAGTAAAAAATATATGATTATGTTTAGTCCGTCAGTTAGATTATAGAAAAATATTGGACACGTATTTTTTCCTTTATCAAATCTATAAAAACTGACGAAGATACAAAGCATCAAAGATCAGGAGTGCGGGCTTGTGACGTTACGGCTCGGTAAAAATTGTAGCGAGTAGTGACGTCACACGAGTTTTTAACGCTCTGTATCGGCTTCATTTTTTGTTTACGTGAAAAAAGAAAAAATACGTGTCCAATATTTTTTGGAAATCTATCTGACGGACTAATTAGATTTTTTTAGTCAACTACCCTATTATTGATCAAGAATCAAATTTATATGAGACAGTCCAATCCACGGATGACCTTCCTGAACTTGAGTTAAATATTAAATAATCATGTACTTGGCCAGGTATTGGTTGTCGAAGATAAAATCCAGCAGTTTTTATTAAGTTACTTAAGCATAGATTAACTGATAAGTATATGATTTTTTTTATTTTTTTATTACTGCGAGTCGCCCTCCAGAACAAGATATCCACATCGGACGATGAATAGGCTAGTTGCCTAAAGGAGACAGAAACGATTACATACAATCTTGGGCCCAAATGTAAAGAGATGAAAATGGTGTGAATTAATAGATTTAGACCTGTCAGTCCCTCTCTGAAAATTCTGTAAGTTTTGACAATCTGAGAGCCGAGATAATAGAGGTTTAGTAAAAGTAAGGTTACCTTTATCTAACACATGATTGAAAATTGTTTCATCATTTAGGGGTCGTCGGCCTAGTGCATTGCAGCGGGTAGTTGCTATCCCACAATTCACACAGCGATCCATATTTTCAACAATATCCAATCCAAAATAACAATTCCATGTCAAACGGGTGAGCGATCTTCGGTGTCCAGAGTGAAAGTAAAGGTCGTACAATGTAGGCAGGGTTAGAACATAAAAAACTAAGCAGTGGTCGCTGAAAATGAATAATAATCGAGAAAACACTCAAAACATATAGGAAAACACGAGTGAGCAGCCGGCAATTATTGTCTAGTGTCAATGTCAGTCAGCTGTCATGCCAGTGACATAGACTAAAAATGTAAGATTAATTGTAATCGATATAAAATCAATAGTCATTTTATCGGTTTATAAGTCATTAATTGATATTTCATTGTTTAATATGACTGTAATAAAATGTACTGTATTGCATGTAGTGCATTTAATTGTTATGAGATTTTTTTTTGCAATCATGTAATCGATTTGTCAATCGAAGATCACACGAAACCTATCTTTTTCTTATTTCTCCGCTCCCAGATTCAGAATTGAGCTGATTTTTCACATAGTAAGATAAAAAAATATGACAAATTTTTTAGATCATATCTCAACTCATTACATTTGGGCCCACCATTTTCCATCTCCTTTGATTGATTGCTAATTAATATACCTTAGTATCCATTATACGTGGAAAAAATATTTTTTTTTGAAAATACATCGATTTTCAATTTATATTTCGCATTTAAAGAAATTACATTTAATTTCCCCGGAAAATGCTCAAAACTATCATGGCGTCGTGTGTGACGTTAACCTGTGCGAAACACAGCTGTTCGTGTATAACGATTGTTGATATTTCGTGATAAAAAATGAATCCGTCGTATTATAAGTACTGTATGGTGCCCCAGTATAAAAGCACAAGCATTAAAACGCCAAAAAAATGATTTGTATTTGTCCCAAGCAAAGTAGAAGTACGGAAAAAGTGGCTAACACTTGCAAGGCGAAATGATGCAAACTGTGTATCATCAATTTCAAGAATATATTTTTGTGAAGACCATTTCGATGTAAGTATTAAATAAAATGCAATTTAGCGAATACATAATTATAGAAAAACATGAATTTTGCTTGATTTTTTGTAAATATTGTTTGAGGTGTTTGAGGTTAGATCTTTGTAAAGTTTTGTCATGGAGTCCTGTGATTCCACTTCATTTTTTGTACACAATAAGCACCTTTTCTTGTTATTTTTAGTTACCAAATGATATGCTCAATTATACTGAGTATCATATCATGGGAAAAGTATCAAAAGTCGCCGTTTGATGCGAAAAACTTGCCAATCATAACAACGTCATTTCTGGGCAAGTTATCTATATTCTTAAATCCAGATTCCATGATGTTCTCTTTCTATACAATGCTTTGAATCTATACTAATAATAATTATTATAAAGCTGAAGAGTTTGTTTGTTTGTTTGAACGCGCTAATCTCAGAAACTACTGGTTCGAATTGAAAAATTCTTTTTGGGTTGAATATACCATTTATCGAGGAAGGCTTCAGGCTATATATCATCACGCTTAAGCCAATAGGAGCGGAGCAGCGATAAAGAATGTTTTAAAATCGGAGATTCCACGGGGACGCAGTCGCGGGCAGCAGCTAGTAAAAGATAAAACCGTGAATCTACGAAAATTTCAACAACAACAATGGTGTTTTACACAGGATGACGTAACGCAACATAACTTGTTTCGTGAAAATATCAACAATCTTTCAATATTTCATTGAATTTATTTATTTCTCTTTATCTTAATACAGAAATAAAATTTTAGAACATTTAATCCATTCTATTTGTTATCAGTGGATACATGCCTATTATAAGCCTAACACATTTTTTTTTAATCTTCAAAAAAAATCTGAGCAAGGACCTTTGGGTTGTAATTTGAGTCATATTGATTTGGAGGGAGAACACATCAATGGATTGTCGTCGAAGTTCACTCTTTTGTGTAGGATGTGCATTTTAATTGTTTTTTATCATTTATGTTTATTATTATTAGTTTGTTGTCATTTATATTGTTTTTAAATAAGTGTAAACAAAGTGTCTTAAAATAATTAAAAACAAAAATATTATAATACACATTTTTTTATTGCCTTGTCTAATTTGTTTCTAGCTCTTCATACAGAACAATTTATAAATATACAAGAGCGCCATCTATTGGTTCATTGTTATTTATTATGTACCGCGTCACTTTGCTTCTTCCTTGGTAGTTTGCTGTAATACCGCTCTTTAAGAATGGCGCTAGTATATCGGAGAAATAGTGGGCGTGGCTAAAAATACCGAAACATCAGAGCTCAATAGCGGTTGTCAGCGTCTTAAATATTAATAATAATAAATGCAAACCACTCTAAGGCAGGTCATAAAAATATAAATACATATGTATACAGCCAACATATCAACTAAAAATTTTATAATTTTAACAGCGCACTACGGAACCCTTCACTATACGTGGTCCACCATCGACACGCACTTGGTCGTTTTTTTTTTAAATTTGTTTTACGTACAAGTTTATAAAATTCCATATTTATTTATTGTCAACTAGCAGCGCCCCGTAGTTCCCGTTCCCGTAGGATTATGGGGATAAAATATAGCCTATGTTACTCAAGGTGAATGTAGCTTTCTAATGGTGAAAGAATTTTTGAAATCGGTCTAGTAGTTTTTGAGTTTATTCGCTACATACAAAAATACAAATCTTTCCTCTTTATAATATTAGTATAGATAACAACATAGTTTCACAGCGGTTCTAAACGTAAAGCCAACAATATCGCTACCTACAGTAATTTTTCTTTATCATTACAAGTACGTCGATGATATCTTTTAAAATATGCAATACAAAAGTGGGGCAGCGCTGTATGAATAAGTTAGCGGAGCTATTCTGTAAGATAACGTGTAGAACATATTCAATATAATATTTATTGGAACTGAATATTTAAACGGTTTAATGAATTTTAAACACCTTTTAATTATCTTGAGTTAAGTACAACGAATTGGTGAGCTATGAAAATATTTGATAGATGTAGCCTTTTTGATGTTAAATAAGAATCATAGAAGAAAGATCATGGTCTACCTGTGTACCGCAAGTTCCATCCTAATTCGTTCAGCCGTTGAGGCGTGATGAACCAAAACGTACGAGATCAGGCTATCACATTTACAAAGTAAGTACCTAGAACTTTAAAACTGCATCTCTTTTATTTCAGAATGGTAGGGTATGAAACAGCACTTTCAACACCCTAAAAATCTCATTAACAATGAATGTAGAATTCATTGTCAATGAGATTTTTAGGGTTGTCAAAGCTTAGGTTGTGCTGTCCTAAAAACTAGTCTCGAAATTTCCCTCTTACAACTGTATAGGCATCGAGTTACAAGAGAAATACGGCTAAATGTTTTTAACATACGCGGAATCCGGAACTGATATTACAATCGGAAGCTTAAAAGAGCCGATAAATCTAAATTTGGGTGCATTTGGCCTCTTAAATCAATGGAATCATTAATTAAACACCTGAACCCATTTTAAAAAGTTGTAGTAATAATTTTAATGTCAGACAATTTTTGTCGATGGTGAATATTATTACAATCTAGTGCTGAGTTTCAAATCAGAAAGAAAAAAAAAACGTCAGAAAACTAGAACTTTTCGTTCTGTACTGGCACATTTAATTTGAAACAGAATGACACCACCGTTTGTAAATGCTGGACTTTTTTAGAAACAATACTTCTAGTTCGAAGATTTGTCGATAGATTTTTTAGAGAAGATTGCATATTCTGCTGCTGTCCTTTCATGCATGCTGGTGTCTAGTTTCCTCGACGTTAACTGCGACCTAACTGAAGTTAATTGCTTTGCGGAAATTTTAAATACATAGGTAAGCATATTCCGTTTTAGCTTCGATGGTTGCAGCAAGCTGGCAAGGTTCTAAGGGTGGTGAATAGGGTAGTTAACTAAAAAAATCTAATTAGTCCGTCAGATAGATTTCCCAAAAAATATTGAAGACGTATTTTTTTTCTTTTTTCACGTAAACAAAACAAAAAATTAAGACGATACAGTGCGTTGAAAACTCGTGTGACGTCACTACCCGCTACAATTTTTACCGAGCCGTAACGTCACAAGCCCCCACTCCTGATCTTTGATGCTTTGTATCTTCGCCAGTTTTTATAGATTTGATAAAGAAAAATACGTGTCCAATATTTTTCTATAATCTAAGTGACGGACTAAACATAATCATATATTTTTTACTCAGGAAACATCCCTATAGTCTTACCGTACTAGCTAAAAGAACGACCTGAGAGACCTTTGTTTTTTTTTAGCTAAATCTGTTGCACTGTACCTAGTCAATTGTATATAGATACCTACTTAAAGTTACAGCTCTATCGTCTCGTGTCTTTTCGTTTTAATTAACATATTTTGTACACATAACGAATAATAATTATTTAGAACCGAAAATTACAAAGATGTTAAAAATAGAAAATTTCTTAAAATTATTTTCAAGCTACCAGTTAAAAAAAATAAAAATAAGTAGAGACTTTTCACAACGACTTAGCCTTATTATAATATATTATTTATTACTTATTATATATATTATATATAGATAATACAATTCGATCGATGGTAGGTGCTTACAGGTCGGAGAACTTGCATGATTGTTTTAAACAATAACAGTTATTATTAAGTATGGCGTATTAATTGGCCTATTAGGTCCGCCGCATGGCAACTATGTTGCCGATCCGCCGACCTTTATTTCTATTATATTCTTTTTCAAGCTTGTGCTGTTTCTAAACTAAACGTTTTTTTTTAATGCAAAGAACAAATAATTTTACCTATGCTTTTTTCTTTTTAAAACGAATGAGTGTGTATTTGTCCTTCTGGACGCGTTTATATTAAACGTTTTATAAAATAATATATACATTCTCAAACATTCCAGTAGACGACTCGACAACGACTACTCGTTCTCAACGTTATTGTTCCACAACTGTTAAGATAATTAACAATTGTTAATTATTTTTCTATCTAAAAACATTTGATACAACCTATGTTTTCCATCTTTGCCCAAATTCATACATTTATTGGTGTTGAGGCTCGCGATATATTAATATAATTTTGATTAATATGTAAGTATTACACTAAATAATAATACCTATGTACCTATCATCATAAGAGGTCTTTTATTTTATTTTGTTTTTATTAAGTTTTTCATTTGTTTTATTTGTGGATGAGAAAAATAAACGATTAAAACGATAAAACGATTAAAACGATATACATATGTAGGTCTAGAATACGGGCCATTTGTTCTTAACAGTGATTCGGCGAAATTAATAAATACCGAGTAATAATTTTTACTTTTACTTGAGACATTTAGATACATACATTTAAATAAATCTGAGCCGAATAAACAATAAAATTGGATTCAGATTAAAATACTTATATTCATTCTATTACAAATTACGCAGAAGTAGATATGCATTATAAATAAAATAAAATAATAAAAAAAAAACAAAAAATAATTTTACGATTGTGTAAAAATAACGTCTGAATGAAATCAATTCAATCTCTTAATTAATTAATTCACTAAAGCATTTTTTTCGAAAGAGGACTAATCACAATTTAGCAGGCTGAAATCTTTTAAACGCCGCTGGATTAAAACTATTTATTTTTTCATTGTAAAAACAAAGTATACTTATTTATTGTGCTATCCACAAGCAACAAAAGAAAAATGATTATATATGAGTACAAAGCTACACATTACACCGACATACACAAGTTACAAATGTGGCAATGTAACATCTAATACATTTATCTTTTAATGAGAATGAATTCTTCATGTTTGTCTTTTCAAGACAAGCGGACACAGGTCCATAACGAGCGAAGTAAATTAATTTGCAAAATACTTTTATTTTTAAACATACACTCCTAAGTCACGTAATAATCCCAGTTTACAACGTCGTCGTGACACTTTGGATGTTGATTTATAATGTATTAACTCGCAGCTGTTCGTTGAGCATTCATCAGCGAACATCGGTGTGATAGGCAGCCAATTTAAGACCACCGTCTCACGCGATGATTTTCTCTAGAATATTGCATTATAACATTTTTGCTGGCATTCATTTAGTTACAGTAAATAACTAATGGTTTCGAAGGAATTGTTTAATAAAGTTTTTCTTTTACTTAGTAGTGCTTTTATGCGATTTTTTATTGATAGAAAATATGTCTGAGACAGGAGATATGAACTAAATACTTCAGTGAAGTTCAGCGTGTACTATACTCTCAAGCTTTTTGCAACATTTTTTCAACACAACAACGGCTTCTGAACTCATCTAATTAAAATCTAAACTAAAATTACACGCTCTAAATTTATAACATTTGCCCTCAGGTACTTGCACTCAACATCCTACAACAATTAAAGTTCTCACCCAGCACAAACATTATTCACAACAATAAAACTATCACAATATTGTTAGTAATTTAATATTCACATTAAATTATTATTAATAGATGGCGTGGCGATAGTAAAGAACAACATTGTACGATGCAGCGAAGCGGACTGCACCGTAACTTGCGAACACACATGCATGTTACACTCATGTATAATATATTAATTCACGCTCTACCCAGCACTACTTGCACCTACGTACATAGCTTCTTTCTGATACACCTGGCACAAATATGAAGGTGCTTATTTATGGCCAGTGTCGATCTAGCGAGTCTTGAGTTGAAAAGCTTAGTTGAGTTTTTTTCCTTTGATTCCTTAGGTTAGGGTAGTGAAAAACTGGAAGCCAGAATGTCAGAGCTCATAGGTTAGAATTAAACTTCTGGAAAACGAGCTGATTTTACTAGGAGTCACTTTATGATTAAAGTATACAAATCTAACTCAGCAGCTTACTGATTAAACCTGAGATGCAACCAAATAAATCCTAGAGAATCCCTTTACGTGCAACCCGATCCTACCACCCTAAAAATCAAACCAAACATTTAATCGAGTCCTCTTAAACCCTAGGGGCTTTCCCAGCGACAACACGATGATTTCATTTTATGAGCAAAAGCTTTAAAATAAAGCAAAAGATTAGCTCAGGCGTCGCCGGGAGACTAAACGCACTTTTTTTGGGCCATATTTGTGTTGTCCTTGCATGTTTTCTGCGGGACGCAAAAGTTGCATGTGCTCAAAACTGAGCGTAAAAGCTGGTTACGAAACGAAATGTGTGTATGTGTGTGTGATGTGTGTGAGAGTGTGTGGGGGTGTGTGTGTGTGTGTGTGTGTGTTTGATTTTCAACATATTTTAAAATGCTGTCTACAAAGTATTTATTGTTATCTAATCAAAATGTGAGTTGTATTGTACAGGCTGGATTTTTATAAAATTATAAAATTCTATATCCTGTATTAATAGTTATAAAATTTACTTAGTTATTGTGTTTCGATTTACGAACTGTGTTTAATTTAAAAATACTTTCTTTTACAGGTAAGTCAGATCGCGTGTTCGGTTCGTGCGACGTAAGTACGAATATTTTAATTCGTGTTACACTGGTTAGTTAGTTATATTGCAACGTGTTGGGGATCGTAATACGACTTGAATATAAATTATTATCACGTAATAGCCAAATTGACGGGTGGATTATGTCATAAGAAATGTCATTTTACTGCATGCGTAAGTTTTGGGAATATCGAAGTGTCAATCGCGAGTATTGAATCGTTTTATACCAAAAACATTGTAACTCGGTATAATAAAAGCAAATACTAGTAATAACAGAAGAACAACTAGGCTCTCCACACTGCCGATAGCTAATCCTGCGGAACCACGTGGCTATGACCAATCACACATGTGCTTACTAAACGTCAGATTAGCAGCCGTAGGCGCAGCGTCCGTGCGTCATTAGCCTCAGACACAGCCCCGCCAATTACAGGCGAGGACACAACTCCGGATTTAAGGAACAACGCGCCCGTTGCAGCAGTAAAGTTTCGAACTGTCAGCCTTGGTTCCAAAAACCAGATATAGCTTACCCGTACCACAGTTTCTGCGTTTCGTTTGAACCGCTCCCAACCTTATTTTTTCTCCTTCATTCGCTCAGAACACCGCCAATTTGCATTCGAAAGTGATTGAAAACGTTCATGTGTAATCATAAGCTCGTACTGATGCAGGGGTGTAAATAAAATAAGAGCGTCGTTCGAACGCTGCGTTATCTCAATTCCCCATCGTGTATCCTCGCAAAAATCTCAAGCTGCGTCTCCCGTCCCCCGGTCGCCTCGTTGCACCCCGGCCACCCTGCGTCTCGTCTATTTTCTAATTGAGCGGTCCGAACGCATCCCCAATTAGCCCACCACGTGTGAAGTAACTGAAGCAGGGCCGAACAGATAAAAACTCATTCCTTTACTGAAACGATCGATCGCGGACACAAAAAGAACAATATGAAGTGCATCGCCTTTTTTCGAAGTCGGGCGGCGCGAGTGTGGGAGAGGGGGAGGGGGGGACACGAATTCCCCCTCCGAGTCGAGTGCTTAACGCGCCTGGAAACCGCTTTTCGGGTGGCCGGATGACAGAAAGGCGTCAACGATGACTACAGTATCTAGGAATTAGCTTTGAGAGTCGTTGTTGACGGCTAGAGGGGTGCTGCAGACAGGTCGTCAATATTTATAATTAGCCCTGTTGGTACGTCGTATTGAGACGTAAGCCGTCCGCGTTCTTGTCTACGAGTACATGTGTTTCGACTCTCTTCATTCGCAATCATCGTTCTGTGTATAAAATAATTTACATGAAATTGGTGCATTAAAATAATCAAGTCAGTCATTTGAACTTAATGCAGGTTTGAACATAAATATTAAACTATAATCGCCCAATGGCTGAGTTATATTCATGCACCCAGGGTTCCGTACTGCTGCTACCCAACTTTCCATATTTTGCTTTAATAAACTCATGACGACACAAGTTTTAAAGTTAATGAAGTGTTAGACAACGCCGTGTCCACAGAAATCGGCAGTCAGTAAGAAAATCCGTTGACACAAACATGGATAAAATATCTAGCCTTGTTTAGCATATCTGTGCGTGTATGGGGGAGGCTAGTAGGGAACACACCCGTTCTGATTTGGTCATTGTTTGCGTTGGTCACTGTTAGATTCGGGGTACAAATAACTTAGTGACGGCTAAACATAAGAGCAGACAGACTTTGCAAGAGGGTTCGGCTGCGTTATCAGAGAACCCTAATACGACAATTTTTCTTGAATCATTAAAGCATTGTATATTCACAATTCACAATCGATCAACCTAACACTTACTCGGCGTGTTTCTGGTTTTAGAATCGTAAAGTTGGTTGTTGTTTGTTTTGCCGACAGGTGAAAAACTGCTCTTGATGGTTTGTTCGCTTCAGTGACACCATATGATTAGTGTCGGCGACTATTCATTATTCCTGCTCCATTTTTGTTATACTGTGACATTGTTTTGTTTATAATGTTGTTGACTCTGTATTTGATAACTTGAGTTTAAAATGGTTTGGTTACACAGAAAACTGAACAATATACATAGTTAAGAAAATACTAAAGAAACATACACTTTCAACAATTTTATAAGACTTAAATTCTGCCGTGTGGTACCTGAGTACCTATGTAAAGAGCATGCGTCGTATTTCGTATACATCATGATATTTTTCTGCGTTAGAATTCACGGATTCCTTTTTTGAAAAGTACGATGCCCGTAACATACATATGTAGTACCTTGACAAAAGGGGACGTCAAAAATGTAATGTAACGCAACCCTATGTTATTGTTTTGCATTGTAAGACCACGGCAAAGGCTGGTGGTCGATCTTTTTGTAATATTTCCCCCTTCTCCTGTCGCATTTCGTTATTAAATCACGGCTGTGTCCATTTCATGACAGTCGCCGAGTTGGCACTGCTCGCACCATAGAAATATCTATGGCTCGCACCTTCGTCGGCGACACGCCACTGACGAGACACATACAAAAGCGGAAATATGGTACACTTGTGTTCTCTCGCATACATTAAAAATATTTAATGGATTTCGGGTTCAGTTAGAGTTAAGTGGGTACAACGAGATTAAAATTAATGTTGCAAAAAACCGTCACAAATATGTATAAACTTTTGCTAAATGATGAGGGAGAAGATTATGTCCAGCTGTGGGACAATCTAACAGATTTCATCAAAAAAATGAGAAGGAAAAGCGCAGACAGAAAGCAAATCCGCATCTTAGCTTCTTGTTTAAAAAACACAACTAAAACAACCATAAAACACCAGCGCATACTTAAAACAGTTCAATTAATAAACATGACAGTATAAACGGGAAACACCCTGTATGTCGGTAACGAACATGAAGTAACATCCCAATAAGTCGTGTTGCCATGTAAAGGTCGTGTCGGAAACCGGCGCACCGCGAAGGGACGGGCCGGATATCCCAATTCCGGCCGATCCGGCCCGTACGAAAGTGACCGTGTGGCTGTAGTTGGGACTTCGAAGTCTCCTCATCTTGGTTTGAGATCGACTCTGTCTGTGAGTGTTATTACATGTAAATAACAGTATTAATTTAAAAAAAAAATAACGCAAAATATATGTAGGTACAACTAAAACCATCTATGAAAATCACATAAAACATCTTAACTTTCTTGTGATAACTAATGCATATACAATCTACATGACTATTCCGCAGTTACGCAAAATTTAATGAAAACATTTCCCAACTAACGTGATTTTCTTAGAGAAGCGGATGAATCGAAGAGAATAATTTCACTTGAATTAAAAATGCTGCAATCTTGCACTGGCTGTTAAAAAGCGTCCTTGAGAAAAATGGCTGACATTTTGTGAAATATAATAAAATATATAATCTATTTATCGATTTGTTAAGACACTGTTCTTAGTTATTTGCTATAATGTTCCGGCTATGACTAATGAAAGTCACTTTAAGCGTGGCATTTTAAAATACCGGCTGTCTGTCCAGTCCGCCTGTATTTCGTCTGTACTTTGCATCTCATCCGTGTAACAATAGAACAAACGCCAAAAAATGTGTGTCATTTGTGTCATTCTTCTAAAATATTCGACTCGGCGCACATTAGCGACTAAAGACACACATTCTCAAATTAATGACGCACGCATGAATCGCTCGCATCGCTATGGAAAGACACGACTGACAATTTTAATTTAATAAAAAAACACGGGGGCGTATTCACGGACATGATATATTAATCCTCGTTTACACATTACTCAGTTAATTTCCTTTAGCTTGCCGTTTTTTTATTATAGCCTGCCGTATATTTTTTTTACATTTTCCTTGCCGTTTTTCAACTTTATCGATTACGTTTAACCGTGCTGTCATCAGCCGATGTAGATTGCTAACTAGCATTCGTAATTGTCAAAACGAATATGGCTTTTATTGAAAGTGAGGTTACATTTGAAAAATTAATAAAAGTAGGTACCTGGTACATGTCATTATCATTCGCGTGGATCGATTTCTATTGATGCATTAAAGATATTGTCGCGTGTTAGAAAACTGTATTTAACCGATAATCAATCTATTTGAAGTTGTACGTCTTATCTATGTTGTACATCTCGCTATTGACGTTTTTTGACGCAAATTCATTAGGATGACGATCTGACAATTGCAGAAAGCATGTGCAGTATTCAAACGCAGCGTACGTCACACGGTGTCTGTGGTAAATGATAAAATGATAAATGATAAATGATATTTATTTTGTAAGTAGGTTGTAAATAACACTTTTACACGTCAATATTTTTGGTCGTTATTAACTAGATGAGGCCGGTGTTTCCTAGCTGACTACCCTGAGAAGAAACACCGAAACAAACTCAGAGGTCAAGGTCTCTTTTAAAGTCCATACAATTGTACTGGTCAAATCATATGAGAACCATGTAGGTTGGTGTCTGAAGTGGTCTTTTGAGGAAAGTACCACACAGATTTGAGTTGACCTGTCCAGACAGTGCAAGCATTTGTCAGTTACCGAGTAGCTCAAACTTAGAACTTTAAGGAGCTCGTCGATTTGACGATCAATACTAAAGTAAGGACATTTGGGTAGGCCACATAAAGAACTCAAACCGCCAGACTAACAAGAAATGAACCCCTAACATAGCGATCTACATGGTCCTCACATTCACAATACGTTATATGAGGACCATGTCAGTGTCTGAAGTGGTCTTTTGAGGAAAGAATCACGCAGATTTGAGTGGACCTGTCCATTCATTGCAAGCCTTGGTCAGTAGTCGAGTAGCTCAACTTAGAACCAATAAGGAGCTCAACGACTCGACGAACAATGCCAATGAAAGGACATTTGGGTAGGCCACAAAAAAACTCAAACAGCCAGACAACGCTAAAAAAAAGGAAAAAAAAATAGTTGAAGAGGAAAAAGCAATAATAACCCATATAGTCCTCATATTCACAATAGTAAATAAATTAAAAAATATAATACTTTACAAAGTAAGCATTCATGTCAAAATAAGAAATTGTAATAAAATAAAAAGAATACTTTAAAAAGTAAACATTCATGTCAAAAGTAAACTAAACGAAAATTAAAACATGTCAAAGTGTAAAAATATAAAAGAAAAACACAGAAACAAAACAACAACATAAAACATTGGGCCATGTACACAACTGAAGCAGCTCAATCCCAAGCCTTCTTGTCCTCCAGATAGTCTTTAACTGTGTAAAAAGCTTTCTGGCATAGCTTACGTTTTATAAATACTTTGAATTTATTTATGCTTAGTATGCATGGTAGTCGCAAGTGTGCACGCATCCTCACTATAGGTCTGAGCAAGGAGGTGGATGTCGGCCATTCAGTCGTTCGTCTGTCTGTACGCTTCCTTTCATTTACTGTTACATGCGGATGAACACTTTTTGCTCTAGAATAGCCTGCACTAAAGATAAAGATTGGGCAACTTTTATTTTGGGTCGCGGTTTTAAACAAAAATAAACACCCTGGTGTTTTATTTAAACATTACAGTGTATGCTAGATAGTTTTGTAGGAAAAGCATAATATACACTTATATAAATAAGCGTAAGCGTATACACTTTGCAAATTTATATAAATTTGATTGAATGCACGTGCAAATTTAGATAAAGAATTGGATTGTAAGAATAATTCTTCCATTTCAATTGAATTGAAAATTAATTTATTTTCAATAGGTATTTCATACCAACCACATAAGATTTTTTTCACTTTGAACGAATGGTCTGAAATATTTGTTTAAGTTTATCACTTCGCTTCATTTTACATGAAATGTATTGAAATTTATTTTGAGATCATTTTATATGAAGTCATGAAATAAAATTTCAATAGATCTTTTATTTCGATATTCTATGTGATCAAAAAGATGTACATCATGCCAGTCCAATACAATCAATAACTTGTTTAATCTTATAACTTTGTATCTCTGACATAAAACGATTTTATGATTATACTAGCTGCTGCCCGCGACTTCGTCCCCGTGGAATCCTCGATTTTAAAACATTCTTTATCGCTGCTCCGCTCCTATTGGCTTAAGCGTGATGATATATAGCCTAAAGCCTTCCTCGATAAATGGTCTATTCAACGCAAAAAGAATTTTTCAATTCGAAGCAGTAGTTCCTGAGATTAGCGCGTTCAAACAAACAAACAAACAAACTCTTCAGCTTTATAATATTAGTATAGATAAGACGGCCCTGGAACACAAAGGACATTAGGAGGAACACGGATAGGTTTTAGTCAGTAAGAGTCTGACACTCCCTTCAGCTCCACCAAGTCGAAGAAGTCATTTGATGATTTCCCATCCAGAAAAAGAGTATGAAGATAAAGAAGCATTGGAACAAAATGTGTAAAATATAAAACATAAATCGTATGAAAAATTTACAAGTTACAGATTTTTGGAGTCTTAGCCGCCCTTCCCTATCCTTGCCACGCAAAACGACATGGCCCAAATTCTCTATGACAGGACTTGCGAGTGACGTCACAAGAAATTAGTGAGAGAGAGAGATTTTAATAAAATCTAGTGAAATATATAAATTTCGACTTTTTGACGGAAATAACGGAACGGAAAACGGAATCATTTCAGTTTGTCATGGCCCTCACATAGACCCAAGCCCAAAGCCCCAAGTATATGCTAATTCTATTTAAAAAATTCGCCAACGTGGATCAAGGTTTCGTAGTCTTATTAAACGTCAATAAAAACATAATAAAATTAACTATTAACTTACATAATAATATAAAAACTGCCCCGAAGAAGCCGTAATCCATTTATTTTCCTATTAAATTCTTTCTAGAGCACGGTTTAATCCAGTTATTATCTGGATTATTTTATATTTAAGAAGCGCAGATGTCAAAGAAATGCAATTAGTTTTCCTTAAGGAAATCTTACATTAATTCGATGGCAATATGAATTATATTGATGTATAAATTATTTCAACTAGTATTTTATTGTAGCTTAAAACTTCTTTGCTCTTCAATATTACCATTATAAATTAACATATTATGGTATTGTTAAGAAACAAAATTCCCTGCTTAACTATATTACGTCTCAAGTTTGCATTCTTATCTTTAAATTTTATCACCTACGATCAAAATTACTCGCCCCATTCTTCTGCCTCACTACTGCTTCAAAACTTATTCAAGCGCAAAAAAAACAGCGTAAAAAGTACATAATGTTATATCTACTTATAAGAGTATGTCATATTCCTGCTGGTTGAAACCATTTCTTTAACTGGCGTCAATAAGATATAAAAATGCAATGAAAAAATATCAAATGACTTATAATTGATGGCCTTTGTTGTTTTTAAGAGACGTGTTCACTAATTAATTGAGCATTAACACAGTTGCCAGTTATTATACTAAGTGAAGTTCCAACAAGAGCCCGTTTCAACTTGCTCTGCGCAAATAAAAACATATTTAACTATGTTTGTAAAATGTTGACATTTAACGATATCAATTTTTATACAAATGTCAAGCTGTATACAAAGTACAGTGGCGAGGAAAAACGCAGCGTATGTATGTTATAACTTTATAAATATCCACCTGCAGGCTGCCGAGTGAACGGACGACCAGACGACGTATAATATACAATTAATAGATATTATAACTTATTGCTGTTCGAACATTTTGCATATTAACAATCCTTTCGAGTTTTAAAGGCAGCTAATGTATCGCTACAAAATGTTATCTGATAGACGACGTAATTGCTTTGTATAATATTATTAGCGTCTGTTATCGGCGTGTATAATTCCAGTATGTGACACCTTGTTGTTATGTTAAATTTTATGTTGTTTTTTTTTTTAATTCTATCGTAATTGCTTCACCAAACACTGTAGTACTTACAGCTTATCAATGTCGCCGTGCCGAGAAAAGTTTTGTGATGAAATTAAATTATCAATAAGTACTATTGGCAATTACTAGTTGCTGATACGTAAAACAGAGTTTCAATAGGAGTTGGTTACATCGGAAATTCTTTTGCCACATTAAATTAACACATGTACAGGCATCGTTTCGAATTACGATTCGGTCGTCGTGATTACTACTTTAAATTGACGGAAACACGAGTCTTCTCAATCTGTTTTATTGTGGAATGAACACTGAGAAGGGAGGTATCATTGATAAGCGAGGAATCGCTGTCGCCACCTCTACCCACTCCGTCTCAAGGTGAACGACCGCAGTAAGTTAGCCGCCCGCCCGACCACGTGACCCGCCCAGCACTTGAGCTAGGTCAGGGTCGCCCGCGACATCTGCGCCGCCTTACGCTGACCCGCCGCCGGCTGCGCGTCGCGGGCGCACGTGGCTCTTCGCTCAGCGGCCGCTCGACGCCTTACCGCGCCGCCGACCCGCCCGATTTTTCCGTTCGGCTAGTTTCTGATACGTCTGATGCTCGTCTGTTGACCCTCGCTGGTTCGCTGGGCTAGGTCAAGGATTAGCACATTTCAATGCGTGCGTGTGAGGATCCCTAATGCGATTATGTGGAAAAGGATTTTTGGCGTGCGCGCTTAGAGCTTGTTTCATCAAATAATTGCATTTGCATGTGCTCTTTACTTTCAACATGATATTTGAAATAAAATATTATAATTATTTGTTTATTATACTTGTTCAACTCTGTGGGCAAGCGCCTATTAAAAAATCTTATGCTTGCTTTTGATTCTATTGCAACAACTATTGAAAATCATTATTGTTGTTTCTCAAGCTGAGTCAAGCTACACATAAGGTGTTAATTCTTATATGAAAAAATACTCTTTTGAATGAAAATGAATTTCCTAAGTGCCCAGTATGTCTCTATTTTCCTCCTCAAACAGCACATGGGGTTGATATACTTAAAGAAAATGCGTCAAAATAAAGCAAGAAAGAATAATTGCAAACATATCATTAATGTGTCATAAAATGACAAGCTAAGTCCATAGTCCATATTGAGGACTGTCAATCTTAAAAATCCTTTTGAGTCCTTTGCAATTTATAATAAACGAAGACAATTTTGTGTTTCCCTGACAGTTTCACGTTATAAATTCACTTTTATTCCCATCGCGAGGGGAATAGGTGGCATTGTGCATTAGTTTGATGCCAAAAAAAAGTTGACATAGTCGCATTGCTAATATATCATTTATTGAAACAGGATAAATAGATGGTAATACAGGTTGTTCCAGTTTTACTCCCGGCTTTTATAGCAGCTACGGAACACCATTCTTAAATATGACCAAACACTTCTAGACCAACCTGTATACATAGGTGGATAAAAGGAAAATGAGTACCTACGTCTTTTTAGAATGACTTTTTATAATGTGATGCGGTTTTAAAGGATTCTGAATAGGTCCTAGGTAGCGTATAATCGTTTTTTGTTTTCACTGATTAGCACTAGCTTATGGCCTTCGCGCGAGTGAATGTGATAAAATGAGCACATGGAAACGCACTCTTGGGATGAAATGTGTTCTAAGTCCTATTTCAATACATGGTCAATCCGTGTGCCAAATTTTATCTAAATCCGTTCAGTGGAAGCAGGTGTTGAGAGGCAACAAAGAAATAAAAAAATACAATTCTAAATTTTGCACGAACTTAACACTAGGTAACATCTAAAAGACGTTAAAAGCGAGCTAGACACAAGCTTTCAACTTATGTGAAGTGGAGCAGGACTAAGGCTAAGAAAGAAAGAAAGAAAAAGAAAGAAAGAAAAGACTCGCACATTAAACAAAGAAAAATAAAATAAAAGCTTGTATACAAACGAGCAATAGTATTTGTGTATCTTGGAGGTACGGTGTGACTATACGATTCGATAGCCAATAGGGCTGAATAAGTCCCTACATTAAAAATACACTCCGAACACGCGGGAGATGTATAAATTTAAATGAAACATACAGAGTTTTATATTCAATAAATTTCCATTACGCAAACATAAGAAAAGATTTTTTCTTAGAAACCACCCAAATAAAAGCAGAAATAGCTGTACGGCTCACGTGCACGATTTGTATAATATTATGATTTTATTATTAATTTAAATATCCCGTATGAACGTTCTGTGCCGGGGCAATTTCATTATTATTTCAATCAACTGAATGTAAATTTATTCAACAATCTCACGAGGTAATTGCGATGTGTCGGTCTCTTTCGCTCGTAGTGCCGCGTCGTTCGCTCGCGCCCAGCGCCGCGTCTCGCACATTCTTATGCGTTCAATCAAACCTAAGTAGTGGTACACAGTCGCGGGTCCCTACATCTCGCCGGGTCGCATTGTTCGTTCCTTTTGTTTTGTTATGAAAATTAGACGTCGTCGTCCGCAGTATGTTCTTGTGGTAAATGTAACACGAGCCCACAGTGTTGCGCGTTGCACGGCCAGTCCGGCCGATGTTCGTAGAGCAAGCCCGATCGTTGGGCTTCTTCAAACTCATTTGCATCTAACCTTTGAAATGGGCTAACTGCTGATGCTCTTCTATTCTCTGGCCTCGTTCTGAAGTAAGCAGACCCAAGCTGCTTTCATACTAGTTTCGTAACTGATGCCAATCATATGATTAATATTTAAATAATCAGCCCGTCCTGGGTAGTTGTTTAGATTGATGGACATCCTAAAAAACCCATCTGCTACGGGGTTAACATCCTAAAAAATCTTATAATCACGTTTCAGCAGGCATTGGTAGGTTTCAAACACATACATAGGTGAAAGACCCAACAAGCATATACGAACATGAAATATTCGTAGGCAGTTCGAGATCCTCAAAATCGTTCGTTTCCCGGCCTCCTATTTGGTCCTTTTTGTTAATCGATTCAATATTTTTCCATGTTATAGGTGTATTTATGTCGTATTGTACTTGGAAGGCAGCGTTTTGCTTTATTTGTTCAATGGAAATTCTTCATGCAATTGGTATCGTGGGCCAGTTGCGCCAGACGTAGGGGATTTTTACTTTTTTCGTTTCATGATTATGATTTAGAACGTTTGGCGGCTCTTTGGTTTTGTAGCAACGTGGAATACTGCGTAGTAGAAAAACCAGAGAGCATGGATGTGTAAGGATGTATGTATTTAATTCACAGATCTTAGTATCTACAGTGGAACTTGGATAACTGGGATCTCAAGGAAGCTACGATTTTCATTTACCGAATTCCGTAAACAGCCAGATTATAATGACGTTATGGCTTTTACAGAAGATTCTGCAAAGAACTTCGATGTTTCTTAACAAATGTGTCGCATCTTTCTAACATTTAACAAATTGTCTGCGCTGGGTGTTTGACGCCCAGCAAATGCTGAGATGCTAACCCTTTCGGTATGGGCACGCTCAGCACAATTTTAATCTTCATCATTGTTTTTTTTTACTTTGTATTTTGTTGCTGTTGTTTTGTGACTGTGTCGAATAAATGTTTTCTATTCAATTCTATAATTGCTACACTGTTCCTTTTTTACGGATGGCAAATCATGAAATGACTTCTTCCGCTCTGAGTGGAGCTGAAAGGAGTAACCCCGAGTAGTCCTTGCGGTCCAGGGACGCAGTGTCTCTTCGAAAAAATTTCACTGGTCCCTTACGTTCCACAGCAATATGACTAATAATTTGATAACAACTAACACTATAATATTGTAATAATTCGGTAAAATTCACGGCTAAGATTAATTAGAGACGCCGCTCCAAACTATAAGTTAATTACATTGTTTTGCGATGTGAAATTATGTCATTGTTGAGGTGTAGTTGAATAAACTGATTTTGTGGACAAATAATGTAATGATTGACTACTTTTGTGCGAGATTGGCTGTTATTCAATTTTCAGAGCGGTTTCTTTTAATTTTCTTACTTCCGAAAAAAAAGCCCCTATCCTTTATTTAAATAACAACGAATGTTATTAGTAAACCAGTTCATTGAGTCGCTAAGCCACACAGGCGTTACCTGGGCAAAGCATCCCACTTTACATTCAGCGTCCAGTGCATGCAATTACTACCCCCAACCTCGCTTGGCGCAGCGGGTCTTAACGCTCCCCAAACTAATTAGTGATTAGGATGAATTTATTGACATATGTATATAATTATTGACATATGTATATAATTATTGAGACGTCCATTGTGGGGACTGCGGGTCGAACCTGAGGATCTAAACAAACTGTCTGTTTAAATGCCAAAACTTACCACGAGATTGTGAGTATTTTGACAGCGTTCGTAAATCTCATGCATTTTTGACGTTTTGAATCACTTTAGCTGACAGAATGTCACTTGTGTAGAGCCTCTGATTGTAAGTTGACGGTAGCATAGGTACCTATACACAGTAAAACGTAGGAGTGAATAAAAACGAAACTTTGACTCGAATTTGAAAAATTTTGCAGAAATGAAAAACTCCAAATTTTTAATCAATTATTAGTTTTTCCAATGGATGATTTATAAGAAACTGTTTATATGATATTTTAGCGAAAATTTTGATACAAGTTTCGTTTTTATTCAGCCCTGCATTTCTATCCACCCCGTTTTACGGTATCGGTCGATAGTGACAAGGATATAACAAAGAGAGAAAAAACTTATTATTTGGAACTCGCACAAGACAAAGAACAAAATATTAGACGTTCACTGTGGGATCTCAGTTTTGGAACTGGATTTTAAGTTGACAGTGACGTTCCTGACTTTATATAAATTTATTTTCTACAAAATAAATTTATATTGTTGAAAACCATCAACATAAAAAGACATATACCAGACCAACATGATACCTTTACTATTTTGGAAAAGTGTTTGCGTTTTTTGAAATGATCGTTACTATTTATGTTTTTAAATGGTCGTCACGGTTTTTGTTTTTGACATCAAAATGGTAACAAATAAGTAAAAAACAGTAGAGGCGTTATCAATCCAAGCGTGAACCGATTGAAAGGTTTTCAGTTTGATCTGGAATTTAATAGTCTTTTCCATTGAAATACTTACAGTTATGGGACTCAGTGAAAATACTACATTGTATATCTCGGTGAGGACGATAATTCGCCGGTTTCCATGAACTCAGTATTGCCCAGAATATCGATAGATAGACAGGCGATTCAAGCTTAAAATTTCGGTAATTGGATGCCGGGCCACCTTGTTACCTTGTTACCGTGGACGGACGGTACAAACAGCGCTGAAAGCTGAGGTCTTCATGAAAATTACGTTTTTGGGTTACGCTCTTATGACTGTAGGGCGTAGTATCTAAGTAAATTATATCTTTATGAGCACTGCGATGAACTATTACTACTAAATATGATGTTATTTTAAACACTTATGAATATTTAAAATGGTGAGTGGGGTCCCTTGTCCTCCTCTTGTCCCTTTAAACTTTTGTATTTTTTCAAACAAAAGTGAAAAGAAATATAGTGTCTTATAATTAATGTATTGCAGCGTCAAAGATATAAGTAACAATCCTATTATTTATTACTAACATAATGTGTTTTTTTTATTAAGAACTAATTAATCAACACATGCATGTTTTTAGGTAAAAGAGCCTTTTTTATCTCTTGTTGGATGATCTTGTAAAAGAATATTGATGAAATAGACGTTCAGCCTCAATGTGACTTTATCGAAGAACATTTTCATGTTTTTTTTTTTAATAATTCACATTGTCATTATATTATGTGTCGTTCAGTCAGTTTTTGCAAGCGTAAGATAAATTATTTCATTTTATTCACACTTTGTCTGAAAGATGGAAAATGCTCGAACGACATACGAAAACATAAGTATACTCGTACCTACTGATAAAAAAGCAAATCACATGGCAAAGAAATGAAACTGGAATCAAAGACATGATACAGAAATCTGAAAACTATGAACGTAGCCAGTGAAAACCCAAAGATTGCCTATTCCCGCAATCTCTTCAAAGCCGGTCAAACGAATCGCTCTCATCAGCGAACTGCGACGTCAAGCTGAACATTTCTATCCAATAACTCCAGACAATATTTATGAATCGTTGTCCACTCACAATTCACAGCAAATTAAATTCCGACAAAGACAAACAAAATATAGAAAACCTTTCAAGATTTTAGTCCAAGCGGCGGCGGCGGGCGCTCTGCTCTGTTTCTATTTGTCCAAAATTTTTGCAATTGAATGCAATTCAGTATGGAATATTGAAACCTCAGTGGGCGATGCGGGTATTCCTCACGGCTCGTACGTGCGGCGTGCGTGCGCCCGTCCGCCTGGGGGATGGGTGGGTGGTGCCAACCTCCCCTCTCCACCACCTTTGCTAAACCTACCCACAAATACTACGAGTACGTACACGTTTGCTTGGCAACATTTCATGCTTAGTGTGTACAAATAATGTTCGGGAGCGTAACAAACTGGGCAAGGGAATACCAACATAAGCAGAGCTGCGCGACCACGAATCTCCAATGGTCCACGTTCTGATAAAGGTTAGCATCTCACCGGACGAATGCTTGGCTTCATTTGATATGCAATTAAAATGTATGAATTCGTTTGGAATAGGTGCATTGTGCAGGCTGGCTGAGCGTCGCGACGTCTATGATCGTCTGTGAGAGCTTCTTAGTCATGGCGATAGCGCTACGTGCTACAAGATGCGGTGGGACAATGAACTCAACAATGGAAAAATGAACTCAACAATGGCAAAATGAACTCAACAATGGCAAAAGATGAGTTTACGTACCTACGATATAATAAAAGTTAAAAGTTTTTTTTTAAGTCACCTATAAAACAGGCACTGATTTGCCTGTTAAACCGCTGTAAAAACAAACAATAACTCACGGATGATGAAGAAAATAATCAAAGGTAGAATAAGTACAGTAGTGGCACACCTATACCTACTGAATTGCAAACACTGAATGTTTTTCTTTTCCACAAAACTTGAATTTACCGTAACGGACCAATCGGCTTATGAAGAATACAACAGAAATATTTCACTTCGGGGAACTGAAACTTTAGGGAGAACAGGAATCATTCGAATGACTAATGAAGTAGGTGCTAGTCAGTATTTCATCAGTTGCTCTTTGATGCTTTTGATTAATATAGTTGATGGACTTACTGGAAGAGCTTTGAATAGTTCGGGAGTCTAGATAGAATGGAATAGAGTAATAATAGAATTTGATTGAACAATTATTATTATATAATAATAAACAAGCAATAAGTGATTTTAATTCAGTTCTGTTAATAGGATCGGGCATATAAGTTCAAGGGTTTCTGACCATAACACACGGTTTTGACGACAGAACACGGTCATTTTAAGATGTGACGTAAAATGCTGACGTCCCAAGAAAATAAAGCCACAGTGACCGAAATATTTTCAGGTTATCTCCATCTTATTTCACCCGCTTTAGGAAGAGCTAGTTCTTCTTTATTGTACTACTAGCAGCGCCCCGCGGTTTCACGCAGTTCGCGTAGTTCCCGTTCCCGTGAGAATACGGGGATAAAATATAGCCTACATATGTTACTCAGGGTGAATGTAGCTTTCTAGTGTTGAAAGAATTTTTGAAATATCCATTGGTTTTTGAGTTTATTCGTTACATACAAAAATACAAGTCTTTCCTCTTTATAATAATTGTATAGATATAGATTAATGATTCTTTGATACTCACTGCCAAATTATTATCAAACGCAAACCGAAACGTCCACTTAAAATTGGCTAGAATTATAACCTGTGATCTAGCCTACAGACGTCCAGAATTTTGTATTTTTTTTTACTAAACCGTTCGGCGCACTGAAGCTTAAAATTGACTACCTAAGGCTGCATATATCCATCTCGGGAACCTTTGGCTAGCGGTTTGTCTGTCAATAGTGATCAACACTGATCACATAAACCTAGGTACCTATTGGTTCATTTCTCGGGTGCTGAACACTACTGCCTTATGGTTGCGTCGGTATATCGCTTGAGCGTATCATTGCGGCTTTGGACGGTAAAGCTATTTCGAATATTCGAATCGAGGTCAAACTCAAGACTAACTTGTTATATTGATGAAAATTGTTGGTACATAAAAGTAATGTGTGTAATACGAGTTACTGTGGTTGTTTTTGGAAAATGTTTAGTCTTTTCAATTTTGCTGGTTAATCGTTTCATTTCTGTTTATTTATACATAAATAGTATTTTGAGACAATTCTTAAAATTTAAGCGCGTTTATGTCTTTCTAACCCGTTATTATTAAAGATGGATGCGAAAAAAAAAGGGTTATGAGGTCTCTTTTTGAGTAACGTTGTTCTGTAAACAGAGTGCTTATTTTACAAATTTTATGCAACGTCCACATACTCATCTCATTCGGAATCTATATCTACTAAATGTGTGAAAATTGAGTGCTTTTTGACACATTCCGACTGAGATACGAATGTGACTGTTGCTTAAAATTAAGTAAAATTGGATTTCTGATAAGATGCTACGGAAATACAAAAATGTATCCCAAAACTACGTCTCAATTCCACGACACCATCTATGCCTTAGTTATAAAAAAAAAACAAAGTCATTGCGACTTTGTTTTTTTTTTTTAATTACGAGATTCCTTAAGATATCAAGGTCAAGGTTGTCATGTTCTTACGATACTATAGATGTGACAGAATATCAAATTTCACATCGATCAGACCTATGGAAGTTGCTCATATCTTTTCATCAGCAAGAGAAGCGCTGTTGATCTTCAAACGGCTTAACCGATTTTCATGAATCATAGTTTAGAACATTCTCGATTAAATTCCCTTTCTACCAAAGTAAAACTAATTCAAATTTTATTCATCTGATTAGGAGCTACAATACCTACCACAGACACACACAGATACAGATTCACACCTCAAACTTAAAACAGCCCTCTTTTTTAGTCGGGGGTTAAAAAGGGGGGAAGCGCCCAGTGCGAAAAGAACTACCTTTAGCGCTGTTTGTGTGAAGGTTTAGCCTGAGCAAAGAAAATATAGACTACTAGCAGCGCCCCGCGGTTTCACCCGCGTTGTTCCCGTTCCCGTAGCAATACGGGAATAAAATAGCCTATGACACTCCACAATAACGTAGCTTTCTATTGGTGAAATAATTTTGAAGGTCGGTTCAGTAGATCCAGAAATTACCCCTTACAACGTCACAAACTCACAAACGTTACCTCTTTATAATATTAGTATAGATGGAGCATGGAATCTATACTAATATTATGAAGCTGAAGAGTTTGTTTGTTTGAACGCGCTAATCTCAGGAACTACTGATCCGATTTGAAAAAATCTTTCAGTGTTAGATAGCCCATTTATCGAGGAAGGCTATAGGCTATATATCATCACGCTAAGACCAATAGGAGCGGAGCAGTCATGAAAAATGAGACACAAACGAAGTTGTGCGGACAGCTAGTATGGTATATAGGGCATTTAGTTTAATAGGACAGACGAACGGGTCCTTCACCTCCTCGCGACCTTGATCCATTTCACGCGAACGCAGGGAAAAACGAACGGATGAAGCTCGAGTGCAGATAAACACTTTTGAATTAATGAGAGCACCTTATTAATGATTTAAATGCTCTTCTTTTTAGTGTTCCTGCTCTTTCGCTTTGCTGGCCAGTGTCGGTATGAAGTTCTTTTTTTTTGGTTTGTTGTTTTCACACAAACTAGTGTATTTGAAATTATCGTTGTAATCATGGCGTCAAGTAGGGTAGGTTCTTGTCCCTCATAGGATCATCTGAA
Source organism: Hecatera dysodea (assembly GCA_905332915.2). Taxonomy (NCBI): domain Eukaryota; kingdom Metazoa; phylum Arthropoda; class Insecta; order Lepidoptera; family Noctuidae; genus Hecatera; species Hecatera dysodea. Next base: position 3,613,776 of record HG995286.1, read on the forward strand.
TCATTTCTTGTTTTATCTTTAATACACCTTTTTGTTGTATCAAGTCCTGTGAGCCTCGACTTACTTTGTTGCACAGTCTTATGCAACCACCTTTTCCCCCATGAGGGGCCATTCTTGATGGATTATTATGCCATGAAATCGAATTAGTTAATAGCACCGAATCTCACTTTGGAGACAGGCCAAGTTCAAACCTCTGATATTGTACAAACCAATAGATTATTGAGGGAGACGACGGCGTTATCAGTTCTTGGGTAACTGGCCACTAATATAGCTGTAATGCTATCTGACATTGGCATCTTACAAATGAATGAAAGGCCTATATAAAGATTTATGTCGATTGGCTATAGTTCATTCGATTTATTTTTCCTTAAATTATGTATTTAGATTTTATGGCGTAAAGTAAGGTAATGGCCACGCTCCTTTGCTTACTGGACTAGAAAATGTCACTGGCCTGTTCCTATTGTTATTTACTGATCTCCTTCTAAATGCGAACTAGGTGATAACAAAAAATCCGCTAGCAATATTTTCCATCTCAAAAATATGTTGATACAAGATATAAAATAGAATTGATTTTAAAATTGAACTGAATTTATTTTAATAGATTTTATTTTATCGAGTGAGTTGAAAAACGTAGTTTGATACACGTAGATTCTGTCATTACAGTATATCGGCTCTATGAAAGACACTATTTGAGTTCCAATTTCTTTTTTTACTTTGCTTCAGTAATTGATCTTAACTTTAATAAACGCACCTTAAGAAAAATAATCGATTTATGTATTATAAAATTATTTAATGGCTCATTGATTGCGTGAGAAAATGCAGTGTAAATATGTAGGTTGATAAGTAATGAGGTTATTTCTGCAATAAATAACAATGTAATTGTAAATAACTATCATAGTGGATATCATTTATAACATTGTAAGAAAATGTACTCCATCTTGTTATATTTCGCAATAAGCTGTCAAAGATACGGTTCTTTTTATTTGACTGTAAACCTGTTAAAAATCGCATTAACATGACATCTGATATTATTCACACTTAGTTTTCATATTTTGTAACAGTATCTTGTGCTAATATAGAAAACTGATATGTTCGATGCTAGCAGCGTTTGAATAAAACTCGTAATCATTCATTTGGAGGTACAATCGTCAACACAGCTCAGCTTGTTGGCTGTTTCGGTTTTCCCGCTAGTCTAACGGCCCCTAAAGACAGCATAAATCGCGACACAGTAAATCGCTCACATTACTATAGCTACACGACCGTGCTCAGACGCGGCAGCCGACAGCGAACGGAATTCCCAAACGCACGGATAATTCAGCAAAAGGCAGAACCCACAATCTGCCAGTGACGTCCACGCATAAACACTACAGCTCCCCAGGGCTACTCGCACAAAGTCAACTGATTCGCAATGCAAAACGCTTCGGCCGCCCACCTATCTAATATTGCTCGATGTATTTTGAATAATTGCTGGGCAACGGGTATGCTACTGGCCGCTGATTGCAAAATGTCTTGCACCGTGTTTGCGATCCAGCAGAGTGCGCCACAGTCGGCAGATGGCGCAGGTAAGGCAATATTCGAATCAAACGAACCGCAATGTCAATAGTTTCGGATTATTAAAGCATGCGTTGCGGGGTCCTATGAGTAAATTAACGGCGATGTCAGTCGCCAATGTTTTAATGAGTACTTTTGATGAAACATTGACTTGGGGACTCCTAATTATTAATACACTGCAACATATTCGTTAAAAAAAACATGACTAAATCTTATAAGATAATTTATAAATCTTAGTAATAAGACAATCCAATCTAAAAAGTGATTATTGTAGGGACGCGTGAAAAACTACCTGAACTACCTTTACAGAATGGAAATAACCTAAGATTAACACTTCGTTACATAGCAGGTAATAAAGAAAGAACGTAGTTAAACTACCGTCTTCAATCAATAAATTAATGTAATATGTAATTAATATTATATAATAATCAGGAAACTATTCCAGGGATAGTTTCCCATGCAATTTGAAAATAATAATAATAAAGAACATGAATGACCAATGTGTGAATTTCATACAAAAATATTTCTCGTTGTAATGTACGATGATATTTTTTCGGTGTAAACTATGTAGGATGTAGACAGGTACTCCAACAGAAGATTGAAGATTTTTTTTAATTAAAAAAATACGATTGTGCACAAAGAAAATCCAGGAATCCAGACAGATCATTTTTCCTACCTTACGACAAAACAGTAAGCCGATGGAATTTACCTCGACTGAACGATATTTCGACATTCATTCGGTCGACAAAACAATAGTTCGACTAACAGTTGACCCAATGAGTGCCATCCCAACAGCCAGTAGATCGACAGGACACAAGGCCGTTTTATCCTGCCTGAATATTACCCACACACCGGACCGTCAAAAACGTTAATGACAAGCGGAATAACCAAATGACTTCTCCCGCTCTAGGTGGAGCGATTTATTGATTCTGATTCTGATTCTGACTAAAACCCACTTAAGATCCTTCTGGTGCCCTTTGCGTTCCAGGGCAGTGGTGACTCTTTTGAACAAATTCCGCAACCCTAGCAGGCACTGACCCTATGGGGCCCCGTCTTCTTTGCAGACAGCTCTCTGAGGCGCGCGTGGAACACGACGCGCCGTTCGACCCGGGCCTGGTTGCTATCGGACGACGAGACAATATAGCTCGCCGTTCGCAGGTCCAAAGCGGAATAACCTCGAATTAACAATTAACAAACACAAATCAAATAATTTATTTATATAGATAATTAGGGCACTACAGCATAAAAGTTATACAGACAGACACATCGCATTCACGCGAGTATTTACTTGGGCTTACCGTGCCTACATTCCTCAATTCTACGAAACATAGGCCTTTTAGCATGCATTTATCTCTTTACACTCGTTAAGTTACTCGCTTGTCCCCCATTTTGTCTCTTCTAGTACCTTTATAGACAGTTTATTAGCTTTTACATAACTGAACGGCCTTTTTAAGTGTTCTCCTACTTAAAATCAAAAAGCTGAAATGACATTGTGTTTATTGGCATCAGACGCGAACAAAATACATTTAAAGTAGAAATATGATTTTTAAAAACAGACAGACAGCCAAAGCCCCTGGGTTATAATTCAGGGGCTATTTTTCACCATTATGACATGAAACCAAAAAGGAACACAAACACATCGTACAAATACTAAGAAAGTACTATCCGCAAAAAAAGGTCGACACTCATTTAAAAGCTTCGAAACGAAACGTCATCATCGAATTTCGTTCCCATGTAACAAAACGATTTGCGAAAACTAAACAAGTCTGTTGTTGTATAACATTGTGTAACACAACGCTCCCGGTGGTGTAACCAACTAAGACAAATTGTCTTATTGCATATAATAGCTCGGCTTTCAACGCAACAACCAAGCGTAAACTACCTACTTACACATTATTTTATTATACACTCGTCGTTTTCCGTCCGGTACAGCCAGTTATTCGATAAATGGACGTTGTTCTAGACCCTTTGTTCTCCTAGGCCTATTTTCTTTATGTCGCGCACTAGACTGAAACGAAAAACGGACTGATGAAAGAAAATTTGTGGGCGTATCTTGATAGGGCTTTAAAGTACTAAATTGTGCTTGACAAATAGGCTCACTAGCGGAGAACATTGAAGTTAGGCACAGTAATTGGCTGAAACTATGTGACGAATTAAGTATTTAGAAAGTTTATAACTAAACTTTTCTGAACACGAAGAATCGGGACGCCGATCGTAAAATAAGATTGTCACTAAACACAAAAATACATATTTAACTATTCAAAGTTTACATTCCACATTCTTTCCGCGAAAAGTCCGCCATTTCTCTGTTAGTTTCTTTTATTATTCATTTTCTACACGGGAAGTAAACTTCAATGCTGGTGGGAAACCTCGCGGAACAGTGTAAAGGCAATGAACTGGACACTCAAGAAAGCCATCAAGTGGTTTCAAGTTGTCCTAATAATTATGAAAAAAATAACTGCTAAGTGCGTACCCTTTTTGTCGGTGCCGGTCGCTGAAAATCAGCGCTTCGACTCTGTCTCGTACAAGAGTCCTAGCATTATGCTGAGCGACAGCCGTTTTGCGCAAATGTGACGCATACCTTCCCAACTTTTAACGATTATTTTTGTTTTAGTTTTAAGCTTTATTTTTAAATTATTTGGTGTGCGTCATGCTTGGCGCAAATAAACAGTTTTTCTTTCTTTCTTTCTTTCTTTCCTTTTCACTCCTTCTTTATCTTTTTATTTTAATTTCAGTAGTGGCGAATACAACTTATACACTCTCACGTCTCATGAGATACTTTTTAAGCTGAAGCATCGAGAAAAACTAGTAAAGTATGAAGTTAGTCTTCAAGAGTTCGATTCGGATCGGTACGATTTTTTGAAGTAGAAATAGAAGCTTCCTTCTTTGCTTCTGCTAGTTTACTGATTAGGTATATTTAAAAAAAAATCATACAATTTCAGATATGACGATGACGTGACGAGTAATATGAAACATTAATAATTGGGCTAACTGCGCTGATTTTAGTCCAAAAAAAAAATTAGAAAATATTATAGACAAAATGTCGAAAGTCGTAACTAAATAAGAACAACTAAAATAACATAAATGAATATTGTCCGAAGGACGTAGAAATAATTTCTTGCCGTTTACTTATTTCTACAGATTCATCATATCAGTCAATTGTCGTCCTCTGCTGTTGTTTGTAAGAGAGGCTTACGATCGTTAGCTTTCCCAAAAGAATGCCGACCAGGCGACCTATTATGACGTCTTAAATCCATCATGAATTCTGTGTCGGAGAGAGACGGAGTTACACAAGACGAATAGCACTATCTCTTTCCCTCACACGAATCATGATAGCATTGGCACTTCGTAATACGGCCACAGGACTTGAGCAGTCCGCATCCATCCGCTGCCAGCTGCCTTCTTCAAATCATCGATCCATCATGCCGCAGGGTGGCCCACACTACGTTTGCCCATACATGTCTCCACTCTAACACCTGTCTGCTCCATCAACCGTCTGTCCGTCTACAGACATGGTCGGCCCACTTCCACTTCAGAATACTGTGGCCGTATTACGAAGTGCCAATGCTATCATGATTCGTGTGAGGGAAAGAGATAGTGCTATTCGTCTTGTGTAACTCCGTCTCTCTCTGACACAGAAATCATGATGGATTTAAGACGTCATAATAGGGCTGCTGATTCTACGCGCAATGTCGGTGACTTTATTTCTCTGTCGAATGACTTCGTTGCTAATTCTATCCACCACAGACTCCGAGCATAGCTCTCTGCATTGCACGCTAGCAACCTTGAATTTATGGATCAAGCCTATGGTCAGTGTTCACGTTTCGGTTCCGTAAGTCATTACGGGACGGACCGAACGCATCGGTTTTAGACCCAGGTCTGAAGGGATAGTGGAATCGATGATTAAAGATATCCCGCCGCCTCGCGAATGCCGCCCAGCCCAAGCGTATTCTTCTGGTCGCTTCTTTTCCCGTCTCCCATCTTAAAGTTATCAGTTGTATTATTTGGCCTAGATATACTATTTATGCATTCTTGCACAACCTCTAGGGTAGCGCCATAATACGATTACGTCTCGGGGAAGCATGACCATTGTAGATGACTTCATAGAGATAACCTTTTAAAACATATAAATATAAAAAGCAACCTCTTTTTTTAATCAGTATACCTTTTTCACTACAAGGTGAGCTTTTAAATTTCTTATTCCAATTAGCAATCGAATACAATAAACCAATTTAGTGAACGCGTCAAACATTACTCTCTCGTGAAGCCAGTGTCAAGTACGTGTGTGTAATTGTAATTATGTCCTAATTGCCGATGGGCCCTCCCCCCACTTCGGCAGCGGCCTCCATCCGCCGCCGCCATCGGCAAACTACACCACGCAATCTAGCTATACGTATTTGTCACATTTCTATTGCATCTGTGAAGAGTTTTACACTTAATTGTAACAAGTTCTTTTTCTTTTTAAGAAGACACAAACATATAAAAAGATCCCTTTCATACAAAAGAGTGAATGCATAAAATACTGTTAACAAACTTTCACCACCATGTAACTCCAAACAGTGACGAAAAATGAATTCGCCATAATTAAATTACAATATCGATAAATAATGCATGAATAAAATGTGTGAGCGCACTCATATATTCATGCTTTAATTATCGGTGCTATAATTCTTATTACCCGCATGTTAATCTAAATAATTAATCTAGTGAAACTCCCCGTCATCGGCTACAATTTAATTGTCAAAATGTATTTGAATTTGAAATATGAAAACGGAATGCAGATCGAAATTCCGAAAGCTGTTTTCTTTAACCCTTTTAGTAGTGACCCGAATTTTTGACGTTCTGCCAAAAGGAAGAAAAACAGAGCATGTGATGCGAATCTCCTATAGAGACTAGAATGATTTTTAATTAAAAGACTATCGGGACTGCCGCGCATCGCATCGCCCAGATAGAATATCATATTTTCGGAAAACAACACAAGAAAGAGATAGCTTGATCACGTGTTCAGAAGAGTTGGCGGTCCGTAGACAGTAAATAGGAATGCAAAAATTGTCCAACACTGCTACATTAAAATTACTTACCTACGTGTTTTCAATCAGCATAATCGCGGGGTGGGGGTGGTTCAATGGAACGCGTGCTCGTGGCGTTCACAGCGCAAATTCTAACACATAATAATAACATTAACAAATCATTAGCAATGACTTCTAATCTAGGCATAGGTATAGCCTCGGTTCGGCCTGCATTGGGGGGCGGTAGGTGGCGAGGCACTAGGCTCCCGGGGAGGGGCCACAGACCGCCGTTAGATCGATTCCTACAGTGGATATTATTCTGTGGCAATTAGAATTCGCGCTTCGAGGTACAACTTGTTATGGTGCAATGGCGTATAGATAGGTACGAGCTAGCTTTGCCTATGTACTGCGTTCAAACCAACTCTAATTAATGGTCGGATGTTTGCGGGAATGTCTGTTTCTTTGCAATTAGTGTTACTTGATTATTGTATTGTTTTTGCTTCTATTGTTGCAGTCGTGATTTTGAATTTGACTTGTTTGTCTTTATTTAATCTAATAGTGTTAAGCAGTGTCTGAATTAATTTCATTTAAAAAATCTAGCTCCAAATCTTTGTACAGACTGAACATAATAAAATATAAGCCCGCAACAAAAGTCCATGAAACTAGCTTTAAAGGTGAGACCGAAAAGCCAGCCCTAATTACAGCCAGAACTAAAAAAAAAAGCTCCTCAGTCAGGCTTTCAGCTCCAAAAATGGGCAGCGCTATAGCGCTCCACGTTTCCTCAGTAAAAATCCCTTTTTCGATAGCTTATCAAATTTGCTAAGGCTTCCGGAATTTTTGTTTCGTAAACTGTTAGTCTCGTTTATGGACGGTAGTTTTATTAACTTTCCTGAACATCGGACATCGGAATACATTTTATTTTTTTAACGGCGAGATTATTTTAGGAGATTCAGTTTAATCGAAAGTTTCTTCTAGATATCTTTAGTTTTTTGGTTAAATAATTTCCCTGCGTGTTAAATACTTGTCTTAAAAAATGACGTAAAATTTGATCTTATGTTACATATGTACCTACCGTATGTAATCACAAATATTTACAATTTACCTAAAACACAACAAATTAAGACATTTTACCAAATTAGCGAACCATACCAAAAGCAAAATGGATTCCTGAAATGATTTCGCTCTTCCCTGCCATTCCGCACAGCCATGATACTCGCATAGCGCACGCGGTACTTTCCATTCCTACTTTGTTGCGTTCCGGCGGCCTATTTGACTTTGCAAAAAGTGTGAACAATAAAACCAGGAGAGGTAGGTAACCCTTTTCGTTCGACTTCACACTCGCCGCTTTGTTCGTCGTAACACACGTTAGTGGCAAAGAAAAGTCTACTTGTATTGGCGAATAGTGACACAAAGTTCATTAAGGCGCGAGGCGTGTTGGAGTGCCGGCGGGTTCGATCGACCGGCACAGCCTACGCTAGTGGGCTGCCGTCCTAATATTTTCGCTATGAGGGTGCGACACACGAGCTCTGCCGCTGACGAGGCTTGCGTTGCGTTTTTTATTGTGATTTTATAAGTGGGGGCGAAGATTGAGAACAACGTTGTTGGGGTGGGTTTATTAGTAAGAAGTAGGTTCTTGAGTAGCATGTGTCTGCTTATGGGTTATTTATGAAAACATAGTTGCGATATTGAGTAAGCAGAAGAGAACTCTTGAGAAAAAAAAACTTTCAAACCAATTTACTCACAATTTTCACGAAGAAATAAATTATAGGTTAATATATGTCATTGATAACACCAAGTTTATCTAGTAAAACCTAGGTTTTGTCACAACTCTTCGGCAAATTCAGTCTCATATACCTAGGTATATGAGACTGAATTTGCCGAAGTTGTGAACGTCTACCATACAACATGGAAAATATTCTAGGCGTGCATAATGCATAGAAGAAAATCTATGGGTATGTTTGCGCGAACTTCCCCCACTACGACAATCTTTGCCAACTTACGCGCCGGTAACTATACTAATGTTTAAATGTGGAAAAAACTATCTGTCTGTGTTACCTTTCACTTCAACGACTGAAGGAGTTTGGATGAAACGTAGCCCACGCGGAAACCGTGTCCCGGAATAAGACATAATATTAAGATACTTTTTTCCTGGTAGTGAGTTCCCTGGGGGGAGAAAAAAATGTTTTTTACTCAACTCAGAGCTGCCCGGCAAAAGTTCATCCAAAAGCTAAACTCAAAAAATGCCCATAGAGGAAACTCGGAGATAACAAAGTAACACCCTTTTTAAGCTTCCGACAAGGAGAACAAACAATTCGTGCGACAACATTCGCAGTCACTCTATTTCCGCATTCGCTGTAAAAGAGAATCAAATCAATTGACGCAACACGAATGTCGCTCTCGTTGTCGTTTGGAGACTTTTCCTAGAGACAAAAGCTCAGCCGAGGGACTTCTGGTACTGCTTGTACATTTCTCGGTTTATGTCGACCTACGGAAACCTTATGGGAACCAAACGTTTTCTAAAGTAGGTAATACTTTAAAAATGGCGGACATAATATACCATAAAGTTTTGTCAAATCAAAACGTATATAATTTTTAGTTTGACTACACTGAAACTTTACTCTGGAAACAATAGAACAGTATACTTGAATTCAATCGATACTGAAATTCCAATCGCAAAATGCTGAATGACAGAAAAAAGACAATAATTTGTTGGTATAATACTTTTCCGGGGGTTTTTCATTCACCAATCTTGGAAGGCCAAAAGTTAATCACTAGAACAACGTCAATTGGATAGTGAACTAAAAAAATCTAATTAGTCTGTCAGATAGATTTCCAAAAAATATTGGACAAGTACTTTTTCTTTTTTCACATAAATAAAAAACGAAGATGATACAGACCGTTGAAAACTCGTATGACGTCACTACGTGCTACAATTTTTACCACGACGTGACATCACAAGCCCCCACTCCTGATCTTTGATGCTTTGTATCTTCGTCAACTTTTATAGATTTGAAAAAGCAAAAAATACGTGTACAATATTTTTCGATAATCTAACCGACGGACTAAATAGAATCTTTTTTTTTAAACTCAGAAAGCATCCGAGAGCCTTGTGCTAGTATCCGTAGTCTTATAAAATAATTGGTACTCACGAAACACGGAATAAGTTCAACTGAAAAACATAATAGTGGAACCCATTCGTTTTAAAAATGCGGTTTACCTTGCTGAAATGAAATAAACAACGTTCTCCGACGGCATCTTGAGTTAATTACAGCAGACCACTGGGATATTACTTCGCTGGTACAATTTCTTTCATCATTCCTTATTGTGAATCAGTCTCCTTTAAACTTAAGAAGCTGGAAATACCTTCACAATTTCTTAAGGCTTCTCCGTTTTATAAATTAATAGTTTCATTGAAAAATATGTGGATTTTTAAGAATCGGTCCTTCAAAATAGAAATTTTCTTGTATTGAATATACTTGTCAAATACAAATCCTTTAAAAAAAATCGATTTTTGGCCAAAAACTAGGAACACAACCTGAAATGAATCCTGCAAAGAATTTCATAATAATTACCTACACTATTCTTAAGCAATACATGAAATAAAAATAATAAATAAACACACAGACCTACCAATAAATATATTTATGTACATACAATTAAACATTTCTAATAAGTTTAAGTAGGAAATAGTTAGTTATAATTTCTTAAATTGCTACGTAGCCCTCTTCCTCTCTCCTTATGCTGCTGTGCCCGACAGGGTCCATATTGATATTTTACCTTATTTTACCATCTATTTAATACATATGGAATGCAATAAAGTATTGAGTATTGATAACACAGTTTCACTTTTTCTCAAAACATCTAAAAATGATGTCCGCCTCGTTTACTATTTTCAGTAAAACTGTCTGTGGTGCCGATCCGAATAGAGTAGGTAAGTTTCACAACGCATGCAAAGACAAACGTTAAAGAAATACTTTGTAAGTCAGTTAGTTTCTTCCCCAGAACCACCCAGTTACCACCCAGCCACCACTGCTTGCTTGCCCATTGATTTGACACAGAAATTATTCAGTCGAAGGACATTTTTATGATGAATATCCGTTTCATGAACCGTGTCGTCGATTTTGATGTAAAAAAATATCCGGCTAAGTGCGGGCATAACCCAGTCGCGGTTGAGTGTACAACACTCCCTCGCTCTTGTATCTAAAAATTTGTTTTAATATAAATCTTAGTAATAGTTTCGATAGTCGAGAGAAAATCAATGCGTGTCAAAAGAGTACAAAAACTGTTCCACACCAATATTTGTTGGTTTCAAACTTGATACCTTTAAGTTTATTTTATAAACTCTTTTTCTGAGAATCAAAGCAAACATGGTAGAAAACTGTGTCTGCAAAGCAAAATCAATTCTACTTCTGTTATCAACACATTCCTCATCGCTTTACATTAAGTATTACGCGACAGCATTGTCGCGAGCCCGCCACTCGAACTTGTCTCAAACTTGTGCCAAACTTCGCCGGTATCTCGGACACCAAGCTAAAATGTCGACACCCCATTAAAGTCGACCACGACACCCGCTTCGGCCAAATGCGCGTAACTTTATCATATTGTCACCTTGCCGACGACAGTAACACTACTGAGGAAAGTTAAACTGTACTGTGTGGTGGACTGCTGAGCATTTCGTGACGTGAGCTCTGTTTGAAGTTGTCATGTTAACAACTAAGTCGGATGAGGTGGTTGTAAATTATTATTGTCCTGCTGTATTTTCAGACAGCCAAACGAAAACGCTATGCAAGAGCCATTAAATACAAGAAAAATCAAGACTACAGTTTTAGTCCACGGAATTAAGCAAGGGTAACCCTGTAAATGCGATTCCCCACTCAAACACATTAAAAACGATATCATGTAACACAACACCAGTCAAGTCATAACCCTAAAACGCTACTCTGCCAAAAACTCGACACGAGCGTAAAGCGCAACCAGCGCCCAACAAATCTAGCCGCCAATCGATTCGGCGAGCAATTTAAAATCCACTTAAAGACAACCGCAGACTGCTAATCGAAAACTTCGCCGGCTCCAGTGGGAACCTCTAATTGCTTGTATTAAAATAACTGACTTATGTCAAACATATCTGGGGCGCAGCGTACGTCGCCGCCTGGCACCAGGCTTCACATGTTAATAATCATTATGATCGCATCAAGTGTACGATAGCCCGGTCTTTCACTCACCCCCTGTTCGCCGGCGAATAGTGTTGTAATTGTAGCTATGCAAGAACATCGATGGTTCGTGAATCGTGTGGCGGTATCGCGGTGAGGAGCCGCTTTTATTGGTATGCAGCTATGGAAACGCGCGTTAGAAATGTACAATACTTTTTAGGACGAATACGTTTAAGACCATTTTTATTCCCCGAAATATAAAGATTCAGAAACAGAAACTTACTTGCGCTAAAAGCTTTTTGTCAAACGTGTCGTTTCCTTAAAACCCACACATAATTGAATCTGGATCTATCTACCAGAACCAAATAAGCTTGACATTTGCTAATCTTTGAAATGAAAACCGAAAAAACTCGTACATTTGATAAAAAATGGCATGCAAATGTTTTCGGCTTTGCACATTTGCAGGCCGAAAATTCTTCGCGTTGGCTTGTACTGCACTAGCGGGCCCCCTAGCTGAGGGAGCGAGTGAGCCAATGTTTAGCAGTTACCGCCGCATTACCGCGCTGTTTTGTGAGCTAACCGTCTTGCGCCGTTACGTGTCAATAATGAACCTGCGAATGCATGGATACCGCTTATTGCTAGTTTTGGACTTATTGTGGTTTAAAAAAATCAGAACCCTTCCTTTTGCCTTTGCCGTAGTTGCATAAAAAGAAGACCAAATTAATGTGGCGCTGATGCTGATGATTATTTTTTTATTGATACACGCGGGTTTGATTATTTTCTCACTAGATGGAACGCCATGATATAAACGAATTAATTGGAAAAACTTCAGTAAAATTGTGACGATAACGTTGATGACTGACTACGAAATGTTCCTTTGAAATATAATTCACCGGTGACGTCACGCCAGCCCAACAATACATCCTATACTATTTCCATTTTTCGAGCGAAGTTCTATTTGTTCAGCAACACCCGATGCAATTCCTGCAACTGTTACTATCGCAACAATGACAACCAAACGAACTGTACCTGTTTGAAAAGCCACAAACTTAACATAATAACTTAACATATTGTAGCTTGAACGCATCATTTACACGATACTACGAGTGTTCGTTCGAGCGAATATTGGAAATAGCTCGATGTTTGCACCCCGTACGTCTGTTCCAGCGCCATGATCTGTTTCCGAATTTCTGAAACATTATAATGTAATGTCCGAATCAACTCGATATTGTACTGCTCTACTCGCATTCGCACATTAATGTGATATTTTTCCTGGAAGGTATTCTACGATACAAGCCTATTGTCCAGGAGGACCTGTAGAATCGTACTCCGAGATTTTGATTCAATGATTAAATTAGCATTCAATTTGGGACTCTTCTTCTGTTACCAGTGACATGGTACGAAAACTTGGCATTTCACTAACTCTTCGAAGGAGTGATTCATTCATAATTTCTAAGATAGGTACATGACTTGTCAATTGCTTGCTCGGTGTAACCAATCTTCACTGCTTGAAGTTAAAGCAGTTGTAAGTCATTTAATCGAAAAAATAATTGAAAATATGTACATAAAAAATTGCTCTGGAATTTTATGCAAAATAATAAATACGTATTAAATCGTTAATAAAAATCACAGCATTTTACATTTAAATTAAAAAAGCAACCAAACAGTGATTTAAACATTCGAATCAGGCATTAAAAGGTGAATATTAAAAGGCCTAATTTAATTAATGAGTAAACAGTGCATAACTTGGTGGCTGGTGACCGGCGACTGTACTGTACATCTCGACACCTTTTAAAATGGCCATCGGCGCAATTTCCGCCCCGACTCGATACTCAGATCTCGATTATTTCCCGACCGATTTTCCGACGCGATACCGAATAAAACTCGATTTGGCTATATTTTGTTACTAAGTTATCCGCATCGTGATTCAATGGTGGCAGAGGATCGATTCAATTCTATATTGGTGATTTTGATTAGTTGTTTAAAAATGTGTAATTGAAGCACATAAATTTAAACAAATCAATCTGCAACAACTTTTGTTGTTTGACGAGATTTGTAACAAAAAAAAAAGATTTTAAATGAATGGTGTATTTTTTATTATTTTAAATAGTTGTTATGCTGTTAAATTATTATCTAATTATATGCCTATCTATAAATCATAAAATTTATCTGGTAAAATAGTAATTACATGTTTAAAAATGCCACTTTATTTACTTTTTAAATTAGATGTAACTGATTAAAATCTAGTAATAGTGTTAAATGAACATAAAAACTATCGTTTAAATTTCGAATGAATTTACATTAACATACTTAAGGATTTATTGTAAACTAGCTGCTGCCCGCGACTTCGTCCCCGTGGAATCCCCGATTTTAAAACATTCTTTATCGCTGCTCCGCTCCTATTGGCTTAAACGTGATGATATATAGCCTAAAGCCTTCCTCGATAAATGGTCTATTCAACCCAAAAAGAATTTTTCAATTCGAACCAGTAGTTCCTGAGATTAGCGCGTTCAAACAAACAAACAAACAAACTCATCAGCTTTATAATATTAGTATAGATGTGTACCTAAGTATATTTTGAGGTTAATATTTGAAATACGCACAAAACGTTAGAATCATCGTCACTCATGCATTGCTGAGACAAGTCTCTTATCTTGTTCTGCCATAGGTACTTCCCAGATCTCATCAGAGGGCTTAAAGTCACCGAAAGGGAAATGGAGAGGCTAATGCTCGGAGCATGATATCCGCAAGAGTACTAATGCCGGCATAGCCCGAAGAATCATCAAACTGATGTGCACTTTGCTCGCAGAACAGATGTTCGATGACGCCGAAAAGTTCTGGAGTGATGACCGCGTACCGGTGCACGCAGCGTTGGAAGGCCTCTTACAGAACCGATAATCAGGGCCCTAAGTCTGCTATTACAATAGTGTCAGAATGGTCTATCATTGATTTCATAATGGTTGATTTTTACAAGTTTGGCAATCTACTAATATAAAAGCGTCACTATGACTTTCCAACGGTCAACCACTGACACTCCATTGAAAGAAATGGCATAGAATGGTAATCTCGTAGATAATGACAGACGTATGCGGTAATCTGCAAATATTTTGAAAGTTCCTTTGATCGGTGACCTACCATTAGAACGTCATCGTGCAGTCATTGCTTTTAATAGCTCAGTTATCAAAAAGTATTACGAGTCCATTGACCGACCAATGATCGACCATTATGAATTTAGCAGATTACAAACTTTTAGCAAAATGTCAATGGGATCGTGTTGGAATGACAAATTTATAAAAATAGCAGACTTGAGGCCCTGGTGAGGACCGCGGGTAGCCAATAGAAGCGAGACGCACATGACCGGTGGTTGTGGTGACACCTGGGAGAGGACTGTCTCCTGCAGTGGACGTCTCTCTTCTGATGTGATGATGATGATGTTGATGATGAATAACATCTACTTAAGTGTCCCCGTATTCGATAATACCAAACCACCCTTTTGTTTTCAAGATCTGTGGCCGTATTACGAAGTGCCAATGCTATCATGATTCGTGTGAGGGAAAGAGATAGTGCTATTCGTCTTGTGTAACTCCGTCTCTCTCTGACACAGAAATCATGATGGATTTAAGACGTCATAATAGGTCGCCTGATTAGATATCATAACGGCTTACGGCCAAAACCAATAACCGATCTATCACATACTGGAGATAGAAAAACAAATGAAACAACAGAAAAATTACATAGGTTTTCTGTTGTTTCATTTGTTTTTCTATCTCCAGTATGTGATAGATCGGTTATTGGTTTCGGCCGTTAGCCAATAATTCATATCCCATACAAATATTAAATTACATTCAGCTCTGTCACTATTTGAAATTTCGTAGGTATATTAATTAATGACTAACATTCTCAAGGCGTATATTGTACATTGTACTCGTATTTTAATACGTAGTCGAAGTTTTAACAGTAAATCAATCGGTGGTCCCCTTAATGACTGGTCATAATTACTTGTATGTTCAATAATTGTGTCGTGGAAATGTGTTACGCTGATTCTGAGGTCTTTGCATGCATGTTATGGAATACATCCAGGTTACAAAATAGCCAAACTAGTTCAAAATTATGTAGGTATGTAATTAAGGTGTTGTAACTTAATGACATACAGACATCGCAGCCTAATATCTAACGCCTATATTCAAGCCTGTTTGGAGGAAGTGCACTCGACTCAGTTGCCATGACTTGATGCCATAGATTCAAACATCGATTTGCGTGGAGTACTTAAATTACTATACCGTTTTTTTTATTAGTAAACCATTTGAAAAATAAATATTAGATGTTACTTCTGGGCACACGAGCACTATAAGATCAAACATTTTTCAATCAACCAAAGTATACAGCTATTAGCAGTGGTGGCCAAGTGGTAACGGCCCCGACTTATGAATTGTAGGTCGCGGGTTCAAACCCAGCCAGGCGCATTACTTTGTGTAATTAACTTCATCACCACTGCTCTCAAAACGGTGAAGGAAAACATCGTGAGAAAACCGGCATGTCCTAGAACTAAAAATTCGAAGACATGTGACATTCACCAACCCGCACTGGGCCCGCGTGGTGGATTACGGTCCATTCCCCTTCCCAGAGAGGAGGCCTGTGTCCCAGCAGTGGGAACATTAAAAACAGCTGATTATGCTTTTGCTAAAGTATACAGCGAGAAATATCAAGATAAAAAGCTTAGTCATACCACATGAGCCATGAAAAACACTAGAAAACGAAAATGTCGTACCTACGCCAGTTTAGTTACTGTTTCGACTTGACTGTGCACTCGAGATGTGCATTGTTTCTACAACAAAGAGCATGTATTTAATTATTTTACTTCACAATACTTTGTATGCTAATGGACTGCGTTAGTTTAATATTTATATTGAGTGCGTTTCTGCCTATGACGGTCTGGCATGTCGAGGATCATTTGAAACGGAAGGACCGGATTACTGGACGGGGGAACTGGAACATTGAGAGAGAAATTTTCCAAACCATGACAGGTTTGGAAAATTTTTACATAGTTTAGTTTGTGTTAAGTCCACTTTAGTACTTTTATGATGCATAAAGTTAAATTAATAAATCAGGAAACAAGATAAGTTTTTTTCTGGATGGGAAATCATCAAATGAGTTCTCCCGCTCTGGACGAAGCGGAACGGAGTGTCAGAGTCTTACTGACTAAAACCCACCCGTAATCCTTCTAGTGCCCAATCAACGTTAGAATACAATAAAATATTCCTTTTTCTCCAGACAAACAAAAAAGCAACATTTTTTTTCTGAATCGTTAGTTTCTTGATTTCTTGAAAACTTTTTCTTCCATATTACATTTAATGTGCTTAGACGACTATAAATTAATAAGGACATGGTTATTAATTTATAGTGCGTGAACCGCTTACAGTACCAAGTTCTTGACGCAAGTGTCTAATTAGAGCCTCTCGAGGCTCTTCAGTTGCTGGTCGAGGCTCTTGGATCAGACCCTTGATCGTGACAAGTATTGCCAATTTATCACTATCATTAGGCAAAGGTATTTCTTTCCATGTCACAAACAGACTATTCTAGAAAAAAAAAAACATTCTTAGTTTTTTTTATATAAATTGAATTTGGAATCCGCTAATCAGTCTTAGAATGATTTTCACAAAAAAAAAAGTAAAATAAACATAATTATATTGTGCTATTTTATAGCGTATACAAGGATCTTTTTTATTATTTTTCGAATAGCTTCAGCAGTTATTGCATAAGAAATAAATACATACAGATATAGGGTCCTGTTATACACAAAAAAAAACTTTCTATAATGAACTTTATATTTAAAGTAATGACATTCATACTCTCGTTACAAGATTTACCAAATCAGAAAAAAAAATCGAAATCTGCTGACGGCAGGCGTTCCGCAACATGCATATACTTTTTGATCTGTTCGGTTCTGGGTGCAGGATATTGATGAATTTCCTCGTCAGAGCGGCAGGTGATTAGTTCGTTAATACGATTACTTGTCTCCTCCAGTGCGCCCGTGGGCATTGTTTATTGAAGCGCGAGCCAGTGTACGTACGTACCTACCGTGTACCGGTCTACCCACAACCCTAGTAGCGGATCCAGTATTTACGTTTTGGGGGGTTTTAGCAAAGTAAATATTAAACAACTATCATTGTTTATTTGGTTAGGTAATCAATAAAACCCGTTATCCTCTCAATGCTCTTAGCGTTCTGTAGTAAACACTTTCGAACAATTCCGCAAACCATGCAGGTACTGGGCCTACAGAGCTCCGTCCATTATGCTGATATCGGATTACTTTTCTTAAATTCCTCAATGACTTTGTCGCGACTTTAGGTGGCTTGAGCCCCTTAGCCCCCCTTCCCCAGATCCGCCAGTGCACAACCCGATGCGCGATGGTCTGTGCTATAATGTGTCGCAATCATTACGAACGCTAACAATCGGAATAATTAGTAATGTAGGTACGTAAGATGAGATACCTAGCAAGACAATTGTGCAGCCATTGTTGTTCTACTGCTGTTATTAATTACGCATGTGGCTTATTCATTAATAAGTCTACCTTCGGAAATTGTTTTGCAAGGGGTGATGTGAAAGATTACAGACCATTCGTAATGGTTTGTTTTACAGATTAGATATTAATATTGGATGCGTTACCAACATATTCACCTACTCTAGGCAAATCGAAATAGGGTAGTTGACTAAAAAAATCTAATTAGTCCGTCGGATAGATTTCCAAAAAATATTGGACACGTATTTTTTTCTTTTTTCACGTAAACAAAAAATGAAGACGATACAGTGCGTTGAAAACTCGTATGACGTCACTACTCGCTACAATTTTTAGCGAGCCGTGACGTCACAAGCTCCCAACTCCTGATCTTTGATGCTTTGTATCTTCGTTAGTTTTTATAGATTTGATAAAGGAAAAAATACGTGTCCAATACTTTTCTATAATCTAACTGACGGACTAAACAAAATCATATATTTTTTACTCAGGAAACATGCCTATTCTACGAGTATAAGCGTTAACAATAATCGATAGTTCATAATATCTGGAATGACCACGTGACATTTCGTTAGACCACGTCTATCCATGCAATGTGGAACTTTTGAAATGAGTTATTGCTGATTGAATATAGCTTTATCTAATTCCTTTTAGTCAAAGCTTACAAATTCATACCTAATGCTAACTGATAACAGAAAGTCCAAATGAATTATATTGAAAAGCTTTTGATTCGTTTGGCACTTATTGGCAATAAAGCTGAGTACATTTGAATGATTTGTACATTGTCCTCTCTCTGTGTCATCCGTCAATAGTAATTGCCTGTAATGGACCCAAGTACTTATTACATGCACCAGGACATCGACTCGAAGAAGCCATAGTACAATTTGATTGATAATAAATAGCACTCTTTAGTAGGTATGTTTAAACATATAAAATATGGAAAATACAATTTTAGGGACCGTTTTAAGAGTCACCGCAGCCCTGGAACGCAAAGGGCACAAGAAGGATCACGGGTGGGTTTTAGTCAGTAAGAGTCTGACACTCCCTTCCGCTCCGCCCAGAGCGGGAGAAGTCATTTGATGATTTCCCATCCAGGAAAAAAAAAAGGGACCGTTTTACTGTGTGACACAGTGGCTATTGATAAGAGCGATATTTTATACGAAAAACAAGAAAGAAACTGTTTCAAACAATCAATCAAAATCCGGTTGACACTTGGCGAAAATAACGCAGAACAAAAAAAAAACAGTCGGTTCGCGTGATAATAATGAGTAAGTGTAGGTAAGTTTTAAAGACTATATGCCAGAACAGACTTTGATGAGACTTGTCATATGGATAGACCGACCCGGATTAGGGCATATGATTCTATTCACATCGATAGTAAGAAGTATTCCGGAATATAAAAAACTACCAGCTAGGTAGGATACCTACTATAAATTAATATAGATGCGTGAACACGGGTGGGTTTTAGTCAGTAAGAGTCTGACACTCCCTTCCGCTCCTCACAAAGCAGAGAAGTCATTTGATGATGTCCCATCCAGAGAAAGAAAGAAAAAAACAGAATCATAGTGTGGGGCATACTTCAATTCCCGAAAAAAAAGCAATAAAGACGAAAAGTTCATTCATCGCTGCCAGTCATAAGGAAACCAACAGAGCCTGACCGAAAAAATATATCAAATTCGAGGTCAATTTCTACAGCACATTGCGGTAGGGTTTCAGGCGTTATGTCGCATTGTTAGCTGGTAAGTGACCAATTAAATGACTCCTGTATGTACCTATATACAGTACTGTTCGTATGCGCATTTTCGTATAGAGTTTTTATGGGCCTCCCATGAAGCTAACCCAACCGTATGAAGATATAAATCAACTTCAAATTGTGATTTAGCAAAACTCGTTACTGCAGCATACGTCGTATTTACATAAAAACAATATTTTTGTATGTATATTTATAGCAGTAATTCAATATTTTCGTACCAATACGGCTAATAGGGCGGCTCGTGTTGCCACGGGTATTAATTCATAAGTCATAACCTCTTTTGCTTTTTTGTATTTGTTATGTTTCCTGTGCGGTTGCTTTGCAGTTACTTAAAAATAGTTCTCGTTGAACGAACGAGGTTAAGGTTATTAATGAAAATATAAGATCTTAGGTATATGTTATGATATGGCGGACTATTGAACAATGAGTTTTTATGTCTAGATATTTGATCGCAAGTGTTTTATTAATTTCCAACTTGACTGGAAAACGATTTTCCGTTTTTCGTTCCTAAGATCTCTTCTGAAAACGTGACGTTAATGATTGCGACGAAATAGTTTTGTCTGCCATAGTCAGTAGTAATTCATAAGCTCATTAATATTGATGTCCAAAGACGCCGCCGTTCTATTACAAATAGGCCGTCAGTAAGTCAGGCCACGTAACCACATACACATATTTCCGTTAATTTTTTCCAATAATAAAAATAATGGCTTGCCCGAGCCACCTGTTATTCAGAACCATTTAATTATACGTCATTGTATTTTGTAATAGTTATGAAATACGTAATTGAGATGTACAATACTAACTTGTAATTGCTTTATTTATTTTAACTGCCGTTACCTTTGTTTTATAATTCGAAGGGGAAAATGAATAATAGGAAAAAAGAAAATCATTTTTATTTTTCGGTAATAAAAAGTTGCGACCGTTATTAATTGTTTTGGGGTGGTTTTAATAAGTTGTCATCGCGTGTGGTGGTCTAACGAGATTATGAGGGTATACCGGCAGGTGTGCTGGTAGTACCGTCGGGTGACGTTTCCGCTGGACTCATCTTAAGTCAATGAGTCGCATTTCCCTTGACTTTTACAATTAAGTGCGTAATACGCCACTGACTGGAGCAGTGGTGGCCGAGTGGTAACGGCCCCGACTTACGAATTGTAGGTCACGGGTGCCAAGCTTATTACTTTGTGTAATTAACTTCATCACCACTGCTCAAAACGGTGAAGGGAAACATCGTAAGAAAACCGGCATGTCCTAGAACCAAAAATTCAAAGACATGTGACATTCACCAACCCGCACTGGGCCCGCGTGGTGGATTACGGCCCATTCCCTCTCCTAGAGAGGAGGCCTGTGTCCCAGCAGTGGGAACATTAAAAGGCTGATTATGCTTAAGCCACTGACAGCTGACAATCTTAATTTCATTGATACAGCAATTATGACTTTGTTTTATTAAAATTTACAAAAGGACCCAGTGAGTATCCTGTTGCTTTTCATACGACCGTAACAGAAGAAATGACATCAGTGGATAACCACGGCTGCTTGTTAGAAATTTTAGAATAAATATCAGATGTTCTCTCGACGATATCCTAAAAGATTGATCCCATAAAAGAACTTGCACTTATAATTTTTTAAAAGCTCCCACATAAATTGTGCTGTGCCAAATGTTCGACTAAAAGCCGCTTGCCACAAAACCGTTGGTTTTAGAGGAAAAGCGGTTCTAGGAACTACTGCGAATTTATTTTGTCAGTTTTGCATGAAATAACTTCCTTTTAAACGTAAAGTGAAGCTTTACCCCTAAATTTTCCGGTTTCCTAAAGCTCCATTTTTGGGAAATAAATTATTATGTCTAAAGCGAAAAACTTGCATTTCGTCTCTGTCATAACTTAATCTTCACAATGCTTTAAAACATTGCAATAAAAGTTAAAGCCAGTGTCAAAATCCGACTTCATAAAGGAAGTTACATAATTTAATATTTGCAGACGTCAAAAACACGAAGAAGAATGTTCGGAGTGCCCTCGAAACATAACAATACGCCCTCAATTATATTGTGCCAAATTTAATATTCACAATAAATCGCGTATAGTTTCTATATTTGTACCAACAAGCCCACGACATGCGACCTCCGCGTCTCAAATATAAATAACTGCTGTGTGTGTGTGTGCGGGATTTGTGTGTGTTTACAGCACACGAATTACATTTCACAAGCAAGCGAAACAATACGAGTCGCTTGTACTCGCGCCACAGCGAACCCCGAGCGATGCCGGGCGATGTTCGCTTTAAGAGTCGGCAGAATAATAACGCAATCTAGTCTAGCTGCGGTTAAAAAAAAAACGGTACGTGGTTACGAATCGCGAGACGCCTGATCAAAATGTATACACCTTTGATAAGGTCACATGAAGCTGCAGCTACTCGAAGCTCTCCTGAGCTTACTAACCATTGAAATTCCATTTACATCTGAAATGCTCATATACCTATTACAAATTCATCAAAACATTAGTCTTCATGCATAAGAAATATAGGGACTATCAAAACATGTTTTCAAGACATCCCTTATGTGCATGTGTGATGTTTGCATTATAATTTTAAATTAAACCAATAAATCTGTGGCTCGACAGTTTTTTCCCTCAGAATTTTAAACATAAATTATATGGAAGTTATCAAAATGAAACCGAAACAAAGAAAAATAAATAATCTGCAAAACAAGAAAATTAATACGATAAAAATAAGTTTATTTCAAATCATTTTAGCTCTCATTGCATGTCGAAGAGTCTCCATTTAGGCATGGAAGAAGCCTGTAGTTGAAGGCTCTGCTCTTCCCTTACATTATAAACTTATAGTTTTATAACAAAAGAATCAAAATAAATAAATAGAAAAGAAAAACAAAAGTAATTGAACTTAAAAAATAAGCATGTTCAGTTATAGTTGAGTGTGTGTGTGTTAGGGTGTGGTGGTGTGTGTACGGTTGTGTGAAAGAAAGAGACTGATGCTGAGTGTACATTTTTTACATGTATGTCTAAATAAGCGAAAAACGTCACTCTATATTATTTATTAAGTCACACGTCGCAAAAACAATTCTGTATCATCATAATTTAAATTGTGTAATAAAAAAAGCTAAAAATATGGTATTTTTAGCTTTTTTTAAAGCATGACCACCCGTGCAAATAGGATGGTGGTATTCGTCCCGTGTTGCCGTGGGAACCACTTATGCACGCTGTTGGCAGCGTTTGCTGTAAATTTTATGATGAGGCAATTTCGGAATTAAACCTTATTGGTTACTATATTTACGAGCCGTTTGGGGTGGAAACCCTCGGGCCGTGGGATCCTTGTGCTGTAAAGCCTTTCGCGTGTCACTACGGCTGGTTGACATTTCCCGTACGCTGGCTTTTACTTTGGCCAGAGGCTTAGCATTGTCATACGACGTGGCAATGCCGCCAGTCAAGTTACCTTACCAAACATTGAGGACGTTTTTATAACATTCAATTTTTGTTTGTTGTAAGTTTAGTCTATCTGTTTGTTAATTTTAATTTTACAATAAAATATACTCAGAACAAAAAAACATAAATCAAAATAATAATGTATTCGAATGAATTCCGTATTCATCTAACACGGCACTGCGACATGCAACTTTCATTCAATATCAAATAACTTATCGTTCAATATATCGCGCGGCGTAGCTTCCAGTGCGCTGCGGAATTAAACATTAAATGCATGAAATATGCTCTGATTTGAAACAATGGCAAAATATACATATAATAACATCAATGAATAACAATGGAGTATAAATTATCATTTAAACTGTTGTATATTTTATAAAATATAGCCCTTGTGTTTTGTTTAAACAAATATACAGACATATAATTTGTTTGAGTGTATGTTAATCGCGAAAAATAGAGGTATGTGCAGTGTTGAGATGTGACATCTTCTTCTGGGGTCAGGGTCAAGGCCCTCCCGAACATTCACGCTTGACGAGGTAGGTACTAGGCTGAGTGTCGATCATCCTCATAAAAGTTAGGACTATCCTTTTTCCCGCAAGTGTTATAGAAGTGGGTTAGGTATTGTATCAAGAGTCCCTTGTACACTTCCTACGCCTAGCAGCCGCTGTTCCCTTTGAAGTGAGACCATGCACTGTCGGTAGTACGTAAGAAGACTTGAAGGGGACGTGAACGCGCTAATAATGATGACACGTTGCAAGTAGTTATCCATAAAGACATTATTCAAGCAGACAGCTAACTTTCCAACCTTCCAATGGAATTAACAATCCAAAGGTGTCACGACATTGCTAATGCTTCAGACAAAAAGTTAGCAATGTAAAATTTTCTCATTTGAAATTAAAGGACTTTCCTACTTTGGCAGAAAAAAAGAAGAATTTTGGCATGTCGCACTTTGTGCCTGCATTCGTGAGAATTCTGTTTAGCAATAATGACGCTAACTCGATATTGAGACCAAGTGTTACTTTCATTCAATGTACAATTGAATTTTTGTTTTAGCTCGAGTTTCCCTCTATCGCTAACTTCGTTTTGGTATCAATTTGCCTTTCAATTAAACTTCTGCGTTATAACACAAGCTAGTTTAGAAACTCTTGTTTTACTTTACCGTTGTAACCTGAATAACTGAATTGAAACGGCTAAAAAGTGTGAACTTTCTGCGAGATTTTAATTAGGTTGTACTTTCGGAAGCAAGTTGTTTTTTTACCTTTTTCGATAGCTGCATTAGCACTTAACAACAATAAACATTTACATAATTGCGAAGCATTTCCCGATGTCTTGTGGCGAATAAAATCATTTAGATGTTGACATCCAGCGCCGTCGGCGATCAGGTCCCGAAAAGGTCATAAAACAGTTTGTTGTCAGGGCCAGCATGGCAGTAGCGTGAGCAGCAGTGGGCGGGGCCCCGGGCCCGGGCGCCGGCGGCCCAGCGGCCCGGCGGCCCGGCCACGGTGCGGCCACACGACTACCGTGGCCCGGCCGCACGACTCACTTGTAAGATGATTTTTTCGTGATCCGACGTTCATTGTTCAGTAGCTGTTACGATTCGATTGAAATTGTTTACATCGGCCACTGCGGTGGCCCGATATACTCATCCTTGTATAGCTACTACAACTTTGTGTCGTGATTTTTATACTCACACGTTTTTGGGATCTCGTGAGGCGCCGAGGCGTGAATGTGTCGATGTGAGCGTACGAATCATGTCGCGTTGTTCGCTCGCGGACTCGTGAGCTGCTTCTGTGATTTAACGCCGTGATTAGAATACGTGTTATGTCGAAAACCTTTAAACGCTCGATAAACTTTATGTACTTCATATTCGGCATCCACTTAAACTTCGCAACAGCAAACAATACACACATTAACAAATAAATTACCATGCAGAAAAACGGGCAGATCGCAATGAAAAATACCGATACGTAACAAACAAGCAAAGTGGTTGATGCAACGACAAATACTTACACTTATAATAGACGTGCATTCTATTCAAAGGTATTTCAAAGAATTTTCCACAATACGGCCGGGTACCGCTCAGTTATAAGAAAACGCCAATCGTAATGGCCCCCATACGTTATGGAAAATAGAGTACAATGGCAACAATTTGTACTTCACGAACGGAAACAATGTACGAGATATCTTCAGGTGGGTACAATCGCTCGGTAAAGGCGCCGCGCTCAACGCTAGCTCACAAATTAATTATCTCTTTTTAAACTCGCACTTGAAATGATTCTGTGGCGATAGCAATATTCAGAGGGAAAGTCTCTAATTGATTCTGTCGGTTGCTCTTTAGTTTCCATCGTTGATTGTGAAGTTTCTTTGCCTGAAAATGATTTTAATTACCACTGTGTTTTTACATTATCTCCGGTTTGGCGTTTCGATTTATTTAATACGCTCTATTAAGTAAGCTCTATTATTAATTGCTCACTTACTGCTGCGGACACGTGAGTTGATATCGTGACATTTGACGGTAACAAAAAGTATATTAAAAATACATGCTCTAATAATACAAATTACAACCAAGAAGAAAAGAAATGTATGACTATACAGGTGAACTTGATAAAGGGCTGGCAAAAACTAATTTCATCCGAATTGTTCTGTATTTAGTCGTCCACGCACTTGTCCACGTCTAGTTTTTAGTTCACGCGTCAGTCAGAATTCTCGAGGCGATGACAAAAACGTTCGTGCCAATTAATTTCGCACAGCCGTCGCATTTTCACTTGAATTACAAATGCAATTCATAATACGTTAAAAATAACAACCAGAAAGAACCGGGCAAAAGTGTTGAACGACAAAAAGTCTTTATTAGCGCCATTACAATTTTTACAAGGCTTTTATTGCACTTTAGTAGGCGAGTGTACGTGCCTTCAGCGGGCCTCTCGGCCTACACTTAATGCAGTTATGCAAAACACTGCAAATATCTCGTTTGCCTCCATCAACTTACCCGGGCAGCCCTGTTTTTTTTTTACGTTTTTTTTTACATTACCTACGTAAATTACATTTTCATTATCGTGTGGATGCATGAAATTCTTCAATTTAGTACTTTTACACACTTTTTTTTAATCTATCGTTTCGTTATAACGCCAATTTTCAACGTAAATTTGATAAAGAGGATCGGAACTTTATTACGGCGAAATTAGTTTCTGATTTAATTTGAAGAAGAGTAGTACAAAGGAAGCTGTGTTTAATCCTCATTGTTAGATTCAGAGTCTGATCTCCTTTAGACTTGCATATATGTATATGTAAGTTATCAGATATTTCTAGAAGGTTAATTAACTGAGCTTTTAATTAAACGTGATGACATAGCAAAGGAACTTTGTGACTTTCTTTTCTGCGGTAGAAATTCATCTAAATACAGATCTCATCACCACTGAGTGAAGCGTTATGACAATACCAGCCAGCTTCAAACATCGCTAAAACACTAGTACAGAAACACTCGGTTTCTTATTCATAAAAGTAATTTTCGATCCGCCACTTATGCAAACATGCCATTGTTTCATATCTGGCAATATTTTCTACTATTTCGGACCGTTCCGCCGGCAATTTCCCGGTCGGCTGAGCTCGTTGAGACTCCGACCCGGAAGACCGCGGCTCGCATCACCCGTACTCTCATTTGAATAACATTAGTACTACAAACAATTGGAAACGCACTACTTGGAAAATCGTTATCAGTTGGCTCTATCTTAAGCCTAATTGGAAGGTTGAGGAGTCGCCATCTTGGATTCCAATTTTAAAATAAAATGATTTTGCAGTTAAATAATTCAGTGTTGCAAGTGGCAAAAATGTAACATGCTCTGTTTTCTAAAAATAGGTGAAACTTTCAATCTTGTGCCCGTAAATATGTACCTACATCTCAATTATGGATCTAGGCCACTCTATGATTTAAGATTCATGGAAGGCGGAACAGAACTGTAATCGGTCATCCGCTTTTTTTTTTTTTTTTTTTTTTTTTGAATGGACTACTCGCAGTTCAGCACATTAAGGCTGGTTACTGCTCAACCGGGCAATCCCGTGGTTGCCTTAGATTCTAAGGCCCCCAGCCGGGGCTTAAAACTAGTTAAAACTAAATGGCCGCTCGCTAAGGGCATCCCCTGTGGGACACGGGCCTCGGCTTAGCGGGGTCATTGAGGAGGGGCAGCAAGGGACAGGCTGGGTCTGATTGATATTATTTAGGGGATTTAACGCTAATGGCTCAGCAGCGCGGGCTGGCTCGTTAGGCAAAAGTCGGGGAGGGTTTTGACGGGGGCGTCGCGATGGACCTCGTCGGCGAGGTCGGAATACGGAGCGCGTTCTGGGTTTGTTTTTTCTAAGAGTGCTGGTTTCCCTACTACTCTCTTGGGTCAGGGTGATGGGGTCATCGGGCTCGACAAGGGTATGCCGCGGTCGGCGGATCTTGCTGATCTGGGAGGGGGTGTATCGGGTGGCCGATGCGATAAGGGGGTTTTGGTGCTTTTCAGCGGACTCTATGAAACGCTTGGAAATACGTTTCATGAATTGTTTGATGGTGGGGATACGGAGGTCGACATGGAGACGCTCATTTCTAACGTACCACGGGGCTCCCGTAGCCTTTCGGAGAAAACGGTTTTGGATGACCTGCAACCTATGGATTTGGCGGGGCTTAGCGTGTGCGAAGGCTACACACGCGTAAGTCATTATTGGACGTATGCACGTGGTGAAAATGCGTAGTTTGCCTTTCAGGGATAACTTGCTGCGTGCGTTCAGCATGTAATGAAGCCTACTGAGAGCGAATGCGGCACGATTGCGCACCGTCTTAATGTGCTCTCTGAAGGTAAGCTTTCGATCGAGGATCACGCCTAGATATTTAGCTTTCTCAACCCAGGGGATCGGCTTGCCAAATAACGTGATCGGACTGGGACGGGGGGGGAAGAGACGAGTCTTGGGCTTGTAAAACAAGATCGCCTGACTCTTCTCTGGGTTGACTTCCACTCTCCATTTCCGGAACCAAGCGCCTAGTGCGTTTGCGGATCTCTGGAGGTGGCCGGCTATTGCCTTCTCGCTATTGCCGGAGCAATATATCGCCGTGTCGTCAGCGAACAGAGCTAGCTGTGTCTTGGAGCTAGTGGGAATATCGCTAGTAAATAGCGAGAACACTAGGGGGGAGAGAACACCGCCTTGGGGTACTCCGGCGCGAATGGGATGTGGGGACGAAAGTGCACCTTCGATTCGGTACTGAAAGGTGCGGTTCGACAGATAATCTCGTAAGATGAGCACGAGACGATCCGGCACACCGAGCTGGTATAGCTTGTATATCAGCCCGTTGTGCCAGACCTTGTCGAAAGCTTTCGCTATATCGAAGAACAGGGCTCCCGTAACGAGACCGCGCTGGTATTTGGCGCTGATATGTTCAACGATACGGTAGACCTGTTGGACGCAAGAGTGGTTTGATCTAAAACCAAACTGCTCATTGGGGAGGAGGCTCTTGGCTTCGACAAAATCCTTGAGACGCTTATGAATAAGCCTCTCGTAGATCTTACCTAGGACTTTGAGCAGACTGATGGGACGATAGCTGGACGGGGAGGACTTGGGTTTTCCAGGTTTGGGGATACCGATGACGGTAGCCTCTTTCCACGTCTGTGGGAACATGTTGTTGGACAGAGCGCCATTGAAGATGGCGGTCATTAACATGATCAGAGTGGCCGGGAAGAGACGAACCACTTTGTTGGTGATTCCATCGGAGCCCGGGGCTTTCCTGGGTTTGAGACGGCCGATGATCTCCTTCACCTCATCAGGTGTGACGGGGGGGAGGGGATCATCGGGGTCCTCTACTGGTGGGAGGGAGGCTCTACGTTCGACTTCGGCATTCACCATATCGAGATGAGCCTTGTCTACTGGTTGGGAGCTGGGGGAGCATTGGGACTCTAGACTGTCGGCCAGGCATTCGGCTTTGTCCTCGTCATCGAAGGCGACGGTGTTATCGGGACGCGTGAGCGGAGGCATTGAGGCAACCTCTGAGGCGCGTAGTTTCCTCTGAAGTTCCCAGAATGCCTGATGGGTAGGTTCGAGGTCGCCCAGCAACTTATCCCAGCGACTTTCACGCAGTTCAGCGATGCTGTTACTTACTTTACGCTGTAAGTAGCGCATGTGAACCTTGTTGGCTTCGCAGGGAAAGGCGCTGTAGGCACGGACAGCCGCGTTCTTTACAGTCACGAGCTCACGTACCTCGTCCGGGAGTTTCCAGTGGTGATCGCTCACCACCGGAGACTCCTTAGAACATTCGTTCAGGACAGATTGCACGTGATCCGTGAGTGAATTGATCGCGGCTGTCGCGTCTGCGACAGACTCGATTAGGTCGGGGATCTGGTCGAGATGGGGGGACGTGGTAGCCTTCAGCTTTTCGCTTACTTGGCGCCAGTCAGTGGTCATTCGGGTGGGAGGAGGCTGGGTAGGGTCCATCGGCCCTGATCTAGGAGCAAGCTCCAGAATCACGGGTCTATGGTCCGAGTTTAACTCGTCATGCGTCTCCACAGAATGTAACCGAAGGTTGACATTTTTGAGGAGGGCGATGTCGAGTACATCGGGGGAGTGGGAAGGTGAGTGCGGGTAGTGGGTGGGATGCATTGGAGCGATGACATCGAAATTCAGGACGCTGCACAGTTCGAACACTACCTTGCCTCTCGGGTTGGTCGTGTGACTGTTCCAGGAAGGATGTTTGGCGTTGAGGTCCCCCGCCAGTATGACGGAGTCGCTCAGGCCAAGAAGTTTGGTCAGGTCATCTCTCATAGCGGGAGTGTCCACGGAGTTGTTGGGTGGGACATAGGCTGAGATGATCGTGACGGGTTGGTGTCCTGTCATACCTAGCCGACAGACTGAGACCTCAAACTTTTCAAGGGAGGGAGGGTCCATAGGAATGCAGTATAGGGACGATTTATAGTAAATTAGGGTACCTCCTAAGTGGCAGCGGGTCCTATCATTGCGAACCATGCGATAGTTGGCAATTTTGGGGTCCCGATGGGTAGGCTTTAGGAAGGTCTCTTGTATTAATAAGATGTCTAGGTGATGGTCGCGGAGGAATAAGGCGATCTCATCACGTTGGGCTCTAAGGCCATTGGCATTGAAAAACCCTATCCGGAGGGCTGTCGGTTTGAACCTACACGTTACTCGGGACTTATCCATTATGGGTGGGTAAGGGTTGTGTAGATTTGGACGTGGTGAACTACGTCACCGAACTCGCGGAAAACTGCTGAGTGGTCACCTCTGCAGTTTTGAAGCGCCTCGGCCATGGCTAGGGCGCGGGGGGAGTAAAAAGCTTGGTATGTGACCAAAATGATGTTTTTGGACACATCACCAGCTGGAATAGTGGCGGCTTGCGCTGAGGCAGGGGCAGGGGCTGGGGCTGTGGCCCGGGTTGCCTCTGTCAAGGGGGGGCGTGGGAGCGCTACGTCCATGAGGGCCGGGATGGTTTTGGTGGGCTGGGTGGTAGGGGTGGCCTTAGGGGCCTCTGTGGTTTTGGGGGCAGGAGCGCTGGTCCTCAAGGCCGGAAAGTGGGCCTGGTGATTAAGAGCGCTCCATGGGCTGGGGCGTTGTGGACTGAGGGCTATGGTAGTTTTTCCTACCAGTTGAGGACATTCCTCTGCTGGCGATCGCTTGCGCGCTTGGCTAGCTTGGGGGCGGTGGGTTTGGGCGCTTTTGGGCAGCCACGGTAGTTGGCCGTGTGGCCAGACTTGCCGCATAAGACGCAGCTGGGCGGCTCAGCGCACTGGGACGGGTCTTTGGGGCGAGTGCAGTCTGAGGTGCCGTGGTCACCCAGGCATTTCACACATCGTGCCTTCGCAAAGCAATTCCGCTGGGAGTGGCCGTACAATTGGCAGTTGTGACACTGGCCAATGATGCCACTCCTGCGGGGCTTTTCGATGGATAGGCCCGAGAGGCCACAGATGTGGGAGATGTTAAATATGGGGTGATGACCGTCTGTCGGATCGCAGACGACCAGAATCATGTTGTATGATTCTCCACCTCGGCGGTGCATTCGGTGCACCTCTGCTACGGGAATACTCTGCGACTGAAGGTCGCTGAGAATTTCAGCCGTGGGGATTTCGCGTGGGACGTTTTTGACCACCACGCGTGTCTGACGGTCCTCGGGGAGAGTAAAAGAGTGGAAGGGGATTTTCCTGCCCGAGAGGAGTTTGTGCAACTCTCGGTAGTCCTTTGCGGTCGGGACAGTGACTTTGATGCCCAGCTGAACAGCTCGGGCATTGGTATAATTAATTTGCCTGGCCTTGCAGGCAGTGGACACCTCAGTCCATTTGGCCTTGTCGTGAATGAACACGGGTGGCGGAGATTGGACCTTTGGGGCTGAGGTTTTGGGGACTGAGGCCTCAACCGCCATCGGGCTGGCGGATCGGCTTGCCTGCTGGGAGGACCCAGCTGCCGAGGAGGGGCGGGATTGGGGGGCTGAAGACGGGGGGGAGGGGTGGGTGGGGGCGGCCTTTTTCAGGGCCTGCTCAGAGGGTGGGGACTTCTTCTTCTTCCTCTTCCCTCCGGCTACGACCTGGAAGTCGTCTTCGGAGGAAGAGGAATCAGATGGCTCAGAGGGCGCGGCAATGTCCATTTCCTCTGGGGAGGGTGAACGGGAATCGGCGGGGCTCTGGTTCCCGGTAGCGGGTTGGGTGGTGGCGGCGCCGACTGTTGTTTTGAGGACAACAGCCGGTTTCGCGGAAGTCGTGGGGGCTGGGGCAGGGTTTTTGGTGATGGGTACCTGTTTGGGTACCCAGTTCTTGGATGCCTGCTTTTCAGTAGGCGGCGGGGAGAGAGGGCTCTCAGGGACCTGACCTTCTTGCTGCATGCGGGCAAGTTCGCTGCCAAATTTGGCAACCAGGTCCCGATCCCTGCAGAGCGCCTCTGCTATCAGATCGCCATATTTGGCAGTGAGCTCGGCGTCCTTGAGGACGGTGTCCTTGACGAACTCTAATAAATCAGCGTCCGTCATGGGGGGGGGGGGGGGATTTTAGTTCCTATCTAGCATCCGGGAGCAACGTTTCCGCGACTCCCAGCGCTTCCTACTTCCTAACTCCCCGGGTGGGATATCCCGGGGATGTGTACCCTCCCTGTCGGGTGTAGACAGGGAGGTGAGTGCCTAGTTTTGTGTGCCCTAAGCTTGTAAACCCACTGCCGATCTTATTGTGCAGTGGGGCCCTAGGGTCAGAAGACCGGTCCGGTGTGAAGGGGTTGAGACACCCAACCACACCGGGTGATTGCTGGAAGAGAACGGGGTTAGACAGATGGCAGCGACTAGGGAAGCCCCCAAGGCCGCGTACCAAAGCCCTTCCGATTTGACTTAGCCCTGAAGGGGCTTGGGCCGGTGTATCGGGTCAACACCCCTTGGCTTCGTTGGCACCGTGAGGTATCCCACCAAGGACCACGAAACTGTGGATTTTCCCTGAAGGGGCACTACGTTTCAACGACCTCCAAAACAGAAACAAGAAGTCGTCCACTGCCTTGAAAAAGGCGGCTTCGGATCAAAGTTGTAGTCGGCGACCACAGGTGACGTCACGACTGGAGCGTGACGAAACGAACACACACGACACTGAGCACGATAACGGGAGAGCAGCGGGGAGCGGCACGTCCGTCGCGGGCGGGCGTCGGGAGCGGAATGTGTTGGTCATCCGCTGTAAGGGGATAGCATTTATTTGATGATGCTAGTGATGGTAATTTTCATGATACAATGTAGGCATAAGTGATTGTGATCATATCTTCAATGAAATTCTATTTGAAAAGTACAGTTCTTCCGGCTATTATAACGACCTACAGTAATGTGCCAGATGGATGTTTGAAGTAACGAGGATAAATAAAGTGAGAAATGAGTACCTTCATTAGAGGTAGTTTAAAAGTTGCGCCAGTGACGGAAAAGTTGAAAGGAAACCGCTTAAGTCTTGGTATGGTCATGTGAAAAGGAGGGATGAAACGCATGTAGGTAACTAAAAGGGTTATGAATATAAATGTGGATGGATGGAAAATGAGAGGTAGGCCAACGAAAAGATGGATTGTGTGAGGAGTGACATGAAAGAAAAGGGAGTTAGTGATAGCGTGACGACTGACAGAACAGAATGGAAGAAAAAAACGCGTTGCGCCGACCCCAAGTATTATGGGATAAGGGCAGGTAGATGATGATGACAGTAATGTGCCATCCGTATTCGATTCGGCCTGCTTACTAAACAAACCGCAAAAGTGGGCGACCTTCCAACTTCAGAATAATTTATTTCTAAATCAGAAATAATTTTAACTAGCTGTGACCCGCGGTTTCACCCGTCGTTTTCCGTTTTTTTTTCTCGGCCCCTGATTGTTGTAGCGTCACACAAACCTTGTTCTGACAATAACGAACACAGCAAAGAAATAATGATCTAATTTAGTGCAGTCGCTCTGAAGTTTTGCTCGTACATACATACCTACCTACATTTTGGCGATTCATTTTTATATAAGAAGAAGATGACTAAATGAGGAATAACATACAATTATCACCCCTATGCAAACCTTGAACATGCACGGTGACTATTTTTTTTAAATTAACTAACGCTCAAGCGGTGGCATGGACGGATCGACGGGCTAAAGGAAGTACATATAGTATGTGACCGCTGAATTGATTGAAAACATCGGTATTTCAAATTTAGATTTTATTCCCGCCGCGAGCGCAGGGCTGCTGGAAGTATTTAGAGTTGCAAGTTTCTGGCTCAGTATAATGATGAACCACGAGACTTGGATTTACTTTGATTTCTTTGATTACACTTATTAGGTACCGTTACTTGAACCTCTTTGGATTATTGAATTCTTTGTTCTTAGAATTTTGTGCTAAGCTAAGGAAACTTGATTAGGAATGTCCCTGACCCTGACCTGTATGCCACCGATACTGCAAATAAAGCGGCTGCTTTACCTGCTGGGCCCAAACAATCTGAGGAGTTAACCATCGTTTGGAAATGAAAAAGAATTAGATGAAGCGACATTATCTTCCATCAGGTGTAGTAAAGCAGTGCTTCCCACCCAAGTAAACACATAATAATCATTTTCGTAGTTAATACGACGTCCCTATCGCCGGCCCGAGGGGGGTTCTTTACGGCTATAAATACGGCTAACAACAATACCTCGTTCGACGTACGGAATTTCGCGTCGCTACTGGATCCATTGAAACGCACGTTTTTTATTACTTATTCAGTTATTGCTTGATTATTGTACGAACAAACAAATATAGACATGTTCTTTTATTAATGTGCGGTCGAGATGTGGTCAATTGTGGTCATTTTGCTGGCTTAACTGGCCTTTGTTGAATTTTATGAACGGTTCTGTTCTTGTTGCTTTGTTTTTTGGTATTATTGATAGGCTCGCTTTAACCACAATATCACCTGATGGAAAACGTGGTGTGACCGTGTGACTGACGATGGAGAACTCATCATCATCATCATATCAGCCGAAAGACGTCCACTGCTGGACATAGGCCTCCCCCAAGTGTGGCCACACCAACCGGTCCTGTGGCAGGCCTTCCAACCAACGCTCACCTTCCGGCACACGGTCGCTACTCCAGAACTTTTCGGCTCATAACGCACGCTTGCCAAGAAGTATAGGTATATAATATTCACTCTTGAACTAAAGATCCCCAAGTTGTAGCTACCAGAAAATACAGAATCCGGAAGAGAATTACACTCCTTATCTGTAGGCACAATAAATGTGTTCCCAAAACGACCCTTCAACCTGAATTCTTCTTATGTGGAGGCAAATAAATGATCGTACATAACATTGTAAAACTTAATTACTTAAATCAAAGCTTTGTTGCATTAAATATTAAGGCTTTTACATTGAAGGCTAAGGTTGAGCCATAATCTTATATGTATTGAATCGTGATGAAATTTCGCAAACAAGTAAGAGTAGTCGAGCACTGAAAATAACTGATATTGGGACACATTTTTCTACCTACTGATAAAACTTTTTTGGGATCCTACCCATACGTATTCCTCCTAATGCCCTTTGTATTCCAAACCCACGGTGACTCAACATATATGTATTTACGACTGTATGCATAAGCTGACATGACACCTATAACTCATCAAAATGTTGGGAACAGCTGATTTTTGTTTTTCACGATTTCAGGTTTGGTCCCATAGTAAAAGCTGTTGTGCATAATGATGAGTACAACGACCTGTTAAGAGATTGTTGGTGTTTTACAAACCCTATATAAGTAGAACACAACTTAGTGAACTGAAAAAACAGCTACTTTATTAAAAAAATTAAAAAAGTCTGAACTAACAAGTTAAAGGGAAAATGATGCTCCTGGTAGTAGTTGTAACGCAAAAACTAGACGTGATCAAAACAAAATAAAAATTATTTTGCTTTGCTTATTATAATTTAAATTACATGTATTAGAAAAATTATGAAAATGATTAATCGATGAAAGTGCTAACCATAGCCGTTAGATTGAGATAGCTGTCGTCTAACGGCCGGCGCCGGCGCCGCCTCGGGTGCGCTACGTTAATAATATCTACATTTGTCCAGCATAGTGCTGACACGCTGGTTAACTGCACAGCAAAATGCTGATATGCTGGTGATGGATAGTGCACTTCCGCTAATACAGCACTTGCCTTTTAAATCAGTCCAATTTGCGATCGATGAAGTTTTATAATGATTCATTTGACAAGAGATAAGGAAGTCACTGATAGCACGGCGGTAAATGTCAATGAATGGTAGAAGATAATGTTTTGCATTGACCCTAAGTAGAGGTAACTTGGGACTAGAGGCACTAGAAATTGTTGCTTTGTATCAGTAAATGTGATTGTGCAATGCCAAAATATAAAGCTTTGATCACGTGACATTTCCAGAGTGTTGCCAATCCCGTAGTCATTTTCAACGTTTTGATATCGCCTTCGCCACGCCACCCCTGACAAAGTGTCACTTGTCCAGAGACTCAGAATAGGAAAACCCATTGAAAAGACAACATTGAGGATTTCAGAAGTACATATAACATAGAATCCGACAAATAACATTTATCAACGTTCTTTATAAGCAAAGTACATCCGAACAAAACATACAATAGCTACCAACAGGCCAAAAAAACTTAACAGACCTAGAACTATCTAACCCAATTCAATTACGTACTGAAAAACATTTTCTCTTTTAATAATCTACATGAAGCTGAACCGAAACTGAAAAAACAGTAAGCTATACTTTAAAATCCTCATTGTAGTACAAAAGATTGTCAACATTCAAAGCGAGGCGAAACCGAGGTTTTGACATAAATTAAAATCGCGATACATCGCGTTCAGCTTCGTGAAATGTACTATTTAGTGAAAGTAAAACATAATACTTGGCGGATAGGTGTGGTTAGTAGGGGTGACAGATTTTAGAAGTAGTCGTAGAAGAGCAGGAATGAAAAAAAAAAATATTTGACAGTAGTCGATTAGGTTGACACACACGTAAAGAAAAGTAACAACGAAAACAAAGCAAAATTGACTGGTTACTAGGTAGGTAGTGTGAACTTCAAGGCCGAATATTATTGGCCATCTCGATGCAGTTCCTGGGGAAAGGATGAGAAGACTGGCTGATAGAGGTGTGGATGACGCTAATATAGTGGACGAAAAACATGAAAATTCAATACTTCACTTCTCTTTGAAACTACGCGTCTAAATTGTAAGTTAGGAAGTGTATGACATAATAAGCGACGGAAGATTTTTAAAGTTGAACCAAAGGGCCTTGTTGATGTGATTTCGTATAAAATGCAAAATCAGTGTGGTGTCATCCCTGTAGCACGAGGCGCCGGCAGCTGGCGTGCGGCGCGGCGGCGGGAACCTCACAAATATATAACAATAGTGGAGATGAGAGTGAGTCGCTAGATCAAAGCCCGGCCACGCCGCCGACGCGCTTTGTTTACGCCAACGCCGGCGAACCATCGACTAATCAACCAACTGATTAATTTAATTAAACATTACGAGAAAGTTCTGTTTATTTTACGTTTCCTCGGGCCCACATGCGAGTTCAAAGGAATTACGGCGGGAATGTAAACACGGGGATATTGTTGGGACGCGGCGAGACGTATTGTGCGTGCCGACGCCGCCGCCTCCGCGACACCTAGCACTCGCGGCCGTCTGATGGCCGCTATCTCCACGCTCTCACGCTCTCCACGCCTCTACGCCTCCCTCACGCTCCGTCTTCAGAATGTTTCACCACTTCTATAAACAAATGAAGTGCTTTTCCTTATTCTTACATCTGCCTTTTTGGCCTGGCACGGGTCTTTTGGTATTGTTAGATTGTAATAGCTTAATTTTATTTTTGTCGGTCTTTTGTGAGTCCCAAATAAACATTTTTTTCTTTCTTTCATTTTCCCAATACCTCCCTACCTACCACGGCATCGTCGGAAGAAGAATGACAAAATCTTCTACATTGATGGATAACATTGCAGTATTTTTCTACACTTTCCTATTATCTGCATCCCTTGGTAAGAACGGAAGGATGAGCGTGTATCATAGTTTGATTGCACCAATGTTCGCGAATTGCGGATATTTCTTACGTTCTGATGTGTGGCGGGATGACAACATGCCACGATCTGTAGTAGCATTGAATTGGCTGAATTAAGATTATCGTTTATGTATGAATTCGGCTTCTAGCTCTCTTGCAAATAAATTAATTTCGACATCGCCAACGGTAAAACGTTCCCTATTTTATTTTATAGTGGAACATCCACTTACTGGCACGTCGCCCGTAATAATATTAATTAATATTAATACTAAAGAAGGTCGGACGTTAAATAAATCGAAATTTTATTCGTCGACGGCCACGCTCGACACTTAATGGCACAAATTGAACGATAACGCAATTACTAATCGTCTGTTAAGACGGCCGGAGTTTCCGCGCCCTGTTTATAATTAATTTACTACATTAGTACAGCGTGTGCTCGTCTGTGTGTCTATTGTTTTGTTTTAATAATGTAAGCGAAACTGGCGCCTCGTCTTCCTCTTGTTATGATAAAATCATCTTATTTTATTTCTGTTTTCCTTAAGCAAATGGAGTGTAATATTAAATCATTACTACTCCAATGCTCTCCCCATCCATGATTTGTAAATTAATACGAGCGAGCACATCACCTCGTGTTTATTGTACGAACTCAAAGCGTGTCAGATCGCGATATCAAAACGAAACAAGTAAATTGATTTCCTGAACATTCGAGGACTCGAAGCTTAATGCATAATGTCCCCTGTCCCCGAAAGGCGAATAGAAAGGGTAGATGAAGAAAATAACAGTAGAAAACAAAATGAACAGCGTAAAACGCGCTAAGGTTTAAGCGGCGACTAATTAAAAAACAAAAGGAACGAGGCTGGCTCGACGTGCGGGTAACTAGCTTCCCGAATTTTAAAACTCGTTTGTTTTATTTCGCACGTTTTCGCTTTCGTCCGGTTAATTAGGGTCAAGAAGTACTCCGAGTGTGTGACACCGGCGAGGTTTTTTCACGGTCGCATCGTATAGAGAACGTGCAGAAAATATGGGTGGCAGCACAGACGCGTCAGAGTCAAGTATATTTTACTCTTAAGTTTCAAATTTGCAACGCTAGATGGCACAGTCTACTTCGTGTACGTTTGCCTAAACGGAGGGTACAAGAAGTATAGGTGGCAGCACAGGTCAAATATTTACAATGTAAAAGTTTCAGATTTGCAACACTAGATGGCATAGTCTACGCAGTGCACGTTCCCTATACAGGAGCTAGCCTACAAGGTTGAGTGTCAAATGTTCATGTTGCTGTTGACTTTGAACGAGTAGTACTTAGGTACCTACATGTTGAATGCTGTCGGTAATTACTAATCAACGACTCTTTAGTGATACGTCAAACTTTTTTTTTTCAATGAATCTGAAGTTCATGCTTATCTTGTGTGAAGCATAAAACAGCAGCAAAAAACGCTTATTATTTTACGTACTTAGATTTTTTGTTCTGTCAACCTTTCACGTTTCAAATTATATTTTTAAAAGGTATAGGCATTTTCGGTGTAAATGCAAATACCGAGTCAACGTATTTGATTTTGGCTGTCGCCCGTGTCGCGCGAATGCCCAGAAACTTTTCAATTTTCCAACTTTCGCGAGCTTGGGGGGCTGTGATTGCATTCGCCAATATACGAGTAGGTATAATACCTGACTGATTGGTTTAAGGCCAATTCACACATTCACAGAGACAGTGAAGTCACAGTTCTGGCAAGGCACAGGCAAGGTGTTCGCACAGGTCCGTATCAGTTTCTCTTTTTTACTTGTATTTGCTTGGTCATTGTGAACCATAGTTTTGTATAATGTAGAAGCAGTTTATTTTCTAATATTGTAAATGTGAGTACCATGGAGCCATTTACAGGTTATAGTTTACTATGTGACTTGAACTAAAATGGCAGTTGAGAGTATGTCATGCTCGCTCAAATGTCTCGCTGATGGTGGCGCGTGTGTCGGATCATTCGGTTCCCTTCAAAATGGTTGAGCTAAATGGTGCCGATACACGCGTCATGTTCGTGAACGGGCGCCGTCGGTTGAGACTGGTCACCTCTTAACTGCCACTGACTTGTTTTAATCTTTAATACTTTGAATTGTTTTATAGTTTCCTTTTTTTTTTCTTTGCATTGTCCTCACACATAGAAGCACCAAGGATGTAACCAAAGTTATGTAATACAGAACATGATTTAAAAGAGTGTCCGTGGAGTTTCCTGCCCGTTCTTCTCCATAGAGATCTACGCTTTGGAACGTGCAGATAGCTTCACCTCTTTAGACTTGACAATTCAAAAGTGCCTGTAAAGGGTTTATTTGAAATAAATGCTTTGAATCTTGAATCTTGAAATGCTTTGAGTGCTACAGTGACAGTGCAGTGATGTGGCAGTGCTTCAATTCACACATGCTAGTACTCATTCTCTACGGATCTTCAGGCAAAACGTGTGCGACGTACTGAAGTAATTGTGATTGTTGTTATAGCTCTCTTCAATAATATGGAACTAGCAATGATAGCCATTGCTTTAGACGTAGAAAAGCACAGCTCCGGGAGAAAAAAGAAAACGAGTGCATAAACTATGACAATTAAGAGAAACAGAAGAATGATTCATGACATTACGCAAATAATGAATAAAATACCTATGAAAGAAAATATTTTGAACATTCTCAAATCATATAAAATAGTATTTTCACGAATTCGATCTGGCTCGTCCTTCATATTGTTTTGATGCAGCGGCGTCCGTGATCCGGTAAAAAATGTCGTCACCGCCGATTACGTCCGTGACTGCCGGCGCCGGCACTGTCACTGAGAGCACCGTGTCGTCACTGACACCGACAGGTGTGGACGTGTTCATACAGATTGTATGAAAGAATAATTGCCACGGTGACGGTACTGTGACTTCACTGATATGTGTGAATCGGCCTTTAAGACTCATTTCGATATTGACATTTTAATGCGTTAGATAAAAAATTTAGATAAACTGTTTTTTGAGAGACTATATTTTAATGATGAAAATTAGAGATGAGCTGAAAACCAATTTTCTCTTTATCAATCTGCCTACCTTTTTCCATAAGGGTCGTCGCGTATTAAGCGCATGTAGCGCATACTGGTACTTTACATGGTGCGACTGCCTAGCCGACCCTCACAACCCAGTTACTGTGTAACACAAGACCTTTTTGCAAGACTGGTGTCAGATTTCTGCACAGTTTTCTCTTAGTAAGTAAGTATGGTAACATTCTCACTAATCTCCCTAATCTAATTTAGGATAGTATTCAATCTCCTATATTAATAAGGACAATGCCTAATTCAGTATGTTCGTATAAGTAAGGAAGTCAGGCTTGACAGTCGTCTTGAATAATAACAACGCGCCTGTAATTTCTGAGCATATCGTACGGCTGGCGTTTGTAAATCAAAAATAAATGTTCGTCAAAGTTGTCGGTATATAATTCGGGGCGAACTCTAACGGGCCATGGTGTAATTGGTAGCGTTGGATAGGGCTGTCAACGAAATACTTGACACAGGTTATGTCAGTGATTTCGTCTGCGTAAATGTTTAGAACATCCCTAAGAAACGGTCTACCGCTAGGTCAAAACTAAACATAACAGTGCGTTGAAATTTCGCCTGACTTCTCACCTCGTTACACTTTTACCAAGAAGTGACGTCACCAGCCCCCAACGCCGAACTTTGATGCGCTTCATCTTTTTTTAATTACGTATCCTATATTTTAGAAAATTTAGCTGATGAAACAAAAAAAATTGTTATTTTTCTATCGTGACCCTCATGTATGAGACAAATCCCTGAACACCCGCATGAAAACTGAAAAAATCCTTCTCAACACCTTCCTACACCACCGCCTCAACCAAACTTTATAAGCGCAAACGAACGTTCCATTCAGAAGATATAATTTGGCAGCCCTACCCACGCGAGGGCCGAGGGGTGTGGAGGAGGACGGGGGGAAAATTAACATGTTTGTCTTGCTTACATCGTCGCCAACACTGAAACTACGCCTAAGTCAAATAAATTTCCTCCCGTTTAACATAAGCATATATACTAATGTTTTAAACAAACAGTAGGACGACGTTTGTTCCCAGTAATTAATGCTGAGAATTAAAAGATGTTGAGTGTTGTTATGATTTTAAGTTGCTTTTGTTTTGGGCTCTTAATATACCTACTAGATAAAATTACATCAGTATCATTTATAGAATGACAATGCATTTACCATTTGCGCAGGACGGGTGGCATAAACTGGATGCGAGAAGCCGAAAATAGATCTAACGTGGCGTGCAATTGGAGAGACCTATGCCCAGCAGTGGACTGCAACAGGCTGTTGATGATGATGGTGATGATGATGAATGCATTTACCATACCATACCTGATGAGGCGAACCCATATACATATTGGTCACAAAATCAGTTATCTTTATTTATTTGCTGCTTATTCCCCCTGCTGGGGCAGTGGTCTCTTCTGAAACTTTTCATCCTCGACTTTGAGTTGCCTTGTCCGACCTATCTACTGCAAAAGCAGCTAAGTTGCGATAGCAGAATTTTCCGATTCCATCTTCTACGACTTTTGGCTCCTATTGCGTAGCGACTTTGGTACATCTATCCATCAGGATAGACATCCAATATGCACATTCAGTATCACATTCAGTATGCATCATCATACTGCATACATGGGCCACCCAACCACAATTTACTCCAATATACTGGCAATATCAGCGATTCCTGGCTTGCTAGATTTTAAGTACTGAGAAGCATCAGGTGGATATTAGATGGCACGGAAGTTTTATAGCCATATTGTAGTAATTTATTTTTTAACAACATAATTTTTTTGCTTTTTTATGAAAAGAGGGGGGAAGGAGAATTGCGAAGACATAACCGTGCAATCGGTCAATGAAAGGTTATTATTATTATATAATGAAAACGAAGTATTACTTAATTTGATTTTGTAGGACGGACGTAGCCTTCAATGGACTTTCCACTGCCTTCAGTGGAAAGTCCATTGAAGGCTACGTCCGTCTTAGCGTCACGTAGCCTTCTACGTGACACCACGACGCCGACACTTCGTG
The DNA here is from genome assembly GCA_905332915.2 of Hecatera dysodea. Taxonomy (NCBI): domain Eukaryota; kingdom Metazoa; phylum Arthropoda; class Insecta; order Lepidoptera; family Noctuidae; genus Hecatera; species Hecatera dysodea. Next base: position 3,656,740 of record HG995286.1, read on the forward strand.
TAGGTACAATAGTATTTTTTTGTGGTTTATATAAATAGGTATGACAGTCTTTATTTATTTATTATTATTAAATAATATAAAATAAGTGTATTTTCTGAAAAACTAAGCATTCTTTTTTTGTTATCAGACTTTAAAAAAAAAATAGAATTTTACGTGTTCTTAGGGTTCCGTACTCGATGTTCACGAATGGAACCCCATCACGGACTCCGCTATCCGTCCGTCCGTCTATGTATGGGCTGTATCTCATGAATCGGAACAGTAATACATACAGTTAAAAATTTTCTCAGAGTGTATTGTCACTGCCGATTTTAAAACAAATAATAGTACCTACCTAGTAAAAATAATTAAGCTCACACTTTGCCGGGATTATAAAATCGCCTTTGCATATTTTGAGCCAATAGGTTTCAATAATGCCTATACCTTCATGCATTATAATATATCTGGATTTTTTTTAAGTTGCTAGCAGGTAATATAATTGTAACTTTAAGTTTCGTAATTCCCTAATTACGATTTTTGGCAACCCTAAGTCCCTGCCTAGGGTTGCCAAAAATCACTCGCAAGTCTCAATGGCTTTGACACTCCCTTCCGCTCCGCCCAGAGTGGAAGAAGACATTTGATGATTTCCCATCCAGAAAAAAAAAAGGTCTCAATCAGTGAACGCAAATAAAACATGGAAGCATTCCTAACTCAAAAAATGACCCAAAGCACATTGCGCCGCGGTAGGCGGGGCTTACCGATTGCGCCGCTCACGTGTTTAGTTACACGGCCAATTCATTACATTAAACCCAAATACTTTGGAAATAAGGTCAATTTTTAACTGTGCATCGTATTAGCAATAATGTTGTTGGTGTGGTTCGGCGAATCAGCGACGAGGTTTCGATGTGTGAGTTTATTTGGATTTTTGGGTCACGCTTAGGTCCCTTGAAGTAATGCTTCCATGTTTTATTTGCGTTCAATGGTCTCAATGGCTTAACACCGACGAGCAGTGATAGAAGATATAAGCTCGTCGGGACTTCTAAAACAAGACAAAGGTGTTGGCCTTTTTCAAACTATATGGGGTTGGCTTCCAGTAAACCCAGATTCAGCTGAAACCAGTAAAACCAGATATTTTCTTATTTCTAAAAGGGGTCAGATAATGCAGGATATTGACTGTACATACATTTTATCTATGTGAAATATTTTTTGCCGACGCGAACGAAGTCGCGGGCACAGAGTGTCTATAATATGTCCTGTATTCAATTCAGAAATTACAACCATTTTCATGAGACTGAAACTGAAGCATACAATTTTAAAGCAACAGCAATATTTATTATGATAATTATCACTACAGGGAAAGTAAAGTTTATGTATACACTAGAATTAGCTACAGTTAGTCTGAAATTATTTTAAAGACACTAACTAACTATAGAGTATTAATTTTAGCTTACCTTTTTATTTTATATAGCAGCACCCCGCGATTTCCCCCGCTTGTCCCCGTTCCCGTAAAAATACGGAGATAAAATATAACCTCTGTTACTCGCTGATAATGTAGCTATCCATTGGTGAAAAAATGGTTAAAATCGGTCCAGTAGTTCCGGAGCTTTAACGGCACAAACAAAAAATCTTTCCTCTTAATAATATTTGGTATAATCTTTTGCCCGCGAATTCGTACGCGCATATACCGTTTTTTCTCGTTCCCTTCCTCTTAAATGTGGTGTAATATACAAAAATAAGTGTTCAATTAATTTGATAGTTCCAAGTTCAAACAAACAAAGTTTTCAGCTTCATTATGTTATAGATTCCAATGCTGACTCGACACTTAATTGTATTTGCATCGACGTGTTCCTTTTACAAGTTCGGAGGCTTCGGACGTGTTCATTATTGGTGTATTTTTAATTATGGCATCAAGACCGTTGACTTTTTAGATTTGGTAGAGTTATAGTGACATGGAAAACGTTCCCGGTACTGTCCTTCTTTTAGATTTTAAACATTTACACGACAACATTTGACATAAACACTAAATAAAATTAAATGAACGCCTTCTAATTTCAGAAGGTTGTTTTTTAAATTGATTATATTTAACTCCACATCAATCTTGACTGTAGTAATGTTTGTTATATGTACTTTTAGAACAAAGTGTGCCCCTATAAGAGCCTTTTTTAACTTCTGTAAACGGAGTATAGGTGTTACGAATAACGGAAAAAGTAAGATATTTTTCGTGTTGGTCATTGTACCAGCATAAACATCTGAAACAGTAGGGTAATCGCGAATAGGATCAATGGCGATGCCTTTCATTTTGACAGTTCGGCAACATTCATTGCGTCATTTGCGATGTCTAGCAGATCATTTATTTTAACATAATTATGCAGCAGTGGATTACGAATTTCCTTCAAAATTCTTTGGTTTGTCATAGAAGTGTACGTAATAGGTGTTGAATACATTGTAACAAAAACTCAGAGTAGCAAGACTATAAATAAAATATTCTGTTCACTCAATAGATATATCATAACAATATGAATAGCGGAAATTTGTGTATCTTGCTCATAAACAACAATAATTCCACGACAATGGTTTAGTCCGCTCTTTATAACCCAAAGTTAATATTGCAATACTAAAACCTATTCATTCCTACTAATATCATCTTTAACATCATGTGAACTAAGGTTTATTTAAAAGCTGAAAATGTCACAAGATTGTTTCAATCCGACAATCGAAATTAGACTATGACGGCGTACGATAAGGTTCTCAATCGTAAAATGTAGTTGGTAAAGCGATATACAGACTGCGAGGGTTCTATCCGAACTTTTGATATGCGGTTTATAACAATGCATTTTTAAGTATCTGTCTCTCCGTGTAACGACAGATGGTTAATAGTATATATTATTATTTTATAAGTGGTATCATCGTAGGACATTTTCGATCGATTAGACAAGTCTTGCATACCAAGAATTGAGGCAAACGAAAACCCGTTATAAATTAGAGGCACCATTTGTTATTACTTATTATGAATTACTGAGAAGACCCAATGACGTTTATATATCATTGAGAAGACCCGTCCGTTTTAATATTAATCACATTTTCATTGAAACCTTATACAGGATGCAGTTGAATTTAAAAGCAAGAAAGTCAAAACTAAATCGTATTATGATCTGACACTGACCACCAAAAGTTCAATTGAATCTACTTGAAATCAGTAGGTAATAACCACCATCGTGCAAGCAAGACTGCAAGCCATGTGTCGCAGAACATCCCAATAGCAAAACGATCCTTAGTTAACACAACAAACAGCTTAAAAACGTTTTAACGGAAAAAAAAGAAATGGCGGACACAAACAATGGCGCGGACCACGTAGGTATGTGTAATAGAGAGGTAAAGTGCCTATCAAGCTTCAGACGCTGTAAACATATATAAAATGAAGGCGCTTATTGTTCCTTCACTAACAATAAGAGAAGCATTTTTCCACAATCGAGTGAGGCCATTTCGAGTGAGAGGAGTGGAAATAATAACCACTGGATACCGCATCGACGCACGTTTAAACAATAAAACGGGAACAAAAAGACACTAATGCGGAAATGGATAATGCAGGAGTGAAGCCGGGCGGGGCGCCACTGCCGAGGACGAGCGAGCCAGCTTACAGTGATGTGCTGCGGTCGTTTGTAGTGCTGAACTGCTCCTTGTTTTTTTTTTCTGATAAGTATCTGTATAGGGGCTTGTCGATGTGTGGCTGATGGCATTATTTGTCTGTCGAAGAACCACTTGGAGAATATTGGAAAAAAAATGTCAAAACACAAGATGTGCTTCTAAACTAAAACAGACCCATTACACCGCTGCTTGTGTACAAAACATAAAAGTTTACAAATTAGAATCGACTCAATTTTGAGTCAACACATAAATCTTCGGTATTTTTTCAGTGGCTTCTCCCGCCACCGCCACCGGCTGTCAAAGTGACCCCACACTACGCTCTATGAAGAGGATGTGTGATTAGTTTTATCCTTCGCCCCTGCGAGCGTCACCCCTTCACCGCTCCCCCCCACACCCCTTTCACGCGTCCTACCCCCGCCATTCTTCGCCGACGGTATCTCGGAACAAATGAATAGCATAAGCGTTATTATAGCAAATTGAAAGGAACTCGCAGGACGGCTAACAATATGGAATAAAATAAATGAGGAACTAGTTGGTTTATATGATGGTGATATTTTGAATAGACATTAACCAAACATTTGCTTTTTGCAATTTACAGGTAGCTAGCAGTAACAGCTAGCTTAGCGTATCCTGACTTTTTCCAATTTAAGACTTTCCTAGTTTTACAAACATCTTTATTAAACCCTAGTCTAACCACTGTTATAATCTTAGACCAAAATACATATAGGTAGGTACTTAGAAGTACATACCTAAGTTTTTCGTCAATGTTCGATCGTCGGCCCAAACGAGATAAGTTCACCGAGACCATGTTACTGACCAAACTTTTGTCATCTAAATTACTGTCCTGAGTGACCACTGACCGCCCTGACCGCTGACCGTCCTTACAATAATATCGACATGAAATTGCCTCTCAGATAACTTCAATTTTCGTCTAAGTTACGGCGCGTGTTGATATCAAACTAATGAATCCTTAATTACCTACATTAAGATGTTATTTTTTTCATGCCAAGATAATAATTAAAGATTAAAATTATATGCGAAATTGAATGTGCTTAAGGAAGCAAGTAAGTCCATATCACTTATTTTTTGCCAGCTGCATGATTTGTCTGCTTGTCAAACCCAAATTGAACCATAGACAAAATATTCCCTTCCGCATATTCGTCCACTGGCTATGCGTAGGCAGGCAGGGCATAGCGTCTACCTTGATTATAAAACAGCGAAATTAAATTTCGCGTAAATCGTTCGCTAGGGCTTCGTCCGGCTGACGCGGACTTATTACGCGTATACATACGTAGACAGTAATTGCGCGGCACCGCGGAAGTTTATTATTGCGTTTCGTACGCAAAGTTTCGATTAGAGGGGCGCCACGCCGCGCAGCCGCCGGAATAACATAAATAATGACCGACTAATGCGCTGGATTGCACCCATTTGCTATCAAGGAAGTTATTCGCGCTGATGGTGCTAGATTTTTGTGCAAAGCTATGCAAATTGAACTTCTCCGTTCCTCCTATTTCTAAAGTATCCATTACTTCTGTCAACAATGACACGTCATATTGACAATTTCCTATCGTTTAATTCTTTTCGCTTGAATATTCTAGCAGACCGGCCGTATCGTGTTCACACCTGTAAACGCAACTTAAATAAAGAGCTTTGGATATGACGGGGCCATGTCAAAGCTACGGGCGATAGTTGACAGTAAGTGATCGAGTTAGTTAGTGACGTCAATGAATGGCTACCATAAACCGCTGCGCTTCAGTTACAAGCGACGAATATCTGCGTACTTGCCGAGATAAATGAAGTTAGATTAATTTGAGGGGATCGTGGAAATGATCACTTTGTATATGTCAACCCGTGCAGTTTTAAATTCAGCAGACATACATTATGCCTAACTATATTGGATCTTATACTCCGCCCGAAGAAATTCTATCGCTACATCATCCTGTAGTGACCCTGGCGATGCGATTGCTGAATTGCATTTTTGATATTGTACGGGAGCGCCCGCGCCGCGCTCGCCAGTCGCTTACATACCACCGCATTGCCACGTCCTAATTTACTGCATAACTATAGTCAAGTATTGAATGTATGAATTTTAACCTTAACTCGTGTATCACTTGGACCCATAATAATTACACGCACAAGAATCCTTAAATTTGCTCTGAGACACCCTATAGGGACGCACCCTTTAGCAACAATTTGGATACGAGTACAGTAAAGAAGGTGAGTATGTGCCTTTGTCTAGATCTTTCATTTTGTTAGAAAATGTTACTTTTATGCCAACAAAGAAGCGCACTTGAGAGTTCAGTTGGACACTGCCTGGCATATGAAAATGACAAAAAATGATCACGTTATCATCAAATTAATGACTTCTTCCACTCTGGGCGGAGCGGGTGGTAGTGTTATTCTCACTGACTACAACCCAGCCGCGTTCCTCCAAATTCACTTTGCGTCCCAAGGCCTGTGGTGAGTCTTTCGAACAAATTCCGCAAACCTATACGCAAGCCGGTCTAGGACCAGTGGTATGGTAATCAATCCAGCGTGATAAATTGTGTGACACGAGAAATCTTGCACATTAGCGGTTAAACTTAGGTAAAGACTTGTAACAAGCTTTAAGGAAAAGCTCACACGGCTCACAGGTCGTCGATAACACCCCGTACCCTCGTCTCGTAGCTGCTCACATCGTTGACGTTGCTCGGCTCAACAAGTTAGCGATCATGTCTCCACCCACCCGGCGACGTCGTTCACCTCTGTCACGCGTCATACGGCCATACCGACGCGATCTTAGCTGTGTCTCACGTCCACACACCGACTTCTTACTACGGCATGAAGGTGTCTGGCCTCTTATCATAAAATCTCACAGATTATTATTTAATTGACCAAGTTTACCTACCTAATTTAATCATATGATCGAGGCGGTCGCGTTCCGCCGCACACCTCGCCCTCCCCCGCACACGCCCGCGCCTACATAAATCTATTTTATCGTACACTGGCAATAAATTTTATTTCGGGATCTTTAATTCTTTGTTATTGAATTGGATTTTAGTGTTTTATTCGGGTAAACAAACAATACATCGGAACGTTTCAACCGGTACTTAGGGCACGTGTGCGTTTCGTAAACACGACTAGCGGCGCGCGCGTCGTCGCCCGGCTAACTTAATAAAAGATTTTATTTGTAGATTGAACTGCGTTCCGTTATTGCCGCCGTAAAATGGCCGGCTTTTGTCTGCGTTCACAATTAAAACTTCGATAATGTTTAGTTGTAGCGCGGGGCACAAAGAAATGCCGCTCTTTGCTCCAACAATTACAGGGTGGACGTAAATAAACGTGCGCTTGAGCGGCGCGGCACGACGGCGGCGCGGCTGCCACGCGGCGGAGGGGGGGTGGGCGATCGACGCGTGATCTACAGTAGCGATCGATAAAATGTGCAATCGTAAACTTCCTGTACGAGATGGGAAATTGTAAATTAACAGACGAATTGTTCTTTTTCATCTGACCGTTATTATTATTGTTCTGTAATGAAGCCGACTTGTTAAACCTTTCTTGTAATTGTGTCGGCACAAGATTTAGAACGCTGTTTTATATACTTTACTATCTATGTGCGGTGTCCATTACTTTGTTAATGAAAGGAAATGAAGCTCGATTTTGTTTCTGATGTTTGTGCCATTAATTGGTGAGTGTAATTTTTCCCCACGTTGTAGATATTGTTTTCATTTTAAATAAACGTTATACGTTCGCTTGATTTGTTCTACCAGTACGATCCAAAGCGTAAACAGTTTCACTGAAAAATGATATTTTTATTGCGTGTGACATCTCTTGCCACATGATATCCAACTTTTTTCGGGTGACGTACGAACATTTTTCAGCTGAAATTTGACACGACGTATTGAAAAAATCTCTGTGGTTTCACATACGGTAGCGACAAGGGTGATGGCTCATCATAGGGCGGTTTAAAATCGCCTGTCCAAATCCGTTTCTGGTAACTACGTTAGTTCAAAGGCCAGCGATGAAATTGACAGATCGTTGAAATAATTAAAGAGAGTATTCTGTAATCTTTTTGTGGTGGCCTCTCAGTTTGTGGCTTGGCCCTTTTGTTGTGCAGGCCAAGTAACTAAAATTGCGTAATTTAGTAGTTATAAAAAAAATAATTCTATTTTGTCCGTCGGTTGGATTTTCAAAAAACATTGGACACTTACTTTTTGTCATTTCAAATCGTAAAAAAATTAAAAATACTGGTATTCAGCTGAATCCGGCTTGTCTTGGAGCCGACCCCAATATAGTTGGGAAAAGGCTAGGCAGATGATGAAATCGTAAAAAAAATATAAAGATAAAGCGCATCAAAGTTCAAGAGTGGGTGAAAAATTGTAGTGACTAACGATGTCACACAAGTTTTCAACACACTGTATAGTCTTGATTTTTTGTTTACGTGAAAAAAGATAAAAAAGCATCGAATATTTTTTTAGAAAAATATCGGTTTTTTTAGTAAAAATACTCTATTAGGTCCTTAAATTACGTACTTATGTGCCTAATTACATCATAATTTGTCTCATTTTTGCTATGATTGCTAACGGCATTTTCTTTGTCCGCAGGCCAAAATGATTGAAAACTCCCAGGCCTGGCTTGGAGCCTCCACATCGGCAGCAATTGCAGGTTTGTTGTTTATTTGCCATTCTAGAATAATTATAAAACTGACTACCATTAAAATATGAATATATATTTTTTTTAACCGTGTCGTCACCCGGTATAACTTTTTTACTATTTCAATCTAATTGTAAGAAGTGAACTCCTAGGAAAAGATCCTGTTCAGTTGAATTTGAAGTTATCGACAAAAATATTGTATGAAGTAATACTTATGATTGGTTGTGGTCGCTAAACACAGACAGACAGTCAATCACATTACACTATAGGGAACGTGCACGGCGTAGACTATGCCATCTAGTGTTGCAAATCAGAAACTTTTACGTTGTAAATATGTGACCTGTGCTGCCACCTATACTTCCTGCAGCCTCCGTTTAGGGGAACGTGCACGAAGTAGACTGTGCCATCTAGCGTTGCAAATTTGAATTTTTTTTATATAAAATATACTCGAGATCGCCGCACCTGTACTGCCACCTATAGTTTCTCACGTTCCCTATAGCTAGCCATAGAATTTGATAATTCTGAAAGATTTCTTTCAGTGTGTGGTTTTGCTTTAGTAAAAAAGTTGTATCGTAACATTCAACAATTGTAAAAACAAAACTAATCTTTTTAATGCACTTTTTAATTTCTGTTTGATCTTGCTTTTCTCCTGCATGCTGTTTTTCTTTAAAGTTACATAGTACGAAATCCGTTTTTAGTGATGCCGTAGAGTAGATATGTTCGTATGACTTAATAAATTGAAAACAGAATGATATATGTAAGGTACCTACGTAAGATTCGTGAGTGAATACAATAATTGAAATTCTGATGACAGAATAGTTTCTATTATCATTTTATAATACAATAATAAATAGCAAAACATAGTCAGTGACTGTATTTTATTGCAAATACTTCTCATTGATAATAACTTATTATTCTTAGCTGTCATTATAACGTGAGAAAATAATATCAATAGAAACACTATAATATTATCTCAACACAACATTGTTAAGGTAGCGATGGTCGTGCGTACAGGCGTACTGGTAGTGAAAACTTATAGTTTAATGCCATAAAAAACTGGCATTGTAGCAGATAGATGTCTTGCATTGTGAACGGAAAACTCGCGTGTGTTCCTAAGTTTCTCATCGCTGTTGTGTTGTATGTAATATAATTATGGTGCACCTTTATATTCAGAAGGAGTAATCGTGTTACAAAGTTAATGGAATATTGGTTTATCTTTATTGATATTACTACTTTACTAGAATAGCCTCAACTGGTCCCAAATATTTCTCTGCAGCTATCTACCTACATAGGTATCTATATATATTTTTGTTTTGCCGCCTAGCTCATTCATAGGCAGTGCACAATCCTAGTCGCTGCCATTCAACACACGCCTTTTATCCACAAAATCTAGCACAAAACAAAGCCGATCTAATCTGGCCAATCATCGAAAGTATTTTCAATTTATAGAAACGACTATTGTGTATTTTACTGTTTATAAAGTAATAATGAAAATCTTTTATAGGATATTAGGTCCATAAGTATTTTATTGTTCATAAAATAATAGAAAAACGGTTTTAAAGTATCGTTGTAATATTGATAAAGTTCATAAAATCTCAATTATTGTGTCATTCAGAAAAAACTCATAGAATAAACAAGCATCGTATTGAAACGGATTTGTTTATGTTTCAAAGTTTTTGTTGCCACCCTGTCAGATTACCACGGTCCTAGCACAAGGAAGCTGAAGTCTCCAACATGGACGCAGAGCCAGCTGCAGGAAGCCATCCAAGCCGTGGTCAACCAGCGCATGAGGTTCACGCAAGCCGCCTCACTCTACGGCATACCTAAAGGAACTTTGTACGACAATATACTAGGAAAATCCAAACGAATGGCCATTTTAGAAGAAATTAGTTTGTCGGCCAGCGAAGAAAGAGTCGTGTTAGACTTCTGCTGCGAGACCAACGTCTCTCCTTACAATAGACGAACTAAAAAGTCCTTAAAAGAAGTTCTGTCTTACGTAGAAAAGTTGAGAAAGCTAAGGGACCCCGGGTTCTCATTCATAGGTCTAACAGGGTTCAGGTGGTGGTGGGCCTTCTGCAAGAAGCACTCTCTAGTGTCCCTGCACTATGAAGGTATGCTGAAAAATAAAAACCCGAAAGCTAAGACTCAATCTAACCCAGACGAGTCGTGAAGTCGTTGTAGCAACAGGTGGCGCCATCTGTGCTTCTCTAGACACAATTGAGTTTACTGCTTAACCAAGAAGCGTGCGGGGTCAAACCAGATAAATAAGTTAAGGCATGAGTTTTTAAATTTAATTATTTTAATTAGATTATTTTATTAACTTTTCTTCCGATATGAACAATTAGCGTTTCATATAAAAAATAAATGGCGTCTGTAACGCATTTTGTAAGCACTAAAGTGGCCGTAATGAGTAAGCATTAATACACATAATCATTGGCGCGTATCTCCCGGGGGCTAAACAGACTCGTCGCCACTTTAGTCCTGTTGCATGAAATATAATTTAGTCATAAATAAAACGCACACTTACAGTTCTGACACATTTTCCTTAAGAATCTGACTTTAAACGCCGTGGAATATTATTAACACAAAATTAAGTAATTTAAGCCCGTAGTTTTAAATGATTGTCGATTAATAACTAATAATATGATTCTCGTTTCATTATTAATTTTGATTAAGAAACCATTTTTATTCCGTAAAACGACAGGTGTGCTTGGTAGTTATTAAAATTTCAACAAGCATAATTGGAGAGACATATTTTTCTTTTTCTCGATGGCATTTTATTATCTTATTTATTACATCGCCAAAACTAGGTTATAATTTACTCGTCTGTAAACAATTATGTATACTTTTTTATTCGAACGTGGTATAACGTTGGTAGTCGTGGAAGGGTTAAGCAGTATTTGGCGCCACACCGCATTTTGGCACAATTTAATGACATATAAAAGTCGTTTTGAATGCAATCAGCAGTAACAGGTTGGCAGCCTATAGTGATACAGTAACTACAGTAACAGGATTCAAACGAAAGGGCTCTACACACTTTCCGATTTATGATAGTGTTGTCCTACAAAGAAAACTATCGGTCACTTGAAAAATTGATGTCATTAAACTTTCTATGTAAAATGCAGGTGACTCTTAGTCTTAGTAGCTACGCATCATTACTATTACAAGGGAGTAAAGATATCCTAATTAATCAAGAAATATTGAAAATTATTTTTAATGTTTCTTGAATTACTTTCTTATCTGTTCAAGATACTTGTAAACACCAAATAATTTTTGTGAAAAATAAATAAAAGTATGCTGTCAGGACAGAAAATGAAGAAAGTGGTTTATCGACCACCTCTATTCCATATTTCCTATTCCCAAACACCGATGACAAAAAGAGTCAAAGGATGATGGGCACTTTGTTTAAATTGGACCTACATAGAGTCGCTTGATTTGCAACCACCCTTAAATCATATGAAGTATGTACCCTAAGCATGTCGATACTCAATAATTTTTATGTAATTTACTTATATTGTTAAATAAATTGCCATGTAAAGATATTATAGAGGTACTGATTTAAGCTTAACGTAAGTTTATGGGTACACGAGTTTAAAAATAAGAACAAAAAAGGGTTTTTTTGTTCTTATTTTTAAACTCGTGTACTTAATTCTATATATATTTTTGTAATTTAAGACTGATTCATATTTAGTGATTTTTTGGAAATTTACAATTAACTGTTGTTTTGTTTATAAATCTTTAATGATTTTGGCATGTTTTATGAAATATTTCACAAGCGTTTCAAGATACTTTTGTACTATCTTATTATTTGAAATTGAATTACAAGCATTATTTTTGGCATCCGCAAAGAATGCTACCATCTTTTACTGTTATTTTTTAATGTTTGTAGGTAGGTAAGGTATCTACATTTTTTGGACACCTACCTTAGTAACGATGGCATTTAGAAGTTAGATTAAGGAAGTACTTGAAAGTTTACTTATATGAAAGTACCCACAGTATTTTTGCTAAGTGTAAATAGAGCTTATGATCAATGAGGTAATTTAAATCTTATGTGATAAGTAGATGATTATTGTAGATATTGTATATAAAATCAGAATTTCGTCCTTTAACATAACCATTGGGTAGGTATGTACATAATATGATAAGCATACTTCAATTATTCGAGAAAATCTCAAACCATCGCTGTGATTTAAAAAAAAAAAAAAACTTAATAAAAGTTCAAAATAGAGTTTGTCAATTTGATAATGTTCTCAAAATTCAGATTTCAAATATTTCAAGATTCTATATATACATAATTATGATATTTCTGCTAACTTATCTTTACAAGAATACAACGTACACATTTGATGGCTAGCATAAGCTGATATATGTAGGTATACCTATCTATATGGGTATTAAAACTGAATACAAGAGTATAACAGCCATCAGATCAGCTGTAACTCAAAGTGTATCAGAATATTTTATAAACACATGAATAATTAAGACGTTTTGACATTTACCCAGGAACCTTAAAAGGTATGTCAACGTTGAGACACGGTGTATAATTTTCCATTAAAAATGATGCTTATAACTAAGAACGAGGTAATATATTTTTAAGCCTCAATTTTCAGACATCAATCAAAAGATACTGTCTGTTATACGACAGCTTCATATAATTTAACAATTGTTGGTCAATGAACGGTTATTTACGTATTTATTCTGCCTACATTACATATTCGTATATATCATTTTTAATTGCTGTTGATATTTTGGAACACAATCAACTAAAATCAATTATTATTTTGTTTTTTTTTTATGTCCATTTTGTGTGGTCTTCACTGCCAGGATCCTTTGCATTTCCGCATCTATGGAGCACGTGTAACGGCCTACAGTAGTTGTGAGGTAGTAGGCTTTGTTCCTAGTCCATGATAGGGAAGGGCAAGTGAAAAAATATATCGATATTTATCGTATCGATATTTTTAAATAGTATCGATATATGATACATCGCCAGGTTTCGCATGATTATTCATACATATTCCCAAAGCATTCAAACTTCGTAAATAATATAATACATTTTTTTTTAAATTGTTAAATAAGATAGCGGCGGCATTTTTTAAAGTTGAGCATGCAAGGAGTATCTAATATCATTAAAAACACTAAACCAAAATTGCGTAAAAAAAATCAAAATTGGTACGAATTCGATACTCTAAAATAAAAATCGAATATCGATATATCGTGATTAAAAATATCGACGAAATATATCGATAATTGTATGGAAAAATATCGATATTTTGATATATCGATATTTTTTGCCCATGCCTAGTCCATGATACTGAAATCCATCTGTCCATCATGTCAGTTCTGACGAAATATCGTTGGAGATGTTATTGTAATAGAAATAGATATTATTAAAAAATAACCCCTGAGTGTCGTGGAACACTCGGTTGGGAGAAAGTTCCTTTCCTACTAATTAATTGTATTAATGGTAGGAAATTTTGTAATAAATATATGTTTTTGTGTTGTGAAAATAAATATTTTATTACACATAATTCAATTCCTCTAATTGATTTATAAACTTCGTCAGTACATTCTCCATCTGTACATCCAAACGTAGTAATAATTGGTTTCGTGCACCTATGACTGGGTACAGCCGATAACATACGCGCTATGGATAATTGTCTACACCAAGGCGGGCCGTGACGGAAATTCGTGAAAAAAATTCTTACAATCTTTTTCGCCTAGCCCCCATACCTACGCCAAGTCCGTACCGTCCGGTAAGGAAATTCGATCCAAAAAAGAAAAGCTTTACTACAGCGGAAGATGTCAGGTAATGACAAGATACAATAAAAATACAAAGAACATCTCTCTATTATCGGTTGACCTTTTTATTTATTTGCAAAACGAAATTCCTTTGTAACCTAAGCGACTAATGGAAAATTTCACACCATGTCCTTATTATTTAAAACTTTGCTCAAAAACACTTTAATATTAATGAAGGAATCTTATCGTGATACTCACAATAAAGTTATATGTTTAATTAATAGTAAGACTAAAATTATATCTGCCGTCATGATATCAGCCGGCCGTTCTGAGTGGTCATCAAGTATTTTTTTAAGATTTGCGTAGATAGCATGAAACCATATAGTGTTTCATGTCTTTACTGTAAATAGCAATAATAAATACACAGCCAGCCAATAAAACTGGTAACGTGATATTTTAATTACTTGAAAAAAATAATTCAGATTCTTTTGGCGCGTTATTAAAAATGCTAAGTTTATTATTTTCCTCCACGGCTCTTTGGTTACTCGATAAAAAAAAATTGCTGCTTCTTTGTGAAACTTTATTTAGTTCTCTATTAAAATAGTTGGAATGTAAAGCCGGAGCGCGGTTGTGTTTTTGCTCGTCATTGTACAAAGTTTATGGTAACAGCCCCTTAGTTAGCGGAAATATCATTGTTAATAAACATTTTGAAAATAATGCGTTCTACTAAAAAGGCGATTTGATGCATAACATAAATACATTTGTGATATTATTTTATGTGGCGATTAAGAATATTTTTCTTATTAATTGCAAAACTAACTAGAAAAAAATAGGTAACTAACTGCCCATTTTTTTCAATTCTGTGTCACTTATTTTAGGAAGTTTAATCAATTGAGTAAAAGTTTAAACGTTTGTAAGGGGCCTCCGATATATTTTAACTGTACAGGTTTTTTCTTTGTCATTATGAACCTATGAACATTTTGTGGCAGCACTTTTATGAAATACATAATTGCTAACAAAAACTTTTGTTCGAACAACATCGCTTCATGCCGATAACAATTACAGCCTTATTGCAATATGGGTAATTAGTATTGGTGCTCATTGTTGGCCCGCGGGCAAGACGTCCCACAGACCGAAAAGATGGTCGCAGGTTCGCAACATTTGTGTATCCTTTCATAATTACTGAATGCCAGTCCCGACAGGAAACAGAACAATGTTTTTACCGCATAAATATTTTTCAATGAAATACACAATTATGTTTTATCGCTAAATATAAATTAAACGCACGCTCGCATTCTCACTTTTTCTTGCATTGTAACGCAACCCACCTGCGCATGCGCCTGAGCCGCTCTAGTATGTTTTTACTACAGCTCTCACATTTTACAAGTAAATAAATATAGTGTTTATATTACACATAACATACATAGTGTTTCAAAGTCTCACAAGGTTTAATACTCATAGGACAGTATTCTACAAACGTTTACGATTTTTTGCTTTTAAGTCAACATAAACATAGGGTTTCATTTGCTTTATCAAATTATTACCTAGGTTGTATAGTGAGATACCTAGTGTTAATTGCAAGTGCCCAAATCCAGAAAAAAATTGAACACTAACTTAAACCATTTTGTCAAGCATAACAACAATTGTAAAAAAAAAATGAAGAATTTTATGTTACTTAAATTCCTTTTATTTACTTTCAATAATTTTTCATTTTTTGAAAAACTGAAAAATATAGTATTAAGCTGCATGTATGATTTAAAGGAGCTATGTATGTATAATTTATAAAAAAAAAAACTTTATGTTATATTCCTTTTTTTTTATTTACAATACTTGTTTCATTTTATGGAAAAATGAAAAATATAGTATTAACCTGCATGTATGATTTAAAGGAGTTATTTATGTAAAAAATATTGTGCAGTTATAATTAGATACTAACAACAAATATGTACAACACTAAACGGTTCTGTACTATTAATTATGTTTATGGGTTTACCCCCTTGTTTACAAAAGCATTGACTTTTACAAATACATCATAGAAACAACTTAAATGGACTGCAATAACAGTTTAATAATAAGACGTAAGTACCTACAAATAAATAACCCTTTTTTTGGCTTCGGCAGTTGGGTAATAAGGGGGTAAAAACCAAAATTCCTAAAGACAGGAACACATGTGCCAGGAACCTGCACTAATTTGTAAGCCACACGGGTGTGTTCAGATTTTTTTATGGTATAAGGTTTTATACCATAAAAATCTGATTTCAAACTATATTATTATATCAAAAATACAAAGATATACAAGTTGGGGGCAAGTTTCTCCTATGTGATATTTTGGATTTGGGTACAAAAAGAACTCAAAGCATTCCTCTGTAAGTTATCTAATTACATGTGTATTTTTACTTATAAGCGAAGCGCCATCTCTCGCACTAATTCAACAAGACTGTACTTTTTACATAAAATTTATTAATATTTAAAAAAATTGTTTTATTTATTTTCCTGCTAATCTTTTTTGTTATTTTTTTCTGTTATAACAGGTTCCTTTCAGAGGTCAGTATGTAGAGCGTTTTATATTTATTTTCTCGACTTAGCCGGGCTATTTTTTTAGTTTTTATTTGCATTTAATCGCCCGGAAAAGTTATTGTTTTAAAGTTTGTGTATTTTCCTATAGTGTAGAAATTGTTTTATTTTTGTATTTGTGTTTACAGCTGAAGAATTTATAATTCGTTTTTTATGACGCGTAGTTATTACATATAAAACGAAAATTTAAATTAATTTAATTTGGTGAAGACCATCACTGCCATGTTTTATCCGTGACACACCCGGTAGTAATTATACAGATCCTATGGCTAATTTTCCATAAAGAAAAGTTACTTTTCTAAACTGTCGTGCATATCTCACGTCATCCATATTAAGCTTCATAAAAGCTCAATTACCTACTCATAAATAAATATGCAATAGGGGAATAAATAATCTTTAGCTAAAATAAGCTAAAGTTTACTGCATTCCTTACTTGGTTAGCAGATGTTGATTTAGGGTTCCTTGGTCTTAGAAACAACAATGATAATTTAATTTTTACATTAAAAAAATATAAAAGATCTAGTAAAAAATAAACTATCTAATTTCCCGCGCAATAATACAAAATTAGGTACCTAATATCAAACTTTCCTTTATAGCTTAAATGAATTAATGCAAAATTACCCGCCAATAACTAAAAAGAGCAAAAAAAAAACGCAACGTGTTCCCTTCAATTTCGCGTAGATAACATAACTTAAATGCAAATTATAATGATTAAAGCTGATTAGTCAATAGCGGGACGGGTCAGTTAATCGACTTCCAAGGATGAAGTCGATACCCTCCATATCGTGAATGAAAGTCGTCTCATGCATAATACACTGCTTAAATTATCACAATCGATAAAGTTCTTGAATTGAGATGTTGAACTGCATAAAGTACTTCTCGATGTAAGATGAATACCGCTCCTTGAAGCAGATAAGATCTTAGAGCTTCGACGCGATTTTAAGGAATATACCCATACTAGCTACTTACCGCCCGCGGCTCTGTCCGCGTGAATGTCGTATATATCCCAAGTGAATATATTCCCACGATAAAATTATTATATGTGTTATTCCATGCCCTCAAGTCTGCTATTGCAATAGTGTCAGAATGGTCTATCATTGATTTCATAATGGTTGATTTTGACAAGTTTGGTAATCTACTAACATAAAAGCGTCACTATGACTGTCCAATGGTCAACCACTGACACTCCATTGAAAGAAATAGCATAACTATAATGGTAATCTCGTACAAAATGACAAATGAACGTAAAAAATTATAAAAAAAAAAACTGGCATGACTTAGTGTTCAAATTTAGTAGTAGTTTTTCGAAAATCATTTCTACTAACGGTTTTTATAATAATGGTAATACGAAAATGTCACTCTACCACGATTCTATTACGAGACCATTGTCCGACTAATGATCGACCATTATGAATTTAGCAGATTAAGAACTTTTAGCAAAATGACAATGGGATCGTGTTGGAATGACGAATTTATTAAAAAAATAGCAGACTTGGGGCCCACACTATAGTCTATTTTTGTGCCATCAAGATGCTACTTTCGAAATTATAATATTGCTATAGACTTATTACAAAACTTTTGCCTTATCAATCCATCGGTGTTGTCCCCTTGCATCTAAAATTCATCTCTGATACTTCATGTTAAAATCAAGTTATCCTTCCCAAACATTTATCAGCATCAAAAATTAATACGAAACTTTATTACTTCTGCAGATAGCTACCAATACCAACTTCAGTCGATGTGGCAGAAGTGCTGGAACACGCAGACGCTGGTCCACAACCTGCGGTTCCGCGAGCGCGGGCCGCTGAAGTCGTGGCGCCCCGAGACCATGGCCGAGGCCATCTTCTCCGTGCTCAAGGAGGGGCTCTCCCTGTCACAGGCAGCCCGCAAATACGATATTCCGTACCCGACGTTCGTGCTGTACGCCAACCGAGTCCACAACATGCTGGGCCCCAGCGCTGACGGCGGCGCAGGTATGTCAAGCCATTGTTCTATTTCAAAGCTCGGATTACTGGCGAAAGCCCCTTGTAGTCTACACCGTTTCACATAAATCTCTCCATTATAATGTTGACCAGTACTTTAATTAGAACATTTTCAACGTCAAGATACGACTTTTTAATACTGCAAGCCGCGTCCGCCAATCTGATCCCGGCTTAATGACAAATGCAGATGTTCTGCTGCCTGTAACAGCGGAACATCTCAGGTTGTCATGAATGTTGTCGCAGGTTACTTTATAGTTATGTAATTCAACATCTTTTCTGTTCAACAGTTTCATTCTTACGTAGCGTTCGTTGATAATAAATGGGCATTCTATAACTCTTTTCGAATTTAGCAAATAGAAATTAACAAGTTAGAATGTTAATCTTCGTCTTTCCTCGGTATCTACCTTGGAATATTCAGCTTAAATACAAAATTAATTCCATCTCAATAAGCTGCTAACGGAAAGCAAGTGGTCTTTCGAGTTTATTGAGCAAAACCGACGTTTAGTCTGTCAACGTGCATTAACGTGTAATTTAAACACATATAACTTTGAGCATTTTATATAGAAAAATTGTAAGTAACCTGTGATACGACATTCTGTAAAAGCCTTTTAAATGATAATACACTTATAATAGGTATTGAATAATGTACGATGTACATGTATAATTATAAGGTGTGTGCGAAATATAATAAAAATTATGTTTTAGCATTGCGAAGTTATCTGCTACGCGAGTGCAATAGTCATATCGCGTATTATTTGTGACTGTGTGAAACATTATGAATATGTATACGTATTTAATATCTATAGTGGGCCGTTTCTGAAATGAATGCTAGCCTTTTATGATTCACCAGGTAGAGGTACGACACAAGAAAACGTTTTAAACTCATTGATAAATTATGACGATATAAAATGAAATACACTGAGATTATTTTAAATTGAAATGTTAAATTGATTTAAGTACATATAGAGATTTCATGGGGTTGTTGGTTGAAATCTTCGTTGTTTCGCGGTACTAATGGGAAATGTAACGTCTCTCTTACATTGAACCTGCGTACCTTCACTTATTTACTACTATGGAATAAAAAACAAACCAGGGCACGTGGTCCTGCTCTGTGAAGCTTGCCAAAGGTTTCTTTATAATAAACTCGCCAAACCAGTTTGCAAATTGTAATGAAATATTGACACAAGTGCAATGACTGGAATGCCACAACTTCTGAGAGGGCAAACGTATCTTCTTTCTTCTTCCTTCTTCGCTTAGTTCAGATGTACCGAGCAAAAACGTACGCCAACGCGCGTTTAAATTAGGAGGGATTCAGATAACGTGCGTTCACGCGCGTTAAATCCTTGTCATGATGGTCGAGATGAGTCCGCAAACGATGAATGATGACAATCGTCCCATGAGGAGCGTTAACGCGCGGCCACGACCTGCTATTTCCTCAGCGTGTTGTCTATTTTCTAAACTCCTTTAACGCGCGTCAACGCGCGCTCTTGCCGATAGGTGCATGCTCGCTATAAGGATGTCTCTAGGCTAGCGCTTCCACAGCGCTTCTCAGATTTTCGACATCTGAACTTAGGCTTAATTAGTTAAGTTCGAATAATGCATCCTTTTTTGTGCAGGGCTATAGAAATAATAATATTTTTCTTTCTTTTTACTCTGCGGCGCATCTAAAGAGCTCACAATCGCAAGTAAGTTAGATGTAATGTATACTTAATTAAAATTAAATGTTTCAATGTGTCAATTTATTATATTACCTTTCATTTGGCGTAGTTTTCTTGTGTCGTGTTGGCAGCTTACCGGCAGAAAAGTATAATGCACACATATTTGTGTGAAGTAACACAAACAGCGCTTATGTATTGCAATCGCCCTATGATTTGTTCACGTCGACGATGCGGACGCCTCGCACTCTCGATACGTCCCAATGCCCGATTACTTTACACCCCATTTTCTATAGACCGTTCGAAATAATTAGTACCTTACCTGCAACCTAATAAGAATCTAAATGTTTTTATTTTTTATTTTCGAATAAGCTATGACAACAAAATAAGTAACGTCATAATACCCTACGTGTTCACGTTTTACTATTATGCGAATTTCCAGATTTAAGACCAAAGGGAAGGGGGCGGCCACAAAGGATCTTACTGGGCGTTTGGCCCGACGAGCACATTCGCGGCGTAATCCGCGCGGTAGTGTTCCGCGACACCCACGCGCCGTGCGTGCCGCAGCCCACCAACCTTAAAGAGATCGAACTGCCGGGCTACCCCGCCATCGCACCGGTCAGTATCACACTTTGCGCGGCCAGGCAGCGCACCCCCCCGTGTGCTGCCAGATTTACTTCGCAATTTAACGTCACAACAAGTGATAACACATCATGCTTTCTAATCATACCGTACACTATACGTGTTATGACGTAAAATTGCGATAAAAAAGACTCACTGTTGTTAAAACGAATCATATTTTTTTATTGTTCTATTATTATTCTCTTCTCATCTCGTTGACCCCTTGTTTCCGCAGCCTTGCGAATATGCCATAGCGATCGTCAATTTTAATAATTGGCTCGGCGGTTGCCATGGTTAGATTTGGATACCTACGTTATATTAGATTCACGTTATGATATTAGACTCGAAGAACGTTACGAGATAAAGACGTTGAGCATTAAACATCGTTATGTCGTATGTTTTATTGTTTGCCATGCGATTTGTGGTGTGTCGAGCAAGCATTGTATGTGGGTGATGCGTGTTTCAGGACGGTGTGGCCGTTCAGAACGCTTACATCGGCGCGTGTGGCAACGGGCGCGAGGGCCGCATGTCGCCCAACGCAGCCGCCGCCGCCGCCGTGGCAGCGGTCGCGCACGGCCTGCGCCGTCAGATGTGCAACATGGTGGCCGGCCAGCGCCCGCCCGACCACCCATCGCACCTAGGCCCGCCCATGCAGGCCTCACCGCAGCTCACGTCACCGCTGTCCACCGGCCTGGAATCGCCACTGTGCTCGCCCCCGCCGCCTGGCCACGCGCTCGAACCCGCCAAGCACCCGGACCCGTTCCGCCCCTTCGCCTCGCCGACTGAGAGCCGTTACGGCGACCGCGACACTTCCTCTGACATCACGCTGATGGGACCGCCCAAGAATGGCCAGCAAGGCCACGGACGCAAGGGCTCCGGCCAGGGCTCGTCGCCCTCCGAGCTGGACGCGGCGGACGGGCGCGCGGACATCTGAAGCGAGGCCGCGGGCATGGCGCCGGTGATGCCGCCCCTGGGTCTGCCGCCGCCGCCGATCCCAATGCCCGCTTACAAATACTTCGTGCCGAATGGAAACAGCTCCACCTATTATTAAACCCTTTCGACGCGAGGCTGCCACCACCTACAGAGCACAGTTACTGGGCACACTCGCGTGGGAGTGCACAGTAACGTGAACATTTGCTCTGTGAGCCTCTCGCCCGATGCATTGTCTCTCTTTCAATTTAAAAGCCGATATAGTCGACGTCATTAATTTTTATCACCGCAGTACAGTCAGCATCATTAACAATGCAGGTAAGTTTAAATTTATTGCATTTACACTAAAGCTTTACACTAAGCACGTGTTATGATGCTGACTGTGTAATTGATTTGAATAATTTAAGCTTTAAGAACGTATCAGAGACAGTAACAAACATTTCGAATAAACCCTTTTTCCTTCCATGCAAAACAGATGAGTAAAACTGTAATGTATTTATTTATTGAGAAGTAATTTATAATTTATGTGGGTCAGTTGAAACTGCGGTGAATATTAGCATAGAAAACATTGACGGCAATAAATATCCACAACACGACGTTGTCATATAGTATGCCGTCAGGCGTATCGAAGCGAGCAGCCGCGAGATGCCAAAAATGTTGTGATTCCACGGATGTAACATGGGATTGCAAGCAAAGAATAATATAATTGTGTGATGTGTATGTCGGTATAAGCAGACATTGAGGTTCGTCGCCCGTTGCACATTCCATGAAGTGGAGCTGTTACCACTCGGAGGAGTTAGAGACGATACGATCACGTGACGGGCCCGCGAGGGTGATCTTGTTTTAATAAATTTTTCAAATCGGCATTAATTTACGATCATATTTAATAAATTATTGTGGACTCGCTGTGCAATACAATGCTTTGTTATTAGTTGACTTTTGTAACATTATGGATTTATTATAATTTGTATCATTATGTATTGTGTTCCATTGAAATATTTTAAGTTTTCTTTAATATTCTTTGATGGGCACGGGCGGTGGCCGGCACCCAGTGCCCGGCGCCGGCCGCTTGACCGACACTATTATTATCTAATCATAAGTAGATCTTCGAAATACGTGTAAGCTTAACTAATACATTACAATCTAGATCCATCTGTGAAAGTAGGGATTATCAAAATTTAAAAAGTATATTATATATACGTATATATATTATATTCGGCCCGATTCAAAAGACTGTTCGGTATACCTATTCATTATAAATCAGCAAACATATTTAAGAAATGAAAAAAAAACGTGGATTAGTGTTAGATGTAATCGTTTAAAGTTTAGATCCTAACGTTTCATGTCACGTCGATGTCAATTTGTCTAGTAGCCGTTCTAGTGGGTATTGTGTGTTGTCGCTTGCGGGTCTCCGCGCCCAGGCCCATTGTTCACCGTTCGTGCAGCGATTCACATACATGTAGAATTAGTGATCGCCAAATGTAATTTAGATGTATCGTTAGTCAGTAGTGATTGTTCCAAATGTTAGGCTAAATTAGGCGTTCGCGACGGTGCCCACTTCTACTTGTTAACACCCCTTTTTTACCACGTTTTATCCAATGTGATAAAGAAATCAGAATTATTAATATTTATGGAATACACTTCTGGAGTTTGACTTCGAAAAATTTATTACTTATTGATGATTCTGACTGTACTTTTTAGTGTGGCAGCACTAATATAGAGTTCTTGGTCTAAAATATTTTAGAATTAATTGAAGTCTTAAATTGTTGTAGGTATAGGCGTTTAAAACGCCTTTAAATGTGTTTATATTTTGATACTACAATATTTTAGTTCCCTATTTCCGGTCATTTAAGACTTATTTTACAAAATTGTTATTTTAAGAGTTCTAATTATGTATTATTAGAAGACCTTAATAACGCCAAATATCTAACAAATGGCACAAATGTTGAAAAGTTTCAGTATAAAAATCTCGCAACATTGAGCACGTAACATGAAACAACAAACACTTACAAGAACATGTTACACGTAACGTAAACTAAATCTGTCATCTGTTTATCCACAAGTATTGCCACACTATAAATTACATATCACTTGATTTTTTTTCTTAATAGAATATTGAAAGTATTTTAATAAAATTAAGAGACTATTAAGTTATACTATTGAGATTCATAAAATGTAACAATAAAAATAGTATTCTTTCATTAAGATTATGATATATATATTTTTTTAATTTTATGGAGCTTACGGATAAATATTGTTTTACTTGATTCAGATTTGTGGCAGTTATGTTACTGCTTACCAAATGTAAGTCGTAGGTTTGCAACCTGCCAAGAGGGAATTTGACTGGCGGTGAAAGAAAACATCGTGAGGAAACCTGGACTTCGACAGTCTAAAATTGCCCCACGCGGGAAGCGTGAGGTACAAGCTTGTTCCTATCTGTACAGACAGCTAAGGGCTTCCTAAAGCAAACTGAGCTTTTTATTTAATACAATCTTGAAATGAAAACGTTCACTTCTCCATCATGACATTAGTTTCCATAGTCTCCTTCTAAATACGAAGCTTCATGCAGCTTCAGTTTACCGTTAACTCCGAGAAGCGTGGCCCGCCGCATTAGATTTAGATGCACTGAAATCGCCAAGTACTGAATGTTCATCATTCATCTGTCTGCTATACTACCTACGCATAGTTAGAGTTATACATTTCAATTTACTTAGATTAGCTATGTACTACTCGTAGCGATCTAATGTGTTGTTCGACGCTACCGGCCGGCGCGGCGCGCGCCCGCCACTCGGGCGTCCGCCGCGTCGCTAGGACTTTAAGATGTATATGTACAAATTTGTTTTACCAACAACTACTTCTACCTATTCCCTGGACGCATAGTTTCGTTTCATAGTTTGGATGAAAAAATTACTAGTGTTACCTTCTTGCCGCAGGGGTATCCACGATTTAGGTATTGTTGGCGGAAATTGTTGGCGTTCACGTATTCACTTGTCGCGTAGTGGGGAAGCCGGGCGGCGCGCGCGCACGGCGCGTCTTGCGTTGCGCGCGTGCCGGCCGGCGAGGACTCGTCGCTAAACATGGTGACCATGTTTTAAAATTAGTCTCCAAGTGGCCTTGATACTTCACTATTATTTGGTATTTGGAATATCCGGTTCGGTTAAAGTTTGGAACTAGAATATAAAAAAGACCAAATTATTAAATTTGTGGAAAAAATTATAACATCTGCAATTCAGATTAATGTTGAAACTATTTGGCTGTCCTTTTGGAAATAAATTTAATCTAGGTAAAAATTAAAAAATTATATACTGGGCCTATAACGTTTCGGACGAATTGCGTAGATTTTGGTAAATTTTACTACGCAAATTTTCTATTGTGTAAGTCTAGGCTAATGTGTTCAAAAAAATAAATTTAAATTTAAATTTTTTGAAAAGTAGAAAGTGCCTTCCAAATTTTTGACCACAGTAAGTGTTGGGGGGGATGCGGCGATGAGGGGTCGGGGGCGGCGGCCAGCAGCCGGGCGGCTCCCGGTCGTCCGGCCCGCCACCGGTCGGCGCCGGCGCACGCTGCTCCGCTGCTGCCCGCCGCTCATACGTGCTTAACTATAAAAAGTTAGAATAAATAAAAATTCAAAATTATTATATAAAAAGATAAATACATATGACTATTATATAGAAAAAAATATACATAAAATTATATATTTGGCCGATGTGGCAATACCCTGACAGGCAAGCGTTAGCTGACTATTCGGTGTCCAAATTGATCCTATTTCTTTATAAACGACGACTAAAATCCATTAAGTTAACAATGCAGACATGCACGTGCCATTTGTTTTGAACTGAATCACTTATGGTTCATATTATTTTGTATCACAATGTGGATTTTGTAGTAATAATTAATCATTAATTTATTGTATTGGAAAAGTATACATTTGGATTAAATAAATAAGTACCTATGTGTTATTTTCGTGATAGATAAGTAAAAAAAAAACTTGTAGTAATATAATATACACTTACAGAGGCGGTTTTGGTTGGTTTGTATTGTAATTATATATGAATAGATGTTAATTTATGTTTTTTTATATTAGTTAATCTAATCGTTACTGGCGACCATTATAATATGTTATATTGCATGACAAATCTTAACTTCTTTGTGATACCTATATATAATTTTAAAGAACGATATAGTATACCGATATGATTGATCTTTGGTTTATTACTATGAGTATTTATTTTGTTTAGCGCAACAGCCGCCGTTGGGCTCAAATGATTGACGTTAATTTTAGTAGCATGTCCATTATAACCAAAAATACTTTACTGTAACTATTCCAGTGTTTAATGTGCGACTGTTTAGTTGTTAAGAAGTATCTCAATGTATTGGTACCTAAGTTTATCTACCTTGCTTTTAACTATCTCAAATATGACTCGCATATCATTGTCTACATCACTTCTGTTCGCCACAAATTGGTTTTGTCACCCCAGTACTGATGGTACCTTAGAAAATTATTTTTCTCGTCAGCTTTATATGACTCCTGTGTTAATAGTTTCTTATTTATTTACTGTTCTTTTAATTATAATTATCTAGGTACTGATTACAGCATCGATAGTTTTATTCGTTGAATAGAATCTCTTGGTTTTATCAATCAAAATCAAATGATTGCGCCCTGTTTATTGGGATGACAAAAGCCGATCAAACAAAAAATAATATACCTAACTGTATTTTAATTTAATTACAATATGTTTAATTAAATGAAACGTTAACTTGGTTAGTTTGCGATATAGCTATTGTTATGACACGTCGCATGTTCTTGATACAATAATTATTTATTATTTCGGGACACTGCGTGCGTACGCGCAGACTATTTGTTCTATTTAGTTATTGTTGTTGAGATAATTTCGTCACATTTGCTACTCTGTGTTCCTGATTATGGTGTAACCTTTTTGTATGTAGGTAAACACGTATAATTATAATAACATTAAGAAGTAATGTTTAGGCTGTTGCCACGACACCATGTAACCATAGATCTCGGTAGAGTAACCGCTTCAGACCCATGTTCATTTTCTGATGAATTACTTATTAAATTGATTTAAACCGCAATTCTGGTTTCAATATTTTTTCTACTACTTAGCTAGTTTTACACCTAAGTAAATTTTATTTTTACAATTAATTTATATATTTTAATAGTCACACGATATGTAAATGATTGTTTCACACTGAACTTGTTATTCGTTCAATTTACTTGATCGAATTTCCACCTTGTTTTCTTAAGAAAATAACTAGGTTGAAAAGGGAGTACTCTGCAGAAAAGTGGCACAGCAATATCGATACATTCAGTGTTTATCTTAAGTACAATTTGTGAAAATTGGTGTAATCATTTAATCAAACCTGTTTACAGATATTCGAATATTCGTGTAGTTTTTAATCCGAGTGAACACATGTGTTTAGTAGCCGTCTATCTGAATAAATTATAAGTAGCATATCTGTCTCAATTAAATTCATTAATTTAAGTTTGTTAATGTCACAGTGTACCGTTGTCTGAATAAATAATATAACATGAAAATAGAGCAAATTTTGTATTTTTCATTTCATAGACAATTTTTGTTGTCCTTTTTGGTTTGTGCGTTAATAGTTTTTTTTTTATATATTATATAGATGTAATTGTTATTTATTTTTTTAATCCTTTTCAAAGAGTAGGTACCACTTTTTAACAAATAGATCAACATAGACGAGTAATCTTTTCCTTTTTTTTGGATGGGAATTCGTCAAATGACTTCTTCTGCTCTGGGCGGAGCGGAAGGGAGTGTCAGACTCTTACTGACTAAAATCCACCCGTGATCCTTCTTGTGCCCTTTGCGTTCCAGGGCCGCGGTGACTTTTTCGAACAAAGTCCGTAACATAGACGGGTAATCTGGTTTTTATAAACAGATGAAGTATCTTGTCGGTGCGATCTATGATAGTTGCTAAATTAAACACAAGGAATTAAATTCAAAATAGCATTTAGCCTTCAACTCGAGAAAATACATTATCAAGACCTCGGTGTTATGAGAAAGAGTGAAAAAACTTATAGACTAGCTACACACTTAGCGGAGAGATGATGGCAGTATTTTGAAGGCTTAAGCTATAACCGTTTAACGTGTCGCGTTTTTTCAAAATATTGATGACTAGCAAGAAAGAAAGAAAGAAAGAAAGAAAAATGTTTATTTAGGACTCGCACAAAACAGATAAGCAGTGCCCTGCGGTTTCACTTGCGTTGTTCCCGTGGTAATACGGGGGCAAAATATAGCCTATGACACTCCACAATGACGTAACTTTCTTTTGGTGAAATAAATTTTGAAAATCGGTTCAGTAGATCCAGAGATTACCCCTTACAACGTCACAAACTCACAAACGTTAAGTACCTCTTTTTAATATTAGTATAGAAAACTACGTATCTATGTATTTTTAAAATAAAGCGCGCTTATTCCGATAAGAGTCAACAAGAACCACGTCCGTTCACATTAAGAGTGACAATGCGAGTGAAGTCGGCGCGTTTTTTTGGAATGGACTACTCTCAAGTTCAGCACACTAAGGCTGGTTACTGCTCAACCGGGCAATCCTGTGGTGGCCTCATAATATGAATTTAAGGTCCCCATCCAGGGGTGATCGGCGCGTGAGCGCCCTCGCCTTTTTATAAATGCACCGGATGGCCGTTTCGCGCGTTAATCAAAAATCAACCTAGTATATAAATAGTAGTCTATGAAATCAACCGTATAGCCGTACCCATACTGGCGCGGCGAGATTTGGAAGTTTTATTTCATCTAAATAATTATATCTTGTGTGTTTATAAACCGATTTCTATATTATTATTTTTTTATAAAATATACTTATTGTAAAGTTTACTTTTTGAATATGGAAGGTTGATAAAGATATATCTGATCTATGTGAAATAAAATATATTTATGTATTTAATACACTTTGATGAAATGCCTAACGATTAAACACGTTATTGTGGCTAATGTATAAAAGATAGATATAAACTATTAAGGACTTTTTTTGTAGACGTTTTGATGACATCTTTTGGTGTATGATCAACGTATGCTAGGATAAGTGCTCAAAAGCGCTCAGTTCCTATGTGTCTTAGCGTTATTTTATATAGCCTATAACCTGCCCAGGAGTACGGACTACAATCGCACCAAGTTTGGTTAAAATCCCTTCAGTTGTTTTTGACCCATGCGTGCACATACAGACAGACAAAAAATTTACTGATTGCATTTTGGCATCAGTATCGATCACCATTCATCCTTCAATATTAATTTTGAATATATATTCAATGTACAGAATTGACCTCTCTACAGTTTTATTATAAGTATACATAAGTAGATTATTTAAAACTAGAAGAGGAAGATGGCTGTAATAATTACAATAAAGTGTCAACTAGTAGGTATAATATCTGTAGCACGCAGGTTTGCACGCTGTACTGTTTCTGTTAAGATAATGCTTTTTAAGGCCATCTGCCAGTCGTTCTACACTTGCAGCATGTTTACCCATGTAAGTACTTACAATAAGGTAGTTGACTAAAAAAATCTAATTAGTCCGTCAGGTAGATTTCCAAAAAATATTGGACACGTATTTTTTCTTTTTTCACGTAAACAAAAAATGAAGACACGTGTGACGTCACTACTCGCTACAATTTTTACCGTGCCGTGACGTCACAAGCCCCCACTCCTGATCTTTGATGCTTTGTATCTTCGTCAGTTTTTATAGATTTGATAAAGGAAAAAATACGTGTCCAATATTTTTCTATAATCTAACTGACGGACTAAACATAATCATATATTTTTTACTCAGGAAACATCCCTACCTATTATATAGAATGTACATTCGTAATCGCAATATATAGATTTGTAGGGGCCCACCGGTCTGGGGAACACATTCAGTAGCGCGTCGGAGATGTTCGCTGAAGAATCGATGAGTTCACTGCGATCACGCAGAAGTGCTGCATTCCCTAGTGGCTCGCGTTCCTCCTCCAATGGCACCCTAAATGTGTTTTAAATTAGGGTAAACCATATTAGCTGCTGCCCGCGACTTCGTCCCCGTGGAATCCCCGATTTTAAAACATTCTTTATCGCTGCTCCACTCCTATTGGCTTAAGCGTGATGATATATAGTCTAAAGCCTTCCTCGATAAACGGTCTATTCAACCCAAAAAGAATTTTTCAATTCGAACCAGTAGTTCCTGAGATTAGCGCGTTCAAACAAACAAACAAACTCTTCAGCTTTATAATATTAGTATAGATATACCTACAGTAAACACTAACAGAGGGCGTTCCCGTTAACCCGCAATAGCATTCATATATGATGAAAAAAATATTACCATTCGAAAACAAAATGTTTTTATTTTTATTTTAATAAAATATTCACTAAAAATGTTAAATTGATACGTTAAAGAAACACTCTGTACACGCGTAGGTACTTGCTGGTTTGGGCATTGCTACTACGAGTAGGTACTATTCCGCGCTACTATTTTGATTTTAAACAGGATATTTCGAATATAATGTCAATTTTTTTTTTTGTTATTCTGTTTATTTTATGCTTATTTTTCTATTCTGATATTTTTATTTGAATCTATTAATGATATAGATTAACGAATTTAAGGGAACGCTCTCTGTTATTTAACATACTGTATACATATACCTATTTTGAATTTAATTACTGTCTTCATAATTATGAGGTACATAAGACCCTCTTTTTTTCTGGATTGGTATTGGTAGCACTGACCCTATGGGGACCCATCTTCGTTGCTGACAGCTCAGTGAGGGGCGCGTGGAACACGACGCGCCATCGACCCGGGCCTGAACGACAAGCCAAGCATAGCTCACCGTCCTCAGGCCCGCGCCTGCGGTGGCCGGGAGTCGCCCTGCGTTTCCCGACGCCTGGGGCGTCTTCTTCCGATGCGGTGGCTGGATCGTGCGGTTTCCCTCTCTCGCACGCGGTCCCCCTTTGCCTCCGCTACCATTACTGCTTCGCAGAAAGAGGTGATCGCTTCCCAGGTCGCCTCGCTCCGGAACATGGATTGAACCACTGCCGGACGCGAGGAGTCGCCGCCGCCGATTGCCTCGACAAGGACACGGCGTTACTCCACCGTGTCCTCCGGGCGATCCACACAGTGCTGACACCCGGACGTGTCTTCCCGCTGGATCCGACACAGGTACCTCCCGAAACAGCCGTGTCCGGTGAGCACCTGCGTCTAGCGGAAGGTGAGGACGCCGTGGCGTCTCTCCAACCACTCCTCAAAGAGGGTACTTATCGCCGCAACGGTGGCATGCTCAGTACATAAGACCCTTAAGCAATAATATCAATTATGTATATCCTTGTCTGTTTGAAGTCTATGCGGCGATGAATAGTCGTCGGATGATGTATCCAAAATGAACATTTCAAACTCAGCTGAACGATATAATAATTATACTACTGCGTTGGTCCTAGAGCCGTGTCAACTCGATTTCCAGGGCGGTCAAATGGTGTTATTTAGTTTTTCCATTTGGAATTTCTGTCTGACAGTCCGGAATTTAGAAATTGGTGACACTCCTGTGCTTCGGAAGGTACGATAGCCCTTTGGACCTACACCAGATCTCTCTCCAATCGTATTGGATAAAGGTCATAGCTCACTTACACGACTCTGCTCCATCACCGCTCCTACTCAACACCGCCCTAAACTAAAACGACTGCTGCCGGTCCACTCGTTGACAGCTAGCAGACGCCCAGAAGCTGTTGAGTCTACTGACTGAGCGGCGCCGGCGGCAGTCAGCGCGTGGACTAGTCTTGCGCATTTTAGTTCGCGACCGGGAGCGATCAATTTAGTTCGCCGGTCTTTGGCGAACTAGGTCGTTCTTTTAGTTCGTCCGCTCCTTTCACAAATTCCGGTTAAATAGATCAGTCGTTCGGCGTTCGCTTCGTCGCGCTGTTTTGTTTATTATTATAATGTTCATCTTAAACTTGCAGTAGTAAATTACTTACTATTTCAGTATATTAATAAAATATAGTGGATGAATATTGCAAATGGATTCGTTTATTAGTTGATTGCAGAAAAGAAAATTATATTAGCTGTATTAATATTACGAATGTGTTTATTTATGATAGATAATGAATAAATAAAAATATATTACTTTGCAAATAATCAACGTTTTAATATTCTACATAATTTTTCAATGTATAAAGTATTTTAATAGTAACAAAAACCATTTAACATTACAAATACAAGGTAGTTACCTGTTATCGGTTATTGTTGTATTTACCATAACAAAACATTCGCCACGCGCGCACCGCTGACTGACTGAGCTAAAGAGCGAAAATGAACGAACGATAGTTCAGTCAGTGCCCGCTCTCGCTCACAACAAATCCGCGCTCCGCGCGCCGCGTCGGAACTAGTGAACTAAGGAGCGGTCTCTCTGCGACCTAGTTCGCGTAGTTCGTACGAAAGAGCGGTCTTCCGAACTAGGTCGTTCGCGAACTACACAAGACTAGCGTGGACACCGCACCGGCCGCTCGCCGCCTACTACGTGTGGCCACCGAGGCGTCAACTACCGAGCAGTCTGATGGCGGGAAGCTTGCTGACATCGAGCTGTCTGCTAATTTATATTGTCAATATAAACTTTATCTCAAGACCACGACTTAAAGCTCATATTTTAATGATATTTTATAAGTCGTGTGGTAGCAGAGTCGTGTAAGTAGGCTATGACCTTTATCTTCCCAAAGGATTATGAGAGTAATGGAAAATGCGTACCTACCATAGAAAATTATATCTATGGTACCTACGGAGTGCATCTGTGTCCGCGCATGGACTTAGCACAGTAGCGACTTCTTTTTAATGAAAATTAACAAATTATACAAACAACACTTACCTGCACAGGAGTGCCTATGTATCTTCTACGTTATTTTGTATTAATAAAAATATACCTAATATACGAATACTGGTTGTTTTTCTTAAGAAATACTAATAAGTTTGTGAGCGGAATGACTTCGAGAGACTCTCAAATTGTAATGCGTAAAAAAGTTTTCCGAATGTTCATTTGACAATTTATTGAAAGTTTACAATCTCTCAAGATATTTTATAAACTTATGAACTTTGCCATGTTCCGGTGGCTCCGTTCATTTGATGTGAACTAATTGCAGTTTTGTCTATAGTAGGTACCTAGGTACTACAAAAACACCGGTGTCAAATTTAAAATCATTCGAACTTGTTTAAAGTATGAAATTGTAAAAGTGGGGCATCTTAGGCACAGGGTCATCTTGGGCGCTATTGTTAAAATATGGTTCACCTTGAAGATCGACACGTACCTACGGCGGTTATTATTAAGCCATAAGATCATCATTTGCCTAATCAAGAAAGTTTCATAAAGTTTCCTGTTCCGTACCTAACAATAAATAGGTACCTACTACCTACCTACCTAAATAAAATTATTAGAAATCGAATTCCTCAAATTCGTTGTCACGAAATCGGTTTACATTCGGCTGCACACGCACAGCGGCCTGCTCATACCTACTAATAGGTAACCCTTATCTCCTTAATTAGGTAGGTACTAACTACAGAGCCCATAAGTTCGAAAGAAAATCTATGAAATCGTTTTTTGTCTTTAGATGATAGAATAACATACCGGTACATAATTCAAAATAGGTTTTTTTTTTTCTTTTTTAATTTAGTTGCCCGCGTGACTGACTCGCACTAAACCGGTTTTTATAACTTTCTTCCACAAGAAAAAGAAAATATTAAAAAGAGACATCTATTGCTTAATATAGGAACTACGGAGCCAAACTACACGGAACGAAAGTACCCCATTTCTTCCTTCGGGCTCACGCTCCTAGATGTCGCCCCACGAAATTACTGTAAAAAGGTTTATCTTTGAAATTTCTCTACAGCCCTACCATCTCCATACATCATTTTATTATATAGTAGTCTTCTCCGCTTCTTAAAGCCAATCATATTTATCGTAAGTTGTCTTAGCACTGGAAGTGGAAGCTGTGTTGCAGGATCACCATTCCCATCGCGTCAGGGAGGTTGTAGCGGCTACAGTTCGCGACCGTTTTAAAGGATACAGCCCTAGGTGCAGCTCTATGGCTGTGATAAAGGGGCCGCCTTCGATTTTTCGGCGATTTGTCAATAACTTTGGAGAAAAGCGACATTTCTGCTGGAATGAGAGTTGCGACAGCGCCAAAGACACATTCTCTATGGACAGCGCATTCTAGGAGGTCAAAGAACGTCTATGCAAAACACCTATTTTGGGGTAACCTGATACGGGAAAGGATTGTATAGTTAACTTGACACAGACGCAAGTGATATAAGACTCGGCGGTGGTTTATATATAGGTACACCATAAAGGATACAATATACCAGGCAGGAATTATTGTCACGAGACGGGAATTGCTTGCTGTGGTCAAGTCATTGCAGCATGTTAGCATTGTATCTGTTGGGTTGGATATTTCACTTACGAACTGACCATGCTGCACTGAAGTAACTATTGCAGTTCAAAAATCCAAGTTGCGAGACGGATTGAACTACTGCAGGAATACGACTTGGTCGTCGAACATCGCAAAGCCAAATCTCATGGATCTCATGGTGGAAGACCACCTTGCCCTGAACACTGCAAGCACTGTACTAGGCAAGAGGGTAAGGATGGCGTACCTGTGAGGATGTACAAGACAGAGACACAATAACGAGAGGAAGGAGAGACTACAATGTTCACAGCGGGAAGATTCGGACATCAAGCCGATTCTGGAGTTTATAAAGGCCAACGGTCCTTAGTCCACGTGAAGTGAGTGTCGTCTCGCAATGAGTTCGATCACAAAAAGCTATTGGGCCCAATGGGACAGCTTAGTGATTCAGGATGGAGTCCTGTGCCATAAATGGGAAAATGCTCAGAGAGACAGCTTTCATTTGCAGCAGCATTTGCTCCGTCTTTACACAAGGGCACAAGGGGTTCGTGCCCAATGGGAACCCCCAAAACATATTATATGTAGGTTCTTCTTAGAAAACGACCAATTCCAACAGTATACTAGCTTCTGGTGAATTTCTTTCAAACCTATCCCAGGCAGGATGTAAACATTTTCGAACTCGGTCGCATGATGAAATCTTGAAAATTTTCGTTTTGCTTACACTTGGATCCATAGTTTTCTTTAGCAAAACAGCATTTATTCTTGATTGTTAAGATATTTATATTATAAACAATCCATTGGGTAGTATGGTTACGTGGTCATACCTACGAAAATCAACTAACATTGCTCCGACTCTTTATTGGCCGATACTCAGTTTTCCAAAAGGACTCCGGAATCAGGTGTGCCCAGGGGCCCCTGCATCGGTTAAGACGGCCCTGGTGGTCCCTAAAGCTAAAATACCGAAATTTTCTACAGCTATTGGTTGTTCAGCTGACCATAATAATATGGGAGTTAAACGGACTCTACTGAAGATACGGGAACGGTTTTATTGGGTCCACCGTCGTGACGACGTCGAGGACTGGAGTCGTAAATGTACACTTGTTCTTAGGGCCAAGGGCTGTAAAAGGACCTCAGACTCATAGCAGAGGTGCATTGAAATTGTATTTCGATGCATCATGGGAAAAAATAGCCCCAGACGTAACCGCTTCCTGAAAGTGAAAGTGTAACAAGTATATCATGGTTGTTAGGTAACTTTACTAAGTGGCTGGAAGTCTTCGCGATTCCAAATCAAGAAGCTTCAACAGTTGCAGACTAACTAGTTCATGAAGTCTTTTGTCGTTTTATACAGCCTAAAATGAGACACTAGCGTCCAATTACCAATACCAGTATGGGCTATTATATCGCTTAACAAACATAGGTAGTTACAACAGATATAACAAAATTGACTTGTACCCACTAAAGTATAGAGAATGTTCAACGGCCGAGTCACACAACGTTAACTATAATAATAAAGAAATCGCAGTAAGGAACCTTAGACTTGGCACGACTTTGTCTAGCTTTCATTACTTTTTAGAGATAAACAAGCAGCTCCATCGAGACTTGGCTAGTTTTTTACAGAATGTTTTTGGTGGGAGTGCACTTCTTTTTGTAGAAACGTGGGCATAATGATTTATTTTATTGGATTTTCTTATTTGACACAGTTTTTTTTTCTTTTTAGGAGTAGTTTTTATTAAAAATCTTTCTTTTCTTTTTTTCCGGTTCTGATTCTTGTACAGTAGCAACAGAAGCGGCCCACCAAGTCGAATATTTTTTGTAAAGGCGGTATGTCGATCTCTCTAATAGTTTGGTTGGGCTCTTGTGTTTTCTAATCAGGGTCACCAGGTACTCCATATTTTCGGTTATCCTAGTTTTTTATAGTTTTCCATTTATGTGGCCATTAAACTCTAGCTCTGTGCCAAATTTCAACTCTCTGAGTTTATGGGAAGTACTAGTTTTATTTTGATGATCATGAGTGAGTGAGTGTCATAAATGCGAAACTTTGCTTTCGCTTAACTTCGGAACTAAATGACCTACAGACTTGAAATTTTGGATTTAAAGTATGTAATTATAGCTTACTGGATGACGAAAACTTCTGCTTTCTGGTCTTATCCAGAGGTTCTCAAATAGGGGCCTGAAAATGCGGCGAAATGGTTCCAGTAAAGGATGGTACGGCAGTGTTTGCTTTGCGCTCGACATGGCGGGGGCACTGCCGTGCCCCCCGACCCGATATGTATCTATACTTATAATAAAACTGTATAGAGAGGTCAATTCTGTACATTGAATATATATTCAAAATGAATATTGGAAGATGAATGGTGATCGATACTGATGCCAAAAAATCAATCAGTAAATTTTTTACCTGTGTCTGTCTGTATATGCACGCATGGGTCAAAAACTACTGAAGGGATTTTTACCAAACTTGGTACGATTGTAGTCCATACTCCTGGGCAGGTTATAGGCTTTATAACATAACGCTAAGACACATAAGAGCTGAGCAGTGACGATAAATTTGAAGCAAGTCGGATGAAAATGCGCTTTGGAGCTCTTATCCTCGCATACGTTGATCATACACCAAAAGTATGTATTACCAAGATGATGGTCTCCAAAAGATCTACAAAAAGACCTGAATAGTACATATCTATCTTTTATAAATTGGCTACAATTACGTATTTAATAGTTAGGCATTTCTTCTTAGTGTATTAATTAATTAAATACATAAATATATTGCATATCACATACATATCTTTATCAAACTCCCATATTCAAAAAGTACACTTTAATATTTATTTTATAAAAAAAGAAATTATAGAAATCGGTTAATAAACTTACTTTTTTGTTTAGAAGTCGGTTGTTTCTTTTTCGTATTTTTTATTTTCACTTTTTAGTGGTTTTGATAATAATAATAATAATAATTAATTTCGAAAGCTGGTGCTTGTCGTGTGGTCCCATTTATGTGTGTGTTTAATGGGACCACCCGACAAGCACCAGCTTTCGAATACCTACAAACTACTACTACTTGGTACTTGAGATTCGGTTCTAGCGACAGTTTTAGATGTCTGTTGTGCGAACAGATAGTGATGGTAGCTCTCCCAATGTATCCATTGGCAGTGGCGTAACTATACCATCGGGGGCCCGTGGCAAATTGTTTTGATAGGGACTTCCCAGTTTTATTTTCAAGAGCATACTTTATTTCTCATGTAACCGGAAAATGGCAAACTCGGTAAGATTATAATATTGTACACTTTCGATAAATTGTCCGCTAGACATTTGGAACACTTTTTTACGCATCAAAATTTGAAAGTCTATAATCTCTCGAAGTCATTCTAAGAAATTCCGCCGAATCTTGAGACGTCTCCGGCCGGCGCCCTCTCGGGTCGGAGGCCCGTGCATTTTGCCAGCCCTGCCACCCTATAGTTACGCCACTGTCCATTGGGCATCGTGAGAGCCACTATCACAACCTGACAAAACATTTCGGGCACAAATAATCAGTAGAAAAGTTTATGGAGTTCAAGGCAGTCAATGACCCCTTCGGGTTTTACAGGCAACTGTGAGCTAAGTAAAGCCCCTTCTCACTTCCAGCGAGTTAAAAACCAACATCCCCTAAAGATAATTGGTACCACTTGTCGGGCCTGCGGATGGCGAGCTATGGGTGGCTCGCCGTCCGATAGTAACCAGGCCCGAGTCGACTCAAAGAGCCGTCAGCAAAGAAGACGCGGCCCCATAGGTTCAGTGCCTGCTAGGGTTGCGGAATTTGTTCGAAAGAGTCACCGCGGCCCTGGAACGCGAAGGGAACAAGAAGGAACACGGGTGGGTTTTAGCCAGTAAGAGTCTGACACACTCTTCCGCTCCGCCCAGAGCGGGAGAAGTAATTTGATGATTTCCCATCCAAAAAAAAAAGGGTACCTACTTGTAGGGGAAGAAATGGCCCTTGAAACAAAAATCAGGAAGGTTTTTCGCACTTTTTCAAGCACCAGAGCGGCTTTGGTCACACTGCACAATGCAATATTTTTTGGAATGATGATGCGGTTTCTATCACTGTGGTACCTACAGGGGCTACAGGATTGTCACCAGACGCTGGTATTGGAGTCAGCGGCGCTCCCGATGCACAGCTCGGTGGCTCAAGCTCATTTCCATATTATATTACTATACTCTTTGCTCAAGCTAGTCCGATGAGGACTACTAGGGGTCGAGTTGTTCGTCCAATGCATTTTAGTTAAGATGATTAAGGTCCAATTTAATATGCAATGGCATAGAATGACTTATTAAAAATAATATTAATACTTGCTGTCTTTTTCTTCTTAAAAAAAAAATCTTTTTCGTTTCTGTTTTTTTGGTTTAATTTTAAAACATATTGATGACTGACTGACCTGGCTACTGCCGGACCAACAACGCCAATTGCTTTTAAATTTGTTAAAGAACACTGGGTTTACAAAATTCGACTTTGGAAAAGAATTCTCGGGGAAATGTAGTTTTTTTTTTATTAATGTTTACATGCTGAATACGAAAATAATTAATATACGTTAAAATTAGTTTTGTAAATTTCAGAACTGCATTTTCAGTTTTTGCAAAATCATCAGTTTTCCGATGTTTTTGTTCTCATAACCAAACTTGTGACTTGTTTTTTGTACAAACCTCCTTGTGTTTTGTATCAATTATATCTCTACAAACTATCCAGCAATGATTCGCCAACACATGTTCTGATCAAATTTTATCTACGATTGAGAAGGCTCCCTGAACCAAAAATAAGCCCGAATGACAATATTTAAAGAGGAGATTTTCAGAAATCAATTACAATATTTGTTTATTCGCTGTCGGCGGAACGAAATGCCACTCAACCAATTTCTCAAATTAGCACAAAGATAGCAGCAGAAGTGTGGAACACAAATTTTTCTTTTTTCTATTACATAATAAAGATTATATCACCAAAACACGAAATACTTAACGTTTGGTCTCTGCTAACCAAGTAAATATCAGATTTATTAATTTTAATGGGGATGGAGGTAGAATCGTTAAATTCGGAAGATATGAAAGATATCGAGTATCGTGGAAAAGTTAAACTAATAAAAATGAATTTTACATATCAACTCTTATTCAGCATGGGAGCAAAGATGGTTTAAATCATTTCGAATACTTTTCCACTGTATACTAGTGTAATTAGTACTCAAGTGCTACTAATTAGTACTCTCACAAAAAAATGCTGAAAATCGCCTTTGTTTTCAAATACAACACTTAGGAATCTGAATTTATAGTAACTATAACTTCTTTACTAGCTACTAAATTTTTATAAATTTGGAAAGACACCAGTTTTTGAAAGGGAAATATTGAAATGAAAATTTAATGCCGTGACTACCGCCACCCCGCCAATGTCATGGTAGATCCCGTCAACGATAGTAGGCACCTACTAATTTTGAATTTTGGATACCAGTTTTTGGACACGCCACCATTGGAGCGATAGACCATCTTTTAGGAGTAATTGGAGGAGGCTTCAGGCGGTAGTTGAGGACGCCCCGTGGTGCCTCACGCGCGCCTCGAAGAGATGTCTGCAAAGAAGACAAGGCCCCATAGGGTACTGACCCTATGGGGCCACATTCGGCCTGCTAGGGTACAGGAACTGTTCGAAACCGTCACCGTGGCCCTGGAAGACAAAGGACATTAGAAGGAAAACGGGTAAGTGTTAGTAAGTCTGACACTCCCTTCCATTCCGCCCCGAGCAGAAGTCATTTGATGATTTCCCATCCATATTTTGGAAAGGAACTCGAGTTATACGTAGGTCTATGGAAAGCGACAAGCACCTCAATCTTTGAATCAACATTCAAAGTCCTGGTCCTGCTGATAGCACGCGAAAGTTATCATCGTTGATTTCTCGGTAAATAAGGTCTGTTTTTTTACGAACTTTATCTATTAATCACACACCCTTATGTTCGTGCCTAATGC
This sequence comes from Hecatera dysodea, assembly GCA_905332915.2. NCBI lineage: Eukaryota > Metazoa > Arthropoda > Insecta > Lepidoptera > Noctuidae > Hecatera > Hecatera dysodea. The sequence continues at coordinate 3,696,868 of HG995286.1, forward strand.
TCGTGAAAGACGTGACTACCGACTTCCTTCAAAGTAGTAAATCTACTTTAGGTACCAACTATTTTGATCAAGTACTAATTGGTACCAATTGATTAATAATTCTTTACCAAATATAGGAGGCGATTGGCGTTGGTAATCACGGACATTACGTATTGGGACTGTTGGGACTTTGTCGGACAAGGGTTGCGATAGAAATTAGATTCAATGATTCCACTGATGAAAATTCAACGGTCGGTACTGTACTATGACTAACTGTAAAGTTCATTAGTATTTGTAGAATCGTATCTGATGTATGCCTCCTCGGGCAAACCTATAAGGGAAAAAATAGGTTAGTTATATGCGTATTGTATTCTGTTGTGGCCGAGTGGTAACGGCCCCGACTTACGAGTTGTAGGTCGCGGGTTCAAACCCAGCCAGGCGCATTACTTTGTGTAATGAATTTCATCACCACTGCTCTCTAAACGGTGAAGGAAAACATCATGAGGAAACCGTCATGTCCTAGAGCCAAAATTTCGAAGACATGTGACATTCACCAACCCGCACTGGGCCCGCGTGGTGGATTGCGGCCCATTCCCTCTCCTAGAGAGGAGGCCTGTGTCCCAGCAGTGGGAACGTTAATAGGCTGATTATGCTTATGCTGTACCAGTATTTGAGCATGAACTGAACATGATTTAAGTAGTGAAGTGAGTTCACTACTTAAATTATGATTAACATTTGACTTTTCTACCTATTAGTAAATGAATTACTGAATAAATCAGTATCATCGAAAATGTATTGCCTAACACTGTCTATAACAACAAAAAAGATACAAAACGAATCCAAAATAAAATCGATTAAACATGCATCTCACGCAAAATAAACAAAATAAAACTTGAAAACAATTGGATTTATTCATCAATAATTACACATTAAAAGCAAAAGGAATTGAAGAAATAAAATGAAAATAATAACAAGCATACTTCGCCGCCTAGTAGCCTAGTACCACCATCTATACATACAGTTGAGCTGTCTGTTTGTTCGAACGGGTCGGGTGGCGAGGGCACATTCGCCGACGATCCGCAATTTTATACACAGGGGGATGTAAATAATTATATTTCCATCCCACTACTAGGTATTAAATTGCACGCAATGATTCTCCAAATTTAACATAATTATTACTAGGTCCACATGATTAAGTCTTAGAATCAATATAAAGCTAAGTATACAAGTGCCGTTTCGAACCGCCTGCCGTGTGCTCTCGCCACGAAAAAAAAAACGAATTCAGTTTATGTGATCAAAACTGCCCCATTTAATTCTCATCTTCCCAATTGTCCAGAAATACACAATAGATTGATTACAAGGCGTACACTCGCCCGTTTATTCGACAGACAGAAGTCGTTCGTGAAGTACATTATAAAATAAATAGATTCGAAAGAAAATGCCGAAGTTACATCGGGGCTAGAAATAAAACTATGATAAACTTGAGCAATGTGTGGGAAATGAACAAGCATATGCAGCACTGACTGAGTCGCATCACAGCCCACAGGCGCATGTGAACCGTGTGAGGCGCAGCATTAGCGTCATGTAGCATATCTCAGACACCTGGTACACACTATCTTATTGGAGTCACGCAAGTGCACTCGCGCGATCATACACAAAGCGAGAAGTTAAGGGTTAAACAAAATAAATTAATTTCTAACCCCGGTTATGGAAACATTTTGGTTTTACAAAATACTTAATGTAATAATTACATGTACAACTAAAGATAACTACAGTAAGCCGTAACTAAGTAAAATTTCATTTCATTACTGTCGCGACGGTTTCGCGTCCGTTCTTAAAAACTAATAACAAAAAAGAAACCGAATGTTTTACAATAAAAGGGGAAAAGCGTAGACAACAAAGACATACAGCCGAGTGTGATGGTCGGTAGGTAGTACAGGAGTAACTACAATTTAATACTTTAAATATTACACTATAACTATGCTTCAGTCTTCGTTTAATTATTTAATATTACAGCCATTTATGAAGAGTAGCGGCTACATAAACGCGACCTTCAATGACCACATTATTATTTGTATATATATACAACAAATAAATACATGCACAGCAAGTGTATTATAGCCACCCGCCGAGTCATGTTACGTTAAAATCGCAAAGTTTAATTGCATACGAGCATACTAACACCATCGAGAATTATGATTATTGAAATTGTTTAAATCTTAATTCGGTATTATTACAAGTCTGAAATGTTTATAATATTAGACATACAATTATCTTAAATGACTATTTAAGAAGTTAAGCGATAAAACTGCTGGCCATTAAATTGAGATAAATGAGGACGACACAGTATTCATTGTAATTAAATATTTAATAATAATATAATTGAGGACAATACAATAACATGCAGTTATTACAAAAACAAAACAAAAAAACTTATCCAATGGGTTAAAGGTAGACCAGTTTTGTTACTACCCTATGTCAAGTAAATAAAAGAAACAAAATGTTCAAATAATGAAATATGTATACCTATCAATAATGATAAATTGGGTACTGTAATAAATAAAATAATAGTCATTGTTAAAAATAATTCTGCACATAAAATCATAACTATCATAAACTAAATTAATAAAAAAAACTGGATCATGAATGTAATACGTTATACCAACTGAAATGCCAATTTTAAACATAAAAATTATACTGTGTCATTGTAGTCAACCTTCACGGGGAAGCTACTTAAAAATAAAATAAAATAAAAAAATAAACTTAACATCTAATTCCGATTTTCATCTCTTTGGAACACAGAGTAAAAAATAAAGGAATTTGGCAATGCGACATGGTTGTTTAGCCACCATTTTTATCTACTGAACATTTTAACAACTAGAACTATAGTTAATGGTATTGAATTGATTATTATTTGAGTACATCATGGATACTTGAGTTACGCAAGACTATAGTAAGAAAATTGTCAATTTGCACGTTTCACATTATAACAGGCCGGTGGGTACGGGTGATCCCCTAGTACATCGACGGTACACATGCACACTTCCGCGACGCTCCGTGCAACTTGTTGACGCAGATACTCGGGCAGGCTGCCCGGCAACCGACTGAACCTCACCTCTCGCTTCAAATGCTGCTCGGTCCCAACGACACGTAATCCGACAAAGCCGAATCTACATTTTTTTGTTACGCTATCATTATGATATGCACCAATGTGTAGTAACGAGATTTCCAAGTATTGGTATTCGGCATGAGATTCTAAGGTGCTTTACACCCCTAAATCAATCATTCACCTTTTCATTTGACATTTCAAGACGTTATAATGGCAAGTGACGTATGTCGGCGTTCTGTAATGTCAAATGAAGGGTACCAATTAAAGTTTTGCTGCATTCGATTTTAAAACCATCTTCGTCCAATTACATGTTCCTGCACAATAACAGATTACATGACCTGACAAAAAACTGAACATTTTAATCATTCCATGATGCTATCGGCTGCTATGGGTGCGTCGAATAGCAAAATACTGGATAAAAATACAGCTCTTTTCTCAGGTCATATGTTTTAGTTACTGTTATTGGTTTAATATTTTGCTGCTACACTGCAATATTCTTTAGTGGAAATACGTAAGTCACTGTAACACTATAAAAGTGAAATGACTAACACACAACTCACGACGCAAAACTTTTACAGAATAACAACACAACCAACAGGAGTCAATGAGAGACATTGTTTCATGTTGGCACAATATTAAGGCTGGTAGCAGAATGCGTGGGGACCGACAGACATAATGTAGGCAGTTTAACAGTGCCAAGGCGCGTAGAGGTTTGCGTAGCGACGCAGGAGGCGTCGGTTCAGTCGCTGCTATTCATCACATCTGCGGCAAGCGCCGGGGACGTCAAAGTCGAGGACGAGGAGCTTGGTCTCCTCGGTGCCGTTGCGGGAGCCGACGGCGCAAATGAGCTTGGTGGCGGAGGCCCGGATGCGCCACACCACGCCGCCGGAACCGCCTGAGCCCAGTTCCACGAGGTTGCGGATGAACTCGCCCGTGTGCACATCCCACAACTTCACCGTGCCATCGTCCGACGAAGTGATCACGAACCGGTTGCTTGACTGCAGGCAGGTCACCGCTGACTGGTGCTTGTTCGGTCCTGTAAGCGAAAATGTGTGTTATTTTGGAAAATTATAAGTCTCAGTATTTCATTCAATCAAATAATTTACAGAATCTTGAGTTTTATAAATTTTAGGCACTATGACAGTAAGTGTTTCAAAACATAATAGACGACTATGGAGTAGGAAACTAGAAGACTACCTATTTGTAGAGATTTTATAAAGTACTCAACTGGACAAAATATCTACAAATAGGTTAAAACTGCCACTGCACCAGTTGGTGCAGCAGCAGTGGACGGTTGCGATTGTCCCTGCTAGTTAGTAGGGACAATCGGCAACCGTCCATTGTGTCACATTAGGGAATGTGTTCTTTGTATATCTTTTCTGTAACTTGTTCAAAGAGTATTATATTCTCTTCTAACAGTCATCGAAATAAAATTAACAAAACTTGTTTAGTAAATCGAACTTACCAGACAGAGTGTGAAGGCAGTGGCCGGTCGTGATATCCCAGACTTTCACAGTGGAATCGGCATTGCCAGAAACCAGGATGTTTGAATGCAACTCCATTCCGGACGTGAGCGACTGGTGCCCGGTGAGGGTGTGCTTCAACTGTCCAGATTCTACGTCCCACACTCGAATTGAAGTATCCAAGGAACCGCTTACTACGTGAACGCCGTCAAACTGAAAAATTGAGCCAGAATATAACACATGTTTGTTTAACTACTTCATTAATCAATCAATGTTGAATGGTGTTACCAAGACCATTAATAAATAACAATATTCTATTAAAGATAAAAAATTCAATGTTGCAAGCATTGAAAATATCATGCGGCAGTCTCCATTACTTTTTCATCATTGTATTATGAACCTGGCTCTCAGACATCACATAATATTTACGATGTGGGAGGGCTAGTTGGTTAGTCTATTATCATTCCAAACCTTTGCCTGACTAGCCCAAGAATAAATTGATCCATATACATATAAGAGTACATAACAAGTGTCGAGGTGACGACCATGTCGTAGTTAATAAAATTGGGCCGTTATAATTACAGCAATGCAATATTTGCACTCGGTTTGCTTCGAACATTTAGGTTATGATTTTGTTATCGGAATGAATTAAGCACACGAGTTTGTACCCTGATAGCCTCCTTTCATTCAGACACCTTAAGGATGTCTTAAGATGCGAGCAGACCGTCCATTTTACACTTGTTTGTAAGTTTGTCCTGTGGTTATTATGAGGTGTAAAATTAAATATATCTATAAACAATCGTTAAAATTGAAGTGTCCGTTTGTAATATGAAATAACAGCGGTTTAATAAATGAATATTAAGTAGATCCGATAGCAATTAAACGAATACACATTATTTAAGTTTTTGTCAGTCTGTTCTGGTTACTCTCCGATATGGCTGGCCCATTTTGTCAGAATTCACTGGCAGAGCTGATGTTTTAATGAGTAACTTAGGCTACTTTTATTTTAGAAAAGGAAATTAGGGTGCCATGTAATCAATTAAAATCCATGAAACTTTTCACGCGAGCGAAGCTGAGGGCAGAATAAGTATATATAAGTCAGTAGATGATAAAATAAATAAATAATGATAGTGGTGTGTTACCTGCAGGCTATATACCCGGTTGGTATGTCCAGCGAGCGTGTGCAGACAGTCCCCTGTCTCAGGGTTCCACACCTTGACGAAGTAGTCGTAGGCTCCGGAGACGACCAGCTTCCCGTCGTATTGTACGCAGCGCACCGCGGCCAAGTGCCCCATGAGAACGCGCAGGCAGCGGCCTTCGGGGATGGACCACACCCTTAGCGTGGCGTCGCGGGAACCAGATATCACCCTGGAAATATAGATAGGAGGGTATAGTCTTCTGTGGACTATTATGTATTGGGATTTTGCCAGTCTTAAGTCTTATGGAATTAAACAGATGCATGGCAAGTGTATGTACATAGTAAAGCAACAAATCAGAAGAAATAAAACTTTGAAGCAGTATGATGGTCGCATAAGCAATTTAGAAGTTGATGTACTTCCAACATGAAAATATTATAAGCTTCAGCAGACTACGCTTAGCTATTTTCAATATGACGTATTTTTTTTTTTTATTAATCACCATTTTTTGTTTTATTGGTGTATTTTAAAAAACATTGGCCCTAATTAAAACAGGACCGCAAATATTATTTTGTGTAGCACGCAAAGCTAATATACAATGTGTATAATGTTTTGAGATAAATAATAACAACGTATGGTAACATATCGCTTGAACGCGTTTGTTATTGTTCGCAGAAAATAGATTAAACCTCGCTCGTGCGATATTTCGATAACCATAATAATTATCTTTATTACTGTAACGAATTCATAATAAACAACAATCGTAAAGACGTAAAGTGTCATGATAACATTACACATTAGCTTACTGTTTATGATTGTCTTTATTTTGTCGCAAGCTGTTTTTATTTGATATAATTGCTATCAAAAGTCAAATTTGTGTGTGTGTGTTGCGACGCTCAGCATAATTTTTGTTGCAAATAACTTCTATTTATACCAAAGGTCATAATAATATTATGGCTCAATAGAAGCATCCAGGCGCATAATAATGTAACCCAAGCTACTCTCTCAGCAATATGAGTTCAAAAACTCCATAATATTCAAAACCAAACATTAAACGCCCCATCACAAATTTTGGTAGATTAGTAAAACAGTTATTTTTAGTATATAGTATATATTTGTAGTGTGTTAACTATGTGTGTGTAAAAAGTGTAGTTTTTAGTATATATTTAGTTTATATAATATATATGTAATTGACTATACGACATACACAGACAAATTTTCTTATCTTAGAATTTAATTGTATTCGCTTGGCTATACAGTGTTAGTTACAATGGACCAGGGTTAGTTATTATACTAAAAATGGCAAAGCATATTATATAAACTAATGAATAACTATATTAATTCAACGCGACTAGCCAGCTCACATGGTCACCGCGATCTCAAGGAAATTGCGTTTTATGTTCCGTATTCTTAATTAAAATACATGAATATTTTTTTGATAAACAATATACTTGCTGACACCATGCTGTGAAACTTTTGTTTGCCAATGAATACCAATGTTACCAGCATATTCTGTAAAAATCTTACCATGAAAACTTAGTGCAGTCAGCTTGAGAACACTTTTTGGGGTAGATTGACAGCTGTCAATGCATACTCTAAAGGTGGAACGACGCTCAAAATCTCAGTGTGTGAACTTAGGTGAAGTAAGCCCACTTCACCTAAGTCTGGACTTTATTCAACCATGTGAGTTATCGCGACGCCAATTGAGCTGGCTTTTCACTACTATTTAAATACCCTATTGTCTAGTAATAGTCTACCTGTCTTGGTACAGATGCATACAACGCACGGTGGAAGTATGTCCGGCGAGCACCTTCAAGCACTGGCCAGTCCGGGCGTTCCAAACGCGAAGAGTGCGGTCTGTGGAACCGCTGATCACGAGGTCGTTCACCATTTGCGAGGACCAAACGCCTCCAGAATGTCCCACCAAGGTCCGCAGGCACTGATGGATAAGATTTGATATTAGAATGGTTGGTCGCTGTGTTGAACGCAAAACAATGTCTTATTTAATTTTATCATGTTCTTTCTCTAAAGTTAGCTTGTGACAGGTTTTATGAGTTCATATAATATTTTATTTTTAAAGACTATTTAAGTCAAACTGTTTTTACCTTATTAACTCAATCTACTCTTTACAATGTTTTATAATGAATTGATTTATAATTTCCATGTTGGATATTTTTTTTTCTACCTTTGTCATGTTGTCATTGACTTTGCATACTATTGTATAAATTCAAGTTTTTAAAACGCAACAGACAGATGTGTTGCTGGGGAGTTTGTTGCGCCACTTCTTCTTCCCATCTAAAACACTAGGAAGTGATGACGGGTGGGCGTTTTAGGGGACTGTCTTTATGTAAAATTTGACGTTCAAAAAGTGCTGTCTCTCAGCCTAGTTTGAATAAATGACTTTTGATTATGATATGTAGGTTATATCAAATATACTAGGTTGGTTGGTGACGGTTTCTTCCGCATCGAGGAATAAAAAGGAAGGAGGGAATTACTTCATTTACCTGTGTAGAACTTGTGGAAAAGTTACCCACTCCGTCTTAAATCTTGGTGGATATCTTACAAACAAAAATTTTGTTCACAGACCAGAAATGAACAAAAACCCTCAACGAATAAGTACAAATGGTTATCTATGTGTGAGGAGAAAGACTTGAGAGGACAGAAAACGTGAATAGAAACCGTGATGGTTTAACAGTTCCTAGAGAAGCAGCAGACCTAAATATTTTATAATATTAACTTAACACCTAAACGCATTCCTGAGAAAAAGATCACAAACAACCAACACAACAAATGAACAATTAAGTAATCCTGTAAAGATTGTTTTGTCATTTGAAGAACCTTCAAACACATCACATTAACAAGATATAATATCCAAGATACCTACAAACTTCATTCAGACAATATTGATCATTTAGCTCATCAATAAAATCACAACTGATATTACCTTCAGACTGAATCAATTGATACAATTGATCGACAACTTCATGCGATAACTGTCTCATTAAAACTGAAAAGATTGTTTGAATGATAACAAATAAACATATGTAAGTTATACTTTAGGCGGCTCACCTTGCCAGTCACGGCTGACCACACTTTGAGGGTAGTATCATCGCTGCCGCTGAGGATACGGTTTCCGTAGAACTGCAGGCAGGTTATGACGTGGTCGTCATGCCCCCTCATGATGATGGGCGAGGCTACCGGCTTGTGCAGCCAGTTGTTCTCGATGAGGTACTGGCGCATGTAGGCGGCCTTCCAGGGACTGGCGCAGCGCGGGAAGGAACGGGGCATCTTCTTGAGGGTGGTTATACCGATGCGGCGGCATTGCTCTTTCCACAGCAGGTTGTCTTCAGCGAGGAACCTAAAAGATAGTCGAATCAGTACAGTGTCAATAACTAGGCGTGAATTTGACAAACAGAATGTGTGAATGGGGTGTGGTTTTATTTTGTTTGATGGTGTATGCCACTACATTTGTTACGTGCCTTTTATTCTACGCACTAGTTTTTTCCCGCGATATCCCGTATTTTTCCGTTCCTTTTCCCGAAGGAATTTCGGGAAATACTCTCAGTAGTGCTTCCTAAGAAACCTAAATGCCAAATTTCAGCTTTCTACGACCAGTAGTGACGGCTGTGCGTTGTCTGTCAGTCACTCATCAGTAACGGGCTAAGTTTACTTTCTTTCTTTCTTGTATTAGCGCCCGCCCTCTAATCGAGAGTATCGTATTCTATTTCGCTTAGACATGCTTTAAAATCAACAATAGCAATAGAGTACTCAATATTACTTTATTTGTTTAACTCAGGATTTTTAATTTAAATGAATGATTTTTTGCCAGTACATTGAGAAGTTTTGCCTTATAGGAAACGTGCAGAAACAATTGGTGGCAGCACAAACGCGTCAATGTCAAGTATATTTTACTTATAAGTTTCCAATTTGTAACGCTAGATGGCACAGACCACTTCGTGCACGTTCCCCTAAACGGAGGGTGCAGGAAGTATAGGTGACAGCACAGGTCAAATATTTACAATGTAAAAGTTTCAAATTTGCAACACTAGATGGCTTAGTCCACGTGCACGTTCCCTATCGGTCGTCATTGGGACGCGATGAAAAGCAAAAAACAGGGCTTCATTTAAATTGATGTATAGTAATCGTACAATTAGTCAATTACATATTTTCAGAACAACGAACAAAATGTTCTGGTGTTTCGCAATCAAACTGTTTTAATAACAATAATTGTAGTCTTCATTAACCGTCTCGTTAAGTCAATGGAGACTATTTTTGCTAAAAGAATGTGCCAATCCTAGTCTGCGCCGACGCTCTCTCGAAGTAGTTTCCTTCAAAACTCGATGAGCTGTTTTTACGGCCTGTTATTAGTCTAGCACTTTGAACTTTAGATAACAGCTGTTGATTGTTTTTATTGATCGGTCAGTCATCAATTGTCTTCCAATCATAAGTAATAGAGTGACGTTAAAAGCAAGAAGACTGCACTATTAAACATTTTTACGGCGTACGTATCTGGTGCATTTCAGTAAAGAAGCCTCACTCAAAACCCTTTGAACAACCACGACAGCTTAATAAAAACTCCGAGTAGTTAAAATTATTATTAGCAGAACATTTCACCCAAGGTTTTTGATAGAAGACATTATTTCATCTTACTTAATTTTGGAGCTGGCCCACTCGATTTTTTCTTTTGAGGGCATTCCCCCTCACGTAATGCTAAGCATACAGGATGCTAATGAAACGCAAACCGATTTGTTCCTTATCATCTCTAAACTAGCAGCGCCTCGCGGTTTCACCCGCGTAGTTCCCGTTCCCGTGGGAATATGGGGATAAAATATAGCCTATAGCCTTCCTCGATAAATGGGCTATCTAACACTGAAAGATTTTTTCAAATCGGACCAGTAGTTCCTGAGATTAGCGCGTTCAAACAAACAAACAAACAAACAAACTCTTCAGCTTTATAATATTAGTATAGATTACTGTGGCAGTAATATTTTTTACTTTTCTAACAAGAAAATAAAGAAAGAAAATACAGTCAAATTGAGAACCTCTTCCTTTTTTGAAGGAAGTCGATTAAAAAAAAACTTTTTAAAAACAAGCTTTTTTACTGGGGAGTAAAAAGGACCAAAAAGTTTAAAATAATTTAAAATATGTATGTATGACTATGTAACTTAGTTTCACCAAGCACTTGTGCTTCTGCTAATGTTAGTGCTAAAAATGGTCTTTTCTCTAGGGAACGTGCAGAAACTATATGGTGGCAGCACAGATGCATCAGTGTCCAGTATATTTTACTTATAAGTTTCAAATTTGCAACGCTAGATGGCACAGTCTACTTCGAGCACATTCCCCTAAACGGAGGGTGCAGGAAGTATAGGTGGCAGCACAGGTCAAATATTTACAACGTAAAAGTTTCTGATTTGCAACACTAGATGACATAGTCTACGCCATGCACGTTCCCTATATTATTTGACACTAACATCATACTTAGCATATTAGTTTGAAGCAATCGAGTTTTATAGTGATAAGAAATATAAAAATTTCATAGGTACATTATATCCTTTTGTTTTACATGAAAGCGTGTTACAAATATAACAACAACAACAAAGTTTATAGCTTTTTTTAAAAAGCTTATTTGCTTACCAACCCGAACTGTAGTTAAAGAACTAATATAACAGGAAATATTTTTTTATTTTCACATAACTGATAAAAGCGCTTCAATGAATACAGTTTTCCGACATTGACAAATGGAAGTGTCAACCAATGAAAAAAATTAAATATGATCTACTTTCTTAGAAATAATTTGAACAAATCCCATTGCAAAACAGTGAGCCAGTAAACGATGAACTCCTCTCTTCTAAGACATTCTGTATGTAACTTGTGAGTGATGGTTGGCAAAGAAGTAACCGTGTTGCGCCGACCGCAATATGGGACAACCAGCAGGTACATGACGATGATGGTATACTTAGTTCTAATTAACGTGACAAAATGACTTACTTCCAATAGCGACAAGTCTGGGCCGCCCTGAGCAGATCCTTAGGCTGCAGATACCCGAGCACAGTGAGCGCCAGTTCCTTAGGCAGCAGCGAGATGAAGTCCCGTTGGAACAGCGGCTCGATGGCCTTCATCATGTGCCGCACCTGACTAGCGTCGCAGCAGTTGATGAGCTCGTCTATGGCCTGGATCTTCTCCAAATTAGACCAGTTGTTGAACCTAGAGAAAGTAGAATCGTGGTTAGTGTACGAATGTGGTGACGTTTTAGTACAGGCTTTTTTTTCTGGATGTGATATCATCAAATGACTTCTCCCGCTGTGGGCGGAGCGGAAGGGAGTGTCAGACTCTTACTGACTAAAACCCACCCGTGATCCTTCTTGTGACTTCTGTTCTATGGCCACGTGACTCTTAGATATGAGATAGTGATTGTTATTACTCGTATATGTAAGACTAATTGTAAGAGTTTGGAAGAATAATACACGTTTAACGGACCGCAAATAAATGGGGTTAGTTGCAAGAAAGTGACGCTAGTGATGTTTATGTAAACTCACAAGTAAAACATTTTGTGAAAGACTTTTTCAATGTCTCTATTCGTACTGAAAACGTAGCTTGGTTCTATGTTTGCAGGACATTTTCTTACAACAAGAAACTGGAATAGGGAACATGCAATATTTTCATCTTGCTTTCATTTAAAAGAATTCCGCGTAAAATAGACCATACAAAAATTAAAAAATTAATACGCTTTAATATATTGCCAAAATTGCGATTATAAACTGACTGTTTTTATTTTCTTTTCCCGCGAAAACGAATGATAAAGTCACTCCTGTCTGCCAGAGATCCATGAACTGTCATGTATTAAAATTTGAGTTCGTCTTTTCGTTGTCGTAACACCAGTGACGTCACTAGACGCCGATTGGTTACGTTCCGTTTCACGTTATATTAATTCGTAATAGTTATTAAAAAACAATATTCATTACAGTAAAAACATTGCAGTGGCACTTCTTTTATTCTATTTTATCATTTCAATAACAAAATGTTCATGAATTCTGTAATTGCATCTTCCCTATTCCTAGTGGAGATCTTAACCCAGCACAGATTTTCGAAAATCTTTATGTCTCCGACGATATCTATTCCTAAGTAAAAAATCAAAAGACCTGCTCACACTAACATAAACTAAGTCAATAGTCAGCTAAAATCATCCGTCGGCTACCGAGAGTACATGTTTTAATGATGTTTGTTGAACTTTGTTACAAATTGCATTACTTATACATAATTGAGATAAGCCTATTGTGCCCTAAGTGTTCATTATACTGTATGACTCCACAGAAAAGGTACTCTGTTGAGTAGTGTCGGGAAACTTGAGAAATTACGATTTTATATTCACATTTGGCTTGAAAACAGAACACAAAAACCAAATACGTGGTAATATTAGAAAATAATTAAGCGTGATTCGCCCTTATAAACGGCGAGTTCATTTCTACATGGAGGATTTAATTGTCTTAATGCTGCAAAAGGAAAGACCTGTTAAGCATACGGCGACCTAATAGGTGGTCAAGCAAGAGGCAACTCATAAAAAGCTTTTTTTTAACTTACGTATTGATAATTTTCAAGTAATGAATTTAGAGACTTTTTTGTTTTATGAAGTCAGCTATTCAATTGCACCATGATGTCAACATAAAGGGCCAACAAAATACTTTTAACTTCAGAAAATTGTACTCTAATATTTCCCGGTCAATGGCAAAAAAAGAAACATTTTCCAACAGGACAGTTTTACAAACCTGGTGAGCCATGGCTTGATCTCGGGCGGTCCTTGTTCGACCTCAGCGGTAACTAGAGTGGAGTTGGGTGTGGGAGACGGCCAGCCTTCAGATCCCAAAGAGGATGACGAGGAACTCTCCCCGCAGAATTTCTTGCTCGACTGCTGCGCCGGTGGGTCGTGGCGACGCTTCCTCTGAGGATTATCAATACACCAATAAGATTCATTGACAGAAGATCAATTCCTGTATTTTTAAAGATCGTTCGCATTAAAACACCAACATAATATGTCTTCTTTACATTTTGACAATGGCTGACGCAGAAATAAGATTGTGATCTTTTTGTAATTACTAGAAATTTACCTTTAGCACAGTAATCAACAACAAAACAAACTACAGCATGTTATTATATGAAAAATTTGTTATTTCATCCCTTCGATAAAGAATATTCTAGAATTGTGAACAGCGCTTCAAAGAATGCTGATTATTAAATGGAGAAATGATATTTGCGGTGTATTATTTAAATTTTAGTAGGGTATCACCATTCACCATTGGCCAACAATTGATTGGATGTCGTGTGTTCATTGTTGCGATATTAATTTTTCTTTTTGACTAGGCTTGTCCCAACTTTATGTATTTGGGCCGGCTCGGCTTCTATAACTAGGTAACAAGGTACTTCCTGGCAAAACTGGAGTAAGATTTTTGTGATTCTGAGGACTATCAAAGATCTACAAATGACAGACAGGATCAACGGCTATGTGCTCTCTGAGGCTCGGATGAATCGCGTTATGTTAAGATGGTCACCAAACTACAGACCGACCGCCTTTGGCAAGCGTTGCTTAACCTTGAAGATCGACCCGTGCGGCTGAGTCCCAAATGTTAGTGCACTTAAGCGATGTAAAAAACTCTATTATTAGATAATAATATTGTCAAAATTAATACTAAAGGTATATTTTCTACAGGTATTTTGGCGTTGCCAAACCGATTCAAATCACTGTTTTCCGCGGTTATATTGAAAAATGTTTTCGGCTCTTTGACCTATCTAAAAACTCACCACATCGACAACCAGTGTATTGGTTTGTATTACTAGTCGTTTCTGGTGCACATGTGTAGACCTTAGGTTATATTTGTGTAATAGTACTTTGCCGGACGGTAAAGTAGGTTCCATGTCGACTCGGCTTCACTGCACTACTTACGAGAGCAAAGTAGCCGAATGTAAATATGACACGCGTCGTCAGTCTTTGGAATATGATTAAAATTGTCAATCGGATTAAAACGTGGAATATCGGTATATCCGCGTATTAGTATCGGCGAACGCGCACGTACAACTAATTTATGTTAACAGGACTATACAACGGCTTAAGTGAGAACTGCACTCGACAGAGCTTGGGCACACTTTGACACACTAATATACAGCCATTTATAATGAAAACCGTTTACACAATATTGTTACCAAAGAAAAATAAAAACAGCCCCAACCCTATTGTTTCAAGAAAACATGAGGTCGTGATTCGTCTGAAAAGTTACTCAATGAGGAGGGTGGAGTGAGAGAACGCAACGTGACGAAGCCCTAAATAACATAAAAACTTTCTCAATAGAAAAATGTCGATCACGTTGCCGAGTAACTTACCGTTATTACAGATTTAAAATGTAAGTGAACTATTTCATATTTTCTGTTACAAATGACACAGCAGGCATCTTCATGTCGGTCATTTGAAACAGAAGACACACTATCGCCTCTTTTCTGCGATAAAAGAGTAGGAAAGATACTATTTCAAAAATAGTGTTGGCTCAGATATCATGACAAAAAGTCACACTATTTTCTCTTAAGCCATACATTGAGATAACCTTTACTCTTGTTTCCAAATAAAAAATGTAATTTAATTGGTAAAGATTTTAAAATTTTTGACAAATACTCTGGACTCATCATCAAAATCGAAAAACCAACAGCGCTCTAACATAAAGTAATTCATTTGGGTATTGATAGTTTTAGTAAAAGAGGTGATCCTTCCTTTTAAGTTTGCCACAGTAGAAGTTAAGTCCGTCTCCCAAAAATCTTCCAAGTTTCCATGGTGAATTTTAAGATACCTATTGCTTTCCTATAAATACCGTAAAGCATCCGTTTTCAACAACTCATACAGAAAAACTAACGGGGTAACATTAGGACAACACTATTGATGGATGTTTTTATGTATTTAGCTTCAGATGAATAATACATAATCGAGACCGGCTTTCTCAATATCTTAACAGCTATTAGTTACGCCGCGGTGTCCGATAGTGTACACTTTATACAGATTTATGTACAGTTATCTATACTAATATTATAAAGAGGAAATATTTGTATTTTTGTATGTAACAAATAAACTCAAAAACTACTAGACCGATTTCAAAAATTCTTTCACCATTAGAAAGCTACATTCACCCTGAGTAACATAGGCTATATTTTATCCCCGTATTCCTACGGGAACGGGAACTACGCGGGTAAAACTGCGGTGCGCAGCTAGTATTGAAATATATCATCTCGTAACATGCATCTCGATCTTACGTCACATTATATAGGTGACACAGATTATTTCGTTTAATAATTTCCTGTTATTAATGTAAACTAAACACGTATGAAGATTCGAAGTTATGATGACCGAACAATAAAATGTTTAGTTGCAAATCCTGAGAAATGCAACGGCGCGATTTTCAGAAATACTTGCATGTAATGAATGCATGTTGAAGTCGAAGTGTTATTTCAGCATGTCTTGTCACAAACTTTAGTAGCTTGAAATACATTCCGTGATAAGTTCCCGCTTGCATTGTATTATTTTTTACAATTATGTACAAGAGACATACGAAAGGGCGGCGTAAAATCGTATGATTCTTAATCCAAATGGTTAAATTGTTTCT
Source organism: Hecatera dysodea (assembly GCA_905332915.2). Taxonomy (NCBI): domain Eukaryota; kingdom Metazoa; phylum Arthropoda; class Insecta; order Lepidoptera; family Noctuidae; genus Hecatera; species Hecatera dysodea. Next base: position 3,713,189 of record HG995286.1, read on the forward strand.
TAAGAAGCCAACCTTTTAGCTACTATTGCTCAACTCTCCATTTAAGCAACTAAATTAAATGCCCTCTCTGCTTGCGTAAGCCAGAAGAAAATTATATTTATAATCTCTCCGATTATATCTCGCAGATAAGAATACAGTTTATTGTAAACTGTTTCAACCAAATCTAAAAGAAAATTCAACACTAGTCCTTTATTGACCCGAAGAAAGAAATCTTTTCTTTTCTTTTTCTTAATGGATTTGAAAGATACATAAAAAACATGGAGAGCATTTAGCGGAAATCGACACGGAGAAGACAAACATATAAATAACTAGCAGCGCCCCGCGGTGTCACCTGCGTAGTTCCCGTTCCCGTGGTACTATGGGGATAAAATATAGCCTATGTCACCCGGGGATAGTGCAGCTTTCGGAGCCTATTCAATGCAAACAATCAATCAAATCTTTCCTCTTTATAATATTAGTATAGATAGTATAGATATAACAATAGTTAATCAATTTAAAACTGTTTATATTACCCAATGTCTCTCCCTTTCCCTCTCTGGTTCCGGTTCCGGATCATCACTCGAGTCTTCCTGAAAAACGCATTTTTGCATACATTAAAATATTTACCTACACCATTTCATCCATACATCTGTGTGCGAAATGAACAGACTACAGTATGAAATAGGTTAAAATTAAATAGTGTTAGCCGGCAATACTATTTCACCAACCTATGTTGGTATAGAAAACATACAATAACATAAAAAACACGGTTGCAAAAGCCTGAACATCTGAATACACAAAGTTTTCTTTCTCTCAAAAATGTCGGGTTTCGCTGAAACCTTTTGTTTCGCCTATGAATAGAAATAAAAAAACTTTATGTAGGTTGACGTCGAAGCCTTTACGAAGCTGGGGAGAGGGTGAGACCACAGGGCCGACAACGTGACTTACTTACGTGCCACAAATGTTTAAAAACCTAACATCGAGCAAACTATTGCGAAATGCTTTTAAAGTTAAGATGTGTGTAACCGAATTCAGGATACAAAACGAGCTAAAGCAATAAATATTAGTGAATTGGTAAGACTTTAGTTTATTACTTCTTGCCTGAATAAAATAATCAATATATTGTCAATGTAGACCGCGGTGAATGTTACTTCATTTGCTTTTGGTGTCATAGAAGGGCATGCTATCGTCATATCGCCCGCATGGTGTCTACGCTTTAACATTTACCTTGAGATGTTCAGACTTAGTAATGCAATCAAGAGAACTAATATCCACTACACAACATTTTTTGTTTACGCCCTAATGTTTCCAAGAAGAGAAGTTAAGATAGTCACATAGTTCTAGAAGTTATTAGAAAAAATAAAAGTTCTCACATCATGGGATGACAGGCACGTGCACCACGTATCTTCCACAATATCGTCATCGGAACAACTATCCTCAGCATCCGGACAGTAAGTAAAGCTCTGTAACAAAAGAACATATTTGATACCTGTACCTCATTTCTTTATGAGTTTACATTTGCTGCATTTCAAATTGAAAAGGCTAAAACTGGGCAACAAAACTTTTTTGATTCTTAAACTAACCCATGGAGGTATAATCACACTTAAAATAACTTTTATACTTACCACACTCTTACGTGTAGAACTCCCTGGCTCATTCTTCCCGCTGTCATCGAGACCCAGCAACTTGTCAGCATTGGAGGTGGACGGCACAGTGAACCCACCCTTGGTGCTATCTGAACTAGCGCTTCCTATGCTCGAAGCGTTGGAGCTCGTCCTGCCTGACGGACCACTCGTGTCCATATCACAGCCCTCATCATTGTCGCAGTCCAATTTATCTCCTTTATACAATTTGCCCTTAGGAAAATCTTTCTTCTCCTCTGTATTGCTATGCAATAGCTTCTGCATGAAATCCTCTTTCTGCTCTTGCACTACATACTTCTTAGAATGTATCATGTTCTTTATAGTCGTGTTAGAGTCATCCCCATCCTTGCTGCAGCCAGGGAGGCTGTAATCATGTGATATTAGGTTGGAGAGATTTGATATTGTCTCCGAACTGGACGCCAGGCTCGAATTTGCACTGGACAGATTTCCAGAGTAGTGTGTGGGCGCCGCTATCTTGCCATCGACGATCATTCCAGAGCAGTGCTTCAGGATTCTGTTCTCTTCATCGAAATCTTGCCGTTCGATATCATCAATCTGCTGCCTCCCATTGTTTTGCGGGCTCACTGGTTTCTCAATGATAGGATCACTTTCAGTCTTAATCTCTGCTTCAATATCGTAGGGGGCTTGGTTTGTCCCATCATAAATCCCACACCCGCTCCGTGGACATTCTGGATCCATGCTAGTGGATGGTTCTTCCTGTAACATAAACCTATTAATATGTGCTTATACACAAATACAAAAAAAAAAGAGGAACACTTACCTTGGAAGTTGTTGTTAAAGACCAAGAGTAATGTAATAATTAAAATGTATACTCACAATTCTTTGATAAATTCTAGTTATTCGGTGTGCATGAGCAGGATTCCTGTGAAACAAACCAATGGTCAGTACTGCCCTAGAAGCTGCATATACTACAGAACTAGTAGCAGTTTTACCTAGCATTCATATTGGTTTCAAAATGAACCCATTTGGCCCACACTAAGTTGCCAGCTCGCTGCATTTTAAGAATGTCTTTCTTCTTTACTTTCCACACTTAAATATTTGCTATCATTCTCCAAGCTATGATGATGATGAGTATTTTTAACAAAAATGTTGGTGAAGGATGGGTGTCCTAGTGGACCACACTGATGTTTTTAACACACTATTGTAAAGTGAGCACTAGCTAGAAAGAGAAAACATTAACATGTGCCAAAGCCACTCAAACACCAAAAAGTGTGGATGATAAATTGATGATTTTAATGGTCTCAAACAAAAGCTGAAACTGAAAGGTTAGTTAGTAACTACTTGTTAATTCTATTACTACCAATGAAACAAACATCTAATGGCAACATGAAACTGGGTTTTAGTATTGATTGTATGATGACCTATATTTACACAAGTATCAATGCATGAATCGTTGTATATGAAGCTACCAAACTATCAGCTAAGAATAGGGAAAGCAACTCAACAATCAGATCTCTAGGAATTGTCTTAATGTTGAGAAGAAAAAAAATACACTAAAGCTCACCAACAGATGACTTTACAACAAATACCTATCAGAATTCAAGACTATTGCAGTTGAAATAGGATAGAGCCTCAAGAGTCACTATTAGAATACTGAGAGAAGTGAGCAAGACACTTTAATCATTCAACACCACCTTACATACTACCATTTGACAATACTACACTCACAAAGTCACTTCATCATACAAAAATCTTTCTGCAGCAAAACTACTATCTCTACGAAAACATCAAGATATGGCAACAAATATCGAGCCAGAAAAACTATTAACAAAAAGCTATCTATTCTAATATTCTTTTGATACAGAAACAAACACAAGCATCACCAAATTCTGTTACAGGTATCCTGGCCAAAGCCATGTGGCCTAATCTGCTTCTGGAGGGAGGTAGGCTGTTTGGATTTATGGCATTCATGCCATGAAGTGTCATTAATGATAACTTTACCAAAATATTCTGTAACCCCAAGAAATATAATAAAAAAAATATTAAATTGACTTAAAGAATCTATCAATAGTAAAAAAACTAAAACTGATATGGTTAACAAGAAGTTATTACACCAGCTTGTGAAATCTTGTGATTTATGACAAACTCAAGATCTACTTTCCAAATTATTGGTCACTTAATATGCTTCATTATTAACTTATATCAAGACATTTGAGAATTGAATTTAAACTCTACTGATTATTTATATACCCCTCTTTTGGTGACGATTCTGCTATTGCAGGTAACAATTAAAAACCTATGCTGTTTCAGCACGACAAGTTGAGAGTCACTGTGTGTAATGATGTAGTGAAACAATGTCAAATAACCTTACAATGTGTGACAAAATAAATGGCCCGTTGAATTGATGTCAGGTCAGCATGATTTTCTTGATGTTTTGGCAAAATATATTTATGAATGAGTAATCTGAATCAACAAGTTGTTCATTTTCACTTTATTTTATTGCTTAATTGTTTTCTTTAGCATTATATATTGCCTAGCTATGATAACTCAAGAAAACAAAATACTAATGAAAGTGGAAAATCATACAATGTAAAGATGTCAATACTAAATAAAATCTTAAGAGAACACATAAAAGAAAAAAGTAATTAATAACCTCTTTTGTCCAATCACACCACTAATTTATGAAATTATATTATATTTGAAAAACACTCCCCTATTTTAACCATCCGCATAATATTTGTGATGAACAATTTTATTGTGCAATTCTGAACAAATGAACTATATCCAAAAATGATTAAATTGTAATTTATGTAAACCATTAACAACAACAGTAAACCTTTATAGTAAGGAATATTATAAGCACTCATGAAAAATAAAACAGAGCTAACTACAGCCTTGAATGAACTTGAATCATGAAAAATGCATAAAACAATCAACTCAATCAATATCCACTGAGCAGGGCACACTGGCCACACAGGTCTATACCTATATTATTATACAAGTGTATGTGTATACAAATTTGCAACATTTATTGATTTGAAAATGTTTTGAGAGCACATTGCAATGATAAGACATAAGGAGTAACAAGGAACAACAAGTTCACAAGGCCATTGTATTGAATTGTTTCTTTGGCTCAACAACTGTAGGCAATGTCATAATCAAGGCCATTACTATCATATGTTTAGGAATAATGTAGGCAAAGCATCGCACAATAAAATATACACACTGCGTTAACGGCGATACAAAGACACGACTCCATGCACGGACGCGAAATGCGATCGAAACATCGAACACGAGCCCCTGGGCAAAGCTAATACGTGCATCTGTACAGGAAGTATATCACATAGATATCATTTCCCATAAAAAAACCCGACGCAGCAGATTACGACCGTGAGAACATTTTTTATATCACTGAAAACGCAGGATTCACTTGCATCCGCCTCAACAAAAAAAATATATGGGCAAAATTTCTCACAATTGATGGCGAAATTGACTGGCCTTTGCATAATTACACTCCAGACTGAAGCGATCAATTCGATATTGACCTATAACTATAACACCTAGTGGGATGCGCAGAAACGCATCGCGAGTTGACTAGCATAGCCCGGGATTTTGAAAGGCGTGAATACATAAAAAGTGGCATGGGGAGAACCTATTACGTGCCTCACGTCTACGACTAAATAGTTTAAAACTATTACATACCTGTATGGGGGCCTGCAGAGTTAGTTATTTCATTAGATTTGCATAATGTTTTTTATAGTAACATAATTAAAATATTGACTGAATAAAAAATAATCCAATGTGCAACAATCTAAAACATTGACTTCATTTGACTTCAAACACCGTGGTCGGCCATCAACCATAGTCAATCAATTCATAGAGTCAAACTAGAGGAAATAAAATAAGAATTCAGTGGTCTATTTTTTTTTCAACTGGCAATTTTTTGTGTAACGTGAAAAGGTAAGAAGTTGATCTTTCCAACAAACTAAATAAATTAGATAAAATTGCGGCTTTTGCCTGCTTGGCCAGAGCATTGAGTCTTTTAAATCCTAAATTTACTTACCACTGTTATATAAATAATCTTACAGGACTCAAATGTCGGTCTAGTAAAAATGCGAAAGTGAGTTCGTTTGATACGCTTTCGCTACTCAATCGCTGAACTGATTTTGATGAGTTTCGGTATATAGTTTGCCCCCGGGGCAGCGGAGTCTATATGTTACTTTTGTACAAAAAAATATATATATATATCGTTAATTTCTGCCCGCGACTACCGCACAGAAGTATGTTTCCTTGGAATAATTTGACTTTTACGCAAACGAAGCTGCTGGCAAACGCTAGTTACACATAAACCACATGGAACGCCTGCACGCAGCCGCCAATTTATTTCCCGCCAGCGTGACACTTTCCTGTGGCCACGTCAATGTATTTACTACAGCCTTGGCAACAAGTCAGCCAAAAAGAGCGGGCAAGTGTCTATATAAGCCTACATAAGCCTTAGCCACAGCGTGCCTAGCATCATTCGTGAAGCCAATAAAAAACCTTTCTTTCATATAAATCTCCTGGCGATTTGTACTGAAACGTACGAATGTTTCAGTACAAATCGCCAGGAGATTTACTTATATGAAGGGTTTTTATGTGTAGCTAATTGACAAAATTATCAATGTTTGAGTGTGTTTCGCCTACTATGACTTACGGTGCCGAGACATGGACGCTCGCACAGAAGACTGTGTACAAGCTAAGAGTTGCACAGAGAGCCATGGAGCATTCCACGCTTTTTTAAGATTTCGTCATCGGTAAACGTATAACGAAATTGAAATGTAGGTGGGCAGAACACTTGACGCTGGCAAAGTGTAGTGATGATAATTTGAGTAAGTCGGTGGACGAGTGGCGTCCGCGGACTGAAAGAAGTGTGGGTCGTCCGCCAGCGAGATGGGCGGATGAAATTGTTGCTATTGCAGGTCGAGCTTGGATGAGGCTGGCACTGGCAAATGAGAGCTTACTACCTTAGAATAATATACGCACATTTTATAAATGCGTAATGTATTACGTAAATAACAATGCTTATTGAATTCTACTAACAACAAAGCGTCTACAAATAGAAGCACCAGCAAAGTAGTAAACTTCTTTGCGCAGCCATACAATGACTTCTACAAAAAAGTTTTTATAATAAATGTTGAGAATAAAAATGGTGTTCACGTAAAGGCGTATCGACACTTGTGAGAGTCGAGTCAATGTTATAAAACACAAAAGTAACTATCGCACTGTCTGAGCTCGAAAGTAACCCTCTAGGAATGATGATCTAAAAGGCTAAAAAGGTTTTGTTGATGGTCTCATAACTAGCCAAGGTGAATTGGAATTCCAGTTATATTAGAGACCGACGGAATAACAATGCAATGCAAAGCACCTGTCAGGAACGTACTAGTTAACTTGGTGAATCGGACAGCATCATAGAGTAAGCATGTAATAAACGTCAAATTTATGGCATTAACTGTCAATAGTGTTGCTAAACTTGACAATTAATTATTTGTTTGTTTCATAACAATAACTGAGGCGATTCGATGGGATCAAACGCATAGGAAGAAACAGAGTTTCGGTTGAGTTTAAGTTACATCAGGACGCCGTCGGTTGAGCTTAAGTCACATCAGGACGCAGGAGACATACCGGTTGAGTGGTCCGAAGATGAAGTAACAAAAAATATTCAGGTTCCGGAGCGTTGTGGCCCTGTTATTAAGGCTAGAAGAATGGGCCGTAAGGTGTCCACTTTTGGTGTGACTGAGTGGAGACCTACACAGACTGTAGTGCTAACTTTTGACGGGCAAGTTTTACGTAAACGAGTTTACAGTTTTTAATGGGCTCTACCTGTGGTGAGATACATATACCCAACCATTCAGTGCTATCATTGGTGCCGATTTGGACATAGCCAGACTCTGTGCCGGTCAAAGTCAAGATGCTTTAAATGTGGTGAAGATCACCCAGGTGACGGATGTGAAGTCCCCCCGAGTTCAGTTTCTGTTACGTGTACTGGCAACCAATTTGCAAATGACAGTGCTTGTCCAAAATTGGGCCGACAGAAGAGCATCAAAGCTTTAATAACGGAGAAATCAATTGCATATTCGGAGGCAAGCCGGGTATTTACACCTGTTTCTAAATCATATGCCGAAGTCTCCAAATTATCTCCTCACAACAAGGTCACAGTAAACAAACCCACCCCAGACCCAGTCCAGAACTCCCATTACTGCTACCCAAAGCTCATACTGGAAAACAGTATTTTTAAAACCTAAACCCCATATCCCCCATTCTCCTGGTTATAACATACAAGCCCATCGTGAACTTACGCAAGATTACTCTTTCCATCTAAAAATGGCTGTGCTCTTCTAATGGAAACTACAGAGCCAATGATTTACAGACAGGATAACTTGAAAAAAATATTAGAAGTTATCACAAATTATTACATTATGTCTGTACTGTCTTGTCTGTCCCAATCTATACCTGAACACGTTGCCACAAAACTGACCTTGATTATATTAAATAATCATATTAAATTTCATCCAATGTTCCATCAATCTGCGGCATTGCTGTGACTTGGCTTTTGCCTGGAAGCTTTTCAGGTAGCCATGTTTTGGCAATGTGCATAATGATATATCTGATAGATACGGGGGGTGTGCCTTGCTTGTCAATAGCAAGGTATCATTCCCACCGATTCCTCTAACCTTTGTTGGCGATAACATAAATGTTGTTGCTGTAAGGTTGAGGATATAAATATTTTTAGAAAAGGTTTGGGCACTGCTGATAGTGTGGGTATCCTCACGTCAGAGGTCCGTCTGGCCCTCAGCAGGGATGAGTCTGTGGTTGCTGTGTTCTTGGACATATCAGCTGCTTAATATTCGGTTCTCCTCCCTAACCGTAAGCAAAAGCTGCTTGAGCTGAGGATTTGTCGTATCATTGGCAACATCCTCACCAGTCCCACCACCCAAATAAGAATCTCTGGGGCTGAGTCTGAGCAGAGAACGGTCTGGAGAGGATTACCTCAAGGATCAGAACTTGGTCCTCCATTACACAATGTATATACAGCTAATTTACCTTCAGCCTTTAACTTGGACTGCAAAATCCTTCAGTATGCGGACTTCACTAACGGCCGAATAATTTTTCTGTTGTTTCATTTGTTTTTCTATCTCCAGTATGCGATAGATCGGTTATTGGTTTCGGCCGTAAACCAATAGCTACTTGACAATGGTTTATCTTTAAGTGCTTTATCTGTAAAAAAGTACGGCTGTAATTTTTACTCATACTCTTCTCATACTACTACATACTTGCTGAGGGTACTTTAGATCATATTTTTTCTCCTGCTCGTTAAACGTACACAAGTTGTACTCAGTAATTTGTTTTTTAATAATTGTTTTAAATATTATCGGCATATGTTCTATCCGATTGCACGTCAATTATAGCTTCTCTTACTTAATGTCATGTTAGACCATGTATTGCTAGATGGTGGGTTTTAATTGCATGAAACATGGTCATGCACTTAGGCCAAAACAGTGTGGCACTTATACCGGGCAGTGTAAGTAGTAGCAGACAAGCTATTGAAAACTGATGATTTACTAAAAAGCTAATAAATTTGTCCGTGCCCATTGAGGCAATGCTTCCAGGATGGCCGAGTCTAACGCCAGTCAAACAGCATGCAGCCGCCCATGCGCCTGCTAACGTGAGACTTTCCTGTAGCCATGCCAATGTACTTACTACAACCATGCCAAGTGGTCAGCCCAAACAAGTGGGAAAGTGTTCACATAAGCCTTAGCCACACAGCTATTGATTGTGAATTATCGGCTTTGACCTCTGAGTTTGTTTCGGTGTTTTTTCTCAGGGTAGTCGGCTAGGAAACACCGGCTTCATCTAGCTTAAAATGACCAGAAATATTTGACGTGTAAAAGTGTTATGTTTAACCTACTTACAAAATAAATATAATTTATCATTATTATCAATGTTTGGTCATTGAATTAGAATACAAGATCTTCAACGAAACTGCCTGATTTTTATTTATCACACTTTTTTTTTTGCTTTGTCGAATGTTGAGTCAATATACACCAAAGTCTGTCCATCAGTAGTCTTCAAAGACTTTAGAGTATCAAACTACGCTGCACATCATCATTCATCATCAGCTGGGACGGGTTATCTCTCAGCTGCCACGTTTTATTTTAGTTATTCTTACTTTGAATAATTGTTCCTTCTTTTCCGGATGCTTGTATCATACACGTCTTTCTACATCGTTCTCACTTATAGGAATAATTTCAAAAAAACACGTAGGTAGGTACCTATATGTCATTGGAAAATAGCAAACTCGGTTAGATAATAAAAAATATCTTAAGATATTGTTTGTAAACTCTAGATAAATTGTCAACTGAACATTTGGAATACCTACCTTTTTTACGCATCAAAATTTGATAGCATGAATAGATTGAAATGGGGCAGGAGCTTTGTCAAACACTTGCCAAGATTCTTTATCCATTCTTTATCCAACGGAATACTTGCAAATGGACTGCGTATAGTAAACGGCCATCCACATGTTTGCTTATTCCCCCATACAAGGAGGATCGCCCAAGACCGTTCTCGAAATTACCCATCCTGGCGAATGGGCCTTACTAGTAAGTTGATACGAGTTCTGCATAAGTTTTGTTTCGATCAGTAGCCCTACCATGACGTCTTAAATCCATCATGCTTCCTGTGTCAGAGAGAGACGGAGCTTTAGGTTCATTTCTTTTTGAACTGACCATCACTACCCACTGACTCCAATTCCCTCCGGCTCCCCTACAGTTTTTAGCTAGCAATTAACCCACCTTGGTTAATTGCTAGCTAAAAACTGTACCTACATTTGGAAAATCTGACGATTTGAGCTAACGTAAGGGAGTGGAAGAATTAAGATGATGCAAAAAAAAGATTTCATGACATTCTCGAGCGCGGTTTGCTATCGGATAACGTCCAGCCACTCCACGAAGAGGGGACTTACCACCATGATAGAGGCGTCCCAAGAGCTTGTTTATGACTGTTGTCTCGCTGTTCAACCAAAGGTTGTCAGCTGCTTAAGCGGGCTTGCCCGTGGCAGCCTAGTAAAGCATGATTTTTTTTAAATTCGCGTCTCTTTTCCTTTCACTTTTTCCCTATTTCTGACTCTCTCACACCATCCCGACACTGCTTTCCGTCGCCAAGACACCATTATAACAGGTGATCACAATACAACGCGCAAAGAAGAAGAATGTCATATAAACAATACAAAACCCTGCAAAATAATCGTCAGACTAGGTTACCATGACTGAAACATCAAGCTGGACTTTCTGTATAAAAATCTGACACGCTTGGTTATTTTGATAATGGTGATTTCATTTGTATTTTAAAAAAATCGCTAGGAGCTGGCGACACTTCTTTAGAATAGGAGCATTTTTAGAGTGCACTTAACAGACCCCCCCTCTTAATAACGAAGGCGTTCGAAAAACGTTTTTACCCTTCCGGATCACCTCGCAAGTCTGCAGATGAACATACCATTAGTATCAGAGGCACGTATCTTAAATCAATATCTGACATGATCAAGTATAGTCGATAAAACAATTCAAGTGCATGTAGTTGCTGACATTTTTTAAATCTGTAGACGCTTCCGCCCCTAAAACGGGAAACATTACATAACCCTTTATTCTTCTTATCGAAGTAGGTACATCAAAAGTCTCATCTAAACTACAGAATCTAAAAAGTCTGAGGACTTATTAGATACAGACGACCCACGATTAAATCCCCATTTAACACCATGGGCTCTTACTATTGGAGATCAACCAAACCTTGGCGAAAATTAAAATAGTTGACGAAACACATCGGTAGGTACATACTGCATGTTGTTTGCTAAGGGACGATAAGTAGTTACGTAATTATCATCCCTTGCCAACAACATGCCGGTCAAACAACTATTATATATTTCGCTATCCACTAACACCAGAGCTTCTGAAACAGATGAAACAATGAAAAATGTTAATCAACATAAGGCTCTAAGAATAAAAACTGAACTATTTCATGACAGAGTACTTCCCGGTTGAGCTTAGATTGTATAATATTTTCTCTTGCTGGGACAATCAGTAACATTGTACGGGGCGGACGTGATCGACTGGACTGTAGGGTGGCCAGGGTAGGTTATCCTATTCTTCGAAAGTGGACTGTATGGTGACAACCCACCTAGGTATAAATGATCCAGACGCGTTGACGCTCCGTCTATAAGCTACGGGCCATGAGGATGCAACCCTTAGCTGAATACTTGCTATACTTGCTGTTATTGACACAGTATATAGGGGTAGGTACCTATAGAGGGCTTACCAATAAAGTCACAATAAAACACTATTTAACTTGTTCACTATGCACTTAGCGATTTGAAGGGTGAAATTCGCGACTATATGATTCTACATTTAGGTATAAATCCAAATTATCTTGACAATGACTACAAATTCTATAAATTTTCAATGTTACTATTGTACGGCGCAACTATACCGTATCGACACCCAAAAAATCACCGTGTGTGATGAAGTTTATTAACTAAAATTTTCACTATGCTAATTCTAGATTTTAGGCTATATCTAGGCTTAGGTCTATGTGAGTAGGGGTTGTCGTACCTTTATGGATAGCCCTCGGTAAGCTCCATACAGCGGAGACGAATTCACCCCTTCATCCCCCTCCATGTAGGGGTGGGATGCCAAAAACTATACAAAACTATTGTAGGCACGAAGCTATTACCTACTTGGGGTGAATTTACCGTAAAACTATGCTAGGAGGGCTATACAGCTATATGTATCTCTATAGATACGACAACCCTCTACAAAACTACATATGTTTCAACCCTGTCACTCAAGGGGTTGCAACTCTATAAGCGTATATGTTTCAGGGGGATAAAAATAAACAGTTTTATTCAAACCTAAATTGCGGCTTTATGCCTGCATACACTATAAACATCTATATATCCCCTGAAAGGATTTTTCAAGGCGGTTCTATTTCAGACATTTAGAAGTCTAGAATCTAGACTTGTTTTTTCGGAAAAGGAAGAGGGTAGATGCAAAGTGTTTTATTTTGTGCATACCTTCACTAGGGCTATTTATAAAAAACTGTTGACCAATCACGTACCAGCACCCTCCTGCTCTGTGATTGGTCAGTGTCGCGTTTAGCTATGCGACTACCTTTGACCTAATATTTCAAGTCTCAAATTACCAAGCCCTTTCTATTTACCTATGTATGTCTGTCTGTGTGTGTATATACCTCGATTACCTTATATACCACCGATATAACTTTATATACCTTTATATACCTTGATTACCTTCATATACCTTCGATTACCAGGGTTACCATGTGTTTACTGTTATGTGTAAGGGATAGGATACCCTACCTAACTATATTCTATCTATTTGGAAGAAATAAAGGCTCCAAGGGCTTATATACTGCCTCTTGAGAGCAAACAACTGTAACGAATGTGTTTTATTTCAATAACAAACTATGTATCAACTATAGCTACCTATAACTATCTATACTATGCAGCTTTATTTGTTACAGCATTCTATGTACTAACTAACTACCTATAACTACCTATACTATGTAGTCGCGGTTTTATTTGTTGCAACATTCTATGTACTACTATAGCTACCTATAACTATCTATACTATGTAGCTAAGACGCATCGTCGCGAACATCTCTCCCGCCGTGCAGTGCAGCGATGACTCGGTGCGATGACGTCGCGGCGCTGCAGAAACCCGGTGAGCGACGCCTGTAGCCACGTCGCCCGCTGCGCGGCGCCGGTGCTCGATGCCGGTGCTCGATGCAGCTGTGCAGTCGCCGGTCTGCCGCTTCCCTGCTGTGGGTCGCCTGCAGTCGTAAGGCTGTTGCGTAGGCTCTCGCAAATGTGCGAGCTGTGGGCCGGATGGCCCGCTGTCTGTGCGAGCTGCGAATGCGCGCAGCGTCGCTTGCTGCGGTGGCAAGCTGTGTAGGCAGCATTGCCTGCTGTATCGCCTGCTCAAAGCAAGGCGGTGGCGGGCCGAATATGCCCGCAATGGGGCTGGCTGCGCCCGTGGGCAGCATCGCCCGCTATGTTGGCGAGCTGCGTGAGCAGCATCGCCCGCTACTGCTCGCTTGATGCGAGCCGAATGCGGACCGAATATGTCCGCGGTGGGGCGAGCTGCGCCTTGCGGGCAGCGTCGCCCATCTATGTTTGGCGAGCTGTGAGAGCATCGCCGGCTACTGCTCGCTTGATGCGAGCCGAATGCGGACCGAATATGTCCGCGGTGGGGCGAGCTGCGCCTTGCGGGCAGCGTCACCCATCTATCGGTTGGCGTGCTGTGAGAGCAGCATCGCCTGCTGTGTCGCCTGCACAAAGCAAGGCGGTGGCGGGCCGGATACGCCCGCAGTGGGGCGAGCTGCGCCTTGCGGGCAGCGTCGCCCAGCTATCGGTTGGCGAGCTGTGTGAGCAGCATCGCCTGCTACTGCTCGCTTGATGCGAGCCGAATGCGGACCGAATATGTCCGCGGTGGGGCGAGCTGCGCCTTGCGGGCAGCGTCGCCCATCTATGGTTGGCGAGCTGTGAGAGCATCGCCGGCTACTGCTCGCTTGATGCGAGCCGAATGCGGACCGAATATGTCCGCGGTGGGGCGAGCTGCGCCTTGCGGGCAGCGTCACCCATCTATCGGTTGGCGTGCTGTGAGAGCAGCATCGCCTGCTGTGTCGCCTGCACAAAGCAAGGCGGCGGCGGGCCGGATACGCCCGCAGTGGGGCGAGCTGCGCCTTGCGGGCAGCGTCGCCCAGCTATCGGTTGGCGAGCTGTGAGAGCAGCATCGCCTGCTACTGCTCGCTTGATGCGAGCCGAATGCGGACCGAATATGTCCGCGGTGGGGTGAGCTGCGCCTTGCGGGCAGCGTCACCCATCTATGGTTGGCGAGCTGTGAGAGCATCGCCGGCTACTGCTCGCTTGATGCGAGCCGAATGCGGACCGAATATGTCCGCGGTGGGGTGAGCTGCGCCTTGCGGGCAGCGTCACCCGTCTATGTTGGCGAGCTGCGGGAGCAGCATCGCCGGTTATTGCCCGCTGGATGCGGACCGAATGTGTCCGCGGGGGGCGAGCTGTGAGGCATCACCCATCTATTTGTTGGCGAGCTGTGTGAGCAGCATCGCCTGCTGTGTCGCCTGCACAATGCAAGGCGGCGGCGGGCCGGATATGCCCGCAGTGGGGCGAGCTGCGCCTTGCGGGCAGCGTCGCCCATCTATCGGTTGGCGAGCTGTGAGAGCAGCATCGCCGGCTATTGCCCGCTGGATGCGAGCCGGTTGCGGACCGAATATGTCCGCGGGGGGCGAGCTGTGGAGCGTCACCCATCTATTTGTTGGCGAGCTGTGAGAGCAGCATCGCCGGTTATTGCCCGCTTGACGCGAGCCGAATGCGGACCGAACATGTCCGCAGGAGGTGAGTTGCGCCGGTGGGCAACATCACACTCTCTCTGTCCGCTGAAAGTAAGTTGGTAGCGGGCCGGATATGCCCGCACGGGGGGCGAGCTGCGCGTGTTGGCAGCGTCACCCATCTATCTGTTGGTTGGCGAGCTGTGGGAGCAGCATCGCCTGCTGTTGTCTTACTTTGGTAGTGGGACAAGTTTCTTCACTGGACGCTTTAAGGTGCCGCCGGATGTGCGCACCTCAGCTGTCCGGACCTCTCCATCAGCGCCCGGGAAAACTGCGATTATGCGGCCTCGCGGCCACGTGTTGCGAGGCAGCTGGCCGTCTGCGATGAGTACGGGATCACCCACCTGCAGATTAGGGCCACGGCTATGTGGCTCCCGCCGGTGTTGGAGCTCGGGTAGGTACTCACGTACCCAGCGGCGCCAGAACTGGTCGGCGAGTGCTTGTGAGCGCCGCCAGTGGCGCTTGCTGTCGATGTCGTGCTCTGTGAACACGCCAGGCGTCGGCAGCCGGGCTGAACCACCCAGGAGGAAGTGGTTCGGCGTGATGGACTCGTCATCGTCACTGTGAACTGAAACATGGGTTAGTGGTCGACTGTTGACCGTATATTCGGCCTCACACAACAGTGTGTGTAACACCTCTTCATGTGGGTGTTTTTCGTGAAGTATAGTCTGTAATGCTGTCTTCACACATCGGACTAGGCGCTCCCATGCGCCACCCATAAAAGGCGCTGACGGAGTGATGAAGCGCCATACTATGCCTCGGCGACTTGCCTCTTCTTTGAAGGCGTCTCGGAGCTCTTTGTCGGCACCGTGCATGTTGGTGCCGTTGTCTGAATGTATTTCTGTTGGACATCCTCTGCGTGCAGCGAAGCGGCGCAGTGCTAGTATCGCGGAGTCTGCGCTGAGGCTTGCGGCGATTTCCAGGTGTACCGCTCTGGTGGTCAGGCACGTAAATAGAGCCACGTACCTCTTCTGATGCTGGCGACCGACTGTAACGGATAGCGGACCGAAATAGTCGAGTCCAGTGAATGTGAACGGCCTCTGATGATGAGCTAGACGCGTTCTGGGGTGGTCGCCTGTAGCTGGTACTGGTGCGCACGCCTTCCTAATGCGACACGGTAAACAACGTGTCACTACCATCTTCGTTGTGGGTCTCATTCTGACGACCCAGTAATGCTGTCGGACTTCATTGATGGTCATCTCGGTTCCACTGTGTTGTAAGCTGCGGTGTGTCCAGTCTATGTAGAGCTGAGTTATACGATGGTCGCCATGTAATATGGGTGGGCGCTTGACGTCTTCTGTTATTTTGTCGATTCTATCTATACGACTTCTGAGGCGTATGACGTCATCCTTCAATTCTATTTGCAACGGTAGTAGGGCGCTGTCCTTATCTATTTCTTCGTTTCCTCGCAAACTTGTCAACTCGCGGGAAAACATCTGTTGCTGTACAGCTTGCACGAGTAACCTCTCCGCTTGTTGGAGGTATTCGGCTTCTATTAAAAAACTATATTTTGACGTAACTGGGGACGTCACTGATGCTGTAGGAGGGGGCACTGCCGTCTTTATACGTTTCCTCCATTCCGGATCCGCTTCTATATTTTTCCTTGTTCTTTTATAGAACGTGTTTTCTTTGGGCGGCCGACATTTGGCGACGAAGCGTAGTACTGTCGCCGTCGCTCTCAACAGTCGTTCCCATTTTGAAAATCTTGCTGGATCGGGTATGACTTCTGAGAGTCTTCTATCTATATTTTCTATAGCGACTAAGGTTCGCTCCTCACCCGTCTGTTCCTCTAGTGGAGGCTTCTCTATTGGCCATGTTGTCGACTCTTCATACAGGAAGCTGGGGCCACAAAACCACTCGTGTCTCGAATCAAAGTGCTGTGGTACGTCACGAGTGGCTGCGTCTGCTATATTTTTCTTAGTGGGCACCCAACGCCAGTCTTCGACTCTACTATGCTCTTCTATGGCAGCTATGCGGTGCGCGACGAACGGTTTGTAAACTCGAGCTCCTTTTCTGATCCAGGTCAGCACGGTTTTGCTGTCTGACCAGTATGTCACGGAGGCCGGCTTGACTCCGTGTTCTCGGATGACAGCTGCAGCGACGCGGGTCCCCATCACCGCGGCCTGCAGCTCGAGTCGGGGTATCGATTGGAGCTTGAGTGGCGCCACCTTTGCCTTGGCCATGACGAGGCTCACGTGAGTCTTGCCATCTTCTGTAGAGATACGCCAGTACACCGCTGCGGCGTACGAAGTCTCGCTCGCGTCCGTGAAAACGTGGACTTGCGTTTCTATGGCGTCGCTATATCCTGGGTAACATCTTGGTACTGTGACTTGTGCAAGATTCTGTAGATGTTGAACCCAACTTCTCCATGCTGTGGCCAAGTCTGTGTCGAACGGCTGGTCCCAGTCGACTCCTCTTCTCCATGCTTCTTGGAGTATCTGTTTGGCGCGAATCGTTACGGGTGAGGCTAGGCCGAGTGGGTCGTATAGTGACATCACTATTTTCAGCGCCTCTCTCTTTGTGGGCACCTCCTTCTGTAATACGCCACTCGGTAATCGGGCTAGGCTCAGATTGAAACCCAGCGTATCCGCTCTTGGTCTCCATATTAGGCCAAGAATTTTTTCTGTATGGTCGCCGATGTCGACGACTTCTGTTTCTATAAGCGACGGTTCTATTTTCTGTATGACGTCGTTGTCATTCGATACCCATTTCTTAATTTCGAAACGAGCCTGTTGGTGTATCTTCTTCACCGCTGTTGCTATATGTGTCGCTTCTTCAACTGTTCTATAGCTATCCAGATAATCGTCCATATAATGGTTCTTCACTATTGCTTCTACTGCTTCTGGATGCTGTTCTATGTGCCGGTTCGCGTTCCAATTCTTCGCGAATATGGCCGTGCACGGTGAGCTTGCCGCGCCGAATATGATTGACGTCATTCGATACTCGTCGGGGGCTCCTTCTCTTCTATTGCCTCTCCACAAATATCGGAGGGCGTCTCTATCTTCAGGTCGTACTTTGACCTGCATGAACATTTCGGTAATGTCACCTGAAATGGCTATCGGATATCTACGAAACCTCATCATGACGCCGGGCAGCGACTGTAACAGGTCCGGTCCTGTAAGTAGGAAGTCGTTCAGCGACATTCCATTTGATTTAGCTGCGGCGTCGTGTACTATTCGAAACTTCTCCGGCTTCATGGGATTGAAGACGTCGAAATGAGGCAGATACCAGGTTCTTCCTGGCGTGGTCTGTTTGGGCGCTTTTTCTGCGTACCCTTTCGAAAGGAGCGAGTCCATCTGTTCTATATATTTATTTCGAAGACTCGGATCTTTGTCGAGCTTCTTTTCTATAGAGATCAGCCGCTTGTGTGCTGTCCCATAACTATCGGGCATTTCAAAGTTGTTATTTTTCCATAACATAGCTGTTTCTATATGCCCATCTGTTAACTGTTTGGTATGTCTTTTCAAGATGTCTTCAGCCTGCTTCTCTGGATCAGAATCTGGACGCCGAGGATTAACTATTAGGGACTCGAGTGCGAAAAATTCACGAAGTTGCTCGTTCAGTCTGTCGTCTCTATTTTCTCTATCTTCTCTGCATGCGCTGACGTAATGCACCTGCTGACCGAGTATTCTAGTGTGCGCGCCATGTAGCGTCCATCCAAGCGTTGTAAGTGACGCTATTGGCTGGTGCCTGGGGCCTCTTCTGACTTCACTGGCAAGGAGAAGGTGCCAGTTGTCTTGGCCAATCAAAATCTTGGGCGCGCCAACATCATAGACTAGCTGCTCTTTCAAGTCGATGAGATGTTTGCAATGTGTGACATCTTCTTCACGGACTGTCTGTGACGCGAGATTAAGCTTCGGTATGGTGCGTGCTCTGAACGGCACCCTATTTCTATGCTGACTCGCGAGTGTCACTGTGACTCTTTTCGAACAAGGAGTGTCGATCATGGTGTCACCGATCGCACCAATCTTCAGTGGGTCGATCTTGCCCTCGGCTCCGACTTGGTCGGCGATGTCTTCATCGATCAACGATACGGTCGATCCATCGTCGAGTAGGGCGAACGTAGATGCCTCTCCCGCCGGTCCAATGACCCGGACCGGGATGATTTTTAAATAGGCGTGATTCGACGATGATCTTGAGCTGGCGACTGTCTCCTTGGGCTCCTTTTTGACTTCGGTCTGTCTGGGCTTTTCGGCTGCCACCGCAGCAGGCTTCTTGTCGTAATGAAGTAGCCGACTGTGCGTGGCTGTACACCCCTTGACGTCACACTTCTTCGCGTTGCATTTATGCCGCTCTCTTCTTGGCTTCAGGCAACGGAAGCACAGGTTTAGATTCTTCGCAATTTCCCATCTCTTGTTACTATTACTATTCTTGAACTTCGAGCAGTCGCGTTCTATATGGCCATCCTTCTCACACAGTCGGCACTTGCTTGCTGACTTCTCTGTTGTTGTGTGAGTCCTCTGCTGCGGTGTGCGTCGGTTGGATGAGCCCTCTGTCTTGATGTTTTCAGCAGGAGCGAAAGCGCTGCAGTATCGAGCTTGTTCGGTAATGAATTCGCTAAACAGCGACAAGTCTGGCAAGGACTGGTACTTTTCTGTATATATACGGTACCACTGTACACGTATCGAGTTCGGTAGCTTCTCTGTCAAGGTTCGCATGAGCTCGGCGTTGATCAGGTAATGATCCTTCTTCAATGCTCGCAGCGTTACTATAGCGCACCTCACTTGGCTTGCGAATGAGCAAATATCCTTTGGATTTTCACTGCATCGTGTCAGTCCTCGCAATCTATCTGTTTCGGCCTGTGCTATCGAATCTGGTCGGCCGAATTGCAGCTCGAGTTCCCTCATGATGTCATCTGGTCTTGCATGGCCGATGAGTTCTGAACTGACTGTTTCTAAAGCGCGTCCATGCAGGCTTCTTCTAAGTCTTGCTGTATTTTCGACATCATTGAAATATTTTCGAGTTGTTTCATAAATGGCTCGAAATGACAACCATTCTGTATGCGCACCACTGAAGTTCGGTAAGGTCATGATGACATTCGACGCCGAGGAGGAATTCTGTGACTGCTGTTCTGTTTTCTTGTCAACTAAAGATGCTATAGCAGCCGTAAGGTCCGTAACGAATGGACGTAAATTATCCTCGCTCCTATCGTCTTCTATTTTCTTCATAGGTGGTGGCTCTATCTGTTTAGCACTATCTGGATCTATGTGCGTTCGACGAGAGTCCACTATTGGTTCGAAGTCCACAGGGGGGGGGCGGTTGCTGTCGACTATCACGGATGTCCCCCTCGGCGGCGTTGGTCTCTCTCTGATCAGGAACAGGTTCAGGCGCCTCTTCCAGCCAGGAACGCACGTACTCTTCATTTGAGTTTCTATCGTCCAAATATTCTTCGTCCGACTCTTGTTCGGCTCTCTGAAGTGCTAACTGGGCAAGCTCCAACTTAATCTTCAATAAGTCTTCACGAGCCTTCTGTAATTTTCTATATGACCGCGGTGACCTGTCAATGGTCGACGGCGGACGTCTATGTTCTATACGGGCGTCACCCCGGGTAGTCATTGGCAAGACTCGGCTATCTTTTCTATTTGACGGCTTCATTGTACTATCTGAAGTCGTCTCAAAGCGGGTTCCCTTCCTTGAGGTCGATGGCATCTGTTTCTGTACTGTTGTCGGCAATGGTGCAGGTACTCGTTCTATTGCTGAAGCTTCTATCTGTTCTATCCGTTCAGCGGCAGCAGGCGGAGACACGTCTTCACTGCGCTGCTGCATCGATCGCGCCGTCCCAGACGATGAAGGCGAACGCGGCGGCACCTGATGATGGATAGCAGGAACCCTCTCGGCTGGTTCCTGTATCGGAACTGTCCACGCCTCGGATGATTTGCCATGCGACCTCGTGATCGGCATTGTTGAAGTCTTCAATGAATCTTCAAAACTATTCGGTAGTCCACTGGTAAGCCTCAGGTGAAACTTCAATCCAAGTTTCCAAAAAAAAAATTTTTTTCAAAAAATTTTCAAAATTCTTCAAAGTCCCCAATCTTCAAAAAATATTCTAAGTTCGGATTGACTGAAACTTTTCTAAGTCCCAGACTGTTCAAAATCTTCTATGTGTGAAGTCGATCGAAATTCTCTAAGTCCAAAATTCTTCAAAAATATTCTATGTCCCGCTTGATCAAAACTTTTCTAAGTGTCAGGTTGTTGAAAATTTTCCAAGTTCAAAAATCTTCAAAAAATTTTCCAAGTCCCGGATTGTTGAAAATTTTCTAAGTTCAAAATTCTTCAAAAAATTTTCCAAGTTCAAAATCTTCAAAAATATTCTAAGTGTCGGAACCCCTCAAAATTTTCAAAGTGTGAAGTCGTTCGAAATTTTCTAAGTTCAGCTTGATTAAATTTCTTCTATGTTGTTCCTTCACTATTTTTCAACATCAATCTGCCTAGGGGTAGTTTTCTTGAAGGGATGATTTCTTCAAGGTCCGACTTCTATTCAGCTTCTAGGGACGCCCTTCGTGTCTTGAAATGTTGAAGGGTAGTTTTTTCTTCAAGGGGGTGCGACTTCACAATAGGGGTTGTGCCTTCAGGGTAGCTGCGTGGTTCGATAAATCCAACTTCCAAATAGCTAGATCAAGCTATCTTCAAAATATCCGGCTCCGATGGACCAGAAAATGTACGGGGCGGACGTGATCGACTGGACTGTAGGGTGGCCAGGGTAGGTTATCCTATTCTTCGAAAGTGGACTGTATGGTGACAACCCACCTAGGTATAAATGATCCAGACGCGTTGACGCTCCGTCTATAAGCTACGGGCCATGAGGATGCAACCCTTAGCTGAATACTTGCTATACTTGCTGTTATTGACACAGTATATAGGGGTAGGTATAGAGGGCTTACCAATAAAGTCACAATAAAACACTATTTAACTTGTTCACTATGCACTTAGCGATTTGAAGGGTGAAATTCGCGACTATATGATTCTACATTTAGGTATAAATCCAAATTATCTTGACAATGACTACAAATTCTATAAATTTTCAATGTTACTATTGTACGGCGCAACTATACCGTATCGACACCCAAAAAATCACCGTGTGTGATGAAGTTTATTAACTAAAATTTTCACTATGCTAATTCTAGATTTTAGGCTATATCTAGGCTTAGGTCTATGTGAGTAGGGGTTGTCGTACCTTTATGGATAGCCCTCGGTAAGCTCCATACAGCGGAGACGAATTCACCCCTTCATCCCCCTCCATGTAGGGGTGGGATGCCAAAAACTATACAAAACTATTGTAGGCACGAAGCTATTACCTACTTGGGGTGAATTTACCGTAAAACTATGCTAGGAGGGCTATACAGCTATATGTATCTCTATAGATACGACAACCCTCTACAAAACTACATATGTTTCAACCCTGTCACTCAAGGGGTTGCAACTCTATAAGCGTATATGTTTCAGGGGGATAAAAATAAACAGTTTTATTCAAACCTAAATTGCGGCTTTATGCCTGCATACACTATAAACATCTATATATCCCCTGAAAGGATTTTTCAAGGCGGTTCTATTTCAGACATTTAGAAGTCTAGAATCTAGACTTGTTTTTTCGGAAAAGGAAGAGGGTAGATGCAAAGTGTTTTATTTTGTGCATACCTTCACTAGGGCTATTTATAAAAAACTGTTGACCAATCACGTACCAGCACCCTCCTGCTCTGTGATTGGTCAGTGTCGCGTTTAGCTATGCGACTACCTTTGACCTAATATTTCAAGTCTCAAATTACCAAGCCCTTTCTATTTACCTATGTATGTCTGTCTGTGTGTGTATATACCTCGATTACCTTATATACCACCGATATACCTTTATATACCTTTATATACCTTGATTACCTTCATATACCTTCGATTACCAGGGTTACCATGTGTTTACTGTTATATGTAAGGGATAGGATACCCTACCTAACTATATTCTATCTATTTGGAAGAAATAAAGGCTCCAAGGGCTTATATACTGCCTCTTGAGAGCAAACAACTGTAACGAATGTGTTTTATTTCAATAACAAACTATGTATCAACTATAGCTACCTATAACTATCTATACTATGCAGCTTTATTTGTTACAGCATTCTATGTACTAACTAACTACCTATAACTACCTATACTATGTAGTCGCGGTTTTATTTGTTGCAACATTCTATGTACTACTATAGCTACCTATAACTATCTATACTATGTAGCTAAGACGCATCGTCGCGAACAAACATGTTAACTTCCAAATCAGTTTTATAAAATAAAAACAAATCAGTAGGGAATCTGTAGGAAGGAAAGCTAAAGCTTATAATATTTTGGTAGGCAACAAAAACACCATTCAATAATACTTAGTTTAATTTAGGACAAACTTTCACGATACAAAATTTACGATTTTTTAAATTAATTTATTCTATATTTTTACCATTGTGATAGTAAATCAAAGTCTGTGAGGCGTTGCATCTGATAACCGCGCTTCTTTAGTTTCTTTTTTTCGTCGTCCTTTTCCTCTTCCTTTGTTTCTGCCAGTTTCTTCTTGGTTGTTTTACCTTTGATCTTCTCTGCATCTTTAATCTTCTGGACTTCGCATTCCATGTCAAAAGGACATTGGTCGGCAGAGTATATCGGCATCATAACTACAGGTACATATTGCGGAGTCGTTTTAGGTAGCTGAAAGGAATAAGAGGATACAAATTTGTTTCTGAGTGCTTAAGGGCGGTTTATGAGATCTTCACTCAGATTTGAAGATTTACTTAACTATTGTGACGCAAATAAAAGTGGCATCAGTGGCGTTTGTATTATAAGTCCATGTCAGTGGCATGATCACATGATGGTTGAGTGACTGTGGTTACCTACTATAGGTTTCAATTACAATTGAAAGGAAATGCAGGATATATTCCTTGTAAAGATGAATATTTTAACCGATTTACTGCCTGACACTAGTGAAGGTTTACCAAGGTTTAATTAAGGCCTTAATTAAGAGACCTAAATTTATGTTATTATTTGGTCTCAAACTCTCGTTTGTGGCAAAATAATAACAACCGTTGCTTCACCTTTAAGATCAACCAATCTTATAGGTGAAGCAACGCTTGCCCAGGTTGGGCCTTCCGCGATATAACATCACTGTTACCTGATCCTCCGCAGCACATTGGCAGCAATAGCTCTGAGCCGCTGATATCGCGTTAGAGCTGACTAAGTGTTGAACAATTGCTTTGAGACGGTCCTCGTCCAAGTTTGCAGGTCTCGTGTTCTCCCACTTCCCATCAGGGTTCATCTGAACTATGAAAGGAGCCGACATACCCAGTGCTTCGAAACCAGGTTTTACCAGAGGACTGTAACATATAGGATCTTAGTGTAAATATTAGGGACCAGTACCTAGTGATGGTTTTAAGGTCGGTAGGTACTAATCATACTGTATCGTGCAGCGGTGCAGGAACCAAACGAAAAACATAGACATGACAAATTTGTAGGTATTGGGGAATTTAGGATTGTTTAATTTTTGAGTACCTACCAGTTTATTTATATTTGATTGGATGCATGGTTTTTCTACATTAATTCGCCTATACAAACGTGTCTTTTTTAGATTTATTAATTTGCGGTGAGAAAATGGTCATGATTTATAATTGGAATTTGCGTTGAGTTGGAAGCTTCAAAACATTCATCTTATCCAAAGGAGATCTTTTGAATGATAAACTACGATATCTGCTAAGTTACACACTCTCCAATACTTACTGACAAAAGAGTCTTGGGGGGTTTGACTCCCCTGTGCTTCGGAAAGTACCTATACCTGTGCCTAAGAGATTAATGTGCATCAAAAGTCGCGAAAGCAAAAAGATCGACGCCTTCGAAATGTGGGTTTGGCGAAGACTTCTTCGTATACCATGGACTGCCATGAGAACGAATGAGTCCATACTGGTAGAACTCGAATATCACCAAACGGCTTTCTGCAATATGCCAGGAATGTGCCCTCTGCCTTTTGGGCATATTATGCGTTCATCCAAGCATAATCTGGAAAGGCTCATGATATTGGGCCGGGTCGAAGGAAAGCGCGCTCAGGGTAGAACACCGGAAAGATGGTCCGATGCCATAAAGAGGGCGGTTGGTGGCAGCATGTACCTACAGAGTGCTCCACGCTTCACAGGACCGCATGGCTTGGAAACCGTCGTATGTGATCGCGATCCTCAGCAGTGAGGGGACGACGAAGAAGAAGAGATTAATGGAAGGGCACTATTCATTTATTACGTAGGTAAGAAAATTTTCGTTAATTTTTTCCCCCCCCCCCCCCCCCCCTATTATAAAATAGGTATAACAATAAGCCGACCCCCTCCTCCTTTTTTAATATTTATTACGTAATAATCTAAAGAGAAAATTAGATAATACACGTTAGGTTGTTTATTTTTCAAAGTAACAATTTAATTAATTAATAATAATTTATACTTACAAAGGTTCTAATAATTTTTATTTTTTTGGTAGTAATAAACTTTGGTTTGAATAATTTCAAGCTAGAACTTTAACTTTGCGTATTTTTGTGATCTCATGTAAGAACTATCGAGACTACCCTTGTAAGAAAAAATAAGATTGCTCGACTCCCCTCCCCCCTCCCCCTAAATCGTCTTACGTAATATATGAATGGCCCCAAGAGGGAGTGCATCTGTGTTTTCCTTTGTATTGTATAGCTAGCCTCCATTGAAATTAGCTGTCATGGGCGAAATCGTCAAGAGGATTTTTTTTTAAGATGGGGGAACTTTTTTATTGTGGAACAAAGTATTATACGTACAATGTACCTAGTAAACAAATAGGTATGTAACATAAATAGGTACTTACACATCTGCTAGTTTAGAAATAATTTTTTTATCCGCCATCGTGTTATTATCCTAGTACCAAACTATGTTAGTTACATAGAACGTGAGAAATAATTTAGGTATTTGTATTTTAGAATTTTATCTAGAAACTTATGAATTTTGTCTTCAGTTTTATATATAAAAAAATATGTGTAACAACTGTCATTGTCTGATGGACAGTACCAATCTTAAAAATGCGTAGGTTTTTAAAAAAAAAGCGAAACCTTCTTTGACTGTCGGTAACAGACCGCCAATTTATTCGCTACCCAGAGCGGTGAGTAGCAATCGTTCGGCTTCGCTCGGAGTCCTATTAGATATTTTGCATAGTTTTCGCTTGCTTTGCGACAGGTTCAGCCATGAAGGTTTGAATAGTGGGACTCATTGGGAGTGATTTCCGCTTAGGTTTGAATAGTGGGACTCAGCGGGAGTATTTTCCGCTTAGGTTTGAATAGTGGGACTCAGCGGGAGTATTTTCCGCTTAGGTTTGAATAGTGGGACTCAGCGGGAGTATTTTCCGCTTAGGTTTGAATAGTGGGACTCAACGGGAGTGTTTCCGCTTAGGTTTGAATAGTGGGACTCAGGGGGAGTGTTTTCCGCTTAGGTTTAGGCATAATAAACTAATAAAGAATAAGATTCTTCCATACAAAACTTAACACACCCTTACACGTATCTTGGGGGCATTTTTGAAAAACTAATAATACCAACATACTTATACTATTCAATTAGGTCTGTATTTGTATCAAGTTCCAAGGAATAAGATTTTTCATACAAACATTCACCATTTCAGGGCAAGTTTCCGAAAATCGTTCAAAATTTCAGTTTCATTGGTCAAATAGTTTTCGTAATTAATCAGTAGGTAAAGTGAATTGATTATTTACTTTTCGTATCAGTAAACGCATTAGTAATTTAGATAACACGGTTTCTTCTTTATCTTTTTATTAAGTTAGTGTTCCTTCAATTCGCTATTAGAGTTTCCAATCGTCTTTTATAATGCGCGCAGTAAAGTAGTGGAACTCTAGAAAAGTCTCTCTAACTTTGAAGAGATTAGAGTTGCATGCGTTCGGAAATACAGACGCAGGCAGCGTCTATGTTTCCGAACTCTCTTTTAACTTTGAAGAATGAAGAGACGACGACGATGGAATGAGCACTAGAAACTTTTTTTTATATAATAATATACATAAAATAAAACAATAGACCTACAGCGCTTACGCTGTAGGTATTATATATTCTTTGTAGGTACCTATATTTTTTTTATCGCAGGAGAAAATAATTGTTTTATAAGTAAACCATTGTTAAATCATATTAATAACCTACTCTTTATATGTCTGTGTTAATAACTAACTTCTTAGTTATTTACTTTGTGAAAATAATTATTCTATTTAAATTTAATAAGTCGTATTTTTAAAAAGCAATCATTTTTGTAGAAGTAAAAAAAAACAAGATATTGTTTAAATATACTTACCTACTGAATGTTAACCATAATTTAAAAATAAATTTCAGGATTGTCTACAGAACTTGGCACCCATATAGATCTCAATTGTTTTGTCGTTGAAGTTGACAATAGCAAGACCATAACATCACAATATTGAACTTGCCTCACATTTTCACATTCACGTTTTTGTGGGATCGATCGATATTTGGTACTTAAGTGAGTTAATTACCTACTAGTTTTCACAGGAGGCACAGAAATGTCGAGAAGAAATTGGGGACATCTGAACAAGCTTGAAAAAGTGATTTTTTTATGGGATTATTGTATGAATTCAGTGAGGAAAGAACAACGTCTAATAAAGAAAAAAAAACTGTTTACACATTTCTGTTTTTATTGTATTTTAATTGATCTATAAAATGCTGCAGTAACTTAAATTTCCTTAATAAATGCTACCACTGAGAAAGTAAATCGAAATCTGTGTGTCTGCTCAATAGCCAAGGTTTTGGCTTGTTCATAGGTCCACCACCGCGCTTCAGTTCGCCGCTCTCTTTGGCCTGACCCTTCTTGCAAGCGTGCCATATAAATCTATCAATAAAATCAAATTAATAAGGCGTCTCAATAGGGATTATGCAATTACAGAATAGGGAAAATGCAATATTTTCATCTTGAGATCTTGAGAATTCTGTGTCAAATAGATCAACTAAAATTAAAAAAAATTAATACTCTTTAATGTATTGCCAACATTGCGATTATAAATGGCTGTTTTTCTTTTCCCGCGAAAACGAATGATGAAGTCACTCCTGTCTGCCAGAGATCATGAACTATTGTTCATGATCTCTGGCAGACAGGAGTGACTCGTTTCACAAAAAAGTTCGTCTTTTCGTTATCATAACACCAGTGACGTCACTAGACGCTGATTGTTTACGTTCCGTTTCACGTTATATTAATTCGTAATAGTTGTTAAAAATCAATAACTACAATAAAAACATTGCAGTGGCCCTTCTTTTATGCTATTTTATCATTTCAATAACAAAATATTCATGAATTCTGTAATTGCATCTTCCCTATTCATGAACATTTTTAAAATTGAAATGATAAAATAAGTACCTAGTATACTTACCTATATTTTTCTTCGACAAGATGGAATGAGAATATCATCAATATAGTCTAACGGCCGAAACCAATAACCGATCTATCACATACTGGAGATAGAAAAACAAATGAAACAACAGAAAAATTATATAGGTTTTCTGTTGTTTCATTTGTTTTTCTATCTCCAGTATGTGATAGATAGGTTATTGGGTTCGGCCGTAAGCCACGCATTATTAGGGATAACTCTAATACTGGTCACTGGATACTAGTCGTCAGATCTCAATCAAATTTAAATGGGAGTACAAACCTTGGAGTCCTGACTGTCTGGTTATGGACTGGGCAATTATATTCCCAATCTGGTAGTTGGAGTATATAAATAATTTCTTCGTTGTCATCAGCCTTTTCACCTGGCTTCGTTTTAGATGTGGCGTACGGCTGTAATGTGAAATAATCATTTATTTTTTATTTGATCTACAGTTGCATGAAAAAATATCCGTACATAAGAATAATTGTATAGGGAACGTGCATGTGGCGTGGATTATGTCATCTAGTGTTGGAAATCTGAAACTTTTACGTTGTAAATATTTGACCTGTGCTGTCACCTATACTTCCTGCACCCTCTGTTTAAGGGAACGTGCACGAAGTAGACTGTGCCATCTAGCGTTACAAATTTGAAACTTATAAGTAAAATATACTTTACGTCTGTGCTGTCACGTATAGTTTCTGCACGTTCCCTATTGGCTAACAATTATGGGCAACATATTTTTTGTGTTTGTAGGTAATTGGTAGAAAAACGCATTTTAACGGGCCCAAAACATTAAACCAATGGGTAACTACAGATAAAAAAAACTCGCCCTAAGTAAATTACTAGTATTCAGCTTCATCAGTTTAGTTTGGGCCATGGAACCCAACTGCAGTATAGTTGCAAACAGCGGTGCAGCCAGGGTTGGGGGGACCTAACCCCACCGAGGGTCTTTTAGCATAATATAAACAATATTGCTAACGCATAACAAGTCTCCTTGGATTTTTTTGCGTAGAATCCTCAGAGACTTCGTTAGGATGTAGGTAGACAACTAAAGATATCTCGATATTCGGTCGGGCTTGAGGCCCTCTGGATCTGCTAATGGTTGGGAAAGGCTAGAATGAAGGTGTGTTTAAATGCAAGTTACAAACAAAACGTCCCCTTTCTTATATAAAAAAAGGTAAACAATAATGTTGAAATGTTTTTCACGATTTACAGTCGCGACATCTGTCCACGCATAATGACACCATCGCATTTGGTGTTTCGCAAAGATGCGTGGCAGCTTTGGCGCTTTGCCACTAGATGGCGTTAGTAGTTGAGTGAATACTTACGAATACACTGGGAGCACTCAATGCTTCGCTTTGGTCCAAGAATCCGTCGAGAATTTGTTGATTGACCTTATACTTGCGTGCCAAGTTGAAGTGTTTGGAATTTTCTTGTGTCATAGGAAACGTGATCAAGGGTCGCCTGAGAAGAATAGGTAGATTGTGTTTACATTAGTTGGTAGGTAAATAAATGAATAGGACTGATGTACCTATCAAAGATAACGCAATAACTACTTATTACGTTACGTACATATAGGAACTTAAAAAGGAGCAACCACATGTCGTGCATCTTATTCAATAGGTAGACGATTACCCCAACTTCTCTAGGCACGGGCTATGTTTTTACAAGCTGCATATTAACTTGGTTTTGCATGTGTGGATTTTAGTAATTTCTTTGTATGTATGTATGTACAGTACATAGATATGTTTTGAAGAATAAATTTACTGTAAATAATTAATTTTGAAGTATTTGCAAGTTGTAGGAGGGGAGCGCAAAAGTCACAAAAAACCAACCCCTAAATAGAAACTCACTTGCACCCGGTGCACCCCACATTAAACGCGGTTCAGCTTTGACAACGTTGCCGATAGATGGCGTCACTTTCCCTCCTGACTCCTGATGTGTTAAGCCACGCTTTCCACGAGATCAGTTTTTATATCTCTCACGTTCACTCGGCTGGTGTAAACGAGAGTTTACGTAAGTCAACGATAGTGATTTTATTAACAGTTACCTATGTAAACTAGGTTGGGGGTTAGCCCGAAGAGGAAACGGGCTTCATACATGCGTTGATGGTGACCACCGGGTTGGTTATAGTAAGCTAATTAAAAACCCCCAAAGCAGCCATTCCAGCACATTTTAGAGGTTCACTCCGAAAAGAACAAAAAAGCAGGGATCGGGTTGTTACAAAACCTCCTCTCATTGTAAAAAGGACAAAAACTGCCTTCGCTTTCGAGGCTGTCACTATCCACATTCTATTACCTACAGTTTAAAACAGTAGCACTCGAAAATAACAAAATACTTCACGAGTACAACAAGAGTGGTGTAACGTCTTAGTATACATACTAAGACGTTACACCACTCTTATGTTTCCACCTACAACCAATCCGTATGCAAGTTCATTACATTGCGGGCTACTGCGCTATATTGGGATCAAACGCTCGATCGGCCACGCAGTGTCATTAAAATTGCATGCGAGTTGCTTGCAGGTGGAAGCGCACCTTAAGGATTCGGCCGAAGTCTCAAAAAGACGAAGTTGCCTTTTTGAGACTTCGGCCGAATCCTTCATCATCATCATCATCAACAGCCTGTTGCAGCCACTGCTGGATATAGGCCTCTCCAATTGCACGCCACTTGAGATCTATTTTCGTCTTCTCGCATCCAGTTTCTGCCAGCCGTCCTGCGCAAATCGTCACTCCACCGTGCCTGAGGACGTCCTACACTATGTTTGCCGAGACGCGGTCTTCACTCTAGAATTCGTTTACCCCAACGGTGGTCGAAATTACCGAATAATTAAGGTGCAAATTTGCGTCATCCACTGCCCTCTTTACAGTTCCATACAAATAGGACATTTACAATAAGTGGTTTGTATAACAGAAAAAAGAAATGGTCATACCTAAATGGGTCAAGATACAAGGCTCTCTTAGGCAGGTTAAAGTGTGCCTTAATATAGTCTTCATCCAGAAGTTGGAAGTCACTTTGGGCTCCCCCAGCCGATGCCGAGGCCGGTCGTGGCTTGCCGCCGCTGCCAAACTGCTTGGCTGCGCGCGGGTCATCGCGGGGCACCAGGCATATCAGTGGCAGATTGGCCCGACCACCTGCGCCGGTAGCAGATTGGGCGCCCTGACATTGGCAACATCTGTATACATGAAATTTGAAATTAAGGATAAACTTTTTATTAGAACGCAAAGGCTTTTCATCAATACGATTGTGCCTGTGAATGCTAGTGTGGAGCTAAGATCACTAAGAGATAAATTGGCTCCTGTAATTCTTACTTATTCAAGGCCTGTCTTGTACCACTGCAGGACTAGGGCCACAATTTCTTTTTTCTATTTATTACAGTTTTGTTTGGACTATTTCTGCCTGTAGGTAGGTGTGGAGCGTTCCGTCATCTTTATCTGGGTCTGCCGTGATTCGTTCCACAAGCGGACGACGTGTACGGCCTTGCACTTAAGGATGGCTGTTTTTTGTTATAAGTATTGAGAGCAAGCACTATTCCAAGCGGGGATTGATAGGGGTGTCGATTCATTATATAGAGTATTACTAGAAAGTGAAATGGCTATCTACTGGCCGGGCTGCCGAAATAAGCGGGTGCGCTCAGAGTTACGCGAGATCAGCATTTTTGTCTTCTGTAACCATTAATTATTTGAGTAACATTTTAGTGTCTGTCATACCTTCCTGCATTGCTAATATCAACTATCCTACAATTCCACTTACGCGGTAGCCATTTTTTTGCAGAACAGGGACTATAAAAAATTATTTTACTTAGATACTGACATTTTTTTGTATAATTTTATATTTTTGGACCTAAAAGAGCATGATTTTTTTACAAAACTTCGTTTCCTAGACTTTATGTAAATAGTTGTCAGTGTAACTATGTTTTTTGTTTTTAACCGTTTTCCTTCTTTATACAATGACAGATACATTGAGTAGGTGTGTAAAACCTTTTTACAAATAAATAAATAAAAATAAAGTATATTGGTTTGGGGTCAGGATGATTACTCGATTGTTATTAATAATTACATACCCATAATAATACATATATTAATTTCACAAATGCGACGTAAATATCTCAATATAAGATAGTGCTTCATTGATTCTACGAAGCATTCTACCAATTACTAACTAGCTTAATCCATAATTGTGTAAGCATTCGCATAGCGAAAAAATAAATAATGAAAATAATCTATTTATTTTGTTTGTTTATGTTTACTTGGACATTTATGGTCCACTTAATTTTAACAAATTTATTGTAACTTGTGCCGCCGTATGTACTGTGCTGATTTTTAATTAAAGACTAGCTTCTGTCCGCGACTTCTTCCGCGTGGAATAGTTACTAACCCCCCGATTCTTTATGATATTGATTCGTTGGTGGGAGAAGTGGTGGGAGGCGCCCGACGTGACGGCACAGTGGTGGCATACGCGTGAGCTGCGCGCGGTTGTGGACAGTACTTGGACATTGCAACATTACTTTATTTTTATAAAATAAAAGTAGCCTAAGTTACTTCTTATTACATCAGAGACTTGCCAATAAAAGTCCCGTTAAAATCGGTCCAGCCGTTTCAGACATTAGCCAGAACAAACAGACAGAAAAAATTGTAAAAAATGTTATTTCGGTGTATGTACCATATAGGTATATGCATGTACATAGGTAGTAAAAAGCGGTTATTTCAATATTACAAACAGACGCTCCAATTTTATTTATACCTAGGTATAGATGTTGAAATGCCAAATATATTAGCGCAGGTCTTTGTAAAAAGGTTATTGACTCGTCAAGTTAAACAGTGTCCTACTCCTAATCCACAGGGTAACAAAATAGAGATGAAAGATTCAATATTCGGGAAGGGGCGTGCGGCGTGTGGGAGGCACGTGGCCGCACTCTGCCCGACGACAGATTTACGGGCCGCCCGGGCCAAGCACACGCTGGGCTGTTTGCAAACGATCCGATATTTATCCATCGCCCCGGGCAACGGCTTTATTACTTTCTACGCGCTTCACGATTTTAGCCAATATTTGATTTGGTAGTTTTGATTAAGTATTTTTTATTTTAGTAATATTATTTTGTGAGGTATGCGAATGAGGTGTCAGGATGAGTAAAAAAAAAAAAACTATGTGTTGCATGAATGTGACATTTTGATGACTGTTGCGGTGGGAGTGGTGGTAGTGGTTCTTAAACTGGTTTTTCTTTAAATATCCCATATCTCTGTATATAATATGGTGGACATACTATACTCCCCATACCCACAGAACGTTTTGGAAAAACTTTAATTATGCATTTTTTTTTTTCTTTAAGTCAAGAAAGAATAGGTTACATACTGCCGAGAGTGCTACAACGTCGACCACATACCTATCGTTTTCCATCAGGCGAAACTGGTTAATCAAAAAACCTTGTTTTTATCAGTTCATGTTGTGGTTCATGTCCACTTTGGAACCTTTTAAGTTATAACACATATCGTTTTATGGAATATTCAAAGAATTTTAAACAAAACTTTGATTTAAATCAGCTCATGAATAAATAAATTTATGTTTTAAAACCATCAAAACTAGGCCTCGATTTTCCTTACTACTGGCGTTTACCGCGCCCGACCCTCCCTAAGGGCGTCTACAAACGTAGGGTCGGTGCCTGCTAGGGTTGCGGAATTTGTTCGAAAGAGTTGCCGCGGCCCTGGAACGCATAGGGCACAAGAAGGATCACGGGTGGGTTTTAGTCAGTAAAAGTCTGACACTCCCTACCGCTCCACCCAGGGCGGGAGGGGTCATTTGATGATTTCCCATCCAGAAAAAAAAAAAAAAAGGGCGTCTACAAACGTGCGACTATTTGTCTAGCGAGCTGACGACAAATTAAGCGCAGTCGCGTCGCGTTATTGCTTGTGACTGTGGCGTGATGTAACTGCTAAATGACGAGTGTTAAACTAAAGAGATATATAGCGCTATACAATTTGTACTTTTGACAATCATTCTTTAGTTTTAGCATAGAAATGGCGGACATTACCCTTTACCTAATATGTAAGTCTTCGTAATAACGAATATACCTAACATGTAGGTACTGTTTTAGGAAATAAGTAAAAAAAATGATAGAGGGACATTTCAAATAGTTTAATTTCCCTGAAAATTGTAATGTAAATAATTGTTGATGAAAGATGTTACCGTGCTGGAACACCGCGACTTTACAAGTTGATTGTTTTTTCGCGATTTTATTTAAATTCGTGGTTAGCCTATACTAAAAGGTGTTTGATCTGTTAAACTTTGTAAGTAGTAAGAGTACCTAGTAGATCTTTGATGTAGACATTGCGGAGCCTACTGTGCTACGGGCCTACGAAGTGCTACGGCGTAGCACTCTTACATAATTCTGGGTCTACGCGCGTAGATTTTTTTCCATTCCTTTCCGTTATCATTCCATCTTGACACGCGTGAAGGGCCGAAATTTGTCTCACGGAAACTTACCACTTACCTTCAAATCTGTTCAGCCGATGAGGCTTGATTTGCTTAGCCGTTTTCTCAATTATGTATATTGGGGAGCTCCCAATCAAAGCGGATTTAGCTGAATACCAGTATTTTACATGGAACGGCCGCCTACAAGACCTCTACAACCCATCAACGAGGTAACACGGTATTTCTTGGTAAGACTGGTGTCACATTTTCTGGCTTCTGACAATCCGAAACGACTGCTAAAGACCTAGAAACGAATTTGAAGTACCTAATTTCCGAGACATGAAGGAGTCTCGGTATGCTAAGACGGTCACCCATCCGCATACCGACGTCGACAAGCAGTGCTTTTCAAGACACGGAGGGGTCTCGGTAGGTTAAGACGGTTACCAATCCGAAGACCTACGTTGGCAAGCGTTGCTAAACCTCGGACGTCGATCCCTGCGGCTGTTTTTATGAATCAATTTGATTCAAAGTACCAGGGGATACCAGAGCTGGTCAAAATTTTAAATAGCAGAGGTGATATAGTCAGTGCCCTGTATAATCTTCTTTTTATTTTCATAATAATTCTTATGGTGAGTCCACATAATACAGACCCCTATAGATTTTTTCTGTGTAACGAGCCAATGCTCAACGTTCGAATTAAAAATATAACAATCATTTATTGCGTAGTTACCTACGCAATAAATGATTGTTTTAATTTTTATTTGTAATACTAATTGGAATGTAACGAATCTGCATTCCTACAGGTATTTCACTGAACAAACGTTTCAACTGCATACATATTGCGAAACCAATATCAATCAAAATAATTGAATTGGCACTCGTAAACGTCGAACGCTCGATACGCCACATAAAATAATTGTGTACGTTTTTTTATTGATAAATTCAATTTAATGGAAGTATTTACAGACTGTAATCCAACGGGGGCTGACTGTTAAAATTGATGTGCCTCTCCCTGAAATGTTTACCTCAGTTTCACTGTTTGAAACGAGACAGCAAGGACAATAGAACTTTCTCAGCAAGGTGAAGTAGACTAATGAAGATATTAGAATCGGAATTTTATGGACGATGGACGGGTTATATGAGTTCATATAATATTGTTTTTTATTTTTGATGACTATGTAGGTCAATCTGTTTTTACTTTATTGACTCAATCTACTCTTTATAATGTTTTATAGTGAATTGATTTATGATTTCCATGTTGGATATTTTTTTTTTTTTCTACCTTTGTCATGTATTAATGACTTTGCATACTATTGTATAAAATCAAGTTCTTAAAACGCAATAGACAGATGTGTTGCTGGGGAGTTTGTTGCGCCACTTCTTCTTCCCAGCTAAAGCACTAGGAAGTGGTGACGGGTGGGCGTTTTGGGGGACTGTCTTTATGTAAAATTTGACGTTCAAAAAGTGCTGTCTATCAGCCTAGTTTGAATAAATGACTTTTGAATTTTGTTTGAAGTTTTCTCGTATTTCGCCGCTTTAATAAAATTTAATCCCTTTGTTCTAACGTGTTATGTAAAATCTATATGCTATTCTAGCAAAAATTTATTGTGATTTGATTTTTATTGTTTTATATAAAAATCAAATCCCTCCAACTCGTCTGGTGGAAAAAAATGATTACAATCAAATCAATTTTAGTAGGTAAGTAAATACTAATTTCACCGGGTCATCTTATATTGATACTAGCTGCTGCCCGCGACTTCGTTCCCGTGGAATCCCCGATTTTAAAACATTCTTTATCGCTGCTCCGCTCCTATTGGCTTAAGCGTGATGATATATAGCCTAAAGCCTTCCTCGATAAATGGTCTATTCAACCCAAAAAGAATTTTTCAATTCGAACCAGTAGTTCCTGAGATTAGCGCGTTCAAACAAACAAACAAACTCTTCAGCTTTATAATATTAGTATAGATGAATTCTTGTTTTGTTTTTGTTTCGTGTACTTATAGTACTTACGGAATATTGCTGTTCAGTCAAAGTTTTGCCAACTGTTCTGTGATATTTAGTTCAGTCAACGTTTGTCTATACTGTCATTCATATATCCTAAAAATCAGGAAATTTGACGCAAGTCATGCCAAGGGTTATCTTATTGGCTCGCCTTCCGATAACAACCAGGTTCGGACCATCGCGTGTGCACCACGCGCGACTCAAAGAGATGTCAGTATAGTAGACGGTGCCCGACAGTGCCTGCCAACGGATTTTTTTTTGAGTCACCACGGCCCTGTATCGCGAAGTACGAAGGCGTACATCCACCCATGTATGCCGTTATAGTCAGTAAGATTCTGATACTCCCTTCCGCTCCGCCTAGAGCGGAAAAAGTCATTTGATCCTTAAAAAAAAGGGATATCTTGTTACTCAGTTCGTCGTCGTCGGATCGTGATGGTCAGGGCCCCAAGTCTGCTATTTTTATAAATTTGTCATTCAACACGATCCCATTGTCATTTTGCTAAAAGTTCGTAATCTGCTAAATTCTTAATGGTCGATCATTGGTCGGTCAATGGTTTCGTAATATTTTTTGATAAACGCGCTAATAAAAGCAATAACTAAACAATGACGTTCTAATGGTAGGTCACTGATCAAAGGAACTGTCAACATTTTACCGCATACGTTTGTCATTCATTTGCCATTATGTACGAGATTACCATTGTATGCCATTTTTTTCAATGGTGTGTCAGTGGTTGACCGTTGGAAAGACGCTTTTAATATTAGTAGATCACCAAACTTGTCAAAATCAACCATTATGAAATCAATGATAGAACATTCTGATACTATTGTAATAGCAGACTTGGGGCCCTGGTAGGTAGTAGCTTCATATAAAATATTGGTTCTCAACTGCATCTTGCATCTCAGCTGAATGAAAGTCTCTCAAAAGGCTAGGTAAATGATTGATCATTCACGTTGCGATAGGCCACAGCAAATGGCATGTGAATCGTGCTTTATAAAACACAAACGACTGCCGCCTCTATCCCTTCCCTAACCTAAGCCCCTTGAGTAAAGTCATCTTCAGAATTTGTTTACACTGCGGCATATCCGATACTTGTTGAACATTC
Source organism: Hecatera dysodea (assembly GCA_905332915.2). Classification (NCBI taxonomy): domain Eukaryota; kingdom Metazoa; phylum Arthropoda; class Insecta; order Lepidoptera; family Noctuidae; genus Hecatera; species Hecatera dysodea. The sequence continues at coordinate 3,751,132 of HG995286.1, forward strand.
ACATCAAACACTCGTTATGATGGAAAACGTCGATACGACCGTGTTAGCACCCTTTAAAGAGATCCGAGGACAATCTTAACTTCTTTTAAACACCATTTGACAAGTTCAGAAACACTGGGAAACACTCGAAGAAGAGTTTGGAAGTTAAATGTTGTCTTTTGCTCGTGTTTAAGGAAATGAGTTGGGAGCTTTATTTTAAATTTTTTTTGTGTATATTGTGGGAAAATCTATTATAGTTGCTTCTTGCTAACTTCGTGATACTGTCGCGTTGCACTTTTCTTAATATTTGTTCGTAGGTAACCGAACAATATAACATCCATGTATCGCTTGACCAGTCCTTTCACGAGGTCCAGGAGTGTGAGCAACGTTCGCAAAATGTCACATAAGACTCATTATCCTAGTTAGGGGTTCATTTCATGTTAGTCTGGTGGTTTGAGTTCTTTATGCGGCCTACCCTAATGTCCTTACTTTAGTATTGTTCGTCAAATCGACGAGCTCCTTAAAGTTCTAAGTTTGAGCTACTCGGTAACTGACAAATGCTTGCACCGTCTGGACAGGTTCACTCAAATCTGTGTGGTACTTTCCTCAAAATACCACTTCAGACATCAACCTATATGGTTCGACCAGTACATCATATGATTTGACCAGTACAATTGTATGGACTTCAAAAGGGACTGATCTCGGAGTTTGTTTCGGTGTTTCTTCTCAGGGTAGTCACCTAGGAAACACCGGCCTCATCTACTTTATAACGACCTAAAAGATTGACATGTAAAAGTGTTATTACAACCTTACCTTACCTTATTGGATAAATGAAAAAAAAGGATAAATGATAAATGATATTTATTTTAATTTTTTTTAATTTCCATATTTCAATTGTAGAATTGATGAATAGTAGAATAATACCCCTCAGATGCTTAGGTAACGATTACGACACCATTAACCAAATACTACTTCTGCGATATATGTATAGGTATCCTTTGTTGGAGATCTATAATAAATAAATAAACACTAATTTACATGGTTCTCATAGTTCTTTTTAGGCCATGTCAAAACGAAATCTGTCCTCAATTGTTTAAAATTATAGATTTCTGGTGCTACCCGTTTCGTTCATGTTGAAATCAAACCACTTGATGAAACGGTTATACTAACATTAAGACTACCAGAAGTGAAGAGCGCAAGATGGCGCCACCATCGATACTAGCGTGTCACCGGTGCCACACACTTCAAACCCATATTTTTTTGTAAACACTTTATGCAGCCTGTGTCCCAGCAGTGGGAACATTCAAAGGCTGATCATGCTTATATGCTTTATGTAGAATCAGGTAATCTTGACGGCATTTCCGATAACTCATACTTTTGAACTTAGCGGCATCGCCAGTTAGATTTATCAAAACATCCCAAAATGAAAACTATTTATAGACTGACGAAAACTAAGATTAGTCCAAACTTTAGCCAAGATTAATGGTCAGAGAGGGTTATTGGACAACCGTAACACTGTCAACGGGATCATTAGGCCATGCTTACCGATTTACATACCAGTTCTAAATTGAATTCTAATTTTATAGTTGTAGTTCTACGTGTCATTACTCGCTCGGGAGCCTTATTATGATTTGTAATAGTCGAAGTCGTACATCTATACTAATATTATAAAGAGTATGTTTGATTGTTTGCATTGAGTAAACTCCGAAACTACTGAACCGATTTGAAAAATTCTCTCACTATTGGGAAGGAGTGGATGTCATTGACTTCGTAAATAATCGTTTGACAGGATTCCATCGTTTAACTTTTAGATTGTTCAAATACCAATTTTCTTTCATTTTCTTCTCACTACCTAATTTATTGTTTATTTTTATGATTGCAGTGTTTCATCTAGGCATTAAGATTCTTCCATACCTACAAACGCGCTTCAACCCGTATCGGGTGGTTTTAAAAAATGACAAACCTTTCTGTGTTTTGATACATATTCGTGCCAAGTTTTATATTCATAAACCCAAACGCCAGTCATAAGATTTTTCATTGAAAAGATTTATCGTTCATAGAGATATCTTTTCTTTTTGTAATATTATATTAGTGTAGGTACCAATAGTGCTTATTTAGATTCGCAAGCTTTTAAAACTAAAAAAAAACCGTATTCAAGACAAATTAGTGATGATCAGCAGGGAACAACAATCCCCATCATAAAATTTCAATTCAACCGTATTCATAGTGCGCTTTCGTTGTCGAGCAGACAAATTTTTAAACAAGATGCAAATTTAAACTATGATATAGCGAATGCTCCGTGGAATGTTTGTCGTAGTGAAACAAGTTCACAACTTCTTATTTGTGATTTAATCTGGGAGTCAGAACTTTCCTAAAATTACCTAGGCTGCCGAAAACTGTGCTTTCCGCAACAATCTCTAATCCAATCCAATAAGACCTTACAAAGATGTTGCATAATACTTTCAATACTTATTATTGCGCTGAAACTAATTTCTACCGATAATAAAAGCTCATAACACACTGAACAACAAAACAAGGGCCAAATAAGCTTTATTGTGTCGGAAAAAAATCAATTGGACCGATTTTATCGCGATCAGCGCTTGAGTGCGCGATATACGACGATAAACGCAGCGATAACGATATGATAACGTTATACAAACTAAGTTATACTCGTGTTGATAGTGAGGTGTTTCTATGAGTGGTCTGATAAGCTGGACTTTCGTTATATGTATGTAGGTAAAGTGGAAAATCCACCTTGCCTACTTTTCCTTTAAAAATCAAATCATCATTCCAAAGGTTGTTTTTAACAGTTCATTTTATGTCAACGACAGACCACGAAGGAGATGGCGGGACGACTTGGATGTCCTCCTTGGGAATTAGCAGGATGTGGCACAGGATCGGGAAAAGTGGAGGGAAGTCTTTGCCCAGCAGTGGGACATTTCAGGCTAGCTATAATAATAATAATTTATGTCAGTCTATAAAATGGCTTCTAATTCCATCAATCAATCTAACTATCCATTTCCACTCGGCTCCTAGTCTAACCGGATGCATTTGGTTACCAGTATTATATTTACCGCAACTGATTATCTGAATTCCCTATAACTGGATATCACAATACGCATTGGCAAGATTGGTGATATATGTTCTGGCTTCTGACCTAACGATTGTCAAAGATCTTCGAATGTCAGCCAGTACCAACGGCTTAGTGTGCTTTCCGAGGCATGAAGAAGTCTCAGTATGTAATGGATGGTGACCCATCTACAAACCGAGCTAGGTAAGCAGACTGCGGCAGTGAGCTTTGTAAATGTTTTGAATGGAGTGGAGTGGAGTGGAGTGGAGGAAGTTACCTTTAAAAGGAGTTGGAATTTAGGTTAAAGAGTTTTCTATCTACCTTTTGAATCCAAACTTCTTGAAAGTCGCAATGACCTGCAGTGCGTACAAAGTTTGAACACAATTTTCAAAGAGGTAGCCTCTCTGTGTCTCGTCTTCCAAACTTTTTAAACAAGCGTTCCTCTGTCATTTGCTGCCGGCACCCTAAATTGTATAACTCATAACTTCGCATATACATATATTCAAAATCGAATGGAATTCTAGATTCATTACTTTATACTTATGTTTAAAAAAATGTCTGCTCTCGGTACGGTATTCATTAGATTACATGTAAACATTTATGAATGAATACCGTTGCCATGTCAAAATGCAAGCATTTGCGAAAATTATGTGAAAATACAAACGATGACGGCAAACGATGTGTGTCGGTACCGCTTTAAGGTCATGTGGAGTGAGTGTAATTGCCGATTGGTTGGTCAGGGATATGTACAACAGTAGACTGCTGTAGACTCCAATGATTTTAACCCACTCCTGATCTCAGGCATCCATTCATTAGGTCCACTTTTTATATTTTCAGTTCAGTAGACCTATTGTTCCGATAGGGTGTTTGAATTCTATCAAAATATTACACGAGTAGATACTTATTGAAAGTTGTTAGGTACTATTTAGTATGATTTATGAAAAACATTAATCATACCGGTGGAAAAATACAGAAGTAAGATTCTTTTTATGTTAATTTTCTATATTTTTCACGAAAAACCTCTGTGAACTGGATCACGCAAAGCCAGTATGGCGTGACTTTGAGTGACGGCATTAGCAATTAGTGCTGTATCTTTCTATCATAGACTAGCGGCCTGTCCCGTCTTCGCATGGGTGGGCAGTTATTTATTTTAATATGGCAAGTCAGTTTGGGTTTGTATCTAGTTTGTAGTATCTACATACTACAAACTGGATGAAATCTCAAACTGACAGGGTTGACTAGACAGTCAACGAAGGTTTTCTGAAAAGATGTGTACCTACCACATGTTCCAACACTCAAAACCCACCATTCAAAACGCCGTATATTTTGCGACACCAGTTAAATTCACGTCAATGTCATGTTTACTTCATAAAGTTATGTTTTCAAAGGCCGTCTCGCCTAAGTTGACCCAACTGGTGGCGTGAATTTTCCTGAAAACCCTTATTAGCCGCAAAGACTCGTTATAACTAAACTCTTCCCAGTACGTACTTATGTAGGTACAATATAAGGCCAAAGACAAAGTCAAACGCTGGAGTTTCACAGTGTTTCGCGATACATATAAAACATTACATTATACCTATGTATGTATCAGATTTTATGTCGACGTACATATTTCCAGGTAATCCAGAATGCCACGGATATCATTGAGCTGTGAAATCCGACGCATATCATATCCCATCTGTGCTGCTATACGAAGTCATGGCTTTGTAATATTTTTCTACATCACTTGGTAATATTTTCACGTCATCGAGCAATTTTTATTTAAATATTTGCTCTTTGAAATGTATATATATATTGTCAAGTACGGAGATATCGTATTGCTGAAATATTTTTACGTCGGTAACGCCATTTCCTATTGAAATATGTTTATTGTTGTGATGTTGTTTTGGAATATAGGTATTATTGCAACTGTATTCCCAGAAAGGTTAGGCAGAGTTGTTGGTTATTTACTCCCACATTAAGTTACAACATAGGTAACTCGCAAGTTACCTATGTTTTTAAATCCATGTGAAGTAAGAATTACTTTTTGGTAAGTTTCATGTATATTGACATTGTGTGTTACAATTTATACTTAGTGATCATTTGATTTTATTGCCACGAACTGAAATATCGACTATAATGTGTGTTGTTTCTCGATTTTTGAGGGCTTTTATGTATGGGTTGCAATGGAATTTGATCTTTGTTTTGTACGAAAAAGAGTTTTTGTTCTAAAATTTGACGATAATTTCGAATTCTGCATTCAAATATTGCATTAGATCACTTTGCGTCTTTTAGCGCATTTAGATATTGACGATCCTTTTGTGTATAGGGGTAGAGCAGTGGTGGCGAGTGGTAACAGGCCTACGAATTGCAGGTCGCGGGAGCAAACCCAGCCAGGCGCATTACCTACTTTGTGTAATTAATTTTATCACGACTGCTCTCAAAACGGTGATGGAAAACATCGTGAGGAAACCGGCATGTCCTAGAACCAAAAATTCGAGACATGTGACATTCACCAACCCGCACTGGGCCCGCGTGGTGGATTACGGCCCATTCCCTCTCCTAGAGAGGAGGCCTGTGTCCCAGCAGTGGGAACGTCAAAAGGCTGATTATGCTTATGCTTTTGTGTATCATTTGTCTATGTATTAATCTTGTTTTTGAATTTGTCACAATTCAGTGTAAAAATACTGAATGTTACGAAGTCTCCGTACCAAACATCCGTAATTACATTTAAAAAAGAATGTATAGGCACGCATTCGGCCACAATATCACCAGTTGAAAAGCGATTATTAGTAGCCTTATTTTCTATTTCAAATTAGCGGAAAAACATTTACCTAATCTCCTTTACTGTAGGCACCCCAAGGCTGATACGTTGCCGCAATATGTTCCTTGTCAAAGGGAAGGCATGACGTCACACAATGGAGACTGAAATTTATGCGTCTGTCTGCTGGGGCTGAGCACGTGCGAACTGGGAGGGTTGCTCGGGGTTGAATTGCAAAAGTTACTGTTCTATTTCGTTGGTCACACCTTTTTTGTGATGTATCTGGTAATTTGGAATAGGTTAGTCGTAGCTAATAGGGTATTTTACTATAAAAATCTAATTAGTCCGTCTGATAGATTTACAAAAAATATTGGACACGTATTTTTTCTTTTTTCACGTAAACAAAAAATGAAGACGATACAGTGCGTTGAAAACTCACGTGACGTCACTACGTTGCTACAATTTTTACCAGCGACGTGACGTCACGTGAGTTTTCAACGCAATGTATCGTCTTCACTTTTTGTTTACGTGAAAAAAGAAAAAACACGTGTCCAATATTTTTTGTAAATCTGATTCTATCAGACGGACTAATTAGATTTTTACAGTAAAATACCCTATTGACGATGATAGTTCTAGTAGACCGTAAAACAAAGGCTTTTTTTTGTAAACTGACGAAAACGTCGGAGGTATTTTATATAGGCCATATTTTTTTTTGCAGATTTATTGGTGCCATAATTTCAACGTTACAGTAAACGAAAACGTTTCTTGGTCAAGCTAGTAATGTCGAATTGTAACCTTTAATACAATCACGACGACGAATGGCGGATAGCTTTTTTTATTTCGGCGCTTGAAATTACAGATTGCAAAATTAGTTACAAACTGGCATCACCCCGCGTTTTCAGCCGCGTATTTCCCGTTCCGGTGGGAATATTGGGATATAATATAGCCTATGTTCACCGGAGATAGTGTAGCTTCCCAACAGTGAAAGATTTTTTCAAATCACTCAAGTAGTTCGGAGCCTATTCAATGCAAACAAACAAACAAAAAAACAATCAAATCTTTCCTCTTTATATTAGTGTAGATCTAGAAATGTAGATTGTACAGCGGGCGTACCATGAGGTGTTAAAACGTGAGTCTTCCAAGCGAGAAAGAGGGATAGAGTTATACATCCTATATAGCTCCATCCCTTTTTCTCGCTCGGAAGACTCACGTTTTAAGACGTCATGGTACGCCCGCAACTATCGTTTATGTGTTATTATAATAGTTAAAAAGACATTTTTAAATAAAGAATATCAACCAACTAAGTTTTTTGCCCAGTAGTCGGACACAAGTATCTTGTTACTTCGAAAATAGGGATGTTTCTTGAGTTAAAAAATATGGTTATATTTAGTCCGTCAGTTAAATTATCGAAAAATATTAGACACGTATTTTTTGCTTTATCAAATCAATAAAAAATGACGAAGATAAAAAACATCGAAGATCAGGAGTGTTGTGACGTCACATCGTGGTAAAAATTATAGCTCATAGTGACGTCACATGAGTTTTCAACGCACTGTATCGTCTTCATTTTGGTTTACGTGAAAAAAGAATAAATACGAGTCCAATATTTTTTCGAAATCTATCCGACGGACTAATTAGATTTTTTTAGTCAACTACCCTATTGTGAATACAAACTATCTTAACTTCATCAACAATGGACGTTTCGTAAAACTTAGGTCAATAGGGTAGTTAGGTAGTTGACTAAAAAAATCTGTTTAGTCCGTCTGATAGATTTCCAAAAAATATTGGACACGTATTTTTTCTTTTTTCACATAAACAATAAATGAAGACGATACAGTGCGTTGAAAACTCGTGTGACGTCACTACTCGCTACAATTTTTAGCGAGCCGTGACGTCACACGATCCCGCTCCTGATCTTTGATGCTTTTTATCTTCGTCAGTTTTTATAGATTTGATAAAGGAAAAAATACGTGTCCAATATTTTTCTATAATCTAACTAGGAAACATCCCTATACTAGAAAGGATTCTTTAAGTTTACCTAAGGTGTATATCTAGGTAAGTATGTAGTTCTCATTTTGAACTGTGTTAAGATAGTGTGAACTATTTAAAGTTTTCTATAGAAACTTAAAAATTACTCTGTTTCTCTGTTTACTCTTATACAAACAGTTTTTGATAACCTACTTTAGACTTACTTACATATGTATCTTGTGTATAGTTTCGTTTAAATCGTTTCGTTTAAACTTCATGTAACACAGGTACAGAGGCGGAGTAAATGCCTTGGGGCGGCTTGCGCAAAAATAAAGATATTATCTAGTTAGTCTAGACTAAGTAAGTAACTTAGTACTTGACAGATTTGTTTTGCACACTACTATTTCGTTAGACCGGCTTATCTGTTTGGTTAGTCACAGACAATTGAATTGAAATTGAATTGAATTGAATACTAGCACATATGTAAACACTAACACAACTCAATCTAACACATCTGCTGCTGAGAAAATACGTGTTTATTAGTTCTGCTAACAGATGACTCCTTTTTAGCAGTTTGTTTCGCTTTACAGTCCGAGTTTCTAATAACCACATTTAGTGAAATTGTATAAATTAGGTACTCATAGTGGCTACGTAATCTCGATATAATTTATCAATAAAAATGTTATTTTATCATGAGAATTTTTAAATCTACAGGTAAAAAGGAGACGGGGCCCTTTAGGGCGGAATTTGTTCGAAAGAGTCACCGCGGCCATGGAACGCAAAAGGCATTAGCAGGAACACGGGTGGGTTTTAGTCAGTAACTTCCGTACACACAGTCCGTAACTCTGGGCGGAGCGGAAGGCAGTGTCAGACTCTTACTGATTAAAACCCACCTGTATTTCTCTTAGTGCCCTTTGCATTCCAGGGCGGCAACCCTAGCAAGCACTGACCCTAATATGGGGCCCCGTCTTCTTTGCTGAAAGTTCTTTGAGGCGCGCGTGGAACACGACGCGCCGTTGACTCGGGCCTGGTTGATATCGGACGGCGAGCCACCCCAGGACCCCGCCTACGGTGGCCGGGAATCGCCCTGCATTTCCCGACGCCCGAGGGGTCTTCTTCTGTTGCGGCTGAGGCGTGAGGTTTCGATCTCCCTTACGCGGTCTTCTTCCTCCTTGGCTAGCATTACTACTTCGCAGAAGGAGGTGACCGCTTCCCATGTCTCCTCGCTCCGAACTATGGATAGAACCAGGGACGGACGCGAAAGGTCGCCGCTGCCGATCGCCTGGACGAGGACACGACGTTGCTCCGCCCAAGCAAGTCCTCCATTCACCTTTGTACCTATGTGTTACAACTGTTACATCAAGTTTTCATACAAAAAAATCTGTCCTGTTTATAAAAACAGGACAGATTTTTTTGTTCGTTAGAACCTAATAAGCTCCGAAATTACTGGACTAATTTTGATAATTTTTTCACCAACGGATTGTTTCATTATCGGGGAGTAACATAGGCTATATTTCATTTACGTATTCCTTCAGGAACGGGAACTACGCTGGTGAAACCGGAGGGCACTGTTATATGCACAAATAAATAAAAAAACCGTACTTCCACCTTTGTGAAGTAGATTAAAAACTGATGTATAACGTTTCTATAACGTGTATTCTGACACCAAATAGTTTTTCCGAATCACTCGTTAGCGGGAATCGCCTCCGGACAAATTTGTTCGCTACTAAAAAGTCCACACAGGCCTTTGAATATGCATGTTTTGTTTGCATAAGCTGTATGTTAGTTACACAAAACACGAGCAAATATATGACATTTATACAATTTAAAAAAGAGATGTAGTATCCGTACTGGTCAAATCATATGAGAACCATAAAATTTAATGTCTGAGGTGGCCTTTTGAGGAAACTGCCACACAGATTTGAGTGGACCTGTCCGTGTCCAGACAGTGCAAGTATTTGTCAGCTACCGTGTAGCTCAAACTTAGAACTGTAAAGAGCTCAACGACTTGATGGACAATACCAAAGTAAGGACATTTGTGTAGGCCGCATAAATGACTCAAACTGCCAGACTTACTGAAATAAGACCATGATGTGGTGATCTCATAGTCCTCACATTCACAATATGTTATATGAGAACCATGCAGACCTGTGTCTGAAATGGTCTTTTGAGGAAAGAACCACACAGATTTAAGTGGACCTGTCCATTCAGTCTTGCACTGACTTTGTCGAAAATACCCATTGACGAGCAATACCAAAGAAGGGACATTTGGGTAGGCCACAAAAGTACTCAAACTTCCTGACCTCGTTAAATAAACTTTATTGATATGATTAATAGATTAATTTAATTCGAGCAACCAGGCTCATAGTGTTAGCAACAATGTACATACTTATAAACTATGTTATTATAACACATACAAAGACGAAAAAAAATTTCGTTCCCACTGCTGGGACACAGGCCTCCTCTCTAGGAGAGGGAATGCGCCGTAATCCACCACGCGGACCCAGAGCGGGTTGGTGAAAGTCACATGTCTTCGAATTTTTGGTTCTAGGACATGCCGGTTTCCTCACGATGTTTTCCTTCACCGTTTTGAGAGCAGTGGTGATGAAATGAATTTTATAATATACCTAGCTGACCCAGCAAACGTTGTTTTGCCATAATTATATAAAAAATGAAAAAAGATTTTCCCGCTTTTCCGTTGAAATTGTTCCTGAATTTTCTTTGCTATAAACCTCACGGAGCCCGAGACCTTTCCAACGAATGCAAAACCGTGGAAATCGGTTCGTGCGTTCTGGAGTTATAGCGGCAGGAAGGAAAACCCGACTTATTTTTATATAGTAGATTAGGTACCTACACAAAGTAATGTGCCTGGTTGGGTTTGAACCCGCGACCTGCATTCGTAAGTCGGGACCGTTACCACTTGGCCAACACTGCTCTTGAATGAAGAAATCAAGGGAAACCAGTAAAGTGTATAAAATTAATTAAATTAGTTAAGTAACTGAAAATAATGTACAGTAAAAAGTAGGAAATATAAGAAGAGTTTTTAATGTTTTCTACCTGTTTTAACAGACAAACAGCTGCAGCAAATATTGCGACGTACAAAGCATTCATTTTTCGCATTGTCGGTTACCGTCGTTGTACATATGTCGTTCCGCTACGGGAGAGAAATAAGAGCGCATTCAACTGAAATTCATTAAACAATCACTACAGCTAATGTCTCTTTGAAATTAATAATTCACAATAAATTTTCACAAACGCTCACGTTCAATTATTCTTAGATACTGTACTCTATTAAAGTAATTTACGTTTTTCGGGACGAGCCCCCCTTAAGAGCGTGTACGCCGTATGGGATTTCATACAAATTTTCAATTTTCACTATTTTGCGAAATGACTGAACCCGGTTCAGTCATTTCATTAAAATCGGTTCAGTGAACCGATTTTAATGAAAATTCACACATATACGCAGGATACATAGGTCTAAAAAGTTAGTTAAAACATTTTCGAAATGTCTTATTTAAAAAAAGATACTTAAGGGTAAATTTCAACAAGTGATTTTTATATGTCATTTCGGTGGGATTTTTTAATTTCAATGCTATCTACATATTTTTAGTGACAAATAAAACTTTAGCCTATTTTATAACATTGTGCGTGAGTGGACATCAAATTTCATCAAAACTTACATAAATATTTAAGGATGAATTTTTAAGAGTCCACTGAAATGAAAAGAGTCTACCGAAATGATAAAAATGACCACCGAAATGATAAACTGTGCACCGGAATGAAATAAATCCACCGAAATGATACAGCTAAGAACAACCGTGCCGGGCAGCCAGGGTTCCGTACTTTGTTAGGTTTGATTTCCACAAATTTTAGATTAACACTGAGACAGGATAGTAGACAGTTATTTTAATATCATCATTAATATATAGATATTACAGTTAGTATTACATATATCATTCTTTGAGGTTACAATAACCTCAAAGAATGATATTATTGTAATATTTATTATGATATGAATGAATTGTTTCTTCACTTAAATAACCTTTGGTAATTTTTGTGGTTGTTGTTGTGTGAAAATGTTGGAAAACTTTATCGTAAATGCTGGTAACCATAAATAAATATTTATGTTTGTTTATGAACTAATACTAATTTACTTGATATATTTTCAAAAGAGTGAACGAAGCGCGATAAGAAAGCTTAAAGTTTCTGATTAATATGATGGCTGCATTTGTAAGTTATGCCATTAATAGTAATACATAATGTGTACCCGTTGCACTAAGAGAAAAATGCTAGGTATAATTTAGTTAAATTGGTAACGAAACGAGAATAGTGTTTCTACAGGTATATAAGTAAAACTTCTAAAATTAAATCAACTCTTATATTTTATACTGGGAGCTACTACCCGATAATATCACCGTGGACTCGACAATATACTGCCATCAGCTTGACCGACTCCGTACAGAAATCAACAAAAAGCGCCGTGAACACTCAAAGATATACTTCCTTCACGACAACGCTCGGCCGCACATAGCCAAAGTCGTTCGTCAGAAGCTATTGGATTTTGAATGGGAGCTACTGCCACATCCACCTTACTCTCCCGATCTAGCGCTAACGGATTTTCATTTGTTTCGCTCTCTCAGTAATCATATACAGGACAAAAAATTTGATGATAGAGCACAGTAAAGTTAACAGATTTCCTCGAAAGCTTTTTTGCCTCACGGCTCCCAAGTTTTTACGCTGAGGGTATCCATGCTTTACCTAATCGCTGGAAATGGGTTGTAGATAACAACGGTGCCTACTATAAAGACAAGTAATTGTAAATCTATAGGTACTAATATTATAAAGCTGAAGAGTTTGTCTGTTTGTTTGTTTGTTTGTTTGAACGCGCTAATCTCAGGAACTACTGGTTCGAATTGAAAAATTATTTTTGGGTTGAATAGACCATTTATTTAGGAAGGCTTTAGGCTATATATCATCACGCTTAAGCCAATAGGAGCGGAGCAGCGATAAAGAATGTTTTGAAATCGGGGATTCCACGGGGACGAAGTCGCGGGCAGCAGCTAGTTAAAAATATAATTTAAAATTGTTTTGTTTATTTGCAACGCTCATTACTTTCCTACCAACCCAATATATACATGTACTAGCTACATAGAAATATGTATGTGTATATTATATATCTTAAACACAAATATTACACAACAAATACACCCGAATAATCTAATCTACACTTACATTATAAAACTATGACTTTGTATTTGATACAAGGATCTCTAAAACTTTATGGTTTTAAATCATTTCGGAGATACATTTAATTCCGGTGGACTGTAATTGGTATAACAGTCCACCGAATCCACTGAAATGATAACACTGAGATGATAAAATAGAGGTTAGTTCTACATTTAACTCCAAAATAAAATTATTAAAAAAATATTAACACTACTCAAACAAAGTAGTACTTACGGCGAATTTAATACACAATTTTGAAACAAATTAAACGAATCTAGCACGAGTTATTACAGTCACCGAAATGAAACTATTTTTGTCCCCATGTTACTGAAATGATAAACTTACTTTTTTGGCGGAAAAACCGCAAGCTTTGGGACCGCTGCGTTCGCGCCGAGAGCTTGAGCCGGACTGATCCGAAGTGAGGAAAGGTGAGAGGGGCGTAACAACGCAATGTTGACATGGATAATCTACTAAAACTTACTGTCCTCTGAAATGATAACTTTTTTCCAGACAAAAGTTGACTGCCTGTCAAATCCATGAGAAAGAAGATAAACAAACAAAAATAGTTTTATTTGATCGAATATATTATAATTTAATGATAAGAGAATCGATTTAAATCCATATTATGAATCTATTGGCAGGGGAAGGTATTTTATGAGCGGAATTGGGTTCAGGACAGGTCACCGTGATGATAAAATAACACTTTGTAATTATTTTTTCTGGTATATTAGAGGGTAGAAATCAATGTTTTTTTTTGCCAAGGTAGAGAAGTACTTACGTTGTTGAGAAAAAATATATTAAATAAAAAACCAGCACATTGCACTACCGTTCTCAGGTTTGCCGTGTATTTTTTTTGCTTGCGCAATTCACCCTTAACTGGAAATTTATGTTTGTATGGAAATTTTAAAATGGGTCTAATTTAACTGCAACGCTATTTATCGAAAATGTTTTCAACTAACTTTTTAGACTTATGTATCCTGCTTATATGTGTGAAGTTTCATTAAAATCGTTTCAGTCAATTTGGAAAATAACGACTTGAAAATTTGTATGAAATGCGGTTTGGTGTATACGCCCTTAACTATTCCTAGCCACTGAGAGCCACAAGCAATAGCAACTGCCACTGTTGCTACTACCAGAAAAACGCCGTGTCTTTGAAGCGACAAGTTACTGAAAAAAGATTCAGCTTTCTTGGATCCTACAAAGAAATTGGTGACGAAAGAACGACAGATGGGGAAAAAAAACATAATCTCCATGTCCCTCATAGGTTTTCCTCTTTATCCTCAGCACTGGGTTACCCTAGTAATATGTACATCATCACGAAAACTAATAGTAATTAGTCCTAAATTGGACCTCATTATGCAGAATGCAGCGATCTGGCTGAATGTAGTGATATACAATTGATTCCAATAATAGAAATGAAATTGAATCTGAACAACCGATAAAACTAGATATATGTCAGGGTAACCAGATTTAGTCGGGGTTCATGTTTGCCCTGTGCGTCTCATTGCGCTCAATCGGTCGGAGCACACGCCTCGGCCATTTGCATACAAGTGAGAGGCACCGCCCTTCGACATGGCCACAGTTTCTCTACATACATATCTATTCAATAAAACAAACAGTGGAACAAAAAATCTCCAATGAAGCCTAGGCGTGTAAGGTAATTTTATGATTTTAGGTCTGCCTCTTTGTCGTATAGAATATATTCGTCTATATTCTATTAGTCTCGTATATTCGGGATAGCTCGAAACTGACTTTCGCATTATTTGTAACTAGCTACTGCCCGCGACTTCGACCGCGTGGAATACTTACTAACCCCCCGATTTTTAAACATTCTTCATTGGTGCTCCACTCTTGTTGGTCGTAGCGTGATAATATGATACTCGTATATAGCCTATAGCCTTCCTCGATAAATGGGCTATATCAAATCGGACCAGTAGCTCCTGAGATTAGCGCGTTCAAGCAAACAAACACTTCAGCTTTATATATTAGTATAGATATGTACCTAATATTACAAATGCGATTAGGATTAGGAGTGTGACCGGTTACGTTAAAAACATGTCAAAGTATTTCTGAGCTGTAGTATTAGCAGTCCAGGAAGTTCATAATTACCAGGAAGGGCAAGCTTAGCGGCGGCCAGCTTTAGAGTTATCTGTTGCCAGAGCAGACAGATCATCGACGCGAGGATTGTGAGGTCCATGACCCTTCATGGGGCTCCAGTGTGAGCGCTGTGGCTAAAGTGACTACTGGCGCACCACCTGAACCAGATACCCATGGCTATCCGGCTGGCCCGGGGGAAAACAGGGTCTCCGGTGAGGCGACTAGCCTCCTTGCCGGATTGCCACCGTGGGATCAGCAGGCGACAGCCCTCGCGCACGTTCACGCGTGGCTCGTGGAGGCGCTACGCAGGTGCGAATCTCCGGTGCCGCGGCAATACACTGCGTGGAGAACGGAGCTCCAGCAGGATCTCATGGCGGTATGGAGACAGCGACTGTCGCTGGGCTCGCCTTCACTGTGGTGATAAGTCCTCTCTCTGAGGAGTGGTTAGAAAGGCGCCACGGCGTCTTCACCTTCCGCCTGATGCAGATACTCACCGGACGCGGCTTTGTCGGATTGAGCGGGAGAACATGTCCGGGTGTCAACAATGTGTGGATCGCTCGAAGGACACGGTGGCCACACGGTGA
This sequence comes from Hecatera dysodea, assembly GCA_905332915.2. Lineage (NCBI taxonomy): Eukaryota > Metazoa > Arthropoda > Insecta > Lepidoptera > Noctuidae > Hecatera > Hecatera dysodea. The sequence goes on from HG995286.1 coordinate 3,766,796, forward strand.
AGGTCTGCCTTGCTTGGGCTGAGCAACGAGCAATTAGCAAAAAATAAATAAAAAGGCGGATCATCGACGCCAATAACACGCTCACTATATGGTATCCCAACGCTCTGAGATTCAAGTACAATTAGGTAGTAGTTACGTTTACTCATTTTTAAGTTCTGTTTGGCGCAAGCTCAGAGCAGTGGTGGCCGAGTGGTAATGACGACGACTTACGAATCGTAGGTCGCGGGTTCAAACCCAGCCAGGCGCATTACTTTGTGTAATTTAGTTCATCACCACTGCTCTCAAAACGGTGAAGGAAAACATCGTGAGGAAACCGGCATGTCCTAAAACCAAAAATCGAAGACATGTGACATTCACCAACCCACACTAGGCTCGCGTGGTGGATCACGGTCCATTCCCTCTCCTAGAGAGGAGGCCTGTGTCGCAGCAGTAGGAACATTAAAGGGCTGCTTATGCGTATGCTTATGCTGGCGCAAGCTCTAGTTCACGCAGACGAGTTCGCCAATTTCGAAAAAGTAGATCAATAATGTAATACCATGGAGATCTAATAGCGTGATTGCTATTAGATCCCCATGCAATAGTAATAATAGATAGTATGACCAATGATATGACGACCATACAAGGATCATACGTGTGTCGAATGCCCTGTTGATTGGTTCTAATTGTTCCATTAATTACAGCGAGGTAGAAGCGTAACAATTGGCGCCTGCAGTGCGAAGTGCTTGCCGCATTGTTTGCGATCCGGTGGCCGAGAGTCGAGGGCTGCCGGTATATGTACTAGATTAGGGCTGAGCTGTTTTCGGCCTTGATATATTCCCGATGAATAAACTATTGAAGGAGAATTACTTTGTTGATAGATACCGCCAGAAGCCTTTGTGCATGCTGGTTTGAAATAGTTCATTCACGTTCGTTATTGAAAGAGTCTCACAAATTTAAAATTGGATAGGAATTAATTTGATTTGGTTAAGGCCGGGACTCTTGTAATAGATTGTACTGATGTTTGATGATGATGATAATGATTTGAGTTTTATGTCAAGGAATTAGAATTCAAGTTATATGTATATCAAGTATCACCAATGTGAATCCTCCTTCAGTTTTTAACTCACAGCTAAGCTTTATGTTTTACCCTACTAACATTACAATATACGATTTCTTTACATCTGTGACTTTCTTTGATCTAGTGCTTCGGATGGCAAGGATAGATGAGGATAGCTAAGCAGACTGCGTGGGAGCAGTAACAGCATCCTGAATGCAATAGGCGATAAGGTGGACAGCTCACTGGTGTGGAGCCTCAGCAAGAGGACCAAGTCTCTTAGTTATTAGATAATAACATAGTTTTTAAGTATATACCAACAATGAAATGGATCAATGGTTATCTGAATAAATACATCTATACTTATAATAAATCTGTAGAGAGGTCAATTCTGTACAAGGAATATATTTTCAAAATAACTATCAGGGGGTGATTAGTGATCGATACTGGTGCCAAAAATGCAATCAGTAAATTTTTTGTCTGTCTGTCTGTCTGTCTGTATGTTCTTTATAGAAACAAAAACTACTCGACCGATTTTAACGAAACTTGGTGCAATTATTCTTCATACTCCTGGGCAGGTTATAGTATACTTTTCATCACGCTACAATCAATAGGAGCAGAGCAGTGAAGGAAAATGTTGGGAAAACGGAAACCGGAAACCGTCGCGTGTGTAGCCTTAATGGTTAAAGTTACATAGAAATCATGTATTACGGAAATGTTCTACATAAAATTATCTAAAAAATATCCCGAAACAGCATATGTCTATCTTTTGTCAATTTTAAACCGATCGGGCTCAGAGTTTCAAAATCGGAGGTAAAGTAACTATTCCACGCGGACGAAGTCGCTGGCAGAAGCTAGTATAAAAATAAAAAATAAATAGCAAGGGGTAGGTCGTTCTGGACATCCCTTGGGGAGGCCTATGCCAAAGTGCAAGACCGTCACGAAACCGGTGTCTAATATAAATAATAACATTAAGTAACGTTGCTTTCATAAACAACCATGTTTAATATTAGTAGTACATAAGTAGTTAAAAGATGAAATGTAACATATAAGGTTGTTAAGCCAGAAAATCTGACACCAGTCTTGCCAAGAAGTACCGTGTTCCCCAGTTAATGGGTAGTGGAGGGCTGGTAGGCAGCGGCTTCACGTAAAACACTGGTATTCAGCTGAATCCGGCTTGAGTGGGAGCCGACCCCAACATGGGCGTACCCAGCGAGAGCAGCTGCCCTGGAAATCTCTCAGTAAATGTACTCGCCTAATCACTAATCAAAGGGTAAACGGGGCCTTGGTCCCATTGCTGCCTCCTGGTCCCATTGCAGCCTCCTGGTCCCATTGCTGCCTCCTGGTCCCATTGCAGCCTCCTCCAGAGACAAGTCGGCCGCTGTCCTATTGCGCAGTGGCTGATGCCTGTGGACGGTGAGCGTGGGTGGCTCGCCGTCCGATACCAGGCTGAGTCAACGACGCGTTGTGTTCCACGCGGGTCTCAAGGAGCCGTCAGCACCAGGGACGGGGCCCCATAGGGTCGGTGCTTGCTAGGGTTGCGGAATTTGTTCGAAAGAGTTACCGCGGCCCTGGAACGCAAAGGGCACATGAAGGAGCACGGGTGGGTTTTAGTCAGTAAAAGTCTGACACTCCCTACCGCTCCACCCAGGGCGGGAGGGGTCATTTGATGATTTCCCATCCAAAAAAAAAAGGGTAAACGGGGCCTTATGTGCTAACTTTTGAACAAACCGCGCAGTAGACATTAGCAAAATGCACAAAGCAATTTCCGTTATTAAATAAAAATGTATAGTGACATTTACTTTTACTTATTTAACTACCTATAAAACAGGACCAATCGCGGCTTTTTGCCCTACACAGTATATATACCTAACGTTTCATGTAGGTGTTTTTGTGTAGTGTGTATGAAAAAACAGCCGCGAACGATTTGACCTAAAACGCCCATAGAGCCCAATATAGTTGAAAAAAGACTAGGCAGATTCGTTTCAGTCGAGTTTCGGAAATAATTATGTTCAGATACTGCATGACTTGGTCACATCATCGTATAGGGCTTCATCCTTTGTCTCTTTTCCTCTGTCTTCCCAGTAAAAATAAGGTTGGCACTTAGCTTTCATATGCAATAATTATTTCAGCCAGAGAATAGCTGCTTAAAGATTAGCCTGTATCTAAGTGGCTAACAGCACAATCTGAGACATCTAACTGAATAGGCATTATGTATGAGAAATTAGAATGGACTAGTCCTTTCCTTAAGTTTCAAAACAACATGGTCATTTACCATATAAATACCAACCAAAGCTTAGCACCTGAAATATAATTTCAATCGTCGATCAGTACAAAATGACAAAGGCGCAAATCACACTAATTGCGAGCCATCTTGGTTCACCTGCAATATTAACATTAAAACAGCATTTCAAGCCTCTTCATTTGCTGCATAAATAGCAGACCCAGAAACGAAAAAGGAAAGATTCTATCATATTTCGTGAGGCTGGAATGAAACGGAGGGAATGAATACTCCAACTGGCTCCCGTTCTCTGGAAATTGAAAATTGATGAAACTTTTTCTACCTGTTTCATTATATCGTTATTCCTACGCTTTGTTTCGCTGAAATTGTTATTGTTTCAGGCTGTTCAACCGATAGTGCTCTTATTAAGCATTGTTTAGGTTTTGTTCTATAGAGCCTATTTTTGTTTTGTTTTTGTGTTATACGTAGTACCGGCTCCAACGGTTTGTTTATCAAACGTCTTTTAAAAAATAAACTTTTTTGCTTACAAATACAATCGACTTCCAAAAAAGTTTTTTTTTTAATAATGCCGGTTGTGTTTTTTCGTAAAAAGGTTTTTCTTTTCACTTTTTATTGATGATATCGCACAGCTGAACTTGCTAACCCCTTCAATGCGTGTTATAAGCTGGTGTAAACAATAAACATATGTACATGTGATTACCCGCAATCCCGGAACTTATTGAAGACTTCCGTTTCATATCTCCTAAGTTCTTCATCAGATTTCACCAAACTATAAAGGGGCCACCTCGAAATAATCCGATGCTCTTCCAAACTATCGTAACATTTTTTTTTAAATTGACAAGTACAAATGAAAATATCATCAAAGTAGACGAAACCAATTTAATACGCATTATTAGGAATAACTCAAATACTTCTAGCTGTCAGATCTTACTCTAATTTAAATGGGATCGATGACAAGCACCAGCTTTCGAATATAAAAAAGAATGATCAAATTGGTACACCTAATAAGATATGAGGTAAAACACACAAAAAAACGTAAAGTCAAATGGAGAACCTCCTCCTTTTCTAAAGTGGGTTAAAAATCGTCCTTTTTGTCCCAGATGCTAATGTAGGTCACATTATTAAAATGCTTATTTACATGACCTTTAAAAAAAACAAAATTGGTGATTATATCGACTACTTACACATGCAAGGTCACATTCAAACTGTACATCCAACATCCAGCGTCCAACACCGAATAATTGGTTTGAATACATAAATTACAGGGCTGTTAAGTGCGTAATGGGTGCCGCTAGGGCTGCCCAAGCTCGTAAACTCGGCAGGCGTAGGGCTGCCGCCACAACTGGCGAGAACGCGTGCGCGTCGCCAATCGTATGTAAACCGTGACATTGCATGTTACGTGGGCCCGTGGGGCCAGGAAACGGACCCTAAGCGGGTAGCGATTTGATGGCGGCGAGATTGCTTTAACTTAAAATATCGTTGCTAAAGTGATACGGTCATATAGATGTTTTCCCATATTAATTGGGATAAGGGTAAGATAATGGTGACAGTTATATTTAGTGTTGTCTGTCTTACAACGAAGTCATTAAATTGATTTCACATATTGTAAATTCCTTACACATTTAACCACACTCCTCAATTGAGGAAAATATTAGGTAATTTGAAGTTTGCTATTCCCATAGCTTATTGCGTAAATGTGAAGTAACTATGATACGTAATCCTGCGCAGAGGCCTAATAGACACAGCGTAGGGTTACGCAGAGGCCTCGTATGTCTGCTTAGTACCTCCAGAGACAGCGTAGGCTTACTTAGCAGTGTCGTAGAGGCCGCGTACTTATGCTTAGCGGCCATGTAGTAACTGAATAGGCATGCGTAGTGACCTCGTAGGCACTACGTAGCCATGCCTAAATTCATCGTGGCGATATTCACTTGTTCGCCAGTTCTTGACCCTATCTATCCGCTCCTCTCCTAGCCCCGACTTAATATGCAACGCCTAGTTAGCAGCCCTCCCTCACCGAGGCGGATCGCGCTTGACTAATCCCTACTAAGGTATGACAATATTGGGACACTGGAATCAAAGGTAACGTGACAGTGACGATACTGCCGTGACCAAGTTTGTTGAATGTGAACGACAAAGCGACTAGATACGGGTAAGATGCGTGACAATGATTTTAGTGTAGCGTTGTTTATTTGTTCGAGACTTATCTCGAACTTTTGAAAATGGGATTAGATGTAGACTTTAGCCGCGTGCAATGTTAGCCAAGCCTACTACACTCATTGAATTGCTGAAGATGGAAAGAGTTTTCGAGGCCGGCCCAGACAGAGGTGGTGAATTGTCTTTGAAGCTTTAAACAGCCAGCAGATAAAGGTCTTGTTAGGACTAAGTTATGGTATTCGCTATAAGTTATCTCACGAAACCTTAACCACATCACTTTTTGCCCGAACGTTACGATCTCCTTTTTAAATTGTCTTTGGGCTTCCACGTCTATTTCATCCAATCTTTTGAAGCTTAGGAGTTATTAAAATTTATTTTTCTTAGAAATCACCCGCCAATTGTTCAACGATGCGTTACAGGCCCATATATTGCTATGATATTTTTATTTTACACAAAACAGGTCGAACCCTTTAGACGGATGTTGGAACAATCTTTCTTCGGGAATGAAAGTTGAAATCCCATAGGCAATGCCAGAATGCCACCATTACAGATCGACTTAAATATTTAAAAAACTAACTAAATATAAGAATAAACAAGAGACACGCCCTTGTTTTACCCTTGTTATCGTTTTATTAATTACTGAAAACCATATCAAAATCCTATTCGTGTTTAAGAAGCAGTAAGCGGAAGCAAACGAAGGCAGACAGCGAGTTGTTTTGAACTATTTAGAGATTTCACGTATAAATTCTCGTCTTTTGTATCAAACATTTAAAAACAAATAAAAAAGCAACAAGTGCAACACAAAAAACCTGACCGCAAGCAATCAAACAAGTCCCCTAATGCAGCCACGATGTGCAAAAGCAAATGTATAATTTTTATACGGAATTTATTAATTACTGTCCCCGCGAAATTGAATTATTATTAAATGTATGGCAATATGTTTGTACGGGTGGGTCCCGAGCCATTGTAATGCACCCTAAGGGATGCTCGTTGCACCCCTCGCGTGGTCAGGGTGCATTCCGGGGCACACGTGTTACATGCCCGGGTGCAAGCAAGGCGGTGCCACGGTGAAATAAATCTTTATGATGCTGATCATGGTGTGTGATGATACCATTAATCTATGTCTGATTAAAAAGAATTATTTCACGGAACAGGTTCATCGTGGTATTATAACTAATCATACATTTTATTATACTTAATACCTTAGGATCTTTATCTCAAATGAATAGAGGCGTGTGAGCTCCTGAAAGATGGACTTTGAAGGAGCTCTTCAGTTTCGTCCAGATTTGGCAACAGTATCGTTATACCTATTGCTTTATTTTTACGTTATTTAAATGTCATCTTTTACCGTAAACTGATTTATTCCCGAGTATACATATAAATTATTATGAGTAACCTTTAAATTAGTGTGAGTCCTTATTCATACGATTTCAAAACAATGGGTATACTTTAAAAGTTTTATAATTAATTCAAAATATTCAACAATTTATTATTGTTTACAATTTTCCATAAACAACTAAATGTCACAGACGAAGCCTACTTAAGGCTTTGTTGTGGAGAGCTCAACCCTTTGGTTTTGCACTATTATAAATGAAATTCCCAAAGTCGACATCGATTTCATGAGCGCAATAAGAACAAACAAGGCGTAAATTCAAAGATATCAGTTTCTTGCATTGTTCTCGGAAAGTTACTATGAAGTCTCAGCTACTAGGGGCCACACGCATTTGGGTTTTCAAAGGTTATTCAAGAAGGCGCTTGGGACCGTTATCTAAGTCCCGCCCACCTGAAAACGGGCTGATTTTCGGCTCGCGAGGCTGAACGAGGGGTGCTTCGGCGGGTGAAAGGGGGGGGGGGGGGGTCGTATTTCACAATTAAATTTTTCTAGCGCGATCTCGGTGAGTGTGTTCGCCAAGCAACGGCGCTCTCGCCGGGGGGTGGGGAGCAGAGATCCTCAAAGTTTTGCTGAAACAGATATCAATGTTTTCGGCAGTTTGTTCCGATTTTTGGATGTTTGTGTTTTAGTTTCCTTAACAACACTTAATGAAACTTTTTGTTTGATTGTAATACAATTCACCGTAAATTATAAAATAATCAAATTGAAATAACAATCATAAAAATACTGAATTGCATAAAACTGAATTGAATCCGAAAAATGCGATCTCGATGCTGCTTTAAGTGTGCTACGATTGCAGTCGCTTCCAAAATTATGAAACATACCTACTCCTGTTAAAAAAGAAAAGAGTTGGTTTACATGACTGTGTGGTGTAGAATTTAGAGGCTGTCGAGGTGCGTCTTTAGTGTCGTGGAATCAGACCCGACCAGAATACTGGATACTGTGGAAAGAGCGATACTTCTAATGTACAATTTCTGCTTCAACTCCTATCCTGCCTTCTGTGCTTCAAAACATGTAAGTGCATGTGAATGTGAAGTGCTGTCACTAATAATGCCTTGAAAGTCACAATGCTGTGTGACATTCAAATCTTAATTACTGTCGTACCAGCGGCATAAAACAGAGGAAGGTACGGATATCTGCTGATAACATTTTCAGTTTTCCCAAAAACAGACACCAAAACAATTCACCGAAAAAGACGCAAAACTTTGAGAGCCGCTGTAACCTAGTTTAATATCGCAGTGGCGACGACACGGCGTCACGTGCAATCGCAAAGATATACTTACACACACCCCTGCAAGCACACACACACACAAGCACCCCTACACTATCCGTGTGACCTGTCTGATATCCCCTGTCATAACAGTTCAACCCGTACTTATTAAATTTCGACATTCACGTCTTGTTTTTGGCTCATTCAAGGTCTTGGGTATGGTGGAATTGCGTTGTTTTTTGTTTCTTTATTTATATTTCCTATCCATTATTGTATATTTGTGGCAATCTGTTATAGAGTGTCTTGGACTTTATGACAAGATAGCGTCATTATTTGATTGAAGCTACTGCAGGTAGGTATTCTCAGATTCTTTAGATTCGCAAGTTTTGTCTCTCTATCACTCAAAAGTTTGCTGGGAGAAAAGTCAAGTAACTTTGTAAATAATCTTTAATTATTATGATTACGATATTTTAAGTCGTTTTGGTGTACTAGGGATGTAAAAATACTATGTTTTTAAGAGGGTTTTACCCTGCCCTTTAACTTGTTTCCGCTGACTTTGTATTTACTTAAAGTTAGGTTGACCTTAAATGAAGCGGCTATGAAGAGCGTACGATGGGTGATATCTAAATCTGCCGATTGGCAATTGTAGTCTCGAAATATCAAATGGTAGCGCTTGTCAATTCCTAAACATTTTTGGCATTTTTGGGTTCCGTACCCGTAGGTAGTAAAACGGGACCCTATTACTAAATTTCTCTCGTCTGTCTGCCTGTCCGACTGTCTCTCATGAACCGTGGTATTTAGACAGTCACCATTTTCACAGATGATGTGTTTCCGTTGCCGCAATAACTAGAAATACTAGGTAAAAAACAGAATACAATAAATTATTTAAGGGAACTCTCATACAACAAACGTGATTTCTTTGCTTGTTTTTGTTCGATATTGATAAAGGAAACAAGTACACGCTTGAAATATTCTCAGAATATTAAGTTATATATTCACTTTAAAATATATTAAATAAAAATAATACAAATATTTAAAAGGGGCTATCATAAAACAAACGTGGTTTTTTACCGTATTTTTAAGTCGCTATCACTAAATTTGTTATTTGTCTAGACCAGTCACAGCCTTCGATAGCATAATCAGCCTTTTAACGTTCCCACTGCTGGGACACAAGCCTCCTCTCTAGGAGAGGGAATGGGCCGTAATCCACCACGCGGGCCCAGTGCGGGTTGGTAAATGTCACATGTCTTCGAATTTTTGGTTCTTGGACATGCCGGTTTCCTCACGATGTTTTCCTTCACCGTTTTGAGAGCAGTGGTGATGAAATTAACTACACAAAGTAATGCGCCTGGCTGGGTTTGAACTCGTAAGTCGGGGCCGTTACCACTCGGCCACTGCTCCAGAGCCTTCGATAGAGTTGTTACTTAACAGTTTCAGTTCTCATCCTGACTCATCTCCTGTATAACGCGGATAGATACGCCATGTGTGCGTATCATCTTTCAGTCTTCTTTTCCAATCAAACACGGTTTATCTTCAGGGTTTATGAAACGTTATAAAGCTTCCTTCAGGGGTAAAGTTAGCCTCATTTTCCGGCCGCTGATTAGTTCGCAAGCATTTGTTTGCAACACTAAGTCTGGCGCGGTGTAGTCAGTGCAAGTTACAGCGGAAGTCAGCTTAAGTCATTGAGCGGGCGAACAGTTGCTAAGTGTTTTAGATGAAGTCGGCTTAGGATGTGGGGAGGGTTTAAAGCGGATAATAGTGCTAGTTCTAATTAAAAAACACGATTTTATGCTTATCTATCCTTTTCGAACTTAGCTGTTACTTTTTTGTGACTGTTTTATTTGTTATCCTTTCGTTTAGATCCGATTTTATGTCGTCAGTTAGTTTTTAACTCACCGATTCAGTATTAACGGTTTGACACCTTTTGAATGAATTGTTTAATTCCTATTAAAAATCCACTTCACTGTGGAGAAAGTCTTCAGAATATTGACAGTACTTTTCTTGAGTCTCATTCTTGTTTTGCTTTGTCAGTATCATATGTATTTCTTCATGGAAAATAATACTTTGGTCTAAGTGAAAGGTACGGTGATCACGAGAATATCATCATGTCTCCTAACGGTCGGAGCTAATAAGTTGTGCCTTCACAACTGCTGTTCTCGAGCAGTTTTCATTGATTTATCGTTGACAAGCCCTGTGCCTGATTGGTTTTTAATTGGCAACAAGATTATGTACTCCCAAACAAACTTGTATCCCATTTAATTTATGTTTTCTCAGTGCAGTACCTTTTCAAACAGAACATTTGTAAATTACAAGCTACTACACCCGCGGTACAAGATTAGTGTTGTTTGCCAGTGAATGGATTTAAGAAAAGACTAACTTATATATTCTTGCGAAATAACAGGCGACTTGACGAGTGTCAACCATAGAAATAATATCAACGCTCTCAACCGTCATAACGTAGAGATGCTATTTCATATTCTTCTACCTGGCGTATCAATTTTATCAATGATCACTGCTCCGGCAGTTTGCAGTTGTATCTACGATGATCACTTCTAGCCTAGTAATCCATATGTTGGGAACAGGGAACGCATCGTTTAAGCCGCGTCGGCGTTCAGTTTTTGCAAGCGTTCCGCATTTTTAAACTTACACGTGCGGTGTACACCACGCTGAATATTAATTTGTTTACATACACATACGCAACGCTTGTTCTTTACTATTTTTATATATGCATACTTGCATAGGTTATCGAGCACGCAGTGCTGAAAATCGGCAATCCTCTAGAATGTTTTCACCATCACAGCCTAACGCTAGGTAATCCTAGACTACGCTTTATACTTACTTAAAGTATATTTTGAACTTTATTAGGACTGTAGCAAACTGTAAGAAATTCCTTTAATTTCCCTATATTTCCCATTTATCTATTATCACCGAGATGATATTGCGAATTTAATATGAACATTTTTTGCGTACAAGAATTGACTTTTGGTTCTTACAACCGTTTGGCATTTTAATCAAACCTGTACTATATTTCATGTGAAAATTCGTATGAACATAGGTACACTATGTCTGCGTGTGTGTGCGTGACCTACCGCAGTATGTAAAGTGCCTATATTAACGAATAAAGGTAGGCATCTCGTCTGTGCTTCAACAATTAATGCGCAGTATTTGCCGGGCCAACGTTTGTGCTCGCGTTTACACAATGGTGACAGTGGGCGGCCAAGATCTCACGAATAAAGAGCTGTGTCTTATTGATTGGTACTGCGATATTTGTTGTTGGCAACAATCTAATACGATGGTTAGCGATTATTGACGATAGAGCATGATTGAAAAGTGAACTATACACTCGAGTCTAAAATACCCAGGTGGATTAGACAACTAATACTCACATATCAATGCTTTTCGTGCGCATAGATGGGATGTCTACCATGTACCTATTGATTGCATTCCGGTTATTGAATCGCGAAAGCATATGTATATTGAGTTTGATATTTCTATGTATTAGATGTAGGTATCCATCTGATGCTCACAAACGGGATATCTCCCGTTCGTGAGCTAGCTCAAAGCAACGCTACCTTTGACGACATGGCCTTTGATGTCCTATTTGCCAATCACGGCATAGTTGGATATATAACTTGCGCCGGTCCGTCTCAGCTTGGTGATGCTTTGAATATATTGCGAAAATGGTACGTGACTGGTTGTTGACTCCTGGAGGTGTAAATATTGTTACTAGGTATGTACATGCCATAGTTAGTAATATACGATTTATGATTGTGATTTTGCCAGTGCGCCAAAGACCCTATGCACAATTGGCTGAAAAAGCCGGAGGCTGTACCGATTTTTCAGGAGAATTGTAATTTTTAACAAGTTACGAGTACTTCTTCGAGCTATAAATCAAAAGTTAACCTGCTTACAAAAAAATCTTATCACAATTTGATAATCTACGTCCCAAATGTATTGACACGCAAAAGCTTAACTTAAAATCATCCCCAAAAATTAGGGTTGATCTGTCTGCGACATTACACCACCTGTTACAACCCCCCTGGGTATCGCCCCTATTGGCTTTAGATAATAAATTATTTTTGGACGTAGCAATACCGACAAGGAAAACTCAACCCAATATTTTCGTGCACAGGATCGAAGTTACAGTGGGTAGTATTTATAATTTCTCTAGTTTTAATTTAATCCGTTTAATGCGATTTAAAATGTGCTTAAATAAAGGTAAGCAAGTAGTACATGTGTTATACAAATAAATTGTATTTGTTAATCTGGAGGATAAACACGATTGCGAAAAACAAATATTACGGTTAATTAATGGTTTAACAGTTTGACACTTTTTTGCTTCACTATTTTATTTGCAGGGCCAGGGCTTACCAGAGTTGCGGAATTTGTTCGAAAGAGTCACCGCGGCCCTGGAACGCAAAGGGCACAAGAAGGATCACGGGTGGGTTTTAGTCAGTAAGAGTCTGACACTTCCATTCCCGCTCCGCCTAGAGCGGAAGAAGTCATTTGATGAATTCCAATCCTTAAAGAAAAGGGGATTGGCACAAGAAAAGCTGATGTTCACCAGTTGGTGAAGGTGGGCTGTTGACTAAGCTCCTACTTAGATATAATTCTCAAATTTTCAATCATAAGAAAGCATTGATACATAATTATTATGATTTCACCTGTCATGTTTCGCCCGAAGTCTCGATAAGAGCTCTGCTAAATCGCTTTTTTTCTCCAAAAATAATTATTTCTCCAAAAATATTTTTTTTTAAATTCTGATCAGTTTAGAACCGATAAAGGGTTCCACTTCTCAAGGAATAATATCAATCTTCTCAATGATAGGACATTTTTGTTGGCCACTGCTGAGTTTTTTTTATTGCATATTAATTGCAATTTCAGATTATTATTTTGTGAAGCGAAACTATGTTTAAAATTAAGACACCCGTATGGTTTTTCGTCTCAGATTTTCTTTTTGTTCTAAAGAGACACAAACGACGGTATAACTTAATTTTAACTGACTTCAAAAAAAAGGAGGTTATCATTTCGACCTGTATGTATGTCAGAATTGCACAGTCCTTGTATATATGTTAGTCTAAAACAGTCTAAATTATACATAAGTCGGATTGGAAAACATTTTTAGTTGGAGTATAGCACAACTTAGGGAACAGTGCAAGTCTAATTAAAATCAGTTGACTAGTTTTTGATATAGACAGTTAAGAGTGTATCTATCAGTCACAAGAAAAACGTGTCGTTAGCGTAAAAACGTAATTCTTAAACATATAATTTTGTATGTTGTTTCAATTCAAATTTGCACGCAGTTAAGCTCGGCTCTAGGTAAATAATCTTGATGAACATTTCAAAAAGTCACTTGGCAATTTAAAAAGTAGGTAGATGTGTTTCCTAATTGTGTTAGATGGCAACATACAAATGGTGTGTCACTTCATGTATGATGGATGATGGAGGGATAAATTATTATTTTTAACCGACTTCTAAAAAAGGAGGAGGTTCTCAATTCGGATGTTTGTATGTTTTTTTTTTTATTTTTATTGTTTGTTCGCGCATAACTCCGTCGCTTGCCAACCGATTTGAAAAAATCTTTTTTTGTTGGAAAGGGTATACTTCCCAAATGGTCCCATGAAAATTTTATCGAAATCGAAGAAGCGGTTTTTGAAAAATCAACAAAAATCTAAAAAAATATCTACATTGTCTACATTGATGACCTTTTACTTTACTCTGCATTGGAGCAGTGCGTTTTTTTACACTAATGTAATTGGTTCGTTTTGGTGGGGGGAGGGGAGGGGGTTCAGGTACCACTAAAAAGTGAAAAATAAAAAACTTTTTACAAAAAAATACAACCGACTTTTCCACAAAAAATCAAAAAAGTACAAAATAACTTTAATTTCGGAAGTCGGTGTTCAAAAAATGAAAAAGGAACCACAAACACCGAGTTCCGAAATTAAAGTTATTTTGTACTTTTTTGATTTTTTGTGGAAAAGTCGGTTGTATTTTTTTGTAAAAAGTTTTTTATTAAATTATTTAGTTTCAATTACATCCAAGATATTAAAAGAAATAAGATAAAAAAAACAATTAAAAAACCGACTTCTTGAGATCGGTGCCATATACAACTACCAAGTGACAACGGTTATTCCAAATATTAAGGCTGGCAACTACTTTAAAAAATAAATTGTAACCAATATAAAGATACAAGTTTTACTTTTCACTCTTTAGTTATTGATTACTAAATAACTTGTTTTCAAGGCGGTTTTTTTTTAAATTAAGTACTTTTACTTACTTATGAGTCGGTCTGATTAAGAATAACGGTAATTTCTACTGTCATTTTGACATTCGGGTCGTTTGGTTAACCTTTAAAAATAGAACAAAAGTGCTGCTTCCTTTCCTTTTTATCATGTAAGCGAGCACTGTTGCGGACATTTGTCTTCAGAAAGTTGGCGATCAGAAAAAGAAATGTAAATATATTCGAACTGAGGATACAAACATCCAGAACGGTTTTTTTATGTCTTGGGGCCTTTGTTATTTTGAATTATTACCTAAATTTTTACTAGAATTCTAACAAGCAACACCGCCACATATCATGTATACACACAGAATCATCGCTGTAGAATTACGAGCAAATTTGACAGATTATAATTAATAGCTGGCAACCCTATCGTGAATCGTGCGCAAGTGTTCAGAACGTGCGGCTACATGCGCGCGCGCTCATCAATTATATCGAACTAAATTAGCGTCATGCTCTACCATGCCATAGCCGACCGATTATAATATGTGGCACAGTTTTAGTATGAATCAAATATTTTTTGGGGGGTAAACGTAGAAAAATTGCGTAATACTTTGATTTTACTGTTTAGCTGCGATTCCGCCCCGGTTTGAAAGGTGTTCCAATTTGGAAATCTAAAACTTAAAGATAATACGTTTATCATTATTATTTTCCTGCTCTTATGGTTATTTGGGGTTTATCTTAAGCCCGTGTACGCCGTATGGCATTTCATACAAATTTTCAAGTCACTATTTTGCGAAATAACTGAACCGATTTTAATGAAACTTCACACATATACGCAGGATACATAGTCTAAAAAGTTAGTTAAAACATTTACAAAATGTCTTATTTAAAAAAATATAACTGGAAAATTATGTTTGTATGGAAAATTTAAAATAGGTCTAATTTAACTGTAAAACTATTTATCGAAAATGTTTTCAACTAACTTTTTAGACCTATGTATCTTGCTTATGTGTGTAAAGTTCCATTAAAATCGGTTTAGTCTGTTCAGAAAATAACGACTTGAAATGCCGTTCGGCGTATGCGCTCTTAAAGTCTAGCTTAGAATGCTAAGTGTGTGAAATTACGCGAATTAGTAAAACAGGAAATTAGTATGTCGGTACGAATATAATGACTACGGATCGTTATTATCTGATAAATATGATATTATATAATATTATTGTAATACAGTAATTCCTTCTCACTTCTAGACTATTATGGAAAAAGTTTTTACTAGATTTTTTTACTTAGATTATTTTTGTAACCGGTCCCTACTGGCTACTTTGAAGATTTTTTAGTTCAGAGAAACATGGTCTGAATAGTCCTCATATAGCGTATGGTGGATGAGAAGAACATGTAGGCTTTGTCAGGGGTTCAGTTCATGTTAGTCTGGCGGTTAGAGTTCTTTATGCGGTCTACCCAAACATCCTTACTATGGTGTTGTTTGTCGTTGATTTCCATAAAGCTCTAAGTTTGAGCTACACGATAGCTGACAAATGCTTGCAATGTCTAAGCCGGTACTTTCTTCAAAAGACCGTCTCAGATACTAACCGCTTAGTTTTACTATTTTTATAAATTTGTCATTCCAACTCGATCCCATTGTCATTTTGCTAAAAGTTCGTAATCTGCTAAATTCATACTGGACGATTATTTGTCGGTCAATGGTCAACTTTTTGATAACCGAGCTTTTAAAAGAAATGACTGCACAACGACGTTCTAATGGTAATATGAGGTAGGTCACTGATCAAAGAAACTGTCAAAATTTTAGCAGATTATCGCATACGTCTGTCATTAATTTGTCATTATGTACGCGATTACCACTATGCAATTTCTTACAATGGAAAGTTTTATTTTAGTAGATTACCAAACTTGTCAAAATCGACCATTATGAAATCAATAATAGACTATTCTGATACTATTGTTATAGCAGACTTGGGGCCCTCTGAGTTTGTTTCAGCGTTTTTCTCAGGGAAGCTAGTTAGGAAACACCGTACCTAGTTTAAAACGACCAAAAAAGATTGACGTATGAAAGTGTTATTTTCAACCTTCTTACAAAATATGTACATAACATTTACACCTGTTCATCTTTGTCATGTTCGTAAAACGAGCTTTGATTTCTTAAGTAAACTCTGACCTACAAATCACACAGCGGCACTAAAAACTTTATGACATTTCCCGAGCCAGAGAGACAAACAGGTTGAAATTACCACTAACGAATGAATTTGAAAACGAAGTCCCTATTCACATTCATGAAAAGGCGAATGACGAAACGATTCGAAAAGCCAATGAATTGCTAATTGGGCAAAAACAAAAACGAACGTGTTTCCAACTGCTAATTAAGATTAGTCTCACCTCTGAAGCTCTGACTGTTTGCGAATTAGCAATCGGATACATTCAATAGCGAAACAAAGTCATGAAATATTTGGAAAATGAAATGGTTTACAAAAAGAATGGAACAAGTGTGAAGGAAGGTTGAGAGAAAAGGAATTTCCGTAAACGCGCTGTTGAAAAGAAAAGAAAAATGAAAATGGCGGGCACAATGCGGCGCGCTTGGTTCCGCCGCCGCCGCCCGCCCCTTTTGAGAGCCGTGCACAGTTAAGTACACTTTAACAGTAGGTATTCTGTTTCAAAGCCATTCGGAATGTTGGGAATTGACGATGACACTCGATTCGATATGTAACGCTTCCCGCGTTTGTTGTCAAAGAAACTTTTTCTGTTATCTAAAACGATGGGCGTTTGATTTGTATTAATGGAATGCTTATATTCGAATGTAGTTGGTTAGGTGAACAAGGGTTGCCGAGAACCGAAATAAATTGTGTACTATTGGAGAGGCCAAGTTCGTCCAGCAATAGACTGCCGTGGGACGGTGATTTTTGAATCGTGTGTATCAATGTATTAAATACATTATATAACACCAAAGAATAGAATAAATATCAGTATTTCAGTCGAAGAAATAAAGGAAATTCGTGATGTAGATATGGCGTATCACTTGTGGAGGAAAACTCTGTTTTAGAGCATATGTATGTATACATGTATATTTCAAAAGTACCTACATTATGATACAAGTGAGCTAAGTTGCTCATTATACACGAAGCTATGGGTTGCAGCCCGTGCCGTAGATCAACCGAGTGTCTAGTGAGCAACTTGCTTACCGAGTTGCATACGCACTTTTTCAACACACTTGAGAGAGAGAAACATACATGTTCATTACACATCGCCATACAGATATCAACATGTTCAAATATACGTAAATACTTCAAAATTACATTTCAGTGATAAAATGCAAATAACAAACTATTGTAAATTATATATTTTTTTTAATATTTATAATTTTCAATAGTAAAATGTTAAGAAATAAATTAATAATAATAAATGTTTTTTCGTCTTAATTATGGACACATTACATAATTCTCAACTATTAGATAATGTTATTTAACCGATCTAAGTTCGAGTCGAACTTATAAAGGATTTCTGTACCTGATTCTAGATAAGCTGTAAATATGATGTAGATTTAGCGAGTTTCGAAAAATTAGCCTTCGTGCAAGTTCGACTCGTAATCGTTTTTTATTAGTCCTTAGTAATACAATTTGATGCTTTTAACGAGCACCGTAAAAATACTTTTCTTGTAATAATACAAGAAAAGTATTTTTACGGCGCTCGTTGCTAAAATTTTGGCTTTATATTTAAAAAAAAATTATAGGGTTTTAATAGAGGTTATTATAGTGACAGCAAAAATACATACATACCCATTGTAAAGTTCCTGAGATACAGCCCGTTGAGACAGACGGACAGCAACGGCTTGGTGACAGGGTTCCAGTTACTAGAACAGAGAACTATTTTTTTTTATGCGGTAATCTCTGCAAGTAGCTAGGAAGGTATCAGTACCTTTCTAGTCGCCGAAACCTAAGATTTTATTTTTCCAGAAAACAACGTGTAGCAGAACTAACTAAACGCAATACGCATAAATTATGTACAAATTTTACTATGGGAACAAGTGAACAACCCCGAAATTGCGAAATCCTTGGTAAAATTCACCTGTTTTGAATATGCAAACAGATATTCCAAACAGTAGCAGTCTTATAGAAACTCTGCTGCCAGTATTAAAGTTGAACCCCGCTGTCAGTATTAAGATGAACCCCACTGACAGTAGTGACGCGCGTCACGTCGTCACGTCAACGTCGCGGCATCGTCACGCTGCGCCAGATAATCCGATTACTGACAATGGCAACATCTGTCCATGGATCACTTGCAAGCGTGACTTTTTTACAAGCAGTTTTGTTTTAGATTCATTTAAGTTTTATTTGGGATTTATATTTTTATTCCTTTCGTCGTTGCTTATTTTATCTATACCAATATTATAAAGAGTGTATGTTTGTTTCTACCGAAACTACTGAACTGATTTGATCCATTTTTTCATGACTACAATATATTCTATCCCCGTATTCTCACAGAAATAGGAAATACGTACGTGGGGTATACCGCGGGACGCTGCTTGACTTAATTAATATTCATGTAAAAATCGAGCATTTCTAAATTTCATATAAAACTTCTGAATCCTAAGAAATTATAAGAAACCTACTAGTTCCTACTATGGCAAATTTATTAAATTCCAAGAGAAAAAAAAACTATTTTTAAAAATCTATTACTGTCAATAATAAGATACTTAGTGTATTTCATTTCTTTGCGCTAACGTTTCACTTCTGTTCGCTTTATTTTAAGACATAATATTTAGTTAATAAGGGGAGATATGAAAGTTAACAAAATATTGCCCACTCTTGGAAAAAACACTGTTATTAGCTGAGATGAAAATTAAAGATATTTGTTATCCAATTAACTTAAAAGATACACTTTATAAGTCAAATCTTCTAAGCTGTAAAAAATAGACGAGGCCGCCATTTTTTAGTTCACAAAATGGGGTAAGCATATCGAAATCAACTTTTTCAGTGGATTTTTCAGACAGCGTAAGTATTTGTCGTATCTATTAATACAGATAATAAGAAGCTTTACTAAATGAAGCATTAACGCAACGTCATTACATTAACCTATCTACTATTTATTAATTTCCCCAACCAGCCCTTAATATTGATTTGATTTAATATCACCAATTCAAATATTGGATATCGAACAAATTCAGTATTTGCCTTCAATTCAATCTAAATTTGGCGTTACAGATATTTGATCCACATGACCTATTAATTGAAATGATATAACATCGTTAAAAAGGATTTACTTACTATATTAAATTTCTAAACTCCAAATAAATAAACACTGTTATGCTTTTTTTTTTAAACCGGTCCAGAAAACCCATTTTTAACAAAACATTAATGCCGAACAATTATAAAAAATGTAAGAATTCCAAATAGGTGTTTTATTTGTGGTGCATTATGAGAATAATGTCAATTTAGCTGTGGGGTACCACTAAAAAGTGAAAAATAAAAAGTAAAAGAAGTAGGTTGTAAATATTTTTTGTAAAAAGTTTTTTATTTATCTTAAAATTCCTAAAGACCTGTCTGTCATCCCTCTGTTTTTCGAATCAGTAGAGATGTTATATGTATGTAGCTATACTACTATTATAAAGAGGAAATATTTGTTTGTTTGTTTGTATTGAATAGGCTCCGAAACTACTGAACCGATTTGAAAAATTCTTTCAATGTTTTGAAGCTACCAGAAGCTACACTATCCCCGGGTGACATAGGCTAAATTTTATCCCCATATTCCCACGGGAACGGGAATATGTCTCAAGTTCCGACTGAACGCCATACGAGCGAATACAAAAATAAAATAAAATCCATGAGTCAAATGGCATTTAAAAATCCAGTGATACCTACTGCAAATATTTGGAGTAGAAACACGCTAACAAACAAAGCTAAGCGTTTTGGCAATGCAAAGAAGTTTTTTTTTTTTTCGAACGCACACAACCAGTAATTCGGATGTTTTCAGAAGCTTCACAAACAAAGGGAGGCGATGCAATGTTTAGAGGTCGTTACAATCTTTTTTCTTTGTTATTGTACGGGGCCAATAAAAATACCAAAAGTTAGAAAAAGTACCAAGTAAAAAAACATTGACTAAAACCTCAAAACGCTTTTAATAATGGCGTCTTTGTAAGACTTATAAATAAAGCGCAAAAAAAAGAAAACACTTCAATCATCTGACGTCACAGGTTAGAAACTGCATAGAGACGTTGCGGCATGTTGAGGGCCAATTGGCGTACTTTTTAAGTACCTAAGGTTCGCATTTGCAGCTCATGTGAAATCTGTCAAAAACACCTCTAAATTCTTCACATTTTGCCAGATTGCGACTGATACAAGACAAGAATAAAAGTTTTACTGCCAAGGCGCGTCAATAGATGCTTCACATCAAAAACAGCCTTAAGTTATGAGTGGCAGACATACAAATGTGAACTTTAAGGCGATACCCCGACCAAAACCTTGCGATAGTGCGTTTTTCTTCGCTATTCAGAGACTATTAACTCATTAGTTATGATAAATAATCTACATGTAAAAGCACATTATTAATTTTCGATGTCTATATTCCACGTTCTAATTTGTTTTTATGTGTTATAAATAAATTTAAAATCTACTTTAAAAAATGACTAAAATTGTTGATTTTATGCATTTGTTGCTAAATGCAAAGCAAAGCAAAGCTCTAATCATTTGAGGATAACACTAATGGATTGATAGTTTAAAAATCTATATTATACACGTTTTATTTAATTTCAAAAGATCGCTTATCTTTTTTAATCAAAATAATTCCAAAAATTGTGTGAATTCGGCGTACGCAGGTTGCGGGCGGCAAAGAGGGAACGATTGCTCAAGGTTATTTGGTCAGGGAAACGCCTTAACTAATTATGGTAAGAATAAGTTAAGAATAGTTTGTTAGTAGGAGGAATCCTCTTAGAACTACTGACAGTCTCACCGTGTAAACGTAAGTGGGATGAGGGTGAAGTGAACTGTTATTTCATGTTTACTTCACCTTAGTTTGATGAGATAGAGATGTTGTCAGAATCGCACTGCAGATCCGGTTACAAGTACAATTTTAACTTCAAATAGCTACAACATTGCTGCATTCTCTAAGCATTTCATAAGGAAAATACATGGTTTATAGATAGATCACCGGAGTGACCTCACTGGAAAAGTTTGTAAGAAAAGTTACAAATGCGAGAGTGAGTTTGTTCGTTCGTTTGTTACCTCGTTACGCTTTAACGGCTGAGCGTATTTGGATTAAACTTGGCACACGAGTATACCATGGTAATGGAATAGCTCATTGGATACTTTTTACTACTAATGAAGAACATTTCTGGGATATTTTTTTAACCGACTTTCAAAAAAGGAAGAAGTTTTCAAGTCGACCGTATTTTTTTATGGTTCTTTGTATTCGAAAGCTGGCTGGGCTAAAGGAAGCTTGTCATCTGGTCCCATTTAAATTTGAGTGAGATCTGAATACTAGTATTTGAGTTATCCCTAATAATGCGTGGCTTCGACGACATTGATGATATTCTCTCTTGTTGATGTAATATGAAAAAGAACTGTAAGTATACCTTTACCTACGATGATTTGGAAGAACATCTTAGTATTTCGAGGTGGTTCCTTTCTGGTTTGGTGATCTGATGAAGAACGCAGGTAGAAAACGAAAATCTTCAATAAGTGAAAGTAAATCTTCCGGGATTTCTAAAATCGCATGTCTTCTAATTGTGTATACACCAGTTTATAACACGTGCGCTGTGATTGGTACGTTTACCACAAACATGTAAAAAAAAAATTTATGAAGTCGGTGTTCAAAAAACGAAAAAACAACCAAAAACACTGATCTTCCGAAATTAAAGTTATTTTATACTTTTTGTGTTTCTCGCACGGTTGTTGCCGCTAGCAGAAGCTAGGCTGTCTACAATAATAACAGATCAGAGATAATGATATAATACCATAGATAATAATATGTGAACAATACCATCTGTACTAATATTATAAAGAGGTAACGTTTGTGAGTTTGATACGTTGTAAGGGGTAAACTCTGGATCTACTGACCTGATTTTCAAAATTATTTCACCAATAGAATTTTATCCCCGTATTTGCCACGGGAACGGGAACAACGTGGGTGAACCCGCGGGGCGCTGCTAGTAGATAATAAATCTAATAATAGCTGCTTCCATATTCCCGTACCCACTTTATGAAGTCCATGTTTAATCATAAGGAGTTTGAATCGTCTCAGCAGATTCATTTGCTGAGAATCTCATTTAATTTTATTTCAATAAAATTAACTGTTAGAGATTAATTAAATGGTAATCTTCTCTTCGCATAGAAGAAGCGATAACTCATTAAATACTTGCTTTCCTTCAGACTTCATTAAGTTTAGAATGAGCAGGAAAATGCGCGATATTGACTCTAATAAGTGATAGATTCAAAGAGAATTCTTTTATATGTTCCTTTGTACCTACAAAGCTTTTTTATTATGTCTTCAGTGCTTTTCATTTACTTTTTTGGTGGCAGATTCAATGCTCGTGGCTAGTTGAAGCTTTTAAAGCAAGAGACTGATCGTTAAGATAATGAGATATCTGTCACATAAGACACCAAGCTTCAATTGTAATAAATCTTATAAGATTGTATGCATAAGTATAATCATCCTTTTAATGTTCCCACTGCTGGGACACAGACCTCCTCTCTAGGAGAGGGAATGGGCCATAATCCACCACGCTGGCCCAGTGCGGTTTGGTGAATGTCACATGTTTTCGTATTTTTGGTTCTAGGACATGCCGGTTCGACAGACCTAGTTTTTGGACAAATTGATATTCTCAGAGCGAAAATGACCCGAGTTTTTTTGAGTTAGTGATAGCGTGAAGGCTGACAGGACAGAATGAAAGAAAAGAACGTGTTGCGCCGTCCCCAAGTAACATGGGATAAGGGCAGGAACATGATGAAGCCCGAGGTTTTTTTAATCTGTAGTTAACCAACGGTTTAAAATGATGGCCACGTAAAATACTCTAATGGTCAAATAAATAACTATAATTTAATAACTGGCAATTGATCCAATGCGAGTGAAGATCTTACTCAAGTAATTTGATTGCTTTAAATTTAAAGAATCTTTACGACGTTTAAGAATCCAAAGTGTAAAATATACATTTATGATGTAAATTAGTGGTCACTGACGGCTCGTATGGTCCACAAGCTCAAAGTCGCTCAGCGGGCTATGGAAAGGTCTATATGCTCGGTGTGTCTCTGAGGGATCGCATCAGAAATGAGGTGATCCGTCAGAGAAGCAAGGTCATCGACATAGCCCACTGGATTAGTAAGCTGAAGTGGCAGTGGGCTGGCCATATTAGTCGTAGAACCGACAGCCGTTGGGATAGACAAGTTCTAGAGTGGAGACCGCGTCTCGGCAAACGCAGTGTAGGACGTCCTCAGGCACGGTGGAGTGACGATTTGCGCAGAACGGCTGGCAGAAACTGGATGCGAGAAGCCGAAAATAGATCTAAGTGGCGTGCAATTGGAGAGGCCTATGTCCAGCAGTGGCCTGCAACAGGCTGTTGATGATGATTGATGATGTAAATTAGTGTATTGGTCCTAGACATTCTTCTTGAGACCCTGTGGAGTTATTTCTGTGGCGCATGTTAATGAATCGGTGATAGAGGCATCTCACCGTGTAAGCGTAGGCGAAGCGAACGTTCAGTGAGCGGTCAATCCATACAAATAAGACGGAATGCCATTTCACTTTGTTCTCACTCCATCAAAGTTTGCACAAAACTGTTGACAGAATAGGCCGGTTATAGTCGTTTAACGATCTTCCAGTTATGTCTGTGTTAATGTGGTCCCCGTACACAGTTGTAAACGTAAGAGTAACCGTTAGGTCATTTCATTATAATGAGAATAGGTGTGTCGAATCGTCTGTCTGTCATACCTGCACGTCTTTAATTCTTGCTATGATAAACCCGTGATCCATCGGTTAAACGATTCTCTTTGTGAGGGGTAATGTTCTCTGCTATGTATACACATAGCCTTGCTTTATGTTTAATTTTATGGGATAACTATATTGTAGAGGCTTGTTGTTGCATTTAATGGTTATGGGTGGTCTATTAGAAACCTTTTGTTAACAGTTTTTCTTTTTTAGCATTAGCCTATAAAGCTAAGTCTACAATTCACGTAAAGACTTCTTATTTTTTTTTTAAATTCAACCTAGTTTTTTTTCTGAAATGTGTTTGCTTCTAGATGGCAGTGAGTGCTTGACAAAAGCTACCAATAGCGGTGTACTCTTCGGTAAGGCGAATTAAAAGCCGATGAAAAGAACTGAAGATAAATTATAATAATTACAAGACAAATCTGGAAGATAACGAGTAGACTTGCGTTCCTTTGCTGGGGAGTTTTGTAGGCAGCAGGTAAACAGGTAAAACTAAACCTGAACCTGATTGACCGAACAGCTCAGCTACACTTCGTTCCTATATTCGAAAATTTGAAATAATCAACTAATTTCTCTAGCAGAATCAACAGTATGAAACCGTGTAGGGCAGCGAAATTCTGTTGCATATCAGGATATTTAAATTGTGAAAACATGTAACAAGCTTGCAGTATATTCTGCCGAGATCACCTTTATGTTAACTACTAGCTATTGCACACGTCTTCACTCGCGTTATTATAGACATTCACAAAAAATTCAGCCCATAACAAGACTTCAGGATTCCGTCTCTGTGCCTAAAATTCAGGTTCAGCGATTTAGTAGCTGTTGAACAAATTCATTTGCGCATTTGTAATATGTATAGGATAGGATATAGGATAGTTAGGATCGGTTTGAGTCGAAACAATAAGGGTACTTCTAAGAGATTTTAGACAAGTTGCGGAATTTGCTTGAAAGATTCACCGCGGTTCTGGAATGCAAAGGGTATTAGGAGGAACACGGATGAGTTTTAGTCAGTAAGAGTCTGACACTGACATCGCTCCGCCCAGAGTGGAAGGAGTAATTTGATGATTTCCCATCCATATAAAATATAAAACAAAGTGACATTATACTGTCGGAAAGATGAAAATGTATGGAATTGTCGTTGAGTACCGAAATAATACTTCATCAATCATCAACAGCCTGTTGCAGTCCACTGCTGGACATAGGCCTCTCCAATTGCACGCCACTTAGGTCTATTTTCGGCTTCTTGCATCCAGTTTCTGCCAGCCGAAATAATACTTGATGAATCCCATTCACAATCACTGATTGAATGTCATTTTGACTGAGCCATCTGATTGAAGCCTATAATAATGGACTGTAGGATACACTAGAGATTCCAAAGTGTCTGAATAACCACAGCACCTAACGGAATGCCACTTGGCGTAGAAATGCAAGGTAGTTCCCGGAATGTGGTAGGGGGGTGCTGTGAAGCTGCTAGTACTTCACAAAACCCTCCTACTACTGTAACTCACTTTCGTAAAAGATAGAAACTATTGTTACTTGTCAACTACGAATATGTTTGATTGTATGTTGATTGTCGACCAATTCCATGTTACGTACGATTAAGTCACGGAACTTTGTGATAGAACAAATAGAATAGAATAAACTACCCTTTTTCTGCTGAGTCAATCATAACATCCATGGATAGCACTAAAAGCCCTAAATGTGCCATTTCAAAAACAGTCAAATATTGAACTGTTCTACAATAGCCATACGATTTACGACTAAGCTCTCAAATTTTGGTACTTTTTCGCTTACCCGTCGCTTTAAACCCCTCCGTACTTTCCTCTAATACTCAAAATGCCAAAAGGATTACCTAGAACGACGCTGACAAAATCATTACTTCCCCTTTGCCGTCGCTGGCTTTTTCCCACCATCCGGGCATCCACTTAATTCACTTATAAATAATTCATGCCTTTAGGTGACAATACTGAGCTCTTTAATAGCTCCCATTTAATTTACAGTGCGTACCCTACTATGAATTGATATATTACAGTACTAGCTACTTTATGTAATCACTATTATTATTATGTACTAGTTTGGGATGTTACCGCACGACTAAAGGCTATGCTCTGTTTGACGTAATTTGATTTAGCATTGTTATAATTGCTCTATCTTTGACGCTCTTTGATTGGCATATGTCTACTTCAAAAAATCGACAAAGTGCGAGAGGAACACGTGCACGAGGGGTTCCGTACCATTATCAATAAAAACAGCAAAAGAATGACGTTTGTTGTGTGGGAGCCCTTAAATATTTGATTTATTTTAATTTAGTCATTTATTTTTAAGGTGAATATACAGGGTTATTTGTAAAACACCAACAACCTCTTAAGAGGTCATTGTACTCATCATTATGAACTTTTACTATGGGACCAAAATTGAAATCGCGAAAAAAAAATTAGCTGTCCCCTACATTTTGATAAGTTATACGAACATTATAAGGTAGGTCACTGATCAAAGAAACTGTCAAAATTTTAGCAGATTACCGCATACGTCTGTCATTATTAAAAAAAAAAAAAAAATATGTAGGTACGAGATTACCATCAAAATGCCAATGAAGCGCTGGACGTTAAATCTATAACTAAATAGAATCAAACGACATCAAGAGCTTTCAAAAAATTTATTTATAGGTCGTGAGTTCAAAGGCCCGATATAATATATGATCTATGGAGGTAGGCGCGAAATGTACAACCCTGGCTTAACGCGAAGCTGGTGTTGCTGCAGCAGCCAAGGTGTAGACGCCGGTGGTTGATGACCCGTAGGATGGAGAGGGTTGTAGTTTCGGCGCAGGCCCTGTGATGCAGACCTCCGGTGATGCAGTATGAGTTGGCGGTTACTTCAGCAAAAAGTGCCCGTAACCTTGAAATGGTTATTATAATGGTTTTTTTTTACAACCTACTTACAAAATAAAATAAAATCATTTATCATTTATCATTAGATACCATTCTATGCCAATTCTTTCAATGGAGTGTCAGTGTTTGACCACTGGACGCTTTTATATTAGTAGATTACCAAACTTGTCAAAATCGACCAATATGAAATCAGTGATAGACCATTGTGATACTATTGTATTGGCAGACTTGAGGCCGTGATCGTCTCGCTGCTTTTTAAGATTTGGGTCTGGAAGGTCGAGGTTTCACTTTTTTTTCTTTATTATTTAAGTGGTTATGCCATTTATCTATGGAGGTTTCATAGCTTCACCTTCAAAGAGTTTTGTTATACAAACTCTAACACAAACTGGCAAGCAAGATAAAGACGTCACTGGTAGAATCACATCAAATTGTTTCCCTATTTCGAGCTGTCCTAATTATTGCAGGTTTTTTTTTTTATTAATTTATGGCATTACGGGTGATATCTTGATTTTCGAACTGCTGTTACTTTTTTGTTAGATTAGTTACAATAAGATTTTGGTATTGTACAGATATTGATTTTAAGTTTAAAAAGTGCTATGGTGCTGGAAAAATTCTGCGTCACCTTTTTCGCTCAGAACTGAACATTACGAAATTCGTTATGTCATTCGATCGATCCTAACCCCAAATGCTCTCTCTATTTCGAATACCGTCTCATTAAACTATTTCCTTAAACAAAAAAAATAACGAAATTAATTTATTCAATAGCTATATTTATTACTTCCGATGGATGATTGTACAATCTACCATTACCTTTAATTTTGACAATATCAATTACCGTTTACGAGATAAAATACAAAATAATGATATTATATACTTTTTTTTCTGCATGGGAATTCATCAAATGACTTCTCCCACTCGGGGCGGAGCGGAAGGGAGTATTAGACTTACTGACTAAAACCCACCCGTGTTCCTCCTAGCGCCCTTTGCGTTCCAGGGCCGCGGAGGCTCTTTTGAACAAATTCCACGTGTGGAACACGACGCGCCGTCGACTCGGGACACACAATGAGCAAGTTCGGATAAAAACCGTCATTAAAAACAAAATTACATTAAAAAATTCATTAAAAATCCTGTTGAATAGGTACAAAAAAGATGACGGACCACTTACAAATCTTTAGCAGTTCGCGACGAAAAATTGTAAGCATTTAAGGTATCTCTTGTGTTGGTTATTTTTTTTTAATGTTCTTAGCCATTTTTATTTAATACCTTTCCGCTCGAAAATGTATAGGCATTCTAGATTTCTGCAACGAAAAAAATGGCGTTTTTCGGTGCTCTGCGTCCCATAGCCGCGTATCTGTTATGTAGCTATATGTAGCTCACCGGTTCTCCATGTGGTATGCTAGTATGTGGTCGGAATTACCAAGAGTCCGCCATTAATTAAGTTTGCTTAATACTTCTGATAATACTGTCAGCAAAAAATATTGTTCAAGTGGAACATTTGGATTTACCACATGGCATCCTGATAGCGCATGTCAATTTGGACAATTGCCCATCATTGCTATTGGAACTTTTTTTTTAAGTTATCAAGTACCTTCTCCCGCTCCGGGCAGAATTAGTGGGAGTTTCAGACTTTCAAATGCCCTTTCCATTCCTGGGCCGTAGTAACTTTTTCGAACAATTCCGCAACCGCTGCTAATACCCAGAATGCCACTTTGTGTGGGCCTTTTTTATAACAAGTTACATAAATTACATCTTTGCATCATCCTTCTTACAGTCAAAGCACCAATTTTATTTGCATGGAGTAATTGTAATAACCTGGCATCTAAATGGAGTGCCATTTAAAGAGCAGTCGTCAGTTTTCAATGAATATAATGTCGCCTCTATTGTACTCACCGCAATTATTAGGTGCGCCGCACACCACTGACTACGGGCAAAATTGTAAATAATTTTATTAAAATGCTCTTTCAGTGAAATCACAACCTAGCGTCATTGACTTAGGGCACATATTTCAGTGCGATGATAAAACATCTGAAATAAAGCACGAGATTTTCTGTAATAAAGTAGTTTCCACAGGATTATTGGTACAGGAGATATTTTTGTGCTTTGGAGAATTGTAATTGAACTTGTTTGATTTAAAACATGTATAATAAAGACTTTTTTAACAGCCATCCACAAAACAAACATCACGATGTAGAAAAATGCTGACGACTTGGGCGAGTTTTTGAGCCAATAAATAGAGTAAATAACTGATCCGTAGCTAAATCTATACTAATACTAGCTGCTGTCCGCGACTTCGTCCCCGTGGAATCCCCGATTTTAAAACATTATTTATCGCTGCTCCGCTCCTATTGGCTTAAGGCTTAAGAGACCAATAGGTGCGGAGCAGTCATGAAAAATGTGACACAAACGAAGTTGTGCGGACAGCTAGTAGATAATAATTGTGGGAAATTTATACGTCTCATAATATTTTTAACGATTGGTTGGGCTAACTTTGGTAAAAAAGTCACCCTGAGTTTTCTTTCAAATCGGATAGTCCTTTCTCTGATCACTTTGCATTTATATAATATCTCATAGTTCTCTATTTAGTTGTTGTTTCTTAAATGTTACTCCCATTTGAGAAACCTTAATAGACATATGGTGATTTGGTGTGGGACACACGGTCCTCAGAAATTGAGGTATGTACTTAACAGATAAAATCTATACTAATACCTATACCAAATCTATACCGAATAAGTTCCAAAACTGAATCAATTTAAATATTTTTTTAACCATTGGAAAGCTATATTATCAACAAGTTACATAGGCTATATTTTATTCCCGGATTCCCACGGGAGCGGGAACTACGCGGCTGAAACCGCAGGGCGCTGATAGTTCAATATAAATTGCTATAAACAACGAGCTTGACCCGACTAATTAATTTAGAGGATGGCGTTTGACAATATTGATTATCTAAAACTAATTAATATATTGATTACTGAGAAGATGTAGTTAATTGGAATAGCTTGTTGTGACGACTTACGATCTTATTAATCAAAAATATTTCTAATAATTGGATTTAATATGAGAAGCCTTGTTTACGTTGCATTGAAACCGGCGTTCCACAAGGAACTTACATAGGACCTATATTTTGCAGTAGATAATTATAAGTAAATGCATTTCTTGAGTTTGATTCGTTGGCGCATTGGGGCATTCTTCACATATCCCAAACGCAGCCAGTGTGGAGCCCACTTTCCAGGACGTGCGTCACCTTCATAGTTCCCCGTCGTGCACAACCACCAACACCATCTAAGATCTAAATTAGGCCAGTGATCATGGCTCAATACTGGTCGTACAAAATTTAACAATGAGTCAAACGATATGAAAAGAAAAAGACGCACTTTCACTTTTCTGGATGGGAAATCATAATGACTTCTCCCGCTCTGGGCGGGGTGGAAGGGAGTGTCAGACTCTTACTGACTAAAACCCACCCGTGATCCTTCTAGTGCTCTTTGCGTTCCAGGGCTGCGGTGACTCTTTAGAACAAATTCCGCAACCCTAGCAGGCACTGACCCTATGGGTCTCCTTTGTTGACCGCCCTAGGCATGGTTGCTATCGGACGGTGAGCCATGTGCACTTTTGGTACCTTGGCCACATAGTTAATGAGGAGTTGTATGACGACAGCGACTGAAAGGGAGCGAAGAGCGTGGTCGATCCGATGTTATATATGCTGACCCGTAGGTTTGCACGATATACTAGGGAAGTTAAGATCACTCATTCGTAGATCACACACGTTCAAGGCTTTTGCCAGTCTTTCTTCAGGTATAGTCTGCGGGTTGCAGAGTGCCTGCAGCGTTCTTCATGTACAGTATAATAACGCTTTTAGGATGCTGTTGGGGCTATCGCAGTTCTGAAGCGCATTGGGCATGCTTGCGGAAGCTGATACAGATGGCTTTCAAGCTATTATGCGAAAAAAAAACAGCATCCCTGATGCAAAGAATTTGGCGGCCATAGTGAATAATCCAGATAGCCCGATCCTCGGGCACTGGACCCGTATGCATAGCTGCAGGTCTGATACAGCGGGGAGCGCATGTAGTATAGGTTTTTGAATTAGTTTATTTTGTTTTAATTTCATCATCTAGGTACCTAGACTTTTCCCAACTATATTGGGGTCGGCTCCCAGACAAGCCGGATTCAGCTGAATACCAGTATTTTACGTAGAGCGGCTGCAAACTAGACCTCCACAATCCACAACCCATTAACTGGGGAACACGGTACTTCTTGGCAAGACTGGTGACAGATTTTCTGGCTTCTGACTATCCGTTTGTTTTAATTTTTAATTCAATGAGAAATGTTACTAACATAGTTTTTATAAGTGTTGGTAACAATAATTATGAATCATTTGTGTTTGATATACATAAAAAAATAATAACACAGACAGAATATGTCTGTAGAAACAACCACTACGTATAGTTTAAAAATAAACTGAACACTACAAAGTGTTCCCGCACAAAAATACTCCATGTAAAGTCCACTTGGGGCAGATTTCCATAACAGACCGCGTTGGGCCCTAAATAAAATTTGTTGCCTTCGATCCTGACAAACTAATATTGTCGCCAACGTGCGTTCATAAAACGGTCTGCTAACGGGAAGGGGATTAAGGAAGTTTGCTGGTATTCAGGTATTGAAATGTTGTGTCTACAGTAAAATACAGGTTTACCTCTGCTGTATAGGGGTCCTGATATTGCTGCAGCTAAGGAAATATTATTAAAACAATACGTAAGGCATACAAACGCCGAACGATATTAATATAAATTACAAGCCATTGCCATGGCTTATGAATATTTTTTACTTGCCAATGATTACTGAGTAATCCCTTCGGTGCGTTATCGAATAATTCTCAACCGGGGTTCAGTATATTGCCCACATACTAGACATCTTAAGCTCCGGCACCCTTCGGCCATTTTTCCATAGCATACGTGTCGCGCCGCGTGGCACTGCCGACGTATGCACGCGCCCTTAAGCCGGCCGGCGCTCATGCGCCACTAAACGTCAAACGGAGCGATTCATAAGTCCGCTAGTGCGCGCTACCCCTTGTTTGCACGCATTTATTGTCCGTGGGATGTTGCTCTTTGTTGCTTACAATAAATACTGTGTCAATTGATGGGAAAACATTTTCCGCACAGATTTTAGTGGTTCGCAAACACTGACTTGTGGATTTACTGTGTTTGTACGATGTGCCTAATAAAAATAATGCCTGAATAAGTTTTTGTGTTAGTTCACATCGAATAACTAGTTTCGTGTGATCCTTTTATTATCCTACTTTGTAGGGGTATCCTGTTGGTCTGCTTTTGTTACTTCTTCAGATAGTACGGTTCTTCAATAAGTCCATTTTATAAAGAATTTCGCTTGAGCAGACATAGCATTGTCTTAAGAAGCCAATCCGTTACCACCAGTAGTACCCTCAACTTGTCACAAAACATTCGAATGGAATATTGTCTTGGTAATCAGACTGATAAGGGCACCTGTACAAACAGGTCGTGTTTATGTTGTGTATCAGCCCTAGCAAATACAAGGATTGTTCGGATTGAGCGCAGATAACGGTGTATTACAGGGCTCAGGGTTGCTATCAGAGGATATTACATGGTCTTCCGTGATCTGGGGTTTTGTTTGTTGTAAGTATAAGTAGTAAATACCTTACAAATATGTCGATTAGTGTTGGCCAGGTGGTCGCGGTACTGACTTTTCGAAGTGTTCAGGTGACTTTTGTTATTGTAAATTAAAAGTAAATTTTTAGTTTAATATATTGTAAATAACGTCGTAGTACGTACTAAGGCGAACGTCTTGAAGGATAATTGAACGTTCTGAAGGATAATTCCTGCATTTAAGGAACGTTCGCATGTCAACGCAGTTGCGATCTACCGAAAATATATCCAACTACTGTACATTTTGACAAATTGGGTGCGACTTGAATTTAAAAAAAGGTGAATTGATTTTGGACGTAAATCAAAAATCAGCATTTAGCTTCTCATGTTCCATTTCAATCTTATATCTGTCATTGAATAATAACAGATGCGGTAAGATTGTAAAATATCGCGTAAAATTGTAAACATTTTTTTCATAATGTATCTCTTGATACAGATATACCGGAAACAACTGTATTTGACAACTTTTAAATGTATAGTATTTATAATGATCTCTTCACAACAAATCGAGAAATTTAAAGCTAATTAAGATTAATACACGTTCCTTGTGACATATTAATTTCATTTACACGTAGGTAAAAACAAAATCACATTGCATGTAAAAGCCACCTAGCCAGATTCGTCAGAAATAAACTATTAACGACCTGTGCTTTAATTTGTTATCGATTATGTCTAAGCTATGCATACCTAACTAACCTAACCTAACTAATTTAAACAAAACTTAAATCAACTATCATTCCAGAAACAAAGCAAGAATGAGCCATGAAAACTGCTTTACCTGTAATATTAGTTATTAAATTCTGAGATTTAAATCGTCAACGTAGCGGGGGGTCCCAGTTCCATACTGCACAAAATGACAAGGTAATATAAAAGGTGTTCCAAGAAAAAATGTTAACCCACCTAGTTACGTTGCGCGTTCCTGGTTTAACTTTGAACTCGTGAATGCTTTCAATGCTTACGCCCTACGGTTCTTGGGTTTTATTTAAAATCTCTTTGTAGCGTAAATTGCAATTAGCAACAGGAACGTTTGAAATATGAGTTCGGCTTACATTCTCATTGTGAGATTGTTCAGCTCGTGTGGTACTTTGGATTCCTTGTATGTGTTTGAAGATTATGTTTGCGTTGCCTGATTAAAGAGAATAAAACATAGGTAACTTCTTTCAGGCGCTTTAAGTAAGTTTCGTTATCATTATGCGGAATTTGAGAGATGCCTTACAATGCTGCGTGTTCTTGAACACGGTCGCCACTCCAGAACATTTCAATCCTCTCGACTAAGTTTCGCAATTCTTCAGACTACGTCAATAACCTTCGTTCTCCTGCGGATATCTTAATGATATCTTAATTTGTG
This sequence comes from Hecatera dysodea, assembly GCA_905332915.2. Taxonomy (NCBI): domain Eukaryota; kingdom Metazoa; phylum Arthropoda; class Insecta; order Lepidoptera; family Noctuidae; genus Hecatera; species Hecatera dysodea. The sequence goes on from HG995286.1 coordinate 3,800,886, forward strand.
ATTCGACCGCGCAAGGAATCTCCGAGATTCGGAACCTGCCTGCCAGCCTGCCTGGATGCCTTATTGCCTATGACGTTATCATATCCGGCAAAGTATGTAATTTCTTTGACAGCAGTTAATTTAAAAAAAAAACAAAATATCTTAAAACTTGCAACTTATTTCACACACAGCACCTACCTGCTAGTACTGCTACTAAAGGCCCCTAAACCCAGTTAAACTGTCGGATTCACTAACCCCAGCGAGGAGTGATCGTTTTATCGAGACAAGTGCCAATATAGATGATATCGCGCGCCCGCACGTTCCCACGCGTGCCCGGGCGTGCGCACGCGCCCCTCGCGCCGTACCTGTGCAGATTAGATAGGCACAGAGGGGTGGTGTAGGCAGAATAGCGACGTTTTATGTTTCGAGTATTGGTTTTCAATTTTCCCATGTTGTGTTTTGTTTATATGACACCAATTGCAGACTCCGTAAGATTCTAATACATCTTTATTACCTATATTATAATTTCTTAATATATTATGTAAAAATCGTTTTATATACAATAAATCCCATCCAATTTCCAATATATCCATGTTTTATTAAAATATTTTATATTATAGATTTATTTACATGTAGATATTTTACAATCTTGCGGCGTTTGCTAATTTCGAAGCATAAACATAACATAAGCATAATCAGCCTTTTGATGTTCCTACTACTGGGACACAGGCCTCCTCTCTAGGAGAGGGAATGGGCCGTAATCCACCACGCGGTCCCAGTGCGGACTGGTGAATGTCACATGTCTTCGAATTTTTGGTTCTAGGACATGCCGGTTTCCTCACGATGTTTTCCATCACCGTTTTGAGAGCAGTGGTGATGAAATTAACTACACAAAGTAATGCGCCTGGCTGGGTTTGAACCCGCGATTTACAATTCGTAAGTCGGGGCCGTTACCACTCGGCTACCACTGCTCGTTTTCGATTTCGATTTTCGAAGATGAAGACACTAAAAAACCTTGCTGGTCTTTTTGATCTAATCTGAATTAATTCTGGAAAAAAGTGATCAAAATTACCTACTTACACCTTATGATCAAAAATAAAGAGCTTATCAAAAATATTTGCTGGGTCTCAAGTTTTATTTGTAAGGGGAATTAAAAGGATGAATGTTACATGCCTTAAAATTTTAAGAACATTGTCTTCAAGCCGGTTTCTGCAAGATTTTATCCACCAGTGTTTTTGAATGCGTATATTAAATTGAGCACATCAAATTCGAGTGCCACATCTCCGAAGCTTCGCCCCTGTTCTTTGACTAGAGCCGTCCTATTATTTGTACTGCGAAATATATCACAATGATCTTTGCCTGGGAACTGTTTTCACTTGTGACGTCCTTATTTGTTTGATATACTATCTGGTATGCTATCGATGGTTGCGTTGCAGATTAAATGTTGCTAAATTAGCCGGTTCATAGAATTGAATATGTTTTGTGATGGGGTGTCGATTGTTGAAAAGGTTTAGCGAGTTTTGTTTTTTGTAGTGTAGGTTATTTAGCACAAACTGAACGGCACACAACACGTTTACAGGACAAACAGAACAAAATAGTAAATACAAATACCTCCTCCTTTTTTTGAAGTCGTTATTTAGTCGTCGTTAAAAAGGGTATCAATTATGTGTGATATGGGCATCACCTCGGTGTCAAAAAACGAACAAACAACCAAAAGCACCGACTTCCGTAATGAAACTTACTTTATACTACGTAGTGTTTTTATATTACCTACAACTAAATTGACATCATCATCTGCCTAGCTTTTTCCCAAATGTCGGTCGACTTCTAGATAAACCGGATTCAGCTGTTTACGTGGGCCTTGTAAAAGAATCATCAAGACCGGTTCATAAACAATAAAGTTATAATAGATAACCCCAAAAACTTGATTGAATTTTTCACATCTGTTTTCCTCTTCACGCGGTTCAGCGTGATGTTATGTTATAAACTGGCACAAGCAATATCATACATACTTTGCGATCTCAGCAATACCGAAACATTTGCTATGACATGTTGAAGAGTTCGGTTGCCTAGCTCCTTAGTTCTTCATCAGATCATCAGCAAATTAAAATGGGACAGATGGGAACGAAAATAAAGAATCACCAATTCGATTGAACATAAGACTGAATGAAATTAAATGAAACTAAGCATTTATATTAGCAACAAAAAAATACGCGAAGGTTTTTTCTATCTATCATGGTTCAGACACAAGGATCGTAATGGAATAGGGCTGATTTTGGTACCATGTCAGTGATGCTTATATCCAGTTAAAGTTGATTATGTACATATTTATTTATTCATTCTTCAACAAAAATATATTTGTGTCGAACAGTGGTTTTAACAGAGAATGTCACAACAATTAAATCTACATTATAAAGACAGGAAAGAAAAATATAATAATCTAACTGAATATAATTCAAAAATAAATTCAATTCTAGTAAATATGTATAATGTCAATAATATCTCATCAAATAAATGTCATACACGTAAATTACACTTTAAATTATTCAAATCGGACCTTTCGTTTAAAAGTTACAACGGGTATACAAATTCTCTAAGTAAGGAAATTATTGCGGTTTGAGCTAATTGCCCGACTACGTACCTTTTAGAGTTATTTTGTAAAGGAAAGTATAAAAATCCGCGCGTATGACGATGTACTAATGTTAATAATTCTAATGTAATAATGTGTTTACATACATATCTATACTAATGTATAAAGCTGAAGAGTTTGTTTGTTTGCTTGAACGCGCTAATCTCAGGAATTCGGAGTCCGATTTGAAAAATTCTTTCAGTGTTAGATAGTCCATTAATCGAGGAAGGCTATAGGTTATATATCATCACGCTAAGACCAATAGGAGCGAACATTCTTCATTGATTCACCGTTCAATCGTTCACCAATGAAGAATATTGCAAAAACGGGTTCAGTTTTTCTCTCTCTTATGTGACGCAGACGAAGTTGCGCGGGTCAGGTAGCATAATATAATAATGTGCAACTTTAATTTATTTTTTTCTAAGCTGTCCAGTAATTAACAAACCAGGGCTTAGTTTTGTGAGAAAATATAGTGCTTGAAAAAGATTTCTATAAGAACCTGAATTACAGGTCACAAATAACTACAGCAAACTTCTGGCTAGCTATTCGTAAAACACAGCCATTATTTACGTATCTACTACCTGAAATCAACCGCATAGCTACGACTGAAAACATACATATTGACAGCACACAATTCGCTTCCAGTTTGCACGCCACCGCCGCTCCGCCCCGACACTAAACCATAAAATTGCACAAAACAAGCCGCAAAGGACACATACCCCGATTGGATTTCCGTTGTAAGCGCACTTGACGCCATGTTGTTGCCAACTAACAACATTTCGTTGGTCCAGATGTACAGGGTATTATCTAAAAAAAAAAAACTATTTTGCAGGAGAGCGATTTCAAGTTTTTAAATAGGTATTTAAATCTGTTGTTAACGTCTTTAAATCGGGAGATACTACCCCGAACCCCCGTCAATTTGATATCATAAGGTTATGCAACCATGTTCGTTACAAAGATCGCATGGTTTTTAGTAGGACTGTATTTTTAGGTTAAAAATCGTAAATTTTGAGTTAATACCCTGTTTGTAACGATTTGACAATTAGCAATGCCGACGGCTTAGTCCAGTTCCGTAATAAAGTGACCGTTTCCCATTCTGATTTGACAAATGCACTGTCTACATAATTCCACACATGCAATTTTGAAGCTTAGCTCAAAGAAAAGAGAGATAAGAGAAATTGTCTGCAGACATTACCTCAAATAAATTACATAATTAATAAAGCGAGCCGCAAAGAATTGGCATGTGTGTCCTTATTGGATTACCGTTGTAAAAACCGGGCGTCATGTTGGTGCAAACAACCTTTGACAGTTAACAATATCGATAGTTGGGTTGAGTTCCGTAATTAAGTGACTGTCTACAACATAGATCTGTAGAGATCTGAGATGAAGTAAATTCAGTAATAGTTCATTTCAAGCACACCTCCACCTGAATTTTCACGGTGTTTTATTTTCAGAAAAGATGGGCTAAGCCCTCGGTGTGATGTTTTCTTCAAAATATCACTATGTTCCGTTGTACTGTTCATTTACGCCAAATGATCCGAATAATCTCGTAATACCTATGAGTTGACCAATACGTGAACTGTTCGGATCATTGGGGCTTCTTAGTTTATTTCAGTGTTTCTTCTCAGATTAGTCAGCTAGGGAACACCGGCTGCACAAGAAAGAGTGACATGTAAAAGAGTTAATTTTAATCAAGTCACAAAACAAACATCATTTATCATTGATAGCCCCGAGCCCCCGAGCGATGTGGCTTGGGTCGTAAGGCAATTGGGACGTGAGGGTATCTTGGCAAAACGGTTGATGGTCGCATCAGACTTTGTCCCACCTACTTTCCTGCTCTCTGTATCCTAAAAACTACAGTATGAGCTACTGAAGGTGTGGCATCCATAATGGAAAAAGGAAGTAGCGACTATTACAAATGGACCAGCAAAACATAAGAGTCAAAGAATAAGTGTTAACGAAAAAGACAGATTTAAAACTAATTTCAATATTTGTACAAGTTGGGGCTAAGAAATCAGCGGCCTTAGAAACTTTGGTTACTAAATGGATGTGATGACAATAACGTCATATTAGGTACTAGCTTCTGCCAGCGACTTCGTCCGCGTGGAATAGTTACTTTACCCCCGATTTTGAAACTCTCAGCCCGATCGGTTTAAAATTGACAAAGTTTCATACAAACGTTCATCCCCTATTTTATCCCCTTGGGGGTAGAATTAATCAAAATCCTTTCTTAGCGGATGCCTACGTCATAACATCACAGCATGATTAGTATTAAAGTGCGACGGCACGATGGCTTATTATTGTATTCATGTATAAGTTTGGTGTTTCTATACCGAATTCTATGATTCTTTTTTTATTGAATAGGTAATAATGTTAACTTTTTTTAATTAGGGATGAGTGAGAGTATTATACACGTAAGGGTAAACAAATATAATCAGAAAGCTCCGAACTGCTAAGCTATCGCGAGTTACACGTGTTATTGTGAGTCAACCATAAAAGATAGACATATGCTGTTGTGGGATATTTTTTAGATAATTTTATGTAAAACATTTCCGTCTTACATTATTTCTATGTAACTTTAACCATTAAGGCTACACACGCGACGGAAGCTTAAAAAATGGAGTAACTTCTCCCGTTTTCCCAACATTTCCCTTCACTGCTCTGCTCCTATTGATTGTAGCGTGATGAAAAGTATACTATAACCTGCCCAGGAGTATGAAGAATAATTGCACCAAGTTTCGTTAAAATCGGTCGAGTAGTTTTTGTTTCTATAAAGAATATACAGACAGACAGACAGACAAAAATTTTACTGATTGCATTTTTGGCACCAGTATCGATCACTAATCACCCCCTGATAGTTATTTTGAAAATATATTACTTGTACAGAATTGACCTCTCTACAGATTTATTATAAGTATAGATTTCGACGCTTTATCCATATGTCATATTTAATACGTAATTTTCAACATTTTGTCGGTTACCTACACTGTTTCATTCTGTAATTCGACTCATTCCCAACTCGTCCGTGACCTATGTACAAAATCATATAATTTGTCGATATGCCAAAATATCAATCAATCCCAAGCATATTGACATTTGGGTAGCTCATGTTACATACACGTTACATGCTAGAGGCTGACTGGAACAGAGACCAAGCTCAAATGAAACATGGTAATAACCATCAAGATAATTTCATTTTGCAGAGAAACCTCACCCGCTTCCACGAACGAAGTCTCCCGCTGGCTTAGCGGCCTCCTTAATATTGGTGCTGGAGGGTACACCCCACGTTCGCTGGCGCTCGGTCGCCACAGCAACGCGCTTGCCGTAGCGAGGGAAATAGCTGAAGGGCAGCTCCTGTAGATATTACATGTCCTCCGCTCGAGAGCCGAGAAAAAGTTAATAAAACCACCAATATGTCTGACTCGAGCGAGCTAAGGCTTTGCCCTGTTTTAAACCGTTTCATTCTGTATTTACTTCCGTATTACTTTAATTGCGTGTAAATAAATAGGAACTTTATCTTGTCATCCTTTTTTGCTTCAGTTATGTTCATACCTGGGATGATTATACTTTTAAGTTAGGGCTGACGAAACATCGACGAACATTGAATTAGAATTTGGTGAATTACTTTCACAGAAACCAAGATTTGCTCGTTATGTACGACTCACTTGAACGACTTTTATAGAATAAGGATGTTAGTTGTTTTTTGCTCTTTTCAGGGTTCCATAGGAAACGGAGAAAATTGGCTGTGTCTGTCTGTTCGTCTGACACAGCCATTTTTTTCCGAATCTACCGGACCGATTCTGTTGAAATTTAGAACACATTTATGAACTTTTGTGATACAAATACGGACGCGTATGTAATAAGTACTTTTTCATTTTGGAGGAATAACTAGAAAATTACATAAGAAAGAACAAACTGTACATATCGAAGGGTTATTGTAAGGGTTCTAGAAATATTTTATTAGTTATTTTAAAATAAATAGTTTTACCCCCCTTATCTCTGAAACTACTGAGCATAATAGTTATTAAAACAGTTATTTACTTAAAGATTACATTGTTGAAATAAAATATTACAAAAACAAATAAGTAATTAAAAAAGTTGGGGGACGGTTCCTTTGAATATTTCTTTACAGGTCCCCCGACTTCGATAAAAATATTGATATTCAGTTTTCCCCTTTTGGTAACAATGGCGTTTTAATTGCACTGTAAATATTATAATCTATTTAGTACCTGCTTTGTGCCCATTCAACAATAAAACCACTACCTTGTTTTTATAATAATAATTCACTTTTTGATGAAATGGCAGGCGTGTTTTTTATTTCAATTTATTTATTTTTTATTGTAAACCTTTTTTTAAATGTACAAATAAAAAAAAATATTATCGTCTTCATTTTTTGTTTACGTGAAAAAAGCAAAAATACGTGTACAATATTTTTTGTAAATCTATCAGACGGACTTATTAGATTTTTACAGTAAAATACCCTAATCCGTTACATTATTTAGCAATACGTTAATCAGTGTACCGTCATTAGACAAAACCATAAAAACATAATATGGCACGCATTTCTTTCTCCATTTCATAGATGTTTGCGGACATAACACAAACTGAAGAGGGACTCTCCTTGCAGCCACTCGGTGCTGTCAATCAGACCAAATGGTCAGATGGCCAGAATGAGCGGACGCGGCGCAGAGCGCAGCGGGCGTCTCTAGTGCTGACCATGCATGACCCTTGCTATTGTGAAGTACTTTGCATGTTTGTGAACATCTTAATCTAAATATATATAACTCAAAAGTGACTGACTGACTGACATAGTGATCTATCAACGCAAAGCCCAAGCCACTGAACGGATCGGGCTGAAATTTGGCATGCAGGTAGATGTTATGACGTAGGCATCCGCTAAGAAACGATTTTGATTAATTTTACCCACAAGGGGATAAAATAGGGGATAAAAGTTTGTATGAAACTTTGTCAATTTTAAACCGATCGGGCTGGGAGTTTCAAAATCGGGGGTAAAGTAACTATTCCACGCGGACGAAGTCGCGGGCAGAAGCTAGTTTTATATATAAAATTCTCGTGTAACAATGTTAGTTACCGTACTCCTCCGAAACGGCTTGACCGATTTTTATGAAATTTTATATGCATGTTCAGTAGGTCTGAGAATTGGCCAACATCTATTTTTCATACCCCTAAATGTTAAGGGTGGTCCTAAGTTTTTTTTTGTTTTTATTATTTTATGATACAGCATAGAAAAATACATACAACCCTAAATTTTCACACATCTACCAAACCCCTATATTTTTTAAAATTTTATTTGGCAAAACAATGTTTGCTGGGTCAGCTAGTCTTATACGTAAAATTCTCGTATCACAGTGTTAGTTACCATATTATACTCCTCAGAAACGGCTTGACTGATTTTTATGAAATTTCATATGCATATTCCGTTGGTCTGAGAATCGGCTACTATCTATTTTTAACACCCCTAAGTGATAACGGTTGTCCACCTCTAACATTTTTTAATTTTATTTTATATGGCAAAACAACGTTTGCTGGGTCTGCTAGTCTTATATATAAAATTCTCGTGTTATTTCATCATAAATCGAGTCAATTATCTTAAACACAAAGTCGAACATCACACTCAACTATTCCACCATAAAAAAAACCACTCTAATGCAGTTACAAGAGAGCAATATTCACACAAGACACGATTTTGTAGCAACTTTCAATTTAAGCAAAAAATAGCATACTTTTCATGCAAAAATGTGGCGCTTTTCGGTAATTAATATTGTTAGGTGTTTTGTTTTCCCCCTGTGACGTGTGAAAGCTCGGTGTGCCGTGCGGTGACCCTGGGTTACCTCGTCAGGAATCTAGCACACACAGCAGGCAAATTTTAATGTACAAGCGGTCTGAATTCCTTTGCATTCCTCCCTTTCATTGCGCATCTACGTAAATGATGCATTTAACATAAAATGAACGTTAGCTCACGTTCGCATTCAGGAATTTATGAAGCGTATTATTATTGTAATTTTGTATTCGTGTAGCAGGGCATAGACCTCTCTTCTTTGTAGGTATTTTAAGGAATAGGATATGTAGTTAGGAGTAGGAGTAGTAGGTGTTTATTAGTACACATTATTTTATATATATTATATGCATTTAGAGGGAAAAAGATGGCATGTTAATTTGGCACACAATGTAAGAACAAGCATGTAAAATTATGTAGAAAAAACATAATTTTAAAACAATGACAAGTCCAATTCAGCAAAACGCCAGACAACTACAAGTTGCATGTGTGCCTGCGGTGTTCAAGTAACAAACGAATGATTAAACTAAAATAAAATACCTAAACGATCGCCAGTTATGATAATGTATTCCATGTTATTCGGGCCAGTCTTTTCCCTCAAATTCCTGTAGAAAAAAACAAACTAATAGCATTTCATTCGTCTGTGCAAGTAATACATAAATATAAATCTTTTGATACATGTTTTAACAGATATAGAGGAACTCGTGGCTAAAGAATAACAGCCGCACGGGTCGATCTTCAAGGTTAAGCAAAGCTTGCCAAGGTTGGTCTGTGGATGGGTGACCATCTTAACATACCGAGTTTCCTCCGTGCCTCGGAAAGCATGTTAAGCCGTTGGTCCCGGCTGTCATTTGTAGATCTTTGGCAGTCGTTACGGATTGTCAGAAGCCAGTAAATCTGACACCAGTCTTGCCAAGAAGTACCGTTGTGGAGGTCTGGTATTTAGCTGAATCCGGTATGACTGGAAGCCGACCCCAATATAGTTGGGAAAAGGCTAGGTGGATGATGATGTTTTAACAGATCACGACTGAGATGCGAATGTGAACGTTGCTTAAAATTTAATAGAATATTGCCTCTATCAAACTAAGACTTATTTTGTTTGATACGCTTGTAGACATGCGAAATGTAGCTCACTGAAAAGAAAAGAGAGATACAGCTCTTTTGATCAAAAGAGCTGTATTACTCTTTTAGTTCTTTAGCTCACCGAATAACTCTTTTAACTCTTGAGCTCAATTGATTTACTTACGAGCTACAGATCAAATTGAGCCGCGCTACTTTACGCAAGTCAAACGAGACAAATAGTTCAATGGTTCTTTAAAATCTTTGAAGTTCTTTAGTTAATTTAACTTAGTTGCGAGCTATAGATAAAATTAGATTAATTGGGTTGTTTTGTTCTTATTACAAATAAATAAAATTATGAAAGCCCATGATTTTCCTTCGTACTTGAACAGGCTTAGGACTGTCAACGTAACTCGCAAAGCCACAGAGTATAGAGTCAATGAGCCATTGAGCTAAATGAACTAGTGAGCTATTCCGTGAATGACTGAGCGACTGAGAGCTAGATTGTAATTAAAGGTAATTAAAGAGCTAGTTCAATTTTATCTCTCATTCGCGAGCTACCCATGTCTATACGCGTGCCATCTCAAAAATCGGCTTGTTCCCATTTTATTTCACATCCTATCTATGAGAGAATAGCAGGAACGTGCTGATTTTTTGCGATTCGCGCTCGTAATCTTAACGCTCGCATTCTGAGGGGGGTGAGCACAGCGTGAGGTCAGCCAATCACGTCATAAAGCGACGAAATTAAAAACATCGCAGCTGGGTGCACGGGCGAATTCTGTAAAAGAGGATTTAGTGATACTTAAAAAAAAGTATTAGTTTTCACTGAGAACAATGTTATCAAGTGTCTCTTTCGAACTTTTAAAATGTCAATATTTATTTTAGTCATCATCTGCCTAGACTTTACCCAATAAATAATGGGGTCGGCTACCAGTCACATCGGATTTAGCTAAATACCACAGTTTTACTTGGAGCATTTGCCTATCTAACCTCCACCACATCCAGTAGGTAAATTTGAAATTTAAGCGATTGAAATATTTTTTCGGATCAGTTAGACAACTTTATCAATAAGGATAATTATAACATTTTTAAACAACCCCATCTTAAACCTTTTACCCTGGCAAAAATATGATTACCTAAGGCATCCTTTCGTTTTAAATTTCTATAATACCAATTTTCATCGCTACACTTAGTTCATCGCCTATAGTATGAAAAACACTTTTTTTTATTTACTCTTCAAATTACCAACTTTCATAATTGACTATTTAAAATGAAATGTGCATGCGAGTTGCGCGTACGTTGGAAACGCGTTACAGTAGAATAAAATGAACAGACCCCTTTGCGTTACATATTTACTACAACTTTACGTTTTTTATTTAGATCTCGATTAGACAAGCCAGGCAAAAGAAGACACATCTTTCTTCAATTTCCCAGCCTATATTAGTCACATTTTTTATTTTAGGTTTTATTTCTTTGTAACTAACACTAAACTAGACTATGCGCGAAACTTCAGTGGGCTTGCAAGAAAGCTCAATGATATCAAAAATTCCCAAGTCAGGTGCTATTCACATGAAAACAAGATCGATTAAGTAATGTCCCTTCCGTTGAAAATTAGGGTGGTTAAACGGATAGCTAGTTTTTAGTTAAATTGCGGCACGTGACTGGCGCGTGCGCTCCCGCCCCGCCGCCTCGCCACTGCCATGTGATCGCTTTCCGATTGATATTGTTATGGGGTTGGTAGTGCTGACTATCTGTCAAATGTATCGCGGGAAGCTTGCCTATAAAGTAATTGATTTTGATTTTGAAATGTTTATAGTTTTAAGAGGTAAGAGAGAGCTTAGGTGGTTAGTTTGAACGTGGCGATATTTTTTTAAAGTGAATCCTAAAGATTCCGGCAGACAGGCGGTCTGATTTCTCAAAGACACGTTTAAGCATCGTTGTTGCGCCTTAAAGGGTTCCTTCAATTAGCTGCTGATATTTTTGCGTAATTTGACCAAGACTATGCGTCAGTTAATTCTAAAAAGGCGTCATACCTTCACGTACATAATCATTAAAATACCCATACATCTCAGGTCGAATATTACAGTAATAGTCCGTCTGACTGGGATGATATTTTACTTCATATATTTACTTTAATCTCGGCAAATTAACTCAGTTTGTGTTTAGTCCCCAAACCTATGTACGTCTTGAACTGAGAATTTGGGTTCTCTAGTGTTATCCAGACCGAAACTTAGGGGTTTCAAAAATATTACGGAACGCTTCGAGAATACGTAGTAAATTTATAATTCCTAGTGAAACCGAGGTCTTTATCTCTTAAAGTGGTCCATTTTTTAAAACGTCAGTTTCATCGTTAAAGGCGTAATAGAAAAAGGAAAGATTCCCTTTTTTATCAACATTCTTAAGTACTTAATGAATCTTTGAATTCTTCTACTGCTTCCATGTAAAAGATGCGATGGTATGGGTACTATCGCATCTTATTGAAGCAGATTTGTGTAGTCTAATCTTTAAACAAAAATAATAATCAATTTATTTGTTATAATATTTTTGTTACAAGGTGTTATAGCTACGTAATGTAACGTTTATTATATTCTGATTTTTACACCGTACAAATATTTCAAAGAGTTATAGTTAAATATGTTGTTAGGACAAATGACAATACAATGTCAAGATTTTTAAACACAGTCTCAGGATTAGTAAATACGATATCAAATATGATAAAATCAAACATAAGTACCTAATTATTAAATACAGTGTCACAATTATATTCAATTATTATGAACATAAAGGTAAATCGTACTCTAATTTAAATTGTGCATTAATTAATTTAAAAGTCATTTTGGAGAAGTTACACTTATGTTATAGGAAGTTAAATAATTTATTTTAAGTGTTAAGATTTTTAAAAACATTTAGTAATTTACTAGCTTCTGCCAGCGACTTCGTCCGCGTGGAATAGTTACTTTACCCCCGATTTTGAAACTCTCAGCCCGATCGGTTTAAAATTGACAAAGTTTCATACAAACGTTCATCCCCTATTTTATCCCCTTGGGGGTAGAATTAATCAAATTCCTTTCTTAGCGGATGCCAACGTCATAATATTTACCTGCATGCCAAATTTCAGCCCGATCCGTTCAGTGGTTTGGGCTGTGCGTTGATAAATCACTATGTGTGTGTGAAATATGTACAACTTACAACTAGATATTTTTTAGATAATTTTATGTAAAACATTTCCGTAATACATGATTTCTATGTAACTTTAACCATTAAGGCTATACACGCGACGGAAGCTTAAAAAATGAAGTAACTTCTCCCGTTTTCCCAACATTTCCCTTCACTGCTCTGCTCCTATTGATTGTAGCGTGATGAAAAGTATACTATAACCTGCCCAGGAGTATGAAGAATAATTGCACCAAGTTTCGTTAAAATCGGTCAAGTAGTTTTTGTTTCTATAAAGAACATACAGACAGACAGACAGACAGACAGACAGACAAAAATTTTACTGATTGCATTTTTGGCACCAGTATCGATCACTAATCACCCCCTGATAGTTATTTTTAAAATATATTCCTTGTACAGAATTGACCTCTCTACAGATTTATTATAAGTATAGATAGATTATAAACACGAATTGCGATTTATTATTAACGTTTCGTTACTTGCAATTCTACAATGTCTCGGAATGACTTCGAGAGATTATAGAAAATCAAATTTTGATGCGTAAAAAAGTGTTGTAAATGTTCGGTTGACAATTTATCGAAAGTTTACAAGCTCTCCAGATATTTTATAATTTTACGAAGTTTTCCATTTTCCGGTGACAAATACATAATATATTCTATTATGACTATTTCTTTTTACGATCTCATTATTTGCTTGAAATAAAGCTTTGTTTTTATGTCCAAAGATACAGAGTTCGAATAATGTATAAAGGGGCAGATTTTTAGTTTTTTGAAAAGAGGATACAGCTATCTAATGGTTGGGCATAAGTTATTGATCTTATACATTTTTTGGGCTCGGAACACTTTTATTTCAACTGAATATAGTACATAGCCATGGCTTCAGGTAGCCAGGCTCTAAGCGCTGCATTGATACCAACTATGCGAGTTATTCTGAATAAATAAAAAATACAAATCTTTGCAGTTCAGAACATAATTTTCAGCTGCAATATTGGTCAAGTGCTATCCTCAAAAAAGTAGTACGTTCAACCTGTTCTATAGCGTTATTTGCATATCTTGTTTTGAATTGGTGACGCTTGCTATTGTAAGCTTGGCACTGTATAAGTTCACTTTTAGTAATATTGACATGCATATTGTTGTCTATTAAACATTTTTATTTTGTTTAACTTATCATAAAGGTTTAGTCAGAATTTTAATCTCTAAGCCAGATTTCGCTACAGGGAGTGTCCTTAGCGTGTAGTCGCTTAGTCTGTAAGCACTGGCTAAAGGTCGCCTCAGGCAAGTCGAAAACCTCGTAGGTTGAACTGCGAGTGACTTCTCATGAAAAAAGGTTGGGTTGGACGCATTCTGCCCTTTGGTATTTGCTTTGGTGAGTCGCATTTTGCTTTTATACCTCTTTTCACTAAGCGTAGGCTACACCAAAACGTATCCATAAATGAAATTCTGCTATTCGATTTTCAACTTTAGGCGCTAAGTAGAGCGATGAAAATTCGGACTCGCTTAGTGATTTTTATTTTATTACTCGCTCGTGCCTTCGATTTCGTCCATTTGAGGGGTATTTGTAACGTGTTTTCGAAATGGCGTGCCACTCGAAAAGTTTTAGCGTACGTCGCAATAACGTCATTCGAATCTTCATATCACTCCCGATTTTGTCACCTACTGGCATTATGTCGAGTCACGGGATTATTGGCCTGCTTGTGAATGTTGATAAAATTATGTTTATCTGTTCAAATAATTCATTCCAAATAGGAGTCTAATTAGATCACAGCAATACCAATTTGGCCTAATTGGTATAGCTTTTATATGAGGAGCTCATGACTAAATAACAACAGCCGCACGGGTCTGTCTCCAAGGTTAAGCAACGCTTACTAAGTTCGATCTGTGGATGGGTGACCATACCGGGACTCCTCCGTGCCTCAGAAAGCACGTTAAGCCGTTGGTCTCGGCTGTCATTTGTAGATCTTTGGCAATCGTTACAGATTGTCAGAAGCCAGAACATTTGACTCCAGTCTTACCAAAAACGAACGTGTTACTCAGTTAATAGGTTGCGGACGTCTAGTAGGCATCCGCTTCACATATAATACTGGTATTCAGCTGAATCCGGTTTGTCTGGAAGCCGACCCCAATATAGTTGTGAAAAGGCCTAGGCAGATGGTATAGCTTTGATATAATCAGACACAATTGGTAACTAAAATACGTGTATGTGTTTCGATATGATTTAAACAGCAAATTTCAAAAATTGGTAACATTAAATTACTCAAAAACTCGCGAAATCGCTTTGTGCTTAGTTTCCTTCACCTCTAGCTAAAAATACGATTAATGTTAAGAACATTATTGCAAAACAAACAAACAATCGTGCATAGGCAAACATAAGCGTCATTATTTCGAGGACAACGCCATCTTTTCACACTAAAGTTAAACTTTTCAAATCTTCGTTTGGACAAAGATGCTTCCATACCTACAACGATAAATAACGATATGATACTAAAATATTCGATTTCGCTGGCTACGTTTTAAAAGTCCCACAAACAACTTAAATATGTTTTAGTGGTTATTTTAGTTTTATTGAAATATCTTTGGATTTTGTGGGTCGATTTGATGAAAAAAATACTAAATAAAACTCGGGGTAACACTTAGTATGTTAAGTATCTAGATTTCGAATCCAAGCCGTGGTTCTTTTGATGCTCCCAAAAACGTATAGACAAGGCGAGTCTACGATTTTTTTTTTATTATAAATGTAAAAATAATAATACTTGAAATATTTTTTTGATGTTGGCAATATTTGGCCAGCGTCAACATCAAACAACCTCTTGAATTTTTTCAATAGAGTTCCTTTTTAACGAATTCCTGTAGATCGTAGTGGCACTGATTTGGTAGAAAGTAAATAGGTACATATTTTTTATGGCAAAATTAATACATAAAGTACTTTTTCTGCCTAAAATGGGTAATCCCCTTTTGCAATCAGTGTGCAAAATAATTCTTGTTCGTGTACTTATTCGCACAAAATTATCGTGGGATCAAATGGTTATATTAAAAAGCCAAATTCATAGGAAAACGCATCAGTCCTATCTCGCTAATATCAACACAACAGACTCCTTTTCTTCTTATTTTATTTGTCACTTCCATCCCCTTTATGGAAATGGCCGCCTATTATTTAAGGGTGCTTCGGAATTTTCGGCTTCGAACTCCGATTTCCGAACCGGAATGTCACTTTTTTCCTTAGAAACGAACAATTTAACTTGTTATCGTCCGGTTGCCGATATTTCAGATATCTTAACACCTCTTTATCGCCTTTGACAGCATTCAAAAAGTCACAAACGTTGCTTTCATTCAGAATTCGGAGCACTTTTTAACTGACTCTCACTTTTTAAAAGAGAGTTTCAATTCGACACATTTGTCTATTTACCGGTGTTCTATAGATATATTTGAAACGAATAGTTAGAAGTCTGTGTGTTTGTGTTATTTGTTTATTTTTCAGAATATTCCAGAAACCAATGAACGTTTGAGTTCGATGTTTGTTGAGCTATGTATTTGTTCGCGTTTGACTACTGGGGCTGTAAGGGATCGTGCAAATAGAATAGGGTTTATTGCAAGGCTCTTAAAATTTATATTAGAAAGTTCATGAAAGTGTACTATTCCAAAGCAGAAACTAGTTAGTTACTAACAGAGAAGATACGTTAAAAAGTTGATGATTTTAAAATAATACGAAACGAAATTGTGATATGTTAGGGATTCTTTGCGCGCGCGTTCGGCTATTAGGTATTTAGCCAGGTTTTTCGAATGAATATTTATGTTTTTGCTAATTTGTGTAAGTTTTTTTTGGTTCTCCTATTCTAACTTTCGTATGCAATACTCGCGTCAGTAAGTATCCGCACCATGTTAACATAATTATGCACATATAACATTAATATCGGTACCATTGCGAATTCGCTTGGGTTCCTAGCTCGACTTTCCATATTCCAGGACCCCAGCATCATGAGATGTTGAATACATATAATAATATATTAAAAAATAACTTGGATTGAAGTCGGCAAGCCGGCGCAAATCCCACCCGTTAAAAATGCTTGCGGCCGTTTAGGACAAAGAGTAAAGATATTGATTTTGTGGTAACTGTGAGACAGCCTCTCTGAGGACTTTATGTGTACTAAGTTTATGTTGGGTTTTTGTTTGAGCTTCATTTAAACTTAGTTAGACAATTAATATAAATATATGTCTAGTAAAGCAAAAAAAAGTTTGAAATTAGTAGATAAGTATGTACCTACACGTGTGGTTATGTAACGTGTTGTATGCTGGTAAAAACGACGATGTAAGAAGAACAGAAGTATAGGCAAACAAACCGATGTCCAAAAAGCCCAATATCTGGTACGAAAATAGAAAAAAAGCAAAGAGAAATTGTTCAGACGGCTCAAAAAAAACGCATAAATCCCAGATTTAAAAATAAAATAAGAATTACAACATATTAGGTAAATGTTATCACACCAAAAAAAAACAATGTAAAATGCTGCCAAGACGAGACCATATGATTCGCACTGTCAAAAAGTTATCAGATCTCATGTAGAGCCAAGCTTCTAACTCTACACTCCCTAACTCTACAAAGTCTAACTTCACAAACTTTACACCTTATTCAAAATATGTAGTTTAGCCAATTTGCTACATTCACATGGGCGTAAGGAGAAAAATGTATGCACTGTTCATTACTTTTCTGTTACATTAGTTCTTGTAGGAACGAAACCACATATTTTACTGACTAAGGTGTAGATAATAATTACAAACGTTGTTGCTGCATATTTTCATCAGCCCAAACGACGCAATTTTTCCTGATGCTTGTACATAGTTTTAAAACTTGAAATTAATCAGCCAGTTAGTTTATAACGCTTTTTCTCAAACCAATAGGTGCTTGTTTTGAACAAAAAAAAAACATCTTAAAACCAAGTTTTTGTCAATACAACCCCGTGTTCCCAAACTTTAGTCGCATCTGAACGCAAATAACCTCATAATCTACAACAAAATACAGTCCCGTGTTTACGATGGGGGAAAGCGAGTCCCTTTGCGCATAAGATTCTGCCGTCTTCAGTTAAACTTCAACTTTGTTTATTTGACCATAAGGTTAGAAGTTGTGTGCGAGTTAGAAACAGCCGGAATTTTCCGTATCGATGGCACGTGTGGTTCTCTCCTTTATTGAAGATCTTGCTCCTCCCACGGGGAGACGAATGAAATACCACCTGCTTTAAATACTTGCCCCCACTTTATTGGCATCCAAAAACGTCAGTACTTCAAAGTCTTTAAGATAGGGGATTTTTCTTGACGCCCTCGCCCGCCCCAGAATAATATCAAAACGTAGACATTATTTTGGCCTTACTTATAAAACCTCGATGCTGTTTAGCAAATGATGAACGGATTCTCAATTAAAATTTTTGTATAGGCGACTTTATTTTGTTTTTTAGTGTAAAATGGGTGCAAATAAAATAGTTACAGTTTTTATGTTTCGGTATAATTACTCGTACCTATAACTATAATTGTTTTCAGACGATTCTAAGAAATCCCCTTTTTAAACAAGCAAAGTTTCGTTGAAAATTGTAATAAAAGTAATAAGTCTGGGTATTCGGGCCTGTTGGCATTGACAATGGTACCTTAGCTGGCGACGTTTATCACGACGATGTTCTACGATATCCTGCCGATGACCACTGACCTCTTCGCGAAAAAACTACGACAGTGAAAAATATTTTCTGTTTATCTACTGACCTATTTTGCTTTAGACAAGATTTTTCCTGTGGAACGTTCTATATATGTTCTATAAATATTCTATTGTATATGAATATTAGCTATGCGTTATTTGATTTGTCAAGTATTCCAATAAAATCCTGTCATCTTAGCCATAGAAAATATAGGTCGTAATAAGAACTGATTTTTCTACGATTTAATATCATGGAAACCTTACATATTGCCTGTTATTCTAAGTATTATCTGGGTATTATTTTGATAAAGGAGATATTTATTTTCATGACAAACGAGCCATAGAAAACGAAGTGCGTAATGTACTTATTACGCACTTCGTTTTCTATGGCTCGTTTGCGGAAACCAAAGTTCTATTTTAGCACCGATTTACTTACAAAAAAATTATATATATAGTTTTATATACTAGCTGACCCAGCAAACGTTGTTTTGCCATACAAAATAAAATAGTGGTGTCGTGTTAGCACACGAGGTTGAATATATATATTAGACTGGCTGACCCAGCAAACGTTGTTTTGCCATATATAAAAAAATGAAAAAAGATTTTCCCGCTTTTCAGTTGAAATTTTTCCTGAATTTTCGTTGCTATAAACCTCACGGAGCCCGAGACCTTTCCAACGAATGCAAAACCGTGGAAATCGGTTCGTGCGTTCTGGAGTTATAGCGTCAGGAAGGAAAACCTGACTTATTTTTATATAGTAGATATATGTATATTCAACCTCGTGTGCTAACACGACTTTTTTAATCTCGAGTTAAAAAATCATTTGTATAATTAGCAGCATAACTCATCAGCAGTTATACTTAACGCCTCTACGCCAAAATGCCAATGGCCGATAAACAAGACAAGACAAACATGAGTATACAATACAAGGAATACAGGCTATTCATAAACAAATAAGTTCCGTCATGTTCGACATATTTTGTGGCATAAAAATACATAGGTAAGAAAAGTCATTCATAGCAAAGTTAATATCATAATTAAATTGACACACAAACAATAAATTGAATTTAAACAATATTTATGATTTATATGACCTACATATAATTTATAACTATAATTAACAAATTATAGTTATAAATTATAGTAATGACAAATCGTCTTTATTATCCATATTTACTAACAAGTAAATATGTATAATACATGAGCTAAATTATTTAAACTTTGTAATATGAAACCATGGAAATTACCCGAATTGTCATTTTCTGATCGTAACAACAATATTGATGTTTTCTGAGTAAAACAATATGATTCTATTTAGTACGTCGATTAGATTCTCGAAAAATATTTTATTATTAGAAACGCATTTATATCAAATCTATAAAAGTTGACAAAGATGTAAAGCATCAAAGGTCAGGAGTGGGGGCTTGTGACGTCACGCCGTGGTAAAAATTGTAGCACGTAGTGACGTCACACGAGTTTTCATCGCACTGTATCGTCTTCGTTTTTTTTTTGTTTATGAGATAAAAGAAAAAATACGTGTCCGATTTTTTTTTGGAAATCTACCTGACGAACTAATTAGATTTTTAAGTTAACTACCCTATCATATGTTAACCGAACTATAAAACAGTAAATCTGCACTATTATCGCAATTCCTACCAACCGACTATGCAAATATGTACTCGTATTTCAAATTACAGTCCCAACTATTTGCATTTTGTACCTACAAATAATTCGCGATCAAATTGTCAATAATGATCGACATTTTCTGATTTCGGTATTCATTACAATATTTGGATAAGGCTGTGTAATAATTGAGTGAGTATACTTCTGGGGATAGATTTTCATCGTTATCGGTTGCGGCAGTATGTTACAAAGGGTGAGTTCATAATGACAATTGCCAATTTTGATCTGTGTGCCGATTTTACTAATTTCCAAGCATCGTTCGCATTGATCGTGCCAGATTTCCACTGAGATGCGAATGTAAATATTATAAAATTAATATACTTTGTTGTTGCTATATAATAACTATATTATCAGTTGATAGAATGTATGCTCTGCTTGGCCATTTTTAAACAACTTTCCACGCGCATCGCAGTTGCAACCTTTCCGAAACTCCTCTAATTTGTCTAAATATTGACATAGAGTAGATTGTCGCCGTATGATATTGCAACTTGAATGTGATCGACTTTAAGTACGAAAATAAGCCATCTGGTTGAACTGACAAATTAAAAAAATTGCCATTAGAATAGGTACACAATTAAGCAATTAGACTGTAGATTTTTTGCCTCAAATGTTCTCTATAGCCCCCATTTTGCTTCGCTCCAGAAAAACATGCGAAAGTCAAATCAAGCCAAGTATCCCAAACGTTTATAGTCGTATACATGTACGTATATGTATGGGTAAGGTTCTACGCCTACGCCCATTGATCCACTTAGTCTCGGGGTCGGGGCAACAGAACGTTCGGGTCGGGCTGCTAAGCGGGGAACGAGAGCACCCAAACCTTACCCGAAATATAATTGATTCCAGTTTCTTAATAAAAATATTGACTGCCCTCAGTTATTAGGTAGGTAAAATCAGACTACGAGCCCCATATAGATATTCCCTTGCTACTAGAACTCCTGCCAACTATCCACCTCGAAGAACCGTTCATGGTGACAATACAGCCATTCCTTGACTAAAGACTACTAGACAAGTGAATAGTAGCTGTAATCTTGTGGACATGCATGCAGACTCACTTACCATCATCTGCCTAGCCTTTTCCCAACTATACAACAGCCAATATACTACAGCTGAATACCAGTATTTTACGTGAAGCGGCTGCCTACCAGGCACCCTCTACCTCTACAAATCATTAACAGGGTAACACGTTCCTTCTTGGCAAGACTGAAGATTTACTGGCTTCTGACAATCCGTAACGACTGCCAAAGATTTACAAATGACAGCCGGGATAAACGGCTTAAAGTGCTTTCCGAGGCATAGTGGAGTCTATCCACAGGCTGACCTTGGCAAGCGTTGCTTAACCTTGTAGATCGACCCGTGCGGCTATTATCATTTAGCCACGAGCTATTGATGTACTCATATGTTTGCTCAACATTCAACGCTGAATTGTCAAAATGAATGGCAAGGTAATTTTGTTCATTGATTGCTTGTGACGCTATTACACGTTAGTAGCACATGACGGTGAAATAACAAACTTTTTAAAATGAACAATTTTAAATCACACCTGTGAAAATAGTTGGTGAAAACGCAACGGAAAATGCAGTGTTGGTTGTTGAAAGTTTCAGTGGCCTGCCGCTTGGCTAGGCCGGAAAACTAACTTTACTTTAAACAGAGGTGAAAATGATCGTTTAAGTGCAAAGCCTAGGTTGTTTTTTTTTCATTAGGGAATGATAATAGTGACTCATTATATTATAAAGAAAAATACAAATAATACGTGTATTTAGGCAACGCATGCGATTTTAAGTAAATCTTTACATAAAGAAAACAAGTGGATTATTACAGGCTGAACAAAAAGACATATATTGAAGGAAGTACTAATCCGGTTAACAAATTAATCTGTAGAAAGCTAGGCTACCCCGCAACTTACGGACCAAGGATGCGCACCGCTTCTGCATCACCGTGTAGAAACAGTCCACATGAGCGTCAGCAAACATCCGTGATGCGCTGCAGTGTCAGGGTAACCCTATCAGCATCCTGAATGCATTATTGCATATTGTACGCGAAGGGCGCTGTATGATTATCAAGTATAATTTATTTTAACCCACAGACTGCTCGTATAAAAAGACGTGCCCTCTGTAGTCTTGCTTCCTAAAATTTGTTTTGCCTGACTGCCGCATTACCTCGTTAGTCTTGTAGTCGCAAGCGCAACTGCTAAGCAAGATGTCTCTGGGGTTTGATCCCCGGGTCGGCCAGTATTATTGGGTTTTTTACATCCGTAGATTTAATCTTACTGTACGGGCTACGGCTGCTAGGCGTTTGGGGTACACTGACGTGATTTCACGTTAATTAGTTTTGCTTAATGTTTCATTCACGTATAACTAACTATAATCGGTGTCACTAATGGGGTTCGTACTCGGATCGTGGTTTTAAATATATATATGTGTCAGGAGCATCCAAAAATGCTCAGACAAATATATCAGCGGGTATTTCAAGTACATATGAAGGCAATATCTAACGAAATAGCATTGGTTGCAAACTTGCGATCCATTATTTTCTCTCATTGCTTCGAACCGAAACGTACGGTCAGCGACAAAACGCGATTAACAACGCTACTTTTACACATCATCTAAATGTAAATAAAGTGATACGATACGGTGCTGTTGCGTCTGCCGCGGTTCTGTAGAGCATTTATGTTTGCTGTGGCACGTACCGACTGCTTCAATGCTGTACGGCACAAGAAAGCGGCCTCGCTGCTAATCAGACTCCGTGGTAGCTCCAACAGCATTCTACGCGCTATATCTAGCACTAGCAGCGCCCCACGGTTTCACCCGCGTAGTTCCCGTTCCCGTGGGAATACGGGGATAAACTATAGCCTATGTTACTCAGGGTGAATGTAGCTTTCTAATGGCGAAAGAATTTTTGAAATCGGTCCAGTCGTTTTTGAGTTTATTCGTTACATACAAAGGTACAAATCTTTCCTCTTTATAATATTAGTATAGAAGTATAGATAGGGAGATAAGACAGCTCACCTGTACATTGTCGGTGTCATTGGTTAATTACTAACATAATTATGTAGGTTAAGACTACTGTTACTAACAAAATGAATCTTTGCTATCTGATAAATAAATGATATATGTATATCTCCTTTTTGGCATGTCAATGTAATATATTTTTTTAATGATACTTCTGTTCCGATTTGAACAATTTAAAGAACCGATCGAAAGTGCTGGTCGATTTTTGTTGCTGGCTGTACCTTGTAGCTAAAGCTTTTTTATAGCTATTTAGTATCCCGGGAGCTCGTTCGTTTGTCTCGTCGCAGCTTTACTCGTTGAGTTCTAGTTACATTGCGAACTCGAATGAAAAGGCGCACGGTGACGGTCTAGCTTTGAATACAATTTATATTTTGACGAGGGCAACTAAACAACTGTTGTTTTCCCGGAACACAAGTTAGCCTAGATCTTATTGTAGCTAGATACTGCCTGAATCTGTTCAAATCGAAAGGTGAGTTTTATGTCGAAAGTCACTGCAAATACCACGTGTTTACTGAAGAAAATATATCTACAGTAAATCCGTTAAATTCATGCAAGATAAGAAGACACTTATGACATCCCTCTTAAACACAAAAAAAATCCAGCTACTCAAATTAGAATTTAATTTGTTCCACAAAAAGCGCTCGTAGACAACCCATTCAATGTTTTTTTGCAATGTTTCTCAAACTATCAATACAAATCCGATTTCTTTTGGCAAATCACTTGTGTGTTTGATGATTTAACCATATTTCCTTTTTTATTTACAACCCGTCAACCGCTCACCATTTTTCTTGATCACCACACCGTTTGCCTTGAAGTGGTGACCCAACAGGGCACAATGCGCCAATGGCAGACAAAAAATACACGCAGCGCTATTCATTGAATTTAAGCAATGAAAACACAATAATAATTGTAGTATGAGAATTCGGAACTCGAATAGCGGGTTAGATGCGGCATTGTAGAAATTCTGTTTTCAGCCGTGACCATACTACATAGGTATGTATTTTTGCTATGAGAATCCATCATCGGTCATCAATTCTATTGTGTTATTTAAATTTATTTTGAAAGCCTGCAGATTATTCCATACTTAGTACTAAAACTATGATTTATTATTATGAAGCTACGGGCCATTGAATAAAAAACAAACCAAAGACTTTCTTTTGTTTGATCTCTTTGTTTAGCCTCCCGCTGGCAGATTAAAAATCTGAATCTTTCACTCAATTCTTTCCGGCAATCTTTCTTATTATTCTACACTGTCTGCAATTTTCAAGCAACCGAATTCGGTATCTACATTCGCGAGCAATAAACTGGAATCACTTCATTGCGATTTGCTTAAAACATTTTTTTTTACAATTTCTATACAAGGAATGCTCCCCTACGCTGGACTTGTTGGCGAAGAGTTCCTGCTAATGCACAATAATGCCCACCGCCACACCACTGCAGTGACAAGACAGTACTTGGAAACTTGCAAACGGTTTTTCATTGACCGAAAAATATTATATTTTCTGTTATTCTTCCTGGCCCTAACACTACACAAAATATTGAGGGTTAAATAACATACATACATTGTAGATACATTTATACGTCCAATAATGCCGTAATTGTAGTTAAAAAATTAAATTAATTTTAAATCTTTTTCATGTGAAAAGCTTAAACAATTTAATTTTTTTTTTACAATTTCTACAGAATGAAGTGTGAATAAGCTTTTACACTTCATTCTGTACATGTTTGAACATGTTTTGAGCATCGCGCGACGTTGTGATTCCAGCATATTGCTCTAGCTAGTTCCTTAGTATTTATTTAGAGAATACACTCACTTATTTTTTTGTATTACATTTGTCGTTGTTATTTGGCTTTATGGATTTTTGATATATCTAGGTATTTAGGCTCGAATAGAGTGCACCGAATTTAATAGCCTTGCTTTTAAAAATACACCATCCTACCTATAGACCATCCCTTTAGGTATCATTTAAATTTTTGGTTTGGTTAGTATAATAATTAGGTATTAGTTTCCCCAATGTATGCCCCAAATAAACTTATTTGCTTACTTTCGTTGTGTAAAAATGATTGTGTTCGATTTTACTATAAACATTAAACAAACATGTAAATATGCGAAATTGGTCTATAGTTACCCCAGTCAAACTATTTTCAGGGTAGAAACAATGTTAAATTATTAATAATATTAAAAGGTAAAAATAACTGTATTTCAGAGTAAAACACTTTGAAATACAATTCTTTTACATTTTTCTTTGTCGCTCCCTCACTGTCGCAACCAAACACGACGCGGCTCACGTGTACCACCACGTACGATTATTTTTATACCGTATCCAAAACCTCACACAAAACGAATCTCACATCATTGATGTTTACACGATGGATGGTGCAAGTATAGGTTCAATGGGAGAATTGGCCCACTTGAGCCACAATGGCCCGACAGCCCCTGCCGAGATACCACTCGTGTCTGCTATCCGACCAATAACATGTTTTAATGCTTTTTATAACGTCAGCGTGGATACTGCTAGGGATGTAGGGATAAGTGACCATGTTTGGATTTGTTTTTTTTTTATAAACTGGTTTTTTGGGATTATATTAAATACTACTACTCTTTAGATCGCGACTTCGTGCACGCATGTCCCGTTTTTCTCGTTGGAGTACTAAGAAGACTGCCCAAATTCCTCCTTGTGCTCCCCTACACTCCCCAAGGAACCTAAATACCAAATTTCAGCTTTCTACGATTAGTAGTTTCGACTGTGTGTTGTCTGTTAGTCACTCAGTAACGGAAGAGTTTTATATTTATATTCATTTTTGTAAGTAGTTATGGTGCATTAAAAATTTCTAGTACTATTTCTGACTGTCATTCAAAAAATCATAGACTAACTTAACTGCTTACTACCGAAAATTACAGATAATTATCTACTTTCTAAAAAATAACACTTCAAGTTAGAGCTTCTCCAAAAATTATTTTAATTTATAATTTATTTACAAAATTACGGCTATTCAGATATTAGAATAATTACAAAAACTTTATTAGTGATATTAAAGCTACCCCTTACTTTTTCAGAATTTTAAACTGAAGTGAACCCAGCATGATAATTTAGTTTGAGAAACGCTGGCTTTTCAGTTTTCGAGCATCACCGGCAACCAACTGTTTTGTTGAAAATTATACGAATAGTTACTTCGCTGAACTTCACCCGTTCCCTTTTATTGTGTCTGTACGAAATAATAAACATACGATTTTTAATTATTTTTTCATCTCTGCGTGTATTTATTGGTGAGCGTGCTATCTATAGCGTCTATTATATTACGCCAACCTGAAATATAGTTTTAAGGTGTAAAATAAATAAGTTATTTAAGAGTATTGGTGCTTTTTTGTTTTATTTAAAAGCAGTACTTTTTAAAATTAAAAACTTATAAATCTCACAGTAAAACCGATTCGTTGCAATATCTTTCCAAGTAGCAATATTCAATACTCAAGCTGTAAAATCGCCATGTTTTGCTTCAGCTAAAAGTTTTCGATCAAAATAAAATAACGTTGATTTTTAAAGTAATAAAAAGAAAAACAAATTGAACCCAATTATTGGAAACGTTTTGGAGAGCTCGCACTTCACAAGTTTCAGAGGTGTAGGATTCCTGCGACATTACGATTGGAACTCGATATCAGAACACCCCGCACACGTGCGAAACGTAGCGCCCGCTCACCGGCAAAACGAATCAGTCGAACAAATCAAGTTGAAACGAGGCACGTATGGTTAGGGACACCGTTAACTAAAATTCAAAAAAACATTATTTATTTTCAGAATTTAATTTCGGCCCGGCCGAAAAATCACAATTTTTAGCAGTTTTAAGCCGAGTGGCGAAATATCATCGCAGCGATCTGTATAATAGGTAGGTTGTGTCATGAGTAGGATGGGCGGGGCTGCAAGGAAGGGGGGCCCGGCATTGGCGGACGGCTGGCGGGCAGGCCCCCGGGTGCCATGATGAGGGTCGCAGACGGCGCCTGGCAGCATTGAGTGGCCGACCGGCGCGCTGCCAGCATCTCTGCGCTTGCGACAGTGAACAGTGACGTTAATGAACAATGTTAGAATTCTACACGAATATGAACGGAGGATTGATGCAGGAGGGCATGCAGCCATCGATCAGCTGCAGCGCTAGAACAGGTCAGTCGAGAACTGCGATCAATTCAAGTTTAACAATCGCGTAAAACTTTTCGTGACAAAACTTTTTTAGTAGGTCAGTGTTTTTTATTGTGGTAAATATTCAATATTTTCTTTCTTTATTTAAAACTTAACAATGATATAGAATAATGGGTGAGAAGTTATTAAAAAAATATACTACTAGTTGTCTTTAAGTAAGTAATTTAATTTTAAAAATATTGCAAGCTCACAATCATTTCATAAAGTTTGTCAAACTGTCGTTTTGTGCCTGTCTGCGTGAGCCTTAAATTTTGATTAATAGTCGTCGCTGTAAATTTATTACGCCTATATTAAATTTCGCGAACATTGCGTTATTTTATAGATACCTTTTTTATGTATTTCAAATCATTTCTTCCGCTGTGGACGGAGCGGAAGGGAGTGTCTCTCACTGACTAAAGCCTATCCGTGTTGCTCCTAAAGTTCTTTGCCTTCCAGGACCGCGGTGACCCTTACGAACTAATTCCGAAACCCTGGCATGTTATTTTATACATGTTTAAATTTAGGTAATATTATTACTAAATAATTAACTAATATCATCAAACAGTAATATCATAAATTTAGACGTGATTAGTATTGCGAAAAAATGTCCATATGCTAAATTCTCCTCATCAGAACCCAAAAGGGGACCGGCAATTTAGCATAGAGCCCAATAACGTGCGGTATGTCGTTGAAAAGTTTTTTTTCACTCTCTACAACTTTTAATAAAGTGACAAATACTGTGAGAAAAAGTGGAACATAAATAATTTAATGAAAAAAATTGGATATAACAATAAATTGTTAACGTCTTTAATACATATTAATATATAAAAGGCAACTGGTGATCGAGGTAAAACCTCTAAAAATCTTTTAAAAACTAGCTTTTAATGAACTACTACAAACAAAAACCAAATTAAACATACATATGCCAGTATAAAAAAAAAGATATAACGCTAATATGTAAGCTTGAGTTCTTTTCTTTAGACAAGTAGAACTTTATTATTAACGCCTCAAGCATTTTATTATATTTTTTATATCGTAATACTTCTTGGATATTTAACGCTGCTTCCCATTTTACGTGGGACCTAGATGTTATATTATTAGTGGGCACTAGATGTTATATTTATGTATAATTAAGACGTTTAAATTTATTGTTTTGTCTAATGTTTTCACTAACGGATTTCATTTTATTTGGCCATAATGTTTTTCCCACAACAATATAAAAAAGAAACTTTCTACAGAAATATTCATTCATTATTAGGCTGGGCTCTATACATTGTTACCTGTTCTCCTTTAAGGGGTTAATTCTATACAGTAATAAATACAAACTTATGAAACTCATATTTATGAGGCCGAGTATAAGACCTAAATTCCAAGCACCAAAATACTAGTACTAGCCTTTCCGAACAAGTGTTTTCATGTTCGCTAAATCTGTGTTATTTTTAATGTACAATTTATTTAATTAACAATGTATGTACACACATTTAATAATTTTTATATGAAGAAGGAAACAGAAATATAGACACAGGTGTTGCTTATTTGTTTAGAAATCTCTTCCAGCGTACCTGCGAGAGGAGAGTCAAGTAAAAGAGATGTAGACATCGTGTTTAAAAGTAATAACTTGTTTAAATAAAAAAAATACATTTTAAATATAACATCCAATAGATAAATATCACACAAATACGTACTAAATAATATTATAAGATAAACATACTAATGACAGGTAGTGTTATTTCACTCGTCTTTTAAAAACTGCAATAGTTTGGCAAAACCTAATGTAAAGTGGCATTATAATTATTATTCCAACATAAGTTAACGGAAAATGTTGAGTACCTATGTACTCTTTATAGAACCAACTGCAAACACAATTTTATATACGAATACTATTGGTAATATATAATAAACATAAAACGTAGTAAATCTTTGCTAACGTTACTTTAGTTGCGTAATAGGAAAACATCTCAAAATAAAAAAGCACTAAAAATCATATAAGCTGCTGTAAATGAATAAATAATATGTAATATTATTTATTTATTTACAGACATAAGTAGATATAGCTATTATAGTGACCCAATGCGATAGTGTAGAAAAATAATAAATTAAAAATAAGAATAGATACAATTCAATTAATTACACAACAACACAATACAATAAATTAATCAATTTAATACTATTTTTCAATAATTATATTTAATCACTTAATTACAATAACACAAAATGTGTAAAGTAACTTTTGTGAATTCGCTCAGTGAACAAGTGACACTGAACAAATATGGCTGCACACATTATTTATTATTTTAAATACATGGGATTAGTAGATGGTAACCATTAATTTTATAATATCGATTCATGGATAAGTACTGCGGATAACCGTCAATTCCTACGTAAACGAAATCTATATTAATATTATAAAGAGGAAAGATTTGATTGTTTGTTTGTATTGAATAAGCTCCAAAACTACCGGACCGATTTTAACCATTTTTTACCAATGGAAAGCTTCATTATCAGCGGCTATATTTTATCCACATATTCCCACGGGAACGGGAATTACGCGGGTGAAACCGTGAAATGTATCGTTGACACAGAAAGAAAGAAAAACTACTTACGACTTACTTAGTTAAACATTTATTTATACAAAAATCGTATAAGATGGCTGGCTAATGCTGATAGTTATTTTTCCTGAATTTATAAAGATATCGCTAGTACAATCGTTTATAGCATTACCAAAACATTGAGCTCATTATAAAATAATTTACTTTGTTTAAATTATGCTCCAATTTTCTTTTTTTTTTCCAAGAAAATAAACTGACCAGAGTATTTAATTTTATATTCTTTTTACTATGTCCAATAATTTTTAAATCCATATTTGTAATCCTCTCCTTAATTACATATTTTATTTGTCTTGCGCGAGTCCCAAATAAACATTTTTCTTTCATTCAAATAAATTTAACTACATAAGTGTCAAATACATAAGTTACTTCATAAAATACCTAAGGTAGGCAAAAAAATGCTTGCACCTACTGTATTTTATGTAAAAGAAGACAATACTGATAAGTCGCGAACAAAAGTAAAATTACAAGCCAGCAAGCAAATACCAACATTCCCCGATAAATAAAAAAGCAATATCATTATTCTGCATTATCCATCAACGAGCCAAATAGCCAAAACGAGTTAAAAAGCGTCAATTTTTAGCCCCTGATTCGTAAACAAAAGCAAAATCGCAATAAAACCTGAGGTTCAAAATTACTGATTCCCATTTTGAAAAACAATGAGGGGAAAACGGATTCGCGTTCCTCGATAGCCATTATCGGTGAACTTCAGGCATATTTTCTTATTGTTATTGTTGTAGTCAAAACGTACGGCAATATGAAACTGGAACGTTGACCGGCTAAAATGAAAACAAATGAAAATTAAACGCGGCGGGCAACCGTGCGTGAGTGAGGGTCACCCGGAACTCGGACCAGCCGATTAAAACTTTTCCTATTTTTATGGTTCCGTACTTCAGTCCAAAAAAGTGGAACCTTTTAGGATCACTATTTTGGCCGTCAGTCAAGACCCTTTTTCTCAGAAACGCGTGGAGGGATCAAGCTGAAATTAACATCAAATATTTTGATCTGCTAACTCTTGGAACAGTGAAAAAATCAAAAATGTAGATCAACGCAAAAAGATAATTCCATTTATGCTCCGTTTATGGCGAATGTTTTGACGCTCCTAAGGGAATCTATAGGGTACTTCTCGACCTAGTCAGTAGTGAAACGCAAGAATAATTTCTTACTGTACAATTACAGGGAAAAAAGGCTGAAAATATAGGTTTAATTTGTAGTTTTATCATAGATCCGTAGGTATAAACAATCATATTTTTGCGATTACAAACTTATATTTTCGATTGAACAATTGACCGTGATGTACATTAATGTATGGGGGAACATTTATTTCAACAACAAAGTGAAGTCCTTCAGTTTTTAACCGACTTCTAAAAAAGGAGGAGGTTCTCAATTCGGATGTTTGTATTTTGTTTCTTTTTTTTAATATTTGTTCGCGCTTAACTCCGTCGCTTGCCAACCGATTTGAAAAATTCTTTTTTTGTTGGAAAGGGTATATTTCCCGAATGGTCCCATGAAAATTTTATCGAAATCGAACAAGCAGTTTTTTTGTTAATTCAATAAATGATAGCAAATCTGTCAGGATAGCTGAAATCGCATGTTTGTTTATTGTTTACACCAATTTATACCACGTACGCTGTGATGGGTATGTTTAGCTGGGAGTGAACCACTAAAAAGTGAAAAATAAAAAAACTTTTTACAAAAAATAAAACCGACTTCTAAACAAAAAAAAACAAAAAGTATAAAATAACTTTAATTTCGGAACTCGGTGTTTTTGGTTGCTTTTTTGTTGTTGAACAAACCGCTTGTTCGATTTCGATAAAATTTTCATGGGACCATTTGGGAAGTATACCTTTAATATAATTTTTAAATCGCTTGGCAAGTGACGGAGTTATGCGCGAACAAACATTAAAAAAAAAACATACAATCATCCGAATTGAGAACCTCCTCCTTTTTTAGAAGTCGGTTAAAAACCAAAAAGTATAAAATAACTTTAATTTCGGAAGTCTTGTGTTCAACAACAAAAAAGCAACCAAAAACACCGAGTTCCGAAATTAAAGTTATTTTATACTTTTTGGTTTTTTTTTGTTTAGAAGTCGGTTTTACACTTACTATATTTTTGTCAGAGTAATAAGGGTGTTTTCATAGTTTATAAACTTCCGTAGGTATTGTATACTCAGACAGCGGACTCGATCGGAACCTTGGGTGCTCAATCAGATTCGCACTTGTCCGTTTTTTTTTTCCATGAAACACTGATCTGACAACGTGATAGAAAACAGTGTGTATTGGCTGTTTCTTAGTATTTTGACACCGACTTTCGAAATTGAATATATGTAAGTGGTGCGGTTGACTTGTTCAAATCTTGCGTACCGGCGGTATTTTGAACTGGTGAAAACAATAAAAAGACAAGATTTGCTATCATTTATTGAAGAGGTCCGTTGCACTGCTTACTTCCGAAGTTCTTTATCACATCTCCACCAAATTAAAATGCGACCCCTGAAAATAATCATCCAAATATGTTACCAATTGACGAAAATATCGCAGGAAAAATATACAAAAAAAAAAACATTTAAATGAAGGTTGGTTAAAAAAATAAATCATTTACAGCGACCTCGGCTTGTGACCAAGAGCTGTTCAAAACCATTTTTCGTTATGACACCAAACCTGCTTTTTTTCTGTAAGGGAAATCATCAAATGACTTCTCCCAATCTAGGCGGAGCAGAAGGGATTGCCAGACTCTTACTGACTAAAACCCACCCGTGATCCTTCTAGTGCCCTTTGCATTCCAGAGCCGCGGTGACTCTTTAGAATAAATTCCGCCCTTTGAGACGCGCGTCGAACATGACGCGCCGTCTGCTCGGGCCTGGTTGCTATAGGACGGCGAACTACCCACAGCTCGCGATCCGCAAGCAAGACACAAAACCTTAAAATGGTTATTTATTTATACTCTGGACTGAACCTTAAATTAGGAAGTGATATTACCTACCTAAACCACGTTTTTCACTGTATATTAGAGTATTTGTGGCAAAAAATTCCAGCTTTGAAACATTGTTTTGCTGGCATTGGTTAAATTGTGTAATCATTATTAAAAATGCTTGTAGAGAAATATGTAAACTGCGGACAATGATTTGATTCAAGACGTGGATATATACCAGCAAATCAGCAGTTATTTCGGGACACTAAAATTCAGCGAAAGAGCATGGATATCTACAATTTCTGTTGATGCAAGGATGGTGCAGTTCTCATCCGTAAACAGTACCTAAGGGAAGCCTGCCATACAAATGGAACTCCATAAATTTGAAACGCTATCTAGGACCGACGAGCGCACTTCAGCCTCAAATGACTTCCAATGGGAATTAACAAAAGTTTTATCTATTTTTTTAATTTATATTCTTTAGTCAAATCTTTGTTATTTTTATTTTTAATTTGTACTAATGCGTTGCGTGTCCCAAAACCCGCACAAGACATATACAAACACGCTATATCAGGGACTGCCGGTTTCGTATTGAACAAATAATTTTAGTATTAGATAGCCCATTTATCGAGGAAGACTATACAGAGTTGATATGACAGAGGGGCATTAAACTACACTACGTATACTATACGTGTTTAGTATTAAATCGATACGGTATAAAAATAAAAAGCACCAAAAATGAGTTTTTTTTTTCGAACAAACTAAATAGTTTACAAATCAGAGTAAAACGCAACCATTCTTTTTAAATAAATTTGACTGACCTGAGCTACCTAGGTGACAAAGCGTCGTTTGGTTGAACTTGTGACTTGCGTCAGACCGGCAACAATGCATCGTAGGTTTATACTCAGATTTATCGTTTTAAGGGGCATGACCTAGCTGTTTTAGGAAATATACATCGTGTTCAAACGGGGCAAAAACTTAAAAAATCATTTGCGACTAAACTACTGCTCCTATTTAATTGATTTTTGGTACGGAGCTTGTAAATGGTACCTAGTATATGCAGTTTAAAGGAAAGCCCCTCTGTCGTATCAACTTTGTATATATGAACAATAGAAGCTGAACATCAATGAAAAAAAGTTGCAAAAACACAGGCTTTATCTCTCTTATGTGACGCAGACGAAATTGCGCGGGTCAGCTAGTCAATAAAAGTTTCACTTGTTATGTTCAATGGCTTTCCTTGACATAACTCATAATATTGACGAAAATATTTTACAAATATATGTGAGCAATTAGAGGGATGAGGGAGACTGCCAACGAACACCAACAATTAAAAAAATACTTTCTATGACCATAAAAAGTAATCAGAATAGGGATGTTTCCTGAGGAATAAAAACATGATTCTATTTAGTCAGTCACTTAGATTATCGAAAAATATTGGACATATTACGGACATAGACGTATTTTTTGCTTTATCAAATCTATAAATATTGCCGAATATAAAACGCTTCAAAAATCTTGAGTGGGGGCTTGTGACGTCACGGCGTGGTAAAAATCGTAGCACGTAGTGACGTCACGCGAGTTTTCAACGCACTGTATCGTCTTCGTTTTTCGTTTACGTGAAAAAAGAAAAAATACGTGTCTAATATTTTTTGGAAATCTATCTGACGGACTAATTAGATTTTTTTAGTCAACTACCCTATTATTTTGATGGTTTTATTTTATTCTCAATCAAATCAAAACTATTGTGTAATAAAGATCATCTACACTAGTACTTCCTGGACCGTTTCTGTCCTAGAATACGAAGTAATAGACGCGCACAGCCTTCTCGTGATACTTGATAAAAAAGTTGCCGTTTTAGGAATGTACACCAGCATTTTCAAATATAGTTGATAATGATACAACATCTCTAGACACTGTCCTGACACAATTAGAGCATCACCCAACAGAAAAAGTAGCCAGCGAAATTATATTAATAACCCAACTAACAACAAAACGTCTCTACCATCCACGGTTTTTCTACCTGCGATCACAGAGTCTACCAAACTGAGCACTTGTCTGAACCGTATTTTCATAAAGTCGAGCAATAAATCTGTAGGTTTCATAAGTCGATCCACTATTACGTATAACGATAATGCCAGGAACGTGCCCTCAGCCTTTTTGGGCATATTACGCGTTCATCCAGGCATAATCTGGAAAGGCTCATGATATTAGGCCGGGTCGAAGGAAAGCGCGCTCAGGGTAGAACACCGGAAAGATGGTCCGATGCCATAAAGAGGGCAGTTGGTGGCATGTACAGAGCGGTCCGCGCTTCAGAGGACCGCATGGCTTGGAAACCGTCGTATGTGGTCGCGATCCTCAGCAGTGAGGGAACGACGAAGAAGAAGAAGTTAAGCATTTGTTTATTTTTTTGTGGACATTTGTGTGTCCTAACATTTTTGTTCTGGGTTTTTTTGTTATTTTTGAAGAATTGGCATCACGTATTCCATTATTATAAAAGGAAACGCCTGCTGCTTGATAAGTATTTTTTTCTTATTCTAAACTGTGTAGGTATGTTTTTTAATGACGAGACAGTGAGCAAATTTTCGATTTAATACATAATCCAATTGCTGTTGTTTGGTCTTGTTAAAACTCAAAAACTGCTTGACCGATTATATAATTTTTATTTGGGGTTCCTTACCTCAAAGCGAAAAACCGGAACCCTTATAGTATCACTTGTTTATCCGTCTCTCGGTCTGTCACGACCCGTTTTCTCAGAAACTCGTGGAAGAATCATGTTAAAATTAATATCAAATACGTACAGTGTGGAGCTATAACAATATCAAGATTCTAAGTCATCGCAATAAAAAATATTTTTGCATCATTCTGAAAACTTACCCTCCGTGGACTTAGATTCATGAAATTTGGGATGAAGCAAAGTCTTACAAGTAATGGAAAAAGTATAAAAATTGATCATTATTTTTTTGTTTTGTCATACAAAAAAAAATCATTTTTGCTGATTACAAAATCATACATATTTGCAGTTGAAAAAATGACCGTAACGTACACCGATGTATGGGAGAAACATTTATTCAAATTCTTTATTGCGAACTAAATGTACAGAAAGAAGATGTTAACAACAGGTAGGTGCTCAGAACTTAGTTGCCTGTTAGGGCATTGCAATTTTCTTACATCATTGCTGACGATACATCCTTAATTATTAACACTTGACTCGATGGAATGCAGAGCTAAAAGGCTCATTGGTGACGAAAAACTGGTAAATGCCAAGCTTCAAGCCTGGGTCATCGCCGTAAGGTCGCCTGCTTGTCAGTCTTCTACAGATTGTACTTCGGCGAGTGTGTCCATGAACTCCAAGTCCTCATCCCACCGGCCCCCTTCTACCGTAGGACATCTTGACGCACTGTAGGTTACCAGCCCTACCTTGTTGCTATTTCACCAATTCGCACCAAGCGTCTTCAATCATCTTTTATAATGCGCACAGCAAAGGAGTGAAAATCTCTGCCTGCGTCTATGTTTCCGAACGCATTCAACCCTAATCTCTTCAAAGTTAGAGTGAACAGGCTTCTTCTGGGTAAGCTCGTTCCATCGTAGACTTTGTCTCTGTCACCTGTGAACTAGACTAGAGTCAAGAGCAAACCCATTTCACAATAAATAAAAAAAACGCTTATAGACATTCCACAAATCTTGATGACGTAAATAACACTCAACGGCAGGCCCAAAATTGGTTCACTGCTAATAATTTAGTATTAAATGGGAAAAAAACTAAGTGTATCAGATTTGCTTTAACGAATATTACAAATTATAATTGCGACATAGTATTTGAACAATCTGAATCACGAAGATAAATTCTCTTTCTTAAAATCTTCGTGATTTCGACGAATTCAAGCTCTAAAAAGTTACTTGAAAATGTTTTCAACTAAATTTTTAGACCTATGTATCCTGCTTATATGTGTGAAGTTTCATTAAAATCGGTTCAGTCATTTCGGAAAATAACGACTCGAAAATTTGTATGAAATTCCATACGGCGTATACGCTCTTAACTGCCACTGGTTTATTTTAATCTTTACATTTTGAAATGTATTAATAAGCTTGTTTTTTCTATGTATTGTTCTCACTGGTTCTCACATATAGAAGCAACAAGGATAATGTGTCCGTGGATTATCTTGTATGTTCTTCTCTTGCAATGCAAAAAGCTTCATATTTTTGACCGACCTTGACAATTTAAAAGTACCTGTTTATTTGAATGAAATGTTTTGAAACTTTTACTAACATTTAACTGTAGTTTTATTGAAAATAACATCAATTTATCATCATTAAAAATATTTTTTCTACAAAAGATATGTACTGCAGCAATCTCCATATTTTAAAACCTAGAAAAAGAATTTATCCATTATACATCAGGCTATTTCCGCCTTTGCTATATTCCGCAAAAAAAAGGCTTTTCAGGCGAGTGATTCTCTGATTTAAAAAAGCACTTCTTTTGTGCCCGGGGCATTCAAACTATTCATTTGAGCGGCTGCTACGAGGTTACGCCGTAGCTCGTAGCTCGTCTCGTAGCGCCCCGTAAACGCCTACGCGAATCAATAACGCGTTTCGCTTTGTTGGTTGAGCACTAATAACAATACTCGGACGGTTATTAGGAAAGATAAAAAATAAAAAGCCGTGTATTTTTTATTTCGTTATCTGTGACCTTTGAGATGATTCCAAAATATTCTAGATATGTATGTTTTACAAATAATGCTTTGCCGCATTCTTTCCTCTGCATTTTGAATAGAAACAACTATATTCTATCATGCAAGAAAAAGGTGGGTAATATAGTTACTTGTAATTTAGTGAAGAACTAACTAAACTTCGCGAAATCATATTTTAGTTTATTCACACAATCTTAAAATATTATACACTAAAATCTTCTTCATACTCGTAAATCACTCCATCCATTGGTGAAACACGTATGAAAATCATTTTGGAAATTTATGTGATTACCGCATACTGATAGACAGACAGATTCCTGTGGTAGAGGGATTTTGTATAATACCTTACTTTATACTAGCAGCCCCCCGCGGTTTCTCCCACGTTGCTGATAATGTTGCTTTCCATTGGTGAAAAGATGTTTAAAATCGATACAGCAGTTTTGAAGCATATTCGACACAAATAAACAAACAAAAATCTTTCCTCTTTCATTATAATATTTAGTAAGTTATAACTTACGTGCATAATTTCAAGAGAATAAACCTGAATTAATATATTGTAAAGCCTTTGTAAAAATCCAGAGAATTCTGCTCGTCAACCAGACTTCCCAAGATTCGATGTAACGTGAAGCTAAATTTGTTTGTGCCTATCTTCGTTTCTGTGTATTTTTACTAAAAACTATAAAAACTCGGAACTCTACCTGGAAAAACTGAGGTTCTGCGATATATTATTTTGAATTCGATGAACACATTGGGCCATTGAGTTAGTCGATATTATTTATTATTTTG
Organism: Hecatera dysodea; assembly: GCA_905332915.2. NCBI lineage: Eukaryota > Metazoa > Arthropoda > Insecta > Lepidoptera > Noctuidae > Hecatera > Hecatera dysodea. The sequence goes on from HG995286.1 coordinate 3,839,042, forward strand.
TTGTATGTGTACTTTTTATTTGTTTCATTATGTTGTTATGATTATTAGTTGAGATTTATTATTTTATTGGTATTTAGATGTTTCTTTTTAATAAGAATGTATTCCGTGAGTGTATCTGTTGCGTCACAGGCCCTATCAGAACACCAGCGCTGTGGTATTTATCTATTTATCAAATATATAAGATAGGGACCTTTTTTGGCCTCGCGCAGTTTAAATTTAATATTAAGCTTTTATTTTAAGTCCTAAATAAACAGTTTTGTTTCTTTCAGCACAGAACTGTCGGTCGTCTGAAAAAATATTTAAATAAAAAACAAATACAACCATACAATTCCGAAAGAATACCAAAACATACAGTCATAAATTCTGTAAAAAATCCACTATGAAATATTTTGGCTAGACGGCTAGACTAAAAAATGGCCGCAAATAAATAAATACAACGGTACACAACTTATCTTAACGTAAAGTTACGTTGTAGTGCTCACAGGGACTTCGCAAACCTTCGTACAGACAGAAATATCGATTGAATAGGTACCTCTTTATGAATTTTCTTTTACAATTGCCTACCCTTGTCCCAACTATATTGGAGTCGGCTTTAAACACAAAAGCAAAAAATGTTTGTCATCCAATCCCACAAAGGCACGATATACCCCAGTCAAATTTGGATTTTACCTCGAAATGAGAGAAATAAGCTGAAAACTCGTATACAACTTCATTTTAGTGTTTATGCGGAGGAGTTTTTTGATGCCATTTTGTAATTAGGAGGGATTTAGTTTTTTTTAGGTTAGGCGTTTAAAATGTGTCAAAAGTCTCATAAAATCTCGTGTCTACGACTAAGTTATTGAAGGTCAAAGGTCACAAAAATTGGTTTTTCGCGATTATTTCTGTTTAAATAGCTGCAATGCTGTTAAAACCTATGATAAAGTGTATACGAGTTTCCAGCTTATTATCTCATTCCGAGACTCACCTATTTTTTCTTCTAAAATGAGTGTACTTATAAGTAGATGGAAACGTAAAGCGCTGGCATCTGCTCGCGGTTCAGTTCAAGGTGCCTGAAACCGCAGGCTCCAACATAGCAATACATACGAATATATAGCTCTTTGTACTATACTCCAGTCTCTCTCATACACGAACGATAGAAGAGAACGAACGATGTGCTTAAGCAACGTCACACGTAGGTTGGCTTTTTAACAATATCTCAGTTTCAACGTAATTTTGCTGTGAAGTAAGTTTATTGCTATTTTCAATGTAATTTCACAGAAATGTCACAGTATTTTATCTTAAGGAACTATGGATTTTTTTTATAATAGATAAAATCACAGTTGAATGGAAAAATTCAATACCGTTCGTGGAAAAAAGCGACTTCTCTTTGAAATAATTTCCATGAATCTGCTTCGGTTGAACTACTGCTTTAGGTGGTACATATAAAAAATGTAATGGGGATAAGTAGTGCATTAAGTCCTCCATCGATTAACTGTCAAAATTACTATGTTTTTTCGTCCAAATTTTGTTGGCTGGTTTGATCCCCGTGACCCCTTGGCACGCCCTCCGCGGGGCGTGTCTTCCCGCAGGCTAAGGAGCGCGCAAGGCGCCTTATTTTGCTGAAGCTTTCGACAGTGGCTATAGGTACGGGTAGGTATGTAACCTACACTCGATGGGCGCTGTATACTAGCTGTGTTCGCGATTTAATCAATAGTCCACCCGAGGGTAAACGGCTGGGTCCATAAACCTTCGTTTACTCTGAGATGCGACGTGAACAGTTATCTGAGCAGATACATTTAAGATTAGGTATACAAATCTGGAAAATGATTTACGAAAAACCTGCTTCAGTAAGATAAAGAATGTATAAATAGGATTTTTTATCTGTAATTGTTTAAAAATATATAGAATCTAAAAAAGTCGGTTTCTTAATTTTAAAAATAACCGTAGTACTATAACCTTATTTATCATTTATTAGTCATTTTAACCTTTAAAATGATAATTAAATAAACTTTTAAGTGAGAGACGGGCCTTTTTTGATGCGATATGAAAACTTGGTAGTGTTCATAGAGTATCAAAAATTCGTCTGCATCGCTATAAATGGGAAAACTTTTTAGTCTCATCCCTCACAATATTTAAATGTTGAAATCAACAATTCCACATTATTTTGTCAGAGTTGCACTTGCGAAATTTTACGATTTATGCACAGTTACGATTCTGAAACCACCGTTTTCGTAGGCCTATGTTTCGAATTAAAATTTATTTTATAATTAGTGTAGTTTTAGTTATTGTGTTATTTTTTTATTATTGTATTAAATAGGAGGTCTCTTTAATTTTAAAAAGAGACTTAATATTTAGATATCATGGGCAAGAGCAAACCTACATTAATAGGTACCATCCATAGATAATATTTGTGATACTTACTATTCACCTGTTTATCTTATTTTCAGATTCAAATCATATTCCAATAAACTATTGTTGTAAGGTTATGCAGAGGTTTTCAAAATGGTTTTTACTTTCGATTTTTATCTTCAAGAATTGTCCCCGTCTACTTATTCGCCAAGTATTAACCTAATTACTTGGCCGAATTGATACAACTAGTTAAAAAAACACAGCCAGTTTATATTTTATTTATTTTTACTTCGTTAACTTGTGAAATATAGCATCCGCAAGTAGTAGTAAAAAACTAAATTTCACAGTAACGCAGTCAACAAACACAGTCGATGTAACACGTAGTCAATCCCAAACATTTGAGCGTTTCAACAATGGTGACCGTTAATAGAATCTCACTTTGTCCCGTTTAGGCGACTTTGTGACTATTGTGACTGTTTCAACCTTAGTGAAGACTCAATTTACCGTGAATAGTTGTTAATTCTCTCACTTGTACACTACACAGTAACACTAGTGACGTCCCTTTTTTTCTGGACGGGATTTCATCAAATGACTGCTCCCGCTATGGACGGAGCGGAAAGGAGTGTCAGACTCTTACTTATTAAAACCTACCCGTGATCCTTCTAGTGCTTTTTGCGTTCCAGGGCCGCAGTGACTCTTTCGAACAAATTCCGCAACCCTAACAAGCACTAACCCTATGCGGCCCCGTCTTCTTTGCTGACAGCTCTTTGTGGCGCGCGTTGAACACGATGCGCCGTCGACTCGAGCCTTTTTTTTTTTTTTTTGGTTCACAGAACTCCACTACATATTTTGCTGTTGAATTAGTTCGCCAAACTGTTCCAAGTGAACAGGAATATAAACAAACCTTCCTGGAAAATAAACCTTCTATCAGCGAGATGCAACAATTCTTAAAAAAATTGGGACTGCGAGACGAAAACATTTTTTTTTTTCAATAAAATATAGGTATTTTATGATCATAGCCTGAGTGACGATGAAAACAAAAAAAAAACCTCTGCAAAAATCTTACATAGGCTAGGCACTATTTGCAAACACAGTCTTGCTTGATTCAGCTGGCGATGAATACTATACATATATTTATTTAATCCAGCACAGTATTTTACAGTCTATAAACGGTTTGTGTACAACACCCTATTTGTGTTTGTGTATAACACCCTTGTAAAAGTCTGCCTCCAATTTAGTGTTGAAGCAAAAATGTTCGTACTTTAGTGAACTAAAACTAAACTAAAGCCAGTCTAAACTGGTGTCTGGAATGTCGATATTGAGCTTCAACGAAAGTTTTAGCTTAGATACTATTGCAAGCTTTTAATGAAAAAACATGTGATGAAAAAAAGTTTTGCTGTAATAGAATCATACACAAAGCTGAACTTGTTTTTGCTTCAATTTTTCTAATCGTATAGTTCAATATGAGCAGACTCATGCTTATAAATTGCCACGTTTATTGCTTATAAATTGCCATGTTTATACAATGTATATATGCGTTGGACCTACCACATGCTGCTAACTCTAGCGGTGTTACCACAGAGCTCAGTGCCAGCATCAAGCGGGAGAAGATCGTGGAGATCTGCGAGGGCTGCGGCCAGAAGATCCAAGACCGCTACCTGATGCGCGTGGGCGAGCTGTCCTGGCACGAGCACTGCCTCAGCTGCTGCGTATGCGGCTGCCCGCTGACGCACACCTGCTACACTCGCAACGCCAAGCTCTACTGCAAGCCCGACTACGATAGGTAATTCTACGCTCAAACCTTCGATGCCAAAATTTAATTTTGGCATCGAAGGTTTTCCAACCATTTTTGTTTTTAAGGCAACTCAAAGTCAAAAGCTGGTTTTTAGATGCTTTCGTAATCATCTTTAGGGCAACATTATTGATAGGATACTACAGCCGCTGCAGCGAATACTCCCTTGCGAAATGCTAGCGTAATGCCATGCGACCTGCTAAGTGATAGCATTTCCCTCCTGTTATTGCAATAATTAGTTCTTGTCCTATAGACTGTTCGGGGTCAAGTGCACCCGCTGCGGCGACCGGCTCCTGCCCCAGGAGATGGTCATGCGCGCTCAGCAGTACGTGTTCCACATACAGTGCTTCGTGTGCGTCATGTGCTGCCAGCCGCTGCAGAAAGGCGAACAATACGTCATACGCGCGGGACAGATCTTCTGCCGACAGGATTTTGAGAAAGAAATGTACTTGATGCAACACGCTGAAGATGACATGATATTAGATGATTCAGAGCGGCCACGAGATGGAAGGCGAGGCCCGAAGCGCCCACGCACTATTCTCACATCCGCCCAGCGCAGGCAGTTCAAAGCTTCATTCGAAGTTAGTCCAAAGCCATGCAGAAAAGTGCGAGAAGCATTAGCAAAGGACACGGGACTGAGTGTCCGAGTCGTGCAGGTGTGGTTTCAGAACCAGAGGGCCAAGATGAAGAAGATCCAGAGGAAAGCGAAGCAGGAGGGCGAGAAGAACAACGACAAAGAGAAGGATAAGGATGAGAAGAGCATCAAGCAGGAGTCCCCATCCAGCGAGCACGGGAACTACCTGGGACTGGATGGAGCCTACTCTGCCTCCAGTCAGCCGCTGAACCCAAACCTGCCCTACTCTCCTGATGGTATGAACGAATGCTTTTCATTTCATCTGTAAACATGAACTTGACATTGCAAAAACATTCCACGTCCACGGTCAATTAACTCACAAAAACAGAGTGAATACCGAGGAATATACAAAAATAAATAAACTTAAACCAATTGATTACGTTCCTTTCCGACGCTGAACGTCGCACACTCTTATTAGAATAGGTGTGCGCTGTGCAGAATGAACGTGAACTTACTCACACAACATTGTGCTTTCTCTTTATGAAAATATTCTTCATTCACAATTTCGGATTTTTATTTTCATTCATTTACCCTCTAGAAATGAACTGCTAGTTTAGCGATGTAAATAAAAATAAACCTGTTTTTTTTTTCAGATTATCCAGCGCACTCGGGCGATAGCTTCTGCAGTTCTGACATATCTTTAGACGGGAGTAACTTCGACCAGCTCGACGAGGGGGCATCTGACACTATGAGCCTGCAGAACCTAGAAGTGCAGCATCACTCGCACCAGCACTCAGGTCACTCGGCCCACGAGCCGCTGAACCTGGGCACCGGCTCGGTCGTGAACCCCATAGATAAGTTATACCTCATGCAGAACTCGTACTTCAGCACCGACCATTGATTCAGCGTGGGTCGCGGCGCCGGGCCCGGCATGGCTCCCCTGTTCGGCCAGCGGCAGCGCCCGACCTCTCTCCCAATCAAATGCACCGAGACTGCCACTAGTCACAATCTAGTGTACACAGACACTTATCAAACTGCCGCGTTGAACCTGACTGATACTCCGTTGAACCATATTAGGTAAAGTGATTGTGAATACAGTTTAACAATGAATGTTCAGTAGTAAATTGTAGGTCGTGCAGTATAAGGACAGATAGGTACTTGGCTTGAGTTTGGTAGCAGCATGAAACTTTTTTTGGAAAAATGAATAATTGGGCAAACAAGCTAAATATTTTCCTGTACGATTCACATACTTTATTGTAAATGCACTTGTTCAAAGGCTACCATAACTCAAAGTGGGGATGGAGGAAAGTAGAGACTCCTTTGAATTTATAAAGTAATTGTATATGCCATTTTTATAGATCACATTCTTAACTGAGGAGTATAATATGGATCCTCCCTATGATCAATACTGTACATTTACTTTAAGTCCCTATAAAGCATCAGTCGTTTATATAAAATATATTATCACAGAAGTATCTATAAGTGGTTGTCAGGGTCTTTATTTCATTTAGAATTTACACTTTTCATGGTATCATACAGAATTGATAACATCTTATAATTCAAAGTTAAGTTAAAGTACAATTTGTTGGTGTTACGATGTTTATGTTATCAGTGAGGTATCTAAAATCAGTGATTCAGTGACATAAAATTATTAAGCTTGGGCCACATTACTGTGTTGTGTAATATAATGGCGCCTTCTGCCACAATTTCTTTCTGCTATAAAGCTCGTTGTGATTTGACGTAGACCTGAACAGATTCGTTTGATTGTATCCCGTATCACCACATATCCCGACAGAGTGATGTGTACCGGTCATAATCATAATCAGCCTTTTAACGTTCCCACTGCTGGGACACAGGCCTCCTCTCTAGGAGAGGGAATGGGCCGTAATCCACCACGCGGGCCCAGTGCGGGTTGGTGAATGTCACATGTCTTCAAATTTTTGGTTCTAGGACATGCCGGTTTCCTCACGATGTTTTCCTTCACCGTTTTGAGAGCAGTGGTGATGAAATGAATTACACAAAGTAATGCGCCTGGCTGGGTTTGAACCCGCGACTTACCATTTGTAAGTCGGGGGCGGTTCCACTCGGCCACCACTACACTACAATAATACTTGTTTATTATATCTATGGTACTGGTGCACTATCGCTTAATTTCGATGTTCAAGTCCAGTCTGTGCAGTCCTGTACCTGTGTGGCGTTCGTTTGTTCCTTCGTATCTATGTATTTCTCCACGAAAAAGTTTTTCTTATATCGAAATGTCATCGGAATTATTGTAAATACTGTAAGATTGTAATAAATCTTGTTAAGATAAAAATGCTCTTGATAGAACAGATAATTTCGAATTCAATCAATCCCATCCAAATAAGATTGTGTACAATATAGACGTGTTTTATTGAGAAGAAAGAGTTTGCAATCTTACGCCATTTATTGTAAAATTACGTTGTTTACAATAAGCAAGGTGGCATATTATGTGTACATTTTAGAATAATACAGTTGTAGTCGACAGTGTCTTGTTTCTCGTCTATTATTTATCGGGATATCATAATTTATTGAATTAAAATTTTATTGTCTGCATTTGTAATTCTAAAATAGATTTTATATATTGTATATAATGTACAGAGAATAATAAAAATTAAGAGGATAAGGTTATCAACCTACACCAACTAGGTCAAGAATTGAAAATATTATTGTGTAGAAAGATTCTTTTGAAGATACATAGTTAATGTAACAACTGTACCTACTTAGTTAGGTATTAAAATGTATATAAAGTTGTACATCAAAATAAAGATAGAAATAAGTAGTGGGTGTCTAATTACTGTATGTGTTATATTATATAAGTATTTCCTTTAAAGATTTTTAATGTTTACAAATCAGTCCGACATGTAGCTATCAATAGTCATGAATTTCATACAATAAAATGCTGCCTACTCTTGAAAATAAATCTCCTGCAGACGAGAGCGTCGTGAGTTCGTGACAGTAACAAAGCATTTTCACAGAAATCGGTAGATCTGAAATTGCACTTCAGATTCAGGGTTTTCGCATATACATATTGCCTCGTCGTATCTATTAGCGGTAGCTTTAGGCATCGTCCAACAAAAAACGTAGCGTTCATTTGTTCGATGCGCGGTTGGTTTGCCGTACAAAGAATGCGACAATCGCGCATTCACGCGGTGATCGCTTTGCATAAAGACGACGCCTTTAGCGTCTAACCAATCAACTGTGTGTTATTCATGTAATCGATGTGTTTCCGAATAATGTTAATAATTTTATAGTAATCACTTTTAAACACACCTAAGATGCAGTTATAGATGTTGTATAATAAATATAAATGTACATGTTTACAGTAGTTACGGCCTATCTACCTACAGAATACTATGTACAGGCAAACCTAGTCAGTTTCTTATTGTTTCTTAGTCAATATAGTTAAATAGTTGTATTAGAAATTATTTTATTCTTTGTATTATATGGGAGTCAGTTTATGTTGATGGTTAAAATGTAAGTAGGTGCAAATGAACCATACGATCGTCTCTAGTCAAACTACATGATTGTTGTGTCCGTAGTCGCCATCTATGTCATTTTCTATATGGATGTCGCCGAATTATTACAAACACCGTAGAATTGTAATAAATCTTCTTCAGATGTAAAAACTCTGTATAGATTGAGAACAGATAATTTTAAATACAGTAAATCCCATCCAAATTCAATAGTTTCGAATATATCTGTATCTTATTGATAAGAAAGAGTTGACGATCCTACGCGAATTATTATAAAGTAACGGTGTTTGCAATAATAACCGGGTGACATGGTCATGTATTATCAGATGCGGCTCCGAAATGACCAAAGCGACTGATGGTTTCTGATTCTTCAAATGGGGCTTACGACCTTATTTAATCCGGATCCGCCACTGTGTATTACATAGTTTATTCGGTAATTTTATAAATTGATGTAAATTAAAACGATATAAACAGTCACTTGGTTTATTATTCTTTCTATTTATTTCATACACAAAACTAATACAATAGGACAGCTTATGTACAAAGGCAGGCTGAACTCAGAATTGGACTTTGTAATTGCAAAACCTTAGTGCAATACAGATACCTCTTACAAATGAGTGAGTTTACTAATTGCAAAATAAAAACTACAAAAGATTTCAATATAAACCAAACTAAAGAAATATGTGTACACCGCACAATACATACAACAAATAATTAAAACAACATGAAACATAATGTATTAATGGCTCATGTTGACAGGAAATTTCCCATTAAGGGCGTGTGATAAAAATGTTTTCTACTAACTTTTTAGACGTATAACTATATCCTGCTTATGTGATAAAGTTTCATTAAAATCGGTTTAGTCATTTCAGAAAATCAGGACTTCAAAATTTGTTTGAAATGCCGCACGGCGTACATGCTAAGGGCTTAAGGCTTTGTTACACATACCTACCTGTAACTTGCAGAAAAGTATGCAAGTAGCATATCATCGTGAGTCCCCATTGTGTGTTTTTGTGTGTTTTTCAGAAGCCTATATTTGTCTTTCTGTCTGTATTTTTACGCATCTGGATGTCCCTATTTGTGTACCTACCTACAATAGGATTCTATACAACTGGCACACTGTGTATATTATAGGTAGACACACCTATAATATACACAGTGTGCCAGTTGTATAGAATCCTATTATAGGTAGGTACACAAATAGGGACATGCTTATTTTCTCCGAAGGCTTTGGTAGAGTAGACACTATACCAAAGCCTTCGGAGAAAATAAGCATGATGTAAAATATAACACTATGCTTGTTTTTTATAGCTAAAAAATCACGAAAGAACCAAATACTTAAAGTAACTATTTATTTCATTATGATGCCAAAAAACTGCGGAGGCAACGAACAATTGAAGCTTTGGGTGCAACAAGTGACGGTCGAGAAAAATTCAATATTATACATACACTTAAAAAAAAAACTCTTAACTGACTTAAATTAAAAATAGTCTAAAGATGCCGTCGAAAAATTCCTCCGCATCGCTGGCCACTGGTAATTTAATGTACCCAAAAGGCTGGCAGCATGGCTACGCTTTATGGCAATGCTTATTCCATGAATAGAATAAAATAGAATACTCTTCATTATGCACACCATATAAGTTACAGAAAATGTAGACGAAGATAACATTACATAGGGTTACACAATGGGCGGCCTTATCTTAAAAGCGATCTTTTCAAGACAACCTTTGGATGGATTTTAAAGAGAAAAGGAAATACAGTACTGTAGGTAGTCTTAGGTGTGCTAATTATATATTATAATTATTATTGTAAATATTTATAGGTATACAATAATAATTATGAAACAAAATGCATAGAACTCAAATAAAAACGATTAAAGAGAGAGGTAGTGACTTTTGACAATTTTTTTATAATGGACAAAAATTGAGCACGCCTTACCGATACGGGTAAGGCATTCCATAACCGCACCGCTTGAACCGTAAAAGATTTGTCGTAAAAGCTGGTGGAATGTATTATCTCAAGTCTCAGGTTTTCCAATGACCTGAGATCATCCCTCTCGACCTCAGTGTCATGAAGGAACTTGAAACGTTCTTTAAGATAAGAGGGGGTTGTAGGATTGAACAGAATACTGTAGAGCAGAAATATAATATGATAATCCCGGCGAAGACGTATGGGAAGCCAGTTGAGATTTGTGCGAAATTCAGAAATGATCATATATGCGCAGGCCAAATATAAACCTTATGCAAAGGTTATGAAGACCCTCAAGTTTATCTAGTTGTGCCTGTGTGAGATCGAGATGACTGACATCAGCATAGTCAAGGATGGAAATCAGAAAATCCAAGGTCCTTCCAAGCCAGCCCTTGGGTCACGCGAAGTGTCAACTAAACGTCTTGACAAATCTATACTAATAATTATAAAGCTGAAGAGTTTGTTTGTTTGTTTGTTTGAACGAGCTAATATCAGGAACTACTGGTTCGAATTGAAAAATTCTTTTTGGGTTGAATAGACCATTTATCGAGGAAGGCTTTAGGCTATATATCATCACGCTTAAGCCAATAGGAGCGGAGCAGCGATAAAGAATGTTTTAAAATCGGGGATTCCACGGGGACGAAGTCTCGGGCAGCAGCTAGTCTTTAAATAAGTTATGAGCACTCGGTCTGAACTCACGAAGGAGGATTTTAATATTTCAAAGGACACTCTTAAATGCTTTCTCTTATGATTTAAGTAAGAAAACCTTGATATTGTCACCGTCGAAATGTAATTATAAACATTTCATTTTTTTACTTACATAATATGTCATACGCCATTGTTGTACTCTACCGGTAACTAAATTGGATATCTTCATTGATAATCCTTTATAAAGAAAATATTTTTTTTGATGGTCAACGATTATGAACAAAGTTTGAGTGGTATTTTTAGTCACACGATTTTTTTTAATACAAATGAAGCATCAGAAGCATAGCATCAGGTCCCAAATCACGAAGAGAGGAGGCATATAGGTGTGTTCTGATTAAAAATAATAAAGTTGATATTCGATTCAAGATGGAATCCGCTGGAAATTGTAATTATAGGTCACTAGCGACCCGCCCCGGTTTCGCTAGGGTGCAATGTAGATACTAATGTTTTCTCTACTACAATATGCATTTATTGTATAATATATGCATATTATAGTAGAGAAAACAAAACCTTCCTCTTAAATCACTCAATCTATTAAATAAAGCCGCATCAATATCAGTTGCGTAGTTTTAAAGATCTAAGCATACATAGGGACAGACAGAGGGAAGCGACTTTGTTTTATACTATGTAGTGATACGACACGAGAAAATTACCCAGTATGGAATTTTTGACTTGCGTTCAAAAATATAGCTGTCAGTAGGTAGTAGACGACACTCGTGAAAAATCGCTAGATAACACAAAACATGACTTAGCTAAATGGGAAAAACGACGCGAAAGCAAAGGAAATTCATGTCACCAGAGTACTAGTAAGTAACTTAACACATTGTTGCTTGGCAAGACCAACGCCGAAATATGGAATAAGTAGTCAACTTTGTATGAACCTAAAAGTAAGGATAGTGTACACCTTCAACTCACACTACAAAAGTTTTTCTACTTAATATATGAAGCGCCGATGTCAGGGTTTATTTCAAAAGACGGAGCCCCATAGGGTCAGTGCCTGCTAGGGTTGCGGAATTTGTTCGAAAGAGTCACCGCGGCCCTGGAGCGCACAAGAAGGATTACGGGTGGGTTTTAGTCAGTAAGAGTCTGACACTCTCTCCCGCTCCGCCCAGAGCGGGAGAAGTCATTTGACGACTTACCATCCAAAAAAAAGGGTTTATTTCAAAACTGGAAGACGCCTCACCATTTAGACAACTTAGGAGAAAAGACTTCGGTTATTATGCTTATAACCAAAGTTTTGATGACACTACCTGAACAGTATAAGCATCACTTTATCTCAGCGTGGGAACCTATTCCGAAGAGAATGCAGAATTTTCAAAGTCCGGTTTCGCGGTTATTGATTGAAGCGGAGAGCAATGGTAATGCTGAACCTGAACCAACATCATAATTCGACGGTACGATTGGCGCAGTGGTTGAGCGATTGGCTGCTGCGCTCTGTGTCGTGGGTTCGATTCCCGCACGGGATAAATATTTGTATGGCCTGCAGATAGTTGTTCCGGGTCTGGGTGTTTGTGTATGTGACATTGTATGTCTGTAAACGCACTCACAACACAGGAGAAATACCTAGTATGGGGCAACGTTTTAAAAAAAAATAACAAAAAGATTGTGCCATTTGTGTCGCAGTGTAGGTAATCGTGAGTATCTCAAGATGTGTAATAAAAATAAAAGTCATAAAAAAATTGTTAATTTTAGTAGACTGTCGTCAGATAAGAGTAACGTTTTTCTCATAATGTGGGACATTTAATCAAAAACTATAGAGTGATGCACTATAATCCAAATGAGAGTAGAGCTGAGCATAAGGATATCGACCAAAAATGCATTTATAGTTTCCGAAATAAAAGGTGTAAGTTATACTCGTACTTTCATTCTTGATTCAGCTGTACACAAGCATATTATGACACGTTGTAAAGCCTCATTTTAGTCAGGCCCGCCGTAAGCGGGCGTGCAAGGCGTGCACTGCACACGGGCGGCACGTCCAAGGGGGCGGCAAATCGAGTGACTCATTACGTAATATTCAAAGTCATAGTCATAATATAATAGCCACCCCGCCTACAGAATAAGAAATATCATCGCATTGAAAAAAAACCGAAGGCGCTATCTTATCCGTCAGCAGGAACCACCCGTCACCGTTTGGACTCAAATTCAATACAAAGATTCCATAGTCGTGTTCTATGAAAACTCTGAGCTTATTTCTCAGTTGGTAGGTTAGGTAGGTACTTGTTGAGCATGCCACCATTGTGGCGATAAGTCCCCTCTTTGAGGAGTAATTGGAGAGGAACCACGGCGTTAGGCCTAGCACCGGTACTCACCGGACACGGGTATTTCAGGAGGTACCTACCTGTTTTGGAATCCACGGGAGGACACGTCCGGGTGTCAACACTACAGTGTTGACACCCGGACTAGGCCGCGTGATCGCCTGGAGGACATGAGGGAACATACGGTGAAGGTCTGCCCTGCTTGGACGGAGCAACGCTGTGTCCTTGTCAAGGCGATCGGCGACCTCTCGCCTCCGGCTCAGTTTCAATACATGGTCCAAAGCGAGGAGGCATAGGAAGCGGTCACCTCTTTCTGCGAAGCAGTAATGCTAGCGAAGAAGAAGGCGGACCGTGTGAGGGAGAGGGAAACCTTACGCCGCAACAGAAGAAGACGCCTCGAGCGTCGGGAGTCGCAGAGCGATTCCTGGCCACCGTAGGCGTAGGGCACCTGTGGATGATTGGTCGCCTTCCGATAAAAACCAGGCTTATATATACTGAACAAAGTCAGAGAATCAAAATATTTTTCCAATATATTGGATTGCTCACCAGATGTAAGTCACACGAAACAAATATTACAGTTGCAATCAAGCATGTCCTTTTCACAATCCTTAATACAGTATAAATATTTTTACCATTATATCTATGATTTTTACCAATGAGTTAATTTCAAAATTTCCGAACACAGCGATAGCTCTTTTTTTTTTTTTTTTTCTGGATGGGAAATCATCAAATGACCCCTCCCGCCCTGGGTGGAGCGGTAAGGAGTGTCAGACTTTTACTGACTAAAACCCACCCGTGATCCTTCTTGTGCCCTATGCGTTCCAGGGCCGCGGTAACTCTTTCGAACAAAATCCGCAACCCTAGCAGGCACCGACCCTATGGGGCCCCGTCCTCGGTGCTGACGGCTCCTTGTGACGCGCGTGGAACACAGCGCGTCGTCGACTCAACCTGGTATCGGACGGCGAGCCACCCACGCTCACCGTCCCCAGGCATCAGCTACTGCGCGATAGCACAGCGGCCGACTTGTCTCTGGAGGTGGCCGAAATGGGACCATTACTGGCACTCCATCTCAGCACCCTCTCGAGTGTTGGGAGCCGCAGCACCCGCAGCAGAAGCGGCAGTGGCGGCGGCAGAGGCGGCGGTGGCGGCGGACCTCTTGCCCCTGGTCGGGGCGGATGGCGCGCAGGCCCTTCCCCCAGCCCAGTGCTCGGCCGGCTTGCCAACAGCCGCACATGCAACGCAGTGCGGCGTGGCTTCGCACGAGCCGGCCTTATGACCGGGCTGACCACAGCGGAAACAGAGTCCGCTGCGGTCGACCTCCGAGGGGCACATAGCTCCCGTGTGGTTACCCACATGGCAGCGGTAGCACCTCAGAGGTCTGGGTTCCAGCAGTTTTACCCGCGCAGACACCCATCCCACCAAGAGCCTTCGGCCCTCCCGACACAGTTCTGGCCGCCGTCACGGGGCAGCTCACCACAAGGGTTTGCATGCCCGTGTTGTCAGGCCGGAGGGTGCCCGCCTTGACGAGCTCGGCAGAGCACCCCCCAGTCCTGGCGACGGCGGCCACAACTTCCTCCTCCGTCACGGAGTCATCCAGGCCCACTATGCGCATGTCGATGCGCTTAGTCGGCCTGGACACCCGGACCTCGTCCGCGGGTAAGACCGCCCTCAGCCTTTCGGCCAGGGCGTCCGCGAACGGGCCACTCTCCGCTCTGGCGAGCTCGAGCTTGCGGGCACCGGTTAAGGTCCTCCTGACCCCGATGCCCCGCTGATGCCCAGCTCTTGGAGGCTCACCGCCTCCTTCGCCCGCTTCAGTACGGCGAGATACGTCACGCCCCTCTGTTCCGCTTCCGGCTGCAGTGTGAGCACTACAGCCGCGGATTTCGGGGCGCGAAGCCTCGCCGCAATGGCGTTGGCTTTCCGCCGCTGCCTCCTCGCCTTGATTTTGGCCGCTTTCGCGGCCCGCCGTTTCTGGCCAGCAACCTGCCACTCGGCCTCGGCCGCAGGAGGGTCCGAGGGTGGGGGTGGGGGCGGCTGCGGCACAGCGATAGCTCTTAGAATATTTTCCTGCCGGTTTCAGTTGTATCAGGCGAAAGATTCTTTTCAAAATAAAAAAAATATCAAAAACTTATCAACAATGCTTCAGCAGTTTTAAACTTTAGTAAACCAAAATAACTAAGTTACCTAATCAAAATAAATGTTTTTTTTTTGCGTTAAGGTTTCCCCACCATAATGAAAAAATCATGAAATAGCCTTTTTTTTAGCAAAACTCAGCATATGTAGTCGTAGAGTGGTTCCTTCTGCGAAGCAGTAATGCTAGCGAAGGAGGAAGCGGAACGCGTGCGAGAGAGGGAAACCTCACGCTCCAGTCGCCGAAACAGAAGAAGACGCCTCGGGCGTCGGGAAACGCAGGGCGATTCCCAGCCACCGTAGGCGCGGGCCTGCGGATGGCGAGCTATAGGTGGCTCGCCGTCCGGTAGCAGCCAGGCCCGAGTCGACGGCGCGTCGTGTTCCACGCGCGCCTCTGAAGAGCCGTCAGCAACGCAGACGGGGCCCCATAGGGTCAGTGCCTGCTAGGGTTGCGGAATTTGTTCGAAAGAGTCACCGCGGCCCTGGAACGCAAGGGCACAAGAAGGATCAGGGGTGGGTTTTAGTCAGTAAGAGTCTGACACTCCCTTCCACTCATGATTTCCCATCCAAAAAAAAAAAAGGGCGGTATAATCGGTATTGCACGCGGGCGATCAAACAGCTAGCAGCGGCCCTGATTTTAGTGTCCCGTAAATATGTAACTGTGGTAGATAGAGATAGCTAAAGTTTAAAGGAATAGGTGTTTGCTTCAATGGCAGTAGGTAAATATGTAATACTCACTCCCAACGCTGCGTATTTATACATGTAATTAATAATAATTGTATGCCTAATAACTATGATTTATGTAAAAAGTATTGTGTACCCATATTTGGAAATAAAGTTCTATTCTATTCTATAACTTTGCAAGCCTCATCATAAAATGCAGGTACTTACCAAACAAGTGCAAAACAGACTCGTATGCTGTGACAGACGAACAGACAGACCGACTGACTAACAGACAACTGAATGATCCTATAAAGGTATTGTTTACTATTTCTTCTTAACAATACACGAATATTTTATTCTATACAAAACGTTTTTTTTATTCCCGTTTATCGAGTAATGTAATGTAAAAAAGATTTATTACAATCGAACGGAATTTTCAATTTCCCGGTGACTCATACATTCGTACCTCCATTATAGTTTTAACTGAGAGTTAGTGAGGTAATACACTGCCTGTCCGTAAAAACCTTTCAACTGCCTCAGTCTAATAGTCACAACCCCTATTAATATTAGTAATCGGGCTGGTTTCCGCAACTCCACGACTAAGCGCGTATTTTGCGTGCAGCTGGGACAAATGTGTCATTCGATCCACCCCAGCTCCCCAAGGAAGGCCAGCAACGCCTTCGTGTTACTAACAATCTCACAGAGGGTACCTGGGTTTCCGAAGTGCTTAGCCCTGTAATCGGCGATTACGGGGCAGCTTAGAAGCAGATGTGCTGCTGTCTCATCCTCCTCCATGCAGGCTCTGCAGAGCGGGCTGTCAGTGACTCCTATGACATAGAGGTGTTTATTAAAAGACCCGTCGCCAGTCGTGACAGCTGTGACTGTACGTAACTGCTGTTTGGACAGTCTTAGGACTTGTTTTGTGAAACGGCCATCAATAGAGAGAAGTGCCTCTTTGGCTTGTCTACACTCACCATGGTTATCCCATAGATTGTGATGTTTGTCTCTGGTGCGTTTCCTTACCAAAATGCGTAAGTAACCGAAAAGGAGGGGCACAATGGGCTCGGGACCCATCGCTGCCATACTCGAACCCCTTCTGGCGAGTTCGTCCGCTGCATCGTTGCCTCGGGATTCGCTGTGTCCCTTGATCCACTGAATAGTTACTTTGTTGTATCTACCAACCTGGTTGAGCCGTTGATGACACTCGAGGATCAGCCCAGAGTTAACTGTGTGGCTGTTCAGAGCTTGCAGGACGGCCATGCTGTCCGAGAAATAGCGTATTGAGATGTCCTTAACTTCCCTGCTTAGTATAGCAGAGTCGGCTAGGGAAATTCCCATGCACTCCGCTTAAAACACTGTGTTATGGACCCCCAATGGTGTGGCTATATGAATGTTGAGATCCTCGTCACGACACCTATATATATATTTTTATTTTTCTGTATGTTCTTCTAGGCAAGACGTCCTGGGTATGATTCCCGGGTAGGGCAGAGTCCTCTGTAGGTATTTGTACTAAAATGGTAGCCATAGGTTCTCCACTATTCAACATAGGCACAGACCTACATACATATGTTAAGCTACGCTACGGTAAATAGTTGAGACATGCAAGACAAACCAGAACATAGGAGTGCATGCTTCAGTGTACTGTCACATTTTTATCTGGCATAATATGTCTGGCTTATGTACATAGGTACGGGAAAACGACTATGGATTCGGGAGTTCGCTACGATATATTATTTACATAGACGAAATCACACAATGGTACTACTCTAAACCAAGCAGTTTCCAACTCAAACTAACTAACTACGGCTAGGTAAGTAGGTAGGTATTTCATTTTGATGAATAAACTGAAAAATTACAAAAATATAGGGTATTATTATTAATTATCATCACCATCATATCAGCAGAAAGACGTCCACTGCTGGACATATGCCTCCCACACGTGTCGCCACATAGTGAGCAGTGGTGGCCGAGTAGTAACAGCCCCGAATTACAAATTGTAGGTCGCGGGTTCAAACCCATGCACATTACTTTGTGTAATTAATCTCATCACCACTGATCTCAAAACGGTGAAGGAAAACATCGTGAGGAAACCGTCATGTCCTAGAACCAAAAATTCGAAGATGTGACATGCACTGGGACCGCGTGGTAGATTACGGCCCATTTCTTCTCCTATAGAGGAGGCCTGTGTCCCAGCAGTGGGAATCTTAAACGGCTGATTACACTTTACACAAGTGTCGCCACAACAACCGGTCCTGCGCGTCTCACAAACGTCGGCTACCCGCAACCCTCACCAGGGCATCGGTGCACCCACGCTGCGTCCACCGGTACGCGGTTCCCACTCCAGAACTTTTCGGCTCCAACCCCAACCACCCTTTTCTTTTCTATTTTTTTTCTTCTTTTTTCTTTTTTTTTCTGGATGGCAAATCATCAAATGACTTCTCCCGCTCTGGGCGGAGCGGAAGAGAGTGTCAGACTCTTACTGACTAAAACCCACCCGTGTTTCTTCTTGTGCCCTTTGCGTTCCAGGGCCGTGGTGACTCTTTCGAACAAATTCCGCAGCAACCCCAACCACCCGACCAACTGTTCTGTGAACCCCGCCACTGCCAATTCAGTTAAGCGATTGATCGGCTTCGGACTAATAATTGATTATTATACTTACGTATCTTAAAATAGTAGTTGCCTTCCTAATTTTACCAAAACCCTACCGATAAGGCGATAACTTATTCTTAACAACTAAGCACACGAAATTGGCATTGATGTCAATTTCGTGTGCCTACCACTCATGAATAATCAGTATTATTTAGTTCGTAGTAGAATATTATATAAAAACATCCCCAAGCTATTTAAAAGTTTATGGTGTTTGAATGCTCTTCAGCTCTTCTAGTTCAACACTTAGGTACCTACTTCGCTAAAACCTACCTATCCTCGGCGGGGTCAAGCCAAACGACAAATTGACTTCTTTTGAATATAGAAGAGAAATAAATTTACCTTCATTCAGGCTAATTGCAGGATTCTTGCCATTAAAAAATTGCAATATCGTAAAAAGTGTTATTAGAAAAATATTTTGCCGACATCTACTTTCGAGGGAAGCTACAAGTACTGCCATCTATCCACATCGTGTGGAACTTGCAAACGAACTGTATGTAACGCCATCTATTCATTTAAAAACTTTTTAACAGGCCACTTTCTCCTCTTCATGATTCATATAAGTTTAGACAGATGTCGCTACAATCCAAACGCCTTGGATAGACAGCGCTATTTTACCTTGTTTTTACCGATTCAATCGTCAAGGTACATTTACAGAATAGCGCCATCTCTCTAAATTAGAATGTACCTTAAAGAGGTCCGGAGAAAAATCCAAGTATCAACACTGGCGTGAATAGTGTAGCATCAAAACCGTTGTAAGAATTCCCTAATTTACCACCGTAAACCAAGAGCGCTAGCCGCGTTAGCTAGAAAGTAATACCTACATGAAATTTTGTTAATTTGAATAATTCTAAGAGTTTCTTCATTATTAGAATTATTAAAATTAACAGATTATGCACTGGGTAGCCTATGTTAAATTAATAATTATTGAGTACTTATATTTTGAAAGCTTTGGTAGTAAATAAAAAATTGTAATGTCCTATATGTAGTAGGTACCTAGGTACTATGAGCAATGTCAAAAATTTAACTTAGTAAATTACGGACTTAGGTAGGTACTTTTTTCATTATTAATTTCTAAAATATATGTATAAATTGAATAACTTATTTATTTAAAATAATTTACATGATGTATCACTCAATTTTTGTTTAGGCAATGTACCTAGGTACTAGGTATTTATCAGTTTTTGGTTAGTCATCTAGCAGAATTTAGGGGCCCCGCGATCCTGGTCTCTTACCCAGAGAAGAGGGGCCTGCGGGCGTACCATGAGGTGTTAAAACGTGAGTCTTCCGAGCGAGAAAGAGGGATAGAGTTAGGTATACACCATATATAGCTCCATTCCTTTTTCTCGCTCGGAAGAATCACGTTTTAAGACGTCATGATGTCTAATAATTGGTACACTACAACAAATACCTTATTAATTAAATACCAATCAATATACAACAATGTACAAGCATCCAGTATTTGTGTTTAATATTCCAGCACAGCTCCTTGCCCTGTACCACCGGTACTACTATCAACATTGCACATGCAAATATTCTTGTGTGGTCTCAGTTAGGGCTGCCACCATCGAAATAGCCGGTGAAATAGATTTTTTCCCAGACAGACACAAAAAAGCCTCTTAAATAAAACAAAGTTTACCGTTTAACTTTTTAATAACTTATTACAGATTTTTTACAAATTATTAACCTTAGCGTCTGCTATTTTGCAACGCCGGATTTTCGAGTACTAGATTGTATACCGCTTATCGAAGTTTTGTTCAAGTATTAAATAATGGCAAAAAAATATCCGGGTTTTACCAGGACATCTTTGAAAACCCCGCCCGGACGTTCCCCGGATTCCCTCCAAACTAGGACCAAGCCGGGGAAACCCGGGCGGAAGGCAGCCCTAGTCTCAGTAGATAGTCCGACAGTCAATCAGTCGCCTCCTGAAAAAAAAACGTAGAAATTGTTTGAATAAGTCTGTCCTGACTAGCTATACCGGGAAGAGTTACACCGAAGTTTTCAAATGTAGTCATTCGTTGTTGGTTCGTTTTTTTAACGACTTGACTTCCGAAATTACTTTTATCGTATACGTTGGAAGTCAGTTAAAAAGAATCTAGGGATGTTTCCTGAGTAAAAAACATGATTCTATTTAGTCCGTCGGTTAGATTATCGAAAAATCTTGGACTCGTATTTTTTGCTTTTTCAAATCTAAGTAGGTATAAAAGTTGACGAAGATCTATAGCACCAAAGATCAGGAGTGGGGATTGTGATGTCACGCTTTAGTAAGAATTGTAGCACGTAGTGACGTCACGAGTTTTCAACGCACTGTATCGTCACAGTATTACTATATACTGTGGTATCGTCTTCGTTTTAAGTTTACATAGGTGAAAAAAGAAAAATATTAATATTTTTGGAAATCTATCTGAACCTAAATTATTCTATAATAAATATTCTTTTATTTTTAATTGAGTTTCTATGTACCTAAATGTGGCGGTTCTAGGGGCTTTTTGACCCAAGCTTTTGAGGTAAATATTTTTAGTGATACAAACACAAATCAAAGAATAGGTATTTGAAGTTTTATATGTACTTATGTATGTTCAAAAAAGAAAAAAATTACAAGGAGGAGGTATGAGGGCATTACAAACACATGAAAATAATATTTCTTTTGACGAGAACATGATCCTTATAAAAACTGGTAAAATCTATACTAATATTATAAAGCTGAAGAGCTTGTTTGTTTGAACGCGCTAATCTCAGGAACTACTGGTCCGATTTGAAAAAATCTTTCAGTGTTAGATAGCCCATTTATCGAGGAAGGCTATAGGCTATATATCATCACGCTAAGACCGATAGGAGCGGAGCAGTCATGAAAAATGTGACACAAACGAAGTTGTGCGGACAGCTAGTCTATACATACGACGAGACTGAAAGACTATTCACCAGAAATATATAATAAGCGCTATTCAATAGCTCATATGCACATAAATTCACTTTCACAATTCTTTTAACAGTATTTCCATGCATGCCTTTAATTTTAAATTTAACCTTGAATCACTTACTATTAATTTAATTAATTCATATTGTGTTAAACTATTTCTTATTTATATTCTACTATTTTTAATCAGAAAATTTAAAATTAACCAAAATATTATCTGTTATATTGTATTGTTATATTGAAAATTATTATGTTAATGATTGATTAAAAAAAAACTGTAGGAGGAAGGCGCCGCCGCGCCGGAGTCTGTCACACAGTTTATACTAGCACAGACTACGTCGTTTACTCTATCTTTAATAGAAAAAAAAACATAGTTTTTAGATACATTGTTTTGAATAGGATAGATGATAATGTACTCAACTTTCTGTTAAATAAATTATTATTATTATTATACTAATATTATAAAGCTGAAGAGTTTGTTTGTTTGAACGCGCTAATCTCAGGAACTACTGGTCCGATTTGAAAAAATCTTTCAGTGTTAGATAGCCCATTTATCGAGGAAGGCTATATTTTATCCCCATATTCCCACGGGAACGGGAACTACGCGGGTGAAACCGCGAGGCGCTGCTAGTTGGAAATATTTCTCGCAGCTTTGTATGTGTGTGGGAATTATTGAGTATGGGTATAGGCCGCACTCAATACTTCTCGCACACATATAAAGCTTGCTCAATGAATGGTAGCCAGTGTGCATGTTCCTGTCCTGGTGTAGTTCTACTTTTATCCGCTAGATGTCGCTGATGCCAAAAACTGACACTGCTTTTATTTTGTAGGTACCCTATATTCTTGTTGCCGAAGTATTATGAAGTTTTCTTTGAATATTATCGAATTATTTGGAATATTCAGGGGAACAAAAATGTTTACACCGGGAGTATGTACACCCGGTGTAAACATTGTGTCGTTGCTATTCCAGGCTATCAACCATCTCTTTGCCAAATTTCAACCAGATCCGTTCAGCCGTCCCAGCGTAATTGAGTATAAACATACTACAAACATCCCACGCATTTATAATAGTAGTTAGCAACATAGTGGTAAAATGATAAACCACCATTCATAAATTACGTGAAAAACAAAAAAAATATTCAGTACTAATTCGCCTACCTCCTATGGCGCTGTATTGATCTAGTGTTTATACAAAAGCTAATTAGGTCGGACATGCGCAAATGCACTGCGCAGTTAGGGCAAATGCGGGCAGAGTGCAGGGGCAGGAGCAGTTATTCTTGAGCGTCCTACTGCGCATGTACAACTTCACCCCCCTCCCCCCCAGCGCTATATTGATCTAATATATAAAAAGCTAGAAAGACGTGGGTGACGCTGTGAGGCGGGTCGTGCGGGGGGATGCGGACATTTTAAGCCGCATTGCGCAAGTACAGAGCCGCACTCTATACTGCAGTTCCTCCCACCCCTCGGCTCACCCTCGCAACTCACGTTGAGTCGGAGTTTAGACTAAACAAACAGCATATCCTGCATTTGGGCGCGTTGGTCGAGAAAAGTTTGAATATTGATCAGGTTGGTGCATCAGATTCATTGTTCGTGTAGGATATAAGGATCAATGAAGGGGAGAGAGGAGTTGCGGTCCGCAACGTAGCCCTAAAGGGGACGTAAGCGTAAAAACAGGGCCATAAGCGCGGCGGCGGCCTCGATTCTGGCGGCAGCGGAGGCCAACTACCATGGGCGGCCGTTGGACGGAACGTCCGAGCTGAGAGCGGAGGTCATCCGCTTGGCAGCTGCCATGGAGCTTCTCCAAAAGGAGAATGAGAGGCTCCGAGCAGACCTGGCTGGGCTCCGAGGAGCCGACCCACAGGTGCCGCCTCAAAGGGAGCGCAAGCACGGACAGAGCCAGCCCGTACGAACCAGGTTCTGGACCTAGTACGGCATGAGCAGGCCGTCTTCCAGGAACGGTTTTCCGTCCTGAAGGGCATCGTCTTGCACCCCCGCTATCGACGACTTCGGGACAGAAGGCTGCCTCGTGGCTGCCAAGCCGGGTACGTCCGGTCAGGCCAACCAAGGGACCGGGCCAGCGAAGGTGGGATGGGTTTCTGCGCAGATTGCTGGCTGCTGGAACCCAGACCTCTGAAGTACTTACGCTGCCAAGTGGGCAACCACGCGGGAGCTCTCTGTACCTCGGAGATGGATCGCAGCAACGACGTTACTCCGGAAGTGACCTAGGCTTCAGAGCGGCGGTAAATAGGCTAAAGGCCAAAAAAACGCCCCAAGATCCGACGGCTTACCTGTGAAAAAAAAAAAAAAAAAAAAAGCCTGGGTCCCGGCCTCGGAGGCTCTCGGGCCTCGACTACGGGGGTTCTAAGCGCATGCTTGGAGAGGGGCCAGTTCCCACTCCGCTGGAAGACGGGGAAACTTGTCCACATTGGGAAGCCATGGCGCCGGACTACTGTGGCTGTGGACTCTCCGTCCGCATACCGGCCCATCGTGCTGCTCAACGAGGTGGGCAAGCTCTTTGAAAGAGTGATTGCAAACCACCTCATGAAGCCGCAGTGGTGAATGTTGGCCGGATCTGGCAGAGGAGCAGTTCGATTTTTCCATCATGCGCGTGAGAGCCCTCACGACGGGAGATACGATTTCTTGGGGTGGGGTGGTCGTGGGTTCGTGGCGGTGTCTCTTAACAACGCCAACGCCTTGAACACCCTGCCATAGAGTGAGGCCAACCTAACCTACCTCTGCCGTGTGGTCGAGGTTTACCTGACGGACAGAGCTGTCATCTACTGCGAGAGAGTGGAACCGGCGAGAGATGTCTTGCAGTGTTCCGCAGGGTTCAGTTCTGGGGCCGCTCCTGTGGGACATCGGCTGCTACTGGGTGCTGCACGGCGACCTCCCTAGCGGCGTCAGACTAGTCTGCTACGCTGACGATACGCTGGTCCTGGCGCGAAGGGGGTCGTACCAAGCGGCGGCAGAGGAGGGGGGATTGAACTCTCTTGGATGTTTTATGCATTCCGTTTAAATTAATCTTTTGCATAGAGCGTTTCTTATGCAAAAAACTTAATCTGTAATCAAAAGTTCGATCTAAACACTTTTATAGTAAAGCTGACTAGGTGTGAAAACTGTGCGCAGTTTCGGTCGTTATTCTAGACCCTCCTAATGCGCAAGTACAACTTCACCCCGCGATGTTTTGATCTAGTACTCATATAAAAAGCTAGGCATGTAGAGTGGCGTGGGTGATGCTGGGCGGCGGGGCAGTGCGGGGGGATGCGGTCATTTTAAGTCGCATTGCGCAAGTACAGAGCCGCACTCTATACTGCAGTTCCTCCCACCCCTTGGCTCCACGGCCCGGGATGAATGCGGCAGTCGCATGAGGTGTACCGGTGCCCTGATATCCGTCTCACAATAACGCGGGTTTAGACTAAAGAAACATTATGTGCTACGGGTGCATTGGTCGAAAAGCGATTGAATATTGAGCAGGTTGGGGTTTATAAATTCATAGCTTTGATATATTTTTGTATTGGTGCCGATTAGTACTAGATTATCACAGTATCTAGATTCAGAGGCAGAAAGTACCCGTCTTTGCTGTCGTATGCGTTCTTATTGATGTATACCTCTGGAGCACGCAGATCTCCGGGGCGGGAGCGAAAACAACCCTTTTGCCATTGCTCATTGGTGCTGTTTAGTCTAGCAACGGTGAGGTTTAGGAAAGAAAATCCATTAGGTAGCTACTTAGGAATTCAATGGATTAGGACATTATTTTGAAGATAAGCGTGCGGTGGTGTGACTTTTCTTACTTTTCTCCGCTTTCCAATTACAAGCACAAAAGCTATTCATATGATTCGAATTGAGAATGCGAAAAGAATCACGATACTGTTTATAATATTATCTCAATGGCTTATGCCCAGACAAAGTTCTTCCCCTGTACCCCCTTTATTGATTTACTGTTTATTATACAAAAGCTTCATAGGATTCATAGAATGTCTGCGATCACCCCCGCACACCCTCCCCCATACCTTATATGGGGGAGGGTGTGCGGGGATGATCGCAGACATTCTGTACCACGGAATAAAGAAAAGTAGAGGAACTGTCCCTCAGATATCGCGCGCGTGATGCGCAACATTTAGCTTATTTGCCGTCAGATACTTGTCGCGATTGGTTGTCTCAGAAAAACGCGCAATATTACAAATTATGCCAGGTTTTGACCGGTAAAAACGAAAAAAAATCATCTTGTGTGGAGGTGTATCGTATCATCGGTAAGTACTAAACTTTGTTAATTTTTAATGTAGTTGATTTAAATGACAATACCACATTCTATGACTTCAATGTAAACTATAAACAACTTTATTATCATTCACAGTCTAAATGTACTTGGTCGTCACCTGGAAATTCATAACATAAATAATAATATTCTAGTAACTTCAACGCAACTCAATTAGGGATCGGACACATCAGAATCAGTGATTAAGATATGTAGATGTCCGAAATATTTTTAAAAGACGGTCACATCTATACATATAATAAAATCGTAGACTAGCGGAGCACTTTTGCATTAAAATAACTGAGAAATGTTAGAAAAAAGACATGCAACAAAAAAAAATGATTTTTTATCTGTTTGTCTGTGCGTTTGTGGAAGCATCACGCAGTAACCACGCATTGGCTTTCAATGCTAGATTCTTAAACATGTGTTATTCCGAGTTTTATCTAGCGTAGGTATATTTCATCAAAATCGAACCACAAAATTGAAATTGCTTTCAAAATGTGTTTAACAATGTGACTAGAAGAAATTTTAATATCTGAAGTAGTTTCGCAAACAGATGCAATAACGGACTTATGCACAAGAATAGTTCTGTAAGCTAACTTTTGATTAAGATATAGATATGCTAGATATTTCTCAACATCTGCCGGACGTGGTGTACGAGAATTAAGTTATTTTGACTACACCAGCTAGACCACTTACCCCAAATAGGTGTATATGTTTTAAGAGTTGAACTTCGCCAGCAAGATAAAAGAAGATCTTTCTCTTGTGGAGAGCAATCTTTTGTCATGGTATCCCAGCCGAAATGAGCCAAGCTTCCAACTGCAGATCGTTAACATGAGCTGGTGGTAGACCGGTCACCGTGTCTACTAAGGTCTTCTTCAGTGGCCGTGTCAAGGTTCGATTCTTCAGGTCTGGTCGCCAAAAGGATTTCTTCCACTTGGGTGCTACTATGATGTACTGACCTGATGCAGAGTTGAGGTGGTGAAGAACTCGTGGAAGCAGCGCTGACGGTGGGAACACCCATGCGAGGTCGTATCGCCAGTACCTGCTGAACGCGTCGTGATAACAGGCGTTGGAGTCTAAGGAATCTAGGGGACGTAATTTATCGCGACTTGTGCGTTTTGAGACGCGAACGAGTCTATTTCCGGTTTTCCCCAAGTCTGTAATATTTTTGAAGTTACTGCCACCTGAAGGTGCCACTCGCTGCCGGCACGATTTCGCGACAGCTGGTCGGCTTCGGTGTTGTACAACCCTGGTAGATGGTGAGGGATCAGTACAACATTGAGGTCGTCTGTCAGAGACAGCAATTCCTGCGTCAACTCCATCAATCGGTGTGATTTTGTGCCGCCTTCCTTCTGAATGTAAGATACCACTGTCTTGTTGTCGGTCTGTAGAATGATCCTGAAGCCCCGGAGGGCTCTGGATTCCTTCTCTCTCTCTGGTAGGTTTGCCATGCACCTTGTACCTTATTGTTGTTGACCAGGGCACCCCACATAATGTCGGATGCGTCCGTGATGACAAAGTTTGTGGGTAGCACATCTACGTGAATTGCCGTCTACATTACCTACATTTTCCATCCACCACTCGAGTTGTTGGTGAATGTCTTGGGTCAGTTGTACTGCTTCGAGAGGATTTTGACGCAGTACTTTTATATGACATTGCAGCGCACGGCAATGCATCCGTTCCCGGTGGGTGATAAAGGACGCAAAATTGAGAAGCCCTAAGAGGCGTTGCGCCTGCTTGAGGGTCCAACTGCTCGCTGCGAGTCTGGTCGAGAGGTTCTGTCGAATTTTTCTCACCTTCTCTGGTGGCAGGACCTTGTGGTTTGTTTGGGTGTCCCAATTGATGCCGAGATATTCGATCGACCTCGTTGGTCTGGTGATCGATTTCTCGTGATTTACACACCAGCCCAGACTGGACAAGAAGCGTACAGCTATGTTTAGATGCGTGCTGAGTACTTCCTTGTTCTGATGGACTATTAGGTAGGTAGTCGTCCAGATATACGACGAGGCGCAGACCTTTTTTGCGAAGGTATTCTGCAGTCCAGTTTGTTATAGTCGCAAACATTTTGGGAGCAGCAGCCAGGCCGAATGGTAGACATGTCATTTGCAGAAGTTGACCACCGTAGCTGATACGCAAAAACCGCCTGTGTTGTGCACGTATTGGAAGGTGATAATAGGCCTGGTTGAGATCCAGCTTGACCATCCAGTCGCCTTGTTGCAGAAACACTGGCATTTATTGATGGTGGAAAAGATGGGAATGTTTTGGCTCCATTTATAAATTTAGTGCTTTCAAGTTGAATATCACTCGATTTTTTCCATTGCTCTTTGTGATTATGAAAAGAGGACATATGAAAGATGGGGTCAAAGGAGCAAGCTCTAACACCCGTTCCTGAACCATCTTCCGAATTTCTAATGGCATTTTTTGCAAAACCGGAGTTTGAAATTTTGACAGGTTGTCTAAAGTTGGTAAAATTAAGGGCGGTGCTCGATTGAAGGGGATACGGGCTCCCAAAATCATTTTTAAAATAGTCTTTGGAACGTCGAAACGATTCCAAATTTCTATATAATGCTGAAGACAACCTCCCCAAAAACTCGGCATTAAATAGGCATTTATGCTTTTGGTTTTGTCCTGCTCGCCTCCCGTTCCTGTGTTTTCGCCCCCCCCCCCCTTCTTTTTTGAAGAGAAAACGGAATTTCTTTTGCTGTCATTTTATTCATTACGCTTTAGTTTGTTTTGTCGCGAACTAAAATTATTATCTTGAAAAGACGACGTAGACTCTAAACAAATCGGACGACTAGTTTCCGCACTATTATTTTGTTTTTTATAATTTTTCTACACCCCCAATTTTGAGAGAGAAATTTTGAGGATTGAATATATATTTGACTGAGGGTGGAATTTTTTCTATATCGTCGCGCATGTATTAACTTTTAAAATGTTTTAACAACGATCGGCGCCGCGTCTCTATAGCCTCAGCTCGTTTACCGCAAATAAATTGAAGAATGTCATGTGATACCGTTTTATACGAGGACTCAGCACCAAACAACTCTTTAAGTTTATCAAAGAGGGTAGTTGGAGATAATTGAGCGTTAGAACTAGCAGACCAATCAATTAGATTTTGTAATGCCGCGTTTACGTGCTCATTTTGGGTTAAAAAGGCATTAGATAACGCTGCAAAACTGTGTTCCATTTGAAACCATTTGAATGGTAAAAATGGATCTTCAAAACGCCGCAATTCTTCGTTCACTTTCAATTCAACAAAAGTAGGAAAGGCTACATATTTTTTCTGGACTTCTGCGTAACGTGGGTACAGCATTCCAATCCGGGGAATCAAACCTCTGCATTTCTGCTATTTTCTTTACACGTTCTGGATTTGCTTTAGGTACACTAGGTTCTTTAACGGAAACGTTTAAATTTACAATATTTTCTAAGCAGGCGTTAAGCTGCGGCGGACGTAAGAAATTTTCTTGCAAATTCTGTGTACAAGCAGTCGATGTTGAAGACAAGGCGGTGCCAATATAATTTTGCGTGACGGGTAGGGCTTGTGCTAATGGAGCATTATTTGACATGATACAATTGGTTAAAATATTGTTGACATGACTCACCAACTGTTGGGATAGTAGGTATATCAAACCTGCGATCCAGTTCGGAATCTTGCGATAGGGAGCGCCCCCGTGCCTGACGGGGCCGTTTGCGCGGCGCAGGATCACCCACATCGCTCTCCGATGACACCGTATCACTTCCTTTCGATGACGATGAAGACCTCGAACTCCGCGTCCTTTTCCTCAAAGTTTCCTCTGGCGCGATAGTTTTCCCGTCCATTTTGTTTAATAAACACACTCACGAGACGAAAAATTTAAATAAATACTAAAATTTAACGAACTTTCTACTTTAATCTCAAAAGTTTTAAAAAATAACGAATATAGCTTATTCGATATACTTAACTGACAATCTAACAAAGCTGCGCACCGTTCGAGTTACGAAGCAACAACGACCAAAGACTTCATCATGGCGGCTTGTATGCGGTTTTGAAAGTAGTTCACAGTTTTGGCATTGGGGGTCGCTAGTGGCGCGATTACGAGGCGTAAGAGACGACACCTAGCAGCTGTTCACGGAAGGAAGCGTGCACTCTCTCATAATGGACTTCGGACGTCAAACGGAACACATAATAATAATAAGTTATTAGAGTTATTTGTGGGCATTTTAATACGTAGCAAGAGAAATTGAATACTTCAGTATCTATGAATGTAGGTTTTTTGTTGTTGCGCGCGCTAATCTTAGGAACTACTGAATCGAATTTTAAATTAATTTAATGTTGGATAGCCCTTTTATTGAGGAAGGCTGGGATAGGCTATATAACATCACGCTACAATACATAGGAGCGGAGCATCAATCGGAGGAATGAATTGGTTACAGCGCCATCTAGCGAGGAATAGCTGAACTTATTGTAAATTTGTCTATTTAAAGTTTTTAGACGCAAAACGTCTTCATTGTTTGTGTCATATCAAATAATAACAACTTTCACGAGCTGTAATAAGACCTAATTTTTGAAAACAATAAGAAGATGTAAAAATTGGATTTTTAATTTGTAGCCAATCATATAACTGTTTTTTATGTGTGTAAAGGACAATTTGATATGCAAATATGTGAGTTTGACGACACTGGTTCCCCTGCTTAGCCAGTCTAGGGCACTTCTCTGTATTCTTTGTTCTGTGTGCACTCCCATTGCGCAAGTACAATGTCGCACCATATAGGTACCTACTGCAACCCCGCCCGCCACTTGCGAAGCAACCCAGGGCTCACTGCAGTCTCATCAGGTCCGCCGAGGGTCGGACATGCATTACTTAAACTACGCGGATCTAGTGACTACCATGTTAAACTAAAAAGTGCTACGGACGCATTGAAAGACGAAAGATATAATCTTGTGCAGGTTGGTAGTTGTCGTTTTGATAAGGTTGTTACACTTTTGTATCAGTGGGGTTTTATTGATTTATTTTAATCAAACACAGACTTGTAATCTACTCCTGGGGATATACAGGAATACATTTGTATTCTTGTAAATCCATACCAGGCCATACCTGGTAAATACCATAAAGATAAGGTTTTATAAATAAGTGTATGAACTATGAAGTGGTTTTCAATTTAACAGAATAACTCCGTTTTGTCTATAGTTTGGGCCTTTTTGTTCGCAATTGCTGATTATGTTTATTATGATTCGAGAAGAGTCCCATTGCGCATGTCCTTTGTCAGATCCAATGCTGCAGTGCACCCACCTTTGTAAACCGGCCCTACTTTACATCAAGGTTTTGTTGATGCGCTCGGAAGCGCATAACCCAACCACGCGTGCATGTAAAGTTGCAGTGTCCTAACACTTCTTAGGCAGTGAGTGCATTAAATGTCGAGCAAGTTCGTACTTAATCATATGGTTTATTATTTGTTGGTGACGTTTATACAATTATAGTTTATTTCGGAACAATAACAAGACTGAGTTCAAAAGTAAAACGATGAATAGCTGCAAAAGTGAAAACTGTAGCGCAGCTAACAACGCCCTTCTCCAGATACAGAATGGAGTGATGTTTCATGCAAAATAGATAATTAATTTAGATTTAGTACTAAGCAAGAGAATTAGGATTCACTTGCTTAGTATCTAGGATCAATACTAAAAAAAAGAACTTATTATGTTTGTATGTAATGTTGATTAGGGGAGAAATGTTTTTAAAGTAATTAGATGCTATGTAATGTGAATTGATTAAGTCTTCACATATGGTTAGTTTTTTTTCATTATATATTATAAAGGTACCTACATAGGTAAACACATATAAATGGGAATAGAACTTTCAGGCTTATATAGGAACATTATTTTATGCATTGCACAAAAAAAAATCGGTGATATAAAACAGGCCATAATTATCAGTAGGTAATAGATTCATTCATCTTACTCCATACATTTTAATTATTTTAACCGGCTTGAAATCGGCGGATGCGGAAGTACCCATGCACAATGCTTTAAGAGGGTAAAGTCCATTTTAATTTTACAATGGTTTAAAAATATAATTAAAAAAACACGCCTACCAAGTCAAAAAGTGAACTAAAAAATTAATAACTCAACGCTTCTTACGATACCACATCCATTGACTTAGAACTTATGGTGGAATAAAGAAAGCACAAACATACCTAATGTACTTAAATACATACATAAACCCTAAACACATTGTTATGTTTTTAGGGTTCATGCTCCAGCCCTGCTCCTTTTTTGGCAAGTCGTGAAATAAGTGCCATAATTTAGTTGATCATTATGCTTTATATTCTGAATTCGGATAGCCCATGACAGCGGGAAGGGAAAATTGACTTCAGATCATGGCCAATACTTTAAATATGCTCGTTCAAACCTGATAATATCAGCGATCAGTGCATCGTAACCCACGTAAATACATACTGCATGTGTCTGAGCGCACGGCTGATAGGTTATCGCATTTCGAATCGCTGCACTTTCAAAGTACTTTGTAATTGTTTGGTAAAACGTGATTTTTTTTCCAAGTTTGTGCATTGACTAAAACATATTCCTATATATGTTGCAACATAAACTCCGAACGTCTCTGATGGATGCCCGATCGTCCCGATTTTTTTCCCTAAAGGTGGCAACCCTGGTCTCACTTGTTTAGTGTAAAGTTGGTAATCTGGTAAACTTTTATCATCCCTGACAAAACGGAGACGTATTACTTATTTTAAAATTGCTTTGAATTAATAAACATAAAGTAACTTACTCTAAGATTAGATTAGGGGAGTTAGGGGGTGAGGTATTTATTCTTTATAATATTAGTTATATATACACTTAACCTAAAAATAAACTAAAATTCTCCTAACTACAAAATGGCATCAAAAAACTCGTCCGCATCGCTATCGACTGGAAGTGAACCCAATAGACTGGCGGCATTGCCACGTTGTATGGCAATGCTTATCCTTTGACCGAAGTAAAATCCAGCCCTTGGGTCACGCGAAGTGTCAACCAAACGTTTAGCAAGTTCTTTAAATAACGCATGAGCACTTGGACCCCACGGTCCGAGAGTTTCAACCCCAAACGGCTCAAACATATAATTGCCGACTAGGTTATTATATTTCCGCCGTTTGAGGTTCTCAGCAGCCGCAGCTGTAGCACCAGCACAACACGACGAGTTAGGAAGATGGGATGGCGCAAGAGTATCGACACAAGTAGCGTCCCACACTAAAGGCCTACCCATCTTCCATGGAAATAAAGACATACCGTCCGGTCGCTTGCCATCGTCGCGTGCCAGGCCATTGGGTTCTAATACGGCAGGAACGCCGACGGCAACAAGAGCACGTCGGATAATGTCGTTGATGTTTGCGTGCCGTGCTATGCGACCCGCACTACGGCTGCATGACAGGCCGTGGTGCCCGAGGCTGTGCCGGGGGTGAGGTGCGTAGCATTGATCGGGCCTGTCTGGATATAACTAGCCGTCCATTCTAGCACTATCCTAATACGCATTTGCAGAGCCACACTAATGCCGCAGATCTGCAGTCCTTCATCTTGATTCAGTATGATAGCCATCGTCATTGCGTCGCTGAACTCTAATTGCGGAGCTCAAAAACTTATCAACATTTTTTTGTGAAAAAATATTCATGAGCGGGTAATTTTACAAAGGCAACGGAGCCCATATTTCAAATATACCTACTCAACCAAAGTCCAAAAAACTCTTCGGGTTTGTAATATTAGTAGGTACCTATAGACTAGCCCGCGTCACAAAACAGAAAAAAATATCCCCGTTTTTGCACCATTTGTCTTATAACCTTTAGCCTAAGCTTCCTCGATAAATGGGCTATCTAACACTGAAAATATTTTGCAAATTGGACCAGTAGTTCCTGAGATTAGCGCGTTCAAGCAAACAAACTCTTCAGTTTCATATTTATTAGAATCGATTAAAGCTACCTATTGAAGGTTCACGAATAACTCAATAATATGTTTTGGTGTTATTTTCACGAATTTTATTTTTATCACAAAAATTGAGTTGTGCTCAGAGTTGCGCAAATTACTTATGTATAAAACTTATCTATGTTAGATACTAGCGACCCGCCCCGGCTTCGCACGGGTGTAATGCTGATACATACTAAATCTCTACTATATTATGCATGTGTTATACATATAAACCTTCCTCATGGATCACTCAATCTATTTAAAAAAACCGCATCTAAATCCGTTGCGTAGATTTAAAGTTCTAAACATAGATATCGCTGGCCCCGGGCAATAAAGCGGTAATATCAAAATTCGAATTTTACAGGAGAAATAAAAGAAGCTAATTTGTTTATAGTGCAGCGTACAGTGATCCAAAACAGGTGTTCAAAATGTCAAATGAAAGCTAATTTTTTTACCAATATAACCTTTTAAAAATATTTGTCATAGTATAAATATTTAATGAAATAATTGAAAAAATGTATAATACAAATTATAGACGATCCTCTTTCAATTGTAACATCATTAATGTCTTTATAAACACATCGACCACTGAGATTCAAGAATGTAAGAAAATAATACGACGTCATTTCTACTTTAAATCTCGAGTGTACTAGACGATTACCACCTTCTTCAGGGAAATTTTATAGCCAAATCTTAGATGTATCATTCACTAATCGCCATTTTAGAATCTTATCAATAAAACATATTTTTATGTAACCATTGTAACAGACCGATCTAATAATGTGATTTATTTTTATTTTTAACCATTTTAGACAGTATTTTACAAAATTAATATGTTACTACTACCTTATTTTTGTTTCATTAAATTTTAAATGAATACTTTCGTCTGTGAACCCCGACTGAATCGGTCTGATGCCATAGTTTAACTCCAATATTTTGTCTACTTCGCTAACAGTAGAAGGTTTCATATTTTGTACTTATAAAAAAAAACCTTACAAATCACAAAAAAAAAATTTAAGAAACAATCACACAAAACCCCTTAAAAAAGAAAAATACTAAGTTACCATAATTTTTATTAATTAATAAACTTTGGAAACAAACACAAAAACCACTTAAAAAAGAAAAAAATATTGATTTAACCTTAATTTAAATAAAATCACATAATTTATATTAGCTGTTATACTTTGGAAACAGAAATAAAATGGTCAAAACCTTTACATATCGACTTCTTTTCCTCATTTGAAGAAACTCCTAGAAATCTTGATTCCTTCTTACAGTCACAGTATAATCATGGGTGACTTAATACTTGCCTCCTCAAAAAGGCCCATCGCTCTAACTAATATTACTAATAATCGTCTTTAACTAATATTACTGCTTGTAATAATCTTTCAATTCTTCCACTAAGTGCCACTCACCATTTTCAAAACTCTACTTCTTCACTTCTTGACTTGATTCTTGTTTTGATCACATCGCTAACCATGGTCAATGCTCAGCTGAAGCCTTTTCCTACCATTACCTAATTTTCCTTTCATATAAAATTCGGCCACAAAAGCTTAAATTTTTATGCAACGTAATTTTGGTGGGATTTACATTGACAGTCTTTGCGAGGATGTGAGAAATATAGATTGGTCTCCCCTGTTTGCATCCACGTCAGTCGACGAGTAAGTAAAATTTTCACAACTAGTGCAGCTATTATGACCTTCACGCACCTGTTTGAGCGGTAAAAGTTAGACATTTCCCGGCGCCGTGGCTGACAGATGACATTAAAAAGTTGATGATCAAGAAGGTTACGGCAAAGTCGAAATTTAAACGTCTGCACTGATGTAAATAGGGACAAATATGCCGCAATCCGCAATCGCTGTAATAAAGTATGTAGGAATGCAAAGCGCCAACACATTCAAAACTCTGTCCAAAATGGGGACCCATGCAAAGTTTGGAATTTTCTAAGATCATGGGGGGTTGGTAAAACACAACAAGAGTCAATAATAATATAATGAATTGTATACGGCATACAATCGATTACCTCGAATGCAGTAGGAAGTGACTGTATCAGTCGCAAAATATTACTGTCCGTGCTGGATTTAATCCTTCCCGTCATTTGCCACATCCTCAACTTTTCTGTATCTACCGGTGTCTTTTGTAGTTCGTAGAAAGACGCTCAAATTATTTCATGACCCAAAAGTCCTACCCCACATCCTTCTCTGAATTCCGTCCAATATCCGTGTTACCATTCCTATCCAAAGTCCTAGAACAGTTAATCCACAATCAAATTAGTCTTTTACTATCCAAAAATAATCTCCTCAACCCCTTTTAGTCCAGTTTTCGTCCTGGTCACAGCACTAATACAGCGCTTCTGAATGTTACTGAAGATACTAGGTCAGCCATGGAAAGCGGTAATGTAACGGTCTTGGCATTACTTGATTTCAACAACGCTTTTGATTTCGATGTTTTTCTTAGCATCCTATGCTCTCTTAATGTATCTCTATCGGTGATTGACTGGTTTCGTAGTTACCTGTTTGGTCGCCGGCAACGTATATGCATCGGAGATACATCATCTTCGTGGTAGTACTTCTGCCAGGGTACCACAGAGTGGCATTTTATTCCCTTTACTTTTCGTAATATTACAATAAATTTCCGGGAAGAAAGGCGTAATAGCTTGTACAGAATAAAATCTCTTATGATTAGTTCGTATTAAATGTTTACGGTTTTTTATGTAATGTTTCTTAGAGTAATGCAATAATACATAATTTAGTCATAAGAGAATTTTCCATTCAATAAAGCTGTTATTGTCATTTATTCCATTGAAATATTGTATTAAAAATATGAAAAAAATTAGAGTGATAGACTGATACTCAGAGAAGCCAAAAATCAAATAACATTAAAAAGGGCGTAACCGGTGTTTACCGCTTTATTGCCCGGGGCCAGCGATATAATAAGTGATATTGGCTGATATTGGTTTTTACTTTTACATGATGCGTACAGGACTCAGTCAGCACGACGCTTAGCAGACAAAAACGCAAACAGACAGAAATTGCATTTTGATATTAAGGCACGGCAAGTCTACGATTTAATTATAATATATGTGTATGTGTATGTCCATAAATCTATCAGCTGTTCCTTACGTTTATGTTCGTATAACTCATCAAAATGTAAGGGGACGGCTGTTTTTTTTTTTGCGATTTCCGTTTTGGTCCCATAGTAAAAGTTGTTCATAATGATGAGTACAATGACCTCTTAAGAGGTTGTTGGTGTTTTACCATAGATATAATAATATATTTCTATGTGTTTTACAAATAACCCTGTACAGATTTTACAGCTAGACAATGAGCTGCGGCGTCCGTTCTAGAGTGTTTCTCCGTTTTGCCTCCTCAGTCATTGAAACAATCGTTATTTTTGGAACTATCCCAATGCACAGGTGCAATGCCGCATTCAAAGTCGCGAATCCGCTGACTTGATCTACCTCAGTCATCGCTGTGGCGGCGGAGGAGTTGCTGTCATTTTTGTAGTCGATGGATTAAAGGTGAAGCAGGTATTTTTCACCACCGTGTGGTTTTTCAAGCAGCGCCGCCTATTAAAAAACCACATTTATTATTCTAGTAAAATGACATTTAAGAAATACAATTTCCTAGATGTCATTTTACTAGAATTCACCAATGAGCTATTGCGATGTTCAATTGTTTGCCGAATGGTTCTGACTTCTGAGCATTATCTAGTGAGTCTTTATCCGTATTGAATGCAGGAGACAGCTGCTATTCGATTGAGGTGGGGGAAAACGTGAGTTGCAGTAGAATTTCGGGTGCATCGTTCTTATGGAACTTTCCAATCGTGTAGTGTCTAAAGGCAAAATAACACCCATTTTTAACCGACTTCTAAAAAAGGAGGAGGTTCTCAATTCGGATGTTTGTATTTTTTTTATTTATTTATTTATTTATTTATGTACACACGTGATACTTAAAAAAGACAATTTTGTACAAAATCGAGAGCACAAAGGGACTGCTTATTTCAATAGAAATTTCTTCCAGCAGACCTGCGACAGAAGAGTGGGATAAGAAATGTAGACACAGTGTGTAAAAAGACAGAGAAGGAAACTTAAAATATACTATACTAACTTAACTAAGGCATATTAACAAGTATTTATACATATAAATCAAATTAAAATAAACATACAAACAAATATACACAAATAAATATATCTAAATACATACTTCTATATAAAATAATACATACGTAATAAAATATACAGAATCACAGTATAGTGGACAGATAATGCTCTTTCACTTCTTTTTTAAAGAGAGAAATATTTTTGCAGTCTCTTATTTTAGGTGGGAGTGAGTTCCATAAACGCACTGCATGAAAAGAGAAGGAGTGAGAATACGAAGGAGTATTATGAGATGGAAAGTTTAGGTGATGTTTAAGGTGGGACCTACACAGCGCATCTGCAGGGCGAGTAAACGAGAAACGATCACGCAGGTAGCCAGGATATGCAGGATTAAAAAGGATATTATAAAGGAGGCATAATATTCGAGTGTTCCTTCGAAGACGAATAGGGAGCCACTTGAGATCCTTGCGGAACTGAGAGACATGGTCGTATTTCCTCAGGCCAAAAACAAAACGGATGCACAGGTTTTGCAAGCGCTCAAGCTTGTTTAAAAGCTCCTCAGTGGCATCCAAGTAGCAGGCATCAGCATAGTCAATGATCGGCTGAATCAATGTTTGAGCTAAATAAATTTTAGATTTAAAGGGCAAAAAGGTTTGAAGAGTTTTTAAAGAGTGGAAGGAAAAGTGCACCTTACGACTAACCTCATTCACTTGCGCTCGCCAAGAAAGATTGCTGTCAATTAAGACACCGAGATTCTTTGCCGTGTCCGTGTACGCAATGATCGATCCGTTAAGGGATAAAGGCGTCAATGTGGAAGTGTCAAGCGCACTGCGATAATAACGACTGCCTATGATCATAGCCTGAGACTTAGATGGATTAATCTGTAGGCCATAAGATTTCGCCCACTGATTAATCCTCTCCAGGTCACAATTCATGGCATTAATCGCTGCGTCCGCGTCGGCCAGCAAGAAGTGTCGATAGAGCTGCAAATCATCTGCGTAAAGATGGAAGTTGGAGGAAATAACCTTAGTAACTGTATTTATGAAGATAGTGAAAAGAAGAGGAGAGAGAACGCCACCCTGAGGAACACCTGCAGTGAGGTCACACCAGTCAGAGAAAATCTCTTCGAGGCGAACACACTGAGAGCGCCCCCGAAGATAGGAGTCAAACCAGGATAGTGCAGAAGTAGAAAAGTTAATAGAATTAAGAACTCCAAGAAGTATATCGAAATCCACTGAGTTGAACGCACAGCTGAAATCGAGTAAGACTAATACAGTGAGAGATTTATTGTCCATAGCCCAGCGGATGTCATCAGTGACTTTTAGGAGTGCAGTAACAGTGCTGTGACCAGCACGGAAGCCAGATTGGGAAGGAGAGATAAGAGAGTTTGATGATAGGTATCTAGAAATTTGACCATGAACAATATGCTCGAGAACTTTAGAGAGGAAAGGAAGAATGGAGATGGGTCTAAAGTGAGATAAAGACGATGGATTGCTAGTTTTGGGGAGTGGAATAATGTGTGCCTGTTTCCAGGATGCAGGAAATGTGCCAGAGAATAAAGAAAAATTAAAAATGTGGGTGAGAATGGGAAACAGTTGTGGGAGAATAGGGATTATCATTCTCGAACACAGATTGTCATGGCCTACTGCGGAAGACGAGATAGCGAGAAGGGATTTTTTAACATCGTCTTCAGAGACAGAACTAAGATTAAAAGATGAACAATTCGGTAGTGGCAAATTGGAGAGCTTAAGCAAAGTAGAAGTTTTGACAATAGGATCCAGAGAGACAGGAGGAAGAGAAAAGTGTTTATTGAGAGCAGACAAGTCGATATCTGGACAAGTGTTAATAGGAGATTTGCCGATACCAACTGACTTTAGAAACTTCCAAACATCAGAGGTCTTGCGATCTACAAGAGATTCGTGGAAATAGCGTCTCTTAGCATCTCGACACAGACGATTGCAGCTGTTACGCAGAGCTTTGAATTGAGCAAGATTCTGCTCAGTGGGTCTACGCCTGTACCTGCTCTTAGCCTTGTCCTTGCGAGCAATCGCATTTTTTATTTCGGACGTCATCCACGGAGCAGGATTATGCTTGATTTTAACTCTTCGACGCGGAGCATGTTTGTCATATAGACTCAACAGCTGAGAATTAAAGCAATTCACTTTTACGTTGATACAGGTGCTTTCGGTAACCGAAGTCCAGTCAATCATACCTGCATCACGCGTCAACGCAACCAGATCTAATCCATTAAAATTACGAAGAAGACAGTAGCGAGGTTTACGTTTAGGAGATCGGATACGATAGGATAAATAGATGAGGTCATGATAAGAAAAGGTTGCAGTAAGCTGACCAAACTCAGCAACTTTGTGAGGTGAAGATACAATCATTAGGTCCAAAAGAGAAGGTGTGCAGTTAGGAAAGTTGTGGGTCGCAGAGAGAGGAAGAATTTCGAGATTAAAAGAAGATAAGAGAGAACGGAGCTTGTGAGAGCGAGTGTCATCTTTAAGTAAACAAGTATTAAAATCACCCATTATAATAACATGCTCGTACGATGGGCAGAGACTATTAAGAGAAGATTCCAAGGTGTCGAAATAGTTAATATGTAGATTAGGGGAGTAGAATACCGCAAGTAGAACTTTGGAATAATTTAATATGATCTCTAGAAACAAGAATTCAGCCGACCCAGAGTATTGAGATGGAGACGTACTAACAATTTTATGTGGTATATCAGCACGTATGTACATGGCAACACCACCACCACCCTTGCCAATCCTGTCATTCCTAACCAGAACATAGCCAGGAAGTGCATAGTGCGTAGAAAGGAGAGAAGGCTTAAGAAAAGTTTCTGAAATGAGAAGTGCATCAAGATGAGTACTACTGAAGGATGCCAGGAGATCAGAGTAGTGACCAGGAACACTCTGAGCATTAATATGGGCTATATGCAAATTTTTAGGATTGTTAGAAAAAAGAGAGGAGATGTTGTCATGCAAAGTATGAAGCGGAGTCTCACTTTCCGCACTAACAAAACTGCAAAAGGAAGAACAAGAGAAAAAACTGTCATTTAAAGCTACTGATTCATCCATAAATAAATACGACTATAAACAAATATATACCTATTATATATGGTAAAATAACTAAAAACTATACAAAAAATTTAAAACTAAATACAAACGGCTGATTACTTAGAAACAACCACCCCAACTCACTGGTATCTAAAAAGAAATAATTTACCAAACAATATATGGTTAACGACTAATATGTCAGCGTAATACGAAAAAAAAAAAAAAAAAAAAGAAAGACATAAGTATGCTCGAGAACTGACAAAATTCAATTGAACACTGGAACGCTGCGTCAAGAGTAATGTCAAATTGACATTTTGACAATGACAGCTGTGGCCTGTTGGTTTTACAATAACATACGTAGAGGATTTTGCTAGTGTCTTGGTGAGAATAAGGACGCCATTTTTAACTTCACAGTTTGTTTGGCTTTCTAAATCGGTTTTTGCTGTCGAATCTATCGTTTTGTGTTATTTGGTGTAGGAATCTACTTATAAAGTTAGTATATAAAGCGTTCTAGGCACTCATTTCTTAGGAAATGAGTGCAGAAGAACCCCCTGACGGGGGTGGAGGAACTCCTTCTGATATCGAGTTTTTGGAGTGCTCGCAATACTCTGATGATGGTTGCGTTAGGTCTGACATTAGAAAACGCCACGCAGGATCTGAAGTCTTTGTTGATGCTAAAAGAAACAAGCCGCCGTCTGACTCTATTCAGTCAGTTTACACCATTCCAGGTTTTGAGAGCGACTCCAAAGTACTTTACAGTGAGCGCGACAGAGCTCCCTTCACTGTTTTTGTTTCTAGGATGGAAACGGACCCTAAGCAAGGTTTAACTCTAAATTCTCTGAGGTTTGCTCAGTTTATTCATAGTAAAGGGTTTAAGGGTGTTGTTCAGGGCAGTATCAAATCTTTGGGCCGTAACAGGATGTCAGTTGATTTTAATACATTTAATGACGCCAATCAATTTGTAAACAATCCTATTCTGTTAGATAACAAATATTTGGCGACTATTCCACGCTTCCACGTTACTCGCATGGGTGTCGTTCGGGATGTTCCCACTGACTGGACCCTCGAGGAGTTGGTTCTAGGCATAGAGACCCCTCGTAATTGCGGGGAAGTTATTAAAGCTAGGAGGCTCAATTTTAAAATTCGAAAAGAGGATTCCGTCTCTTGGTCTCCTTCAACGACGGTAGTGCTAACTTTCTCCGGTCAAATGCTCCCAGAAAAAGTATTCTGTTACAATGCTTCCCTTCCTGTTTCTGTGTACCACCTTCCCACTATCCAATGTCGTAACTGTCTTCGTTTTGGTCATATAAGCTCTCATTGTAGATCCAAGCCCCGATGCTACCGATGCGCTCAACCACATCTTGGTGACAGCTGCAATGTCCCAGATTCTCTAGTCACATGTCTATTGTGTTTTGGGGGAAGCCATAAGGCTACTGACGAGAAGTGCCCTGAACACTCAAGACAGAAATCGATTAAAATGGTAATGTCCCAAGAAAACCTAAGCTACCGTGAAGCTTCAGCTAGGTTCCCCCGCCCTAAACAGCTATACTCAAATGTAACTGCAGGTCCCTCCATTATGAAACCATCTCAATCTTCATCCCATGATCCTATTCTCCCAGCTTCTTTTAATAGTCCTATGTCCTCTATGTATTCAACCCCAGTTAAGAATTCTTACACCAAAACTGTTTATCGATCCCCAAGACCTAAACCGGAACTGGGCAAGTCTTATGATGCCCAAGCCCATAGGTCAATGGTTAACTCCCCTTCCTCTTCTCAACCTAATGGCTGTGCTCTGAATTCCCCTTATGTGGAATCCACACCCCTTCCTACCCCTAATGATAACTTGATAGAGCTCCTGGCATGCTCCCTCATTAACATGCTATCTAAATTTAGTGACGCAATACCGAACAATGTCGTAATTTTAGTTCAACAACTCCTGGAATCCTGGACTCGCCAAAATGGATACAATCCTTCAGTGGAACTGTAGATCAATTCGCAGGAAAAAGCATGAACTGACCTATCTTATTAATCGTTACTCTCCCGTCGTCTTTGCAGTGTCGGAGACGTGGCTCAGGCCCGAAGCTCTTTTTAGGGTTCCTGGCTTTTCATGTCTTCGGGACGATAGAGAGGACGGATGGGCAGGCTGCGCCCTATTGGTAAATAGATCTATTATTTTCTCCGAAATTTCTCTTCCTCGCCATGATCCTGGGCTACATGTGGTAGCTGTTAGAGCCATGGGCATATCCTATGTATCTGCTTACATTCCTTATCCCAATGCTGATCTTTTGTCTGAATTCAACTCTATCCTTTCTTCTATCCCATGCCCCTTGATTGTGCTTGGTGATTTCAACTGCCGACACACCCTTTGGGGCTCTCACTGTAATGACCCGTCCTCGAGCTTCTTGTTAGATCTTTTAGATGATCGCAACCTTTGCGTCCTTAATGATGGATCTGCTACCCGTAGGGTTTCTCCTACCCAAAACATTAGTGTTCCCGACCTTACTTTCGCTTCCCCTTCCCTAGTCTCAACCCTCTCTTGGTCTGTTCTTCCGAATTCTTACGGGAGTGATCACTTTCCTAT
Source organism: Hecatera dysodea (assembly GCA_905332915.2). NCBI lineage: Eukaryota > Metazoa > Arthropoda > Insecta > Lepidoptera > Noctuidae > Hecatera > Hecatera dysodea. The sequence continues at coordinate 3,882,444 of HG995286.1, forward strand.
ATTAATTTCTTTTCCAAGGAATCATCCTCGTATTCCTCCCCTTCAACCCCTACAAAAATATCTTCTTTCACAAGCTGACTGGTCAAATTTTTCCTCCCAATTGGATTCAGAACTTCAAACCATTCCCCCAATTAACTCTTCAAATTCCCTTTCCGTTTACAATGAGTTCGTTGATTGCTTATTAAGAGCGGCTGATTCTTCTATCCCCTTGAAAAACTCTGCCCGTCACTTTATTCCTTCCCCCCCTTGGTGGGATGCTGAATGCACTGATGGCATTCGTAAACGTAAAGAAGCTGAAAATATTTTCTCCTCTAGTTTAGATATGTCAGATTTCTTATATTTTAAAAGGACTTCTGCTAGTGTCTGTAGGTTATTGGCAAAAAAGAAAAGATCTGGCTGGCTCAAGTTTTGCGAGTCACTGTCTCCACGTTCTCCAGTATCCTTCGTTTGGAAAAAAATTAAATCATATCGCAGAGCATGTGACAATCAGTCTCCCGCAGTCTCATCTAATGACCCTAGTTCTTGGTTAGAAGACTTTATAACTAGGTTAGCTCCTCCCTTTGTTCCTAGTTTTGAATGCCTTCCCACTATAGACTCCTCTTCTGCTTCTTCTGATAGGTTTGATGAACTATTTTCGTTTTCAGAATTATTATGTGCCTTGGATCATCTTCGTGATACTGCTCCTGGTATTGATGGAATACCATACTCCTTTATCTCCAAATCCTCTTCAAACTGTAAGTTATTCTTTCTTAACCTTATCAATTCCTTCTTCGCCTCTGGCCTAGTTCCAGAGTCTTGGAAATCCCAAATTATTATCCCCATTCTGAAACCTGGGAAAGATCCAAAAGATTCTTCTTCCTACCGTCCTATAGCCCTATCTTCTGTCTTGGCTAAAATCATGGAAAATCTCATCAAGAACCGGCTTGAATGGATTTTAGAAACCCAAGGCATCTTAGCCAAGTCTCAGTTCGGCTTTCGAAGAGGCATGGGCACTTTAGATAGCCTCAGTATTTTCCTATCCGATGTCCGCATTGCTTTCTCGAACAATGAAAGCGTTCTTAGTGTTTTTCTAGACATTGCCTCAGCTTATGATAATGTTCAACTTCCTATACTTAGGCAAAAGTTGCTACAGCTGAGTATCCCTGTGAGGATGGTCAACATCATTTGCAACCTTCTTATGTCCCGCTCCATCTATGTTCGTCATCAAAACACACTTTCTTCATCCCGTCTTGTGTGGAAGGGTCTTCCTCAAGGGTCGGTCTTAAGCCCTATGCTTTATAATTTATACACATACGATTTGGAGTCATCAGTGAACTGTTTCTGCAAAGTTTTACAATACGCTGACGACATTGCTCTTTACTTTAATTCAGCTTCCCTCTCAGATGCCTCTTTTCGCTTAAACTCTGCCCTTCATTACTTAAATCAGTGGCTGATCGATCACGGCTTAAATCTGTCTGTACCTAAGTGCAATGCAGTTATTTTTTCTCGCAAACGTAATATCCCCCCTATAAACCTATTTATTGAAAATGAACCCATTCGTATACTTGATAAAGTTAAATTTCTTGGCCTCATTCTTGACTCCAAATTATCTGGACTTTATCATTTGGATTACATTTCTAAGAAATGTGAAAATGGTGTCAATATACTTCGTGCCCTTTCTGGAGTTCGCTGGGGAGCCCATCCCACTTCCCAGAAAATTCTCTACAATGCCATAGTTCGTAGCCATTTTGACTATGGTAGTTTTCTTTTAGAACCTTGCAACAAAATAGCCCTTGCTAAATTGGAAAAGATCCAATCCAAATGCTTGCGCATCATCACGGGCGCTATGAAATGCTCTCCTATTAATGCTCTTCAGGTAGAATGTCTGGAGCCCCCCCTTCACTTACGTAGACAGTATCTCTGTGATAGATTTTTTTATAAAGTCATTCAGATTAAATCTCATCCCCTTCTTCCTCTTCTTCGTTCACTTCATCAGTTAATACCAACGTCCAGCTATTGGACCCACAAAAATCCTCCCCTCCTCGTTAATAGCTTCAGTAAATTTAATAATATGCACATTTCTTTAGTCCAGTCAAATTTGAACCCCTTATTTGAAGTAAATTTTAACTCCTTACTCTTCCAACCTAAAATTATATTTAACTTTGGTATCTCGAAACATGACCCTGCTGCTAATGATAGCTTCAAAAAGATTTTATCTGAGGACTGGCAGGACTGGCTCACAATATATACAGATGCCTCGAAGCTGTCAGATAATAGCAATGTCGGATCTGCTGTGTGGATCCCAAAATTCAAAATAATCCTGAATTTTCGTAGTTCTCCATATGGCTCCATTTATACTGGGGAAGGAATAGCCCTTTTGGAAGCGGTATCTTATATTGAATCGCATGGTCTAAACAAATCCATAATTTTCTCGGATTCCCTTAGTTGCCTGCAAGACCTAGTTAAATCGCCTTTTCGATCTCGTCACAATTGTCCCCTTATTTTACAGATCAAACAAATCCTCTTTAGTTGTCACTGTTTAGGCATAGACGTTGTTTTAGCTTGGATCCCTAGCCACTCTGGTATTGTTGGTAACGAGAGTGCAGATTCGATCGCCAAGTCGGCTACTCGGATTGGTACCGAATCACATACATCCTGCTATCCCCGAGATTTGCGCTGTCTTGTTAAACCCGAGATGATGAACTGCTGGAATTCACATTGGCAAAAGACCCGTTTATTGAAGGGAAAATTTTATGGCTCCATTCAACCATTTATCCCTACTAAATGCTGGTTCAGTAAATTTAAATTTTCAAATAAACTGGCTACCTCAGTTATAATTAGACTTCGCCTTGGGTTTGTTTGCACTCCAGTTTTTTTGAAGAAAATCCACGTGAGAGACAATTCTTTATGTGAATGTGGTCTAGAGGAAGGTACTCTGGAGCATATGTTTTTTTCTTGCCCGCGTTTAATAATTCCCCTTTATGATTTACTCCCTTCTGATACTCCTCGCCCAGTTAACATTCCTTTCCTTTTATCTTTAGCCCATTCCCCCGCAGTTAAAATCCTTTATAAATTTATTAATATTAATAAAATCCAGTTATAATTTATATTATTTGTTACTTTTTTTTTTTTTTTTTTGCTTACTTACCTCCTACTGTCTTAACACTAATAAGTGCTGTTATCTTTATAATCCTAAAACTTTTTGTTCTTTTGAACCTCGATTCACAACAAAAACTGACTCAAATTCACTATCGTTAATGAGAACCGATCATTAGTTCCTCTCCAAACCTTGACATTGGCAAAATCATCGTTAGTTAAACGATGGAGCCACAACACAAAAAAAAAAAAAAAAAAAAAAAAAACATACGTAGAGATTCGACTTTTGGCGGGAAAGACAAAGCGTCGCATTTCTTAAATTTTATTTCTGCCTTTTATAAAAGTTAGGATTCTCAGGTATTTTGGTTAGCACGTGTGTTCCGGGATTTTTTTAGCTTTTATTGTTTTATTGCTGTTACCTTTTGAGCTTGTTATTGTGTGTTTTTTACCAGGTTTGTACTGTGTGTTGTACCTATTAAGTTTTTCCATTAAAAATGGAAAGAAACAAACCCCCCGATCCGGATCCCCCCAATATCCCACCATCCTTTACTCCTCTTCTTCCATCCTCTAACCCTCTATCACAATTTACTGAAGTAGTGTACACTGCCACAGAGATGGAAATGTCACCCTCCCCACAAAATACACGCAAACGCCCCGGTCACGAAGAAATTATCACCCCGAAACCTCCGATCAAGCAACCTAAGAGCCAAATAGGCCGAGTTAGGTATTCAGCTACGGATAAAGCCCCATTTTTAGTCCATGTTTCTCGTATAGAAACCCAACAAAATGCAGGCACTACTCTACAGCCCGTTAATTTCGGTAAATTCCTCTGGACTAACAATATTGCGAACGTGCTTCGTGACGGCGTTAATAGAGTTGGAAGGAATCGCGTATCTGTGGAGTTTACATCCCCTCAGGATGCTAACTCATTTCTGATTAACAGTTTGTTGCTTAAACATGGGTATACAGCATCAATCCCTACATACAACATCACAAGGATGGGTGTTGTCACTGGGGTTCCCTCAGATATAACTGATGAAGAAGCAATCACATATTTGTCTGTACCTACAGGATGTGGACAAATTCTTAAAGTTCGCAGGATAAATAGAAAAATTCATAAGGATGGTACCTATAACGGAGTGGAAGCCTACTGAAACCTGCGTCATCACATTTGATGGGCAAGTATTACCCAAGAGAATCTTTTGCTGCTACACTTCCCTTCCTGTTGAACAATATATATTCCCAACAATTCAGTGCCGGAAATGTTGTAGATTTGGTCATGTCGCTAATATATGCAGATCAAAACCACGCTGCAGTAGATGTGGCCACGATCATCCCGGTGATGGTTGCAACATCTCTGAAAGCGAGGCCTTCTGTGTGCTTTGCTCGGGGAATCACTTTGCTAATAGCAAGTCATGTCCTGAGCATGGTAGACAGAAAGCCATTAAGACTATCATGGCAGAGAAAAATATTTCATATTTAGACGCTAGCAAAGTAGTTCCAGTAGCTACTAGGAATTATGCTAACATCACTAAAACTCCAACCACATATAGAAAAACTGTAATTCTTCCACCTAAGACCCATGCCCCTCTTTCCCCATCTTATGACAAAGCTGCTCACCAGCAAATAATTAGTACTCCCCATCCATCACAGCCTAATGGCTGTGCTCTAAATAATAACAACATCCCTTCTAACAATATTTCTTCTCTCATTGAACTCTTGATAAAACTTCTACCAACAATCTTTCCCATTTCTAATCTTTCCCAAACACCGTCCAACGTTGCCGATCAACTTATTTCATTCTTATTACAATTTAAAAATGGCGTCCCGCCTAATCTTCCTCCAGTGGAATGTGAGGAGCGTGTGGCATAAGAAGCACGACCTCATATTTCTCCTAAATAAGTACAAGCCATTGGCTTGCTCCATAGCTGAGACTTGGCTCACACCGAGTCTTAGTTTTCGTATGCCACATTTTAATATCCTCAGGTGTGACAGATCCGATGGGTATGGAGGGTCAGCTCTCTTCATAAATAATCGGGTCCCATTCTCGCCCATATCCCTTCCCTCACTTGAGGGTAATTTGAGTATTGCAGCAGGAAGGGCCAAAGGTATCGCATTGTTTTCCATCTATATTGCCCACCCCAACCTTAACTTCTTGAGTATTTTGAAAGATATTTTTACTAACACTCATGGGCCTCTTTTAGTCATGGGCGATTTTAACTGCCACCACTACAGATGGGGTTCTGAACGCTGTGATGCATTTGGTGTAGCACTGGTGGAACTATTAGATGACTTAGATCTCTGTATCCTAAACAATGGCTGTCCAACTCGTAGATCACTTCCCGGACAGCAAAACAGCTGTGTGGATCTTACATTTTGCTCAGTTGAATTAGCAGCATCAGCTCTGTGGGAATGCACATCTCTATCGCATGGTAGTGATCATTATCCTATAATCATATCTCTTAATAACAGAACCCATTTAGAAAAAATTTCCACTCCTCTATTGAAGTATAACTTGTCCAAGCCTGATTGGTCTAAGTTTGCATCACTATTGGAGAATAAAATTGATGATCTTCCAAATTTAAATTCATCTTTCCCTAACCCTTCTAATCATTACCATGCCAAAGTTTGTTATGAGGGTTTTGTTACAGCTGTAACTGCAAGTGCTGATTCAACCTTCCCAATTAAAAATACTGCCAGAAACAAAATCCCCTCACCTCCATGGTGGGACTCGGAATGCACTGCGGCAGTTCGGGAAAGAAATGAGGCAGAAACGCGCTACAATGTGGATATGAGCACCCCAAATCTCATGACATACTTTCGGTGTAATGCCAGAGCTAAACGCCTCCTTCGTAACAAGAAGCGTTCTGGCTGGGTCAAATTCTGCACCTCCTTATCCCCCTCTACTCCAATCTCAGTTGTTTGGAAATACATCAATAGGTTTAGAGGTGGATGTTCCCCTTCAATCACTTCAACAATAACTAGGGAAACAGCTGAACTCTTCTTTGACAAAATAGCATCACCATATGTCCCAACTTTATGTGAATGTATAAATGAGCCTCTACTTAATATGCCAGAAGATCCCTTTGATACTCCATTTACTATGGATGAACTGAATGTGGTACTACAACATGTCCGGGATTCAGCTCCTGGTATTGATGGCGTGCCATATTCTTTTATTTCTCACTGCAGCATCAAGGCTAGAACATATTACCTTAATATTATAAATTTTTGTTATGGTCATGGTTGGGTTCCAGACCAGTGGAAGATACAGATTGTCATCCTCTTATTGAAACCTGGGAAACATCCAGATGATCCGAATGGCCTTAGACCAATTGCTCTATCTTCAGTCCTAGCGAAACTACTAGAACACCTCATCAAAAATCGCCTCGAATGGATTATCGAATCGAGAGATATATTGCCGAATCACCAATTTGGTTTCAGGAAGGGGCTTGGTACAATGGATAGTGTCGGTGTCCTAGTTACAGATATCCATATAGCCTTTTCCAAAAACCAATCCACTGTCGCGGTTTTCCTCGACATCTCCTCCGCATACGATAGCGTACTTCTTCCCGTACTCAGGCAAAAATTGCACCAGCTGAATCTTCCGGCTAAAATGATACAATGCATATGTGGTCTCCTTTCATCTCGATCTATGATTCTCAGAGTTCAGGGAGAGGAATTTGATGAAAGGCAAACATGGAAGGGCCTCCCTCAAGGCTTTGTACTCAGTCCACTATTATACAATTTATACACGGCTGATATTGGGTCATGTCTAAATAATAATTGTCAGATTTTACAATACGCCGATGACATTGCTCTATACGTGACAGATTCCTCCATCGTTGACGCTGCTTCATCTCTATGTCTCTCTTTGGAGTCTTTGAACCAATGGCTTTTAAACCATGGTTTATCACTTTCTGTACAAAAAAGTTCGACATTAATTTTTTCTCGGAAAAGACAGATCCCCCCAATTACAGTGAGCATTTCAGGCTATAACATTCCCCTAGTAAGGAAAGCTAAATTTTTAGGCGTTTTTTTGGACTCGAAATTATCTGGCAAGTCTCACGTAAATTTCCTGATCCAAAAATGTGAAAGAATTATTCCTATTTTAAAGGTTCTTGCGGGTGTTTGGTGGGGTGCTCATCCTTACACCATGAAACTAGTTTACAACGCCTTAGTCCGTAGCGTTCTGGACTATGGTACATATCACCTAATTCCTTGCAACAAAGGGGCTTTGGCACGATTGGATGAGGTACAGTCCAAATGTCTTCGGATCATCTCTGGTTGTATGAAGTCTTCTCCCGTTAACGCGTTGCAGGTCGAGTGTGCCGAACCACCCTTGGCCTTGAGACGACAATTCCTAGCATCGCGTTTTTTGTATAGATTAGTCTCTAGATCATCCCATCCCATTATACCTAGATTAAATGAGTTAGACGTCTTACACAGAAGCTCAAATTACTGGAAAAATAAAGAAATTCCTTTAGTATTAAAAGCATTTCGAAAAGTTAAAAATTTAGAGTGTCCGATTTTACAGTATCCAAGATTACCCCTATTTAACTTCTCTTACGAAAGCTTATGTTTTATCCCCAAAATTTTTTATGATATTGGTATTTCCAAAAAATCTCCATCGGCAAATTCGACCTTCAATGCCGTTGTGGGTGAACGTTGGAATGGGTTTCAATTATTTTTCACTGATGCCTCTAAATTGAATACTGACAGTATCACTGGAGCTGCGATTTATTACCAAAGCTCTAGAATCATTCTACAGTACAAATGCCCCAAGGAGTCTTCTGTATTCACTGGCGAGTGCGTGGCCATATTAGAAGCCTGTCTTTTTATAGAGTCACACACTAACATTGAGAAAGCAGTTATCTTTACGGATTCCCTTAGCTGCCTGAAAGCTTTAAATCAAAGTCCTTTTAGAAGCAAACTACACAGTCCCCTTATTCTAAAAATCAAGAACTCCTTATTAGCCTGTGCTAACAGTCAAAGGGACGTTCAGCTAGTTTGGATACCTAGTCATTGTGGCATCAAGGGTAATGAATGTGTGGATACTTTAGCTAAAGATGCTTGTTCATCTGTAACGGCTCACCTGTCACATAACACTCATCTGAGCTATGATCTCTTGTCCCTTCCAAAAGTTGATCTCCAGTGCGCATGGCAGGAACAGTGGAATATATCCAGCAAACATAAAGGCAAGTTTTTCTATGCTGTCCAACCGTTAATAAAACCAAAACCATGGTTCTGTGGTTTCAGAAAAGTTTCTAAAACTGTTATATTATATCTGTTTTTTGTAGAATTCGCTTAGGTTTCTGTTGTACCCCCGTTTTTTTACATAAAATACGAATACGCGATTCTTCCATCTGCGAGTGCGGAATAGGGGAGGGCACTTTAGACCATATATTTTTTGAATGCTCTAATAATGTCCCGTCACTTGATTTATATGGCCGTCTGCCTAAATTTAAAATCCCTCTTCCGATTAACTTTCCTTCCCTTTTAACACATTCCTCACCAGAACTGCTTGTGGCGCTGATGATTTTCATCCGTCACAATAACATCAAACTATGAGTCTCACTCAACTTAAATCACCGTTTAAGGATGTGCGTTCATTTCATTTCTTTACAACTTTATTACAATATTATATATTTTTCTATTCTTTGTTTGTTTCATCCCATGCTAACCCAACAAGTGTTCAACTGTACCAACCAATAGAAGAATCTAATCTCCGTGTAACGTTTTTTTTAACTTTAGACATTGGCAGAATAGTCGACATCGGCTTTGCTCGCCATATAAAAATATAGATAGATAGAATAACATACGTAATAAAAGTAAATAATGAAATAATTGTACCGACATCATAGTATAACACAGAAATTACATAGTGGGTGCTACAGAAAATTTGAAAAGTTTAAGATACCGACATTGAAACTAGTAAAGAAATAGTAGTCCTGCAAAATTAAGACGCGATGTGCCTACGGGACAGAACAATAACAAAGTCAATTAGGTACGCCGGCGGCCTTTTCTTTGACCTTTTGCAGGTGTCGCTTTAACCTCTGGCGAGCTCACTTGTCTTGGAGAAGTATGTTCTACAGCCTCCGCAGCATTATACGAGTCGCAAGAAATCTTATGGAACCGCAAAACTAGTGCTTTAAGTTCGCCCGGAGTTTCAATCTTGTGACGCTTAGAATCGGGTGTGACGATCACTATCCTGCCCTCCACCGACCAGCAATTCTGCATCCCAAAATGCTTGCGTGCGTCCATGAATGTTTGGTGTCTGATGTGCGTCAAGAATTCAGAGATTGTGATACCAGAACCTTTCAAGGATTTTTTGCTCTCCCAGATTAAGTGTCGGTGCTCAGTGGTGTACAGTCTGACCAGGATAGGCCGAGCTTTGCTCTGTGCAGCACCCAATCTGTGGCAAACATGAATGCCTTCCTTTTTGATGTCAGACAATCCCATTTGGCTGGTTAATACCTTATGAACCACATCATGCAACTTTTCACCTGGACTTTCAGCGATCCCATGGAACAAAAGTACTTTCTTCCGCATCATTGTTTCATGCCTATCAAACCCAAGAGAGAGCATCTCTTTTTGGATCTTTAATTTAGAGAGCGCCTGCCAAACAAAAGTTTTAAAATCAGCGAACTCACTTGAAAGGGCTGTGATATCCTGTACTGGCTGTGTTTCTGAGGATGCATGTTTGAGTTTTTTCTCATATTCTGCCATTCGGGAATTGAATAGGCGTTCCAGATCTTCCAAACTTGAAGTCAGCTTTGTGTCCATGGTGTGGTTGAGAAGTAAGTAGATAAGTTGTAAAAGTTTGGTGAATCAGAGAGACTTGAAAACAGTATACAGTGAGAGTAGGGTGGTAGGTTATAATAAATTGTAATTATAACATTAAAAAGATTAATAAAAATGAATTTAAATTAATTAAAACTTGGAGCTATCGAAATAGGCGTGTTTACCCTGTGTCTACCCACACAGGAAAAAAAAGCTTAAATTTTTTTATGTTTGTTCGCGCATAACTCCGTCGCTTGTCAACCGATTTGAAAAATTCTTTTTTTGTTGGAAAGCGTATACTTCCCAAATGGTCCCATGAAAATTTTATCGAAATCAACCAAGCGGTTTTCGAAAAATCTAAAAAAGTATGTACTTTGTCTACTTTGACGACCTCTTAGTTTACTCTGCAAAGGAGCTGTACGTTTTTTTTACACCAATGTGATTGGATCGTTTAGGTGGGGGAGGGGAGGGGGTGTAGGTACCACTAAAAAGTGAAAAATAAAAAACTTTTTACAAAAAAATACAACCGACTTTTACACAAAAAAAAAACTTTTTACAAAAAATAAAACCGACTTCTAAACAAAAAAAAACAAAAAGTATAAAATAACTTTAATTTCGGAACTCGGTGTTCAAAAAACGAAAAAGCAACCACAAACACCGAGTTCCGAAATTAAAGTTATTTTGCACTTTTTTGATTTTTTGTGTAAAAGTCGGTTGTATTTTTTTGTAAAAAGTTTTTTTATTAAGTCTGATTATAAGTATCAACATACAGCGCAAAAATACTTTGCATAAAACTGTGTAGTATGTGAATTGTCGTGATGTGATGTGATTTTAAAAACTGTTATGTCATACGTTTTGGTATGTTTTAATGAAACATCACGTGAAGGTTCCTACGTCGTGCGGTTGTGATATGCTGTAATGACGGGATTCGTATTATGATATCAGTGTTGTGATTTGTTATGATATGTTAAAACGTTTTGTGACGTTGTGTTATATTATGATAACTTATGTTGCAATGTGAAGTTATGTGTTGTGTTATTTTCTAGTTACGTTGTGCGCCGTCATATGTTCTAATGACAGTATTTGTATTATGATATCAGTGTTGTGATTTGTTATGATATGTTAAAAAGTTTTGTGACGTTGCGTTATATTATGGTAACTTATGTTGCAATGTGAAGTTATGTGTTGTGTTATTTTCTAGTTACGTTGTGCGCCGTCATATGTTGTAATGACAGTATTTGTATTATGTTATCAGTGTTGTGATTTGTTATGATATGTTGAAACGTTTTGTGATGTCGTGTTATATTATGATAACTTATGTTGCAATGTAGGTAAAGTTATGCGTTGTGTTATTTCTGAATAAATTTGTAATGAAACGCCGGCTGTATGTCCATGCAATGTGATAAGTTGTGTGTGTCTGTTCTGAATCAACTTATGATGGAACGTATTGAGATTTTTTGTCATTTCACGTGATTGAAAATTCAAAACCTCAGTCGACCTTCTTCCTACCATCTCACATGATCATTGGAAAATTCTTCTAATGCAGTGAAAATGTCCAGTAGAACAAATATATATATGCACACACATTTGTAAAATTTGCAAAAGAGCGTGATATAGACAGGGCAGGGCCGAGAAAAAAAATGTTGTGCTAGGAGTGGTTCGTAGCAGTGGCAGACGTCGAGCTACGAGGCGCCTGGCTACGATCAGCGGTAAGCGTCCTAAAGATGTTCGTTCCAAGTAAGTGGCTTTTACTTGTAGGTAGGTACTCTAACTTATTTTTTTTTTTTTTAATTCACAATGTTTTTGAATCCTTAAACGCCGTCATTTTGGCTCTGAGAGAGAGGAGCTCGTGGCAAAATTATAACAGCCGCACGGGTCGATCTTCTAGGTTAAGCAACGCTTGCCGAGGTTGGTCTGTGGATGGGTGACCATCTTAACATAACGAGACTTCTCCGTGCCTCGGAAAGCACGTTAAGCCGTTGGTCCCGGCTGTCATTTGTAGGTCTTTGGCAGTCGTTACGGATTGTCAGAAGCCAGAAAATCTGACACCAGTCTTGCCAAGAAGTACCGTGTTCCCCAGTTAATGGGTTGTGGAGGTCTGGTAGGCAGCCGCTTCACGTAAATTACTGGTATTCAGCTGAATCCGGCTTGACTGGGAGCCGACCCCAATGTAGTTGGGAAAAGGCTAGGCAGTGAAACGCCGTCATTTTGACTCTGTATTTGCACTGCCATGCGATTATAAGCAACTTGCGAAATGATTTATTTTACTACCTTAATTAACCGGTTTTACACGGTGGCGACAAAAAGGCCGTTTTTCGAACATTCACTTTATATTTTATTTTAACCTCAGCATCGAATATTTTGACATCGAGTGATCTAGCTCCTTGAAGAACGTAGTTAATGTGCATTATCAATCAAAATCAAAAGTAATTTTATATACTTAAAGACAGTCCCCCAAAACGCCCACCCGTCACCGATTTAACTTCAGCTTTTAATTATTCAAGAAAAGAAAGTGGAAGTTTAGTGTGGTAGTAGTGGAAGTAGCATTGAGCCCCACAAATGAGGAGGTTCTAAGGACGAGTGTTGATCTGCCGCATTGCGGATGCATAGAGCATCTGCGCAAAACTGCATCACCCCACGACAAACGGCGCTGCGGTGCTTGTGCCATGTAGGATTATTTAGCTCTTTGCAGCGGGTGCGACTGCTGCGGGAGCAGCTCTGTACAGTGAAGGATTTAGCCAAGAAAGTTGTCTAATAAGTTATGCGGGAATCACAAAGAAATTGGAAACGCCCCCCGGCGCGCAGCGAAGAGAAACGCGCTGAACTACCCTCCTATCAGCCGTGCGCTCGTGTTGGTAACGATGATGACGATCATTAATTTTACTAAGTTCGAACTAGACTTTTTTAAGTTTATGACGTGATCTGAGAGTAATTTCAATTTCCCCCTCATTCTGTCATAAGATTAGGACTATCAAAATGCAGAAAATAAATTATTATAATCAATTAATTCGAGGTACTTTTATAAAGATAATAATACTAAAAATTACATTACCTACTTAATGGATTATGCATAGGTAATTCTGCATTGAGGCCGTGATTAAGCATCCTTTGAGTGGCTGCTAAATGGACTTTTCATTAAGGACCGCGATGGTACGCATCCCATGGGAGTTCAAGCATCGCATCGCATTCAAGGTCCTTCTGCGAGTTATCGTAATTTTACCACTTAATAAACACTCGCACCATCTCATTTAACTCTCAATAAAATTAGTAAACGGGGTTTTAGCGGGAAAGCAATACAACGTCACAACGACAGCTGCGCCACACGCGATGACAAACTGTCACTATCAGTGTCGGGCGCCCCCCTGCTGACCGAAGCCCCCCTACTCTGACAGTGTCAGCGTGCGTCTGACGGCATGCCGGCCGTCAGACGCACGCTGTTGTGTTGTTATATCGAATAGACACTGTCCATATTTTACTTATTTAAAGTCGAATAAAAATTTAAAAATAGTTTGAACATATAAAGGAAATGTGTTCTCAGTCTCACACATATAAAACCACCACAATCTTTTTGTGCACTGCTTAAAAATAACCCTGTATAGGTAATAAACCTATACGGGGTTATTTTTAAGCAGTGCAGCAACTTGTATTTTAGAGACACAGATTACAAGAAGGTAATTTAGTTCATTAGAAGAATACAAAATGAATCCACTTTTATTTTTCTTCTCATAAATAAATATTATTGTGAGTTTTCTGAATTAACTTCCTTTTTCAAATTCAGTTTTGTTACATAATATTGTATTCTGGCTTGGAATAGTTCGGATTACTTGTTTATAGGCGCCCATACCAGTGATATTAAGATTAGTTAAGAAACCTGAATAATGAAATCGTTATCCTAGACAAACTTGAAATTATTAAAAAGTTTAATTTAAGTATTTTAATTGCCCTGGCGAATCTTAGCAGCCGTAGCGAGTTACTAAAAAGGTTATTTTTTATGAAACTTTTTATTAACTGTTTTCATATTGTTTCAGAACTCAAATTCGTACAACCTTGAAGAAGGCTTTCGAGGAAATGCATATTCTGTCCCGGCAGGTCAGTAGTACTGTCACCAGCTATAAGAAGCCAGTACCTCACGTTGCGCCGGTCATCCGCGCGGCGCCGACACCTATGGCGCCAATCGCACGTGTGGCGCCAGTCACATTGAGCGCCATCCACCCGCCCCCGCTACCACCACCTACAGCGTTGGGCAAGAACGCAGAGGTTTATAACATTTTCTAAGCAACAAATTAATTTACTTGGTTAGTTGTGACGTTTTTTTTTTTCAAAAAGCTACTGGTTGCATTTGCCATTTTATTTTGTCATCCTCTTTTGTATTTTATTTGTGCAGGGAAAAGATAATAATTTACCATGTGACGATATCTTAAATGACGTTCATCGTTGGACATAGTCCTTTCGCAAGTTCGTCAAATATTTTAAAGATTTTAAAGAAGTAAAGCAAATTAATTTCTCATATAGGTAGTTTATTTTTAGTTTTAGTATTATTAACCGACTTCAAAAAAGGAGGAATTTGACCCGTATGTATGTAATATTTCCAGAACTGCCCAGTTTATTTTAGTCTATATCAGCGTCTGAACAAATTTGCCAAATTTCAAAAGTTCATGTATGTATGTTTTTATGTTTGTGTTCGCATATCTCCGGAACTACAACTCCGATTTAAGTAATTCTTTTTTGTTGTACTAGATATTGTTCAACTTGTAACGATGTCGTTGCGTTTTCAGTCTCGTGGACTTTAAACCTCCACGATGACTGAAAACTCCTTAATTTTATTGTACTGAAAAGAAAATATATCTATTTTCAAAACTATTTTGAATTTCGTTTTTTTTTATTGACTGCGCAGATTTTCTGATTCAGTCCTACCAAATCGCTCAAGCAGAGCAAAACAAATCATAATTTTCAATAGTCACCCTTACCAGTGTAATATCATGTAACAGTATTAGAAACCCGGGTTTTCTTTTGTCTTACTATAAAAAATAAACAATCAAGTCACCAATCAAGTTTATTATTCCAATACTACCATCCTACACACTGTAGACGAGTTGGGAGGTAGGAAAACCTCACATCTTGTGACCCAGCGTCACAAACTTAGGGAATACTGCAAGTTTCATCAAAATCGGTTGAGTAGTTTTTGAGATAGGGATTTTTTTCTATGTATGTACAGCGATTACGCCGAAATTTCTGATCCGATTTACTTAGTTGTTTTTTTATTCGATGAAGAAAAGTTGCCATTTAATTTCAATAAATGACAGTAAATCTGTCGGATAGCTGAAATCGCATGTTTGTTTATTGATTACACCGATTTATACCACGTACGCTATGATGGGTAGGTATGTTTAGCTGGGAGTGAACCACTAAAAAGTGAAAAATAAAAAACATTTTACAAAAAATTAAAGTTATTTTGTACTTTTTGTTTAGAAGTCGGTTGTATTTTTTGTAAAAAGTTTTTTCTCATATATTTCCAAACCAAGTATTTGTATTGCTTTTTACTGTGGTTGTTGTTTTTGTGCTCACACCACACATTATTATTATGTGTCTACACATGAGGACTTGTAATTGGCTTTTTGGTGACTGTGTTTCCATTTTTTTCTGTTTTTGTTGGCTCCATATATGTACATAAATAAATGAATTAATTAATTAAACTTATCTTTTGCGCTATATTACTTGTAATATTGTATATGTACATGTATTTCTTACTTACCTACTCGTAGGTAAGCATGATCGACAAAAGTAGCTCACTACTTCTTTTATTAAATTTAATTAACTTTTCTCCAGTCTAAGCACGGTATTTTACATAGAGCAACCGTATAAATTCAGCCAAAAAAGTATTGAACATGTATGATTTGTTTATGGTTCCAAATTCTTTTTTTTTTTTGTTTTGTTGTTAGATTGACACAATTGTTTTCCATTTTCGCGGAGTTTAGTTACATCATCATTATCATTTATTATATTTAGAGACAATACAAATATGACATAATGGAAAAACATCGAACAAAGATTTTATCTTCAATTTTGCAGCGCCAATGGAACTTCGTGTTCGAAGTCACGTGCATGAAGTTCTAAGGTTTACCTACGTTGAATCGACTTTAAAAAAACATTACAAAACACGTGTATAAGAGTGGTAATAAGCGTTCAAGCGGTCGAGTTGTGTTGGAATATTTGCCTCGCTCTGGTAGGCCATCAAGTAAACATCGCAAAAGTGAAGGAAACAGTGACTTAAAATCCTCATTCAAGTGTGAGAGAGATAGCCGTTGAACTTTCTGTGTCTCAGGAGTCGAGCCGTACCATTTTATATAATCACTTGGGTATGAAACATGTTGCAGCCCGGCTAGCACCAAAAGACCTGAACTTTCTCCAATCACTCAATCGCATTTAGAGTCCCTGTGGACATCCGAAACCTTGGAAACCACGCCAGAGTCGATCAAAAGTCAAAGTCATATTGACTGTTTTCTTTGACTATCACGGTGTTGTGCACTTGCCGGAAAATCAAACAGTAAATAATGAATATTAGGTATTCAGTGAGCGAGCAAATTAGACGAAAAAGGCCAGATCAGTGGAAAGATAATTCTTGTATTTTGCAACACGATAATGTGCCTTCGCACAAGGTCACATTGTGAACAAGGTTTTATGAGATAGGGCTCCAGTTGGCTGCTTCCTTTATCCTAAAGCCAAATTAGCACTTCGTGGCATCCCTCTCTATTCGTTAGAAAACATAATGTTATATCTAAATATATATAACTCAAAAGTGACTGACTGACTGACATAGTGATCCATCAACGCACAGCCCAAGCCACTGAACGGATCGGGCTGAAATTTGGCATGCAGGTAGATATTACGACGTAGGCATACGCTAAGAAAGGATTTTTGAAAATTCGTCCCCTAAGGGGGTGAAAAAGGGGTTAACATTTTGTATGGAACTCCACGCGAACGGAGTCGCGGGCATAAGCTATTAGTTCGCAGATATACGCAATTACGCAATCCGTGATCTGAAGTCATTTGAAAATTGATGCCTATTTTCATCTCCACTATATTTTATAGTTCGTGGCCTTCAGACCATGGAAATTTAGAAAATAATGCATTATGACCATAGATATGATATTTCTATGATTATGACAATTAAATTATGGCATCCTGAAAATCTTAATTAAATTAAGGTACTTGAGGCCGTGATCAAGTACCCTTTGCGTGGCTGCTGAAATGTCCTTTTGTGAGCGACCGTGGTGAATTATGTCGAACGCTGTCGGAGGACTCAAAAAAAACCGAAATTTCTTATAATTATTTAATTAATAAAAGTATTACAAAACTTTCTTACAATTATAATAAACCTAGTATACAGATTCGAAGTGGGAATCGGAATGCCCGAGTTCCAACGTCACGTAGGCCACCGCGCCGCGCGTCGCTTACACGTGCCGCATCGTCAGCGTTTCCGTCAGCTTGCACAATTCTATGTATTTGTGTCGCGAAGGTAAACTTCCACCGTCGATGCACCGTCAGCGATATAGATATAGGGCTGGCGCGATAGATATAGGGCTGGCGCGTAACACCTCCCCCCGTAGCTCAGCAACTATTTTAGGACGTTTAGTGAAAATGTTGCTGGCATCTGAGTTTCTCTCTGGCGTCGCGATGTTTCTGGTTCTTCATAAGGATGATCTCGATTTGCAGCAGCAGTATTGGGTGATTGCTCTGTTGGTGGCTTGAGTTTCCAGGCGTTGTAACGGTAACACAGTACTATGATGGTTAGTACAAGTGCACCAGATAACATTACGTAGAAAGGTATGGTTGTATGGTAGAATGATGATGATGACTCCAGACTCTCCAGTTGAACAGGTGTTTGAAGATTGATCTCATCTTGTAGGTTATGCAGATTTCTTAGGTTGATAGAGTTTATCTTAAGCGGAGGTTGAGGTTCATGATCTTCATGCATTTTTGTAGTAATTTCAGTGATCTTCACTGGCTGGCCGTTCACTCGATCATTGATGTTAACTATGGTGAATTCATGTGTTCTCAGCAGGCAGTTATGCGGGATGGTAACCAGGAAGCTGCCGGTCAAAGTGTTGTATTCATCTCGTTCGCAGGTGAGTTGCAGTTTCGTTGGTTGTGGGAAGACGACTACGTAGTGGCGGTCATCCAGCTTCTCCATGGCTTCTCTTGAAAGGGAAACGGTTGTCTTCGTACAGGAATCGTCCATCGTTTTGCCGTCTATTATACGTTGTATGCAATCTGGTTGCGATCTTAACTGATGATTGAGTTTTTCTTCGCAGAGATACTGCTCGGTTAACTTCGGGCATTCAGCCTCTATGTACACGTGAAAATTTCTAGTGATAGCTATGAATGGGTAAGGGGGAATTACTACCTGCTTACTTTCGTTCGGTACTATAGCTAATCTATACAGAGTATATTTGAGAGGAGATAGGATGGGAAATTGGAATACTAGTACGATGTGTTGACCATTATAGAATGATCCTGGTTTTATGACGTCATAATATTCCCTAATCTCCATATCTAACAGCTGATCCTTATCATAGATACTACTAAGTTTTCCTAACATACTAGTCATTATCTCTAACGTTATCATAGAATGGTGCGTGCTTGCGGCACGGCTGAAGGCTATTGCATCTTCAATTCTATGTAACTCATCTAGTAACTTATCTACGTTATCGCTAACTATACCTAAGATTTGCGCGAACTTCGCGAATTTTAAGAGACTGTGCTGCGCATACTTTTGTTTATCTAGTAAATCATGTAGTGTATTGTTAATTTGCGACTGATTTTCAACAATTTTGGTTATAATTTCGGTATGATGGCCCATCCAATCTTTGCTAAGACTGATATGATGGTTTTGTTCAGAAATTATTTTATCCTGATTATCCTTGAGAATTTTAATAGCATCATTGTATCTCGTAGCATCAGTATAGTCGAGATTTCCGGTTATACTTTTTACTACGGAACCTAAACCGTCTATAAGACCTCTTTTGGGACGACTAGGCCCTAAGCTGTATAGTTGAAGTGAAGCTTTATCTAGTTTACTTGTTAAATGATCAATCTGTAACTCATATAAGGCGTAAGTATAGTTATCTAGAATTTCTTTGATTTCAACTAGTTGTATTCGTACGGAGCTAATTTTATCATTTATATCTTTAAGTTCAATGTATTGTAGAAATGTATGATAGTGGGTCGTAAGTCTCATGGGTCCTAATTTAAAAGGTAAGATTCCCGGTCCATCGTTGAGTCCTTCAAGTTTTATCTCTTCCACCTGTATCAGGTGGAGGACCAACATCAGTAGTGGAATCCTGTAACAATGTGGCACTTTTAGGGATTCGTTTGAGTCTCGATTTTGCTGTTGGACCACGTTTCTTGGAGGTATATATGTGAATTGGAAGATCTGCTAAAACTGTATCCTGAGTGTATCTTGGTGCGAGCTTTTGACGGCTAGCACTTGGGTTTTTGATGAATATTTGCTGCTGTGGCTGATAATCTACTTCTGATTCACGACTTTTGTTCCTATTGTCTATTATTGCAGTTCTATTAGAGAGAGATGATTCATTGATTAATTCATAGACCTTTTTCATTTGTTCCCTATGTGAATGTGCGTACTGTTGTAGCAGATGTTCTGTTAAATCCATATCTAGTGGATCTCTTGGATCTGTGTGTCCTAAAATGATATCGTATGGCCTACACTTCGTGAAACTATGGACTGAGCTATTATACCCTATCAAAGCATATGGCATTAGATTAATGACAGACTCGTCTCGATGCTGTAGTTTTAGGATGCGCAAATGTTCTAACAAGGTCAGATGAAATCTTTCGATGTTGCCGTTGTCGTTCGGTGCGTGAGCTAATGTTGTATGATGAGTTATTTTGTGTGTCTTGCAGAACTCTGTAAACATCTGGTTTGAAAATTCTGTACCCCGATCAGTAATGATGGTGAGTGGCAAGCCATGATGAGTGCTAAATGTTAATAAAGCCTGTATAACGCTAAGTGCAGTACCATCTCTTAAGTTATACGCCTGCCCATACTTAGAAAATACATCTATAAGAGTAACATATTTTTCATTTTGTGCTGTAAATAAATCCATATGAACGATTTCGAACGGTTTTGTGGCTGGTGGAACTATATTAAACCTAGGCTTGACAGGGTTCCTGTCATATTTGGCCTGGCCACATATAGTACAATCATTGATAAATTTGGAGATATGCTCCTTCATTTTTGGCCAAAAGTACCTACGTGATAAGGTCAGGTAACGTTCATTAATACCGCGATGATTAGTTTTACCATCGTGATAGTGACGGATAATATCCTGCTGCCTAAGATATTCCTTGACATTTTCAATTTCTGTCTTAGCTATTACCAGATTCATGGCTGAACTCTTGAATTTCTCTTGTAAGATGGGGACAATTTTGTACATGGCCAAAGGCGGGTTTATAAAGAGAGCTGTTTTAATTTTAGGGTTTACATACTCCTTTATTGCATTGACTAGATCCTCCTCTAAGTTAGACTCAGATAGTTGCACCGATGTTCGGGTATGTGTGTCGAAGGGTTTTGTCACTGTCGGTCTTCTTTTTATATCCCCTACTATGGTCAAACATAATTGTCGATGGAATTTGTTGAGCGGATCGTCAACGATAGGTATCTCAAGTATAGGGTGTTCATTGTCAGTGTGGGCAGTGAGAGTGTTTGAGTTACTTAAGGTTGGAGGTTTATCTGTCGGATTGGCAATCATTGAGCTTGTCTCTTCGTTGTTTAACTCGATACGGGATAAGGCATCGGCGTTGGTGTTATTTTTGCCTTTTTTGTAAATGACTGTAAAGTCGTATTCACTTAACTTTAGCCGCCATCGAGTTAACCTCGAGTTCGGCTCTTTAATGTTCATAACCCACTGGAGTGGTTTATGATCCGTTACGATTTTAAATTTGCGTCCAAAAAGGTATGGTCGGAAGTACTTGGTGGCCCAGACAATAGCCAGCAATTCCTTCTCTATCGTGCTATAATTAATTTCGCTCTCGTTGAGTGTACGTGAAGCGTACGATACGGGTCTATCTGATCCTATGGGTCCTTGTGATAACACTGCACCTATTGCATAGTTAGAGGCGTCTGTGGTAAGTATGAATTCTTTCGTGAAGTCAGGGTATCTTAAGATGGGGTCATTAGTCAGTAATGTCTTGCATTTTTCGAAACTGTTAATGGAGTCGGGGTCAAATGTAATTTTCTTTCCTTTCTTTAGGCACTGTGTTAGGGGTTTAGTAATCCGGGCGAAGTCTGGAATGAACTTCCTGTAATATCCTAAAAGTCCTAGAAATTGTTTTATCTGTTTAGGGGTTTTTGGTAAGGGATACTTCTTTACGGCTGCTATCTTGTCGTGATTAGGTTTGATGCCTTCATTGCTTATTACATGACCGAGATAGGCGGTTTCCAATTTTAAAAATTCCGATTTGTCTAACTGTATTTTGAAATTAGATTCACTTAACCTCTGAAAGACCTTTTCTAAGTTAACCATATGCTCCTGTAAAGATGTACTGAATACTATAATATCGTCTAAATAGACGAGACAGATAACATTCTGGAGCCCTCTGAGGACGTTGTCCATTACGCGTTGGAACGTTGAGGGCGCATTCTTAAGTCCCATGGGCATTCGTAAAAATTCAAAATGCCCATGTTCTACATTGAAGGCGGTCTTGGGGATGTCGCTGGGGTGCATTTCAACCTGATAAAAGCCGGATGTTAAGTCAAGGGTTGTAAAATATTG
The DNA here is from genome assembly GCA_905332915.2 of Hecatera dysodea. Lineage (NCBI taxonomy): Eukaryota > Metazoa > Arthropoda > Insecta > Lepidoptera > Noctuidae > Hecatera > Hecatera dysodea. Next base: position 3,904,097 of record HG995286.1, read on the forward strand.
GCATTTCCCTAATTTATCAAGTACATCATTGATATTTGGTATTGGGTACTTGTCGTCGATCGTCTTTTCGTTCAGTTTCCGAAAGTCGATGACAACGCGCCACTTTTGCTTTCCTGAAGCATCAACCTTCTTTGGTACTACCCAAATTGGTGAGCTCCATGCTGACTCCGATGGCCTAATTATACCCTGTTCTAACATTTTTGATATTTGGCTAGTGACTTCTTCCCTATGAATAAATGGATACCTGTAACTTTTAGTATATACAGGGTTTTCGTCGGTAGTTCTAATGCAGTGCTTTATTTTATTGGTGAAAGTTAGCGGTTCTCCTTCAATATAAAAGATGTCAGCGTACTTAGCGCACAATGATTCTAAATTTGCCTTCTCTTCCAAATTTAAGTGACTGGTACGCAATTTTGATATAATTTCTTTTACGCGGGGTGACGATTGTTCCGTATGCGTACACTCGATATTAAACAATGATGCTTGCGCCGGATGGTCTAGCGAGAATATTATATCGTTAGGGGTAGGGTTCTCAACTTCTACTATGCCACGGTTACTTACAACGGTTGTTAAGCATTCATGAATAGTACAGTTACAGATAATCTGTTCGTTAACTAAAACTTCTCCGTCTTGTGCGTTAATTGGTAATCTAAGTAGTTTACTGCTTTGAGCCGGGATGATATTTTCATACAAATTTAAATTGCTGGAGTTGTATATGTTAATATGATTTACCGCGGATTTCGTGGTCAACGTCAAATCTTTAAGGTCCAATTTCGCATGCCACTTTGCAAGTAGATCGAATCCTATAAGACCATCAAAATGATTATGGAATTTATATACGAATAGTTTTATGGGCTCTAAATCGTTGAATTCGGGGAAGCATGGTATATTTATGGAGTGGTTATGCCTACTCGTCGCATGTACGTTGGTAACCTCGAATGGATCATAATTCAATGGTAAATGTGAAAAGTATTTCTCCACAGCCTCCGGGCTTATGAAGGACTGGTTAGCGCCGGTGTCTATTAATAAATTTAAGTTAGGGTTAGTAATATGAACGTATGGCAATTGTCGCTGTGTTTGAAGGTTCAATTCTATTTTGATTTTTTTGATTTCGTGACTCCCTGAAAATCCTCCTTGCTGGTGGAAGGCTGGGGCTGTTCATCTACCTGAGCGTTGCCGTCATTTGTCATGTCAGTCGCCACCTCAGTCTGCGTCTGCGGGACGCTATCGTACACACAAGGATAATTGCCGTAGTAGTCCATAGGATAATTGTTTTCATAGTAATTAGGCTCCTGCTCGTACACGTAATATTCGGGATAATAGAAATCTTCGTAACTTAGACATTCGTTAACATTTACATCGCGCGTTTTGAAGTAGTTCATGGGTGGTGGATTGCCTTGCCTAGACCAATCCCAATTATTACGAGTGGGAGGTATTGGCTTAGCAACAAAGTTGCTCACACCACTCATGGGCTTGGGACCTAGATTTTGTGGTGGGGGTCTTGGAGCCATTCTAAATGCGTTATTGTGCGGATTGTAGTTTGGGGGTGGAGCGCCAAATGTTCGTTGCGTATGCGAAGGCATACGGGGTTGATTATAGGGGGCATTAAAACCGGCGTTAAATCTAAATTGAGTTGGTTGCGGCAACTGCATCATACGTGGTTGTGCATAGGCGGGCGTGACCGGTTTAGGTAAGGGCATAGCATTAGTATTGCGTAAAGCGGGGAAGCCTGCATGCATGGGTGATGGGTTAGGCTGTGTCACAGACTTGGGATGAGTGTTAGTGAGTTTAGGCAAACTATCATTTCTCTGTTGCAGATACAGCACGTTTAGCTCCTCCTGTACGAACTGTAATGCTGTTTCAATAGAATCTGGCCGCATGCATCGTATGCGTGAACCTAAGGGTTCTTTGAGCCCGCGCACAAAAGCCTGCATTGTCAGCTTCTTATACAAATCGCGTTTAGCATTAATAGTTGTAGGCACTGTTTCATGAAGTGTAATATATGTCATGATGGTGCTAAATAATGTTTGGCATCTATCATAAAGTTCTTGGGGCGTATCATTTCCCTGTGTCTGCAACGAGAGGTAGAGGGTGGTTTCATCCCTACGATCCGCGAAATTATTTATTAACACACTTCTGATGCCATTCCAGTTCTCGGGGATACCGTTGGAATTGACAGTTCGCGCAGCGGGGCCCGTTATTCTATTTAGTATACCACTAATCAAAGACAAATTATTTAACTCATGTTCGGGACCCTCGCGTACATACGCATTCACTAACTTATCGCAAATCCTAATAAATCTAGTTAAGATATGGGGGTTCCCATCAAATTCTGGGACCAGGCGGAGGGCCTTCCAAATAGCATCGGGGTCATGTGCCATAGTGCTGTCTATATCTCTATTACTATCTACTAAATCTTCCCGTCTCAACTGTCTACAAGAAACAGCCTCACGGGTCCCTAAACTCCTAGGGTGAAAAATCTTGAAATATATTAAGGGTTAAGGGTAAGGAAACCGACACCAGAAAGATTCTTGTGCACTTACTTGTACATTCCGGCTTCTCCTGAGCAGTATCAATGTCTGGATCTCCGCAGCTCTTCGACGGTTCGGGATACTCGTCAGAGGTGCCTAAGGCCACCCGGGCGGCTCACCTAATTTCTATAATTCGAAATTTATCTCGCGAACCGGCCCGCGAGTATCCTACCGACTGCGCCAATTATGTCGAACGCTGTCGGAGGACTCAAAAAAAACCGAAATTTCTTATAATTATTTAATTAATAAAAGTATTACAAAACTTTCTTACAATTATAATAAACCTAGTATACAGATTCGAAGTGGGAATCGGAATGCCCGAGTTCCAACGTCACGTAGGCCACCGCGCCGCGCGTCGCTTACACGTGCCGCATCGTCAGCGTTTCCGTCAGCTTGCACAATTCTATGTATTTGTGTCGCGAAGGTAAACTTCCACCGTCGATGCACCGTCAGCGATATAGATATAGGGCTGGCGCGATAGATATAGGGCTGGCGCGTAACAGGTGTTACAGACCCCATGGGCTCGCTTCCGAGGAAATTCTGAGAGCTGATCGTAAATAAACAACAATTAGGCATTGTCCGTATTTTGCTGATTTAAAGACAGATAAAAAAATGATTGCAAGAATAATGGAAATGTGTACTATTACCGATATAGAACCTGCCAATTTTTTTCAGCACTGCTTAATCATCATGAGTTTGCCTTAATTATTTGTTTAGTTAATAACTTTATATCCACGATTTAAGAGTATATTTTGTATTAGCCAAGTATTGCGATTGTAAAGCCAAATACGCCAAGTGAAGTCCTTAAAGGTTAAAAACAAACAAACAAACATTCTCTCACCCCAAACGCATATACCGTCTCCGTTCCGTCGTGGGTAAAACAAATCATTTCCCTGAGCGAACTCCACTCTACGCACTTGGTAATAATTTCTGAAATTTCAGGTAACCTTGAACATGCTAAACGCTTCGGAAAATGAGGATGTCGACGGTCTTGGCGGTGACGTCAAACTAGAGTTTGGATCGACCAACGACGAAGTGGCCACCTGATGCGAGTCTACCTTTGATTTTTATTAAGTTCATCGTTGTTTGGTGTCGTAATAAGATAGGAGGCAACTCGGCGGACTGTTACTGAGCGATGGAAACCTTCACGACCCTGACAGGTGAACGATTGACTTCGAGCGCTGCTCAAGTACCCTCTTCAATATCTGCTGTGGTATATGACGGTGTGACAACGCTTCAGCTCAACTTTCGGGCTGGAGAACATTTATTTAAAAGTCTTTTTAATGTCCCCTTATGACATTTATTTTAATCGCAGGGCGAAAGAGTCCGGTATTTCACGCTGCTCCAGCATCTTCATCTCTATTATTTGTCTCTACCCCATTCCTGATGCAGTAATGCATATGTTACTAGTCCCTGTAACCTCCCGTCAGTGTTGAACCTCCTCGTTCAGCTGAAAGGGGACTGAACGCTTCCATTGCTCCATTACTGTATTGCACTATGTTTCGAACAAAGAGCGCATCTCAAGAGATTCTGGAAACATCTGGAAACAAATGGTTTACAGATGCGCTCCTTGTATAGAATAGTTATAAGAATGTAATATTTGTTTATTTCGTAATAGTCTTGGTACATTTTCTGTCTTATTTCGGTCATGTCGTTTAGCTATCCAATATTGTAGTCTCCAAACTTTTTCTCTGTAGGTCTATTAACTCTTTCAAATTGTATTACGTTTCCTAAAGAAATCTAGTTCAGCTTTATTTAATTCGTTAGCCTTGCTTGCTTTGTTCTTGTAACAATAGTTGCCGTACGATACAATTATGTAGTAATCTGAAAGATATTTGAATGTAATAACGGTTTGGTCCCAGAGGTGTCGGAATAACGAGCTAGAGGATAACCTTTGGGCTTAAGCCCGATGGCAGGAGCGAGATAAGTCGGCAAATAGATATTATTTTAATACAATTTATAAGTGCCTTGGGCTGTATGTAAGTGTTATCGAAAACCTCTGGGATTCTAAACACAGTGACAGTTCGGTGCCATGAATTTGTTTTCATTCTGTAAATTATAGTTTCCGTTTTGATGTAACCGCTGGCGATTGTCAACTTTGTTTCCGCTGGATGTGACCACGGCACCGGTCAGGCGCTGTTCCGTCTAGCTCGCACAACATATGACGGAGGTGTCGTGCGAGCAAGACGGCGATAGGGCACTAGTGGCACTGACATCTGCCACCAGTGACGATCATCCCGCAAGCACAGCCACACGAGAGCACACGTCCTCCACGTTCACACAGCGAAGATCTGAACTCATCTCAGTGGAACAGAATAATAATTACGAATTATTGTGATAACTCCTTGTCTAATAATTTAAAATGTTTGATGTAATCCTTTGAAAGCAGCATTCTTTTTCGTTACGTAAACGTTGTCGGTCCTATCTTGTGTATCCCTTCATTGTTTTCCCCAGTCCCAGCTCCACGCATTCGTTTCAAGTTAGGTGTTTTCATTGCAGTTTTGGTGTGATCTGTTACTTTCGCCAGTGAGATCTTATTGTTACTAGCAATAATAGAAATTTAGAAACAGAATACCTCATTCAGGTCTTCCGTTGAGAAGTTAGATTTGTATCCAACTGACAGTTTTGTTTGATACCATTTTAATATGTTTGCAATATATTATGTAGCTGTTCAGAATTTACGTGCCCTCGTTGTCTTATGTTGAGTGACTCCATACAACTATACTATATCACGCATATAATTAGTTAATTTGTTCTTTTAAAAGTACTGTTCATTGGCATCAATTCTATATGATGATTTCGCGTTCGTTATGTTTAGTTCTTTATTTTAGAAGCTTCAAACTACAGAAACTGGCCCAAAGTTTGTTTTAGACTCAAATTGAATTCAGTTTTTCGTACAGTTTGGTTACAGTACATTCAAATTCGTAAACAGAAAAGCAATAGTCAATCACTGCCCTAGTTGAGTCCCTGCCAGTCGGGCGGGAGTCTCGTAAGTCGCGTCGGATAGGCCCCCGTCGCCCCGCTAGTTCGCGCTCAGCGGCCGTGTAGCCCGCGGGCTCGTAGTCACTCGGCATGGCGACAGGGTGTTGTTACCTCGGAGCCCTCAGTCCAGGCGCGAACACTTCCGCCGCACGACCCCGGCCCGCACAGATTGTCCACGTTGCTGGTATTTGGAAAGGTTATCGAAGGCTTCATGAGACTGACGTGTGAGAACGCGGCCTGCGTTCAGCTTGGATTAAGGGCGTTTTAAAAATTCTTTGCAGTTTTAGTATTACAGTAGGTACCTATATGTATATTATGTAAATCAGCTAATCTAAGTTCAAAGAATATATATTTATATAGATTATATTTCTTTATATTATTTAAATAGCATTATTTTTCCAAGTTTTTATTGGTACAGTAGATTTTATTGTGGACGTTCCCTTAGATTGAGTTGTAAATAGTGGCGACCAAGGCAATTTTGTTACTTTGAACAGACATATATAATTTTTACCAAGGCTGCGGGAGGGCGGGTGGCTAAGCCTTGCCGTAAGAATTATATATGACAGATGTTGAAGGCAGAAGCGCTTTGGACGGGAACCCGGCAGATGAATTACCTCAAATTAGGAATTGATATTCACGCAAGTGCTTCTTACTATTCAGTTAAGGAAACGTGCAGGAAGGCGACCGTGAGAATGGAAACATCTGGACAGAAACCGTCCTCATAAGATCAGACGACACGCCATAGCGGAGTGAAGGTCGCCTCTGCGCACTTCGCAGCGGCTTCGCTGCCGGCTCGCTTAACATCTGGTATTGACCGCTCGCCATGGGCTATGGTAAGGACTACACCGTCGGACGGTATCTATGAAAGGTCCCGTTGCGGTTTGTTCGCCATATTAAAGCCGTGGTGCCCACCGGGCTGAGGGGGTGTTCTGAAGCACAGCGAGCCTACTGGGTCGGCTCAACGCAGGTCCAGTTCCATCCGTGTGTGATTGCTCCCGCTTTGTCTAAGTCTGGATATGAGTCGGTCGCCTGCACGAATGTGTGACGAGCAATAACTAAACTGCCGCATAACATTACATACCTCAGTTTCTCCAGTCTGAGGAACATATTCCAAGTGTCTTGATAATTCTATGAATATAGAGGCACTTCGGTGCCTTATTATCTCTACCTTCAACTCAACAACTGCCTGAATTTTGCTGGTATAAATAATTGATCAATTGGCCGCCTTATTAAATATATTTGTAGAGGATTACTTTAATTAAAATTTGTAAAATATTAAATTGCATTATAAAATAATAGGTGTAAACTTGTCACATTTTTTTTTTAATTTGTTGCAATTTATTGATATAGGAAATAAGTATATTTAATAATCATATTTCAAATAATGTTAGCGGTTAGATCTGTTTTCGGCACAGAAATATTTATTTCTGTGGTTTTCGGTGTCTATGATAATCGTATAATCAGTAGTTATGTATAGTTAACGCATACCTATGTAACAAAATTGTACCTATTGTATAATAACAGTGTTATGTAAATATTATGTATTGTAAATAGAAAAAACGTCTTTTATTTCCACATCCATATCTCTATAGCTACCTAATCCTTGGAGCTGTTTAGCCGGCAGGTCGTTTTCACTCGCCGCCTTTAGTTGAAGATACCGAGAACCTGACCAATTCACCACGGAACACAAATAAGCACACTCTTATATACAATTGCAACTTGTAATCTCACTCATAGAACTAAAAACACGTAGGTTTACACTAGTCATCACTAGTGGATGACTTTACTGAAAGAGAACACCAACTAGGTACCTACGCAGGTAAATACTCATATTGTTTACTGTATTCTTTGTTGAAGAAGAAGAAGGTCGGAGATACCGGCATGCACTTGTGGGCACAAGTAAATTAAAGCATTTAATATCGATACACTCTGACACACTACCCATACAATTAAGAAAAAAAAAGAATTTTGTTCTATAGCAACTTAATTACCACCAATTCACTCATGTAAAACTTTTAATAGGTGATCTCTAAAAAAGTTCCATTCTTTCACTTTCAATCTCAGTCACGACTACCTGCCCGGTCTCTGTCCACCATTACTTTGATTTTACGTCATAGTGTTCAGCCGCAAACTGCAAGACTGGGAACGACTTTGACTTGTATGGACCAAGTTAATGAATATCATTTATTATCTACATACCTATCTCATGATAACACTGGTCTCTTCCCTCTCCGAGCTGCTCCGTGCTCCTGCCATTATGTGGACCAAATAACCTATTAGGGATAAAGCTAATCCGAAAATTATAGCTCTAATAAAAACACGAGTGACGTCCCTTTTTTTCTGGATGGGATATCATCAAATGACTTCACCCGCTCTGGGCGGAGCAGAAGGGAGTGTCACACTCTTACTAACTAAGATCCTTTTAGTGCCCTTTGCGTTCCAGGACCGCGGTGACTTTTTCGAACAAATTCCGCAACCCTAGCAAGCACTGAGATCGCCGCCGCCGATTGCCTCGACAAGGACACGGCGTTACTCCACCGTGTCCTCCGGGCGATCCGCACAGTGCTGACACCCGGACGTGTCCTCCCTCTATATCCGAAACAGGTACCTCCCGAAACAACCGTGTCAGGTGAACACCTGCGTCAAGCGGAAAGTGAGGACGCCGTGGCGTCTCTCCCAACACTCCTCAAAGAGGGGACTTATCGCCGCAATGGTGGCGTGCCCAATCTAAAACAGGCCGGACAAAACCTTGTGAAGTCAGATGCAGTTCCATAAAAATAAACCCATATACAATCTAATGGCGTCAATAATTACTGATGAAGTAGTCAATACTCTCATATTTGACCAGTTAACACTAGGTGGAGGAGGAGGCCAACGATGCTTTGGAGGACAGCAGAATAGTTCTTTCTGAATTTTATGAATATTGAAAATTATGAATTTCCACACCTGCGATGTGCAGTCCAGTACACTTCTGACGAGAGTGACGTACAGAAGTTTAAAGGTGCGTACAGATTTGGAATGAAAGTGAGCTGACTGTCGAGGCAGACTCCCAGATCGCGAATTGTGTTGAGACCTTCTGCAGCGTGTCTAACACGAAGATTGGAGTGTATGTGTATTCTGTTTCTTGGTGAAGATCATGTGGTGACACACTGACACTTTTCAGCATGTTGAGTCATCCTGTTCCGTATACTGTTGTGTACGTATGTATATATTAGAAGATAGGATATATATCTAGGATGATGCAAAATTTGGGCTCGCTTCGCTCGCTCTGTCATTCTACACTTTCTAAATTCTTGAACTTAACTCATACCTGCATTTGTTAAAATAGTTTATTTTATTCGCTTCGCTGTCTCTTGAATTCTGCCGTCAGTTTGCTGCTGCAGTTCTTGACCTTTACTGAATAAGTCACTTCTGCCTAGCTATTTATTGTATGGCCACCTGTAATGCGTTAGCTTTAGTGTCTACCTTTCGCCATTTGGTAGAAAGAACAGTAACAATAATGACTGTTGGAAATAGGATAGGAAATAGACAATTATAAATACCTAATGGTGCAAGGTACGCCTTTGTGTTACGCATTATTTTCGGAAGAGTCACCGCGACCCTTATATGCAAAGGGCGTTAGGAGGAACACGGGTGAGTTTTAGTCGTTAAGAGTCTGACACTCCCTCTCCGCTCAGAATGGAATACTTAAGTCATTTGATGATATCCCACCTAAAAAGAAAACGCCTGTACCCGACTTGCTTGTTTGTATACCTACAAGTTATACTACAAGTTTATGTTTTACCAATATTTGGTGCTGCAACCACGATCACCTCTGTACGAGGAAACTTCTCGTAGTACCTATACCTCATTTATTATAACACTAACGGTGGCCGCGACTTCGTTCACGTGGATGTCGGAAAAAAATAAGATGTACGTACATATGTACATACAGTCAACACCCTGCATTATTTGACCACTCTTAGAAATATAAAAATATAAGATGGAGCGGCTACACCGGACACCTCTTCTGTTTAAAATGACGACAAGCCCTAATATCATCTGGGATCTCGAATCGAGTTGATTCTTAATTTCGTACTAATTCAAATTAATTCATAATACTAAAAAGTAATCCTAAATGAAAAACATTTTTTTTTACTACTCAGAAGATTTGGAGAAGCTGCTGGCTAAATAATACAGGGATCGATCGATGTTCGCGACAACGCTTGCCGAGGTCGGTCTGTGGATGGATGACCGTCTGAACGTATACATGTCTCGGAAAAGACGTTAAGCCTTTGATCTCGGTAGTCATTTGAAAATCTTTAGCAGTCGTTACGGATAGTCGGTGGGTAAAATGCTGGTATTCAGCCGAATCTGGGTTGACTGGAAGCCGACCCCAATATAGTTGACGAAGATTTAGAGCATAGATAGGCACCCGATATAATTCAGCAGTTGAACAATTTTGTCTTGTCTTAGAAGTCTCGACGGGCCTATCACTCGCGTGGGTGCTAAGTCATTGAGACCTTTTGTTTTTTCTGTATAGGAAATCATCAAATGTCTTCTCCCACTCTAGGCGGAGCGGAAGGGAGTGTCAAAGCCATTGAGAGACATATTTATCCCACCCTTAAGCAAAATACGCTATGACGTGGAGTTGCGGACACCAGTCCGACTAATATTGGCTTAATACGTATGTATTTGGACAAGGCTAGGCAGATTATATACCAGTATTTTACGTGGCGTGACTGTCTACCAGACCCGGCACACTACTTGCTAAAACTGGTGTCTGGCTTTTTACTATCCGTAACGACTGCTGAATATCTACAAATGGCAGCCGGGAACAACGACTAACGGCCGAACCCAATAACCGATCTATCACATACTGGAGGTAGAAAAACAAATGAAACAACAGAAAACCTATATATTTTTTCTGTTTTTTCATAGATAGATCGGTTATTGGGTTCGGCCGTTAGTGTGCTTTTCGAGGTACGGAGGAATCTCGGTATGTTAAGATGGTCACCCATCCACAGACCAACCTCGGCAAGTGTTGTTTAACCTTGAAGGTAGACCTTTACGGCTGATATCTTTAGCCACGAATTCCGTATACATTCATACTAAGTATGTATTATTTTAAAGAAATTTAACCATGAATAGGATACGTTGTCCGTCTTTTTTTTTCATTTATAGTTGACCTGTTAATAGTTCGGAGACAACGATAAGATAATAAAATATTCACTTTTCCTTTAGTACGTAGTAGTAGTAAGTGTGTCAAATAACTCAATAATATATTTTGGTGTTATTTCCATGCATTCGAAATAAAATAGTAGTGGACTAAACGACTACTATTTTATTTCAATAGATGGCGTTGCATGAATGTGCTTCACGTACGTAATTTCTTCTTACTCTTTAAATAAATATCTTTTGATAGAGTGAAGCGATTGAAATGAATCAAAAACTAAGTTACTCTCTCAGTTACGCACAATTTTAATGTAAGTATAAAAGTTTTATATATTACTTTTGTACTTTCTACGTTATGCGTGCACATCCAAACAGATAAACAGACAAAAATTGAAAAAATGCTAGAAATGGGTTCTGTTAGTTATCCTTAAACACCCTGGCTATTTTTTAGGATTTCTTGTATTTTTTGTAATGTACAAAAACGACACTTCGATTTCTTTTATGTATGGAATAGATATTATATATATGTAGATTAGACAAAAGAGGCTCGTAGAAGCAGGAATACAAAACCTTTAATTTTTAAGATTCAACAATTTTAATAAATAATGTATATATTATGCGTTTTTTGTAAGTAAACATGTTTGGCATACAATAAAGCATATTTCATCTCTCTCCTCGTCACGATGCTTGGATAGGTACCTATGTGAAATAATACAATTTTTACTAATAATCAGTTTATTAAAAAAACACTTTTTTAACAACCGACCAAATTAAAAACCACATGCTGCCACAACTTATGAAGCTAATAGGTAACATTTTAGATTTGGTAGGTACTTTTGGTAGAGTTAAAGTGACATGGAAAACGTTCCTGGTACTGTCCATCTCTGCTTCTTTTATGTTTTAAACATTGACAAGACAATAATTTATATAAAAAACAAATAATTAAAAAACACGCCTGCCATGTCAAAAAGTGAACTAAAAAATTAAAAGCAAGATACCTAAGGTATCTTGCTTTATTAAATTAAAAGCAAAATACATATTTTGCTTTTAATTTTCTAGTTGATTGCTGTCGGGGGCCGGGGTACGGTTCCTTTGAATAGTTATTTACAGGTTAATTTTTTGTTCACTTTTTAACATAGCTTTCGTGTTCTTTTTTTAGTTTTTTATTTCATACTTTTTTTGCAAGCTTGAGATGACAGTAAATGTAGTCTAATTTTCATGATAACAAAATATTTTAGTTTTTTTATTTGCAAACCCTGAGTATTTTACCAGGGATAACTCAACGCTTCTAACGATACCATATACATTGATATCGGTTAAGCCGTTAAGAAATTATGGTGGAATAAAGAAACTCACAAACATACTCACATAAAATAGTTGTACATGAACCCTTTTTTTTTTTTTGGATGGGAAATCATCAAATGACCCCTCCCGCCCTGGGTGGAGCGGTAGGGAGTGTCAGACTTTTACTGACTAAAACCCACCCGTGATCCTTCTTGTGCCCTATGCGTTCCAGGGCCGCGGTAACTCCTTCGAACAAATTCCGCAACCCTAACAGGCACCGACCCTATGGGGCCCCGTCCTCGGTCGGTGCTGACGGCTCCTTGAGGCGCGCGTGGAACACAACGCGTCGTCAACTCAACCTGGTATTGGACGGCGAGCCACCCATGCTCACCGTCCCCAGGCATCAGCCACTGCGCCACTAGAGGCCGAAATGGGACCATTACTAGCACTCCATCTCAGCACCCTCCCGAGTGTTGGGAGTTGCAGCACCCGCAGCAGAAGCGGCAGTGGCGGCGACGGAAGCCGCGGCGGCGGCAGAGGCGGCGGCGGCAGAGGCGGCGGCGGCGGCGGACCTCTTGCCCCTGGTCGGGGCGGATGGCGCGCAGGCCCTTCCCCCAGCCCAGTGCTCGGCCGGCTTGCCAACAGCCGCACATGCAACGCAGTGCGGCGTGGCCTCGCACGAGCCGGCCTTATGACCGGGCTGACAACAGCGGAAACAGAGTCCGCTGCGGTCGACCTCCGAGGGGCACATAGCTCCCGTGTGGTTACCCACATGGCAGCGGTAGCACCTCAGAGGTCTGGGTTCCAGCAGTTTTACCCGCGCAGACACCCATCCCACCAAGAGCCTTCGGCCCTCCGACACAGTTCTGGCCGCCACCACGGGGCAGCTCACCACAAGGGTTTGCATGCCCGTGTTGTCAGGCCGGAGGGTGCCCGCCTTGACGAGCTCGGCAGAGTACCCCCCAGTCCTGGCGACGGCGGCCACAACTTCCTCCTCCGTCACGGAGTCATCCAGGCCCACTATGCGCATGTCGATGCGCCTAGTCGGCCTGGACACCCGGACCTCGTCCGCGGGTAAGACCGCCCTCAGCCTTTCGGCCAGGGCGTCCGCGAACGGGCCACTCTCCGCTCCGGCGAGCTCCAGCTTCCGGGCACCGGTCAAGGTCCTCCTGACCCCGATGCCCCCGCTGATGCCCAGCTCTAGGTGAGATACGTCACGCCCCTCTGTTCCGCTTCCGGCTGCAGTGTGAGGAGCACCACAGCCGCGGATTTCGGGGCGCGAAGCCTCGCCGCAATGGCGTTGGCCTTCCGCCGCTGCTTCTTCGCCTTCTTGGCCTGCTGCTTCTCTACAGCAACCTGCCACTCGGCCTCGGCCGCAGGAGGGGCCGAGGGTGGGGGTGGGGGCGGCTGCGGCGCCGCTGACGCAGCAGCCTTAGGCGCCCCCCCTCCAGCCTTCCTCCTACCCCTCTTCGCCGGAGCCGACTTGGTCGTCGCCGGCGTCGCAGGCGCTGGCGCGGCTCCCGCCTTGGCCTTCGCCTGGCCGGACGTCCCCGGGCTGGCAGCCACGGCGGCTGCGTACGAAGCCGCCTTCTGCTGGCCCGGGGGCCTCTGTGTCGCCGCTAATGGGGGACGCCGGATCATGTTCTCCAAAACGGAGAACTGCTTCCGGAAGGGAGCCAGCTCCTGCCGCACCAGGCTCCGCACCTGGCTCAGCACTTGGCTCCCCTCCAGCGCCGCTGGACTCAGCCCCCCCTGCGGCTCCTCCGAGGCCGCCCTGGCCATGCCAGCCAGGACACTACGGAGCGACTCATTCTCCGCTATGAGTCGCTCCGTAACGGCCGCGAGGCGGGCGACCTCCGCCCGCAACTCTGTCGCCTCTCCTGAACCAACTCCTGGCCGCCGCTGCCGCCATAATGGAGGCTTTGGCCGCGCTGATGGCCTCTCGCTTCGAGGACTGTTTCCTCTTAAAGGCCACAGCGCGGATCGCGGCCTCCACGACCTCCTCCAGCTTGGCCCTCTTCTCCTCGGCAGTGGGAGGTACCTCTCCCGGGGACTCCGAGTCGTCGGAGTCGAGAGGAGGCGGACGAGTAGAGGGAGCCCTGCGACCGCTCCCTCCAGGGCGACGCCCCTCCCCCGCCAACCTCTCGGCCCGACGCCCGACCTCCCGGGTAGAGGGAGCAAGCCCCCTCCCCGCCTCACAGCCCCTGCCCCGCCTAGCGGTGGGGATCTTGCGGGCGGAGGCAAACTCGCCCTCGGAGGACGACCCGCTGTCATCCTCCCGTCTGGGCCGCTTGCAGAAGAGCTTGACGCCCTCCGCAGCAGCCCCCCCTCCTCTGTCTCCAGAGCCCGCCGAGCTGACCGTTACTAGGTCAAGTGCAGAGCCAGAATCTGACCCTGCACCTCCCCGGCGCTCAGGCGAACTCCCCGCATCACAACCGAACGCCATCAGCTCCTTGAAGGAAGCGGATCCGGATGAGGTCGATTCTGAGCCTCCTCGGCTCTTGTTGCCACTGGCAAGCGGAAGGTGTTTGTTGCCCACCCCAGAGACATACATGAACCCTGAAAACATAACACTCCATTTTTTGGGCAGTCGTGTAAAAACTAAATAAAAATTAAATGGTTCAATAAGTATAATTAAGTGTGACAGCTGTTATTTAAACTGATTATATTTATTTCCACATCAATCTTGACTGTAATATTTTTTTGTATTACTTTATTACAAAGTGTACCTACCCCTAAAAGAACCTTTTCATCCCCCCATCTCGGAAAGACCATTTTTTTTCTTCGATATCTGAGCGTAAAAGCCGATTTTATCCTCTAGAAGTAAATTGAATTTAGAACATCGTGTGCACGAAGTTTGTGAATTCGAAACATCATTAAACCTTTTTACTTCTACCTCTATGGTGCTCTATTGTTTGAAATTTGATTCGGAAATTAAAAAAAAAATTGCTTCGCGCGTTTTTCTTTTCACGTTCACGTTGATCATATGTATTGTTAAAACAAACCAAGTTAAACATAAACTTGAAAACCAGTGTAAAATCTAAAATGAGTGATTCAAGCGACGAGGAAGTTTATTTGACGCCTACAGAATAAATTGAAACTTTTAACAATGCGCCAACGAGTTTTCTCCCTCAACAATCACGTGAAAAGTATATAAAACAGTAAGTACGATTTATGTTTAACACGTGGAGACTAGCTAAAGGAGCCAAATCTTTCTCGGAAAACGTTTTATTGGCATATTTTATTGAATTATCCGAGACCAAGAAGTCAAGCACTCTATGGAGTATGTATTCAATGCTTCAAACAACAATAAAGAATAAAAATGAAAAAAGACACATATCAACCCCTATTATAAATTAGTGGCATTTTTGAAAAGAGCGTCATAATTATGGCCATCAACGCAAAAACTCGAAGGTTTTCATTGCATCTGAAATTGAAAAGTTTCTAAACGAAGCACCTGATTCCGTATATTTGGCGGTAAAAGTAACATAATCTAATACGTATACGCATATCAATTTGTTTTTTTTTTTGCATTAAGTCATATCCTCGCTGAGGTGGGATGAAAAGTTACGTTGTGGTTACGTGTTGCACTCGAGTGCAAAGATTTTTCACCTTGTGTTCTTTTGATTCCGTCGCTAACGCTCAGGATTCTAATTTTTGATATTCTAGAAATTCTAGAATCCTTCGCTTGCTTGGTCATCAAAATTGCATTTAAAAAGCAACTTTGCACTCTTGTATAACAAATAATAAATTATTTTTAACTTCTGTCTAATGCTAGGATAGATAGTTTACTATATGACAAAGTCCTACTTTGGTAAAACCCGTCATGTAACACGTAACTGTACCATGTACCTACTGTAATTAAAGAATAGTTGAATAATAGAATAGTTGATAAAAATACTATTTAAGTATAGGGGAGACTGGGGACACTTGATCCTTACGGGAGACTAGATACACTGGATTTACAAAGCTTCTGTGAACACTATATGATTTTAAAGTTGCAACATTAATAGTCCATGGTACGTTCTAACTTTCTAAAATTGGTACTCCTGTCAAATTTGACCGTTGAGCAGATGGCGGATGATTGTGTGTTTCGTGTGGCCAGAAAATATTTTTCGTAAGTTTTTATTTTGATTGCACAATTGGTTAGGAAACATATTTTGTATAAGAATCAATTTTACACTATTCATTATCTATGTGTTTAAACGTCTGTTTCATAGAACAGTGTTAATAGTAGTAGATATTTTTACAAGATCAAGTGTCCCCTAATGTTTATTTTTTTAATAATTTCAGGATTCAATATGCCTAGAGTATATAAAACAAAAGAAGGTGCAAGAAAAAGAATACCAATCGATAAGGAAATCTTGGAGTTGGCTGTTAATGATGTTATATAGGGGGTAAGAGTATTCGTGGTACTGCCAAAGGTTACGGGATAGCAGTTATAACACTGAAAAGATATGTCAGAAAGAAGAAAAATGCTACGACTGAAAATATTGACTACACGCCAAACTATCGCCAGTCACAAATTTAGCATCATTTTCTTTTTATACAAATTTACATGTGATTTGAGTTCTCACAAAAGAGAGATAATAATATTGTAGCAGCTAAAGCCTCCCAAATACAATAAAGTATTAAGTGATTTAAGTTGTTATTAGTTGATTAATAAAAAAAGACATAAGTGACAAAAAAATGAAAATTAGAAAAAAGAATAGATGATTGCTAATAGATGAAAAGAAAATACTGTTTAAGTTACACATACATTTAACCCAACTATTGTTTAAAAATAATAATTTATTTATTAAAATAACGTGAATTAATTTTGCTTTTATAAAATTAAACAAAATTTTATAAAAGCAAAATTAATTCACGTTATTTTAGATCAATCAGAAGATTCTGCAATAATAGGAACATTTTTGTTGTTTCTTATTTAGTAAATAAATCAATGATAAAAACAATTTTAACATATTTTTTCCTTTTCTTCTTTATTGGAATCATATGACCCTAAATGTAAAGACTTGTTCCCCCCAGGATCAAGTCTTCCAGAAGGGGGGGAACAAGTCAGACATACCTATATATGGGACACATGATATCATTTCCTATACGAAGTTTTCATGTGCTAGTTAGTCAATTTATATACGGATGTCATTAGCTATTATACTTAGTATAACCAATGAAATTCCACGTATTTCAGTACCAAAATATTTAAAATCTGATTAATATTTACAAAATAATTGCCAAAAAACAAAAGGGGGGATCAAGTGTCCCCAGTCTCCCCTAAAATTATGGTTGTAATTGATACTTCGAACTACAGAAAAATATATGATGAAATGATCACATGTTAAATCATAACATGATCTAAAAATATATGATTTTACATGTAATCATTTCTAATATTAATCATATGACTTAGATCATTTTAGCGTGGATCCCCTTCCGCTAAATGCCTCCTTCAAATAATTCCACGTATTCCTATCTGAAGCGATGACAAGCCAGTCATGACCTGCATTCTCCACAATCTTATCTTGACTTTTATGGCCATTCTATTTGGTTGTCCTATTAGTTAATCTGTCTCGGGCAAAGGTTACATTCTCTATGGTCTCGGGGCTCGGCTGTGTCATCCTGATGTGAGAGTACCTACACATACCCACTCTGCGGGACGGCACACACCGCCAGGCACTTCTTCTCATGCAACCGAGCGGGTGGGCTCGGGCTGCCGATAGCCCAGTTTCGGCTGTGGGACCGCCACCTGACTACTTAGCGTCAATCCCCTTGCCGGAATGTCTCGAACGAGACTCCGGACAAAAAAACTTTCCCGAAAGCCAATTTCTAGGCCTAGGGATAACCCAGCATCTTAATTTCCTTGTTTCACTCACTCCAAACTCCATCCCTTCCGCCGACAGTGGTGTAGGTGGAGGCCAAAAGCCCACTGGCTGTTCCAAGCACCAATCCTAGGTGGACTCGGCAGCGATACGGACCCACCCGGCCACGATGTGTGGTCCCAGTGGCGGTGCCCATGCAAAGCTATAGCCCCTGACTTCCTGAGAGCCACCTCCAAGCCAAAGCGTCGAATGTGACCCACCACCTGAGACCGCAGCCGTCGCCAGCAACGCTGCCCCTCTGGGCAGTGACCAGCGTGTCATCAGCGTAACACGTCAGGTCTACTCCCGGCTGGAGCTCACTCCTCAGTTCCACCCTAACTTAACCTAATATTTTCATAAACGAATCTTTGATATACCGTAAAATGCTGCAACTTTGCCTGGATTTTGACGTTTTTTGTTCATATCTCTAGACCTATTGGTTTTTATAGAGTTCAGTGAGTTTAAATTGAAAAACAGACCTTATGGTTTACAAAATAGGATGCAAACATTTTAAAGGAATGCGGCATTTCCAAATTACAAGCTCTCAAAGTCGCAGGCAAAGTTGTATGTAAACGATGCAACTTTGCCTAGAGGAATTACTTAATAAATATTAGGCTGGTATTTACAGTATTTTTTTTTCTACATGCATATGGCACTGTGATTGTCCCTAGCAGTTAAATAATTGCCATGAAGTTATGTATTTAATTTCACAGCTAATAGGCAAAATTGTAGCAGGAACCACAAACTTCCCATACAAAAATACCGTTGACTGTAGGGTTGTCCCAATAATAAAGTTTTTTTTTTAATGTTTTTTATTTAGATACTTAAAAACACCAAATTGCTACGTAAGAGTAAAAATCACAAATACAAAAAAAACTACTACGTATTTAGTAACCTTCAGGGTATTTTATTCCTCTTTTAAAAATGTAGTTTTAGACCCGGGTTCATCACTTAAATTTCGATAAAATAGAGGATATTGCTGGCGGGAACATCTTTAAATGCAGTTACAAGATTCTTGAATTCTTAATTTCATCAACTGTTTTCGAAGCACGATTTTTTTTTTATAATTTGTGTCGCCCTTTGGGAAAATTTTGTCGTTGTAGGTATAAAAGCACGAGCCCAGCGTTGCTTTTCCGCATTTTACCATGTAACTGTAAACTACAATGCACCTATCTAAAAGAGTAAGAGGACAGTCAAATTCAGCTGAAACATTCACTGTGTCTGTGATGTGGGCTTCTTCTTTAGTCGATAACTCTGTGGGTCTACCAAATGGTTTGTTATGGATGTTTTTAGATTTATGACAATGGTACGACGTGAGATCCCAAACTCCACTTTGTCCAAAGTACAATCTTGGCCACAAGGGCCAAAACACAGTACTGAGAAAATACACACTTAATGAATTCATCAGCGAAAATGTAATCCGACTAGTGACAACCCTAGACCCAGGCAAAGTTGTGTCTCAGAAGTTTCCAAAACACTGCGCAAGATTGCCTACTAAGTTAATTTAATGAAATCGAGTTCTTTTCATAAAAATATCAAAAAATACATAAAATAGATACTATTATCTTACCCTGAGACGCTATTTCAGTACGAAAACACCTTTTCTTTCGCCAAAATTGCAAAAGTTACAGGACTCAAAAAAAATCAACCCGCACGTGCCGGTTTTTGTCGCATAACTGACAGAGTAATAAAGGAATTACGATTATAAAAAATGAAAAATATGTTGCTCTAATAATGTAAAATTACTACCAAATGGTGAAAAACGAGAATAAAGTAAGCAAACGCGAAATATCATGGTTGAAACGAAATAGGCAAATTTGAGCTTAGTTGGTAAAGTTGCAGCATTTTACGGTAATAAAGATTTTTATTTATTTTAGACATAGTCCATAGTTTTACAGTAATAGGTTATAAACTGTTTTATATTCTAAAAAAGAATAAACCCAAAATAAATTGTGATAAATAAGTATAATTATATTAACAACTCATTAAAAATAATAATCCTAATTCAAAATGAAAAAGAATAACAGTTGTATGCAAATTAAAATGTCAAACGGGAAAATGTTGTAAAAAATTCAAAATATAAAAAATAAATATTAATAATTAATTTCATAGCAAACAAAACAATATATTACAAGAAAAAATATAAATTGTATTTAGGTATATTACTTAATACCTGCCCCAAGCACCTGCCAATGCTGCCCTTCCAACCTATTGGCAACAACGGTAAGGAGATTGTTGTCGCTGCCCCGCGTTCTACTCTATATTGAGGTCGCCTTCTTGTGAATGCTGGCGTAAAATAAGTCAATGCGGACGCTCGCGAACATTCCCTATGCGCTGCAGAATCGAGGCAGCCGCAGCAGAGCTCTCAGCCAGTTATTATATTGAACCTACATACTACTCGTATTAAAAGATATGTAGTAGGCTCGAAACAAGATGATCTTCACATCCTTGCAGCTACGAGCAAACCTGTGGGCCATCGAGCAAGTGTGCTAAATGTCATACATACCTAGGTCCAGAATCTAGGTTTTTTTCTAGTTCTGCAAAAGGTGAAGGGTTTCTGCAAACGTCATCAACTCCCATTACGCATCTACGTGCTTCAAAGGTCACTCAACAAAAGGAGTTTACAGATTTTGTAAACGTCTCCTTTTCACGAATGCAATGCGATGGGGTAGGTACCATTGATCGTAAGCGGATTGAAACAACTTCCTTTAGGGCTGGATCCGTCCCACAGTTTTCTCCTATTTGTTTTATGAATAATTCCTTCATTTGTGAAAAAAAAAAATTAGTTTTCTCGATCTAGTTTAGGTACTCTTGTGAGCTGAGTTCATGGCTGCGACCGCACCTGCCAACATGAGTATATACGTATCTAGTCAGATTCTCGGATTATATTGGATGCAGCATCAGAGTGTGACGTCATGTGTAGTGTAATGTATCTATCTGTCACATTTGTTTACGAGCATGATCTAGCTTGTTTTATAAACCATGGGTAGCCAGGAGGAGCTCGTGGCTAAATTATAACAGCCGCAGCCGCAGCCGTCGATCTTCGAGGTTAAGCAACGCTTGCCGAGGTTGGTCTGTGGATGGGTGACCATCTTAACATAACGAGACTTCTCCGTGCCTCAGAAGGCACGTTAAGCCGTCGGTTCCGACTTCCGGCTGTCATTTGAAAATCTTTGGCAGTCGTTACGGATTGTCAGAAGCCAGAAAATCTGACACCAGTCTTGCCAAGAAGTACCGTGTTACCCATTTAATGGGTGGTGGAGGTCTGGTAGACAGCCGCTCCACGTAAAGTACCTACTGGTATTCGGCTGAATCCGGCTTGTCTGGGAGCCGACCCCAATATAGTTGGGAAAAAGCTAGGCAGATGATGGGTAGCCAGGAATTTTATGATATCATAAAGTTGAAAATATCACTCCTTATAGTTATCCCAACATTATACAGTAGGTAATATGTCATTGCTATAGGTTAGTATCTTCAGCTACAGGCCGCGAGTGAAAACAGCCTGGCGGCTAAACCATTTTTCACACCGAGAGCTCGGTGTGAAAAATGATTAGGTATAGAGATATGGATGTGGAAATAAAAGACGTTTTTTCTATTTACAAACACTATTATTATACAATAAAGTTTTGATAACACAAAGGTATGCATTAACTATACATAACTACTGAATATACGATTATCATAGACACCGAAAACAGATCTAACCGCAACCTAATGTTTGAAATGGGATTATTACAATTACCGTGAATTATAAGTAACGACACAAAATATTACTTAGGTATACAGTTCTCACACTACTCATTCCTTCCTGTACACGAATACCTGAGGCATACAGACTTGAACATACCTACGTTTTATTACAAAAATATATACTTTTAACTCATAAAAGTGCAATTTCTTTACTCTAACGTACCTTATATTAGCTAATAATGTTATATTATGTAATTTGACTATCTAAAAGATACCAATAAATTGCCTCAAATTAAAAAAAAAATGTTACAAGTTTACACTTATTTTTTATCTTACAAATTTTAAACAAATTAATGCCTATAATAATAAAATATATTTAATAAGGCGGCCAATTGATCAATTATTTATACCAGCAAAACTCAGGCAGTTGTTGAGTTGAAGGTAGAGATAATAAGGCACCGAAGTGCCTCTATATTCATAGAATTATCAAGACACTTGAAATATGTTCCTCAGACTGGAGAAACTGAGGTTTGTAATGTTATGCGGCAGTTTAGTTATTGCTCGTCAAACATTCGTGCAGGCGACCGACTCATATCCAGACTTAGACAAAGCGGGAGCAATCACACACGGATGGAACTGGACCTGCGTTGAGCCGACCCAGTAGGCTCGCTGTGCTTCAGAACACCCCCTCAGCCCGGTGGGCACCACGGCTTTAATATGGCGAACAAACCGCAACGGGACCTTTCATAGATACCGTCCGACGGTGTAGTCCTTACCATAGCCCATGGCGAGCGGTCAATACCAGATGTTAAGCGAGCCGGCAGCGAAGCCGCTGCGAAGTGCGCAGAGGCGACCTTCACTCCGCTATGGCGTGTCGTCTGATCTTATGAGGACGGTTTCTGTCCAGATGTTTCCATTCTCACGGTCGCCTTCCTACACGTTTCCTTAACTGAATAGTAAGAAGCACTTGCGTGAATATCAATTCCTAATTTGAGGTAATTCATCTGCCGGGTTCCCGTCCAAAGCGCTTCTGCCTTCAACATCTGTCATATATAATTCTTACGGCAAGGCTTAGCCACCCGCCCTCCCGCAGCCTTGGTAAAAATTATATATGTCTGTTCAAAGTAACAAAATTGCCTTGGTCGCCACTATTTACAACTCAATCTAAGGGAACGTCCACAATAAAATCTACTGTACCAATAAAAACTTGGAAAAATAATGCTATTTAAGTAATATAAAGAAATATAATCTATATAAATATATATTCTTTGAACTTAGATTAGCTGATTTACATAATATACATATATCTACTGTAATACTAAAACTGCAAAGAATTTTTAAAACGCCCTTAATCCAAGCTGAACGCAGGCCGCGTTCTCACACGTCAGTCTCATGAAGCCTTCGATAACCTTTCCAAATACCAGCAACGTGGACAATCTGTGCGGGCCGGGGTCGTGCGGCGGAAGTGTTCGCGCCTGGACTGAGGGCTCCGAGGTAACAACACCCTGTCGCCATGCCGAGTGACTACGAGCCCGCGGGCTACACGGCCGCTGAGCGCGAACTAGCGGGGCGACGGGGGCCCATCCGACGCGACTTACGAGACTCCCGCCCGACTGGCAGGGAGTCAACTAGGGCAGTGATTAACTATTGCTTTTCTGTTTACGAATTTGAATGTACTATAACCAAAGTGTACGAAAAACTGAATTCAATTTGAGCCAAAAACAAACTTTGGGCCAGTTTCTGTAGTTTGAAGCTTCTAAAATAAAGAACTAAACATAACGAACGCGAAATCATCATAATAGAATTGATGCCAATGAACAGTACTTTTAAAAGAACAAATTAACTAATTATATGCGTGATATAGTTGTATGGAGTCACTCAACATAAGACAACGAGGGCACGTAAATTCTGAACAGCTACATAATATATTGCAAACATATTAAAATGGTATCAAACAAAACTGTCAGTTAGATACAAATCTAACTTCTCAACGGAAGACCTGAATGAGGTATTCTGTTTCTAAATTTCTATTATTGCTAGTAACAATAAGATCTCACTGGCGAAAGTAACAGATCACACCAAAACTGCAATGAAAACACCTAACTTGAAACGAATGCGTGGAGCTGGGACTGGGGAAAACAATGTAGGGATACACAAGATAGGACCGACAACGTTTACGTAACAAAAAAGAATGCTGCTTTCAAAGGATTACATCAAACATTTTAAATTATTAGACAAGGAGTTATCACAATAATTCGTAATGATTACTCTGTTCCGCTGTGATGAGTTCAGATCATCGCTGTGTGAACGTGGAGGACGTGTGCTCTCGTGTGGCTGTGCTTGCGGGATGATCGTCACTGGTGGCAGATGTCAGTGCCACTAGTGCCCTATCGCCGTCTTGCTCGCACGACACCTCCGTCATATGTTGTGCGAGCTAGACGGAACAGCGCCTGACCGGTGCCGTGGTCACATCCAACGGAAACAAAGTTGACAATCGCCAGTGGTTACATCAAAACGGAAACTATAATTTACAGAATGAAAACAAATTCATGGCACCGAACTGTCACTGTGTTTAGAATCCCAGAGGTTTTCGATAACACTTACATACAGCCCAAGGCACTTATAAATTGTATTAAAATAATATCTATTTGCCGACTTATCTCGCTCCTGCCATCGGGCTTAAGCCCAAAGGTTATCCTCTAGCTCGTTATTCCGACACCTCTGGGACCAAACCGTTATTACATTCAAATATCTTTCAGATTACTACATAATTGTATCGTACGGCAACTATTGTTACAAGAACAAAGCAAGCAAGGCTAACGAATTAAATAAAGCTGAACTAGATTTCTTTAGGAAACGTAATACAATTTGAAAGAGTTAATAGACCTACAGAGAAAAAGTTTGGAGACTAAAATATTGGATAGCCAAACGACATGTCCGAAATAAGACAGAAAATGTACCAAGACTATTACGAAATAAACAAATATTACATTCTTATAACTATTCTATACAAGGAGCGCATCTGTAAACCATTTGTTTCCAGATGTTTCCAGAATCTCTTGAGATGCGCTCTTTGTTCGAAACATAGTGCAATACAGTAATGGAGCAATGGAAGCGTTCAGTCCCCTTTCAGCTGAACGAGGAGGTTCAACACTGACGGGAGGTTACAGGGACTAGTAACATATGCATTACTGCATCAGGAATGGGGTAGAGACAAATAATAGAGATGAAGATGCTGGAGCAGCGTGAAATACCGGACTCTTTCGCCCTGCGATTAAAATAAATGTCATAAGGGGACATTAAAAAGACTTTTAAATAAATGTTCTCCAGCCCGAAAGTTGAGCTGAAGCGTTGTCACACCGTCATATACCACAGCAGATATTGAAGAGGGTACTTGAGCAGCGCTCGAAGTCAATCGTTCACCTGTCAGGGTCGTGAAGGTTTCCATCGCTCAGTAACAGTCCGCCGAGTTGCCTCCTATCTTATTACGACACCTAACAACGATGAACTTAATAAAAATCAAAGGTAGACTCGCATCAGGTGGCCACTTCGTCGTTGGTCGATCCAAACTCTAGTTTGACTTCACCGCCAAGACCGTCGACATCCTCATTTTCCGAAGCGTTTAGCATGTTCAAGGTTACCTGAAATTTCAGAAATTATTACCAAGTGCGTAGAGTGGAGTTCGCTCAGGGAAATGATTTGTTTTTCTCCTTCAATGACTTCACTTGGCGTATTAGTGTAAACAATCGCGATACTTGGTTATTAGAATATCTACCCTAACGTCATCGAAATAATATTAATATTTTCACAAATATTAAGGCAAATATTTGCGCATATCTGCGAAGTCAGGTGCCAGCATCCGGTTGAACAACAATTGTACGACATAAAAAGAACATATGGGTTTCTCTATCATAGTTTCAACTCTAGTGAAGTTTCACTTCACTGGTTTACATTTGTAAAAAGTGAGGGTATATAATAAACTGATTCGCTCTTGGCTTTTTGACTTTACAATCGTGTGAATATTAAAGATTTGAATGATTTGACAAGTTTTTTTTTTTGTGTAACCTCGTCCTTATATCAAATATAAATTAATGAAATATATGCAACAGAATTACTTAGGTCCAACTGCACCAAGAAATAAGCCAGAGTTAGTTAATATCAACATATTTCATACATAACGGACCCATGCCAGCAGTGAACTCTCGAGTTAATAAGGCAAACTGTGGTTGGTGCAAGCGGGCCTAAAATTGTACTGTATCGCAGTTTACATAACAATTTTATATAAAAGATTCGTTTCAAAATATGCATGGGTATACTTAGGATCACAAACATAAACCAGAGTCATCTTTAACTCTGAGTAAGTTGCTTGTTAAATCCCTTGGAAATAATAATGTGTGAAATATTTGTTACATAATTAAGAGTTAGCAATTAAATTAAAAGATACATCTGTTTTATGCAAGTGGGCCTTAGCTAGCTAACATCGTGTTTCCGATTACTAAAAAATTACCTATGTAAATATACTACAGCTCATCTAAATTCAGACTGAGTTTTTATTTTTTTCGGTTCTGTATTTGATATTTGTTTTATTCAAATAAACTTTTTCATTAATGCTGTATGCATTTAAAACATATTGACATTAGCTGAATTAGATGAGTTGTTAATATCAATACTAAAACATACACGACATTACTACCATAAAATCTACAAACATATAGTGAAACTACCAAACGAAATAAATAAAATGTTAACTAATGAAATTAAATAATGGTGCTGAATATCTAGTAAACAAGCTACATTTTATTTAGGACATCGTTGTATCTTTTTCTCTGTTCTAAAGCGCTTACCACACTATTAGATTTGTATCAAATCGAATTAGGAACACTCTTATTAGGAAGTTAGAAGCTGATCACACTAAAATAAATAGAATTCTAAATCGAATAGATGACACAATCCTGAAGTAGAATTACATTGGGATGCACGTTTCGATAGCGCGGTATCTCTCAAAGCATAAGCATAATCAGCCTTTTAATGTTCCCACTGCTAGTACACGGGCCTCCTCTCTAGGAGGGAATGGGCCGTAATCCACCACGCGGGCCTAGTGCGGGTTGGTGAATGTGTTTCATGCATTGCATGTCTTCGAGTTTTTGGTTCTAGGACATGAAAAAGGTGATGAAATTAATTCCACAAAGTAATGCGCCTGGCTGGGTTTGAACCCGCGATCTGCAATTCGTAAGGCGGAGCCGTTACTACTCGGCCACCACAGCTCCTCTCTCAAAACAACAAAAATACGGCTTACCCTGACTGTAACGGCGGGAACAATGGACATTAAGATGAGGAAGAAGAGGAAATACCGAGTTAAAGATAACTAAATTCTAAGAGCAAAACTGGCTCATATGAAAATTGTGTATGTTTGGAACCAAAATTTTGTGTTCATCCCGAGTAATTGAACTTTTTCAGCAGGCACTGCCGCCTCTGCCGAATTGGTAGTTTAGCACACTCTGTCACACATAAAGTCTTGCACAGAGCGCGGGCGGCATCTAAACTAGTCGCTCAAGTCGAATCGAAGCGACTACACTAAACTAAATCGTAAATCGTTTAGGAATTAGTGCGGTCGGTAATTCGGGACCTTCCAATCGCACTAAATCAGAATCTAACCGTTATAGCTTCAATAACATCTTTCGATTTCCTACAAGTTAAATAGTGTAATTTGCGCTTAAAACAAGAGACAGACCTGTTTAAATGATCGTCTGTTTAATTTAGTCTAAGCTCGCATTCAGTAATTTGATAAGTATCCTATTTTTCAAGCTATCTGCCCTTTAGAAATGATCCTGTTTTTTTTTAACAACGGAATCGGCGTTATTATCAATACATCTCTTTAACAGAATATGTAATGGCCAAGTTTAACGAAATATAAAATGTGTTGCTTTCAGTAAGTAAAAGAAGCTGAGATCTACTTTTTCGATCTTGAGCTGAAAATTGTTGTCATATGAGAATTCCTTTAAGTACTTAAGAGTAGGCAGGTAAGTAATATACGTAATTATACAATATTACAAGTTTATAGCGCAGAAGATTAGTTTGAGCTTTACATCTTAAAAATCACACAAAATGTATGTGATGAACTTGCGAAAGGAATTATGTCCAACAGTGAACGTCAGTTATGTGTATCTCCACATGGTAAATAATTATCTTTTTCCTGTACCAATAAAATACAAAAGAGGCTGACAAAAATAAAATGGCTCATGCAACCAGTAGCCTTTTGAAAATATAAAACGTCACAACTAACAAAAAAAACTAATTGGTTGCTTAGTCAGTGATTTATAAACCTCTGCGTTCTTGCCCAACGCTGTAGGTGGTGGTAGCGGGGGCGGGTGGATGCCGCTCAATGTGACTGGCGCCACACGTGCGACCGGCGCCATACGAGGTACCGGCGCGGTGCGGATGACCGGCGCGGCGCGGATGACCGGCGCAATGCGAGGTACCGGCTTCTTATGGCTGGTGACAGTACTACTGACCTGCCGGGTAGGAATGGGTATGCCCGCGTCTTCGAACGCCTTCTTCTTCAAGGTGGTACGAATTTGAGTTCTGAAACAATATGAAAATAGTAAACATAAAGTTTAATATTAAAAATTCTTTTCTTGAATAACTCGCTGCGGCTGCGAAGATTCGCAAGGGCAACTAAATTTTAAAGTTGTCCACTATTTTAAAATAATTTCAACTTTGATTAGGGACGATATTATTTTCATTATTCAGGTTTCTTAACCAGTTGAGACAATACAAATAGAGAATTAACTTTATTATCACTATTAGTTACTAATTCTAAGCACTTTGTTGTATCCAGTACGTTTGCGTTTCATATACTTACAGGGTTATTTGTAAAACACCAACAACCTCTTAAGAGGTCATTGTACTCATCATTATGAACAACTTTTACTATACGACCAAACACGACAAAGTTGGCGCATTGGTTGATCGTTCGGCTACCGCGCTATGTGTCGCAGGTTTGGTACCCGCACGGAACAAACGTTTGTATGGTCTACAGATAATTGTTCCGGGTCTGGGTGTCTTGTGTAAGTGACTATTCATGTTTGTGAACGCGCCCACGATACAGGAGTATATCCTAGTGTTGGGGCAGTTTCTTAAAAAAAGAAAAAACCTGATCACTAAAAAAAAAATTCGTATAACTCATCAAAATGTAGGGAACAGCTTTTTTTTTCGCGATTTCAGTTTTGGTCCCATAGTAAAAGTTGTTCATAATGATGACTACAATGACCTCTTAAGGGGTTGTTGGTGTTTTACAAATAACCCTGTATATGTAACCGGACAATGGCAACCTTCGTAAGACTATGAAATATCTTGAGAGTTTTAAATTTCACAACGCATCACAATTTGACAATCTATAATCTCTCGAAGTCATTACGAGAAATTGTAGAATCTATACTAATATTATAAAGCTGAAGAGTTTGTTTGTTTGTTTGAACGCGCTAATCTCAGGAACTACTGGTTCGAATTGAAAAAATATTTTTGGGTTGAATAGACCATTTATCGAGGAAGGCTTTAGGCTATATATCATCACGCTTAAGCTAATAGGAGCGGAGCAGCGATAAGGAATGTTTTAAAATCGGGGATTCCACGGGGACGAAGTCGCGGACAGAAGCTAGTAGCAAATAAAAACGTTAAGTATGTAAGTATTACAATTTCAACATTTTAAACGAGGACGGAGCCCCGCTGCTTATATTCTGCCTGTAGCTAATAACCAGACCCAGCCTGCCCCTTGCTGCCCTCCCTCAATGACCACGCCCGTATCCCATAGGGGATGCCCTTAGCGTAGCGGTCATTTAACTTGTAGTTTTTAGCCCTGGCTGGGGGCCTTCAATTCATTTGAGACCACCACAGGATTGTCCGGTTGAGCAGTAACCAGGCTGAACTGCGAGTGGTCAATATAAAAAAAAATGGCGGGAGCTAAGTTCGCTCGCTTTTGTTAACTTTCTTAGATAAATCCTTCACTTTACAGACGAGCAGCGTCTTAGTCTAAGCTGCTTATCTGTACACTATGCAATGCATTGCCAGTCCCAGTAAAACGTGCTCAGTGTGTTTCAAAGACTTGTAAAAGAACATAACTTGTTGCTATGATTAGCATGATTTATTTACCAATAATCGACATTTATTTTTACTGCCTGTGTTGGTACTTGGAATGTATGTATGCATTTGTATAATCTATTATGGTATTGCTAATTTTTTCTTGTCAAATCAATGACATCCCGACGTCCCCATTTCATGTCCAGGTAAATACTTTTCATGCCAGTTTATCTAGAAAAAACCGCGAATGAGATAAGGCCGACGCAATTTGTGCGTTTTAGGTTTAAGTCTTCTTTGTTTTTTTTCTTTTAGTATATAGGTACTTAATAAATAATAATAGCGACAAGGAGCAATAAACTCGGGCTTGGCAAAGAACTGAGATACAAATGTCCGACCATAAATAACTGTTCAATAGTAATTATTCAAAAAACACGACTTCACTGTTTGATTACCTCGACACGAATAAATCATAGTCTTGTGTAGCTTTTCGGAAGCTGGTTTTAAACTGAAAGAGCGAACTAGTTCGCCAAGGAGCAGCGAACTAAAATGGGCACTCCCGATCGCGAACAACTATGCGCGAGTCTACAGGTCCCTAGGTCAGTCAGCTCCCGTCTCGAAACATTGAGCGAGCTGGTGAACTAAAATAGCGAACTAGTTCGCCAAAGAACTGCGAACTATTTCGCCAAGGAACTGCGAGTGCGAAGTAAAATGAGCTCTCACAGTCGCACACTACTTATGCGCAAGTCGAGCGCAAGAAGGTCGGGGCGATGCGGACAAAGGGGGCGTTGCGGGTGCAGCGTACAGGGCGGGGTACTGACCTGCAAACAGCGCATGTGCAAAGCGCAATGCAGTGGGCGCAGAGATGCCGAGAAAAATCTATACAGCCCGGGCCCTGACAGAAATTCAGAATCAAGATATTTTTTTCTTAATTTTAAAAACACTCCGAAAACTTAACACGTCGCTTAGTTTAAATCTCGACAGTGCCTATCTTGGCCGACTTAGAAAACGAACCGGGAAAGAGTCACTTCACTAAAGAAAAGCTTATTTTACGACTGCACACAAGTAACATTACATCTTAATTAAACACTAGAACACAGAACATTTGATGAAGTGTTAAAATTTGTGTGAAAAAATTATATAATTATGAAGCTTGCATTTTTTAAAGACATTCGACTGTTTGTATACTATACCAATTAGAACTTTACATTGAAATAGTAAAGAGAGCTTTAAATCGTAAGGAAAGGTTTCTAAATACCTGACTCGATGCGCTCACCTTTTTCACATAACACGACTACACTGTTTGACTACCACGACACGACTAAACCAATCTTCATGGGACGAACGCGAGGAGGGCGGGGCGATGCGGGTGCAGCGCACGGGGCGGGGTACTGGCCTGCGTACAGCGCATGTGCATAGCGCAATGCGGAGGACACACGAGTCCTCGGTAAAAATCAATAAGGCTCAATTCCCGGGTACATTGATGTACGTATGTAATTAAAACGATGCGGAAAACAAAGATAAATATTACAATTTCATATGACGAAAACTTAAAAAGAACGCGGACTTTCAAAATCAAGCTAACCATATCAACACTGTTATAAAATAGACTATCTCAGTACCAACTCAAAACATTGGTCAGTGGGAGGTCTTGGGACTTTTTAATCACTGATTTGATGTGCTCACCTGAGGCAAAATCCACCACACTTATCACAATTAACCTGCTTAAGTTTCATCATTGGCACTACCATTAGGTACTAAACGGAGAATTGCGGGTTTACTATTCGCTTGCCTGGAAACGACTAAATCAAATCTACACGGCACAAGGGTGGAGCGAGGTACCGCTGCGCCGCATGTCGCGAGGGTGATGCAGTTTTGCGCAAGTGCTCTACGCATCCGCAATCGGCTGATCAACGCTCGTCCCGGAAGATATTTGTCGCCCCTCCAACCCGGGCTAAGGATCGGGAAAATCATTACGAGAGTAAACCGTTTACTGGACATACTCCACTGGTGAAGGTTTTTAGGGATAAAGCTCATTGAAAACATTTTATCATCGAATAAAACACTGGAATAAACAATGTTTGATGTAGTGCTCAGAAAGTGTTTTAAAATGAAATAGCTAGGTACTACTTTTTTGATGCCACCGACTGGAAACTTTTATTTTAAAGTTATATTCGACACATACAAAAACCGTTTCTATAGAACTGACTCTCAGCTCACCTTAAATTTTCACAAAATCTACACCCGTCAATAATCATTCTTCTCAACACGCGCCTACACTGTTTGCCAACCTCGACACGACTAGATCAAAGTGAACGAGGCGGGGAGGGGCGTTGCGGACGGGGAGGGGGGGGACGATACCGATTTTCCTGCAGCGCATGTGCATAGCGCAATGCGGAGGACGCAGATAAGTGCTTACGTGTGCTTTCTTTCTCACATTTAACTAGAAGATTAAGAAACCCTTACTTGAGTTACAACAAGAACTGTAGAAAAAAAAGCTCCGTCAATGTCTAACTGAGTCTGCAACTTATGTGCTCACTTTATATTCACACTCTACACCGTTTGACTATCTCGACGCGACTTTTTTTTTTAATTGAGAAATGAATTTTGCTCTTGACTCTAGTCTAGGTAACAGGTAACAGAGACAAAGTCAACGGTGGAATGAGCTTACCCAGATGAAGCCTGTTCACTCTAACTTTGAAGAGATAAAGGTTGAATGCGATCGGAAACACAGACGCAGGCAGAGAGTTACACTTCTTTGCTGTTCGCATTACAAAAGACGATTGGAAACGCTTGGTACGAATTGGTGAAATAGCAACAAGGTAGGGCTGTACAGTGCGTCTAGATGTCCTATGGTAGAAGGGGGCCGGTGGGATGAGGAGTTCATGGGCACTTAATCAATATATGTGGGAGGAGCGCTAAACTTCAAGTAATTTTATAAATTCGAGTTCTAACCGAATCAAGTTATACTTTGTAAATAGATGGGAAACAGTAACAACGCCAACGAAGCCACACGCATTATTGTTATTTCATTTTGTAGAAAATAATTTAGCAATAATGCTAGTGTTTCAAGGTTTGCATATTCAGAAACAAATTATTGGAACTCAATAGTTAATAGCGTGTGATTATCATTATTGTTACAGCAACTACTAATGGTTGCCGTATCAATAATAATAGAATATCGAAATATTTCATATCGTTTAATGTCGTGGCATCGCGTTTTACCATAATTATGTGGTCGTCTCCAAAATTAGGAACGTTTAGATTAACTTTTCAATCGTTTGGATAGAAGGTGTAATAGGTGTTCCTATAAATTCACAATGTACAATATTTAAATTGCCGACTTGACCTCAACTAAAACAGAATCGACCACCTTGAACTGCACAATTAGTACGTTGACAATTGCATCACTTTCTCGGCGATTGCAGTGCAAAGTAATTGCTGAGTATCAGCAATTCCCACCACCGCTTTACCCCCTTTGAATGGTGGAGGTTCATAAAATCCGTTAAAAAATCCTATAAGGAACCTGCCTGCCAAATTTTAAGTTTGTAGGTGTTATAGTTTCTGAGATTTCGAGATCAATCATTGAGTGGTTTTTCGCTTTAATATTAAATAAGGCTGTTGTTAGGTTAATATCTTTAAATTAGGTTGAGACACAGCACTTTTTAAACGTCAAATCTATATTTGACGTTCGCAGACATTATATAACCATATGTACTTTTATGTTCCTTCACAAAAGTAATTCATTATGTTATGAAATAACTACATGGATAGTGTACACGGGATTAAGAGTAAATATTAAAATCACTTACTATTTACCTTACAACTTAATATCGACCGTGACAATTTCAAATAGTAGTAATAAAAATGCTGTACAAATAATTAAGAACGATTCTTAAACTGCTCGAGAGATGTTTCAGTAGATTGTAAAAATCTTATTAAATAAGACGATATGATAATGTTAAAAATTGCAATTTAATACATTTTATTCTAAGCTAACAGTTCGTAGTGTGTCCACGACTTTTGATGACTGCCTTCGCAAGGCATTTATCAATTTATGATATTTTTCAAGAGAAATAGAGCGCCATTCTTCTAAAACAATATTGTCAAACTCACTTATGTAGGATACCACATGGTCGATTTGAAACCTTTTTCTTAAATTCGCACCAATGATGCTCTATGGGAAATAAATCTCGACTGTTTGATGGCCATTGTAAGACAGAAACTAATTGAGATGTGAGGGAATTCTTTAACCGTGCGTGCAGTGTGTTTGGAATCATTGTCGTGTTGAAATGTCCAAATAATCGGAAGACGTCTTTAGCATAATTTATTATGGTAACATTGTTTCTTCCAGTATATTTTTGTATTGGAATTGAACCATGTTCCTTCTATCAATCTAACAGGTCCAACACCATGACCAGAGAAGCACCCCCAAATTTTCGCATTTTTATCACCATGCTTTATGTACTTGGTACTATCACTTTTGTATACTTGGGGTCGAATGCTGTATTGGGAAGGCGTAGAACATATCGTTTCCCAATAGAACATACTCTGTTAATTTTTGTCTCAGAGAAAAGAACATTTTCCACTGTCTTAATGTATAGATTTCATACCCCCTAGCAATGCAAGCCGGGCTTGCCTATGACACCGTTTCAACATGGGTACCTTTCTTGCTATCCTTCCGTTCAATTCGAAAACCTTCTATCAAACGCCTTCGGATAGTGCGTGCTGAGATAGTGGAGTATTTGAAGTTGTTTGAAACGTAGTAAAATGCTTTACAGCGTGGAATATCATCGTTTTTGAACACTGCAAGTGATCGGCTATATAAGTTTTATTATAACTTCACTTGTAGATTCATCGCAACTTTTACTTTTCCCCATTGTTTTTATGTGAAATAATCAACTTCTTGGCTTTTAAAGCACTAAATGGCGCCAAAATTACGCGAATAATGGCTTAGTTACAGAGTGTTCTCTATTTAAATTTGATTAAAAAAATTAACTATCCAGCGCTCTTAGTTATGTGGCTAGCCAGTAAGTTAGCAATCATACGTTAAGGTTTAATGTAAAACGTTTATCTATATATTATATAATTAATCATTATAATTGTGTGCTGCGAAAATGTGGAACAATTTTGCGATACCGAGAGAGCTACAAAAACTCATTCAAAAACTGTATCCGAAACAGGTTCCTCCCGAAACGGCCGTGTCCGGTGAGCACCTGAGTTAAGCAGAAGGTGAGGACGCCGTGGCCTCTCCAACCACTCCTCGAAGAGAAGACTTATCACCATACGTATTGCGACTTATGGCGTATCCAGCGTTGGGTTGCAACAGTCGCTGTCTCCATACCTCCATGAGATCCCACCGGAGCTCCGTCCGCTGTGCAGCAATTTGCTGCGGCAGTAGAGTTTCACCCCAACGTAGCGCCTCCACGCGCAACGCGTAAACGTGCGCGAAGGCTCTCACCTCCAGATCCCTCGGCAGTAATCCGGCAAGGAGGCTCGCCAACTCGCCGAAGACCGTGCGATATCCCCGTACCAGCCGAAAGGCCCCCACCCTCTGGGACGCTAAAAGGTGGCTCGCTGGCAGTCGCTTTAGCGACAGCGCCCACACCGGGGCCCCGTAAAGGACCATGGACCGCACGATTCCCACATACAGCCTCCGGCAGGAGGCGTTTGGTCCCTTTAGATTGGGCAAGAGCTGCTTGAAAGCAGGCCCGGCCCATCCCAATTTGGGAAGCAAACGTTGGAAATGTTCCGCAATGTTCCACCGGCTGTCGAGGACGAGACCCAAGTACCTCATCGTCAACCCGATGCCGATATGAACCCCTCCTGCCATTATCTGGGATCCCGATGGTGGCCGGTTCCGACAGTCATGCATGAAAGCAAATGGCCTCGGACTTGTGCAGGGCCACCTTGAGACCCAGTTGCCGGATTTTGTCAACGACTATCGCAACCCCGCGTGTCATCAGCTCAGCGGCCGCCTGGTGCGACCCCCCCTTGCGCCAGAAACAGCATGTCGTAGGAGGTCGCCGCGCAGCACCTAGTCGTAACCGATGTTCCACATGGGCGGCCCCAGAACCGAACCCTGCGTAACACCGCATGACATTTCTCGCCGATTCCACTCTCCCCGGTGACCGGGGTAGATGACGGCGGAATTTGTTCCGCACCATTTTGTAGGAAACCTACAACCTAAAGGTTTGAGGGCAAATATTTGAGTAGATTTACGTAAGTAGATTAGGTGTATAATCCATTTTACAGTTAATCTGTCAAAAACCGGAGTCATACTTCAAGAATTCGGTCAACATAGAAGTAACATCGTGTAGAAATGATCTACAAAATAAATAATCGCAAGTTGCTCATAATCGCGTGGCAGTGAAAATACAGAGGTCAAAATGACAGTGTTTAAGATTTAGACAAATCTGTAAATAAAATATAAATAGAGCATGGCACATTAGCAAAAGCCACTTACTTGGAACGAACATCTTTAGGACGCTTACCGCTGATCGTAGCCAGGCGCCTCGTAGCTCGACGTCTGCCACTGCTACGAACCACTCCTAGCACAACATTTTTTACCCCTGTCACATCACGTTCTAGCAAATATCATTAATGTGTATGGAGATTAGTGAGTCCAGGCGACCTATTATGACGTCTTAAATCCATCATGATTTCTGTGTCAGAGAGAGACGGAGTTACACAATACGTATAGCACTATCTCTTTCCCTCACACGAATCATGATGGCATTGGCACTTCGTAATACGGCCACAGGAGGAGAATTTTCCAACGAGCGTGTAAGATAGTAGCAAGAAGGTCGAGTGTAGTTTTAAATTTTCATACACGCGAAGTGACATTACATCAGAGTTAATTTAGAACAGACACTCACCACTCATCCTATTGTATCAACATACAGCCGATGTTTCATTACAATGATTTTCAAAAAATAACACAACACATAACTTCACATTGTAACATCACTTCACAACACATATCAAAGGTATCATAATATAACACGACATCAGAAAAGGTTGAAACATTTCATAACAAATCAAACACTGATATCATATTATAAATCCCATCACTACAGCATATCACATCCGCACAACGAAATTTCACGTGATTATTCATTAAAACATCAAAACGTATGACATCACAGTTTTTATAATCACATCACATCAAATCACGACACTAAACATTAGTTATTTACACTAAATCACATCAGTATCATAATGAATACACTGTTCAAAATAAAGTATTTTTGTGCTGTATGTTGATACAATCATACTTAATAAAATAGGGGTTATTTTGCCTTCGGATCGGAAAGTTCCATAAGAAGGCTAGAACTATGCACCCAAGATCCTATTGCAAGATTGCAACTCACTTTTATCCCCCCACATCCGTATCTTATTGCAGCTGCCTCCATTCAATAGATGATAAAGAACCACTAGATACGCTCAGAACTATCAGGTAAACATTTAAACATCGCAATAGCTCATTGGTGAATTCTAGTAAAATGACATTTAAGAAATACAATAGCGGCGGCTGCTTGAAAAACCACACGGTGGTGAAAAATACCTGCTTCACCTTTAATCCATCGACTACAAAAATGACAGCAACTCCTTTTGTTTAAGTCGGCGCACCGCCGCCACACAGATGACCGAGGTAGATCAAGTCTGCGGAATCGCGACTTTGAATGCGGCATTGCACCTGTGCATTGGGTAGATAGTTCCAAAAATAACGATTGTTTCAATGACTAAGGAAGGAAAACGGAGAAACACTCTAGAATGGACGCCGCAGTTCAGTCTAGCTCTACATTTTAATATTAAATTAAGTCTGGTTAAGTATATTTTAAAGATATGTTCCGGTATAATGACCGGCACGAGTCGTGAGCACAGATGGGCAGTAGCGGGGGCAAGCTCGCGCATGTACACTTT
This sequence comes from Hecatera dysodea, assembly GCA_905332915.2. Classification (NCBI taxonomy): domain Eukaryota; kingdom Metazoa; phylum Arthropoda; class Insecta; order Lepidoptera; family Noctuidae; genus Hecatera; species Hecatera dysodea. The sequence continues at coordinate 3,941,595 of HG995286.1, forward strand.
CGGCCAAATTTATTTCGTACCAATAGAATAGTAGAACCAATCGCGTGCAGCCTCGGCGTCCCCTGCCTTCTTCATTCCGCCAAAGAGACCGGAAAATTAACTAATGCGCAGGTGTCAGTTTGTGCTCACGACTCATGCCGGTTACTGTATCTAGCTTATCATATAAAAACTATTATAATGGGCTGGGGATGTGTGGCATTGTGTACTTGGGATCTGTCAGTGTCCGTGACCGCGGCTCGTCCGCAATCTATTCGTGCCAGTGTGACTGATCCTTGAGTGAACTACTGCATAGTTGGTAGTTTTAAGGTTGGTTACCAAAGAATATTTGTATATTATCAAGCGCTTCTCGCCATCAAAATAATTAGTTTGGCGACAAAATCGTAAAAAGAAACAAACCTGTACTATTTGAGAAAAAATCTTAGTACTCGAATTAATTAACTAGGATCTAATAGGGATATTCCCCGAGTAAAAAATTTATGATTATGTTTAGTCCGTCTCAGTTAGATTATAGAAAAATATTGGACACGTATTTTTTCCTTTATCAAATCGAAACTGACGAAGATAAAAAGCATCAAAGATCAGGAGTGGGAGCGTGTGACGTCACGGCCCGGTAAAAATTGTAGCGAGTAGTGACGTCACACGAGTTTTCAACGCACTGTATCGTCTTCATTTTTTGTTTATGTGAAAAAAGAAAAAATACGTCTCCAATATTTTTTAGAAATCTATCTGACGGACTAATCAGATTTTTTTAGTTAACTACCCTATTATACAGGGTTATAACCAATGATCGGAGTAGGCAGAGCTATTTTAGCTATTTGCGATATGGTTCATGACATGCCTGAGATCCCGGGATTCTTTGGGTTTTAAACATATATTTGTCAGTTTATTAATGATTTTCGGAGGTACTTGTGTAAATGAGTATGTCACGGGTAATGTCTGTACTTAGATAAAACGTAGATTTAACCGCATCAAAAGAATATAAATTGGATTTAGAATGAGCCGTGTGACAGTTTATCAAGTATTGTAATTCAAATTAAACGTATATACTCGTACAGCGTGTAAGGGACACCGACGCACAATAATTGAAAATGGGGAAAAAGCCGATGAAAAATTACAACCTCCCCCAGGTTCGACTTCGGCTTTTCCTCATTATTTCATTATTTTTAGTTTTATTCGTATAGAATCGTTATACCTACGGAACCTAATGAGATTATTAATAAAAAAAATTTTTTTTCACTAATTTTACCAAAAAGTGCAATGTAATTAAACTAGAAATAGATATATCTCCTCAGCTGTTTTGCAAAATTTCAAAAGAAAGGTCAATGCTTGCCTAGCCTTGCTAACTCATGAGCATGTGTGTGTAGCGTGTCACCGACGCTGACTACTGACTCGTAGGCAAAAAGTTATTTTCATAAACCTTTATAGAAAAAAAAAAAAACGAAAATGGTAGTTCCGTCGTTTACTAATAAAGACGTTATTTTTAGTTCCCTTTCTGTTATCTTTAAGTAAGTATGCAGTGAAATAATGTTATGTACTGTTTCGTAAAAACTACATACATTATCGAAATCATTATTTGACCCGTTCAACTTCATGTGATGGTAGTCTATTTTTTATTGATCTATGCAAGTTATAGGACTGTCAGCACAAATCAAAGGAAACATCGCCAAAGTACTCTGCCGTCATAAGAAAACAGAACGTATTTATTCAAAATTAAGTCAACGGTTTTCGACATTAAGGTTGAAAACCGGTTACTTCTTTTGTATCGATACTTTCCTTTTTCTCCTGACGGCACGGCAGTACATTTTGCAGTAGCTACGCGCGTTTTTTGAACTTGCACCTGCGCCGATTTTACGGATTTTTTTTCAGTTAACTGTTGACGTTGACCGCGAACGAGTGTGCTATTTTTGCGAAATTCGGAAATAGGGACGTGCGCGAAAATATTTTTCGGTTTAATAACAAATCAATTTATTTCTCTGTAATTGTGTTTTTGTGTTCTTTTTTTTTGCTTGTGTTATAGAATTTAAAAATGTGATCTGGACATCACGATTACTACAGTGCCCAAGAATACGGTAATATACTAATGTGTAATGGCGAAGCGTATGGGAACGATCGTGAGGCACTGAATATTTACGAGGACAGGTATCCAGGATGGAGGAGCTCGTGGCTAAATTATAACAGCCGCACGGGTCGATCTTCTAGGTTAAGCAACGCTTGCCGAGGTTGGTCTGTGGATGGGCGACCATCTTAACATAACGAGACTTCTCCGTGCCTCGGAAAGCACGTTAAGCCGTTGGTCCCGGCTGTCATTTGGAGATCTTTGGCAGTCGTTACGGATTGTCAGAAGCCAGAAAATCTGACACCAGTCTTGCCAAGAAGTACCGTGTTCCCCAGTTTATGGGTTGTGGAGGTATAGTAGGCAGCCGCTTCACGTAAAATACTGGTATTCAGCTGAATCCGGCTTGACTGGGAGCCGACCCCAATGTAGTTGGGAAAAGGCTAGGCATATGATGATGAGGTATCCAGGATATCCATTAGGTACCTTTTTTTCTTTCGGGGTTACGTCAAGGACAAGGTGTTTGTGTCCGAATACGCTTCCGCAACAGAGATGAGGAATCGCATCGTGGATGTATTTGTGACGAAGCGTGATTAGTGTGCCCAGGACCCTACGTTTCTGGCCCGAAAGCACCCTTTGGTTAGGTGTGACCGAGCTTAAGGTTAGTTAAGTAGTTCATCCGTTTATACTTAAATTACCGGATGTCCATGTACTTACAAGCTTCCTTTTTGTAATCAATCCTTATAGGGAATCGAGATTTTAAAAAGCTAAGCTTATTGCTCCTTCGCTTCTCTAAACTTATTAATAAATTCCTACCATCAGCGGGCTTACTCTTGATTTTAATTCCGATCGATCGACATTGGAATTTGAAAGTTTCGTACTCTTGAATTCGATGCTAGCGCCATATTGGTTTTAAATTGCGTGTCTATTTTGGCGAACTAATTGGAATCGGGATCGGGCTTGGCGTGCGCTAAACGGTACTCTTGAGTGCATTTTGACAGCTGACAATTGCGTCAGTATTGTGTTGGGATTGTTTGTGGATTGTGATTTTTCCAATAACAAAAGTGTAACTTATTAGAAGTTGTTTTGCGTTTTAAGTGATTTTTAATAAGTAATAAGTGTTTAAAATGGCAAGATTAGCAGTTATATGAAGTATTTGAAGTAATACCCATAAAAAACAATTAAAACAAAGACGAGATGAGCGTCGGATGATGCGGTATACGGACAAAGCGTTTTCTATGAATGAAGACAAATTTAAAGCTAACTATAGGGTGAGCAAGGAATTGTTTGAGGAAATTTACGAAAACGTTAAGCCCTTTATGCCAACTCCTAAAAGAAGAAGTGATATATATCACCAAAATATAAGGTACTTAATTTTCTTTGAAACATTACTTTTATCAATGATAATCATGACTTGTTTTGGAAGATCAGTAGCTTAATACTTACATAATTCTTGCAGGTTTTAGTGGCATTGTCATTTTACGCGACTGGTAGTTACCAAAAACTAGTTGGAGGCACATAATATGGGACCCTGATGTCACAGCAATCTGTTTCTCGTACTATTAGAGATGTAACTGCAGCTCTTAACTACCCAATAGTACTAAATAAATGGATTAAGTTTCCTCAAACTCGGCAGGAAAGAGATGCTATTACAAGAAGGTAACACTAATGACAAATATCTAATTGTTTATTGAAATAACATAATGTAACCTGAAGTTTTTATGTTTACTTACTTTTCCTTATGTTCTAGGTTTTATGAAAAGTTTCATATACCATCTGTTATTGGATGTATTGATGGCAATCATGTAGCCATAATTAGGCCAATAGAAAATGAAGAGCGATTTTTTAATCGCAAACATTTCCATTCAAGAAATGTTCTGATTGTAAGGCAATACTTTTTATGAATATTTAATTGTAATTCACTTCATATCAAATTGCTTAAATGTCCTTGTTTTATTTGCTTTCAGATAACTGATGCAGATTTAAGAATTCTGTCAGTAGATGCCTCATTTGGAGGAGCATCACATGACAGTTTTGTCTGGAATCAGCATCCTGTGAAACAACATTTAATTGATTTGAACAATAATGGAGAAAATGTGTTTTTACTAGGCAAGTAAATGATATAAATAAGTAGTAGAAACAAGAATCAAGTTTAGTTTTCGTTATTGTGAATATATACATATATTTTATTACTTTTCAGGTGATTCTGGATATGCCCAGAGGAAGTATATGATGACACCTATTGTAGATGCTCCTGAAGGCTCTCCAGAACAATATCACACCAAGTTGCACTGCTCTGCACGAAATACAGTGGAACGTGCAATTGGTGTATTGAAAAATAGATGGCGGTGCTTACTCGGGCATAGGGTGCTACATTATCATCCTGATGTAGCAGCCAAAATAATAAATGCATGTTGTGTCTTACACAATATGTGTATCTATAATAGAGGATCTATTGATTGTGTGGAGAGTACAGCAGAATATGAAAATGAATACCCAGCTGTCTCTTCTCAAGAATCAACTAGCAGCATGGCTGCTGAACTAAGACGAGGCATCGAAAGCGAAATGTTATAGTTCAGCAGTTGTGGGCGAGTAGACGCTAGGTAATTATATATTCACCGACTTCAAAAAAGGAGGTTATCAATTCGACCCGTATGTATATTAGAACTGAATGAAATGAAATTTGAATCTTGTATTAAACGCACATTATGCAGGCAAGCATATTATAAGTTGGGGGATTACATTGAAGATAATAATGCTTGGCTAAATGCCGGTCCTGCTACACAGCCTCAAACACTTTGATAAACAAGTTAGGATTTTATGTTTGGAAGAGATGCTCGCCCTTTTATTGTCTCATTTATTTATTTTATTTTTTATAATATTATTTTGATAATAAATAATTTCTCTTTTTTTTTACTTGTAGTTGCTTGGTTATTGTAAACCATAGTTTTGTATAATGTAGAAGCATTTTATTTTCAAATATTGTAAATGTGAGTACCATAGAGCCATTTACATGTGATAAGTTATAGTGTACTTTGATTGGAACTAAAATGGCAGTTGAGAGCATGTCATACTCGCTCAAATGTCTCGCTGATGGTAGTCACCATGGTGTCCACCATGGTGACTACCACCGTGCTACCGGCACCATTGTCCACCATGATCCAACACGTGAGTTTTGGATCATGGTGGACAATGGTGCCGATACACGAGTCATGTTCGTGAACGGGTGCCGTGCCTGTAAAGGGTTTAATTGAAATAAATGCTTTGAATTTTGAGTTTTTTTTTTTGAATATTTTATACTCCTGGATGCTATATGCCTTGAGCTGTCCGAAGCAAACCTTTAGCTATGCCTGGGTTTTGCTCCAAGAATTCCACCAAACCTTCTAATTGAGCGTAACTAGGAAGATTTGCCATAGTAACTGAAATTAGTAAATATGTACAACATAAAATGACTATAAAACGTAGATAAGTTACCAAACGCGAACAATATCTTTACGTTAATGTTACAAACAAACTTGCATTTCGAATTCATTTCTATCCACTTGAATTTATCATTTTTGAAATTGGAGAACCTCCGCGCCAGGTTTATTATTTTTTTTTAAATAGTGTAGGCAACGATCATAACGCATGAAGCCACAGTCATGGTCAATTTTATGATTTTAATCATTTTCTTACACCCAAATAAATTTAACACATTAAAATTATCAACTGAACAACTATTTATATTACATTTATTTATTAGCCTTGTTTTCTTAAGAATAAAGCATTTTAAAGCTCGATTACCGGTTTATCGTAATGAGTTGGACGACACTATTGCGGCTCTTAACGTAGCTAACTTCACGTGTAACAAAATAATCGCGGCGCAATCCCAATTTCAATCCAATGTTGACAATATTGTTTTCAAGAGTACCGAATCACGTGACTGCAAAATTAACATTGGAATCGTATTGGCTTTAGATTGAAATTGATATTAGTTTCAAGAGTAAGCCCCCAGTACCTACTGATGGTATGATGATTAGAATTTGTTTATGAATAAGTACCTACCTAGGTATTTCTGAGTGATTAAAATGAATTTACGTGATAATCTCGCTGTCAACGATATTATCACGTAAAAGTGTATGTATGTGTGCGCAAGACGTATAGGCAGTAACGTACTAGGTACATGCTGTCGCGCGTCTAGACTGCGTTGTTCGCAATACATTGCGCGCTCGAAAATATCAATATCTGCAACCGATAATTAGCGACATAAAAAAAAGACTTTCACAATTTGGCTTATGGCATCAGATGTAGCCATTTCGCGAAGTTTACATTACGATGTCCCTAACACCTTGTATAATACGACATTTTGTTATTTTTTTTATAATTAAGCCAGACATTGCATTTAAATTGATTATTATATCGGGTTTTATTTAAATGTCAATGTGTAAAGGCCGTGTCATGTAATCTACAGGAACGCATACGACAACAAAGAGAGGTAGACTATACCCCCCCCCCGCTCCTTGATTGTTACACCTTTCTGTCTCAAGATACTTTTATAGATCTAGTAGGTACTTGTCGCAAATAAGCACCAACCTGCTCAATATTCAACCGGTTCTCAACCAATTCGCTTGTAGCACGTGATGGTTGTTTAGTCTAAGCCCGCGTTATTGTGAGACGCACAACGGGGCACCGGCACACCTCATGCGGCTGCCGCATTCATCCCGGGCCGTGGAGCCGAGGGGTGGGAGGAACTGCAGTATAGAGTGCGGCTCTGTACTTGCGCAATGCGACTTAAATTGACCGCATCCCCCCGCACTGCCCCGCCGCACAGCATCACCCACGCCACTCTACATGGCTAGCTTTTTATATGAGTACTAGATCAATAAAACGCGGGGGTGAAGTTGTACCTGCGCAGTAAACTGCCCCTGCCCCCTGCCCCGCATTTGCTCTAACTGCGCAATGCATTCACGCATGTCTGATCTAACCTATTTAGTTTTTGTGTAAAAACTAGATCAATACAGCGCGATATGGGAGAGAGAAATGAATACTTTGAAACAGTCTTTTTTTTTAATAAAGTGGTTTTGATAAATAATATTTATTTATAAGAATGCAAGTCATAAATTAATTAGGTACACACTTCATCAAATAAATTATTTCATATAACCACATAATCTTATAATTATCACAAATCACATTATAAAACACGAGTACAACATTAAACATCCCACATTACATAAATATCACTTCTGTTACGACACTTTTAATAAAATGACACCAAACCACATTATAAAATAACAAAAAGAAACTTCATGATATTCACACACACAGACGTAAAATAAACTTAATCATCACATTTCTTCGGTTCACAACACTATATCACAATACATCCATATATTTTGTATTCACAACACATAATGTAATAAAAAAGCCGCGACAAAGGAAATATAACGAAATGCATAAGACATCCAAGTGAAGTAGATCCCGCCCCCCTACCCTTCCGTGATCCTTATATAAGTCTGTCCCTAGAACTAGATACTGTGTCAATCGGCACCGATACAAAAATATATCAAGCATAATGAATCAGAAGGAACAACCTGCCGACCAATGCGCCCGTGGCACATGCTGTTTGTTTAGTCGAACCGCCGACACAGGACCCGCGTTATTGCGTGATGCACGTCCGGGCGCATCGGCACACCTCATGCGACTGCGGCAGTGCCGCAGTGCGGCAGACCCGGGCTGCGGCACGGATGCTAGGGGCTTTGTTGCAGTATTATTGCGGCTCTGTACTTGCGCATAAGGGAGTTAAAATCACAGCATCCCTCCGCACATCCCACCCCGCCGCTAGGCTATGTGATCCTTCTTCAATGCGGCCGATTTTACTTTCCGGATATCTCGACAGGATACGAATTTGATGAATCATTGTACACCTACTTCAAATCAATAAAAAAAGACGTTCGAATATGTTACTAGTAGCAGTAGTGACTAATTCAGCCCGTTTTAGTTAATCGAGGGTATACTACATTCGGTATTGCCATATTAACAGCTTATTGGGAATTATTTGCATTGTCATGCAGATGTAGCCAGTGTTATCGCAACGGGCTAGACATTGAAACGTCGAGAGTGCCGTTCAACCTCGTGCAAATAAAAGCGCCATAGGTCAGCAATGTTTTTGGCTGTCTCCATGCACAACATATTCGGAGAGAGCCGTTTTTGCCGCAGTTTGTACTTGTAGTCAACATGACTTTTTCAGAACAATTTGCAAGCAAGAACAACTGCAAATTACCTATTTGAGACTAATTATACATGTATCAATAATATTTGTATTATCGTGTTATAAGCCCGTGTATCGAGTATACTACTATCCGGATTTTATAATTGTATAGATATCGTGATAATTCGGATCTCCCGATAGTATGCCCTACCCGCAGCATCACCCACGCATCTATATAAATATCTAGCTTTTATGTGAGTACTAAATCAATACGAAGCGGGAGGGTGAGCTTGTACCTGCGCAATGCGATGTTCTAGAACAGGGTTTTTCAACCTGTGGGTCGCGACCCCCAGGGGGGTCGCGAAGCCTCTCCAGGGGGGTCGCGAAGCTTTTATAGTGGAGTTGCTAAAGGTTGGTAAAACTACAGCAGTAAAAAAGAAACAATAACATTAATAAAGATTTATTAAGAAAAATGTTAACTAAAAGACATACTTATGTACTTAATTATTTGTATGAACAAAAAATAATAATAACTTCTGAGATCTATCATTAAACAAAAAATTGAAATAAACGTATGAGGATCGTTAATGCGAAGGTTGCGCTTGTTTTACATTCACCAATTTTTCCCATCGTGGATCCGTTTTTGGTACACTCAGAATTAACATCGTTTTCCAAATTTAAACGATTGCTCCACCTTTGCCCAGTATTCCTCGATATCTCTTGCAGTGAGAAAAAAGATGTTTGCGTGCTGTGTTTAAGTTGAAATCAACTGAAAGCTGTGTTCCCTATTTCAAAAAATTTAAACTCTTAACATTGCCATCTATGTACATTTTTGAAACAGCAGTATTTGTCAGATATAACTTGCATTTGTTTGAAACATTGAGATCTACGCGACGCAATAAAGAGATATGCGCAAAACCACATAGAACGGCGCTTTTTAAAAAAAGTTTTTTAGGAATGGCTCCGAAGATTTATAATAAGATCCCAAGACAACTTACAGAAATGGAAAATATACACGATTTTAAAAAGGCATTTCTGGAGTTATTACATGACAAAGCATATTATACGCTGGACGAATACTTAAATGACACACTTTGACTACCACTTTTTATATTTGTTTACTATTGACATTAGACTTTATTATTTTTATATTTTATTGTAAATCTTTTGTGTTTGTTTTTGTACTGACATTTTGAAATATGAATGATTTAAGTGTATTTTTTTGTGTTTGTGTTGTGTATTGACATTTCAAATTAGAATGATATAAATGTAATATTATTATTTATGTTGATTTAAATTGAATTAATAACGTTTGAAAAGTTGTTATAATTAGTTCACACACATTAAATATTTGTACGCCGATGCCGGCTAGACATAGTGTTACTTAATATAATTAATTAGAACATCTGTACCTACCCACCTATGTTTAACAAATAAAAAATATTTGTATTTGTATTTGTATTAGAAATAACGACACAGTTCTTCTTTTAACTTTTCCAACACCAGTATCATACCAGGTATAAATTCCTTGATGTTTATCTCAGACCTGACTTCTTCAATGAAAGACTGTGTCGCAGAAAAATAAAACCGACTTCTAAACAAAAAAAAACAAAAAGTATAAAATAACTTTAATTTCGGAACTCGGTGTTTTTGGTTGCTTTTTTGTTGTTGAACACACCGACTTCCGAAATTAAAGTTATTTTATACTTTTTGGTTTTTTTTTGTTTAGAAGTCGGTTTTATTTTTTGCAAAAAGTTTTTTTAATTTTTCACTTTTTAGTGGTACCTACACCCCCTCCCCTCCCCCACCTAAACGAACCAATCACATTGGTGTAAAAAAAACGTACTGCTCCTTCGCAGAGTAAACTAAGAGGTCATCAATGTAGAAAATGTACATATTTTTTTTAGATTTTTGTTGATTTTTCATGGGACCATTTGGGAAGTATACCCTTTCCAACAAAAAAAGAATTTTTCAAATCGGTTGACAAGCGACGGAGTTATGCGCGAACAAACAATAAAAAAAAAAAAAAAACATACAAACATCCGAATTGAGAACCTCCTCCTTTTTTAGAAGTCGGTTAAAAATGAATCTAAATTGTTTTGATTCAGAGACGATAACCACAAGTCTATTTTTTTTACAAAGCCATGAGTTTTGTCTTTGGCAGTGATGACATTTTCATCCCGCCCTTGAAGACTTTTGTTCAATATATTTAAATGCTCAAATAAGTCGGAAAGAAAAGCTAATTTCGAACGGCGATGACGGGGCGGCCGGCATCGAAAACGCATTCGATGTAAAAAAATATTAATTATGTATTTATCGAACCGTAATTCTTAAAATAAGTAAATGTATTGGATTCCATATTAGTTACAAAAAAAAAAACAACGGGTAGGGGGGGTCGCGACATATTTCTTCATACTAAAAGGGCCGTGGTACGAATAAGGTTGAAAACCCCTGTTCTAGAATAACTGCCCCTGCCCCTGCACCCTCCCTCCCCCGGATTGGCCTTACCCACACACTGCACCCACGCATATTTATAAATAGTACGTCTGTACAGCGCGCGGGTCCTCCACTACCGACTTTTGTCTAACGAGCCAGCCCGCGCCGCTGAGCCATTAGCGTTAAATACCCAAAATAATACCAACCTAACCCAGCCCGTCCCTTGCTGCCCTCCCTTAATGACGCCGCTAAGCCGATGCTCGTGTCCCACAGGGGATTAGCGAGCGGTCATTTAGCTTGTACCTAAGTCTAGTTTTTAGCCCTGGCTGGGGGCCTTATGTACGTTTTTTTTTTTTTTAATATTATTATAAACGTCGATTTCATTCGCCTTCCTATTTCTTTTATTTCATTGTTCAATAAAAGAAATAGGTAGGCGAATGAGTAAAAATGGTCTCAATGTCGATTGAGTCATATTGTAATGTAAACTGACGTACCGTATATCCAGAAATTATACAGCCTCATTTAGTATCCTGTCAATTCGATATCCAGAAAATTCTGTATATTTAATAGAAACTTGACAGAAACTTATCCTAATTATATTCCTACTATGAAAAACGAATGTCAAAAAAACAAATCGACATTTTTTATATGAAAGGTAAGGACAAGTCTGGATGTATATTCATAATTAACTTTGTTTGTTTCAATTTTAGTTAAAAATATACTTTTTAACTAAAATTGAAATTCAAAAATCGAAATTATCAGTTGAGAATTACAAAACAAATGAAGTAAATAATGGAGATTTTTTCCCGTGTGAAAGTATTTTGATATTTGTGAATTATCGTGGCATATATATTTTATCGATGAATAGTAAATAATGAGTCGGTGAATATACGAGTATGTCTAGTAATCCAGAAATATTTTTATTCGAAACTTATTGGGAAAAGAAAAGTCGACACTAGAGTTAATTCAAAAACATAGGGATCCTTATATTCGGCGTCGGCGACCGCTCGCGTTCGGCTCTGGTTCAAGCCATGGTCCGGAGCGAGGAGGCATTCAGCGGTCGCCTCCTTCTGCGAAACAGTAATGCTAGCGAAGGAGGAGGCGGAACGCGTGAGAGAGAGGGAAACCTCACGCCCCAGCCGCCGCAACAGAAGAAGACGCCCCGGGCGTCGGGAAACGCAGGGCGATTCCCGGCCACCGTAGGCGCGGGCCTGCGGGTGGCGAGCTATGGGTGGCTCGCCGTCCGATAGCAACCAGGCCCGAGTCGACGGCGCGTAGTGTTCCACGCGCGCCTCAAAGAGCCGTCAGCAACGAAGACGGGGCCCCATAGGGTCAGTGTCTGCTAGGGTTGCGGAATTTATTCGAAAGAGTTAATTGACGAAAAAATTCTAAATTGATTGATTATTCTTACATAAATGTAAGTAGACATGCAACAGATAGCATTTAAATCCTGATTTAAATGCTTTTTAAATCCACATATTTAAATGCTCCATACACATAATGCTGCATTTAATTCAGAGGATTTAAATGCTCGTTGTGACATGGCTACTTAGTTTAGATAAACTAGGTATTGATTCCGCGGCGTAACCTGGTTGGAGGGAAAACTTAGAAAAATACTGAATTGGAAAATACGTACATTACGTTATAATAAAGGATAACACACAACTTTAGACATAAACTTTATTAATATTAATACTAAACACTATATTTTTAAGTGTCTCATAATAAATAGTTAAAATAATAAGCCTTAGTAGCAAAATGATAATTTCCTGTAAGTTTAACATCAGTATCTACTATCTAGTAATTCGATACTTTTCACAGTCGTGCTTTCACTATATAATAATATATATGAATAAATATCGAATGTCTAATTTGACCTTTGTTAAATCGTAAATCTTCTTAATTATAAGCAATTACACACAATTACGTATAATACTAAACATACCTTTTAGAAATACACATACATCCAATTTTTTGTTTCATAAATCTGGCTATCTGTACAACACTTTTTTTCTGTGAAATAATATATCTTTTATATTATAATTTTTCGATGAAACGAAAGACTTAAAATTTTTCAGGTATTTACATGTGTTTTAATAAATACTTAACTAATTATACACTACAAAAAAAAAACATTTTAGACCACCTAGCTAAATAATATAAGTACACATATTCGAATTATCGTGGCATATTTTAACGACAAATAGTAAACAATGAGTCGATGAATAAAAGGCTAGTAATCTAGACACTTTTTTTTTCGAATCGTATTGGGATACACGGACATAAGGTCGAGACTAGACTTTAATTCAAAAACATAGGGATTCTTTTTACACTTATCATGTTTCCTGATACGTCGACTTACTTTGGGGTGGTTACAATTATGTATGGACACAAATATACAATGTTGGAATTTTGTCTTGATAAGTTATTACTTCAGTTACTATTAGCTATTTCACTAAATAGATCAATAATTAGTCATTGACATATTGATTCCGCGGCGTAACCTGGTTGGAGGAAATCTGAGAAATTAATACTGAATTGAAAATCTATTTATTACGTTATGATAAAAGATAACACACATCTTAAGACATAAACTTTATTTATAATAATACTAAACACTATATTTTTAATTATCTCATAATAAATAGTTAAAATAATAAGCCTTAGTAGTAAAATGATAATTTCCTGTCATTTTAAAATCGATATACATATATCGTAGTAATTCGAAACATTTCACAGTCGTGCTTTCTCTATATAATAATGTATATTAATAAATATCGAATGTTTTTATGTAGCGAATATCTTCTCAATTATACGCAATACACCATTACGTATAATACTAAAATACTAAACATGTACCTTTTAGGAATACACATATATCTATTTTTTTATAAACTCTGACTGTCTGTAAAACACTTTATTTTATTTTATTGTGAAATAATTTATCTTTTATAATATGTTAATTTTTCGATGAAACGAAATACTATTAAAATTGTTTAGAAATTTGCAGCTGTAATAAATACTGAACTAATTGAACTCTAGAAATAAAAATAAAAATTCCTTAGTTAGGCCACCTACCTAAATAATGTATATTAATTATTAGAATCAATTATTTTAAGTGATACGTATATTTACATAGAGATAGATTGTCTTATTTTAAATTGCGCGCCCCCGAACTGTTTGCGTATAACACATTGAATCTATTTGTATAGAGATTCGTGAACGGGCGCGTAATGTAAAATTTCGTAAGTGATGTATAATAATTTGTTTAAATTTTTTTTTACAAGTTTAAAGCCATAGACAACGTTTTGATATATTTTGTGATCCATTATTTTTTTTATTTTTACTTGTTTTAATTTGGCAACAAGAAAAAATATTTAGCAGCGGCTATGCCCGGGCACCCACCATTTGGTAATTTGCCCTCTAAGATAGCATACCTTTCTCGCCGCGCCGTCTACTTTCAGTCTCCAAAGTTAATTACCCAAAATAAGGGCATTATCACAACGTTGCCATCACAGGACATTTAGGGCCTGTTTCACAATGACCGGCGGGCGGACACTATAACCCCGAACAATTAACAAGAAACGTAATCGGTTAGAAATTATTTACACGATAAGAACCGGAATTGATTGGGAGTTTATGAAACAGGCCAAAATTTATTTTAATAAAAAAATCAGCCTACTTATGTAGTTATGTACAGTTCCCAGAAAAACTCCCAAAAGGTGGGATAATGGTCGACATTTTTTCAAAAATGATAATTTGATTAAATATTCAAATATATTTTATCCTATTAACTTGATTCGTATATAGTTTGTATATATATATGTGTGTATATGTATACACGTAAGAAATTTCAGTCCTAAAAGACTATTAGAAACGAAAATATAATGTGGTCATTATAATTTCGTTTCATTATTGTTCACGTTGTGAAGAACTTGGGGATTTATATTGTCAGCACTCTTTCCTGGACTAAGCAGCTGCAGGAAGTAAGTCGTAAAATGTTTGCGTCAGCGGGCTCACTGAGGCGCCTTCGCAATTTTCTTCCCATTACCACTAAAATTGTGATACTACAATCTCTTCTTTTCCCTATCCTGGACTATACTGATGCCAGCTATCTTGATGTTACCCAAGACCAATTGGACAAGCTTGAGCGACTTCAAAATATCTGTATCAGGTTTATATTTGGTTTGCGCAAGTATGACCACGTTTCTGAATTTCGTGTTAAGCTCAAATGGTTTCCTATTCGCCTTCGTCGGAATGCCCACATACTTTCTCTACTTTATAATGTGCTCTTCAATCCTTCTACCCCTTTTTATCTTGAAGAACGCTTTCAGTTCCTCTGTGACACGCATTGTAGGTCCTTGAGATTCATAGGAAAATCTAAAATTAAGTATTCGTATGCATTCTAGTGATGTAACGAATGTCATATTTTGGACATTCGCGAATGCGAATGCGAATATCTGCTGCCAACATTCGCGAATGCGAATGCGAATGCGAATATTCAGATTTTTATGTTGGCGGCAGTCCCATTCGTATGAAGTGTGTTTCGTTTCTTTTTTGTTTCGAGAATAGCCGAGTTAATACGAACGCATCCGACTGTTTGTGACCGGTGTTTTCGTAAACAAAACAAGTGAATTTTGAGGTTACAGTGTCAAACCGAGCTGATGACACGCGGGGTTGCGACAGTCATTGAGAGGATCAGGCAAGGTGGGTCTCGAGGTGGCCCTGCACAAGTCCGAGGCAATGTGTTTTCATGGCTCTCGGAATAGGTCATTATCGGAATCCCAGATAACGGTGATGGGAACTCCTCCTGGAATTCCCATTGGCGTCGGGTCGACGATGTAGTACTTGGGTCTCGTCCTCGACAGCCAGTGGAACTTTGCGGAACATTTCCGACTTTTGGCTCCCATACTGGGGCTAGCCGGGGCTGCTTTCAAGCGGATCTTGCCCAATCTAGAGGGACCAAACGCTTCCTGCCGGAGGCTGTATGGTGCGGGGATCGTGCGGTCCATGGCCCTTTATGGAACAGCGGACAGAGCTCCAGCAGGATCTCACGAAAGTATGGAGGCAGCGACTGTTGCAACCCAGCGCTGGGGCGGCCAACATTGCGGCGACAAGTCCTCTCTAATCTATCTAATCTAATCTAATCTTTGAGGAGTGGTCGGAGAGACGTCACGTCACCCTGACGTTCCGCCTGACGCGGGTGCTCACTGGATACGGCTTTTTCGGGAGGTACCTGTTTCGGATTCAGCGGGAGGACACGTCCGGGTGTCAACACTGTATGAATCGCCCGGAGGATACGGTGGAGGTCTGCCCTGCTTGGGCAGAGCAACGCCGTGACCTCGTCGAGGCGATCGGCGGCGGTAACCTCTCGCGTGTCCGTTCCTGGTTCAACCCATGGTCCGGAGCGAAGAGACATGGGAAATGGTCACCTCCTTCTGCGAAGCAGTAATGCTAGCGAAGGAGTAGGCGCACCGCGTGCGGGAGTGGGAAACTTCACGCTCCAGCAGCCGCAACAGAAGAAGCCGCCCCGGGCGCCGGGAAACGCAGGGCGATTCCCGGTCACCGTAGGCGCGGGTCTGCGGATGGCTAGCTATGGGTGGGATAGTAATCAGGCCGAGCTATGGGTCGACGGCGCGTTGTATTCCACGCGCGCCTCAAAGAGCTGTCAGCAAAGAAGACGGAGCCCCATAAGGTCAGTGCCTGCTAGGGTTTTGAATTTTTTTTTAAAGAATCACCGCGGCTCTGGAACGCAAAGGGCACGAGAAGGATCACGGGTGGGTTTTAGTCAGTAAGAGTCTGAGACTCCCTTCCAGTCCGCAAAGAGCGGGAGGAGTCATTTTATGATTTAACATGAATAGTTATTATAAACATGAGTAAATTAAGTTCTAGTGAAATATAATTAATGGACTTTGTTTTATTAACCAACTATTTTTTTAATATTCGCAAAACATTCGCAGCAATTTCGCGAATGCGAATGCGAATATTCAAAAATATGCGAATATCCGCGAATGCGAATGCGAATATTCGTTACATCACTAATGCATTCCACTTCCTTCTTCGATAAATCTTTTAGTGTACAAGCAGCTCGTTTATGGAATGAATTACCCATAGAAGTGAGACGTGTTCAAACGCTACCAGCGTTTAAAAAATGGTGAAGGCGCATTACTTTTCACTATATTTTCCGCTCCTTTTTCAACTATATGCCTATTTGATATTTATTAGTATATTATATTTTTTTTATGTATTTATGTATTATTATGTCTAATTAGTATTATTTATAACGATTGTACACTGACAGCCCTAAATCTATCTCCTTTCGTTCAGTCCATCCAAAGGTTGTCTGTAAGAGATTGCCTTGTGCGATAAGACCGCCCATTGTACACTTGTTTTTATAAATGTTTTTCCTGTTATTATTACAAAGTGTACAATAAAGTATATAATAAATAAATAAATATAATTTTCGTGATATGAAGTTTTGAACCTAAAAAGCCTTTGGGGTATTTTGGTTGCATTGCTTTTGGAATATTCCCGAGACTGGGATCATTTCCAAGCGTACATCACTAGTCATGTTGTAGGATAAAGGCTTTTCAACCGACTTCCAAAAAAGGAGGAGATTCTTAATTCGACTGAGTTTTTTGTTTTTGTACCTCATAAATTTGTACTGGGTGTACCGATATTGATGATTCTTTTTGTATTCGAAAGCTGGTGCTTGTCGTGTGGTCCCATTTAACGACGTTACGAGTATTTGAGTTATCCCTAATAATGCGTGGCTTAGTTTACATTGATGATGTTCTAATTCCCTCTTGTCGATGTAAAATGAAAAAATAAAATTGTGTATCTACGATGGTTTGGAAGAGCATCTTAGCATTTCAACGTGGTCCCTTTCTAGTTTGGTGAAGATCTGATGAAGTGCAGAGATGAAAGGAAAGGAACTATTCAATAAATGATAGTAAATCTTTCGGGATTGCTGAAATCGCATGTTTGTTTATTGTTCACGCCAATGTGATTGGTACGTTTAGGTGGGGGGTACCAAAAAGTGAAAAAAAAACTTTCTACAAAAAATACAACCGACTTCTACACAAAAAAAAAAACCAAAATAACTTTAATTTCGAAAGGCGGTGTTCAAAAATGTTTATTTTGTATTCTTTGTTTTTTTTTGTGTGTAGAAGTCGGTTGTACTTTTTTTTTCATAATTTCTTAAATAACGAACTGTGGTAAATGCTGACAAAATTTAATAAAAAATGAATTACAATAGTTTTGTTTTGGTTTTGTTTTGAATTCAATTTGTTGTACGTAATTTCATATTTTTGATGTAAAACTCGCCACCGCCATCGCGATTTTTATTAGAAAAAAAAGTCAGAATGGCGGCGAGTCGATATGCCAGGGCTCCAAGTCTGCTATTTTTATAAATTTGTCATTCCAACACGATTCCATTGTCATTTTGCTAAAAGTTCTTAATCTGCTAAATTTATAATGGTGATCATTGGTCGGTCAATGGTCTCGTATTACTTTTTGATTACCAAGCTATTAAAAGCAATGACTGCACAATGACGTTCTAATGGTAGGCACTGATCAAAGGAACTGGCAAAATAGATTACCGCATACGTCTGTCATTAATTTGTCATTATGTACGAAATTACCATTCTATGCATTTCTTTCAATGGAGTGTCAGTGGTTGACCATTGGAAAGTCATAGTGACGCTTTTATATTAGTAGATTACCAAACTAGTAAAAATCAACCATTATAAAATCAATGATAGACCATTCTGACACTATTGTAATAGCAGACTTTGGGGCCCAGATCGGTTATATGCCCATTGTAAGTATTTCTAAACAATTATGGAACTATTCTATAATGTTTATTTTGTTAGCTATACCCACTAATATTATAAAGAGGAAAGATGGTATTTTTGTATGTAACGAGTAAACTCAAAAACTACTGGACCGATTTCAAAAATTCTTTCACTATTAGAAAGCTACATTCACCCTGAGTAACATAAGCTATATTTTATCCCCATATTCCCACGGGAACGGGAACTACGCGGGTAAAACCGCGGGGCGCTGCTAGTTTCAAATAAATTTGATATGATATTGGGATTTAACTATCCAACAAATAATTGATACGATAACTTTTATCAAAATAAAGGATGAAGAAGATGATAAAATATGTTGTATTTATTGCAATCGTTTTATTTTTTGTGATCACGTCACGAGACCTTTGCCCCGGAATCATGCCTTTATAGCCGGTATATTTTAGACGAAAAACTATAAAAATAAAATACATCGACTTCCGAAATAAAAGTTATTTTATACTTTTTTATGTTTTTCATCTGGAAATCGGTTGTATTGTTTGTAAAAATATTTTATTTTTCACTTTGTAGTAGTTATATGGGTACCCCACAGCTTAATTGGCAATATTACTATAATTAGTGGTTACGCTATTTGCCGTTAATGAGCTAGTTGGTTGCTCATGGTTATACAGTATGTTAAATAAAAGAGGGCGTTCCCTTAAACTCGTTAATCTATATCATTAATAGATTAAAATAAAAATATCAGCATAGAAAAATAAGCATAAAATAATCCGAATTCCCTAAGAATAATTAATTGACAATAAATTCGAAACATACTGTTTAAAATCAAAATAGGAGCGCGGAATAGTACTCGTAGCAATGCCAAAACCGGCAAGTACGCGTGTACAAAGTGTTTCTTTAACGGATCGATTTAACATAGGGGAGACCGGGTCAAAATCGTATAGCTAAGGGTTTAGGGTTGTAGTTCTTTCATATTAAAACACTAATTTATCTATTCAACAATTATAATTAGTCAGTCTCATAAGGAACATAATCAATTGCACATATTTCGAATAATTCAAATACCAAACAATAAAAACGAAAATTATTAAACTTCTTCTAATTACGATTTTGCCCCGACACATGGGCAAAACCGTATACTATATACGATACGAAAAAATCGGTTTAAATCGTCCCAAGCCTTTGCGAGTGGAACTGTCCAGCTCATTATTCTGTCTAAATCGGTTTATTCGATCTTGTAATGTTGATTTTGGTACCTCAAAAGTTTTGGCAGCTTTCAAGTAACCCATGGTGCCATCAAATACGGCTTGGACAGCTTTTTTATGTTATCCGGATCCTATTCTTGTCTAGAAGTAGTCCTTTTATAATTACGCGGCATTTTAACTGCACCTAAAATAAAATAAAACTAAATAAGTTTATGTTCATTCATACGGGTCAAAATCATATAGTAGCCGGTTTTGCCCCGTACGGTTTTGACCCAAGGCTTAATGTATAAGTATATCACTCACTACTAGATACGCAAACCAAACTTACCCACTCAAATATTTGTTAATTATGAGTAAATATACACACTTTAACATAGTTGATTGGACACTTACCTATTATACACGTAAAATACACTATTATTGATTGAATTTTTACAAAAATAAGATCAAGTACGCCGAAAAACAATAAAATCGAATGTTTTAATAACGCGCGTATCTGTAGCGATAAGTTTTTGTTGACAAATAGCTCCCATTGGTTTACGACGCTGAGCAGTTTGCGCGCGGGAACTTTGAATTATTGACAAGAATAGACATGCTGTACTGTTTTACCCCGGTATACGATTTTGTACAGGTCTCCCCTACATATTTAGTGAATATTTTAATATTGAAAAAAAAAAAAATTGTTTTCGAATGGTATTTTTTTATCACATATGGATGCTATAATATTGCGGGTTAACGGGAACGCCCTCTAGGTTAGTTAACATACTGTATATGTTACTGTGTGTGTGTACTATGTGTTGAATAAATAAATAAAAATAAACTATTGGACCGGTTTAGACAATTTTTCACCAAAGGAAAGCTGAATTATCAGCAAGTAACATAGGCTATATTTTATACCCGTATTCCCATGGGAACGGGAACTAGGCAAGGTTAGACCGTGGGGCGCTGCTTGTAACCAATAAAGCTATGGCTATAAAGACCACAAAGCAAGAATATTTAACACAATTGGTGAGGTAAGAGTGCATCAAGATTGAGTTGTGCACACATGCCTACCACTTCACAGCGTACCGGCGTTATGTTATGTCATGAACTGGTATAAACAATAAACAGACATGCGACTTCAGCAGACCCGGTTGATTTTCTATAATTTATTGAAGAGTTCCGTTGCCTATCTCAAAAGTTCCTCATCTGATCTTCACCAAATTTGAATGGGACCAGTCCGGAAAAATACTCTTCCAAACAAACAAAGACTCCTCCAAATCAGTTAACAATTGGCGAAAATATTGCTGAACAGACATACAAAAAAAAACCAGTCGTATTGAGAACCTTCTCCTTTTTTGAAGTCGGTTTTAATAACATTACACATCCTTCAGTGTCCCCATTTTACGTTATTGGTGAAACATGATCCATCTCGTGGCAAATACAAACTTGTTTGCAATGCGATCTGGTTTTGATCTGGTACTGATTTGGCTCAGCGGAGTGTGATGCTAAGGCCTGGGTGGCATAGCGTCCGCGACCACTGGGTCGTGAGCTTCCGCGACCACTGGATCGTGATCTACCGCGACCACTGGATTGTGATCTGCCGCGACCACTGGATCGTGATCTGCCGCAACCACTGGATTGTGATCTGTCGCGACCACTGGGTCGTGAGTTCCCGCGACTATT
Source organism: Hecatera dysodea (assembly GCA_905332915.2). Classification (NCBI taxonomy): domain Eukaryota; kingdom Metazoa; phylum Arthropoda; class Insecta; order Lepidoptera; family Noctuidae; genus Hecatera; species Hecatera dysodea. The sequence continues at coordinate 3,962,958 of HG995286.1, forward strand.
GGGTCGTGAGCTCCCGCGACCACTGGGTCGTGAGGTCCCGCGACCACTGGGTCGTGAGGTCTCGCGACCACTGGGTTGAGAGGACCCGCGACCACTGGGTCGGGAAGCCCCGCGACCACTGGGTCGAGAGGCCCTCTGAGCACTGGGTCGGGAAGTCCCGCGACCACTGGGTCGAGAGGTCCCGCGAACACTAGGCCGTGAGCTCCCGCGACCACTGAGTCGTGAGGTCTCGCGACCACTGGGTTGAGAGGTCCCGCGACCACTGGGTCGGGAAGTCCCGCGACCACTGGGTCGAGAGGCTCCGCGAGCACTGGGTCGGGAAGTCCCGCGACCACTGGGTCGAGAGGTCCCGCGAGCACTGGGTCGAGAGGTCCCGCGAGCACTGGGTCGAGAGGTCCCGCGACCACTGGGTCGGGAGCTCCCGCGAGCACTAGGTAGTGAGCTTCCACGACCACTGGGTCGTGCCATTTCACTCGTGGAACTGGGTCTAAGAGTCGAACTCTTAGACCCAGTGCCAAGAGTGAAATGCGCGCTTGATGGGAAAGCTTGTTTTTTGTTTTCAGATCTTATTGAGCTAAAATATCTTGTAGTCTCGTGCGGAGCTTGTACGCATTCTAGCGCGTTCTTAAAAGGGTTATCAATAGACTTAACATCTGGTTCATTTTTTTCAAAATTAAAATTGTTGCCCGTCTTGCAATTTACGAATTCAAAAGGGTCGTCGTTCTGATAATGCTTGCTTATAAGTGGACTATCAGCCTGTGAATTATTTGTTTGCGATTGATCGCTCCTACAAGGTGCTTTGATATGACTAAAAAACGAGGTAAAAGCACCGGGTACTGGATCGGTGTTTAGCTGTGGCCTGTAGTGGTTTGTTTTAACATCTAATAATTTGTTTTCATTCACTGCTGGGAATATGTTACAGGCTGTTTCGGCCGGCGTTTGTACGCTCCCAATAGGTTCGTTGTCTGAAAAGTTTATAATGCATTCAGGAGTCGTGTGTGAAACTTGTCTATTTTCGCTTTCGATATTCATATTATCAGTGGCGCATTGCCACGTATTTGTCGCTTGATTCCATGTAAAATATCCTTTCTTAGTCACGAAGCTTCTTTTATTGATATCGAATTCTATCGATTCTTGGTCATTTGGCAATTCCGCATAAAGCGTGCCTATACTACGCGTGTTCTCTGCGGAATCATCGAAAGTAGAACAGTGACTGTGGTCTTGCGCACTGGCCAATTCAGTTACGATCGAATGAAAAATACTATTTGTAGATTGATCATTTGTGTTATCGATCTCTGATGGAGCCTGCTCTGGAATTGTATCCTCCTGCATGATGTTTGGAGGAAGTGTCGGTGGTACGATTCCAGGATTAAAGTGAAGCAGATCATCAACATCGTCATTTTTGTTTTTGTTTTTTTTGGGAAATAATTTTTCCAGCTGGGCTTCTTCCGTTGCCGTTTCAAGCGTATTTCCCTGCTGTGGCAAGGGTGTAATAATCTGTGGCGGTTCTTCCCAGTCATAATTATACAGTCGTTCTGGCTCAAGTGGCTGCGGCATTAATTGTTGCTGCCGTGGCGGCGAGCGGGTGGTGAATTGGATGGATCCAGTGTCCATTTCCAAAAACGTTCTTACATGACGCCTGAAAAAAAACCCATCATTAGTGAAAAGTTAAAATTGGAATGGTACCGTAAAACCTGGTAACTCTGCCAAATGTTGTTAAATTTGCCATGTACCGACTGTCAAAGTAACTTCTTTTTTTTCAAGTCGAAGCCGCTATTTTTTACTTGTGCATAGCCCTTAAATCTAATTTGATTATTTTATCTCACAACCTGCTTTACTCTTATAATATTTTTGACGGTTATTTGTTTCCTTACAATTCAAAGAATTCCTACCTTCACGTAATTAGCTGGTATAAACGTTGTGTAGGTAAATAATATTCTGATACCACATTCTTACAATTCATCAATAGTAATCATGTTGCTTCAATTGAACCTTAGAACAGAGTAAAAATATGGAACAGTATGGAAACTAAGCCCATTTGTTGAAATAATTACCTACGCTCCAGTAGAGAGTTAGGGTTGTCACTTTTAATGTTTGTACTAAGTGTTTATTGGAACGAAGTTCTTTAACACGGCTTGCGGTAGGAGTTGATTGGGAGAAATACTCACGCGAAAATGCGGTAGTGCATGTTATTCCATGCGACTTTATTTTTTGGTCAAAATGTAAATTGGTAAATAATGCCATTGTAAAAAAAAAAATTACAAACTGAATATTGTTTATCATTTCTATGCCATTTTATTCCATTTCAATTATAATATCTGCCCTATTTGATGAAGGATTTCTGTAAGTATGTTGAATTATTGTTACTTATTTTGTGAAGTAAGTAAGTTCCTGTGTATGTTTTGAAGGGTAGATTTCCTTTGCCAAGACTAGAATATAATGTTGTCGTCAAATTATAGTCATTTATTTTTTCATACTCATAAGAATTCATTTATTCTATATGTTATATAAATTATAATACAATATAAATTACAATCAGTATTCGGTATAAGGATTTAATACTAGTATTAAAAATCCCACGAGCGCTATCTGGAGAGCGTAAGCGAAAAGTCATAGCCATTATAATAGTGTAGGTATTATCTATGAACATGGCACCCGCCACTGAGAGCACCGCGAAGGTCCCTTAGGGGCCTCGTAGATGTGCGTGTCTGTGTGAGTGTGCCGTTTCGATCGTTTGTTCGTAGTTTCTGTACTGTTCCATATTTCTACTGTGCTTAGAAGTCACTGTTGGAACTAACCCAATACACAGTGATGGAGATGTCAACTTTCCATTCCATGTTTTCTTACAGGCTAGGGCTGACACAAAAATAATTATTCTAAAATTATGGCAAAAATATTTGTTTGAAACTTCCTTGGCTTCTTCTTATTTTATTGATTAGTATGTGTAAACCTTTGAAACCTCATAAATAGCTAAAATACATATACTTAATACTTACGTTGTTTTTTTTTTTAATAAGTATACAGTAGGTATTATTTTTTAGCAGAGCACTAAAAAAATGTTGGTTCCATATCAGCAAAAGAACACATTTTTTCATTCATTCAGCGATTTTACATATTTGGAAAAGCGTTTGTTTCAAACATGTTTTATTACCATGTTTTTTATCAGTCTTTAAAACAGCAAAATGTGGGGACTGTATATTCGACATAGTAACAAGCCGGCCGGTACACAAATTTACGAGCAGCTCGAAGAATGTGCTTGAATGCGACCCCATGGGTTCCGTAACACCACGCTTTCATTAGGGAAAGGACAATATATCCAGAAATATCTATGCATAATGCATAAATAGCATAATCAGCCTTTTGATGTTCCCACTGCTGGGACACAGGCCTCCTCTCTAGGAAAGGGAATGGGCTTAATCCACAACGCGGGCCTAGTGCGGGTTGGTGAATGACTGAATGTCACATGTCTTCGAATTTTTGGTTCTAGGACATGCCGGATTCCTCTCAAAACGGTGGAGGGAATCCACCGTTTTGAGAGCAGTGGTGATGAAATTAATTACACAAAGTAATGCGCCTGGCTGTGTTTGAACCCGCGACTTACAATTCGTAAGTCAGCTCCGTTACCATTCGGCCACCACTACTCTCGCATTGCATTAATTGCATGCATTGAGTAGGTAATGTCAATTTTAAATTTATTATGTTTTTAAAAGTCCCATAATCTTTTTGATAATAATGTTTTAATTTCTGCATTTTGATAAACCTAAGCCCATGAAAGTATGAAGGGCGAATTGGAGTTACTCTTCATTTAACTTCAGATAACAGCCTAAACTTAAAAAAGTCTAGTCTAGGGTACTTTAGCGAGTTTCGCTTCGCCGAGTAACACCGTAACCACGCAAAATCCTTGGCTGATAGGAGGGTACTTTAGCGAGTTTCGCTTCGCCGAGTAACACCGTAACCACGCAAATACCTCGGCTGATAGGAGGGTACTTTAGCGAGTTTCACTTCGCCGAGTAACACCGTAACCACGCAAATACCTCGGCTGATAGGAGGGTACTTTAGCGAGTTTCGCTTCGCCGAGTAACACCGTAACCACGCAAATACCTCGGCTGATAGGAGGGTACTTTAGCGAGTTTCGCTTCGCCGAGTAGGTAACACCGTAACCACGCAAATACCTCGGCTGATAGGAGGGTACTTTAGCGAGTTTCGGTTCGCCTAGTAACACCGTAACCACGCAAAAACCTCGGCTGATAGGAAGGTACTTTAGCGAGTTTCGCTTTGCCGAGTAACACCGTAACCACGCAAATACCTCGGCTGATAGGAGGGTAGGTACTTTAGCGAGTTTCGTTTCGCCGAGTAAAACCGTAACCACGCAAATATCTCGGCTGATAGGAGGGTACTTTAGCGAGTTTCGTTTCGCCGAGTAACCACAAAGTCAGTTTCCAAGTAAATATCTTCCGTATATTTTGTTGTACTAAGGAAACACAAAATGAAAAAAAGGGTTTAGTAAAACTCGTTTTAGGTTTAATTTGTCAAAAATTGTGCTCTGAATAAAAAATATTCCTGTATGATCGTTCGAGACAAAATTTAGGGAGCAGTGTTTTAAAAACCAAGAGCCCAGCAACGAATTCCCGCTAAAACATCTTAATAAATAGTAAAATAATAAATACAAATTTGTATTTCAGCTATGCATAAAATTTAATATATTGTCTAATTGGTTGACTTGTACATATTCATAGATTATTTATTTAAGAAAAGCGTCTGTTCAAGCTTTTTATCGACCAAAAAGTTCCTAAGTTGCCAGGTTTTACGGTAGGTACTAAAAATGTGTTAGTGAAAATAAATCAATAATGGAAAGGGTGAAGGACTGAAAATAACATTCACATAACTGCGACGACACCATACACTAACTAGCTACTATGGAATTGGCTTATGAGTTACAATAAGCTTCACTATCTGAACTAACGGTCCGCCTCTCCAGCTAAACACGCAACTGTATGTTTGACAAGCATTAATATGAGCAATAATTTTGTTGTAGCCTGTTTGTGCGTCAGTATAATTTAGTGCAAGCAAGAATTGGCTCTTTTAGGCCCTATTTAATTATACATATGCGCAAGCATATGTATAAATGGTGCAAGTGCATACTTGTCAAGCTTTCAGTTATGCGCATAGCCACCTTATGTAAGTATAGCTCGCAGTGTGCTTGAAGATTTGTGTTAAAATGGAAAATGCAAACAATGGAAAAATATGAGATGAAAAGCGAATCTAAAAATATGACTAAAAAAAATACTCACTCATTTAGACAGATTTATCTACCCTTCCTTCTGATTTAGGATTCCCTCACACTGCGCAACACAAACAAACCAAAATGATACCTGAAGGTCTACAGGAGAAATGCGAGGAAACCCCTTGAATTTTAGAAGAAAGGGACGACTCACTAAATACATTTTTGATGATGATGTTTAGTGCACATTGTATTTAGTGAATCCTTGGTGCCAGCAACCTCCAACACGTTTTCTGAAGATTAATTTCTTGAAAGAATTAAAATATGGGATTTAGGTTTTTTTTTTAGTTAAGAAACATTTTTTAAACGGTAAACAAAATTTACGAGTACAAAATGGCATTTTAAATCAATTTTTATTTCCAAGAATGTTATTTTGTAATAAGCTAATGTTATTTTGTAGTCATAACTAATAAATACTAAAACCTTTCCACAAATCATCATGGTATAAAAAAGTTAGAACTAACTGGCCCGGCAATCGTATCGCCTCAGAACCAATAATCGCTGTGCTACGCCATTCCATACAAAATATATGAAAAAAAAAAAATCGTGAATTTTCCGAAGTTTTAATAGTTATTAAATTAATTATTCGAGGTGGAGACAACATACCTATTATAAAAAACCATAAAAATTGATCCAGCCTCTTTTCAAGAATTATATAAAATAATATTATATACATTACAATGCATGATTGGGTGATAAACCATCGCGAACGCGCCTTGCATTGTATTGATTTAACTAGGGGTGATCAAAAAGTAATGATAAACAGGTATTTTTAATAAGGATGAAAATCCAAAAAAAAAATTCGACTACGAGAAGCCATAAAGGAAAAAAGACAGGGCAAACTCCGAGCGAATTCCTGTTTCATCAGGACAACGCTCCTGCACACAAAGCCGAAGTTGCGATGGCTGCCAATCGAGAAGCAGGCTTCGAACTGGTCGAACACAAGCCCTATTCTCCAGATTTAGACCCCAGCGACTTTTATTTGTTTCCTCGAGTCAAGGAACACCTCAGGGGTAAGAAATTTTACGGTGGAGGTCGACAGCGCGTCGTGTTCCACGCGCGCCTCAAAGAGCCGTCAGCAATGAAGACGGGGCCCCATAGGGTCAGTGCCTACTAGGGTTGCGGAATTTGTTCGAAAGAGTCACCGCGGCCCTGGAACGCAAAGGGCACAAGAAGGAACACGGGTGGGTTTTTAGTCAGTAAGAGTCTGACACTCTCTTCCGCTCCGCCCAGAGCGGGAGAAGTCATTTGATGATTTGCCATCCAAAAAAAAAAGGGTTAAGAAATTTGATGATGATAGCGAGGTGATGGCGGCTGTAGAGGCATTTTGGAGTAGCCAAGATAAAGATTTTTTTAAAGGGTTTTAGGTGTAGAGAAACGTTGGACTAAATGTATCGACTTGTGAGGAGACTATGTAGAAAAATAAATTAAATTTGAACTAGAATCGTTGTTTTATTATACTCATTATCATTACTTTTTGATCGCCCCTCTATTGCAAACGCGACCGGAGCGGGGGCGGGAAGAGCGGTATACGCAGCGCTGAAATCTGGAAATCATACTGGTGACGCCTGAGCTTGTACCGCTGTAACTGCTGTAAGTACTCGAAATCTCTTTATAATTTTAGATTTGAAGAAATACAAAGATTTAACTGAAAAATATTTATTATCAGTTGCAAAATTGTCTGACGCTTTATGTATTTTTGATAAAACTATGTTCTAAAAATATCTCCCTACCGAACGGAAGTATGGCTCGCTTACAGCTCGCAAAAGATTTACATGATTTTTACTCATAATATTTTCGCATAGATAAAGTTTAGCACTCAGCTGCTTCAATATTTTATCAAATTATTAGTCATTTGTTTCAAATTGATTCGCAAAAACAATAAAACAAAATAAATTATAGAACACATTCATTTTGCATCATCAACATTCATAACAACTAACAGCCTAGACAGTTAAAGCAAAATAAAAACAAAAAATAATTACATTCAGTGGAGTGATAATATGGCAATGTGAAAATTCTATGATACTCACATAGTTCGATCTTTGATGTGGATACTTATTTTATTCAGTTCAACTGCGAAGCTGTTAACGCAGCCACGTAGCATTTCCACCTCTTCTTCGGTTAATTTTGAGCTGTAAACAAACATAAAAGCATTAATATGAGAATATCACAATCCTATGCAATGGTTAGAATGCCTGCCTACGGCCGAACCCAATAACCGATCTATCACATACTGGAGATAGAAAAACAAATGAAACAACAGGGGTTAAAGTATGAAATTGCTGTTTTATTGTAATAGGTTTTTTTGAATTGACATAGAATCTTCGTGGTTTGAGGTTTTCGAAAGAAACTTTTTTCACATGGTTTCTATGATGTTCTTTTAAAAAATGTGAAACATTTGAATATCGACTTTCAATTGTTTTTGTTATTCAACTTATACAAAAATTCGAGTGATTTTTGAATACGAGTTCCAACGCGGAAGTAACTCGGCAGAAATAGCCCGCAATATCAATGTTGCGTTTGGAGAAGGGTCTGCTAATGAACGCACCGTGCGATTTTGGTTTAAACGCTTTCGTGATGGAAACTTCCGACTTGAAGAACGAGCCACGAGGAAGACCGCCCACACAGGTGAATAACGATGAATTAAGAGAGATGGTGGAAGCCGATCCTAGTCAAACTACCCAGGAATTAACGGCATGGTTTAAGGTTACCTTACCCACAATATTGACTCATTTGCGTCAAATCAATAAAATAAAAATGGGTGCCTCATCATTTGACTGATCTGCAGAAAGAAACGCGTGTTGAAACTTGTGTTGCCTTGTTGAATCGGTACAGAAATGAAGGAATATTGGATCGAATTGTGACATGTGATGAAAAGTGGATTCTTTATGATAACCGTAAAAAAAAATGCAATGGCTGACCCCAGGTCAAACGCCACAACAGTGACCTAAAGCAAAACTTACCAATAAAAAGGTAATGGTAACTGTTTGGTGGTCTCAGAATGGTGTTATTCACTATAGTTTTCTCCGATCTGGTCAAGCAATAACGCCAGATGTCTATTGTGCCGAACTCCGAACAATGTTGGCAAAACTAGCAATAAAACAGCCCCAACTCATGAATCGATCATCACCATTATTGCTCCATGACAACGCGAGACCTCATACAGCAAGAGAAACCGTTTTGACCCTTCAAGAACTGCGAATACGGAGGATGACGAATGGTTTCTAACCATTCGTCATCCTCCGTATCCTCCGTATTCGCCAGACCTTGCTCCAACGGACTACCATTTTTTTCGTGATTTGGACAATTATCTACGTGACAAGAAGTTTTTTTCCCAGGAGGCAGTACAAAATGCTTTCACACAGTTTGTGCAGTCTAGATCCTCAGAGTTCTATCGCAAAGGCATAAATGATCTTCCTATTAGATGGCAGCAATGTATAGATAATAATGGTAACTATTTTGATTAAATACATTTGTTAAAAATTAAACAATTTAGATTTTCAGTACAAATCGGCCATTTCATACTTTAACCCCTAATAATTTTTATATTGTTTCATTTGCTTTGCTATCTCCAATATGTGATAGATCGGTTATTAGGTTCGGCCGTTAGAGGTAAAGTGGACAAATATTATTTTTGTAGTTATTATGGAGAGTGAATAAGAGCTGAAACAATAAATAACAAACAATAGGTTTTTTAGGAAGGAGGTGACTTCGAGTTCATGTATAATGCAAAACTTGTTACTAGTTCCGACTTCAATATTTGACTGGTTTACATGCCCTATTTATATTTACAAGTGTTATAGTGCGTGTAGTGATTAGGAGAATCTATTTACATTACACAAGGCGTAGAACGGCGCGTGCTCGCATCTATAAACTCGGTCAGCGGGCGACCTGTTCCTCACCCCATCCGGAGCCCCCAGGGCTCAGTGCTATTCCACCTACTCTTAATGCTTTTCACCAGTAAAATCCCCAAAAATAAAATAAAACACAGTAGGCCCTTTCACCGATGACACTACCATTTACTTCACCGGTCGCGACCCCGAGTCTATTGCTCGCACCATAGATATGCTCGTACACTCACGACTTATAAACATCTTGAGTAGATGGTTCAGGAAATGGAAAATCGACGTTAACCCCGACAAGAGTCAGGTAGTTTTCTTCTCGAATACGCGATATAAACACTATTCCCCCCGTCTCATAATGCCGGAGTGCCTCAGGGGTCTATTCTCTCTGCAACTCTTTTCCGACCTATTTCAGTCTGGTATTTTTGGGTACGCAGATGACAGTACGGTTTCAGAGAGATATTTGTCCAGCACAAAAACCAGCGGGGATGAAGTGCGTTCCATGAGAGAAGCCATGGTGGAGCGGATAAATTTTACCTTAAGTTTTGTCTCCCATTGGGGTGATGAAAATTTGGTCTCTTTTAACGCCTCCAAAACACAATCGACATCTTTTTACCGCTAAAAAGAGTGGTTTCCACCTAACTCCTACTTTTCGGGGTACGTCTGTACCTGCAACTTATCGGCTCGAGCTCTTAGGCATGGCGTTGGCTCTAGTCTTAACTTCGGCGCCACCGACGAGTACAAGGCCCAAACTGCGACCAAAGCTAGGCACCCTAAATAGAGTGAAGTGATACTTCACACCAGGACAGCTTTTAATGCTTTACAAAGCACAAGTCGGTCCTGCAAGGAGTATTGCAGCCACCTTTGGGATGGTTCAGCTAACAAAAAAAATACCAACTTGCCGCAATTGACTCGGTGTAACGCAGAGCTAAGAGGCTCATTGGCGACGAAAAACTGATGAATGCCAAGCTTCACAGCCTGGATCATCGACAAAAGGTCGCCTGATTGTCAGTCTTTTACAGATTGTACTTCGGCGAGTGTGCCCATGAACTCCTCGACCTTATCCCACCGGCCTACTATAGGACATCTAGACGCAATATAGGTTACTATCCCTACCTAGTTGCTATTCCACCAATTCGCACCAAGCGTTTCCAATCGTCTTTTGTAATGCCCACAGCAAAGGAGTGGAACTCTCTGCCTGCGTCTGTGTTTCCAAACGCATTCAACCCTGATCTCTTCAAAGTTAAAGTGAACAGGCTTCTTCTGGCAAGTAAGCTGATTCTATTGTCGACTTTGTCGCCTGCGACCTAGACTAGAATCAAGAGCATCTGACAATGAAAAAGATAACTATGTATGCCTATGGCAAGCCGATCCCTTGGTAGCAGTGAGCCAAATACCTGGGGGTTATTCTGGATGACCACATTCACAAGATACAGACGCTCCAAAACAATTTCCTACGTAAAATCACGGGTGCCCCCATCTATTTGCGCAATGAGCCTACGTGTTTAGTTTACTACACGTAGACTCATTGCGGAAATAGACACCTATTGCCCACCATTCAGCAGTTCATGAAACGCATTACCAACCGCGGCACATCACCCTCAATCCGGATGACTCCATAACGCTCCTCCAAGAGTGTCGTAGAAAGACCAAGGCGAGACTTACCCATCAGTGCATTGCAGAGTCTGCCCCGATCTTTACTCGAGCCAGCCCGCGCCGCTGGGCCTGTAGTTTTAACTTCGACCCCAAATAATAATCTTTGTTCGATCCAGCCCGTCCTTAACTGCCCCCACAGCGATTTAAGCCGAGGAGGTCCGTACCACAGAGGAGGTGCCATTAGCGTGTGGTCGCTTGGTTTGTAAGTTTTATAAACCCCGGCTGGAGACTTTAATATTTACATATATTAAGGCCGCCTAAGGCAAATCCAGGTAAGCAGTCGACACCTCCTAGGTTGAACTGGAAGATGCCACTCATTAAGGACTGGTCCTTTTCGTCGGGCGCTGCCGTCGGATGAAGATGTCTGCCTGAACTACCGTCTCGGATCTTCGTCTGTCGTCTTGGATTCTGTTAAGCCGCTCTTATCAGAGCCTAGTGGCGCGCGTGGCGTAGCGTCGTCAATTTCCGCACACCTTATTTCTTTGACGGTGTGTTCTCATATTTAAGATATTTATCTTCCCTGTTTCTTGAATAAATGTGTCGATAGTACGTTCAACTGGTACAGGTTCTCTCGTGGTACGGTAAACTGGTATTGGTTTTAAGGAGGTATCGAAATGCGCGAGCAAACACTGTATCACTGCAATCTGATTAATGTTTACCAATTTATAGAATAATTACGAATACTAAGAGATACACTGTTCACTCCAAGAAGGAATGACGCAGAATGCCGCGCGGCATGGCTTCGACGCCACACAAAAGGTACCTAGATAGCCTAGCTCGAGGTTTCATCGATTTTTCAGGGTTCAATACCTGCGCGGCGCGGGTTTAAGACGTGCGCGGCGCGTAATTTCTGGGCCAAGGGTTGATATTGATATCTAACGCCCACCACACCACCACCACCACGCCACGGTATAAAAATAAATAGTTAAGTGGCCATGTTATGTATATAAACTTACCCCGGCGAAGCGTCGTCCGTGGATTGTAACATTAAAGTCATCTCGGATAATTTGGTGAACGCTGTTCCCGCCTCCCGGAAAATGTCTCCAACCTATTTCAGAAAAAAAAAAACAAATCTCAATTGGTCAAATTCATGTCTGATGAACTATCGTTATAAATTAATGCGACAGTTACTTACTTTGGCGGCGGAATTATTCATTGCTATGATAATTTCACTCACTTCTATTATTGTAACTACTATGTAATCAATAATTAACACTCCTATATATTAAAACTACACAATAAACACTACTGACCAACACCGAGAATAACACCAATATCTAATGTATTTGTTTACTTTGAGAAGAGTTTATTTCTATGTACAATATAATATTATAATAATTTTATTTACAACATTTTGTTACAATATTTTATAGCAATATATCACCGTGAAAGACACCGAATCGCCGAAATTTGCCGTATTCCACAGCAACAGTGCACACAGACTACAACTAAAACAAAGTCAATCAGTATCTGTCATTCTGTGATCTGTCAGTTTCGTTCACAGATTAAACAATGAACAATGTGCACAAAACACTAACAGTCACGGGATGAACGGGAACCGATGAACTGATGTACAATAATAAATTTACTTCATGGCCTGGTAACTTGGAACATTTTGGAATAGTGCCATCTATCCCTCGTACCGGGAACTTTTTAATGTTGTGTAACCATTTTTGTCCTATAAATATTTGGTACTAATTGCTAATCTTGCAATTTTTCTTTTATTATTCTAGTTATACAATAAACTTAAATTCACAACAACCTAGTCCATCTTATTTTTAAATGATTTTATTACATTTTTGTGTTATTAGTTTTAATTTTACGATGAAAGATTAAGAATAGTTTACTAAATGTTAGCAACACCGAGTGTTAACGTCAGTATTTCACGTCAATTTTCCACCGGTGTTTTTAAATATCAAACAACAGACAAAAATGTTTGTGATTTTTGCTTTATTATTACGTTGAGTTGGGCTTCAGTAACTATGTATCTTCCAGAAATACCTAATTCCAGCATAATAGACTATTTTGTGAAAGTGTTTGTGACTTGTAGGCGAATAGAAAAATTGGTGCAAAGGAGACAGCAATGTACTCACTGGCGAGAGCTGGAAATGTCATTTTACTGACTGTCTGTGAAATTAATCATTAGGTGGAGTAAATAAACATTTGAGTGTATCATCGCATAACCAATACCAACCAACCAACCAATATTTTTTTTACCAATTTTTATAAATACTGCAACAGTTATTATTTTTGTCACCATCAGTGGCCATTGATAACCATTGAACCAGTCGAATGCACGATACGTTAGTGCGTGCAAAACAACCGTAACTTGCAAGCTTGCAAAGTTGCAAGGGTGATCCGGCTGAAGGATATGTATCCATGGTCAGGAATAAAGAATAAAAAAAAAATTGCAAGGGTGATTGAACATTATGAATGAGAATGACCGAATGTGAACTAAATTAAGTAAACGATATTGCTGAACTCAACAAGAGTTTTTAGAAATCCTTTAGAATTTTTGTCTAAATATTTTCTAATGAAATCAAAAAAATATACTTTAAACTAATAAAAACTTAAAGTGCCAAGTTAATAATGAAATATACAAAATTAAACATGACTATTGCTTTTGTTCTTTCGCGATGCATTATTTAATTTTGTAACGACGCCACGCCTGAATTGCTGTGGTGCACCGAAACCTTCCAGCATTATTCGACATAAATAAATATTGCGTTAAGTGAACCATGATCTTTATCGTTTTGATGCATAAGTTGTGTATCTAGCAGCCTAAAATGGAACTTTTTCTAATTTTAACCATCGTTAGCGTGGGATTGGCGTACGATAAAGGTAAGCAACAACGAAAGCTATCATAATATGAATGCTACCTACATACATCGTAGCGGTCTTACTTCGTGTTACTTGATTCAGATTGCCTTTTGGCGAATGTCATTGTAAATAAATCTTTATTTACATTATACATGACATAACGTTTTAACAGTCAGGTATTAATCTACCACATGTAATGATTAGTCCATTGTTAGTCAATGTCACAGATATAAACTCAATACAATAATATAATAGTTTTATCTTTGCATTATCACTTATCAGCAATGACAAAAGTCCAGAAATATATGGTTTACTAGCCAGCAGTACACTAAGGTTTCTACCACATTGTTCCCGTTCCCGTTATTTTATTCCCGTTTTCTCATACGGGGACATATATATAGTCTTTGACACTCACAAAAATAATGTGGCTTTATATTTGTAAAAGAATTTTCAAAAAAGTTTCTGTAGATTCAGAGATTACCCCCCTACAACCTCACAAACTTTACCTCTTTATAATATTTGTATTGATAGATTATTTTTTAAATCTGTAATGTCATAAAACATCGAACATATGATATGGATATGGCTGAAAGAATATTATTTCAGCCATATCTATAATCTGTTTTAAATAAGAATAAGAATAAAATTGAATTGCCACATACATAAAACACGCATGGCATATGGAAAGGAAATAACAAACAAACAGAGATATGTATGACAAAAACTTAGTGAGTGTCTCACGGCTGCACTAAAAGGATCCATTTCAGTGATATGCCAGACAGATGCTGGTTTTCTAATTAACCTTTTATAAATCAGTTAATATTTTATAACAAATTTATTCCTGTTGGAGTTTTGTTACAAATGCGGTACACATAATTAGGAAACTTTTTTCATAGGTAATTGGCCGACTTAGGAGTATCCTGCAATAATATTAACTATAATATTAACTATTAATATGAACTATTTATTTATAAATTAATATTAACTATTTATTTATAACTATTTATTTCAACAACATGGTTGGTGCAGTGCTTGAGCGTGTGGCTGATATGCTATGTGTCGCAGATTCAATCCCCTCACGGAACAAATGTTTGTATGGCCTACAGATAGCTGTTCTGGAGTCTGGTTATCTTGTGTATATGAGTTTACATGTTTGTGAATGCACCCATGATACAGGTGTAATTTATACTAGTGTGTGGCAACATTAAAAAAAAAGAAATTACAGGTTTCATAAATGTACACTGACTGAAGCGGTAATTAATATACCTAGCTTTTTAAAGAATGGTTTACATGTCTCATCAAGATGCTTCTGATGCATTTCTATACCACACTCTTTGCCTATTCATGCTGTTACCCCAAAAAATGAGCCCTTTTCTTAATGATGGATGGAATCCCATATACATAGGCTTGATATGTTGCCATTTTTTTGTTGGTTATATACTTTATGTCTGATAGCATCAAAAAATTGTTAATCCTATTGCACAATATTGAATGTGTTATGTTTTCATCCTTGGTTCATTTTTTATACTCACAAAGCCAGTCTACCCGAATCGGAGTGTTATTACGAAACTAATGCTGACAATAAGGGCTTTAGTTAGTAACATTTCAGCCATGAACTGAAGTTTTTAGGGTATTTGTGGAGGGTGTAGGTAGAATCAGAGCACATAATAGAATAACAAGATGAATCACGAAAATTTTAATTTATATCTGTCAACTCTCATACCAGCTGCAACCACCAATTAGTTGATAGTAGTTAATAAAACCTTTACCTAAAAGTATCAGACATGGCTGAACTATTAAGAATACTATCCACTTAAAATATGTGATGTTCTTCATCTAAAATCAATATGTTAATACACTTCACAAGGCTACCTACTTGCCTATTGTCTTTCCCTTCTCTTTGATTTGACTTACTTTTAGTAATCAGAATTTATCTTATCAGTGACTTCGAAAACTAAAAGCACTTAGGTTCTAATCTTATAGTTCAACTAGCAGTACCCCGCGGTTTCATCCACATAGTTCCCGTTACTGTGGGACATGGGGTAAAATATAGCCTATGTCACCTGGGGATAGCGTAGCTTCCCAACAGTGAAAGAAATGTTCAAATCGGTTCAGTAGTTTAGGAGCCTATTCAATGCAAACAAACAAACAATCAAAACTTTACTCTTTATAAAATTTATGAATAAATGAACATGATTAATACTCTCTTTAAAAAAAAAGTGTACCCAATCATATAGTAATTAGTGTGTTAATGAGTTGTGGATGTCCAATTTTAGTTTGTAACTGTCATGCTTGAGCAAGACTTCTGTTGAAGGAAATAATAGGTGGCAATATACTATCACTATTTTGTATATATTCTCTTTTTAACTTTTATTTTTCTCTTGTTTCAGCATCCTTCTATGGAGCAAGCTACATTTCATACCCACTACAGGAAGCAAAAGGTGTGACTGATATGAGTTTTCGTTTCCGCACACATCTGTCTGATGCTCTTCTTCTCCTTGCTGCTGGAAAAACTGATTATTGCATGGTAATTAAACAATTTTCAATTACAGTGAAATTCGTTTATTATGACGCCGCCTATATTGACCAACCGCTTAGTATGAAGTAAAACGGAGCTAATTCTGGTTTTCATATTAAATTCTTTAAAAAAAGTACGGATATAATTACTTCGTTTTATGACATGTCGCTTATTATGACCTATTTTTCAGAAATTATATTTGGTTATAGTGAGTTTCTGACTCATTTTGTTTTGATTGATCTATGTCTATCAACATTTTCTTTTTGTGTTTCTCATTATTAAACGATATAACTAACACTTCGTTAAAATATTTTTATGATATTTATTTATTTAAACTTTATGTATAATAGTGGTTCATGGGCGGACTTAATGCAACAAGCATTCTCTACCGGTCAACCTTTGAGTTCAAAAGACAACACTGTGGTAGGTGTACAACAAATAAATAAAGTCCGAAACATATTTTTTTGGGAAAGAAATTACAATTAATATATATATGTATATAATACTAATAAAATACATATATGATAAAATAATAAACAAATGTATATCATGTTTTATAATAATAATAGTTTGATGGTGAATTCAGACTATCTGGTAATACTGGTATTTTGTATATAATAGCAAGATCTATCACTGTCTATCTTTGAACTAGTGGTTTCCTTAGTCCTGTTTTGGAATACTCTGCGTGAGCAAGGCGGCTGTCATTTCAACCAGCTAACCTCCCTCTAGAAGTAGGAAAGGCCTCCCAGTTTATTCCGGTTGTCTGTAAGAGAGTTCGGCGTTCTTTTGGTTAGTTTTCCTGTGCCTGTTTTCTCAAGGAGCATGTGCGCTACAGTATCCGCCATGAATATTTATCACTTTTCAATCCCATATTTATTTGCAGATTCGTTTGGAAAGTGGTAGACTGAAACTACACATAAATCTCGGTGCGGGTGAGAGTGAACTGTCATCTCCTAAAGGCATACACCTGAATGACTCACAGTGGCATCATGTTAGCATCATACGACGGGAAGCTAATCTTACCATGAAGGTAATGTCCATTGCTTACCTTACTGAATAATATGAAAGTGAGTTTTTTGTTACGCTTTCACACCTGAGTTGATGTGAGAAGCCACAGCCTTGACCTCCAGGAAGATGTAGGTAGCTGATTCCTCGCCGCCAAAGCAGGCTCTCCAGATTGAAATATCCATGGCGCCTTTGTTAACGAGATGATTTTTTATTTAATGCACACCAACAACTTATTTACAAATTTAATATTATATCACTTAAAGCAATGCACAACTTTTACAAAAAAGAGTTTGAAATTGCAGTTATAAATTATACACTACTAGATTGACAGCAGTTCATTAATTGTAAAAATAATAACATTAACAAATTAAGAATAATTTAAATGCTATTTTGTTTTTTAAAACTTTAATTGATGTGTATACATAATTTAAATACTTGTATCTTAAAATGAATATATAATTATGTTTTATATACTGGGATTAAACAAAATTAGAATTATTCAATTAAAATTAAAAAAGTAAAAGCAACCTGGTTTAGGCGGCAATGGCCCGTAGAGTAGTCATTTAGTTAGTAATTAAGTTTTGACTGCCTGCAGTATGTAGCCCATGACCATTTGTTGTTATGAAGTTCAGTTGATCTTGGTTGAATCCATGTAACGGACCATGAGAATAGGGGGCCATAGAGATGGGCAATGTGTTTCTGCCCGGCAGGAAAATATGGTAAAAATCCGGCATTTTGGGCATAAATTTATTATTGCCCGATATATGCCCAATCGTAAGGCATAAAAATATGGGGTCGTAAAACGTAATTTAATATAGTTCTTCAAGTAAAATAGTATCATTAATGAAATAAAAAATAATGAATGTCAATAATTGAACACATTTTTATTTAAAAATAATAACATTTATATACTTTTCATGTGAAAATAGAGATACAAGAATTAACAACATAATTTTTATAATTCTTTTCGCAAAAAAAGCACTTCACGGAATTGTCTGGTAATTGATTATAGTGCCGCCGTATAGTTTGATTTTTTTATCGTCCCATAGCGCTAAAACAACAAATATTTTTCTTAAAATAAGCACACTTAATTATGTATATGTATGTACGTAAGTTTATTTGTTGCTTATTTAACAATATTTATTTGGTATTTTTTTACAAGAACGTTTCTTATGAACTGTTTATCTTATTGTAGGTGTATCAAAAATATGCAGAAGTTATTAAAAATGTATTACCTATATTTATTTGAAATTATTATTGGTTCGTCTATAAAAGAAACACTTACCCAAGCAGCGGTAAAATAGCACAGATTTTAAAACTAATATTTGCATAAATTGGGTAAACGGAAGTCTCGAATGGAATAAAATATGCGGACGGTATCTGCAACTGACACAGGATGACTATCAACAAAATGGCGGCGCGGCGAGTGCGTGTGCACATCCCTCACCCCGCATCCCTTACCCCACAACCGTCACTTGGTACAAGTCTTTTTTACCGGCGCAGCGTACTTTGAAACATTTATATAATTCTTATGATATATTTTATATTTAAATATGTATTTTAATAATTAAATAAAATGTAACTTAATTCATAAAATTATAATGTACCAAGTAATCTTAACAGTATACGCATCCCTCGCCCTACACTCTTCTCACGATGCAAGTATTTTCACGCCGCCGCCCGCGCCGCCGGGTAATTTGTAACATTTATGTTCGTAAACATGGTTTTGCAAAACATAGATTTAAATAAAATGTACAAATTCATAAAAATACACCTTTAAAGAATTAACTCTAGGTAAACTCAACAAGTTAGATCAGTTTTCTAAGCGAACATCATTTTCTTAAATTAATTTTGAAACAAAAAATATATGCCCAGATAAATGCCCAGGGACAGAAATTTATGGGCACTTATTAGGAAGTTACCCAATTTGCCAAAAATGCCCGGGCATTTGCCCATCTCTAGGGGGCCAGCACTGCCATCTTAGAACTTTTCCTTGCCAGTTCGTCTGCGTCGTCGTAGCCTAGGGATCAACTGTTCCCCTTGATTCACTACTACACTCTCCCTGGAGATGGCTACTTTTTTTTTTGCAAATGTCAAACACAACAGCTATTTTCTACTTTGATGTATTTTGGGACTCTGGGTACCCAAACTACAACAAAGGTGTAGGTACAAAGAGTCTGTGCCATCTCGCAGAGGCCAAGTAAGTAATGCAAGTATCCCAAAGAAAAGTCCTGGTTGGTGCAGTAATATTTTAGGATAAGGAAATAAAGATATTGGATTATGCGCTAAATTTTGTTTGAATATACATATAAAATCTGCACACTCAGTAAAGGTCTTTATTATTATTAATTTGATCTTGTACAGTTAAGCTTTATTTTTCAATTACAGGTAGATGAAACATCAGTAAAGAAAAGACTGCCCGGCCGATTCTTTGAGTTGAACATACACTTCGGCATATTCCTGGGTGGTCAGGGTGATTTCTCTGAGCTTTTTCTGGGACATATGGAGAATTTTCGTGGTTGCATGGAAGATGTAAGTATTTCTGATTTGCGAATATTAGTACTTTAACCCAATGTTTGTTCACCATTTAATTCACTCCATTTGACATGTGTATTATTGTGTATAAAGAGACCAGAGTCAGAAATTGTGTAATTAAAATCCAAAGCATTCTTGTCGTTACCTAATAGGGTAGTTGCCTGAAAACATTTAATTAATCCGTAAGATAGACTTCCCAAAAATATTGGACACGTATCACTCGTCACTTCGTGCGACGATTTTGACCAAGCCCTAATCTCACAAGCCCCCACACATGATCTTTGAAGCTTTTTATCTTAGACGATTTTTATACATTTGATAAAGAAAAAAATACGTGTCCAATATTTTTCGATAATTTAACTGACGGACTAAATAGGATCATATTTTTATTCCTCAGGAAAAATCCCTATTGTCATTGTTAATGTTTACAATGGAATTATAAGTATTGTGACATTCTAGGTATACTACAATGGTGTAAAGATCATAGAGAAAGCCCGCAGTCGTTCCAGCTCAGTGCATGTTGAAGGAGTGACTTGGAACTGTGCCCCAGAATTTGATGCCGACCTCAATTCCGACATTAGTTTTGTTGATGAAGGAGCCTATCTTATACTTCCGAAGATAAATTCTAGGGCTGGAGGAAAGTAAGTTAACTGTTAAAATGTCATTAATGTTTAGAACAACTAGTTGCCTCTCGCGGCTCCCTCCAATTTAATCACAAGGGCATGTACTCCCGGGATACACAGAATTTATGAGTGCCGGATATCATCTAAATCCAAACGGTAGTTTTCGTCGCGAAGGAGTAACAAATATCCACCCATCCTAACAAGCTTTCGCGTTAAAATGTTTTTGATAATCTCGAGATCCTAGGGTTCTGGTCCTTTGGTAGGCGTACGAGGCGCTGAAGATAACTCGCAGAGGCGCCGTCAGACATTTATAATATTATTAGGATTATAATGGTCTATGGCTTATTTTAAGTATTTAGGCGTTGAAAGGCCTCCCGAAAAGGTTGCTGGGTTTCACCAACGCTGGAAAGCCAAACAAACCAGCCAATTTAGCCAGATTTTCGGATAAAAATATATAAAAAGCAAAATGATCCTATTCAGAATGTGTCTTTAATAATATCTATCAGTATTCTTGTAAGTAAATTCAAGCTATACGACACGCCAAAGTCTTCTTTATTGTAAAAAAGTTTTGGGGACAATCTAAGTGACATGCAAAATAAAAAAACCCTTACAAAAGCTGGACAGGCCGGACACCGTCTAATTTTTCCGGAAACGCACCCTAAATGCTCGCTTTGGCCGGCTTTACCCGGACGCCTGGGCATCCTACTCCGCAAGGTCCAATGTCGTCATGAAGGTCGCAGAAGTCCTATCACGAGAGACGCTTGGGGAAGGTCTATGTCCAGGAGGACGTCTTTCGGCTAAATTTATGATGATGAAAGCTGATTATGTTAGAACTAGCTGCTGCCCGCGACTTCGTCCCCGTGGAATCCCCGATTTTAAAACATTCTTTATAGCTGCTCCGCTCCTATTTGTCTTAGCGTGATGATATATAGCCTATAGCCTTCCTCGATAAATGGGCTATCTAGCACTGAAAGATTTTTTCAAATCGGACCAGTAGTTCCTGAGATTAGCGCGTTCAAACAAACAAACAAACTCTTCAGCTTTATAATATTAGTATAGATTACGCTTTATTAAAAGCTATGACTGCACCTTGTGTATTTCAAATGTTCCAGGTGGCAAATAGAATTTAAAACGATAGCCCAAAATGCTATAGTACTGTACAACGCTGGCGGAGGTCGTGGATCTGACTTTTTGGCTGTGGAGATACTGGAAGGCGTGGTACGCGTCAAAATGGCGCGAGGCCAGATAGTACATACTGTCAGAGTCAACGACGGACAGTGGCACAAGATGCATCTGTCATTCTATCCTTCCATGATAGAGGTGAGACCCCTTAGCTATGTATAAACGGATTAATACAAAACGGTTGAGATGCATCATAGTCGCGTTTGTGATGCAATAAAGTATTGAGTGTAGTGGATAACTTCAAAAATGTTTGAAATAAAATTTGTGTATCCTTAAACTATGAACACAATCATCTTAAGATATCTGATGGAACTGCCACATAATGTCTTGAAATAGAAGTGTAAGAAAGATGCTGCGCTGGTACCAGATGAATAAACAGTGTGACGATACTATCGTTCTGTCCAAATAAAACGCGTGTGCTACGCGTGCGCAGAAGCCTTTTATATTGTTGTAATAATCATTATTGCGAATATTTTAAATTTAGCTCTTGCGATGCCATTTAATGTCTTGCTACTCCATAAAAACAACTTACGAAACAAAAATCGTTCTGTGTTATCAAATTAAAATATTCAGAACAACGTTTCTTAATAACTTGTCTTTAAATCAATTGAGGTTTTGTCTAATATAAGCGCTAATTTCAATAATATGTACTGCACACGTAATCATGACCATGAAAGCGCATTCACTGGATGTTTTTGTATTACATACCTACTCCATAGTGTACATAAGCTAGCCGCTATGTATTGGGAAAGTGTGTTTGAACTGTGTATGTTGAGCTTGCATGGTCTCTATTAATGCGATTTCTAACTGCTCAGCTACTGAGTTCTAAATTCTGATGTGTAATTTTTTTTTGTTTTATTAGGATCTCCAACAAAGAATACACCTTACATGCTATTTCATACAAATTGTCTATTATTTATTTCTAATATTGGCCTGTGGCCAGCTGGGGATGACTTTCAGCTTAAATGATGATGAAAATAATTTTGTAATTTTTCTATTTAGGTTTTTATTTACTGTCCCAAAAGCCAGAACCAAATTCTATATATGTCAATAACATGCTGAGCTGATGCTGATGCCTATGTTCATGGCTGTCTACACATGCACGATTTCCTGTATCGATTTCGGAACGCGTTTGACGTAGCCATACAAAGCTTTTTCTTTGCGAGTAAAAATTCCATGTCTATATTATAAAGAGGAAAGATTTTTTGTTTCTTTGTTTGTTTATACCTGCTAACTAACTACTGGACCGATTTTAATCATTTTTAACCAATGAAAAGCTACATTATGAGCGAGTAATATAGGCTATATTTTGTCCACGTATTCCTGCGGGAACGGGCATAACGCCCGAAATTGCGGGGTGCTGCTATAGAATCCCTAAATCTGTTTTTCAACATGGTGATGGCAACTGTACATTAATGTACAGTAATTTTATTTGTGGCTGCAAAAACTACGAAGCGCTGCTGCTTGCTTTGCTTTAGCGACTTATTTGCGAATTTTAACGATAAGTGACAGCAAATAAAACAAAAAAATAAGCGAAAGAACGATTGTAGGTTTCCTCTTGTGGCTAGGTAATTCTCAGGGATGTGCTTTTGTATTGATTTGTAACAACAGGTCTTGCTTTGAGCTAAACCTTTTTAGATCAAAATATGAACAATATGGTATTGTGTGTATTTTCATAGTCTCAGTAACTTTGAGTAGGCTTGTCGTCCAGCTTTGGGAACATAGGCAAATAAAATTTTACTTAAAGCATTATAACAACTTTTTCTCACGACTGCCTCAGCAAACTGTACTCACTCAGCGAACTGTAGCTTATTATGGACAAACCAATAATTTGTATATTTGTCATCGATAAGTTTAGAAGAAAAACAAATTTAGAAATGTAAGTGTGTAAATATTAACGAGCTGTGCCCCGCCGTTCTCGGATTTTTCGGAGTCAAATCCGTCTTCTTAGATTGTCACGAATATAGTCTTTTTTTTTCGTTTTTTTTCTTAAGCTCAATATCAGCTTGCGATATAAGTACATATATCTGCGTGAACAATTTTAATAATAGGTTGTGCACATACCATATTCTTTCAGCTATCAGTGGACAACATAGCGATGCACACGCGTATCGAGAGCGGCGGTACACGCTACCTGGATCTGTCAGACTCCTTCTATCTCGGTGGAATTGAGAGTGAGAAACAGCAGAGAGCATTCACCAAGGGAATTAAAGCCGCTGACTCTAGTATTATGGTAAGTTTTATGGTGGTTTAACTAGGTAAACTACATTGGATTTAATGAGAGGAGTAATCGTTACTTAAGTTAGTAAAAATTAAACTTTCTCTTAATGTGACCCAAGAATATCTCAGGGCTGCCGTTAAATGAGCTAGTTTAACAGATAGTGATGGCAGCGCCCGACGGATATTCTTGGGTTACATTAATTCTGTAAGTCGGGGGTTTTTATTAAATATTTAATTCTTTTTCAATTACGTTTTTACCGTCGTGAGTTTATTCAAAAATTTCAATTTTTTAGTAATATTTTTCAAGCGTGATCCATAAACTGCAGGGTTGCATCAAGCCGATAGAAGTAGACGAAAAGATCTACGGTCTACCCAACGCCGTGGTCACTTACGGCGTCAGCCCTAAGTGCGTGTGGTGGTATCCTTGCCACTCGAGCCCTGGCAACCCGCCCTGCGTCCCGCAAGGCGTCTGTGAACAACATGGCGTCGACCACTTCACCTGTAAATGTGATACTGATCTGTGCATCAATCCTGATTACGCTGAAAAGTATAAGGTTCGTAAATCTTAAACTTAGTTGAGAGTCGCTTCAGTTGTAAAAGTATAGGGAACGTGCACAGTGTAGACTATGCCATCTAGTGTTGCAAATCTGAAACTTTTACGTTGTAAATATTTGACCTGTGCGGTCACTTATACTTCCTGCACTCTCCGTTTAGGGGAACGTTCCCGATATAGACTTTGCCATCTAGCGTTGCAAATTTGAAACTTATAAGTAAAATATACTCGACACAGTGGTATGAACTGTCAAGTTAGCTTATAAATTAAAGGTCCTAATGGCTGCCATTGTAGCGGAAGACCAAAATCTAATATTCACAACTTACGCACGTTACTTTCAATAGGTTAAGTTTAGAGTTCCTTCAGAAGCCCTTTGGTTTGAAAGACCAGTTAAATAGCAGCGCGGGAACGTAGAGATGCGTTCTGGTTCGCAGTTTGCCTATGACAAGCTGAATTGCTTTGAGCTTAATCAAAAACGAAGATTTTTGTCACAACTTATAACAGCTTCTAGTTTCTTTCTCCAATTCACCATTCAATTCTACCCACAGGTATTCTCCAAATCAAGCAGCGAACTAGAGTTAGTCGCCCTCTTTCCGCTAACCGTTCAAGAGGGTGGCGTCTCAGTGATCACGACGCTGAACATAGACGTGATTCTGGACCACCACAAGTACGGCGTGCGCCCCTCAGGCGTCGTGTTGCACGTCGCTCAGTCGCCGCAACACGGCAGGATAGCTGTGGACCTGTCGCTGCAACGGAACTTGCAACAGTACAACTTTATTGAAGGGGAGAGCAAGTCAAAACAGTTCTTTACGCTGCTTGACTTGTCTAGGGATAAGGTCAGTTACATTTTGTTTTTATGAAATTCAAATTTAATGAACAATCATCATTTTTCTTGTTTTTGTTAATTTGCTCAATATAGAACATTTACAAGTAAACAAAAATATTTTTCAACAAAGTTGCTCGTAAAGTGAGCCTTATTACATCGTTCTTACGGGCATGAACCGATCACACGTGCATAATAATATTACACACTAGTGCATAATAGAATTATCCCTACAAAGTTAAGTCTGTACCAAACTGCATTTTTTTTAAACAACGAAGATGTTTTATGCCCCTAAAATTCTTTTTAGATTTTCGGAATAAATAAATGTGTCCCTAATTAAGACGAAAAAGCATATCTATACTAATATTATAAAGCTGAAGAGTTTGTTTGTTTGTTTGTTTGTTTGTTTGTTTGAACGCGCTAATCTCAGGAACTACTGGTCCGATTTGAAAAATTCTTTCAGTGTTAGATAGCCCATTTATCGAGGAAGGCTATAGGCTATATATCATCACGCTAAGACCAATAGGAGCGGAGCAGCGATAATGAATGTTTTAAAATCGGGGATTCCACGGGGACGAAGTCGCGGGCAGCAGCTAGTATTATTATAAAATTATTTATAATGCACAATAATTTGTTACAATTTTTTTTTTTTTGCATTTTATCACTATATTTAAAATTTTGAAGTAGGCTGCATGGCTATATGCAGTCAAACACCTTACATATGACGCGTGCATTAAAAACCCTGCGCGCCATTTCCCGTAATTTAAATATTTTGTTTGTATCGCATTTTCCTCGTAAGTGTGCGTATGAAACTCGGTGAGCAACTTGCTCACTAGACACTCGGCTGATTTACGCCCTGTCCTACGGCTCGGGCTGCAACCCGCAGCCTCGTGTATAATATGTACGTTTGGAAGAGTCGTCGTCGTCTGGAAAGATTTTCATGATAATAGCGATAAAAAAGATTTAACCCTGAACAAGGAAATACGATTAGGTAATTAACTTAAATAGTTTTCTGTTTGTGACTTTCCATTGATCTCGACTTTCAAGTATGTAGCAGTCTTCAGGCATAGTGTTAGCTAACTATAACATTTATAGTACAAACTACCTTCTGCCCATGACCTCGCCTACTTTTTCAAAGTTTTTCCTTAATTTTTCCGTTTTTTTTTTCTAAAATGGTACTCTAAGTCACAGCTTATAAAAAAAAGTCCCGTCGAAATCGACCCGAGATTAACATTTTTACTAAACAGAGAGATAACTATTAATCTGGCAAGTACTCCGTATTTTATTACAGGTCCGCTACGTCCACGACGGCTCTGAAAACCATCAAGACGCCATCGTTCTCGACATGGAGTTGATACCAGAGACAAAGTTCACTTTACCAAGCTACCTTCAAGGAAGAAACACGTTCGTTCTGCACGTCAACGTCACCCCGGTCAATGACCCGCCAGTGCTGAACCTACTGCCCGGAAAAGTATTGAGGCTTACCCAGGTAGGCGTTCAGATGACAAGCGTTTGTTTATAAGGATTGCGTAGATACTGAATATGACTGTTTTTGTTATGTGTCAATATTGAATTAGGCGTTTAATCTGCGTAGCCTTTTCAATACTAAATAACGGTCACGTCGACCGCTATTTAGGTTTCCATTCTTACATTTACATGGGGCAACTGCCTGTCTGAGTTTCACACTTACCTGTGTGACTGACAAGACTGCTGTCAGTTTTTCTGACTTCTGAGTGTTCGTATCGACTGTCAAAGACTAACGTGCTTTCTGAGGCTCGGAAGAGTAGAGAGCAAGATTGAATAAGACGAAGAGCAGATATTTCTCAAACAATTTCTGAAATGCTATTGTAAAACCAACACAAACATTTGCTAAACGGATTTTCAAATTTGATGATCTGAAACCTTGATCGGTCTTCAAATATTAATATAATATCGGGTGTTTTTGCTTTTTATCACTACACGAAAACGATAAGATTTGCACTAAATTACACTCTATAGTTGATATTAATAATAGCTTCTAAAAATCAATACTTCAGGGATACTAATTGTTTGACTAGTTTAGTTAGTTATTATTTCAACAATCATTGCATGATCTTAGTTTCCTTTAGCATGATTTAATAAAAAAAAAATTAATTCATACTTTGGTTAATATTTTTCTGTAAGATTATTATTTTGTGTTTTACTAAAAAGGCATTTTGTTTATTATTTATCGTTTTATTATTTTCAGAATGTATCCAGAGCTTCAAATAATTGTTATTATTTGCTTTGTGTAGTTGCATGCATTGTTTGTCCCACAAACGCCGAAAACACAGCATTAACCTTTAACTTCTTTGTGTGAGTATTTTAAGTTTACTAATTTAACCCAGTAATATACATTAATTATTATTTTTTGCCTGTGTGAAACTATTCAAACACTAGAAGGAACATTGTGTATTCTGAATCAAGGACTCCTTATTGTTATCATGATGGCAAAGATCCGATTCTCTGGTCCGGCAAATTGCTATAGTAAAGAGAATGTTCTCAATATGAAATTCGACATATTGTGGCCTGATGCGAGTGGCGTGGTAGTGATCCAACACTATGGGCCAGTCAGTAAGGATGGAGCGCCCAGTCCAACCCTCACTGGATTGGCCTGGCTGATTTGGACCGCAGTATCACACTCTTGTAGGTTTTGTGACTACATACCTACAACTCTCTACAGTCAGTCTGAGAGAAAGGATCTGTTTAGGGTCTTGAGGTTGAACAGACTTGAAGTAGGCACTTTTCATTAAATCCTGGTTCAACCAAATGGCGATGATGCGAAGAGTCTGTTCAGGTTCGTGGCCCAGATATGACCAATGTGTATTTAGGGTACGATCGGACTGACATACGCATTGCGGTTATAAATGTCCCTAAATAAAAAATAAATAAAAAATCCTCTACAGTTCACGATAATTTTACTTTTGCATTTCTGGAAAGTAAACTATCGCTAAATAAATGTGATAAATTGCGCGTAAATCAGGATTTGGTAGAATGAATCGTCAACAGCCATACGCGCGCTCGACTAATGTGTTATATTAGTATTACGTTCCAGAAACTGGGTTATACTCGGGGAAAAGACTGATAAAACACTTATTTATAGATTTTGTATTCCGTGTCTTTTGATCATAGTGACAATATTTTAAAGAAAGTTTCACGTTATAAAACAGGGAACTCGCAAAGTGATCACATCAGACATATTGAAGGCCGAAGATCCTGATACAGCACCGGAAGATCTTTTGTATACTGTGCTGCATGGCAAGAATGAGGCTAACAGGTGAGAATTTAGTAGCATAACAATGTAACAAGCTCTCAACAAACATTTACGATATCAAACGTTTGAAGTCCCATGCATTATTTGCTGGCTTCTGTCTGTTGTTTTGTCAATGTGAAAGTCGGCAATTATCGCAATAAACTCCAGAGCTAACAAGTACCTATTGTCCTTGTCCAAGGACTAATTTATCTCATTGATTAAATTAATCAAATCAGCGGCTTAGGCAGTTACTTTCGCACATTACTACGCACTTGTTGGTGCCCCAAGTGTCCTTACATCTATGAGGATCTAATGCCACTGATGCCGCTATACCTACTACTGCTGTAATACTGTGCACAAACAGTACCATTGACTCGAAAAAAGAAAAATAATCATTATCTGTAACTATAACTTTCACTTTCTTTTTCAGCGGTCACATAGAAATGTCGGGACAGCCGGTGGACTCATTCACGCAACAAGACATCGACTCTGGAGTGATATCCTACGTGCATGGCACAACCAATGACAAACAGCTCAACAAAACATCGCTAAGGCTCACTTTACAAGTAACTTAATTTCTGTGTTTTAGAATAGCAACCCCAAGTACATGACAATATTTGATTTATAAATTCTATACAATTTGTATCCATCGCCATGCCATCAACTGATAAAGTGGGACATAAAAATTTAATCAGGATCCGAATTGATTTTGAGGTTGATTGGTAGAGAATGCCTTGTTGCATTAAGTCCGCCCTTGTACCACTATTGTACATGAAGTTTAATTAAATAATAAACATATTTAAAAATTTTTGAAAAAAATATCTTTGAAGTCATATAAAAATGGTGCAAGAGCTTTATTTAACACTGATAAATGATATTTATTTTGTATTTAGGTTGAACCTAACATTTGCACGTCAAATATTTCTGGTCATTTTAGGCTAGATGAAGCAGGTGTTTCCTAGCCGACTACCCTGAGAAGAAACACCGAAACAAATTCAGAGGTCAAAGTCTCTTAAAGTCCATACAATCCGTACTGGTCAAATCATATGAGAACCATCTAGATACAGTCTGAAGTGACCTTTTGAGGAATGTGCCACACAGATCTTAGTGGACCTGTCCAGGCAGGGCAAACATTTGTCAGTTAACGTGTAGCTCAAACTTAGAACTTTAACGGTTTGACGAACAATACCAAAGTAAGGACATTTGGGTAGGCCGCATAAATGACTCACAACTGCCAGACTTACTGAAATAAGACCCTGTATGGCGGTCTTCCAAAAGGATTCCATTCCTTTCTTAACTATATATTTGTTATTTACTTGTTGGTATTAATTGGTATTGTTTTGATGTATTTGATATGGTCTAATTAGTATTATTCAGAACATTTTTACACTGACAGCCCTGAATCTATGTCCTTTCGTTCAGTCCATGCAAAGGTTGTCTGTAAGAGATTGCCTTGTGCGATAAGACCGCCTATTTAGTATTAGTATTAGTAATCGGGCCGGTTTCCGCAACTCCACGACCATGCGCGTATTTTGCGTGCAGCTGGGACAAATGTGTCATTCGATCCACCCCAGCAGGCCCCAGCTCCCCAAGGAAGGCCAGCAACGCCTTCGTGTTACTAATAATCTCACAGAGGGTACCTGGGTTTCCGAAGTACTTAGCCCTGTAATCTGCGACTACGGGGCAGCCTAAGACCGCCTATTGTACACTTGTTTTTATAAATGTTGGCCTGTTCTTATTATGAGGTACAATAAGGTATATCTATGCTAATATTATAAAGAGGAAAGATTTGTATTTTTATATTTTTGTATGTAACGAATAAACTCAAAAACTACTGGACCGATTTTAAAAATTCTTTCACCATTAGAAAGGTACATTCACCCTGAGTAACAGGCTATATTTTATCCCCATATTCCCCATATAGGGTAAAACCGCGGGGCGCTGCTAGTAATAAATAAAATATCAGATTCCATTGCAACCCCTTCTTTTTACAAGCTTTTATTTAATTTGCAATGTAAATGAATATTCGGGTGAAATCTTGCAACTACAATACAATTTCGAAGCAAAAAGTGAAAATTCTTGCTTGTTTTAAGGACTTATTAAATACAAATTGTCATTTAAAAATCAACTTAAAATACATAGTGTTACTGTTAAAGTTAAAGTCGATACTCGAGTTGGAGGCGGCATACCCACAACGCTAATAAACATTGATTTCCAGCCTGCCCCCTTCTCGTTACTGACCTTAGATCATAAACTGCTTGCTATAGTATATATTGTGTAATAATATTTTGAAGAGCTCCGAAATCATTAGACCTATTTTAACCATGTTTTCACCAATGGAAAGCTACGTTATCAGAAAGTAACATAGGTCAAATTTTATCCCCGTACTCCCACGGGGACAGGAACTACGTGAAACCGCGGGGTGCTGTAAGCAAAAATTAAAAAAATACATTCAAGTACACGTCCGTCTCACCTTTCGGGGAATACAAGTGTATTGTTATTCGTAGGTATCAGACGGCATTGAAACTAGCGGTCCGGGTATCCTGCGGATATCGATAGTTCCGCTTCAAGTGCGACTGGTCAACAACACGGGGCTGCAGTTAGTGCACAACTCCTACGCCATCATCTCTGCCGACAACCTGACCTTCACGACCAACGCCGATGAGACTAATGTGCAAGTCAAGTGAGTAACTAATGAATTATACATTTCTTAACAAATCACAGAATGTTACTGGTACAAAAACATCATACCTACTTACTTCTTTTGTTTCGACGGCGTTCGTTTTCTTTTCATTGGCGCCTATTATTATTATTCATCGTATCATTTAGATAAGTGACCTCTTCATATTATTATAAAACAATTTGTAACAATCAATATCCACGACTTTCAGCAACACACTTGCAGCAACTCTGTGATTACTGTGCCTTTTTTATTTGAAAATAATAATATTGTAAATGATTATTCTATACTTTCAAATATAATGATTGCACTTTATTAATTAATTATTCTCAAATGGAATGCTGTGTCTGCGAAGTTTAGGAGTATGGGAAGCAATGCCATAAAAGGATTAACAACTAACATTAAGGATTGTTTGAAAATTCTGTGATGATAATCTTCTTTGCAAAGCTGTTCCGTCTTAAAAGAATCAGTACACGTTCTGATGTTTTTTCCTATCAATGGTACTATCGATATTTTCTATTGTGTCACCGATGCATTCGTATGGACACGAGGAACTAAAATATCTGTCTGTTTTTCTAAAGGTATGACATAGTAAAACCGCCCCAGTTCGGAGTTGTGGAACGGCTGCGAGTGCTGGACGGTACTTGGCAGACCGTGGACTCATTCACCAGTGAGATGGTCACATTTGGACGCGTGCGATACATGCATCTGCTGGGAAACCCTTCGCATGACGAGTTCAAGGTACATTTTGACATCACTTAAGAGTATGTATGTTAAGGTACTTAAAGACCTACGGATTTGTTCGTTGTTTGATTATTGGCACGTGTGATCAAACAAAGTAAGCAAGGAGCAACGTGTACCATTTATTAGAATGAATGTGACCGAACTCAAAATTCCTTTTATTAAAATTATAAGCTATAAAAAAAGGGTCCGAATTATGAGTGGGAAAGAAACTGCAATACATAGACCACGGGACGGATAGATTTAATCCAAAACTATACTTTTTAGGGTTCCGTAGCCAAATGGCAAAAAACCCTTATGGATTCGTCATGTCTGTATGTCTATCCGTCCGTATGTCACGTGCAGCCGTTTTACTCGGAGACTATTAAAGCTACATAAATGAAAATTGGTAGGTAGGTAACCGCTATTCAATAATGCTGTAATACTATGGAAAAAAATATTTTAGACGTGATATATGTAACTGAGGGATCTGTTCTGTTCGTGTTTACTATTATATCGCAACTGTCTTTGTCCACAGTTCAAAGCATCAGTCGGCTCAATACGAACGAATACTCTCTACGATTTTCGATTAACATTTATAAAACTCGAACTGTACCAATCAGTCAACGAAGAATTGGTACTTAACAACACGAGGGAGGCATTCATATCGTCTCAGCATCTAACATTTAAGACTAACCCTCTCACGCTGCCAAGCGACCGAATTGTATACACGATATTGAGGCCTCCGAAATATGGGATACTACATCTTTCCTCAGGAAAACATCATCTTCAAATGCATAGCACCTTCACTCAACAGCACATAGACACGGATCAACTGTGGTATCGATTACACAGGAGAGCGTATTCGCACATTCAAGACGAGTACACGTTTGTTGTCGGCGCAACTGAATGCGAAAATATCACAGGTGTCATGACAATACGGCATACCCCTGGTGTTCTAACTACAGACCGAACAGAAGGGCGCGTCCACACGACCTTAGAACGTCTTCAAGTAACGGAAGGGTCTAGAATGGTTATCCCAGCCACACACCTCAACTTCCGCACAGATGCAGTCACTAATCTAATCTTCAACATCACGCATTTACCGAAGCACGGCAAAATCGAAGTGATCAACGATATCCTAAAAATAATGCGGGATAACACGACGTACTTTACACTAGAAGAGCTGAATTCTGATAGAGTGTATTACGCACACGACGACTCGGAGAGTCGACACGATTCGTTTCACTTCATGGCTTTGAGTCCGGAGCCGGAAGACTTCCAATACGTGGGAGTGTTTCACATCGATATTATTCTTAAAAACGATAATAGCCCCGTGAGGGCGAACGATAACGTGTTCCACATCGTGCACGGCGGGGCAAGGCTCATCACTGCTAGGGATTTGAGCTATACAGATGCAGATTTAGATACAAAACCTTCCGATATTATTTACACAGTCCAGCGATACATCAAGGATCCACCGAACGGTGGGATATTCCGAGCTGACAATCCTTCCGAGCAAATAGCGCAGTTTTCTCAAGATGATATCAATAAGAACTTGGTGTTGTTCAAGCACCAAGGAAAGGAGTACGGGAAGATGGCTTTCTGGATATCTGATGGCTTGTTTGATGTTAACGGGAACCTGGAGATACAGGCTTCGCCTCCTTTCATAAGGATGTATCCTACTAACGGATCGATTGTGGAGAACGGGAAAGCTGTGGTTATTACTTCTAGAAATATGCAGGTAAATCATTATTCTTTATTATCAAGTTAAGCTGCTCTTTCAAAATGTTAACCTTTCTCTGATACTTTTTTCTAAGGCCTACTTGCACAAATCAGAGTAATCATTTACTCGTAACTAAAGTTATTTGCTAATACGAAGTTAATTAATAATACAAACGGCCCTAGGTTAGTAACTAACTTGGAGTATAATCATAAACTAAAGCTTGAGTATTTGTATAAGGGGCCAATCAAGTATTACGTAAGCAGAATTTTTGATATTTTTGACCACCCCCTCCTCCTCGTCAGCAAAAGTAAGCAAAGCTCTTACCCCCCTCCCCATTGCTTACGTAAACATATTTATAAGTATTGTTGAATCTGTTCTGGTTTCCTTGTTGGTTCATTATTTTTATCCTTAATAAAGCAGCAGTTAATAAGTCTAGAAATAAGGAATTTTTAGTCTGAAATGAAGTTCGTGTTAGGGCATTGATAGCCCAGTGGGTAAGACCTCGCCGGATTGCCATGTGTTCAAACCATAATCGACTAAATCGACTAAAATCTGAAAAATTAAATAAATCAATGTTGCTGACGTAATCACATTCCGGATCCTCCCATTCCCCATGTCATAAAAATAAACGTGTGCGTCAGGATGGCTGGACCATAGGAGATTTTGGAGGTTTGAGCAATACCAAGTTTTTGTACCTATTTGGTACTATTTGGTACCAGACATCCAATAATTTGTACCTCGCTAAAGAGGGCAAACTATAACGAGGAAAGTGGCCAGCCATTCTGACGTCAGAATGGCTGGACCAAGTCGGTTTCACCTAGTTGTAGGCGTTATACTTAGTTTATCTTTTTATTAAAATTTTGTACCTCATTGGTACCTCAACATATGTTTTTCTTATGTTTTTTCGATAAGCCAAAAAAAAGTTACACCTAGAAGAAATTTTGTATGTAATCTAGAGCACGTTGATTTCACCTAGTAGTAAGCGTTATAATTAGTTTATATATTCATTAAATTTTTGTACCTTATTGGTACCTCAAAATATCTTTTTCTTATATTTTATCGATAAGCTAAAAAAAAGTTACACCTAGAAGAAATGTTGCAAGTAATCTAGAGCACGCCTAGGTGAAATCAACGTGCTCTAGATTACATACAAAATTTCTTCTAGGTGTAACTTTTTTTTGGCTTATCGAAAAAATATAAGAAAAACATATGTTGAGGTACCAATGAGGTACAAAATTTTAATAAAAAGATAAACTAAGTATAACGCCTACAACTAGGTGAAACCGACTTGGTCCAGCCATTCTGACGTCAGAATGGCTGGCCACTTTCCTCGTAATAGTTTTCCCTCTTTAGCGAGGTACAAATTATTGGATGTCTGGTACCAAATAGTACCAAATAGGTACAAAAACTTGGTATTGCTCAAACCTCCAAAATCTCCTATGGTCCAGCCATCCTGACGCACACAAAATAAACAAATCAAGAGATCCCCCGCCCCCATTTAATACATGAATGGCCCCTAACTCTGGCTTAGTATTAGTTTGTCATTTATATACTTTTAAAAATTCGACATATTAATCCCCAGGTCGACACCAACATGAACTGTTTAGAAGAAGACATTCGTTACGAAGTGAACCTAGAGCCGAAACACGGAACCATAGAGGTTGGAGAGGGGCAAGGTGCGTACACGTTCACTCAGCTGGACGTAGCCGCGGGCAGGGTGGCGTACAGGCACAGGGAACCCAAGACTCCTACTGATCAGTTTAGGTAAGATTTCAAGCGATTCTTTTTTAAATTGCTGTATTGTTTATTTACGAGCAGCGTATTTACAACCCCGCGGTTTCATCCGCGTGGTTCCCGCTCCCGTGGCAATAAGGGGATAAAATATAGCCTATGACACTCCACAATAACGTAGCTTTCTATTGGAGAAATAATTTTGAAAATCGGTTCAGTAGATCCAGAGATTACCCCATACAACGTCACAAACTCACAAACGTTACCTCTTTATAATATTAGTATAGATAATAATAATAATTTCGCGCTAGTTTTGTGTTGAAATCTTCAAGCATGTTCGTCTGCGGAAGTTATAATAGGTTTGTGTCTGACTAAGGTTTTAATCAAATGGATGTATTGAGAACCAGGCCCAGTATGCAAACATTCTGGCGTTGTATAAAATAAGCACTGCTTAGACTTGCTTTGTTTTTGAATAAAGTATCTGTTTATTGATGCGGAGTGGAGTTGGGGAGTGTGCGGAACTCACACGACGAGTAATATCAGCGGGCTGCCGATTTTTTCCGCTGCCCCGCTCCGCTGCCTCACTTCCGCTTCCCGGTTTTGTATAGTTTTGAACGAAGAGGACAGGAGCTGAGCAGAGCTCTGCCAATAGAATTGCATAAAATTTCCGCTGCCTAAACCACATATTTAAACTCCGTACTGACCTGCAAAAACCAGATTGCCCCTTTCATTAACTTTTGCTTTAGATATAAAGTAGTTAACTTTTAGTAAAGGGGTAATCTCACTTAGCTGGGAAAAGGCTAGGCAGATTGATTGATAACTCAATCTGCCAAGCCATTTCCCAGCTAAGTTGGGGTTGGCTTCCGATCAAACTGGATGCAACTGACTACCAGTAATTTATATGAAACGAACGCATGTCTTACCTCTCTTATCCTGTTACTGTATCAGATTTTCTGGCTTCTTAAAACCTATAATGTACTGTCAATGCTCTACAAATGACATCCGGAACCAACGGATTAACATGCTTTTTTAAGCTCAGTATGTATGGTACGTGATGGTCACCCATCCACGGACTGATTCTCGGCAAGTGTTGCTTAATCGACCGGTGCGGCATTTGTTATTTAGCCACGAACTCAGATTTTTTATATAAGATCACTATTTCTGTTCTCAGGTTCAAAGTGATGTGCCTAGATACTTGGGGCGAGGGAGTGTACGTTATAAAAATATTCCCGTCCAGTTACTGGGAACCACTCCGCGTTACCACTAACCTGCCACTAGTCGTCGAAGAATCTACCAGTGTTAATATTACCAAAGAGATCTTGGAGGTAATTATAAACTATTTTCCTGTTTATACTGATGAATCCTGCTATAGCGGACCAAAACATTTTCCCTTGGTCCGCTGTAGTCACTCAGCTTTGTTCATTCTACTAACATCCGTTCCTCCAAAACAATTATACATTTTAGTCGAGTTAGCAACTTAAGGGTGTCCCAGTAAGAGTGCATTTTTTAAAATTGGAATATTTTTTTTTCATGCAAGTGGCTACTCTGAAATTTGACAGTTGGCACCTCTGTTTATTCCGATGATTAAAAATTGAGCGCTTTTCGAAAGAACAACGCGTTATAATTGTGAAAACTCATTACAAAAATGGGGAAAGTGGCTCTGGAACCGCAAACTTCGCCTAATTTTCAGCCGAGAAAGTGCACCTAATGTGTCAAACATTCGAAGAGTGGTAAAAAATCTGAAGAAACTGGATCAATTATGGATAATAAGAATCCTTTGCGTCAATGTACCGGTCGGTCTCTTGAAAACATTGCTGCTGTAAACGAGAGTGTCGCCGAAAACCCGAAAACATCAATTCGACATCGTTCTCAAAAACTTCAAATTTCATGAAGCACTACGCTTTTCTTTGGGGTTTCGTGAAATCTTGGGTTTATGCGAATAAACCCGAAACAATTCCTGAGCTCAAATCGGAAATCCAACGCGTCATCGGTGAGACACAGTCGCATCTTTGTGCAAAAGTCATTGAAAATTTCATGAAAAGAGTCCTGTCATCGGAGCCGTGGGGGTCATTTGCCGGATATTTTATTTCATACTTAATCGGAACATGTCTTCTTTAGAATACAATAAAAATATCACAACTCTGTCATAAAATACTTGTTTTTATTTTAAAATGAAAAAGTGCACTCTTACTGAGATACCCTTTATTAGTAACATTCAAGTTATTCTTTTAGTTTCTTAGTTAGCATCACTAAACTTTTATTCCATAATTCCACAGGTGATGCATCCCCAAATCGAGCCTTCAAACATAGTGTACCAAGTTTCAGACGGGCCTTACCATGGCTGGCTCGAGATCACGACCACACCAGGCACCCTCGAACTGGAAAACTATAACGAGGAACCAGTACACATCAAAGTCTTCGACCAGTCCATCATTAACGCAAACCGATTGGTTTACGTCCAGTCTGGTGTTAACCGAACACGCGACAGAATACGAATGGACGTAACCAATGGGATCGTTTGGCTTCGGGACGTCGAGCTCAATGTCCTCATAATCCCGGAACACTTCTACGTGTACGCTGCTAATCTGACGGTGGTCGAAGGTGAAGCGGTCAGCGTGAAACCAGATTTATTCAGAACAGTCACAGAGTATTATAGAGGAAAGGTGGTGGCCTACAAAGTGGTGGAGAAACCGAAATATGGGAAGATTGTAATGACTGACCAGGAGCTCAATTTACTGCCGGTGTTGAAACTCAATTCTGGAAATATTCAGGTATGTTTAATCTTTCGAAGTTTTACGCAAATAGCTTCGATCAATAATACACTAGATTCCCGATCGTCGCTTCAAAAACGGTCCGAAAAATAAGAGCACAAATAGTTTTGTGGTCTTATTTTGAATTAGTGTGGTCCAATCATAGCCAATGTGAGGACGTCAAGATGCCGCATTGCGCGTTCAAAAACTATGTAAATAATCACTGTAACACCAAGATTTTGGAAGGAATATCTTTTTTTTCGATAAGTTTATACCATTAAGTGTTTTTCATAATACAAAAACCGAATTAGGTAGTAAATATAAATTAAATCGCAAATATTATGATAGTTTGACCAATGTTTGCACCAACGCTCCAACTATTGTAACAAACATCGACTGTTCCGGAACAGGGAATGTATGGAGTAGTATTATTATTTTGTATATTATTTTTGTTTGTAGATTTCCTAGCGACCCATTTCGTTGTGCAGAATGGGTATCTATTGTCGCGAAAGAAAGAGGAGATGGAATATATAAACCCTATAAAAATTCGACAGTATGTTCGATTCATTTTGATAGACTGGACATAAAACTCAAAACGTTTATTTCAATTAGGCCATTAACGGCACTTTTGAACGTCATCAATAAAAAATATCATAAATTAAGTGACTCTAGCGTCCATTCGCAAAGGTAGATTCTTATGGAGAAGAACGGACAAGAAACTCCATAGTTACTCTTTTCAAATCAATGTTTTACAATATTTGGTAATACAATAAATACTTCATATATGTGAGGACAATGCACCAAGTATACTAGTTATAGAACAAAGTATTACCAGCAGAGGTAAACTTCTAAATATCTCATGCCCATGGTACTCACATATTTACAAATATTGAAATAATAAAATGAAAAAAAAGTACAAGACACAAAAAAAAATGCATTCATAAATATAATTCACACATTAATAAACCAGTTTGATTTTGTCTACACCCTCGATTGCCCTATGTAGCAAGACCAGCATGTTTCCAAGCATTCTTATCCTGAATGTAATCTTCTAATTTGTACCTAATATGCTTGTTTACAAAGGGTGGTTTTAATAAAAGTTTTAAATTTTCTTTCATTTAATTCTAATATGTTACAAGGTATAATGACCGGCACGAGTCGTGAGCACAGATGGGCAGTAGTGGGGGCAAGCTCGCGCATGTACACTTTCGGCCAAATTTATTTAGTACCGCTTTTGCTCAAATTATTCATAGGTACTTACGCAAACTATAATTAAAATATTACTGGTACTGGGAATTTTACTTTGATATAGTAATGTTGTAGGGCCTTCGTGAACATAATTATCTCAATAAAACAAATATAGTCTGGTTAGAAGCGTTTTTTCTTTATTTTAGTTTAAAAAATCGTCTCAATCCGGAGGAATAGGTAATATGCCTTCCATAAAACTAGACGCCGCGTTGGTGCTGGTAGAGGCCACTTGATCACTCATCTCTTCATCATCGTCACTGTCCTCATCCTCCGAATTGGTCTCGGAGTCATCGTCACCAACCTGAATTATAAATTGTTCCGACATTGCATCCACTATGTGATCGTTTTTTTTGTATTCCTTCTCAATTTCCTTCACTTTTTGACATAATTTTGTCCATTCATTAGCTCCCATTACATTGACTTTTTCCTTAATGAGATTCGTTACGTGTGTTACGTTCCACGTCACATTCTTACTGCCAACATATCCTTTTATTGCAGCCCATGCCATCTCAATGGGATTGAGGTCTGGGTGGTATGGTGGTAATCTTATTACATCGTGCCCATGTTCAGCCATTATCTTATCTATATTAAATTTTTTAAATTGATCTTTATTGATTTTTATTAAATGATGTAGTTGGGGCTTCAGCATTCTTTCATCGTGTTGAATCCCTTTTTCTCTTAACCATCCCAGCATCTCAGACTTTCTGGCATTTGAGCTTGGTGCAGGGTCATACTGCTTGTTGTGGTAGGATGCATTATCTACTACCAAAACAGATTTAGGAGGAATGTTAGGAATTAACTGCGTGCGAAGCCATTTTTCATAATTTTCATAATTCATACTATCGTGGTAGTCCCCAGACTTAGTTCCTGCTTTAAATGTGAGCAGGGCATTTGGCACAAAACCTGTCTCAGTTCCTGCGTGGACTATCACAATTCGTTGCCCTTTTGATATAGGCTTTTTTAGGCCTTTTGTTGTGCCATCTGACCATGCCTGAGACGATGAATGGGACGAATCTACATATGATTCGTCCGTATAAATAATTGATCTTCCCTCTTCCCGGAATTTTTCCATCTTTTGCAAATATATTATTCGCTGGAATAAAATGAGTAAATTTCTACATAAGTATTCTGGGAATCCAAATGAAGTGTCATGGTTATGTCCAAGTATATGAGTAAATTTCTACATAAGTATTCTGGGAATCCAAATGAAGTGTCATGGTTATGTCCAAGTATATGTGTACACGTGATTATGTAAAAGCTCAAAATACTCAAGCCCGAGAAATATATAGTTATAATCCTTACTTTTACCAATGTATGTTATTTAATCTTAAGATTTACAAGTAAGGAAAAAAGATTTATGATTATTAAAGCTTTAACAGCAACACTACGTAACTTGAAAAAATAAGAGGCACAATGTATAGGTAATTAGGTATACCTGGAAGCGAATATTGGATTGTTCAATCAAGATTTTCCGGTTATTCTCGGTTTTCCTCCACTTGAAACCCAACATTTTGATTATACGGCGAAGACTGCGCTCAGACCCTTGAAAATGTATATCTTGCCGCAACTTCTGTCGTAGTTTTTCAACGGTAGGCATTTCTTTATTGGTGAGGTGGTAGTTGTGAATACATCTTTTAATAACCCCCTGGTCAAAACTATCCACATCTGTGACAGGGTGTTCCCTCGGTCTTTTCTTTCCTGGCGTTCTGAATACGGTGACAAATTCTGAAACATTGGCTTCTTTAACGATCCGCCGTATAGTTGCTACTGAGGTGTTGGTCGCCTCCGCTGTGTGTTTATAAATTTCCAACATGCTTTTGTCAATACCTAACTCAGCGTTGCTCTTTATGAAACAGTACACTGAATACACCATTTGCCTTGCCTGTCTATTTAAAACTGTATTTTTTCTCCTCGGCATTTTTGAAGAGTTCGTATGACTACGATTTAAAAACAAAAAAAAATGAAAACACAACAATTTTATAAAAACGAGATAACAAAAACAAACGAACTATATAAAAACAAAAATACAAATAAATATGGAATAACAAAAACAAACTATTTTAAAATCGAAAACGTAAGTCACTAAAATTGCACGAAAGTGTACAGTAGCCGAATGACACGCGAGAGCCCAATAGACGACGAGCATCGACTGACGAACCAATCGCGTGCAGCCTCGGCGCCCCCTGCCGTCTTCATTCCGCCAAAGAGACCGGAAAATTAACTACTGCGCAGGTGTCAGTTTGTGCTCACGACTCATGCCGGTTACTATATTTTGTTGTAACATTTAACACAGTACCCCCATAAAAGATGTATGTACTTTAGCTAATCTATAAAATGGTTGGTCTAATTTGTCTTTATTTCTAGTATTAAAATTGTGTCTATCACTAATTTTACTAGCTGGAAACACGCAAAGGCGTAGGTTACTAAAAACTCTTATTTACTTAATCTTTAAATTAATAAATAGTGCGGTTTAAATAAACTGATTTAATACAAATATTTGTTAATACTGGTTGTTAACAATGTGCCAACCCGCTTAAAATTAATAGAATAATAATATAATAAAATTAATGTCGTAACAAACTAACTAAATACTGTACTAGCTTACTCCTAGTACTTTTTAAATCAGTCCAAAATATTTGCCACCATACAAACGTACCATTTCCAAAAAAAAATACTGCAGCTCTACATCTTTCAATACTTACTGTGTTCTGAGCATTGAAATGTAATACCAAGAACTACATCTAATTCCAAAATAGAATAAGCACGAAATTATGAACAAATTGTTTTGAACGTTATTGCTTCGATTTTAAGTTTTATTTTATATAATAAATATTTTTTACTTATTATAAAAATGACTAGTTATTTTCAATTCATTTTAAATTTATTGCTTTTGACTTTTCTCCGATGATAGAAGGACCTAATTTAAATATTTTGCAATCGTAATTAAACTTTATGTATGAGAAATAAGGTTTACAATAAACTGCAGTTTTTAATGTGATTAAAGTTTTTTCTGTATTTTGTAGTATGAAATATAAATGTTTATGTGTGTGTAAGCGCGGCCACTTGAGCAATATATTTTTGTTCCTGATCCTTTATCTAGTGTATTATTGATCGAAGGCAAATAGTAACAGTCTTATGATTAGTGAGGCTTGTATTCGACACATAGTGGTTTTTATGGTCCTGGTACAGCTATGGATCCGATAAAGTTACCAACTATAGCAATTAGTACCCACTTATACATAATGGTGTTTTCAATAACAGACTGTATTGAATTGCATCAACAAATACATAAAAAGTATTGACAAGCGGGAGGTCTAAGCTTAAGAAACTTTAGCAAAACTTTTTTCAATACACTTACTCGAAAACTGGCTCTTATTGCCCCTTCTGTTAGATACAGAATCCTGTTAATATCACATTTTGATTCTCATTTGTCTT
Organism: Hecatera dysodea; assembly: GCA_905332915.2. Taxonomy (NCBI): domain Eukaryota; kingdom Metazoa; phylum Arthropoda; class Insecta; order Lepidoptera; family Noctuidae; genus Hecatera; species Hecatera dysodea. The sequence goes on from HG995286.1 coordinate 4,005,583, forward strand.
TCTCAAACCTTTCCACAGTATATAAACGACGGCTCGGAAGAATCTTCGGACTCGTTCAAGGTGGTAGCCATGACAGAGAGCAGCAAGGAGAGCGAACCATTCTACGTGCATATCAACGTAGTGCCTGTGAACGACGAGCCGCCCATCGTGGCCGCCAACACCGGCCTGTGCGTGTGGGAGGGGGGCACTTTCACCTTCACCACTAAAGAACTATGTGAGTGACCTAGTAGAACCTTGTTGTCAATGTGCCTAGCTTTTTCTATTAGGGTCGGCTGTTTTTGTTTTGGTGCAGCGCTGCTTATCTGGCTTCCACAACACAGACGACCTGTAACAACTTTGAAGATCTCATTTGCAAACATCGAGTGACTTTTTGTATTATAAATCTTGAATTTGATAGCTGCTATAGTGGTCGCTAACATTAGGTTGTGTTTGTAGGAACAAGGCTGTTCAGTTTGAAGAGAGAGAGAGCACCCATAAGAAACTATTTAAAAAACATAGTGTGGAAATGGTAGGGTAGAGACCTTTGCTTTGTAGAGGGACAGTACAGGCAGTATACGATAGGTAAATTTAACTCAGTGTAAAAGGTATTGTAGCTAAATATTTAATGTTAAAATTCACTGAATTTCATAATCGGGGTAGGGAGTGCGCCTATTGCCATCCATCGAGAATAGTGAGCAGATCCGGGAGTCTGGATTTGTACTCGTTTGATGGTACAAGTCACTCAAAAAAATCAAGAATAATTGAATCTCTTTTCAATTGTTTTTGGACACACATTAAATATAATAACGACATCAAACTAAGCAACAATTTATACTTTGCAGATGTGAACGACATCGACACGCCCCCTGAGAACGTGACAGTTCGCGTAGTGGACATAGTTTCTGGGTACATCGCGCTACAAGGCAACCTCGACACTGCTGTGAATCACTTCACGCAAGCCGACATCGACAACGCTCGAGTCGTGTTTGTTCACAAAAGTAAGTCAAATAGACTAGCTTCCTCACAAGTTAATGTAGACTTCCTGCCTCTTGTTGCAATCTGTAACTTATGTGACCTTTTATAAGGCTCATTTGCGTTATGATATTCCCGGTTATGTTAGCTCATTGAATTGGGATAAGGTTACAATGATTCGCACAGAGCTAAAAATTTGCAAACTTTGTCATTGAATATTTTTTGTTTTGCAATCATTGGATTGAGGGGTACTTTTTACATTTCATTTCTAATAATGTTCCGGACATTCGGACAAATTTTAAAAGCTTTTATTTAACTTGCAATGTATGTAATGTTTGTTCGGGTGGAATCTTGCTATCAATTTTACATTTTTCATTTCCATGAGAATTATTTTAATCTTGCGTGTCTAACTTGACCGGGCTAAAGCTTAACTGAGTAAGGCCTGCTTGCTAACCAGACTTATATTTTAACTTCGAGTTGCCAATATGAGGTTAAATTACAAATATTATGTCGTACGCAATAAGACCATGTTAGCAAGTAACTTGTGAGTCAATATAACAACCCTGACTGGCACAAGCCTTAGAGCCAAATTTTGGTTTTAAGTCACCACACACATCTGGTCCAAAATTCTTCAGAAATACCTTATTTTTTTTTGTTACAGACGGCACAAAAGGCAAGATGATTTTCAACGTCACGGATGGCCTACACGAGCTTGCGAAAATAACTTTCCTAATAACTACCAAATCTGTATCCCTGAAACTGACGAGAAAGCACAACTTAAAAGTCTTTCCGCTCATGAGAGAGCCTTTGAACAACTACATGCTCATGGCCAAGTGCTCCGACCCGACGAGAACTATCATATACAAGATAGACAGAGCACCTACACTTGGAAGACTAATCATGTTGAATGGAGAAAACCACCACAGATCTATAAAGCAGTTCACCCAACAAGATATTAACAACACAGTCGTATACTACGAACATACGCATCCCTTCTCAGATCTATACACAAACGATTCCTTCATATTCACAGTCGAAGCACCTCTCGCCAAACCGCTCACAGATCAAATCTTCAACATAGATATATCTGTGTCGTCCGGCGGACTCGCAAAATACGTCAATATACCCCTGATTAAAGTAGGAGAAGGAGACAAAGTGCCTATTAAAGTTAATGTTACTAATGTTATCACGTATTTAGAGACCCAGGCGGGGCTGAGGCAACCTCAGATCGAGGCGAGGTGGTCGCAGCCCTCTCATGGAGAGCTGAAGCCTTTTCTGTCGTCGCTCACTCAGTCACAAATAGAAAGTGGCGTTGTCAATTATGAACATGACGATTCGGATACCACACAAGACAAGATCGACATGTCTTTGTATTTACTACCCGATTACGTTCTCTTATGTAATGTCAGCATAATAATACACATAGTTCCGGTCAATGATCAACCGTTCAGGTTGCTGACGGACACGCCACAAATACAAGTAGTTCAAGGTGAGAACTATACTATAACCAAAAATGATTTGCTAACCGAGGATGCTGACACGGGTCCCTCAGGAATCCTGTACGACATAATCAGTGGCCCGACGCAAGGCAGAATGGTGATGTTGGATAAAAACCAAACAATCGACGAGGCACATTCGATAAATAAGTTCACTCAAGACGACATCAATGGTGGCAGAGTTATTTATGAACATTCTGGGATGTTACAAACAGCTACGTTTTATTTTCGAGTCTGGGATGGACAGTTCAAGCCTACCTACACGGTGTTCACAATAGATGTCATACCAGTCATTCTTAACGCTACATCACTGCATCCCATATACCTGCAACAAGGATCCAACGTAGCGGCTGTTACTACAGACCAGATTTACGTTGACACGAATGCTAGAACATCTAAAGTTCTCTATAATATCACTCGTCAGCCTCTCCACGGAATGGTGTACGTCGGAAGGAAACCAGTTTCATACTTCACACATAAGGACTTGATGGATAAGGTGGTAATTTACATGCAAAACGACATGACGACTGCAAACGACAGCTTCGACCTTATTGCCTACGTCCACAACAGTAACGCCACTAGGCCATTCACTATCGAAGTTATAGTGCAGCCGCTAATGACGCTAGGTGACTTGAGAGTGGAAGTAGAAAAGGCTAGGATTACTCTGAAGACTATGGATGCGAGTGGGTTGGCCAAACTCACGGCTAGCGATCCGGTGTATACTTTATTGAGGAAACCTCGTTTTGGGACGTTAAAGAAAATCATAAGAAGTTCTGGTGAGAAGACCAGTGCTAGAGAAAGAGAAGTAGCATATTTCACCCATGAGGATATCAAAGCTGGAGTCATTTACTTGGTTACTAAGAAGAAAGTGAGTGAACTGAATGGCTATGAGGATAGCTTCAGGTTTTTGTTAGCGGCAACTATTTTCCAGCCGGCCGTCGGTGATGTAAAGATTTTTATAGGAAACAGACAGAAGAAGAATCTACCGGGGCCAAATGATCCTGAGAGTCATGAGGGTGTTCTAGTGAGTATTCAACTTATTAGTTTAGTTTGTCTTATCCTAAACTGTTATTAGTAATTATATAATTACTGTCGCTTAACTCAGCGTCACCAACGTAAACAATACGTAGGTAGGTACGTGAGTTTTCGTATTGAAAATGTTACTAAAATGCAATTGTATCTGTAGCAAGCAAGATTAGCCTTTGAAGTTGTAAACATTTCAAACATTAATTGTTCTAACTATGGGGGTTGAACGTTAAGATATGTATTTAACTGTTTGGCATTCTGACACGACTACAGACCTTCTTTCAGGTAAAGAAAAAGGATATGGAATGTATGTTCTGCTGTATCGTGGCAACTGATACGTTCAATTTATTTAAGGGTACTGCCCCATCAAAATCATCAGGCCTTATAATTTTACACTTGACATTAAACAATAGGCGACGGTTTGCGAAACAATACCAACCCTCTCACATAACACATAGTGTAGTCAAGCAATCCTCACAAAAGAATCATAACAAAAACCTTCCTACTTACAGGTAGCAAACGGCGAAGCGGCATCCTACTACATGATGATCCTCATGGCACTATCAGGGACCGTCCTCGCCATCATCGTCATCTTCGGTCTCCTCAAGTGCAGACGGTACCTCATGCGGGACCAGAACGCGCTCGTGAAGATACACGGGCAGAGCCAGGGCGCGGTCGCTCCCATACCGCTGCCGAGGCCGCCCGACCATCTAATGCCGTCGCCTTCGCAGGGCACGCCGCCTATCAAACGGTGAGGGTTAAAGATTATTAAGAGTGTGTACGCCGTGGCATGGCATTTCATACAAGTTTTCAAGTCACTATTTTGCGAAATGACTGAACCGATTTTAATGAAACTTCATACATATAAGCAGGATACATAGGTCTAAAAAGTTAGTTAACACATTTTCGAAATGTCTTATTTAAAAAAAGATAACTGGAAATGTAATCTTTTTGTAGGGAAAAATTAAATTGGGTCCAACTATTTATCGAAAATGTTTTCAACTAACTTTTTAGACCTATGTATCCTGCTTGTGTGTAAAGTTTCATTAAAATCAGCTTAATCATTTCGGCAAATAAGGACTTGAAAATTTGTATGAAATGCCGTACGTGTATACGTTCTTAATGTTTTTCTTGTAGAAAAAGGATATCTATGAATTTGATAAGCTCTAGAAACTTCGTTCGACGATTACCCACTATTTGTCAGTTGCCCTAAGCTAGCTGTTGCCCTAACTAATTGACTCCCATATATCCCTCAGCTATGTATCATCAGAGCAGTCAGTGCATACGGGCGCCAGCACGCCGCTGCCGTCGGCTGGCAGCGTGGCCTGCAAGGTGACACCGCTCGCCGACGCCGCGCTGCCTGACCTCAACGCGAGGTACCCGTACGGGACTGATGATCATACTGATGTGAGTCCAACGATTGCATTATATACCGCGCTCTTTCACTTCGGTTCATGGTTAAGATTTCGATACGTGTACAGTATGAGTATGATTTGTCTATAAAAGAAGGTCGTAAGTCGACTGGTTGGCTATGCTACGCTTCGTAAAATTGTGACTGTGGTTCTGACGGAAACTGTACTTGTTTGTTTATTTAGGTAGTACTTAGTAATTAATTATATTATAGCCTGAGGTTCCAGAGCCTCCAGACGATACATTTTTTTTTTGAATTTTCTGTTTTACTTTTTTTTTGAGTAACAAAATGTGTGAGATAGAGTAGTGTTTGTATGTACTTTGATCGTAAGCGTACCTTCTAGCTTGGGCTGACGGCTCTAGGATCTTGCTCCATTGAAATCTTTAGGTCAGCTAGTAGTATCTTAAATATTCGGAGCGTGGCTAACTTTCGATGACTGCATTTAGAATCGGCATCTTTAAAAAAAAGAAGAAATATAAATAAGTAGTGGGGAACTGTGCTCAATGGAATAAATCGAGGGAGCAGTGGAATAGTTCGGGCTAGTAATAATAATCAGAAAAAAAAAATTCTGGGTTGACTAAGCAAATAATGGAAAAGCACATGTAGTAGTAATAACTTTAGAAGAGCTATGTCCAACATTGAATTGTGATTAGTTGAATCGAAATGCGTCAGAGTAACTAGTCCTTACTCTGACGCTTTTGTTTACATATTACGTTCTATGTGCTGCCAGATGTATTGAAGCAAAGTATCGGCGGGTCACAAAACATTAACTATAATAATAAAGAAATCACAGTAAGGAACCTTAGACTTGGCACGAATTTGTCTAGATTTCCTTACTTTTTAGAGATAAACAAGCAGCTCCATCGAGACTTGGCTAGTTTTTTACAGAATGTTTTTGGAAATCCGCCCACATTCGAGTCCTGTCATTCGTCTTTGACAGTTAGTTGAGACACTTGGCTCTAATAAAAGTCAAAAATCACATACTGAGGTAGGAGAACGCAGCGTTGGGAGGCCTGCCACCAGGTGGCCTGCTGATAGCTGCGGGTATCGGCGTATGAGTGTGCATGTGGCAACGCTAAGTTCGCGCTTTATTTAACGCCCGTTATTATTGAAGCCTATGTCTTATCTGTGGACGTGTATCGGCTGAAATAATGATAATAGCTCTTGCTATGTATCTGTGTGCTTCAATAATAACGAAACAACCAGTACGGCTCCCTGCAGGCTGAAGACTGGAGTAGCTACGAGGCCAGCGAGTCGGCGTACCCCGTGCGCGCGCCCGGCGTCGCGCCCGCGAACCCCATGCTCAGACGAAACCAGTACTGGGTCTGACCCAAGGACACCTACACATTGCCGCGGGCGACCAGGCCAGGTTAGTTAGAACAAGCATATATACATAAACTAGCTGCTGCCCGCGACTTCGTCCCCGTGGAATCCCCGATTTTAAAACATTCTTTATCGCTGCTCTGCTCCTATTGGCTTAAGCGTGATGTTATATAGCCTAAAGCCTTCCTCGATAAATGGTCTATTCAACCCAAAAAGATTTTTTCAATTCGAACCAGTAGTTCCTGAGATTAGCGCGTTCAAACAAACAAACAAACAAACAAACAAACTCTTCAGCTTTATAATATTAGTATACATATGTATTTCTTAGAGGAAAAGTTACTAAAATGTTTTGTCTCTATCTCGATGTTTCCTGAGAAATAAAAATGATTCTAATTAGTCCGTCAGTTAGATTATCGAAAAATATTGGACACTATTTTTTGCTTTATGAAATCTATAAAATTTGACGAAGATAAAAGCTTCAAAGATCATGAGTGGGGGCTCGTGACATCACGGCGTGGTAAAAATCGTAGCACGAAGTAACGTCACACGAGTTTTCAACGCACTGTATAGTCTTCGTTTTTTGTTTACTTAAAAAAAGAAAAATACGTGTCCAATAGTTTTTGGAAATCTATCTGATGGACTAATTAGATTTTATTAGTCAAATACCCTATATTGTATGTGAAGCATTAATATTTTGGAGCTTGAGCTCTTGGATTACGAAAATAGTTTTAAAATGTCACTTTAATATTTTTTTTTCGTATTTGTGTTCGTTTAAGGTGTGACCTTATATTTCCCAAATAGCTCAAATAAAATCATCATTATACTTTGTCAACCTGGTTATTTACTTTTGACAGATGGAAGTAATTTCTTCATGGAATAAAATTATGGATAGTATATAATTTAAGGTGCTCTTCGGGAGCCGCCCCCGCTCAGCGGATCTTGCCAAGTAATCCAGTGTGCAAACATTTTCAAGTTCGCTTCGCTCGCTCTTCCATTCACCTTTTAAGTTCTTGAACTTTTCTGCATTAGTCAAAAAAAATCTTCTAGTTAAGGTCAAAAGAAAATCAAACCTATCCGAGGTGGTGAGCAAAAAAATTGGAGAACGCTTCGCTCGCTCTTTAATTCTACAATTTCACAATTCTTCAACGTTACTGAATGACTCAAAAAGTCGCTTCTGTTGTTGTAATATATAAATGACTAAAATAAATCAAATCTATCCGCGATGGGGTGCAAAATTTGTCGAGAAAAATAGAAAAGGAGAAATTATCTTGAGCTTTCCTGCATCTGTACATCATTCAGTAAAATCACTATTGTTTAAGTATGAATACTGAGAGAACTAATCAAACCTACCCAAGATCGAGTGCTAGCATTTCTTACCACAACAAAAAGTGGCAACCCCAGTAAAAATATAACTTATAATTTTATGTTGCATTATTTCCGATATTATCACATGTTTCATTATACGATCCTGGAAGTAGTGAGTGAGCAGTAACATTTCGATTATTGATTTGATTACTGACACTTTAAATGTTATGTAGTATCGTATCGTATGGAAATTGTATTAACTTTGTGCGTGGGTAGAACTTAGCGTTCGCCTTTTAAGGTTTTTTGAATTAAGATTTTCAGACATATCAAAATGCTGAAGGAAAATAAATGTATTTCAAGAGACGAACGCTTCATATAGATGACTACGAACAATGAATAAGTATTTATTGGAGTAAAATAATCGTGTACCTAGGTTAAATATTTAGTTTAATGTTTAATTTTCGTTGTAAGTTCATAATGCACAATACAAAGCCATGCTTCTTTCCAAATTGTACTTAGGAATGAAATTGATATTTCAGTGTATGCAAGGTGTATAGTTATAACTAGTATTTCGCTTAGGGGCGCGAGTTGCAAGCAACCCGCGGTGTCTTTTTAGTATTTTTACTCACCCAGATACCCTCTATACAACCCCGAAGACCATTTTTTTCTACAATGTCAGGTTTCTGAGATACGCAAAGGGGTTGAAAGTAGGGGGTTGAAAAGGGTTGATAGGGTTGAATTTTTTATTGGCCATATACTCATCCAAACACCCTCTATACAACCCCGAAGACCATTTTCCTCTACAATGTCAAGTTTCTGAGATACGCAAAGGGGTTGAAAGTAGGGGGTTGAAAAGGGTTGAAGAGGGTTGAATTTTTTATTCGTCATATACTCATCCAGATACCCTCTATACAACCCCGAAAACCATTTTTCTCTAAAATGTCAGATTTCTGAGATACTCAAAGGGGTTGTAAAAAGGGGGTTGAAAAGGGGTAATTTTTTTTTCGTTTTATACTCCTCCAGATACCCTCTATACAACCCCGAAAACCATTTTTCTCTTCGACGCCAGGTTTCTGAGATAAGCAATGGGGTTGAAAGAAGGGGGTTGAAAAGGGGTAGTTTCAGATTTTTCCCATACTCACACCGACACCTTCTATACAACCCCATAAAAAGTTTTCCCCTCCTAGCACGGCAAGTGGGAGAACAATTATGTCAATCAGTCAGTGAGTGAGTGTTTTTTTAATTATATATAATATAACTAGTATTTCGCTTGGGGGCGCGAGTTGCAAGCAACCCGCGGTGTCTTTTTAGTATTTTTGACTAACAATTATTATCTCTACAATGTCAGATTTCTGAGTTACGCAAAGGGGTTGAAAGAAGGGGGTTGAAAAGGGTTGATTTTTTATTGGCCATATACTCACCCAGATACCCTCTATACAACTCCGAAGACCATTTTTCTCTACTGTGTCAGGTTTCTGAGATACGCAAAGGGGTTGAAAGTAGGGGGTTGAAAAGGGTTGAATTTTTTATTGGCCATATACTCATCCAGACACCCTCTATACAACCCCGAAGACCATTTTTCTCTACAATGTCAAGTTTCTGAGATACGCAAAGGGGTTGAAAGTAGGGGGTTGAAAAGGGTTGAATAGGGTTGAATTTTTTACTGGCCATATACTCATCCAGACACCCTCTATACAACCCCGAAAACCATTTTTCTCTAAAATGTCAGATTTCTGAGATACGCAAAGGGGTTGTAAAAAGGGGGTTGAAAAGGGGTAGTTTTTTTTTTCGTTTTCTACTCATCCAAACACCCTCTATACAAGCCCGGAAACCATTTTTCTCTTCGACGTCAGGTTTCTGAGATAAGCAATGGGGTTGAAACAAGGGGGTTGAAAAGGGGTAGTTTCAGATTTTTCCCATACTCACCCCGACACCTTCTATACAACCCCATAAAAAGTTTTCCCCTCCTAGCACGGCAAGTGGGAGAACAATTATGTCAATCAGTCAGTGAGTGAGTGGTTATTTTTAATTATATATAATATAACTAGTATTTTGCTTGGGGGCGCGAGTTGCAAGCAACCCGCGGTGTCTTTTTAGTATTTTTTCTCATCCAAACCCCCTCTATACAACCCCGAAAACCATTTTTCTCTACAATGTCAGGTTTCTGAGATATGCCAAGGGGTTGAAAGTAGGGGGTTGAAAAGGATTGAATAGGGTTGAATTTTTTAGTGGCCATATACTCATCCAGACACCTTCTATACAACCCCGAAAACCATTTTTCTCTACAATGTCAGGTTTCCGAGATATGCCAAGGGGTTGAAACAAGGGGGTTGAAAAGGGTTGAATTTTTTATTGGCTTTATACTCATCCAGATACCCTCTATATAACCCCGAAAACCATTTTTCTCTACAATGTCAGGTTTCTGAGATACGCAAAGGGGTTGAAAGTAGGGGGTTGAAAAGGGTTGAATAGGGTTGAATTTTTTATTGGCCATATACTCATGCAAATACGCTCTATACAACCCCGAAAACCATTTTGCTCTAAAATGTCAGATTTCTGAGATACGCAAAGGGGTTGTAAAAAGGGGGTTGAAAAGGGTTGAATTTTTTATTGGCCATATACTCATCCAAACACCTTCTATACAACCCCGAAAACCATTTTTCTCTAAAATGTCAGATTTCTGAGATACGCAAAGGGGTTGTAAAAAGGGGGTTGAAAAGGGGTAGTTTTTTTTTCGTTTTATACTCACCCAGACACCCTCTATACAACCCCGAAAACCATTTTTCTCTTCGACGTCAGGTTTCTGAGATAAGCAATGGGGTTGAAAGATGGGGTTGGAAAAGGGGTAGTTTCAGATTTTTCCCATACTCACCCCGACACCTTCTATACAACCCCATAAAAAATTTTTCCCTCCTAGCACGGGAAGTGGGAGAACAATTATGTCAATCAGTCAATCAATCAATCAATCAGTCAGTCAATCAGTGAGTGGTTTTTTAATTGTATATAATATAACTAGTATTTCGCTTGGGGGCGCGAGTTGCGAGCAACTCGCGGTGTCTTTTTAGTATTTTTTTACTTACAACAAAGGGGTTGATAAATACCCTTTATACAACCTCGAAAACTATTTTTCTCTACTATGTCAGATTTCTGAGATACGCAAAGGGGTTGAAAGTAGGGGGTTGAAAAGGGTTGAATTTTTTAGTGGCCATATACTCATTCAGACACCTTCTATACAACACCGAAGACCATTTTTCTCTAGAATATCAGGTTTCTGAGATACGCAAAGGGGTTGAAATTAGGGGGTTGAAAAGGGTTGAATTTTTTAGTGGCCATATACTCATCCAGATACCCTCTATACAACCCCGAAAACCATTTTTCTCTAAAATGTCAGATTTCTGAGATACGCAAAGGGGTTGTAAAAAGGGGGTTGAAAAGGGGTAGTTTTTTTTTCGTGTTCTACTCATCCAAACACCCTCTATACAACCCCGAAAACCATTTTTCTCTTCGACGTCAAGTTTCTGAGATAAGCAATGGGGTTGAAAGATGGGGGTGGAAAAGGGGTAGTTTCAGATTTTTCCCATACTCATCCCGACACCTTCTATACAACCCCATAAAAAGTTTTCCCCTCCTAGCACGGCAAGTGGGAGAACAATTATGTCAATCAGTCAATCAGTGAGTGGTTTTTTAATTATATATAATATAACTAGTATTTCGCTTGGGGGCGCGAGTTGCAAGCAACCCGCGGTGTCTTTTTAGAATTTTTTGATTAACAATTATTATTTCCCTGTGAAAATAATAATTTGTGTCAGGTTTCTGAGATACGCAAAAGGGTTGAAAGAAGGGGGTTGAAAAGGGTTGAATATTTTATTCGTCATATACTCATCCAGATACCCCCTATACAACCCCGACGTCCATTTTTCTCTACAATGTCAAGTTTCTGAGATACGCAAAGGGGTTGAAAGTAGGGGGTTGAAAAGGATTGAATAGGGTTGAATTTTTTAGTGGCCATATACTCATCCAGACACCCTCTATACAGCACTGAAAACCATTTTTCTCTACAATGTCAGGTTTCCGAGATATACCAAGGGGTTGAAACAAGGGGGTTGAAAAGGGTTAAATACGGTTGAATATTTTATTCGTCATATACTCATCCAGATACCCCCTATACAACCCCGACGTCCATTTTTCTCTACAATGTCAAGTTTCTGAGATACGCAAAGGGGTTGAAAGTAGGGGGTTGAAAAGGATTGAATAGGGTTGAATTTTTTAGTGGCCATATACTCATCCAGACACCCTCTATACAGCACTGAAAACCATTTTTCTCTACAATGTCAGGTTTCCGAGATATACCAAGGGGTTGAAACAAGGGGGTTGAAAAGGGTTTAATACGGTTGAATTTTTTACTGGCTATATACTCATCCAGACACCCTCTATACAACCCCGAAAACCATTTTTCTCTAGAATGTCAGGTTTCTGAGATACGCAAAGGGGTTGAAACAAGGGGGTTGAAAAGGGTTGAATAGGGTTGATTTTTTTATTGGCCATATACTCACCCAGATACCCTCTATACAACCCCGAAAACCATTTTTCTCTAAAATGACAGATTTCTGAGATACGCAAAGGGGTTGTAAAAAGGGGGTTGAAAAGGGGTAGTTTTTTTTTCGTTTTCTACTCATCCAAACACCTTCTATACAACCCCGAAAACCATTTTTCTCTTCGATGTAAGGTTTCTGAGATAAGCAATGGGGTTGAAAGAAGGGGGTTGAAAAGGGGTAGTTTCAGATTTTTCCCATACTCACCCCGACACCTTCTATACAACCCCATAAAAAGTTTTTCCCTCCTATCACGGCAAGTGGGAGAACAATTATGTCAATCAGTCAATCAGTGAGTGGTTTTTTAATTATATATAATATAACTAGTATTTCGCTTGGGGGCGCGAGTTGCAAGCAACCCGCGGTGTCTTTTTAGTATTTTTAGTAACAATTATTATCTCTACAATGTCAGATTTCTGAGTTACGCAAAGGGGGGGGGGGAAGTAGGGGGTTGAAAAGGGTTGAATAGGGTTGAATTTTTTATTGGCCATATGCTCATCCAGATACCCTCTATACAACCCCGAAAACCATTTTTCTCTACAATGTCAGGTTTCTGAGATATGCCAAGGGGTTGAAAGAAGGGGGTTGAAAAGGGTTGAAGAGGGTTGAATTTTTTATTCGTCATATACTCATCCAGATACCCTCTATACAAACCCGAAAACCATTTTTCTCTAAATTGTCAGATTTCTGAGATACGCAAAGGGGTTGTAAAAAGGGGGTTGAAAAGGGGTAGTTTTTTTTTTTCATTTTCTACTCATCCAAACACCCTCTATACAACCCCGAAAACCATTTTTCTCTTCGACGTCAGGTTTCTGAGATAAGCAATGGGGTTGAAAGAAGGGGGTTGAAAAGGGGTAGTTTCAGATTTTTCCCATACTCACCCCGACACTTTCTATACAACCCCATAAAAAGTTTTCCCCTCCTGGCACGGCAAGTGGGAGAACAATTATGTCAATCACTAGATCAGTGAGTGGTTTTTTAATTATATATAATATAATATTGGTATAAAGTCAACACTAATTTTATTCCAAGACAAATATATAATCGATACTACATTCCAATTATAGTGCTATTATACGAATTTATCATCGAAATGTTAAGTTGCTGCAATCACTATTTCCACCGCTCAAAAAGTTAATAACCTGGTGGACAAGATAGATATAAAGCCAAAATATGATTTACAATCATATTTTTTATGTATTCTATAATTCATAATTTGAAATTTCAATTGAAACTGAAATTTCATAATTTGTATCCACAGTGACGGTGACAGCTCACGATAGAACCGTGACTCTGCACCGACGCTTGCGGCGCCGCGGCGTTGATTTAGTTCCTACGCCTTTTCTACTGAGCAACTATAACGGTAAATACGAGAGTTGCGAGATTACCCTCTAGGCAACCACATCAAAAATGGATACACAGTCCTGGATTTGAACGGAATGTGCCTGCGTTGCTGATATTTAGAATAAGTCAGTCTTTGAGCTAAAATAGTAGGCAGTTAGTGAAATCAAAGCAGATTAAAAACAGAATTAATTATATTTTTAACCGACTTCTAAAAAAGGAGGAGGTTCTCAATTCGGATGTTTGTATGTTTTTTTTTTTTTTTTTTTTTTTTTTTTTTATTGTTTGTTCGCGCATAACTCCGTCGCTTGTCAACCGATTTGAAAATTCTTTTTTTGTTGGAAAGGGTATACTTCCCAAATGGTCCCATGAAAATTTTATCGAAATCAACCAAGCGGTTTTCGAAAAATCAACAAAAATCTAAAAAAAAAAAGTGTACATTTTCTACATTGATGACCTCTTTGTTTACTCTGCGAAGGAGCAGTACGTTTTTTTTACACCAATGTGATTGGTTCGTTTAAGTGGGGGAGGGGAGGGGGTGTAGGTACCACTAAAAAGTGAAAAATAAAAAAACTTTTTACAAAAAATAAAACCGACTTCTAAACAAAAAAACCAAAAAGTATAAAATAACTTTAATTTCGGAAGTCGGTGTGTTCAACAACAAAAAAGCAACCAAAAACACCGAGTTCCGAAATTAAAGTTATTTTATACTTTTTGGTTTTTTTGTTTAGAAGTCGGTTTTATTTTTTGTAAAAAGTTTTTTTTTGACTTATTGAGACAAGTTTTCGAAGAAGCATAAAACGAATTCGCCGTTTGTAATTTTTTTTTGTTTTTATCAAAGAAAAAATAAATAAGTCAATTAGCATAACGTTTTGCGTGTTTTCCTAAAGACTACTGTTTTAGCTCTAAGACAAAACTGCGCAAAACCTGCGGGTTCTAGAATAACAAAACACCAAAATAATATTTATTTTGTAAATCGAAGCCACATCTTTGTGTGGCTCTTTATACGTTATCGTTACATAATCAACCGATTGTAAACATTTTTCAGTCAGGAGAAAGTTACGAAAGTAACATGTCGCATCTCCGGCAACACTGTCACTTTTGCAAAACTCACTTTTTTAGGAAAAGCATTTAAAGATTTAGTATCACACTAGCTGACCCAGCAAACGTTGTTTTGCCATATAAAATAAAAACAATATTTAGGGGTATTAATGATGTTCTATATAATATAAAAGAAAGTCGCAGGTGAAATGTTGCTTTCTATTGGTGAAATAGCCCGCGGTTTCACCTGCCTGCGCCATTTATACTTTCTGGCTCAGTGTTCTTTCTTTCGTCTCATAAGGATCATAGCTTGATGTTAAATAATTATGGTTCTGGTGTCTTCACTCACAATTCCAGCCCCAGAAATGCATCGACATGTTATGGTCTGCTGGTACACGTGTCACTTACAAATGTTTGACAGGTACGAAACAAAGGAACATTTAGGGAAAATAATTCATCTTTCATAATTATGTATTCGTCAAGTTTTCATTGTTTTTAAGATGTATTCTGCTATTCGGGGCGGAGACAAATCTAACGAATCAAAAAACATGAAAATTGGTCCAGCAGATCTCGAGTTATAACTGTTGTAACAAACCCGCGTCTTTGTTTTATATATATAGATAGATAGAAGATAGATATGACACTAAATACAAACAAACAAACCTGCAATGCGAACCGTAGGTATATCAGTGACAGGGAACATACAATATTTTCAACTTACTTTCATTTAAAAGAATTCCGTATAAAATAGACCATACAAAAATTAAAAACTTAATACGCTATCAATGTATTGCTAAAATTGCGATCATAAAGTGAGTTTTTCTTTTCTCGCAAAAACGGACGATGAAGTCTCTCCAGAGATCATGAACTGTCATGTCATAGAGTATAGTAAGTATAAAAAGCTCGGACCAAGAATCCCAATGGACTAGACAAAAGCGTATACTCGAAAGGGATGGATATAGAGTACTTCAAAACTGGGGGATACCAGACTTTAAAATATTACCCCATAATTCTCGTTAATTTTTGTATATGGATTTGGGAGGTGTGATTAGTACGTGAAATGAAAGTAACGAGTTTTTAGCACCATAAACCAGGGCTTTAAATAACGTTAAAATTTTATAACGTTATCTTCCTTCTACAGGACTTACCGTTTTTATTAAAATAACGGAAAGTGATTTAACGTTATTTATGCTTCAATATAACGTTATTCTTTAGTAACGATACTTGTAATATAACGTAAACCGGTGTTATGTGAATTGATGGAGGATAAATCAAATGCTTCCTGATTGATAAAATTTTTATTTTGTAGTTTTTCTATAATAGCAGAAAGGTCAGCATTTTTTTCTCTATTCGCCCACATTTGGATCTTTGCAGCTAATTTCTTCTTTCTTCTCTCAGCTAAAATTGTTATCTGGTTTAATTTTCTAATCAATTTCCTTTTTCGAGGCGACGTACTCAGAGTCGAAAATATTTCACCAGGTTTAATCTAAAATAATAATTCGATGTTAGTAACCCACACACAGAGAAATGGAAATAAAAAAAATAATTTTCATATTTGCATTTACTTCAGGTTCCAGCGATAATCCTGAAGCCACCTAAAAAAAGGCAGTGATTTACAATGTTCTATATTCAGCTAAATTCAAAATTGTTAAAATAAAAAAAACTTGGATTGTTGTGTGTTGGATTGGATTTTCGTCGCAGATGGATCAGAGATCGAGATTTCCTCAGATTTCGTTCTGCGTTTTTTAGCGAAACTCTGGAAGAAAATACGTGGGTCAGTCCAAATTAGTGAATAATGGCCTCCAATTATTTCGACCGGTTGATGCAATCCAGGAAGGCAATCTGGTGTCCTTTGGAAATCTAAAATATTTCATTTTTCAGGTAGTCCGGTTGAGTTGCCTTTTGATTTCATGACCAATAATTTTGAGTATGAAATTACTAAATAGACTAAATGAAAAAACAAAAACAACAACATGACTGTTGCCTTTAACCTCAATAATAGGTAATTTTAATGCATGCCATCTGGTATCCCTAAAGTACGTATTATTCTACTAAATTGAAATGACAGAAAGTTATTTATACTCGTAAGACAATAAAGTTCTATAGAATTTGAACGTGTAATACTAACATAAAATGAAATTTTAATCACATATTTCAAGTATTTTTAACGCTTGTTTTCTAAAAGACTTTTTATCAACGTATGTCGAGCTAAATATTTAGTGACATTTTAAATTTTTATGATATATAAATGCGAAAATCTCATACTTACGAATGAAAGGTTATGTTCTCAGATTTTCGTTCACTACGGCTATTACAGCCGATAACACAGCAATACACCATGTTGAACGTCTTTCTCTTAAGTTAGAAACTTCGTTCCCACTATTTAAACTACAGATTTAATAGGGGTTTCCATCAAAACACGATTAAAAACGAATGCACTAGTACTGTCATACTGTGTTGGGCACATACCACAGATGTGCCCAACAAAAAAAGTGATACGTCGACAAAGACAACAATAAATAGTTCTGTCCTTGTTAACCTAATATGTTTCTGTATATATACATCCTTTTTGTCTCAATATTGTTTTTAGCTTGTCTTGTCCATTTAGATTCTTGGTCCGAGATAAAAAGGAATAGAGAAGCAACTGGACCATAAAAAACGGCCACGTAGAATGTGCTGCCGTCTATGAAACTTTATCGGAACTAAATGCCGATGCCGTGGGTATAGGTACCTACCTACCTATTTTAAACGTAAGTATAGGTAGGTGATACTGTATTATATACGTACTACAGCCGTATTTGAAAATTGAAAGTTAGTGTACTGGGAAAGCGACATTTACACCACAGCCTCGGCCAGATTTGCATTTAAAATAGAAAATAAACCAAAACAAGAACAATTAAATTTTAATGCAAATAGTGCTGCTGGTGTACGACCGCCTATAAGTAAAAAATAAAACCAAATCATTACAACATATTTTTTTAATCATTCAACTTTCATTTAGATACATCAATCACTGGGTAATTTCGATTCAGTTACAAACAATCTCATATTATAAAAATTATAAGAGACAAGTTACAATGATTTATTAGCATGTCAAGGCGATATTTAAAATATAAGCAAGCTACTTTTGGTAGTAATTAATACATTACAGTATTATATAATATTAATTCAATAATAAGATGCCATTTACTTTTTTGGTTTAGTTTTATGTTTTATATAGTATGAAAGCGCTGCTAATTTAATTTGGTCTTCACCATCGTAATTGTATTTACCTGATAAAATTCTGTTTACGCTTTTGCACCAACTATAAACTAACAGATTTGTTGAGATATCTGTAAAATAGTTTATAGCAATTTCTCTATGTGTATTACAATCATAATACCAAAAAACAGATGTTATTTCTAAAAGAGATTTAATTCTTTCTTTTAAACCTGGTAAGTGTACATCGTGTTTTAAAAAATTGGATACCACAGATTGGATATGGCTAAAAGATAGTGATAAATTTTGAGAAGGATATACTAGCCAAGTTTTATTTTTATTATACTCCTTTAATCTGATAAAATCGTTTCCTGTTTCGTTTTTACTGCCACAAAGAGAAAGCTTGCATTTTTTGCATCCTTTTACTGCTTTTAATACCTTGGTTAGAGCCCATCCACAAACATAATTTCTTTGAAAGATGCCAGAAGTATCGCTGTTTTCTATCCTAAACAGTTCAAGTGGCTCACCAATGTGTACATTTTCATATTTAGGAGTTTCTTCCTTGTTTTTATCTTTTTCAGTAATAAAAAACTGCAGTGACTGCAGGCAAGAATTTGTGTCCTCTTCACAATTT
The DNA here is from genome assembly GCA_905332915.2 of Hecatera dysodea. Taxonomy (NCBI): domain Eukaryota; kingdom Metazoa; phylum Arthropoda; class Insecta; order Lepidoptera; family Noctuidae; genus Hecatera; species Hecatera dysodea. The sequence continues at coordinate 4,023,901 of HG995286.1, forward strand.
GCTCTAGGTGAATGGTGAGCACTAAAATTGTTTAGTAGCAATGTTTTATATGCTCCCTCAAACCCTACACAATTTGGCGACACATTGCGTGCACCCATACTTCTGACATTTCCAAAGAAATTTTCCAGAGGATCTTGGTTGCAGTTTTGAGTCAGGAAACTATCTTGGGAGTATTTCTCATTAAGGGTTTTCCATAAAAGTTGGAATCCCTCTATGGTTTTAATCCAATTCTTTACAGTTGGAACTCGTTTTTCCATCTTGCTTACTTTATCTACATATACAACAGAATTAAAAAAACTTTTCGCCTCGTTCCACAGTTTGTGATGCGGAGAATTCTTTTTAATAGCCCCAGTATACATTTTACCATTTTTAACATAAAAAGTGCCAACATTTAGGCCACAGAACAGAAAAAAACAGTAGAAATCGCATAACGCATAAATTACTATCAGAACCAGCGTGCCCTAACAAACACATCTTCAAGATAATCATATTATGTCACACTAGCAAATTCGTTTTGTGATTAGTCCATGCCAAAAAGTCTCTATAGTCAGTCCCTATTTAAAAAAAAAGTGCACTTACATCATAAAAATAGAGTTCATTATTGTCAATCTTTTGTAGGTATTAAATCTTATAATTCCGTGAAAGCTCGTAGGCATAGTTTTACTAGCAAGTTCCGCTATTCGACGCTAGATGTCACTAAATTGTAATATATTCGATTGTATGCAGTATGACATTGAACTTAAGATAGATATTTGTTTATAGAGTTGATCGCTATTATGATATTCGCTAGTGATGTACAACATCGTAACCTTATTTATCGATATTTAATTGTATTCGTGCATTCCGTTTATATTTATATTCAATAAGCATAACATTCTTCGTATTTGGCGAAAACTATACACTGATAGCTGAATACGCTGATGCTAAAACACAGATTAAACTCAATTAGTCAGGTACTATTACCCAATTTTCCAGCCCACTTAAACAAAGCAAATTATCTTTAAATGGAACAAAAGTTTAATAAAATCAATTTAATTTTACTAAATCAGATTTTTTCACATGTTTTACATAAGTAAAAAATAAAAAAACAAAATTAAGATCTAAAAGAATTACCGAAATGTACCTTTATACGCGTGTTACGTCCGATCGACTGCTTAATGAATATTTTTTGTTAGCTTTACTTCTTTAGCTTCTGCTAGATGGTCACCTATTAATCCTGTACCCATGTCAATATATCCATGAAACCATCCCATTCAATTCTTCTACGTATAGCCATTTCATCAATTAAGTACCTACTAGTGAAGCTAATATTGGATAACTTGATGAATCCGCTTTAAGTTTTAAAGCTGTAAATGACTCTTTTATGAAACCAGGATCTCCACCGATATTAGCATACCATTTTTTTAAGGTTTGTTGTGGATGAGGCAAAGAGCAATCAAACGTACTACGCACGTATTTATAGGCTTTCGGTGAGTAATAATGTAGAGTAAAGGCGAAGCTGCGAAGTTCTGGTGAATACATGCTTATGCTTACTCTCACGATATTTCATTTTCATCGGTTATAAATAAATTACTATCTGTTTAACATCAAATTAATTTTGAATTTTTATTTGATAAGGTTTGAAACATCGACAACTCGTTATCGATAACGTCTTTCTCTAATTGAGTAGCAAACTGTCACATGACATAGGATGGAATCATCTAGAATAACAGGTATCATGTGAAAGAAAGTAGACCTTATGATTTAAATCATAGATTCTACTTTTGTTTAACCTTTTTGAATAAAAATGTAAGCAATGTTTTATCATATATTAATTAAAATAAAATAAAATAGTACTTAATTATGATACGAAATACCACTATGGGATACATTTTTGGTACGGCTACCGTTTTTATACTCTAAAACAGCACAATACGGCATATTTGATTTTTTTTCGGATTTTCGAGAGTAAGTGACGTGAACGCAGTCAGAACTAGACTGATATGCGCGACAGCGCTTGGGCGCCTACAATTGCGGAGCTACGCAATACTAGGGCTACGCGTGCCCCGCCTACTTGCGACTTCTACTGCTTTTTTCTGTTCTGTGATTTAGGCTATCAAATAATTTATCAATCATTTGTATAAATGGTATTATTTTTTCTATATCCTTTGCAATTTCATTCCTAATAGACAAATGCTTGATGCCAACAGCTACATTGTGGCTAAATAGTTGCGCAGCTGGTTTGACCCGCATTTTGTTAATTTTTTCGGGCAGTACATGCTCCTCTGTGAGTTTGTGCATCAATCGGAGCTCACCATAACATTTGTCAGCCTCATAGAGCACGTTAAAATATTCCCATTTTACAGTTACCTCCTCTTTTGAAGTTGGATCAACAAATATTAAGTCTTTACTTAATAAATTATTCCTCAAACCTTTTAGGAGATGTGGCACATCATATAGGGGTATTATTTCCATTGCACCAACAATAAAAATATTGTTTTTAAAAATTTGCTCCTTCCTTAAATACTGTTGCTTAGCATCAGATATGAGGCTGTTGATAGTGGCAGTATTTATTGCACTTTGGTCACAGATTGTCACTAGGACCTGAAGACCAGTGGATTGAATATTTTTATCACACTTATTACAATGTTTTTTAAGTCCACAGACTTCATACTTTGACTAAAGTAATAAGCAACTGGCTGCTTAAAATTTTTTCTGAGTCCCTTTATCATGAAAACCGTGACATGGTCAGAAAACTTATTGGTCTTGTGAGTCCCAAGATTCTCGAAACCAATAATTTCGTCTCTTGATTTGTCATAGTAGACGTGCGGAGTTATAGACATTTCGTCAAAAATCAGGCTACAAACACGGTCTTCGGCATTCATTTTTGAAACAGTATCTTTTAATTTTTCAAAAATTATCTTGTTTATGCCGGGAACTAATTTTACGGTTTTTAGAATATTTAAGAGAGTCTTCTTAGATGGCAAACAAAAATACTTCCTGAGAAGGCTGTAACTTTTCGGACTCTTTTTCAGTAAGGAAAGCGAAAGTATTTTTTCTTCCTCAGTAAATCGTCGACCTCGTGAGCTTTTTCCTGACTCCCTGCATTGTAAACCAGTAAAAATTCTAGACGTTTTTGACATGTTATTTGTTAATTTAACAGATGACCGTGCAATTCTTTCTGCCCTTGCGAGTCGGGTTTTGAATGACTCTTCTTTATTTTTCATTCGAGTTACCATTTTCTTCAGATTTCTGATTTGCCTCTGGTAGTCTTTGAGCTGTGCTGTCCTAGCTCGGGTAGTATTTCCTGAAAAATTAATATTTAATGATATATTTTGCTGTACAATAAAAACATTCCCCTATTGTTGTAATAGAAAATGAAAAAACATTTGCAGATGTGGTGTGCTTTTATCACTGTCATTCAATCATGCAGGAACGGCTGATTGGATTTTGATTAAACTTTGTTCCTACATAGTCGGACATCTTGGAATAAAGAAAACTTTCTATCTCAACAATTCAGAAATTGCTATCAAAAGCTAAACTATAATATTATGACTTTAAATGACCAACATGCCAGTTTATTCGTTAAATTGAATGTAGAGGGGAAACCACACCTCTAACAGAGAGAAGAGAGAGAAAAACAAGTGAAACAACAGAAAAAGTTGTTTCATTTGTTTTTCTATCTCCAGTATGTGATAGATCGGTTATTGGGTTCGGCCGTAAGTGTAACTTTGTTCTATTTGGAATCTTTGAAATATTTATAATATAAATATGAGTTCAATTTAGCCGCCACTTATTTATTTATTTTAATCCAGCAAGTTGACTATACCCTATCTGTTTAGGTAGTTAACTAAAGGTAAACAATCTTGGTATGTCTTTTTATGTAAAAATATATTTTAAAATATGGATATTACTACTTATACAAATCAATTATCTATAATTTTAGAAAATCTGAAAGTATTTCATGTTGTAAAACGTATTTCATCATTTTTCAAAAACATTTTTCGTTAAAAGACATACCAAGACTGTTTACCTTTAGTTAACTACCTAAACAGATAGGGTATATGTACATAGACAAAATAAATTTAACTTAAAACTTACCTTTGCATAATGATGTTTGCGATTTGGAAGGTTCTTTCTCATTATATGACATACAAGCATCTACTGATTTTTGCGTATTAACATGGCTCATCAATGCAATATCTATAAACAAAAAAAAAACTCATTAGAAGGTACAATTTATCCAGATACACATATAAATCAAAGATATGGTCATGTAATCTATTTCATGAGACTTATACAATCTGAGCGAAATGTGGGTGTGGATACACCTCTGCCCAACCCTTCGGGAAAACAATGTGTGATGTTATGTATAAATCTAAGATTAAGTGATGGACTTAAAAATAATAGAATAAGGTTTACCACTACAAGCATAGCAACATTTTAAGTTGTTTGATAGGTTAATTAACCAAGCCAAGGAATGGGGAAGTATACAATCTTAGCAGGGCTAGTTTGTCAAAAAGCGGAAATGTTACCTTTTTGGGGCCAAAACAAATATAAGTGGCAATCTTTTTTAATAATTTTAAGAAAAGCCTCGTATTTGTCTTCTGCCATACAGATTACAGAGTGATAAACAGTTTTGACTACAATTCCATGCTAGCCCTGCAAACATGATAAATATTATGTGTGGCAATAATTATTTACCGGTATTCTGTGTTACACCAGATGATGATGGTATAGCCATTTCAACGTTATCTGAGGAAACCGCTAGCTTCATCCTTGGTAAGCAATAATTATGTTCTGTATCCAGATTGGTTATAACTTTTGGCACACCTGGAACGTAATTTAGTGTTAGGTTATTTCTGGTTGACAATGAGCATTAAGAGGCAGGTTTTTACATTTTAAATGTAACCCTGCAACTACATATATTTGTAATGACTTGCGCCTTTCTGCAATACAGGAAAGAACCATCTACCTAAAAGTAACTGATACTCCTTTAAGCACACATTTTTCTAGTCAGGTGTAAACTGAAGAATTGGTTCATTTTTATAATCCTACATCCTACTTCCTAGCGATATAATATGGTACACACCTTGTATAAGCCCTATAGTAAAATAAATGGTATAGTATTTAAAATGTGACAGGACACCAGTGTCTGGCTGACACTTGTTAAAGTTGTTTGGAGGCATGTAATTCAATCAAGCCTAGACAGCCAAACCGATTTCAATGAAATTTGTCACACAGGTAGACACATGTCTTAGTTCCCTAGGTTGCAGGTGAAAGCGCTTGCAGCAACTGATATGCAGATGCTTAATTATTTGTTAACATAATTATAATAAAAATCATTCATATGCCTATTAACTAGAAGAAAGTGATGAAAGCTATCGTAAGTAATATCTATGTTACCTTCTAAATACAGACAGGGTATAGCTGTTTTAGTAATGCCGTGGCCTCGTGTCCTGTGTTCTGGTTTAAAATGGTAGTCACACACTTTTAATGATTTCTGAACCTTCTCCGGACCTCCATGAGCTATATTCTCGGGTATGACTGATAACCATGCTTCAAAGATGGCAGGGTATTTAGTTTTATTCGGAAAACCATGCATTGACACTCCTGGAAATAGTTATGTTTACTTAGATGGGTACAAAACAAATACTACTACAGGTATTTTCATAGTCATCATATTGATGTTAATTGTTTACTATATTATAATAGACATGAGGCACAAGATAGCTGCATATTTAGAATTTTGAGGTTTGAAGTGACCGAATCCCAAGTTAGCGTTGATTTTGGAAACACCATGTTGTTAAAGAAGTTAATGTATTTTAACATTACAGAATAGTCTTTTGTACATGTAACTTCATTATTAAATAAGTGCAATACTTACCAAAAGTGTCGCAACCAAAAATGCAACGAGCTTGGCGACAATTCATTGTGAAAATTGCAATGAAAAACTGGTAAAAATAAAAACTTAACAGCAAAGAAACAAACAGTAATAATAATAATAACAACAAACTAAATAACAAATAACACTTGGATCGTATCGTTATATCTTAGAAAAGCGAATGTTTATAAACGAGACAAGAAGTTTCCCCGTTACAATTCAAAGTTTCAAAGGCATTAATGGTTTCGCCGGCACTGACAGTTCTGTCAATAAAACAGAATTACTTGGAAACTGTTTTATCGACATTTAGTTCTGAAAAACTTTTAAAGACGGCAGCACTAGTCTGTCATTAAGGTCGAAAATCACAATAGTTCTAAGTTTCACCCCCCTGTGTCATGTATTAAAGTTTAAGTACGACTTTTCGTTGTCATAACACCAGTGACGTCACTAGACGCTGATTGTTTACGTTCCGTTTCACGTTATATTAATTCGTAATAGTTGTTAAAAATCAATATTAACTACAATAAAAACTTTGCAGTGGCCCTTCTTTTATATTATTTTATCATTTCAATTATAACATTTTCATGAATTCTGTAATTGCATTAAGTGCAGAAGGTTACTTTTTGTTAAATTTAGTTAATTTTACAAAATATTGCAAAAGTGATAGTGTTGCACCGGAGGTGCGATGTGTATTGTATGTATATTAAATACATTTTCATATAAAACTCACACTAAAACAATAAATCCAAGAAAAATCGGAAATAGGGGAGGCAAAAAATATCTAAGCATTAATATCAATATCAATGTATATTCAATTCCATTAGTTGATTGGTGTTGATATGGTTTTCACCTAGTGGATTAAAAGTACTATACAATGATGAGGTTTCGCCATTTGCCTCCAATACTCCACTGCATATAGCATAACACAAATAGCATAACCTTCTATGGTTCTGCTATGTAGCGATGCGTAGATATAGTGATTCGTAAAAATGACGTTGTAGTCATGACTAGATCATCGATCACTTAAGTAAAACTATGCCAAAGTCGGAAATCGCATGATATTCACATTTCTTGCCAATTTACCTAATGTGATCCTTTTTCCAAAGCAATTTAGCTACATTCTAAAGTCTTTAGTATAGTAAGTTGTAGATGAGATGCCAAATATTTATTTAAATTAAATGTTTTACAATATTTTGATCTAATAGAAAACAACGAAAAAGCACAAAAATATAAATTCTGTACAAGTGACTGACTGTGTATCCAACGGTTTGTTATGTTTGTACATAATATTATTGCATTTTTTTTGTAATAATCGAAAAAAAAAAACCTATCTTGGGTCGCACACTAACGCAAATTGTGACATTTGTTTCTTTTTTGACATGGTTGGTGGGACATTTTGTTACATAAAATGGTAACAGTTTTAGAGGATATCTTATACGTATTTCCTAAACCGAACACCAAAAGTTAATTATAGTGTAGATAACCCGTGAGTTAGTACTAAGAACTGATTACTTTAACATAATTTACAATACATGCGCCTGATAACATCAATTCCAGCTAACCACCTGCTATATTGCAAAGTATATTCTAAACCTATAGTCGTAAGGAATATATTTTATTGCACCCCCGACTCATATATTACTTGTTAGAACTGAATGAGAACGTTTTAGACGTAGATATAATTTAGCGGTCATATTGCCCATTTAGGTGATACTGGCTGGATAGAATGGACGCTACATGGGGATAAAAGTACCTATAGATTTAAAAGTAGCAATTGCATTCTCAACGTAGACTATTTTGGAGGGGGGAGGGGGGAGGAGGAGGCAAGGAAAGCTACAGTTATACGATTAGGTGCCGTCTGAATGAACAGGACTCTATTAGCAAAGCTTTGCGGTAATTTTACTCCTACTTCGCAACATTTTCTCCAACATGTGTAACCGACTACAGTTATGTACCATTTTATAACCCATATATGTTGCCAAAATAAGTGCCAAGAAGCATTTTATTATAAGTAACTTTAAATAAGCATCATTTATCATTTGTTAGAGAATTTAGATTAATTTTATTAATATAGAATTTAATAGAATTATTAACATTATACATTAAAGATTCCTAATTAATGTATAAGTTTATACTGTTACTACGGATTTCTAACTGATGTTATTATAAGGTATTATAATTTAATATAGTAAGTTGTGCCAATATAGAAAGACGTTTTGTGTACTTAAATACTTTAGAACAAACTCATGCATATATCTTATAAGATTAAAGGCTTCCCCAGGCAGGTGTGATGCGACGAAGTATTTTCAAACATATTGTCGCATCGTTGTCGTATCGCTACTGACTGCGGGAGCCTAAACTTCATTTATTGATTTTCTTTGATCGTTTCAATAACTTTGTTCAATGGTTAAGTGGTTGTTAATCAAATGACCATAATTCATTTTCCGTCACTGTCTGGTCAAAACTATTTCTAGAATAGATAAAATATTTGTCATAGAAATAGTATTACTACTGCGCATCACGCCTTCAAACATTTTTTGTCTTCGACTGTTGATAACAATATATGAATTCGAGAATGAACAATAATTCCCAACACAACGCCAGTAGACCGCATTATGTAAAACAATGAATTTCTATATATTGCAACCAGCGGTTCCCTGTCGTGTCAAAGTAACCCTTGAACATAAGGAATTGAAAGCACATACATGGTTAGTACAGGTTCAAACTACTTTGTTTCTCTGTACATAAAAGTGCCTAGTTTAGAACAATATGTCCTATTTAAGAAGCAATTGTTTAAAGTTTAAATAGACTCTCGCAGCTGTATTTGGCCATTGAAATGCAAAAATCGATTTCAGTTTCCTCTGTACCAGGCAAGCCTTTTGAAGTTCTCTGTTACAATATTAACCAGCGAGCAATTACGTGACGACTGATAAATCTACAATAATATTTAAATGTCTATAGTAATGATATACTGAATGTGTCTATATTTTTGTAAAGGATCGTACTAACAGTAGTATGGAATAAGGAAAATGTTAAGCGAAATTTGTAGCTGTTTAAAGAGTGATTCCTCTGCTATTGGAACTGTGGGTTAGGGCTGGTAAAAATGAAATCAGGTCGCGCACATCTACCTTTGTAATTCATCCGAAGCTTGGCTTGATAGTCTTTTGTAAGACGGAACGCGGTACGATGCATAAGAATTGTAATAAATTTTGTCAGTGGCTGAATATAGACACCTTGAGAGATTTAATCCTAGCATTAATAATTTCATATAAGCGATATTGTAACCACAGAGCTGTTACGACCCTTTTTATTTCTTTTACAGAACGTTCTGATAGTCGTTCCGTGTAATTAGTGCCAAATGTAAGCCGTTGTCACCCATGAATGCTCAAATTTAAATTTGGATTTTCTGTGTCGGTAATAAATTTTGCGTTGTAAGCATAAAATACACACACACACACATATGTATATGTCACCCGAAAATTGCAAACGCCGTAAAATGTAAAATTTCGCATGAAATTGTATACTGTTTCTTCTATGTAAAATTTCACATGAAATTGTATACTGTATCTTCTTAATAAGACTTGTTTTTAGACGGATATATTTGGGAACGATTGAATTTCAATGGAGTTTATTCTAAACAAAACATTTTTTCAAAATAGAATGAGAAATTATATTCTAAAAAGAAATCTTAAGAGAGTTTGCAATTTTCCAGTGACAAAAAAGTATTTTAAACGGATAAATTATGTTTGTGTTAATTTTAATGTTTCATCGGAATTTACATTATTCATGCCGAGCAATGGTAAATTATTTTGTATTCATATAATAATAATTATTGTTTTGAATATGAGTTAAATAAATGACTTTTTATGTTTATACTACCTATACAATGATATGATTGTTAATCGAAGACATTTTGCAATATCCTGTAAGAAATTATTTATATTTCATTGGGAACTATTCAATTTTAACATTATTTAAAGAATTGTTACACATAGGCCTCAGCTTTAATGCTTATTTATGATTACAAAGATGGTACTATACCTAGTTATATAGAATGCCGACAGATGTAGGCTACAAAATGGTTAAAAACGATTTTTATACCCAAACACTGCTCATAGTTTAGGCTAGAAAAAGGTACCTTGCTATCAATAAGCACTAGTTGAGTGTGATTTATATAATACCAGTAGATAAGTAAAAAAATAATAGATTCATTTAAGGATACCGAAGTACTGTTCAGAATAGAAGCGAAATTAGGCCTATCATAAACCCATAGATAATAGTGTCATAACGAACGAGTTATTTTTGGAAGTTTCGCTTCTATACAGATTTATTATTTCCTGTTCAATAGTCCAGCGTAGTGCATTATGTATAGTCTGTCGAATAAATGTGTTTATACAGGGTCATTTGTAAAACACCAACAACCTCTTAAGGGGTCATTGTACTCATCATTATGAACAACTTTTACTATGGGACCAAACCTGAAATCGCGAAAAAAAAATTCAGCTGTTCCTTACATTTTGATTAGTTATACGAACATAAATGAAAGGAACAGCTGTTTTTTTTTAACTCAAGGGATCATTTTGCCCGTAGAACAAACCCTATGTCAATATAGCTGCACGTTGGTTTTTTAGATCGACCACCCCCTCATATAGTTGAAACTCGGTCATAGTTCCATTCATGACAATAGGGTAGTTGACTAAAAAAATCTAATGAGTCCGTCAGATAGATTTCCAAAAAATATTGGACACGTATTTTTTCTTTTTTCACGTAAACAAAAAATGAAGCCGATACAGAGCGTTGAAAACTCGTGTGACGTCACTACTCGCTACAATTTTTACCGAGCCGTAACGTCACAAGCCCCCACTCCTGATCTTTGATGCTTTGTATCTTCGTCAGTTTTTATAGATTTGATAAAGGAAAAAATACGTGTCCAATATTTTTCTATAATCTAACTGACGGACTAAACATAATCATATATTTTTTACTCAGGAAACACCCCTATTATCTTAGTCGCTTTTGAGCTTCTTGCGTACTGGATTGAGCATTTGCCCTCCATCACATCTTCGCGCGCTTTGTCGTTTAGTGATTCACAGATGATATTATTTATTTCTAGTGGATCACTTGATATCAGAGAGAACGCCTGATCGATGGGGTCGATGGTGACTGGATTTATTTTCAATGATTTGATCGCCTCTTTCTTTACATCTTCAGTAATATAGGTAACAATTGATGGCTTTCGCACATCTGGCTCTTGGGAGATCTTGGCTCACTATTCACGCTGTGGCTCGCGCGATCTTTAGAGTCGTGCTTTAGCGGAGTACTTGATTTGATTACGGTCCCTACTTCAGCTAACTTTTCTTCCTTTTTCACGTTTGGTCGCTCTTTCTTCTTTTTATCGACAATTGGTAATCCGAGTTGCTCTAAATCCTTCGCTAGATCCAGATCTTGAACCGAAGGTCCGTAATTCGGCGTCTGGGAACACTCCCCGCATCACTCGCGTGACCGATACATCCTCGTTATTATAAGTAGTATGCATTATTCTCGCGCCGGAATGCGGAGAAGGGGAAAGCATTACACAAAGCGATTCAGGATCAACATGTAGTCGTGTTCGATATAGGGGTATATGGCTGTCCGTTCCAGAAAGACAGAATGGAAGAAAAAGACATGTTGCGCCGACCCCAAGTAACATGGGATAAGGGCAGGAAGATGATGATGATCGTAGGTGTGTATTCTTATTTAACAGAAGTTACATAATTTGTAATGGACGTAACGAGTAGGTGTCCTAACGAAAACTTGATATGTTGAAGTGAACACATTTAATCGATAGTCTAAGTAGCCTGAGTGTGGAAAATACTCAAACATTTTCGTTGTAACAAATTACTAAGACGCTTTATAACATAATTTTCATATAAAAAATACCTAAACTCGCATTTAAAGTAACGGGGTGAACACGATTCTAGAAAATGTATAATACAGTAAATGGTTGAAACCTTATTTCCAATGCCTCAAGTGATACACGAAAAGTTTCTAGATTTATATTCAGGAAAAAAGACAAAGCCTTCTTTGTGTAAGGGTACACTTGTTTGTAAGAGGTGGTTACAATCTAATATTGATCAATTAGGTCAGAGATCGTGACGTCATCACTTTATACGTGCCATAATATTATTATATAAATTATAAAAGTTGCATTTTGTATGAGTTTGTTAGGTACGTGACGACGTGGAAGTCATGTGTATTAATTTCTACCAACTAGGTAGTTAATGGATTTTTTAAATAAACGATTTAATAAACTATACGGTGTTTTTAATTAAATCAACTTTTTTAATAAAATGTTTATTAATATCACGTGAGAAGAAAAATCGTCATGATAATCGGTTTTCTGACTCCTTTTCTCAGTTTACTTGTACAAAAAGGTCTTAAAACTAACAATACCTACAATAAAAAATACTATTCTTATATTATACTGCCCACACTTCAAAATCGTATAGTTGGCATATTATTATGTGATACGGGGCTCTTATAATTGAGCCCCGTATCACATATAGCTAAAGATTACTTAAAAATATAAAACAATCAGTCTTAAATTCTAATGTTAACAAGATCAATCTACTTCAAGTTTTCTGAAGTTGCCGGTGAGTCCTCTCATGGCGTCGCCGACGGCATCTGCGCCGGCGCAAGTGTTCGCGCCAGCCTTCAGCGCGGAGATGGCGCCCTCTCGCGCCGCTTCGCTGTACATCTCGAGCCGAACCGCCATCTTGTCATTTAGAAGAAGAATGTCGCGTTTGGCAGCGAGCTCTTCTTTCCATAGACCTATAAAAACAAGACTATGAGTAAACTGTACAATCCACTACAGAAAAAAAGACTGAAACAATTAATATTATCCAGTGGCACGTCAAGACAACGATGGATGTATGATGACCATTTTTGACCTAGGCATAATTTTCTTCCACTGTTATTTTTTCAACCCTATTTTCCTTCCCTATTACCTGTCATACCTACTTCCTTTACTTAATTTTGTCCATCCATTGTCTCCAAATGTTGATTGTTGCGCATTTTCCCTTCCTATAAAACATGTGTAGGTACTCACTGATCATTTCCTTCATAGGCATGGTGCCACCATACTCCTTAGGCAGCAGGTTCTTGTCGATCTCCACGTCTTCCAGAGCGCTGTATAGCTTGACTCTCTTCTTGATCTTCTCCGAGATGAGAGCCATGCCGAAGTCCAGAGCGAACTTGATGGTCGGGTGTACGTTGACGCCGTAGATCTCTTTATGTCTCATTGGAAGCGTGCGCTGAGAAACGCAGAATTGGCATTAGCGAAATATTGATATGACTAAAGAACTTTTAAGCCTCGCGCTTTAAAGAAGGGCGCGGTAAAACAGTGTTATTTATAACTAGCTTATCTTATTTTTATTATAACTGGTTTGACTTCAATTTTGTAACACAGCTGAGGACATCATTCTGATATCTATTTATTACAAAATATAAATAAAGCGGCAACGGCAACTAATGTTGTAAATCCACAGGTATAAATTGACTTTAACGACAATTAGTAGGTTGGACTAAAGGTTGACCATATTATCACGATAAAACGTTTCAACACGCTTGTATTCTGAACCACCCCAAAGCGTAAAGCGGGACGTACCTATAAGATGCCTGCTTTCTGTCTCAAATCTTTCGTGTCCTTACATATTCTCATGAATCAAGCCTAGTGCAAGTCGCATTAAGGATCTTCATTCCAAAAACTCACCTCTCCATTCTTAACGATCCTCACAGCTTCTTTAGGTGTGAACAGCGTGAGATGAGGGAAGCTGACGCCACTGCCGTCTGCGTAGTGCACCACTCCTCGCACCTGGTTCTCCTCGTCTTCCAGCAGCGTCTCGTAGCAAGTGCCCATGATCCGGCACATGTCCTGGTTCGTGTACTTGTAAGGGTCGAACACACCTGCACATAGATGAAGAGAGTTTTGGCCCGTTGCCGAGATTTAGGCCGACCGAATTCTAATAAAATGTGTACAAATTGCATGTGCCTGACCAGTTATAAAATCGCAGTAAGTTCTTTCAAGAATGTTTTTGATGAATTTCTCATCGTAGCAAAATTTGGTGACAGTATTATTGCACCAACAGTCAAGGGCACTTGAAACTCAAATAGAAATGTGGGGGTGAGGTCTGAGATGCATTGTTCTCGTCCATTTAAACGTCTGCTGATGAATGTGCAAATAAGTAAATGAAGTGTCAAGGCTTAGGCAAGGCATTGTGTGAAAAGGTTAAACGCAATGAATAGTTATTACGACCTAACATCAATTTATATTATACGCCTATGGCATTAAGATTAATGTAGCAATACAACCTGGCTCGGAACTCTGACAGTCACCGATCACTGGGTATGCTATAATTGGAACTGAACTCAAACATGGTAAGATTGTTGAGAAAGACCCTCAGAAATTAAGCCCAAGGCCGTTACCCAAGGCAAAAACCAATGATACAGTTATGTAACTCAATAAACATCGGTTTTTTCGTGAGATGGTAAGGAAAAGTTTTTTAATTGTAGGTCTAACTAATTTAGCTTAGCACAAATAAATAATTCAATATGTTACATGAGAGACAGTATAAAATAATCAGTGAGCTTCTAAGCTACGAAACAAAACGAAAATTCCAAGATATGTGACATCCTCCAACCGACTGGGTTCGTGTTGTGGATTATAGCCCCTCTCTCAGACACGGAGACAGATGTGCCCACTGCTGGGACGCATCCCAACAGCAGGAGCGTTATAGGAAGCTGAATAGGTAAGCTGTATTTAAAACAAATGATGACTACCACTAAACAAGCAAGATATGTACCTACTTTATTTGCTGATTTTCACCGCCACCGATAAATATAAAAATAAACTAATTAATATAAAAATAAACCAAAATATACTATAAAAATAATAAATATAAAATGAATACTACTTGAGTCGCTGATGATTTATCATAAGGTTTTATATCTACCAGGCCTGTAAATGACCACGCGACGACCGAGCTTGTCCTTGAACGGACTCACAAATATGTATCTGGAAAAGAGAGAAATGAAAAAAGTAAATAACAAAAAGCAACGTTTCCTGAAAGGGTTGACCAATGACATCCTCTGTTCTCCAATTATGTAGCAGTATCGAGTAGACTGGTTTCCTAAAGATTTGATTGCGTTAATCTAATTTAGACAAAATATAGCCCTAAAACGGGCACAAGAACCAATATGCTATTGCGAAATGTCTGACCACAAATTCAAATAGAAAACTGCCTGACTCCAGTATCCCAGAAGAACGTGGCAGTCAAACCAGTCGTCGTAGCTGCACACATAATGAAGCTGTAACAGCTTTACAATTTCCTGATTGACATTAGGCTGCAGATCTGGATGTAAATATCTTTCGCAAACAATAGCGTAACTGTTGGTTACTAACTATGTAAATTAGAACTGTAGGATGATAAAGGCACCACTCACCCCAACTCGAGCAGTTCCATCATGACGGGCAGCTTATAGTCTAGCTGGTTGAAGGCGATGCCCCAGGACTGGCGCAGCAGGATGTAACGCTCCATGGCTTCCTGCGCCATCGGTACGCTGAACTTCTTTGCGCGAAGGAAGCGGAGGAGGTAGTTGGAATCTGGAAGAGTTTATTGATATTATATTAGATAACTACATTTATCTGGTGTATATAGGACGATACTTCTACAAAGATTCCGGTTTTATAAGGAGCCTATTCCAACTCAATTCTTGTTTTTTTTTTTTCGCAATTGGATGAGTTGGTCCGTTCCAATGCACTGATACTTCGGATATCTTGGCAGCGAATTAGAATAAGGTTCTTGTGCTAATTCCTAAATTTGGCTAAAGTCTGGAAGCATGTGTCAGTGTTTATTTCCACGAAAATGTCCTTGCGTTGGTTCGTTGGCTTTAATATTTTCAAACAAGTTTCTCATTTACTTTTCAATTACTTATTACTCACCCATTCTGATAGCCGCAAACTTAGGGTTCTGCTCCATCCAGTTCCTCAGCGCCGCGAGGGCCTGTGACCTGGAGTTCTCGGTCTCCCGCAGCTCATCCTCGGCTATCTTCTGGGTTTCAGCAGAGAGCGGGCACCGGTACTCGTCAATTTCAGTCAAGAAACGTTTTTCGGTTCTTCTGGACATGTTTGAAGATCTGTAAAGAATAAAGGAGGATCTTGAGTAAAAATATTGGTGTTATATTGATAATGTCGTATGTGTGGCAAGATGCTGAGGCTTAGCTGTTCACGGAAAAAACATTGGAATAGTTGTGCCTGAAGATCACTATAGGGAAAATATTCCTGACCTGTTATGTTGGAAGGTTATTCTATAAGTACAAAGGTTTTGGAGCCGGGTTAAGGTCTTGTAATTTGTGAATAAAACAGGCCATAGTATAAGTAGGTCAGAATTCAGTTATTAAGATCCCAGCAGTATCGGTAACCGTATTATGATCATGATGTGCGGCCTTATAGTACAGTCATCTGCACATGTCGACCTGTTCTGTACACCTATTAAAACTTAGGTAAAACAATCGAATTTCATTGAACGATCATTGATGACAACAATGTTACCTTCCTATAAAGAACTTTTCCTTCTTCAATTATTAAGATTCATTGAAAGGCGTGTGAAATTTCCCCAGGAAATTATGGTTTAAATACCTATAACCCTTTTATTGGACAAGGATATCCTTGTACAATAAAAAGGTTATAGGTATTTAAACCATATGTTAGCCGATTCTGTGCCATTTGATGGTGTTAACATCATCTTTGTGGGTACTAAGTACAGAAACGCATACCTAGGTAGATAAGTTGATGAGCTGAAGTAAGCAAAATGAGTTCTACAAAATGGAAGTCTTAGGTAATTTTCCGATTATGCTTCTCTGGCAGAACGACGTAAAAATCTGGGTATCCTTTGGTATAGGCAGTGTACTTTTTATGGATGGGAAATCAT
This sequence comes from Hecatera dysodea, assembly GCA_905332915.2. Classification (NCBI taxonomy): domain Eukaryota; kingdom Metazoa; phylum Arthropoda; class Insecta; order Lepidoptera; family Noctuidae; genus Hecatera; species Hecatera dysodea. The sequence continues at coordinate 4,040,731 of HG995286.1, forward strand.
TAAATACTTCTTCCGCACTGGCGGAGCGGAAAAGTGAGTCAGACTCATACTGACTAAAATCCATCCGTGTTTCTCCTAGTAGTCCTAGTGCTCTTTGCGTTCCTGGCCCGAGTTGAGTCTTTCGAACAAATTCCGCAACCCTAGCAGGCACTGACCCTATGGGGTCTTCTTTGCTGACATTTCTAATTGAGAAATAACTTCGAGTACCTTTTTAGGTAAATAGGTAGAATCTTTCCCAAGCAGCAAAATTATCCTATAGTGCAGATGCTATAGGCCTCCAGCACTTATAATATTCTCTTAACGGTTCTAGTATTTACTACCACGCTTATAATAGCCAGCATGGAGTAAGTTGGGCCTTATAGTATTTCTGATCTTATACATTAACTTATAATCACTTATAGGTAGAAATTAAGGGTGCAATATAAGTTTGCGTGACCTATAAAAGTATCGCGAGGGTGTAAATGCACTCAAGAGTAGATAAACTGGTAAGCTATACTTATAACTGCTAACAAGAAGCTTTATAGAACTACTATAAATAAAGTACGCCAATAAGAGTGACAAATAGAACTAAACAAACCGGAAACTATGTGCATTTATTACCCGGTTTTATAATGGTTTATAAATTCACTTTACGGAACAATTAGAAGTAATATGGAGCGGTTTTATAGTGGTATAAACCAAAATTGTTATAATCTTAACACGATTATAAAGGTTTAATTTAATATACTTAGTATCCAAAACTATATCCGTGGTGTCCTGTACAAGAATACATTGGTTTTTACTATTATTAAGGTTTTTAAAGCTCGGAAATCCCTTTTAGTCAAAAAGCGATCGACGTCCAAAACATTACCATTTTCAATGTTGACACCTAAACAAAAGAACTAAAATAAGCCACGTATCTAATAACAATATAAAAGAACCGTCCGGTTATAAAAATATTAGCGGAACTCTAATTCCAAACAATATGGCCAAGCAATGGTTCTGATATTTACCATTATTAAACAAAGTAAGCCTATAACGGTTTGTTAATGCATTTGGGAAAACCAACTTTGTCAAAATGGCGACTTTTCGTTGTATGTCTTACTGAAACTAACATTATTTTAAAATTCAACTTAATGAAAAAGCAAATTTCAAGGGGCGCGTCAAAATTTTGACTAAAAACTTATTATACTTCACGGAAAATATACGTGCTGTGCACATTCAAACACATTATACATCTTGATTTATTGTTAACTAACACTCTACTCATAATTTATATTCTAGATAATATTTATTAGAAATGGATATGTTTTAATCTTTACAAATGTGCGCAGTAACATTTACCAATTCACAACACTTTGTATGAGCTTGTAACAGATTCACTGTGTACATTATTGTTGTATTTGGTTCCATTAAGCGCTGATAGTTAGCTTCGCGGGAGCAAATAGTTCTACGTAGTCCAACTATAAGGTCGTTACTGTCGTGTTTGGTTCCATTATGTGCTGATAGTTAGCTTCGCGGGCGCAAATAGTTTTACGTAGTCCAACTATGAGGTTGTTATTGGTAAAAGTGGTATTCACCAATTCTACTATAGACATTTAATTAGGTAAAATACGCCTATAAATTGGGCCCTTTTCCGTGGTTATAATTGCTTACTATTCCTTTATAGTCCTATGAAATGGTGGTTCCAGGACAATTACTAGACCACATTTTGCTGCTTGGGTTGATAGGTATGACATGAACTAGTTTTAATAGATAACTGGGTTTCTCACGTGCTGCCATGTCTCGTGTATCAAGTGTTCTTGATGTCTTGAGAAATATCAAAATCAAGTGCATAATAACTGGTTTTTAACTATTAAGGTACTCGTATGCTTGTTTGGTGAACTTGAGCTTAGTTGTTGTAACGGTAATATAGTTACTCAAATTATATGTTCGTATCATGCATGATGCGGTAGAGTCAACCGTTTAGAAGCGGTTATTAAATATTCTAAAGAAAAGAACAACTGAAAATATCAGAAAATATTTTTCTTAAATCTAAAACCTTCTTAACTATAACATGGCATCAAAAATTCGTCCGCATCACTATCGACTGGAAGTGAGCCCAAACGGCCGTCAACATTGCCACGTGGTATGGCAATGCTTATCCTCTGTCAGCCCTTGGATCACAGGAACTGTCAACGATTAACGTCCTAACATTCCTAAAAAGTTTTCGCAGAATTGTACGTGTATATTTTGCATGTTTTTTTTTTACAAAGTTCTCTTTATACATCGCAAAAATAGTTTAAAAAACTCTTTTCTAAAAAAACGCCACAAGTAAGATAAATCAAATCATCTTTTAAGTACCTATCCGGCATTTCCCAACACACTCACAAAACGTAGCATCCTCGTGAAACGTGTAGCAAGCGCAAAGTAACTATCGACTGATCGTTTTGTCTCCTTGCATTCGAGTAGGTACTCGGTTAGGCAACCGCCATGACTGAGCAACGATAGATATAATTTTAATTTTCATAACTGATGTAACCCGTTCGTGATGTTGCAGAAAGAGAATTCGTGATCGATGTTCGGCGTGAATGAACAGAGGTGAATGAATTTCGTAAATTCGTAAGGTGTTCTGAGATGCTCTTGTTCATGGTCATCATTTCAGTACGTCCATTGCTGGACTCAGGGCTCTTTCAAGCGCTCTCTCAGGGTTGTGGGATTGTGGGAAGATTTGCCGCGGTCCTGGAATGCAAAGACCGATTGCAACACGATGATGGGTTTTAGTTAGTTACTAGTCTGACACTCCCGCCAAATTCGCCCAGACCTCGAGAGAGAAGTAAATTGATTGATTGTTTATTGATTGATTTCTGAACCAATAAAAGGGGCTTCGCCCAAGTGTACCAAACCACATCGAAAGTACCCGTGCTTCTCCCATCCAGTGGACTGTCGCAGGTCTGGTCAGGTTAGGTCTTATTAAAACAGAAACCTACACCGACAGTTTTGCTATCGTAATGCCAGTTTCCAACATTTTCATCATTCACAATTTTATTAAGTGTCTATTGTATCTATTATATAAGTATATAATTACCGTCTATATTGCACTAACATTGAAGAAATTTTTAACTTTGAGTTCACGGCCACCCATTAATTAACTATTGTTACCTGTGCGCTTTTGACATATTGCGTCTCTGTGTTTGTAAGCTAAATAAATTTAAGGCTAACTACCTAAGATTATCTCGGGTATCTGTGAGGAGATAGGTAGCTGTATAGCTTATAGGTACCTACTACTTTTCTCCTTCTTACAAGGCGATCTACCTCTAATATGTTCATCATCAAATGTTGATGGTACTAGACGTAACAAGATGAGATAAAAATCACTAATTATCACTTCATTTGACCTGATTCGTCAAGTCTCGTGACGCCGCGCCGTAAGTAAAAGTGAATTTATCAATAGCTCAGATCAACAACTGACTGTTATAACGGCTTAACAATGTAGCAACGGCCCAGTGCAACATAATTTTGTTAATCTAAGTAATTGTATGGTGTTACATAAGGTGACTTGATGTAATTATGGTAGAACTGAGGCCGAGCCGTCTTGTGAAACTGCCCGAGCCTCAAGCACGTGGCTTGATTCAAGCCATATTGTAATTTGAACTATACGCTGAATTGTGTGTAATGTAGCTCATTCTAGTGCGCTATTGATCATGTTCTTTCAACTAAGCTTTAATTTGATAATTTACCTATCTTCTTGGGTATTTTTATTAATGTTAGCGTAATTCATTATACCTACTTCCTTTTTTACCGTTTTATTCGCGTTTTAAGCTAGGAAGCTTAAAACGCGAATAAAACGGTTTAATTTTATCCAGTCCAGTTTAATTTTATCTACTAAAGAGGACTTTAGTAGATAAAATTAAACTGGATACATTGAAAAAACGCATTTATTTTTCTCAGCCCTCAGAATCAGGATTCTCCTTGAACATTTAGAAGAATAAAGATTGGAACCAATTTACTTGGGAGTCCATATTTTTGGGGTTCTCACTAAGTTTACTTACTGGGACTTCTATTTAGCACACCGGATTTTTACAGACAACGAAGCAATTAGTCTTTCTGTATAGTAATTATAATAATACATTAACCTCAAATCTCAATACATCCAAGAATATAGATAGTCCACCACACAATACTGTAGAACGGGTTTCCTCAACAAAACCAAACACTATGAGTCAACATCACCGAGTTTCAGTTGCGACACCGTTTCTGGCACAGGACGGCTTGCAATCTTGGATAATAAACGGAATACAATTTTGATCAACGTTGATACATTGCTGGAAAATACAGAACGATCGCATAACAGCTTGAATCAGGCCTATACAGAAATGAAATCAAGTGGGCCGCGGAATCAATCTGCGGGCAGAAATTACGACAGATTATGATTTCGAAAGATACTGTCTACCTCTATTTTCAAATCGCTCCTAAGAGTAGAACGTTGATGACAAAATGTATCGTATCACACGCACATGTTAATTTCGATATCGATTTGTAATCATCGATAGTATTATGAGGCAGATCACAGTGATGAAAATGGAGTTTCTATAGTTTAATTGCGTGTTACTTGTCGTTTATAGGTCATCATTTAACTGCCAAGCCTTTTACTAATTATGTTGGGGTCGAATTCCAGTGTACCTAAAGATGTAGTTGAATACCAGATACTCTTACCTCCATAACCCAAACACTGGTAAGATACTTGACGTGGTAGCCCTGGACACCATTTATAGGAATCACAGGATAATAATCACAAATATGGGTACAGGGTAGGACCTTCCTATGATAAATATTGTCGTTATATACTAGTGACCGAAAAGCTAGCTAGCAGTGAGTACTGCAACAAAAATACTTAAAGGTCTAGATGAGAACTGCAGATCTTAATTAAGCATAATCAAGACCATCTTCCGCTTGAGAGCGCATACGCCGAACGGCATTTCATACAATTCAAATCGTTATTTTCCGAAATGACTAAACCAATTTTAATGAAATTTTACACACATCTGCAAGATACATAGGTCTAAAAAGTTAGTTGAAAACATTTTCGATAAATAGTGTTACAGTTAAATTAGATCCATTTTAAATTTTGCATACAAACATAAATTACCAGTTATCTTTTTTTAAATAAGATATTTCGAAAATATTCTTAACTAAGTTTTTAGACCTACGTATCCTGCTTAAATGTGAAGTTTCATTAAAATCGGTTCAGTCATTTCGCAAAATAGTGACTTGAAAATTTGTATGAAATGTCATACGGCGTACACGCTCTTAAAACCATAAGTCATAGACCACCACCGCTGCGGCGTGGTCCCTTGAACCTTGATACCACTACTTTGGTTACCCGTACTAACAAACCAAACACACAATTTCACTTTAGCATTTATAATACAAGTGGTAATTGTTAAAATTATGAAACAACCGGACAGTAGTATATCACTACAGTTGCATAAGCGTATAGTTCATTTTAATGCCTGTCAAGTCAGTTCTAATACATTTTTTTAGACTTGTAACATAATACATTAGGTATAGGCCTCCACTTAGAGTTGCGGAATTTGTTCGAAAGAGTCACTGCGGACCTGGAACGCAAAAGGCACTAGGAAGAATACGGGTGGTTTTTAGTCAGTAAGAGTCTGATACTCTCTTCCGCTTTGCTCAGAGCGGGAGACGTGATATGATGATTTCCAATCCAGAAAAAAAGGCTTCATCACTGCGGTAGACAACGGTCTGTAACTCACATGTCTTCAATTTTTTTTAATCAGTCGAACCAGTTTTCTGGCGCTGTTTTTCTTTACTATTTTGGAACCACGACGAAAAACTTCAAATACATTATGTCAAGTTCCAGTTATGAGTATCTATTAACCTACCACTTTCAACACGCAAGTAGGGTTTTTTTAAGTATCTCAACCGTGACCACTCTGATTTGACAAGAGAGTCCGATTAATATAAGAAGAATTATCTAAAAGAGATTCAACACCTTTTTGTGCCTTTTCACTAAAAACCTGAAAGCCCCATTTGATTGTCAATAAAAACAAATGGCAATCACGCAATCCACCATAGCAAGTTGATCTTTGGCCAATCCTGAGTAGGATGCCCGATGTTTGGTTTGTGGAGGAATATTCGTTGTATGTTCGAGTATGGTGTACAAGTTCTACATCACGCTCACCTAATTTCATTTTATCTGAATTGGCTTTTACCACTAAGGAGAGCTGAGTGATATTTATAAAGTTAAGTTGGGAAACGTTAGGTTGGGAAAAAGCGCAAAGTAGATCCATCCATATCACTGCTGCTACTAGAAGTTGATGAGTACCAAACAAAGCAAAAAAGCACCCGAGAGCAGATGTTGTTAAGTTTACCTTCATCAATTTGTCCAACTTTTTCCCAACGTTGGGGTTTGCTTCCTGTCTAGCCCGTTGTAACTGACCACCAGTATATACCGAACGCCAGATAAATGTGCAATAAAGGTCATTGCCCTTTCCTTGATATCTCTTCGTAGACCAGGTAGGTAGGTTTTGGATAAATCCTTTACTGTTCAGGCTGCTCGTTTGTGGAATGCATTGCCAGTGCCAGTAAGACGCGCTCAATCGTTACCTGTATTCAAAAGGCTCGTGAAGGAGCATTACTTGTCGCTGTGATATCGATGTTCGCCATTTATCTATTGCCTATGTATTTGGTATATATGTATCTATTGTTAAGATTATTTATTTATCTGTGTATATATTGAATTATTTATAGTAATGTTGCACCGATTACAACCCCATTTATTTCCAGGCAATTACTGTCCATTCCAGGTTGCCTGGAAGAGATCGCGGAATGCGATAAGGCCGCCCATTGTAGGTACATGTGTTTTAGTTTGTAGTTTTCTTTTTTTTTGTTAACCTCGGTGTACAATTAAGTATGTAATAAATAATAATAATACATGGACAAAAAAAAGTGAATCGTTTTCCATTACTAGTAAATATAAAGGATCACGATGGATGTCGATTCAATATAGCATTAATTCAATTTTTTCTGTTTTAAGAATTAAGGTTGTCAATAAATGTAGGTGGGTCAATGACCGTTATTGCACATTTATCTGGCGTTCGGTATAGTTACAATTACATAGAGCGACTGCCTGACCTGAACCCAGAAGTTGGGCAACGCGATATCCCTTGTCAGAATTGTTCGTTAGATCTTCGGGATTCAAACTATCCGTAAAGATTAATGTACAGAAGGGTCTGGGTATGAAATGGACAGTCACCCACCATGCTGCAACAGGTTATGGTGACTACACAGTATTACTGGCTAAGCTAGGCTATAAAAAGGGGAGGCTAGTACAAGCTTCTACGACCTATATGGATTAATTCCACAATCTCGAATATAATTATGTAGGTTGGTTGAAAACTTAATTGTTGGTAGTTTTTTTGTCCCAATGCTGGGAAAATATTTCCTGTCGTCGTCCATCAGGGTGATGGTGATAAATACCGTGTTGATCTGTATTAGGTTTCTTTTTGTAAAGACAAAACGGAGAGGCTTTGGCTCAAAGCGCTCGTAGCGGCACTTAGTCTCAAAAGTTTTCACTCTGTTGTGCACTACACATACACATGATTTTAATCAAATAATCGCATTGCTAATATTTTAGATAATGTCTTCAATTCGCATAGCTTTATAATATAACATATTTATGATATCTCGATTAAATAAGACATATTAAAAATATTATTTTCATTTAATAAAATATGAAAGCTAATCTTCAAACAGAATTTTGTAAAAACAAAAATTACATAAGTGACTTTTCAAAATTCCGCCCTGTATATATTTTATATGGTCGAAACTTAAGGCCATATAACATTAAAAAAGAAAAATAAAAACTCACTTGTCAAATTTTCCGCGCAAAATCACAAAGGGCACGTACACGTTGCACTGAGAGCGAACGAACACTGATGGCGAACTCTGGCAGGCTTGTTATTTTGCTTGCAGCCGATGATTGTTGCGCTCTACCACAGTAGATATTTAGATAACTGCGGTTTTCAGTGAATGTTGCAGGGAGCCGCAACATTTGGCGTATGGCAAGTAGTCCTAAGTCCTAAAACAGCCAAAGCAGAAAAAAAAAACAGTACTTAACAGTTTGATTTTTTTCTGCTTGGGCTTAGGTTGGTTTAAAGCTGCCGACTTAACCGGGCTTTGAATATTTTTTACTAGTGTCCAGTTTAATTAACAAAAAACCTTGTTGTTGATAAAATTAAATATAGGGTAATGTTTGCGTGGATGGCCAAATTTGAAGATAGTTGCAGGTCAAGAAAATAGTTTTCAATCCTCATAAGAGGATAAGCGAAAAACACTGAAAGGAGTCTTGAACCCGATTTTGATGAAAATCAAAACAGCATCGCTGGTTTTTAATATCAGATTAATATTGCAAAAAAAAAACATACCCAAATTCTGGGAAGTAATAACTTTGGGTATTCTTTAAAGAAAAAGTTTTTGTCTTTAGAATTAAAACTAGATAACATCTATTTAAAAAGTCTGCCGTATGTGTGACTATTCTATCCTATCCATTACTACAATTTTTTGAAATTTAATTGTTTTGCACAACTTTTTTCCTTCAGTTCAGGTCGCCACTTTCATAAATCGCTTCAAGGCCAGCGTAACCATAATTTTACCAAATTAAATTGCTTCCAAGCACTTTTCAATGTACAAGAGTATCTTTTTAACAGCAAACTTAAAATTGCACCCAAATGTTGGCGACTCCTGACTTCTTTTTTAGGCTGCTGTTGTATTACAAGTGTTACATAAATAACAACAAAAATCGTAGCGTAAACGATTAAGGTCACACCGCCGGTGTATCCGAAATTAGGCAGAAATTATATGCTCATGTAAATATTTCTTTTTCTGGAAATGCAATCGTTTGCGACAAAAAAGCATTAATATCGAATTAGCATTGCTTTCAGACGAGCAAAGTGACATTTAGGTACATGGCAGACGTTGAATTTCTTCACGTGAAATTGTCGTAACTTAAGGATAATATTTATAATGGATGTATTCGCAAATAGTTTATCTAATGCGACTGGGATCAGGCAGAATCGTAGGTAGTGTTCACAAGCGCAAAAGCTGAAAGTGAAGTCTTGGGTTCATTTGCCAGATTGGTGTTGTTGTCAGGAATTCGTCGGGAATTGTGTGCGGTTGATGGAAATCATCATTTATTATCAGAACTTTATTTATGGTTAACAAAACTGTGTAGGAGCTCGTAGCTTCTTTGCGCTGAGGTCAGTCTGTGGACCCGACTATCTTAACATACTGGATCTCCTCCATATCTCAGAATCCATAGCTCGTTAAGCTGTTGTTCCCAGCTGTCATTTGCACATCTTTGGCAGTCGTTACAGATTGTCGGAAGCCAAAAATCTGAAACAAGTCTTGCCAAGAAGTACCGTGTTACCCAGTTTCTGGGTTATAGTGGTGAGATAAGCAGTTTTACTGTAAGCCGGCCTCAATATAGTTGTGAAAAGGCTAGGCATATGAAGCAAGTCATCGTCTACCGTACTTCTCTATAATGACTTTCACTATGTATCCTTATTAATAGAACCTGTAGTCTCTTCGTAGCCATTCTTGGAAAACGGTTTTGTGGTGTTTTTTTTTTGTTTATGGAGTAAACGGGTAAGTCATCGTGAAGCTTCGTGAAAATATATTGTTAGCAGGAGAGAGATGGCGATTTTGATAGTACTACTGAATGAAGATACATCAATTTAAAAATACTCGTACCTGAGTCATCGATATAAATCTGTGCATTGTAAGTCATTATTTTCCTGATATCCTGATATAAGTAAGGGATTTATAATATATTTTCAACATTTTAAGCTCAATCGGCTTCGGAGATAAGTTGGGTTATATGGTCTATTTTTACTAATTTCTTATTTCTTAAATAACCTCAAAATTAAATTTATATTTGAGATTTTCACAACAGGCACTTACATTACATTTGATAAGTCGCAAGAGGCGGCACAGTATAACAAACTTATTTTATTTTATAATTGTTCCCTAAGTAACCACATACGAAGAATTTAAACGTGTAGACAGACGTACAAACCCACGAATGGTTCTTTAAAGAATCCGTGCTTTTTAAAACAGACTTTCGGTACCCTTAAAACCGGTTTACTTGTGAATTCGACTGCATTGTGAGCCTAAAAGCATTGCGGGTAAGAGCCAGTTTTCTTAACCAATATAATTGAACACAAACAATGCGCAACCACCTGGCTCTCCCGGAATCTGAATATGGTAGGTATACGACCGACAGAGCTATCCAAGTAGCCATCTACTGGCCGAAAGGAAACTGATAGAGAAAGTATTCTGTGCGTTAGTCTCAGTGAACAAGTGCGTGGCGTAATGACCCTATTTTTTTTTCAGAGCAATACATAAATTGCTAGGCTGCACGTGTAGTTACATAAGTTGGACATTTTTATAGCAATTATTATTTCACGTTCACAATTAGAGAGCTAACGCGCTTTTTTATCTCAACAAAAAAAAAAATAGGTACACATAATGCAATAGGTTCGCCAATATACAGAAAGTAGGTTACGTTGAACCATTTTCAAAATTTGACCTTTGAATTTGACAATTATCAATGTCAAATCAGGGTTACAACCATGTTACAACGAAGTCGGAAAAGTCATTAAAGTTACTATTAACGCGCTACAAAAGTAACCAGATAATAAAATTATTTTCATCGAAGTTATTATTACCTATTTCAAGTATTGAACAATGCACTTGTCTAGTTGCCTTGAAATACAGATAGACCTTGACAACGAATGCAGCGATGTTAAATAATTCTAAGCTAGACTTCAAATTACAAATTAGATAACCTAGGTCAGTAAACGAAGTAGTTTAATGACGCCGAAAATAAAACCAAGTGAACAAGCACCAAGGCTACTTTTACTATGCAGCGATTTCAGCGCGATCATTTTATTTTTAACGTTTAAGAATGGGTACTTTAAGTTTTGCTACATCGAGTAACCTAGAAGACATTAGCAGCGTTGAGGTTTTAACTTTTTCAATTCATTATGAAAAGTATGCAATAGAAGTTTTCGATAGTTTCCAAAAAAAAAAACGTGAAAAAAAAATGAGCTACTCCGAAAATAATAGGTTTTACACAATAGGATAGAAAGAGATAGTGATTCACAATTACAGTGCTTTAAAGAGAGACAAACATGGGCTATAGAGCCGAATGGTCGGACACCACACAGTGTTATGTCATTTTAGAGGTGCAGAGAACCACTGACCTACTTACATTTAACAACTTTAAATAAGTTCTTATACATTTCCTTCAGGTCAAGCTTGTGAGACAGTGTAGTGCGTAGTTGTAAAAAGGTTTAATTTACACTGAATGCCTAGGCTCAATCAAATTTTTGAAAGTTTACAAAGAGATCGCGCTAAGTTATTTAATTGACAGTAACTTTCTCTTTTTCTAGTTTTAGCATTACCTACGAATTATAAATATAATGCCCCGCCAACTATATGCGAGTGACCGCAAGATGTTGTTGGTATATTTAGATTTTCTCTTTAAACACATTTTACTATCACTGGTTCGCATTTATCATTAGCTTAATCCGTTATTGGCATCCATAAAGTCATGTTTAACCTACAGCTATATATTTATAATAGGTGCAAGTAGTTTACTCACGAGCTCGCTAAGCAATCCAGGTTACATTGTAATTACCGTGTCGCTTAGATGTTTTCTATAGAACGCACAGTCGCAATCGACTGCCGCATCTGTTTACACGCGTTGGTCTCCGGCGGCGTGCGCGGGCGCCGCCATGACGACACGCAGTCAACGACACCAAACGAAAGCCATTCTCTCACCGGGCCAAGGTTATACAGAAAGGGCACATGGTTGTTCAATTTTTCCGATTATCTTTCGTATTGGGTTAGGCTTTTGATACCTTGCATCATTATTTTTTTCTAAATTAATGATAGTTTAAAAATAAATTATCCGTGACGATTATTTATGTTAATATTGTCACACCGGAAACTTAAACAATAGTTGGAAACTTTAATTTTGTTTTTATTTACACATATTGTTTAAAGGGGGATTCCGCAAGGTAGTGTCTTAGGGCACATCGCTTCACAAAATTGCAGCATTTAATTCGGAGGATTGGTTTGCTCGGTTCAGGTCGTTGTACGATATCAGCCTACATTCTACCGTGGTATGGATATGGTTGCTAATATTTATCACTTCTGTTAAATCTAAATTTGTGTGACTGGCTATGGTTCAATTGTTTTATTCATAATTTCAATCAAGCTCTACTCTCAATTTATAGAAGAGTCACAATATAAGGATCTCTAAAAAAACAACTGTCTACGTTTATAACTGAAAAATGTATTTCTAATAAATTACTATAACACATAATAGTTTTGGATTCATTCGAAATCTATTGGTTTACAGGATTATCTTCTCTGAAAAGGTATAATATTGCTACTCCAATCAAAATTATAAGATAGTGTTCTGGTGTGGACCTCGGTACTTCAGGCGACTTGGTCTCATGAATACGACTCCTGAAAGGCATTCTTGAACTGAAAAAGGAATTGGTTTAGTTAGCTAAGAGAAATCTGATCAAAGATAAAATTTACTTGATAACGTTTAGATCGGCCATAGATGGTTCAATATTAACGTTATAGTATTTCTTTATTTACTGCCTTGGGCGTGCGAGGGGAAGACAACTGGCAGAGACCCCGTTTGAAAATTGGACTATGGATTTGGCTGGCTAAAGTGGATTGGTTACCTACAACAGCTATAAAAATGTTCATGGCTCCTGCCTGACAAATTTAGATTAAAATCACGGAAAGCTGAAGCTGAATAAGTTGATTATAATAGTAAATAATGAAAATTGCCTAGCCATTACTGCTATTTTCATTCTTTACTATTATAATAAACTAGCAGCGCCCCATGGATTCACTCGCGTAGTTCCTGTTCCCGTACGGAATACCGGGATATTTGTGTTATTTTACTCGCTAATAATGTAGCTATTGGCGAAAAAATGGTTAAAATCGGTCTAGTAGTTTCTGGGATTACAGGAAGAAAAGAAAAAGTAAACAAATTAGACAATAATCTTTCCTCATTATCGTTACTATAGATTCGATCGTAAAAGCACTAGATAGAGATTACAATATTGAAAAACCTACTGGCATTACAACGATGTCAGATCGTGTTGTCGAGTTTCGGGGTATCGCTTATTATTTCTTCCGTGTAACTCTGCCATTTGTTTTTCATCCTGTAAAGTTTAAATAAATTTATTTTTTTGGTTTTTTGAAGTAAAAATTGTTAATTGGGTACCAGGTCTACATCGAACTTGAGAAACCGGGTAGGTCTAAGAAGAAAGCCTCTAAAATACCACCCAGTTGGTAAATAAACCCTGGAACGGAAAGGTGTAGATAATTTCGTTTATTTCCTTTCAAGAAATACATTATTAACATGTGTTTCAAGAGCTAGATACTTGTAATCAGGGATGACATGGATATGAAATTACGGATGTGGATACGGATACGCTTATAGAAATAATATTATACCGGTTTCGGATACGGTTACCGATATAAAATTATTTCACATTATCCGTTCGTTTCGGATAGTGTCGGTTAAGCTTTAGATTATAAGAAATTTAAAAAGTAAAACACAGAAAGCTGACGCGCGCGGCTGGTTGACTGTTTCAGCTCGGCTGGTCAGGAAAACCTGTCATACCATGCCTGATAAACTTGCCGCTATCCAAAATGATTGGAGACTTTAATATCGGATTCGGTTACTGTAACGGATTGATTTTAATTTCGGATATCTGATGGTTTCGGTTACGGTTCCGCAGCTTGTTAACATCCCTGCTTATATCTTCATCTCGAAAGGGCTTTCTTATTATTATAATCATACACAGCCCGACTTCACTGACGTCTGTATGACGTGTAGGTCGCACCTTTAGAATGAAAGGGACTTAACTCGAAAATTGAATTTTCGGCAAATGAGCAAGAAATAAAATCTTTAAAAAGTGTTGAGTAAAAAAACAAATGTCTCCCGAGACCTTTGTATAAACTGCCCCTTTCCAAGTCATATTGCGGAATCTTTTTCAGCTCTGGCTTTTAGAGTATGTTTTTACGTTCATTATATAGCTAAATTATAAGTAACAGAAATTTTGAGTTAAGCCCCTTTATTTCTGAGAGCGCGATGTGAAAAGAGGGGCCTGTACAGGCCCACAGAGGTGTGTGCCTGGGTCCAGGCCCCTATTTCGAAAAGGTAAATAACGAATACACTATACACGTTGTTTGCAATCCTCCCACTCCATGATTTAATCGATTTTTTCACAACCAACAGACATTATCACAGTGGCCATAGTTCGTTCTGATCAGCGGATTGCGTAATGCTGTACTCAAGCTAAGGTACACACGCATCTACGCAATGTTGTTGGTGTGGCGGGTCTCGTTCTTCAAGGTTGCCCAACATTTTGAATCTCGTAAATATTGCGAACAGATGCAATAACCGCTCACTTGGTAACCGTGAGTAGGTCGTCAGTAATATTCGCACTATCTTTAAATATTAAGTGGCAGTATGTGGACTAGGCTGAAATCTATCTAGCGTCGTTTTTGTTCAGCTTACTTTATAAAGAGAGCAAGTAGAAAATAAAAAGAAATGACAAAATTATCTGAACACAAAAGACGCGGTCATTCCGATACACCCTATCAAGTAAACTATGCTACGTTCAAAAGTAAACGTTTACAAAGAAAGGTATTTTGAATATTTAAGGCCCGTGGGAAACTAACCTAAGAGGATGACAGGTTTGTGGCTTGCTCCACTTATCCCATTCAAATAAAAATCTATCTATATATAAAAGCGAAATACCACTCACTCTCTGAACCTATAACTGAAATCTCAGAAGCTATAGCTTCTGAGATTTACCTACAAACCTAAAATATGGCAGGTAGGTTCGTTATATTTTATTATTTATATACAAACGGAGAGGAAAAATATACAAACATAAATACATAGATACATACATACAAATAAAAGGACAACTTAAAAGGTTATAGGGCGTAGACATCCACTAACGATAATATATAAGGATTTTACGACACTCCACCCCTTAAGGGGGGTAAAACTCGTCGAGGCGATCGGCGGCGGCGACCTCTCGCTTCCGGCCCTGGTTCAAGCCATGGTCCGGAGCGAGGAGGCAGGGGAAGTGGTGATGGTGCTAGTGAAGGAGGAGGCGGAACGCGTGCGAGAGAGGGAAACCTCACGCCCCAGCCGCCGCAACAGAAGAAGACGCCCCGGGCGTCGGGAAACGCAGGGCGATTCCCGGCCACCGTAGGCGCGGGCCTGCGGATGGCAAGCTATGTGTGACTCGCCGTCCGATAGCAACCAAGCCCGAGTCGACGGCGCGTAGTGTTCCACGCGCGCCTCAAAGAGCCGTCAGCAAGGAAGCTCCGTCTTCCTTGCTGACGGCTGCCCCATAGGGTCAGTGCCTATTACTAGTGTTGCGGAATTTGTTCGAAAGAGTCACCGCGGCCCTGCAACGCAAAGGGCACAAGAAGGATCACGGGTGGGTTTTGGGCAGTAAGAGTCTGACACTCCCTTCCGCACCGCCAAGAGCGTGTGAAGTCATTTGATGATTTCTAATCAAGAAAAAAAAGGGGCGTAAAATGGGGATGGAAATTGTTTTTACTAAATCTGCGCAGACGAAGTCGTCGGCGAAGTGTTAGTTATACATATAACCTTTAGCACTAACCTGTCAGAGCCGAATACTCCATCCACGAGATTGGAAGTCGCAGTTGGATTTATGCAGTCATTATTTTAGCCACCAGCGCTGCTGACTACATAGAAATTCAGTCGCGGGTGCACTCTCTGTAAAACCAATATAAGACTATCATTCACCATGTGATGTTGAGCTAAAAATAAAAAAAAAAGTAACGATCAGTGCAGGTATCCGCAAACTGCATGCTGGAAGAGTACTTATTGAAAAGATAAATTAAAAGGCAGTCCGGGCGAGTTCGAAACAAAAGAGATTTCTTGTGGCGGCCGTCAAGTCACCTGTCAGACCTAATAAAAAGCGATCGGTAAATACGCTGTCAACTGACCAATCCTAAATGAGAACCGACCATCATTACCTCTTCGAACCTTGACATTGGCAAAATCATCGAAAGTTACATGACGGTGACACAACTTAAAAAAAAAAACGCGCTGTTGCGCCGACACAGGGCTTCTTCCGTTTTTACCGAATTATTGAATTCGGCGATTTCATATCGATTGCTGACGATTCATATACGAAAGCCATTTTGATGTTCCATCACTATGAAGCGACCGAACTCGATTTGAGGCTCTTAAAACCGGGAGTGAGAAATCTATACTTAATATTATAAAGCTGAAGAGTTTGTTTGTTTGTTTGTTTGAACGCGCTAATCTCAGGAACTACTGGTTCGAATTGAAAAATTATTTTTGGGTTGAATAGACCATTTATCGAGGAAGGCTTTAGGCTATATATCATCACGCTTAAGCCAATAGGAGCGGAGCAGGGATAAATAATGTTTTAAAATCGGGGATTCCACGGGGACGAAGTCGCTGGCAGCAGCTAGTATTAAATATTTAGGTACCGAGATCTGCAGACGCATGGGTTCATAGATCTTGATCTTCTTCGCCTCCGTCGTCGTCTGCCCTTGAACATGTAAAATATCTTCCTCAGCAAAATAAGGACGATCAGGGTAATAGCTCCGGCAAAGCATAATACGTGTAAGTTTCCATCAAATTTAAAATCAAAGTATTCACTGAGACTTTTTTTGTCTTGTCCAGCACTGAAAATGACAAAACAAAACTACTTAAAAAAGGAATTCTAAATTAATTTGAATGATCAAAGCCCTTAACTTTATATCGTTATCTCGAATAGTATACAGGTGAAAATTACTCTCAAACTAATATAAACCATAGACCACCGGAAACCCTAACATTAGTTTCGGAAGAACACCATTTTTTATAAATATAATTATCATTTTCCTGCCCTTCCCATGTTACGTCGTGGCGGCACAACACTTTCCTCCTGTCTATCCTCTCAACCGTCAAGAATTTCATATCTCTTATCTATACTAATCCTTACTTCCTTACTAATATTATAAATGTGAAAGCGTGGATGTTTGTTACGCTTTCACGCAAAAACTACTTGACGAATCATCATGAAACTTTGTACACATATTCTGGGATGTACTAGAAGTAACATAGGATACTTTTTATCCCGGGATTATGTTCCCTTGGGATAATTTCCGACATTCACGCGGGCGAAGCTGCGGCAGCTAGTATTTAATATTCTTAAGATGTGTGTTAGCGTAATTGCATAAGATATTAAATTATCTATTGATTTAAAACTCTTGTTAAAAACAAAACATGCAACGCAAAACATTAAAATGTATTTAAACCTCTCAACCTGGCTAAACCGCATAGATTTTCGTAAAATCAAGATATTCGATTGTATTGTTAAAAACATAAATAAAAAAGTTTACCATCATATTTACATAATTATCTAGATTTCAATAGTTTTTCGATATGAAGAAAAATAATTATCATTCAACATTTCTATTTTGTATGTAAACAATTCAGGTTTTGCCCTTGACTGCATTCGCATGGATTTCGATTTAATGATGACGATACAAATATTAAATTCGTCTTTTTACATATTTCAGTTCATGTTTGGGCCAAGTTTTAATTCTATTATCCCCAGGAATAAGGTTCTTCCATATAAAATTAACATTTATGGATTGGCATATACCTAAACTTTAAAATCCCCGTTAAAGTTTACAGTTGAATCCGCATATAATGACATCGAAGGGAAGTGAAAAATATGTCATACAAAGCGAACGTCATAAAAAGCGTCATAATAAACGAATTTCACTGTATATGTCTGTTTATAGTGTAAAGTTTGTATGTATGTTTATATCTTTAAAAAGTAATCATTGAACTACAAAATTAGTGATAAATTACTTGTATTGACTGAACAGGTCTACTCAAATCGTTTTGGCCCTCAAAAGACCATCTCAGACACTAATCTCCGTTCTTCTCCAAGGCATACGTATGACGTATTGTGAATGTGAGGACTATGTAGCTTATTTTCAAAGTCAAAGTAAGTTATTTGCACTAATTGCAAATGATAGTAGATAGATAATGTTAGGGCAATGAGACAATTTGTTATAAATTATCATGCAAATGTTTAAATATTGTGGTGGTATTATTTGGATATCACGATTAATTTCAAGATATTTGGCAGTTTGAGTACTTTATGCGGCCTACCCAAAAACCGATACGAACAAATTCAACAAAAAATACCAAAGTAATCCTTACTTTGGTATTCTTCGAAAGGTCGAATGTGTTCATATTGTACGTACTTGGCACGCATATTTTGGGATCAACAAAAGAAAGGGTCACAATAGAGAGGATACATGGTGGTCGACAGAAATACACGAAGTGTTCAAGGAAAAAAAGAAGAAATTTAAGGAATGGTAGAACTGGAACACTTTAGTTGGAAAGCTGAAAAAGGAGTGAGTATGATGTTATAAAGAAAAAAGCTAAGAGAGCCGTAGCGATAGAGAGAGCAAAAGCTCAGGATAAACTGTACTTTACAATAGACAGTCCAGCTGGCCAAAAAGACGAGATGGAGAGAGTGGAGTCAAGGATTTTAGTTGGATAAGATGTGTAAGGGATGAAGCTGGAATGCTTCTATCAGAGGATGAAAAGATTAAAGATAGATGGAGAGTAAAACATACTGAGGAATGAGGAAAATATCTGGAGTGCGGTTTAATAGAATAAAGCAGTGAAAGAGTGACGGAAGAAAAAAGATTACATGTAGCGGAGATGAGAATGTTGAGATGAATGTGTGGAGTAACGAGAATGGATAAATACATTAGATTAATAGTGGCGCCAGTGACGGAAAAGTTGAAAGGGAACCGCTTGTCTTGGTATAGTCATGTCAGGAGGAGGAAAGACACGCATGAAGGGTTATGCGTAAATGTGGATGGATGGAGAGGGAGGCCAAAGAAAAGATGGATAGATGGAATGATACGAAAGAAAAGGCAGTTAGTGATAACATAACGGCTGACTGGACAGAATGTAAGAAATAAACGTGTTGCGCCGACCCCAAGTAACATGGAAAAGGGCAGGAAGATGATGATGGTATTGTTCGTCGAATCACTCGTTGGATAAATAAGCTCCAGTTCTAAGTTGAGCTACACGATAATACGAAACGAACAAATGCTTGCACTGTTTGGATAGGTCCATTAGAATCTGTTTGTTACTTTCCTAAAAATACCATCTCCGACGTTTACCTATGTACTCGTACCTACATGGTTCTCATATGTTTTGATCATTACATCAAGTTGTAATTGAACTTAGATTTTTGAGTTTATTTCAGTGTTTCTACTTACGTAAAACTAGTTTAATTTGACAAAAGGCACCTATTTGATAGGAAAAATTGCGTGTTGAAATAAAGTGTTTAAAAAATCCACTTATTGGAGCAGGATCTCAAGTAATAAACCTTACAGCAGTCCACTAGAGAGCCCGAGTGACCCTAAATGGTTATACAGGAAAGAATTTGTAACTTTGTAAGGGTTTCACGGTTGTCTATGATTCGTAATATGTTGAACGTACATACCGGCCTGCCATTGACCGGCCCGCCATGCCCATAGGCCGGTCTCCCATTTTTTGTTCAGTTGGTGTCAGTTCCTCGCCACTGAAATAAAATGCTAGTTAGCCAAAGACTGTCGAAGACGACAGGGTGAAAATCACCAACCCCTACTTGGCCATTGGATGGCCATCCAATGGCTTTATTGAGGCAGGAGAGTTTTTAAGTTGACGAATATGGTTACATATTTCTATCTAACCAAAAGTAAACCAACCAATAAAGAAATGATCGATGTGAGACAAAGCGTATCAAATAATATAAACAACAGCAAGAACGAATTTTAGAATCTAGAATTTGATATACCCAAATGAAAAAATCTAGACAAACAATAAGGCGTAACTAATTACTTGAAATAAATACCTATAGATTTAAAACATTTTTACAAAAAAATAAAACCAATTTCTAATCAAATAACTTTAATTTCGGAAGTCGGTGCACAGCTAAATTTACATTATTCACATAATGAGCGGTTGCGCTATTTATCGTTGAGGAGTACTTTGTGTGCCTTCGTTAAATATCTATTTTGCTTTAGGATTTACATAAACCTAATAATATCTCACTTTACTCACTACATTATTTTTGAAGTTCAACGTCCAATGCAAATTCAATATATTGAAATAAACCCAAAGGAAAAAAAGGAAAGTTATCCCCGTATAGATAACCCCAAAAACATTGTTGATTTGTACATCTTTGCTTACCCCTTCACAGCGTACAGGCGTGATGTTATTAAACGTTATAAACAAATAAACCGACATGCGATTTCACCAAAACAAAAATACAAATCTTTCCTCTTTATAATATTAGAATAGATTGATACTAATATCATAGTGAGAGTGCTCCGAAGCTGAGAAAAACAAGACGACGCTAGGTAGGCTTTTAGGTAAAAAAACGGAGCATATCCATAGTGTTCGAGTAAACTTTGACCATAGTAGCATTCAAAAACATTTAAAAAATAGAAAAGATATCACGATATCTTTATAAAAGAAGCCGGAAAATCTTCTTCTATGTCGATCGAAAACTTAAACTCACAACTCTACGATGGGATGTAACGGAGCATTCTAAATTTAAACAAAGCAATTAATGTAGGTAGAATAATTCTCAAAGTTGTGATGTAAAAAGCATTAGTCCATGTACTTCGTATTATTAAAAAATAAAAACTGCAAAGGCAATAAAGAACATTGGGCTGCTAAGGCCACTGATAGAAAAATGTGGAAAGGCATTGAGGAAGCCTTATACTCGAAGAGAGGTCCAAACAACATTTTGTACGTTCCATTTGTTTTTTCTAACTTCTTTTGATTTATTTAATGTTTTTCTTTTAATATGATTGTTATGCATGTTTATCATTACTTTTCAAAACAATCAAGAATTACTTGATATGAAAACGTGTTATTATTATGGATAAATAAATTATTTTTGATTGAAATAATTTGTGTTTATTCAAAAATGGTGTTGTTCTGAAGCAAATGGCGTAAGGATTCGCGGTGTTCTTGTATTTGTAATTTATTAATCGTACGTACGTGTTCATTTGTCCGCAATCTTGCGCCTGCAACGACGCAGAATTTTGAGAACTTCTGAAATAAAATACTAGTTAGCCAAAAATATTTAATTTAGTTGAATGTTTAGTTGTTGTAAAACTTTCTATCTGCACTGGGCCCGCGTGGTGGATTGCGGTCCAGTTCCTCTTATTGAGGTGGCCTGTGATCGTAATGGGAACTGTATAAGCATACCTACGTTATTTTATTTACGATATTTTTCAAACATATTACAAGGGTGAGATATGTAATAAGGTGTTTTACTCAAAAAATCGACATAATCCGTCTGATAGATTTCCAAAAAATATTGTACACGTTTTTTCTTATTTCACGTAAACAAAAAATGAATACCGTACAGTGCGTTGAAAACTCATGTGACGTCACTACGTGCTACAATTTTTACTAGCGTTATGACGTCACCAGCCCCCACTCTAGAACTTTGATGCGCTATATCTTTATATTATTTCAACGATTTGAAATTGAAATAACAAAAATACGTAGGTATACAATATTTTTTGGAAATCCAACGGGCGGACTAAATGCAATTATGATTTTTATATGTAGTAAAATACCGGTTTATATCAGAAAAGGGGAAAATGAGCATGAATCGCACAAACGGAGGCTCTTTCAATCAAGCCAAACGTGATTCGTGTTCGTATCGAGATGACTAACTTGCAAAGGAGTGAGATAAGGGATGCATCGCTCCTCTTTTGAATGGACTGCAGACAGTGAGCCACTGGAATTGCTCTCATGCTTATTTTTGACCATCGATGACTTTACTTCGAAAATTTAATCAAGCAGTCGATTCATCAAACGCTATATTATAACCAAAAGGCATGTTTATTCAAACGTTTGTTGCTTCTGAAGAGGAACACTTACGAGGAAAAGTCCAAGCAAAAGTCAAAATCAAGCCCACATAAGTCAAACGCATTCAAGAATCTTCTCGTCATTCTATTGTTATTAGGCCATGTCGGAAAGTCGTCACGGGCTGACGTCATGAGTTATGTAACTATCATAACACCAATCTTGTTGTACGGTTAAAAAATAATTCGGTCTGCTTGCGTTAGGCTCGATTACCAAACGCCTACGGAGATCGTAAGTGGTTTCACAATGTTCTTGCATTTATTTGAGGGCAATGGTGTTGCAGAAAGGCCTATGTCGATAGGGATAGCTGAACTTCAAATTGAGATTGCTATAAGAGCATAAGCTATTGGAATGGCAAGTTTATGAAAGTTTTGTCAGTGTTCCGGAATTTGTTCGAAAGAGTCACCGCGGCCCTACGCAGAGGGCTTTAGGATGAACACGGATGGGTTTTAGTCAGTAAGAGTCTGACACTACCTTCCACTCCGCTCAGAGCGGAAGAAGTGATTTGATGATTTCTTATCCATAGAAAAAGTTTATGAAAGTTAGGGTGCAGTAACTTCATTGTGTGCAGTTTGAGCTAGGCTCTCATTGAATGAAGAAACATATTTTAGCCTGATGCGATTCCTGTAAGTTTGCAGTAGATTTTAATGTGCACATCAGTGGTGCCTACTGAGTACATCGAGCATTAGAAAGAAACTCGCATACAGGTTTATTTGATGGCACTATTTTTATTCCTGTTCCTGTTCGGCACACAGGTGTCCTTCAGTAATGATGTGAACGAAGAAGTTCACTTATAGAACCCGACAGCCTTAACAATTCTGACGAAGCTTGTGACACCCTAAATTGGCACTCTGAAGTATTTGCGCGGGCACGAATATTAAACGATAAATTATATTAATTTTGCAACAGATTAAAAATAACAGTTTTGTCAGCTTACACTAAATGAGGCTTGTGTCCAGCCGACAACTCTAAGAAGAAACACCGAAACCAACTCTGATATAGTTTCTTACAAGTCCATACATTTAATGGTGATAATGGTTTGATCATATGAGAACCAAGTAGGGTGAATGTTGAAGTTATAACCTGTCTGCATTAGTCATTTACATATGTAGCTCAACTCAAACTTTAAGGAGCTCGAGCATCCGTTTAACAATCCGTAAGTACGTTTGGGTAGGCTGCAAAAAGTACACAAACTACCAAGGAACCATGTAAATTAACCCGTTAAATTACGATCTATATACTCTTCATCATTGGATAGCAATGGTGTCTGTGTTCGCTATCGGCGCGGCGCGGTGATGTCATACTCTATAAGCCTACCATTAGAGTTACCACACTTTTGAATGCCACATCTACTTATAGAGTGCCGAGTAGTCAGAATTCACAATAGGCTGCAATACGGAAATAGATAACAGTATTACGTCATCCATGGTCCATTATAATGGTACTTTATTATACTCAGTGGCAATCATTGTGGCTCCTACATTTAACGCGAATTGATAAAACTGAAGCTATTTATTTTTTGTTCTTCAAGGAGGTTTGGGCGCCCTCCTCCGGCGTTGCCATTCACAATAAATCTGGAAAATACCGTTTGTAAGTCAGCTTTTATCTCCTCAAAATGACTGAATTATCAAAGCACACTATTTTCATTTAAATTCATCTATGATTAAAGAGAGAGAGACATGGTGGTATTTTTATTACCCATCGCTCTAGCGTGGGTTACATTGAAGTCATTATCTGAGCTCTTATTCTACTAATCTGTTTTTACCATCGCAACGTCTCAAAAAGCTCTCTCAATTTCCATAAATTTTTGACATATTACGTCAGACATGTGATTACGAACGATGCTCTAGCACTCGCACTTTCATGAGCTATTAATTCACTCTCCACTCACATGCCTCTTTTATCATAGACAAATTTTATTTAAAGCTAGTGTCCCGCCCCGGCTTCGATAGGATTTTTTCAAATATTCTTTAAAAATAAGGGGTTTTTATTGTATATGTGTATATATTTATTTTAGCTGTCTATTTAAATATATATCTGGACAGATTAGTAGTTACATAATAGGTAATTTTTTTTTTAGGTAATGGCTAAGAAACCATTCGAATGCCTATTTGTGTATCAACATTTGAACCAACCGAACGAGATGGAGGACGTGACAGCAATACTAGATAGCTATTATTTGAAAGGACTTTTGTTAAATAATCTGCAACATGCCAGGGCCCAGTGCGAGAGTAATTTAACGAGGAAATTTGCAAAATTTACATGTCACCTATAGAGATATAGGTTATCGATTTTATCATGTTTTTATGGCCACTAGGTGTAAGTGCACAGACACTAACGAGTCAGTAATGTTCTGCTCAGGATCACCACACCAACAGAGGCCGGTGGTATCTTTAGACGGCACCAATATTTTCCTCGACATCTTTCGGCAGTCACAGGTCTCGTTGGAACCTTCCCCGGGCACTGTCCACGACTTCACTCCGCACAGGCAGTTGGCTATCTGACCTCTAGTCCCCGGTAGTTTCCTCGACATCGCTAAGTTGTGTGTGCAGCGGCTTACTTGGGTGAGGGGCAGTCGGTTGGTAGACGTTTTCCACCACGTTGGCCACTGCAGGTCACGTCCGGCTGGCCGGGGTTCCTGGTGTAGGACGAGAAAGTTCTGGTGAGTGGTGTTCTTTCCACAGCTTAGGCATCATCTAAGGAAGTTGGTCTCAATGGTATGAAGAAATCTCTTTCAACTCATAGGTCGACTTGGGGTTATTTTTGGTTTTTTCTCGAGCTTATGATGGATAGATAAGATAAGTAATAACGGATATTGTATTTATATTGTCTTCTGGGTGGTGCGATATCTACGAACTATTTCCGATAACAGTAAAAAGGCCTTATAAAAAGGTTTATGTAAGTAAAGGTTTTTAAACCCCTTACGATATGTTACATTGTGACACGGTTTCTCTTAAATACGAAACTGTAAGTTTTTTATTGCAGGCGTAATCGGAGTTGTGGATCGAATTTCCCAAATAAGTTCTCGACTTTCCATCTCTTAACTTTTCAGGAACTGATTGTAATGGTAGAACTAATTTAATTTAATTGGCTTTGGACTCTGACTTCGAATACAGGTACTCCAGGGAACTCCTCAAAATCAAATGTAAGTATAGTGATCGCGGAATTATTAGGTTTATGAGAACTGAAATACAGAACAGGTTAAGAACACGCTGGACTGTACTGGGACAACAAAGGCACACAAAATAACATCTTAATGTTGTTTTACTGCGTCTAATCAAAATTACCCTATTACTATGCCACTTTTAGCAAGCATATAAAAACGTAGCTATATGTAAGGGGAGAAAACGACAGTCTACTAAGAAATACAAACAGTGGCGTCGCGCCGATGCGACAACTCATTTGAAAAGCAATTTGTTCTACGAATCTAATTTGTCGCATCTACTAAAGACGACTTAAGTGTCAGTTGCCAATACTGCTCATCAATCTCATCCATACTTAATACATAAAGCTGAAGAGTTTGTTTGCTTGAATGCACTAATCTCAGGAACTACTGCCCCCCTAGCCAAGTTACAACCGTTTCGGGTCGAATTCCGTTCTCCAAATCGGTAACGCCTCGGTGTCAGCAACTGTAGAAAACTATAAGTTGGTTGCCATGTTGATGCGCTCGAGTTTAGTAATCTGTGCTCGAGTCTTGAGTCGGCCGCTCGTTCTACAATGTCTTAAGAAAAACTACATATTCTTTAGTCTATGGCGAGCGTTCCTCCAAACGACAAACAGGTAAAAAAGTAAAGTCTGTTTGAATGCTTTAACCATTAAGTTTATACATTTTAACAAAGGAGGATTTTTGAACGATTTGAGTTTGGCTACGAATTTTCTACTCGTTTGTTCTAACCACGTGACTTAACTTTGCGATGATTTAATTTCCATACATTTGATTCGTTTTCGACTAGTGTTAACGATTGCAGATCAACTTAGCTGGTACGATTTCGATAAAAAAATATTTCAGTGTTAGATAGCCTATTTATCGAGGAGGGCTATATATCATCACGCTGAGACCAATAGGAGCGGAGCACCAATGAAGAATTTGACGACACAGTTGGTGCATTGGTTGAGTGTTCGGCTGCTTACGTGTCGCGGGTTCGATCCCCGCACTACCCTACAGATAATAGGCTTGTTTCCACTAAGAATAAATCGGATGGCTTTGAGTTTCTAATGATTAACCATGGTAATTAGTAAACAAAACAACAACTTTTCTATTAATATAACAAAGGATTAAAAATATTTTTGCAAAATAAAATCGACAAAATTAGGCGTTTAATCACGTGACATTAAACACCAATCAGAGAAGAGCACGGAAGCGTGACGTCACACCTCGCGAAACGCTATGTTGTTGCTGTCATTTTCGTATAAAGTGAACAGGTTATTTCGCGAGCTTTCAGCAATTGTTTTTAAATTAATACAGTTCGTTTTGAAAAACGGATAAACTTGGGGTACTATACTTTCCTTTGGCTCATTCAAACACTCTGCGATTATTGACATCCTTCGTTTTTTTAACTATGGTAGTTCCTTATAGCTGCATTGAATTATTACATTTTATAAAACGAAAATAATATTTTCACTTCAGTAGCTCAAACATGATTGTAGGTTTTGCTGCCTGAATTAGAGAGCAAAATCGATTTTGCTCACTGAATAACTTTTAAATTATTTTATTTTCAGAAAGCCGCGAATATCTCATTCAGCCTTGGGTTAATCATACCTACAATTCGAAACATTTGCACTCTATCTCTTTCCCGCCATTAGAAAGAGAGAGACACAAAGACCAGGCCTTTCGAAGTTCCGATTTTGAATTCGACCTCAGAGACAAACACGTTCGGAATTTCGTTACTAACTAAAGAATTTTTGCAAAAAGATAATTATGTCTTTTAATGTTATCTATTGAATTTTTAACTTATTGTTGTATTTAAACTAAAATAAGTATTTACTGCAAATAAAACTGATATTTAACCTCTAAATATTTATTTCTAGTTTCAATAATGTTACATAATATACTTTGAATAATAAAATATCATGGGTGCAATTTCCGAATACACCTCAATTTAAATAAAAGAGCTCCAGAATCAAACGTGGCTGGCGTAGAGTAGGAAAGTTAAAAATATTAAAATAATCGTAAGATATAAGTGAAACTAGCTACGAGAACAGTATTTTAACACCGGAAGAGTAAAAACAACAAGTTATTAATGCAGAATTAAGTATAATACTACTATTCCTGTTTATTATTTTAACTCGTAAATTGTTCTCGCTGCTGAAGTGAAAAGTTATGTGCGTTACACTAGAGCAAAGTTTTTTGCATCTCGTGCCTTGGAATCCCTCGCCACACTCAGGATTCAAAATCAGCAAAAAACAACTTTAAACAAATAAATATTTAACTCAAATAAATCATAAAACCCTATTCACGTCATAAAATTTTATAGGTTTTGTGTGGTATATTGTGGTAGGTTTTGCAAAATTCATTTCTTTTACTATACATTTATAAATAGATATCTACATCGAGTTGTGTATAATACTTACATCAAAATGATCTTCACAGAAATAAATTGTGGAATCAGTTGATAAAGTAAGAGAATCTTCCCACCTTGCCATTTTTAACCACTTTCTTCGTATTTGTTTATTGTTTGGAACATAGGTATATGAATAATTTGTTTTGCGTTTTTACCGTTGTACTTTTACATTGGGGCACTATACAGTATTTATAATACGAGGAATTCAGTAGGTATTTATTAAAAAACACAGCTGACTGTTATATACAAACACGACTGTTTCCCGAGGTGTGACGTCATTAAAGACGCCATGACAGTCTTGGCCTTTTTCGCGATCAATTTCAAATTCATGTCAAAAGTCTCAAAATACTAATGTAAAAGACCTATTTTTCTTAAAATAATATATTTTTGGGGTGAAATAGATGTTAAGCTATAGTTTTAAACTAATTTCCAAATTTTGTCAACTAGCCTATTGTTTCGGGTCTGGTGGTCTTGTGTATGTGAGTATTCATGTTTGTGAACGCACCCACGATATAGGAGTAAATCCTAGTGTGAGGCAACGTTTTTAAAAAAAGAAATAATGTTTCAAAATCGGGTTTTTCTCTCTCTCTTTCTCTCTTATGTGATATAGACGAACTTGTGCGAGTCAGCTAGACTCGCACAACTTGTCATATAATACTAAGGATATTGAATATGTTATGCTTACTTTTTTGCCGCCATCCGGAAGGCTTTTCTTAACTGATTGCTAGTTAATCTTTTGATGCCATTTTTATTGCTGAAATTTAAAAAAAAAAAATGGTATTGAGAACTTTAATCGAAGCAAGAAGGAACCACGTTTTCTTTTAAATTCTGATAATATCGATCAAATTAATATAAGGCTTGCGTTAGACCATTATCATCGAGCAAGCTTGCTTGCAAGTACCGCACTGAAAACTGAACAATAGAACCATATACAAATATCTGATAGTTTTCGTTTAAATTGATCATTTAAACAGGTGAAATTGTTCCTTTAAATTAATTTAATAGTTAATCTCCGGAAGATATTGACACTGTAACGAAATTTTTGAGTTCTAGTATGCCTTTGTAGCCACACCCTAAGTGGAGTATTACAGGGTCCATTAATATTAAAACACAGGAGTAAAGTCACGGTAAAAAGTTAATAGGGAACATGCAATATTTTCATCTTGCTTTCATTTAAAAGAATTCCGTGTAAAATAGACCATACAAAAATTAACAAATTAATACGCTTTAATGTATTGCCAAAATTGCGATTATAAACTGTTTTTTTTTCCCGCGAAAACGAATGATGAAGTCACTCCTGTCTGCCAGAGATCATGAATTGTCATATTAAAAAGTTCGTCTTTTCGTTGTCATAACACCAGTGACGTCACTAGACGCTGATCGTTTACGTTCCGTTTCACGTTATATTAATAGTAATAGTTGTTAAAAATCAATATTAACTACAATAAAAACATTGCAGTGGCCCTTCTTCTATGCTATTTTATCATTTCAATAACAAAATGTTCATGAATTCCGTAATTGCATCTTCCCTATTGTACCGGTATAGAATATTAACTCTGAACGCCTGCTAGCGCTGCTGCAACTGCAGTTTCGGGATAATACATTCAAGCAGGATTTTTACAGCATCTGATCCACCCCGACTATATTCTTGAGCGCCCATCCACTCAACTACACGGACGTAAGATATTAGGCTGTTATCCACTATCTTAATCAAGGATGCAGGAGTTTCTCATACCCTTAAAGACTTCGTAGTTAGATCAAGTCGTACCTCGCAGGCTCCTCCGGACGCCCTGGTGCTGTGTATGAAACCTGAGCTCAGGATGCGGCCAGCTTGCGTCAGGAAGATCAGGACGAAGGTGAACATCACACATATGAACACGATCTCCACCAGATCGAAGGTCTTGCAAACGTCCGCTTTCGGTGGGAAAGTTGGAGTTTTCGCCATTTTTTCTCATATAAACTACTAAAACTGAAAAACAAAGGTGACAATTTAAAGTCAGATGGACGTTTATTTTATTTTTTTAGCAATCCTTCTGTAGTTAAAGTCTAATGACTAGTGTCTTGAGCATCAATCTTCAGGTTGTTGGTTGGCAGATGGGGTGTATAAAACTAAGTTGAAATTTTCTTCTGCACAAGTGGTTGCAACCTTGAAAGGAAAAAAGATCAAAGCTCTTTCCAAGACCAGAATTTGATGAACTTAAAACCTGGCATTGCCATTCAACGTGGCAATGCGGCCAGTATTCTGGGCACTTTTCCCGTTGACAGCGATGTGGACGAATTTTTCGATGCCCTATGAGTGTTTCCTTCTTTTTACTCCGCTTTTACATATCTATATTATAGCTTGTTTAGTTGTATTCTGAAAATAATAAAATATAACTAAATATCTACCTATATCTATCTGGAAAATAGTAAAGAATTAACGATGTAGCGAGATGTGCTGCATTTGAGCATGACACCAAAATAAGTCGTTTTTTAGTTCCGAACCTCTGCATGGACAACTGGTACTCTTATAGGATGACACGGTTGTCTGTCTATCGGTATATATCCATCTTTCACGGCTGATGTTCCTCGAATCTACTGGACCGATTAAGTTGAAATTTGGCACACATACAACATTCTGTGACCCAAACAGGGATGCGTAGCGAAACTATATGTAACATTTTGAAAATGGAGTCACCTTTTAGTGGAAAAATTAAAAAATAGTATTTCCTACTGTAGCATGTAACATATCAGATCAAAGGGCACATCCTAAGGGTCTTATTGTTTTAAAATATTTTATTCCAAGGTTATTCAACAACATAGATGAAAAGTTACCAATTAGACCCCTTATCTTCGTAGCTTCTGTGCCCAATTAAAATATATATATATGTACATGCAGATAATAAATATGTAGGTTTTTACTTATACATTACCAAGGCTTCAAAGCTACAAAATGAGTGTCTAGACAAAGAGTAAATAAGAAGAGTTCGCAACTGTCGAAATGTCAACATGTTTGAAATTTTGGTTTGCGCATCTTAATTCCATACACAGACTTTATCTCAATTATTACACTGGTAAGCAAAATGTTGACACAAGGAATGTACTTACTAATTTTGAATTACCTACCTACCCTAATTGCAAATTCATATTTATTTTGTTTCGATCACGTCTACTACTACCAGGAACATCATTTTCCATTTTCAGATCACTAAGATTTTTCTTTTTCTATAATGTGGAAAAACTACCTATTCAAATGATTCTGACAAGATTCTTTACATTTATAGTGATATTTTACTTTAAAACCCAAAAAAGAAAACGTGCATCATCAGTTTCAAAGAAAAATGGAGCTTCTTTTTGGCATTTTTGAATATAAAAGGATAACTGAGTATCCTGACGAGCCATCTGCTACGCAATCAATCCATTAAAATGATAAAGAGTCTGTACTGGTACCACCTGAAAACTTCCGTTTTCGCCTCAAAGCTCCACTTCAAAATCATATTACCTACAGGAAAACTGCGTGTCTAAATTATTCTTATGTCAATTCTATGATACTTAAAACATGTTCTAAACATTATTAGTTGAACGTTTTCTTGTGACACACTAAACGTGTATTTTTGTTGACCAGTGTTATTAGGTATCCCTGATACAATATCAGGTTGTCCAGCTTCAGTGCCTGCTAGGGTTGCGGAATTTGTTCGAAAGAGTCACCGCGGCCCTGGAACGCAAAGGGCACAAGAAGGAACACGGGTGGGTTTTAGTCAGTAAGAGTCTGACACTCTCTTCCACTCCGCCCAGAGCGGGAGAAGTCATTTGATGAATTCCCATCCAAAAAAAAAAACAAAAAGGTTGTCCAGCTTGAGAGCCTCTAAGCTCAGTTGCCGTATCCAGCCTCCAGGACTAGGACCTTTAAAAGTACACTATTCTTACTTGTTAACTAAAAGATTATGTTGAGGAGATGGGCCGGGAAGTATCAGGGTTGCGTCGTATAATGATCAGCATCTGCAACCAGTCAAAGTTTGGTTAAATCAGACTTTCGTTATAACATTCCTAGACTTACGACTTCTCTTTAACTATGGTAGGGTGATACGGATAACTGTCAAAGTTAATGTTTAGGCGACTTTGGGGAGGCCTACTTCGGCCACTTCGATTAGTTTTGCACTGCTTCCATCCAGTAGACTCCTGCGACTTTCACCACGGATGAAAGTCGTCTAAGATACCTTGAAATACCTACTTCTAATATAGGTACCTCTCCTATCTAAACCTAGTACCTAAACACACATATCTGGGCAAACTTCTTTGTCCCTAAACTAATAAGTTTCGCTATTTGAATGAACGAATTATTATAAATAGACATGGTATGCTTACCTAAATTATAAAATAAAAATGTTACTTGTTATCTGTTCTGCGATATTATTCTTAAGATTTTTAGAGCTTCAACGATCAGGAGTATTGGCGGCAAAATGGTGATATCTAAACATGACATAATATTGTAAATATATAGCTGAAATGTTGGGAGTAATACAGTCAAGCCTGAATGCAGTATTATCTAATACCAGCATGGGTGCATACAACGTGTAGGTACTCGTAATTTTGAATATTTTTTACTATGAGACCAACAAAGAAAAAAGAAAAAAATCGACTGCTCTACCTATACATTTATAAGCGCATAAGTCGACAAAATGTACTGAACAGCTGTTTTTTTTTATCGCGAATTCGGGGTTAGTCAGCAATGTGTTCAATAAAGCAAAGAAAATGTGACCACCGCTCAAACACGAACCGATTATCCCCAATCATACTATTATCGTGTAAATTACTAGAAATAATTAAAAACACCAAGGAAGGCAGTGGTAGTAAGATTTACTTATCCAGGCGCATCTATATACGTAAAACCTTCAAGGTTGACCCTGAGTCCTACGAGGCCATGACTTTTCCATCTTTATATTATTGTATTCTAAACTTCAGTCTAAAGACAGTAAAAATACCTGATGGTCTTTCTTTAACTTCCATGGTCAGTGGCGGATGGCCGGCAAACAATTAAATTTATCATATTTAGAAATTTTCTATTATCATAATTTAGGATTTAGGTCTAATTCGGTTATGCAATCTGAAGACACTGTCAAATAAAAAATAAAAATAGCTTTCAAACTTTCACGGAGGTTTCATGTAACAATTAGAAAATTTTTTGTTGCTATACTAGTGACATCTAGTAGCTATTAGTAGCAACTTGTTTGAGTAAAGCGTCATCTCTGATTTAAGTAGTGAATTAAAGCGGGCACTACTTTCCAAGATTAAATCGTAACGCGTCGCTAGATGTCGCTAAATGCAAAATTTGTGAAATAAATTTAAATTTTGTTCAAAATTATTTCATAATATTTCAGTAGAATGAAATACACTCTAGCGGGATATTAATAATGGCCTAAGATTTACAACTATTGTTTGAATCAATGATACCGGAATCAATCATGCTTTCCAGGTGTATCGTGCGTAAGGTGTAAACAAGACAGGTGGGTAATAGAGTCAGTCCAACACACACCGCAAGCGATAACGGTTGCATGGCTGCGCGCGCGCTAACCATCCTCATTTAAAATTCAACTGCGATCTTTATTCAATGAAGTTGCTCGTATATAATGACTTTGAATGTGCTTCGTAAACAACGATGTTCATGCAACATGCTGACGAGGTTCCCGGCTCGCTGGACCAGGAGTTCGGTAGACCGGTGGAGTCCATCATGAGGTGCGAAGAATTTAAGAGTAACTTCGCGAGGAGGCTGTCGCACCGGTACTCGTCGAGGTCCTTGGTCACGAAGAGACAGAATTCGATGAAGCTGCGATCATCAGGTGAAGAAGTTGAAAAGGTGGGTTCTGTTATGTTGTTATGGTTACTTGGTACCTTTCTTCACAGGTGCCGTTATATGTACGGTTTTTTGTTTGTTATAATTTAAAAGGTGAAAGTATTTAACTCTATCTGCCTGCCTATCGGGTTCTGAATCATAAATAATTAACATTTCCTTTAGGAAGTGCGTGTTTGTTTACAATCAACTCGGTATGTACTTTTACCATGAATGATTGTCGTGCTGTTTACCGAAGATTTGCTTTTACTCGTTTTGTGTGTTAGGTATAACAAATTGCATGTTTGTTTTTTCTTGAGACAAATTATGTACACGATTAACTTTTTTTAGACTTCAATGATACCGATAGAAGAGTAGCCACAATTGTATGAGGTGCAGTAGAAATTTAAAGCAACTTGAAATAGGGTTTCATGCGGAAACACAGTCCTCAGTAACTACAAGTCAAAATTTGCAAACAATGCTGTTTTCGGCTTGCGTAAGATCAGATTTTTTCTCAGAGACAGGTCATTAGGGAACAGTACTCATCATCATTTCCATGCTCTTATTAAAATTTCAGTGGTAAGTAGGTACCTCTCCAGTCGTCAGTACTAAAAACCCAATGAAATAATGTAATTTGACGACATAAATGAAGAAATCTATACTAATATTATAAAGCTGAAGAGTTTGTTTGTTTGTTTGAACGCGCTAATCTCAGGAACTACTGGTTCGAATTGAAAAATTCTTTTTGGGTTGATTAGACTATTTATCGAGGAAGGCTTTAGGCTATATATCATCACGCTTAAGCCAATAGGAGCGGAGCAGCGATAAAGAATGTTTTAAAATCGGGGATTCCACGGGGACGAAGTCGCGGGCAGCAGCTAGTATGTAATAAAGGGAATAGGAAGTGTTACGCCGTAGCCCTCACATATCTAGTAATCGTGTTCGTGTATCGTGTTTTTGTAGCTCAGATTTTTACTTGGGACTCATCTGGATTATTTGTCTCGTAGCAAGTTGCGCTACGCCGGGCATGGATCGATCCCCATGCAATTTGAACTGGAGCAGAACCCCGTGATTCCGGTGCAATAAATCGTGTTACAGGAAGCGCATATTGTAGTTGTATATTTCACTGGAAATTCAACTTTATAGCTACAGAAATTAGGTATTAGTTTTAAACGAACACATCTCTTCAGCGTTAAAAAATCCGAGCTATCATTACAGCATATGCATGGGTGATAGCTAAATTTAGCAGCAGCACAGACGCAATTATTGAATTAATCATAATAAATCGTTTAATTCTAATCAAAATCCGTGTCCTTGTTTTTCTATTACATAAATACTAGTTTGCATATTTACGAAACGATTTCTGACAAAAAAGGTCGACTAGAATTTGTGTTATGTTTGTAAAAAATTAAACATCAAAATTATGGTTTTACCTACTTTTACTGTTGCTCCAGTGACCTTACGGCCGCCGTAATGATACCTTTGTTCATACGAAACTAACGGTAAAAAAACGAGTCGTAGGTAATAGGTAATACTACATATTTTGTATGACAAAAAACAGAATGCGTTTCGTTTATTTTAGTCGACAACAATGGCACATGATGAAAACGGTTTCTGTATGAGAATAAACTTGTCTAGACATAAATGTGAAGATTGAAAGTGATCAACAGGCGTGGTCGTTGTACTTGGTTGATCTGGCTAGCAGTGGACGTAGTTTGAATGATGAATCTGTTAACAAAAAATATATTTATACGAAAAAATACAACCGACTTTGAAACAAAAAATAAAACAAAAACAATTATATAACTTTAATTTCGGAAGTCGGTGTTTTCGGTTGTTTATTTGTATTTTGTACACCAACTTCCGAAATTAAAAGAGTTTTATTTTACTTTTCACTGTTTAGTGGTGATGCCCCGCAGCTAAACGCACCCATCACAGCGTACGTGTTATAAACTGGTGTAGACAATAAACAGACTTGCGATTTCAGCAATCCCAGAAGATTTGCTAGCATTTATTCAAGAGTTCCGTTTTCTATATCCATTCTTCATCAGATCTTCACCAATCTAGAAAGAGACCACCTCGAAATACTAAGATGATCTTCCAAACCATCGTTTATAGCTTTTTTTCGTTTTACAGCGATGACTGAGAGTGAGAATATCATCAACGTAGTCGAAGCCACACATTATTAAGGATTACTGTCTGAAATACTAGTCGTCAGATCCCACTCAAAATTAAATGGGACCACATGACAGGCACCAGCTTTCAAATATTAAAAGAATCATTAAAATCGGGACACCCAGTACAAAGTTATGAGGAAAGTAAAAAATAATTATGAATTAGATAAATAAAATAAAACGTGTTCTACGCCATTTCGTGTATTAAAAGTGCAAAACTATCTATACTTATAATAATGTGCAATAAAGTATGTATGTTCCGATAGGAGAAAAGTCAAATAACGCGATTTCATGCCGGTATCAGCGTGAAATAAAACATGGAATTTAACAGATTCTTATCGTTCTACTTGCAACATTTAGCAGGCGTTATGTCACCAGTATTAAATACTACGGTTTTATACATGTTTCAATAAATTACATGAAAGTGCAATACTATGATCTGGACCAAGTACTGCCTAGGAGAGAAAGCTCATATCGTAGCATGAATATACACTAAAAAATATCACAAATTGGCCCCAGGTAAAATAAATAAAAACATGCTGTATACCCGTACTTAATTAATTTATTTATTTACTAGCTGCTGCCGGCAGCTTCGCCCGCGTGAATGTCGAAAATTATCCCAAGGGAACATAATCCCGGGATATAAAGTATGCTATGTTATGTTACTTCTAATACCTCCAAGAATATGTGTACAAAGTTTCATGATGATCGGTTGAGTAGTTTTCGCGTGAAAGCGTAACAAACAAAGTTACATTCATATTTATATATTAGGTACCTAGTATAGATTATCGAAATACATGTAAGTATAAGATGACAGACTCAATGACACTCCATAAATGGGCCCCTATTTACGGTCCCTAGCACCTTAGTGACGTAGTAACAAGGGGCAACATTTCCTGGTGGTTGAGGAGTGGAGAGGTATACCACGGCTATCAGGACAATTCCAAAAGTATGGTCAAGATACCACCAGCATGTTACCGGATTCTGTTACAATTTATCCGCGTTTAGAGTAAAACCGGGACAGAAGCCCCACTTTTTGAAATCATTTTATATCTCCCAGTGCAAAAATCAAAATATTTTAATTGTAACACTGGTTAGTACCTACTTTGGGTTTTTATATACAAACTAGCTGTCCGCACAACTTCGTTTGTGTCACATTTTTCATGACTGCTCCGCTCCTATTGGTCTTAGCGTGATGATATATAGCCTATAGCCTTCCTCGATAAATGGGCTATCTAACACTGAAAGATTTTTTCAAATCCGACCAGTAGTTCCTGAGATTAGCGCGTTCAAACAAACAAACAAACAAACTCTTCAGCTTTATAATATTAAGTATAGATTTATGAAAGTAAAAAACATTATCTTTGATATTTCCAGAGTATTATTGATTTTCGCGGACCTCTAAGTTTTGGGGCATCTATCCCATATATGAGATAGTTGCCTAGTCCATATAAATTACATTTAGGATAGACGACCCCCTGAAAAACAGACCATCTACCCCGAAAAAACTTTGATCGCACTTTGCCTTCTCATGCAACCGCACAGAGAAATGAGACAGAGTCCACTTAGTGATAGTTGGAAAGTTTCCCGATACATAAATAAAATAGCATGCGATTGATCCGCTAAGCTAGAGTAGGTAATTAAAATCGAGGCACCTATACTACTGGGGCATCTATCCCGGTTTTACCCTACAGTTTCACGCGATTTATTATGAACTTACGGCGTATGCAGGAAGCTGGTGACAACTACTTACATCGAAAGATCACTCTGATCATTTTCCGAAATGTGTAACCATCTTCTCTCATGAACATAACACAGCACGTTAACACGCCGATAGTAAACATTATCTCATTTGCTCATGACTTAATATTTCCTACATACAATTCCGGAACGCTGGGAAATTACTATACTTGATATACAGTTTTGTATTATCTTGATTCTCAATCCCAATACGTTCAAGGATCAACCGCTTCTGTTACAAACTTTTAAACCCTCGATTTAAAACATTCGTTTCGGTAATTCGAAACCCTCATCACGTACACGACCTAATCAATATTCTAAATGAGCTTACAATAAGGTGTTGATGACCCAAACATCAACTAGATTCTATATTTTATCATGCAGCTGTATTTTTAACGCAGTAGGTAACTGATCGTTGTCACGATATAGACTTACAAAAATTTCGTTAGTGTTTTGTCTGTAAAACAAAGTCTGTGCCACAAATGTCTATGTAATAGTTTTTTTTTTAAGTTCGATGTCAGAGCAAACAAAAGTTCGCATCGTGTGGACTCCACTATATTGCAATGTTGAAGCGTCTAGTTCCTGTTCTTGCATTGTTTAAACGTTTTAAGATGCAAAGTAGAAGAGCTGTGCAATGGTTCAGTAATACAGTTGTAACACTTGTAACAGGCTTCTTGCGAATGTTTGCTATTGTTTATAGGTGATGCAACGTTTAAAAATTGAGTTTGCGATTTAATAAGTGACTGGTCAAAAAAGTTAAATCTTTTTCTCAACTGAGCTCAATATATAGTTTTAACGTGAGAATACTGTTGTGGCTCAGTGGGCTGAGTGTCAATTTTACTATTTTTATTAACACGCTTTTTATTAGCTTGACCTGTGTGTATGTATGTATGTAATGGAATCTTTTAACTTCATTTTCACCTACTTCTAGGAGTCTGATTAACTTGAACATTCGCACTGAGGTCAAGGAAAGATGACAATACAATAATCTCATAACATTATATTAATGTCCTGACTAGGATCATCAGGATAATTAAAAAAAAGACGCTTTAATAGCAATCGAACTAAAAAGTATAAAATGTTTTTTAATTAAAAGAGAGAATTACTGCAGTATAAAATCCAATAATCAATTATAATAATTAATTTAGAATTAGATTAATTTAAACATTAAGATACTAGCAGCGCCCCGCGGTTTCAACCGCGTAGTTCCTGTTCCCGTGGGAATACGGGGATAAAATATAGGTGCGTAGTGCATGGTGCATGCTTGTCTCGAAGCAACCTGTTCACTGTATTCATTCGTGACTAGCAGATTTGTAGGTAATTTAACTGGGATATATGTATGTATGTATGTCAAAAGCGATATGAAGTCTTTGAGCTAAGATAATAGGCATACTGGTATAAGCCATTAAGATTTTCGTAGAAATATATTATACAAGCTGACCAGGCAAACGTAACGACGTTTGCCTGGTCAGCTTGTATAATATATTTGCCACACGCTTGTACAATATATTTGCCACATAAAAAAAAAATTGGGTTGGACCTCCCTTAACATTTAGGGGGATGAAAAATAGATGTTGTCCGATTCGCCACCCTAGCCGATATGCACGCTAAGATTCACAAAAATCGGTAGATTCGTTTCGGAGGAGTTCAACCACAAACACCATGATACGAGAATTTTATATATAAGAGTTACCTAACTTACATGCTTTCGTCATCCCAAATCGAATGTACGTTTTTTTTATAGTCAATTACTTGAATATTGCTCGTTAGTTAATTTATCCGAATATTACTAATTGAATTATTACCTATTACCGCTTCAAGTTCATTTAGAAAAACAACCTAATAGCTAATAGCATTCAGGCGTCGCTAATATGCGCGTTATAAAAATAAATCACGATCTTCACTATCGACAGATTTTTTTTATGTTATTAAGAACAAAGCATTCATAATCTTCGATACTGAGCCGTTACGAATATACGAGTATCTGATCTTAGGGCATTAAAAAAAGGCATCATCATCCACAACTCAACTTCACCGACTGGTGAGTATCATCTTCCTGCCCTTATCCCATGTTACTTGGGGTCGGCGCAACACGTTTTTTTCTTCCATTCTGTCCTGTCAGCTGTCATGCTATCACTAACTCCCTTATCACCTACCTTTACCTTTCCATCCATCCACATTTATATTCATAACCCTTTTAGTTACATGCGTTTCATTCCTCGTTTTCACATGACCATACCAAGACAAGCGGTTTCCTTTCAACTTTTCCGTCACTGGACCATCACCGACTGGTCAGCATAAGCCTTTATTTTCCTGTACCAATCCCCACGTTTCTGTGCCAGCCTCATCCAAGCTCTACTCGCGATGGGGACAAAGGCATCCGGACATTGCGGCCGGACGAACGACACTTCGTATACCTGCTCATATTAATTCTAATATACAAACAGCCAGATCCGGAACAACTATCTAAGTATTGGCCATACAATTTGTTTCGTGCGGGTATCGAACTTGCGACACACAGCGCAGCAGCCAATCGAGCGATTGGATGTTGCGCTATAAATATTTTCGTAGAAGCATTCTACAAAATGATTATTGGAAAAATATATGAAAGGTGATACTTAGTTTGTTAGTGTTTGTATCAATATGCCTGTCCTTGTTCTAACTGTATTGGGTCGGTTTCCTACTCTGAAGTCTAAAGTTGTACCAGTATTTTACATGCAGCGACTGACTTTGATATCTAAACCCTTCTATTGCTCTCTCTCTTCTGCTTTCTGAATATCTGTAACGACTGTCAAATATCTACAAATGACAGCCAGGCCGGTTGGCCTGGTTGTCCAACTGTTAAAGACACCGAGAAGTCTTGTTATGCTTCGGATCTGCCAGGGTTGCGCATTTTGTTTGGAAGAGTCACCGTGAGCCTGGAACGCAAAGAGCATTTGGAGGAACACGGTTCACGGTTTAGTCAGTAAGAGTTTGACACTCCCTTACACTCCGCCCGTAGGGAAGAAGTCATTTGATGATTTCACATCTATAAAAAAAAAAACAAAATGCTATGGTCACGCCTTCTGGTCCGAGCCTCAGCAAGCACGACCCGCGTGGCTGTTATGTTTTAGCCACTTAATCCTCATCAAGTATATCTTATTATTGAAAATGAAAATAATATGTCTAGTTTTAATTTCCGCGAATATGTATGGGTTGCAGGTATGCACCTAAGCTATATTATGCACATCTACTAGGTATTGGTGTTGGGTTTTGCTTTGCCTTACTGCATGTGTTTCATGTCATGTTTCATGTTCATGTTTTTTTTTAAAAACGTTGCCCCACACTAGGAATTTCTCCTGTGTCGTGGGCGCGTTTACAAACATACAATGTCACATACACAAACACCCAGACCCGGAACAACTATCTGTAGGCCATACAAATATTTGTTCCGTGCGGGAATCGAACCCACGACACGTACGATATACGCGATATTATCCTTGCTTTTGCCTTGTAATCTTGCATGTGCATAATATAGCGGGCGGGTGGGAGGTGCATACCTGCAACCCATACATATTCGCGGAAATTAAAACTAGATATATTATTTTCATTTTCAAATTTAAAATGGATTTCCGCAAAGTAACGCCTGACTCAATAAATTTTATATATTATTATACTTCCATTTTGGACTTTTTTGACAATCGCTGGCGTTGATAGAATGCCTCTTTACCTAGAACTCTATAATTATAGTCTCTAAGCAGTTTTGCGATTACCAAACTTTTATAGACATAAGTTACATATTGACGTGTCCTATCACTTCATACAAATACCTTCCATTGCATTGCATTAATTACTGACTTAATTTACTGATTCTGGATTTAGGTATTGTATGTCTATAAATTTTGAAGGCCATCTGTTACCAAATATATAAACTGATAGAACACGTCAGTTTGTAACTTGTGTCCATAAAAGTTTGAGATACATGTTTCAGAAATAACATTATTTTTATGTACCCTGTGGTTCCTAAGGCGTCTTAATCCTTAAGGAATTGATCACCACAAAGTTATTTAAATTATCAACGGGTTTGTAATATTGGATTGACCTTTCTCACAGGACATGAAGATTCCGACTCTAGACAAACAGCAACAGAATTTTAAACCTGTACCTCGAAAGTGACTTTGTTTGTTTCGTTTTAACGCCTAAATTGCTAAACCGGATACAGAGATAGATGAGGTCCTGGAGATGGTAATGGGTTACATTTTTATTGCAAAAAATATTTACTTGAGTCCCCTATCGCAGGTATGCTGGAAGAGATTTCTATAGAAATAAGCATCGCCTTTGTACCTATTTTTCTGTTTCCTTCTTATCTTTTTATTAAATGTGTGTACATAAATTGTTAAATAAATAAATAAACCGTGTAAAAGCTACTACAACGATGTTCATACGTCGGAGTTGCCAGAATTTATTACACACTATTGAGCGATAAAATCACCATCATGAAAAGCCATTTAGTTTATAAGTACTATGTACAACAGTAAATAGAAAAACCAAACCCGCTACTTCCAGCTCGGAAGTCGTATTGTGAGTACAATTCTCGCGATCAGAAAGGATGATAGCGCATCCATTGTTCGAGTCCCATCCTCCTTTTGTGGGATCTGGGAAATGGAAGATGTATCGTCGATAATTGCGGTGTTGAGAACTGGGTGCCGGTTGTGCTTGCCGGTTGACTGGCTGTAAAGGCTTTTTTTTGTTTTTGGATGGGAAATCATCAAATGACCCCTCCCGCCCTGGGTGGAGCGGTAGGGAGTGTCAGACTTTTACTGACTAAAACCCACCCGTGATCCTTCTTGTGCCCTATGCGTTCCAGGGCCGCGGTAACTCTTTCGAACAAATTCCGCAACTGGCTGTAAAGGTTAACAAATGTATTTTTTTTTAAATTGGGAAATCCTCAAATGTCTTCTTCCGCTCTGGGCGGACCGCTAGAGAGTGTCAGACGCTTACTGACTAAAACCCATTCTTCTTCTTCCTAATGTCCTTTGCGATTCAGGGCCGCGATGACTTTACGCCGCGGTGACGTCGAGATGCTTATAGGAATTACGAATTCGCCCTCACCATCACTCCTGGTGTCCTTGTACATTTCTGTGTGGATTATGTAGCAAGACGAGTGAAGTAACGACGAATAGAAGAAG
Source organism: Hecatera dysodea (assembly GCA_905332915.2). Taxonomy (NCBI): domain Eukaryota; kingdom Metazoa; phylum Arthropoda; class Insecta; order Lepidoptera; family Noctuidae; genus Hecatera; species Hecatera dysodea. The sequence goes on from HG995286.1 coordinate 4,083,231, forward strand.
TAATGCTGTGCCGTGCCCAAAAGAAATGGGATAGTGTCTCGAGTATGCTGATCATCATCATTATATTCCCTGTAGTCATCTTAAATAGAGGCATTTAGTTTTCAACTAGAATTAATAGCCTATATATTATCCACCCGACTGCCTACCAGCCAGTACAGTGCCGTGAAAGATGGCTTCCTCGTTTCTCCCTTTTTAAACGAGACCTTATTTATACAATAGTGCACAGAAAATTTCTGCAGAAAACTGTATTTGATTTCAATATACTTAAGTAAAATCGTACAGTCACAGGTACCATTCATTATGTCATCTGCCTCCTCTTTAAAGTACAATGATGATTGGAAAATACCTCCATGGACCTCGAATGCAGATGTAGGATTAATTCAAACGACAGGTGCCAAGTATGCGTTAACTCCTGAATGTAGAATTAGTATTTATCTTGCGGTATAATGGTTGGTAGGTTAATAGCAACGTAAATTCATAGGTAGTTACAATGTGTGATGTGAAACCGTACCTAAGGCTTTTGTCCAGGAAATCTGACACGTCAATGTCACACCTCACGTCAGGTAGGCAATCTATGTAAAATACTGGTTTTCAGCAGCGTCTTGTTTGACTGGAACTCGACACCAACATAGTATGGAGAAGGCTAGGTAGACCAACTACTTTTGAGCTCCTAACAGTGTCGCTTAACTTCGAAGATCGCCACGTGAAGCTATTTCTATTTAGCAACGATCTCCTCTGGGCTCAAACTTAGTAGTCCCATACTTGAAAAAAACTTTCACAGATGTCGATGACCAAAATCGACAGGAAGGCACAATTAAAAGGATAAGGGCATTCGTTAAAATGTGACAAAATTCATGATCGTCGAGAAATAAGACCGGCATCCAGTTACTGATGACCTTTGTCTGTTTTGTTTTTTGTCCAGCGGTATAAGGACTAAAAACCAGTTATAACGTTGCTTTTTCATTTGTTCATTAGACTTGCATTATGAGGAGGGGTTGTTTTTTCCCACAGTTAAACGGATGTACATCCGCAGGGCGATGGCGTAGTGCCGTTACGGCTTTTCTCTGAAATGGCCAGTTAGCCATTTCCGAGTTAGAATGGTGGGATTTTAACATTCATAACATTAAGCCTGTCTTCCCCGAAGGATAGAGGTGTAGATAACAAACCAGCATTTTGCATTTGTACCAATACTGCTACTGAGACATCCTAGAGTAAAAGTTCCAGTAACATTTTGCCCGACATGGGTATTGGCTTCGATTGCCGACGATTAGTAGTATTACTCTTATTTTTGTGCAGAAATGTTCCACTTATATACACATAAGTCATCTCAAGCATTGCTTTATAGTAGATACGCACACATAGAAATTACTTAATGGTATAGCTCTTTTGAAAATGTTACAGAGAAAGAGACCCAGTTCATTCTAAAGTGAAGTTGCTTTAAATTATCAATCTTTTAACTTAAAACATAGTTCCGATACACATTTGTCAGCTTGAGCACTATTATCAAATGCCAATAATTTTCTGTTAGCCCACTGGACACGTTCAGCTATGGAACGTGCTCCAAACAATAGTTGTTTGGCAAACATAGTAAACAATCTAATGTATTTTGACCAGCGAAATAGGTTATTGATAAACACTAACATTCAATAAGCTGCCAATCAGCTAGAAATGTGGTCACCATCGTAAAATGATTGATGGCAGAAACAGCGGATGAAATAGGTTAAAAAGTCGCCTGAATTGCAGATTAACTGGCGGCTAGCCAATTTATAATGAACTTTGATAGACTGGTCCATTTTTCATGTATGAAATACACGAAAAGTGGGCGTGTGGGCCCGTCCATTTAGAACTATTTTGCTGCTTTAACGTTTTTCACATTTGTTACGCAATAGGAGAAATTTAAATTCACTGACAGATAATGCTGAACGTAAGCTGAGAAGGTTAAAATTTTGCACAATGCTTCCTCCAAAAGTGAGCATGGAAAAATATTTGGAAATTGATCCGCATCAATAGAGAATGAAAGTAGCTATGGAAATCCCTTCGGACATACTGCCTGGAAACAATTAGACAAATCCAATTACACCTCATTTTTTAAAATGTATCCTGCTGTTTAGACTACAGGATATGCCAAAGAAATATATGAGAGAAAAACCGTAACATCAAATGTAGAATTATTTAAGAAATACGAAAGTTTTATGCATACACATAATCAGCCTTTTAATGTTCCCACTGCTGGGACATAGGCCTCCTCTCTAGGAAAGGGAATGGGCCGTAATCCACTACGCGGGCCTAGTGCGGTGAAAGTCACAGTCTTCGAAGTTTTGGTTCTAGGACATGCTGGTTTCCTCACGATGTTTTCCTTCACCGTTTTGAGAGCAGTGGTGATGAAATTAATTATCTACATAAAAAATGTATGAGCCCAGGGTAATTTATGAACCGTTATCTCGCTTTGTTTTTGCATCCATAATCCCTCACGACACAACTGCCTATCCTACTTTATTTAGAAGCCATTCATTAAACCACATGAATCATTGTTTCGCAATGGATCACACCGCTATCCATTATTAGGACACCATTGTTTTAATCGCCGAGGTTTTAAACACCATGAACCTAACTGCTTTTCACAATACACGGCCGAAATCAGATTCTGTTAGGAAATGTGGAACAATGGTTTATAAGGGCATAGAACGGCAGTTTATAAAGTGTTATCTTGTTGTCATTGGAGAAATAAAAAGTTTGGTTTTGAGTGATTTTTAGGATATTATATCGCCAAGATGTTAGTCTATTCTCACGTGAATAGAGATGAATTATTTTTTGGCCAAAGAATCTTGGCCAAACTTCTTGTCAACAACTCTCTTATCTTACCTTGATCTTTTCACCCTTTTTTGTCCATGATTATATCAATATTTGATTTGAGAGTCAAAAATCTCTCCCTTCGCTCACACATAATATGTCGCCCTTTGTAATGTTTTCTCCTTCTAACTTTCCTGTAACTGATATGGTGTACCTTTACAACAAAGAGTATTGTATTGTATGCCTACTCGTATATCTATGGTAATATATAAAGCTGAAGAGTTTGTTTATTTGCTTGGGCGCGCTAATCTCAGGAACTACTGATCCGATTTGAAAAATTCTTTAAGTGTTAGATAGCCCATTTTAGCATCATCGAGAAAGGCTACAGGCTATAAATGTCATCACGCTAAGATTAATAGGAGCGGAGCAGTTATGAAATATGTCACAATAACGAAGTTGCATCGGTCAGCTATTGTGTATGTACAATTTACACAGATATACTCGTAGGTGTAATGTTGTCTTTGAAATAAAACTGAGTATATAAATACTGAAGTTTTACTTATAACTTTCAACTACAGATACTTTTGATGACTGCTTATTATCGCATCACCTGTCCAATAAATAACTCTGATTAGTTATTAGTTTACAGTTGTTTTTATTTACTTTTACAAATGCGCAATGATTTACTGCACTTTCGTAAATTATTTTTTTCATGAACTTATTCCGAATATTTTGTTACCTAGAGGATCTACATGTTTTCGAGCCATTTATATGCAATGATAAATTATTAAATGATGATTATTAAACTAAATGATCAATTTTTTTTTATATTTTTATGAAATAATTGATCACATCAAAATGAGTAAGAAAATTAGTCTTTGTTTTCTTTCATTACTTCATACTGTGTACTTATATATCTGTGGGATATAGTGCAAAGTTAACCATAGTAAAATGAGACATTAAATTAAATAATCGTGTGAAACTTTAAGTTTCAAAATCAAGATGGCATTACTTAATCCATAGCTTTAAATCGACCACGGCTAATGATTTTTTTGTACCATACCTAGTTTCAAAATGTAAAATGGATTGCAGCTAGTAATGAGACGTATGATATTTGAGAGATCGTTTTCAATTGGTTGGCGCAATGCCGCGTGATGTGCCACTACTCACTACTTGCAAGGCGGTACGTTCAGAGTTCGTAGGTAGTTGAAGATTTTTGAGTGCTTTCACCCTGAGCTGACCCTTTATCAATCCAAGTGTATCTATTGTTTGTTTTTTTCTTGTGTGTATTTTTTTCTTTTTTTGTGTGTCTTTGCATGTAACAAACAAATAGAAACAATTTATATTAGTCTAGTGTGTTAGCTGTCGAGCTAAATGACGTTAAGCGATAAATAATTCCCCAGAGTATGTCGAAAAGAAACGCTGTTCGTTGGGCAAGTTACTGGGCAAGTAGCTAGGCAAGTAACTAGGGTCGCAAGTCGTCGACGGTTCTAAATGCTACGTCAGTTGTGTAACCAGCTGCCTCGAACTTGTTTTGATGTAAAAACTTTTTCTAATGATATTTTAAGGGTTGTTTCCAAAGGTTGGTATCCTCCTGGTCTTGGACTCAATTGTATTAATTTGTAAAGGTTTTCAAAGGTTTCTTGGAAATTTGAAATATAATTGTATATTCATTGCGATTTCTTTGGAAATTTTCTGCGGTGTAAAAACAAGCTCGTGTAATATTTTAGTACAAACAAGTTATTTGTATTTATTCCAATAGGAATATTTACACGGTGCTTTTTGCAAAAGGTCAACATGCAAAATGCTTTAGGTAGACACTAACTAAAAGTCATTGTTATTCATAGATGCACCCCCGTCGCAGAACTGGTTAGAAGGGAAAGCAAAGGAGAAAATACTTAAAAACGCAAAAATACTTTTAAAATACTTAAATAACGCAAAAATACTTTTAAAATACTTAAATAACGCAAAAATACTTTTAAAATACTTGCAATAGTATTTAAGTTATCTAACACTAGTGACATGCGTGACTAGTGACATGGAGGAGCTCGTGGCTAAAGACTAACAGACGCACGGGTCGATCTTCAAGGTGAAGCAACGCTTGCCAAGGTTGCTCTTTGGATGGGTGACCAAATTAACATACCGAGTTTCCTCCATGCCTCGGAAAACACGCTAAGCCGTTGGTCCCAGCTGTTATTTGTAGATTTTCGGCAGTTGTTACGGATTGTCAGAAGCCAGTAGTTAATCTGACTCCAGTCTTGCCAAGAAGTACCGTGTTACCCAGTTATTGGGTTGTGGAGGTCCGGTAGGCAGCCGCTCCACGTAAAATACTGGTATTCAACTGAATCTGGTTTGACTGGTAGCCGACCCCAATATATTTGGGAAAAGGGTAGGCAGATGATGACCACTAGTGACATGTCCCGGCTAAGCATGCTTCCAATTTATACAACGTGTAACAAAATGACCGCAATACCTCTTAAATGGCAAAATCAAAAGTCATTTTTGCAGACTAGGCTGAGAGACAGCACTTTTTGAACGTCAAATTTTACATAAAGACAGTCCCCCAAAACGCCCACCCGTCACAACTTCCTAGTATTTTAGGTGGGAAGAAGAAGTGGCGCAACAAACTCCTCAGCAACATATCTGTCTATTGCGTTTTAAGAACTTGAATTTATACAATAGTATGCAAAGTCATAATACGAAGTCGGTGGGAAGGAGCATGTAGCTTGTGTTTGTTTCTGGTGTTAAAGTTGTTTGTTAATGTTGCTTGTTTTACAGTATAAATTTATATTTTACCTAATATGTATAGAATGTTTGCAAAAATGAATTGAGATGCTACTGTCAGAATTCCAATGTCTTTAAAAAGTTCTCTAAATGAAACTCTAGGCCCTTGCTGATATATTGCATTCATCATTATGCAATATTGTATTCATCATTGAACAACTTTTACTATGTAACCAACACTGAAATCGCGAAAGAAACGATCGAGTGACCCATACATTTATGTGCGCATAACTCTGTACAGTTATGCGCACATACTGTATGGGTCAGTCGAAGTCGAAAAAATCAGCTGTTCAGTACATTTTGTAGCAGTAGGTTTTGCTACAAAATGTACTGAACAGCTGATTTTTTTTCGCGTTTTCGGGGTTGTCCCACATTCCAAGTTGTTCTTTTTAGGTTAAGGGCTCATTGTAATTTGCGTTAATTCTGTTACCCGTTTTTAAAATTGGAAGCAGGCTTATCCGGGGTATTTATTTATTTATTTATTATATACTTAATTGTACACCGTGGTTAACAAAAAAAAAAAGACTACTATTGTTAGATTAACAAAATTAAAATACTAAATACTATTGCAAGTATTTCAAAAGTAGTTTTGGGTTATTATAGCATTTTATTCGTTTATTCCGTTACAGGTTGTATGGTCTTATTGCAATAAATAATTTGACGTTAACTTTCCAAAAAAATACTTACTGTAATACCAGAGAATCTCGCCCCTTGCATTACTTACTACTCTAATGAATAAACCACGGATTGGGATCTGCCCTATAAGAGCGCTACAACATGACTGTCATATAAATATAATATAATCAGCCTTTTAATGTTCCTACTGCTGGGACACAGGTATCCTCTCTAGGAGAGGGAGAGGGGGGCCGTAATCCACCACGCGGGTCCAGTGCGGGTTGGTGAATGTCACATGTCTTCGAATTATTGGTTCTAGGACATGCCGGTTTCCTCACGATGTTTTCCTTCACCGTTTTGATATTAAAATTAAAATGCCTCCTCTGATTTGTGCAGACCGGCCAATCTTTGATACTTGAAACTCTTGACCCTATTGACACACAAGCACGGGTCAAGAATTCTCGATACTTGCCTAAATAGGCAACTTGACGAGCTGGCGTGGCAGGCCACACTACTGCGCATACAGTTGGTAACGAACGGCTTTTTTAAATAAAATAATTATGATCAAAACTCTCGTTTAATAGTTGTGTAAGCAGTGTACCAATACCCAGAAATTTATTATAAAAAATTTAGGCACTTTTTAAGGATGAGTATAAAAATTTAACTGATAAATGATATTTAAATGATAAATTATATTTATTATGTAAACTGTAGGTTAAACATAACACTTTTACACGTCAAACATTTCTGGTCATTTTAAGCTAGATGAAGTAGTGACTGACTTTATAACTAATTTTTTACTTATTAACACCACTGACTGGTACTTAGAAGTAGCATTTTTCTAAATAATTAAATGACGAACATTTAGATGTGAACATTCACTTACTAAAAAGCTGATTTATTATTTCATAATTTTATCGGAGTTCGTCTTCTTCGTTCTTGTATCGATGATTCCAAATGTGTCAAAAACAAGAATTCAGGAAAGTCGCAAGCGTAAGTATGTATATCAGTTTTTTTTTTGGATAAGATATCATCAAATGACTTCTCCCGCTCTGTGCCTGATGGGAGTGTCAGACTCTTACTGACCAAAACCCACCTGTGTTTTTCCTAGTGCCCTTTGTGTTCCAGGGCCGGGGTGACTCTTTCGAACAAATTTCGCAACCCTAGCAGGCACCGACCCCATGGGACCCCGTCTCTCTTGCGGAATTTATTAGAAAGAGTTATCGCGGCCCTGGAACGCAAAGGGCACAAGAAGGATCACGGGTGGGTTTTAGTCAGTAAGAGTCTGACAATCCCTTCCGCTCCTCCCAGAGCGGGAGAAGTCATTTGATGATTTCCCATCCAAAAAAAAGGCTCTTTTGGTAATCGGTTTTCTTAACAAAATAAGCTGTTTAGAACCAAAATATTATTGAAAATTATTGAAAATGTAGTGTTAGGATTGAATCCCATTAAAAAAATAACTTTTTCCAAAATGAGAAATAAGCCCTCACTGCCGCCCTCATGCATATTGCTGATTTGCTGCTATATGCTCAAGCCCCCATATGTATGTATATTTTCTGCTAATCTGCACACCTTCATATTTGTTCGTTCCTACAGAGTTTAACGAGTAAGCTCTTATCACCGTGTGCTCTGGGTTCCCACGTAACCGTGGTAAAGTGGTGATAACAGTGAGATAAACTCCTTAGCGATCGACTGATAGTTTATCAGACATTGCTCAGATGAAGTGGGCAGACGCCTGCTGATTGCGATCAGATGGTAACTGGATCTATGGCCTCGAATTCCGTTCGGTGACAATAGGGTAGTTGACTAAAAAAATCTAATTAGTCCGTCAGATAGATTTCCAAAAAATATTGGACCCGTATTTTTTCTTTTTTCACGTAAACAAAAAATGAAGACGATACAGAGCGTTGAAAACTCGTGTGACGTCACTACTCGCTACAATTTTTACCGAGCCGTAACGTCACAAGCCCCCACTCCTGATCTTTGATGCTTTGTATCTTCGTCAGTTTTTATAGATTTGATAAAGGAAAAAATACGTGTCCAATATTTTTCTATAATCTAACTGACGGAATAAACATAATCATATATTTTTTACTCAGGAAACATCCCTATTGTATGTTTTCGCGGACTCATGATTAAATTTTGCTTAGGCGCATTGAAGGCATAATAATGCTTAAATACGTTTTGATAATTAGGTTCTTTTAAGATGAGACTTTGGACTCTAGACAAAGTAAAATTGTTGTATAGGCAAAGTAAAAACGATTGTTGAAGTATAAAATGTTTAGGATTGCCACGTGATTTTATTTGTTGCTTTTGTTAAGCATATTATGGTCTTTTAGAAAATCTTTTCTATTGAGGAAAAAATCAGCTGTCTCTACATTTTGATTAGTTATACGAACATAAATGTAAGGAACAACTGACTTTTTTTCGCGATTTCAGTTTTGGTCCCATAATAAAAGTTGTTCCTAATGCTGAGTACAATGACCTCTTCAGAGGTTGTCGGTGTTTTTCAAATAACCCTGTATATTCTCAGGAAAATATGAAAAATGTTTGCTCATATTTATATTTCATATACGATGGCTATTTGGCTATCCTAAAGACGCTGGTTGATGTAGTCGCCAATGGAGCACGGTAGCCTAGAAATAACTCATTTAGTCTCAATTGAAAAGATTTGAATACTTAATATTCCTAGGGTCGTTTTCCACTAGTTATTTAGCCACTTTATTAGTTTATTTTGTGCTCGTTGAGAAGCAAGCAATCCGTTACGTGTTACAATTACAATGTTTTAAACTGTTTTTTGTTGTGAATGTTGTTCGTAACTGGTTTACGTTATTTAACTTCTATGCTGTACAGTAAGCCAGAGTGTTTACTGTTAATTAGTTACTGAATGCTCCCATTTCTGGGAAACGTGAATCTTTTCTGCGAAAACTAATGGTTTGAAATATATAACTTAAAGCGCAACAAATGAAGTCACGCAACACATTTCAAGAGGTGTCATTTACCCGTCCACCACTGCTTAATATAATGAACCCGACGGCCATCCGACGCACATTCCTTGATATTCAGCTTAGAAGCTATGCTAGCTGACTATACAAGCGCGAGTTAAGTGTGGTAGCCCTAGTACAATTAGCTTTGTCAGCAATGCAGCTTCTTCCATATTTAGTGAGTAAGTAATTATAATGTAGGACATTGTCGTCTCGCAGTAATTGTCATCTTAGCATAATTTAGCTATAAGAACCTTGTATCTTTAGAATTCAGACATTATTATCTCCACTGTCACTCTGTCAGTTAAATAAAGTTATTTTTATAAACTCTCCGATGGTAGTAACTTAATTGGCAGTGCCGGTAGGATCTTTGTAGTCACTCAGTATAGTATAAAACTCTACAAACTGCTGTGACGTCTGTTCCAACAGTTTAGCAGAGATCGCCGAACAAACAAATTTATTGAGCAACTTCATCGAGAGCTGAAGCTGAGTGTGGGGATAATAGTCCAAGGAGGAGATGGGAGTAACTAAATTCCCGCCTATCTGTTCCCAGCTATCACAACAACTCCTGTAGCCCTACCATGACGTCTTAAATCCATCATACTTCCTGTGTCAGAGAGAGACGGAGCTATACAAGACGTATAGCACTATCCCTTTTTCACACTGAATCATGATAGCATTGCACTTCGTGGTACGGCCCCGATAGTAAGAATCAACAGTGGCGACCACCAGAAAGACGCGCAATCAATGGAATATATATGTAGATGGTTTTAAGCAACTTAATTCATTCTTAATATCGATATTTGTAGTAAAGGCAAATTGATGATGAAGGATTTCTTTGATATGTCATTTGATATCCAAGCACTGTTGCAAAATATTACGTTGGTACGTGAGAGAATGGTACCAAGAGATCAGTTCAGCCATGTTCAAGACAACATTGGTTTGCTAAAGGATTGCTGACCTGATTACTGCGGATCGGATATTATAATTAAATTTATTATAACTTTAGGCTAAAATAATAATGGAGGCGGATTCCAGGATTGCATAACCAGTCTCAAATAAAAAACATTAATTACTACAGTAGAATCTGCTTTATACAATCACGCTTTATACTACTTCCCAGAGAAACCACCATTTCACTGATAGCAAAATTAAGGAAAAGCAACCATATTTCTTTGTAACAAGGTAACAGTAATTTGTGTCAAATCGGCTTTATTACATCTAACGGAGTATATACATACGTACTTTTATTTCTTGATCCCGAAATTGCGAGATTTTGAAAATTATTGCGAGAGAAGATCTTAAATTTAGGCAAATATTTATCCGAATATCCGATCTCTACATTGATTACTCCATCTAAATTAATAGATAAGGTGAAATTGATTACTTGGTTCAATGACGTCATCTGGAATCTCTGATAAAGATATACTATGGATATGTGCCATACTACCTATGACAGCTATGGCTGCTAAAAAAATCTTATTATTAGTATGTGATTGGCCACGGGAGCAGAGCCGCGTGTAAAAGCTAATCCATGATATAAACATACAACACAAACAAAAAAAAGAGCATAACTCAGATGTATATAACACATTAAGTAACTGGTTCTACAACAAAGTTAATTAAGCATTACAACAAAACGACTCGTGGAACCAACATAGCCCAGATTCCTCAAATAAATTGGAAGCTTTTGTCTTCTTGTTACCTAGAAATATGAACAAGGCCGTTTGAAACTTCTCTCACTGTAGTTTTTGTTACAGTGCAGTTACAACAAAAACTGTAATAACTTGGCTATCACCATCCGCGTGTACCGGTTCGGGCATCTTACTGTGAGAAATACAGCAAGTTTCCACATTAAATTAAATTTAATTGATCCATATTGAACATGACTAGTTTTAATGTCCAGTTTTTGTCGTGGTGACAAATGTGTCGCTTTATGAAGATGATGGTAAAGTTATAACCAACTGTCTACGAAGTAAGTTATTGAGGGTAACTCAGTTAATCAGTGTGTCGACCACAGCACAGGCTAGCACGTTGTGTTATCCCTCGAACAGGAGGAATAGCAACGTGATAGCTGTTGGTCTTGGCTATTTATAGGTCCTTTTCGGTTTGGGTAGCCAGATGACCTTTTTTTTTTTTTCTCCTGGATGGGAAATCATCAAATGACCCCTCCCGCCCTGGGTGGGGCGGTAGGGAGTGTCAGACTTTTACTGACTAAAACCCACCCGTGATCCTTCTTGTGCCCTATGCGTTCCAGGGCCGCGGTAACTCTTTCGAACAAATTCCGCAACCCTAGCAGGCACCGACCCTATGGGGTCCCGTCCTTGGTGCTGACGGCTCCTTCGGCGCGCGTGGAACACAACGCGTCGTCGACTCAACCTGGTGTCGGACGGCGAGCCACCCACGCTCACCGTCCCCAGGCATCAGCCACTGCGCAATAGCACAGCGGCCGACTTGTCTCTGGAGGAGGCCGAAATGGGACCATTACTGGCACTCCATCTCAGCACCCTCCCGAGCGTTGGGAGTCGCAGCACCCGCAGCAGAAGCGGCAAAAGCGGCGACGGAAGCCGCGGCGGCGGCAGAGGCGGCGGCGGCGGCAGACCTCTTGCCCTTGGTCGGGGCGGATGGCGCGCAGGCCCTTCCCCCAGCCCAGTGCTCGGCCGGCTTGCCAGCAGCCGCACATGCACTGCAGTGCGGCGTGGCCTCACATGAGCCGGCCCGATGACCGGGCTGACCACAGCGGAAACAAAGACCGCTGCGGTCCACCTCCGAGGGGCACATAGCTCCCGTGTGGTTGCCCACATGGCAGCGGTAGCACCTCAGAGGCCTGGGTTCCAGCAGTTTTACCCGCGCAGACACCCATCCCACCAAGAGCCTTCGGCCCTCCGACACAGTTCTGGCCGCCGTCACGGGGCAGCTCACCACAAGGGTTTGCATGCCCGTGTTGTCAGGCCGGAGGGTGCCCGCCTTGACGAGCTCGGCAGAGCACCCCCCAGTCCTGGCGACGGCGGCCACAACTTCCTCCTCCGTAACGGAGTCATCCAGGCCCACTATGCGCATGTCGATGCGCTTAGTCGGCCTGGACACCCGGACCTCGTCCGCGGGTAAGACCGCCCTCAGCTTTTCGGCCAAGGCGTCCGCGAACGGGCCACTCTCCGCTCCGGCGAGCTCGAGCTTGCGGGCACCGGTTAGGGTCCTCCTGACCCCGATGCCCCCGCTAATGCCCAGCTCTTGGAGGCTCACCGCCTCCTTCGCCCGCTTCAGTACGGCGAGATACGTCACGCCCCTCTGTTCCGCTTCCGGCTGCAGTGTGAGCACTACAGCCGCGGATTTCGGGGCGCGAAGCCTCGCCGCAATAGCGTTGGCCTTACGCCGCTGCTTCCTCGCCTTCCTCCTGGCCGCCTCTTTGGCCCTCCGCTTCTGGCCAGCAACCTACCACTCGGCCCCGGCCGCAGGAGGGTCCGAGGGTGGGGGTGGGGGCGGCTGTGGCACCACTGGCACCGCAGCCTTAGCCGCTGCTCCCCGAGCCTTCCTCCCACCCCTTTTCGCCGGGGCCGACTTGGTCGTCGCCGGCGTCGCAGCCACCGGCGCCACAGGCGCTGGCGCTTCTCCGCCTTTGGCCTTTGCCTTCGCCTTGCCGGACGTTCCCGGGCTGGCAGCCGCGGCGGCCGCGTACGAAGCCGCCTTCTGCTGCTGGCCCGGGGCCCTCTGAGTCGCCGCTGTTGCCACTGTTGGGGGACGCCGGACCATGTCCTCCAGCATGGAGAACTGCCTCCGGAAGGGAGCCAGCTCCTGCCGTACCAGGTCCCGCACCTGGCTCAGCACTTGGCCCCCCTCCGGCGCTGCCGGACTCAGTCCCCCTCGCGGCTCCACGGAGGCCGCTCTGGCCATCCCCGCCAGGTCCCTCCGGAGCGACTCATTCTCCTGAACGAGTCGCTCCGTAAGAACCGCGAGGCGGGCGACCTCCGCCCGCAACTCCGACGCCTCGTCTGAGGCAGTCCCGCCAGCGTTGGCCGCCGCTGCCGCCAGTATGGAGGCTTTGGCCGCACTGATGGCCTCCCGCTTCGAGGACTGCTTCCTCTTGAAGGCCACAGCGCGGATCGCGGCCTCCACGACCTCCGCAAACTGGGCCCTCTGGTCCTCAACTGCGGGAGGTACCTCTCCCGGGGACTCCAAGTCGTCAGAGTCGAGAGGAGGCGGACGAGTAGAGGGAGCCCTGCGACCGCTCCCTCCAGGGCGACGCCCCTCCTCCACCAACCTCTCGGCCCGACGCTCCACCTCCCGGGTAGAGGGTGCAAGCCCCCTCCCTGCCTCACAGCCCCTGCCCCGCCTAGCGGTGGGGATTTTGCGGGCGGAGGCAAATTCGCCCTCGGAGGACGACCCGCTGTCATCCTCCCGTCTGGGCCGCTTGCGGAAGAACTTTACGTTCTCCGCAGCAGCCCCCCCTCTTTCATCTCCCGAGCCCGCCGAGCTGACCGTTACTAGGTCTAGCGCGGAGCCGGAATCCAACTCCACGCCACCCCGGCGCTCAGGCGAACCCTCCTCTGCGAAAAAAAGAGGTAGCTAGGTAAAGCTCGCAAGATCATTGGGACGCTCAAGCCCCACCACGACGACAACGTGGAGACACATTCGGTGGGGTAGCCAGAAGACCTAAGTCTATAATAACCAGTCTTACAAAGAGTCGAGAGTTAAGAGGGTTGTGAAGGTCAAAGCATTTGCTAAGGCTGTCGTCAATTGTAGAAGCTAAAACAATGGTCAGAAGACCATTAGACCCATTAGAGATTACCAGAAGAAGCAACATACTGTAGCAGAATTTTCTACAAGACTTTCGCCTTAACCATTTTTTTAAATTGTCATTTTCGCCGGATAGATTATTCGGACTTGAAAAAGGAGAGCTTATTATGTCAAGATGATTGACAAGAAAAATAGGATGAATGATAAAAGGCGATGATATCGAGAGTTTTAAAAATTAATAGTTTTATTCGTCAGTATCCATATCTGTTACGTTCCCTTTGTCCTTGAAAGAGGTACTGCATCACGGCTGCAGTTTCTCCAAACAGATCCAATTGAGGTCGCAGGTGAAAATTCGACGATGGAATGAGCCTACCAGCAGAAACCTTATTCCAACTTGGAAGAGATCAGGGTTGAATACGTTCGGAATCACGAACGCAGGCAGAGAGTTTCACTCCTTTATAAATACGATTACAAACGCATGGTGCAAATTGGTGGAATAGCAATAAGGTAGGGACAGTAACTTACAGTGCGTTTAGATTGTTGGTTTCGTTTTCTAACCATTGATTGTTTTTTTTTATTTTTTTTACTAGCTGCTGCCCGCGACTTCGTCCCCGTGGAATCCCCGATTTTAAAACATTCTTTATCGCTGCTCCGCTCCTATTGGCTTAAGCGTGATGATATATAGCCTAAAGCCTTCCTCGATAAATGGTCTATTCAACCCAAAAAGAATTTTTCAATTCGAACCCGTAGTTCCTGAGATTAGCGCGTTCAAACAAACAAACTCTTCAGCTTTATAATATTAGTATAGATTAAGGACTTGTCTCACAAAATCTATTTTAATATAACGTGCACGTCGCACGTCAGTGTTTAGATTTTTTTTTTAATTTTTATGTTTTAGTTTTTTATTTTACCTGCCATATAACCTTTACCTACCATATACAATACCATACATTTGCTGTTTCAATCAAAATGCAATTTAGACAAATCTTACCCCATTACGACATCAACCCCTATGCATACCTAATTAGTATACTTATCAAAATACATAGGAGTATTAGCCACGAACAAGATAATGGCTCATTAAGTCATTTCTTAGCGCATGCGTGCGAAAATATTGTTCTTGTTTAATTTCATAGCTCGACGGCCAAGGTCATCGACCGGCTGTTACGAGTACTTACAAGTTGTAGACACGAGATTATTAATACATTTTGTTTTATGTTTTTATATTAGCCAGGGTAAAACGAATTGCACCAGAGTTTAGAGGTGGACAAATAAGGTACCAAGTTGCAACATTGGAAAGGCTGAATCCCGGAGGATTCCTCCTTTACTTTAGTCATTTTCTGGAATAGTTCATTCAAGGTCAGGAACCCAGGTTTGCAAACTTAGAAAGCGTTCCTTTAGTACAAGGTCGAAAACTGCAAAGAAACTGACATAGTTTCGGTTGTGAACTTGTGACTTACAACTGAAAATATGTGCTAAATAAGGAGTAAATTAATAAGAATTAGGATGATTATTTTTTATAATGGGATCCAATACTTCACCACCACCACCACCACACCACCACCAACCACCACCACACCACCACCACCACCACCATTGAGACATAAATAAAACTAAAAAAAATGAACGGATGAAAAAAAAAAGTTTATTGTGACTAATTGACCAAGCACAGTACCAGTACATGCATAACATAATCAGCCTTTTAATTTTCCCACTGCTGGGACACAGGTCACCTCCTCTAGGATAATACGCCGGTTTCCTCACGATGTTTTCCTTCACCGTTTTGAGAGCAATGGATGAAATTAATTACACATTTGAACCCGCGACCTACAATTCCAAAGGCGGAGCCGTTTCCACTTGGCCACCACTGCTCTCCCAGCAAATGGCATAATGCGTAAAATTAAATCATGACAAAATTAATTTACGACTGACCAAAGAGTCAGAATATTTTAAAAATTGCGGTTTTACGATTTTATCGGGTTAAGAGCGTTCATCCGTAAAAACCACGCTGGAGTCAAAATTGATGATTTCCGACGGACAATAAAACGATAATCTATTTAATTCGTAGATAAGATATTGACGTCAAATTATTGAGGATTTCATAATCTAGTGCTTGGCTGAAAAATATTTTCAAATGATCGTAAAGTTTTCTCATTAGAACAGTTTTTACTCAATCCCTTTTTAAAACTAGCGGTCGATGGTCTACGCAAATGCCAGATAATAGTAAAACCATACACTACAAACTTATAAAAATATTACTATTAAAAAAACAATAACATTTACTAGTGCTTGGCTGAAAAAAAAACGTAATTATTGTAAGTTTTTATTCAAGAAAAGTATACTCAAAAGTGTCATTTTTAGCCACTTTTCGAGTTTTTAAACGTGTTATTTTAGGATGAAATCAAAGGTATTTTTGTTGTTTTTTAGACCTAGTAAATGAAGAAATTTACGATCTAAAACATGGTACATTTTTTTTTTAAATAACTTCTATATTAATTTTACTATAAATTATTTAGTACTACTATATAATCGACGCGGAATCGCACCAGCGCTCAGTGCCGGCCGAGGCCTTTCAGAGGTTGGACGTGTGTCGCTCCCGTTGCCGCGTGCTGCGTAAAATTGTATTATAGTTTGTCGAGTTTTTAGAGCGACTAGGACGAATTGATACTTTTTGTTTATTTTTAACGAAACGAAACTTTGATGATTACATATTTTAAAGTAATGGAGTTCAAATCATTAAAGAAGATAACTCTTTTAATGTATGATTTCATTTTTTTTTCCGATAATTATGGGTAGCAATAGGCGCTATACGGGGCAAAAAGGAAAAGATACGGAAATTTGGCCAAGGCTAATGAAGCTAAAAAGTACGTTACCGAGGAACCACTTTTAATGTCGTAGCTGGTTATAGCCAATTCGCATTTTTCTTACACGGGGATTTTAATAACCGATAAAAAATAGAAGGTCACGTTCTTCAATATTAGGACATTAATAAAAAATATATATTTGTTACAAACATACAAATATTTCCTCTTTATAATATTACTGTAGATTGCAAAATAAAGCTTTGATGCTGACGGGGCCATTATTTCGGTGATACTATAGATTTCACGACAGTAATTATTATACGAAACAAGTTGCGCTGTACTGAAACTAGTTTTGTGAAATTAATTATTTCTTCTTATTCTATTATTCTTTCTAAACCATACAAAAACTGCAAGTCAATGCGGGTATGTCACAAGAGAATGATACCGAAGAATCACAGCTACCACAAGAGTTGATAAAGAATTGGAAATACTGGAATCGCAATCAGAAATAATAAATGTGACAAATGAATGCGATCTTTAGGTATAATTTTCCACTATTATTATTTACTAGCTGCTGCCCGCGACTTCGTCCCCGTGGAATCCCCGATTTTAAAACATTCTTGATCAATGCTCCGCTCCTATTGGCTTAAGCGTGATGATATATAGCCTAAAGCCTTCCTCGATAAATGGTCTATTCAACCCAAAAAGAATTTTTCAATTCGAACCAGTAGTTCCTGAGATTAGCGCGTTCAAACAAACAAACAAACAAACAAACAAACAAACTCTTCAGCTTTATAATATTAGTATAGATTTAAAAAAATACAATTCTTTCAATGTAATATGTGCAATTCTAAATTCGAACTGAGTAGTTACGATGAAACACAAAAAATAAACTAGGTAAATGTCAATGAAGGCACCGTGTCAGGAGCCATAATTTCAGGAATTGGCCTAACAAATTTGAATGAAGTTGTTACATCGATGGACTTACTGTTATGTCATTATTCACTTATAGTAAATGACATGATAAAGTTGCTGAAATGTGGAAAAATTCCGCTGAAGAAAGTATGTTTGCATCAGCTCAGGAGGAAACAGCTGCTGCTCGATTACAAGGTGACACTCGTGACATTCCGATGATACCAGTGGAAGCAGACAGTTGATGGAGCAAACGCTCATATAAAAACCAGTATAATGCATTGTCCGTGTGTTGCAGCTATTATAGGACATCACACAGGAAAAGTTCTCTACATTGGGGTCCGGAATAAGTATTCTGGAATTTGTGCCCGCGCAAATAAAAAGGAACAACAGCCTGCTCCTCACAAATGTTCTAAAAATCACGTTCATCTTCTAGTATGGAACCAACAATACTGGTAGAAGGATTCAAGTCCTCCGTAGAAACTCGGAAATTAAATATAATACATTGATTGCTGATGGTGATGCCAGCATATCCCGGCGTTCTAATTCAAAAAATTTAATGTACCAACCATCTCCTACGCAATTGCAACGGAAAAAAATTATTGCTTAAAACTTATACATCTATCCTTCTGTCGGAGCGTAAATTGTTGACTTCTGAACTATTGATGAGAACAGCAGTAAGATTTTCGGTACGGTACAGGCAAACACAAACTTTAACCGAATCAGAAAAGAATATAAAAATACTGAGAGATATTCTGAACAGCGCCAAACACATCCTTGAAGATCAGAGTGAATGTGACTTGTGCTACTGCACCAAAGAGAGAAAAAAGAAACAAACCAAACTCTCGAAGCCAAAACATTGATGTTAAAACTGCAACGCAATGTCTGGCAGCTGGCTTATCTTTCTCGAAGTCTGCCCCACGATTTTACCAAAAACCGTGCAGAGCAGTTCAACACCATAGTAGCAAAGGTGGGAAACGCATAATTCCCTAAAAGATTCATATTCCGTCCGTTGTCATGCCGCTTGGTTAGTTTAAACACAGATAAACCTCAAACTACCCTTTATAAATGTGCCTACCAGAAAAGTCCAGGTCAATCCCTGAAACATTTAGAGCAAAACTGTTTTTCTATAAATCAAAATGTGATACGCAAAATACCTCGCTGAAAAATAAACTTTAGCACAGGGCTCCTGAAAAAAGTCAATTACGCAAATGCATGTCAAACGCCTGTCATGAACCCAGACAATTTCAAGCAGGCACATGTAGTTTTCCTTGAAAATTTAAAAACACTGACCTTAAAACGGCATTTCATTGAAAGGGATACAGTTCTTCAGGCTGTGAGTGCCTTGTGACTCGAGCTGAGAAGAAGTATTTTAACTGCTTCCAATTTTGCCAAAATTTGTAAACAACCCCCGAATTTGAATTCAGCCCTACTCGTTAAATCTATTTTATATGGATATTATTTTTATTTCATGGCGATAACGTAATTTTCAATGTTAAACATGACTGGTATTACCAAAATATTTCAAACAAAAATGTGTGTCTTTTTGCGGTGTACACTAGTCCTGAATTTCCAATAAAAGGTGTAAAAATTTACAAAGTTTTGTAAAGAATTTCAATTTTGTAAAGAAAAAATGATTCCTCGTTTAACAAAATTTTATTATGTATGCGTTCTTCCCGAAATAATTGATCCCAGAAATAGCCGATCAATGCAATTGAGGGAAACTATTTTATGATTTATACAGCTTTTTTATCATAAATGATTTAGGTACTAAATATAACATGATAAATCTTTATTTAATTACCCACCTACTCATCCTAACCATAAAATGAAAAAAGCTATCAACAATCCACTAGAACTAATTACCAACACTTAAGTACGTACAATTATTAATATTATTTTTCTCCAAAATAACTAGATTTCGTCTGTAGAGGATTTCATATATGAAAAGGTGTAAAGGCAAAATAATATTTCAAATATAATTATTTATTAATCATAAATCTACAAATCATCAGAATAACAATAATTTGTATTTAACTTCCAGTTTAATTTTTCTATAACAATACATTATTATTGCTCTAAAGCTAACGGATCAAAGGTGTTTAGTCGAAGTACAAAGAGAGCGCACGCGGCTAGTCTACGCACACAGTTACCCACGCTTCTGTGTGAGTGAAATTTGCGAACTATTTACCTAAACCTGACGAGCTGCGCTAGGCATGAACGCTCTTAATGCTAGGCTATCGACGCTCACTGCGCCACTGTAAGCAGTAGGCACCAGAATTTGCGCGCTATATTGTAATAATGCTGGAGACTTATAGTTAGGTAAGTAGTTCAGAGTACAGTACGATTTTATAAGAACTAAAACGGACCCAACAAGTCACAACTCACGAGCTCGCCGAAACTCAAGTTCGAACCGTATCATTTCATTGTACGGATGAGGTTTGTACGATGTACGCTAGTATTATATTTGTTTGCTTAGACTTTCAGTGTATCTAAAGTTATCCCACAGAAATGTACCTACTATAGGATAAAAAGTTGCTGACGTCCAGGGCCCCAAGTCTGCTATTTTTATAAATTTTGCGTCACTATGACTTTCCAGTGGGCAACCACTGACATTCCATTGAAAGAAATGGCATAGAATGGTACATAATCTCAAATCTCCTACATAATGACAAATGAATGACAGACGTATGCAGTAATCTGCTAAAATTTTGACACTTCTTTTGATCAGTGACCTACCATTAGAGCGCCATTGTGTAGTAATTGCTTTTAATAGCTCGGTTATCAAAAAGTATTACGAGACTACTGACATACCAATGAACGACCATTATGAATTTAGCAGATTACGAACTTTTTGCAAAATGACAATGGGATCGTGTTGGAATGGAAAATTTATAAAAATAGCAGACTCGGGGTCCATTCTCCATCATCTCTAAACATTCAAATCAGTTCAGCTTTTGAAGTCACATCGATTAACGGACTGTTCATTATCCATAGCCCGCCATATCCAGAGACCATGTCGTCTGCCCATCGAGAACATACTTTAACATTTAACTTTAACATTCAACACAAATATACATCTATGTATATAATATATTAAACACGATAAAAAATCGTGACTAAAATAATGATTAGGTAAGTGACCGCGGGTCAACGTCTCTTAATCTTCAAGTTTGATAAGTTGACCGTTCTGCAAAAACTGTAGTCATTGAAAACTAGTTTTTATGTGTTCGTAAGAAGATTGTGACTAAAGTCGTAATGTCATTCTGATATAAATAGCTTGGTTGTGACGTTAGTTTGACCATTTTCGTTTTCTTTTGTGATTTACGGGATCTTCATTTTTTTACTTTCGATTCAAGATTTACATTCACAGAAAAAGAAAGTCGAAGATGAGGCGGAAACTCTCAAAGTGTTACAAAAGAGAAATTAAAATATCAGATTCCTTATTTTCTCACTCTTCTAAAACTAGCTTTTCCCCCAACTACCTATGTGCGTCCTATTTCGCATTTTCCGGTATAAAAGTAGCTAATGTAGCTACTTTTATACCGCGCTCAGTGTACCCAGTATTGCCAGAAGAAGTATTTTTTGTTGTTTTGTTGGGAGGAAAAACCATTTGATAAAAAAAATACAACCGACTTCTAGATAAAAAACATTGATTTTATGTTATAAACTGGTGTAAACAATAAACAGACATGCGATTTCAGTAATCCCAGAAGATTTGCTATCACTTTTTTGAGAGACCCGTTGCTTATCTCCGAAGTTTTTCTTCAGATCAACATCAAATTTTAATATACTCTTCCAAACAAAACAATAATCATCCAAACCGTTTGACCATTGGCAAAAATATCACTGAACAAACTTACAAAAAAAAGAGATCAATCTAATTGAGTACCTCCTCCTTTTTCGAAGTCGGTTAATAACTTGTTTAAGCTAGGGAACAATAATGATTTTGAACAGTATTTCAGTATTGTGCATGAGGGTGATCAGTCAACCGTAACTATCTATCAACTAGCAGCCGATGGGAAAGCAATCTATCGGTACGCTATTATCACCATTGTTACTTTTTACACCAACTGAAAGAAGGAGATTCTTTACCAGACTTTTTTCAAGGTTACTGTTACTATTGTTAAAATGAACGGCGCACACGAAGCGGTATCTGCGATCTATATTCTTAGAGCTATACAAGACATGCCAACCGTATTTACCTTGGTAAATACATACGTGTGTTAATGCACCTATATTGAATTTGCACTTTATATTTTCTTTTTTAACATTAAACAATCAGATTTTAGTTGGATCCCTACGTTTGTTGTTTGTTCGGAAATTTGTTTTATGAGATCTAGTGAAACTCAAGATACTCAATTTTTAAGTAATGTGCCACTGCTAGGCCTGGTTCCTAGCACTTTCTTACCCTGACCAAAGACCGAGATTCCAGTGTAGTTTCTATATTTCCACTTCATTGAAGTGGGTGTGTTTGAAAACTCACAAGCAAAACCCTCTTCAGTGAAGAGAAAATCATGTTTGCATCAAAACGTGATCTAATGGGACCAAAAGTGTTGAAAGTGGGAACTATACTGTTGGAAGATCTCTCATAATTACTGCACTGATGGATACGAAAAGCATAGGGCAGATGTGGCACCCAAGCGTTGCGAAATCGACTGGTCCTGTGCTTTTCGGAGGCCTGTGTCCAGCAGTTGACATCCAGGGCCCCAAATCTGCTATTTTTATAAATTTGTCATTCCAATACGATCCCATTGTCATTTTGCTAAAAGTTCGTAATCTGCTAAATTCATAATGGTCGATCATTGGTCGGTCAATGGTCTCGTAATACTTTTTGATAACCGAGCTATTAAAAGAAATGACAACACAATGACGTTCTAAAGGTAGGTCACTGATCAAAGGAACTGTCAAAGTTTTAGCAGATTACCGCATACGTCTGTCATTCATTTGCCATTATTACGAGATTACCATTCTATGCCATTTCTTTCAATGGAATGCCAGTGGTTGACCATTGGGAAGTCATAATGACACTTTTATCTTAGTAGATTACCAAACTTGTCAAAATCAACCATTATGAATTCAATTATAGACCATTCTGAGACTATTGTAATAGCAGACTTGGGGCCCTGTTGTGGTGTGTCTGTGTCGAATAAAGGTTATCTATTCTATTCTGTTATATTCCTTTGGTTGAAAAGATAATGATGGATAACGACATCTATCAACCCTGATTCCTAACAACTGTTCTGAATGATATTTTATTGGCTGACACAGTTCCTGCATGTTTGTTTTTTATTTGGCAATCGATAAATCAGTTTATTTAGTGTCTTATATAGTATCTTCGATCTTCAGGTAGCTTTTGTGCTCGGTCAGGAGTCTACCTACTTATGTACGTTCTGCTTATTACGATCTTTTGAAGCCCTGAGAAAGCGTAACGCCTCTTTTCAACATAAAACGCCGTGGTTATCGTAAACTGTATGGTTACCGATTTTGACGACTGTTTTCCTAGTTTCTGCTGAGTTACGATAGCTAACCGTAACACTTCCGTCGTTGATGTCGTCCCAGGCATATCAAACACTTTCAGTGGCGTGCAGTGGTTCGTGTTAGGGTAGGCCAGATAAAACGTCCATAGCAAAAACACACCACATTATTCAGGGTTGAAATGTGGTGTTTGTTTTTTGTTAAGTGGGTTATTAAAAAAAAAAACTCATTTAATTAAAAATCAACCCTGAATAATGTGGTTATTTTTTAAAATTTATTTGGACATTTTCTCTGGCCTACCCTAATTCGAACCACTGCACGCCACTGAACACTTTCAAATGTGTTCGTGTAATCCTTCCCGTTGTGTGTGTAGCATGTAATCCTTCACGATTTTTTCTGCAAATGCGATGCGATTGTCACCCAGTGCCTTTGTTTACCTTTTCATTTTTAATCTATTGGAGCATTTCATTATTATGTTTATTTATGCAATGCTGAATGCAATAATATTATTGGTTTTTCTTTATCGGGCCGGTTACAGTATCAGACACGCAAATCTACAGACTACTATCGCTGTAAGATTGTTAACGCCTTTCTTTTTAGATTCATCCAACTGTGTAGTATGGGTACCAAATATTTAAAAGATTTTCACGATCTAGTAGATCATAAATACGAGTTTTCTCCAATACCTCCACAATTCTAACTAATATTATGAATGTGAAAGTGAGGACCTTCACGCATTAACGGCTTTACGGATTTGGATGGAACTTGGCACACGGGTAGATCATGTACTGGAATAGGAATAGGACATATATATAATACTTTGTATCCTGGGATTAAGTCCCATGTCCACTTAGGATTTAATATTCGAACAGTAATCAAACATTCATAAATGTTGCTGATCATTTATGAATGTTTATATTACTGTTTGTTATAAAAATGTTCTCAGTAAATTCTGAGTCAAATAACTGCAAAAGTGGTAATTGTTATTTGATAATCGTCATTTGACCTTGTTTGTAACGTGTAACTCCCGCCAATTTTTCCAGTATCTAGTAAGGCGTAACTTATTGAAACTAGCTGACCCGCGCCACTTCGTCTGCGTCAAATTTTTCATGAATGACCCGCTCCTATTGGTCGTAGCGTGATGATATACAAACCTATAGCCTTCCTCAGTAAATAGGCTATCTAACACTGAAATAATTTTTCAAATCGGACCAGTAGTTCTTGAGGCAGTTCAAGCAAACACACAAACAAACTCTTCAGCTTTATGTATTAGTATAGATACGAAAAATAATTCAGTAATTGTACTATACTATTTAAAAGAGGATCCGTGCCTTTCTACTCTTAAGATCATTAATTTATTTTATTTTAAAAACTTTCTCTACGACATTTTTCTAATCATTATTTTGTTCACGTTCAAATACTTGACGCATAACCAACAAAAATGATACCTAATAATAATGTTTTGACCACAATAACTTAAAAATGACCCCCCCCCCCTTCAGAACAAAGGGTCATTTTACTTCTTGTTCATGTGACATAAAACAAGTGTGATGTCACGTATTATGCATATGAACGCACCATAAATGTACAGCTGCACGTTTCATATTAAACCCAAGACTGCATTTTTTGTTGAGCTGTCCTACACTAGGAAGCCCCATCGCACGAATACGCGATCGTCGAGTAAATTGTTGGGCAAACCCGAATGCGTCGTCACTGCGGCATTCGGGTTTGCCCAACAAATTAAACATAGCCTGGACTAATAAACGAGACGAAGCCTAAACATTCTTTCTTTTCCTTGTTAACCGTCGCAAGACATGGGACTAGAAATCTTTCTTCACTACTAAATTTGGTACTGTGTGACAATATAGTTATAAATTTTATATACATACATATGTTTTTCTTTTTTATAGAATAAATTTTATATAAAATGTACGTGCGTCCGGAAATACGGATGAGTCTTTGACATTATACAGCGTGTTCCAGAAGTGCTTGTTCATATTTAACTACGATACAATTAGAAAAAAAAAAATTTTTACCTATAAAAATACCCTATCATAATTAACGATTAAATTAAGTTAAGAAAAACACTTTTGATGCAGTAAATGGCCCAACAGGCTGCTTTAAAATTGATTTTAGACGTCTTTCGAGATTTTTTGAAAAGTCATTTTTTTTTCTTAGTACCTACTCTTTAATAGCTAAAGAACAAAAACCTTAAATATTCCCACGCGCTTCTAGAACAAGCATCCAGAATCTGAAAATAACTGACTTAAAATGTAACACGGAACTGATTCGTAGTTAAAAACAAGAACAAAGACTAATTTATTTATTTCACGAATAGTTTTTATTAGACGTATTAAATTAATAACACTTGGCACGCTAGTCCAATATTTTTTATCCCTGTAAAAGCGTATATAGGAACTAGGAAGGCTACAGACTGTAGTAGTATACAATAGTTACGTGTAGAATGAACAACTTTTTTTTTTAATTGAGATCACTGGAAAGCGAGGAAATACCTAGATATTTACTGTTTTCATCATTGGTCATCATCATCCTTTTTTATTGTGAAATGACACACTGTCACAGGTGACAAAGACAAAGTCTACGATGGAATGAGCTTACCCGGAAGAAGCCTGTTCACTCTAACTTTGAAGAGATTAGGGTTCCTATGTAATCTGCCTAGCCTTTTCCATACTAAATTGGGGTCGACTCCCAGTCAAACTGGATTCAGCTGAATACCAGTATTTTACGTGGATTGACTGCCTACCACACCTGCACAAGACTTAGCAAGACGCGTCAGATTTTCTGGCTTCTGAAAATCCGTAACCACTGATAAATATCTACAATGTCAGTCGGTACCAACGGTTTACAGTGCTTTCCGAGGCATGGAGAAGTCTCGATAAGTTAAGATGGTCACCCATCCATGTGCCCACCTTGGCAAGCGTTGCTAAACCATTCTGCTGTTATTGTGTAGCCATTGTTCTCATCACTGGTATATTTTATAATGATTGTAGCACTCGCGTCTTACCACAATCTCACCTGATGGAAACCGAGATGTGATCGACAGAGCAGCATCCTTACCTGGAAGCAACCTATTTATTCTTGATTTAAAGACTCCATGTTAAAGCTCACAGGAAACACAGACTCCTTCTACTTAGCCGTAAATTTTTGTGCGTATGGAAGGTATGTCACCATTGTATGATCGAAAAATATTTTGTAGGCGACCTTCAGTTGAACTATATTCCAACCACAATAAGATTAGACATTCAAACAAAACTGTTTACAGTCCGTTCAACCGATTTTTAGTTCTATTCCGTAGGCATAAGGATGGCATTAAAAGCAAAAACTTGATTATAAAACCAACTGTTTACTGCAGCTACCATGTGTCATGCCACCAACGCAATAGAAGTCAAAATCGGTTGAGCGAACTGTAAAATATATGTATTTCAATGTCTAATCTTATCGTGAATGGGGTATAGATGCCACTGATTACAAATATTTTAAATTAGTAGTAGTAGTAGCGCTCCGGTATAACCGCGTAGTTCCCGTTTCCGTGAGAATACGGAGATAAAATATAGCCTATATTGCTCGTTGATAATGTAGCTTTCCTTTGGTGAAAAGATGGTTAAAATCGGTTCAGTAATTTCGGAGCTTATTTAACAGAAAAATCTTGCCACGTTATAATATTGCTGCTAATCTGACTTTCACAACCCAGTTCGGGTAAGACGATACCGGCAGTCTTACGACTGTCAGACTGTTGGCATCTGATCGTAAAGATTTTATGGCAAAACGACAATGTCGGATTATTACTAGTATTTTCCTTTGCTACACAGTGTAGATCAGTGTTTGATTCTCAAGCCTCGTATCCACTAGGCAACATATGACGCGCAACACGTAACGCTCAACATGGTCAACAACTTGCATGACGAGAGGTGTTGCCAGCAGGCGCGCGACATTGACAATGTTACAAGTATTAAAAAAAGTTCCTTGTTGCCGTTCAACATGATAAGCAACGTTGTGCATCGTGTCGCACGACAAATGTTGCCGAGTGGATACGAAGCTTTAGCAGACGGGTTGCATGAGACCTTCAAGCTGGCTACAAAATTTTACTTAGAAAGCAGTTGTCAGAACTGCATTAAAACTGACCACAGACGGCGCAGTCGGTTTGTATTCAATAACAACTTTTCTGTTTAAATAATTAAACATGATGATGTCAAGCTTGGCTGACTAAAATATGCACCCTGTAGTAGTAGCAACACAGGCATTGAATCTAGTAGAAAAAGCAGCATTTAACCACAAAAAAAAAACAACGCCTATACACATAAATCGGCGAGTAGTTACTGGTTATTGATAACTAATGGTCGGCAGTATGTACTCGTATATACATATATGTATGTATTGGTTCACTGTCTGTGTGGCCAGCCTTTGAATATTAGGAAAAAATAACTGGAAATAAAAATGTTTAATAAGGTTGTATGTTGGTAAAATGTTTAAGACGACCTCCTTACACAGACACTAAGCGTTTATAGAATACTTGAAACTACTAATATACGACTTATACTTATTAATGAAATGCAAAATAAAGTTTGAGAGATTGCCTCGCGGGTCTAAGTGCTACTTTTGAACACGAGTAGTTTGTTCGATTCCATGTTAGACAAAGTGCTATTGGGTGTTCTATGGAAATTTGTGTTTCTTTTTTTTTCCATAAAAATCTACCGTTGCGGTCGCTATGTTCTCGAGTACTTTTTAACCGACTTCATAAAAAGGAGGAGGATCTTTATAATTATATTTTCTGGATGGGAAATCATCAAATGACTGCTCCCGCTCTGTGCGGAGCGGAAGGGTGTGTCAGACTCTTACTGAATAAAAGCCACCCGTGATCTTTTTAGTGTCATTTGCGTTATAGGTCCACGGTGACTCTTTCGAACAAATTCCGCAACCCTAGTAGGCACTGACCCTATGGGGCCCTGTCTTCTTTGCTGACAGCTCTCTGAGTACCCACGCCTGGTTGTTATCGGACGGCGAGCCACCCATCGCTCGCTTTTTCCAGGCCCGTGCCTACGGTGGCTGGGAATCGCCCTGCGTTTCCCGACGCCCGGATGCCAAAATATACCCTGGCTCGCTAAATGAATAGCGGTAGGTAATAGGAGTAATTTTGAAGGTTCTTCAGGTCACATCTCACTCCCTAATAAGCTAATCAATGCAGGGCATCGTTCTGTTTTTGTTTGGCTGATCAATTTGTGTAGGTCGGTAGCCCTATGTATTCGTGCCTCGCCTCGTAACCTCGTGTATCCTCGCCGTCGCCTTGGGAACACGGAGGGTTGATACGACAGACTAATCATGCTACCTTCCATCTTTTAAAATAAGTCATAAGTTATCAAATGGCTCAGAAGAATACTGATTCGTTCGAGCTTGTTCCGAGACCCAATCCTGAAAGAAGAATTCATTACTATAATCATTATGTAAACCAACAATCACACGCCGCTGGCTAGACCTTCCATTTTTTCAGCTATACTTCTCGGTTCTTAGGGTCCCACTCTCAGAAGTTTCACACCAATTTGTCACCATAATGGAAGGAAGGAACATAATAATCATTTTTGAAATCATGAGCAAAAACCGCAAAGGCAACCAAGAGGTTCATTAATTACCTCCAAACCGCAAACAACAAAACCCTTTTGTTTAAAAAGTCGATGGTTGGCGTAGCGTAAACTCTTTCTATGCCAAGGCGCTTGATATAAATACATATTAAGTTGTTCCACACGGGTGGCCACTGCTCACATACTCAACTCGCCTGGATCCGGCCTGGATGACTCATGCGCCCGCGCACCTGTCTCGTTGATAAAAAACTAAGCACCTACCACAAATTGTTTCGACGCCCGCGTCGGCGAAGCGTAGCCCTATGAATTATTTAGACAGAGAAAAAAAAAACTGAGCTAGGAAAGGTTTTTGAACTTGCAAACTTTAAATGTGATCTAGATGCACACTTAAATTGATCAATTTGAGCAATAAGAGGGGTCAAATGGAAGCTTTTGTGTCTTGTTAGCTGTAGCCACCAAATGCGTTTTCAGTTGCGTATTTACGCAAAGGTTAGCTGATTCAAGTTTTGAAGTATGAATGATGAGGAGGTTCTGGGATAAATTAATCGCGAAACGGAGCTCTGGAAATTTGTGTAGTTTTTACCAAAGCTGTGCGAGGAGTTTATGAGGAGATGTTTAGTATTGTAAATTGAAACGGTGTGTTGCTGGGTATTGCAAGGATATGAAGCGGGCTCTGTTCAACTATATGCGGGCACAGACATTCGTCGTTTGCGTCCCTAGCACACATTACCCGCTCACCATACCTTGCCTCTCACTTTTTGTGTGGAAAAAGCACTCTGGTAAACACCTTTACGTCGAAGTTCCATCGGCTAAACAGCTTCCTTAAACAGTGATGCATAAAGTATCTTATTAATTTATTATTTATACACAACTAGCGACCCGCCCCGGCTTCGCACGGGTGCAATGTTGATATTAAATTCCTGCTATATTATGCATGTAGTATACATATAAACCTTCCTCTTGAATCACTCTATGTATTTAAAAAAACCGCATCAAAATCCGTTGCGTAGTTTTAAAGATCTAAGCATACATAGGGACAGACAGCGGGAAGCGACTTTGTTTTATTAACCGACTTCTAAAAAAGGAGGAGGTTCTCAATTCGGATGTTTGTATTTTTACTATGTAGTGATATATTCATCAAGCTAAGCAAAATAGATAGCACGTCTCGACCGCAATATTATTGCCTCTAATTGGCACGATCGTCAAGCACGATAATTTGTACAAAGTTGCTCAACGTTGGATAATCGATTACTTGCTTGTATTTGGTACAGACAACAGGTAATCGCCAATGCGGTGCCATCAGTCAGTAATTGCCTCGTTATGTTTTTTAGAAGCAACTAGTTTGGAACTTGTTATTCAAAGACCCGGTTAGAAATGGCAGTTGGTAGTGGTGGTATGTTATGAGGTTTGCTATGAAATATTAGAGCAAGGCCAAGGGTCTATTCTTCTTCTCTTATTTTAAGGCGCGTCCCCGAGCAAAACGCAGCGGTAGCCGTTTTTTGTGTAGTTTTTAGGAGCCATCTTCTCATTATCCATTAGAAATATCAACAAATAAAAAATACATTAAATTTCTACATAATCTTGACTCCAAAATGGTAGTTTTATTTTTTTATTTTTAAATCGCAATGTTTAATTATAGAGCCGCAACGAAACGACAGAAATGAGAAAGAATTATTTTTAAAATGCATCTCCTCGTAAAATAACCATTATTTTGGTTTGCTACTTAAAGTAATGGATAGGTAATTTAATAATAAACATTTTGCTAGTTTTATTTTTTATTTAACTCGAAAATTTGATTTTATAAAGATTTTACTACAAAATCTGAGCGTAATCACTACGAATCTTGCGGGTGCGGCGAAGAGGGAACGAATGCTCAAGGTTATTTGGTCAGGGTACCGCCTTAAATAGATGGCTCTATCTAGTGACTCAACAAAAAGTGCCATTTTTGTCATGCCAACGTGTTAGGAATTCACCAAGTGACATTTCAGTAGCGCTTGTCAACCACGAGTAGACATATAATTATGTTTAATTCTTTGACCTGATGTAAAATCACTTTATCTTCAAGCTCCCGAGCTTCACTTTATCTGGGAACCTTATATAGCAGTGACTGGATATGCTCCCACGATACGAGTGCATCTTCATTTACAAAGATTGAATCTTTATTGTCCGGTAAGCAATGTCCAGATGAGGGCCGGATGAGCCAGAGGTTGCGGATTGCGAGTAGTACAAGATCGGTTAAATGACGATGCTAAAGGGAGGTTGGAAATTCCAAGCTGTGGTCATAGCAGCCGTAATCATGCTGAAGGTTTGCTGTTAGGCCCCAGGCGTCGGGAAACCCAGGGCTATTCCCAGCCACCTTAGGCGCGGGCCTGTGGACGGCGAGCTATGGGTTGCTTGTCGTCTGATAGCAACCAGGCCCGGGTCGACGGCGCGTCGTGTTCCACGCGCGCCTCAAAGAGTTGTCAGAAACGAAGACGGGGCCCAAAGGGTCAGTGCCTGCTAGGGTTGCGGAATTTGTTCGAAAGAGTTACCGCGGCCCTGGAACATAAAGGTCACAAGAAGGATCATGGGTGGGTTTTGGTCAGTAAGAGTCTGACACTCCCTTCCGCACCGCCCAGAGCGGGTGAAGTCATTTGATGATTTCTAATCAAGGAAAAAAGGGGTTGCTGTTAGGGAACCCAAATCTGGGATAAGCTCGTCTTTGTACATAAGCTGTCCTGTTATGTTCGTATGTATTCCTCTGTGAAATATAGAGAATGAGAATTAAGTAGAAAACAATTAAGTAGTATAAGAATTTGTTCTTTCTTATAATCTCATAACAGGAAGCACCATCACTTCACCATGCCATCTATCTGTGAAGAGACAGCGACATTATTATAAGCATCAGATTAATGCGTTACAAACATTTCCCGTGTGAACGTTAAATCGAGCCACAAAGAGACGACACACTTTTTCATCGAGTAACTACATATGCTGGTGCAGGTGAGGCCATGAGAATAGCGGGTACCGCTAGATGCATGCTAAGAATTCAGAGCGTTTTGAGTTGGAACTGTCGCATTTACTGGAAGTATCTGTATACAAGGTTTTTCAGAAGCCGCGCGTGGTCACATTAAATGTGATGTTGACTAAGTAATTAATCATATTTCTTATAAGTATTGTGTCTAGAAGGAGGAGCTCGTGGCTAAAGAATAACGGTCGTTCGATCTTCAAGGTTATGCAACGCTTGCCAAGGTTGGTTTGTGGATGGGTGACTATCTTAACATACCGAGTTTCCTCCGTGCCTCAGAATGCACGTTAAGCCGTTGCTCCCGGCTGTGATTTGTAGATCATTGGCAGTCGTTACGGATTGTCAGAAGCCAGAAAATCTGTCACCAGTCTTGCCAAGAAGTAGCGTGTTCCCCAGTTATTGGGCTGTGGAGGTTTGATAGGCACCCGTTCCACGTTAAATACTGGTATTTAGTTGAATCCGGTATGACTGGAAGCCGACCCCAATATGGTTGGGAAAAGGCTAGGCAGATGATATTGTGCCTAGAACTGGGATTAGACGGGAGGTGCGTGCTTACCCGCTTTTTGCAACGACTTGGAGCAGAACAAATACTGGTGAGCTCCACTCCATCGACTAGCAAAAATTTATAACAACCACTTCTATCATTTGGATATCTTCTTTCTGTCTCAAAGCAATTTCAAGAAAAAAATATTGATTTCTGCGACGGTTAAGATAGTATTTAAGTGTAATTTGTACTTACCTACATACCTAATTAATAAAATAGACAAGTAATCGGTGGAAACGTTGTGGATTGTACATATACCCATAATATTATGTCATACCATACTTGACTAGGGTTGCCAGAAGGTCGGGAATTGGCGGGATTCTCCCGAGTTTTTGTATGTCTTCCCGACTCCCTACAAAGCAAATAATCTCCCGAAAAACAAGTACGAGTGTAATTGAAGTTAGAGGCCGATTTAGTTCGAATTCGTAAATTGTATCCGATTTAGGTTTCCTAAAAATTGGATAGTGTAATAAGCGCTCAAGTCGAGTCGCGCGAGGTAGGGTGAGGGAGGGGCGGACGACGATCTGCTAACGACGACGCGCCGCGCGACCCAGGACCAATTAATATTATTTACTTATTTTTTTATTTCTCCCGACCAAAGCCCTAAAATCCCGAAAAATCGTTTATTGATCCCGATAATAGGAAGACTCGATCTGGCAAGCCTATACTTGACACACATTGTAGAATTGTTTGTTTTTCCCAAATAAATAAGAAAAAAAAAATTGTGCATCAGCAGCTCTACCATGACGTCTTAAATCCATCAAGATTCCTTTGTCAGAGAGAGACGGAGTTACACAAGACGAATAGCGGTATCCCTTTCCTCACACTGAATCATGATAGCATTGGCACTTCGTAGTACGGCCACAGATATACCAATTGAATTGTTTCCAAAAAAACACTTGTCAATCAGTCTAACGTAGTTGGTGATATATGATTTAATTCTTTCACAGTTTGCTAGTCAGATCATAGAGAGACGCTCTGTAGAAGTGTTGGGTATCGATATCTAGGTAAAGACAATGGAAGATTTTGAACACTCACTATTTCAAATACTTGCATTACCATCGGCCGTCGATCTCGTATTCGGATGTATGTAGTTACTTGGACTGTGAGTTAGTTTTGTTGTTTTATTTATCGTCATTAGATATCTGTCCAAACTTTGTCGGTGTAATTTCACTAATTAATTTAATACTATGTAATTCTAATTAATAAATTATCAGGCCAGTTACCAGCCTCTCACAATTGTTTGCGTGATCAGTTTTACCACGATCTGTGATATGACGTCACAAAACGCCTACACATGCGTGAAACCGTCCGATTTTATATCGAATCGCATGCGCATATTATCGCGCGGTGATCATATCTGGACGTGGGCGAATATCATGAGCGATCTCGATCAATATATGGGATTACGATTATCTGTGTGTCTCAGTGATCGTAAAACACAATGAGAGGTCAAAAGTAGTTTAAGAAGATTTTTATCAATACCTTCTTTCCTTTAATTGTAAGAGGAACATGTTGGTTTTAAATGACAAAGATGGAGAAATCACAAAGAAATTATGGATGGATAGTGTGAATGATAAAATATCTAGAAAGGTGATCAGTGTGATGACATGGTTATCCTTTGGAATTTTCAATAAAAAATCCTTTTCGAACGATACATAAGCAAAACACATTAAAAACACTATGTAGATATTATGCAAAAGGAAAAGATGGTGAAAAGGAATAAATTGTATCATAATGATCTCTTTAGACAACGAACAAAACATAATTACCTCGATAACATTTATATTTGCCATTACGAATAAAGTAAACAAGTCAACACATGTTTCAAAGCTGACCCAGTTATAGGAATCATACTGCAATATGATACTATCAGTTAGTAGGTAAAGATTACGGATATCTAGGCGGTCACCTACAGAGAAAATGCTTCAACTGTGTCGTGGTTACAGGGATGACCTGAATTTATGTAACTTGAGCGATAAAGTTACATAAAATCAGGTTGATTTTATGTAATTACCTATTTATTTAAACTTTATGTACAATAGTGGTACATGGGCGGACCTAATGCAACAAGGCATTCTCTAACAGGTCAACCTTTGGGTTAAAAAGACAACACTGTGGTAGGTGTACAAAAAATAAATAAAATACAAATTATTTTTTTTTTTTGGGAAAGAAATTATCTCCCAGTTACGAGTACTAACGTACCACACAACATTATTTTTCTTCAGTAGAATCATTGCTAAAGTAGTTGAAAGGGAACTACGCGGGTAAAACCGCAGGGTGTTGCTAGTGTTAGATATGTTTAACCAAGCGGTGCTGTATCCCCACTTAGTTCTAATCATAATCAGTCTTTTCATATTCCCGCTGCTGGGACACAGGCCTCCTCTCTAGGAGAGGGAATGGGCCGTAATTCACCACGCGGGCCCAGTGCGGGTTGGTGAATAAATATCTAATAACCTATACAAATCTTTGTTATCCTCGTCGGACATCCACAGCCCAACATAGCTAACAACAGTGAATGAGTCCCTTTTTTTCTGAATTTTTCACCTTTACTTCTAGTGAATTCTTGGTCAACATTATCCTTTGGTTTCGTGGCTCTACAGTATACACGCATCATTATTTGCGCTGCCGGTAGAAGCGGGGTGGTTTGGAGCTAAACAAACAATTATCACGAAGGTGACATGATAAGTCATCATTTTTCAAATTACAATTAGAAGGCGTGCTATCGATAAATCTTTTGATCAATAAATAATTTGCATGTTGAATGAAAACTTCGCATGTCCGTGGATCATTCACTTTTACGGGTTTTCCGTACGAAATGAAAACGTTCGAGTTTGGTAAGCAGTATTTATAATTTCGCTATGTTTCTCAATGTGTTTGTAAACAGATGTTTCAAGTTGGTTTCCTGTGTTTATATAGTATGATTTGTTATGTTATGCTCTTTCTTTTGAGCATCTAAATTGTACTAAGAAGAGTTAGTACGTGTGTATGTCGGTTTATTTTGAGATTATTTTCATGTTAAAATAAGCTGTTTGTACAACAGTTTCTTCTATTTCCTCATTATTTTTGTTGAGCTGTTTTGGTTAACTTTACAAATATTTCACAAAAAGAACATCTTTAAGATCACCTACGGTAGCATGATCAAATTCAAAATGTTTCGGAAGTTTTGAAAGCTTCGCATACCAGCTGGCAGAAACGTATGTAGAATACAAATCGAAATCTCATGACGATTTCAAATTCATCTTTTAATACAATCGTCTCTAAACCTACTATCGACTATTGTAATCTTATTAAGTACCTAATTTATATTTGAAACTCCGTACTAAGTTCCGCAGCGTAATGCCGCTTGTATTTAAAATACAAACGACGGTGTACCGGATCTGATAGAAACAGACGAAGCTGACACGAACGCCGAACGTGAGGGGAATGATGAGGCCGATCACACACGAGTCGCACGCGTTACACTACACGACGCGGGACACGCGAGGCAACAGACAACTGACGAGTTTAATTGATTTTGTTTAAATGTATGGACGTATAGAAACGTCAGGTTTCTCGTATTGACTTGAATCACAAAAATGAGTTTCTAGCAGTTTTCAGAAAATCTGGCTCAGGCAAAAACATCTATAAAAATTGGTTTGACACTTTTTTGTCAGAACGAATATGTGTTCATCATAATATGGATATGGTTTTGGGGTCAAAATCGTTGCAAATCAGCTCTAGTATAACCCATTTCATAGAACGAACTCAATTATCAGTCAGCTTGTATACATATGTGGTGTACTCGTGCATATTATGAATATGTACGATATACAATAGTAATACATGGGCGGACTTAATGCAACAAGGCATTCTCTACCAGTCAACCTTTGGGTTAAAAAACAACTCTTATACGTAAAAAAAAATGTATAAGAGAACTTATAATAATTATGACGAAGACCAAACTAAGAATGACAGGCTATTAAGTAGTATTTACGGATTTTACGCTTAAAGGAAAATTTAGACTCTGCATTTTTGATGTCAAGAGGTAGCATATTCTAGAAAATTAAATAGTAGAAATAGCGTAGGAATTAGACATAAACCCGGTGCGATGAGAAGGAATATAAAGAAGTTTTTGGATGCTCGAAGGTTACAACTGTGAGAACTGCCCAACATTATTTGAAATATTGTTTTAAATAATCAGAAGCACAAGCATCGTTCATAATAGTGAAGAGCATCACTTTTGACAGATAGTCTACCATTTAGCTGATAACAGATGGAAGAAATGTGATCGTATTTACAAAGGCCAAAAATGCGGTTGTTAAAAAGTCATCTGAAGATCATTAAAGATATCTGCTTTAATTTTTTGGATATCACAATGCAAAAATCTGATATAAGAACAAATTTCAACGTATAAAGCTTTTGTATACAATATGTTAGTCATAAAAATTTCCTTCCTCAAAGGCCGTGAAGTCAGTAGTTGTAGTATTGAAACCCAAGGCTAAAAAACGTATCTTAAAGTTTCGTTGTAGGTGTTGCGAAATTTGTTCGAAAGATTTACCGCGGCCCTGGAACGCAAAGGGCATAGGAAGGATCACGGTTGGGTTTTAGTCAGTAAGAGTTTGACACTCCACTCCAGGGAGGCATCCAAAAAATAAGTTTGTTGTAGGTATAGCATGTATATTTATCATGAAAAAATGAAGTAACTATCACGTAAAAAAACTAGATGTGACAATTTTTTTCTATACTTTTCAGCCCGAAGAACAATCAGCTGATTTAAAGTTTTCAAAGTTGCGGGCAACAAGGTACTGTGTTGTATTTGCCACCTCGTGTGCATCCACCTTTATCTACACGTTACGTAAGTCTCATCGCATACGCACGAAGTTGACGACAAACGCTCTGCATTCGAATTATATTGTAAGGTATTAACTGTCTTACAATAGGTACGGTAGTACCTTCGTTTTCTTTGAAACGCTTTGGTTACCTATATTATCTAACAGTAAACGATTGTCCACTGATCACGTGACCTTTTTAGGGTCTTTTCGTGGCTTTTTGGGGTCAAAGAATCAGTGCTGCTAAGTGCTTAGTGGCACTTTTCACCTTTGTCAGCGACGGTGATGAACTTTTTGGTGTCCAACGAATACTTTCCCTGTTCTTTTGACAGAGGATAACAAAGTTCTGAGCAAGAGTGATGAGGAATATTTTGGGGACGCTCGTTCAACCCTCGTCAATCGGAGTCCATGAGTCGAAACACTCGAAACCAAGACAAAGAGCAGGAGGTAAAAAATATAGTAGGGCCGACTCCACCATTGACTTGTTTTAATCTTTAAACATACATTGAATTGTTTTATAGTTTCCTTTTTTTTCTTTGCATTGTCCTCACATATAGAAGCACCAAAGATGTAACCAAAGTTATGTAATACAGAATATGATTTAAAAAAGTGTCCGTGGAGTTTCTTGCACGTTCTTCTCCATAGAGATCTACGCTTTGGAACGTGCAGATAGCTTCACCTCTTTCGACTTGACAATTCAAAAGTGCCTGTAAAGGGTTTATTTGAAATAAATGAAGGATTTCGTACGAGTTAGCACTTCGATCTTACAAAACTTTTTCAAGTGCAACGTGGCACAAATAATTTAGAAGTCCTTACAAAACAGGCGCCGTTCAAACGTCTAAGAGATGTTCAAAATCTATAATTATGGTTAAGTATAATTATATCGTGAATATTTCGAAAACAATAAATCCAATCCAAATTCGATATTTTATAATATATCTGCATCTTTTAAAAAAGATAGAGTTGACAATATTTCGCGATTTTTTATAAACTTACGGATATTAATAATCTGGTGCCATACACAGTAAAGTTCATAAACAAACAGCAAACGCCAAAAGTTTTGAATTTCTATTGAAGCCTGTTTTCAAAATTTCGAAACAGTAGAATAATTCATAAATCAATACGATTGAGAGGTTCCTCATTGATATTAAATGGGGGCACATGATGCATGCATGTTTATTTATTGGACTGTAAACACCTCAGATGATTGAGCTATTGTTTTGGTAACGAAGCATCGAAAATGCGAACTATTCTAGATTTTTCCGTCTGATCAGGTCAGAATACATACATTATCATCAATACATACACCGTAAGTGTTAGTAAGAAGACAGGGCCCCGAGTCTGCTATTTTTTATAAATTCGTCATTCCAACACGATCCCATTGTCATTTTGTTAAAAGTTCGTAATCTGCTAAATTCATAATGGTCGATCATTGGTCGGTCAATGGTCTCGTAATAGAGTCGTGCTAGAATGGCATTGTCGTATTGCCATTATTATAAAACCCGTTTGAAGAAATGATTTTCGAAAAACTTCTACTAAATTTGAACATTAAGCTAAGCCAGATTTGTTTTATATATATTTTGTACATAAATTATTTATAAGTATTCTATGCAATCTAAAGTATAAGTCAGCATACGTCTGTCATTCCTTTTTCATTATGTACGAGATTACCGTTCTATGCCATTTTTTTCAATGGAGTGTCAGTGGTTGAAAGTTGAAAAGTCATAATGACGCTTTTATATTAGTAGATTACCATACTTGTCACAATCAACAATTATGAAATCAATTATAAAACTTTCTGACACTATTGTAATAGCAGACTTGAGGCCCAAGTCTGGTAGTTTGGTTGAAGTCTCATGTTTAGTAATATTGTGCGAGCTTATTGGCATACTTAGCCTTTTCCCAACTGTGTTCGGGTTCGGTTCCAATCTAACCGGATGCAGCTGAGTACCAGTATTTTACATGGAGCTATTATCTGGTCTCCTCGATCCAGCAAATAGGTATTGAAAACCCCCTTGACCAAGCTAGGGTCAAATTTTCTAACTCCCTAATAGTCCAAATCGCAGTTCTAAATTATGTTGGGGACTATTTAGACTTTAAAGAGAAACTGTAGGAACAAGTGTTAAAAAACATGACGTGGCCAACCCGAACCCCGAGCTTAACCCTATAGAGCTTTTGTTGGAAGAGCTTGACCGAAACGTTCGGGAATACTGTCCTTTTTCACAGCAGGCCATGTGGAATGCATTAGAAGAAAGCTGGAAGAATATCTCGCAAGACCACCGTAATAACTATCAAAGTTCCTCAAATGATAGCCGTGACCAACTGTTTAAAAACGTGTTATTACGAGGCAAGCTCCATCAACTGTTCTACGCGCGCCCATTGCCAGTAACCAGGCAGAAATTCAGAATCTGACCTGTACCCTCGAGTAGCTCATTATATATGTCGAGAATATATCGTAGAAGAGTAAAAAGGCTTTTTTTTACTATTTATGGATGACACCCCACAGCTAAACGTATCCATCACAGCCTGCGTATGTACATATGTGTTATAAACTGGTGTAAGCAATAAATAACCATGCGATTTCAGCAATCCCGAAAAATTTGCTATCATTTATTGAAGAGTGAATGAGAACATCATCAATGTAGTCGAAGCCACGCATTATTAGGGATAACTCAAATACCATTCGTCAGATCTCACTCAAATTGAAATGGGACCACACGACAAGCACCAGCTTTCAAATATAAAAAGAGTCATCAAAATCGGTACACCCATTAAAAAGTGATGTTACCTCATCACTTTACACTTAACACACACACAAAACAATAAGAACACAGTCGACTTGAGAAGTTCCTCCTTTTTAGGAAGTCGGTTAAAAATTGCGTTTGATCGCCACTCTAGAACAGATTGGTCAAAAGCCAGAGCCTGATTTAGAAGTAGTAGGAGTATTATTTTGATTAGCCATCGTGACTGATGAATGGTGATGAGACATCTTACCTTATTTAATACTTTGTAACGACGACTGTTAGAAATAATTAATTAATTGGGGTTTCTGGTTGAAGGCAATAACTTCATTAGATACCTACTGAAGAAATGTGTGTGTTCTGTTCCATAAATGCTTCGGGGGAAAATACGGGACGACCAAAATTATCCCTACTATTAATATCATAAATGCGACTGTTTGTTTGTTACGCTTTAACGTCTAAACCACTAAACTGATTTTCAAATTTTATCACCAATGGATATAATTTTCCGTATTCCCACTTCTCAGGAACTTCTCAGTGAAACCACGCGGCGCTGTTTATAAAAACAAAGTAAAAAGTAAAGTCGGCAAGTTTATAAAAAAATATGCAACGATCCTCCATTTCTGGGTTAACGATTAGTTTTCAAAGTTGTTTTGAGGACAGTGCTATCGAATATTTTATTGCGAAATTAATTACTAGAAGACAAATTGTTTCGTATAACTTGTTGGTTTATAAATCGTAGTGTTGCGTCAGGAATAGGAGCGACAGGTGACTGGTGAGTCGCCTACGCAATGATAACAATACCGACTAGTTTCAATTGGGTGAGTGACTTTTTGGTACACAGACTGCAGGATATCTCGATAACTTTGCATTCTCTTTGCTGTCGAATGTATTTGTATATGTATGATAGTGAGAAATAGGTGGACTTAATGCTATAATATGGTATTAGGTATCTAAAAGTCAAACTTTGGGTTAAAAGAAAGACGACACTGTTTTATATAGTGAAACAAGTAAAACTAATGTTATAAATGTGAATGAGAGTTTATATTTTTGTTATGCTTTTACATTTAAACTATTAACGCGATTTAATCACCAATGGAAAGCTACATTATAAGCGAGTAACATAGGCTATATTTATATACAAGAGCATTGGTGGCCGAGTGGTAAAGCCCCCGACATACGAATTGTAAGTCGCGGGTTCGAACCCAGCCAGGCGCATTACTTTGTGTAATTAATTTCATCACCACTGCTCGCAAAACGGTGAAGGAAAACATCGTGAGGAAACCGGCATGTCCTGGAACCAAAAATTCGATGACATGTGACATTCACCAACCCGCACTGGGCCCGCGTGGGGGATTACGGCCCATACCCTCTCCTAGAGAGGCCTGCGTCCTAGCAGTGGGAACATTAAACGGCTGATTATGCTTATTTATAGGCTATATTTTAACCCCGTATTCCCACAGTAACGGGAACTACAACAGGGTACTGCTAGTGCTAAACATTTATAAAAATGCGAAATTTTGCATATTTGTAACCTAGTCACGTCAAAATGGTTGAACGGGTCTGCCTGTAATATTTAAATGGAAAATTAGGTAGTAATTAGGTCTAAAAACTACTAGTGCTAATAAAACACATAAAAATGAAATAGTTTACTAATTAATGTTATGATAAGCACAATATAATATTATGGTACGAGTGCCATGTCCGTTCAGCCCTGAAGATTACCAAACAAACTTATTAAAGTATAAGTAGGATTTTTTATCTTTGTATATTCTACAAACATACATCTATTTACGAAGAATTTGCATAATACAAAACTAGAAATGTCAGAACCTAAAGCCTCGTATTCGCAACATTTGACGCGCTGGGAACGTGCAAAACAGTAACATTGTCAATGTTGCGCACTGCTGTCAACGTCATGCGTTCGTCTGCACGTTGCTTGCAACATGTTGGACGTCACGTGTT
The DNA here is from genome assembly GCA_905332915.2 of Hecatera dysodea. NCBI lineage: Eukaryota > Metazoa > Arthropoda > Insecta > Lepidoptera > Noctuidae > Hecatera > Hecatera dysodea. Next base: position 4,124,994 of record HG995286.1, read on the forward strand.
GCGCGTCAAATGTTACCTAGTATCCACTGACCACTAGGTAACATTACCGCGCACGAGGTTTTCACTAACTTTAAAATAATAATTGCAAACGCTGGCTGACCCTACGAGATAAATCAAAATACATAGTGTACTACAATATTGTACACCTTAAAAAGGTTTATAAAAAAGTCCAGGATGGTATACTCGTATGTCTATCTCTTAGGGATAACCCACAATAACCATTTTTTATCCTTTACTTTTTACAGCATTGCTAACTAAAAGTTCCTCGTTGACGTTCATGATGAGCAATATGTTGTGCAACATGTCGCGCGTCAAATGTTGCCTTGTGGATACGACGCTTTAGACCTTACTGTCATGTAAATAACTCGTTTAAGTACTTTGTTCACAAAGGTGTGTATTTGAAACAATAGCACTTGTCACAGACGGTACTAAGAGTACGATGCTAAGGAAACACCTACTTGTTTCCTAGGATGTTTAAGAACGGCTTCATATAGCTTAAAAAGACAAGAAATATTGGACGTGTAAAAGTGTTATGTTTAACCTACTTAACTTATGTTTAACATAAATATCATTTATCATAACAAGTCAATTCTATTTTAGAATCAGTATTTTCGAGAAAATACTGATTCAGCTCATCAACTGCCAGGGGAAAAAATTTGACATCTACCCAAAAGATTCTGGTATCGTTTATAAGTTTAGGTATTTTAAGTGTGTCTCGGCACTGTTTCTCTTTATTCGTTGTGATAGGGTAGGGCTTAATGCTTCCGAGGGCTCGGGCCGGACGCGGGCGTCACGCGTCGCCGGCTATGCATGACGGGCTTGCCTCACCGCCAGCCGCGATGCTAACCCGACTCATTCAAACGCTAACCCCACCACTCCAACCAGCAACCAAGCAACCGCCAATTCTGTCCGACAGCACTATAGTTTTTGGGCCATGAGTCAGAATTACGTAACCTCGGTGAAAATGATACCTTATGAACTTGGCGAAGTAAGCAGTTTGACGTTTTGCCACTGTTACTAAACTTTATGTCATTTATTTGTCGGCAAGAAAGTAGTAATTTCAAAATGAGGATTATGGTAAACTAGACTTGTTTATGCGGCTTTGTCTGTCGGGGTACTTAGGCAGAAAATAATACTCTTCGGCATTGCTCGTAAGTTAAATTAATAGGTAAGTGCAGCTGCGTATCGAAATCATTTTCAACCTTAAATGGAAGCTTTTGTAAAATCAATCGGAACAACTATCTATTTTATTTTTAATTTATGTTATTAGAGACAACACACAGCAATATAATAAACTAATAGTATCAATACTTAGTCAGTGGAAGTAGCATAACACTACTAACGACTTTATCTACAAATTGGTTTACAAAAATAGTAAGCTGTTAAAACACAATATCGATGCAACTTGAACATCATTGATCTGATGGCACGGTAGCGCTTCCGCCAAGACGAGACAGCGAAAGTGCAGGGCGCTACCTACATTTCTCGAAGTGTTTCTTCGTATTTTTGTAGATTCGGTCTGGACAGTGCTCGAAAGTCCAAACCCTCAGGATATAATGTAGATAGAGTATTTATTAAACAAGAAAGTTTCAAATGTATATAGCTATTATACTTTATAGAATATTAATATCTAAAATACCCAGATTTCGTCACTCACTCACTGATGATAATCACCAAAACTATTAGCGTCATTCCTGAAGTCATTCATTAGGATAATCCGTACATCTTAGTCAGAATGCCTAGCCATTTCATTACTCAAGGACCTATTGGAACTAAATTAACGCCTAGTGAATTACTTTCTGTTAAGCCCACAGGAGTGTCTACGTCACTCTTACAAAATGGCCACACATTTTGACCAAGGTGTAGAGTTTGTATTAGGGAACTTAAGACTATGATTCGCGCTGAACGCTTTACCCTATGATGATGAGAGTTCGAGTGTTAGGTTAGGGCGTGTACAGTTTGGGGTTTAGCTCTCTATAAGTCTTTTTACAGTGCAAACAATTAGTACTCGTCTTGGCGTTACTTTACATGAAAATGTTTTTTGGGAGCTACATTTTACACAAAATCAATTTTTTACCGACGATGGAAAGCATAACTTTGGAAGTAAATGTTCTAGATCTTCATCCGAGGACCTCTGGTGGATTTAATTCAATCTCCGTACTATATTAATGATGGAATTTATATTGTAAATTGAGAATAGTAGCCCATTGGCCTTGATCACGCGTGTTCGGTTCCATGCCAGCGATGCGGACACTCGAGAAGCCGGAGGAACCCAGCACCCGCCACCTGACACTCGCAAGCCGACCGGAACAGCCGACTTAATAAGTTGGATATGACATTCCTATCCGAATCTAGAGCGGCCACTCTAATTAATTTGTCTAGAATAATATGTTAATTTGTTTGTTAGTTTATATGTTTGTAGAAACAAGAAAATATTTGGAATTATGATTTTATTGCGATCAATATTTCACTGTTGGAAATTTACATGATCGACAAAAATGTTGTTACCTCTAGGAAAAGCCTCAGGTACGATGCCGCGGGCAATTTGTAGTGTCTAGAGATGCCCCGTTGAAACATTGTTAAACGCTATGGTCAAATCATTAGAAAAAATAACTGCATCTTAGTTGAGATTTCGTTTAGTTAACAGCGTCAACGGGAGATAATTGTCGTACTTAACGTCAGAGCAAAAAATAAGCGTCACAAGTAACCGGTAGTCAGCCTCTTACTTTTCTAACTAGCTGCTTCAAATTGGGCACAAACTTGAACTAGTTTTAATAATATAAAATAAATAATAATATTTTATTGAAATAATAAGTTTACAAAAAGTGTACATATAGTTCAGTTATATATTAATCTAGGCCTATCATAGTGTTACAATTATTTGGATAAAAACGATAGTATGGCAAAAATATAAAATTACAGTTGCAAAACATAAAATAGAATTCTGTAGGTAGATAATGTGGTGCGTTGCCCTATCTAGGTTTATTCAAACCTGTGTTTCAGGCTATCTCACTACGATAATACTTTTCGGATAGGTCAGTTATTGATATAAATTAACATATTTTTTCCAATATCCAAGCAGGAACAATATTTTGCGTTACCTTATTATAAATTAGGCTTATGGTATATTTATTTATATTTAAAACTAAACTGATTATAAAGGCTAGGTAAATACAGTTAAGTCAGCTACTTTACTACAGCACCTCTAGTAGTTGTTCGTTGTCCGAGTAATTTAGTTTCGCCACAGATAATATAATACTACAGTACAGATACCCAATCCCATACAAAGAAATGACACCTCCCTAAGTCTTACTATTGAACTTACTATATTATTTCCTTAATTTTTACGACAGATGGTAGCATCAGCGGCTCACTGATTTACAGAGACTGTAGTTTTACAACGCCATCTAGGAGACAACCTAGATACTAGGTGTCATCGATGCGGTGAAATCAATAGGTACTACTAGATGGCGTCGTTTTTCAATTATTGTTTCTCTACATCTCTCTCCAATCGAGTATGACAACGCACCGTTCGTTCTAGGACAAATACAAAAATACAACAAAAATTATCTTCGAGTTGATTGTCGTACCTAATAGTTTAATTTTTGTGTTTGAGCTAGCAATTTTCAGCTTAAGTAGAAGACGGCGTGTTTCCAAAGCAAAAATAGGTAGGGTATAGGTAGGTACCTTAGTGCAGTTATTCAATTGACATAGAATAGTATGGACTGGAAATACCTACAAAAAAGGGTGCATACCTATAAATATAAAATGGCTGCCATTGCTAGGGATGTATTAATCAAGGGACATAGGTGTTATTAATAACGAGTATCGATATTAAATACGAGTTTTACTAGTTATCACGTTTGGATCATACCTAATATTATGTAGGTACTTACTTAAAGTCCATTGTAATTGTAACAGAAAAAGATGAGTACCTAGGTTATCTTACCTTCTGTTATCTATATAAATAAATAAAACTTAAGTGTCTGTTATAAGGTATAAGTCTGAATAAGACGCAGGAGTATTTATGTTATTGTTTCAGCAGCGGAACTAGTTTCGGAGACTATTACGGCAAGTCGGCAACGGTATAACATAATAATGTTGTACCGTTGCCGACTTGCCGTAATAGAATACCATTATGATATATTATGTTTCATAATGGAATACCATTATATAGGTATGTTCGTAAACAAACGAATGAATTAACAAATACCTAATAAAAAGGCCTGTTACATGGAAATTAACCCAAATATCAATACTTTAGCCATAAATTCATGATCGCGTTACAATAGTATCATCGAATGTGTATTATTGTGAGTATTAATGCATGAAAACCGGCAATTAACCTGTGCAAAGACAATGAAGAATGTTACTAGGTATGCCAAATCGCTTGAAATTGTCTCAGTAAAGCCTGTATGTATACAAATACACTAGTTTTTGTTGCAGTTAAAAATACCTAGTAGTTTTGATTTTATAGGCATTCATAGTTTCGAAAAATATCGAGTCTCGCTAACAGTCACGTGACGCCTATGACGTCGTGTTACAACGCGCCTCGCGGGCCGCGGGCCGCTTCGTATCAAGTGGCCAGCGGTTATACCTACTTAGTAGTTGTAATAGCTTGAGTTGCGCAGTATTTTGTTGTGTTTTCGTCCGCGTATTACCTACGTTAATAGTCTATTAATAGTAAATATTATTCGATTAATAAAATAGATGAAGGATTCAAAAAAGGGCAATCGGATAATCTACCTAAAATACCTAGATGGATTAATGGTTGCGCATTATTTATCAACCAATAGTGATTCCGTTTCTGCCGGAATGAAAATGCAAAAGTACTTAAGTAAACTTTCCTTGCTACTACGTATGCTTAATAGTTTATCTATTCTAAATTGTTCTATCAAAACAAAATACCCAACTAATATAATGGAAGAATGAAACTCAAATAGTAGAAGTACCTACCTACCATTAAATTTTTACGTTATAGACAAAGACAACAAATATGTATTATAGTTTTGTAGCTGTAGGTAGGTAGGTACCTACGTATGTATACATACCGCTCTTCTTAGTAAATTTAAATGAATACATAGGTACATTGATTTATTGCAAACTGGCTTCCGCCAGCAGCTTTGCCCCCGATTCCCTCGGGAACTGTATATTTTCCCAGGATTAAAAGTATTCCAGACTTTGTCCAGATCCGTTCAGTAGTTTTTGCGTGAAAGATCACAAACTTTCGCATTTATAATATTAGTAGCAAGTAGATAGGTACTTAGGATGTAGATGTAGTGGATTGAACGTTACAGATGTAGGTACAAAACCTTTTTTTTTATTTGTATTTTTTTACTAACAAAGTACGTAAGGCCATTTATTTTTATTTGAAACTTAGTTCATATCGGCAAGAGACAGCTATGGCGATGATTCTATTGGTTATGTTCAAGTAAAAAGTATAGGTGATGTATGTATCACGCCAGAACACGCGGCGCGCGGCGTACCTACGTACCTACGACACCTTATCATCATTGCAGTTTAGAATGCAATGAAAAGGATCAAGAAGTTTTAAATGTAACCTGCGAAGATTGTGCCGCCAGCAGAGATGGCTGTAAACATACTATTGATACTATAGCATTTTTAATGTGACTAGGTAGGTACATCGACAAAGCGAGGAGAAAAAACTACTTTTCCGGCGAATTGGTAGTTGTACTTTTACAGTTAGGCACAACACATGGTTTCCTATTATTTGAATTGGACATTTTAAAAAGTATTTAGGTATAATTTCGACGGTACCGGCGCGCGCCCGCAAGCTGACTGAGTGAGCCAGACTGAGCGTGTTGTACGATGACGTCACACCGTCACCGGCCGCCCGCGTCGTGGAGTTACAAGTGTTACAACTTGTTTTACTTCTAAATCGGGAGCTAATTGACGTATCAAAATAATTCTTTCACTTGATTTTTTTATTTTTGACGGAGAATATGGAGCGCTAATAATAAAAATTAGTTAACATTCTTCATTGCGATTGATTTTGATTATTTCATGCACCACATTTCACAATACAACACACAGGCATGTTGAGTTTCTGTTTTCCAATATTTACATGTAGTTTTAAAAGTAAAAACCTCGTACCTAATTTTCTCGCAAATCTCAATAATACAAAAAATTAACAACTGTCACTACGTCACGATAAAATGTTGCCATAATTAGCAACAACTTAAAATATAGTTGTCTCTTTTATCAAATAAGATTATCTCACTAGAAAGAATCATATTTCACTCATATTTGTATACCTAAGCAAATGTTAGAATAACGCAGCATCTCCATGTTTCTCCTATCTCAATGGTTTATTCCTATACGCGCTTCGTTAACTTACTAAAGTGGAATTGGTCGCTATGGCGAATTTTACAATAAGTAGGTACCTACTTATTCATGTTTTTAAATTTTATTAGGTATCTACTCTACTCAAATCAATGTTCATCTGTCTAACCTTTTCCGAACTATATATACCTATTTGCACCGGATTCAGTTGAATACCAGTCCAGTGGTATTTTACCTCCGACCTGATGAGATCTTCACGTCACCCATCCACAGACAGACCTCGGCAAGCGTTTAACCTTGAAGATCGACCCGTGCGGCTGTTATATTTTAGCCACGAGCTCCTCAATCTACTCAAATCAATCAAAACTATAAAATTACTTGTAATTTAGCGGTAATGTTACTGCGACCAGTGCTGCGGCATGGAAATTAAATAAAATAGGTAACTATACCCCATACACGATAAGATTAGACTTTGAAATACATCTTTTTTACAGTCCGTTCAACCGATTTTGACTTCTATTGCGTTGGTGCAACATAGCAGCTGCAGTGAACAGTTGGTATTATTTTCACGTTTTTGCTTTAATGCCATCCTTATGCCTACGGAATAGAAGTAAAAATCGGTTGAACGGACTGTAAACAATTTTGTTCCAATGTCTAATCTTATTGTGAATGGAGTATAGGTAGGTACTAGGAGAGGAGGAAACAATACAAGTAGCTACTTGTATAATATTTTTATAAAAATAATTTAATACTCCAAGCAAGTACCTAGGTTCCTAGGTACATAATAAAACTTATAATAATAATATTTCATTTATTTCGGGTAACAAAGACCCATAACATATATACCTTACAGACTATCATACATATTTATAAAAACTACAAAAATACACTACAAAGTGACCAGTTTCATGGACATAAAAATTTTATAGGTGTCAAGGGGCACCCGGAAGGAACGAAGTTCTTGTCTTGTCTTGTCTTGAAAAATTGAACTTACGCATCTGAATGATGATTTAAAGTTTAAGGTAATTGATCAGTCTCACTAAATTCATCTGATCTCTCTGCAGTTATGTTTTGTACAATTGTATTTTGTTATTTCTTTCTCTCACGATATTCTCTACATCTTTGTGCATTTGTCTTTTTCCTTGATGTTAAAGTTTGTACCTAAGTAGTCGATGCTTTAGTATGAAATAAAAAAATACATGTACATAAAGACACACACACACATAAATATGTCAAACATAACTGCTTAACACACCCATCCAAATCGTGACCTCACTAACAGCTGCTTAACTCCACCCATACTTTTCGCAACCTTGCCAACAGTTGCTTCGCACACCCATCCAAATCGTGACCGCACTAACAGCTGCTTAACTCCACCCATCCTTTTCGCAACCTTGCCAACAGTTGCTTAACACACCCATCCAAATCGTGACACAAAAATACAAACATCCGAATTGAGAACCTCCTCCTTTTTTAGAAGTCGGTTACAAAGTGTCGTTACAACTTTTCGTATGATTTTTTTCCGTCTAGCCCCCTTTCACAACGCGCGATAAGGAACTTCGTTCCAATAAACAAACTATCGGAAACCTGTGTCTCCTATTTGCCCTACCACACGGCAACTACCTACTACACACACAGATCAGTATTAAGCAAAAGATACCTACGCAGTCGCGTACACGCCTGCATTACAAATCAATCAAAACATACCTACTATACAATCAATTATTCTAAACCGAGTTAAATAAAAATCCGAAGTTTTTACTAGCTTAGAAAACTGGACAGACTCTTGCACATATATAGGTATATGTATATGTACGACATATATATTTATATATATATATATAGGTATATAATATATATGTGTGCGAGACTCTTTCTCCAGTTTCCAGGTTCCTGGTATAATAGTCATAGAGAGGTGTCTTTTCTAAAAATACGTAAAGAAAACAAAAAATATTGGACTTAGAGAAAATAACTTTGAAACTGAGCAAGTAATAACAGTCAACAAAGACAATAACAAACCGCTCAGATCCAATTGATACAACGGGGCAAAGGCGGATTCACGCGGCTTAATTCTCTATTTGTATTAGCAATAAGGCATAATATCGTGTTTCATTTCACTCAGTGTTCCGACGGACATGACGGAAATAGAATTGACATTGAAAGATAGAAGAGCTACCTACTTTTAAAGTTTCTATTGTATAAAAAGTTTTATTGTTTCGGGATCTGATAATTATGTACCAAAAACATATTAACATTTTTTTTCAATTATTATTTTTATATGTAACATACAAGATTTAAGAAAAAAATGTTAAACAACTGAACGTTTATTTAGTAGGTAACGATTGTAGCTCGAGACACTTTAGGTAATGACAAGAAAAATTGAGTAAAGCGCCATCTACTGCGAAGAGTTCTAAATAAACAGCATGACAGTCTTCTACTTTGAACTACTTCTAAAATTCTGTAAGTTCGAATTGAAGTAAAAGGCTTAATTTATAGTTTTTGTTGAAAGTACGTGATTTATGAGTGTAAATAGCTAAATCAACATTAAACAAGGAAGTTTTGATTTTTACTTAACTTACTTCAGCCAAAATCGATCGTATAACGCTTTTTAGTGATTGTTAATTTCATTATTGTTACCTATGCTGCCATCTATGATTTATTTTTACTAACTAATTATACTTTGTTCGAGTTGAGACCCCATGGTTTCGCTAAATAATCAGATAATATAATACAACACTTATTATAACTTACATTATATATCTTCTGCAATTTGTTAAATTTATTATATAAGTAAGGACCAAAAAGTTAGTTTAAGTAACTTGTGATGATAAACAATTTACGGGATAACCTTGAATTTGACTTACTTTATCCGTCCTTCACTGTTTCCTTGCTTTAACATTAAGATTTCTATCTTCGTTTAGACAAAGTGACCTACATACAGTCTTTGTTAACTTATCTGCACAGATGAAGGAAACGAAAATTACTTCAGTTTCGAAAATAGGATGAGAGCTAAACCCGTAAACTTCGATGGCAGATTTCCAACTGCACTGGAATTCACTGGAGTTATTTACAACGATAGTTTATCAAATAATGAGTCCGTTATGAATATAACGGTCAGTGTTTCACGTGGAATTCACACTGTTACAATTTCAATGGGAACTTGTTCAATCTGTTCATGTGCATTAAATGGTTCGGCAATTTTGTCATCATTGTCATCATCTCTACATAATATAAAACAAAGTCGCTGTCCCTCTGTACGTTTAGATTTTTTAAATTACGCAACGGATTTTAATGCTGATTTCACTATAATTTAGAGAATTTCTTGCAGAAGGTTTATAAATATGTATACCACATTATTATAAAAAATATAAATACAGTACTAATGTTTTGCCAAGCGATTTACGGGCGCACATCAGCAAAAAGTACCCCAGCGAAGCCAGGGCGGGTCGCTAGTCAGCAACGAGTATTATAGAAGATAAGGCTTATTGTCGGTCCATGCATTGATTATATCACAGACTGCGTAAATTCTGCATTCATTGGTTTATATTATGGTTAGCGCATATACGCTATCTAAGGTAAATGTTTTGATATTCATTTTCATATAGTTTCTTCATGAGTTTACAAGAGAGTCGACAATAATAAGATATACAAAGAATGCCGATCCTATATGGTATACAAAGTTTTATGGTAATGTTGTATAAACCTCCATATGCACAATATTCTATACAGTAATTTTAGATAGGAATCTTATAGTTGCTATTATAACGGGAGCAAGTAACACAACTCTTTCATTGTTCGCATAGAGGTCAATATGAATCGAGGCAAAAGCGTGGGATGACTGTGACACTGCCAATCATTTACACCTACATACATATACTTTTGCTCCCAAGTTTTTGCTGATTCTTAACAAGCGGTGAGAGGACCGTTGTTGGAATCAATTGTTTATCAAACGACTTCAGAAAACACTCAGGACGTTCTCAATTTGAAGAGCTATTTGGTTCTTGAAAATTCTATCTATATTGGTACTAACAATTATAATTGCTAAAGTACTTACTCTATAATTTAAATTAGGGAAAACTACACGGCATGTTGCCTAGTAAAGTAATGCGATCGTAATTTGACTTGATTTCAGAGAGATCGCTATGTTGCACATGCAACAAAACGTTTGCCATCCATTGAAAACGTGTTTGCATTGTAATTTTACTATCATTCTTTTCCAACTCTAACTCTTGCGTAATTCGGTTGAAAAGTACAATACCTTTCTCACGCCAAAGAAATACAATCACAAACGGTTGATGATAATTGTGGTTGTAATATTGTTTGTTTCTATACAATGTGGCTGCAATTAGAGGTTCGTCTTTGATTTCATTGAATTCTTCGAACGGGATACTCGTATTTTGATTGGCAACTATTATTTTAGAAGCTAGCCGGACTCACATAATTGCACGTCAGTTATTATGTTTGACCCTAAGATGGTTTAGTGAAATTATTTGTAAGTGCGTGATTCATCGCCTTCCACCTTTAATTGGATTCTAATGACAGTTCATACAATGGCACAGTTTCTTTTATTGTACTGATTATGTGTAATGTTTTTTTTTTGTTGCAGGCTCCACAAAGAATTGAGCAGTGTCCTCAACTTTCCAAAACCAGAAGTACAGAGCAAAACGGCGAAGTGGTGAAGCCCCCAGACAAGCCAATGAAGAACCATAACATACGAGATACAGAAGTAACCGCCTTGAACATGGCAATCGACACTCTGAAATGGCAGTTAACGCAGGTACTAAACTATTGATTTGTTCTAAAAAAATTAATAAAGCTAGCGATTGTATTGGTGCACCAATATATAATTTTACTAGTGAAGTTATTTGCTGTAGCTAATACGATGCGAAATGAATCCTCTTTATAGCGTAATGTTACTGCTTATTTAATGATAGCAATTTGCGATTTAATATCTTCTGTGCGATTTGATGTTGTATCAAAATAGAGTGAAGTTAACGTAACTAAGTTAACGTAACTTATTTTCAGACAGAAGCGAACAGACAAATGCACATAGCTTTACTTAAGCAGGTAGTGAGTTTCCTGAGCAGAGTGAAGGAGCATATTGAGTGCCAGGGTCCAGAGACAGGCCCTTCAGCTGAGACAGCGTCCCACAGAGCAGCATCGCCGAGTGCACACGTCGTTGACTTGCCCCGATCCCGGTCCGTCTTGCACGTTAACAAACATGAATACTCTTTAACTACCGGCAAAAGATTAAGCACAAGAAAAATGAGTAAATCCATAAGCAACGTTAACGGTTTCAAAGACTACAACGGTGTTTGGTAATAAACGTCTAGAGGACTGTAAATAATTAATTTGTATCATTATATAGTGAACGTTAGTTAATCTTACTGTTTTGCTTTCCAGGAATCAATCTAAATTATCCTTGTCATCGGACACGGACAGTTCTCAAAAGATAACAGAAGAAATATCTAGACTGATCACTCTTGCCAATACTGTACTCAGTACTAAAATGCCCGATCTCTCTTGTAATTGCAACGATAGTAATGACAATTTGAAGAATGAAGATATTTGTAACGGTGGCAGTGAACATAACGAATCGAATTCTACTTTAAATCTTACTGACGAGGACACAACTAATGCATTTATCCTCAATACAATTTATGACAGCGAGGACGCTTTCAATGGTCTGACAAATAAGTTTGTGGATGTTAAAGATGTCCCTTTAACGGATTTCGTAGTTTCGTCTTCTCCACTCTCTTGCGGTTTGGAAAATGATTTCGCTGGCATTAAGATAAACCAAAAAGAAGAAATAATTAAAACGGAAACTAAAACGAGAACGATGGACAAGAGGAACGACTACAATCATGTTGCAAACTTTATCGAAGATGAAAGTGGATTTTCGTCAATGAGTTCGTTCCAGGAGATAGGAATACCTATAATAAGTATCATACCACCGTCACCTTGCAAAGAAGTAGGTTACATTGACGAGCTCACCGACATTTTGGAAGGAGCTGAAAAGTGGAAGAGCGATCCGATGGACCTCGATAAACAAACTGTGAAAGTATTCTGGGTTTGATTATGTTTGCCAATGTACAAATTCGTGCCTGATTGCGTCATAACGACGGTTAGATTATTATTTGTCAGTATTTTACTGTACCTAGTGCGCAAATGACTTAACATTAGATTTTTCATGTCGATAGTGTATTTCTGTTGAATTCTAGGTATGTAATAGATATCGCTGGAATGTTTATACTATGTAGTCGTATTCACTTTAATTTTAATAAATCGTATCTTGATGATATTTATTTTGTTGTTATTACCTTACTGCCCTTGTCGTGGTCTGTAATGAAAAGCCTTGAGCATACGGATTCGATTCGAAATCTTTTCATGGTCTGTTGAAACTGTGACTGGAGAAGGAAAAATACAATGTTGAATGTAAGTTAAATAGAATAGAATTTCTCTTTATTCGAGTATCCATGACTCATAAAAATGTTAGTATGTTAGTAAGCACTGACGCTAAACATAACAAAAATAAAACTAAAGACATATAGCCGTGGGTTACCGCTGTGACAACCCATGAGTACTCGTAATTGCACAACAGCGACCCACAACAACACAGTCCAGGCGACTTGCAATCATGTTTAGGACACTGTTGGGGCTGCCCCACACTCGGCTTACCAGGGAAGCGCAGCTCTTACGCATAGTTGTGTAAAAACAATACACATGAGCATCTGCGAACATTCCTGATGCACTACACTACGTAAAGGCTAGCCGTAGTGTAAATTTATTGATACCTTGGATACAGGAATGAAAATAATGATCTGAAGGTTGAATTTCAAATGGTCATTTATTCCGTTGATGGATGGTTTTGACGCAGAATCACAAGCACTTTTGCCAAGCGCCTGTGTTTCTTACGCACATTCGTCAATATGAATTTAACCTCTTAACAGTTTGCCACTTGTGACACTATAGGCTCTCAATGAACACTGTACAGAATGACCATAGTGACTCAATATTAGTCTTCCGGCTAAAAATAGTTCCTGTCTGTCCTGCTGATATAAATTAATGATACAAAACCTTTTTACGCACAGGTTTTTTTTTGTTTTTCTGCCCAAAAAGTAGACACGAGATTTTATAGTTTTTAAAATTTCATTGAAATGTCATCCATCAAAAATAAAATCATTTGACAAAAACACACATGTAAAATTTTTTGTATATTTTTTTTGTAAATAATTTTATAAAATATAAAAAATTGTCATAAAATAAAAAGCTTCAACTTTTGGTTTCACCTAAATTTCTTGTGATATTCTAATAAAATGGCTACAATCCCTGAAGATACCAAAAGTGGTAGTGGCGATGGAGGTTTAAAGTCCCCAGTGAAGGCTCCCGAGCCGGAACCCCCAAAGATACCTGATGTAGAGCTGATTGTGGATGGCTTTGGGTTCATGCCTAAAGAGATGCAACGTGGAGAACGTAGACGTTCAAGTGTTTACGCAAAGACAAAACTAGGGCCAAAGAAGGAAGCCAAGTACGAGGATGCAGAGGAGCAGAGTTCATGCGCGTCCAGCACCAACATCGACGTCGTCCGGAGGTACACATGGAAAACGAAAAACAGGATGTTAGTTCAGGTAGATTCAATTTTAAGCTGAAATAACTCCGTAAGTTAAGTAGGTACTCGGTAAAAGCATGCCAGCATGATGGTTACCACTTTGCTTACAATTTTACCTGGGTTACCATAGTAGGTAGTCTAATAAAATTCATCTTCAGACTGCCGAACTAAATTATTTTCGCTCTACAGGAAGGGTTTTTATTATTTAGATAAGTATAGGCATGTGGCCGGGGTAACATCGCACATATATATGTATGTGTTATTTCAGCGTTTATTTAGAAATTATGCAGTAATCGCGGTAAATACATCGTCTAAGACCTGTTGATTTGGTTTGTCCGAGTAGTTATAATATGGAAACGCTAATACAGTCCCTAAAATCCACAGGTCATAACTTACGGCGCAACCATCACCAATATAACAGTTCCCGACAAGAAAGGAATACCGGATGACGTCCTAGCTGGGTTCGACACATTAGAAGGTATTTTAACCGACTTCAAAAAAGGAGGAGGTTCTCGATTCGGCTGTTTTTTTTTTCCTTATTTACAAATTGAACATTCGAGAGATGAGAGGTTCACGGCTTAGTTTTACGGGTCGATCTTGAAGCTGAATAAAGAGACGATGAAGTGAAATTGAAATAGAATGAATGGGGGCAAGAAAGGCTTAATAATACTGGCATAGATTACCGTAGAACTGTAAAAGTTTACATTCTTTGGGAATCACTGCATTTAAAATAGGTTTAATGTGACCGACAGCATCAACATCTCATAATTTTCCGATCGCCGGCCCAATGTAACAAGATAGAAACAAATAATTTTCTTTACAGAATACTTTCAGCCAAGAAATCCTTACTTCGGCGCCACCATAGGCCGGTACGCGAACGTGATCAGGGATGCCACCATGATAGTCAGGCCCTCGGGCAGGATGTACATGCTGTCCAGCAACAAGGGGCACCACCACTATCACGGTGGAAACGTCGGTTTTGATAAGGTAATGATTGGCTGGTTTTATTATGGTATTTTGGTAAATTAAATCTAGGAACTGAAAAAACTTGAATTTATCACAAACTGACAACAGACACCTTAATCTCGTTGCTTTACTTTGTGACCACAGAACAAAAGTAATAGATAAAAGAGTATTTTATTCTATCCACGTCGCTGCAAATAATCACTCTCAGCGGCATCTCGTGAAATTTTATTGAAAATGTTCAGTTAAAAAGTAATACACGCAATCCAAATCCGGAATATTCCGGCATGGAATTTGATAATGGAATCTAACAAAAAAACCGGACAAGTTCGAGTCTGACTCGCGCACTGAGGGTTCCGTACAAATTCGTACGTATAGTTCGTCTATTACGTGGATCAACAATAATTATCTATTGCTCTGATGAAGCGATAACTGTGATTGAAGGATAAACTTTGAAGTTGAAAAAGATGTCTCCCATATCGATACATGTGACGGTCATTTTTTCAATTGCAAATATATGTTTGTAATTGCAAAAAATATTGTTTTATGTCGTTAAACTACAAATCAAGACTTACATAATTTTTCAGAAGTTTTCCATTTGTTGTATTGACATTGCTTCATGTCAAATTTTATGATTGTAGGTTAATGGGATAATATGTCACAAAAATTATGCCTTAAATTATAACCTAATCTAACCTTGATAATTTTCGAGCTGCAAGGTACCATTGACCTATATTTGATATTAATTTCAACGTGATACTTTCACGAGTTCCTGAGAAAAAGGGTAGGGCCTTAAATTCGTGAACAAAAGTTCCTAATACAACGAAACTAGATGTAGAAAGGATTTTTCAAAAGTGTTTACTAAAACAAGTTACATAGGTGATGAGTTTGTATGGAATTTTAATTTCCTTTATAAACCGAACAGGTTTTTTAGATTACATCCATCTTCACAACCTGTCTACAATCCAACATTTCAACATTACATTCACCTGAATATGAATACTTTTTTCAGGTGAACTGGCGCTCTCACGTTTGTGGTCTGAAGGTCATCATGAGTCATGTTTCGGAGCGGTTCCACGAGGGCTACCCTGGCACGGTGATGGCTCAAGTGACCTTCGAAGTCACCTGCGACAACACGCTCAAAATTGAAATGAGGTGCACGACCACCGAACCCACTATCATCAATTTAAGCAACTCGCCTTACTTTAATCTTGGAGGACATGTAAGTAAAATCATCTTCTTTTTAAACGATTTTTAAAGCTCATATTTGGTAAAGCTCACCGCACTATTTCGAACCACCGCTAACAACAAAACAAGAGTAGCGAACATCAAAACAGCGCCGCGGCAATGAAACGCGACGAGATCAACTGTCTTGAATACTGCAACGAAATAAATTAGATAAAAACAGCGGAGAAGCAAAGAACACATCTTATCCACAAACATTCAACGTAACACCATTTGAATCTTCATTTTCTAATCCTGGTATTTTTAATCTGACTCGACAGCCAACACCTATCTCAATGCTAAAAAACGGACAAGTGCGAATCTGACGGACGGACGGACAACATGATGGTCCGTTCCGTTTTTTCCCTATGAGTTACGGATCTCTAAAATGCATATGAAAGAAGTGTCTTGTGTTTTCTTTTTTGCTCAATTCGATATCACGTCTCTATCTGGAAGTTTTTTTTTTCATCAATCGATTTCAATACTGATATTATTCTATCGATTTATGAAAGTTCCATCGCTCTGAAGACATGGCCTACTGTTACTGTTATGACATTTCATTGATGTCCACGATTACTTTCGTGACCAACACCCGTGACTCCGTTTTTTATTCGCATAATGAAATGTTTTATTATTTTTTCAGCATTCCGGGTCGGATTCAATGGTGGACCATATTTTCACTATCAATGCCGACAAGTATACAGCCACAGATGAAGAAGGAATTGTTACAGGTTTGTTTGTACGCTCTACAAACCTTATTTTCAAACAGTTACAACAGAAAACAAAGAGGAGGAACTTACGGGTTCAATCATCAAGGTTAAGCATTGCATATGCAACCCAGATTCTTCCGTGCTTCGGAAGGCGCGTTAAACTGTTGGTCCCGACTGTCCTTTGTAGATCTTTGTCAGTCGCTACGGGTAGTCAGAAGCTATGAAATGTAGTCGCTATGGGTAGTCAGAAGCTATGAAATATGACACCAGTCTTGCCAAGCGGTACCTTGTTACTTAATGGGCTGTGGATATCAGATAGGCTTTATGTAAAATACTGGTACTCAGCTGCTTCGATGAGTATAGAAGCCGATCCAAATAGTTGGGAAAAGGCAGATTTTTGAAATAGAAAAATACATGGTACCTACATGAACTCAGATTCTGAGCTTTCGAAATGGTAATCCGATTCTTTGCTTACTCAAAGCGTATTGTGTAACTTATAACCTAATAACAACGAGGTGACAGCTTTTGCCGACCACAAACAACTTAAATTAATGCCAGGCATAGGCATCTTAGGCCCTAACGGAACACCAGCGCTTTTTTTTTTAATTTCGCAGCGTATTTGTATTGTTAAAGGCACATTTGTGGCCTCGCACTGTTATAAATTAATAATAAGCTTTTTTTTTGTGTTTGGTGTGTCTTTTCTTCTTTCTTTGTTTACAATGGGGTAGAACTAATGCTGGAAGCTTTGCCACAATAGAACGTTAAGCGTGTGTTAATTAGTTGACAATTTCAACCTATTTTACAAACTTACGGTGTTTTCAATTTCCCGTTGGCATATAAAACTTTGACAAACTAATCTGGTTAAAATAAATTAGATATATCACCGTGTACGTGGACCTAATTAAGCTTTGACAGTCACGATTATGAATATGTACGAGCTAACAACAATATAAGCTGAGGAAAGAGAGACCAGAAAATTGATCTCTGCTTTGACCTGTGTCCTTCTCCTTGTACTACTTTTTAGCGTTCTCGATCGTGTTAGTGCAAACGTCCATTTGTTCAAGCAAACAAACAAACAAACTCTTCAGCTTTATATAATAGTACTTATAGATTATTAAAGTATGTTTGTCTCTCTGTTACGCTTTCACACCTTAACCACTGAACGGATTTTGGCGAAACATGATACATGACAGACCAGCTGAAGTATAACATACTAGTTTGCTTTTCATCTCAGTAGCAAGTTCCCTTGATATGATAAAACGTGAGAGGAGCCACGGGGCAGAATATTCTCCTCCTGCTAACTTACTACTTAGTACTTTTGTTACCTTGTTACCTTTTGCTTTAATTCATGCAAGCATTTAGGTCTCTATCTTTAGGTCGGTATCTGGTATCCTAAAATACAGGCTTCGGCTTAGTTTAGGCACCAGTCTCCGACCGATGAAATACCTATTGGTACTCATAAATATGGTTACATTTATAATAATCCCTGTCCTCATCTGCCATCATGATCAAGTCCTTTATTTTGTTAGTATTAAGTTTTTCATTTGTTTTATTTGTGGATGAGAAAATAAATGATTATTATTCCGTTTATTCATCTTCGATATAGTATATACATAACATTTAAAAAAAAATCTATAAAAATAAACATTGCAAATTAGTAGCCCACCGGTATCGGGAACAGGGTCCAAGCTACCGATTATTATTATTATGTTATGTTTTCAGGTGAAAGAAAAGTCGTGGGAGGTACAGCCTTCGATTTTCGCGTGCCTCGAATCCTAAAGGTCATGTTGCCTAAGATTCCCATGGGAGGCTACGATATTAACTTCTGCACTACTCGTGGAACCGATCAAGACTTGGCGTTTCAAGCCAGGTGAGCTATACATTTCTTACAGCTGTATTGGAGCAGCATTCCACGCATGTCAGACACTAGGTGTTTGCAAAACATTTGTCATTCTGAGAACGTGATGTGGCACAAACATGTTGAACATGTTGCTGTTGTTGTGGTGAAATACAGGGTTATTTGTAAAACACCAACAACCTCTTAAGGGGTCATTGTACTCATCATTATGAACAACTTTTACTATTTGACCAAACCTGAAATCGCGAAAAAAAATCAGTTGTTCCTTACATTTGTGTTCGTATCATAATCAAAATGTAGGGAACAGCTGATTTTTTTGGTGAGGTTCTTGGTGTTTTACAAATAACCCTGTATGCGATTACCACCCTAAAATCTGTTTAGTATGATAGATATTCCGTGGCGAAACTATGTACTTCTGGATTCAGATTTTTTTATAGGATTTGTCCCCTGTATGGTATCCATCGTCTATGAGTTTATTACCATGCCTACTCCTTTTCTTCAAAGGTATAGACAATCAATAACGCCTTAGTATATTAATACTGGGACATTTTATGATATATTACGTCTTCGTTTAGATCGTATCTTCGCCAGCCAGTCCCATCCTCACCTATAGTGCTCATATTACGGTTTACGTTCTGTTTCTTATATAAAGTAAAAAACAACAGCACATATAAAAAAAAACATTTTTCGAACAAACCCATCCGGGTAAAACGACTAGAACGTTCCAAACAAATCCTATTTCAAGAAGTTTGATGCAGCTAGTGGCATCTGATCTATGGTTGAACTAAAACAAATATCACCAACTGCATTGCAACCCGACTGCAAGACGATTTGTTTGCAGTCAGGTTTTTAGAAAAGTTTGTTTATATTTTTGCACTTGTTTCTAACTCTATACCAGATACACCATCAGCGGCACCCTTAAATATCCAAACCTTTAAATATCCATTCCCTTATATACCCATATCGGATAATTAAAAAATCGCATCAAAATCCGTTTATAGTATAAAGTCACTTCCCGCTGATTGTCTGTCCCTATGTAAGCTTAGATCTTTAAAATTACGCAGCGGATTTTGATGCGATTTTTTAATAGATAGAGTGATTCAAGAGGAAGGTTAGAGTAGAGATTTAGTACCAGCATTGCACTTGTGCGTATCCGGGGCGGGACACTAGTCTATTATATGTATATGTTTGGCATATACTGTCCATGCCAGGTTGTCTGGAAGAGATCGTGTTATGTAATAAGATCGCCCATTGTAAGTAGGTGTTTTAGTTTTAAGTCTCCTCTTTGTGTTAATTTTGGTGTACGCAAACGGCACTTGGAGGAACCAACATGGTTGGGTTTTAGTCAGTAAGAGTCTGACACTCCGCTCCGCTCCGCCCTGAGCGGGAGAAGTCATTCGAAGATTTCCCATTCAAAAAAAGGTATCACTCACCTTTTTTTTTTCAGGGTATTACATCCGTTGACGGGACGGGTTCTCGAAGTATACAGCAACCAGCCTGGCATGCAGTTCTACACCGGCAACCTTCTACCAGACCCCGATAGGATAGTAGAGGTAGGCATAAGAGATTTTTAAAGGAATCCATAAATTGTGAGCCTGTAAGGGCAATAAAATATGGCAAGCAAGAATTCAAGACAAACAAAATATGAAAGAGAAAGACGTACCACCCCATAACAAATCAAAAATCGTTTTATAGGGGACTATTATTTCTCCATCAAAGAAATTCTGTTTTACTTTAGCCAGAATAATACCATATGTAAGGAGCTGTGTCTTTTCTTTACCGAAAGCAGAAAATGCCCCCCTTTTGTTGCTCGCTCTCCAAAACGATAATTAGTTCGGGAATGAGGTGATATAATGTTTGACTGCAACAAACTAGGTATTACAAATAATGAAATCATTCGTTCATTAATTCGCCACGCGCGCAATGCCAGCAAAAGCTTTTATGTTTAAAGCAGACAGTACCTGACGCTAAGCTGCAAAGTCAGTTTGCAAGCTTTTTACCAAAGAACCAAATCCAGGTTTTGTCTTCTTTGTGTCGATGGCACGACATTAATTTAGATTTATTTGGCTCAAAACTTTGCCGCTTTCATGACATCATTGGTGAGCGCTGTCGTTAGTGATGTCATTGGTGATAGGTCACTAGCATTGAATTTGCGTGTATGGTAGGTATAAGTTGGCGCGACTGGCGCACGAGTCAATCTTCGAAAGCTTTCCGCACAAATATAATATAGGTACTAGTCATGCGCATAGTAGTTCACTACCAGTATCGCTAAGTTTAGTTTGTGGTACCTTAGCGAACTAGGTCGCCCTTTTAATCTACAGTTCCGTCTCAAACCAGAGAAAGGCAGATCGTTCGTTCCTTCACGTTATTACTGCTTACCATAGAAAATGAATACACCTCACTAAACAGACAACTGAACTAACGAACGATGAAAAGCGCATGTGTAGTGAGTAGGTCAGCGCTAGTAGTGAAGCGACTAGATCAGGGCGCTGTGGCTTGACTCACTCTCGCTGTTACAATTTATTGAGTCGGATCGTTCGATCGAATGGACTGAATAGTGGCGAATCTAGTATCTAGCTCGCACAGTTCGCCTGTGGGAGCACTAAAACGGCCTAGTTCTTTTGCGATATACACTTTTTTTCAAACGAATTGCCAACGATGATAAAATCGATAAATCATTTGACGATGTAGGAATTGCCGATGGACGAAGAAGAAGAACATAAAGAAGGTGAAGAAGAGAATAAAGCGAAGGAAGAAACCTCACCTGAGGAAGCGGGTAGTGACAATTCCAGTAAGTCGAGTGTAAAGGATGAAGCAGCGGAAGAGGAAGAAAGCGAGGTGATTTTGAACTTTATTTTCTAATAGTTA
The DNA here is from genome assembly GCA_905332915.2 of Hecatera dysodea. Classification (NCBI taxonomy): domain Eukaryota; kingdom Metazoa; phylum Arthropoda; class Insecta; order Lepidoptera; family Noctuidae; genus Hecatera; species Hecatera dysodea. The sequence continues at coordinate 4,146,529 of HG995286.1, forward strand.
AGACTTATAATACTGGAACCCGTTAGTCGTTTAAACAGGATAAAATATATTACCTTAATTGTTTTATTAATTTCCTTTCATTGTTGTATCAGCGGGAGACTGCAAAATTGTAGGTACATCAGAAAGCACATCGAAACAAAGTTTCATAAGTGTTCACCGTTTGTGTTTTTGAAGATTATGCAAAGACGTGCATTTTCCTAAGACTCTGGAAAAAGTTGACTGACGTAGTGTAATATTTGTTTGTTTTTGTTCCCAGGGTAAAAAGCGTTTCGGCTACATTCCACTGGTGGGTAAGCAGGGTGCGATCTACAAACGGCATGGCCTTTTCTGTATAATGCCTCAGAATTACCCTGACGCCATCAATAACGTGAGTACAATTTGCTGGCACCGAATACATTTTATTTCTTAAACTCTGGCCTTATTGTATACGATTTAAGCATATTACATAGTAAACTCACTGCTTTGGAAGAATACTGTTGTAGGTAACTCGAAACGGGTATTTTTTCAGGATATTTATATTACTATATTAAACATTATGTCGCTGTTTTGGAGGAATACTCTATTGATACATAATACTGCAATTTTGATGAATAGAGTAATATAAGATGTGTAGTTTTATTAGTCCAAACCTTTGAGGAGTACATCATGTGTGTACTCCTTAAAGGTTTGGACTAACACCCTAATTTTGCCAGTTTCGTAGTTGCAAGTATTAGGGAGAGAGTCTGTGGCCATGAACCGAAAATTATTCGCTGAGCTTAATTTTTTTAATTCATTCAGTTCTCCATCAACGACGTTTACTTATGCTGTAATTCACGATCGAACGTCTCATATTCACTCTCTATCTTTCATCTCACTCACTGAGAAGTGCTGAGAACTAAACGCAAAAACTGACTGAACTCAAAAGCCTCAAAGTTAAGTGAGCCAAAATGGTGAGTGGCCAAAATAACTAGGACTACTACTATAATCCTATACTATAACTATTATAGGGAGACCAAACGCCAGTAGGTTTATCAAGCTGGATAAAACAAACATTCTGTTGACCACACTAGCCCTAAATTGAAAAATCTAGAAGTTAACATTCTCATTGACGTTCTTCGTCTCGGGGCAGACGGAGGGGTCGGTCAGACACCTACTTACTAAAACCACACAGTGTTCCTCCTCATCACATGGAGTTTCTTGTCCGTTCTTCTGTATAAGAATCTACTTTTTGCGAATGGACAACTAGAGTCACTATAATATTTTTATTTTCAAATGTTTTGACGTTCAAAAGTGCCTTTTAATGGTCTTGTTGAAATAAATGAATTGACTTTGACTTTGACTTTACTTGGCTGAGGTGCGGGGACACGTTCGTATTCTCCACAATCAGCCCGGCAGTAATAGTTTGCGTTTGCAAACTCCTCATAGGCAAGGAGTAGTCATAGGTCTTTGCCAAGCGTTGAAATGATGCAGGGATACAGCGAGCAGAAGCAGTAGGTAGATAAATGTAGGAACCCTAGCACGAAGGGAACACCCAAAGTGACCTCTACTTCTTGTATTTTCAGAAAAACTTCCCCAACTCCGTGCTAAACCCAGGTGAAGAGTACGTCCACAGAATGCAATACAAGTTCGGTATACTCATCGGAAGATACGTTTAAAAATACTTTGTCAAAAATATTGTTTCTGAAGGTAAAAATTGCAATAGTGTTGTGTTGTCAAAATAGTTCTTTTGAATGAAATAAACATTGTGAAGTTTCGTTTATTTGAACTTATTTCAATAGTAAAATTGGTGGAAGATAAAAACACAACAATCCTACACTACTTTCTTACCTATTAGGCGCGGCTGCGTCACCTCTACGAGCCTTCAGTACTACCTGGAGCATATAATTTCAGAAAACCCTCATAAGCACCCTATTACAAAGACTAAAAAAGCATTAAGTTCATGCAAAATTACAACCGTCCCGAGCCGATACCGGACTGTGAAATCATACTGCGCCGCCGCCGCAACGCCGCCAGTCTGCTGAAATTGCATTTCCAGCCATGCGTATTCATTGATAGCCATTTATGGAGTAGACAGTACAGGTACACAACGAAAAAAACGCTGGCGGCGCGGTGGTGCGTATACTACACACCCTAGAGGTGCGGTGCTGGCACCGTCGCGCCATGAGAGATCTGATCCAGGCACCTATGTTGACGTCATAAATTACGTTCCTAAAGTGGAAACCTCTTTCTATAGTAGCGCCACCTGGTTTTGTTTTCCTGAAACCCGTGCTCGCCTCGCCTACATTTCTGCGTCCATGTTCCCCATTAGTGTCTCTCATCTCAAATATTCGAAAGCAAAGCCATCTAGTGGCAAAGTAGTGTAACGATTTCGTGTCAGACGTACGGTAGATGTCGTTACAATGATCAAATTTTCGCCAAATACACTATCCCCGTCCAATTCAGGCGTGAGTCTATCCTACGCGTTACGACACGGAGTTACATTGTTATATAGATTCTTTGATATTAATGGAGTTATAGTCGTATCAATTTTATACAGTCTGCTGAACTAAGTAACTTTATCTACTTACTACCCTAGATTTGTCGCAGTTTTAACGAAGTTAGCACGGATAGGAATCTGTGAAGATTTTCTCACTATCTGTTTAGATATGATGTACAGCACAGTTTGTATAGTTACATAATAGGGTAGTTGACTAAAAAAATCTAATTAGTCCGTCAGATAGATTTCCAAAAAATATTGGACACGTATTTTTTCTTTTTTCACGTAAACAAAAAATGAAGCCGATACAGAGCGTTGAAAACTCGTGTGACGTCACTACTCGCTACAATTTTTAGCGAGCCGTAACGTCACAAGCCCCCACTCCTGATCTTTGATGCTTTGTATCTTCGTCAGTTTTTATAGATTTGATAAAGGAAAAAATACGTGTCCAATATTTTTCTATAGTCTAACTGACGGACTAAACATAATCATGTATTTTTTACTCAGGAAACATCCCTATTAAGTAGGTACCCATAAAAAGTTAATTTTATGCGTACCTATAGCCGAGGACTGGAATTTAATTCTGTAGTTTATGCTTTCTGCGAAAATCAAGCGTTACATCATCGCTTACCATCAGCAGGGCGAGACTCGTAAGTAAACATTATAAAGGGGATGTTCGCAGTAGCAGACTGTCAAGAACGACTCTAATTTTCCTGTAACTAGTTTTTGATTTGATTGTCGCTGAAACGATATTACAACCTGACTTTTAAAGGTAGATATATATTTTTTTAATATGGGTATAATAAACAACTGCCTACTACCTAACCCTTTCGGTGGAGCGGAAGGGAGTGTCAGACTCTTACTAACTAAAACCCATCCGTGGTCTTCCTAGTGGCCTTTGCTTGCCAGGGTCGCGGTGACTCGAACAAATTCCGCAATCCTAGCAGGCACTGACCCTGTGGGGCCCCGTCGTCTTAGCTGACATTTCATTGAAGTGCGCGTGGAACAGGCCGCGCCGTCGACCCGGGCTGGTTGTATTAAACACCTCTATTTAGGTGTTTAGTGTGTATGCTTAGCAGTGTTGTTCAGTGGGATTTTGGGCTTCACTTAATATACGTACCTACTCGTCAAACGCCTATTAATGAACCATGTATCTAAAACAGCAGTGGTGGGGAGCAGTGGTGGCCGAGTGGTAACGACCCCGACTTACGAATTGTAAGTCACGGGTACAAACCCAGCCAGGCGCATCACTTTGTGTAATTAATTTCATCAGCACTGATCTCAAAACGGCGAAGGAAAACAGCGTGAGGAAACCGGCATGTCCTAGAACCAAAAATTCGAAGATTTGTGACATTCACCAACCCGCACTGGGCCCGCGTGGTGGATTAGTGCCCATGCCCTCTCCTAGTGACGAAGCCTGTGTCCCAGCAGTGGTAACATTAAAAGGCTGATTATGCTATGCTTATGTATCTAAAACATGGAATTCTCAATGTAGAATCCGGATATTACGAAGGTGTCTACCATGTTTATATCTGCAAAAATATCTTGAAAATGCTCCTGTCGAAGATTACTGACGTAGGTAGCAGACATTCCAAAGCAGAAACGATGCCAACTGCCTTACTAAATCCAGTGAATGAAATCAAATTCAGTCTAGACTTGAAGATGTTGCCTATTACTACATAGTTTTACAAGAAAATCTGTTACCTACCCAAGCAGCAAAATGTGGTCTGGTAATTGTCCTGGAACCACCATTTCATAGGACTATAAAGGAATAGTAAGCAATTATAACCACGGAAAAGGGCCCAATTTATAGGCGTATTTTACCTAATTAAATGTCTATAGTAGAATTGGTGAATACCACTTTTACCAATAACAACCTCATAGTTGGACTAGGTACGTAAAACTATTTGTGCCCGCGAAGCTAACTATCAGCACATAATGGAACCAAACACGACAGTAACAACCTTATAGTTGGACTACGTAGAACTATTTGCTCCCGCGAAGCTAACTATCAGCGCTTAATGGAACCAAATACGACAATAATGTACACAGTGAATCTGTTACAAGCTCATACAAAGTCTTGTGAATTGGTAAATATTACTGCGCACATTTGTAAAGATTAAAACATATCCATTTCTAATAAATATTATCTAGAATATAAATTATGAGTAGAGTGTTAGTTAACAATAAATCAAGATGTATAATATGTTTGAATGTGCACAGCATGGCGCACGTATATTTTCTGTGAAGTATAATAAGTTTTTAGTCAAAATTTTGACGCGCCCCTTGAAATTTGCGTTTTCATTAAGTTGAATTTTAAAATAATGTTAGTTTCAGTAAGACATACAACGAAAAGTCGCCATTTTGACAAAGTTGGTTTTCCCAAATACATTAACCAACCGTTATAGGCTTACTTTGTTTAAGTGTGGTAAATATCAGAACCATTGCTTGGCCATATTGTTTGGAATTAGAGTTCCGCAAATATTTCTATAACCGGACGGTTCTTTTATATTGCTATTAGATACGTGGCTTATTTTAGTTCTTTTCTTTAGGTGTCAGCATTGAAAATGGTAATGTTTCTGGACGTCGATCGCTTTTTGACTAAAAGGGATTTCCGAGCTTTAAAAACCTTAATAATACTAAAAACCAATGTATTCTTGTACAGGACACCACGGATATAGTTTTGGATACTAAGTATATTAAATTAAACCTTTATAATCGTGTTAAGATTATAACAATTTTAGTTTATACCACTATAAAACCGATCCATATTACTTATAATTGTTCCGTAAAGTAAATTTATAAAACATTATAAAACCGGGTAATAAATGCACATAGTTTCCGGTTTGTTTAGTTCTATTTGTCACTCTTAGTGGCGTACTTTATTTATAGTAGTTCTATAAAGCTTCTTGTTAGCAGTTATAAGTATAGCTTACCAGTTTATCTACTTTTGAGTGCATTTACACCCTCGCGATACTTTTATAGGTCACCCAAACTTATATTGCACCCTTAACTTCTACCTATAAGTGATTATAAGTTGATGTATAAGATCAGAAATACTATAAGGCCCAACTTACTCCATGCTGGCTATTATAAGCATGGTAGTAAATGCTAGAACTGTTAAGAGAATATTATAAGTGCTGGAGGCCTATATCATCTGCACTATAGGATAATTTTGCTGCTTGGGTACCTAACACTTTGTTTATAAAATAAGATTATTTTCTAGACTCACACACAGAACATTTGTAAAATATTTTTACATACTTACATGATACTGCACGTTTTCTAATACCTACAGAGGCTAACAATAGAGAAATAAAAACTGAAGCGATTCCGGTTAGTTAAGTACTTATGTACACCTAACCTGCAAGAATTTAATGTTTGTGTATGAATCTCATTTACAGATTTTTTTAGTAGGAATTTATTATGCTGAATTATTTTTTGGAACCGTGATGGCTTGGGGCAGTGTAGAAAGTTATTCGTCGTTATAATAAATATTTGCGTTTTTAAGTGATTATGATAAAATGTCATAATCTTTACTTCGTCTTACAATAGGTACTTCACATAAATTGTCACTTAAAAATGAAGCATTATTTATTAAATAAATTGATTTTTATCAATTTGTTTAGTAGACTAATTGATTAATCATAAATAATGCTTCAACAAGTTTCTCTAACGTTCGTTTAATAAATTGCATAACACTTTTGTTATATCCCTTTATAAACCTACAATGCTGCCTTTTCTCAAGATCTAGGTCCTAGAAGGACCTCCCATTCAAGTCTCGTCATTCAGTTAAAATACCATTTAAGTTTTGTAAATACGTAGTGCTTGTATTTTGATATGTCTACCACAATACTTCGCTTCCCACATTGTCATAGTGTAATAATATAATATGCCTCCAATTCAACGAAGACACAGTGAACTTTTAGATACAAGTGTATTTTATATCAACTCGAGATTATATGAAATGATAATTATAAGATTGAATTGTATTAACAATGTTATGAATTGCAAGAACATCTTACGATTATCATTTTAAAATCAAAGAAAATTACATAAAAAATAAACGTTAATATCAAACGAGATTACAGAATTAGTTGCTATATCAAAAATAATTATGAAATCAAATAATAGCTTTCATATCTACTAATGGTTATAAGTGTTGGTTGGTTCCAATATTTCGTTACCTGCAACATTGCCTAATCGATCCTAGCATGTACGTAATAAAATAATAATAATAATATAAGTTTGTTTAAACAGTAAACATTTACTGCAGAGCAAAAACTTGTAAGTTTCCAACAAAGAATGTTAGTTGTTGTTACATTCTTTGTTTGAGTAATAGGCGTCAATTTCCCACGCAGTTAAGTAAAGGTTTCAGGGAAACCCTGTCGAATTTACAAAAGTTGCCGTCAAAAGTTCGCAGTGGTCGGGAAACAAAAGTTTTTGCAGCTTCGCTTGGACTATCTCCTATCGTAACATGCTTTTCGCCTACCATAGAGGTGGCAATTTTAAATTAAGAATGTATTTTAAAAAATATGTTATTTTTTTCTATGATTTTTCGGAGTGCTGCCAAAATTAGATATCTTTTGCCCATATAGATGCATTAAAGTAAGGTTTAGCACGTTATGGCGTTCATATAATCTGACTTGATTTTGCCAAAAGCCGCATTTCTAGCAGAACAATTGTTGATGGGGGTAGAAGGGTGTCGGAAGCCGCCCGCATGACGATTTGGCGATACTTGGGGATGCACCTCCACTGTCCAACAGTAGACGTCTTTCGGGTGAGAAAAGGTGACTTTTCCCAACAACGTTGGGGTCGGCTTGCAGACAAAATGGGATGTAGCTGAATTGGTGTTAACCGATATCCCGTTCGAGGTCTGATCATCAGTCGCTCTGATACAGGTTATTTTACATGAGGCAACTGCCTTTTGGTCCTTCATACTGCCAGATACTGGGTAGCACGGTACACCTCGGTTGTCAGGGTTGCGGAATATGTTAGAAAGAGTCACCGCGGCCCTGCAACGCATAGGGCATTAGGAAGAACACGCATGGATTTTAGACTGTAAGAGTCTGACACTCCCTTCCGCGCCGCGTAGAGCGGGAGAATTCATTTGATGATTTCCAATATTTTTTAAATACTTCTTGGTATGAGTACGGCTGGTGTTAGACTTTCGGTCTTCTACCTCCTTTAACGACGAAAAGTTAATAGCTGTATAGTTTTTTCCATCTTAATATCACTTTGTTTTTTAGTATAAGCAGACCACTGCAGACTACACCTCTGTTTATTTTCAGTGATTCCAGTCCATCGAAATACAAGTTGTCTGTTAGATATTGCTGTCAGCGATAAGACTACTGTAGCCATATTATTAAGTTTGTGTAAGTATTTTTGGTGTAGGTGTGTTAGTACAAGAAAATTTTATTTTATGCCATCTATGTAGCAATTATAAGTAACAGTCGAGACACAAATCCCTTTCATGACAAAACCAATCAATTTGAAGAGAAGGGTCCTAGCAACCCCGATAAATGGATTGCAATAAGCAAGCGGATGCAGTGGCGTCTGTTGTGCAGAACAGGATATTACTACGTAGTACATAATATATATACCTGTGTGAGTATGGCGCATTTGACAATTATGCCATCGGTAATGGAGGAAGGAAACGTTTTGATATCGAAATCCGGATCTGCTAAGGTACTTAAAAACGTTCAAATTCAAGTCGCAACTTCATCTCAGCGACAATCAATGTCAAAAAACTAGTTAAAATGTAAGGAAATTAGAGTTTGTGATTGTGATGCAAATACGAACATCATCATCTTCCTGCCCTTATCCCATGTTACTTGGGGTCGGCGCAACATGTTTTTACTTCCATTCTGTCCTGTCAGCCGACACGCTATCACTAACTCCTTTTTCTTTCATATCACTCCTCACACAATCCATCCATCGTTTCTTTGGCCTACCTCTCCCTTTCAATGCAAATACGAATGCACTTTAAAATATGAGAAAGAGAAGCGATCGTGTTAACGTAAACGTTGATTTGTATTGAACTAAATAAACGTTAAAAACGAAATAACGCGTTTGGTGAAAATAACGGAAAGCTTTGTTTTTCATAAAATTTGACATAAGCGAATGTATACGTTAACGCGATCGAGTACGTTAGAAAACTCGCACTAAGCCGTGACCATTTTCATTAGCTTTAAGCAAAACAACGTCTGTTTCGATAATGCCTAACGTAAGCTACTTTCCTAAGCTCCTCTTTCACCATTTATTTCCGAGTAGACAACTCGTTAGCTTTGAAATGTTTGTTTATTTTTTATCTGGGCTTGTGATATTTAGGGCTCCGTACCCGAAGAGAAACCAACGGCGGCGGGCCTGTTACTAAGCCTGCGCTGTCCGTCCGTCTGTCCATCTGTTTGTCAGCGAGCTGTATCTCATGAACCGCAATAGGTAGACAGTTGAAATTTACATAAAGTCTGCATTGTTATTCAAACAAACAAATAAAAATTAAGTAATTAATTTTAGGTAGAATTCCGTACAAGTATTTAATAATTCTTACAAGAAACGTTTTTTGTTTTATTGGACTGAACCCTTTATGGACGGGCCCAACTCGCATCTGACCGGATTTTTTTAATCATTGGAACTGCCAATGAGATGGATCAAAGGCGATTTAATTACTCAACAAAGCGAATATTCTTTGGGAATACCTATTCTTTGGTCCGATTTAGATAATTGAGGGAGTAAAACTCCTAAAGGCAAAAAAAGTGGTTCACACACATCAGGGACGTGGCCGTTCCGAGTCAGGGCTATGGCTGTGCATCCGTGTCTTGTCAGGACTTGTTCACATTCGTGCCTTTACCGGGATTGAGCCCTATAACTATCTTCTTTCGTTCACTCCATCTAAAGGTTGTCCGTAAAAGATTGCCCTGCGTGATACGACCGCAGTACACTTGTTTTTGTAATTGTTTGTTCTGTGAATATTATGAGGTGCACAATAAAGTAAAAATAAATAAATCCTATATTTGTTTAGTACAGTGGAGTTGATTGTTATTGCAATTGTTCTCGATGAAGAGGAAATGGAAGGAGGAGGTACAAGAGGGACAAAAAGTGGCTCATAAACGTGTCTGGGTATCACAGTTATTACAATAAGAATCACCAACCTTATGTAGTTTAACTAGAGAAGATAAAAAAAATACAATTTATCAAATAAATATTTCTTATAAGTCTTTGTTGAAACAATAGTTTTATTATTGCCAAAGTAAAATGTATAAAGTATACACAAACACACACATTAGATATAGTAAATAAAGTTAGAAATCTAAATTGATAGTACATAGATTAAAATTTCGTCTGTACTAGTCAAAACAAATAATGACACCAGTTTGAGAAAATGCATTTTTACATGCATTTTGGTCTCAACACAGGGAAATCTTCCAAACATCATCTTGACATGACCAAAAAATAGTCAGCTGACCAGAAACTGTTGCATGGTAATCGCATTCGTCTGTTTATAGCCACTATGCCGAATCTGAAAACTTCACGTCGTGTTAAAACAAAGAAATCACCGCGCTTTACTATTTTTAAAATTTTCCTATATCGCCAACATTGAAATAAAAGGCGTAGGCTAATTGTCTGTACCAATTGTATGCAAATTGTCTATGATATTTGTTGTCTCGTCCATGCTACAAACTTTGGCGTGGCCATACATAACAAAAGCCCGGACGGTCCAGATTACGGATCCGCAAGCCCATGCGTCGCGGTCGGCTCGGGCAAGGAAGCTCTGTCGCCTGCCACGGACGTGTGTGAACCAGTTCATATAAAATGAATGCAACGATATTTTGTTTGAGCTCCCGATGGACCACTGCCCTGACACATCACGGGCACAGCCTTGATATGTGTGAATGATCCTTTACAACAGCCGGCCGTCGTCGGGCGGTTACGCTCCAGACAACATCTCTGTTCAACGGAGGTTTGCCCGGCTTTGTACCCTGTTCCGTATACGCCATAGTAGAACGAAACATGCTTAACTATGTTGAAATAGATAAAAAGTAACAGCTGCTATTTAATCATCTTCTATTTCGTTCTATTCTATTTGGTACTTTTGCGACATGTTTACGTAAAAATATACAAGTTATTGTTCAGGTTGATACAGACTTTTAGAGGTGCTCATGGGTATGCATTTGTCACTGGCAATATTCGAAAATGAAACTTTTCGCGTAGCATCAGAGTTAAATTGCAAATTACATTGGCCATACTTCCGATAATTTTCTTTGAATACCGAACAAGCTACTAATCCCATGTTTTAAATTAAATTTCTCTTTAAATTTAAAGTCACAGAATACCGGTATGTTGTACGTGTTAATTTATACATTTGAGGTTATTGGCCTGTAATAGCTCTACCTACTCCTATCACTGCTGATTAGCACCTACTATTACATGAAGTCGTAATCTGAAATCTACTTTATTATTTTAAGCATGAGTATTATTGAGTGACTATTTTTTGTTAGTGTATCAAGTATGAATTAATCACACGATTCGTGTAAAAATATAGGTACCCTAGCGATGAAAATTAATCAGCGGTACATTACATTTCTTTTTTTTTACCGTGTATTTGCAAACGTAGTGTGGGCCATACTACGGCACGATGGATCGATGATTTGAAGAAGGCAGCTGGCAGCGGATGGATGCGGATTGCTCAAGAACGGGATCGTTGGCGCTTCAACAGTGAAGGGCAATTGGCTGATATATATATGTATATATAGCTTGTTAGTTGACCCGGCAAACGTCGTTTGGCCACATAAAAAAAATAGGGGTGGCCCACCCTTAATATTTAGGGGGATGAAAAATAGATTGTCCAATTCGCCACCCTAGCCGATATGCACGCTAAGATTCACGTAAATCGGTCGAGCCGTTTCGGAGGAGTTCAACCACAAACACCGTGACACGAGAATTTTATATATAATATTATTTACGAGAATAGTTGAGACCTAATCCTTGGATTAAAAACACTGCATATTATCTTAAATTTTATTCGATGTTAAGAGTTCAAGAGCACAATAAACATATGTATGAATTATCTGCAATTCTTGAATAATATATTCGAAAGTGGTAGCTGACAGAATGGTTGCCGACTCTTGGAGAATCGATTCAACATTAATTGAATCGATTTATGTTAAAGTTTTAACTAATAATATTAAGATACGTGAATGAATATATTATTTGGTTATCAAATTTTGAGTGGGTAACCAAGGTTTTCTGATAGCACCATTGTTTTTTGTTTTTGTTTGCTGATAAGATAATTCTACTTCTGTGATATATTTTAAACAAAGTTCAAACTAATTATTTTTAATTAAAAGTTTGTAAGTAAGTAAGATAATTTTGTTCTAATCAGTTAATTTTTTATTGCCACGTATGTATGTAAATGGAATCGGCACACAAAATGTATGATTACTCTCGTCTAATTGATCGTGTAATTTAAACATCCCTGAAATCAGTAAGAAAGTAGTACAATTCATGCTAACAAACCCATTTGTCACCTCACGTTTCGTTTCGTACCAAAATCCATTCGTTTTGTTATTTGGGCAATTAAGTCTCATTGCTGCTTTGTGAATATTTCATCTGTCTACCTATTACGGTTCAAGAGATACAGCCCTGATAGACACAGTGGCGGCTTTACGGGGTGGCGAGCAGGGCAACCGGCCGGGGCCTCGAGCTGGCAGGGGCCTCGCGATTAGCCAGGGGCCAACGATATCTATTTTTAGCAATAAAATACAGTTATTTCATATCAAAATACAAATTTTCGAATTTGAGAAATTTGGTGACACTACCTAGATTGTTTCAGCTTTATAATTTTTCAAATTGGAAATTTCATAGTTTAAACTATCTACCCGCCCGGGCCTCACGCGGTTTGTTTTTTTATGATTATTTTATACTAACTTTACTGAAAGTACATAAACATAGATCAAATGTTACGAAAAACCGCAAACGAATAAAAATACCTACTTTCGATTTAGAGTTAATTTAAAAAAGAACAAGGGCCTCGCAAGCGTCCAACGACCAATGGCACCATAATGTTTTGTTGCACCATAAGGTGAGGAAACCTAAAAAGACAGGCAGCTTTCGAGTAAGTAATAAAAAAAATCACAGTACCTAGTAATCAAACTAAAAAAATAATAATCGGATCAGTACTTCCAGGGATTACCTATCCTTTAGAAACATATTAATAAAGAAAGATTAAATGTTACCTCTTTTCCTACCATGAATATCATGAAGATTAAATTATTAGGAACCAGTAACGACTGTCATAAATATAATCGTTTAACCATAGATATATATTTAAAAAAAAATCGTTGCCCCACACTAGGATTTACTCCTGTGCGTTCACAAATATGTAAGCTCACATACACAAGACACTCAGACCTGGAACAATTATCTGTAAGCCATACAAACATTTGTTCTGTGCGGGGATCGAACCCGCAACACGCAGCGCAGCAGCCGAATGCTCAACCACTGCGCCAACCGAGTCGTCAAAGATTTAAAAGCTTGACAAACATTCCTAACTCGAACTCTGGAGAAACGATTCAACTGTCTTGGGTCCTGTAGTGAAATTAAACAGCAAACAGCGAGGTTGTTGTACAACTATTTAAGCTACTTCAAAAAGGAGGAGGTTCTCAATTCGGCAGGTATGTTTTTGTTTAAATACTATGTATGTACAGCGATTACGCCGAGATTTCTGATCCGATTTACGTGGTTGTTTTGTAATTTCGGAAGTCGGTGTGTTCAAAAAACAAAAAAGCAACCAAAAACACCGAGTACTGAAATTAGTTAAACTTTTGTTTTTTGGTTAGAAGAAAAGTTTTTATTTTTCACCTTTTAGTGATGGTGGTTTAAGTGGTGGGGGGAGGGGTGTACCAACACCCCTTCCTCCCACCTAAACGTACCCATCACATTGTATACGGTATAAATTGGTGAAAACAAACGATTTCAGCAATCTCGAAAGATTTGCTATCATTCATTGAAGAGTTCCGTTTCCTATCTCTGTTCTTCAACAGATCTTCACCAGACTAGAAAGGGACCACCTTGAAATATTAAGATGCTCTTCCAGACTATCTTATACAATTTTATTTTTACATTTCACATCCACAAGAGTGAATGAGAACATCATCAATGTAGTCGAAGCCATGTATATTAAGGATAACTCAAATACTCATCGTCACATCTCAATTAAATTTAAATTGGACCACACGATAAGCACAGCTTTCGAATATAAAAATAATCATGAAAAACGGGACACCCAGTACAAAGTTATGAGGTAACACACAAAAAAAAAATACAGTCGAATTGAGAACCTCCTTCTTTTTTACTAAAGGTATAGTTCATATAGGTATCACTGCCGAACAGTAATATATTCTCGATTTAGTCCTGTCTTCTTCTTCGACCCCAAACTCCATCTGCACCCCGAGGGGTCCTAGTCATATATCTCTACTTCCTGCGACTCCATAATGTAACTATAGCCACATAATACAACTAAAGCGTTACCTCTAGATCAACTTATAATAAACTAGGTACATTTATTTGCACAAAAGCAACAAGGAACAATTTCATATAAGCTAAAAAGGTACAGTATGCAGCTCAACAGGTAAAACAACCAGTTTAAGCGGGCCTCTTGTTCCATTGTAAATTCGTAGGTACTACACTTGACCAGCTCTGACTACAGACTCAGATGTGTAAACTGTTTGGTAAATGGTTCAAATATTAGCAAAATATCGGAAGCATTTTTCAGGATTCTCCAATAATTGCTCCACCCAACTAGTGTTGCCGGGACATAATTCTTGATGCCTAGGTACCTACCCCAAAATTGTCGATATTTCAATATAATTATCTAGTGTCCATTTTCATCAACACTGCACTGTGAAATTGCTGAATATAGTTGGTGAGAAACGGCAATAAGATTATAAGACGCACATAGGTAGATAATTTATGATTACGCTTGTTATACTCCTGAGAGTTTCGGCAGAGGTGATCAGTTAGGTCAGTATAGTACGGCACATAATATCACCATTTACATTCCGCAGGACGTATACTCCATTTAATATAGCATTAGACAGAAGTTAAAATTGCTCTTTTATGGGCACACTTTTTTATAAAGGTACTAGCTGCTGCCCGCGACTTCGTCCCCGTGGAATCCCCGATTTTAAAACATTTCTTATCGCTGCTCCGCTCCTATTGGCTTAAGCGGGATGATATATAGCCTAAAGCCTTCCTCGATAAATGGTCTATTCAACCCAAAAAGAATTTTTCAATTCGAACCAGTAGTTCCTGAGATTAGCGCGTTCAAACAAACAAACAAACAAACTCTTCAGCTTTATAATATTAGTATAGATTACAAACAACATTACCATTAATATACGAGTTAAATATATTAAATTTAAGAAACAGCTGTCACACTAAATGTTACTTATTTTAACTATCTACCTTCTGAAATTAAAAGGCTTTCATTTAATTTTATTTAGTTTTTTATCAAATATTGTCGTGTCAATATTTAAAATCTAAAAGAAGCGGACGGTATCGGGAAGGTTTTCCATGTTACTATAACTCTACCAAATCTAAAATGTCACCTATTTCCTTCATAAGTTGTGGCAGCACGTGTATTTTAAAGGAGACTGGCAGAATTTGCAGAATTTGTATAGGGCAATTAAACCATTTATTTTCACGTATGTGTACTATTTCTAGAACTTCGGATGAATTGATAATATAAATAAAAAGATTTTAATAAATAAACGTAATACAATCGTAAACTAAACGCATTTATGTTTTTAGAAGTTGCCATATCTATACTAATATTATAAAGCTGAAGAGTTTGTTTGTTTGTTTGTTTGTTTGAACGCGCTAATCTCAGGAACTACTGGTCCGATTTGAAAAAATCTTTCAGTGTTAGATAGCCCATTTATCGAGGAAGGCTATAGGCTATATATCATCACGCTAAGACCACTAGGAGCGGAGCAGCGATAAAGAATGTTTTAAAATCGGGGATTCCACGGGGACGAAGTCGCGTGCAGCAGCTAGTGTAAAATAACACCAGTATCGAAATGATATATATATATATATATATATAAAAAGTAATAAAGAAATAGTAATAAAATTCAATATGATTAAACACTTATATATTATACCTATGAGCGCATAATCGTTGCATAAAATCATAATAGTTTATGATTTAATGATAGGAATGATTTCGGTTATCGATGTTTTTTTCATAGTGTACTTTAATTATTTATTGCTGGGTAAAAAAGTCTGTCATTCACTTCAAATTCTTTGCTATTGTTTTGAATTGTGGTTAGTGTCTGCGTCTGAGTAATTAAGCGAATTATTATTATTATTTAAGACTAGCAGACCCTTTAAGGGATGCTGCTCACGAGTAATGAGTGTTATTTGGTACCTAAGCTATGCTCGCCACGACTAGATGAAGTATTACTAAGAATAAATTAATTGAAAATAAAATGAAATAAAATAATGTTTACAAAAACAAAGTACCTACCTTTTGTTTTATTTATCTACAATCGACGACCCATCAGAACTTCATACCTAATTATCAAACTGTTGCAGTCCGCTGCTGAACATCATAGGTATCTCCAAATGCACCCCAACTGAGTAGGTACGATCCTCATCTCAATCTACATACCTACTTAATGGTAATTAAAACGCTACAAAGAAAGCGGCAAGCAATCTAGAATATTTACTTTATCACCAAAACAATGTTTATGTACCCATATATATGTAACACTAGTACCTACCAACATAACCTTAAAAATAAAAGCGGTTAACTTCTACGTCCCAAGTTCTAAAAATCTAGGAATTGAAAAAGGGCTTGTCTATCACATTAACTTCCAATTAAAACAAAAAAAACATTCCAATACACGAAATATTATTAGCGGTACGAAATTTTCATACAAGCCTGCCGTTGTCCTTTGTCGGTGGTAAACTGATTATTAGGTACTAAAATCGTTTAATTTCATGTAACTATTCAAGCATCATGACGAGTAAATCGATGAAATATGCTTTATTTTATGCCATACATTGTTACTTACAAATAAAGCACATACATAGGTAGGTACATTATAATTAAAATTTTTTGAACTTGAAAACAAAAGGTTTTGTACTTCTGCTTCTACGAACCTCTTTTTTCTGATGTTATATAAATGGAGTGCAGTCATGGTGAATGCTAATATTTGATACAGCACATTTAAATATTGTTTTACTTGATAGAGGGTAGTAATAAAAATTACCGATAATTCACATGATTTAATTTTATTAAACACTAGCAACGGCCCTCGGTTTCACCTGCGTTGTTCCCGCGGGTATACGGAAAAAAAATGCTTATGACACTCACAAATAACGTTACTTTACATTCGTAAAAGAATTTCCAAATCGGTTGAGTAGATCCAGAGATTACCTCCTACAACCTTAATTCATATTAAGTATTGATAAATCACTCTTGCACAGACCTACAATAGGATGGTTTCAAGCGGGAAACTAATCCGCCAGCTGAAATGCAAAAGAGAACCGTCGAAGTGCGTAACGTCTCACGTCAACGGGTCGTCAAACTGTACGCACCTAAGTACTCACTTACATCAGTAACATCCCCAAACTACAGTTAAACGTGACACCCAGATGGCTCCCGATAGCCTGACCTAACCTTTATAACCTAACCCAATTCTGAATAACTCTTATCATCACTTATAAACTAGCTAGATTACTGTTTAAAACGTTAAGAATAAGATGATAATCAATTTATCACGCTTTAAAAGAAAAGTACCTTTCGCCACTTCCGTTCTTCTGTTCCTAAACTTATCTTCCATCTCAGCAAAATAGCAAAACGGCAAAATGCATTCATTAGATTTTTATTGCCATTTGAAAATAGAATAAACTATAATTACAACTTAGTGAGCCAAGGAATTGGGCGCGACGAGTAAGTAAATAGCGATATCACTTTGAATCACTAAGATCCACCTAATAATACAATTCAAACCCTACGTCTAAGATATAACGAATATTTTTCTTTCAACAACGTGATAAAACATAAGGCATTTTTGATTTATGATTGCGCCATTGTGATAAGCGCAGGAGAGGGGTCATAGAACTTTGCAGGGCTCACACGCGGGAACGAGACGAAGAATTTTTCTTGAAACTGCAAGTTACTAGTAGCTTTTGCATACCATGGCAGAAAACAAATAAGTCTGACGTATAACAGATAGAAAAGTAATTAAATGAAGCGATAATAATAATATGATGTAAGAATGCACATTATAGAACTTGTATCGGAGTGGGTTGATCTGAGCGCATCTCGAGGCTGCGTAGGAAGCGTTGCAGGCAGCCGGTACGCGGTCCGTTTGGCCGTCGTGCGTGCGCTCTGGACTTGGGACGAAAAGCTAGCAGAGGAGAGGAGCGAGGCGCCGAGCGGAGCGGGCTGCGGGCTTCATTCGCGGTCCGACAGTGGTGTGGCGCGGACGACGACGCGCGCCTACCGGTCACCCGACTAACTTTCCAACATTCGTCTACCAACACCTTTGGACCACCATGAGGACCGGAAGGGTCCCGCTAGCGGCCCTTCTGCTAGTCCTCGCCACTCTAGTGCTACAGGTAAGTGTCTTTTTCCCTTTCAAACTTTGCCAAAACTACACAACCTGTCCGCGGCGATTCTGAAAAATAAGTTTGCTAAAACTTTTTTGAGTTCGCAGTCTAGACCTCGCGATTTTGTATTTATTGTACGACTGACTCATTTGAACTGGATAGAAGATTTGTGTGTTGTTTGAGTATTAACTAAGTTTAACGTAATAACTAGGTATCGGTGACAGAGCCGGTTTCTGCAACTACTGAACATATTTTAACTTCACGATGTTCAGTTTGTGTGTTTGTTTGAATAAAATATACCTACGCAAACTTTGGAAGGACATCTACCTATAATTTTACTGAAGTCCACAAATTTATTTGTGATCGTGGTCAATGCTGGGTTTCGCAGCACAGTACTAGCTACTTTATTTGTGATTCGCAAACAAAATTGTGTCTAGTATCTATCTGGTTGATAAAAACAGATAATTTTACGTAGATAAAGTTTAGGGTAACACAGTTATAAAATGTTTTTATTATATTCTTTGATTAAAAATAAACGAGTAAGCAATTCATTATTTCAGTGATGTCATAATTTTCAATTCGGAATCAGTCGAAGTGCTGGTTATATTATACTGTAATTTTCAGTAATATATTAATAAAACAATAATTGTCTCATTGCCATTTTTACAACTGCAAAGTATTAGGTTCCTGGTGTATTGTTACAGCTGTTTTATTGCTTACGCTAATTTAATTCAAGTCGAGTCTGCACTTTTGTCTACACTGTTTGATTAAATGCGCAAAATTAAATTAGGTCACAACAGCAAGTAACTAAAATAAGTCGGAACTCATATTACAAAATTCCGAATTGTTGTAGTCATGTTTTTTATAAAAAAAAGGTATCATAAAACTGGTTTTATTTTTTAGACTCTATCATCGAAGAATGATCGGTTTATTTATTTTAATTCTGGTAATTGATTGCTGAAAAAGTTGAAGTTGTTTCGAAGAATGCTTAAAACAGCATCTATATCACTTTATCTTGTGCATAAAACAGCCTTTCATGAAGGAGGTGCTATGTCTGCTCCCCAGTGACTACAATAATATCCTGCTACATAGCTGCTCTAAATATCAATCTACTTCAGATTTCTTAGAAAAAATATTGCTAAACGAGGAAAAAAACAGTATACACCTAGGTTTCAAATACCTATTCACAAATCTAATTTCTATAAAAAAAAGCGACAGAAAATAAACAGAAAACTTGTTCATAGACAGCGTTCCTTTAAAATTAACAACATAAAAAAACAATTTTAAGAAGTTCACAGTGATGCAGTTTTCAAATTAGCTTCGAAAGTCAGTTTTAACAGAAAAATATTTAAACAGCACTACCGACTTGTTTTCGTCACTCCAAATACCAATATCTATCACAAATAAATTTTAATGGATAATAATGATATCTTCTCACCTACGAAACTGGCTTGCTACGTCATTATTGATCATACGACTGTTTTAATCGTTTTATGTGAGTTTTTCTACACATTTTTGCATCGAGATAAACATCCATACAAACTCATCATTGTTTCTGAAGATTATAGTAAAAGTTATTCTCTGATTTGATCTCAGTTTATTTGGAACTAGCAGTGCCCCGCGGTTTCACCCGCGTAGTTCCCGTTCCCGTGGGAATACGGAGATAAAATATAGCCTATGTTACTCAGGGTGAATGTAGCTTTCTAGTGGTGAAAGAATTTTTGAAATCGGTCCAGTAGTTTTTGAGTTTATTCGTTACATACAAAAATACAAATCTTTCGTCTTTATAATATTAGTATATGTAGATCTGCACAAAACGTCTGCTTCTTCATGTAAAATCATATTTACAGCCTAGGTATATATCTATGTACTATAGTCACTATCTATACAACTTTTCTCCCTCTGCCCTTGCCTTCTGGTAAGAAAATAAACCTTTAATAAATTAAAAACAGCTATTCAACAAGTCATTAGTATAAAAAAGTTACTGTTAAAGAGTACCATCGTATGGAGACAATCCTGGTTGCCAGCTTATGTCTCCTTTTTCAAATGAATGTATTATCATCGGAACAGATCAAGTAAACTAAGTTATAACTTGATTGAACCAGAAGGAAGTAGTCTCAAGTTAGCTTTCAAGAGAAACATTTTCCATCAGACAAGTAGCGGAGCTGGCTCAATGTAAAATAATAATAATAAAAAAAAATGAAAACAAAAATTGTAGAGGGGTAGAAGAATATTCCAATTTTTACTTTTCCAATGGTCAACTATTTTAAGCTCGGCTTTCAGTCCAATAAAATGCAGCATAATGCATTTTTTTTTTACTTGGAGATACTGTGCAGTACCTTGAAAACCCAGTTACTGAGTAACTCGATACTTCAAAACCGAAGCAAATGCATGCCTAAGTAATTAGAAATGAATAACGTCATTCAATTAATGAATATCTCCAATTAGGTATACTGCGAAATTTCTACCATTTCTGTTCAGTAGTGAATTATTGAGTCTGCCTTAGAATGTAGAATAAACACAGACAAAGACAATTACATAGAGTCGCTTGTTCTTTCCGTCATTGTATTATCTATTAGCTCTGGACTATTTTTGGGGATCTTCTGGCCACGGGGGTTTTTTGGAATTTTAGAATTCCAATATCTCCGTGACTAGAAGGTTCAAACCTTTGTTAACGTTTACGATACCAAGTTTAAAACGTTAACAGTTTTGGGGAGGTCAACACAAACAAAGAGAGATTAAGCATCAGCTGTCAGATTCTCAAACTCTCGTCAACTACTGAAATGATAGTATATTAAATGATTTGACAGGAGTTTCACAATATCTCAGCTCATTTTTGTACTGATTAACTGTGCCTTTTAAAAACAGTCTGCTTGATTATCGTAGCCAAAGTCTACGCAAGCGACTCTTTAAGTGTTCGCGAATCGAGCGTACAAGTGCGCCACCTACAACTCTATTTACTACAGGAGTATACATCTTAAAAGCTTTTCTTATTTGGCCAAACATCTAACTTACCTTCACGCTTGGTGGTAATATTAGGAAATTATGAGATAGTTATATTGTGACTAAAATCAATGAGCGACTGAGAATCATTCAATGTTTGGCAAGCCGATCCCTTGGGTAGAGTAAGCCAAATATCTAGGTGTGATCCTCGACCGAAAGCTTACTTTCAGAGAGCACATAAAGACGGTACGCAGTCGTGCCGCTTTCGCTCTCGGTAGGCTTCATTACATGCTGAACGCACGCAGCAAGCTATCCCTGAAATGCAAACTACGTATTTTCACCACGTGACGCCCGATAATGACTTATGCGTGTGTAGCCTTCGCACACGCTAAGCCCCACCAGATCCATAGGTTGCAGGTTATCCAAAACCGGTTTCTTCGAAAGGCTACGGGAGCCCCGTGGTACGTTAGGAATGAGCGACTCCATGTCGACCTACTGTTTGATGGTGGGGATGCCCCCACCATCAGCCTTAGTGTGCTGAACTGCAACCAACAGTGGACCAATAAAAAAAAAGAGAATCAATTAAAATAATCCGACAAGGAATGTCTAAAAAATGTGGATTTAGAAAAAAAAATGTTTTTATACTTTTTACACTGCCAGAAACTCTCCCAAACCGGCACAATGTCGTATATTAAAATATCATACGGATTCAACGAGTGACAGTAGCTTAACATCTCTCAACAATGTATGCAATCATTTCTCTGTTCTCCTTCAACGTCAGACCTTGATCACAATGTTTTTATAACCAATTCATTGATACCATTTAAATGAGCCCAAGCACGAAACGTCAGCTGTAAGTTATTGAAGAGCTGGGTACCAGGTTAAAGTTACTGATACCGGGAATCTGTTCAAAGCATTTGACAAGTGTTGGGGTTTTGAGACATATATATTTCCGGCGATGACTTGCACCGTATGTGATTGCACGGCAATGCACGCTTTGTAAACAAAAAAAAAGTAATAAATAAATTGTTAACGAAATTTCCCAGCCTGCAAGGGACAACCATAGGCAGAGTATTTTTCTTTGAACACTATTCAAACATCGCTGATGCCATAATGGGAAAATTTACATCCGTCCGACGGTTTTTGTGTCACCGGTTTTAGATGATAGGAATGAGAGATATGTACATAACGTAGCACATACCAGCATCATGATAATTAAAAAACAACTTAATTTCATTATTATTTTATTGTGTAATGTTCTAAATTAATATTGACGCAACTGATTAATAGTTTGAGCTCTAAAGATGATAGCTACATGTGGTTATCACTAAAGGCTATCAGGAGTTTTAAACCAAATAAGCTAACGCGTCACATCGGACGATGTTCGCTAGCAGAGAACAGCGAAGGCCTGACTACTGGAAATAGATCGGCCGGCTTAGTTTCATTGGCAAAAGGGTTTAATGAGAGATTGTAACCTTTGTCCAGTGTTCACTACCGATAATGACAATATTAGTCCGATGCAGCAAGCCCGATGCTTTGTAGAATCACCGTGTGATTCCTGTTAAAACGTAGGTGAGGCCGGAGGCAAAACTGAAATCAAAGTGATTAAATTTTGGTTCAGCGCACCAAGCGAAGCTTCTTCCTGTTTGAGCAAACAAAAGATCACATACAAAGGACGTCCAAACATTTTCGGTAGTGTCAGGTTATTTGATGAAAGCCTTTACGTATCATACTTATTTGTTGGTCAGAGCATAGAATGGTGTGGTCATATTTGCAAATGGCATGAACTGATGTTGCCTTCTAATGATACACCAAGCCAGTTCCCAGTGATGTGGCTGACAGACGGACCCGGTAGACCAGACATGACTTGATTCCACCATAAAGACTTTCGGATCGCTCCAATATTATGAAGAGTGGACTGTTAATAGAAGTAATATAGCATAATCAGCCTTTTAATGTTCCCACTGCTGGGACACAGGCCTCCTCTCTAAGAGAGGGAATGGGCCGTAATCCACCAGGCGGGCCCAGTGCGGGTTGGTGAATGTCACATGTCTTCGAATTTTCGGTTCTAGGACATGCCGGTTTCCTCATGATGTCTTGTTTTCCTTCACCGTTTTGAGAGCAGTGGCGATGAAATTAATTACACAAAGTAGCGCCTGGCTGGGTTTGAACCCGCGACCTACAATTCTTTAGTCGAGGCCGTTACCACTCGGCCACCACTGCTCTTACGGACCCGGTAGGTAGACAAGACATGACTTGATTCTACCATACAAGACTTTCGGATCGGTCCAATATTATGAAGAGTGGACTGCTAATAGAAGGAATAACTGAACAAACATCATTTTATTAGCAAAACCTTTTATGAATCCTAAACTTCATGATGAATGAATCACAACCAATTACACCTTACGCATAATGATATCCTGATAATATATCTGGTTTTGAAGTTCACCGGGCTCTTTGGCGGACTGTTTCTTAAAGGCTTCCGAGATCTAAGCAAAATACATAACTTTGGCGAAGAAAGAAAATAGTAAGGTACTTTTATCAAAGTGATCCAAGTACTATTTTACGATTGCAGGTTATCACCTTATCACCTGCAATGACAACTTCATTCTGTTCACGCTTATGAAACGGTAGCAATGAAGTAAAATACTTAGGTAAACTCTATTGTATGGGCCACGTAATATGTCATCGCAGACAAGAGTTTAGTTTGAACGCGCACTTAATCTCAAACTATTGTTTAGCGTGACTACCCGTGCCCTATCTAATGTCGATGACCGTCGAGAAAAATCCACAGTGATAAGGAAATATTGAAGTAATGTTAATCAAACTTACTAATTTGCATCACACACTTCAGGACGGACGCTAAGTGGTAGATAAAGATGCTTGCAATCCGCAGATTTAATCTCAATCTAGACTATTTTTTTACGTGCAGGGTAGTAATTAGCATGGTTTGAAATAGCGGTACTATTACATAGTGGAATATTATAAATTCGCTCCGCTGATTCAACAGGTGACGCGCTCGTTAGTTATCAAAAGAAGGTGCCTACTAGGAATTGTGGAAATTGATCTGCGAGACTTCAATATTATATACTTTGAATGTTTGTTTGATCTGAACGATGTTATTTAGGGAATATCGAACGCCAAGAGCCACATCTACCTAAATGGGCACATGAGACATATTTGAATAATTGAAATACTATTTGTGAGTCCGCTTCATGGAAATTAGACCGCTCGAAAATAGTATTATTCACTAGACATATCACTGATGCAACAGAAGAAAGGATATAAAACTATTTTATCAGTCTTACTCGTTACTTATAAAAAGAACCCGTTACTTAAAAAAAACGTTGTAGTACTTTTGACCCCGTCGAATCCGCGTCCATTTTTATCAAGGTTATCTCTCATGACCATGTGGCTTTGCCTAAATTTAGTGTTAAAATTTGACTTATTTAGCGTCGCCTATCTGCTCACACGCATGTTTGCTTTACGTATGGGCCAAGAACTCTGGTTATCCGTTCTCAATTGGTTTTGTGTTAAATAAAATAAAAATAATCTGTGCAGACGTTTGAACCTGATTTTTTTAAATTTTTGCCTGCACTCACTGTATCAGGAATGAATGTCGTCTAAACGTGTGGTCGTTATTTTATCACCGTCATCATTATCAAGCTTGACCTCACCCACTGCTGAGCAGAGGCTTTTCCACGTTCCTGTACCAACCTCATCCTGGTTCTCTCGCGATGACTAAAATATCATCTGCTCATTTCGCCCTCGGAGGACGACACCTCTTCCTCATCCCTCTTCCAGTCCGCAGCCGTCACTGGCCATAACTATAAGAGATACTCGTACTGTTAATATATTCGACAAAATCACTTCTTTACTTCGTTCTGTTAGTTATCTGAGCAATTAAAGTTACCCAGCTCATGTGTGGTTTATGTGGTTAGTTGAAAGTTTATCAAGCAGGCTTTTGGTTAAGTCAATTCATTAACTTCTAGATCTTATGAATAGAGTGGAAGATATGAATGCTTTGAACTATCAATTAACTTTCATACTAATACAAGTCACCATCTGCCAATATTTTTCCCAGCTATATAGGGGTCGGCTCCCAGTTAAACCGGATTCAGCTGAATATGCAGTTATTTAGTTGCAGTGTTGCAAATCGAAAATTCTTGCATAACCTAATTACTTATGTACATTCTGAGTTGGTACTGGTGCGAAATTATTATCACAGTATGTTTTTTTAAAGCACTGAGTAGTAAATCAGTCTAAATAATGATAATTGGGTCACTTCCCGCAGAAAATTGTATGCTTAGTATGAAAGGTCAAGAATGCATCTATAAATTGTATAAGAATGTTTTTATAGAACTTATCGGGAACTGATAAGGATACAGTCGGATTGCACAATAATTGCTTCTGGCAAAAAAAAACCTTAATAAGAATATTAAATAAATACTAGGTAAAAATTAAAAAAAAATAGAAATATAAAGTGTTATTTTTTTGTGAAAAGGAACATGATTTTTTTTAATTCTTAAACTATTTTGCGATACATTCGCATCAATGAAACTTTGTTCCTATTTCCTTCATTTGTCGGTACATTCTCTGGACTTCCCGGCTTGGTCGGGCTTTCGGAAAGCAGTGGAATAGACAGTATCATTGATATGGTCAAAACTGCTTCACTTTTAGCTGCGTATTTATCCATTAATAAAGACTTATCATAGGAGGTACGGGGCTGTCAGCAAATAAGACGGGGCCCGCTAGGGTTGCGTAATTTGTTCGAAAGAGTCATCCCGACCCTGGAACACAAAGAGGAACATGGATGGGTTTTAGTCGGTAAGAGTCTGACACTCTCTTCCACTCCGCCCAGAGAGGAAGAAGAAAATTGATGATTTCCTATCCAAAAAAAGGAGGTATGTGGCTGTATTTGATCAACGCAGATATTACTAATATGTGGACATGGCATGCATGGCGACTGGGTCGTCTTTGAAGTAATGATATACAAATATGTTATGCTCGATCTTTCCAATTTAGTATAATTTACTTATATCATAATCAGGTGTCTGCGCAATTTTAGAAATTTTATCACGCGTTTTGCTGTTTATGTACGTAAAAACGTAACGAAAATTTTCTTAGTATTAATTAAAATAAGCACAGTTATCTACCTCCGGTGTTTATAGTATCTTGTCAGGCAAATGATGTGCATGAACAAGATATCAGGCACAGTAGCCTGAAGATTGTCATTTATTGAGGTTATCCGACGTGTTATCAGGAACCTCTTCATATATTCATCATCTCGCTATTTCTGTAACACGAGATAAATTAAAGAAAAATATATTAGTATTTTGTGATTTTTTTTTTCTCGTGGTTATCGTTTCACGCCAGTTTATCGAACACACTGACCCCATGACGCCTTGCACAATATTCTTAAATGTTGATAACAGTGTCAATTTCCTTGTAATAATGTTTTGACACATACTGTATTTAGTTTAATTACCTAATTGAGATTTCTGGAGCGCGTTGTCGGGCGGACCTTTGTGGATGGTGGCAATCGTCTTTCATCTTCATGCTCTGTTTTCATGTCTCATTTTCCACAGTTTTGTCAAGTTCTTGAATAAAAGCTCATAAAATCTTGTTACTAAAGCAAAGGTAGTGCATCTTCTTGGAAACATAGATTCAGAGCAATTCTCCGAACTGTTAAGACTTCGAGTTGATACACTCGATATCGTAGGCAGGAGTTCGACATTTTATTCGTGCACGTTCCCCTAATCGGAGAATGCAGGAAGTATAGGTGGCAGCACAGGTCAAATATTTACAAGGTAAAAGTTTCATATTTGCAACACTAGATGGCATAGTCTACGCCGTGCACGTTCCCTATATATTTGATTAAAAATTTGATTAATAATTCTGATAAAAGAGTCAACGACAGTGGATAATGATGTTATTTTGTATCAGACCGGGGCAGTTTCAGTTTTCTCATTATAATTTTGTTAAACAACTATTTTAATGCAAAATTGATGGTCGTTGCTGTAGTCTAAAAATAATTGAACATGATGTTGTTGAATTTTCGAGATTTCTTATGTGATCATGGAATATAATTCTTTGTATCTCAGTGGTTGCTAAGTTTCTATATACATAGGTATTGGCGATTTTATACAATTTTTTATTTGATAGATAACACACTTTTTTTAAATAAAACTGACTATTATTATATTATATAAATACACTTAAACAAAAAACAAGATTAGACGTTTAGTTGACACTTTGCGTGACACAAGGGCTAACTTTTACCTTGGACAAAGAATAAGCATTGCCATACAGCGTGGCAATGTTGCCAGCCTTTTGGGTACATTACCAGTAGCTAGCGATACGGAGGAATTATTCTACGCCATCTTATGACTATTTTTAGTTTTTAAGAGTTCTTTTTTTATGCAATGAGATCAATTGGTTACTTAACCATGTTCTTTAGTAATGTCTTCAGAACTAACCATCTTTCACTTTACTGTGCGCGTTGATTTCATAGTTACAAATTATACTTATACAGTAAAACTTGGATAACTGGGACCTTAAGGGACCTGCAAATTTGTCTCACTTAAAGAGGTGTTCCACTTACCCAGTGTCTCAGATATCCCGGTATAAATAGATATCTGTCTCATTTACGGAGAATTCCATCCACATAATGTAGGTACACAAAATATAGTCCCAATAAAAGAGGTAAATTACACTCGCTGTCTCAATTATAGAGGTGCTTGTGACGAATAAAATCGAAAGAACTAATCCCTAAAATATAGTCTCAGTAAAATAGGTAAAATATACTCACTGTTTCAATAATAGAGGTAATTATGACGATAAAATGGAAAGAACCAATCCCAGATATAGAGGTTTGTGTTGTCCCACTAACAGAGGTAGGTAATTCATTGCTAAAGTGTCGGGACAAAAGCATGAGTTCCAGCTATGGAGGTTTCTCACTTATCCAGGTCCCACTTAACCAAGTGTTACTGTATTATAAAGAGGAAAGATTTAACTGTTTGTTTGTATTGAATAGGCTCCAAAACTACTGGACTGATTTTAAACATTTTTTTTTCATTTCGTTCATCAATGGAGAGCTACATTATCAGCGAGTAACATAGACTATATTTTATCCCCATACTCCCACGGGAACGGGAATTACGCGGGTGAAACTGCTGGGCGCTGCTAGTGACAAATAAGAAGCCACATTTGCCACTCATTTGGAAAGAAAAGAAAAATCAAAATCACTCAACAATCATTGAAGATCATTCTCAATATACATACATACAATGATGAGAATTCAATCCCATCCACCCCTCTCTTGTAAATGCTTTGCGTGTGCAATTGTAAGCGTCAAGAGCAAGTGTCAGGCTCTAAGACCATACTATAAACCTGTTTACTTTACAGTCTTATGTACTGATTACAAAGAAAATGTTTCAGTATGTGGGAACTATGAGGAATTGTGATAACAATAAGGTGATAACGCATTCGACCCACATCTCGCATTCTGTATTGCTTAACCTGGATGCAACGGATGTGCGTGCCTGCAATGCAACGTGCACCTTATTTGCATGTAAATAGATTTCAAAATAAGCTGTGTCGACAGGTAGGTTTTTTCCTACTCATATGGGGACGCGACTAAAACCTGATTGTTTCGTTTGCTGGAAAACGTGCATTCTTCTACATGTTGACGCCGAAAATATATTTTTGGCTAAATTTAGTTACTTATGAGACTTATGCGACTGTATGATTTGCTTAAGATATTGTGTTTATATGTAGGTTTTTAATTAACTTGAGAGCGCTTCATATGTTGAACAATAATCTGTGAACTTCGGGGAAACATTAGGGCATGATAGTCTAGTTCAAAAGCTTGTTTGATGAGAGCTGATCTGACTGACCAATTCCTAAATTGAATTGCGTTTAGACTGCTGATGTATTGCAAACACGGCACTGAGGGATCAACGACGTGATGTAGTAGGATATTATCACATAATCCTATTAAATCGTTCTGTTTTGTTTTGTCTGATACCTGGGCCTCAAATTTGCTATTACAATAGTGTCAGAATGGTCTATCATTGATTTTTTAATTGTTGATTTTGATAAGTTTGGTAATCTACAAATATGAAAGCGTCATTATGACTTTCCAATGGTCAACCACTGACACTCCATTGAATGAAATGGCATAGAGTTGTAATCTCGTACATAATGAGTTAATAACAAATGAATGTAAAAACATACTCGTATGTATATAAAAGAAATCTGGCATGACTTAATGTTCAAATTTAATTATTGTAGATTATTGAAAATCATTTCTACTAACAGATTTTATAATAATGGCAATACAAAAATGATTTTTTAGCAAAATGACAATGTTATTTATAAGAAATAGCAGACTTGTGGCCCAGAGACGCGTGAAAGTTGATGTCTGGTCCAGACACAGCGTGTAGTTTTAGTTGATTAGGTATTATCTTTTAAATTTGTTTTATGCGTCATTCCTGGCGGAATAAATAAGTTTTCTTTCCTTTTCTTTTTAAATCGTCGATAAAGTTATGCTATTAGATTTAAAGATGGCGGTAGGAGTAAGTGGCCATCAGTAGTATGTATAGATGGCAGTTACTGGGTCGGCCTTCGGACCGAAATACTAGAGTTCATCTACTCCTGTAATAAGCTTACTTAAATATGAAAGAGTCAAAAGTGGCAACAATTGGTTCGTGTAATATTACGCTCGGCGCTGGCTAGCCACTTCCTTTGCTTGAACTTGGCTTGACACGCTGCCGCGTGTCTAGATGAACACCCAGAAGTTACAATCATTTAAAATCGAAATCAGTCGTTCCGTTTTTGTTTTAGAAATGGTTTCAATTCCACCTTATGGTTCAAAATGGTTTGTAGCACATTAACTGTTAAGTTTGTATTGAGAAATGGTACCTAGTGGCTGTTTTAAAACACCTGAATCAGCAAGCCTTGAATAGCGCGCAAGCGGTGATGTGGGCACAGCAAGTAGCGCATAATCTTCATAAGCATAAATAGATAATCAGCTTTTTATTTTTCCCACTGCTGGGACACAGGCTTCCTCTCTAGGAGAGGAAATGGGCCGTAATCCACCACGCGGGCCCAGTGCGGGTTGGTGAATGTCACATGTCTTCGAATTTTTGGTTCTAGGACATGCCGGTTTCCTCACGATGTTTCCCTTCGCCATTTTGAGAGCAATGGTGATGAAATTAATCACACAAAACAAAGTTTTTTGCCTGGCTGGGTTTCAACCATCGACCTACAATTTGTAAGTCAGGGCCGTTACCACTCGGCCACCACTGCTCTAGTCAGCGCATAATCTTCAACAATTCAAAATTAGTTATATGACACTATGTTTAACACCGCTGCATTATAACAGGATCATTATAATATAATTTTAATTACAAGACAAGCATACCGTCACCTTATATAAGCATCATTAATCTAATCGTATGATGGGCTCATTACGCCATATAACCTAGGTCTCAGTTTCGTTTTGGTGTTCATCCGGTACCTAAAATTATTCGTCATCATTTATATTATTTATTGTATTAATTCCAACGTTTGAATGGATTGTATTTAAATTTTATGACTGATTTAACACTGCACCGCTATTCAGTAACGTGTCGTGAATATGTTAGGTTATGTTAAATGCAATTTAGTTTATTGTAAGCGTTAAAGTTATATGCCATATTAAATGTTCAGATTCGCATTCTTGGTAGTTTGCTGTCTAGAGTTATAATGCGTCGTAAGTCATAGCCAGCTATTATTTTTGAATGCGTAGCGAATTAAAATATTCTAAGAAGCTACGTTGATTTTCTACTGTTGATTATCCATGAATGTAACTGAACTTAGGCCTCTTTTAAAGGGTTAACTTGGGCTTATGCATTTGAGTCAACACAGTCGTCCTCCACAGCTAGAAATGAAATGATAAATGATATTTATTTTGTAAGTAGGTTAAACATAACACTTTTACACGTCAAATATTTCTTGTCATTTTAAGCTAGTTGAAGCCGGTGCTTCCTGACCGACTACCCTGAGAAGAAACACCGAAACAAACTCAGAGGTCAAAGTCTCTTTTAAAGTCTATACAAACCGTACTGGTCAATAAGTCATATATATAAGAACCATGTAGGTTAATGTCTGAGGTAGCCTTTTGATGAAAGTGCCACACAAATTTGAGTGGACCTGTCCAGACAGTGCAAGCATTTGTCAGTTACCGTGTAGCTCAAACTTAGAACTTTAAGGAGCTCAACGGTTGGACATTTGGGTAGGCCGCAAGAATTACTCAAACTGCCAGACAAACTGAAATAAGACCTTAATATGGCGATCTACATAGTCCTCACATAGTAGTAGTAAGACAGAAGTCTACAAATATGTACATAAGTTAGTTGTCAAGTTGCCCAGCCCTCTTTAATAGTTCACGGTCACGGTTCTCCTTTTTGTCCTTTAAACTGTGTGTATATGTATGTATATAAATTTTATTATTTTTTACTTTTCATTGTCCATTTTGGCTTAACAAAAAAGCATACATAATCAAGTTCATAATTAGGTTAGTACATAATATAAAGAAACAATCAATTTTCACGCTGACGTACTGATAACTAATATGATAATTTAATGTAGGTCCTGCGCATGATTTGATGTGTTTATATTTCGTTGGCCCTAATTGCCTGGTTCTATGAGTAATTGTGCGTATGTCGCTACCGGGATCCAGTAGAAGACTATCGTCAGGTATATGTATGTGTATGTGCCAGAAAGATGCTGTGTTGGACTCCAATTTGGTGCAACTTAGAGACAAACACCGCTCGATCGATTTTCCCATGTCAAATATTTTTTTCTAGCAGCGCCCCGCGGTTTTACCCGCGTAGTTCCCGTTCCCGTGGGAATATGGGGATAAGATGTAGCCTATGTTACTCCGGGTGAATTTAGCTTTCTAACATATGGTGAAAGCGGTCTAGTAGTTTTTGAGTTTAATCGTTACATACAAAAATACAAATTTTTCCTCTTTATAATATTAGTACCCACTTATAGAGTATAGAAGACGGTTGGTAGTTTGGTACTTCTACAAAAGATTTTCATAAACTCTGTTTTTTTTTTTAAATTTAATATTTGGTTTCATTTTAATGTGTGTAATTTCTGTGTTTTTTATTCTTATGTAAGTGTTTTATCTACGAATAATTTTCATTCATTTTTTTTTATTGAAAAATAAAATTGCTAAACTTGGGATTAATTGTCGTATTATAGGTATCAATGTCCTAATTTTCGTTGAAATGTTAATGGTGCATAGAAAAAATTAAATATTAAATTAATTATTATTTTTGCCTACATTATGCTTAATATTTGCTATCTACCTGGACATTCAAAACTATAGTGGATTTTCATTCTTTGCCAACCAATCAAAAAAGCTGACCGGGCTGTATTGTATTGTATTCACGGTTTCGGATGTCTCTTTTTAACATTTTTAGCTACGTTTCGACTTTCTAGCATAGTAGTAGGTTTTTTTTTAAAAAGGCCCATTCATTGTCGTGACCCTGTAAAGTCAGTGTCGCCATTCAATTTCCGTGACACGGTTCCCGTTTTATGCAATATTTTGTACATTCGCGGAAAACTGGACAATCAAACACGGCCGAGTGTGATTGGAATTGATTCTTACCACAGATGCAATGCGAATATTTTTAGTTTGTACTAAAGCATAGTGACACATCTGCTGTGATTAATTGTCAAAAGGCGGGCTCACACCTACAGCTAATTTAATGCTGTTGCACACACGGTGCATCAGCCTGTCTATTCAGTTATTATTTATTTCACTATAAAAACTAAGGTAGAATGAGCTTAAAGTGCCGACTGCCATTTAACCTTAATTGTATGGACTGAGGCTCTCTCTCACTTCATGTTCAATTCAGCTAACCTGTCGCGGCGACATTTATTGGGAACTCATGGCCCGTCTCGGCTTCGCACGTCTGGACATTTATTTATTTTAATATAGCCTATGTTACTCAGGGATAATCTAGCATTCTAATAGTCGCGGCTTTTTTTTAAAATCGTTTCAGTAGTTTTTGTGTTTATTTGTTACTAACATAATATATTACGGATATTTCCTCTTTATAATGTTACTAGCGACCCGGACCGGTTTCGCACGGGTGCAATGCTGATACTATATTATGCCTGTATTATAATATAAACCTTTCTCTTGAATCACTTTTTCTATAAAAAAATCCGTTGCATAGTTTTAAAGATCTAAGCATACATAGGAAGTAAGGAACAGAAAGACAGCGGGAAGCGATTTTGTTTTTAACCCTCGACGCAAAAAAGTCCCTCTTTTTGCGTCGGGGGTTATAAGTTTGACGTGTCTGTCTGTTTGTCGGTCATCGGTTAAGCAGCAACCAGCCTTAGTGTGCTGAGCTGCGAGTGGTCCAATCAAAAAAGTCTGTTTGTCAGTCTGTCTGTCTGTGGATCCGTAGCTCGCGAACGGATGAAGCGATTTCAATTTAGTTTTTTTTTTGTATGAATAGTGAGTTACCAACCCGCACTGGGATTGCGTGGTGGTTTACGGCCCATTCCGTCTACTAGAGAAGAGGCCTTTTTTTTTTTTTTTTTTTTTTTTTTTTTTTCTGGATGGGAAATCATCAAATGACCCCTCCCGCCCTGGGTGGAGCGGTAGGGAGTGTCAGACTTTTACTGACTAAAACCCACCCGTGATCCTTCTTGTGCCCTATGCGTTCCAGGGCCGCGGTAACTCTTTCGAACAAATTCCGCAACCCTAGCAGGCACCGACCCTATGGGGCCCCGTCCTCGGTGCTGACGGCTCCTTGAGGCGTGCGTGGAACACAACGCGTCGTCGACTCAACCTGGTATCGGACGGCGAGCCACCCACGCTCACCGTCCCCAGGCATCAGCCACTGCGCGATAGCACAGCGGCCGACTTGTCTCTGGAGGGGGCCGAAATGGGACCATTACTGGCACTCCATCTCAGCACCCTCCCGAGTGTTGGGAGCCGCAGCACCCGCAGCAGAAGCGGCAGTGGCGGCGACAGAAGCCGCGGCGGCGGCAGAGGCGGCGGTGGCGGCGGACCTCTTGCCCCTGGTCGGGGCGGATGGCGCGCAGGCCCTTCCCCCAGCCCAGTGCTCGGCCGGCTTGCCAGCAGCCGCACATGCACTGCAGTGCGGCGTGGCATCGCACGAGCCGGCCTTATGACCGGGCTGACCACAGCGGAAACAGAGTCCGCTGCGGTCGACCTCCGAGGGGCACATAGCTCCCGTGTGGTTACCCACATGGCAGCGGTAGCACCTCAGAGGTCTGGGTTCCAGCAGTTTTACCCGCGCAGACACCCATCCCACCAAGAGCCTTCGGCCCTCCGACACAGTTCTGGCCGCCGTCACGGGGCAGCTCACCACAAGGGTTTGCATGCCCGTGTTGTCAGGCCGGAGGGTGCCCGCCTTGACGAGCTCGGCAGAGCACCCCCCAGTCCTGGCGACGGCGGCCACAACTTCCTCCTCCGTCACGGAGTCATCCAGGCCCACTATGCGCATGTCGATGCGCTTAGTCGGCCTGGACACCCGGACCTCGTCCGCGGGTAAGACCGCCCTCAGCCTTTCGGCCAGGGCGTCCGCGAACGGGCCACTCTCCGCTCCGGCGAGCTCGAGCTTGCGGGCACCGGTTAAGGTCCTCCTGACCCCGATGCCCCCGCTGATGCCCAGCTCTTGGAGGCTCACCGCCTCCTTCGCCCGCTTCAGTACGGCGAGATACGTCACGCCCCTCTGTTCCGCTTCCGGCTGCAGTGTGAGCACTACAGCCGCGGATTTCGGGGCGCGAAGTCTCGCCGCAATGGCGTTGGCCTTCCGCCGCTGCCTCCTCGCCTTGTTTTTGGCCCGCCGTTTCTGACCAGCAACCTGCCACTCGGCCTCGGCCGCAGGAGGGTCCGAGGGTGGGGGTGGGGGCGGCTGCGGCACCACTGGCGCCGCAGCCTTAGCCGCTCCTCCAGCCTTCCTCCTACCCCTCTTCGCCGGGGCCGACTTGGTCGTCGCCGGCGTCGTAGTCGCCGGCGTCACAGGCGCTGTCGCTGGCGCCGGTGCGGCTCCGCCCTTGGCCTTCGCCTTCGCCTGGCCAGACATTCCCGGGCCGGCAGCCACGGCGGCCGCGTACGAAGCCGCCTTCTGCCGGCCCTGGGGCCTCTGTGTCGCCGCTAGTGGGGGACGCCGAATCATGTCCTCCAAAATGGAGAACTGCTTCTGGTAGGGAGCCAGCTCCTGCCGCACCAGGCTCCGCACCTGGCTCAGCACTAGGCTCCCCTCCAGCGTCGCCGGACTCGGCCCCCCCTGCGGCTCCTCCGAGGCCGCTCTGGCCATGCCAGCCAGGTCCCTCCGGAGCGACTCATTCTCTGCAATGAGTCGCTCCTTTACGGCCGCGAGGCGGGCGACCTCCGCCCGCAACTCTGTCGCCTCTCCGGACCCGCCGACGTTGGCCGCCGCCGCCGCCATAATCGAGGCTTTGGCCGCTGTAATGGCCTCCCGCTTGGAGGACTGCTTTCGCTTGAAGGCCACGGCGCGGATCGCGGCCTCCACGACCTCCGCAAACTGGGCCTTCTTCTCTACGACAGTGGGACGCACCTCTCCCGGGGCCTCCGAGTCGTCGGAGTCGAGAGCAGGCGGAAGAGTAGAGGGAGCCCTACGACCGCTCCCTCCAGGGCGACGCCCCTCCTCCACCAACCTCCCGGCCCGACTCTCCACCTCCCGGGTAGAGGGAGCCAGCCCCCTCCCCGCCTCACAGCCCCTGCCCCGCCTGGCGGTGGGGATCTTGCGGGCGGAGGCAAACTCGCCCTCAGAGGACGACCCGCTGTCATCCTCCCGTCTGGGCCGCTTGCGGAAGAGCTTGACGCCCTCCACAGCAGCCCCCCCTCCTCTGTCTCCAGAGCCCGCCGAGCTGACCGTTACTAGGTCTAGCGCGGAGCCGGAATCCGACTCCGCACCACCCCGGCGCTCAGGCGAACCCTCCTCTACGCAACCGTACGCCATCAGCTCCTTAAAGGAAGCGGATTCGGATGACGACGATTGGGAGCCTCCTCGGCTCGTGTTGCCACTGGCAAGCGGAAGGCGTTTGGTGCCCACCCCAGAGTACGGAGACTAGAGAAGAGGCCTGTGTCCCAGCAGTGGGAACATTAAAAGGCTGATTAATGATTTTGCTTATGAGTTACGGCCGAGTGTTCTTAGACATGTTTGAAGAAAATCGTTTGAGCAGTTTAAAAGTTCTGGGGGGTGAAAGCGGGGAAGAATAACTGAATGTCTGCAAATATACTCGAGTCGTCTCAAATGAAAGAGCACTGAAAGAAAATATTGGTGATGAATTAATCGAGAGTGTTCTTATAAACATGTACCTAAAAAAGTATAAAATAAAAATTAAATAAAAAATAAAAAACCCCGACACAAAAACTTAAGTTCCCTTTAATAAAAAAAAACTCAATCTTAAAGTACCTAAGTATGTACTAATAATTCAAAAAAAATATGTCGCGTTGGGGGACTTCTTCAAACCTAACAATTTATTTACAAATAGTCTATTACCTAACTAAGCAGCGCGGTCCCCCAATGCGACGTATTTTTTTTAGGTACATTATTTTTGTTTTACTTTTATTAGGTACCTACATTATTTTTGTTGTGGCCAAATGTGAAACCATTAATTATTTTTTCCTCAATGATTTGTTGTCAGCCATTGCACCGCAAATCCGCAAGCTGCAAAAGTAATCACTGAACACAGAACATACGAGAACACGAGAAAAGCTGTAGAACAAAAGATTTGAATATTATTGATATTTTATCTGGCTTTCAAGCTTTTAATGAAAGTAAAAAAAAAATGTTTTGTAAGTACTGCTGGACAGACAGTGTTTTGTTTG
The DNA here is from genome assembly GCA_905332915.2 of Hecatera dysodea. Lineage (NCBI taxonomy): Eukaryota > Metazoa > Arthropoda > Insecta > Lepidoptera > Noctuidae > Hecatera > Hecatera dysodea. Next base: position 4,183,446 of record HG995286.1, read on the forward strand.
TCCGAATAGAGTGGTAACCAGTATTTTGCCGTTGGTATATTGAAATGGGTTTTGTGAGTGCTAATATTGAACAAAGTTAGTGAGAAATTTTAAAGCACGCTTAAATTGCTGAGATCGTTAAAAAAACTATGAGCAACCAACCGACAATTTTGACGCGTCGAGAAAATTACTTTAGGAAACTAAGTAAATTATATCTTTATGAGATTCTAGAAAACTTAAATACTGGATGATGTCATGAAGGTTGCTATTTTGAGATATGATATATTTATTATTATGATATATAATAATAATATAACAATTATAAAAATCGTTCACCAGTATTATACTGGTGAAAGATTTTTTGCTTGATGCTACGAGCATTATCTCTGTGTAAGATTTTAAAATAAATAAATAACCACCCTTGCGAAGCCGGGACAGGCCGCTAGTCTATACTAATATTATAAATAGGAAATATTTGATTGTTTGTTTGTATTGAAAATTCTCCAAAACTACTGAACTGATTTAAAAAATTCATTAACTGTTGGGAAGCTACACTATCCCCGGGTGACATAGACTTTATTTTACCGCCATATTTCCGAACTATGATAAATTATATTTATTTTGTAAGTAGGTTAAACATAACACTTTTACTCATCAAATACTTCTGGTCATTTTAAGCTAGATGAAGCCGGTGTTTCCTAGCCGACTATCCTGAGAAGAAATACCGAAACAAACTCAGAGGTCAGGAGGAGAGGAGAGGAGAGAAAGTCTCTTAAAGTCCATACAATCCGTACTGCTCAAGTCATATGAGAACCATGTAGGTTAATGTCTGAGGTAGCCTTTTGAGGTAGAGAGTGCCACACAAATATATGCGGGTGAAACCGCAGGGCGCTGCTAGTATTATATATAGTGGGAGCCGTGCAAAAAACACTTTTGCACATAAGTGCAGTCCTACTTCTATGTATACAAACCTGACTTTGATCTCGCCTGTTTCTCGGGAATTTCACTGCCAAACGCGAAAATAAGTTTTCTATTATTTCTACTACTTCTAACAGACATTCTGTTATGTTGTGTTCTGTTTTCAGAATATATAAAAAACTTTTTACAAAAAAAATACAACCGACTTTTCCACAAAAAATCAAAAATGTACAAAATAACTTTGATTTCGGAACTCAGTGTTTGTGGTTCCTTTTTCATTTTTTGAACACCGACTTCCGAAATCAAAGTTATTTTGTACATTTTTGATTTTTTGTGGAAAAGTCGGTTGTATTTTTTTTGTAAAAAGTTTTTTATTTTTCACTTTTTAGTGGTACCTAAACCCCCTCCCCTCCCCCACCTAAACGAACCAATCACATTGGTGTAAAAACAACGTACTGCTCCTTTGCAGAGTAAACTAAGAGGTCGTCAATGTAGGTAAATTAGATATTTTTTTTAGATTTTTCGAAAACCGCTTGGTCGATTTCGATAAAATTTTCATGGGACCATTTGGGAAGTATACCCTTTCGAACAAAAAAAGAATTTTTCAAATCGGTTGAAAAGCGACGGAGTTATGCGCGAACAAACATAAAAAAAAAAAAAAAAAATACAAACATCCGAATTGAGAACCTCCTCCTTTTTTAGAAGTCGGTTAAAAAGGGATGAATTGCTTATATTCTATAGCGCATAAAATAGGGATTATGGTAGGTTTTAACTGAAACATGGCAGTGAGGCATCTCTTTTACGCTTTAAATGCAACTTTTATAAGAGTTCAATTACCCCAAAAGATAACCTCATAATGTAAGTAGTTTTTCACAAGTAAGCGCTTAATAACGCATCTACGTTAATCGTTTGTGACAGTATATGAAAGGCGTACGTCCTACTGCTTATTCTGTAAGTTAAGTTAGCGCCTCAATGTCCGCCTTTCAATTTAAATTCATATATATTGACAGTACTAAAAATTTAGTTGTATTAACTGTGTCAATTGTAATGCTATCGTACATTATGTCAATTGAGTATATTATAAAATAATTCTTTATAATTTATAAATTACGTATAAAACAAGCTAGTGTCCCCAATAAAAGCAAGACAGCACCGCGCTTCGTCCCAAAATAAATTAGGTAAATGACTAAATGCAAGTTTTTTGTGTGCTCACACGATTATAAATGGTCGTGCGATGTTTTCATGGAACTTTGACACTTACGTAAGTACTTTTTATGTCATGCGATTAAAATGGCGTAAGAAATATGAAGCCTTGCGCGTGCGCAGTGCTCGTAGACAAAATTAATATTATATTTTGTTCTGTCTTGTTTGGCATTTTGATGATGAGGCGTTTTGTATCGGTAATATTTTGGTTTGCAAAACGTATGACCTAATTGTCTTTATTGATTCCACTCTGGTGGAAGAATCATCAGTATTTTTTTATTCTTTTTAATCGCCTTTGTTGTTATTCGTAATGGACATGTTTGATGGTTGAACATGTTTGGTGTTGCTCTCACAGGTAGGTACTTCTGTTTCTTACTACTTATCTAAAACTGCTAATATTCGAAGGTATATAGAAGGCAAAAGTCAATTTGCTTCGATACATTTTTAAGTTCATGCTTTTCCTAGATATGCGATATTAGCATCTAAAAACGATACCACAGAAAAAATAACAGTTTCATAGAATCGTAGCCATATGATTTTATTGCAGCGTTACTTACTCATAAACTAAACAAAACTATTCTCAAAGACATTTATGATGCGCCAGCGCCGCTAACCCAACACTATACTGGGCTGTAATAATAAACAATATGTCACTTTGTAATTAGGAGATTCTTGTAATCCTTGGGACCGTGACGTCACTAGGCTCTCATCTTTGATTGGCTCCCGGGTCATTCTGTTAACAGTATTAACTATAAAGTAAACGAAGATTGCTCAAGTTTTGAGGAATTTATGAACGTCGGGTACTATTAATTTTTATGATGATGGAAAATGACACTTGGGCAATAATTTAATAAATATTGTCTGGAAAAATGAATTGCTGTGAAGCATAAGCATAATCAGCCTTTTAATGTTCCCACTGCTGGGACACAGGCCTCCTCTCTAGGAGAAGGAATGGTGAATGTCACATTTCTTCGTTTTCGTTTCTAGGACATGCCGGTTTCCTCATGATGTTTTACTTCACTTTTATGAGTGCAGTGGTGATGAAATGAATTACAAAAAGTAGTGCGCCTGGCAGGGTTTGAACCCGCGACCTACAATTCGTAAGTCGGTGCCTAGATGTGGTACTTACATACAATTAATTCATAATGTTAATTTTGGCAATTACTTCATAATTGGTTAAAGTTTTTGTTAGTTTTGACGTTGTTTATTATCTGTCTGATAGTGTTAGGTTATTTGGTGTCAAATCTATGCAACCTTGTCGAGTATTTCGGAGACAAACGAAATAACCTATCTAACGTAACGTAACGAATCTATCTATCTTTTTTTTTAAGGATGTGTAATCCCCAAATTTGGGAGCGTCTCCTCCTGTTGAATCTACATAACTTATACACTAATTACGTAGGAATGATACTATTTTTAAAGTTGCGAAGTTTTGATGCTCTGAAAGTTGATAATGACAAATCAAGTTGCCGAGTCGAAGGTGACTTTTCTGGTAATTTATTTGGATTTTCAAGCAAGCAGTGTAGGTTTTTTCTGGAAAATGTTTCGTTCACTCTTTAACGATTTACATATGTAAAACTGCACTACTACGGCAAAATACCGTTAGATCATATTCATCTTAAAAATGCACGGCTTTTTGAGATAGTTAAGGCAAAGGGAGCCATATAGAAAGTTTGTCAATAATAAAACTGAGTCATTCGATAAAACTATCCAGTTTGAAGTAATATGCTAAGTTGCACAAGTGGCCCTATTAGATGATATCCATAATAAGGGCCACATGTTAAAATGCTTCTTGTTTACATTGTTGTCTCACAGTTTAGTTAGCGCGACCCCATTACGGCTTCCGTTCAATTATCTAGACTATTTCATATTTCTTGCATTGCTTACGATTGCGTTTGAAAGTATTCACAATTTCACACGTTTTAAATTGATCGTACGCTATCAAAATGCCAATCGTACTTTAAAACCGTTTTAGTTCATATCGCAAAAATTAGTCAGAATGGAAAATTGAAAGTATTTTTGACTGTTTGCGTCTGCGTTACGAATGCTACTTACAAACACGAGAATTTGGTATTACTTAATAAGAGCCGTTATTTTCAAGATGAAAGATTTATTATCCTGTCAGCAAGAAAGATTGTCAAAAAGTCAAAAGCGCATGACATTGACATGCGCTACTAAAATGACCATGTCGGTACTTTACATAAGTTATTGATATATTATTTATCAGGTACTGATAGAATGTCACTTTGTTTATTGTCCCGGGAAATCTAGCGAAGTACTATAACTGACGCCTACTTCTGTCGCAGACAGTAGAAAAACAAGTCTTAGCAGTGAGACATTTTAAAGGATGACCGTGCCACTTACAGGCCGTAAGATATTTTTTAATTATTCTCTCTGCAATAAATCTTATCAAGTAACCAATACATGAACCGTAGCACAACCTATAAGTTAACTTTTAAATATAATTGCATGCTGTCGCATCTCATCTCATATATATTTTATGGCTTCCCTTAAATAGCAGATGACTTTTTGAGGCGAAGGTCTCCTCTTGATGCGGTTTTTACATCATTACATAATATTTGTAATGCTTACGTATGTACGTATTGCACAGGACTTTTTTCATTAATTAGTTACTGGTAAAGCACTGCACACACACACACACACACACACACACACACAAACAACAATAAATGGTAACAGAGGCATATTGTTGTTGTTTTACCCAGTAGGAAAACGTAAACATTCGTTTTTCCCTGAGGACTTAGCTGTAAAAATACAGCGTTTTAAAATGTAAAGTGAAACACCACTTTATAATTTTCTGCTTCACTTAATTATTTTTCTATTAGTAGTAGGTATCGTTCAGGATACTGTCAGCTAAGGTACAAAGAAAACAAATGGTTAGACTTAATAAGAAGGTCGGAGCTAAAGCCATGTTAAATTTTGCAGCAGAATTTATTTCCATAAATTGCAATTAACTTTTTGTAGAGTTCAAGTTTTTACAAGTTATTCTGACTTCATATTTGACGAAATACACTCTGTGGAGCCAACTTACTGCTTACTTCAGATATTCCTATTCAAATTTATTGTTTTATTTATCTTACCTATTTTAGTTTTTTTTTCTTCAATATTGCATATTTAATTGGCCTCATCTAGCTTATAAGTACCAAAAAGTTTTGGACGTGTGAAACTGTTATGTTTAACCTAACTACAAAATAAATATCACTTCATCACATTCATCATTTTTATCATAGCTGGATGGAAGTTGTACCCCTTGATTCCTAGAAACTTGATATAACCTTTGCATGTTAACGAGTTGAGATGCAAATACTATAAAAAGATTAAAATCACGAATTTTTAGGAACAAAATCTTAAAAAAATATATGTTTTACAAAAAGAGGTTACTGCGACGCAATTCAGGCTTAAAGAAACCATTTCACTTAACACATTAACGGTATATAAGGCGTACAAAGTGACCGAAACCTATAAATAAGTCTCCGCTACGCACAAACCAGTTTCGCTGGTGCATATGTCGGATAATCGAACGTTTTGCAACGGTAAGCTTCCAATGCTGAGTTTGTTCGAGATGCTAAAAGTTCGAGAGCAACCAGTGACTCGATGGTTATCAAATAATACCCTCGTTTAGGTCGCGAGGAAAGACCTCTGAGTCATAACGTGTTCGCAACGAGTCAAAATTCTGGAACTCGGATCATCCTATAAGGCACGTTCACACGAATCGAGGAAGGAATGTACAGTGCGTATTATTGTTAGGTTTGATCATGCATGTACGTGAATCATTGATGTGAATTTTGTTTGGCAGTAGAGAATTTATTAAATAAAGGATACTACACAGTATTTGGACTTAAGAAGCGCTTTCGACTGTATTGACAACTCACACGTACATGTTTCTCTCTCGTACGTTCGCAATAGCATCTTATCAGTAGGATAATTGAGGTTTTTGGTTTTTGTTTTTAACTACATGGTAAGAATGACTACTATTATTTAGGTATATCTCGTAAAACTTCATTATATAGTTCGTCAAGGCTCTCTTCTAGGTCAATTTCTGTCGATACATGGTATATATTATTTATTAAATGTGTCCTCTAAAATTGTAAAAAGTTTACTTCTATTTAAGATCAGAACATTGAAGGGATCATTTATACTTATTAACCACGACAGAATTTACCGCTTATGCATATTAACTCTGCAATTACGTAAGAAACTCACCTTTGACATTCAAGAAGTCTACCTGCTGCACTATACATAGGAAGTAAGAAAAGGCAAAGTTGAGTTTCATAGGAGAAATTTTTTTAGGAAATATGCTGGTAGATCAATATGAAGTTTGTACTCCATTCAAGGCCAGTGCTATATTAGTCTTAAAAATTAGAATGGCCCAGACTTCGGAAATCAACAATGAGGCAAACCGACTAAAACAAAGACATCCGAATGGAATGCGACCCAGCTCGCTTGGACCTCAGATCCCGCGTTCATTTTAATGCCTTTCAAATCAGTCGAGTATGCTTGTGCGGATGATATCATATCTGGCAGTTCACAGTTGTCTAATCTGTTCATTGTTTTCCTGTCCTGACCAAGTTAGGCCAGAGAGGAAAACAATGAAGGGGTTCATCTCAAAAGGATAACTACGAGAATTACAGTGATTTAAATGTTACGAAAATGTAACACACGTTAGATGTTTTGCGTATCTAAATAATCGTACAAACAGACCGCTCTATATTTACGCGGGATTAGATTAGATAACGCATGTTGCATCATTACCCCTTCACGCATGTTTTAGACAAATTTGTTGCGATGAGAATTTTTTTTCTGAAGTTAGTAAATGATGATTTTTTGCTATAAAACCAAGCAAAAAGAAGATTAAGAAAGAAAGAGAGTGAATTTAATCGTGACTGAGAGTCATAAAAAACATAAACCTACGGTTTATCTAAGCTCACTTGGGCCCTTGACAGTGACTCTAAACTAGTGAAGGAAGTGAATTGCCACTGATGACTGCCTGGCAAATTACAAGAGGACAGTAATACATTAAATCCTTACCTATAATTATGGTGTAATTTTAATGTCCATGTTATAACATTAAAAGTAACGGATCGTGATAAACCTACATTTAAATGAGATTAATTTACGGTTGTTCTTGGATAAATCTTTTGTAACAGGAATCGTAATCTCGGTGCCTATCTATCTAGATATTCAAATCGTTGATAAATATCAATATGTGGTAAAGCTAAAACGCTACCATGCTGATACGATTTTTAGTATTATCTAATAATTTTGTGGACGTGGTCTAGTTTTCACAATTGATTACTTTAATTTTGAAACCCTAACATTTGTCAGAAGTAAAAAAAATATCAACCCACCTAGAGAACACTAATATTTTTGGAAAAAAGAACTGGTAAACTTTTTAGGACTGGATAAATCGATTTCAAACGAATTAAATCTAAGATATAAAACTCTTAAGTGACTGACTCACCTAATAGATCAACATGTATATAAATAGTCAAGCGTTTCCCCACAAAACGTCATTTCCCATCTTGAAAATTTGTATCAAAGTATGTATTAGTATTTATGGGTGAGCCGAGCGTTCATGTAATTTACATGCAACCGTGTAGATACAAAACCACTATAGTTTTCAAATTCTATGAGTTCCAGTCACCTTATATATTTATATTCTATTGTTTGCCGACCTGCTAAGCTTTTCAGATTGCATAACTTGGTATTCAGATAGAAACCCTGTCTAAGGATCTAATCTGGGAGTCCAAGTTAGGTTTAAATGCGGATGCTTTCGTATTTAGCAGACGAAATCCGAAAGCATCTGTATTTAGGCTATGAGTTTGGGTATCTGCACTCTAAACTTAATAACTAGAATAACTAGAATTAAGAATTTAACCAATATTTTGTCAAAAGATCTGAAAATAGATACGTACGTCGCAGCCATATCGTATAACTCTCCATATTACTAAGTCGCCGGATTGAAAAACTTCGCTGTAATGTAACGCGACTGCTTCTTACTTGTATTATTGTAGTATTGTAATACTAAAAGTTAGTCACTGTGGACACAGGCGTACGTCATCAGACATGCAAAGCGTTATTGAGTTCGAGGGCAGGGTTTTGTCGCTGGGTGCGTCGGCGCCGCTCGGCCAGACTTGTATGCGCGAGCGTTGCGACGGGAGACTTCTCTGTAGAAGTAATCACGTAGGCAAATAATATACAAGACAGAATCTGTGAAAATTTTTGAGTGGTACAGACAGAAATGAGTTCCCAAATGGATCGCTAAAAAGATCCGAATGAAATAGTAGTAAAAGTTTTTTGACATTTTACAAATAAATATTTAACTTTTGTTTTGTTTATTCTTAATTAGTCTTTAGTCCTGTATGCTACAAACTGACTTTGTGCACACCCCGTCGTGGTATATCGACGCGAGGAATTGTATCAAAAATACAGAGTTTGGTATTATTCCAAACATTATTAAAAATGACTGATCTGATAGTATTCAATTTAACTTATATTTCAGGTAACAACGTCCAATTTCAAGTACTATATAAGATTTAAAAAACTCGTGAGCACTTTGAAATCTCCATGTATACGTAAAAAAACGTTTGTATTGACAGTACAGCTAAAACTACTAAGTCTAGAAAGCTGTAACATGGAATAGAGTTATTTTTACTAAAAAAGATTTTTGGGAATTTTAAACTTTTAGGTGGGACATGGGATGGCCTGCGGACGACGAGCTATGGGTGGCTCGCCGTCCGATAGCAACCAGGCCCGGGTCGACAACGCGTAGTGTTCCACGCGCGCCTAAAAGAGATGTCAGCGAAGACGGGGCCCCATAGGGTCAGTGCCTAGGGTCGCGGAGTTTGTTCGAAATAGTCACCGCACCCTGGGACGCAAAAGGCACTAGAAGGATCACGGGTGGGTTTTAGTCACTGTCCCTGTGTGTCACTGAACAAACTGTAAAATAATAATTTATATATAATATAAATTATTATTTTACAGTTTGTTCAGTGTACTGTTGAATTTTCACCATTTACACGATTATTTACATTTGTATAATTTTACATTTATTTAACGTATTGGAAAAGTGAGCTTTGGAAAGAGTTTTCTTTCTTTTCTTTCTTTCAGAAATACGCCGATGCTCTAATATTTTTTCTACGGGTTAATACTGACACTTTGTGTTTTTGTTTCAGGTAATTTCTACATAATATATCCAGTCTTTTGAATGACATCCATCGCAGGTTTGATAGTTCCAGTGAAAGCAGTAATATCAGGCAATATAACAATCAATTTTAATATCTTGACCAATTCAATATTTTAAGCTACGAATAACAATGCATCACTATCAATTAAGTTCTGCACGTTGTTAATCTAAAATTCATATTTTGTCAGTTAGGTACAGTCGGTGATAGCAATTACCTGACCCCCTAAAAATTAAACGAATTTGAACCTTTTGCTTGTTAGCAGTAAGACAACTGGTTCAACGTCTACGATCAATAAAATAGTTATTCGAATTTGATCTTTAATACGCAGTATTAAGGTAGGTATGATCTTGAATATTATTTTAACTTGTAATATAATACGTAATTTCGCTCACGTTAAACATGTTTCGAGCGGTCTAGTGGTGACTGTAGTGAGCTGACAATTCGAGGTCGTGAGTTCGTAACCAGCGTGATTGACGCGTTTGTTTCTGTTTTGTAAATTTATTTTAAGTTATAAATTATAATAAAATTAAATTATAACTTTAGCAACAAAAAAAAAAAAAAACAAAAAACGAACAGAAATAAAAAACCAAAATGATGGTAAAAACGATTATATTTTATAAAAAAAAATATTATAAGAATAACATAAATGATATTGATGACGACACGAAGATGATAATATTTACCTACTTACTATTTTACTAATAACGTTGTTAAATGCACTGAGTTTAATGTAGTGAATCAGCATGTTATAATATTTAGAAATATAGGTATGTATTTCTATTTCATAGCAATAACATCACCACATTAAATATCATTTAACTAAATAAAACGGCATTATACGTTGAAGTTCTACCTACTATATATCAATTTGTTTTGTGAGTAGTTATTTTAGTTATAAGGTTTTGCCAAAAAACTAGGTATTCGAAACACTTCGTTAGAAATTATAACAATAGTTAATTTAACACACACACACTGACATACGTTAGTATTGTTTGTGACCAACACTGGTTACTCAAGTCATTTATAATAGGTATGCTTTTAATAGCGAAGTGGAGCACCATTTTTTTCTATTACTTGTTGCAAGCGGTCCCGCATACCGCGCACCATATCCAACAACAATCACTTCCTCTCATGAATGGTTTTGGTCCAGGACGATCTTTTTGAATATTAAAACCACACGTCAAACGTTTTAGCCACAATCTGACTGTATTTCTCTGAAACAACACAATAAGCATAATTTTAGTAACGAATAGGTAAACATAATTTATCGATTAAGTTTGCAAAAATACGTTTATCAATTTAGATAACATAAATCAAATTAGACCTATAAATGATCTCAAATTAGACTCATAATGAAACATAGTTAATTTTCTATTAATCTACATTCACCGGCTTTTAAGCCAACTAACGAATTAAGGAATAACTATAATTATAAATGAAGCATAAAAAAGAATACACTTACCGCTATATTAAGTTTCGTAACAATCGTTTTAATACCAACATTCTCCTCATCCAAATAGATTATTTTGTATTTTAAATAATCACTCAACTCAACCTGGACATGACGGACGATTAAACTATCAAAACTGATAACAATTAATAAAAAGGAAAAAAGCGTGGATTTTTACAATATAGGCATGGTAGAAATGTTCGCGCGTATTCACTGCTATTTGTGCATAGAATATCTTGTTCAATTTATTCTTCTACCCCATATTCCTAATGTCATATCTATAGCAGTTTTGGTTGAATACGCATATTGACGTCTAACTACCCACTTAGTAAAATAGGTGAACAGTTATAAATAAATGACCTAATACCAACCTCTTAAAGCTCAAGTTTGCGTATCAAAATTATTTATTGTTTCTGTTCAACGAGTAGTCTTAGTCTGATAAACTCATACATATTGAATAACGTTTAATGTTATGAGCATAGGGTGTAAAATCGAGTAATTTTTAGGGGGGTCAGCTAATTGCTATCACCGACTGTACTAAGAATCCATTTGATGAGATTCGCTTTAAAAGTCGATGGAAAACATATCAGCGACGGTCGAACGGCTGCTAATTCAACGGATGAGTAATATTATGTTGGTGCAATGTATAGGCGGGGGCGGGTCGTCATGCAAATTATTCATATTTTCTATGATTTGAAATTGTTTAGTTCCATACAAACACAAAGTTTTGGTTTTCGTAGGTCGCGGGTTCAAACCCAGCCAGGCGGATTACTTTTTGTAATTCATTTCTTCACCACTGCTCTCAAAAACGGTGAAGGAAAACATCTTGAGGAAACCGGCATGTCCTAGAACCAAAAATTCGAAGACATGTGACATTCACCAACCCGCACTGGGAACGCGTGGTGGATTACGGCCCATTCCCTCTCCTAGAGAGGAGGCCTGTGTCCCGGCAGTGGGAACGTTAAAAGGCTGATTATGACAATGTTTGGAATTTAATTGACCGACCAGAAACCGACCTTAATACTGAAGGATAGTTGAGGAAAACGAATATTTTATCAGCCTGCGGTCAATAAGGAACATTGACTTGATTGAAGATAGTATACTCACTCAGATATCGTGAAAAAATTATGAGTAGTACTCTACTGATGCAGAAAAGAAGTTTAAATAGACGTTTTCGATAACAATAACTATTTAACCTATTCTATTTATTTGATTCTTCCAATAACCACTTGGCATTAAGTGCCTGATACAAAACAGTTTTTATTAGAAATGATCTGTGAAAATTTGTTTTATCTATTACGAACATTTTGTCGCTTGAGACAAACTACCATCAATCGGCGACATATTTATTCTCAGCTCGCCTATTGAACTAATTTATAAACGGTCACAAATCATATTCATCAATTTAAACGGTCCCCTAAATACATTTATGGATATATGCAGTCGAGTCATTGTCGCCTATGACTTAAGAAAAGTTGTCTAACAATTAACTGTCATTGAGTTTATTTTGATTGCATCAGTAGTCAGGATTTTATGACTTTAGTGTGTAGGTTTTCCTACGTTATTAGTAAACCAGTTTAGGGAGTATAAAATAACTGCTATGTTTTACTACTATATGTACAGCTCTTTTGTCATTATCATTAGAATTTACAAATATAGGTTATAAGACAAAGTACCTTGCCGCCGCCGCGTCCGGGTGTTTGTCTGTTCGCGATAAATTCGAAAATGACCGAATTAATTCTGATACAGTTTTCACCAATGGACGAGGTGATTTGAGTTCACAATTCATTTCAAATTAAATTACGGCTAATGGTATTTTATGTATAAAAATAAATCGACGTATAACTATGTCGTCACAGTAACTATGCAAAGTTTCACTAACATGAGTTGAAACGTAAAAATACATCAAATTGAAACTATTGAAACTTGAGAGCCTCTATTGAAAAGTTGTCAATTTTCACATTGGCCTAAATACATAGGACACATCGATTTGCTGTGATACCTATGTCAATGCTGGGGCTGCTTGCTACGAAACAAAATTATTACACAGACATTAATTAAGTCACTTAGTTACTTCCTCGTCATGCATTCTTTAATGAGATTTTCCTATAAATACGTTGTCTTGTAGAGCAGACATAATACGTACACCTTAGACAGTACAGTGATTCGACCGCCACGTGTTCCATCTTACTTACAATAATAAATAATACGTAATGCGTTTATTGTGTAAGTATGAGTTTCTAAGTGTGATATTAAAGACTTCCCTAGACCGGTGCGGTGAGATAAAAGATGCTCACTTCTTCTTCCCAGCTAAAACACTAGGAAGTGGTGACGGGTGAGCGTTTTGGGGGACTGTCTTTATGTAAAATTTGACGTTCAAAAAGTGTTGTCTCTCAGCCTAGTTTGAATAAATGACTTTTGATTTGATTTGATATATCAACCATGTTTAGGTATGACAATTTTCTATGAATTATTTCTAAGAGTCGCTTCCTGCCTGTTTGAAACCACTTTTCAGCAAAATTGCATTTAGTAGCTTATCGAACATGGTTTCAGTTAAATTATCTGTAGGTAGAACGATTAAAGATTGTCATATCTTTGGGGCATGGTCGCGTCGCGCCTGTCTACGGGAGCCTTAAACTGATACTAGTGAAATAAGATAGGCCGTGGTCAATTATGGCGTCCTCATACATTACTTATACGTAACTAAGCTTTGTAATGCGACTCGAATGCTCGTGAATCGTGATTCATTTTCGGTGCGCCAGCTTGCCCCACATTTATACTAACTAATATTATAAAGAGGTAACGTTTGTGAGTTTGTGACGTTGTAATGGGTAATCTCTGGATCTACTGAACCGATTTTCAAAATTATTTCACCAATAGAAAACTATTGTGGAGTGTCATAGGCTATATTTTTATCCCCGCATTGCCACGGGAACGGGAACAACGCGGGTGAAACCGCGGGGTGCTACTAGTACAAAATAATGGTGGCGAAATTGGTCCTAGGTTTCGCATGATAATATAATGGTTTTATTGGTACTTACAATGTTTTCGATGTGATGCTAAATGACATCAAATAATAACGAAATAGGAAATTGACATGCATGATTGATTAAGTTCTTACCAGATACTGAGCATTTAAATAGCATTCTTAGTATGCCATTACAAATTTGTAAAATTTTCTCATAACTATCAGATTTTGGAACAATAAATTCTATATTTATTATGATACAAAATTCAAATTCCATTGCAACACACATTTCTTTGGGATCTGTTAGAAAATAAAGGTGATTAAAAAAAAACGTAAAGTACACATTACGGACTAAGTGATGCGTTGGTGGCGAAATATTTTAATTATACAAATTCTAAAAACAAGTAAACTATTTTGGTATTATATACTATACTAGTACTATTATACTATATACTGCTTACTATACTATAGTTGTAATTTCTATATTAATAATTGTTCTTCCTTACTCCGGATGCTTTTATCTATACCTATCTATGTATAATTTAAACGTAAATGATGTAATCATAACTTATTTAAGGGCGCATATTCCGAACGGCATTTCAGACAAATTTTCAAGTCGTTATTTTTCGAAATGACTAAACCGATTTTAATGAAACTTTACACACGTAAGCAGAATACATAGGTCTAAAAAGTTAATTGAACACATTTTCGATAAATAGTGTCACAGTTAAATTAGACCCATTTTAAATGTTCCATACAAACATAAATTTCCAGTTATCTTTTTTAAAATAAGACATTTCGAAAATGTGTTTAACTAACTTTTTAGACCTATGTAACCTGCTTATATGTCTGAAGTTTCACTAAAATCGGTTCAGTCATTTCGGAAAATAACGACTTGAAAATTTGTATGAAATGCCGTTCGGAATATGCGCCCTTAACAATTTATTGATTTTAAAAAGAGTGTCCGTTGAATTTTTTGCACGTTTTTCTCAATAGAGATCCGACCGACTGATCTTGACAATTCAAAAGTGCTTTTAAATGGTTTCATGGAAATAAATGCTTTGATTTTAGTTTGAATAGTTGTAAACTGCACATAGTCTCGAAGTACGCTATACCTATTTGTAAACTGTCACTATCGTGGAACTTGCTTCCAATATAACGGATTTAACATATTGTTTCATGGGATTATACCGAAGTATGGTACATGCCAGGATTTACACAGGCTGACTGTTTGAACCGGGGGGGATACTGATGCAAACTATTCCATATTCGACTCTCGTTCCTGTTTTGGGGAACGTTTTTTTTTTCGTTTTCACAGAGTTTATAAATGTAGGAGGTCAATTCAGATGTTTATATATGTGTATGTTTGTATGTTCGGGCATATCTCCGTCATACGCAGACGGACATGAGAAATGGTCCCGTTCAAATTTCGTAAAGATCTGGTGAAGAACTTCGGAGATATACTATTGATATCGACAGGTTGAACTTTTTGGGAAAAACCAGCACTAAACAGTGAAGCATAAAACTTCTCTCTCCTCCTAATAAAAACCAATACTAAGTAAAAAATATTTTTATATTTCTTGAAGTCAGTCTCAAAAAACGAAGAAACCACACCTAAGACACGGACTTTGAAATATTATAAGCGGAAAAAGATTTTTTTTGAAATTTCAAATTTCATATGAAATATTCATTTGTACCCGTAATAAGTATATCTTCACCCCCTAGTAGTAACTATATTATTTTATCCTTGTTAATAATAAATAATTGTGAAATTGTACACTGGATCCTACCCTCTGTTCAAATGAGGATAATATGCACATAAAGTAAAAAAAAAACAGCTGTTCCCTAAATTTTGATTAGGTATACGAACATAAATGTAAGAACAGTTGATTTTTTTTTCGCGTTTTCAGGTTTGGTCCCATAGTAAAAGTTGTTCATAATGATGAGTACAATGACCCCTTAACAAGTTGTTGGTGTTTACAAATAACCCTATATACTAACTATTTCAAGTATGATCTTAAAATGCGGCCATGTCCCTAGTTTAACCAGTCTCACAAGGTACTCGACGCTTTAGATTCTGATAGCCGATCATGCGACTTGAATAGTGTTCTGATTGCCCAGCATACAAGAGCATACGTCTGACTTATGTATGTGTATCTTGTGTCGATAATATGAAAAATTTGTTTAACAACAAGTTGATTATTTAAATGGTCACTTCTTTATTCGTCGATTAAACAAATGCCAATACTAAATGTACGTACTTAAATAAATACAAAGGATCCAAGAGACAATCTTCAAAGTTTAATTTAAAAGGACAGCATCCAAGCCGTGAAATGAGATTCTGTCAGCAAGTAAGATTGTTGAAAAGTCTAAAACGTGTGTGTTATCTCACTAATCTACAGCGCATAAGAATATGCGCTTGTGAATTGTCACGTGAACAATACCAAACATTTTAGTGAGTACACCAAATATCGCTATTAACAACAGAATGTCACTTTGTCTAGCACTATACCTATAAGTTTAGGAGCGAAGTCATAACATACAACCAAACAGAATGATGTCAAATCAAGCCGACCTCATACGGCCATCGAAAACTGTCATAACTTATATCATCGCCACAGATAATATAATTTAAATCAACGTCAAAACAAGGCTGAATGTTTTGTCGCCGGCAATAATTTAGGACAGCACTATTTCGATTAGGCCGATGAGTAAGGCTGTTTCGCTAAGTGATGTAGATTCGACACCCGTTTACGACAAGTCACAACTCACATGTGTTTTATTGTAACTCTAATGACTAATTTGCTCCGCTCTATTAACGGTCGAGTGCCACTGCCATGCGACTTGTTAACGCCCCTACTTGAAAGCTATGGTAATTTTACAAGTCTTTAACGCATGTGTGAATAGGCCCTTTGTTGTTTTTTTTTTCAGGAAAGTTGTAAGTGTTTAATGGTGTTACGAGGAGGCATTTCCTTAATTAAAAATTAAGTTATTTGATTTTTTGTCGAAATTGTGTCGTGCATGTTTTGGTTTACTACTTTACTGACCGTGGAAGAAAAACTAAGTCTCAACAATATGAAACGTATTTACTAAATATTAAAAATCGACATAATAAAAAACCAAAAACTTTCATAAAGCAACGTCAGTCGCAGAATAAAAAAAAGAAGCTAGCCGCCGAACTCGAACACTTAACAAAACTTGTGTCGTACTTTAATCGGGCAGGACTTATATGAAAAATTATGACGTCAGTTTAGTATGCAGGATGGTGCCCGTCTTGGTCCGCTGCGGGACAAACCCCGCTGGATCGGGGGCTAATTGGCGAAGAATGGTCCGCCGCTGTGTCCTCTTAGTATTCTGTCGGGGCTGGTTCTCGGCTCGGTACGAACATCAATCTCAATATGTACAGATGACGGGCGACGGAAAAGCTCAGAGCGGACAAGAAATCCCTCTTAGCGAGTGTAGTCGGTGATGACCGGCACATTGATTGATCCCGCCGTTTGATTGCTCGCGATAAACTGACATGATAGCTATTGGGGCTTTTAATTTAATTCTTTAGACAACATTCTTAAACTAATGATAAAAATAGAAGAGTTAGCTCTTATAAACATCACTCTGCGGGCAAAACTGTAAATGTTTTAGTAACTTTTTTGTATAGTTTTTTTTTTTAAATATAATATGTGTATTATAATTTATATTGTTACATAAAGGGTATTCCGGATACTTTGTTATATCTAGTAAATAAACCAAATATTAAAATTATAAGATTTTTTAACATTTTTGTTTTACATTATAAAATATTTTATATATATATATATATAATTATTGCTTTTTAACCGTCTGGTTTTGAAATAAACAAAATTTATTAGTTACCTAACAAGTGCATCATTCTAAAATCAATGTTTGTTCACAAAGGAGAGGTCTCCTTTGTGTTTCAAACTTAATAAATATGTGATCACTAAATAATATTTCAACAATACATGGTGCAGCTGATGAGCTTTCCTTCTGCACGTTATTAACAAAGTTAACAACAATAGCCTGGTGTAAACAATAGGCTTTATACCTATGTTAATGAAAAAATACAAAATCCGTAGGTACATTAAAATATAAAGTACTTCTATGGCGATATTTTAGCCTTGTTGGAAACGGATTACGTAGAGATTAAACAAAATCTGTATGGTATTAATAATTGCGTAGGCGCTGTCATAGTGTTCAGTTTTATAATACATACATAAATGGTGTGCTACTCAATTTAGTAATATTGAATAAAATATTAATAAATTCGTCCATTTCGCTGTCAATAGCGTTTAAAGGCTGGCAAATTCAGAATTGCCATTCACGTTGTATGGCAAAAAATTGGTTTATTGTATTGCAATGCTGATTCTTTGCCAGCAGCATAGTGGTTTATTGTATTGCAATGCTGATTCTTTGCCAGCAGCATTGTGGTTTATTGTATTGCAATGCTGATTCTTTGCCAGCAGCATTGTGGTTTATTGTATTGCAATGCTGATTCTTTGCCAGCAGCATAGTGGCTTATTGTATTGCAATGCTGATTCTTTGCCAGCAGCATTGTGGTTTATTGTATTGCAATGCTGATTCTTTGCCAGCAGCATAGTGGTTTATTTTATTGCAATGCTGATTATTTGCCAGCAGCATTGTGGTTAATTGTATTGCAATGCTGATTCTTTGCCAGCAGCATTGTGGTTTATTGTATTGCAATGTTGATTCCTTGGCCGAAGAATAGAACAGGCGAAAATTTCTGATGCTCATAATGATATGTTAAAACATCATTCATGATTTTTGTTTAAATTTTTAGAACTGCTTCGTTGTTCAGTTTTAATTTAAATCCACTTTGACCTTAGGAAATTCCCTTTTTAATTTCTTTTAACTTGGTTTGTAATAGAAGTAAGAGCAGCTCGTGGCTAAAGAATCACAGCCGCACGTGCAAATCTTCAAGGTTAAGCAACGCTTGCCAAAGTTGGTGTAGATGATGACCATCTTAACATACCGAGTTTCCTCCGTTCCTCGGAAAGCACGTTGAGTCGTTGATCATGGCTGTCATTTGTAGATCCTTGTAATCGATATGGAATGTCAGAAGCCAGTAAATAAGACTCGTCTTACCAAGGAGTACCGTGTTACTCAGTTAATGGGCCGTGGAGGTCTGGTAGGCATATTTTTGGGAAAAGGCTAGGCAGATGATGATGTTGTGGAGAAAAGATTAGAGGGTTGTTTATGCATATCGAGTTGTCATACTATTCTTTTATCATCAATTCAATTATTCGTTTTGAAAATCATGAAAAAAGTGAACATTCTAATGAAAGTCCAGGGCAAACTTTAATTTTCACAATCTTAAAAAAGGTAAATCGTTTTACTTAACTACTTAAAAATAACTTCATCGTGTAAATTTAGTGGGCTTAATTTTGATGTCTAAACTTTAATTTACCAATCTTGAACTAAAAAAGCCTTTTTAAATTTAAAGTGGTAAACGGAGCATTACAAATAAAAAAAATCTGTTCTCCGGCCGTTTGAAAAATGCTTTATACTGAGCTCCGTCGACGGGGCATAAATACATGGCTTATGTTTTTTCGGAACACGTTTTGTTTTTAACCAAACATAATCAGCCTTTTAATGTTCCCACTGCTGGGACACGGGCCTCCTCTCTAGGAGCGGGAATGGGCCGTAGTGCGGGTTGATGAATGTCACATGTCTCCGAATTGTTGGTTCTAGGACATGCCGGTTTTAACCAATATTAAGATACAAAGTTGCTGCAAGCAGAAAACTTATTGATTATGATTAAAAACCCCACTGTTTTCCCTATACGGTTGAGATATACGAAAATCCTGCCTTTGTACCGTCAAAAATAAATGACACTCGTGTAAAATTAAAGCTGTGCATTGTCTGCTAGTCTGTGAACAGTTCGATAAGGTGTAGCGTTTTACAATCTAGTATTTTCACAAAAAAATGAAACTCGTTAATTTTACAGAAAATTGTATTGCAACCTTTCATAATTATAAGTTACCTACGTATATAAAAATGAATTGCCACATGCACCTATGCATGTATGACGGAGCATCACTAGAAAAGGGCAAAAATGATTTTCTCTGTTCTTTTTAGTGATGTTCTTACTATATTGTCAGGAGTCAGGACTAACAGGAACAAGTACGTAACTTATTTTAGAAAATCCACATAAATTAAATTACACCCGTGCGAACTTGGGATGGGTGGTGAGTATCAAATAAAACAGCATAACCCCTCTTATCATACTTGCAAAGATCGGCGCAATGTATACGTGATATTATTGTAATGTTAAAATTCGTTGACCAGAGATCCTTGGATCCGCCGATGAATAACAATGGCTACACAATCTGCGGATAAGGCTTGATTCAGACGACACGGAGCGACCATTACTGTATGAATTTATGTATGTAGACGCAACCCACTTTTAGTGGCGTGCCCAAGTTTTGCTACTTCTTTTAATAGAGTTCTAATATTAACACAATATTATACTTTACTTGAAAATGGAAAAAGCATTACGCCCGTTTTGATTGTTTTAGTTTTCTAATTACTTTCTTGCTCTTTTTTAATTGGTTAAAAGTTTAAAAATTGCCAATAGACAATGAAAATCTAGGTTTTAACTTAGTAAAGCAATCGTTTTAGAGAAGCGTGAAGAAACGATGCTGGATCATTGGATCAGAATCATTAAAACTGAACTCCAATATTTGGAACGATCCTAAGAAAAATCACCATTAAAATATTATTTTGTCTCTACGAGTAGGTACGAGTACCTACTAACTTATACTACTAAATTTATATTTCCCTTCAGCAAGTCATCTAACGCAAAAAATAAAATCTATTTGTAATATAGATAAACAAATATGATTCTGGCCATTTTGTATATAAAATAATAAATGTTTTATTAAACACATAGGTGTCATCTCAGTTGTGTTTGGTTCATAGCATATACTAGAGGATATGGTCAAAGGCTGTCACAGCCAAAGACACTGGATAACAGGATTTTGGGCAGATTACTCGAAGGCTATGCCGCCGAAATTCCGGGAATCAATTAAGGTCTCCCTGTACCGGGCCGCGTCAACAGTATTAACTAGTTGTGGTTAAGACATTTCAATACATTGCATGAGATGGAATGGACTGACGAGGTTCCTTGAAAACGTGGATGTACACTGCCGCTCAGAAGTATCTGGCCACCTGCATTAAACAAAAAAGCTGCCAAAGCTTTGTGAGCCCGTCATTAAAATCAAAAAACATATATAATCATTAAAATAAAAACTAAAAAATATACAACATAAAGATACAAACTTAAAAAATCTAAAACCTTAAGGAAATTGTACCCATTTTATTTAAAACATATTTTAAATAAAATGGGTACATAATTGTGGATGGTTTTTCTTCTCTACACCTAAGTAGCGTTTCTGAATACACTTTTTTATAAATTATTGTTTTAGATTCAAACATTGAAGTACTATGGCAAAACAAATTTTATATTTATTCATTTATTTTTGAAGTGAAAGATTCTTTATCCGCGTTGGGCATTTCTTGGTACGTGGAAATCTTATGTGTTCGCGACACCGACATGTTCATTGTTCATGACTGCGTATAAGTGAAATTAAATGGATGTAGTTAAAAGTTCAATGTGTATATACTGTGTATTGCAGAAATAGTGTTTAAGTTTGATGATTATTGAATTTCAAGTTCTAAGTTTTAATTTCAATCGGCAGTCCCTAGTACTGTTTTATAATTTTATTGGTAATTCCTTATTTATGACTATGACAGGATAAATACCCAAATTACAGAGAACCTAAGTCTGAAATCATCCAACTGAAAATAGGGTTCATAATAAAAATATGAGGGGATGTGTTTTGAACGTCGCTGTAACTTCATAAAGTGGAGCAGGGATTATATTCTGGCCGACGAGAGTCGATGCGATAATAGCACTACCAATGGATTAAGTTATAGTCAACATATTAATCTAGCGGATCTTTTAGTCCGCTTTTTGCCTTCGAAAGTTCCAAGTCAAACGTTTCAAGCGGATTTATTTGTGGCGTCGGTACAATTTCATTTTTATTAAACAATAGCAGCGCCACCCGGTTTGTTCCCGTTCCCGTGGCAATACGGGGATAAAATATAGCCCATGTTACTCAGGGTCAATGTATTTTTCTAATCGTGAAAGAATTTTTGAAATCGGCACAGTTGTTTTTGAGTTTATTTATTACAAACACACACACACTTAAAAATGACAAGTAGACTAGCTGACCCGCGCAACTTCGTTTCTGTCAAATTAACGTGATCTCAATATAGCCGTCCTCGATATATGGACTATCAAACACTAAAATATTTTTGAAATCGGACCAGTAGTTCTTGTGATGCGCATTCAAGCAAACAAACAAAGAAACTTTTCAGCTTCATATATTAGTATAGATTTTGTTTTGTTATGATGACGTAAATTAAGCAATGAGTATATAAAAGCTCATAGGTGGCGACCTATAGTTTCTACCAGAGACGTGAAAAAGCATGGGTGTCTGTATGTTTTATATTTATATGACGGTACCTGTATTACCTAAGTCAAAACGAAAAGGTAAAAAAAAATCCCTGATATAATTTTTGGTTACAGAAAAACTAAATTTATTATTATACACGTAATTTTCTAGATATGAATAGACTTAAAATTTCCTAAAGATAGAAATCAAAAACCGAAAGAGGTTTTATTCAGAGACCGATTAAAAGATAATGGCGGTTCAAAGTGTCATTATACCTCTCTTCGGAAACCGAAAAATAAAAATATCTGTTATACTCAAAGGAATGGCGAGGGCCTTACACAATAACCCTCAGACTCTCTGAGCTATAGATAGGTGCTTTTTGCCAGTCCCACTCGACTGACAACATCCCCATCTTGCTTACATACATTTCATGAGCTATTAAATCCAACCCCTCTACAGATGTCGCCAGTAATTCTTAGAGTTGTTAAAACCAGTATAATCATAACTTTTTTCTGGTAATTTAATTATATAACTAGTAGCGCCCCGCGGTTTCACCCGTGTTGTTCCCGTTCCCGTAGCAATATGTGGATAAAATATAGCATATGACACTCCACAATAACGTAGCTTTCTATTGGTGAAATAATTTTGAAAATCGGTTCAGTAGATCCAGAGATTACCCCTTACAACGTCACAAACTCACAAACGTTACCTCTTTATAATATTAGTATATATAGAGGCCACTTGTTTAACTGTTTAAAGCCTCTCAATACCAGGGGAGGCCTCCTATAACTGGAATTTACGGAAGCTTCTTATGCTTCAAGTAAAAATAATCAATGTGTTTTTTTTTTGGTAGGTATGCTTTTAATAACGTTTACCAAAGTTACAGACAGCGAATAAAGCGATAACTTTCAAGTATAAACGTGCATTAACGAGTTTGTTATCTGTTATCGTTTTGTTATCAGTATTAAGCGATTTGATAAGGAAACCAAAAGGGAAGGACCGGCGCCATGATAAAATCGGGGTCAAGTTGTACTAGATTTGTATTTGGCATTGGTTTGCAAAGCTTTGATAGTAATGTTTACTTACAGTCTTAAAAGCTTGCATATCCTGAAAAAATTTCCTTAACCAACCACTTATTTTTTTTTTGTAATTTAATACTTATGAGTTATTATAGTAATAAATCAATAAACTCAGTCACTGTAGTTATTCTCAAGTTCTTTTAATCTTAATTAACCGATTCTCTGCTTTCCTTATACGATCTGTCCCAGTCCCCTATTAGGTCTAAGTATATATTTTTTTATATATATAAATTGAATATTATGTAACCTTGCTTATACCGAACGCCAGATAAATGTGCAATAAAGGTCATTGCCCTTTCCTTGATATCTCTTCGTAGGTACATGGACAAAAAAAATGAATCATTTTCCATTACTAGTAAATATAAAGGATCACGATGGATATCGATTCAATATAGCATCAATTCATTATTTCTGTTTTAAGAATTAAGGTTGTCAATAAATGTAGGTGGGTCAATGACCGTTATTGCACATTTATTTGATGTCGACTTTAGTGACAAAACAAAACCATGCACGTTATGAATTAGAAAGCAACATAATGTTATACTATTTTGTTGTTGATTATAAAAACGTTGCATAGACACTCATTATATTGAAACTTTAAGCAACATTTCTGTACGGTTTTTGTTTGAGGTGCATTTTCATTTTATTCTGCTTCAAATTACTTGTTAGTTCTCATTTTGAAACTTTTATTATGATTCCAAATTTAAAACAAGAAGTCAGCCATTAAAATTTAGTCAGCCATTAAAGCTTATGATATTTATTTTTGTATCTAATTATTGCCCTGATTTGCTAAACATTTTTGTCATGAGTTATTTAAGTGGCTTCATAACTCAAACCAAAGACGCCGTACATAAAAATTATCACACTAAAACGATAATTGTCGCAGCGCTATCACTCGCACGCGTAATGCCCTCGGCATTGGGATTTAACTGTAAACTCGTGAAATTGGTTGAGCCGTTAGCGAAACCACGTTTAGAGATGCATTTCAAAGATTTCTATATTAAGAGTTTGGAGCCTTTATTCTGGCTAGAACCTAGTTCGAGCATCGTAACTTAATAAGCTTGTCAGATTTCTTTATGTAATTTCGTCTTTTTTTCTACTAATTATTCTAAACCGAAATTCTTTTTTTATGTCAAGTAAAACATATATCTCCTCAAATTTTGTTTTTGTTTCGAGATTGTCCTTTATTTAGGTAACGAGCAGCAATACATAAAATATTTTACAGAATATGTGTTTTATAGGTTTGTTGGCTAGTAATAGAATTACATTAGTGCTCTAAATTTTATTATTTTCTGATAATTTATTATCTTATGGTAAGTTTTGACTCTTAACGCAATCATGGGTTAACTATATGTGTATTAGCAAGATTTTTTCCCGACACTGGAAATTATTGAATAGTTTTCACGGATTCCATTCGATAAGGATATTTTTTCAATAAATGATTATTTAATACTCAATTTAAACACAAACAAATGATAAATGATAAATGATATTTATTTTGTAAGTAGGTTGTAAATAACACTTTTACACGTCAATATTTATGGTCGTTATAAACTAGATGAGGCCGGTGTTTCCTAGCTGACTACCCTGAGAAGAAACACCGAAACAAACTCAGAGGTCAAGGTCTCTTTTAAAGTCCATACAATTGTACTGGTCAAATCATATGAGAACCATGTAGGTTGGTGTCTGAAGTGGTCTTTTGAGGAAAGTACCACACAGATTTGAGTTGACCTGTCCAGACAGTGCAAGCATTTGTCAGTTACCGAGTAGCTCAAACTTAGAACTTTAAGGAGCTCGTCGATTTGACGATCAATACTAAAGTAAGGACATTTGGGTAGGCCACATAAAGAACTCAAACCGCCAGACTAACAAGAAATGAACCCCTAACATAGCGATCTACATGGTCCTCACATTCACAATACGTTATATGAGGACCATGTCAGTGTCTGAAGTGGTCTTTTGAGGAAAGAACCACGCAGATTTGAGTGGACCTGTCCATTCATTGCAAGCCTTGGTCAGTAGTCGAGTAGCTCAACTTAGAACCAATAAGGAGCTCAACGACTCGACGAACAATGCCAATGAAAGGACATTTGGGTAGGCCACAAAAAAACTCAAACAGCCAGACAACGCTGAAAAAATAAAAAAAAATAAAAGGAAAAAAAAATAGTTGAAGAGGAAAAAGCAATAATAACCCATATAGTCCTCATATTCACAATAGTAAATAAATTAAAAAATATAATACTTTACAAAGTAAGCATTCATGTCAAAATAAGAAATTGTAATAAAATAAAAAGAATACTTTAAAAAGTAAACATTCATGTCAAAAGTAAACTAAACGAAAATTAAAACATGTCAAAGTGTAAAAATATAAAAGAAAAACACAGAAACAAAACAACAACATAAAACATTGGGCCATGTACACAACCGAAGCAGCTCAATCCCAAGCCTTCTTGTCCTCCAGATAGTCTTTAACTGTGTAAAAAGCTTTCTGGCATAGCTTACGTTTTATAAATACTTTGAATTTATTTATGCTTAGTTCTTGAATGCGGCCAGGAAGTTTATTATAAAAATGTATACATTGGCATCGAAAGGAACCACCTATTTTCTTGAGCCTGGTTTTAGGAATAACACAATTGTGTTTGTTCCTAGTATTTATGCTATGGATATCACTGTATTTTTTAAACAGATTAATATTTTTATGTGCGTACAAGAGATTCTCATAGATATACTGAGAGGGCACAGTCATTATATTAATCTCTTTAAATTTTTCTCTGAGTGAGTGTCTGGGATTTAATTTATAAATCGCACGAATAGCCCTTTTTTGTAAAACAAATATTGTCTGCATATCGGCGGCATTTCCCCACAACAGAATTCCATATGACATCACGCTATGAAAGTAACTAAAGTACACTAAACGGGCCGTTTCTAAATCAGTTAAGCCACGAATTTTCCTAACGGCAAATGCTGCAGAACTGAGTTTTTTTGACAGTTTATCTATATGGGGGCCCCACTGAAGCTTCGCATCCAAAGTGATGCCTAAGAACACTGTGGTATCTTCGGGTTTCAACTCTTCACCCTTTATTGTTAGAACAGTATTCACTTGTCTTACATGAGGTAAAGTAAACTTTATGCATTTCGTCTTCTTCTCGTTAAGTAGAAGATTATTAACATTAAACCAGTTAACTACAGTCGCAAGGGCACTATTTATATTGTCAGTAACCATCTGCTGACGTTTTAGTTTGAACAAAAGCGACGTGTCGTCTGCAAACAACACTATATCATATTTATCTTTTATGAGGTACGGCAAGTCATTAATATATATCAGAAACAGGAAGGGACCTAAAATTGAGCCTTGGGGGACCCCCATCCTGACTATCGATCCAGGAGACCTTTTACCATTGACATCAACTCTCTGAATCCTACCACTCAAGTATGAAGTAAGAAGATCCAGAGAGGCGTCCCGGATTCCGTAATAGTGCAATTTCCTGATTAACGTCTCATGGAGAACGCAATCGAACGCCTTGGACAAATCGCAAAAAATGCCCAAAGCATCGCATTTGTCCTCCCATGCAGTGTAAATGTGTCCTAGAAGTTCAACACCGGCATCGGTTGTTGAACGACCCCTCGTAAAACCAAACTGTTTGTTATGTAAAAATTTATGTTTATTAAAATAACTTTGCATTTGATTTAAAATAAGTTTCTCAAATATTTTACTAAAAGTAGGTAGCACTGATATTGGTCTATAATTGGAAGGGTCTGATGTACTCCCCGATTTAAATAACGGAATTATTTTACTATATTTCATTAGATCAGGAAACTCACCACGGTCTATACAATTATTAAAAATAACAGCTAAAGTAGAGGCTACAATGTGTATAATGGACTTAGCAAGGTCGACAGAATTACCCCATAGATCGGCAGTCTTTTTAACATTCAATGTGTTAAACGTTTTTACGATATCATTAGAAGTGACATGTTGGAATTTGAATTCGGCATCACAAACTGGAACGTTTTCTTTAAGTAATGCTTCTGCAGCCCTAGGTGATGAATCTAGAAACTTAGTTGTCGATACGGGAATCTCTGCAAAGAAATCTTCAAAAGCCGCGGCGACTTGCGAATCTAATTTAATTATATTGTCATTAATAGCAAGGCTATAATCACTACTTCGATTGCAAGACCTTCCCGTTTCGCTATTAATAATATCCCAAGTCATTTTTATCACATTACTACTATTTTTAATTTTTGCACTCAAGTACCTAGACTTGGCTATATAACAAACCTTTTTAAATAGTTTAGTATAATTCTTAACATATAAATTAAACTCTACAGTATTAATATAAGTTCTTTCTTCGTACAGCTCATAAAGCCGTTCTCTACTTTTATAAATACCAATGGTGGCCCAGTCACTGAAGGATGTGTTACTGTTAACCGAAATGGTTTTGGGAACAAATGTTGTATCAAACTCTGAACAATACATTTTGAAAAAATCATTGTAACATTGATTAGGGTCACCATTAGTTGACAGAGTTGGCATTTTATTTAAAAGTTTAGTTTTAAATATTTCTAAGCGAAATTTTGATTTTGGGTTAACAGTGATATCCTTTTTTGTTTTGGTTTTATTTATATTTGGTATAGATATAAATTGTCCACAGTGATCTGAATCTATTAAATTAATCATCTTTGTATGGGTAGGTACAACATCTGTATAGATATTATCTAGGCAAGTGGCACTAGTGGGAGTTATTCTAGTAGGCTCCATGAATAGGTTTGCAAGATTGTATGACTGAAACAGACTTGTAATTTTCGTACTTAAACTAGAATTTTCTAACAAATTAACATTAAAGTCACCACAGACAATGATAGACTTGCTTGAATTACAAATTTTGTGCAAAACTTCATCCATTACTGTTTCAAAACTATCATACAATCCTGAAGGTGGTCTGTACACACTTAATATAATATACTGCTCCAATTCGATACAGGCTATTTCAATAATCCGCTCAACAGAGAGGCTCACTATATCCTTACGGTCTTTAAACTTAAGATGATTATTTATTAAAATTAATGAGCCACCATGTATAGCATTTTCTCTGCTGAACGAGCTACCAACCTGGTGATTGCTATAATTAAACTGAAACTGATGGCTTTTAAGCCAATGTTCCGTTAAACAGAGAATATCAATATTGTTAAAATTAAGGAATAATTCAACTTCTAAGTCTTTGTTCATAAATCCTTGAATATTTTGATGCACCAGGTTAATAGTAATTGTTGATTTTAAAAGGTTATTTGAATTACTACTATTTTGTGTATTGGTGCTAGAGATAATCTCTGTTGTCTTACTTTTTAATTTAAATTATAATTCATGTCAGTATTTGCTGCCAAGGTATTGGCAGAATTATTTAAAATGTCATGGCATTGCTCAATAGGAGCAAATTGTTTAGCCAAGTTCTTGGCTGTTATATTAAAAAAATATGATAGCGACATAGCTATCTGTCTTCGATAAAAGTTTGTCAGATAGTATCTGTTTAAAAGATACCTATCCTTTGTCAAATAAAAGTTATCACCAACATAATTGTTGATGTCAATTAAATGAAATAAGTGATTATGAAATGTCATATTGTGCAGATTCATATTAAAATTAAATCTAGTGAGATTTTCTTCCTGTGGCAAACTTTGGCTATATGGCAACGTGAACATCACAATTTTTACGTCACAAACTACGAAGTCACTGTCCGTGAAGTACTCGTACCTATAAACTAAATTGTTGTACATCCCTGTACATTCTGTATTTATGTACAGGTTGTTGTGATTTTCGCTTTGTCAAATCGTCAACCCTAGGCACAGTATCAAGATTTCACTCACAGGGGATTAAGAATCACAGCACCTGTACTTATCCGTAATTACTGAGAAGCCCCCACGTCACCGCTTGTCCTGACATCATCTGGCAGACGTGTTATGATCTGTCATATATTTTAGTTCAGCGTCTTGTTCTGGTTTAAAAAAATGAGAAGGTTCTTAATTTGAATGTTTTTTTTTTTTAAATTTCATATATAGTATATAGAGTTGTAATATTTAAATGGAGTTGTAGAGTGGTGTTCCACTTCATAATTCAGATTCGTGATCGGTTTTGTTGTTCGACTTTTTTCATACCCTTTGTTGGATCTGGTCACGTTTTATTTTATTTTATTTATTTGTGCTGTATGGCCAGTACCTAGTAGACGGTAGCCTTATTCTGATAGAAATATAAATAACGATTTTTCTCTTCTTTTTTGGAAGTGTAGACTGAAATATAGTCGTCGCAAAATTAAACCCTCCTGAAATGATTCAAAGATCATTAATCACGGTTTATTATGAAGTAGGTCCATTAAGGGTAATGCAATATTATCGCGGAGAACGTTTCAAAGTATTGATGTTTGTGTCATCATCGCTTGCTTGATCAGCTGGGCTGAGATTAGTTTTTGTTACAATGTGGCTATTTTAAGTTTCGTTTTGTTATGGGACATCCCCGATTCAAAACGGAATTTAGGTTTTAACTATTTAGTTTTCATTTGCTTTTTTATCTTCAACATTAAAATCAATTAAACATTCAAAATGAAATATCGCGCATTAAAAACAAATATAATCTCTTTATTTTACAGTAAACAATAAAGAATTAAAATCTAAATTCCGTTTTGTAACGGGGGTGATCAATTGATACATAATAAAGATAAAATATATCGTAAAATAGCAGTTTATATAAATATAGATTTTGTGGGTCCAGTTTAATTTAAAATCAAGATCTGGCGTCCACTCATACTACACCACAACACACTCCAATCACAGTATAATATCATGGTCTCTCAATTAAAACAATAGACAAGAAAAAATACTCAAAGCTTAGGCAGAAACGTTCGTTATTCATGTCGCCATGTATGCAGTCTGTTGAATGTTTAGCAATTGTTTGGAGGGAGGCGCAGGGAGGGTGACAAAGGACCCTCAGGGTGAAGACGCGCCGGCTCCCACGCGCCGCACGTGTATTAACACTCAAAACTATAGGTCTGCGAAAAAATGAGGCGTGTGATATGCATGTTACAGATTTTTTTATTAGAGTTTCACTAAGGTATGAGTTTGTCTTAGGGCCGAACCCAATAACCGATCTATCACATACTGGAGATAGCAAAAACAAATGAAACAACAGAAAACCTACATAATTTTTCTGTTGTTTCAATTGTTTTTCTATCTCCAGTATGTGATAGATCGGTTATTGGTTTCGGCCGTAAGTGACACCCTGTATTTGGCGTTTTTTTGACAGTTAAGATGTAGTTTCGAAAAAGCATTCCAAATTCAAGAACTTGTCAAACATGTAGGTTGACATGATGTAAGTATGTTTGACAGATCGGATGACGGCGACCGTTCGTAAAAATAAGCAAAATATCCCTAAGATGAGGGTGGTTTATTTAAATACTAGCTGCTGCCCGCAGCTTCGCCCGCGTGAATGTCGGAAATTATCCAAAAAAAAGTATCCTATGTTACTTCTAATACCTCCAAGAATATGTGTAAAAAGTTTCATCATCCACGCTTTCACATTTATAATATTAATAAGGATTACAGCATTAAGCCCAGTTCGTAATGAAGTCGAGAATAAACAGCTCAGTATCTCTATTCCAGCGATATTCGTGTGCTCAAGTCCATGTTGTTTTGTTATATTGCATGCACAATGCTTTAAAACCGGGAGACTGAACCGGTATGTTTGCCTGCATAATACAAATTGAAGCAAATATCAAAACTGTTGGTAGTGTGTAACCAATAATTTAGTTTGGGATGTATTTCTATATCGACGTGAGAAGTAACTTGAAAACTGCAATTCAGTGTTTTTGAGGCGAATCTAAGTTAAATCAATATTGATAGAATAATCCTTGGAAGACATGCCTAAAGTTAAGTCCGGGTTTGTACCTGAGTGTTGCTTGAAGTTTTGATAAATACATTGATACAATGGT
The DNA here is from genome assembly GCA_905332915.2 of Hecatera dysodea. Lineage (NCBI taxonomy): Eukaryota > Metazoa > Arthropoda > Insecta > Lepidoptera > Noctuidae > Hecatera > Hecatera dysodea. The sequence goes on from HG995286.1 coordinate 4,214,719, forward strand.
CAGATATTCTTGTATCATTCCTTTGCCTAGCGTACGAGGTAAAAAATAACATGAGTCTATTACACCTTACAGTCAGCACACTACTAAAAAACTTTGATTAATTTCTTTATTATTTTGACAGTAATTTTAACAGTTACCTATAACCGTTACTAAAATACTTATGTAAAATATTTAAAAAACGAATGTGGATATACTCAACAAACAGTTACATAAATGTACACATAACCACTTTTAACGTTTCTGCCCCTTCTCGACGTCCGTATGTTGCTACTGGGATCCAGCAGAATACATACCAGCGTCAGGTATCAGTATACTTGACGCTGGTATGTATTCTGCTGGGCCAGTGCCTGCGCGGGCCTTATGGATAGCGACTAATAACTAGATGGCTCGCCGTTCGATAACAACCAGGCCTGGGTCGACAGCGCACGAGATATCAGCAAAGAAGACGAGGCCCCATATAGTCAGAGCGCAAAGGGCATTAGGAGGAACAAGGATGGCTTTTAGTCAATAAACGTCTGGCACTCCCTTCCACTCCGCCCAGAGTGGAATAATTCGTTTGATAATTTCCCATCCACAAAAAAGGTATATTTGCCTGGCTGACTTTGAGTTAGAGTCCTATTTGGTTTAGCTCATCTCAAAATGGTCCTGGTCAACCATATAAATATTCGTAGACTAATACAGATGCAGGGCACTTACCTAGATCCGGAAAAACGGGTCCTGAAGTCTTCGATGCGCTTAGTTGGTCCTTACAAGTGTTCTCCCGACGAAGCTAAATTCAAATTTAGTCTAGTATACAAATAGATGGAGAAATGAAGTTTTTTTTTTATGAAATATATAGTAATTAAAATAATGTTGACTAGTATCTTGAGTATTTTCGTAAAAATATATCGAAATATATTGTGATTGTGAAGATTTCTTTCGATTTAAAGGCCACTAACAACGATGAAATTAGTTAATGACTTCGAGAGACTGTAGGCACTATCAAAATTTTGATGCTTGAAAATTCAAGTTGACAATTTATCGAGTTTTTATAATATCTCAAGATATTTTATAATCTTACAGAGTTTGCCATTTTCTGGTGAAATACATGTACAAGCTACCAATTTACTTCTATAACTGGATGCTCATCAGCAATTAACAGATGCATTTTCGAGATAAATGCGTTTGAATTTTCAGCACATAGACCATTGACGAAAAGAAAAGGATTTTCTCATAGAACTATTGTCTCAAATCACTAAGCATAATATTAAAAAATGCCGTGGCATGTGCCATTACAACGTTGCTTATTTACATCGTTGGATGTAAATAAGCAACGTTAGCAATATATTATTGCTTTGTACTGGAGATATGTATGCAATTTGTACGAGGCAACCCTATGACTAATGCGAGTGATAGTGCCATAGCTTGGATTAGGCTGATCTGAGCAGTCTATGTATTGTATTAAGCCTGCATGCTCCCAAGATCTCACGAACTGTTCGCTCAGAATCTGATACAGAACTGACACCAGCTAAATGACTGTTGCTTGAATCCTCTGTTTGATTTATCACGCTTAATATTGTCCCATAAACACCTCATACATATATACTCATGAATCAAGTAAGTTTTAAAAAAGGGTCGACTATTGAGAAATTACTGCTAATATATAAATGGTATATTATAAAGATATTGTATTTTTGTATGTAACGAATAAACTCAAAAACTAATGGCCAGATTTCAAAAATTCTTTCACCATTAGAAAGCTACATTCACTCTGAGTAACATAGGCTATATTTTATCCCCGTATTCCCACGGGAACGGGACATCGCGGGTAAAACCGCACGGCGCTGCTAGTGTCATAAATTTTGCTTCAGTTAAATGACCAATTTAAGTCAACTGAATAAGCCAATACTATTAAGCATAAGTCAAATGTTTGTGAGAAGACTGCATTTGTTACCTACATAGTTTGAGAAAGAAAGAAGAAATAGTTGTATTTACTTATTACTCTCTAAAAAGGCCAGGTTAACATTAAGGTGTCAACACAGATATCTTGAAATATTTTAAGTGGCAACATTATTTAAAGTTTGTGGCGATGGTAACCTTTGTTTTGGGTATGGAATCCCATCGTTTTGTGGGTGTGCCTTGTTCAGTCGAACGAAATTGATGAATTTAAAAATGTAACTTACTTGTACGACTACGTCATAGAACGTCAAAGTCTATCTTACTGTCATTTAGTTTCAATCTTAGTGCCAACTCTACTAATTTTTTAGCAAAGCATGATACCTTGCTTGAAAATGAGTGAAATTGGCTCTCTTATTAGTTAGGCTTCAATTCAGGTACTAGGAGTTGCCGTTTAAAAGTTTTAGACAAATTATTCCTAACTTTACCAGCAAAAATATGTTTTTAGACAAGAATTCAGACTAAAAAATAGCTTAACTAGATTTTAGATATTTTTAAAGTAGGAGCGCGGTAGGAGCGCTATTTTATAAAAGCTCATGTTCATCCCATCGTGGCTTTTTTGCCTCTAATTCGTCTTTCGTCCTTGATTGATGGTATACAAAATAATAATGATGAATAGGGTTAAAACTCACCCTATAATAACAAAATTAGTGTTGAGGAATATTTACTAAATTAATTCAATCCAACATTTAACAATAGGGAGCAGTGGTAGCCGAGTGGTCGGCCCCGACTTACGAATTGTAGGTCGCGGGTTCAAACCTAGCCAGGCGTATCACTTTGTGTAATTAATCATCGTGAGGAAACTGGCATGTCCTAGAACCAGAAATTCGAAGACATGTGACATTCACCAACCTGCACTGGGCCCGCGTGGTGGATTACGGCCCATTCCATCTGAGGCCTGACTCCCAGCAGTGGGAACGTTAAAAAAGCTGATTATGCTTATGCTTATGCAACACTTAGCAGGAAAATCCCTACCTTGTATGTTTTTAAATGGACGAAACGTAACTAATCTATTTGCTTATGAATACCTACGGTTTGTACTTACTTCCATGTTATTTTTAATTTATACTTACCAATAATGTCTTACATAAGTTTTCGATTACATTTTTGCTATTTATAACGTTCCATACGAAACTATACGAATTACCTTACAAGACTCCACTCCGATAATAGGGGCGGACCCTATTAACTTGTTATTCTGTTGCTTAGCAATACTTTGCCTGTTGCTAAACTACATAATTTTAATAACAACCACAATGCACTCATGCTTTTGTTATTTTGCGGTTACAATGACAATACCTAAGTTAAATTAATAAATCATATTCTTAAAATACTGTAATATTAATAGTTAACATTTAACAATAAGAAGTGTTTTTGTGCGGTTTTATATTCCACGAATTTAAATTATTAAGAGACAGATGTTGGTAACTCTAAAACATTGTAAGTATTTCTAATATTTTTTTTTATTAATAATTAAATTATTATGCACTGGATTAATGACGATTCTTCATTCTCACGGGACAATTGTTTATTAAGCTAAAACCAATGGTGGATCTACGCGATAAAGACTTCGATGAACCTCCACAGAAATTCAAACTATTTAAACAACAAATCAATTTAGACAAATGTCAATGAATCAGATTTTTTAAATTCAGATTTCAACGTCTGTATCTTGTGGACCCAATTTGTCAAAGTAAACAACATCTAACTGTCAAATCTTAAATTTGAATCTATGGTTTTTATATAAATTTGAATGTGAATATGTGACACAGGCCGAACTAAAAATTACCATATTAAAACAACGACGTCTGGCATTACCTACGCTATGGCATTGCTTGCCGGCGCACCATCGCCATGCCGCTCGCGCTGATATAGTTATATTAATTTTGGGAGATTTCCTAAGATATTCAGTCAAATTAAATGGTGTTAACATCGTCATCATCAACAGCCTGTTGCAGTCCACTGCTGGACATAGACCTCTCCAATTACACGGTACTTAGATCTATTTTCTGCCTCTCGACTCTCGCATCCAGTTTCTGCCAGCCGTCCTGCACAAATCGTCGCTCCACCGTGCCAGAGGACGTCTTACACTACGGCGATTTTTGTCTATACCTATTAAATACTCAAGATGATTAGTATAATTATTTAGATATGGATTTATAGTATATTAGTAAAAACACGCAAAATGAAGCAGTATTTTATATCAAATTTGAAAATCATAAAAATCGTTAGTGGGAGTCAACTATCAAAGATAGACATATGCTATTGCTGACTTTTGAAACTGCACTAGACGAGATGTCGGCGATTTGGCACGTCAAGACATTTGTTTAATCACTTATGTTTGTTCTTAAAACTTACGCCAACGTTATGCTAGTTTCATAAGTTGTATCGTATTAGTGGGCGACCTTGTCAATAGTTGTAAATTTTCCTGAAAACCCTTATTAGATGTGTATGATAAACTTTGGGATCGGAACAGCAAATCATGCCTTATTTTTCCATCTACCAGCCATAATTTCGTGTTTATTCCGCTGTACAGCTATATAATCTTCCACAAATCTTTAGTGTTCAGTTTCTTAATGTGTACCTATGATAAAGCCCTGTGCTCCTCTCCCAAGATAAATAATTTACGTCTCTTTAAAATGACTGCTTCTAAGAAAATCTTACGACCACAGATTATCTGTGATATCATGATGCAAGTACAATATAACACCTACTCACTTTATGTGCCTGTTATATACAGGATATTTACATCGTCATTAAAGACAAATGCACTTAGGGTTGACACATATTTAAATATAATTACCGAATCTATGAAAAATCTGTTAAGTGGTGGGTGATAACCTAATAGCATAATTATAATAGTACTGGCTACCTATGTAAGTAATAGAGCACTAGTGGATATATGTATAACGATCGATTTCGGGCTGAAACTGAAAGTTACAATCCGAGGGACTTCTCATTGAAACAAAATAGTGAGAAGGATCCTTATTACGCAAAACGACATATTATTACCTATGTGCTTGGTCGGACAAATTCTATAAGGCGTTATGCGAGTTACGTCAAACTCAATTAGTATAATATCTCTTTATCGTGGCTTTTTGAAGACTAAAAACATTTCCATTTACCTCGTTATATCCTTTCTTAAGGTTTTGAGAAATATGACAACCTTGTATTTTCGATACGGAAAAACAAAACCACTGTTTTATTTTGATTAACACGCTCATTAACTCATCACATTCTTAGCTCCTAAAACATCTGTTCAGCATAAAACAGATTACAGTAGGCTTAATGTATACAGGACACAGCTTTAACTATTCGTTTTAACAGAGGCAGCCCTGCCGAGGTGCTAAATCTGTACGTAGCATTGTTTATTCCATTCTAGACATAGTATTCAAGATATTGGGCGTCTAATATAAACACGGATTCAGAGTGTATAAAAATGTACGTCTGTTACCTACTCGCCTGTCATAAAAACTTCAACAATTGTCTTGAAATGCAAAGTATACTGTAGCAGACGTAATGCCGGTGTTACGCATAAACATACTGACTGAGTTCTTGGAAGAGCAACGGGCGGCCATTCAAAGAAAGATTGACCTCAATGTAGTAAATAGATTTTGAGACGAGGAATCTCTACTGTTGACAGGTGTATTATTTCTAGTAATTACTTTTCATCCTTTTAAGTTAACCCCTAGATTCCCATTGGTTCGACGAAAACACCCATAGGCTTTACAGTGTTTGGAATTGAATAGGTACCAAAGTCTTTGAGTTACGATAGCAATTCATCAATAGAAAGCTTCATTGGTACGCAGGAGGTAGGGTTCCAGCTACGTATGTACATTCGTGAAGTATGGGGCCTAATTTGGAAACGGGTTGGCAGATGGTATAAATTGATTGACAACGCATTGTTTTGTTTACTAAGTACATGCTAGTCTTATTGGTTCAAGAGTCTCAATCAGGATTCAACCGGTCACCCTTTGAAAGAGATTGCGAAGAACATACTCTTATAAACAAGTAGAAATGGAGCAACATTGACAACTGGTGTATCAAATGCTTATCTGTTTACGGAAGTCTTGAGCTGATTACAGTAACAGGTCAGTGAGGCAGCGCGTGGTGGATTACGGCCCATTCCCTCTCCTAGAGAGGAGGCCTGTGTCCCAGCAGTGGGAACATGAAAGGCTGATTATGCTAGGTTTAGGCTTCTAGGTTAGGTTAGGCTTCTAGGTTTAGGCTTTTCACTAATTCACATTATAATGTGCTTTATACAAGCTTGAGACGGGGCCCACCAAGACCAGTGCCAGCTAGGATCGCGGGCCCTGGAACGCAAAGTCACGCTGGAGGCCCAGAGCGGAAGAAGTCATTTGAAGATTTCCAATAAAAGGTCAGAGCTGGCAAAGCCAACATCAGCGATGTAGTGAGATTTTACTCACTTATAATCCATGCCTAACTCTCGGATGGAGGAGCTCGTGGCTAAAGAATAATAGCTGCACGGGTCGTTCTTAAAGGTTAAGCAAAGCTTGCCAAGGTTGGTCTGTGGATGGGTGAACATCTTAACACTTCGAGTTTCCTCCGTGCCTCGGAATGCACGTTAAGTCGTTGGTTCCGGCTGTCCTTTTTAGATCTTTGGCAGTCGTTACGGATTGTCAGAAGCCACTTAATCTGACTCCAGTCTTGCCAAGAAGTACCAGTGGAGGTCTGGTAGGCAGCCGCTCCACGTTAAATACTGGTATTCAGCTGAACCGGGCTTGACTGGGAGCCGACCCCAATATTGTTGGGAAAAGGCTAGGCAGATGACCGATCAGTAATTTTATTTATTTATTCTCAAACAATAAACATTGTGTAGAACATTAGGTAAGTGCATCATAATTATTACAATAAAATTGTCACATGCAAAACAATTTGTACAATGAAAGCTAAGTAAGTAAATCATCGAACCAATCAATTAAAAAAAAAATCAATCAATGCCTAACTCAATGAAAACGAAAGTTAAGTAAAGGGAGGGAAAAGAGTGTTAAGGAGGTGCATCGAAGATCTAGTGAAGGCCGATATGGTGACACTTGGAAGAGGCCTACGTCCAGCAGTGGGTGTCATCACTGCTTCACAGATGATTCAAATAGGGTAGTTGACTAAAAAATTCTAATTAGTCCGTCAGATAGATTTCCAAAAAATATTGGACACGTATTTTTTTCTTTTTTCACGTAAACAAAAAATGAAGACGATACAGAGCGTTGAAAACTCGTGTGACGTCACTCCTCGCTACAATTTTTACCGAGCCGTAACGTCACAAGCCCCCACTCCTGATCTTTGATGCTTTGTATCTTCGTCAGTTTTTATAGATTTGATAAAGGAAAAAATACGTGTCCAATATTTTTCTATAATCTAACTGACGGACTAAACATAATCATATATTTTTTACTCAGGAAACATCCCTATTATGATCAACTTGATGAAGAAACATAGCTTTCAAAAATGTCCTTCAATCAGGCCTAATGGGTTACAGTAGACGTAGCGACCACAACCCACAACCCGCCTTTGAATAAACCAATACAGACTTCCAGAGCTTTAATTCATTAACAACCAAACAATGATTCGCAATCGCTATGGAAAACAAGAACGAAATACTGTTGATGTTTTATATTGATTGGTATTTTCTCTGGTCAGATTTTAGCAACAATAAGTTTACACGAGGAACGTGCCCGCTGTAAGCCTATTAGTACGAGTATATGTACAAATGAAGTGCATTGTTATCAGAAATATCATTGGGCACGGAACTCGAAACAATCCCTTCATTTCACATTCTGATTTCTGAAAATATCTCAGTCTTTTCAGTATTCATCATAAGTTTTTTTTTTACAATTTGATTAGTTTATACGAGACTTATTAATAAGTAAGCTAGTTAAATTGCGGAATTCTTCGAAAGATTTTCCACGGCGCTGAAACGCAAGGGGCATTTGAAGCAACATGGGTGGATTTTAGCCAGTAAGGATCTGAGAGAGAGGGAGTAGTGGTTTGATGAATTCCCTTTCCTTTAGTAATTTAGCAAGCATCAACAAGAACTAGCTTCGTTTCTAGGCTATAGGCTGTTAAGCAAAAGCATATTTTCTGAATTAGCAAGGTCGGTCAGTTAAAAAGATGAAGCCAGTTCAGCCGCGCTAAGGACGAGCAGTATGTTCACCGACAGCCGCAGTTTTGCTAGGAACCTTTTTCAAATTCCTCCTCCCCCAATTTTCCTTATGCTATGCTTGTGCTATATTATAGGCAGGATCGCCCACTTTTGATCTTACTATCTTGGCTTAAATACTTATTACGTATTTTTTTAAAGGGTCGCTTTTGATCAATAGGGACACATTGCCTCGGGTACCTATAGGCGTTTGTCTTTCTTACCTAGAAAAAAAAAACTCTTGCATAAGAATGTCTGAGAATCTTTATTAATATCAGCAATCTTATAAAAAAAAACGAACCTGTAATTGGTATTTCATAACCTAATACTGAATAAAGCCCCACAAACACATGTAATACGAACAGTTACACAGTACCTATGATTTTAACGACTGCATAGTCAAGCTTTTATGACTGCGAATACCGTATGTTATTCTTACCTAAAGAATTGGTATTATTAAAAATACTAAAGTTTACATCGGTTTCGACGTCAACATGATAAATCAACGCTTCTTAGAATAATAATCTTGGTCTGAAGCAGCTTGAAGAAGCAGCAACTTGCAGTCGTAAACAATACATCAGACAACCTTGTAGATTGCGAGTTTGATAAAAGGTGGTGAAGAACTAAATATCGAATGATACCGTCTTTTGTTTTTACGTATTAAGTCAGAGGACTTTAGGACTTTAAATTAAAAATACGTATTCGAAAAACATAAATTTAGTGAGGATTTCGATCATTAGAATACTTTGCCACATCAGATAACAGCATTTATAAAAACTATAATCTAGATTATTTGATCTCTGTGGTACAAATTAATTGGATCGAAGAATTCGTCCAGTTTGGTTTTTAAGATCGTAAAACCACTCGATGAATTGAAATCGAGGAACTAGATAGTACCAAATAGTAATACTGTTGATTGTAATCTTCTAGCCTTGTGAAAAGTTAACTGGGGCAGGCGCATTTTTTCATTAATTCACACCGATTCCCTTTCCATTAATATTATCCCTCGCTCAAAACACACATTTAGTCGAATTACCCATTTTAACCATTGGAAAAATTCAAATTACAACCAAAAACATTAATTTTACCAACTAAGAAGGATTTAATAATCATAACCTAAGGAATACCTATAAATCAAATACAAACTCAATCACTGAAGCAAAAGTTGAAGAGAAGATATAGAGAAAAATGTGCTAGTTGGAATTTTTATTTCCATTTCCTCGTATTTTATTAGTTCAACGGAATATTTGTATAAAACATACGGGAAAAGGACTTCTTTTGCCTGCTTTTCCCGAGAAAATATTGTATCCACTTTTATAAAATGCCCAGCACAATACCACTTTGATTTCTACCGTATACATAAGCCGTACTGTGTGCCTTCAGATATTATGTTGTACAATAAATAACTACTTCAGCGATCAAAGATTTCTTCGAGGAATCGAGGGCCTCATGAAACAAAGCCTCTTCGCAGCCTTTTCTTAACCATGTTGATGTCGGCTTACATCCATACTGGATGCAGCTGGGTAGCAGTATTTGACCTGGCCCGATCACCACGATACCTCTTTGCAAGACTGGTGTCATATTTTCTGGCTCCTGACCAGCCGTAAATACTGTCAAGATCTAGCTACTTAAGAGCGTATACGCCAAATGGCATTTCATACAAATTTTCAAGTCGTTATTTTGCGCAATGACTGAACCGATTTTAATGAAACTTCACACATATAAGCAGGATACATGGGTCTAAAAAGTTAGTTGAAAACATTTGTTGTGTATCGATCCGAATGGCCACTATGGTTAACTCACGAAATACTTCCCCGTTAAGCATTGCGATTTATATTATTTGTAATACTTAGGGTTCTCTTAGTTCTACCTGATAGAAATCGTCAAATCTCATATTGAGTTAATCTTCTGTCAGATTGAACTATATTCATATCCTGCAATTTGTAACTAGAAATATTGAAAACAAGCATACAATACTTGGTGATTGAACAATATTAGATTGTCTCCGCGACGGTGTCCCGGGCATATCATATTCTAGGACGTTTCATTACTGTGTCAGACGTACGTCGATAAGGATATAAGAATATGCAATGCATTGATTTAAATACTATACATTATTCTACTGAGAAATTGTAAAACAGATATATAATCACTGATAGGTACATTTGTCAGTTAAAACGTATATTGTTTTCATATTTCATACCTACCCTTGGTTTGATAATATGGAAAATAAATGTTGAAGATGGGTGTGAAAAATATTGAAAGTTGATAAATCTTTGCCAGGATTATCCGATTTGATTGTGTAAATATGAGGGTTGGATTGAGAAACTTGTCATCCATTATTTAGGGGAAATCAAGTTTCGAAATTCAAGAGAGTTTGGTTTTTGAAAAAAGAAAAAACAAAGTAAAACGTTTTCCACGGAGCGTGAAACAATAGGTGTTTTTCTTTAAATTAGGCTAATAACTCCTTTCAAATTAATTTTAATGATTTTCTTTCCTTGCTGGCTTACGGCCATACAAAGCGTTCATTTTATTAACATTGACACTTATACTTTTTTGTAGACCTGTTAGAAGTATTTAAATAAAAATATTTGTTCTTTTACACATTAGAGTTTGGTGCTGCATGCATTTACGAGTAGTAAATATGATCGCTGATACTGTAGATATTCGTTCATAAAATACTTCTGAAGTTATGAGATGATCATTTGAAACTATCAAGTTTAAAGATAATTGTGTAATCATTGTTATTGGTCGGACATCACCTTGTTAGGTGACGTCCATTGTCGGTCGTATGTCTAACATAACCTACATATAGGTTCTAAATATCTATAGACTCGCCTATCTATAACAACGTCGCAGCTTTCCAAGAACTAATTGATTGGAGAATTCTGTGCATGGACGTATTAAGTGTTCCTTTTATTCTGGCAGTTTCTTCACTAAGTAGAAGCTGTGTAGACACGCATAGGCATCGTCTTGACACCGCGTAAAAGTGCTTAAAGAAATGGTGTTTTGGTGTTTTATAAAATAATTAGTTTTTAACAGCGGCTTCAAGGCGGAAAGTATACCAAGGAAACATTACTTTCGACATAAAAGGTATCATAATAATTATGATACCTCTTATCTTTTTTATTTATTATGTGGTTTTCTTCCTTTTATACTATGAGGTCATATGTCCAGATCCAGAATATGGTCTACCAGACAAAGAAGCGGACGGATGGACAATTACCTGTAGGTAGAGGAGGTACATATGTATATAATACTAGAAGCGCCCCGGAGTTTCACCCGCGTAGTTTCCGTTTCCATAGGAATACGGAGATAAAATATAGCCCCGTGCCAAGTTTCATCCATATCCGTCCAGCCTTTAAGAAGTGAAGAGTTAATTACGCGTTTATAATACTCGTATCAGTATAGATATGGCGTCTGATACTTCGCCTTCGTCCATATTTAAATTTTAAATACGTACCTAACTCTTGCATGTCAAATGACCTGCAACTATGCATCTCTAGAAATATTAAGGATTGTAGTTCTCACACAAGTGTAGACGAAGTTTAAAAATGTTTAAGTATATGCAAGGAATATAATATTTATTGAACAAAATGTCATTCTTGACATTAGATCTTATAAAGTCATGTTTTTTTTTGTTTCTTATTAAGTATCAAAGTTTAAAATGGGCTATACAACCGAACGATAGGATGGGACATTTAAATCCACAATTTATGGCTTATGTTTGCATTTGCAAAAGCTTTACCTGGGACCTGGGAAAGTTTGAAAGCATGCTTCGATTTCGTCAGAAAACTTCGTTGGGTATAAAATTCTTTTGATAATTTTATTATTAGTGTTGGTGGCTTTTCCATGTAACGGTGCAAAAGGCCAGGTACAAACTTACGAAAATTGTGAAGAAATTATTTTTCAAAAAACATTTAAAAGTTATTATACCTGTATTTTTAAAGGGACGAGTCTAATAGAGCTATATTAATGTTTTTAATCTCGCGAATATTTTTATGGCTGCTTCGAACAGTCTGCTCGGTTTCTTGCAACACCACATCGATGTGCCCCATACTGCGTATCAAGGGAATTTTGTAAACCAAGAAATTATTTCGCTGGCTTCTCAGGGTCTTGCTTGTATATAATATATATAACTATGTAACTTTGACATTTTACGTTTGAGGTTTTCTAAAATAAATGACAAGGGATATAATTGTTTAAGGAGGTTCAATTAAAAGCTTTTAAATTGCGAACGTTTTTGAAATTGAGAATGTTAACCAGTATTTTATAGAAACTGTTTTTTATAGAAATTGATCCTTACACACACAAATTCACTGGTAGATATGGCAGATTTAAAGGAGTGACATATTAAAAGAGAACTCGGTAGGAAGTGGACACTTCCCCCATTGTCAAGCAGGACACAGAACAGAGCTATGCCAATAGGAACCAAGGGGTATTTACAAGAGGAATACGGTCAGTAGCTTGATTATTAACGGCCGAACCCAATAACCGATCTATCACATACTGGAGATAGAAAAACAAATGAAACAACAGAAAAATTATATAGGTTTTCTGTTGTTTCATTTGTTTTTCTATCTCCAGTATGTGATAGATCGGTTATTGGGTTCGGCCGTAAATGGTTCTAAATTATCTATAGTAATAGTATAAAGAGGAAAGATTTGTATTTTTGTATGTAACGAATAAACTCAAAAACTACTGGACCTATTTCCAAAAATTCTTTCACCATTAGAAAGCTAGATTCACCCTAAGTAACATATACTATATTTTATCCCCGTAGTCCCACGGGAACGGGAACTACGCGAGTGAAACCGCAGGGCGCTGCTAGTGGTTTATAAAGTATTAAGGATAACGCAAAATATACTGAAAAAAAAACCGAAAACATTCGAGGTATAAAAGTGGCATATTTTTTTAAGTTCGCTAATGACTGGTGTCGGTCAATTAGCGAATGCTTTAATAGTATTAGTTTGTATAAATGGTCTCGACCTGCGATGAGCACTTCTGTCGGTTAATCTGTTTGTAGAGCAAATAAAAGGTTACACTACCACCGGACGTCTCGTGACTATGTTTCGGAGAGATTCTTCACTATTTTTTTGTTTTTGTTTATGGCAATAGAATCAGCTTTATTATTCAAACTGGCAGTGCTGCCAGTATCATAGGCAGTTTCCTCATTGATAGCGATTTGGATTGATTTTCTCTAATTTATTAGCTTAGTTGTTCCCCGTACATAATATAATACTGTTAGTTGTCTAATTGCAATTTTGCTTCGATTACGGCGTTTATGTTTGTTGAAGTCAAGTTAATTTAGTGTCACAAAAACTGTGCGGCTACATTTTTCTGCCAAAAACGAAAGTTGAATTCTAAGATGACATACTCCCGGAATAAAAGTGTCTATTTCTGGACGTGATCTACACGTGTGCCAAGTTTCATCGAAAATCGTTCAGTAGTTAAGACGTGAAGATATTACAGACACAGTCACTCTTACTTGAAAAATGTTCTGGTGCATGTAATGTTAAATTAAATTAAGTATCAAAAAATATATTGCTGTGCCCAAACAGGGTCTACAATGATGCATGGCTCTAAGCCTGTTTATAAGAACTTACCAACATTGTAGATGCAAATAAATGAATATGAATACTTGTATACTAATATAAGGATGGATCTTTATGTTCTCATCCTCAGTGAGTATAACTCGATGGCAATGAAACTATGAAGCAAGCCCTTAGTAGGAGCGTCACTCGGCGGTCCCCGTCGCTCAATAAGTGGACTTAACTTCCCCCGTGCTACCTCGCGGCGTCGGGAATCGACGCCGCGAGTTCTCGATACTTCTCCAAACTATCGCCTTTATTTTAACTTAACATATCTGTTTCATTTTTAACAACTTAGTTACTTACAGTTGTCAATCTGAGAAAATGAATACATTAGAAATACTCTATGATACCATTACATTAAGAGCTTAATCAAATCAGAATAGAACTTCCGGATAGTGAGCGGTCGGTTTATTCACAAGGCTAAATTTTGAGCATGATTTGTTTACTGTGAAAACTGTACTTAGTTGTTGTTGTGTGTTTAAAATATTTAATACCTATCTATTTTTATCTTCACAATGCAAGTATCTGCAGTACAAACCTTAGTCTAAGGCCCAGATTCCAACTAAACTCGAATTCCAGCTCCATCGGGGCAACAAACTGTCGATAAAGCTTGTCATAAATATAAGTTTTCGTGCTCGAAAGATGACTAAGCAAGTAAACGCGCTTGGTCAGCTAAAACTAATCTCTCGAGCACGAAAATTTTAAGTCCATAACGTCCATTAAACATTACACGTTTCATGTTGGAGTTAGAGTTTACGATTTGGTATATTATTATGCCTTAGAACCCAGAGGTCATGGTCATTTTTATTTTCGGTCATTTTTAAAAAGTAGTTTTGCATTTCTGCGTGAGTATTAAAGTTTCTTATTCTGTTTCGGACGCAGAAATATATTTATTTTTTACGTTCATGTTTAACCATTTGAACCAGTTGAAAACATTGAGTCTGTCAGTTCCTAAACGGATTATTAACCAAATCATGCGTATGATAACCTCTGCATTCTGTTCAAGCGGAACGCAGACGGTAGACTGAACAAAGGGCAGTTATACATGTCAGAACTTGTATTAAAGTTAAAGTCATCATGACTTTGGCTTGTTTACCTAGGCACGTCTAGGGCTTTAGACAAAGTGGCATTCTATTATCGATGTTGATTATCCAAAATCATTATCTGCCTAGCCTTTTCCCAACTATATTGCAGTCGGCTCCCAGACAAGCCGGATTCAGCTGGATACCAGTATTTTACGTAGAGCAGCTGCCTACCAGTCCTCCACAACCCATTCCCCAACTGGGGAACACGGTACTTCTTCGCAAGAACTGCTGTCAGATTTTCTGGCTTCTGACAATCCTTAACGACTGCCAAAGATCTCCAAATGACAGCCGGGACCAACGGCTTAACGTGCTTTCCGAGGCACGGAGAAGTCTCGTTATGTTAAGATGGTCACCCATCGACAAACCGATCTCGGCAAGCGTTAGTTAACCTTAAAGGTCGACCCGTGCGGCTGTTATATTTTAGTCATTAGCACCTCGATTATTAAACATAATAAAGAATATTCTATTCTATAATAGGCTATTCTATTCTATTAACTATCGGGCTGTTTCCCACCGGATACAACAACCATCCGGTCGGAGGTTCTTCCCTTTTCTATGGAGGTTTTGCGGGACTTTACTCTTTGTTCCGCATACTCTATAAAGTCAATTAGAAGCGCTCCCTCTCGTAGAGAGGAATTCTGTATACCAGCGGTGAGAAAATCACAGACTAACGTATCATATATCTTATTTAGTCCATAATTAGTGCACAACAACGGACCATAATTAGCAACTGCACCATTGGTAATGAACAAAGAACAGTTAACTACCTACTTAGTCCACAGAATATACATATAATGATTAGTACCTAAGTAATTATACGCCTATGAACTGATAGAATCTTCATTGATCTATTGTGAGTTCGTGATGCGAGAGTATGTGCCTTCTTAGTGAAATGTCGTAACTGCCTACCTTGATAATATACATATAAATACCAACATACTTAGTTATGTTACCAAATGAAGAATATGACGCCTTTTTATCAAAAGGAGAGGGTAGAGATGCACGGCCCTGACGGGCACAGCAAAGATTAAGTTAAGTAGGAGAGAGGATGAAGACACTGTTTGTTTTACTTATTACTTAGTTTAAAAAAAAATGTATAAAAGAATACTTTTATAATACCAACTGTTATTGTGTACATAAATTAATTTATGAATTTTAATTAAGTATTATTTTATAAATTATATACATTTCATTAATTTAGTAACATTGTAAATACCATTTATTTATGTTTAATTATTATTTTCACCAGTTAAGTCCCAAGGAATAGGACGAGCCTATTCAATTTGTTAAAACCTTTTTTATACTAATAAGTACACCCTGGCCATTACTGTTTTGACAGGTATTTAAATTTATATTTTTCTTACAATATATCTGTCACTGCTCTTGTATCTATTTAATAAATTACACGTTTCTTTTTTCTGTGAAAAATAGTTTTCCTTATAAGTCAAGTCCATTGGCTCTGCTAAATTAATCTGATACCTAACAAGTCAATTTAATATCACTTTGGCCGACTCGACGGAAATCAAACCTAGGATAGCATTATATATCTATAATCACACATACATATATACATCGTGTAACAGAATAAACTCAAAACCATTAAAGGGGTCACTGCACGAACACACACGACAAGCTTTTATATCATATAAATTATGTAATGACTTTATTTGTAGATAGTAAAAGTTTTAGCGCATTCAAATAAAAGCTTGTTTTATAAAAAAAGTTTTGTTTGCGTTTAAGCTTTCATAAAGGTATTGCATTTATTCTGTTATATGTTGTATATATTTATTCTGTGTACTATGTATACATTTATTATATGTGGTGCGGCTTCCTAAGACTTTATATCGATAGTGGTTCGTGTGTCTATGCTTTTGCTACCTCTTCACGCGTCAACAGCTAAACGGATTTCTATGAAATTTTACATAAGGCTAGAGATTGTCCCGGAATAGAACATATTATTGTTTAGAATACTTTTCATCCCGGGAGTAATTCACCTTGGAAAATATTCGTTGCGGCTGAAGGTGTAGGAAGAAGTTAACTACAAATAAAATAATCTGTTGCTGAGGAAATTGTGTTTTTATTGCAGTAGATAGGAATAACTGGAACATAAGAAAAGAGGCTAAAGACCTGTTGTAGAAGGTACTCTCTCAAGAGACAACGTATAAAACCAGCTGATTTACTTATGCTTGTTTACTTTCATGATATGTTTTGAGTTATTATTACATTGATAACCCTTATTTAATGTTTTGAATGACGGACTGGGCAACTTACATATGTATATAGTTACGATTTACATAATATAGGTTAAGACCGTAAGAGTTCTAATAAGTATCCGTTTCTAAAACTTCAAAGATCTAACTTTAATATTACGGTGCACAAACAAGCAAATGGGTAGGTAGGTACTTGAAAAAAGAACTGACTTACATTAGCTACTGTTTTTAAGGAATTCAGCGACCGACATCGATCTAGCAAGTGTTAAAGTACCAAAATAAGCATTGGGGTCTGTTTTGTATTTTGAGTGAATGCCTACCTTACTGATTATGATACTCAATGGTAACACCGTTTTTCAATCTTCTGTTCTTCTCACCTGAATTCACGGACCGTTGCAATAGCTTAAAAAAATAGGACCAAGCGCTTGATGCGCTTACTGAAGCCTTTTTTTTACGGGGCGAAATCCTCATGGATGTCGTCCCTGGGGCGGGCGGAGGGGTCTGTCAGACTCTTACTGACTAAAACCACTCCGGTGTTCCGTCTCTCACCTACGCCGGGGATCGCGGGAACATATGCGACATCCATAATCCCCGGCTGGTGCCGGCCCGCAGGGAGTGAGGTGTTTGACTCCCTCCACGACGTCAGAGGGGCGCACGGGAACACCACGCGCCGCCAGGCCTTACTTATTCGCGGGCAAACCTCGAGAGTCAACCAAGCTGAAGTCTCTTCCCAGCATAGAGATCGGCTACCAATCTTGTCGCATACAGCCGAATACCAGTATTTTACATTGAGCATACCTATCAGACCTAATTAAGAGAGAGAGAGAGTAATTTAGTGACCGGGTAACACCATACCCATTTGCAAGACTAAAGCCAGATTTACTTCCCTCCACAATCGATTCTACACCCGAGGAAACAAAAATTTAACTAGCTTGCTGCTGTATCCAGGAAACCACCCCACAACATCTCTCTATTTATTTAATACCATATAAAATAATTATGAAGATAATATATTGACTTTCATTTGGTTACCTACATTTTCCATGAACATTTTGCATGTTGTACGAAATTAATGTTTATTTTTTTTGTGAAATGGATTTGCTGTTGACTCTAGTCTAGGTCACAGGTGACAGAGATAAAGTCTACGATGGAATGAGCTTACCCAGAAGAAGCCTGTTCACTCTAACTTTGAAGAGATTAGGGTTGAATGCGAATGATAAAACATAGTATGAAAATTGAAATATTTCTGGTTTGGACGGCACCCTTAGTAAAATACAGTAACTAACCCAATTAGGAGTACATTCTTCTACTAGTATAATGTATCTTTTGTGTCTTCACAAAATATAAATTGTTGAGGTAACATAATGGACGTGGTGTTTGGAGTTTGGCTAAATAATCACAGCTACACGTGCCGGAATAATTAAATGAATGTAAGTGACACTCAGAGCTGACCAATATCTACTATTGGTATATAATTTTAGGTTATGTCGATGTAATAGGGATGTTTCCTGAAGAATAAGAATATAATTATTTTCTTTTAAGCGTAAAATCCGTAAACACTCCTTAAAAGCCTGTCATTCTTAGTTTGGTCTTCGTCATAATTATTATAAATTCTGTTATACATACATCAAAATTATTATAAAACATATTTATTAGTTAATTTCTTTCCCTAAAAATATATTTAGTATTTTATTTATTGGTTATACACCTACACCTACCACAGTGTTGTCTTTTTAACCCAAAGGTTTACTGGTAGAGAATGCCTTGTTGCATTAAGTCCGCCCATGTACCACTATTGTACATAACGTTTAAATAAATAAATTATATTTAGTTCGTCAATTTCAGCATCTAAATCTATAATTATATGCTAAATATATATATATCTGCTTAAATATATAAGTATAGGTGGCAGCACAGGTCAAATATTTACAACGTAAAAGTTTCAAATTTGCAACACTAGATGGCATAGTGTACGCTGTGCACGTTCCCTATAGTTGTTCCAGGTTCGGCTGTTTGTGTATATAAAAATGAGTTTGAATGTTTGAAACGCATCCACGACACAGGAGATGTTCCTCGAGTGAGGCAACGTTTTTTTTAAAGAAAATATCTAAATAATATACAATGACTATTGAGATGACGAGTAAGATAGAAATATTGAAGAAAAAAAATGTTAGTTACGCAGATCCCAAATAAACCCATCTTCTGATCAGCTAGTAAAGTAATGCTCGGACTTCAGTATATTTAGAACAAAGGCAGAGGTCATTGGGGTGTTGCGGAATTTGTCCGAAAGAGTCACCGCGACCCTGGTTCGCAAAGGGCATTAGGTCCTCCTAATGTCCTTTGCGTTCCAGGGTCGCTCTTACTGCTTAAAACCCACACGGGTGGGTTTTAGGCAGTAAGAGTCTGACACTCCATTCCGCTTCACTAGGAAGAAGTCATTAGACGTTTTCACATCCATAAAAAAAATAGATGTAATTGGAGTAAACACCTCATTTGATATTAATCCTGATTGTCACCAATAGCCTAATATTTTTGAGTGCTTTCATACATTATGAGTATCTGATATGTACATATATATTTGATGAATTTCGTAAATCTTTAAACAGTTGATTCGTCACAGTTTAGATTGTTATCGCATTTATAAGAATATAAAACAACGCTATTTTGAACATATTTTGTCCGAAACAATTGATTTGTGCAAGATGTATGCAAGCATTTCAACACTGCCATTTTCAAAATAAAATGAAAAACAGTTGTAGGAACAGGACTTTTTTTAAACTAACGGACTCGAAATCTGTACAAAAAACGAAAACATTTTTTATTTGATTGATTTCATTCAAGTATCGATGTAAAAGTAAAAAATGGAATATCATGAAGTTCTGAGTACCTTCACCATAGACACTGTCTAATTATATTACGATGGGGAAGGTACAGTCGTCCACAATGTCGCTAGCGAGCAATACAGACGTCAGACATCTTCTGCCTACGTTCTTTACTTAGATACTCTATTTAGATATACATACTTTATTGCTAAACGTTATTGGGCGCCTGAAAGCTTCTCAAGACGTTAATTATCGAACGTGTTATTTCGAAAAGTAGGTTTGGTTTTATGGCATAGGTACCCAAAGGATAAAAACAGACATTAATAAACGTCTGACATAAAACTATATAGTTATACATACTACGCAACTATGACTGCCACTATAGGACTAAAGGCCAAAGCAATATACGGCACGTTTAATGCAGTCGTTCGGTTTCCACAGTTCGCCGGTTTCATTTTATATACCGTTTACTTTAAAAACGTCTGTACTGTACTCACTCACAGCTTTATAAATTGACTCAAAAGCCTTCTGTAATCAATAAAAACGTTATTTTTGAGCCTCGGCAATTTTCCTAGAAGTTTCTTTTGAAGTCTGAGAGCTGCTATGTTTATAGACAGTAGTGAAACTTTTGCAGAAACCTGTCCGCTTTGATTGGCCATCTTTTAAGTAAACTGTAGTAAATTGAAGTTTACCTACTGATAGCTGATAGTGCAACCATATTTATATGGGTATGGTATAAACAAGTACAGGACAATAATAGGAAAACAGTTCTTCGCTGTCCAGGATATCGACCGATTCAAGGGAACGATGAGCCTTTATATAGTAAACTTAAATAAAATATAGAAAATAACCTATTTTCGGGTGGAAATAAGGCCTTCAATGTTTGGGTCATTCATGTAGTCTTTCGGCATACTCAAATGGACTCAAACCAAACTCGACGCACTGGTTACGAGGGTCCGTACATTGCTGATCGGTTGTTTTGCCCACGATCGTCGGTGATGAGACTGTAAGTCCCGCGGACCTGTGGATGTCAGGCTTCTTAAATGCACAAGCATGCAGCATACAAGCAAGCACGCAGCATGCAAGCAAGCACGCAGCATGCAAGCAAGCATGCAGCATGCAAGCAAGCACGTAGCATGCAAGCAAGCACGCAGCATGCAAGCAAGCATGCAACATGCAGCAGGCATGGTTTCTGTCACGGCTCCGGCACTGCAGGGCTCCGGCGGTCCCGCGCGAGTTTATCGTCGCAGATGGGTTTAACGCTCTCCACCGCAGCTTCGGCTTAGTTAGTTAGTTCAGCTCGTGCTTACCCATACCGGGTAAGCACCGAGATGAAGTGGCAGTGGGCAAGGGTCTCACCTCGTTATCCATGGCTAAAAGAACTGGCGAAAACCTGTGAATTTTTTCTACAGATGGCCGGAAGGACGTATGAAATGGCAAAAAGCTTCCTAGGCGCTTCTATCGGGCTCTTAATGCGTTAGACGCCTGGCTACGTTTTTGTGATTACTTTAGTGAAACTGAAGATTTCGTCTGTGCGCTTATGGACGAAGTTATCTTGACGAATAACTACCGGAGGCAAAGGATGGTACGGTTGACGGTTGAAGTCGGGCACGCCAGCGTCCGCATAAGTCTATCAGACATATTATATCTGGTTATTCTCGCCTGGCTAGCGGTGAAGATTATCCATCACCAACTTGCTTAAAAATAAAAACTTCTGGATACCGTATAACAAGTATGTGTCCGACCCAGTTCTCGAAAATGACTGTCACGTTGTACTGGGATTGGTCTATCATCTTCATCTCTCATCAAGTCTGACATAGTGGTGATAGAACGATTAGCATGCCACATAATGTTATCGATGCTAACAAATCAAGTATCTCGACTTAGCACATTGTCGGTACCAACAATTTCCTGATGGAGAAAAGCTTCAACGATCATTTGTCAAAGCTGGCGTTGCGTTGTTGGACTCTTGAAGGAGTCTCGGACTCGATTGTGATGAAAACTATAAATGCATGTTTGATTTTTTTCCATATGCGAACATGCTATGAGCTTAATTATCTTACACTTTTCAAAATTACATCATTATCCCCCTGTCCACATACCATTTTGATTGTGGTCGGCGCACATGTCTTCGTGCCACAATTTCAATAGACACTTTTTTCTAGCTACAGCGTCACCAATACACACCCAATCTATACATCGTTTATTTGTTTTTCCTGTAACTTTAAACATTCAAGTATAAGAATGTCATTCCCAACAATTTTTTGACCTACTGTATAATAATTATCAACAAAAGTTTTAAATCTAATTTCAAGAATCTTTGCCACCGACCGTACACCTGAAAGCTTTTATTTACCACTTAGTAGTAACAATAATAGTACGCTACTATGTGCCAGTTTAACCAGAACGTAGCCACGTGCACCATGCAATGCTCATACAAAATTAGAGCCATCGGCACGTGTCACTCACGAATGGAATTCTATTGCTAAGTCCACTAATACTCTACGAACTTCTATTGATATATCTCGATACCTTTAGGGACACCCGACACGGGAATGTTTTGGACTCGAATATAATTAATTATTGTGACATCGATAGAAGTTTGTATAACAAGACGAACCATACATGGGAATAGTTCTAGATGTCAAGATGAACTATGTATGTAAATGCCAGGCGAACTACACGAGATTGTTTGCCAGTGAGGTAGAAGCAGGACTGTTTAGTTGGCAGCCTCATAATTTTCCTGATCATAATTTATTTGGACGATCAAGAATTGTTTGTTCCTTTGTTATCTATGTACTAATATACAGAGCTGAAAAGTTTGTTTGCTTGAATGCGCTTATCTCAGGAACTACTAGTCCGATTTGAGAAAATCTTTCAGAGTTACATAGCCCATTTATCGAGGAAGGCTATATATCATCACGCTAAGACCAATAGGAGCGAAGCAGTCACGAACAATGTAACATACATGAAGATGCAAGGTTCGGTTTGTATCTTTCAAACTTCTGATGACAAAATTATTCCTAGCAAATTGCACCAATGCCTTTTACTATAACTAATGTGTCTTCAAAAACAGTCTTAAGGAGTTTTTTTTTTCTTTCTGGATGTCAGTCGACGTACAAACTATAAAATTTGCTATTTAAAACTAGGATCTTATTGTTTGATTTAATAGTATGTCAAACATTTTTCCTAACAGATCTTCTATCATAGTTTTTGTTTGAAAGAAATCAAAAGTAAAGTGGGTAGCAGAGCGATCAAAATGTCGTTTCTACGCAGTAACTCTCAACTTAACTTTTCTTTTGACTTTGACGTGAACGTTTACTTTTCTCCAATAAATATTGTCTTACTTATATTATAAACTAAACTTGAGAAATTGAATGCTAGAAGAGTTAAATACTGTGGAAAATATTATACGTAAACAGTTTTTTATTTGTCTGAATCTTTTGCGGGATTTCGCTCAGTTGGGCTTAGTGGGTGAAGATTTTAAATTCTAAGATTTGATTATTTTTTATTTGAAAATTATATTATCATAATAAGTTTAATTACTTGCAGGTTGTGTAGTAAACCTCGCCTATTATTATTTAACAATTAAATAAAATATCAGTAGCGTACATATATTATCTGAAATGCACCTTGCAATTATACCTACTTACGTAAATATTTTAAAACAAACCAAATTGTGGTTCTTAGTACTACAATAATAAGAATTTGCAGACAAATTATTTAGCCGGCAAAGAAGTTTGCTAATGTGACCCGCGTCACGGAGCATACCAAGTTCAATGTCACATATACCAATCACAAGCGAACAGCGATTTGAATATTATTAAATAGTGAAATGAATTTTAAGAATCTGAAGGATCGGCCGATATGGCGACTCGTGGACAGGTTCCTGCAGTAGCCGTATTTCGGTTGAAATGGATGCGCTGGTTTAACTGAAACGCGCATCACTATTTTAAAGAATCTTTTGTAATTACACGATTTATTATAATTCTGCTCGTATCGTTATCGCGTTGTGTCTTTCTGATAGACCATTCAGTAAGCATTCAAATCATCAAATACCGTGCGATATGTTGGATCGCATCTTCAAACACTGGAAATTAACTATCGAATCGCTCATGACTTGGACCACAGTCGATAGAAAACTCTCGTTTGTTGGCTCGACAGAAACGTTACCTAACGTAGTTTGGTGACTAACTTAACCTTGGTTTACGTGATAAACTGATAACTGATAGATAACAAACCTTGAGAGAAACAGCGTCCTAACTTTAGTTTAAATTGTTTTTTTTTTTTACTAAACCAGAGTCCGTTTGGTTTCTGCTTCGTTGGATTGAGAAGTTTTTAACGCAAAAGCTAAAATAGATATAGACAAATACAGTTTTTAGACTTAACATAAATCCTGTGGATAGTTTGTTATTCTATTTTATTACTAACGAAAAGTGAGTGTAATATGAGGGCTCAAAGAGGTGGATTGTAATTATTGCGTCGACCCTCGGACATCAAAATACTTATGACTTATGAGTTGTATTTTTATGTTGTTTCTGTAAAATACGGGAAATGGTTTACTAAAACCCATGTTTATATGATAAAATAGTTTTTTATACGAAATATATATTACCAGCTCCTTCACACGTGAAAAAATCGAAAATTATATCACTGAAACATAATTATGTACCTAATATAGAGACAAGAAGAATTTTGCTGCCGATCGTGGTCTACCCGTGTGACAAGTTTCATCGAAATCAGTACAGCTGTTGAGATGTGAAAATGTAATAAAACCAACGTACATATTACTTCCACATGCTCATTTTAGCGACCATGCAAAGTATTTGATTTTAATATTTTCACAATAGTTAATATTTATTTTTTCCCGTATAATACCTGACTATTTAAATTTTATTCAAGTCGGCAGGCAGTCCGTTTTACTAATTGTGTTCACAATTAGAAGGCCCGTCTTCGTTACGATAGGTACGTACCTATTAATGAGGAAACTCCATACCCGTTGCCCATTTCTTCGTTGTTCTATTAATTTTTGACGTATTTTAACGACTTAGATAAGGGATTACTTGGGGTTAATTATTATATTATATAATATTATAAAGAGGAAAGATTTGTAAAGTCAAAAACTACTGGACCGATTTCAATTCTTTCACCATTAGAAAGCTACATTCACCTTGAGTAACGTAGGCTATATTTTATCCCCATATTCCCACGGGAACGGGATCTACGCGGGTAAAACTGCAGGGCACTGCTAGTATTATGATGGTTAGTTATAAGCCTTGTGCAGATCTTTTTGAAACTAAACAGTCTCGATTTGTTTAATTAAAGCAAGACAGAAAATTATTCCACTTTCCCTCATGAATTCCAAATGATTGAGGTGTGGCAATGTGTGTAGAAACGGAAACGGAAACTGGATGCGAGAAGAAAAATAAACAGACAAAAAAAATAAGAACAATAAATTATAACAGCCACACGGGTCGATCGTCTAGGTTAAGCAACGCTTGCCGAGGTTGGTCTGTGGATGGGTGACCATCTTAACATAACGAGACTTCTCCGTGCCTCGGAAAGCACGTTAAGCCGTTGGTCCCGGCTGCCATTTGACATCTTTTTTTTTTTTGGAGATCTTTGACAGTCGATACGGATTGTCAGAAGCCAGAAAATCTGACACCAGTCTTGCCAAGAAGTACCGTGTTCCCCAGTTAATAGGTTGTGGAGGTCTGGTAGGCAGCCGCTTCACGTAAAATACTGGTATTCAGCTGAATCCGGCATGACTGGGAGCCGACCCCAATATAGTTGGGAAAAGGCTAGGCAGATGATGATGAGTTGGCCTGAAATGTCTCACTGCTGGGCAAAGGCTGCCCTCCACTCCTTTTTGTCATTTAATAAATTTGTTTCATTTTTTTTTGGTATATCCGTCGTGTTTGGCGCAAATAAATAGTGTTCCTTCCTTCTTTATTTCATTAAAAAGATTTGACTTTTTGTCGAGTCGTATCTGTATAAATGAGTTCAGTTTCAAAAAATGCGTGCAGTAGCTTGAATGATGTTTGAAGTTCTGTAAACTTGGTCACTTTTAACTTTAGGCAACCATGATAGAGGAATTAACATAACGTGATCTTCTAAGATGCACACTATGTTAAAAGGTTGACAGATATAATTAACTATCACAGAAATTATTTGTACACTCAAGATACAGCCCCATGCTGGCTCACTGGATACGGCTGCTCACGTAGTGTCAATCGTTTCAATTTTGTTTTTTACTAATTTTAATATCAAGTTAAAACTTTTACTAACAAAACATACATACATGGATCTTGTAATTTGGTCCGAAATAAATGTGTATTATTATTATTAACAATAAATTGACAGGTGACTCTGCATTCATAATCTTTGGTCGGAGCCTAAACTTAACTTGTCTATGGAAACCTCTCTATTCGTTTTCGCCCCTCGTTCTTTTGTGTCTCTCTCAAGGCAGACGAAAGAGCTCGTTTTCCCGTGTCTCAAATCGAGAATGGTTATGAAAATAGAAATGATATACTTAGATACCAACTGTAGACCAACCTGCACTGGGCCCGCGTGGTGAATTACGGCCCATTCCCTCTCCTAGAGAGGTGGCCTGTGTCCCAGCAGTGGGAACATTAGAAGGATGATTATGCTTACTTAGACACCCCGTCTTTAAAAGAACATACATATGTTTAATATACCTACTCATTTTCGGACAATCTTCTTTCAACGAAGTTCATGAACGTTTAATCGTACCTACACGTTACAAGATTTTTGCTCAAAATAACAATAGATTGCAAACATAATTGGTCTCATAATCTACCTATCCAAAAGTGCGTACATTATTATAATATTTTATATTTGCAAAAGTACCTATTATTATATTCTAGTTAACTTGTACTTGTCCATTGCTGGTCAAACACCTCTCTTCAATCTCTATAGGTAAATTTTCAAATGTAACCCAACCAGTACCAAGAAATCGCTCAAGATATTACGGAACTCCACATCAAAAGCTACGAAACTAACCTTTACAACGATGTCGTAATAGCACACATTACACTTTGTTTACAATTCTACGCACAAACCATACACGCTCTTGACTTCTTGACCCAATTATTCTACGTTTCCCCTAATTCTTTGGAACCCGCTAAATAGCTGTCATCACGTTCCAGGTATGTAAAGAAAAGAAAGAAAGAAAACCAGTTTATGTACATCCATCTTTCATCGGTACTATGTTTATATTGAAAACCTCAGATCTATGTTTACATATACGAACTGTTAAATAAATGCTCTAGGTAGGTACATAGCTTTTCCGTTTTGCGTGGTCGGGCCGAAAATATGAACTAACTAGCAGCGCCTCTTGGTTTCACCCGCGTATTTCCCGTTCCCGTGAGAATATGGGGATAAAATATAGCCTATGTTACTCAGAGTGAATCTAGCTTTCTAATGGTGTATGAATTTTTGAAATCGGTCTAGTAGTTTTTGAGTTTATTCGTTACATACAAAAATACAAATCTTTCCTCTTTATTAGTATTTGTGTAGATATTAACTGCAGAGTTTTTACGTAGAAAATAGACGGAAATAGATTTCACTTAAGAGCGTGAACGCCGTATGGCATTTCATACAATTTTTCAAGTCACTATTTTGAGAAATAACTGAACTGATTTTAATGAAACTTCGCATATATGTATAAGCAGAATACATAGGTCTAAAAAGTTAGTTGAAAACATTTTAAAATGATTTTAACTAACTTTAAAAAACTGTATGAAATGCCGTTTGGCGTACAGGTACGCTCTTAAAGTTTATAGAAGTTTTTGAATCTCACACTTTAGTGTATTTCGCAGACTTCATGTTTCATGGGTCAAGGACAGGAAGATACTGATAGATTTTTACGATCAATGTGTATGTATGTATTAAGGTAAAATATCGTTTATCGAATATAGAGCTTCAAAAAAAACGTTATTTCTAGTACAAATAACGCAGAAGACAATTCAATCAGCTCTTAGTTACTGACTTCTAATCTGGGTTAAGAAGATGATCTTGTAAAATACTATTGTAATGATTATTCCGAGGATGTTTGTTTGACTTCTATTGATTAATCAACTTATCAAGGCAACTGGTTCGCGTCATGATCTGTGGGAAGTTTTGACAAACAAGCTAGTGATGTTGGGTTACAAATTGATCATTAAAATGATGTTTGGAAAGGTGACGTCATTGGACAAAATTCGGTCTTGAAAGTTGATCACGATCGATAGCCGTTGACTATTTAAATTCAGAATGACGATTAATTGCATCCATTCCTTCATATATGGTCACCATTTAAAAACGAAACGTGCCATATGAATCATATCATACGAATAATTTGTTAATAGTTTGTTCTGTGAAATTATATCAGTTATTCAACAAGGAGGCTTTATTTATTAATATATTTCGTAGAACAAAGTACATTACTAATTTCTCGATCAAAATATTGAGAAAAACTTGTGGGAGAGCTGATCAAAGTAAATAATAATGCCCATTTTTCTCTAACACATTAATAAAAACAAAAAAAAACCGACCATATTTGGCACTGAAATCTAAAGAACTAAAGGTACGTACGTAACCTGAAATTAGAAAATTGTCGACCAGAATCATGAATTTTCCCACCGTAGGTTCTATTGTAACCGAACCTATAAATAAACACATCAAAAGTATCTAGGGATCAACATATATTTTTGCAATAACTTTTCTCCTGATTGATATTAATTAAAATTTTCTTTAAGGATTCATCAAATAAAGTGTTTTCGTTTGTCACAGTAACGATAAACCAAGTCACCTTTGCATTAATAAAGAAATTTGCCATTTTCCTAATAAAGGGATTTTTGACATTTGAACCACTAACATTAAAGTTCGAAAAAAAGACTGAAATAACAGTTTTCTTTAAAATTTTATTGGGTAACTTAAACAATTAATAATCCGTGTTTCTACCGCGAACACTAACAACACAAGAACATCGGTTTGGCATACTCAAAATGAGTTCATCCAAATCACGCTGTGGAATGGCCGCCCATGTTCGTTGCAACAACAAAAAAAGGTCTTCTTGCGACTGGATACCCTCCATATTCGGCAGAGCTCTTCGCTTACCTTGGCTGAGCGCCATGGAGGACGGTATCGCTGCACCACACGGAGACAAGACCGATACATTCAAATCTTAACTCGAAGAGCTCCAACAATAACCGCCATGATGTTAGCCGTGAGGCTTCATCACTCTTCAGGGAACTTAATTAGCGACCAAACAGTCAGAAACCGCTTGCATGAAGTGAACCTTCATTCCCGAAGACCGCTACGGGTACCACCTATAGCAATGCACAATCGTAGGATTCGATATCAATGGGCTCTTGAACACAGAAATTGGGCAGAAGAACAATGGCGTTTCGTGTGCTTTTCTGATGAGTCTCGTTTTGGTATGAGACCGGATACAAGACGTATACGACACTGGAGAACCCCTGGACGCCAACAGCGATTAAAATCCTGCCAGGAAGTCCATCCTTATAGTGGTGGAACCATCATAGTATGGGCGGGTATTTGGATCGGCGGAAGAACTGAGTTGATTTGGATCAGAGGCAACCTCAACGCTCAAATTTATGCTGAGACGATTGTATCAGACGTCATCGTTCCTCTACAAGTGCAAATCGGTCCCTTATTTCAGTTAATGCATGATAATGCACGACCGCACACCGCAAGAGTTGTAAGACAGACTCTCGCCGCAGCTAACATCAATGTCCTGCCCTGGCCTGCTCAGTCGCCAGACTTGAACCCGATTGAGCATGCATGGGATATGCTACAGAGAAGAGCTCTGCCGAATATGGAGGGTATCCAGTCGCAAGAAGACCTTTTTTTGTTGTTGCAACGAACATGGGCGGCCATTCCACAGCGTGATTTGGATGAACTCATTTTGAGTATGCCAAACCGATGTTCTTGTGTTGTTAGTGTTCGCGGTAGAAACACGGATTATTAATTGTTTAAGTTACCCAATAAAATTTTAAAGAAAACTGTTATTTCAGTCTTTTTTTCGAACTTTAATGTTAGTGGTTCAAATGTCAAAAATCCCTTTATTAGGAAAATGGCAAATTTCTTTATTAATGCAAAGGTGACTTGGTTTATCGTTACTGTGACAAACGAAAACACTTTATTTGATGAATCCTTAAAGAAAATTTTAATTAATATCAATCAGGAGGAAAGTTATTGCAAAAATATATGTTGATCCCTAGATACTTTTGATGTGTTTATATCCGATTTCCTGATCATTACGTCACGACGATCATCAATTCTAAAATTATCGACAGTAGTAACCTCACTATTTAGCTACGAGTTGCTACCGGTTCAGTCAGATTATAACAAACTTACGAACAAAAGTAATAATGTAAAATGTTAATTTTGTTTAAACATACCTACTGTTAGTATTTTACAAAACAAACAGACATGTTTTAGTTTCGATGATGCTGTAACGAAACATTTTAGAAATAAAACAAAGGATGTTTTCATTTCCTTTGCTGAGTCCGACAATTTATTTGCGAAGAATTTTGTATTAAACAGCGAAAAGTGTTGTTAGCCTATTAGGTACTAAGTAATTCTTCGTTTAGATATCAATTAGTTTATTTAGGCTCGTTTGTACAAAGCAGAGGTATATTTTCAACTCCGAAACCATTCGTTCCATTTTCGGACGCGGAAATACTAACTGTAAGTAAAGTTTTAGGCGCGTAATTATGTGCCTTAATATCTTGATCAAACCACATTGTCTTATCATTATTTTTATGAGACGATCTTTGTACTTATTATTTTTTCCTCCATTAATATTATGGTCTAGTTACTACCTTCTTAAAAACTTTAAAACAGCACGTGTTGTTTCCATTATTTTAAGTTTCTAGGTGAACAAGCTAATAGCGCCACATTATCATATAAACCAAAAAATAATAAACCATAAACCACATTGTCTTATCATTATTTTTATGAGACGATCTTTGTACTTATTATTTTTTCCTCCATTAATATTATGGTCTAGTTACTACCTTCTTAAAAACTTTAAAACAGCACGTGTTGTTTCCATTATTTTAAGTTTCTAGGTGAACAAGCTAATAGCGCCATCTAGTGCGCCGGTTGATACAAAAGTTTTGCAAACGAGTTCCAGGCGAGAATTTCGCTTCAGGTAACCATTTGTAATTCATGAGTTCTAGTTCTATTTTAGTTCACTTAAGTTTAGGACATTAATGAAGCCACTTCCGCTCCAGTGGGAATAAACACACAATGTGTGAATCAATCTAGGTACTTATTCTTTCGTAGTTTGGGGTCAGTTTTGTTCGGATTTCAGTTTATCATTTGTATTTTACATAGACGGACTGGCTATCAGACCTCTGTAACCCATTAAATCTGGGAAACACGATATTCCTTCGCTAGACTCAAGACTGGCGTGGGCGTCATGTTTACTTTTCGCAAACGGGATATGGAATAATTAATTATCCATTTGTTTATGTTTTTAAGAAGGTATATCTATTGAATATGATAGATGTTAATGTCTAATGTATTAAGGAGCATGGTGCATCTTACCGGAACTATTAGTTGCTAACTTTTTATGTTCAGCGGACTGGACGTCATCGGTAGACCTATACTTTAACATTGAGTTGGCCTAGTGCAGTAAGAAGTTGACAAAGATTAAGAGACTAACTTATACTCTTTAATCACTGATGTCTGGCCTACTGTCATTACTAACATATTTCACACTTTAATTACCTTATGCAGCAGAGACTTTGTTCAATAATTAGTAGTTATTGTTACAATAATAAAGAGCTTTTCCAAGTAATGTAGAATGCTATAAATTATTCATTCTACGACCTTTAAGCCCAACACGGTTTCAACTGAGCTGCCCAACTACTGGCGCTAAAATTGTAGTTTGGAATACCCGAGTTTACCAACGAGAATGATTTTGTCTTGGTTTAAAGTTTTGCTAATCAACATCATCATCATCATAACATCACGCCTTTATCCATTTAAGTATTTGTCTAAAGTCACAACATAGGTATTTGTGATCAATTAATTTGTTGACGTTAAGTTCGTATTTTAAAAAAAAAATCATTTACCTAAGTTTACTTTTTTAAGCCTCATTGACTGAGTGTTACTTTTATGTACAGAAGAAACTTATAAGTAGTAAAAAAGTGTAGCGGAGAATGGAGCACTTTGGCAAAGTATCGGCGCAAGTCAAGAGTGAGTCGGGGCGAGTCGTCCGTCCCGCCGCGGCCATTAGCTTGCAAGTCTTGTCGTTCTCACCCGTCGGCGGATCATGTCGGACTAACTCAAATTGCAAGGAAATCCCCCTTGTGCCGACGCCCCCACTCTCCCCTAATTGCGGCTCGAGTGTCGATTTATTTGCGAATCATGACTCTCCCCAACGACTTAATGACGATTTTACGATCTCTTGTCCGGTTTTTGTTATTTTAATATTTTTTCGGTTATAGAAGCGTTCCGTCTTATGTTAATAAGGGTCGGGGTAGGTAGTTCGATTTTTGAAATGGTGTTAATGGTTTTACTTTCTTTTTTCATGTAAAGGTTTTACTTGCTTCGTTGTGTCCCAGTATTGTTTTTCACGATAAATGTTTTCTTATTTCTATATTCTAATAATTAAGGCACCCTTGCTTTTTAACAATGAATAAGTAACCCATTGTTAGGTGTATATGGATTTTATATTAATTGAAGAAATTTAATCTAATCATTTTGATAACAAGTAAACATCTTTATTACACTCACAAAAACGTACAAATACAAAAAGGCAGCCTAGGTACCAATATAAAAAAGCTTACATTATTGCAGAACAGCTTAAGTTATTTTTAGACGTTACAGCAAACTGACATTTCTGCCAGGTCCTCAATATAGAACTCGCAACGATTTCACCTCGCCCGTTACAAGAGTGTAGCTGGTACCTGAACTGAATTTACTTCGCCTAAAACTCGTAGTAGTTCAAACGATGATTCACAGATGGCGTTAGTTGTACATATTTCAGCTTCAGACGGCATTATTTACGCGGTGTATTGTCAGCGTGGTGAATTGTTTTTTCTTTTGCTGTTATTTTAGTAATAATGATGATTTTGAAGATTCAGTTTTTTATTTTACATATGTAGAAATAACAGTCTTTAAAAGTGACATTTTCATACTCAGAGCTTTATCACTTAAGCAGTAATAGAAATCGTTTCTTTTCGCCCAGGCTGGCGCCTTTAATTACCATTATAAGGCCGCCACAGGCAAGCCCGGTTAAGTAGTCGACAACCCTAGATTGAACTGCGAGAAGCCACTCATAAAAAAATCGTTTATTTTCATGAACTAGTTCACTCTATGTAATCTAAATGTGTACCTATAGTATGTCATGATATAATTTACTTCGGCGATTTCAAGCGTCATCGGTTTTTGAGAAAATCAAGTGTATATTATTTAAACGTAATATTAAATATTATGTATATTTGCCATCTTAGGAAGGAAGGAGAGTAGATATATTTAATATTAATTTAGTATCTTGATTCATAATAATTATGATCAAAGTAGGTATCTTAACTCAATAAAAGCTTTGAAATGAAATTACGTAAAGTTATGGTTCTCATAATATGCATATACTTATATGCATATTATGAGAACCATAAATTGGAGTGGAGAAAACCTTCAAGTGGACTTCCACTTGAAGGTTTTCTCCACTCCAATTTGTCCATTATTATGCCTACAAAAAATGTTTTAAGATTAATGCACAAAAAGCTACAGTAGGTACCTACATTTGATTGAGTCCAGTGGATGCAACTTAGGACATCAGCTTTATAGACGATTTATGATCACAGAAACATGCGGTGCATAGAAAACTTGTAAAGAAAAAAAAAACTCACGGAAATTCAGCAATGGTAACACTTAAGCAAATGAAGAGAACGCGCTAACGCCCTAACTCGCGCGTGTATTGATCCAAGTACTGTCTTCTGTTCTGAACATTTTAGAAAGATTTCTTTGAGTAGAAATTACTATAGTTATTATAATTAAGTTGCTTGGTTGTTTTGATATTAGTATCTAGTAAACTTTCAGCAGTAAACACGGCCACGTGTTGTTGCACCAAACTGCACAGGATGATTGCAAGCGTTGCATTTAGCTTCCTAGTGCGCTCAAAAACTTTGATATTTTCCTGAAAACGCAAGACCGGTTTTTCAGTTATATTATACTGTATAAAATAAAGGCGGAGATTACTAGGACGGGATTCAGCAGTTAAATCGAGATCGTTATAAAGGCGGGGCGACCGAGCGTTTCTGACCAATCACGGTACACCTATTTACTTATTCCCATATAATCCAAGCCGAGGGTCTTATGTAGCTAATAAACATTTCTTCACGAAAATTCTTGGCAGGCTGACGTGTTGTTTATAGAAGTTCCACTCTGAATTGTATCGCGTCTATTGGTCGCTGCAGACTGCTTCAGATGCACTGACTCTTGTAGTACTGGATCTTCATGTCTTCTGAAAACAATTCTATATTTGAATTTTTATTTTTTAATAATTAATAGTTTGAAGTGTTAAATTGATTCTGTGACTTTGAACTTTCCCATATCTCAACCGAATTCGGTTTTTTGGGAAAATTAAATTACCTACATTTAATTATTTTTACTTATGTAGGCCATTTTCTGTATTACAGGTGTCATGTAATGATCTGTACTGGGAGGGAGAGGAGTACGCTTCGAACGAGTTCCTCGAAGTGAAGAATGAAGAACCTACCGTTTTAGGAAGTCTCAAACGACTCAAAAGGCAATGGGGTAAGAAAAGTTTGAAATACCAAGTAATGATACAACATTTATGAGTTCATAATACATTTAGAAACATGCCATGATTGATAAATAATATGTTACGATAAATCAATCGAAAACGACAGGCACTGGCGAATATTTGTCTCTTGTACGACTAATTGTCATTTCAATTATATAGACACACCACTTTCAAGCTACACATTAGCTTTTGCTGGCGAAGTCTCGTTTTTCCCGTTCCCGTAGGAATTTCGGGAATCCTCTATTAGTACTCCCCTAAACTCCCTATATAATCTGCATGGTAATTTTCAGCAGGAGTTTCCGCTGTACGTGGTCTGTCAGTCACTCAGTAACGGAAAAGTTTTTATACATACGAGTAGGTACATATTGATTGTTTGGAACTTATCATTATCTGTATTTTTACAGACCCCTTCGGTTTCTTTTCTCCGTCTAAAGTAGAAGAGGAAGCTGAAGCGGAAACAGCCACCGAGACAGCTCCCGACGACACTGGCAGGTGAGCGAACTTTTGAAGAATTTGAAATTAGTTAAAAACCAATTTAATATAATAAAATATTGGTAAAGTTTCCATTCCGGCGGAACGACTGGTCTTCAATGATAGAGAGCAGAAGTGTGTGGACATTAAAGGGGGGCCTTTTGTCCGAACAGTGGGGCATAACGGGCCAATCGAATAGTTCCCAAGGTAGAACTGTTCGGGACGGTAGCTATTTTTGAGTGATATGCTATCAGTAATACCAGTATAATACAGTGACATTTTGTCCGGGAACTCAAATCGTTGGTTTGGTTTAACGTTATCGACGATATTTCAGACGACGTTCGGATTACGCGTACACGTACTGTTAACAAAGCTTAAAACAGGCATATTTTGTTATATTTCAGTTACGGCAAGGATGATACTGATCTCGACGTCGGTTCAGGAATACCAGACAAGTCAGAATCCGAACCAAGGGAAAGTAAGTACCGAATTTTATTAGATACAAATATCACGACTATGCCTGCCATCAGCATCTTTCTAGCCGAAAGATTTCCACCATGGATGGCACATTACCGGTAGATGTTTCGACTCTTGGAGGAGCCCAAGAGTAGCCACATTGACTGGCAATGTGCGTCTCACATCCAGTGGATACCCGAAGAAATTAAAAGAGAACATACATATTAGTCAAACGTGTGGCGGAAGGCGGAATAACCTGGAAAAGACCCCTAAATAAAACTGACGTCATGGTTTGCTGCTACGCTGCGTGTCGCGGGTTCGATTCCCGCATGGAACAAATATTTGTATAGCCTATAGATAGTTGATGCCATAGATATAATAAACAAGGAGATATGCCCTGTAGCCGAAAATGTATCGGAACCTGTGTCTCCTGTTTTGCCCTACCACCCGGCAACTACTACGAATGCAGTTCAGTAAAAGCAATAGATACGCAGTCGCGCACACACCCGCATTTTTGAAATCGGACTGTACTACACAATCAATTATAAACCTTATCCTAATAAACACAGCGTATATTTACAGTACACCCTGCAACTTACTCACACAAAAACAACGCTGGGTATCGTTGTGCTGTGCAAAAGCAATTTATTTTACATATACGCTAGTGATTGACTTATCGATTCTGGCATTTATTACACACGCCATGCTGCCCATGTATAACAAATAAATAGCATGAGTATGTTGACTATTTTAAGCAAAGGTCACTAATATATTATCTTAAACATGCCGATTACTATAATGCATTCGAAACTTTATCGAAAGTAAAATACAATTACCATAAAAAGTAAGGAAGTAGCACGAGGATAAGGCATACATACGATAATTCAAAGCCAAAAACACTTGAACGATTATTTACCAAAAATTTATTGCAATCTAAGAAAGTTTGGTAAACTGTTGTAATATTTCATTCAACAATCGACATTGTTGTCGACAGTGTATCTGCACAATTACATCACTAACTCGCGGCAAGAAGCAGCGGCCGTACTATGCGATACATCGGCTTGCTAAAGTATCGTTTTGTGATTTTTACATTGCTCATCCAGTCACTTAGCGACAAACTTAGGTAGTGGTTAAGGAGCAGTGTATTCATTGTAATATGTTATTGTCGCTGTGACATTTGAAAACAAAAATAACATAGTATAAGCAAGAAATATTTTACGATTTGTTGTTTTTCATGATTTTAAAGACAAATATAGTAAAATACTTGTATTTTGATATGGTAAGTGATTCCATAATTAACAAAGTTTTGGTTTATGCTTCGGTTTTTACAAGAAAACACTGAACAACACGGCATTCTTATATCTTATCACGCTCACGGTCGGAAGCGCACTAGTTCGCGGATTCGACCATTGCGTAAGACATGCTCGCCCAGAGCATGTCGCGAGGACACCGACACGCCCCCTTGCCACTTCTCCTGTTTTTTATATTTCTATGGTTGATGCACATCAATTATCGTTGTCGCGATGCATGTGCTATTCCTACATGCATTTCTGCTGAAATGACGACGACGATTACAGTGTCGAAGACGATACAGTGCGTTGAAAACTCACGTGACGTCACTACGTTGCTACAATTTTTACCAGCGACGTGACGTCACGTGAGTTTTCAACGCACTGTATCGTCTTCATTTTTTGCTTACGTGAAAAAAGAAAAAATACGTGTCCAATATTTTTTGTAAATCTATCAGACGGACTAATTAGATTTTTACAGTAAAATACCCTATTGGTAGTATGTTGTATAATGTGCTTTTCCTCCAATTGATAGACTTTAAAAGATCAGACGGACTAATTAGATTTTTACAGTAAAATACCCTATTCACACCTTTTTCCATGGCGTAAGACAGAAATTACAGATCGCCATCTGTTTAACATAATAATAGCTTTTTTAAATCGTTGCCCCACACTAGGATTTACTCCTGTATCGTGGGTGCGTTCACAAACATGAAAACTCACATACACAAGACACCCAGACCCGGAAAAATTATCTGCAGGCCATACAAACATTTGTTCGGTGCGGGTGTCGAACCCGCGGCACCACCACTGCGCCAACCGTATCGTCAATTATTAAACACTAGCAGCACCCCGCGGTTTCACTCGCGTGGTTCCCGTTCCCGTGGGAATACAGTCTATAAAATATAGCCTTTGTTGGGTGAAATTTGAAGGGTGAATGCAGCTTTCTAATGGTGAAAGAATTTTTAAATCGGTCCAGTAGTTTTTGAGTTTTTTCGTTACATACAAAAATACAAATCTTTCCTCATTATAATATTATTAGGTATAGATGAACAGTTGAACACACATATTTCTATCAGCATAATTATGTATGTTGTTAATGTGATTTGTGATACTTTTCAGAGACTCTCCGGGTCACCTTCTTGGTCATGGAGCCCTACAGCACGGCGTACTCTAACCGCGACTCCCCCGAGTTCCTGAACATCTCTCGTTCGCTTGCCAACGCTGTCGACCTGCTCTTCGAGAGCCTGCCGGGCACGCAGCGGTCGAGCCTTGTCAGGATACAGTAAGCGTTGACACATATTACCTATACAGTGCTACTTTCTAAACATCTCATCATGAAGTGAAGTGAGCGTCAAATGAACTGTCATTCAAGCTAGGGATTGTCAGCTCACTTCACCTACGTTCTAACAATGCGCAGTAAACAGGGAGAACGACTTTTAAACAGTTGTTTTTTTTTTTATTTTTTCTTCGATTTTCAATCTACGGGAAAATAACTGTATTTAAAAACAGGTAATTTATAATAGCATACAAATGAAGAAGCAACGTCCCATTTTATCATTTTTCAACTTTGAATTTAGTATGATAGTGATACATTATCTTTTCTTAGCCGAATCTTAAAATCAAATCAAAACTAGCATTAGGTTAAACTTCATAAAAAAATTAAATTTGGATTGGTGGCAAAAAAGCAATATCCCATACTATTTTTATGCTACCGTCATGCAACGTCAAATAAAAAGTCGCCTATCGGCTTTTCAGTAACCAAGGATGTTGCACCTTTTGCTTTTATATGAAACAAATACTTCGGCCCCTTAAAGAGAGTGAACTAATAAAAAGTAACTCTGATACTCTCTCTCTACTACTCGAAGACTATGGAATAGTATTCGTATTTAAGTTAATTTATTTGGTTCCACAGCGAAGTTACGATTCGATATGCTTACCTTTGGTAAATCCATTCAAGCAATGAATATTTTCCGCCAATTACTCCAACTGATATACTCGTATACAGATCATACATGCATATGTATATAATAGACAAGATGCTTTGCCTATGGTCTGCTTGTTTGACCAAATCAAAAGGCAGTCACACGTTAATACACGCTCTGTTTTGTCTCACCGAATATCCATAAGGGTCGATTCATACTAACGACGCAGTAATAACAAGCGTCGAGACGTCGTTAACAAAGTTCTTGGGCTCCCAACGAATGTGACACTTTATCAGCGGTAATGACTGTTTAAATTTCAAGAATTGTCATGCGTTAACGAAATATTGTCAATGGGTTGTGTTAAATGTTGTCAATGTTAGGTTTTTGTCACTTTCTTGCCAAATAAATGACAGATGCAAGACTGATGCGGAGCTGGATTATGCATACGCCACTTGTTCCCATTTAAAAATAGAATGTGGTGAAGGGTTGGTGGTTTGCGGGATTTCTAATGTGTAGAATTTTTTTAAGTGCTGATTCTCATGTTATTTTATTTTGAAACATTTTATGTTTTGTTTTCTGTATTTTTCTTCTTAAAATTATATAACATTTGCTTGGAAATATAGCGTCCAATAAGCAATGTTTTATTATATGGGTCTTCTATTCATCAGTGTGGACCGAGCCTATTTGGCTTTGAGTTATCTGGGTGTTTGGCTACCTTTGAGGGTTACCGGCCATCTCATGCTTGTTGCCCGTTTATGCAACGTGGACATGAGCATGAGCCAAGTTGTAGTAATACACACGAGGTCAATCTGTGGAATCTATGTTTATGGGTATTTGTTTTCAGGTCACTAGTCAACGACGATTTCTTCTGCAAAGTCACCTTGGACATCGTGACGACCAGGAACGAAGATACGGACACCATCAAGGATATTCTCAGGAACCATATCAAAAACAACGGACGCCTTGGACACATCTCCGTGCGGGAAGGCGACTTCAGTGCCCAGTTAATCGACCCAGGTCGGTAGTGGTTCCTATTAGGGGTTGTGGAAAATACAACGATTTTATATACTTTTAGAGCGTTAAATAGGTACTTCAGTATCTTCTGAGAAAAAAGAGATAAAACAATTTCGACTTGCACTCAACACAATACTTAGATACCCATCCTTTCTTTTTATTTTACATATTATGTCACCGGATAATAGCAAAATCCGTAAAAAATATCTTGAGAGATTTTAAACGCCCAATAAATTGTCAACGATTCACGATTTCTCGGAATGACTTTCGAGAGATTATAGACTATCGTCAAATTTTGATGCGTAAAAAAGTAATACAAATGTTCAGTTGACAATTTATCGAGAGTTGAAAATCTCTGAAGATAATCCTACGGAGTTTGCCATTTTCCAGTGCATATGTATATACAAGTTGGTTTTGATCTCATTTTCATTTAAGCACAAATATGTACAGTTTTTTTTTAAGAAATCCGCTTTTGAGTTATAGAGTCACAACTTTCTTTTGGAATGGTTTAATTTTTTTTTTTATTTGTTTATTTACTAGTCTTAATTTCATTTATTTAGGAACAACATTTGAGTGCGACATATCTGAGTTCTTGTGCGACGTAGATGTTTGTCATCCCTATTCGGCGAAATGCAACGGTCAACAAGATTGCAGAGATGGCACCGATGAAAACGACTGTCCAGTACCTGACAGTCAGTATTACACTATTTTATTTCTTTTGCACATTTAAACCGGCTGCGAGAGTCTTGCCTAATAATCATTTTAAAGACGCCCTTAATGTTAAA
Source organism: Hecatera dysodea (assembly GCA_905332915.2). Classification (NCBI taxonomy): domain Eukaryota; kingdom Metazoa; phylum Arthropoda; class Insecta; order Lepidoptera; family Noctuidae; genus Hecatera; species Hecatera dysodea. The sequence continues at coordinate 4,255,271 of HG995286.1, forward strand.
TGTCAACTGGCCAATGTCACAGATGAACAAATGGAAAGAGGTCTTAAACGAAATAGTGATAAGTTAAAAGATAGCGATGGGCATAGAGCGGCCCCAAGGTTAGATCTAGTTTTTATTCCAATTTTGTTTCGCTAAGAATTGAACAATCTATACTAATATAATAATATGTAAAAAGCTGAATTTAAAAAATATGTTTAAAATGTGAAATGTATACTGTTATATGACTTATTAAAGGAGTAATTGTAATAAGATCTTTCGTACCTATCTATACTAATTAATTACTAAAGTATACATTATTATCCGTATAAAGCTGAAGAGTTGGTGTGTTTGCTTGAATGCGTTAATCTCAGGAACTACGAGTTCGATTTGAAACATTCTTTCAGCGTTAGATAGCCGATTCACCATAGCCACGTTACCATAGTTTCTAGACTGCTCGTAGCCGGATATTTAAATTTATTTATCCTAATTTTCCCCTCCCCACACCCAATCATAATCTCCCCTCGCTTTACCTGCATGCACTTCACAATCCAAACCAAATCCTATCCTGAAGTTGCTACTAAAAGTTTCCATTATTTATTTTTTGTTTATTATTTTCATTTCAAAGCATCGGAAATACCTCCAGCAACGGATGCCTCACCGGTGGATTACAACAACAATATCGATGATAACAATGCTACCCCAGACTATCGGAGTTACGACCCGACGCCAGACAACAGTTATAGCCAAAACCCCGACGAACAGAGCCCTGACAATAGTTACCCTCCTTATGACCCCAATGTGTACCGTGATATAACAATTCAGCAACCTTATGGTCAAAGCACACGCCCTGACAATCCTTACGACATCTATAATCCTAGTTCCCGAAATGATAACCCAGATCAGGCAACCAGTGAGACTCCGTCCTCTGGTTACGACCAAGAAACTGGATCCTTTCCACGTGGGGATTTAGATGGAGCTAATGATCCTTACTCTACGGGTACATACTTTAATTATTTATTTTTTTAATCTTTACCTCATATTAAATTTACTCCTGTATCGTGGATGCGTTCACAAACATGTAAATATACACAAGACACCCAGACCCGGAACAATTATCTGTAGGCCATACAAACATTTGTTCCATGCGGACATCTAACCCGCGTCACGTAGCGCAGGAGCCGAACGCTCAACTAGTGCGCCAAACGTGTCGTCAAATTGTTTTTTTTTACTATCAATTTTGATTTGCGCTCTGGGGTTCTTGTTATAAAATATTCCATTTTAAGTTAGACCATGTTACGTGGTAATTTCTTTTGTTCTTTTTAACTTTTTGTTACATTTCGTTTTATTATGATTTTCTTTTTTTTTTGTTATTTTATTAGACACGCCTGAGGAACCTGTCACTGAGACTGGAACAATTGACACGGACGATTCTACTTCAACCCGAATTGATACCAACGGTAAAGCATTATTCGTAAATTTATATTGGTATAAGTTAAAGAAATGATTAACTGCTCAATCAGCGGTTAAAATGTTATATAATAATATCGTCACACTTTGTAAAATCCACAGAACAGATAAAAGAGGTAAAATCCTTGCAAAGATTAGCTTAAGTACTGTTTCGAGGCCGTTTTCAATAATAATAGCAAAATGACTAATTCATATTAATAGTAAAGATGTTACGACCCCGTTGGTTTTTTCCTGAGTTAGATCTCTAGGTTGGACAGAAATGTTATATTATTCTAGAAGATCATTTTCAAGAACAGCACAGACTGTGAATCATTCATCAAGAAAAAGACATGTAATATACATATTTTAGTCGAAATTTGGATGACCGTACTCTTGTGTGTATATAATTACTCGGAGAATAAATATACCAGGAAAAGCATTTTAAATAATGTCATATTTGAACGTAACGGTTCACGAACTTCTAGGGAACAATCGATCGCAAAATACTTATGAAACAATTTTAAGCGACCCATTAAAAATATTATAATACTGTCGACAATTTTGACAGACGGGTACTGTACCCGTATATTAGTAGCTGTACTCACATTTCACCAGCTTATGTTAAAGTCGCATTCAGTAGTGGGTGAGCGTTTTCCCATCAACCAGGCTTAAACGTATCCACGCTGCTACTTAAAAAATCCGTATGGAAACCCCATCACTTTGAACCACCCGGACTATCGAAGTCACAACCTCAAATTCGCTCAGCGGTTGCAATTGAAACCTGATTTTTTTTTGGACGATAAACAAACTTATTCCTGACCAGAACACTAAAAAAACGAGACTGAGCACTCGGATGAAATCTATCAGTAAGATACTACAGAAGTTCAAGAGGCGAAATTAAAAAATTGAAGAAAATGTCGATTTGTGGTGATATTAAAGCTTTTGATGGTGAAAACTGGGAAGTACAAAATTGATCCCATCCTCGTCGCCAATTTGTTGTATGTCAAATAAACGCCCACATTAATTAAGTACCTAGTATTTATTTATACGGAGCAACATAATTATGTCCTGGTAGATCAAGTCATGGGAAAAAGGGAGAGATATAAGTGCGAGGGAGTATGGTAATCTTAAGATTGCGTTCTAGATCTACTAGTACTTCACTTCAGTGTCCTCTATTATTCCGCAGAATGTCCTCCAAACTACACCCGCTGCGACGAGACACGTTGCGTGGAAGAAACCCGCCGATGCGATGGTTTCACGGACTGCTCTGATGGAACTGATGAGGCTGGCTGCCCTAGCAGTAAGTACACGAACTTATGACAGGTTTCACGTATCAGACAACAATGGGTTGGCCCAGAAGAAGCATTTGTGCTTTCTTTCGACCACGTCGCCTTTTCGGGAACTAACGGTAACGGTCGAGTCGAAGAGGTTACGAGGGGAAGAAGGTAAGTGGGTATTTCTGACTGTTGTCTTGGTTGGCCTAATATATTAAATAGTTATTGAGCCCAGGTCAATTGCTTTGGACAGATGTCACTCTAAAGTAGTACACCACCAACTTGTTTAATTAAGGTATTCTCTTTATTGTCAGATGACTCTTGACTCTAGTCTAGGTCGCAGGTGGCAGAGACAAAGCCGATGATGGAATGAGCTTATCCAGCGGTATTTAGGGTTAGCAGCGTATTTGTGATTTATCAAGGTATAAGAATAAGTTTGTATTTAAGTAAATACATTATTTCAACTGTACACTAGTATTCCAGAAGAGAATGCGGCAAATACTCAATATCTGCAATTAAATAGATACTTAAGAATCTGACAAGAAAGTGAAATTAGCTTGTTTAATTAAAATAACTAATATATTTTTCTAAAGGGGCTTTAGACAAAGTGTAATCTAGTAAAGTCGAAAGTTCTAAATGTTTGGAACTGCACAGTTGCTTTTTCGTTTTCTTTTTCATCATCGATTTTAGGAGAATATATCCAAAATTAGCGTGAAGACTTTATTTCTTTCTTTTTTTTATTAAAATTAATTGAAAATACAAAACGCACAAACATCTTCAATTTCATGTTTTGCACCAAAAAATCATAAGCTGTCGTCCTTGTGACAAATTTTATGATTTAATCCAACCCTAGTGACGTTTTATTTTAGGGTAAAATTGTTGTACCGTGAAACAATGAATTAAAAAAATTACTAACAAGCACGTGCTCGTTGATAAATTTTAGAGAGAGATTTTAAACGTATAGAGGTCTAAAACTATTCAAAGTATTTAGAGCCTAATACTATCTACAATCGTACCGCGAACTTACAAGTACCTACGATACGAGCACAATCCATCCGCCATAACAGAGAGTACTCGAACTCATGTGTTTGCAATTATGCAAGTCGGCCGGTAGCGTCGATTATATGTATACAGTGTCGGTAAATTGTTTGAGTGCACTCGACATACAAAGATGGCCTATTTATATAAACTACTATTAATAATCTAGTATTGACGGCAGTTGTTAGACCATTGATCTATTTCATTTAGTAATGCCACTTATAATTACGTGGCCGAGGCTTAGATTTGTTTATTATTCGTATATTCGTTCGTGTCAATTTAAATGCAAAAGTTTGAGAGGTTCTCAGGCTGACGTAGTGTTTGATAACTACGGAACATCAATTTTTTAATTTATAAATCCAGGGATTAGTATAGCTTATAGAACCGTAAGAACAAGGAATGGAAGGCTAGTGATAGTGTAACGGTTGCAGACGAAATCTATACTAATATTATAAGAAGGTAACGTTTGTGAGTTTGTGACGTTGTAAGGGGTAATCTCTGGATCTGTTCAACCGATTTTCAAAAATATTTCACCAATAGAAAGCTACATTATTGTGGAGTGGCTATATTTTATCCCCATATTCCCGCGGGAACGGGAACAACGCGGGTGAAACCGCGGGGCGCTGCCAATAATTGATAAAATCGCGAAAGTGTTGCGCTAACGCCAACTGGTATTGGACCAGGGCACAAAGATGATGAGAGAAAAAGAAGAGTGGAATAACTATATAAAATAATGTAACAGTTACTAAAATTGCGATTGTTTTTCCAATTTGATGTACAGGGAGATGACTAAAATTGTTTATGCTTCTACACTAGTCACCATTTTTATAGTTTTGTTTTCGAGAACTAATAGTAGGTTAGACTAGAATAGGCACACTCGTCACTCGCCCAATTTCATAGCTTCCCACACTCTACAGTCCACAGGTTGATCAGTGTTATATTCTTCATATCACTTCATGCTAGTAATCATCATTGGAACTGAAAATAATCATAATTATTTAGAAGATTTGATTTAATACATCTACTTACCCTCCCCTACCACGATGGGGCCGCTTTCATTCTAACAGAATGCCGCATCTGACCAACAAGTAACTGGGTACCACGATACCCTATAACAAAATGTTTGACTTTATGGCTTTCAACTAACAGAAACGTCTGGCAAAAATCTTAAAATCATAACCGGGAATTCATTTTAACGTCTCCAGAGATATTATTCTTTGGCAAAGTTTGTCATCTTATTTTCTTACAAATAAATAAGAATTGTTTATTAGTCATGACGTAATTATATCGTCGAGAGTGCTCGAGACTAAAAGCGGCTCCGTACTTAAGTGGCGCCTCTGCAGCATTTCAGTTTGATAACCAAAACATAAGTGATGCACCTAATGAGGAAAGTGATCTTGGGCCGTACTATGGAGTTGTAATGCTATCATGGTTCCACTGCAAGAAATACGCATGTATAATGCTAACCGTAGATAAGTGACAATCTGTCAGGGCTTCAAGTCTTCTATTACAATAGTGTCAGTTTCAGCAAATTTGGTAATCTACTAATATAAAAGCGTCACTATGACTTTCCAGTGTCAACCACTGACATTCCATTGAAAGAAATGGCATATAATGGTAATCTCGTACATAATGACAAATAAATGACAGACGTATGCGGTAATCTGTTAAAATTTTGACAATTGCTTGCTATCATGGTTCCACTGCAAGAAATACGCATGTATAATGCTAACCGTAGATAAGTGACAATCTGTCAGGGCCTCAAGTCTTCTATTACAATAGTGTCAGTTTCAGCAAATTTGGTAATCTACTAATATAAAAGCGTCACTATGACTTTCCAGTGTCAACCACTGACACTCCATTGAAAGAAATGGCATATAATGGTAATCTCGTACATAATGACAAATAAATGACAGACGTATGCGGTAATCTGTTAAAATTTTGACAATTGCTTTGATCAGTGACCTATCATTAGAATATCATTGTGCAGCCATTGCTTCCAATAGCTCGGATATTAAAAAGTATTACGAGACCATTGACCAACCAACAATGATCGACCATTATGAATTTAGCAGATTAAGAACTTTTAGCAAAATGATAATGGGATTGTGTTCGAACGTCAAATTTATAAAAATAGCAGACATGGGGCGCTGCGCCAGCGTGTCGGAGCTCTTAAAAAGTGTATGGAATTGATAGACACTTTCAAAATGTCAAGTGTTCAATCCATTATATTTAAGTATTTAGACAACCGCCATCGTCACTGATGCGTATTATAGAAATTAAATCTACATGTTTTCTTTTCCATTGGCTTCGCATTAATTTCACCTGTTGAAAAACCTTCGAAAAAAGCGTCTCAATCATATAGGCCGTCAACTATTAGTATATTAAGTACAATGTAAGGAATCTGAAGTGTTTCATTCGAGGGCGACGATTCAAGTATAGCCAAGTATTTCGATACGGCGGCAGCCATATCGAAATACTTGGCTTACTATACTACAGGCTCTTGAACTAATCTTACCGTCAAAACTGAACTTATAGCATTATCCTTTACTAAGGTAAATGTGCCACTTGATTCACGCAAGTACCTACTGTAATACTCACTTATAGGTCATGTTATTAGTATGAAGCCACGCAGCGTTTTGTTGTCAGATTTATTATGATTGATTATAGGCCCTAAACTTAAAACCTTTGGAACGCTTAACGATTCGCCTTCGTTTCATTACCGACGGTAATCCGTTATTCATTTAGAGCACGTATTGAAATACAGATGTAAACTAATTTAAATCTAAACAAATATCAATACACCGTGAAGCTCTACAGTCAATTACGAGGTACATTAACGATATTGAACATCACATCATACACGTTTAATTTAATAATTTGCCGCATTCCCATAGAATAAAGAGTTGACTGTTCTGGTCCAAAGTTATAAATAGAAAGCTTCTGTTTGTCGGTGGATATTCGATCGCTTTCGTCTCGTGTTTGGAGAATACTCGTCTGTTCTAGGGTTGATTGGAGTCTTTATAAATATAGATATATGATTAATTTAGTTTGTATGTATTGCTTTTGCAGTTCATGCAAAGACACAGGATTGTTTCCCATAACACACTCGTACCTGTAATACAGTTTCGGTACGGTAACAACATTATATCAGTTTCTTCTTGTAGTGTAATTAAATAAAACTTTTACTTCTTTTCTTTACCATTCTGTTCACATCTGTGTCAAGGTAACTTTTATGTCACATTGCAAATGCAATAGCATTATTTTTGTTCTTGTATCTATTGACATATCTGAACTCTATTTTCTTATCGCCATTAACTATATTCAGCCCTAATTTGATATTAATACCTCGTACGAAATGAACTGATTTTTGTCACTATCAGTCAATATTCGAACAATTACTTACAGTACTTGTACCTAACTAAACTACAATTTCAATTTCATCATAATGTGTTTTCATCTCATTATTAACGTAGATGTATTGCATACATTCAATATTACCAATGAAAAGAACATAAACTGATTCTTTTTATTGCCTATCATTCAAATCAGAAATGTACAATCCTTGTATATCCAACTGAACGACGGTTTCATCTCCAAGTGCTCTAATCTCAGTATGAGTCATCACTTGTTGATTGTGCCACGTATCGGTGTCCTTATTGCCATAACATCCGTTATTAAGCCATCTACTCTTTTATTATGATGAGTTTAACATTCCTCCCGTCGGTTCTGAGCACTGATAATTGTAGCTTCGATTCAGCAGTTTCGCTTTTGTCTGGTCCTTTGTTTGTAGACGTGGCTATTCCATGTCTAGGAATTATATTCTCGGTTACTTTGCATTGGTGAAGTAACCGAGATTATCCGAAGTGTTATATTGACAAAACATAAATCATTTTAACTATTGAGAATATATACGACATTGCCTAGGAATATTTTATTAAAAGGGTATATCATGAGGCCAAATTTCAACACTAAACTTTTAAGAGCTGAATTACGTTAATTGGTAATAAGTTGATAACAGTGGTAAATTAATTATTATTACTTACATCACGAGTGAGGTAGATCATGGCTCAAAATACTGGGATAGATTCTAAATACATAGTAAAAATAAAACTACTGCAATATACGGCCCACAATGATAGCAACATACATACATATATGGAATGTTCTTAATTCTCGAAGGCCAGAGGGACATTGATGCCATTTTAACGAATCCTCAATTACAAAGTAAAACTGAAGACGCTCCGTATGATTTCACCGCTGATACAATTTAATCGAATAAAACATAAACTATAATAAGTTTATTTTAGTGTCACGTCAAGGTTGTAGATTTAAGTTGTCTTAATTGCTGTCTGTGGGTCTTGGCGCCCCGGCTTGATTGAAACAAATTGATACAAGCTTGCCCGGTGCATACCCTGTCGTTATTTATAATTGTCTCCAAACAGTGATTCGTGTTTGTTTGCATAATAATCGGGAGGAATTCGGCCATCAACCGGTTTGCCTCCCAAGTTGGAGGTAGCTACGTTAACCTATTAAACTTTGCTAAATAAAGCGATAGATACAATTGGATATTATCTTGTTAACTACTCGTAAGCTTGCTTACCTTCACCTTCGCACCGATAATAGCACTGTAGGAAAAGCAAACTGCAAAGTTTTGAACGTAAACAGCCTAGAAAGCCTTCCTTAGCTTCATAATTAAATGAAAAAGCCTCGCTAATGAAATGTTTTAGTGATCATTTACTAGCCACTCCTAGAGCACTCAATATTATTGCATTTGCAACGTCTTTGAAATTACAGGCTTATCCTTTTGAGCATATATTATAGTTTTGAGCATGTTGCGTTTTTATTTAAGTACACAAATGGGTTCGCAATCAACTGGGACTCGATCAAACTCCGAAATAAATGTTGCAGGATCGAACTTCATCTAGCGACCGACTTTCGAAGCTATTATAGGGAGCACGTGTAGTTCCAGAATTCCCTTTACGTTCCACTTTGTAAGCAAAGTAAATCTCAAAAATAAACCTTTGTTTTGACCGGATGAGCAGAGCCTGAGGGTCTCCTGTTGCAATAATCATGATATTTGATTGAGGTCGTTCGCTTCATACGGCAGGACACATGCCAGTTATGTTCCCTCAAAGTGACTGGCTCAAGGTTAAGCGACGCGAGCCTCCTTTAATGTTTCTTTGTCACAAAAATCGATGAGGTTTTGTCAATATTTGTTGATGTTATAGAAAGCATTGAAAGAAGGACGTGTTCCAGTATGGGAAGAATACACGAGATTGTTTCGAATTCATGATGTTCTGGTAGAAAATACCTTCTCCTGGCTATATACATTGATAAAGCAAAAACATCGGATCATGCTAAAAATCAAACCAACATAAAAGACGCCAATAACAATTAAGTCTTTATTCGACTAGACATCGTTGTATTTAGGATTCATATCATCTTTGATTGTTAATTAGGCACTCTCCAATGCAATATATCATTAGCCAATATTCACTTGCACAAAATAGATGCCTTAATTCGATCAATAAATCTAAATTCAGCAACAACTAACTAGCTCCTGGCACAAATGTTACTGACAAAATCCAGAGTACTTATCTTTAATCTCAAGATATAAACGGATCACTCAAGATTTCGTTCCCGAGATGCATTATGTGCCCACATATAGAATTAGGTTTTCAATATACATAAATTGAAAACCTAATACCATGTTGTACTCAATAATGAGACGGAGCAACGGTATTAGCCTCAGCTACTGTCCACATACTGAAGTATGAAATGAAACTGTTTTTTTGTAATACAGATAAAAAAAATATAAAGTGTATCTGATGTATTTTATATCAGAACAAAGCATTACATGTGTACTATAGTTGCTTTTCCCTATCATCGATTTTTTTCTAAAATAGATTTTCAAAACGTCTGCCTAGCCTTTTTCCATTTTTGTTGGGGCGTAAAATACTAGGTAGTATTGAGCTGTAACCAAACTGTACACAGCTGAATACCAGTATTTTACTGTAGTGTGTGTAGTCTACCAGAAATCCACAACCCATTAAACGGGTAACACGGTACTTCTTGGCAAGACTTCCTTCACATTTTCCGGCTTCTGCCAATCCGTAGCGACTGCCAAAATTCGTGTTTTTTTTTATATTACTTTATAACTCATTCGAAATTACAATGCAAATATCCGAAATGCATCCAATAGGTTCAAGCCTCCTAATAATCATGGTGATAGGTATATCTTTAAACCGGCATGTTGACCTTTATAAGGGCTAATCGTATGTCACCAAACACTAGTCGATCGAGGTCAAGTTACCCGGGGTGAGAGCACAGCGCGTCATAAGAAGTGCCTGACGACAAAACGGGACTCTTTACCCTAGAAGAATATGTGTGACTGGCAGCTCGTAGACCGTACATGTACAATAGGAAATGAGACCAATATTTGAGAATGATAGATAAATGAGACACCGGTTTGAGTGTTAGCGACTGCTTATCTATCTATCTGCCTTGCCTTTTCCCAGCTATATTGGGGTTGGCTTCCAGTTATACCTAATTCAGCTGAATACCAGTATTTAACGTGGAGCGGCTACCTACTCTCTACAACCCCTTAACTAGGGAACACGGTACTGCTTATCACTAAGAGCTTATATGTATTTTGGCGACAGATGTTCGTTGGATTGTAAGGTTCCGTACCGATTACCTACTCGCGGAACCCGTAAACTAAACCTCTAATTTCCATGTGCATTGTTACCGTTACCTGACAAACTATTGAAGACATATAAAATGATAATTATATAAAATAAGTCACGGACAACATATGGAAAGCAGACAAGATGCGTGAAGAGTTTGTTAACAAAAAAAAAAAAGGTTAAGTAACGTGACATTAAGTGATTCGTTTTCTCCTAACCCGAAACATTTTACCGATACACATAATCCATGATAAGTAGGGTCATAAAATCCAAAACATAATATTCATTATAATAAGACTATTCGACCCCTGGGTGCATCGTTTAGGGTTAACCGTCTAGTGTTGGGACACTGAATTATCGATAACGCTAAAAATTTGCCACAAATTTTGCGCATTTTTTTCAGTTCATAAATAAGTAACTTATATGTACATATAATTCAAAGTACCTATGTGTCTTCAACAAACAAATATGATTTTCCACACATGACTTGTTTAAAACAATTACGATTACACGAGTATTTATGTCTTAATCAGTTATTTTGGCTCAATTATGAATTTTAACGAATGGGTTTTTTATCTGCTATACCCAATAATAACTCCGGCCCCATAATGATGTAAATAATAATAAAATTAATATTTAAACAATTCAAACGTTTAAATATCAGTTCAATTATCAAAGTGTGTTACTGTGAATGGGCTAAATCACTTCTTAATCTGCGTGTGCTAAGTAGGTAGTAACTTATTTTAATATTTGATGTTTAAGTTAGGGATCGGGGTCAAAATAACAACGTCAAAATATCTTCGTTACAATTAATCTATTCCTGACCTTTGATTAACGAAACAAAACATTCTATCTGAACTACTAACTTATCTTATTATATTAAAGTAGAGTACATAACTCTAGTTTTATTTATGAATATCAACGTGAATATGGTAAACGAGCTCGTGGCTAAAGACTAACAGCCGTACGGGTCGATCTTCAAGGTTAAGCTGTGGATGGGTGACCATCTTAACATACCGAGTTTCCTCCGTGCATCCGAAAGCACGCTAAGCCCGACGCTAAGTACTGGCTGTCATTTGTACATCTGCGGCAGTCGTTACGGATTGTCAGAAGCCAGTAAATCTGACTCCAGTCTTGCCAAGAAGTACCGTGTTTCCCAGTAAATGGGTTGTGCCTTGTGGAGGTCTGGTAGGCAGCCGCTCTACATAAAATACTGGTATTCTACTGAATCCGGTTTGACTGGGAGCTGAACCCAATATAGTTGGGAAAAGGCTAGGCAGATTATGAACGTACCGTGAAGATGGTACAATTGTGAAAGGTTTTTGGTTTTACATTACATCCACACTATGTTCTTGGCGTTATCTTAGTTATTTAGTCCAGGGATTGTATATAAAACGCTGATACTTATTATAATGAAGGCAGACAATATCCCGGTACAAAATAATTAAGGCGCGTTTATGAAGCCGCTATTAAATACGAGTACTATGAGCTGCCAAAGTACTTCCGTGGGTACATGGTAACAATTAATATCTTCTGTAAATTGTGAGCTAGGTATACTACAGCATTACATATATAAAAATAATGAAAATTGGACTTTGTTCTTTATCGATAGTTCCACATTACTTTTAGCCCTGCACTATTCGAAGGGCTTGCGTGATGTCGCAAATCAATATTTAGTTGGTATTCATTATAATTGCATGCTGTCTATTGAGCTCACAATAATTTCTTGCTTATCTGTAGCGCAGTAAAATAAATAAACTGTTCGGGGATGTCACGGATTATGATAGATAGGATTTAGTGAAAAGTGTCACAATAAAAATTGCAAACTTTTTCGTATATTTGTTTTTACAGAAAATATTCAACCTCTTTCTTAAAAGCCAAAAACAAAAAAAAATTGAATGATCTTAAATTAATGAGGAAATAAATACTAGTATATATGTACTTATTTAATAGTAGCAATAAACAGAACAGTATATATTTGCAATTATATAACGAGTTCAATTAATTCAAGGAATTTATTTAGAAACGACGTCATTCGTAAAATAGTTATGGAACTGGTTTAAAACTTTATACCAACAATGTTATTAACCTAATTTGAAGAGTTTCCTTGGTATTCAATTCTTTTCGTCAAACCTTTGTGTTCACGCAAATCAGAAAGTCTTTTCTGTGTCCCTCACGAAGGACTACCATGACGATCAAAGAGTATGATAATAAATAGATAAGACGGAAATAGACAACGACTTCTATGACAGTCTTTTATACCATTACTGGGCAAAAACCTCATTCCTTTCATGTCTCTCTTTGATTAGCTTCTTCACACCAATTCACTAAGGAGTCATCCATAGCGTCCCACTTTCGTCTCCACGATCTGCCGTAACCTGTCTGGTTAATAAATTAATTATCTTAGATTTATTTACCGGTACCGGCTCATTGTCATACCAAACTGAGGTTTCAATAATCCGAAAAATAGTTAATTATAAAATAAATAACAATTAGTTTAAAGTATAATTGCTTTCCCTTCAATATAGTGGTCCAAGAAAAAGAAAAGCAACCCTCTAAGAATGCACAGCAAACTAGTCATAATACTGAAATTAATTTACAAAAAAAAAAAAAACTACATAAAAGTGATCAATTTCAGTTTTCGTGATCAGAATAAGTACGCTGACATAAAAATAAGTTTCACTATGAAATTGAATACCGAGGTTTGCGTGTTCCGGTACATTTTCCGAGTTATCCACAATGGATGTCTCTCTTACCCGTAATAGGGTATTATATTAAATTGGCAATATTGGTACATTAAAGTACCGATAAGTGTACCAGTCAATGTTTGGACGAACCCAGATAACCTCATCATGGAGTGGAGGCTGAATTTGTGGAAACAGTGATAATGTGACTTATATGGATGTACCTACATATGTATGTTCTGGTGCGTGTCGTGGTCGCCGGTCGTGGAGTATTTAGATGGATCAAGAGTAGTAGAGAAAAATATATTGCTTAAGTCAATACTTACTCAACTAGGCGTTGTTTAGATATCTAATTAGATGCTACAACGTAATTCTTCATCTTGGAACACACTGATCAGATTATTGCGTCATATACATATCTGAAATAATAAGCCTTAATATATGAAATATTTTTCTCTCCTACAAATATCTCTTTTCCAATTTCATTAAGTGCGTGTGTTCATAGTTTAATATCAATTAGACTATTCCACAATACCGAGCGTTATTGAACATTGGCGATACATAAATCCTTTTACCTGATTGCTCCAAGCTATTTTGTTGCCAATCTGAGCATAACTCCCCCTCAGATTAATTTAATCTCTGCGATAGTCGATTAGATTGCTATTCCTAGAGTCCTTTAAAGTCCTGTACCTCGTTTCATATGGATGAATTTCCTATTTTTTTTTTTACTGGAAAAAAGGTGCTCTACCTGGGTTGGGTGCAAAAACAGAAAGTGCTGTTCGTCTGGCATAACCCCCAGCTCTCTCGTACCTAGAACTTCAATGAACAGTTTTGTTGATCGTCATTCTCCAACCCTAATCCCTTTTTATTTGAATTAAAAGGAGTATAATATCTTCTCTAATTCGATTCTATAAACAACAGCGCCCTCCCCTGATCTAGTCATGATGTACCATCTTTCTATTCGTATTATATTTCTTTGGAGTCAGCATATCTTCGTTCTCCATAATAAGCTTCTCAGTATTCACCCCATTTCAACCAATTCCATGGATAACGTAGGTAATTAGAATTTTAACCCTCCCGTGCTAGCTGTGGCTCTGTTTACACGGCAGGCCACTTTTGCAGACGCATCGCGACATCTCTTCCGTCGCAAGCGGCGGTTGCGACATTCCGATCGCGACATTATCAGTCGCATGTCGTTCGCACACCTGATTTATGTCGGCGACTGTACTCGTTCGTGAACTTTGTAGCAACTGTAAGGAACTCTGTGTTAGCAGAGACGGTGGTAGATTATCATCAGAGTAAGGGTGGATCTAGCGAAATCGGTTTCACTTTTATTTGTTTCATCATTTGAGTGATCTATTTTTTCTTTGTTTTTGCATGTTGCTTTATTTATTAATGGGTTTGCGGTTGACTGCTATATCTCCTAATGCAGCAATGCTGTTTACCTTAAAGTAACCTATTCAGTATTGACCTCCAGATCTTGGGATGCCCATGAAAAAAGAAACATCTTCGGTTCTGTAAGTCAGTCTAGCCGTATCTTTAACATATTGATGAATCAATCGTCATTATAGATTATTCTCGTCTGTCGGCTATAGTACAAAGGAGATCAAACTGGTAGCATTGTTACTTTATTTGTCATCAATCAAATATTGGTACTTGGTAACCTTGGTTTGATGCTGATTGATCAATTGTTGAAGTGTCGATGTAAATGAACTCTCTGTCTGGAAGAAATGCTGTTTGGTCGGGTAGTTATAGTACCTTTCAGTACAAGTGACATTGGCAGAATTATTAATATATGTATGGGTACTATGGTGGAAGGGAGGAGCTTGTGGCTAAATTATAACAGCCGCACGGGTTGATCTTCAAGGTTAAGCAACGCTTGTCAAGGTCGGTCTCTGGATGGGTGACCATCTTAACGTAACGAGACATCTCCGTGCCTCGGAAAGCACGTTAAGCCATTGGTCAGTCGTTACGGATTGTCAGAAGCCAGAAAATCTGACATCAGTCTTGCCAAGAAGTACCTACCGTATTCCCCAGTTAATGGGTGCTCATATTATGTGACCTTTTTTCTCTCCAGTATTAATGTAGGACATGGAGTGGACAATCTGGAAGGGTTTTCGAATAACATTTTACTTTTCGTGTAGGTATATCAGTGTTGTTGGGCTGGGCACTAAGTATAAAAGTAGGTCCTAAGTCTAAGTCTAGAGATTTTAAAAACCGCAAATAAGGACAGCATCATATTGCCCCGTAATATCATGGTGGTGAGCATTTTTATAGGCAGTGATGTCATCATAGTGATTTCACCGATGATTCACTGTATGTACTGGCGGGATCACATAGGCGTAAAATAAATAAGTTGAATGCAAACGCATCCAGGCCCTCAACGAAGTTATGACTAAGAATTATCAACTACTTATTACTACAACCACTGAGATAATAATAAACTGATAAAAGTAACCAAAGCTTGGTAATCATATTTTTCGGTTAGACAAAAACCGGCCACCCATAGTCTCACGTAAATTCCTTATCCTTTATTGCATAGCGAATTTTGCTTTCTTGAATGAAAAACATTTGTCATTTAATTTAAAATGCAATTTTATACTACATTGCTGGTTTTTTTTTTATCTTTTTATCTGCAACGTTATCGCTCGGTGCAATTATACAGGTTGATGTATTTTCTTGCTCGTTTTTTTTTTGCTTTTTTTTTAGGAAATATTTAGAAGTTCGTGTTTTCTACAAAATGTAAAAAATACATTAGCTAACGGTGAAGGTATTATAATTTACTGCTTAAAGAGTTAAAGTTTTCATCCCGTCTCCGAATCAACCTGTGCATTCATTGAGGAAATGCCATCGGGAAAACAAATCGGCTCATTAACTACTCGACTGCAATGTGAATGATGTGTTGTCAATTAATGGAATATATTAAAATAATACTTACTCAGGCGGGAATTGGATTCTATAAATAGACGATGACATTGATGACCATTATGATACTTTAGTTACTTACCTTACAAAGCCTGGTATCGACTTGACTGACAGAAAGAATGACAAAAATTTCATGGTAACCTAATTACCTGAAAACTTACTCCTAAATTTTAGAGATCTAAAATACGCAACAACTCCATCGGAGTAATGGTAGCGTGCATATGTCAAACAGTGTATAGGGCAAACTGAAAAAAAAATATGAAGGTTCAAATGAATCACAGATTACCAAATGTAATTACGTTAAAGTAAACAACAAGCCAGTAAAAGGCGTTTTGCAAAAGTTTTGTGTCAGTGTGGTGTTGGTACTATTTTTAGCACGTACCTACTGTCTTCATTTGTGGAGGCCTGTGGGCTCGCGGGCCGTGCGTGCAGTGCCCTCATTTAGCACATTTTATGACATAGTTCCGACTTACTATTTCACTTTTTGTCTAAACTATGTCTGTCAGCATGCGCTGGTAATTATGACCAAAGAAAAACTTGTCCTGTGTTTCGCAGTGCACTCTTTGCATTTCAATGGAACAGTTCAAAATGGTGTCATTTTTTTTTAAACAGACATGAAGTCTGTTTTTCGTTCATGGTTCGTGGTAAGCAAATATTTGAATGAACATGTTACTCGGACTGTGGGATATTAAAATCCCGTTTATCAAACCAAACGTTTTTCGTGTAACTAAAAAAATATAGGTATTCATCTTGTAATGTTGATTCAACTTTTCAAAGGGATGTTTTGCAAACATATGCAACCCAAACTATAATAAACCAGCTTGCAGCCAACCACACAGAATTTCTACCCTTATTGGAACAAGCTATCAAAGGAAGGATTCCTTTGACAGAATACTTAGGTACAAAGCTTGTTGCTGTTCCCTCTAACATTTAGGCTAAATTGGACATTTCCAATCACTGCCTTATGCAATGAGAACAATTATTTTCTGCAATACTGCTAGATACATTTGTGCAAATCCTTTTGCCAACGCATTCAAAGGTATTTCGTCAATATACACGATCAACTTCATTTCAGTTCTCCTTACTTGATGAAAAGGATTTCCAGTTTCAATTTAGGTATTCTGCGACACGTGTTCTCATTAGGGAGGAACCAAATTATTTGCGACTGAATCGAAAGGCCACGCTTGTGTATCGGTGAGCAGAAAGGACTCATTAAAATGAGACCGTTCAAACAGAGCTTTGTAATAGTGTTACAAAGATAATTTGGCTGCATCAAAATATGTGTCAGTAGAGTGCATCGAATAACCGTGTTACCCAGTTAATGGATCGTGTAGGTCTGATAGGCAGCCGTTTCACGTAAAATACTGGTATTCACCAGAATCCGGTTCAACTGGAATACGACCCCAATATATTTAAGAAATGGCTAGGCAGATGATGATGACAGGGCATTAATTAACCCCCACGCGTTGCGCCACTGGAATATATGTC
Organism: Hecatera dysodea; assembly: GCA_905332915.2. Classification (NCBI taxonomy): domain Eukaryota; kingdom Metazoa; phylum Arthropoda; class Insecta; order Lepidoptera; family Noctuidae; genus Hecatera; species Hecatera dysodea. The sequence goes on from HG995286.1 coordinate 4,272,794, forward strand.
AAACGCACTCTTATTGCTACTGACTGTCATTCTGTCAACGAAAACGGCCGTCCATCCCGGTAGCGCATGACGTATCATAGCTTAGCATCTCGTTACTGTCTGGTTTACATGAAAACCTCAACGGAAAATACTCAATAAATATACATATCAAAATAGCAATCTCAATATTCAAATTATTACCAATACCTACTATGCAATGGAACACCATCCCTAACTTATTTAACAGTATTCAAGTGGCGTAGTTGGGGCAGTTGCACTAAAGAGTATACGGGTTGGCAAACTTCTTGTAATCTTTTAATTGAAGGTAGGTTTGTTTAGCCGAGAATGGCGGAATGCAGTGTGGCGGACTTATCACTGGGTGATGTCACATATTATATAGTTTATGAGTAACACGCCGTGACAACATCAACTCTGCGCGGATAGTATAAATAACTAGAACGCATTCTAGTCCGAGAGCCACGGTCAAATTTTTCAAGTCATCATAGTTTGTCAAAAAGTTAGAAGTGGAGTGGTATGAGTAGTTTGAAACTTGAATAACAAAAGCCTGAAAGATCAAACTGAAAACTTATTTCATGCATGTGATGTTGCGTTTTAGTCAGCCTGCCCCACTGCCGAGCACATAGCTCTTCCAAATCGTTCCAAGTCAGTGATGATGACATAAATCAAACGAATCTTGAGCATATAAGGTTACTCATAAATCTCGTCAAATTAAATCATCAATAAAAACATCGAAAAGTTCAGCTTGTGTCAGGGACCTGTCCATCACGCGTCTAATTTTAAAGTAACGAGGCACCATTTTCAGTAGGTACAGAGATCTGAAACTTTGGTTCTTCAATTGATTCGGCCGTATGACGCGAGCACAGAAAATTTTAACCTCTCAGCCGTCTAATGATTTCTCAGAATGTTTTAATAAATGGGACGCGCGACATGTTGTTATGCAATCAAATATAGAGATTGTGTCATTGTTATTTTAGAATACGCTGATAACGGCGCCTAATCACACCCATTCATACTTAGAATTCAAGTGGCTGACATCAGGTTCATTGAGATTGTACGGTAAACTAACTTTTTAATTGTGCTAAAATTTAAAATACCCGTACAGTGGATCCATGGCCAGCGGCATGGTATGGTGTGGTATGGAATTCTACTGGAAATGGAATGCACAGGACCGATCGGTTTGGTGCTGCTTGGGGTAACTTACATTTGTATGTTGGTAGGTAATTAATGATGGAACATCCTGTAATTTATCTTAACTTTCTTAGGTGACATGGCAGATAAGTGATTGTTTTGAATCATCGTGTCTACCCCTTGTTTTGCGAGTCCATGTCACTCATGATGTTCGGTCGCCTTTCGATTGCGGTTCGATATCTAAGTACTTGTAGTCGCTGCAATTAAACTTTTTCCAAACATCGTTATAAATTAAATAAAAAAATAAAAATTATTTATTTCAGACAAAAAAGTCCATAGACAAGACATGATATGATATGAGACGCCATCTGAACAATTACTCACTTGGTTAGTTAATTAAACTAATTAATTATCTTACAGTATAAATTAAGATAAAATCAATTTAGTATCCTCTTGCTCCTGCACACAAATCATTTTACGATTGAGTTTCGGGAAAGGCATGTAAAGCTGGGTCAACGCGGTTCCTACGTAACGGATGGATGGCGGCGGAAGTGAGCTTCATAACACATTGTTTACGGGTCTAACACGATTTTCCAAAACGTAATCTTACCGACATATATTTATGTGTCAAATTGAAATAATGTGTATAGCGATAATAACGGCTTCGAAACTTCTCTTCTAAAATAAGGTTTTGTTCTAACAAGTTTAACACAAATCGGGAACATTTGAATTTATTTATTTAAGGAAAAACAAACAGTAGCACAATAACAAATAGTCATAATGGCTTAAATACTTATTACATTTTAAAACAATTATGCTTCCCACAGTACCCACTACGTTCTCCACAGATTACAATTATAAATATTTTAAACTAGCTAGTAACACAGTAGAATACAAGTACAAATATAGCAGTCACTGAGCTGGAACTAAAATTTGGGTATTTAAATTTATATATTTATTGAATACAAAAAACTTTTCAAACATAAATATATGCTATAAGTAACGCTACACAGAGCTACTTTTAGTTTTCTAGTAAAAAAAAATTGTTCAGTCATATTTAAACTACCTATTAAATTAAAGAAAATATATAAACCAATAGAAATACGTCACGTAACGTTACATTAACGGTCCAACAGGTACAATTCGTTCAATGAATGATGCTTTAATTGTCACCGGGCCGAAATGTCGATGTAAATTAGAAATGAACTATTCATGTGTTTATTGAGTTTCCGATTCATTATAACCCTGTTGTTTGCACTTGCAATAATGTGATGAACAAAAACCAGTGCTACACACCTAAAAAGTTTTGTGACGGAAATTACAATAATTCTACTCTACCTATGAAACATCGTTCGCCTAAGAACCAACAGAGACGTGAATTTTACTTTCTGTGATCTAAATAATGCATTACTGTATTATTTTTTAAACTGAAATAAAAATTACGGACACTTGAAAATTGTAAAAAATCCAAAACATTTTCAGATTTCGAGGTTATAATTACTACTTACCAACTAATTGCAAAAAATCATAGCAATAAATACGAATAGAACAGCTGATTTCTTTTTTTAAGCATCAGATTAGATCCTATGCATAGTTTTTTATGGTTGAGAACACGTCCTATCTTTTATGTCATGAAATATTTGCCAATGAATTTAAAACAACCCGCTAAAGTTCACACAAAAAAACAACCAACCCAGGCAGCCAGTTATCAACTGTACAAAGTTTTACAGAACACAGAATTTATGAAGATGAACAAATTTCACCCCGGGAACAATATTGAAATGGAAAAGTATCTGATTATTATAGCATACAAATCGAACACAGCCAAGTGTAAATTATTGAATAAAGAACGTTTTATATTTCACTGTTTTTTTTTTTCAGAACATATGTTTTGTAAAAGTTTGTACAGTTGATACCCGGACACTTCATGTACTGTATTTTAGAAATTAGTTTTATTGTATTATGTGTGAAGAAAATAAACGATATTATTATATAATACTAAGTATTACTTCAAAAAGATACACTCGTGCAACCTGGTTAGGTACGTAATGTTTTAACTAGATTTTTCTATACGTAGACTTAATCCGTATTGTGTCCAAATGTCGAACAGTGTTAGGTTTCATTGTATCTGTCAGACCCCATTTGCTTAGGCTGCAAAGCTCAACGAGCTTACGTTGAAAATAACCTGCAAAAAGTCTAGCTAAAATACTGATTCGATGAATGTCACAGGCTATACGATGAACTAAGGTGTAACTAAAATCCGTTCCACCATTCTGAAACTAGGATACCTATTAGTCTAAAAGCCAATTATTAATCTTCAAAATGGCGATTTGACAGCTCTTCGATAGAAAATTATGTCAAACGCCCATGTGTTTTTGCTCTTCAGATTAGCGTTAAATATTAATCTAACTATTGGAAATCAGGCCTAAAAAAATCATAAATTCGATCATAGGATGGAAGTGAATCTTAAAGTTATTAATATAATTACATACCTCGTTTCGGGAACATATCACGCCTTGAATATTTTATACTTACATGCAGAAATACAAAAAGAAGTAAATCCCATAATGTGTATTGTGCAGTAAAAACCAAGTACATATATTAATTCCTTTTAGTCACTCAATAGGAGTATCTACTCGATACATTATTTATCAATAAACTATAATTACAAAGTCAGACAAGGAGACACTTAATAAAAACCAACCCAAATTAAACTGTTTTAACAGACTGTGATATAAATATGCACTAAATCAAGGGCGTATTTGTTAACCAATCAGGAGTATTATGTCGATGAAGACATTTTTTCATACTCACACTCTATTTTTAAGGTAAAATTATTGGGTATAAATCAATTATTACTCAGCTCCCTTCATTCAAAGCACAGATTAATTTACAGCATTGCTGTGAGCTAACTGGATGACTATGTTATATTATAAATACCTTATGCACCTATTTATGTGTCTTAAAGCCAAAGCTGCCCTGGCTAAGCGATAGCTTGGCGAATATTCTACTTTCCTTTTGTGGCAAATTAACAAGACGAGGTCTTCAAGCGGCTAGCTGAGTTTTCTGTAAAATCATTTCGGTCACCGATTCGATTCGGTTAAATGGATGTTACAAAATATGAAGGAAGTTATACTGAAAGCTTCGGACTTTTTTTTTTCTTCCGCCATGGGCGTAGATGACTGACTGACGACAGACTCTCGCGTAGTCTACCTCCTTCTTCGCTAGCATTATTACTACGCAGAAGGAAGTGACCGCTTCCTATGCCCCCTCGATCCGGACCATGGATTGATGCAGGTCTGTAAGAGTGAGGTAGTCTCACCTCGACGCGCGACTTTCAGGGCAGGCCTCCACCGTATGCGATACCTTATCGTAACATTTTGGTACTGGTTCAAAGCACTGTGTATACAGTAATAAAACTTGCGTCAATAATAGATACTTTTTGGTGAATTGGTGAAATATTTTGAACCATCGCAACGCTATCGCTTTACGAGTGTCGCTCACTTTAATACCGTAGTCAAGTTGGTTGGGTTGTGTGAAACACTAGCTGATACCGCGGCTCCGTCTGCGCAGCCTTTCCTTTGAGTCTCGGTTTCGAGAGCAACTACATGACGTTTTATTTATGTTAAGAATATGTTTTGTAATTTTCAAGCGAAATATATACTTTGAGAACCGTGAATTGGAGCTTAAACACTCATGAAGCGGAGTGGTAATGAATTCATATGAATTCTGTGTTTTGGTTTGTTGGTGTTAGATTTAATGAAATATAAATATACTAGCGGCGCTATGGAATGGCTATAGTTATGTGAAATACCCTGAGTGATAGCAGGCTTTTTTATGATTTTGATTTTACATAATCAATTGACTTCTTCCGCTCTGGGCGGAGCGGAAAGGAGTCTCAGACACTTACTGACTACAACCCATCCGTGTTCCTTCAAATGCCCTTTACGTTCCAGTTCTGGTGCCGCGGTGACTCTTTCGAACAAAATCATCAACGTAGTTGGTAGGTTAATGAAAGTAGACTGGTCTGCCCAGGCAGCAGAAGACACCAAATTTGAGGAGCTTAGGATCAGATTCACATTGCCCTGGCGAGTTGAGGTTATTCAAAGAAATTTGTGTGTGACAATGCATTAAAAACAAAATATTTATAAATATACCAAATTCTTTATAAGTTCATTAAAATACCCTAATGAGTACGCTATAAGCTCTATCCTGTTTAGTTAAACTTCACCTATTTATAATAATTCATTTTAGAGCTACAAATTGTGACGTATGATGCGCTTAGTTACTTCAGTAAAAATCTCAAGACTTTAAATTCGTTACACATAAAAATGTGTTCTATTTTATATAAGTTAAACCTGAAACTTCTTCGACGTTATATGATGGAGATACGACGTTTTGGTTGTCGGTGAGAAGCTAAGAAACCCGATTAATGTTACTTAAAGGGTGATCTTGAGGTGGCTCGGCAGATAGGGGTACATAGTTTACTACTTAGAAGCCTATGTTTCACGCCGGAGAGTCGGCTAAATATATATTTTACGTCAAACAACGTTTCCCTTTTTTATTTTTTAAATAACTCGAATAATTATTTTTAATTGTTTGTGATGATTATTTTTTATGTGATCTCGCTATGCAGACGTGAAATACAAACATCAGCATTGACAGTGGTGATATTATTAGATAAAGTTATAATTTAAATTATATTTACCTGTATATATATATCTAGAGTAAGTAGAATAAAAAAAGGAATATTCCATTTTACACATCAATGTTCATCCGGACTGTATAAAAGTCAATACAATAAAGAAAGAACAGTAAAGAAATATGCAAATTTTCAACGGACCATGTCAACCGATTTATTTTTAATAATTGAATATGGAATCCTTAGTAACACTGCGAACGCATATTGGCCCTAATCTGAGCACAACTCGCGTCTAAGTTCGTCGCTAATCCGTTTACTAGAAATGTGTGAGCACTTGTACAAAGTGAAGACACAATATAGTCCCGAAGTGGATCATCAGAAAATATTGACATTGGGGTTTGAAAGGTTTAAACAACTCTAACTGAAGTTGCTCACCGGATGAATGACCACCCGTTTCGTACAACTCCTCTGTGGCTCAGCAAGGCCCTCTTATATCAAGTCCTTGTCCCGGTTGCACATTTTTGTCAGTCAGAGGACAGATCTATGTTAACTGATTATCAGCTGTATCCGGCAGGACTCGACGTTGATCCTAAAGATGATCTCTTTATATGTACTTACATAAATATATCGTTCTCTATTTTTCTATGAATCATCATTTGCGTAGCTTTTTCTCAACTATATTCTGGTCGAATTCCAGTCAAACCAGATTCTCCTGAATACCAGTATTTTACGTGAGACGGCTGATTACCAGACCTCCACAACACATTAATTGTGTAGTACGTTATTATTATTTCTATTATTGTATTCATTAAAAATTAAACAGTATTTCAATGCTCGGGTCACAGAACGTGTGGTGTTATTTTCTATAGCACCAATGAATCTTGTTTTACAAATCAAAAGAGAAAAAATAATATATGAATGCAACCCTTGCAAAAGGTATGAAACAATCTTGAGAACGCATGGCGTTGTAAAACGGACAACCAAACGATACTGTCGGACTGGGAACCTCCTCCTTTTTCTGAAGACAGTTCAAAAGTGTTAAAGACACACTGTCATTATAAGAAATTTTCCTGGTATTTTATAAGTCGAACGTGTTGTCGTAAGTTGGTCCAACATGTTTCAGAAGATCAGCGATCGCCCCTCTAATCCGTTCAACTGGCGTTCTAAAGTTCCGCAAGTACTCGTCGGACACTAGAGGTAGAACCTTGTAAACTCTAGCCTTGGTTCGGACTTTGTCAGCGGCAAAAATATCAAAATTAAACATTTGTGAAAAAAAAAACAAAGGGAATTAGCAGCTTAGTAAGTTTCAGTTGACGATGCGATACAAATAAATAAAATAATTCTATTTTTAAAAAATTATTTAGAATAACACTTTTTCATTTGATGTTTACTTTTGTTTGAGACCTCCATTGCACAAAAGGTTTGACATAATTACCTCATCGTTCAACTAAACACATGTAATTTCCTGAAATACTTGCACAATCAACAATTATGTTGTTAAAATCTTCCTTGAACTACATTTAGGTTTTTTTAGTATTGCATGTATACATTTGCACAGATTTCGATAAGAGCTTGCAAAAGATAGATCCGTGACCAAGAATAAGGTTTCGTCGAATAAAAACTTATCTCTTTTTCCTATGTCGGTCGGCCAAAAATAACAGTTAAGTAAGAGTGCATTCTAATAATCCTTAATGGAGTGTTTAGTTCGTTTCCAAGTGATCCGAGTATTCTTTGGTCGATTTCCTCTGAATCCCGATGGCTAATGAGTTATTCAACCCGTGAGATGCAGTCATAGGCTGGTATACGGTGGCTTCGGCGTTCCCGCCAGCGGCGGCAGCGGAGCCAGTGCCAGTCGGTCCCCGCTCGTGCGCTCAGCCGCACGTCCCCGCTCCGCCCGCGCTCTCGCATCACCCCGTAAGTTTCGCGGCACATCGTACACCACACAGAACGGTAACATATCAGTGAAGTTACACAAATTGCTTCAATATTTTACTAATCAATAATAATATATAAATCCTAAAAATTGGCATCGGTTGCTTCACGGTTGCACGTCTTCGGAGAAAAATTGTCGATAACTTTTCGAGGGTTGCATCGCCGCGGGAAAGTTTGGCGCGCTAACTTCTAAAGAGTTCCCGACGTACTTTTAAATTGTGAAAAATTAAGAATTTTTCGGCCGACGGCAGGTGAAGGCTTACGTTATCTCTTATCATTGCAAACAATAGTTAGACCAAACTGCTGGTATCTCGACACGTAAGATGTTTTACGACATTATAGATAATCTTGGTTCTGGTGACCAATTGTAATTTTTGACAAATTTAATTACCTACTGTTTTTCAGTTCATCTGATTTTTATTTTTATTTTTTATCACTTTTTGGTTACCTACTGTATGATCAAATGAGTTATTTATTATTTTGTGGAATTTATTAACTAATTCAAATTGAGGTGTGAAACACATTTTTTTCCATACATTATAAGTACGTTCCATACAGTATGTTTTTTGCTGCCACTGGAAGGTTTATTGGGAAAATCGATTAAGTATATAAAAATTAAAAAGTCGATTTTCACAATAATCTAAATTTGATTATGTTATTCTTAACTATTATCTACGCCTCTACATACCCACCTATTTTAAGTTAAAGGAGACACGCCCTCTGTGCGCAATCATTATCCCTTCTTACTTTCTTGTAATTGGAATTATTCCTACAAAAGTATTTTACGCGTACTTAAAATATACGCTTACATTACATTACATTATTGTCCGAAGCCCAATTAACTATATGTACTTACAAGCCACCTCCGTAGCATTATACTACTTAAAGCCAAATCAAGATATTTCAAATTTATCTCTATAATCTTACCATTTTCCTATTGTCGTTATCAATATACATAGCATTTAATCGTAGGAGTCGAACTTAAAAGGTTGAGTTTACCAATTATAACTATAAGAATGTACTATAGAAAATATATAGGTATACACAGACCTAATGATCTATGTACCTAAGTAGATATTAAAATGCTTAAATTCATTATCTGATAGAGAACGACAGCCTAAACCGTTAGAGTTAAATTAGAAGTTATGCACAAAGGTTTTTCTATAATACGGTGGACACCAAGGAAGGGTTTTTCGAAAATCCACCCCGTTAAAGAGCCAAAAAAAGGTAAAAAAATGCATCGAAATCTTATCTGAGGTACCTACAGCAAAGCCTCAAGTCTGCTATTACAATAGTGTCAGAATGGTCTATCATTGATTTCATAATTGTTAACTTTGACAATTTTGGTAATCTACTAATACGCGTATAAAAGAATTACTATGACTTTCCAATGGTCAACCACTGATAAAAAGAGCACAGATTGGTAATCTCATTCATAATGATAAATGAATGTAAAAACATGTATTGTACTTACTAAAGAAATTTAGCATGAGTTAATTTAGTAATAGTTTTTCGAAAATCATTTCTTCTAATTCTTTTTTTTAAGGTTTTATAATAATGGCAATACGAAACAACTATTACGACTATTACGAATGTTACAATGATCGACTATTACGAATTTAGCAGATTACGAAACTTTAGCAAAATGACAATGGGAATGGCGAATTTATAAAAAAATAGCAGACTTGGAGCCAAGGTCTTCCCAGAAAATTAAACCTGAAATTATCGTAATTTTTCAAGTAAGAAAACAAAGTGATAAACCGTTTAACTTTCAATGTAGTTCCTGGTTCTGCTTTTTTTCTCGTCACCCTAACTTGTATTTAATTAAGAACGTTGAAACAACAACCACGGATTTCTTTATTTTAACGCATTCTGATGTCAAAGGCAAGCCGCGTTTAAAGAAAAATCCGTTTACTTGAATCCGTCATAGAAAACCGTTTCAATGCAATATCTCTGAGGGTTAAGTTTCCAAAGAAGAAAAATTCTCACAGTTGTTCGTGCCTTTATTTTACATTGCGATAAAAAAAAGAATAGTTTGAATTTCCCTAAGAACTAATGACAAAATGTTCACTATTAAATTCTGCTGACGTCTTTCGTTTCCCAGTAATCTTAACCCTCTTTGGACCTGACCATCAAACAAAAAATGCTTTGTTATACACAAACTTAAATAAAAAAAACTCCGATGTTAATCTGCATCTTTCAGTTTAATCCAGAAATTAAAAATAAGCCAGAAAACTCTTTTAAGTTGCAGCATTCCTAAAGATTGTCATTAAACAAATCATTGCAAGACTTACGTTTACGATATTTCGATTACGATTAACTAGTTAACTATTTTCGATCACCTTTAGTTCTTTGTTAATCAACACAATTTTATAGTTAAAAGACGAATGCGATTACAATTAACAATTATGAATGGTGACCTTAAAGTATGAACATATCATCTGAAAATATAATTTGAAATTGCAGTATGTCACGTAATTAACACAATTACTAGTATCAGCCAGCGGCTTTGCTCGAGTGAATGTTGGAAATTATCCCAAAAGAACAACCTCCCGGGATAAAACGTCCCGTTCCAAACTATTCCATCATAGCGCACTTAGACCAGTTATAATAATAAATTAAGAACACATTTTTAAATTAATACTCTTTTCTGAATAATGAAAATCAAGCTCAGATTCCTTTGATTGAGACAGGCTCAGATGACCTGGTTGTGATGGTGGAGTTAGTTCTCTGCAAATTTCAGATTTAGGAATATTATGAAACAGTTCAAAGATAAAGCGGCACAGATAATATTCTATTGTTAATTATTCTCGGAGCGTTAAGTTAGTTCGACAGTTGCTAGTCGTGCCGGACGTATCGGAGGCGTGCACTGGAGTGCACCCGATGCAAACCTCTGTATTTTCAAAGTGTATCTGCGTGTGCTAAGGTGCGCGCGCGCGGGTTACTAACGGTACCCATTTCGTTCGGGTTAACAACCCTGTTTGACGTAGGGTCGGCGTTTTAGGGATTCATTTATTTTCTCGGCGACTTTTTTGAACATCACCCAAGTTCAAAGTTTGACCGGTACTTAGTTTTGTAGCATATTTAATGCAATGGAAAATGAATTCTAACAGATCAGAACGAAAAAAAATAAAGATATACCTATGGATCGAAAAAATAATTTATTATTCAATTATTATGATATCCATTATACATTGCCAACTAGATTAAAACATCAATTCAGAGCACACGTATGATATGAGACCTCCTACTAAATCTATATATTATAAAGAGGAAAGATTTTTATTTTTGTATGTAACGAATAAACTCAAAAACTACTGGACCGATTTCAAAAATTATTTCATCATTAGAAAGCCACATTCACCCTGAGTAACATAGACTATATTTTATCTCCGTATTCGCACGGGAACGGGAACTACGCGGGTGAGATTATACATATATTGACGTTTCAAAATTTTTGTCATTTTTTTCCAATAATATTGTTCCAAGAAGGTCAAAGTTCATACTACAAATATGTCAAAATATTTTCAGACAATTAGTTCTATCGACATGATAGATAAGTTTCTGGTTGTTTAATTTAATCATTTTCCAAAGTGTAACAAACACCAGCCCTGCGCAAGAGTCATTCGCTAGTTGCCAGGTGTGCACTGCCAAATGTCCGCTGGTTCATAAGAAACATAAAACAGCATGCTAGGTATATGCATAACCCATTAAATTTCAGTTCACAGCGCATTAACAAATTAGGTTAGTGAACTAGTTTTGTTTATAATTTTAGCTTAATGCTAGCGTCAATCTCGTAGATAATCTCGATTTGACCTGTCAACTTTGGTGGATTTGGTGCAATGGTTCTGCGCGATTTTCGTAAGAAGCTTCTCTCATAAATTTGATTTGACATTCCGACGCTGTTGATTACATATGGCTAAATAAGAACTACAATAGGACATAAGTGTTTAGGGACGTCCTTATTCGTCCGTTATAAGTTAGCTTTATAACAGCCGTAGGTTTTGCTTTCGGAAGCAATATGAATCTTTTACAGTCATGCTAGAAGCTTGTAAGGTCACTCGATCATAATAAAAATAAAATTATAAACTTTACCTAGTTGAGCTTGATAACATTGAACTCATATCTTTTTTTTTTTTTTTTTTTTTTTTTTTTTGGAATGGACCACTCGCAGTTCAGCACACTAAGGCTGGTTACTGCTCAACCGGACAATCCTGTGGTGGCCTCAAATGAATTTAAGGCCCCCAGCCAGGGCTAAAAACTACTAAAAGCTAAATGACCGCTTCGCTAAGGGCATCCCCTGTGGGATACGGGCCTCGGCTTAACGGGGTCATTGAGAGGGGCAGCAAGGGACAGGCTGGGTCAATTATTATTATTTAGGGGATTTAACGCTAATGGCTCAGCGGCGCGGGCTGGCTCGTTAGGCAAAAGTCGGGGAGGGATGTTACTGGGGCGTCGCGATGGGCCTCGTCGGCGAGGCCGGAATACGGAACGCGGTCTGTTTTTGTTTTTTCTAATCGTACTGGTTTCCCTATTACTCTCTTGTAGTAAGGTGATGGGGTCGTCGGGTTCGACTAGGGAGTGCCGTGAACGGCGAATCCTACTAATCTTGGAGGGAGTGTACCGGGCGGCCGATACAATGAGAGGGTTCTGATGGGATTCGGCGGACTCAATGAAACGCTTGTTAAGGCGCTTCATGAATTGTTTAATAGTTGGAATGCGGAGGTCGACATGGAGTCGATCGTTTCTAACGAACCACGGGGCACCCGTGGCCTTCCGCAGAAATCGGTTTTGGATTACTTGCAACCTATGGATCCGGTACGACTTAGTGTGCGCAAAAGTAGCACACGCATAGGTCATAATCGGGCGTATACACGTTATATAAATGCGCAACTTGCATTTAAGGGAAAGCTTGCTGCGTGCATTCAGCATGGGGTGGAGCCTACCGAGAGCGAAAGCGGCGCGATTACGCACCGTCTTTATGTGCTCACCGAAAGTAAGCTTTCGGTCAAGGATTACACCTAAGTATTTGGCTTGCTTCACCCAAGGGATCGGCTTGCCAAACATGGTGATCGGACTGGGGTCTGGTGGAGGGAATCGAGCCCGCGGCCTGTGAAACAGGATCGCTTGACTCTTTTCCGGATTGACTTCCACTCTCCATTTCCGAAACCAGGCGCCTAGTGCGTCGGCGGATCTCTGGAGGTGGCTGGTGAACTCATATCCTGACACGCCACTTATTTAAACATGCTCCCGCGTCGATCGAAAGTGAATCTAGGTGTTTGAATAAGGACTCCGTGTCATCGTGTTTAACCCTCTCTGTCACATGTTTACCTAGTACTCGTACCGAGCTGCTCGTACTTCAGAATACGTTGAACTTTTGGTGCACCAATACCAGCGCCCGAGGTTTCCCCCGCGTAATTTCCGTTCCCGTGGGAATAAGGAGATGAAATATGCCTATGTTACTTGCTGATAATGTAGCTTTCTATTGGTGAATAAATTGTAAAAATCGGTCGAGTAATATCGGAGTTTATTCAGTACAAACTAACAAAAAAATATTTCTTTTTTATAATAGTAGTTTAGAAATAAAAACTATATCATATCAAGCTGTTCCCATCCAAACTGGCGTACTGTCGTTTAGCGATTTTAGATTTACATTTTAATCATGTGAAGGTTTCGTGAAGAATAAAAAAATGCACCATGTTTCTTTAAAAATTAGCAAAACAGTTTTGTGTTTAAGAGATTTGTAGCTATGTTTGTAGCTTGGAAGTCCTTTTGATTCCAAAATGGAAAAAAGAGGGTACGTCGAAATAAGTCTTGCTTCTGACAAGATGTATCCATGACGTTATTAGCTGGAGTAAAAAAGGCTGGTTTTTCTTCGAAAGGTAGTGTTCACCGCACTTCAGCTTCGCACAGCTGCCTCCGAAGAATTGGCTTAAATTCCTTTCAACTGTGTGAAACATTAATTTCTGAAACATATTTTGAAGCATCTCTTGAGACGACTTAATCTGCATTGAAGTGGCAAGTCAAGCAATGCACCAGTCTGTTCACAAATCCTCTTACAACCTTCGAAGATTTCAGTTCAAATTAGTTTCTTTATTAGAACATGGAGAAATGACTGCTAAAACAACAGTTTACGGTATATTTCTGCAAGTAAAGATAAAATTATGAATGGCGGAATTATGTATTATGTTTCAGATATTTTTAAAATGTCAATGGATATCAAATAGAGCTTATTATTTGTCCTGGTTTCGCCTCATGGTTTTCAAATGGATTCAATTTAATTATATTTTCATATTATTATTATCATCAATTACTCGTTAATATGTTGGGAAATAACCCGATCACTAATCCGTTTTTGTCTGGAAACCGACCCCAATAAAGTAGGAATAAGGCATACGATGATGAAATATATTCTTAGTTTTTTCTGTGAAGATCGGCCCTTCAAAACTTACCCAACTTCGAAAGAGAAATGACACATATTCTAGTTTCTTTGTAGTCTGTAATATAACAGCAATAACTTTTTTTTCGATTTAGATTGTGGACATATACCTAAATATTTGGTGTTGAGTGTCCGTTTACGTAACACCATAGATACACACACCATAGGTTGACTAAGTATTTTGTGTATATGTTTTTAATTTCGTCCATGTGCCACTGCGGGGTGACACCTGAAAATCAGCGCTGGGTGTCTGACGCCCAGCAAATGCTGAGATAACCCTTTCGATACGGGCACGCTCAGCACAATTCTGTAACTACTATTATTTCTGTCACTTTGTATGTTGGTGTCTGTGCCAAATAAACGTTTTTTATTTTATTCGTTCAAGCGTAAATTATGAAGTACAGAAAAGCTGTTTTTCATACACAAGCTTGCCTCTTTTTCTGGTGGAAATCATCAAATGACATCAAATGATTTATCTGGCTCTGGGCGCAGCGGAAGGGAGTGTCAGACTCACAGATATAAAAATAAGGATAGTATTTATATGATTTGTTCGATCGTGCTCGCGGCATTTGATCATTATTACAGTGAAAATTTAAAACTGCTGTTTCCAGTAAAGATACAATACAAAACCTAAATTGTACAAACTGTGCTAATTTTAATTGACGTCCTTGTTGCATCGCATACATACGGCGGTCTGGTAGCCGAACTCCCTAATCAAATTAATTATGCTGTAATTATTAATACAGCGTTATAAGTATTGAAAAATTGATCCCTACTGAATAATTATAACAAACAACAAACGACTTTAGTAAAACATAGATTCTGACAGAAATGATTAAAGAGAACCATTTTTTTTTAATCTTTATGCAAACCATAATGCTCATTAACTACCTTTTTTTTCTGGATGGGAAATTTTCAAATGACTTCTTCCGCTCTGGACGGAGCGGAAGGGAGTTTCAGACTCTTACTGACTAAAACACACTCGTGTTCCACCTAGCACCCTTTGCGTTCCAGGGCCGCGGTGACTCTTTATACAACCCTAGCCGGCACTGATCCTATGAGGCCCCGTCTTCTTTGCTGACAGCTTTTTGAGACTCGCGTAGAACACGATGCGCTGTCGACCCGGGCCTGGTTGTTATCGGACGGCGAGCTACCCATAGCTTGCTATCCATAGGCCCGCCACATTTTCTTCCTGAGTTACGGAAAATTTTACCTGAGTTGAGGGCAAAAGAGTTACCGCGGCCCTGAAATGCAGTATGCATTTTGAAGGGTGGGTTTTATTCAGAAAAATGCTCATTATCTTATCGACTTTTTGTCTCTAAATAACCTTTTCATAGTTATTTAGAGACAACCGTTACCTTAGATTCTTGAGTATAAATTCGGAATGAGCTGAAACAATTGAACGTTGTTGGTAAAAATATTCCATTTTGTCAAACGCCCGACGATCCCTCTCGGTTTTTCTAATGTCTGTTTGTTCACATCTCCTGAACAAATAAACATTGAATAATTTTTACAGTATTTCGTAGGAGTATTACGAGGCGAATTACTTGTGGTTAGAACAACATCTCTGGTGGCTTATTATTCCTTTGATGCGTGTATCTTTGACACAAAAGCGCGACAAGCGAATAGGTTTTTATGTACATGTTTTTAAATGGGTGTTTGTGACTTAAAGTTTTGTTTAAATTTTAGATTTTAAGTGATCACATATAGTATCAGATGGTCCGCCTAATTTTCTCCACCCTGTAAACTAGAAAACATATTATTAAGAAAAAAAAAAATTGGATTGGCTTTCAGAAATCCACGCCCACTTCAAAATTCACCCTGGTAATAGACACACACCATAAAAATATACTTACGTTTAAAAAGTACATTTTCTACTACTGAACATTTACACACATATTTATTAACTCGCATATCTATGTCTTTGCCTCTCAGTTATTAATTCCGGTGTTAATTAAGAAACACGTTAACGTTAAACAACGTTGATCATCAAATTGTAATAATACAAAACCGTTCTTGATCCAGTCGTATTTCACAAACGGATTTGCAAATACCAAAATGCAGCCTGAGTGTGATTTCACTGTTTCGCGTTCAATTAACGCAGTGCTACACCTAAATTAATAACCGATAGGATTATTAGAATATGATCCCATCCATAATCCATTATCACTTTTGTATGTGAAATTAAGTAACGTTTTAATTTAATGTAGAATGATTCAGGTAGACAGACATATTGTTTTGAGCATGCATATTTTTTTCACATATGACAAGCAATTCTAGAACTTTAAGGAACGTGCGTTCGCATTAGGAAACTGTCAAAAACTCTGTGATTTTGAATAATTGGTCGTAGCTAAGATGATATTTCTTCTTGAATTTGAGCTTTTTAAGTACGAAAATCATCCTTCTGCTTTAATATTCCACAGAAACTATTGTAGTCCTAGATTAATATCTTACTTAAAATAAATAAAAAATGTATCTAATTACAACAAAATTAAATACTTACATGAATAGGATAGGGACGGAATAGATAACATATTTTTTAAGTCGGTTAAAACAGAACATGTCGAAGCTACGAGGCTCATCCTTTTTCCAACGTAAGGAGGGAGCAAACTGTTGTTTTGTCGCCAGGAGCATTAAAATAGGCTTTGATGTGTGAATGCGATGTTTGCTATAGATAAGCATTGCGTTATTAGGTGTGTGGGCGCGCTCTCGTGTAAAGTTATTTAGCATTTATTTATGTTTATGCGTCGTTCTTGAAGCCGGTGTAACGTATAACTACTAGAGACACACACTTTACCCGATTTCGTTATCGTATCGTGTCAGTGGGAGAATTCCATGCAAATGCTAGCACTTGACATTTCTGAAAGTGCTAGTATACTTGCTACTTTACCGACAGAAATACCACATAATATCCTCATGCCGTATTTACAAGTATATCTGAGCAGTGCAACTGACACAGTAGCGAGGTCCTGCACGCCTGCGGACAATGTCTAGTAAATTCTTCACTTTGCTCATTGTCATATGGGCTCAGGTTATTGATTGTAATAAAGACAAAGATATTACAATCTCACAGAGTTTGTAATTATCCACTGACATTTTACAAAAGTATCGAGATCGGTATCTGATTGAAAATTAAAGTAGGTTTTACATAATCCAACCCGCACTGGGCCCGCGTGGTGGATTACGGCTCATTCTCTCTCCTACAGAGGCCTGTGTCCCAGCATTGGGAACGTTAAAAGGCTGATTATGCTATGTTATGCTTATATAATCATATCCTAGAATAAAAAAAATATCTATAAAAATATATTAAGTATTTCCATATTGTGATTTTAATGTACTCATTAATTTAGTGGTATAACCACAACGTCAAAGGCTTTCGATCAGTTCCAAACAAATCCTGACATTGTTACGTCGAGGCCTATTCTTGTTTAAGCCTGTTGTTGTACTTTCATTCATGCCCGGATAATGGCCGTGACTAAGGTTTCGAAATACGTGACATGTTCGAACATCCCAAACTAGGCAATCTTTTTGGTTGCGAAGCGAAATACATAGTTGTCGCAATTTTAAAATGGGAGACCATTTTTGGAAATGAGCTGAATTTTAAAGGCCTCCCCTTCCTTATTCTAAACCTCTCTTCTCCGGGTGATCTCTCGCCAAGTTGATGAACATGATGGGATTGGCGTACCACCATCGGATCAGTAGACCTCGACGGCGACGTCTTTCCTCAAGCTGGGAAGTTCGTGAACGCCCACTACGGCCTGGCTGTTTTTCCCTATCGAATACTACAAAAAGCACAGCTTGATATCCAAGCAAATCAAAGCTTATTATAACAATCAGCCCTATTACACTTTATACTGTAATCGTTAATTAGCCGAGTAATAAACCATTTTTATCGCCATAGTAACTGTGCTCCCGACTTCGCCATCTTGTTTTTCAAGATCCCAGTTGTTCTGACATACTTAACTATTATCAGCTGACTTCAGCCCTTTTGGACCTCAGTGTTTGATAACGAAGGCTGTGGGTCACGTAGCATTGTTTATAATAATAATCTTATCGTTTCATTGACATGCTACTATAGTTACATCGTACTCCGACTTTGGGTTATAATCGAACCATTTTTGGTCAAGGATGCTATGTTTTACTATCTAGCGGCTATTTTTAGTCGTAATCCTAATTAGACTGATAGTTTTCGTATAAAGCTAATTACGTGCTTTTAAAGGGACTTATATGTGATGCGTTTTCGCCGTAGTTTTTATGGGGTGCCTTTGCAAGAGTAATGCCGCATTTAATTACGCGAACGTGGGTTGTCAACAACTGAATCCAAAACGCCAGCGAAATAGGGTTTTTTTTTTAATAGCAATATATTTAAAATTATTTTGCATTTTATTTATAAAAAAATGTAATTAAAACAAAAACAAGCAATACAGAAGTTATATGATTGAATTAATTAATTTAAACTTAAAAAGCAATCAAAAATAAAATCAGTTTATTTATTACTACTTAATATTATAAAGAGGAAAGATTTGATTGTTTGTCTGTATTGAATAGGCTCCGAAACCACTGAACCGATTTGAAAATTTCGCTGTTGGGAAGCTACACTATCCCCGGGTGACATAGGCTATATTTTATCTCCATATTCCCACGGGAATGGGAACTATGTAGGTGAAACCGCGGGGCGCTGCTAGTAAATATTAAACTATAAACCGTTCAGCTCAATAATATATTTTGACATTGGTTTTCTGACAAAAGATTTTGAAGAACAAAAGCCCGCTTTAATGAATCCGTCACGAAATATTGACGACCCTGCATAATATTAAAGCATGGTAACACTTACCAGTACAGTTATAACTCCAGAAAGCCTAGTTTTAAATTATAATTACAATAAAACTATTATAGTTAAAAAGTCTCTAGGCTAGTAACTACATGCTTACAATTATTTATTTTTAAAACCTTATCGCCTGAACTAATTCTTGCCCTTACGATACGGTCCATTCATAGTGATGTAATAAATGTTTTAATTAGTTAGTTCATCATCTACCTAGCCTTATCACAACTATATTCGGGTCGGCTTCCAGTTGAAACCGGATTCAGCCGAATAACATTATTTTACGTGGAGCACCTGCCTACCAGGCCTCCACAACCCATTAACTGGGTAACACGGTACTTCTCGGCAAGACTGGAGTCAGTTTTACTGGCTTCTGATAATCCGTAACGACTGCCAAAGTTCTGCAAATGACAGCCGGGACCAATGGCTTAGCGTGCTTCCCTAGGCGCGAAGTAGTCTCGGTAAGTTAAGATGGTCACCCATCTACAAAGCGACCTTAGCAAGCGTAGCTTAAACTTAAAGATCAACCCATTACTATTATTTAGCCACGAGCTTAAGTGATACAAGATTTTTATGGTAAATACTTACTTTAAAAAATAATCAAGTTTAATAAATTAAATCACATTTTAAAAGCGCAGGGCATATAAAATACTAGCTTCTGTCCGCGACTTCGTCCCCGTGGAATCCCCGATTTTAAAATATTCTTTATCGCTGCCACGCTCCTATTGGCTTAACCGTGATGATATATAGCCTAAAGCCTTCCTCGATAAATGGTCTATTCAACCCAATAAGAATTTTTCAATTCGAACCAGTAGTTCCTGAGATTAGCGCGTTCAAACAAACAAACAAACAAACTCTTCAGCTTTATAATATTAGTATAGATTAAAATCTAAATAAGTTCCGATGCACTTTGCCAATTATTGGTCAATACAATCATGTTTTTGCCACGTCAACGTACTTTGTATGTAGCTACAAATCTACGTGATCTCTACGTCGCTACGCGATCTTCATAGAGCTAAGCCGCCTCTACGCAGCTGCTACGCTTTGCATACTGTGGCCGTAAGCGGACTCATCGAACAAAAACAGTATCAATTTTCCCAATAACTAAGTGTCATAAAAGATCACATTAATAAAAGATCATGGCAATTCAATTCAATTCAAATTCAATTTCAATTCAAATAAATTTATTTTCTCGTCACAAATGCAGTAGGTACATAGCATACGATAATACTGATAAATCTAATACTACGCAACATTTGTGCGAGACTGGTGCCCGAAATACGTTATAAGTACCTGTGTTACGGGTCACCAGGCCCCTTTGTCTTATACATACGCTTATTATATTAGATACAGTAATAGCAAACTGTGATGGAAGAAATAATAAGAGAAAAAAAAACAGTTAAAACAGTACAAAATTAGGTTAATGTATGGATATCCTCATAGCGTTAGAAAGTCTGGATTGAGTGAATGAATTATAATTGATGCTTTGACTGTCAGTAGTAATCGGTTGTACTAGGTAACTTTTTAACGTACAACAGTAATGCTGAAAACGAACCAAACTATCGAAAATATGTAGTTTGACACGGCTGACATACAGTCAAATATTTTGCAACGGTCACAAAAAATTAGGGGTCATTTGAACTAGATCCGTAGAGTGACCATGATTCTAAGAAAATGTCGGTCCGTCGATCTTTTTAAACCATCAGTATCTCAGACCATTTTATATGAATTTTAATAAGATTTTCGTAATTTTTTAGGTGTTTTATTTAAAACACGAGACAACAAGCCGCATTGCCTTTAACTAAAGTAGAATAAAAAGCGACAAGTTGATATTTTTACAAACACCGCCATATTAGCTGTGTTGAAGTTGGTTAGTTAAGTAAACGAGTAAAGTTGACGCGAGCAAGTTAACACGCTCACAATTTAAACCGCGCATATCTGTACTAAATTAGGGTTCTTGGCAAAGGTCGGGAAAACCCTTTTGGTGAGATAAAAACAAAAATATAGTTGAAATGCACACGAGAAATCGCATCAACTACTTTTGGGTTTAACAAATTTCTTTTAATTAGCATGTCTTAATGACCGTTGCGTTACAGAGAAAGATACTTAAACAATTTTAGTTACAGATTAACCGAAGGTTCAGAATATTGTGAACATCATTATAAAATCAATATTACCTAGAGCCGCTCTAGGGAATATTGATTTTCGCAAAACTTACTAACGAGAGTAACTTCAATTTTTATTCGTGTTAAATTGTTAAATAACATCAGTAAATCATTATTTTTGTAAACAATTCTCTTGTTGTAATTATTTTATTTAAGAAAAGTGAATTTTGATAGTTTAAAATAACTATTGAAATTAACATCCATTGAGATATTAAAAAACCCCACACATCAAATCAAACAAATCCGTAACCATGACCATATCCATAACCATGTTAAATAAATGTAAACACGCTGTATAAATAAAACCACTAAACTTGCGGTGTACCGGTAAAACAGTTCTCAAAAGCAGAATAACGTTCAGTCCTCCGAACTATAAAGCAACGTTTTGCACAATACCGAACTTATAAGGAGGCAAAGTTTATATACGGCAAGTCAGTCTGCTCAAATGACAAAACAAAAGGTGTCGCTATCCGAGAACTGAACTTTCTCAGGTACGTCACAACAAGTTCGATTGAGCGTACCGGCGGCCTAAGCTTCAAGATGATTTGAATTAAAAAGGCTGTTGAGAGATCCTTTGAACTGGAATATGTTACCAGTTCTAGTTCGGTACTCGAAATTTGTTACGGGTTTGGGGGCGAAGTGGCACCAGGTATTGTTACGAGTATGCTTTCGTGCTTGTAATTTTGTTTTCATAGAATTTTATTCTTGCCTCTTGCAGTATCAACTCTAAAGTTATTTTTTATAGACTCTCCATTAATTGAGTTACGGGGGATGCTATGGACAAGTTTGCTGGACCACCTATAATACACATTACCGCGACGGACGGGAGCGGGACTAATCTGGTATCCGATCCGAGAAAATTATATTTTCATAACCTTCCGTAGTAATTACATTAAAAAAATCTGTAATTATTTTAAATTACAGATTATGAAAAATACTGTAAAGGAAAATTTTTCTAAAATTTAAAACTAGCCATAATTACAAGAACTGATACCTCGTCTGTGACGGTAATTGTGTTTGACTTTATATAAGATATGCAAACGATTATAATTATTAGTACTTAGATACTCTCGGAAGTTCACTGAAATCTTTTCTGGACAATATAGTTCAATGATTTTAAAAATCTCGTTTTTTAACATGTTTTTTTTTCGAAGAGATTTTTAAATAAGGTTTCAATCTTATAAGGCAGTCATGAACATTACTTATTGGCCTTTTTTTGGATGGGGAATCATCAAATACTTCTCCCGCTCTGGGCGGAGCGGAAGAGAGTGTCAGACTCTTACTGACTTAAACCCAGCCGTGATTCTTCTAGTGCCCTTTGTGTTCCAGGGCCGCGTGACTCTTTCGAACCAATTCCGCAACCTTAGCAGCCACTGACTCTATGGGGCCCCGAACACCTTCGTTGATGACTTCAATAACATAACTTCGTCTTCCATTCTTCTATTAGTTTATATCTTTGTGCCACTTTAAAGCTGACTAAATTAATCAGGTATGTTGACTAGCGGCTATAACCTGAAAGTATTAGACGTTAAAATAAAACAAACTGATCGGTACAAGTTAAGTCGGGACCATTAGGCAAGGAAGCACCAATAGGACGGCATCGATGTCGTGCTGCTGCCTCAGATTTGCATAAATAACAACTATAATAGGTATCTCTTTTGTTGCCCAAAAGTTGAACCAAAGCGATTTTTGCCTTTATACGGGTGCACTGGCCAGGTTCGTCTATGAGACTTTTAGAATTCGAAATTATAGTAGACATATCTAGTTAGTATTTTTTTTTCGGTTATCAGAAATCTATTTAAATAACTTCTGAAGATTTTAAACCAGCCAATGAAAACACACGTGATCAGAATAAGGTAGTCTTGTCCCCGGTAACATGGCTCGCCCCGAGTCAGACATTAGCCAGTTTGTCGCTAATGCGTTTAAATCGAGGCACAAGTGAGCGCGGCAGACCGAGGCACGCAAACCGTGGCCTCGTTGAAATTAATATCTGTTTCTAAATAAGCTTCCCGCAATGTGGATTTTTGTCAAACTGTTGGATCGTACTATCGTACTGTGGTCCTTCGGTAACCGATCGAACATACCGCTAACATATATGAGTTTATAATTTTACTTGCAACGCTCCGCAGTTTCACCCGCGTAGATCCTGTTCCCGTGGGAATATGGGGATGAAATATAACCTATGTCACCCGAGGATAGTGGAGCTTCCCAACAGTGAAAGAATTTTTCAAATCGATTCAGCAGTTCCGGAGCCTATTCAATGCAAACAAACAATCGAATCTTTCCTCTTTATAATATTAGTATAGATTTAGAAATTCCGATTAGTTTTGTGTATTTTTTTTTGTGGATTTTTTAGAATGTACCTAAAAATATCAATAATTGTGAGTTGGTCTAAGAACATGTCCATTATTGGTAATGGAAACTAAACGCAATTTGTAAGCTCGTATGACCGTTTGTATTGAAAATTATAAAGAATTGTTTCACATAATGTGATATTACTAAATCTTCCGCTGCTACATTGAAAAATCACCCTGCAAGGTGATATGTTTCCTCTGTGAGAAACGGAATCCAAAACTTTGAATTCTAATGTGGCATCTTGTAGTGCATGTGCTACTTGCAGGTAGTTGTCGTCCATAAAGAACTTTTATAAATCGATACACGAAAGCTAATGAATTATATAAATATTTTTTCTATTTCTCTTTTTAAACGATACTTGAATGTTAACTTTGAACGGCAAAAGACCTTTTCGAAGTTTTGCAATAAGGTTGAAATGTTTTGACTAATTTATTCAGCGTGCATACGGGCTTCTACATTAAAGTTCTTATTCGAACGTTTTCAAATACTTCATCGTGATTGGCCGGGAGGACCTGTATCTTATTAGGGTACTATTTTAATATATTAATGGTTCTTCGATTTGAGTTCCTCCTTATCTCCTCATCATCTTCCTGCCCTTATCCCATGTTGCGCCGACCCCAAGGTCGGCGCAACATGATTTTTTCTTCGATTCTGTCCTGTCAGCCGTCACGCTATCACTAACTCCCTTTTCTTTCATATCACTCCTCACACAATCCAGTTCCTCCTTACCTCCTGTAGCAATTAATTACGAACACGTACAAAGTTAGGTTTAACATTTAATGTTCATACTTTTACATATAATTTTATAATCTGAGGTATTTAGAACGACGTGAGTGGACTTTTAGCTATAAATCAAGAAACTCATAAAGAACTGAACTCATCCTCCTAGCTCACGTTATCATGTTTGTACATATTGGCTAATATTTCCCATAAACTCAGCAACAACGAGTTCTCAAGACTTGGCTTGTAAATTCCAGTGTAACAGTATCTGTGAAGAATCACTGACCACGATCAACAATATAAATAGTTTTGTTAACCCGTGTAATTTGAGGCGCACTTGACAGCAAGATGATGAACAATGGAAAAGCGTTTAAACACAATACACCCTTTGTTAGTGTCAGGTAGCCACCAGCTAGGCTGTGGTTACCTACTGGATTCAATAACAACAGAGTTCAGTCAGCCATAGTTATTAAACTTTTTCTTTGTAAGTTTCTCAGAAAAAAAACCTCTTTGTGTTGGTGACGAGAGCGTAGGCGTCACAAATATATCCAGTTCTGGGTGTCTCTGAGAATAGTTATAGCGTAATAAACAAATGGATTTATAAAATACTTGTAGGTCAGTAATATCGTTAGTTTCATCATTCAATTTTACATTCAGAAAGTTTTGTATCATAATACCTTTACATAAATAAAATTACTATGTAAAAAGTCCAATCTTTTTAGATGATGACATGCCTTTTTTCTAACAATAGACGCCGTCAACATTCTCCTTGCTTTTAGAACTTTTAATCGATTCAATGTTGGTGTAAAATTCGACGTGACAATGTTAAAAATATACACCGGTTTCTGTTCGACTCATCGACAACTTTGACATGCTACGTATAGAATACTCTGCTAGGGTTGCGGAATTAGTTCGAAAGACTCACCGCGGCCCTGGATCGGAAAAGTCTAGTTTAAAATTCTAGTTTCGATTTTTATCAGTTGGATAGTTTAAAACTCAACGCTTAATATTTTTTATTTGACATGGGTTTTCTTTTTACTATACTCTAGATCAGAGGTGACAGAGACAAAGTCGACCATGGAGTGAGCTTATCCAGAACAGGTCTGTGGCCGTATTACGAAGTGCCAATGCTATCATGATTCGTGTGAGGGAAAGAGATAGTGCTATTCGTCTTGTGTAACTCCGTCTCTCTCTGACACAGAAATCATGATGGATTTAAGACGTCATAACAGGTCGCCTGGTCACTCTAACACTGAAGCATTGCGTTGAACGGTCTTTTTTGTAGTTTATTCTAGTAGTTTTATTTTGCAATTTCGATACAGAATTGACAGCTTCAATATTCTTTCAGAGTTGATTTGTTTTTATAATAGGTACTACTCCTTCACCTTTTTTATCGGGGATCTCTTATTTTTATCTGAAAAAGTGTTGATTTGTATGTATGCATCTATTTTATTACGTTTGTTGGTGTCAGGCTACAGTCATCTGTAGCCTTCACGAACTTTAGTTCAATCCAATTGCGGGACAAAGGTGATGTCCTATGTCAAGGGTAAAATTCATTTTTTAATAATTTCAATATTACACGAAACAGAAAAAAGGGGCACAAGTGAAAATACTGAAGTGCTTCTAATTAAAATCCTTGAAATTTTGGTTATTTTGAAATGTGTCTGTAGGAATATATTTTTAACGTTGCACTCCTGGGTAGCGGTCTAATTTTCAGCCCGTACTTCGCATCAGTTTGGCCATAGCCTATCATCCTCAACTTTCATCTCGCCAGCGCCTTTGTATATAATTATCTCGCTAGCTGGTGCCAACCAGTCTCAAGATAAACTTAACCTTTTTTTTTACGGGGGGAAATCCTCATGGATGTCCTCCACCTTGGGGCGGGCGGAGGAGTCTGTCAGACTCTTACTGACTAAAACCACCCCGGTGTTCCATCTCTCACCTACGCCGGGGATCGCGGGAACATATGCGACATCCGTAATCCCCGGCTGGTGCCGGCCCGCCTCTGCGGGCCACCTCGTGTCTGCGGAGGGAGTGAGGTGTTGACTCCCTCGGTGACGTCAGAGAGGGGCGCACGGGAACACCAAGATAAACCTAACCTAGGCTAACTGAACCGGCTTCGATTAACTTGTATCCTATCCCCCCAATCGGAAAACTTGACCGCCTAACAGGTAATATTCAGTGTCCGGCCAGCATGGCGGCACAGTAATTTAAGTTTCGTCACAAT
Organism: Hecatera dysodea; assembly: GCA_905332915.2. Taxonomy (NCBI): domain Eukaryota; kingdom Metazoa; phylum Arthropoda; class Insecta; order Lepidoptera; family Noctuidae; genus Hecatera; species Hecatera dysodea. The sequence goes on from HG995286.1 coordinate 4,299,227, forward strand.
ATTCTGTTCGTACCTGTTACCTATGTCCTGTGAAACTGGGGGCAAGTAAACCTAATCTGTAGCGACAGGCGAGCTGGCCTGGATGTGGTCGCAGCTGACCTGATGAGGTGAGAGCTGTACTTTGTGTTTGTCGTCACGGATGGCGCAGTGGTTGAGCGATTTTGGCTGCTGCTCTGCGGGTCGCGAGTCGATTCCCGCACGGAATAAATGTTTGTATGACCTACAGATATTTGTTCCTGGTCTGGCTATTTGTGTATGCGAGGTTGAGTTTTTGTAAAAAAATATATATTAGTAGGTACATACATCGAATTGGATTTTGCATCAAATCTTTTATTTTTTTCTTTTTAATAATTTCTTCGATGATAATCCTAATTAAAACGGGCAATATTTATGGTAAAGGTAGCTTTGGTCAACCACAGATTAACATTAACTACTGGGATAGAAAAATGACTTGTGACATGTCCATGTCCAGGACCCAATTTTGCAAAAATCCGTTTGAGTATCGTAATTGCTTAACAGGCAGCCAAACACATATGTATATATCCATATTTCCAATATTGGTAGCAAAAGTATCTATACTCCATTCACAATAAGATTAGACTTTGGAACAAAATTGTTTACAGTCAAAATCGGTTGAACGGACTGTAAAAAAGGATGAATTTCAATGTCTCATCCTATCGTGAATGGGGTATAATTATACTTTAAAATTATTAAAACAGAAATTGATTAGTTAAGGATGAAGCGCAAATTCGTCAAAGTACTTTAAATGTAATCGGCGCAGGAGTCGGTCCATTAAACGCGTAACCTCCTTTGATCATGGTGTAGGTATTATGTCATTTTAGCTGTTTTGCATACGAAACAATAGCGCGAATTCTTGTGTGCTAACATTTGCACGAATAGCCTCGTTTGAAACTTGAATATTTATAAATAAATAATTACCTTTACAATTTACATTTCAAAATGGATTTACAAAGAGCTTTTGGGAAAATAAGAAAATGCTATCCAAGCTTTAATATCTCAACGCAGAACCGAATATTTTTTTATTCGTAATGTGAATCAAAACTCACCAAAATAGAACTAAGCGCCAATGACCTCCGTCGCAATGTTAACTGTCGGATAATTATTATAATTATAGCTAACCTGTAATATCCCACAGCTGGGCAAAGGCTCCCTCCACTCCTTCCACTTTTCCCGATCCTGTGCCACATCCTGCAGATTCCCAAGGAAGACATCCAAGTCGTCCCGCCATCTCCTTCCTTCCATGATTACTGTAATTAATGGCAGTTTACTTATCCTAAGTCTTAATGAAAAGCTAGTAATGGGCGAATAATAAAAGGCAAACCATGACTTGGCAGGCGACACTGATTAAGACAAGCTTTCATGGCACCCATACAGTCGATGAAACGTATGACATACTTTCCTCACAGACTCACCGGCTTTTTTTCGTTTTCGTTTGTAACTACAATTTCACCCTTCAGCAGAATTTCAGTAGGTACTAACTGTAGAATAGAGAATAGAATACTCTGTGTAACCTTATTGTATACATAAGTATACAATAAGGTTACAGAAAATATCAATGAAGAAAACACTACATAGGGCGGCCTTATCGCTTAAAGCGATCTTTTCAAGACTATTTTATTCTATAGCGAGTGATCTTGACTCGATCAAATTCAGAGTTAGTAATCGTCATTTTATTGATAAAGAAGAAGTTTATCTCTAAGATTTCCAGAAGTCCGAAGACCTTTAAAGTCCCTCCCGCTTTGTTTGACTTTGTTTACGTTAGCAAAAAAACTTTACGTCTTTCTCAATTCCATGTTAATTGATAAAATCTTCGATTTATAGCAATAAATAGCATGACTGCTAGCTGTCAGTTTGCCAAAGACGAGTGATGGCAATTACTTTGAATCAGGTAAGCCTTATAATTCCAAGACCCGAAATCAGATCCAATTAAACATATACATACAATAAATAATTCTACTAAAGTTTCGACTAATTCATTATTCTAGACTTTACCGGGAAATACTGAAACGAAAGAACTAGAAAAACCGTTTATTGTTTCGTAGTATCAATCCATTTAGAAAGGAAATTGAGTAAAGATTAGGAGAAATATCTAGTATGCATTCATTTTAGCTTTGAAAATGCTAAGCTTAGGAATCTCGTATTATATGTCTAGAGGACTAATTGATATTATAGGTATGTTACACGTGCTTGTCAAACCGCTAATTTCGAGGTATTCCACGAAGCACACCCAAACGAAGCACACCCAGACGAAGCACACCTAAAGTATTCCACTTAGCACACCCGTAGGTGGGCTTCAAATAAAAATTTAAAATAATTAATTTCCTATTCCACGAAGCACACCTACGAATATCACTCGCATAGTGCGGGGACTAAGAAATAAAAATGTCGATAGAAGAAAGTATTAATTATTTAAAAGACTAACTTAAATTTCTAACATCATTCAGTTTCATTATAATAATGTGACACAATATTTGACATTTTTGTAATCTTACTATTTAAAATCACAGATTGTTTCATAATTATCTTTCCAAAAAAATTTTAGTTTTTAACTATTTTTCTATTATTTTCCTTTTTTGTGCTCTTAATAAAATCACAGATTGTTTCATAATTATGCAATAAAAACTTGGACAAATATCAAAAATATTGTAAATATTGTTTTACATAGAGATCTATGTTGAAGTTTTATTATAGCTACGTGTTTAGTGAATAATAAAAATACTCTACTTTAACAAAAAATCACAGATTGTTTCAGAATTATGCCGAAATTAGAGTAAAAATGGGTTATTCAAATCATCAAAAACATGCTGAAATAAAAAATAATATAAATCGAAAACACAATAAAAGATTATAAAAATGGCTTAGTTTCAGTTGGACATTGTCTAGAGAAATTAAGATTCTGATTAATAATAATTTATTTAATTGATAAGTTTAGATACTAAATTGCCCATTTCTTCAGGATTATTTAAGAATCTTAAAGATTGCGATTTGTGATTTTAAACAGTCTGTGATTTTACATAAAACTAGAGTATTTTTAACCGACTTCTAAAAAAGGAGGAGGTTCTCAATTCGGATGTTTGTATTTTTTTTTATGTTCGTTCGCGCATAACTCCGTCGCTTGTCAACCGATGTGAAAAATTCTTTTTTTGTTGGAAAGGGTATACTTCCCAAATGGTCCCATGACAATTTTATCGAAATCGACCAAGCGGTTTTCGAAAAATCTAAAAAAAATATCTACGTTATCTACATTGACGACCTCTTAGTTTACTCTGCAAAGGAGCATTACGTTTTTTTACACCAATTTGATTGGTTCGTTTTGGTGGGGGAGGGGAGGGGATGTAGGTACCACTAAAAAGTGAAAAATAAAAAACTTTTTACAAAAAAATACAACCGACTTTTACACAAAAAATCAATAAAGTGCAAAATAACTTTAATTTCGGAAGCCGGTGTTCAAAAAACGAAAAAGCAACCACAAACACCGAGTTCCGAAATTAAAGTTATTTTGCACTTTTTTTATTTTTTGTGTAAAAGTCGGTTGTATTTTTTTGTAAAAAGTTTTTTTATTATTAGTTAAGTAGTAGCTATAAGAAAACATCAACATCAAAGTAGCTATAAGAAAACATCAACATAGATCCCTATAGAAAACTATATTTACAATGTTTTTGATATTTGTCCAAGTTTTTATTGCATAATTATTAAACAATCTGTGATTTTAAATAGTAAGATTACAAAAATGTCAAATATTGTGTCACATTATTATAATGAAACTGAATGATGTTAGAAATTTAAGTTAGTCTTTTAAATAATAAATACTTTCTTCTATCGACATTTTTATTTCTTAGTCCCCGCACTATGCGAGCGATATTCGTAGGTGTGCTTCGTGGAATAGGAAATTAATTATTTTAAATTTTTATTTGAAGCCCACCTACGGGTGTGCTAAGTGGAATACTTTAGGTGTGCTTCGTCTGGGTGTGCTTCATTTGGGTGTGCTTCATGGAATACCTCCTAATTTCTAATTTAATTGGCATTCATGAATATAATTATGGCGTTTGATGCGAGTGATTAACCGTGTTTTCGTAATGGGATTACCTGGCCATTGGATTCAAACAATCTGTCAGTTTTTTTTTTATTCTGCCCTGTGGCCGTACTACGAAGTGCCAATGCTATCATGATTCAGTGTAAAAAAGGAATAGTGCTATTCGTCTTGTGTAAATGCGTCTCTCTCTGACACAGTAATCATGATGGTTTTAAGACGTCATGGTAGGGCTGCTGTATGTTCAGAGCGCCCCTGATGGATAAAGCTCTTTTATCATAGGTATTTTTTTCTATACAAGGTGATAACGGTTCCACGATACTTGAGTTTCGTGCAAGTTTTTTTTTTTAACCAGCCAAGCTTGAAATAATGATAAAATTGCATTCTATCCGAATTAAAAAAGGAGGAGGTTCTCAATTCGTTGGAATATTATTCTAATTATCTACTACGTTTTCTATCTTCCGAAATCCACAACAATCTGCTAACCATGTCAAAGAACTGTTTAGTAAAATATCTATTTCATTACACAAACAACTTTTTTTCATATAATAATGTCGTCATATCCTTTACACACTTTTAAAGAGACCACGCTCTTTCATCCTTTTTTATTTTACCAAGTCAACGTTACATGTGATCCTTTGTAGAATTATTTCTCACGCTTGTATACACAGGGACCTGTTGTTTGATTACTATAACGCATACATACATACATGCAGTTGTTATGCACACTCAGGATTTTATAATACTGGTACTATTAAAATGTTAAGTGATTCAAACAAATACGCTATGGAGTAGGTATATAAGATAAATACTTGCTTACTTTTTTATGAGTTTAGAGCTTTAAAAAGAGATTTTTTAGCCAGAATTTTTGTTCACAAGTATTATTCATTCGTTGATTGGTAACGGTTAGTTAATAAATGTTAACAATGGTGGACGGTAGCTGAAACGTCAAAAAATGTTCGTAAATAATTAAACTTTTAGTTTAGTTTTCCTTGAAATCGAACATTAGCGTGTTTTCAAGGAGCCAGTGCTAAGATGTCGTCTGAATTAAGAAGTTTTCACAGATCTCTTTAGATTATATTCTGTGACCAACCTAACACGCACATAGAATAAAGATAAAAATAATGTGTAGAAAATGGTCAAGTCGGCAACGAGAATTACTTTATAATGTCTCCATTTTTATTATTTCCCAATTAGTACCTACTTGCTTATTTACAACGACTGCAATATTTTTAATTGTATTTAGTTTATACCTGCGAAAGCTACGTCTGCAATATAGCCGTGGTTGGTAAAAAACAATATGCATCTGTATTGTTTAAAAAAGGAAAACTTCTTAGTTCTTATGAAATGTTCGTTCTCCAAAACATTAATCAAATGTCTGAGTTTTATTTTACGAATGAGCATAATGACGTATTCGTGTGGATATCATGAAAACCAGATGTCGGTTCAAGGGCTCGGTTTTTTAAAATAAAATGCTTGTATCATGTGTATACATGTCTTATAATATAATAGATAACTATATCTGTTCTGAAACACTATGTAAGTTGTAGAAAAGAGGAAACAAAAAAAAACATTTTTACAGAAAAATCAACCAATTTCTGAACAAAAATCACAAAAATAATAAAATTTAAATATTGACAATGAGAGAAAGTGAACATCATCAACGTAGTCGAAGCCACACATTATTATGGATAACTGAAATACGTTAGATCTTAGTCAAATTTAAATAGTACCACATGGCAAGCACTAGCTTTCGAATATAAAAATAATAATTAAAATCGGAACTCCGATTTTAAGTAGTAAAAATATACAGTCGACTTGAGAACCTCCTCCTTTTTTAGAAGTCGGTTAACCTAAAGTACGTTGAATGACATAGGTAATGGAGAGCCTTGTCGCCCAAACTACAGCAAACGAACTTTTCAAGACAACCTTTGCATGGATGGATGGATGGAAAGAGAAAATGAGAGAGAGTACTGCAGGTAGTCTGGTAACGAGCTGTCGAAACTTTTCTTAGTCTGACCTATAACAATACATTAGGTTTTAAAATATCTAGTTTTCATCGTACATTTTGACATAGTGTGCACTGTACCTACAATGTTCGCAAAAACTAAGTACTGCTGTGCGTGAGTTTATGTCCAGGATTAGAAAATACAATACCGAGCATGTGATTACCTACATGATGATGAAAAAAAAAAACAAATAAATATAGTATATAGAGGCTCATTTGAAAACGAAAACTGCTTTCAGTCATCACACTTCCAATTTTTTCGTTCCAATTGTTTCATCTGCCTAGCCTTATCCCAACTATATTGGGCTCGGCTCCCAGTTATACCGGATTCAGCTGAATACCAGTATTTTACGTGGAGCGGCTGCCTACCAGACCTCCATAACCCATTAACTCGGGAACACGGTACTCTTCTTGGCAAAACTGGTGTCATAATTCTGGCTTCTGACAATCCGTAACGTCTGCCAACGATCTCCAAATGACAGTCGGGACTAACGGCTTATCGTGCTTTCCGAGGCAGGGAGAATTCTCGCTATGTTAAGATGGTCACACATCCACGGACCAACCTCGTGCAAGCGTTGCTTAACCTCGAAGATCCCGTGCGGCTGTTATAATTTAGCCACGACATCCGTATCCCGTTTATTGGATATAAATCTTCGGTCGTTGTCAAATATGTAGATTGAATGTTTCAACTCCACGTTTCATATGTTTTAGTTCTGCAGTTCCTTTGCTTTCTGATTTCTTGACGATTTCAAATTGAGACGGCTAACTATGGCAATATAATTTAATGCTATAATTTTTTACTGAAACAACATCCAGGCTATCGTCAGCACTTCTAGGTAAATAATATTATCAAACAATGCTCACCATTTATCGAGACAAATTCCAAAGTTGAAATTGCAATGTTTAGGTAAACGAACACAAGTGTAGGACACACGTTTCGTGATTGCCAATATTGATTAAAAACAGTGTGATTATCGTCACAATGCACTTTTCGTGTCAATTAGGTAACGACCTGAGCGATGGGATGTAGCGAGAAACATTTATCAGATCTATTGACCTGAAATTTGAAGAAAAATAATTTGTCAATAGACAGTCTTCCCTAAGCTATCTTAAAATTTTAATAAATCGTAAGGAGTTATTCAGAAAAAAAAATGCACAAAAATAAACAAAATATTAATGTGTATGATTATTTTTCAAATACATGCAAGCATGTACAAATAGATTGCATTACAAATGTTTGAGCCCGTCTATGGTAATTCTGCTTAATTTTAAACCGGTAGTTACAAATTATAGTACATATCGATAAGTAAACTCGAAATATCGATGACTTTAGGAGCATTTAAAAAAATAATGTTTATGAAGTAGCATTATAACAGCACTTAATATCACACATTTTAAATAGGAACACAAGGCTATTTAGACGGGAAATAAAAAATGCCTATTCCTTTGGACCCTAATATGCCTCCAATAAACATCATCATTTCATAATTCAATTTTACGCTACATTATGTGTACTTATACGAGTACAGTCTTCACAAAATCTCAGCTTAGTAGGTCATTAGTAGGTATGTTATCAAACTGATAACAGCAAAATCCTTTTCAACCTTGAAATGGTTGACCATGACGTCACTTATCTTAGGCAGCGTCTTCCGGAGTTGTCAAATATTTTGACTAATAAGATCTTTAAAAAAAATAGGTAGGAGTAAGTATATTTTTTTCGAAATAATAGAGAGATGTTCTAGGGAATTCCTGATAACGTCGAATTATCGCTAGTTTCAATTAACGGGAGGTGGTTTTATCACGAGATTGTATAAGGGCCTCGTGGCCAAAGATTAACAGCCGCTGGGATCGACCTTCAAGGTTAAGCAACGCTTGCCAAGGTTGGTCTGTGGATGGGTGACCATTTTAACAAATCCTGTTTCCTCCGTGGCTCGTCCCTGCTGTAATTTGTAGATCTTTGGCAGTTGTGACGGATTGTCAGAAGCCAGTAAATCTGACTCCAACCTTACCAAGAAGTACCGCGTTACCCAATTAAAGGGTTGTGGATGTCTAGGAGAACGCAAGCTCCACGTAAAAAACTGGTATTCAGCTGAATCCGATATGGCTGAACGCCAACCCGAAAATGGTGAGGAAAAGGTTAAGCAGAACATGATTTGGATGATGATTGATGATTGAGATGATTGTATCTCGAGATGAATTTTGTTACAGTGTTTCGCTAGTGTTCCCGTTAGTGTTTATTTGTAACTCTAAGTTAGTCATATTTTTTCCAAATACGGCCATGGCAAAAGGAGCTTTGTCAATTAGTACTATTCAAAAACAATAAAGTTCAAAATTATAGGTTACCTAGAGTGTGTCCCATGATCACTCTCAGGTATCTACATCAAAGAGGCCTCAAAGAGCCATCAGCAACGTAGGCGGGGCCCCTTAGGGTCAGGCTAGGGTTGCGGAAATTTGTTCGAAAGAGTCACCGCGGCCCTGGAACGCAAAGGGCACAAGAAGGATCACGGGTAGGTTTTAGTCAGTAAGAGTCTTACACTCCTTTCCGCTTCGCCCAGAGCGGGAGAAGTCATTTGATGATTACCCGTCCAGAAAAAAAGGTATTACATAATTATTAAAAGTTACGACACATAAAAAGTGACGAACGTTCCTTTAACAGGTCTACGAAACGTTTCAAATAGAATAGTAGGTATGTATAATAAACAAAAGAAAAAAGAACCATGTTTCGAATAAAAAATAAAGACTTGTACAGACGGTATTAGCAATAAAACGAAAGATTTAACGCTGACGTGCCCATTGACCAAAAAAACGGATGTTAGGATCATCTGACATTCGCGTGGGATATCACTTGCTCGTTTACTTCTTATTTTGGACTCTTCGTGGGATTTATACTCATTTCAAGATTTAAATTATGGGTTTTGTCCTTCACATGTTACGAATTTACGATATAGTTTAGATACTTCTATATAATTTATTCTCATTTGGAAATGTCTACACATACAGTATATTCAGTGTCGTTTGAAGTTTGATTGAAAATCTTTTAGTACAAACTCAAGGTTGTATCGTCATTCATCAGTAAACAAAATAACTGATTACTGTAAGTGTCGACATACCGTTTTTGTGTATACGGTGGAGTGTACACAAACGTCATTATAACAAGTCATCGAAATACTTGACAGTAAAAGTGATATCACTATCTAAAATCAGACTTGTCAGGGCAAGTACGTCTGTCTTTATTAATAGAAACTCAACTTACCTACTGCAATAGTAGACTAGCGCACTATTAAAGTTCAATCAGTAGTATCGCAAACTAAATCCCGTATCCAAACAGTATCAAGAATTTGCGCTAACTTAGTTACTCAAGAAATCTTCTATTGGAGTTACAAGTCCATTTGACAGGAATCTCAAATAAACAGTCCAGTATTAGTTGTTACCGCGACTTAATTCAGCTGGACACAACCAAGAGCATTTTAAAAGCACTAATTTAGTCTAAAGGCAGATAGTTTGGTCTCAAAGGTGTTACAGAGCTCGTGGCTAAATTAAAACAGCCGTATGATAAACATTTCCAAGGTTAAACAACGCTTGCCAAGGTCAGTCTGTGGATGGGTGACCATCTTATCACACGGAGACTCCTTCGTGCCTTGGAAACAGAAGCCAGAAAATCTGACTCCAGTCTTGCCATGAAGTACCGTATTACGTAATGGGTTGTGGAGGTCTGACAAGCAGCCGCTCCACGTAAAATACTGGTATTAAGCTTTTTTGTTTAAAAGAAACGTTGCCCCACACTAGGAATTTCCCCTGTGTCGTGGGTACATTTACACACATACATAGAATCTCACATACACAAACAGCCAGACCCGAAACAACTATCTGTAGGCCATACAAATATTTGTTCCGTGCGGGAATCGAACCCACGACACGTAGCGCAGCAGCCAATCGCTCAACCACTGCGCCAACCGTGTCGTCAAAGCTGACCCCGGTTTGACTGGAAGTCGACCCCTGTAGTATATTACCTAAATGTGTTTACTGTTACGTGTCTAGCTGCTTAATTAGATATATGCCTTAAAAAAATTGAGCTAACAACATATCTTAACTAAAAATCAATCATGTGCGGCTTCCTACAAATCAGGGAGCGTGCTTAATCGGATAAAATCTCTGCGCCTCACCAGTCACCTGGCGCGGCCTGCAATAAAAACAAAGTTTTATAAACTAATGACAGCTGTCATGGTGACAGATGTGCTCGGCACACTCGACCGGAGTTAATCGACAGAATACGACAAAGATGGACGACTGTACATCGAGCGTAGAACCCACGGAGGCGCGTTCATAATATGCAGGTTACAGACCAAACTTAAGAGCGAACGAAATTTGACAAATGGGTATCGGCAATAGGGATGTTTCCTGAGGAATAAAAATATGATTCTATTTAGTTAGCTTCAAAGATCATGGGGGCTTGTGACGTCACGATGGGATAACAATCGTAGCACGAAGTGACGTGACACGAAAAAAAATACGTGTCCAATTTTTTTGGAAATCTACGTGACGGACTAATAACATTTTTTTAGTCAACTAACCTATTTAAAACGCATGCTTGCTCGCCTTGTGTTAGGTGCAGGCCAAGCAAACGTACCCTTTCCATTGTGTAAAGTTGAGCCAGCGCGCGATGGCTCCGATTCGATGGCGTTGTATTCAGTCTGTACCCAGTATCAAACGATAACAAGTGCTATCACATGTCACATGGAGTAAGAGCCACAGTCCAAGTTAGTTTCGATTTCGTAACTCTTTGATACAGGGGTATCAAGAGCTCTTTGCTCAGCCTACTGGTTTTACGAAAGTTCTTGATGAATATCTAAGACTAACCTCATAGTTCACATTTGAACTCAACGTTATGGTTTTACATTAATCTCACTTAGTTCAATAAAACAGCCACATTTATGTATTCGCAGATCCATGTTAAAAAACCTTTCAAAACTTTATCGCACTACACGACAAATGAAGTTCGTTTGAAGTTCACTAACTTATCATGATAAAATTAAACACAACAAGTTATTAATTAATAACGCGAAAAATGCATAAGTGCGCTTAAGTCACATATCAATACTCACTTAATTTTGAGCCCTTTTGTCTCAAAAAGGTTAGTATGATATTAATATGATGATTTTAGGTATGAGTACGGTTTTAAATCATTTCACGAGTTCGCCAATTCAAACGATACCAATTACCACCAAACGTCGTCGTTTTTTTTTTTTTATAAATCAAACGTACAAAAAATCAATCTCCAGTGACCGGTAATTCGCATTGTTGAAGCATTCGATGTCAAAGTAACTCTTTTGACTGCCAATTTGCGAGTTCACTAATAGCTTTTGAGTTTACCGACCAGTGTGATGTTCGCAAAACAATCGGCACATTGAGCCTCATTCCAAATCCGCTCGTCATTTTTTTAGCTTGACCACACGTACTACATAGCAGTTTCACACATGAAACAGACAGGAATCTAACAAAATGAGGAACCCCGGAAGGGCGTGGATAGCCCTTCTCGTGGCTACCACCGTAGTCGGAGTCCAGACCCAACGACAACAGTTCATCAGACGTAAGTACCAACTGAGTTATAGAGTAAATAAGTTTAAGTGTGATTTTATTTGACACCGAGTTTATAAACGGTGTCAGATGCAGACTAAACAATCGAGCTTGTGAACTTTTTGTTCGTATAGCTACGGAGGGCACTCTCGCCCATGGATTTAGCAATATACCTATTGGAATAACAGCACTGGTTTCCAAAAGCTAGCTATTCTAGCACTCAGCAAGGACCGCTTAATCTGTAGATTGGGCTGAAGTCTAAATGGATGAATCCACGGTGAAAAGGGCTTTAGTTGGAAGGAAAGCCTTTCATGGAAGCTTAATTTATGTTGAAAATGTCGTAACTTCGGAAACATCGTTACCGAATATGTCCTTGTTGTTCTCTCAATGAGAATTGAGTTCTATTTGCGATGAACCGGACCGAGCCGACCGACGACCGAGTTTGACGCGAACGGTCGAAATTTTGATAGAGATAAAAATAATTACAAATCTGCCGCTTTTGGCGAATTTCTAAATAAAGAAACAAACAAAAAAATTGACGTCGCTCACTGTATGTTGCTGAAATAGATCAATGAAATTGGAACTTTTACAGTATAATGAGACCTTTTATAGGCACATCGACTTGATAATAATAAAAGTATCAATTAATCGCACACAGGTCCCAACCACAATAAAAATACAAATAAACATACATTTCCATACCTCGGGCCCGTAGTCGTAACAACATAAAACCAAAGCTAACGCCGATAACATTTAATTAAGAACTTATTCGCGGAACAATAACTGATTAAAACAGAACGGGGTTAAAAACTAAATTAACATAGTTTATAAAATATTCAATATGAATCGAGACATGTAGGTCAGGGATGCTGCATAATTATCGTGTGAATAGCCGATAAAATGTCGGGAAACTCGTAAAAAGGCCGTTCAACCTGCGAAGATGATCTGTGTCTGAGATGAGTCAGCTGTGGTCACAGCTGCTCATCTGGTTTCCAATAACCAAACTTAATGGCAGCTCATTAAAATCAAAGCAGCTTGCAACATTACACTGTAACTAATGCCAATAATCCAGTTTCGGACTTCCAAAGCTATTCACAGCTACAGCTTTGATCAGACTTACACGCTATATGTGCGACCGGCTCTTTGATACCCAAAAACACAAAATAGATTCATCTATCTCCAAAGGTTCTCTTACAATTGGCTGCAGTGTCCAGTTATCCATTGAATATAGGTAGTGATGCAAGTAACATCACTATGTACCTATGTTCAATGTGACTAGTCATTCAATATTCAAACTCTATTGACGGTAAAGTTTCATTTTATAACAAAGAACACAGTTGTACAACTTGTTAAACACTGTTGCTCGTTAGTTCTTTAATAAACAAATGTCTTGTACCGTGCAACCCAAAATGTGTGAATTTTAATTTCCCACAAATTTTCCTTTCACAAAATGTCGACTAAACGCTTAACACAGCTTTTGTATCTGTATTTAGCATTTCATCCAGTTGGCTAAGGGCGTGTTTAATCATATCTTACTGTCGGGCTTGACCCCGATCTGATATAGAAACACGAAAGGCATAGACAGGGGCATTCATAGAAGATTTTTTTCTCTCTCTACACCTTAAATATAACAGATTCTTCCAAATTAATCGCGGAATCACTTAAAAATTCTACGTAACATATTTAAATCCTGTCTTGTATCTAATACTTTCCAATAACATAATTATCTATACTAATAATAATAATATTAGTATAGATATGTATAACGTATTTTTGTATGTGTAACGAATAAACTCAAAAACTACTGGACCGATTCCAAAAAATCTTTTACCTTTATATTTTATCCCCATATTCCCACGGGATCGGGAACTACGCGGGTAAAACCGCGGCGCGCTACTAGTCTTTAATAAGAATAATAGTTCTATCTTTTGCATTTTTTTAGTTCAAAAGTTCGTTTTTTTCTTATATTATTACGACATTGAGATCTTGAATAATTTATAACATTAAGTGCGTTCACAACTAGTAACTTGTGAAACACCAATTGTCGCATTGAGTTCTGAGTTGATAACAACGCTTCAATCATGCATGGCTGACGAAACTTTAGCAGGACATAGATATAATCTAATACTTCTTTGGTATACCCATTAAATAATTATAATAATAATGTTTATTTTCAATCATCTGTTAACAAAGGTATATAACATTGTTATATGGATACCTACGTTTCACTTTAAAATTATTACAATTTCCAATCAGTTATGATGTAGGTACAATCTGCAAAGTAATAGGCCGATAACTAATAACAATAAAACCGAAAAGTTCAGTTCATCTATTTCAAGTAACAACTACGTTGGCGACGGGGTCAACGACCTCTACTGGTAGTGTAGTGACTAGAAATTTATGAGTTTAAAAGTTATTCGCGTAGATGTGCGGTTTCACCAATTAATTTTACTAATGCGTAAGCATTATAAAAAGCCTTTTATTGTTTCCACTGCTGGGACACAGGCCTCCTCTCTACGAGAGGGAATGAGCCGTAAACCACCTCGCGGGTCCAATTTTACTACTGACTTTTATATGCATTAAAAATCGTTCTTTTAAAGCCGAGAGTGATTAACGACTAAACAATAGCTAATTTTATAATATAACTAGCAGCGCCTCGCGGTTTCACCCGCGTAGTTCCCGTTCCCGTGGGAATATGGGGATAAAATATAGCCTATAGCCTTCCTCGATAAATGGGCTATCTAACACTGAAAGATTTTTTCAAATCGGACCAGTAGTTCCTGAGATTAGCGCGTTCAAACAAACAAACAAACAAACAAACTCTTCAGCTTTATAATATTAGTATAGATTCAAATAAACTTATTCCCTCTCTGCTTTCTCTAAACATTCCACTGTCTATCCTTTTAATATGGATTCGGACCCAGGAAGGCGTGTCACAATCTACGTTCGCCAGTGCGCGACAAAACAATAATTGTGACGGTTACTGCCTCAACGTAATCCCTGCACTGATTGTCCCTAACTGCGGGTGGGTGCTTGTCAAATTAATGTTTTATCGTCGTCTATAAACGTAAATATGGCTACGTAAATTGAGAGCTCTTAAAGAATCTTCGACAAATACGTGGACTAGTATTCAAATCAAAATTTCCTCAAAAGACCATTTCAGATCTACACCAGTCATCCTGATACTCGTATGTATGTGATAATGAGATTGATGATTTGGGGTCTTTCATAATAAAGAGTATTCTATTCTATTCTATTCTATTCTATTCTTGCATTTATTGGTAAAGAAATGTAGTTAATACTTGCATACTCGTTCTGTTACAATGACAACACTCATTTTTATTACACCATCGCCAAGGTATCAAAATTATATTCCAAATTCAAATTGCTGAAAGTCAAATTGTCCCTACTACGTTTTACCGGCTTTGTAATAAATTTCTTTATCGACGAATACCAAGAAACCCCCCACGGGCTCGTGAGAACAAACTAATTGAAGATGATAAAAACCTCATTAGAATTAATAACTGCACTTGAGAGTAACAGACATTTCATTGACCTATCTACACTTTGTTAGTTGCAAGGAGTTCATTGTTCGTATACCTATATCGGCTCGACATGACAGACCCTCGCTCTTATTAAATCCGAATGAAGGGCCAACGCCTACAATTTTAATTGTTATCATGTTTCGATAGAAACATCAATAATTAATTTCAGCTTCACTAGTGGATACACTTAAATAAGGAGATTTTAATTTCTGGTAATAACAATGAAGATAAAAATATTCTATCGAATAAACAATTCAGGTTGGTTTACTAAAGTAGTAACAGTAACAGAATAGGGACATTTCCTACGAAAATGATGTTTGTTGTTATAGAACGAATCTCTCCGGGAGAGGTATAGTATTTCAAATTCATTTGAAGAAGTAATGGGCGTCACTAAGAAATCATCCTTCAGTTTAATCATCTGTGGCCGTACTACGAAGTGCCAATGCTATCATGATTCAGTGTGAGGGAAAGGGATAGTGCTATTCGTCTTGTGTAACTCCGTCTCTCTCTGAAACAGGAATCATCATGGATTTAAGACGTCATGGTAGGGCTGCTGGTCTCTCAAATAAGCTAAAATTCTCGCAACAATTTAATTGTAAGTAAATCTTATTTATTGTCCCGAAGTCCATTATGATAATTAGAAACTCATTCATTATTGTGTCAATATTGGTGAAGTATAGGAGAACCACTGCCTACCCTTTGGGAACACAGGCATGATTTTATGTTTCTGTGATGTATATTGTTAACAATCTAATTATACATATTATTAACCTCGTAGTCCAAAAGCTTTGATACAACTGAAGAATGATCTAGTAGTAGATACTCACAGGGTGGTGGGTGGCCTTACTGCGAGATTTTAAACGTACTTGACCGCTGTAAGGTATGAGGATCACCTCTTTTTTCACTACGAAGTAAGATAAAACAACGCTTACTTTAACCTGATCGAATAAGTACAAATATTTGCACTAGGCACTCGAAAATTCAGGCCCTTGGTTTTAAAAACCTCCCAATCAAGAATACTTGATGGAATTTTTGGCCGTCCGTTTCTCGGCCTGGTTCTAATTGTGCCCGGTCACCTGCTCTCCCGCCCGGAATAGCACATTGGCTCTCAATGATCAACTGCTCATCGAGTCACGGTTATTTGTGTGGTCGAGTGGACCGTGTCACTCAGTCTTAAGTTTCAGTGTCATCACCTTGATTTGTGCTGATTGGTAGTCAACTGTAACCAAGTCGTTGACACAAGTTGTTAGCCCCACGCCAGTTCTTCACGAATAAATTTATTATGCGTCATTGAAATGGTCTACCCGTATGCCATATCCATTTAGCCTTTAAGAAATGTAGTGGTAACAAACAGACATACAGACTCCATCTTTATATGAGTTCCCAAATACTGTTAATAATTTTAGGATGATTAACGCATTTTTTTTCTAAAACCGAAGCTAAGTCTAAAAGCTCTAATTGTTTACTCCGACTTAGGCAGTCGTCACTATCCATAAGTGAGTTACAAGACGTCCAAAGCGTAGCCAGTTCAGTTTTGCGTCACACAACTCTTAGGAAATTGATAGGGTGAGGCTCCTATTCAATATTCATGCCCCTCTTTGTAAGCGGTGGACCACAAAGACACCACTTTTTCAATAGGAAAAAGTTCTTGAATGCACTTGTTACTTATGTAGTTTTTTATGTGGTATGTTCACGGGTTTTTGGTTACTGTAATTAAGGAGTGGAACTTTGAGTTAGGGAATTAAGTTTAATAATACCACTACCCATCATATTCTGGATTTTACATTTGTTATGAGTCGTCTTACGTGAAAGCGACGTTCCTCCTGTTGCTTTCTTTTTTTTTACTTTTTAATGACTCGACCCTTGACCTTCGATCTCGCTTGATAGAAAGCGATGAATGAGATCCACAATGGGACGAAGGAGTCCAGAAGTTACGAAGAATGTCCAGTTCAATCTTGTGTGGAAGTTTAAGATACATATAAAATATTTCCGAATGGGTTGCATGTTGTTGAGAACACAAACCATAGGAGACCAGATTCGTCACTAATGTAACAAAAACTATTAAGACCAAACCCTATTTAGAAGTTTATTATTGAGCAGATAAGTATGTAAATCAAGTTTGTGAGTAAATATATGCCAGCTAATGGCCACATTGTTATGGTAAAACGAGTGCATTTATATTTATCCTTAATTTTTACTAAACTACCCTCTTTGGGTTCACGAAAGATTAACCACCGATGTTGAGGACGATATTTACATGACACTGACGGAACATTTTGATGGAATTTGTACAAAGTTGTTTGTGTTTGTAAAATAATGATATTTATTTTTATTTCTCTTTGCATAGGTATCTCACTAACTTAAAGCTATCAATGAAAAACCCATTTATAAACTGTAAGCTACAGAAAATTTCAAGATCAAAATCCAGCCGTAAATACGACATGTCATCATCTCATCATCATCATCTTCCTGCCCTTATCCCATGTTACTTGTGAGTGTGACTTGGGTCGGCGCAACATGTTTTTTCTTCCATTCTGTCCTGTCAGTCGACACGCTATCACTAACTCCCTTTTCTTTCATATCATGTGAATGCAATAAAACAAGTATGTAGGTACGCAATGACACATACCAGTGGTTTATTGAATACACACATAATTATATATGTGCAATTAATAAATATTTCTGGAGCTAAGGTCTATACTTGCAACAATTTTAGAGTGGTCAAGTTCTTTTTCATTTTTTACGATTCGATTATACGTACTTAACCCTTTTATGCTTTTATACGAAAGAATACTTTCGTAGTTTTTAAAGACTATTTTCGGAGGCCCATTGAAAATAGAATTTTCACTAGACATTTTCTACTGAACTGTTTATTAGCCTTTTCATTCCCGTCCCACAGACTATCTCCACAGGAACTTTGAAATTTTCGGGATAAAAGTAGCTAATGGCTCCTACCGAATTTTAAGCCGTCTGTATCAGATAATCTGGATATAGTGACATATTATACATGCAAACCGAATCGATCGCCACAATGTTCAATAATTAATAGACGTTTTAAGTATTGGAATCACTTTAAAAATGTCATCGTCAAGAGCCTAAGTACTTACCTTTACATACAAACCATTTCACCTCTTTATAATATTAAACGTATACATGAATGTAGTTATAATGTACCAATAAATTCAATCAGTAGGTACGTCGGTAATGTATTAGATATGGTCACGCTATCGCAACTTGAACCAAAATAGTGATGGGACGTCTGACCGGGACGTACATAGCTCGACACACAGTTCCGTAAGCGTAGTCTCTTTCAAAGCGTACCATACATAATGGGATTAAGTTTATCCCATGTTTTGCATATTTCATCAATCGCTATTGTGTCTTCTAACGATGTACAAATGTGAAATGTGTCTCTTTACTAAGACCGACGTTTGAAGGCGTTCTTTATAATTCAGCTGTACGCTAGTTCGGTCATTACCCTGTACTGGGTCCACAGAGATAGCATTCGAGAGTTTTTTCTTTTTTGTTGTATAGGTACAATGGAATAGAGCCGTCACGGAGAATTATTTATAGATTGACAATGCAGTGCGGCACAAAACATCTTTACACCTGTTTTTTGAGCACAAATTGTAATAATGCAGTATTTAGACGGTTGGTGCCGACAGATGTCATGATCTGTCTGATTGAAACATTCAGCGATATCAACGTAAAACGAATGAATAAAATACGATTTTGATTAATTTTTTAGTATTTAGTAGCAGTCTATCCACAACTTTTCAATTAATCAGACGTTTTGTGCCTAAAACTTGTTATTGTCATCTCAAATAATATAAATGTTAGACTGCTAATGAGGGTTTACGAATATAATAAACTATTATTTATAAAGCCTAAAGGGTATGTATGCATTTACACCACTAATAGGTTGAAAACTCTGGAGAAGTTTATTGTATTTTTTTTTATGTGTACGTTTGCTTTTTGTTTTGTGCAAACACATAACCAAACACTATTCCTTTTCGTTCTTTTTTTCTTTCTAAAAATACGTAGTAAATGAATCAATTTTAATTAAAAATAGAATTTTAAAGTTGTTTCACCTCTATTCTTTTAAACATTGAATTATAAAGTTTTTCAGAAAACCTAAAACGTTGCAAATAAAACAGTTTACAAAGCTGACATACATTTTTACAATGTCCCAACGCCCATAGTTTGAGTTATTAAATCATTAGACAGTAGATTTAAATTTTGCGACGAAATACCAAACAACTAAATAAAAACCCAGTAACACAAAGCTCAAAGCATTGATTGCAATGCTTTGAGCTTTGTGCCTACAATCCTACACCATCAAAACACTTGCATCAAATACTTTGCTGGCTACATACATACTAATGTGACATGCGCGAAATGGGACGTAAATCAACACGAGATATAATAAATCGTCCTATTGACGTTCAATGTACGTCAAACAACCGAGAAGGAACGTGCGAATACGCAGGGACGAGCCAGGAATAAAAACTAGTCGACGGTTTGAAGATAAACGGCAACATTGGTTTGCCCAAATATCCTTGACAGCAGCGCCTCCTGGTGAGTTGTCACCGTAACACATATCTTAGAACATGCACCAATCAAATCCGAACCCATCACTGAAAACCGCATGAAATTCGGTTTAGTAGTACTGGAGATAAATGGGAAAATGGTTGACACAAACAAACAAACATCCTCTCACCCCAAACGCATATTATACTGTCTCCGTTCCGTCGTGGGTAAAAATGAAATAATTGAAAAGTATTATGGAATTGCATTTCAGAGACAAATTGACACTCTATTGTGCATGCCAATTCTGAACTTATAGAACTTTTTGACAGTAGTGTACTCTGATTGGTGCGTCATTGTAGGTCGTGAAATCGAAATTTATTTTAAAGGGTAGCGCAACACGGATTAGAAACATTTGGTATGTGTCTTTATTCAAAACATGGCTTACCCGCGTAACAACAGTCCATAGTAAGTAAGGAGAGAAACCAATAAATATTGTAAAAAAAAATCTTAAGTATGATATTAAAGAGTATTTAAGACTCACCAGACCCCCACAGTCGAAGCAGTACTACAGTTTTGGTGGGCTTAGTTTATATAAGTTGGCTACCATAAACTGAACTAATAACAAATAAAAAAAGTGTCAGCGACATCACTAATAGCAAGCATAAAATCCAAAAAAAAAAAACACATTTAGTATGTCACAGTGACGCGCAGACCCTGCTGTACCTATGTTTGGTAAGCGTAAGGCCTACCTAGGTACTCGTAAATGCAGCATTTGGCATTTTCTAAGAATAATGAGACAGAAACTCTATTCTGATGTCAATTATGAATAGATACTCAACTTAAACTAACACCTAGCTGCTGACATACCTGACACTATGTACCAATAATGGTATTTAATTCATACATTTTGTCTTGGGACTTATGGCCTACGGATGAACTGACGAAGAATACCTCGAGCCGCGCTAAAAATGTCAGATGTTCAGTGAGAGGTCTTAAAATTATAGGTATTAAAACTTAAATTTACCAACGACTAGTGCACCTTGCATTGGATTGGTACATTTAAGTACAGACTTATGGCCCATATTCCAAAACGTAAAGTCCAACTCAACTCGAATTCCAACCTCAACATGAGCATAAAAATGTGAATGAAAGCTCGACAGATGAAATTAAGCTGAGCAAGCGCGTTTACGCTTTTGCTCGCTAATCTCTGCGTACTTTTGCTTGTTCATGTTGGAGTTTACGTTTTGGAACATGGGCCTTATAGTGGATACTTTTTGATGCAGCCTTACGTATCAAGGACATTAAACAAATCATAAACTCCACAGACTGAATCGTATCAAGACTGACTATTGGATATGTCACCGGATTAGTTGCAAAAATCGTAAGATTGTAATAAATTCGCCGATTATGTTAGTTTGAATACAGTAAATCTAAATTCCAACCAAAGTCAATAGTTTCCAATAGTCTGATTGAGAAGGTTGAGTTTTCAATTTGACGCGATGTTTTACTATGTTACGGTGTTTTCAGGTATCCGGTGACAGGTACACAGAATAGCTCGGACACGCACGGCCACTCTACAAAACTAGCTCCTAAAAATGTTACTTTGTACTATCGCTATTCTCGCGTTTGATTTCAATCTCTCCTCAGGGAAAACGATGATGTGGTCAAGGAACACGCACGCTTGCTTATCAGTAATCTAATCACTTTTGACTTACAAAACACCGGGTATAGCTATGAGGAAATACTGTATTCTAGATCGAAGGAAAAGACAGTCCGGATGCGATTATCACGCAAATAGGTCCAGTAGTTTTTGAGTTTATTCGTTACATACAAAAATATAAATCTGTCCTCTTTATAATATTAGTATAGGTGAACGATCTGTATTTACTTTGGTGTAGAATTTTGTGTTTTAATACAAAACGCTTTTATTATACAGAGGAGGAATCTTAAATACCAAACTTGGTCACTGACCACTGCTTTTTGAATACTGTGAGGTGGGTGAGGTTGTGGTCGAAGAGAGAGCTCTCTTGCCTAGAAGTAATCTATTCACTCTTGACTTACAAAACACCGGGAGTAGCTATCAGGAAAGACTGTATTCTAGATCAATGGAAAAGACAGTCCTTATTATCCACGCCTTAGCTGTACGCACAATAAGAAGTATTCCCAAAGAGTCGATAAAACACAAAACTATTACGAGTATTGTTGTGCGTTTATTCCAAATTGGAAAATTGTTTGAAAAATCACCGCTAGCATGTTTAACAAAATAAATAACTGCCGTCGGTTGTCGCAACGAATCACGGGTATTTTACAACCTTTTCATAATAATAATAAAGGGGCTAAAGAAGTGGCCCGCTCACGAATGGGCGCGGGGACAATTTTGTAATAAGGGTTACCCTGTACCTGGTGCAGACTAGCGTCTACTTATTACACAGTTTAATTTATTTGCCGGTTCACCCTGTCTGGAACCTATTACGTTAGCGCCGTGAATGTAGCAGGAATGGATGCGGCATATCGCGGAAAAAATCCTTTCGATTATCTGATAACTTCTTTTTTAATTTTCTGTATATAAACACATCAAAAGTATCTAGGGATCAACATATATTTTTGCAATAACTTTCCTCCTGATTGATATTAATTAAAATTTTCTTTAAGGATTCATCAAATAAAGTGTTTTCGTTTGTCACAGTAACGATAAACCAAGTCACCTTTGCATTAATAAAGAAATTTGCCATTTTCCTAAGAAAGGGATTTTTGACATTTGAACCACTAACATTAAAGTTCGAAAAAAAGACTGAAATAACAGTTTTCTTTAAAATTTTATTGGGTAACTTAAACAATTAATAATCCGTGTTTCTACCGCGAACACTAACAACACAAGAACATCGGTTTGGCATACTCAAAATGAGTTCATCCAAATCACGCTGTGGAATGGCCGCCCATGTTCGTTGCAACAACAAAAAAAGGTCTTCTTGCGACTGGATACCCTCCATATTCGGCAGAGCTCTTCTCTGTAGCATATCCCATGCATGCTCAATCGGGTTCAAGTCTGGCGACTGAGCAGGCCAGGGCAGGACATTGATGTTAGCTGCGGCGAGAGTCTGTCTTACAACTCTTGCGGTGTGCGGTCGTGCATTATCATGCATTAACTGAAATAAGGGACCGATTTGCACTTGTAGAGGAACGATGACGTCTGATACAATCGTCTCAGCATAAATTTGAGCGTTGAGGTTGCCTCTGATCCAAATCAACTCAGTTCTTCCGCCGATCCAAATACCCGCCCATACTATGATGGTTCCACCACTATAAGGATGGACTTCCTGGCAGGATTTTAATCGCTGTTGGCGTCCAGGGGTTCTCCAGTGTCGTATACGTCTTGTATCCGGTCTCATACCAAAACGAGACTCATCAGAAAAGCACACGAAACGCCATTGTTCTTCTGCCCAATTTCTGTGTTCAAGAGCCCATTGATATCGAATCCTACGATTGTGCATTGCTATAGGTGGTACCCGTAGCGGTCTTCGGGAATGAAGGTTCACTTCATGCAAGCGGTTTCTGACTGTTTGGTCGCTAATTAAGTTCCCTGAAGAGTGATGAAGCCTCACGGCTAACATCATGGCGGTTATTGTTGGAGCTCTTCGAGTTAAGATTTGAATGTATCGGTCTTGTCTCCGTGTGGTGCAGCGATACCGTCCTCCATGGCGCTCAGCCAAGGTAAGCGAAGAGCTCTGCCGAATATGGAGGGTATCCAGTCGCAAGAAGACCTTTTTTTGTTGTTGCAACGAACATGGGCGGCCATTCCACAGCGTGATTTGGATGAACTCATTTTGAGTATGCCAAACCGATGTTCTTGTGTTGTTAGTGTTCGCGGTAGAAACACGGATTATTAATTGTTTAAGTTACCCAATAAAATTTTAAAGAAAACTGTTATTTCAGTCTTTTTTTCGAACTTTAATGTTAGTGGTTCAAATGTCAAAAATCCCTTTATTAGGAAAATGGCAAATTTCTTTATTAATGCAAAGGTGACTTGGTTTATCGTTACTGTGACAAACGAAAACACTTTATTTGATGAATCCTTAAAGAAAATTTTAATTAATATCAATCAGGAGAAAAGTTATTGCAAAAATATATGTTGATCCCTAGATACTTTTGATGTGTTTATTTATATCTATACTATCCTTACTAATATTATAAATGTGAACGCGTGGATGTTTGTTACGCTTTCACACAAAAACTACTCAACCGATCATCATGAAACTTTGTACACATATTCTTGGAGGTATTATAAGTAACTTAGGAGGACTTTTTTTTTAGGATAATTTCCGACATTCACGCGGGCGAAGCTGCGGGCAGCAGCTAGTAATATTATAAAGAGGAAAGATTTGTATTTTTTTATGTAACGAATAAACTCAAAAACTACTGGACCGATTTCAAAAATTCTTACACCATTATAAAGCTACATTCACCCTGAATAACATAGACTATATTTTATCCCCATATTCCCACGGGAACGGAAACTACGCGTGTAAATCCGCGGGGCACGCTAGTCGTTAAATATA
Source organism: Hecatera dysodea (assembly GCA_905332915.2). Classification (NCBI taxonomy): domain Eukaryota; kingdom Metazoa; phylum Arthropoda; class Insecta; order Lepidoptera; family Noctuidae; genus Hecatera; species Hecatera dysodea. Next base: position 4,323,491 of record HG995286.1, read on the forward strand.
ATCGTTCTTGTTGGTTTGCCATAAGGATTAATTATTCACATGACTGCCAAAGTTAATGTATTTTATACTTGTAATAATTGAAATAGATAAATAAATTCCTTGGGATGAGTTTTTTTACCTTAGTCTTCCAAGGCAACTAGTTATTACCGCGTCCGCGAGTTTTCTAACTTTTCTAATTCCGCGATTCTGTCTTGCTTTCGTGCTTTATAAATAAATGCTTACCTAACCTTGATACTTATACTGTCGTATTTGCTTAACCAGTATAATAAACGAGCCTAGCAATTTTTTACCTTATCTATCGACCTTTTTGTTAAAAAATTGTTTCAATTGCGAGCTAAACCTATGTGAATATTTTGTACTAGCAGCACCCCGCGGTTTTACCTGCGTAGTTCCCGTTCCCGTGGGAATACGGAGATAAAATATAGTTTATGTTATTCAAGGTGAATGTAGCTTTACAATGGTGAAAGAATTATTGAAATGGGTTTGATAGTTTTTGAGTTTAACCTATTCACTCTTGAATTAAAGACCCCCGGTTTGTAGCTATCACGAGATCTTCGGCTGAGAATCTGATCCGCACCTTAAATGTACGCACAATGAAAGAAAATAAAAAAGAAATCTTTCAAAATTTCAACATTCAGGGTACATACTTCTTCACGTTTTTTTTTTCATTTGTGTAGGTAAGGTACCTAAAATATTTTCCCAAATTCGTGCTACAAAGCCAGTTTAGTTGCCAGAAAAAAAACAAACGTTATTTTGAAATATAAATAGAGCTTTTTTAGAAAGCTTCGTCAATAGCATTTCACTATGGTAACTGGTAACTTTGATTGATTTTTGTCAACATTCCCTAATTTGGTTGTGTTTTATAACGGCTGAAATTAACAAAGCTGCTTTTCTTAGTTGATAAAGTATTTTTGGAACATTGAATAACTTGAATAACTTGCTTCTAGCTGTCAAAGAATTTTATGTCATAACCATCTGTTTAGTTAAGTGTAGATAGGTCATAACCTCGTTTAGGCTGTGTTTTTACTGTGCGAAAACTCAGTGCATGAAGCAAGCTTAAAAATAATTGATAACATTAACATCAGATACTAGAAGCGCGTCGAAAACCCTCCGTTCCGCTCAGCCCAGAGCGGCAGAAGTCCTATGATGATTTCCTATTAAAGAAAAAGGTACTAGCAGCGCCCCGCGGTTCCACTCGCGTTCTACCGGTTCCCGTGGGAACACGGCGATAATTTATTTTCTTCTTTTTTTTAAACGTTGCCCCACACTAGGAATTTCTCCTGTGTCGCGGGTGCGTTTACAAACATACCATCTCACATGCATAAACAGCCAGACTCGAAATAACTATCTGTAGGCCATGCAAATATTTTTTCCGTGCGGGAATCGAACCCACGAAAGGAAGTGCAGCAGCCAAACGATCAACAACTGCGCCAACCGTGTCGTTAAAAATTAAAAATAGCCTATGACAAACACGAATAATACGACTTTAAAAAAAAAATTGGTTCAGTAGATCCAGAGATTACCCCCTACAGCCTCACAACTTCACAAAATTTGCCTCTTTATAATATTACCTGTATAGATAGAACTAAAATCAAAATGTAATGCGGCCGATCTTGAATGATGAATTAGGTAAGATCGGCAAATATACAAGAATATTTTAAAGGGTTAGACATACATGCATCTACAGTAGATCTACTTCAAATATTCCAATCGTTATGTTTAAGTCTAATGCAATAGGGTGGAGCGCTAAGCTTGACCAAGGAATAGAAAAGAAAGCACCGTCAGGCTCTTGTAGATCAATTTGTCAAAAAAGGAATTTCATGTGAAATTCAATTAGTAACTTAGGTATTTGTGAAAAAATATAATTTATTTATAATATCTAAGGTGCGTGTGAAAAGAGCCTAAGTCCGAAGAAGTTGCACAACTTTAGGCGCAGTTCCCTGTTCTCCATGATTTTGATAAACCAAGTTCCAGCACGAGGATCTGTCTGGCAAATTGGAAACTTCTAGTTTGTGTATATGGTAAAACACAAACGGTTGATGAAATAAAATGTTAGGATTTATTGGTTGTCTGAAACTCGATTGTTTTTATTAATAATATTAGGTATGTACTAGCTTTTGCTCGCCACTTCGTACGCGCATATCCTATTTTCCCCGTTCCCCTATATAGCCTTCCTCATAAATGTGGCTAGCATAAACAAACAATTTTTTTCGAATCTGTTTAGTATTTCCAGAGATAAGCACGTTCAAACAAACAAACTCTTCAGCTTTATAATTGCCCAATTTTTCTTGTGGCAGTCTCATCTCAATGAAAATCAATATTAAAATCTTGCCAAAATTTAGGATAGGTAATCAGGGGTTCTTTATCGTTTGTTTGTTGTCGTTGTGTGTATCATATATGTGCTGCATGTATCAATAACAACTTCATAACAGTCAACAGTGAAAAAATAAAAATTACCTTTCTAAGAGGGAACATTGGGAAATAGATTCCAATCTATATCCCTCTTATAAAGTGTATGCGAAACACCTTGTGTTGGCCCCTATCTAGTGTCGGCAACCTGCTAGTTATTCTGTGTATGGTCGCTCTGTGTGCCTACTGTCAGTGTTGTGGTCTTCACGCCAGGACCTGCCCCAAACCCCGGCCCTTTGAGCACAGCTTAAACTACTGCACAATTTAGTTTAACACTTTCAATGTCAACTAAATTGTTGGCGGAAGTAGTCTATTTATAGTTTAGGCAGCTCTAGAATTCTAGATAGGTAAACGTTTTTTTACGAAGTTTTAGTGTGTAGTGGTAACGTCTAATGAGGACTGTTACACATATTTTAGAAAATGGGGTAAGGTATTAAATACCTTATTGATTCCCGAGAAGATTCGAATTGCTACAAGTAGCCAAACACCAATGCATAAGGACTATCATTTGAAAGTATGTAATGAGAAATAATTCGAAAATACAGTACTACACCCACTTGTTAATCTGTGTATGTGTACTTTATTGTGATTGTTTTACAAACAACTTAACATTCTTCCTGCGTCTTCGCTTCCGTGGCCTACCGTACAGAAATCATGCATTTGGAAATAAAGTAGCCGTATCAAACTTGTTAATATCGTAGTCATTTAAAGTATTTTTCGTAATTTTAGAGTAAATCGATACTAATATTACTCTGCAGAGTTTGTTTGTTTGGTTGAACGCGCTAATCTCTGGAACAACTGGATGGAATTGCAACATTATTTTAGAGTTCGATAGCACATTTATTGAGGAAGGTTTGTCTGTTTAAGTTCAGGCCGAACGAATAGGAGCGGAGCATTCATAAAAATATGACGCAGCCGAAGACGAAGCCGCAGGTCAGCTAGTATTTTATAAAACAAATAATTTGTAACTAAGAAGCATATTATAACAGCAACTCATTATAAGATTCAAAATATAAACAATTTAAAAAACAAGCAAGTGTTTCAAGTGAAAAATGGGACTTTAAGTAATTTGTGGAACATTAAGTTACATTGAGAGAATGATGCGTCGTCGACTAGTCGCCGGGACTCCCCTTACGCCCCCTTACGCCAGAAAGCTTTTAATAAAATATTATTACCCTCATATGAACGTCGAGAAAACCTTATTTGAGGTTTTCACGAACGCTATGAAGCAACGTACAAAGTGAGTGGATCGCAAATGTTTATTATGGCTACAATCTTGAATACTAGACGCTTGTCGTTGATTTATGCGAAGATAGATTTTTTTTTTCGAATAAAGGGCATGTGTGTCAAATAGATATTTACTTAAAGGCATGCCTTAATACCAAGGAAAGGCAAAAAAAAAGAAAGAAAATGTGTTTATTTGCGCCAAGCAGGACGCAAACTTAAAAAAAAAAAAAAAATACAAACTAATGTAACTAATCGAAGCATCTGCGCCAAACGACCATCGCACACAGTGGTGGGTAAAATAAAAGTCACTCTTTAATCCATTGAAAGCCCTTATTTTACTCACTTTCTTGTTTCTCTATCCCTGGAAAAATTTAACGTTTTCAAGTTTATATTAAACAACGTAGATCAGTAACTAAACACGTTGGTTAACTTAGGTAATAATAAGATAGCTAAATTCGTTCGGAAAAAAACTAAATTTCATGCTGGTACATTTTTAATTAGGTATATGAGTTTCACACCTCCTAGTACAGTTAATCAAAATATAACAGGTACAGATTAAAAACGTAACGTGTGAGTAAAAGACAAAAGAAAGAACGCAAGTCGCTTTCACGAAATTAAGGACTATTTAACTCACACTTCATGTTTAAATTGTATTTAGTTCTTTGAAGCGCGAGACAAAAGGACACTCTTCAAGTGATTGTCAGAAAGACCAAGATTATGGTATTGATAATTATCATCATCAATGTAACAGCTGAAAGACGTCCAATGCCGGAGATAGGCATCCCCAAAATACCGCTTCATCAGCCAAGCATGTACCTACGTCTAATATCCAGCCCATTCCTGAGGTCTACAGGTTACCGGTCCGCCATGACGGTACTTACCTAATCAAAATTTTTCGGTATAAATATTTTCTACCAAAGTCTCACCCCCCATCGCTGGTAGAATTCATCATCATCATCATATGTATGTACATATATAATTTCTTTTAACATTCTCCTGTTAAATTCATTAGTCTGATAAATTATAATACCTACATCTAAAAGGCACATACCTAATGGCATTGCTTTTACTATTATTATACGTTTAAACTGTCCAAAGCGTGTTACATAAATCTTTCGATTAATGTAAATACATACCTGACCAGCCCAGTGTCCTAAATTGCAGGGAACTGACGTCATGACTAAATGTTAATTGTTAGTGTATTGAGGTATTGCTCTCAGGATGCTTATTCTATACTTTGAATACATTTTGCTTACTTCACTATTGTTTATGCCTAAAATGGCCAAAAGATATTTCTTGAAAGCTTAGGTACCTACCTACTTCTCTGATTGGTTTAGGAATAGAATTTAGTTCCCCGTGGCACAATATCTCACACAAGTGTACCTACATTACATAGATACATATATTGAAATACTCTTAGCCGCTACGACACGATCAAGCATTATTATGAACCTTATGATGTTTGAAATGTCTAAATGGTTGGCTATAGAACTGTAGGTACCTAAACATATGAATTGCTCATATCATACAAATTCCATTGCAAACAACCTTACTGATATAAGCACTTGTAAGATAATCAAAATACTTGATAACTCTGTGTAAAAATAAAACTTACACCCAACTTGATTTCTCCCGACTCGCGCGTCTCCAGACTGTTAAACATCACCACGCGGTCGCGATACATAATAGCGAAGCACGACGAACTTTGCGATTTTCACAGGCGTACGCGCAAACTCTGAACCCGTAATACTCGCGGGTACTTGCCTATTTATGCAGTCTTAAGTATACCACGTAGTAGGCCCCAGCGAACAACGTCGGAATTTTAAATACGCATAGGTGTTACTGACAATGTTTATAGAACAAAAGATGTGGAAAATTTGTCGGGACTACGCTCCTTTTTTTCTTTTTATTGTCGATTTATGCTAACTAGAGTTGTGTCGTTTGCACTTGTTAACAGTGGGCTTACGTGAGCGAGGTTGTAAGTGTTGCGCTGTTAGATCTGATGAGCTTTACTTGTGGTGATAGATATTGTATTTTGATCAAAACGATATGCCGTCAAAATGTTGAAAGTTATCTTGCAATCCATAAAAGGGCACTATAGGTACCTAACTTATCGGGCCAGTGAAAATGTGTGATTGACTTTGTTTAGAATTAAATAGCACCAGTGTAGTGTATACCTATCATTAACAGATCTGGAAGCTCTAGCATGTCTTGTTCAAACACTCGAAATACGTTTAGTACATCCTAGAGAAACGTCAGTTTATCTTGCTGAAGTCTGTCACAGACATTGGTGCCGAAATATTCGTATAAGCAACCAGTGTTGCATCGCTTTGAAACTTTAACTTCGGAAGAGTTAAACTGTTTGATCAACGCAGTCGAATACCTTTGTAGCTTTTAATGAAGGTACTACAGCGCCATCTTACTTCTTCTGCGGAACTAAATGTAAATGTTCTGAATTTGAACTGGTAGAGATATTGTTCAGAAACATTTAATAAGTATTACTGTATCAAAAATTCATAAAAACGTATACAGTATCGCAACTTTTTCTTCGAAGTCAGTATAAATTGAATTTCTTAAAACCAAAAATTAAAATTACACGGTTACTATCCTAACGTCAGTCATAGTTTTATTATGATTCGTCCATTAGTGAGTAGATGGCACTGCAAGTTACCCTTTCAATGCACGCTTCTAACAAACGTTTGGAATTAATTTCCCACTTGAAAATTTTATGTTATACCATTATGTTTCTGATTAAATTAAGTTGGTGGTTTTACTAACGGTTAACTAGTTTTATCTAGTGCTGCCATCTATTTAATCGTGACTGTTCAACGCAACGGGATATTGTAATTCCTTGCTACGTTGCTAGATGGCGCTGCTAGTCTGTTTTCACCAAGTAAATGTTTGTTTCCGTTTGTTAACAGGAACATGTGGTGCTGACGATTTCCAGTGCCGAAGCGGTCACTGCATCGAGTCTAGCCGTCGCTGCAATAGCATATACGATTGTCCAGATCAGGATGACGAACTTGGTTGCGGTAAATACTTACTTACTTCTTAATATACACACAGCATTATATTATCATCGAGATAATTGGCAAATATATGATATGAACGGATCCTGCAAACTGGAATGATTAATCGGAATAACCAAATAATGTATACCTACCTTTTATTGTTGATTGTACATGCAGACTAAACTTTCCGGAAAATAATTAGAGCATGGGAGCCATTTTAAATTCGTATTTTTTTTTCTTTTACAATTGGCTCTTCCGTCGGAAAGTATCTAACGGGAACATGGACACTACCGGTAAAAAAAGTACTCCATGTCCTACTCCTGTCTAGGTCACGATCTACCAGTGCGCTCAATTTCAACCAAATCTGTTCAGCAGTTAGAGTAATTAGACTTTCACATAATACCTACATACATTGTTAGTAGGATTCAAATGATTTCGTGAAATCAGTAAGCAGTTAGTCGACTCTTCACGTGAGGGCTGGCCTTTGCTTTGGTCATCGAATCAGCATTGCCATTCAACGTGGCAATGCGGCCAGTGTTAGGGGCACTTTTCCCGTTGACAGCGATGCGGATGAATTTTTCGATGCCCTATGTGTCTTTTCTCCTTTTTACTCCGCTTGTACATATAGGTATTTTATTTTATTTTATTTTATTTGGGAAAATAAACGGTTATACATTAGAATATTATGGCACAGAACTTAAAACTAAAATGGGAATATAAATGTATAACCAACAACATTTTCCACATAATATAAAAAAGAAAAACAAACATAAACGGCGTGCGATATAAAACTAAACTGAAACATATACAGGTAAAACTAATAAAGAGGGACATAGTAGGTAGAGTCGAAAATTTAAGATATAAATTATGATTGTACGATTGTTACGTTAACTCAATTCCTCAATTTTGCTATAACTTTAAACGCAATACTTCTAAATTTCCCAGCGGAAACAGCAAAAAACTCAATATCGCGGAAAATCTTATTAAACTGAGTAGTAAGACGCCGTAGGGGTGCTCGCGATCCTGCGTTTGACCGACAAGGTGTTACAGCAAACAGCGGCCGCACGCGAACACCCCGACACATAGTAGTTCTGGGTACTACATAACTTATTCTATTACTTATATCTATACAATCATATGAGTTGTTACATAAATCAAACAGAAATGCTGATTCCAACATTATACGTCTAGCTTTAAGATTTTGTAGTTTATACTTAATAAGTAAGTCACTGTAAGATGCATACGTACGGAAACAACGGAAATGCATGGCCTTTAAAAATTTACGTTGTACTTTTTCTAACATATTAGAGTATTTTTCATAGAAGGGATTCCACACTGGTACCGCATACTCCAACTGAGACCTGACCAAAGTTTTATATAGATATAAATAAGTACCAGGGCGTTTAAATTCCTGAGCAGATCTCATTACGAAACCGTACATACGATAAGCATTGTTCACAATTTTAGCAACATGAGCGTCAAGATGCAGTTTATCATCTAACAAAACTCCAAGATCACGAACCACTGTTTCTCTTACCAGATCTATATTATTCAATGAATATTCATATTTAACTAGGCTTTAATTTTTAGTAAAACTAATGCAATGGCATTTGGTTATGCTCAATTTAAGTTTATTTTTTACACAATATGCAGAGAATCTATTTAAATCTTCCTGCAAAAGTAAACAGTCACGTAAATTAATAATCGACTTAAAAATTTTGAGATCGTCTGCGTAAAGTAATACTTTAGAATTTTGAAAACATGAACTTATATCGTTAATAAACATAATGAACAAAAGAGGACCCAGTATCGAGCCCTGAGGAACACCGGAAGTAACAGTAAAGGTCGCAGAATTAAAGCCGTTTATTACAACTTTCTGAGATCTGTTTAGAACGTAAGAGGAAAACCACCTCAATAGATTGCCACGAATGCCATTAAAGGCAATTTTACTCAACAGCAATTGATGGTCCACTTTGTCAAAAGCTTTCTGGAAGTCCGTGTATATCGTATCAACTTGAATACGAGAGTCCATACTGTTAAATAGGTAGTCAACAAAAGTTATCAGGTTAGTAGTAGTTGACCTTTTTTTGACGAATCCATGTTGTTGTGGAATTATGTTATTATGTCATAGAGGATAAACTTTATCATGAACAAGTCTCTCAAAAAGCTTTGACAAAACCGATAATATCGATATAGGACGATAGTTCTCAATATCCTGTTTAGGTCCCGACTTGTGAACAGGAGTTATGTTTGCGAGTTTCCACACTTGGGGAAAGGCTCCTTGTGAAATAGATAAATTAAAAATAATGCACAAGGGTAAACACAGATTAACGGCGGTCTGTTTAATAAAGACAACTGGTAGACCGTCTGGTCCCGGGCCTTTAGATGGATCTAATGCTCTTAGCGCTGTTAATATTTCATCGGCAGTAAAATTAATGTTACTAAGGAGAGAACAAGTTTCAGAATAATCTCTGCTCTGCGATGAAATACCATCAATTGAAGTGGATGGCTCGTATACCGAATTAAAAAACCCTGAGAACAGATTACATATGTCTTCTGGATTATTGGCTGACTGGTTATTATAATGCATGATAGAAGGGAAGGTTGTAGAGGATTTACGTGTAGAAATGAACGCCCAAAATTGCTTAACATTAGTACGGATACCATCCTCAACGGAGGCAATGTAATTTCTGTAGCAGGTTTTGCACTCAACTTGGAATCTAGAGCGGTAAATGGAAAACTGCTCGTAGTCTGAAATGTTTTGATACATCTTCCATTTTACCCAAGCTTTGGCTTTATTTTTGTAAATATGAATAAGCGACCTTGAAAACCAAACGGGAAATTTGAAAGATCTACAGCTAATCAGTGGAACGTGTCTTTTAATGATGCAGAAAACAATGTTATAAAATATGTTTAAGGTATCGTCAATGGTTTGATCAGCTAAAACTTCCTCCCAATCAATCTCCTTTAAATCCTCATTTATGTTATCATAGTTTGCTTTGTAATAATTATATTTTTTTATGATCTTGCGGGTCATCGAATTGTAAGGTACACTTAGAGAGATAAAAACATTAAGTGGAGGATGGTGGCCGTCAATCTGTAGCAAATAGTCTGGGGCTCTAGAAACATTGCAATCACCGTTACCAATGACCAAGTCCAGTATTCTACCATTTAGATTCCGTATTGTATTGAATTGATAAGAGTTGAGGAACGATAAAAGCTCACTGATTTGATCACAAATGGGAGAGTTACGTCTACAAGTATGAGCAGATAGTGAAGTACTATCTGTACAAGCAATCCAATCGATTTCTGGTAGGTTAAAGTCACCTATTACATAGAAATTATCAATGTTTGTGCCGCTAAGCAGTGATTGCATAAGTTCAAAATATTCTTTTTTATTAATAACAAGGTATATATTGTCTATATTATATCTTGTTTAATTGTATTTTGTTAATATTAAGATTATGTTTAAAAGTGCCATAACTAAGTTGTACAACAAATAAATATGTTTTCAAATGATTTATTTTCACGCGACTTTAGACTGCCGCCCCGATGAGTTCCGTTGTGAGAGTGACGGAGCCTGCATTGAGGAACGCAAGAGGTGTGATGGCGAATATCACTGTGCGGACTTATCTGACGAACAAGACTGTGGTAAGTACACTGTGGTAGGAAACCGGTCAACCAACGAGAGACTACGAGCTACACAAAAAGAAAACATCGCAGCAGGTTGGCAAATGCTTGCTTCTAATTTTGTTCTGGGAGGATATGGTCATATTTGCATATTTGACTACAGGGTTATTGGAAATACAGTAGAGACTCAATTAACCGGACTAATTGTTGTCGTAAGGCATTCGGATAATCGAAAATCCGGATATTTGAATCTGTGAAGAAAAGCAACTTTTGTACATACATATTATTACCACATAATAATGTTAGGTCTTTATTTAACAACAAATACAAATCGAAATTATCGTCGAAAATCAATGTTTATTAGAAAAGTAAAGATACATTTTCGTACGTACATATTATGTATCTACTTACATACGTATTTTCTTTAATTATTGAAATATTGAAATTTTCTGACGGATTAGACTAAAAAGTTAAAAGTATTTCATCGCGGTAAGCAATTCGGATAATCGTGAATCCGTATGACTGAGGTTCGGATAATCGAGTCTCTACTGTATTGCCAAATATGCATGAGTACTACAGTGTATTTCAAGACATACAAGGCATATGTATGGCACAAGAGGAATCACAAATGGCGAAAACCATGATAAGAACTACGCGAAGATAGAACGTTACAGACGCTAAAACTGTTGAACAGAATTATTGTGTTAGCTCGTAATGCCTCGTTCCAATCCAAAGACAAGGTAATTAACGTGGTATGTTCACACGCTGCTTTTGTGGACTATTTGTACGGTAAGTCTCAACGTTTGTGTGGTGGGCTGGTCACCATGTTTGTAAGGACACCGGCCAGTTCAGGTGCCACGATGGCTCCTGTATATCCATGCTACTCCGCTGTGATGGTTTCAAGGACTGCAAAAAAGATCGCAGTGATGAAATGGGATGTCGTAAGTATTAGCTTGAACGCAACTAACCGGTATTGTGGTTCTGTTTATATCCGAAACATTAATTAAATGATCTAATTACTCATTAAAGGCATTTACGTCGATTGAAACACAGTTTTTAATGTACTCAGGTACTCGCATATTGTAATCTTCATATTTTTTATGAAAGCTTTTTTGAGATACAAAGCATCTTGTACCGTAAAATATACATAAAAAATCTCATTTATTGATTTAAAACCTGAGATTTAGCGTCATTTTTCTAAGTTGTATGTGTTGGTATTTAAGATTTATTTGAATATTGCTTTTTCAATTTCATCAATCAAAACATACGAATTTCAATAAACAGAACCACATAGATAATTATGCTGAGGACACTAAATGCTAACCCAATAACACCGTGTACAATAAACCATGTAATTCTAAAAGCATGCAGACCAGACCAATGGCAATGCGATCATGGAAGCTGTATCAAACGGAGTATGCGATGTAATGGCCGGGTTGATTGCCCCACAGATAGGTCCGACGAAAGGAACTGCATCGGTAAGACCTCCATATCCATAAAGATTGAACAAAGCACTTCTTAGCCCACCCCCATTAGATTTCATGAACTTCAAATAACGTTTCAAGCTACATATCAATAACATGATTTTCACCGAAACTATGTCTTACCTCATGCATGATCCAGTTTCAAAATTAACATTCAACATTTAATAATCACAATGAACAGTTTACATGTATGGCTTTGCATGTATTTCCAGCCACTGGCTACTTTAAATGCAGAAGTGGCAAGATAATATCCGAGACTCTCAGGTGCAATCGCCACTATGATTGTACGCCTGAAGATTTTTCCGACGAACAAAATTGTCGTAAGTTATTTTGACGTAAAGGGTTCTTGCTATTTGGCTTACTGTCTTATTTTACTTCTAAATCTGTTTTATTCTCATATTTTCCCCTTTCTAATGAGACTTCATGGTGATTGGTTATATCATTTCAACTTCTTAAACAGATTCTTTCTTCTTTTTGATTATTTTCACTTCTTTCAATCTTTTATTTCCAAATTGCTGGTGATAATATGTCAGCTCCTTTATGCAATCAATATGATACAGTATATTTCTTTTACCGGCTAGCATGTGGTGCGAGTGACTTCAAATGTGATAATGGACACTGCATCCCTGCATCCAAGCATTGCGATCGCACGCACGATTGTCAGGACGGTTCTGACGAACGCGATTGCTCATATGGTTTGAACTTTTCCAAATTTTTTAACAACGATTTTTGTAAATTTGACCAATTTCAATCATTTGAAAAGGTGATGGTGATACTTTATGCCTCCCTTTAGCATGTTTTACTTCGAACTAATTTTTACATTCAGTCGCTTATTTATATGCACAGCATTACAGCGGCACTTTACTAGATTAATAGTCTTAACATTTATTTAATAAATATAAACTTGACGCGATTGGTCAGCTGTTCTATCTGAATTGAGCTGAATGTGAATTTACACTTCAAACTCAAGAAAATTACGAAATTAGACGTACCTGGCATTTGCTTCAAGTTTATTACTTTGGACGACTAAGATAGAACGTAACAGTTCTTAGTCATTTAAAGATTGCTTTAATTTAATATTTTAATTTAATGACACTCGAAAGGGGCCTCTTATATAAAATGACTCCCTTTCGAGTGTATTAATGTGGTTATGGCGCACTATTACGGCAGGCCCAGTTTGCATGGCTTATGAATATGAATGCACGAGTGGAAAATGCGTGCAAGCCGATGCCAGATGCAATGGAACAGTGGAGTGTGATGACGGCACCGACGAGACCAGTTGTCCCTGCAAAAGGGACCAATATCCGTGTCGGGACGGTTCTTGTATAAATATAGCCTATCTTTGTAACGGTCAGGACGATTGCAGCAATGGTGAAGACGAGTACAATTGCGGTAAGTAATGCTTGTTGAATGCCCTCGTATTTAATTGATGACCGCTGCACTGTTCTAAATTATCGTACACCAATCTTTTTGATGAAACTGACGAATATGAAAAACGAAAAAAAGAACTTGTTTTATCTCGTATACACGGATCATAAGTTATGTTCCAACAATATAATAGTAGTAGCAATTTATATTTAAAGCCGGTGTTAACGCTTACAATTTAACTGCCTTAAATGGTTGATGGACGACAATTAGAACTATTCTAATAATAAGAATCATCATAATATTTGTATAAATATTTAGGGGACGATGGAAAGAACCGTTGGAAATGTAAAGATGGCGTATATGTAAGTTTTCGAAGACGATGCGATGGTAAATACGACTGTCCAGATCATAGTGACGAGAAAAACTGTGAAGCGTCGAATGTGATAAAAGGTCCACATTTCATTAGTTGTAGCTAGAAGCATGCGCATGTATATCGCATGAATATTTTCTCTATTTTTTATCCAATTTTAGCATTGTCTTTATATTTGTTATTATTATCGTAGTTATATATCTACTCTACATCTATTCAGGTCATTCTTCTATTCTATTTAAGTCGATTTTTTTTTGGACTACATATTGAAATTATTGAATTAAATTATGTCGATCGATGATTTTGTTGTCAACTTGTAACATCAGTAGTTATTCGCAATGTGTTAATCGCACTGGGGGCCTGAGAGAAGCGACGATGGATAGTATAACAGCGCGATATTTTCAGGCCGGTGTCCTGCCGAACGTTTCAGCTGCAATATTGGCTCTCGAGTACAGTGTGCAGAAAAGTGTAACGGTGTACGCGAATGTGACGGCGGAGAAGATGAGGAGGGCTGTGAAGGTACATTAAGTTCAGATTATCTGTCTAACTGTCTTATTTTGTTACAAAAGTTTACTAAATTCGTTCAGAAGTCTTATCAAAAATCCTTCATGCAGTTTACAAATTCACAAACACCTTCTTTTTTGTGCTGAAACTGAATAATTTATATACAAGGCAATAGGGACAACCAAGATGATGATGATGGTGAAAAGGTTTATGGTAAGACCCCTGAACTGCAGCGCTATCACATGCACAAACATGTTTAATTCAATGTTTTTAGGCACTAAAACTGCAGGTAAGTTAATTTAGGAACCTAATTCGGGGAAGTGCTGCATTATTTGTTATTGAATTAATTTACCTGAAAGTAGATGATAGTCTTTATATTTCATGCAATTGATAATATTAGTATTAGGTATATTTTATGTTTACCTACTTTTAAGGCTGGCTTTACTGTGTAGGGAACGAATCTCGGTGATATTTATGTATCTCAAATCTTACAATATATAAATACTTTTAAACCTCAGGAATATTTACATCGCGATCCGATCCCACTGAATACAAATAAATTCTTACTTATTGGTTGTTAATGTTACCTGTTATTGCGATTATCTATGCAAGCGCAGTCGGTGCCATGGCCAACGGCTTTGCGTTCATTTGCGAATACCTGTGTTTCTGCTAACCCTTTTTTTGATTGCGTTGAATGTTTGCTTTTTAAGTTAACTGTATTGAAATGAATCGTATTGTTTTTAAAGCGTGTGCTCACCAATGCGACGGCACGTGTTTAGCGGCCAGTCAGATTTGCGACGGCCATGACGACTGTTTGGACAGATCGGACGAGGATGGGTGCTATCAGTGTGACCGACCTGGTGACTTCAGGTAACTTAAGCATTGGATTTATTTGCTCATATTTTGGATATATTTTATTGTAAATGTATTTTTTTATTGCGAATTGCCATGTCAATGCCTACAGCGAAATTTGCGTTATGCGAAAGTTAGAAATTACGCTTTTATTGCTGTCTGATCTTCAGGTTTTTGTAACTAATGTTTTTCTTTTAGATGTGACTCCGACGAATGCATTACGTATTTGCAGAGATGCAACGGTATACCCGAATGTTATGACGGCAGTGACGAGAAAAACTGCAACAAAACTATGATCACCAGCCCTGATCGTAAGTACAATAGTAACCGCTGATTGTTACAACCCGATATAGTTAAACCTCCTACGGTCATTTGCATGGTTGGTGCATAATATAGGGTATTTATATTCTACGAGTGGCCGTCTCCTCCCGCTAGAATGTGGAAAATTATCCCAAGGAAACATGTTCCCGTTATAAAGAGTATTCAATGTATTATGCCAGACCTACCTCTGTGTCAAATTTCATCAAGATCCGTTCAGCCATTCTGACGTGGTTGAGTAACGAACATCCGTGCATCCATCCATCTAAACTTTCGCATTTTTAATTATTAGTATCGAAGTGCAGATTATCTTCATTAGTTCTTCACAAATACCTCCCACAAGTCTTGTGGCATGACAGTAAAATCTTCCATCACTACTTATGAAACTAATCATTGATGAATTAGAATCCAAGGAGAACATTGAGTACAGCCACCTTTGACCGTAGCAAGTCTTATCAGGCGCATGGCTGGGGTTTGGAGGTACGACAAACCACCACCGTTCTCTGATCCTTACTTAAAACCTATCAGTCATTGTTATGCCATCAGCTTCATTTATGTCACGATGTTGTGTGATTTCAGAACCTTGCACAGTGGAGCAATTTAAGTGCCAATCGGATTATGTTTGCATCGACCAGGATTTCTTCTGTGATGGTCATCAAGACTGCGACGATGGTTCTGATGAAGCCAACTGCCGTAAGTGTCAAACTATTCTTTGCACAGAATACTTGCCTATATCTAGAAATTAATTAGATAGGTATTAGTGTTACATGAAAAAAGAGATATTGCAAGTAAATTATGCTTAATGGATATTACAGAAATAAGCTTTACTAGACTTTTCGAAAATTGAGTTTTCTAATTAGTAACTCAATAATTCGATTATAATTATATTATATATTTATCTGACACCAGGAGATTCCTATGTGTCGACATAAATTCATGTACAGTAAATTAAATTCTAATAGCTTGAGATTTAATAGTAAAAAAAAATGTTTTAAATTATGGAATTCGCTTATGCTGTTTCTTGATATATTTATATATTTTTCAAAGAATATACATATTATTATGTAAAAAAATGAGAATAGTATCTGATATATTATTTTTTTATAAGAATTAAGAAGTAAGTATTATCGAGAATGAGCATCAGTCAAGTTTTAAGGGCATTGATAAAAATTGGCTAGCACAGGGCACTAACACGCTTATAGTACTCAAAATAAGCACTAACAATTCAATTGCTGCACCAAACAAATCAACACTTCATGGCACCATCTTTGTTGATACTAATAATGCACTATGCACCTTTAAATGCTATCTGTACCTTCTCTGCAATGGTACTTCTACCTCTTCTATCGTATCTGCACGAACATTAAATTAACTTTACCGTGGATTTTAACACAGTAACAGGCAGTCAGCAAAGTATTTCTTGAATTTCCATTCAAGAAATCCACTAAATAGTGAATAAGTAAAAGTTCATGTAGTCAAAATTAAATACTCAGACGAAGCATCTGTGATGCTACGCTTTATAGGACTAGCAGCGCCCCGCGGTTTCACCTGCATAAGTTTCGATCCCGTGAGAATACCGGGGTAAAAATATTCTATATATTAATCCTGGTTATAAAGCATCTGTGTGGCAAATTTCATCCTAATCCGTTCAGTAGTTTTTGCGCGAAAGAGTAACAAACATCCATCCATACTTACAAACTTTCGCGTTTATAATATTAGTAGGATAGGATTTTGAACCAAATGAGCCTGATTACCATATCTATTTTAATAATTATAATAATAATCGTTTATTTGCTTAGACAGTAGGTACATAAAATAAGATGTTTGCAGAGAGTTTTGATCCTGACACAATCTACCTTAAATTAGTTAAAAATTTCTATTGGACTGTCACTTGGCTGGGAATTGCGTGGACAGCGTACTTTTTAATGAAATCTAGGATAGAATTAGGTATAATATCGTAATTGAAAGGTTGATGTTCATGATGGATGTCCAGCTTGGTACATAACGAGGGCGTCGCGGTCACCAGCGATGGCCGATTGCCACGAGTCAGAGTTCACCTGCTTCGACGGCCGGTGCATTCCGCATTTGAGGCGCTGTGACAATATTTACGACTGCAACGATTTTTCCGATGAACAGAACTGTATAAACACTGGTATCTCACTCACTTTTGTACTGCTGCGTCTGAGTGTAATGACCGCTGACACTGTTATTTTACGAAAACCAAAGACAGAAAAAAAAAAAAACAAAAGACAGAATAAACAAAGTGGTGGCTTTTTGAGAGCCTTTGATGCGTTTCTTGAAGGGCACGATCCCTGACCAATTTTGTTGCAGAGTAAATAAATTACTGACGATTAAAATAGTAGTAACAAAATGTTTCTATTTAAAATTCATTTGACTGAATTCACTATCTGTAAAGATATTTTAAAAATATAGTTTACAAGACTGCGTTAAATTACACTCAGACGCGGAAGTTCTCCAAAGCAGAAATTATGGAATGCAGTTTGATCGAAAAAAAAACATAGTTTATCCCAATTTATTGTTGATTCCTTTCAGCCGAATTGTATTTATATTAATTTAATCATTTTTCCCCACATTGTAAATAATAAATATGTTTATAGGTTAGTTCCATTGGTATAGGTCCAAAGATTTATATTAATTTGCATACTTTTAAATATACCAGCTTTTCACTTTTTATTAGACAGTTTTTTTTACCTTATGTACCTATGATTTAGAATCGTTCGCAACCAGGACTTGAAACATTGTGTCCTAAATCAAATTTACTGTGCATGTTTATCTAATTAAAAAGAGCTTTCTTTAAAAATTAGACAACACTTTGACTATTGACCATTTTTTTGACACCAGATGATCAATTTATGTCATTAAAGAAATGTAGATCAGGAGCTAATAAATCACCTCCAGAACATGTAAATGAACTAAACATCAAATGTATCGGTCACGAACGAGTTGAAGAGCCTGTTTTGTGGTGAATCAATCCACAGAGTTTTCCTTTTTTTATGAAATTCACATGATTTCTTGCACGTTTTCTCTTCTGCTTAAACCCCGTCATTGTTTTATTGACTACGATTGTAACAGATAGTATTTTTTGTTTAGTGCTATTAGTTTTCATGTTCCTGAGTGAAACTACCGAAATGCCTTAAATTTTCATACGACAGAATGATGTATATCACATTCATCTATTACAATCGTAGGAGGCTTTACAAATGGTTAATATCTAGTGTGATGCCATTCCTGCATGTTTTGAGAGCGTTTAAATCGTTTGACACAAAAAAAAATACATTATTACATTAAAGACACTCATCATTAATCAGAAACATTTTCTCACCCAGCTTGTCCAGCGGATAGTTTCGAATGTCGTAGCGGCGAGTGCCTCCCAACTTCAGCGTTCTGCGATGGTAATCCCGACTGCCAAGATGGAACTGATGAACTTAACTGCCCACGAACTCCTAGGATAACAGACAGATACTTCACTACTACAGAACGATACCAGCCGAACAATCCACCTGAATATCCTTCTGGAGGCAGCAGTAATGGTAAGAGACCTGGCAGTGGAACTGGTAATGGAGGCTATCCCGGTAGCGGAACTGGAGGCAGTGGTGGCTATCCAGGCAGTGGTACTGGAGGCAGTGGTGGCTATCCAGGCAGTGGTACTGGAGGCAGTGGTGGCTATCCAGGCAGTGGTACTGGAGGCAGTGGTGGCTATCCAGGCAGTGGTACAGAAGGCTATCCCGGCAGTGGAACTGGAGGCAGTGGTGGCTATCCGGGCAGTGGAACTGGAGGCAGTGGTGGCTATCCAGGCAGTGGAACTGGAGGCAGTGGTGGCTATCCAGGCAGTGGTACTGGAGGCAGTGGTGGCTATCCAGGCAGTGGTACTGGAGGCAGTGGTGGCTATCCGGGCAGTGGAACTGGAGGCAGTGGTGGCTATCCGGGCAGTGGTACTGGAGGCAGTGGTGGCTATCCGGGCAGTGGTACTGGAGGCAGTGGTGGCTATCCGGGCAGTGGAACTGGAGGCAGTGGTGGCTATCCGGGCAGTGGTACTGGAGGCAGTGGTGGCTATCCGGGCAGTGGGACTGGAAGCAGTGGTGGCTATCCGGGCAGTGGTACTGGTGGAAGTGGAGGATACCCTGGCAGTGGTAGTAGCATCAGCGGTGCCGGCAGTGGATATCCTGGAGGTAAGTTAGAGCTACTTAACTTAGGTATACAGATACCGTCACACGGTTTCATCATTCAGAAATGGGTCGCTGTCCATAATTTCTTACAGACGGTTGATGTTATTATCAGCAAAGATGAACAAATTTGTATACATCAAGCCACCTTTGGCTGACTGTTTGAACACAAGCGTCACTATACGAACAGAGCAACCAACGCGCTCGGCAGAAGATTATCAAAGAAGCTAAGTTACGATCTAAAATGTGTTTTCAAAAATGTTATAGTAACGCATATTGTATGCTTTCGTTAGATTTCGGGTTTAAACTGGCAATTCCGTTTACTAGGCCGTGCCTGCAGGCAACCACATCAATGGCGTTGTGAGAATGGTCCGTGCATTCACGTGTATCGGCGTTGTGACGGTCACATCGACTGTCCGTTTGACTACAGTGACGAATTTGACTGTCCCCACAACAGTAAGAAATCGACTGAATGATGTCATAACATTGTATTTGTTAGTCGACGTTTTTGATCACTAACAAAGTATTAACAGGGACAGACCCCTTCTCCTTATTTAACGGATTCTAATTATCCTTACTAACAAGGTTTTGTAAATGTAAAAATGAGTTTGTTTTTATGTCGTTGACTGCTTACCGAGCCATTTGGTGAGGTTCAGAAATAATCCCGCTTGAGACACAGAGACAATTCAACTTGTAAATTACATAAAGTTTGCGTCTTTTTGCGTGTTAGTGAATAGGTTTGTAATATGTGTTTTTTTTTTCACGCCTAACGGAACGTTGTGAAATATAAAACATGGAAAAGTGCCTTCGACCCTACATTTTTTTATAAATAAAAAAAAATCGATGCAACGATACTTTCCTCCTTACTTTTAGATCATTGCTAAATAAATAATTCCGTCTAATTAAAATGCTTTTCATGAAATACGTTTCAAATATAAGCGATTGAATCAAACTTAAGTAAAACAAACGTGTAACTTTGCTGAATTAAATATTGTACCTAATTTTCGACGACGAATGGCTCCACTTCAACACTTACTTGAACTTAGAAATGTATGGTACAAATCACGATTATAAATTATCTTTCTAGTAAGACTACAACGAATTGAAGAAATTATATCTTTTTCGTTAAACCAGTTTGAACGATTCTATGAAACGTATTTCATTTATCTGAATTTACTGACATTAAGGAAAGCCTAACATATTATTAAACTTTAATATTCTAGTAGTACTAGTAACAAGGTATTGCACTATCACTATTAATTTGACTAAGCAACTCCTAAAGACTTAAGTCGTATGTCACTGCTACTTAGTTATGTAACAACGAATGATACATTCCAATATTTAATTTAATAAAAACTAATGTTGAGTGTAAATTAAGGTGCTGCTGAAAATGTATAAATAAAACTTTCGTCGTGTAACTTCTTGTACATTTATGAAAAAATAAATCAAAACTAACTAATTTAAATGATGCACGGTGTATACTTAATGATAAACTGTACAGAATGTTTATTTTAAGGAACTGGTAAAAATAATTTTACGGATGATCACAAAATCTGATTTTTGTACACAGTCAAAAATATAAACTTTAGAAGACAGTCTGTTAAAAAATTACTAAAATATGATACATTTAGAATTCTGTCATATTTATTGCTTCCTTCATTTCAGGCCCTCCTGCTCTGAACCTGAAGACCTACCCTCCGGACCAATCCGTCAGACACGGTGAGTAATTTAACAAGTCTCTTTATATGAAACACTGTAGTATTTAACAGGTATTCTATATGAAACACTGTAGTATTTAACAGGTATTCTATATGAAACACTGTAGTATTTAACAGGTCTTTATAAGAAACAGTGTATAATATTTTGTTCAGTGAAGCTGAATTGCGAGTCCTCAATTTATCTCCCTCTACGGTTTATAAAAATATTTTTTATAGAACTAAGGGATTAGAACAAACCTTAGACTTTTTTCAGACACAGGCATATCTTTATTGTCGTATTGGAAAACCTAAAAATGTACACGAAGAAATTCTAGTTATTACGTAAAAAAAACTGCAGATTTTCCTAGATATTAATGATTGCTTCGAGCAACCTCCTCCATACCTGTTAGAAAATATATAATTATAATTTAAACCCGTTTTTCCCTGAATTAGAGTAGTCATATTAGTAAGTAAAATATCGATAAAGGTAAGAAAGAGTTCAGAAAATTCGATTAACTTCTTGCAATTATATTTGTGTAAAATGATTGCATCTTCCTTACAAGAGGCAGGGAGTATCAGGTGAGCTACTACGTGAAAAGTTGCAGGATTGTATAATAAAACACCTTAGTGCCATTTATAGAGGTGGACCTTAACGTTATTCATATTTGACGGATGTGCGGCTAAGTTACGCAAGAATAAACACGGTTGCACGAGAGTACTCGTGATCGAGAATAAGCATAATGCAAGGCTACGCGCTGTGACGCCCGTCAGACGTGAATAGTTTTTGATCCTTAGGTGGGCTTTATATCTAGGTACCTAGCAAAGGGACTCGTCATATCTGAAGTGGTTTTAAATTTTCCAAGAGCTCAGAGAATTTTGAGATTATTTCGTATGCTATTTACATTCACACATTTCACGTGTGACCAGTCCCTTTTTATGGCTTTATTTTCAGTGATTATTTTCCCTAGATTTGATTACAAGTAGTAGCTTGATTTACAGAATGAAACATTTTTTTTTATTGAAATAGTTGTCATCAACGAAAATTTTAAACGTGTTTATTGTTTTAACAGGTATTTGATAATCATCGTTTTTATTATATCTCCAATGACATTAAATATTAGGGCTGATTTTTCAATAGCCAAATAAATTATCCCTTGAGAAAATATACTGCATTAGACATCTCATGTACAGATTTTTTTATGGTATAAATAAAATGTATTTTATTTATTCCATAAAATAAAATATTTTGTATTGAAAATCGGCCGTTGATTGAATGTTTCTATTTAATACAAAAAATAAAACGCTTTTTACTATAGGCAATTCAACTTAAGGTGGACGTAAAATAGATGATTAGGTAGGTAGGTATTGTAAACTGTTTTACAAGAATTCACTAATAATATGATCTTCTTGTTATTTCTTTCATGGTGGTGGAACAGTGAACTCTGGTGAGTCGGCTTGCCGAATAAATTTTATGGGCAACCATAACATAATGGGTTTTACATAACATTTTCATTTTACGGCTTCATGATTGAAACAGTTTGCGTGACTTAATTTTACATTTTGACATAGTGTTATTTATTTTAGGCTTATTATAATAATAATTAATATTGGGTTTAGTCAAACATAGTTATAAGTATAACCATCACATTTTTCTTTTAACGGCTATACTTACTTGTTTATTGGAACGGTTTGCATAACAAAGGGAGAAATAATTTTATACTAAAATTATATTTTTATAAAAAATGTTTTTGAGTTTGTTTGATATAATGATTTTAATACTTTTATTGTTATTACAAGGGTTTGACTGCATGCTAAATGATTATTTAATTATTGGAATATACTCCACGGGAAATAACGTTTTATTTTAAAATATAATCATTTTTATATTTGATAAAAATAAGTATATATTTCATGTTTAATTAATATTATAGTAGGGGATTGAACTTATTTTATTGACATTTAAAAAATAATATACTTAGATCGTTATCTATATTAACGTCATTATTATGAGATTATAATCTCTTATCTTCAAGTACCTATTTTTTAACGTTCTCTGACTGTTTGAGTATTTTTGTGGTCTAACCAAATGTCCTTTCATTGGCATTGTTCATCGAGTCGTTGAGTTCCTTATCGGTTCTAAGTTGAGCTACTCGACTACTGACTGGACAGATCCACTCAAATCTGTGTGGTTCTTTCCTTATAAGACAACTTCAGACACTGATCTGCATGGTTCTCATATGATTTGACTAGTGTACTATTGTATGGACTTCAAAAGAGACTTTGACCTCTTTTTTTTTTTTTTTTTTTTTTGGATGGGAAGTCATCAAATGACTTCTCCCGCTCTGGGCGGAGCGGAAGATGAGCGTCAGACTCTTACTGACTAAAACCCACCCGTGTTCCTTGTGCCCTTTGCGTTCCAGCGCCGCGGTGACTCTTTCGATCAAATTCCGCAACCCTAGCAGGAGACTTTGACCCCTGAGTTTGTTTCGGTGTTTCTTCTCAGAGTAGTCAGCTAGGAAACACCGGCCTCATCTAGTTTAAAACGACCAAAAATATTAACCTGAAAAATATTAACCTACTTACAAATTAAATATAATTTATCATTATCGATGAATAATGTCGTTATTGGATATAACCTCGTGCCACGGGCAGACTTGTGACATTTAATATTTAAACTGTTATGTTTCTCCCGGAGAATTATTGTAATGGAATTATCTAAAAGGGGTTACATAAAATGAGGTTGTATTAATGTATTAGGTGGTATGGGTATATTATGTCACTTTTTTTTTCATTATAACGTTTATCCATAAGATATCTCAATTTCGTCTGAAATTGGAAAAGTAGGTATATTTATTTTTTTATTAAACCACCGTATATTTAAACATTTACATTCGTTTTGTTTTAGAATAATAATAATATGTATCTACATATCACGGTAAGCATGTATTATTATAAAATGCGAAGATCACTTCATAAAACATAAAAAATGATCATTGAATGCTGCATATTTTGGGTAGAATCGTTAATGATTTGGGTCTCGTTTTTTCCATCAACATCAGTATATTCTCAATGAGTTCCGTATAGGTGGTGATGTGGTGTTCCAATGTCGTGACGAGGGACCTCTAAGAGCTAATGTCAGATGGACGAGAGATGGGGGCCTGAAACCTGGTTCCACCGATGTTCGAGGAAGATTGGAAATGTTCAAAGTGACCGTAAGTAATTTCGTTTAATGACAGTCAAAACTGAACCCTGCGTATTGGGGAAAATCTGACCTACTCCTAAGGAAAACTTCCAGTCATCAGTAAACTTGACTATAAATGTAATTATTGTGGTTCTTTAAAATCCAGCCATTCAGATTTTGACATAAAAGTTTTAGAGCAAAACGCTGAAATATTCCTTAAAAATTGAGTCCATAGTTCTTTCCAATATTCGATTTTTTTTTTAAGCTATTGCGTAGCTTCTATCGCGGGCCTTGAGCGTGGCAACCGAATCCAGAAATTCCGTAACGAAAATAACCTAACACCGCTACGTCATTCGATTAGGCCCCGCCTTTTTAAAATGGTCGCTTCGTTACTGAGCTATTATGTCGCCGTCGCCGAGCCGACCCGAACGTCTGCGTTCGGAAACAATCGGTGGGACAAAGTTAAGTGAAACGTATGTGATTTACATTAGTACAGTAACCCAGGTGAACGAATCGAGAACATAATTATCACAATGACGCAGAGTACTAAATATATATTTGCATAAGTTGATAAAAAATGCTATGCAATAGCTTTACCGCGGCAGTCCCCGAGTGCCACATGTATTTTTTTTAAATTCATTATTTCAAATGACAGCGAAATTGTAAAACGAAAAAACCTTATTCTTATCCTAATTTTGTTCCATTCCATACTTGGAAGTATCACTCTTACTGACTAAAACACACCCATGTTCCTCCTAGTGCCTTTTGCGTTCCAAGGCCGCGGTGACTCTTTCGAACGAATTCCGCAAATAATTTTTTAGCCTTCACCTACTCTTATTGTCATAACATAAATTCGTACATTCCAGTCCTTACGACATTCATCTCACTTCTCCGCCGCATCTGGGCCCCAAGTCTGCTATTTTTATGAATTTGTCATTCCAATACGATCCCATTGTCATTATGCTAAAAGATGGTAATCTGCTAAATTCATAATGGTCGATCATTTGGTCGGGCAATGGTCTCGTAATACTTTTTGATAACCGAGTTATTATAAGAAATGATTGCACAATGACGTTCTAATAGTAGGTCACTGATCAAAGGAACTGTCAAAATTTTAGCAGATTATTATACGTGCGTCATTAATTTGTCATTATGTACGAGATTACCATTCTATGCCATTTCTTTCAATGGACTGTCACTGGTTGATCATTGGAAAGTCATAATGATGCTGTGATATACCAAACTTGTCAAAATTAACTATAATGAAATCAATGATAGACCATTCTGACACTATTGTAATAGCAGACTTGAGGCCCTAGTCCCATAAGATGACAGCCAATTCCTTCTCATTACTTCAGTTACAGAACCACTATCAGTATTACTTTTACTTATATGACACATTTGGAATTGTATCTGAAGATATATTGAAGTAAACATTTTTATTGGTGCCACGGCCATTTCAAAGAAGTGTTCAACTGTGTGTGTAGAACAAAATGGTGGCCAGTTAGATCACTTTAAAAGATCTTGTCCAAAGTTAATGTCAGTTAATATTTTAGATAACCTGTGTCAATTCTAGATTTACCGTTGTTTTAGTTTTTAATTTGACACAAAGATAGATTGTTTAAAAATACCTCTTTTTAAAATACCCTTTATATCTTCAGCGTTTTTGATCAATATTGACTAAAAACAGAAACCTCTATGTATATTTTGAATGATGTCCTGGGTTGTTGCAGGAAGCCGACAGCGGTACATACATCTGTCAGGCAGACGACTACCTAAGGTACCCTGGTGCCCAAGTACGTGTTAACCTGCAAGTGGACAGTGCTCGTAAGTATATCACAGCTTTCTATTACAATCATCCAAACATCCTCCACCCCAATAAATTTTATTTGAAGCAGCATATCTTCGTTATTTTTACAGAAAACTATTAGTCATCATCTCGGTAATCACCTTCATCCACTTTGTAGTCAACATAACATCCTCTATTTCTACATAGCTTCATGCCATCGTACTATCAGTAAAATGTTTAACAACACTGGTCCAATTCTTCCAGCTGTGACGTACAGGCCTCCGTTCCCCGCGTGCCAGCCTTACGAGGCCACCTGTGGCAACGGACAGTGTATCCCTAAAGCAGCTGTTTGCGACAACAACTACGACTGTGCTGATCGTTCCGACGAAGAAAATTGCCGTAAGTATCTTCAAATTTCTCATAGTCTATACTAGTATTGTAAAATGGAAAGATTGTGTTTTGTTTCTTTGTACTAAATAAGCTCCATAACTACTGGACTCATCTTAACCATTTTTTCACCAATGGAAAGCATGTAACGTAGGCATATGTTTTTTCGTCGTATTTCGACGAAAACGGCAACTATACGGGTGAAACTGCGGGGCGCTGCTAGTACGAATTTAAAATAAAACGCAATACAATAAGCCCTTACATTTGTTGTGTTACGGCACAATTTGAAATACTTCGTTTTCCAATTTTCCTCACGAATTATCCTATAGAGTTCCGTTTTTTTTTAATAAAGATGCTCGGAATTCTCAAAATAACAGATAAAATACAAGCATGATCCCAAAGGCCATAATAAATTACTGAAAATATTTTCCAGACCACGACGGTATGTGCGAGCCTAACCAGTTCAAATGCAGCAACCGTAAATGCGTCCTGAAAACCTGGATTTGTGACTCTGAAGACGACTGTGGAGATGGATCTGACGAACAGAACTGCGTATACTCCGGTGAAGTTGGCAAATGCTCACCGGTGGAATTCACTTGCAATTCGCAAGATCAATGCATCCCTAAGAGTTTCCATTGTGATGGACAGCCCGATTGTCAAGATGGCTCCGATGAATATGGATGCAGTAAGTAGCATAATAAACTCTTAAATGATCAAATACCTACATATTATGACAGGAAAGTTGCTTTGTTTTTTGTTAACTCGACTATAAATATCTTACTCAAGTGTTGGAAGGTTCAATGTAAAAACTCAATTAAAATAACAGTCATAATTCGTATAAACACAGTGTTGTCCAAATCGACGGCCAATTATCTGAAATAAACGTCGTTTCCTCAGTGCCTGTTCACGTGAGAAGCCCACCAAAACCATCGAATGTGAAGCTGAACCCTGGCGAGACCCTGACTCTGAAGTGTGAGGCTGTCGGTGTCCCCACCCCACTGATTTCATGGCGTTTGAACTGGGGCCACGTCCCACCCAAGTGCACCTGGACTAGCGACAAAGGAATTGGTGTTATCACTTGCCCTAACATGCAGGTTTGTGGCTGTTTTTACATATCCGAGCTACCCTTACTTTTGAATTTTGATAGCACGGCTCACGATACATACTATATTGAACATAAAATCTGTGATGCTTTTCAGCCGGAAGACAGCGGAGCATACTCTTGCGAGGCTATCAACAACAGGGGAACGACCTTCGCCGCGCCTGATGCCATCGTTTTCGTTAACAAGACCGACCTCTGCCCTCGCGGATACTTCAACAAGTAAGACTTGCTTTCAAATAGTAATAAACAGAATCCAACTTGATCGAATAACAAACGAGACATAACTGATTTAAACAAATATATTGTCCCTGTAGCGAAGACGCCGTTTTCTATGGCAATAGGGTAGTTGACTAAAAAAATCTGATTAGTCCGTCTGATAGATTTCCAAAAAATATTGGACACGTATTTTTTCTTTTTTCACATAAACCAAAAATGAAGACGATACAGTGTGTAAAAAACTCGTGTGACGTCACTCCTCGCTACAATTTTTACCGGGCCGTGACGTCACACGCTCCCACTCCTGATCTTTGATGCTTATTATCTTCGTCAGTTTTTATAGATTTGATAAAAGAAAAAATACGTATCCAATATTTTTCTATAATCTAACTGACGGACTAAACATAATCATATATTTTTTACTCAGGCAACATCCCTATTGTAAGGGCGTCATGAAGTTTAGTGTCACAGCTCGTGTCGGACTTCTCGTGCTGTCAGCTTTACTACTTCATAGATTAAGCATTAAAAATAGATATTTCATAACTGTTTACTAGAGCTTTTTTTCAGCAAATAAAAACATGTTTATTCTTTATTCCATGCTTCGAAGTGTACTTTTTAGTACCTATTCAACTCTACTTGACTCATGTTTCTCATTTCGTCCATAGTGAGGCCCGTTCTGAAAGCGAATGCATCCGTTGCTTCTGTTTTGGAAAATCGAACCAATGCCGCAGCGCTGATCTGTTCACCTACAACATGCCGACTCCTCTTGGAGAAGGAGGCACCAGGCTTCTCGGCATCAAGCATTCCTCGACAGGAGACGTCAGCATTGATTCCTCTCAACCGATCTCGAACCAGTATTATTACCAGTCTTTGACAAATGGAGCTACGGTGAGTCACGTACATAATTGTGTTCTATAGATACTGATATACCTACAAACCTTTGCAGTTTTTGGATAATAAAAAAATAAAATAAGAAAGGAAGACAAATAGTTTATTGATCCCAAACAGACGCACATGATATGACAAATAAAAAACACGGATAAAAAATAGTTAAAAATTACATGTTACATTACCCAACATTACATGCTGTACAAAAGCAGACTAAACTGAAAAACTAAGGCGCCTAGCCTTAGTATTTTATATTGCCACCTCAAATTTTGTTTCTGCTTGGCTAACGATATTCTCTATTTCAGGTAACGAAACTCGGTGGCTCACCGTCGTGGGCGAGCTCACATCCCTACCTGACTCTGCCGGAGTCTTACAACGGAAACCAGCTTAAGTCTTATGGTGGACACATCAAATACACTGTCTCTCCACACACGCAAACCTATGGATTTGATGACAGCACTCCCACTATCATTATCAAGGTACTTAAATCAAAAAAACAATCATTAAAAATCTGGAATTAATCATGAAACTCAATAATTCCTTCAGTGAGTTTTTATTGCTTTGGTGATTTAAGAAACAATTTTTGGTGTGCAGGGTAAATACGGTAACTTGTTCCACATCAGCCGTGCTGGTGGTTCTCGTGACCTCAACATAGAAGCTCGTTTTACTCCTGAAGACTGGATGAAAAACAGCACCAGTGGCTACACATCGGCCTCCAGGGAAGACATAATGATGACGTGAGTACTTCTTAATTCTTGGTTTATTCTGCAAACGCGCTTTGATATTGTCTTTCTGGGTTTGGAATGGAATTTAACATACATGTGTTACAGTTTGGATGAGATCGAAATGATTCTTCTGCGTGCCGACCTGAATAACGCGGGAGTAAATATTACTGATTTCGTGATGGAGTCTGCTGAACACATCAACATGGGAATTGGAGCCGCTAGTCTGGTGGAAGAATGCACGTGCCCTAAGGAATACGAAGGCCTTTCCTGCCAGGTATATATTGATATTATCTTACTAAATCTTGACTTTTTTAGGAAATTATATTTATATAAAGTAAAATACACAACCCTTTTTTCTAGAAATGCGCTTTTGGCTACGTCCGCAAGAAGGTTGGACCTTGGCTCGGAGACTGCATGCCTGAAGAATGCCCGCCGGGCACATACGGTGATCCATCGAGTGGTTTGCCTTGCAAGCAATGCCCTTGCCCACTCACAAATCGCGAAAACCAGTTTGCAAGAACTTGCTCACTCGGAAGAGACGGATCCGTTTTCTGTGACTGCTTCCCTGGGTAAGACCCGCTAACATCAAACGTGATTTAGTACTAGCTTTATGCTAGCGATATTTTTAATAATGTGACTATTTTTTACAGTTACGAAGGCAAACACTGCGAGGTGTGCGCCCCTGGCTATGAAGGCAACCCGTTGGTTCCTGGCAACGCCTGCAAACCTGTAGTCAGAGACAACTGCAACCCGACCGGTACCAAGCTGATCCGTCCTCCAGATGAATGCGTGTGCAAGGATAACGTAAAGGGACGCTATTGTGACCAGTGCAAGAACGATTCATTCTACCTATCTGCTGACTTCAGGTAATTATTACTTTTCTCGACATACCGACATTGTTTTATTTTCTGCAAAGAATGTGTCGCAGACTTGACTTTTTGAAAATACAAGTTTACAAACCGCAATATTTTTAGTTTGGAAATATAACAATTATATTATTTTAGACACGGATGTGCTCTTTGCTTCTGCTCGGGTGTCTCGCAACAATGCATGAGCAGCAGCCTCCGGCGCAAGACCACCAGCGTCCAGTTCAACGTACCACAGATAGTGGACCAAGTTAAGATCTACAAGATCTCTCCCACTGGTCCCCCTGGCTCCGTCCGATACACTGCGCCGGGTGAAACTGAACTCAGACCTCAGCTGTATCGAGGAGTTATCTCACTGGATGACATCGATCGTTCCCGAACCACAATCTATTACTGGAGTATGCCCGCCAGTTTCGCTGGTGATAAGGTCACATCGTATGGTGGTTCTTTGAGCTACTTACTCAAGAATGTGCCAAGCTCGCCCGATCCGAGATTCAGGAACACAGCCGCTGATGTCCAACTCATTAGTGTGAGTATTTTGCTATTAAAATGTGATAAAATACACTTATTACTTATGCCTATCATATACTCTAACACTCGCCAAATATTGTGTTTAACAGGACAACCGTCTTACTTTCCATTACTTCGGAGACTTCCAAGCTTCTCATGAGGGTATCCTGAACGCGAGCGTTCAATTCCTTGAAAAGGGATGGCAGAGGTAAGTGTTATCAGACCGTGATTCCTAACGAATTCCAAAAATATAAAATGAAGAAAGAAACTTTGTGTTACGAAATCTTTTACATGTCCCATGGTGACAACAGAAAAACCCTTAATATCTGCAAAATTTCAAATGAATTATGTATTTTCCAAACAGACCCGATGGCAAGGAGGTATCACGTGAGCACTTCCTATTAGCGCTCGCTGACGTAAAGACGATCTTGATCAAGGCTACCTACTCCCCTGGCTCGGAACTGGCTTCCCCGGTCAGTGCCAGCATTGAGACTGCTGAAGCGGACGGCTATGGGCCCACGGCCTTCCATGTGGAGCAATGTACTTGCCCACCTGGCTACATCGGCACCTCTTGTGAAGACTGCGCGCCTGGTTTCAAGAGGTCAGTAATTAATTAATTAACTTTTCGTTTAGTAAAATTCAGCGATGTTTCAGTGTCAGCAAAAGATAAAATATATCCATGCATTAAAACTGAGAAACCTATTTGTCAAAAATACTGAATAAAAATATTGTGTGTAAAGATAATAATATTTCGCAGGAGCTCAAGCGGTCTTTACTTGGAACTCTGTGAACCTTGCGAGTGTAATGGCAAATCTACCATGTGCAACCCGGAAACTGGAGTTTGCTACGTAAGATTACTTTCATTACTACTAATTATAACGTTTGTACCAGCAACTTGTATATTAAAAAAGGTTATGACACATTAGCGGGACGTTAACTAGTAACGCTCGCGGCTCCAACCGCCTGCAATTCGGAAATCATCCGAAGGGAACATGCTCCCGGAACAAAAATATTCCGAAGGTTTATCCAGGTTATAAGCTGTATGTGTGAATGTGCAAAATTTCACCCAAATCTGTTCAGTAAAAGTCTGAAAAAGTTAGAAACATCCACCCATCCGATCTATCAAACTATCACATTTTATAGTATTAGTAAGAAGTAAGATAGGATTAGTAGACGTCATTGAAAATGATAAATTGGACAATACGGAAGAAAACAAAATAAAATATTGATCTTAAAACAGGATTGCACTGACAACACGGATGGTGAAGAATGCGAGCTGTGCAAACCAGGATATGAACGCGATCCCTATGGCAACTGCGTTGAATACAGAGCTAGCACTGTTCAGCCTTGTCGGTGAGTCATCACGCTACTAAAAATAGTTTCACTTAGCCTAAATTGGCTAAGAATAGCTAATGTTTCCTAAATTTCTTCCGTGAAACGGAAAATCATCATGCACAAAAATTTCAGCTGCGATCCTCGCGGTACCACGGGTCCTTGCGATGATTCTGGTGAATGCTACTGCAAGCAAAACGTTGAAGGTGACTCCTGCGACCGCTGCCGCCCTGGTACATTTGCCCTGGATTCCAACAACCCTGACGGATGTCTGTCATGCTACTGTTCTGGAGTTACAACGGACTGCCATGAGGTAAGTATTCAGACAGCTCTGGATTAGTTTAACTATTCTTTTCCCGAAAATTAATCAAAGCGCGATCAATATCAGTCTTGAATCTGTAGGAATTTAAAACCTGCTGAAAAATATTATATCCTGCCTCTTTCTCCAGGGCAACCACTACACTAGGGTGCCGATGGCTGCACCAGTCTTAGGGGATAACTACGGCGGATACGCCATTACCGACTTGAACGCTGAAAGGGTCTTGAAGGACAACTTCGTGCCCATGTTCCAACAGAGCGAGCTCATGTATACATTCAGTTTTAGACCTGAAATTGAACTGTACTGGTCTTTACCTATCTTCCCTGGTAAGTAATAAAATATTCAGTAAAAAATCTTTTAAACAAATACAGCCATATAAATTCTTCTATTTTTATTTGGAATATCTTATCAAAAGGTCTTTATTTACTATCAAAAGGTAACCGAGTCCTGTCTTACGGCGGTACCTTGTCACTGCGACAGAAGTTCAATTCAGATGCGTACGACATGTCTCAACGAGGCACAGACGTGGTCCTTGATGGAGGAGACATCTCCATCTACTGGACCAACCCCAACCAGTTCCCAGCTGGCATCTCATACGTAAGTATTGTTTCCTACAATCCTGATATACCCGTAATTACCACAAAATTAACACTGATTTAACTGCCAATATTTGTTTTCAAATTTATGTTTTTCTAATATTTGTTTCACAGAGCTATCAAGTGCCGCTCAAAGAGGATGGCTGGTTTATCCTCAACACCGTCAACCCAGCCACTCGCAGCAACTTCATGAGCGTGCTTAGGAATCTGAAGAGAGTCCTTGTGAGAGCCACCGTGGTGCCCGACATCTATGACACCACTATTGCTGACGTTTCCATGGACACAGCCACACAGAACTTCGATGCAGTCCTTCCTTCTGCCAAAGGAATTGAGGTAAGTAATAAATCTATACTTATCTATACTTATCTATACTAATATTATAAAGCTGAAGAGTTTGTTTTTTTGAACGCGCTAATCTCAGGAACTACTGGTTCGCATTGAAAAATTCTTTTTGGGTTGAATAGACCATTTATCGAGGAAGGCTTTAGGCTATATATCATCACGCTTAAGCCAATAGGAGCGGAGCAGCGATAAAGAATGTTTTAAAATCGGGGATTCCACGGGGACGAAGTCGCGGACAGCAGCTAGTTAATTATAACAAGACAGGATATAAGTTTGTCTGGTATAACTACTGCATACTGTGTACACTTTTGATAACGACAACTTGCAGTTCAAATTAGGTAGTTAGGACTTTCGGTATCTAACTCACGGTCAAAGACAAATGGTGAGACGAATGGACTCCACTCTGTGTGATAAACTGAAAATTATCTTACACATGAAAAAATGAAACCCTCGAATAATAAACATTGAAAATTGGGCACCGTAAAGTTCAAGCTATGAACTTTAAACTGCTTATGAGGCGATTTAATAATAACAGATGTATGTTATTGACGTACAACATGAGACAGTTTCTTATTCAAGAAAATACTTTAAAATATTTTTAACCGACTTCTAAAAAAGGAGGAGGTTCTCAATTCGGATGTTTGAAAAAAAAAAAAAAAAAAAAAATTGATTGAGTCAGGCGTCACTTTGCGGAAATCCATTTTAAATTTGAAAATGAAAACAATATATCTAGTTTTAATTTCCGCGAATATTAGTGGGTTGCAGGTATGCACCTCCCTCCCGCCCGCTATATTATGCACATGCAAGATTACTGGGCAAATGCAAGGATTTTAAGTACATGCAGGAAGGCCTTCCTGCATGCTTAAAATCCTTGCAACCCACTAATATTCGCGGAAATTAAAACTAGATATATTGTTTTCATTTTCAAATTTTTTCGGATGTTTGTGTTTTTTTTTTTAATTTTTTTTATTGTTTGGTCGCGCATAACTCCGTCGCTTGCCAACCGATTTGAAAAATTCTTTTTTTGTTGGAAAGGGTATACTTCCCTAATGGTTCCATGAAAATTTTATCGAAATCGAACAAGCGGTTTTTGAAAAATCAATAAAAATCTAAAAAAATATCTACATTGTCTACATTGACGACCTTTTAGTTTACTCTGCATTGGAGCAGTGCGTTTTTTTACACTAAAGTAATTGGTTCGTTTAGGTGGGGGGAGGGGAGGGGGTTTAGGTACCACTAAAAAGTGAAAAATAAAAAACTTTTTACAAAAAAATACAACCGACTTTTCCACAAAAAATCAAAAAAGTACAAAATAACTTTAATTTCGGAAGTCGGTGTTCAAAAAATGAAAAAGGAACCACAAACACCGAGTTCCGAAATTAAAGTTATTTTGTACTTTTTTGATTTTTTGTGGAAAAGTCGGTTGTATTTTTTTTGTAAAAAGTTTTTAACTCTAAAAAAACATCAATTTTAATGTATAACAATTGGAAAAACTACATGTTCTAGAGTTAATTAGTACCAATTTTTAAATTGGTAAGTACTAATTAACTCTAGAACATGTAGTTTCAAGGAAAACACCATACTACCTTGTATAACCAAATTATGTGACCAAAGAAGATAATTATTTTTTTCCTACAAAAAATAAAACATTCGTGATATTACAGATCTGTATGTGCCCGCCTGGCTACGCAGGAACTAGTTGTGAGACTTGCCAGTCAGGCTACTACAAAGACCAGAAAGGCTATTGCCAACAGTGTACCTGCAATGGACACAATTGCCAACTCGACAGCTCAGGTCAAGTCGTCTGTAACTGCCAAGCACCCTACACTGGATACGATTGTTCAACTATCGGTAAGTAATCTATCACAGCCAAATTTCACAGATATTATTAATATTAATTACTATTGAACTCAACAATATTGAAGTAGGACTCAACATATTCAAGTCATCCAAACTCAAAGTAAGACACTGCTATTACAGAAGTACTTAGCAAAAAACATAAAAATTGTTAAAAAATAGTAATTCTGCTAGACATTTCTTATTCTGTGTAGTCTTTATAGTAGGTATTTTTTATTTTATCTTTATGAATTCAATTTAATAAACGGCTACTAGGGCTAATAATGGAACTGCATCCGAAAATCCACGACGGAGATGACTATTTCTCTTACTCGAGGAGAGTGACATTTACTTGCAAATACCGTGCGCCGGAACCACTGACTATAAAGTTCTACCATGAGGGCCGAGAACAATACCCTGCAAAGTCTTATCATGAAGCGAGACTCCACAAGGATGGGTGGCACTCAACACATGTCTGGCACACGAAGTGGGACACCAGACGACAAGACGAGACCTACGAATGCCACACGATCACCGAAAAGGGGTACACCCTCGGTATACTGACCACCAGCTTGCCGGAGCCAGGTAGCCGATCACAGCCGAAGGTGCTTCTGGCGTCTCCGTCTTATGTCCGCACATGTCATGCTTCAATTGTTAGGCTTCATTCGCTACGTGTGGCTCAAGTTTAATCAGTCACAACATTATAACAATCAAACAATAACAATGTATTTGTCCCTCATCGTTGCAATTTTCATAGTGGTCAAAATATTAGATTATGTACAATGTGCCGCTGTCTACAATTTTTATGTTGTGAAAGTCTATCGCGTCGTAACCATTCATATTTCGTACACAGAAACCCATTCATGATGTATGTGTATGATGTATTGTCTAGTTCTATTGTTGTAACATTTTTATTTTTTTATGATCTCCTTTTTATTTTTTTTATGATCTGATATGAGTCCTTAGTTAGATGCAAGTCAAGTAAAGCAATGGGTTGTGAAAAATCATTCAACCAATTACAGCAGCTCACGCCTATTGCACATTAATTATTATATTTTTCTTTTTCAGTGGGTCTTTCCCACGTTAATATCATTGAATAGTCAAAGCAAAATTATATTGAACTTTGTACCCAGCAGTGATCTAAACTCTCAACGACAACATCTTCAGTGTTCCTTTTGCCCACTGATTTGTATCTACAGTCTTACATACAATCTATAAAATTATATAGGAGGAGATTCATCTGTGACCGAGCCGCCACCTAGGACACCACCACCAGAGCCGACAGTTGTCGTCCAGATCACTAGCCCGACCATCAAGATCCAGGAAGTTGGCAGCAGTGTCAACTTCACCTGCCAAGCTCAAAGCCTCAACTCCAGGATTCGTTTGCCAGTCAGATGGACTAAGAGTGATGGCGTCCTGCCTCTGGAAAGGACCCAAGTGGATGAGAACGTCGGCCTTCTTTTAATTACAAACCTCCAAGTTTCTGACAGTGGAAAATACATCTGCGAGACCAGCGATGGGATCAATACTGCGCAAGCTATTGCTACTCTTAAAGTACCTGGTAAGTTCACTTAAAATCCATTATTGTCATTTTTCACATATAAGGTTGAAATTTTCATATATTTTTCTATGGATGTTAATGGAGTATTACTTTTCCCAATTCCTTGCTAACATTCTTGGAACAGTTGTACCAGCTTGGATTTTTTACGCCCGAGGTATGTAAAATATGTCAACTGAGAATGTCTCTTAGGATTGGCTATAAAATTCCCAGCGAGAGTTTTAACGAGATATTCAAGTAATCACTGTTATAATAACTCCTTCTAGGAAATGCAATGACCATGCCAAGCGTGGAAATATCACCGTCGGTGAAGGACTTCTACGAAGGTGACCTGATTGAGCTAGAATGCCGCGTGCGTGGAAACCCCACCCCTTCCATCAGATGGCAGAGGGCATCCAACAGACCTTTACCCTTATCCATCTCATACCTTGACGGTCGGCTTGTTATTGAAAGAGCAAAGGTTGAAGACTCCGGAGAATATAGGTAGAAATTATTTCAATATTTTGATATGAGAAAAAAAGCTCTTTAATTCCGACAATGTAAAACGACACGAAGAACTTTTACAAAATTAATCAATTAATTTCTGTAATTAAATTAAATTAATCCGAAATTCTCACAATAATTATTTTTGTTTAGATGCATTGCGTCCAACACAATAGGTTCTTCGGACCGCACCGCCGTGATCACGGTTCGTCCACGACCGTCAAACAAGCCCAGAGACAAACTCACAGTTTCCGTTCCAAACCCATACGTAGACGAGGGACAGAGCATCAGAATTGCCTGTACAGGAACCACCAACATTCCAGCTGGGTCCATTGACTGGGTTAGGTAAGAATAAGTTCATGTTATTCAAGAGAGGTCGCTTTTAAATTTATGTGGCAATTTATGAATAAATTAAATACACACGCTTTTACAGGCAAGACAACGCCATATTCCCATCGAACGTAAAATCAGAAAACGGTGTTTTGTACATCGAATACGCTATACCTGAAAACCAAGGAATCTACATTTGTCAATCGCCGCTATCCGACGTCGCTCCAGTGCCAATTCTGGTCACCGTGAATGTACCGCCTCCACCTACTCCTGAAATCTATAATATTTCGGTATCAGTAGACCGTCTGAAGATCCCAACCGGAGGCAGTGGAATCGTTGAATGTAACGTCGTCGGAAGACCCACACCACTGATTAAATGGTCCAAGGTAAGCATTGAGAATAGATTTACACAAAAATAAATTAAGTTAAAAACGTTAAGATCGGCGATCGTCGCTTCCGCATCTGATTCTTGTACTTTATGACTTATAAGAGAAAAA
This sequence comes from Hecatera dysodea, assembly GCA_905332915.2. Classification (NCBI taxonomy): domain Eukaryota; kingdom Metazoa; phylum Arthropoda; class Insecta; order Lepidoptera; family Noctuidae; genus Hecatera; species Hecatera dysodea. Next base: position 4,361,502 of record HG995286.1, read on the forward strand.
ATACAGTTTCTCCTTTTTGTTTTTTTTTTAATATAATAAAATCTGGTTGCTCTTTTGCTCCAGCACAACGGTGCACTCGGCCCCGACTCAAGCCAACGCGGGAACGTTCTGATCATTAACAACGCCCGTGACACCGACCAAGGATACTATGTCTGCGAAGGCACCGTAAACAACATCGCAGTAACGAACGCCTATGTGTTTGTAGAAATTGAAAGTAAGTTTTTCTCGCATTCAACATTTTCAAAGTTTTAATAAACAGAAAAAAATAAACATAAATTTTGTTATACTACTCTATTTACATATTTTGCACACAACCACACAGCCCAGCTTCATCGTATAAATAGTTAGAAGTTTAGACTTGTTCGATTTTGGAGAAACAAAAGAATTTTGGAGAAACAATAAAACAAAAATTGTTGATTCCCGCATATGAAATTATTATAACACTAGCAGCGCGCCGCGGGAACGGGAACAGCGTGGGTGAAACCCACGCTGTTCCCGTTCCCGTGGAAATACGGGTAATACAATAACCACTTATGTTACTCAGGGTGCTTTCTAATAGTGAAAGAATTTTTGAAATCAGTCCAATAGCTTTTGAGATTATTCGTTACATACAAAAATACAAATCTTTCCTCGTTATAATATTAGTATTAGTTATAACATATAGGTACAATGAACAAAAAAAAAACAACGATAAAAAAAATGGTGAAAAATAAATAAAAGTTAAAAATTACACTTTGCTAAACAGATTAATTCATGAAAGTCCCCAACCTCGCTCAGCCTACACACAGATACTAATTTGTACACTTCTTTTAGGACGCGAGCCTCCTAAAGTGGAAATCTGGCCCCCGGAAGACAAGGTACAGCCTGTGCCATTAGGAGGGGAGCACACTCTGATATGCCGCGTCACTGCAGGATTCCCTGAGCCTGATGTCACATGGAACAGAAACGGAGGCCGTGCACTGTCGAGACACACGGAGCTGATGCCTCATAATGAACTTAAGTAAGTTAAAGTTGTATTAGCAACCCACTTACTATGTCAGCTTAGTAGGCTGTGGAATGTAAGTTCACATGCGGTAATTACACATACCACTATAAAATATTTTCTAAGAAAAGGAAAAGAAGAACCGCTCTCGCATCAAAATGTTTATTTAAAACGCAATAAATATAATGTAATCCGTTTAACAGGTTCAACAAGATCGAGGTGAACGACGAAGGCGAATATACTTGCACTGCTCGTAACGACGCCGGAATTGCCAGCGCCAGCGCAGTCATCAAAGTGCGGGCCATTCCTGAGATCACAATAATACCCAACGCTTACGTTCAAGTGTCCATTGGAGAACCCATCAACATTGAGTGCAGATCCAGTGGCTATCCCGAACCCGTTGTATCTATTCAACGTGAGTGCTTTTGTTTTTATGTTCATTATTTTATTGATAAAGACTGTGGGATCTCTTCGATCATCTTTGGTACTGAACGTGTTTTTGCTTGTCCAGCTTCTAGCTGTCAGTAATGGTAATTCGAGTACTAGAGAAAGGCTATATAAATAGAGAGATACAAAGGAATGAATGATGAAGTTATAGGCAAAGCTGGACATGACATACTAACAGTAATCAGAATAGGACATAGGATTAAATCCACTTTTACAATCAGACGGTTTTACATCAATTTGTTATATCTTGAGGTGGATATTGAACCGATATGACTCTTTGCTTTTAAATCGTTTTAATTTCTAATGACCTTTTACTGTTTAGTAGGAAACTACCGCGAGGTCGTAGCTGCAACACCAGGCCACGCTGCGCTGCGCGTGCCATCGGCAACTGAAAATGACGGCGGGGAATACACCTGCACAGCCACTAACGCCGCCGGTACCAGCACAGAGCATTTCATGGTCGTGGTAGACCGAGGAGATGGTGGAGATAACGATGGTTTTGACTATGGTTAGTAAATGACGTGGTTTTCTCATAAGGCAAACACACAAGAGTCTGATCTATGTATTGATTAGTGGTAGCTAATTTGTCCTGAAATCATGTTTCTTTTTTTTTTTCATAAATATTTGTTAGTCTTAAGATAACATTAGAATCAAGCTCTCCACAAAGTACTACGACCTATGATTCTAAATAAAAATTTAATTACACAGGAAGCGGAGACGGTGATATCACTCCGGATCCGAACCCTCAACAACCTGATCAGCCAAGCAATCTCTTCGCTATTGAAGGACAACCGGAGACCATCATCTAGTAAGTTATTGCTATAGGTATTGAAGTACTTCATTTAAGTTTTTCCGGTCTTAAACGCACAATTGTGTCCCTAAATTTAAGAGACCCACAAAAGAAAAGAACATTTTTTCTTCAATTTCGTTTTTATGGCGTTGCGATCTAGAATGCGAAACAGCAGTGCTATTACGTTATAGCATAACAGCATAATCATCCTTTTAATGTTCTGTGCTGGGACACAGGCCTCCTCTGTAGGAGAGGGAATGGTCTGTAATCCACCACGCGAGCCTAGTGCGGGTTGGTGAATGTCACATGTCTCCCAATTTTTGGTTCTAGGACATGCCGGTTTCCTCACGATGTATTCCTTCACCGTTTTGAGAGCAGTGGTGATGAAATTAATTATTTATTACACAAAGTAATGAGCCTGGCTGGGTTTGAACCTGCGACCTACAATTTGTAAGACGGGTGTTACCGCTCGGCCACCACTGCTCTATTGCTATTACGTTATAGTAGTATGCTTATCTAAAATTTTATTACAGCTGCCGTAAATCAGGCTACAATGTGAGATGGGACCGCGCTGACAGGCAGCCACTGCAACGCAACGCTATCCCGGATCGCTCTCGACTTATCATCTACAATGTAAGTTTCTGACTAAATTGAAATAAAGGCATGAGATAAAATAATGCCATATTGTTATAAACAAATCATCAATCCCAGTTGAAGATATCTCGTAAATATTGACACTGTTAATGTGTCATCTCCAGGTGTCTAAGGCTGACTCTGGCCAGTACGTGTGCAACATTTACAACGAGTACAATGAAGTTCAAGAGGCTGTATATACCAGCTTGGTTGTCATCACTGCACCAAAAATCACGCTGCGCCCGCCAACACAGACCGTGAATCCTGGACAGTCAGCCACAGTTGAATGTATCGTTGAGGGAGACGACATTATTGAAACCACTTGGAAGCCACACAACAGGAACCCTTCGAAGTAAGTAAGAGTAGGAGAACTATACCTTAACTTATAGGTGGGTAGCTCAGTTTTTTATGTTATTCATCAAAAGACAAATTCGATAACATCATCTTGCGCATCAACAGACGTGTAGACGCTCGTACATCTCTACTGATCTTCAATCGCATTGAAGTCGAGGACGCCGGTCTTTACGAATGCATTGCCAGAAGTCGCTACGCTAATGCCAGTTCTATCGCCGAAGTCGTCGTCAACGGTATGTAAATCTTCCCAGCACCTGCAATAAGTAGCATGAACACCAACAGCACAAAACTGTACGGTAGATTAATTTCGAAATTGATAGAAATATCAGAGTTACATTTTTTAACATGCATTAAAATCCTAAAAGCAACCGAATGATACTTAAAGTGAAGAATGCTGTAAGTTACCATTAAAAGTTCGATAACTTAATTTAATCCATTATAGTAATGACACAGTCTAAATGTAGTCTCTTGATAGTCATAAAAATAAAGACAGAAATGTTTATATGTGTTAAATAGAAGAAAAATCGACTATTCAAGGTAACACTTAATTATGCTGTGGTATTACTCCCTAACATTTTGGACGGTTCTATCAATTTCGAAGATTGCGATGATGCAATCTTCACACTATTACGAAATCTCACTTAACCACGACACAGATGTACAGGTTGCACTGTTGTTAAGGCACCTGTTTTTTTTATTTGCCGTTCAGTTGTGCTGTGTGATTGGTCATCAACTTCACACCTAATGGAATCATCATTAATTGAATGCTTTACATTACTTATATTTTTTACTACCTGCGTGTACAATTTGAATTCAAAGAGGCAAGTTTTTAGTCTTGCAAGTGCTAAATTTACTTCTGGTAACGTGCACGCGGTTGGTAACGCTTTAGGGTTAAGTTGACTGCATGACAATAACATCCATAGAGGATACGGATTATACGGCGTCGGTGTCGCACGACAATGAGCAGCGCGCCCACGTCGGCTCCGCCGTGCACCTCAGCTGCAACGTGTCTCAGCCCAACGTGCGCATCGTCTGGAGCAAGGACGGCCGCACTCTGCCTCGCTCCGTCCGACAGAAAATCGACGGTTCACTCTTCATCAGACTTGCACAAAAAACTGACTCCGGAAAATATGTCTGCAGCATAAGAGACTTGTATGGACGAGTCGTAACTAGCAATTACATCAATCTTCACATCCAGGGTCAGTGAATTCACCAGCAGGTCTATTAGACAGCTTCATTTCAGTGGTGGCGCTGCAATTCCCTTTCTGCTTCGCCCAGCCGTTAAAGATAACCAGGCATGCTTAGTCATTTAATATTTATAGTCTCTTATTCTCTAATTTTCTAACTCTCCTACTTTTTATGTTGTGTTTTAATAGATTTTAGTATTTTACTCTAAGTTATGTTGTAATAAAATTGTAATTTTTCGCTCGTTAAGGTTATAAATGCTTGGATACGGAGTTTCCTTGTAGAGACTCGAGTGGTTGTGTAGACGAACACTTACTATGCGATGGATACAGTCACTGTCGAGACCATAGCGATGAGCAGAACTGCCTGTGGCGGGATAAGCGTTATTTGGACAGGACTTGGAACAACTACCTCACACACGATGGTAAATCGGCGCGGAAGTTGCGTAACACACGATCAATTGTAAAGCCTTTCATTTTCATAATTCAAAAATATTCATCACCTGATTTTGAAACATGAGCTATATTTTTCAAATTGGTTTGGACCGTGATAGAAAGTATGTTACGCAATTAGGGTGGGGGCGGGTGTGTTGAGCAGTTGTGTCTAGTCAACACGGGTGTTGTGATGTTTCGTAACCATACGGCCTACCTTGTATGCTGTGGGACAGTTTTGTTTGAACCCCTGGTTTAGTCTGACGCATTTTTGTATTCCCTATATTATGTAGTTTTAGGAATATTGTGGGGTACGAACATTAAAATGTATGACACTTGTATTGTTATTTTAAATCGTATAAGGTTTGTTTGGCCGATGTTCAAGTCTCGTCTGAAACTGTGGTTTGAAAAGTTATTCAATAACAAATTTGTCTTGCTTACTGTATTTAGTCACATTATAATAAGTAATAACATTAACTATTTATTGTTCAGAGCTTTTTGAAGTGATGAATGACTACGTTGGGTTTGCATGTTGCTTGGATTGACATTACATTTTTGCATTTAAGTATATTTTCATAGGTAGAAATACGCACAAGTTACCCATAATATTGTGTAAGTATATTATATGGTGTCCTGGGTTGCTTCAAATTTTCAAGTGGTGTTATATTGTTTACCTTCTATGTGTATATGAGTTCAGCTGATTTTTATTGAATGTTGTAGGTCCTCGCGATCCGAATTCTGAATCGCAACAGTTGGTGACTATTGAACAGCCTCGCAGGCAGTTCAGAGTGGGAGACAATGTGGACGTGCTTTGCAAAGGAAGGTCTGGAGACATCAAGCTACAATGGCTTCGCCTTGGTACCAACCAATACGTCGCTTCTTTGGTAAGAACACAATCTGATCCTGACAAGAAATGATATTTGTACTGTAATTTGACCCAGCTATAGTTTCTGTTATCAATCATATAATCAGTTATAACCTGTTTGCGTGTCGTATGTTTTTGCAGACGTACGGAGACGGCGTCAGGTTATCACTCAGCAGTGTCACTCCGGCTGATGCAGGCGTCTACCGCTGCATTGGTAACGACTTCAGCGGACGCACCTCCTACGATGATTTTACCCTTGAAGTTCAATCAGGTAAGTCTACATAGAGCTTCACGTATGTGTAAAAACAAGACGTTACCAATAGGTACACTACAATATGTCCCATGTATTAGATGGAGAGCTCATCACCGTAAACGTATCCAAAATGTAGTTTGCAGGTTGTATAATTCTCAAGGAATCTATTATAAACGAAAAATACAATGTTAAAAGATATCATCCATCCAGGAGGCCCATCCTACCCGGATTACTCGCGTGACGTAGAAGTCTCCCAGTACACTGCTCGCCTGCGGGACTCTGTGGTCCTACCATGCACCCACAACTTGGAAGAACCTGTCTCCATTGAATGGAGGAGGGAATTTGGACCTCTGCCAGCTGAACTTCGCTCGAACCAGGTAATTTATGTTTCACGTTATTTTAGTGACGTTTTCTCATAACAAACATTTCAGCAGCTGCTAAACTGCTATTGCTATCAATTAATATGTATGTGTAAGTTGGTATGATGTAATGATACTCAAAAGGGCTATGCCTAAAATTATGTATTTTTATGGCGTACTAACGCTCCGCTCGCCCTATTCAATGTTTTAGTAGTTTCCTTCGGATTTTGAACGTCTCGTTGTAAATAAGACGGCAGCTAATCCAAAACTTCTCTCCAGCCCAATCTCTACCTGGAATCTGTGACCGAAGCAGACGCTGGTACTTACGTGTGCCGTGTCAGCAACAGCCGTGCCACAGTGGAAGCCAGGGCGATCCTGACCGTCACCGGAGTTGTACCACGTTTCGATGGCGAGAGCTTCCTCGCGCTGCCAACCCTGAGAGATGCCTACAAGCAGTTTGAAATCGAGATCTCGTTTAAACCAGCTGGTGAGGATATTGCAGCTATCAAAATTTCGATGCCTTTCATTTTAAAAGGTTTTATCTCAACAGTTCTATTATAATCTTTCTTTTTTTTATAGATGAAAATGGCCTGATTCTGTACAACAGCGAGAAACAAGGACGCGAAGGCGACTATATAGGACTTCAACTCAAGGATGGAGTACCTGAGTTCGTGATGAATACCGGAACTGAACCTCTGATCGTGAAGGGCGACCGACCTCTGCAGCTGAACACCTGGCACACTATCAGACTGAGCAGGGCTAAGACCAAGAGTAACTACAATTTTAGTGCTACCATAGAAATATCCAAATATTTTTCTCATGGCTCCAAAGCCAAGATTAGAAAGCTGGCAAATATGTACTATTGTTATTTTTTTCTTCATTAGTTACAATGGACGTGGACAATACTGGGCCATTCATCGCTGAGTCTGGACAATGGGCGCTGCTGGAACTTAAACAACCTCTTTACATCGGTGGAGTACCCGACTACAACCTTCTACCCCTTGAATTAGCTGGTGCTTCTGGGTACGTACAAAATAGCTTGGTAAAAAGTAAATACCTCTGAGCCCATTCACAAAATAGATAATGGAGGCATCTATTCACAAAGTTGAGCTGTTCTTGCCAACAGGAGAGTAACAAACATGAACAACATGAAGTTATAACTAGAACGCTTGTTTACAGATTCATTGGTTGCGCAAGCATGCTGATTTTGGGAAAGGAAGAGAAAAACATCATGATGGACAGCATTGAATTGAGCCGCGTCAGCGAGTGCAACTCTTGCGCACCAAATCTCTGCCTCAACAATGGCGTTTGCCAGGTAAGATGTCTTCTACTATTTTTATTTCCAGAGCTGGAATTCCTCACAATTTTCTTTATTATTTTTTTATTCCGATCCTCTTTTTGGAATAACACAACCCTCAACTCAGTTGTCTGTCTATGGGTCTGTCTATCCATCTGTCACAGTCAATATTCTCCTAATATAGACGACTACTTAGGCCGAAATATAGTACGCATATAAGCTTCCATTACCTAAACACGGACGTGTAACGAAAATAGATTAAGGGGATAGAACATTTTTGGCATAGCTAACCGCCAATTTTAGTTCTCATCTTGATTTAACAATTAACTGGATGAAAGTAAAAATAATAAAACCTCTTTATTAACAAAATATTAATAATATCGTAATCGTTAGAAACTCTTTGCACGCTAGTCCGACTTGCACTTGGCCGGTTTTTTTACCGTATATTTTTTGTTAAACTACTACAAGTGAATAAGCCGCATATTGTTATCATTAATGATGAACTTACCAAAATATATGTGCTTATAGGAAAACCGTAACGAGCGAGGCTACATCTGCATCTGTGCATCCGGCTACGCTGGCCTGAACTGCGACCGTACCGGTGAGGCGTGCCGTGCCGGTCTCTGCGGACCCGGCAAGTGTACCGACACTGTGGACGGATACAAGTGTGCTTGCCCCGTCACCCGCACCGGAAGGAAGTAAGTAATCGCAACCAGAACCAACAATGCATTCAAAATAAAATTCAATATTTTCAAAATCAGTAAATCCTCCTACAGCCTTCTAACGTAGGTAACTTATTCTTACAGCTGTGAAGAAAAACAATCCATTGAGTACCCGGCCTTCACCGGGAGCGCTTACTTGGCCATCGAACCACCACAGCCCTCCCGTACCCTGAGGATGTCTATCAAGATCAAGGCAGCTTCACCAGTCACCGACGGTATCATCATCTACTGCGCTGAGTCGTCTAGGGGCTACGGAGGATTCATTTCGCTGGCCGTGCACGATGCTAGACTTGAATTCCGTTATGATCTCGGAGGAGGTGGGTTATCATCTTAATAACCTTTCTGCCCTTATCCCAAATCATTTTGTATCTTCGTTCAATCGTTTTTCTTGCCTTCGTTCTTCTTTTATCCAACATAATCGTTTCCATTATTTCGAATATTTCTTTAACAGGAAGCCAACCAGTGGTTCTAGTTAGCAACAGGACTCTGCCAGCAAACGAATGGACCACCGTGAACATCGCTAGAATCGGACCAACGGTATCCCTGAGCATCAACTCAGTGCACAGCTATGAACAACTACTGGGCCCAGAAGACGCAAAACGGGTTTGTACTATTTTAACTTAGGTACTGCGTTTCAGAACCTATATTGCAATGGCTTGTCAAGCAGTAGGTATCATTCAAAGGGTTTTTTTTAATCTACGAATATTTTACAGGACTTGAACCTAGACACACCGATATACGTCGGCGGTTATGATTCAATCACCCTGAATAACAACACCGGAGTAACTGGCGGATTCAATGGATGCATCACCGACGTAAGATATATTAAATTCTCATACTCATATACCTACTGAAAATGTCTTATCGATTAGGTTTAGGATTATCAGACATTATGAAAACAAGAATTTTAAACCATGGCTTTCGCCACCCAGCACGTTACCATCTCACATTGATCCGATTCTCTGAAAATCAACATTTCAAGGATATTATTTGTACTCCCTCTGAGGCCTTTTGTTCTGGATGGGAAATCATCAAATGACTTCTCCCACTCTGACGGAGCGGAAGGGAGTGTCAGACTCTCAAATCTGTGTGGTACTTTCCTCAAAAGACAACTTCAGACAAAAATAGTTATCATTTATGATTTGACCAGTACAATTGTATGGACTTCAAAAGAGACCTTGACCTCGTGAGTTTGTTTCGGTGTTTCTTTTCAGGGTAGTCAGCTAGAAAACACAGGCCTCATCTAGTTTTTATAACGGCCAAAAAATATTGACGTGTAAAAGTGTTTTTACAACTTCCTTACAAAATAAAAATCATTTCATTTCACTTATTGACTAGAACCCGCCCGTGATCCTTCTAGTGCCGTTTGCGTTCCAGGGCCGCGGTGACTCTTTCGAACAAATTTCGCAACACGCCCTCTGAAGCCTTTGATAGTTTCTTTGCGAATGAACACTAGAGTATATCTTTAAATATTCTTTTTATGGTAAATGTCACAACATTCAAAAGTGCATTTTAATGGTCTTATTGAAATAAACATTTTGTCTATGACTTTGATATTACATGTTTGAACAAACGGCGATCACCATTTACCATCAAATGGTTGGCCATTTTTATTTTTTAAATGAACTTTACTGTACCTACACCAAAATAAAACATAGGTACATGAAGAAACTAAAAAACAAAACATAAAATTAGACCTTATCGCCCTTCGCGATCTTTTCCAGGAAATCATTATAAAATAGCTGGCAAATAGAGGAAGTTTGCAAATAATAGCTATAGTCGGGGAAGTTACAGGAATTCATCAATATTATCTATTTCCAAGCAAAGATGAGGTGCAAACAATACGATCGGTTCTTGCAACTGTCCTTGTGAACTTCAGCTAAATCAATAGTGTCAAACGTATTTAAACTCTGACTCTATGTCAATAAGAATAAGCCAAATGATATCAAACCTGTCTGGGGATTTAGTCTGGGGGTTAATTAGAAGCTGAACTAACTGAATCCGTTTCGCTCTCCCAGTTTGATATTTCATGGAACCATCCAAATATTTAAGCTATCTGAGATTATATCTGTGAAATGTAACTGGCAATACTTGCTTTAAGGGAAAATAAACATTTTTTATAGTAAATTCTTTGAAAATAAATTAGCTTTTTGCAGCAAGCAGTTAGCATTTAGCTATTTTAAAAAGCGGATAAGAAGATTGTTTTTTCTTACTTTGTTTTGAGGTAAACGACTAAGGCTCTTAAAGTATAATTTTAGTAAAGGTAGCGATTTTTGAAATGTCAAAATATAATCACGGGACATTTCGATAAATATAGCGTTAATTACCAAGCGTAATTATCAAACCCATACATTTTTATTTTATCTATAGCAATCACCACAGTATCGCTAGTAAAATGTCATTAGTCTAGGGCCACTAATCGTAATCAAATAAGCATTAGACTGATATATGTGGCTGCACTTTTCAGAAGACGGTTCATTCGTTCCCGTTCTCTCTCCTTTTCATGACGTAATATTTTGTTTTTCCTTAACTCTCAGTTCAAAGTCGATGACGCAGCTGTTGACATCGTGAACTCCACCATCCAATCAGCCAACGTGAAGGAATGCAACGCCTACGTCCGCGGTGATATCCCTGAGGTTACTTATCAATATTTAATTTTGTACAACAACTTGAACTGCCCTTTGATAGTAAGACAAACCACGGGCTAACTTAGTGTTGTTTTTGTCGATGGTTCATCAGTTATTGTTGAAACAGATTATAGTGTTCTTGCTTGTTCTAACATATCGCAGTCGTTCAAATAAAATCACGCCGTACAACAGATCGAGATCGGCTGCCAATGCCACAACGGTGGAACCTGCACGGCTGATTCCTCCACATGCACTTGCCCCGCCGGCTTCGGAGGTGCCCTCTGCGAGAACCGTGTGCCCTCTTCCATGAAGTCCTCCCGTCAGCCTCCTAGTGACCCCTGCGCACTCCGACCCTGCCGTAATAGAGGAATCTGCCGCCCTGATCTGAACTCACGTATGAACCACACCTGTGACTGCCCCCTTGGATTCGCCGGCGCTTACTGTCAGATGCGTAAGTTTTAAAACTCCTTGAGGTTTCAGACTTAGCTTTTCTATCAAAGCACTTCGTATAATCAACACAATTTCATTGTTTGCCCCTTATAATTAGTACATTTCAACTACACACAATTCCTTAGATTATATTTGTGTGGATTAAAACCATGTTTTTACTAGATGATTATTAATCAATTGAAATGAAAAAAGAAAAAAAAAACTTCAACATTTTCTTTGGTCTTAAGCGCTAGAACTGCAGAACAGCGTAGCTTTCAACGGCAACGGGTACCTGGAACTGCCTGCTAACCTTCTGAACTACGAGAGACTGGACGTTGACCCCGGCATCATTGCTGTGGCCATTTACACCACCCAGGACGGCGTACTGCTGTACCAGAAGGAAGCCCAGAGCCCACCCGACTACGGCGACTACATTCTGCTCAGAAGTATGTATAGCATTTTTTAACCGACTTCTAAAAAAGGAGGAGGTTCTCAATTCGGATGTTTGTATTTTGTTTTTTATATATTTGTTCGCGCATAACTCCGACGCTTTTCAACCGATTTGAAAAATTCTTTTTTTGTTCGAAATGTATACTTGTACATATATATTAATAAGGTATACTTCCCAAATGGTCCCATAAAAATTTTATCGAAATCGACCAAGCGCTTTTCGAAAGATCTAAAAAAATATCTACATTATCTACATTTACGACCTCTTAGTTTACTCTGCAAAGGAGCAGTACGTTTTTTTACACTATGTATAATATTACATATTATGTGATTGGTTCGTTTAGGTGGGGGGAGGGGAGGGGATGTAGGTACCACTAAAAAGTGAAAAATAAAAAACTTTTTACAAAAAAATACAACCGACTTTTACACAAAAAATAAAAAAGTGCAAAATAACTTTAATTTCGGAAGTCGGTGTTCAAAAAACGAAAAAGCAACCACAAACACCGAGTTCCGAAATTAAAGTTATTTTGCACTTTTTTATTTTTTGTGTAAAAGTCGGTTGTATTTTTTTGTAAAAAGTTTTTTGTAACTTATAATTATACAGGCTATTAATTAGACCCACAATCAATCTAAAGAAGTACTTACTAGTAATAGTAAATAGAATAGAAAAACTCTTTATTGTTCACCATTGTAATTTCAAAAGGAATTACAAATAAACGTTTTAAAGACGTACTTAATCGCTAGCTTTTCGCATCTTAGTAAAAATAATTTCACTAATGAAAGGTGCGCTACCGCTCTGCGTTATAGTCTACTTTTATCCTGGAACACTATTGGTTTGCAGCAGGAAATACCTAGAAGATATAAATAAATCACAGTTATACAACGTGGTTCATGGAGTGGGGTCAATGTAAGCAAGTCCGAAAGTATCTAATATCTCCCGTTTCATATTGTATGTACAATGTATATACCTACATTTGTATCTATGTGTATGTACTAACTCAATCGATTGTGGAGATCAACTTTACCAATAATAGTTTCTAGTGGTCTTCGCTTATGCCTGAAGGAGCTCAAACGTTATACAATAAAGAGTTATATATGTATGTTTAAACAACAAACTTACGGAACATCCTATGGATTAGAAAGAGCCTAGATATATTTTTTTCTAATCTTGTTTCATTTTAATATAATGTCTAAAAACATTCTAATCAGTATTTAAATTGAAAATTAAATTGATTTAGGTACTTTTAGACAGTCCCAGTTATAGTGATGTATTTAGACACAATTTACGTAAGTATACGGGTATAAGTACATAAGTTTCCAGGTCAGGGTTTCGTTAAGGCTACATTGCTTTTAATTACTTAGATTTATAAATATGAAGAGCTCTTGGCTGAATCATAAAGGCTTTTATTATTCAGCCAAGACATTAACATATTAACATATTCGAGGTTAAGCGGCGCTTTTATAGGTCGGCCCGAGGTTGAATGACCATACATTAGATTTATGTATATTAATTCGCAGTCATTAGATAAACTTTCACATTCATTGCGGACAGTAAGTAGCTAAAAAATCTGACACCAGTCTTGGCAAGTGGTATCGCCTTATTCTAGCACTGGGTTGTAGAAGTCAGATAAGTATACAGGGTATTCTAGAAGTACCTAGTCATATTTAAGAATTTTGTCACACACATTCAATAAAAAATCCATCTATCTATACTTATAATAAATCTGTAGAGAGGTCAATTCTGTACAGGGAATATATATTCAAAATAACTATCAGGGGGTGATTAGTGATCGATACTGGTGCCAAAAATGCAATCAGTAAATTTTTTGTCTGTCTGTCTGTCTGTCTGTCTGTATGTTCTTTATAGAAACAAAAACTACTCGACGGATTTTAACGAAACTTGGTGCAATTATTCTTCATATTCCTGGGCAGGTTATAGTATACTTTTCATCACGCTACAATCAATAGGAGCAGAGCAGTGAAGGGAACTGTTGGGAAAACGGGATAAGTTACTCCATTTTTTAAGCTTCCGTCGCGTGTGTAGCCTTAATGGTTAAAGTTACATAGAAATCATGTATGACGGAAATGTTCTACATAAAATTACCAAAAAAATATCCCTCAACAGCATATGTCTATCTTTTATGGTTGACTCACAATAGCACGTGTAACTCCCGATAGCTTAGCAGTTCGGAGCTTGCTAATTATATTTGTTTACTCTTACGTTTATAATACTCTGGGCTGAAAGTTTCAAAATCGGGGGTAAAGTAACTATTCCACGCGGACGAAGTCGCTGGCAGAAGCTAGTATCAAAATAAAATTAAACAAAACCCCACCCATAAAAATATAATCATGCACTTCTGGAACACTGTATTTAGCATTAACATTCGGTATGACTGGAAGCCGACCCCAATGTAGTTAAGAAAAAGCTAGGCAGGTTGCACCTGTGAGTTACTAACATATTATACGTTCTTTGTTTCAGTCGAAAGAGGATTCGTTGTCTTCGAATGGGACAACGGCGGCGGCAAGTCACAGCTTACTGTAAACACCTTTGTCAACGATGGTGAACGACATCAGGTAAGTCGTTGAAACAGCAGTTCACAGTTTGAAGCAAGACAAAATTTAAATAGCTTCAACATGAAACACACGCGATTAAAAGCTCAGCGGTGTTCGTGATTATTAAAAATCGTTGCGTTGTAACTACGCAAAAGTCGTTGCGTTGTAACTACGGAATGTCGTTGCGCTGTAACTACGCAAAAGTGTAGGTCTAAAAATGGTGGGGCGACAATGGCTATTGATAAAGTAAAATGCTAGTGGTAAACTTACGCAAGTCCATGCCTTGAATTGTTTATGCATATAAACCTGACGCGATTTGGCCCACTTTCGAAAACGAATACTAAATTTCCGTTACAAAACATACCATACAATCTACCTAATACAAAATAAACAATTATTTCCTGGGTCGTACCGGCTCTATAAACTCATGAAAAGGCGAAAGTATTAACAAAGACAGACCTTAATTCCCACAACGACTAGTTTATTAGGATATATCTATACCTCTAAGTCAGTATTCATACGAATGAAGCAGCCGGCGATCACTTGTAATACGACATTATATTTATCGCAAAGCATTTCTGTGAAGCTAATTTTATAGTTTATGAACTCTCTAGATTGCCGTTTCCTTGAATAGCTATTATGTTGGTATATTAAAAATTTTGCAGTATAATTTCACGGTATTCCTTTGACGAGCTTACCTGTGTCTCGAGACTTAACTAAGGTCGTCTATGTTATTATACGCTTCACTAATTATGTTAGTGCATATTTGTCATGAAAACAGATATTGTTAGACAAGGATGCGACTTGCCTACAGATAGATCGGTGTCCGGACCGTTCGTCGTCTGCAATCATTATCATCAATCATCATCATCAACAGTCTGTTGCAGTCCACTGCTGGACATAGGCCTCTCTAAATGCACGCCACTTAGATCTATTTTCGGTTTTTCGCATCCAGTTTATGCCAGCCGTCCTGCGCAAATCGGCAGTGCGCAGTTCATGCCTCAGAAATACACTAAGTCGTCGGCGCTGTTATTTGTAAATCTATGACATTCATTAGCATTACAAACAACAACAGGTAGTCAGGATAGTAAGTTGCGCATTTATTTTGTACAAGGGCATCGTTTTAATGTAGACATCTTATGAGATGACCCTCCATTTTAAATTCATCACGTCACGTCAGACACGTGCCTATGTACTAATGCTAAGTGTATCTGCAGATAATCGTGAGGTTATTGGAAGATGGCCGTGTCTCCCTCTCCGTTGATGGCAGGGAGAACTCAGGAACAAGCACTGGCATATCCAACTTGATGAACGCTGACTCGAATATCTACCTTGGTGAGTAAACGTTGCACTATCCGCCAGATGAAAATTATTAGAACAAGTTAAGAACTCTGTTTTTATAAAACCTTGTTTGGCCATTTCTGTATAGGTACGAGTACCTACCATGACCAGGTACAAAACAAATTTGCTAACGAAGAATTTCTAAATGCATATTAAAATTTAGTAAATTTTCTGAGCCAAAATGCTTTGACACATTTTCAACCGAAAGAATCATTGAACTGAATAGAAGAAGAATTTATACTTACCAATTTTAAAGTTACCAAGATATTATAACAGTGTAAATCATTCACCATTTGGAAAGTATCTACGTTATTCCAAATGAGTTAAAAGGTTATACAAAATGTGTTATGTAAATAACTTAAAACCTTTCCAAATTACATTAATTACGGCCTTTTCCATGCCCGGTAAAGACTGAAACGGGCTGCTAGTAGACCTGAAAACGTCATTGGGTAAGTCAGTGCCTTCACCATGTTTGTTTTGCTCCAGGTGGTATCCCGGACCACATCAATCAGCATGCCTACCCTGGCTTCTCTGGCTGCATCCACCAGGTCGAGCTGATGACCTCCAACAAAGGACTGAACCTGGGAGAGGTGGCCGTAACTGGACGAAACACACAACGATGCAAGGAGTGAGTATTGTAAAAAATTCGGACCGAGATCGAGTCTGGAACACGACTTAAGCCGGAAAAGGGCTAGGCAGATTGTTTAAGACAATCCAGGTTTCGACAATCAGGTCCATTTATACAACCTTACCATCCTACTAACACTTTATATGTTTATCAACCATTACCATACCTATCAAAATCATTAATTAGGTTACAATCAACATTAAAAGATTAACGAGCTTCCAATATTACTATAAAAAAACTCAAGAATTTGATTCTTCGTGATCATTTAAATTACTTCAAATTACTTTTTGACCTACTTCCAAAAAAAGAGGAGGTTCTCAAGTCGACTGTATTTTTTTCAAGGTATTTTTGTGTGTGTTTCCTCATAACTTTTTACTGGGTGAACTAATTCTGATAATTATTTTTATATTCGAAAGCTGGTGCTTGTCATGTGGTCCATTTAAATTTTATTTTTGATGACTAGTTTTTGAATTATACCTAATAATGTGTGGCTTCGACTATGTTGATGATGTTCTCATTCACTCATTGTCGAATAAATAAATTTAAAAAAAAACACCGTATAAGATGATTTGGAGAGAGTATTTCGAGGTGTTCCCTTTGTAGTTCGGTGAAGATCTGATCAAGACTCGAGATATGAAACGGAACTCTTCAATAAATGATAGCAAATCTTCCGGGATTGCTGAAATCGCGTGTCTGTTTGTTTACAGCAGTTTATAATCTTGTAACAAAGTGTTGACGCAACATTTTATCAAAAAGCAAGGATCTGGTTTAGCCACGAGCCTATAATCATCTTTATTTAGAACGGTATTGAAAATACGCGATTTGTATTTGATTTCTAACATTATGTTATTGATTACAATTACCTCCGTTCACCGACAGTTGTAAAGAAGCTCCACAATGACCTACGGTGCGATTTAACGACATATCTATGTCCCGATTACCCTCAACGACGCGACTTGAATCATATTTGTCACTATCGCTTCACATTTCATTTATTTTGTATGAAGATTCACACGCATCGGAAGTGAGTATACAATGGCATTTTTCAATAAATAAAACCCGAATAAGACGCTGACACATGTAATTCAATCTAAATAAGGTTTTATATCACTGGTATTAGGTATTATATTCGCAACCGCGGCGTGTGGAATATAATGAACTCTTATAAATTGAAAAATGTCGATGCCAAGAAAATGAAACTAAATCTCAAGCAAAGATTGTTCAGTTTTATTGAATATTCCGATATGGTGTGGCGTGCTTCCCAATACAGACAGTAGGAGAACTTAAACGAAATTTCTGAATAAAATTGAAATAAAATCAGTTGCAAAAGTTATGTTTCAAATGACTAAGAAAATGTAGTCACCTCACAGATTAAAATAATATATAAATTTCTGTTTTTTGCATGTGCAAATATTTCTTAATTCATGAAACATCTTGGAATCGAATAATTAGTTAGTCATAGGTAGCCTTTGTGTGATTCAACCAGAGCATTACTATGAAATCGTGAAACACCTATCACCTAGACTAGACTAGAGTCAAAAGGAAACAAATTTAAAAAAATATTTCATCGCTTATTTCAACTGTTTCATTACGTAGCTCTGAACAAGTATCTACTTAAACTGGAATACACAGCTCATTAATTAATTATTCGTTAACAAACCATGATATTACGCGACCATTTATAGAATGCAGAAAACGTACTAAAATCGTACGGGTTAAACACGTGTCCATCTGCAACCGACTTGCATTAAATTGAGTGCTACTGCGGTATTAATATACAAAGTTCAACCGCTCGATCGTGCCCGGCAATGAAAATAAACTTGCATGGGAGTCAGGTGGAAACGTGTCCTTGCAGTGGCTCCATCCCCTACGGCGGCGTGGTCCTAATACAAAGCGGCATCCTTTAATTTGTACTGTAGATATGGTCGCGACGTCGCGCGCCGTTTTACAACAAACGGCTTTAACAACAAATTACCGAGAGAATCGTATAGGTTATATTAAATTTGCGTGGTGATCACTTTGTATTGAGACGACTCCAGTAAATAATGCATCCAAACGACGGATAAAAAATAAAACTAAGATTCACTTATCTTTTCGACATCGTCATGATATTTTTGACTAGCAGTGCCCCGCGGTTTCACTCGCGTTGTTCCCGTTCCCGTGGCATTACGGGGATAAGATATAGCCTATGACACTCCACAATAACGTAGCTTTCTATTGGTGAAATAATTTTGAAAATCGGTTCAGTAGATCCAGAGATTATACCCTTACAACGTCACAACTCACAACCTCACAAACGTTACCTCTTAATAATATTAGTATAGATATTGAACGTAAGTAAACCTTCTGGTAAGTGGCTTTACATTGCGCGCTAATGTAAACATCAATATTTTAACCAATTAACAGTTTCCAGCAATTAATGGATGTGTCCGAAGTTAGTTTGAGGTACAGAATGTGTACTAAAATGGTAAAGGTTTTTTTTTTTACAACCTGTATAGGTTTTTAACATGTACTGGGGAAATTAGTGTCAGTTTACATAGTTCTTTACTTTAGATTCTTAGCGCAGTGCTCAGTTGGTGCGCAAAACAATGCATGGTATCCAGAACAAAAGGATTAGAGATTTCACTGTTACTGTTACCATGTGAATAATTGTATGTAGTCTCCAGCCGGGGAGTGTCAGCCTCCATTTAGATTACAGTGTCATGGAAATCAGCTCCAATTTCAACGGCTTACTGGATTCCGCCACTGGCGCGTTGCAGACAAGCCTGTTGATTTGCGCTATGGTTAATCTGACTCTGATGCAGATGTCATTAACCTTATAATACCTCCACGTTTCAGTAACTAATTTACCCGTTGGTAAATGCATTGTTTAATCATTCTGAATATTTTCACGAAACGTGAACGTTAAGACTGAACATGAAGAAAATATTTTGCGTTTGAAACCATTGCACCAATCACAAGAATGTGTTTCGCCGCGGTCTGCAGACTTCTAATTAAAAGTTGTATAAAACCACAGAAATGCAGAAGCCTAGCGAGTTTCCTTCTTGGACAAAGGAAAGGTGAAACGGGTAGGTAGTGTCGTAAAAAACTCTCTAACTCGTAAGTAAAAAAAAAATTGCGTACTTTACATACGTAACTACACGCCAGATGGCGTCAAGTTAGTGAACACGGACGTCAGCTTTAGCATTTAGTATTTTACAAGGTTTGAATATTTTTTATTAGTTGGTAACTAACGCTGTATTAGCGTTGTTTTAAGGCAACCAATTGTGAAGAGAGAATAAATGGTAATTGCATTAGAAATATGTAAGGAACTAACACATAATCGCTTTCATTTCACGCTGCTATGGAACCACAGCCTGAACTTCCCTGAGTAAGTTTTTATATAACATGCCTAATTAGGTTTAATCTATTATGATCAAGGATTGAAAAAGCATATTTTTATTAAGAAAAACAATAGTAGTCATGTGCTCCAAATTGACTCCACCTCGTAGGATAGCTGGTCATACTTTGTATTTATTGACGTTTACTGACTCCCGTTGTGATGGCGAGTGGACCTCCCACAAACTGTATAGGAATATCTAGGCCTTTGATACCTCTTCGTGGCCTAAAATCGTTTTCAACCACCGACTTGCATGATTGATGCTCTTAAATATGAGTAGAACTCCTATATTGCAAAAAAAAACTTAACGTCTGATAAATAGTTATTTATACTCTTTGATCTTACTAACATAATTATATAGGTAACTAACATTATTTGCTAACATTCCACGCTGCTTTGGAACTATAGTGAGGTGTTTTCGGATCTGTATCCCTTCTTCGAAGAGCTGGATGTCTTCGAATCTCCCCCTGGCTTCTTCAACACTAATTCAAAACCCACCATGAACGTCCTGGCTTTCTTCCTACCATCCCTGATATGCCTGATCCTCTCCCAAACACTCCTGATACATAACACATACTAAACGAATTAACAGATGCCGACTCGGTAAGTTAAATTGCATGCTTCTCATTCTATTTGGTAAAGGGTTTTTGATAACTTATGTCGGATTCCCAAAGTCTAATTTAACTGCTCGTATTTTTAAGGAGCCTTTGAAGAAAAAAGAAAGAAAACTCGTTTTTTCCGCCATAGATGACGCACAAAAACTAAAATAAGACTAATTGGCCTTATTTTGTCTAAACTTTTTTATTCACTGTATCTGCCTAGCTGTAAGTTTTCCTAAAATAAATAAAATAAAATAAATAAACTTAAAAAGAAAAAAATAACTTTCAATTAAAACTAAAAACAATGTTAGAACCGAGCACAACTACCACGAGTCTCTGGTCATACCATAGACAAAACAGAACACAATTAAGCTTCTGTCTATGGCGTGACATTGACAGACAGTGACAACATAATAACAAACAATGAGATTAGAAGTTGATTATCATATCGCAGTCGCAAACTGTCGCAAATTACCCTAAATGTTGACATGCGTTTGATATTGATTGCCGCTGAGATGATGTTGCCACTTAAATGTGAACTATAATTGCAAGAACGTTCCTTATTGTTAATGTTGAAATTCCATAACCTCTACATACCTAAGGCGCCATCCATAATTACGTCACACAAATTTCATGATTTTTTACCCCCGCCCCCTTGTCACAGCTGGTCACATTTGTGAGACCCTCTCAAATGAACAAGAAATTTGATCTTTAATAATATAAGATTTAGCCTTCTCATAGTGACTTGTACTTAAAGTAATTTTGGGACTAATGACAAGTGGCGCTCAAAACGCGCGCTCAGATCACTGCGCATAGGCCACTTTGTCACGTGCCCTTGCTTGGCAACTTGGCAACCGCTCGATGTAATTATTTATTTAGAAATTAATATTTTACTGAACACCTAAGTGTGCGCTGTAATAACTAGTCTATTAGGGTGATAAAGAATTTAGAAGGACGTCAATGTATGCGCATTGAGTCAAGCGCAGAAATTTATGAAACGCATAACATGTGGTAGGTATTCGAAAACACGCACGTCCACGGGAAAATATACATTTATGTTTTAGCTACAATTTTGCAGAAATTAAATTCAGTGGAGCTTTTGCCGATGAAATACCTGTGTATACAGTAATTAAATTTATACAGTAATGAGTAAATAACATTGTTCATTCCAGGAAGGCTTTATTGAGTGATGCAATTTCAATAATCTGATTTCATTGGAGTGACGGATGGAGGCTTTACCAATATTTATACAAAATAACTTTGATTAAGCTATGAATAATATTTTTTATTTTCAATGTTCGTTTATTTACGTTTACCCTAAAAGGTAAGTTAAATCTTACATTGGGTAACAGAGTTCATCAGAAACACTCTTTCCCGTGGTTGTAATGCTGCACAGTGTTTCTTATATGTGTTTTTGTACAACAAAAGTTAATAAAATACTTTTTTTTCAAAATTGTGTTGTCCTATTAATACCATAGACTACTACTAATGCAAAATAGAAAATGAAAACAATATATCTAGTTTTAATTACCGCGAATATAAATATATATTCGCGGAAATTAAAACTAGATATATTGTTTTCATTTTCTATTTTAAAATGGATTTCCGCAAAGTAACGCCTGACTCAATCAATTTTACTACTAATGTCTCACTTTCGATATCTTTTTCTTGACGGCGTCCTTTTTCTGTCTAAATATTGTATTGAAAAGTGTATATTTTGGTTCCATTATTTTATTCTAATTGATTTTCTTTTGCTCTTAACAGGCCAATCCGATATTATTAACGTCAACGAACGACTTCGATGCATCAACGCAACTCTACAAGCCTACTACCTATGTAAAATAATATTATACAATCTCAACGTGACAGAGTAGTCTTTACCGTCGACTGGTGCATTTTATTGAAACCACGTCGAAATAAGATTACTACTTGTTTTTTTCAATAATTATATTCAGATTAAGTAAATGTTGTATTAGTATTAAGAAACTTTGAGAAACCAGACAATACGGCTAGAATAGTGTATAGAGTACCGTGAACCAATCAATAATGAGTCGTTCAATACCCTGTGATGAGCTGTAGTGTTCGCGTCGTCGCGGAGCTCCGAGGAGCGAGGTGTTTGGTGCCATAAGAAAAAAATTAAATATTGTAGTTAGGAATCAATGTATTTACTAATAAAATTTAAGTACCCAGTTCTCGTTTCAGCTTGTTTGCGAGTCATTTTTCAAAAATCTCTCTAAAACATTTCCAATGCTTCCTTTACTATTTTTGCACCCAGTGATATAATGTAATTGTGCCAAACGTGATAAATATTTTTTTTTAATTCAGCACTGCCATTATTTTCCTTTATATTTTCTTTTTAAGTTTACTTTCGCTTTTCAAGCAACGAATATACTATTGTTAAGTACTTATCTATATTATGTGAATATGAAATATAATTTTAATTAAAGTCTAGTACGATTGCATTTAACTTAATTATGGTCAGTGATTTTTAAATAATTGTTATATATTTTAATTACAAAATTATAATATCTATTACATAAAATGTATCGATGTTAGCTTATTAAGAATTTATGACACATAAACCTATTATTAAAAAGTACTGATATTATAAAAATATTGTGTAACTTTACATATAGGTATTAAATATTAATAATAAACGATCAACATGATTGTATATTGCTGTTAAGTGAACAAATTCGACTAACAATAAAAAATGAAATATCATGAAATTGTTTATTTTTCATTTAGATATTATATCTGAAATTCCTGATTTACGTTATTTCATAGTTCGGTGGAACTTCGAAGACAGGCGGAAGATCATAATTTAAAGACAATAAATTTGATTTGATATATAATCTTGTAGGTTCAAGGCACACGTACACAAAGTAAAAGCGCACCGAATATAAAATCTATCATACTGAGCATAATGTCGCCTATTCCTACAACGTAATGCACATTTTCCTACAGCAGCGAATGTATGCACGACGGTCACCCTGCTCTTCTACGGGTGTTTTATTTATCAATTGCTTCGACTATACTCTTTTTATTGTACCTCAACCCTTACTCATTTAAAGGTAAATTGGCGCTGAAAACTGAGCTAGAAAAATTGGATCTCTTTAAGTGTAAGTTAAGCAAAAGAAACCAAAACCAGCCAGTAAAACCCGTTTAAGGCGATTTCGTTAGTTATACTCGTAGCCAGTTTTAGCCAGGTTGTGAAGTTTGGCATTCACCAGCCTCTAATTAGCTCCACGCTTCGATTCAACCGCGGCAATACTCCATGCAGGACTGGACCTCCGCTTTGTAAAGAGTTAAAAGCTGCCGAGGCATGAAGTATCGCTGCACTCTATTTATTAAAATGATTTCAAAGGGACCCAGCCAAAAAAACGTTGTAAAGGATTAAAAACTATCTAGGCATGGAGTATCGCTTCACTCTATTTATTAAAATGCTTTCAAAGGGACCCAGCCATGAAAAACGTTCTGAGCGAGGCAGCGTATTACGCGGGTTAGGGAAAAAAGAATGCGAATATTGCAAGCGACAATCGCATTTGCTGTGTGGACTAGAAATGTGGAAAATCCACGTTTTTCCAAAATCGTGTGATGGGGCGATCTTCGGATTTTGAAAATATGTAGATGGTGATTACGATTTTGGAAATCGAAATGCCCAAATATAAGGTATTAATCACGTGACTTTTCGACAGTGTTTGTCAATCCCAGACATTTTTGGCGTTTTCATAATGGTTGTGCTTGCAAAAACTTGTGCTCGCCATGGACGGTATAATGATAAATGTGATAGTACCGAAAAATAATGCAACAAATGAATAATATATTGCTATTAGGTTTGTTACTTTTTTTGGGATAAATGTTTGATGATTTTTTTCATAATTAATACCTACTTACTTAATAGGAACAAAGAACTACTTTGTTGAGTGATGCTGGATAGGCTCACAAATTTTTTCAAAGACCAAGAAGTGACAACAAACGTGAAGAACTGAGAGATTCAGTGTAAATAATAATGAAAATAAAACATAAAAATAGTAGTCCACTTCTATCGGGAATAGGGTCCAGCTACGGTGGTTAAGACTCCAGAGAGAGGAACCTCAACAATATGAGCGCATCCAGAAGTACCGCTTTCTGAATAGAACACTTGTCCAGCCGCCTAAGGTGAGCCTTGTAAGGCGTTTGTCGAGGCTCTGGTATCACCTAATCCATTGGCTGCCACGACTATCTACAATGATTGCTGAGTCAACATGTGGGATGTTGACGCCTGAAACCTCGCGAGCTACCTCAAGACATTTGATTTGCTTATCTTTCTCCGCTTTCACGAGGTCTTGTCATGAAGGATGTCAATCTCGTGAAAGGTTATACCTATAATCATTTCACGCATGTCGATTCGGTCCACCACCACTATATCAGGCACCTGTCAGTGATTCTGATTATAGACCGATCTTAGTATAATGCGATATTGCCATTATTGAGAACTGGGTCGATCGCATACTTGTACGGCACCTCCGATTCCACAAGAGAGTATTTAAGAGCAAGTTGCTGATGGATAATCCTAACAAGGTTGTGCCCATGCATGTACTCTCCGTTAGCTAGACGACAACAATCAGAAATAATGTGGCGATTTGATTCGCCCAGACAGTGACATATATCGTGTCTATATATAACGTGCCGACGACATATAGTATAACTGAAAAGCAAGGCACACAGTCCTGTCCGTGTCTAGTACAATAACGCGGTCCGGGCGGTGGTGAGGCTGCCCTGTTTCTGTAGCGCATCAGGGATGTTCGCGATGGCATGCACTGATTGTGTCCACGCTTCGTAAGCGGTGTACGCCTCTGATGCGCCGGGTATGGGCCAGACCCAATGTTATTCGATCGTTTCCAATGATCGCCAACAGGCTGGACAGCCTTATATGTGTCCTGCATTGCTGTAGCAGGCATGTTGCTGTTCTAATGCCGGTTAGAAAATTATAATTATTCTGTATTTTTATGTAAATGCGGATGATATAGTTTTATTATTATTCTTTACGTTTGTATTGTTATTTTAATGGTGTGCCTAGTAATTAGTAACGAGGTTTTATTACTTGATTATGAATAAATAATAAATAAAATAAATAACTTTAACTTTAATAACTTTATTTTATTTTCTCCCAGAAAATATATATAAATAACTTCGTCTTTAATTGAGCAGACGAAACATTCATCCAAAGAGATCAGTGTCAGGCTATGGACGCTAACTGATCTACATACTTCGTGCCCATGTAGAAACCAAAGGTAGAAACCTGGAAAAAGCGGCCGTCTAGTTCCTAACTCTGCCATACCGCCTTGCAATAATTGTTAATGTCAAGCACCGCAGGTTTGCGCCAGTTCTCATTTGCCAAGGAGAACGAGGTAAGTCGCTTATACAACACCACTACAATATCTCGATGTACACCCACATCGACTGCTGGGAAATACTGCAGTAGACTGTATGTCTCGCGATTGTGGAGAGTATTAGCATTTAAAAAGGCTCGACCTCCACACTTTCGTGGGATCTACAGTCTCATTACTTACGACTGTGGGTGATGCATTCGATATGCAGTAAGCAGTATACGGACCCACCTGTCTAGGGCGTCAAGTTCCGTTTGAGTACGCCGAAAGAGTACATCAATACCGACATGACCCAACCTTTGAAGGCGCACACCTTTAAGGCGGCCAAAGAAACGCTCCCACGTTAATGACATTAACATTGATACTTAACGCTTCCGACAAACCCAAAGACTTGTAAGACTTCCCCTTGTACTTGTAGAGAGGCATCATCATCAGGCCAACCTTCGGATGGCTTGGATAGATAAAACTCAACATTTTGCATGTATGACCTTATATTCGTCCACACCAAACTCCATCCTGATGGCGTTACTGGAAGTTTCAGTTACCTTCATCGGTTTGCTGGGGCAAAAAGTTTCAAATTATCTATGTAAAGGAGGAGAGATATATAACCTAACCACCTCTCTTCAACCGATAACCTAGCCCTGAAAGAAAGTGTGCTTAGCGGATGCAAGGCTAGGAAAAACCAAAGCGGATTCAAACTATCGCAATGAAATATACCCCGCTCGATCCTCACCGGTTCTCTATTCTTCTGGATATGTCGACATCCTAGATAGCAAAGGAATGTCCTAAATTGTTTCATACGCGACAACGGAAGGTGCGTAGTGTTGCAACTCTTTATTTAATTGTAATTTATTCTACCATACGTTACCATACGTTTCGACTGGCTTGTGGCAAGCCCCGCAAGTCAGGACCATAAGCCTGCGTAGGTTAGGGCCCGGAAGGCACGCCACCCCGGATGTGTAGTCTGCCCGATCCTGATGACACTTGACTAGAGCCTTGGAAGGTCAATATTTATTAAAAAGCGGCGAAGTCGTAATTTCATTTCGGTGACAATCTATGTCAAAAAATCAAATTGTATGGTGCGATTTTTGACAGTTTTAGATTGCTTCTTCGAATGTCCCTTAAAATATTATGATAATAGGGAATATTACGAAAAACTCTGCAGGGGGTGCCACTAGCACAAATCGTATGTACAAACCGCCATGATACATCATGTTATATAATTCGTGTCAAATAATCTGTTGTAACGTATTCGATTAGTTAGTATTCAGTTTAGTTTTATTATTATTCATGCATGAAAAAACCTGTACTGTGATATTGTGGCATCCTACAGACATTTTTGAAAGGGGATGACTTAAAAACTGCTTCGAGAATGTGGTACGAATTTAAAAAAGAAATAGAGTTTGTGGAAAGGAACGATCAAAAGATAATTAACAAACTTTAGCAAATCTATACCTATTCAATATAATTTTAATAAATGTATTCCTCTCATTAGCTTTTCTACAGGCTTAAACTAAACAGAATAGCTATTAAAAAGACTTTTTCCTATGTAAGTGCGAACAATGTACATTTGTATGTGTACATTAAAATGTTTCTTTAAATATATGTGAGGATGGTTATAGAAAACTGTATTTGTTATATTACTGGTCAGTGCAAAGCATCCACGAAGAAAGCTATTGTTTACAACATGACTGTTCATTTATCATCATAAATGGATTTATAGAAAGCTATCAGCGCGATTTCTCTGTTGATGAACAACCCATGACAGTTTACTAACACGTGATAGCTCTGCTGCTAGCCATAGATGAAATAAAGAGGGAGAAAAAAGAAATTTAATACCTCATTTACACAATAACTGCAGTTTTTATAGACCGTTTTTGGAAGTTCACTTAAAGCTGATAAGTTACCTACAGGAAAAAGAAAAACCAACGGAAGCATTAATTATTTCACACAGCCTAAAATCTCACAAAACTAAACCATGAAAAATAGAGGAAATAAATTCTTAATATAACTATAAATTATGCCGGCCATCTCCACAGCACAATGCCATTTAAACAACAGTAAAGCTACAGGGTGTCACTGCAATTTTAAAACACCCTTCAGCCCTGAAATATTACGAGTGTTAAGAAGTTCCGGAATAAAAATGTCTTTGTAATAAACTAAAGTACACATCAAACCAAATACTTTTATTTTAAACAGATAAAATGCAGTTTGTTACCACAACATTTCATAGGTCTAAACTTGTCTGTAAAGTTCCACTTCAAAATCTCATCCAATTATCACCATCCAAACTTCGGCACCTAAAGAAGCTTTACTAAGCTCCATCCCCTGAACGACGAACTCATTCATTACTCCTCTGGACCCTTGGGAGGAGTAATGAACGAGTTCGTCGTTGTTATGACGGGACCACGAGTGTTCCCCGCCGGCACAATTTGTCCTTCACCCCCGCCACCCCAATCAGACTTGAACCCGCACCCCTCGAATTCCGCCCGTAACGCCAGTAGCATTGGTTCACTGGGTTAGGAGCACGTCGCTACGCAGTCTACGATATAATCGATACTTTAAGCTTTGGTGGAACTTTTTAGTAGAAGTTGTTTTGGAAAAAATGTTTCGACATGTCACGACCATTAAACTTTGTTTGTCAATCACCAGTCACATGGTGTAGAACCAATTACTATTGGAGTAGACGCATTTATTAGTAAAGACCGTAAATCGGCAAACTTAAGATGGAACTTCCGTAAGATAATTGGAGCGATGGTCTTTGGCAAGCGACAGTTAGCAGCTGGATAAGAGTCGCTGAACTTCAAGATGAATGACGTGCGATTGGAGTGGTCTAATGCCAGCAGTGGACTGCTTTAGGATATTGATGGTGAGGATGACCATGCAGAAAAATATGAACACAAATCCCAAATTATCAAACATCAGCTCTAGAACAATTTCGCCAACTACGCAAGCTAGGGCAACGCTTTCTAAAAATCAAATAAGATTCACACAGACGCGATGTGGCGTAGACAGGGCGCAGACGGTGGGTAGGCAAAAATTCTCACCCTCTTACCAACAGATTCCCCGCCCGGATCCCATTCAGTGTAGTATCGCCCGAACATTCAAGCAGGGTGCACGCGCGCTCCCGATCCAAAAGACGATTTATTCGCAAAACTTTGAGCAAAAATACATTTTCTGCAATCTGGCTTTGTAGTTTTGAACTCCTAAAGATTTCTGGTTGTTTTTTTTTTAGCACTGGTGTTGGGGTTCTTCAAAATTTGACTATTTATGTATCTATTCTTTCAGTCCGAGAAAAGAAATCGAGGTAAGCAATACAATATCCAAGCATTTTAAAATACTTTTCTAGCACAAGCTGCTGGCAGTGACCGGTGCTTCGAAAGGTAAGGTTACTAAAGCTTAAATTAGTTTTATTGGACAACTACTTAATTGTCCAATAAAACTAATTATAAGAATCCACTTGGATCCTAGCGTGCATGAGAAGAGAAGCGAAAGAAAACGTGCTGGACCGAGCCCAAGTATAACGCAACAAAAGCAAAACGACGATGACGATGGACATTTAGGTAATTTTCAAAGATGTACTCCAATGCTGAAATTGACACTCCTTGCGGATAAATAGCTGTATTTGGACTGTAGAGAAATGTTACTAATTCCCTGAACTGCATTCCGCACCAATGACTGGGGCGCGATATCAGAATATTCCGCCGCCTGAATTAAGAAACTTTACTACCTTTCCGCAATAGAGTCCTGAAGATCCTCGATAACATCGCGAGAAAAGAGGAAATCGAGCTATTGGTTACTGACAAGAGCCCGAAGAGTTGCAGTCCACTGTATAAATGGGCAAGGTCCAAATTCGCACGATGCAAGTGCAACCCCACGATGCAAGTGCATCGTGAGTTTGATGAGTGAGTGCGTTTTGTGAGTCTATCTATGGCATGGTCTACCTTGCCTTGTAACTTTACAATGCCATAGATAGACTCAGATGTCTATGGATCGCTAAAAAAATACTTTACATCTGGCGAGTCAAAACCCTGAATAATGAGTAATAAGACGTGAGGAGGGGGACAGCAATCGTGATCGAGTAGATAATGCCGTCATTACTCAAGAAATAAAATAAACTCAATATGCGAATAAAATGGCTTGTTAAAAGTTGTGCTTAATCCTTTATCTTCCATGTTCTACTTACCGTGCAGACTTTATTCAATGTTTTTTTCTTCGTTCAGTTAATTTTTATATACGCTTCCCTAGGGAACCATTGATAGTAACCAACCGTTTCGCCATATGTACAATTCATTGAGTATGTTGTATTAATATTTATTATGTATGCAAATCTTTGTATAAAACGTTGCTACTGCCATTATTTGCCTTTTCATCCCCCAAAGGTTGACTGGTAGAAAATATATCGAGAATCGAAAGTACGCCGTTGTACATTTGTGTACCTACAGTAATCAATTAAAAACCAGCACCAAAACAAAGTTCATCAGAGGAGGCTTGAATATCGAAACTACTTCAAGCCTATCGGTTATATTCAAGAGAGGAGATGTGAGGGAACGTGTTGGATTTGCACAGATTAATCCCGTTTTCCTATTAGGCATTATGCCGTATGGTGATAAATTAATAAACGTACAAAATAGTAATTGGGAATAGCTTTCATTGCATACAGCTAGCCTACAGGGAATTTAAGTCAAGAGTACTTCTACTCTTGACGCTTTGTCGCTTAATAACTCTCCCTAAGTAGCTGATATTGACTTGATGGATTCATTGGAGCATTGCAATCAGCCAATCATCGCAGTTTATCACCGCAGTCGTGATAAGCTGCAATACTGCCCTTTTTGACTTAGCTCACATATTTAGCAAAACACCCTAATCAAAACGAATATTTATGTTAAATAGGTAAACATAGTTATACTTTTAAAATGAAGGCTTGAATATTTCCCCAAAGATTTTCTCAACTATTTTAGGGTCGCCCTGCATTCCAACCGGATTTAACTCAATACATTTTTTAAATAGGTAGCATGAGTTTCTTACTACTCGATATGTCTGTCAAAGATTGATAAATAACAGCTGCGAACAATTGTGGTTATAATAATTGTTACGAGTCAGCGCAACATGTTTTTCTTCCATATAGTTTTTACAATCTTCATCTCAGCAGTCACCCCTTTACAGGCGGATTTCCTTTCACAAAGTTAACTCCTCGTTTCTTTTATCTTCCCATACTAATGTTGAGTTTTACATTTATGCTCAAAACTTTTCTCAGAGGTTTACTTCATAACTCCGTGTCACATGTACCTACTTATCCATCTACATATGAAAACCAATTTACATACAACTTGTCTGTGCCACCTTCATACGTCCTAACCCTTATACAAATAGCTAAAAATATTTAAATGAGCTAAACACACTATTCAAGAAACATTTTAATATTGTATAATAAAGCTCAAGTCTGCTATTACAATCTTGTCAGAATGGTTCATAATTGTCGATTCTACCACGATTCTATTACGATACCATTTAACAACCAATGATCGACTATTATGAATTTAGCAGATTACGAACTTTTAGCAAAATCACAATGGGATCATGTATGAATGTCGAATTTATGAAAAATATGAGACTTGGGGCCCAGTTCTTGTGTTTTTTTTGCCTATTGACTGCATCAAAGTCGTGAGTACCAAGGCGTGGTCTTCACAAATATTTTTTTGAAGGATTTGAAATTAAGATATTCATGATGATGACTTTTCTTCAAGTTACAACTGTAGTCAGTTGGAGTTTTGCATTTAGTTTCGACTGCGTAGAAAACTGTATTTGGCATGTAGTATGTTTTTGGCAACGGTGCAATATTATTTATAGATAATATGTCTGTTTTATTTAACTTCTCCTGTGCGATTGAATTGGTGTCTACTGCTTCTTCGTTCTCTCGCATAACTTTAGCAAGATCTTCAAGTTTGTCAGTTTTTATGTTTTTAATTTTCATCTGCACTACCTTTGAAGCAAGCCACTTTGGTATTTCTGTTAAGTAGACATGATCAAATCTTTGCTTCACAAAACCCGTTACTTCACTGACTGCAGGTGCACCATTGTATTTTCTAAATAGTGGAACAACTTTGGTAGCGGTATCGCCGAGGCGAATCTTGATGTCTTTTCTGATCGCAGTGATGATTTTTTTGGGAATACGGCCCCCACAGACTATTTGGTGTCCTTTTCCATCATTATAAAATAATACCGTTGCCAACAAATAAGGCTTATTCTCTGTTAGAGCAACATCACCAAAAGACAGCAATGCCATCGGAATTAAAATATACCTGGAAGACATTTTAATTTAATCAAGAAGTCTTACTTAAACATTATAAAAAGAACGACTTGGAACTCTATCATTTCTAAATTGCTTTTTCCGTGGCTTCGCTCATTGCCTATCACAGAGGCACCGTGCAATTATCTCTAATAAAACGTGTAATAATATGACACTTAGCTATAATGCAGTAATACTTCCAAAGATTATCTTTTAGAAAAATAAACAACTTGACAAATAAACAAACTGGCAGTATTAAAACAATAGTTCACAAATTGAACTTAACTATGTAGATTCATATGTCTGCTAACTATAATTCACTCGAAAATACACACTAACCGTCGGTGTTCTTCATACAGACGATTTCTATGTATTTTCCGGAATGTAGTAAAATTGGAAAGCCTCATCCCCTCAAAATAACAATATTATCTCTAAATTTGAAGGAATTCCTGATTAATTATGTCTCTTCGAAAACAAAGTAATTTAAAAAATAAATTGTTATGTTGCCCTAATGAAAAATACGCTGATAAAATATTTACTCTGGAAAGACTAAAGCTTTGTAAACCAAATGAGAAAAACATAATTAAATCAAGGAGGAATATTTATAAATAGACACGACGACTGACGTTTTTATTCCAAGAAGTTCTTTTATTTTATTTTTCTGTCTTATTTCATTTGATTCAAGAAAAATGAGTACCTAGTCGAAGTCCTCGAAAATTACATGCAATTATATTTTATTATTATATATTTGTATTAAGTAGTAGTATAGTAATAGTAGTAGTATTAAACTGGATGCGAGAAGCCGAAAATAGATCTAAGTGGCGTGCAAATGGAGAGGCCTATGTCCAGCAGTGGACTGCAACAGGCTGTTGATGATGATGATATTTGTATTGGTATTGCCTATTTCATGGAGAATGAAAATTATACTTAGTCATAATATAAAGTTCAACTTGCAATCAAACGAAATTATTTGCCTTTAAACTACTTACGTCTTCATTTTCGTGATAGTAGTTTATAAATAGAATCAATTACCATGGACAAAAAACTCGAACAAATTTAAAATCACGTGTGTTCGATTCAATTACTTATAAGTAGTTTTTTTTTTTAATTCAGGGTGAGTACTTTATAGGCAAACTAGCTGTCCGCACAACTTCGTTTGTGTCCCATTTTTCATGACTGCTTCGCTCTTATTGGTCTTAGCGTGATGATATATAGCCTATAGCCTTCCACGATAAATGGGCTATCTAACACTGAAAGATTTTTTCAAATCGGACCAGTAGTTCCTGAGATTAGCGCGTTCAAACAAACAAACAAACTCTTCAGCTTTATAATATTAGTATAGATAGGCAAATAGCGATTAAAACGTTTTACGTGTAATTTTACACTTTAATCATAATTATTTTATCGCTAGTATAATTGGTAATTTCGCGAATGGTGATAAGCTGTACTTATAAACTTATATTTACCTATTTATGATGAACCCCTGATGTTATGATCTCTTTCAATGCCCTTATGCATCAATTATCGGGCAAGCTTATACCAAGGTATTTTATGTGCACCTCCCATCTCTTTTGTTTTGTACTGTGTAGACCAGTCAATAACCACCATCACCGTAACAAAAACGAGAATAGATACTTAAAAATCTTTTTCAAAACAATACAACAGTCTTCCAAATAAAAACACTGCAAAGTAAAAATTAATTTAAATTTCAGAATTCGGTGTCAAAAAACGAGTAATCAAGTCCAAAAACACCGGCAATATTGAAATTACAGTGTCGACCTGTTCACAGGACTCCTATTTGTTTGCAGGGTTAAAAGTATGCCGCATCGTTCGCTCACTTTGGCTCCCATCACACCATTCGAACCTAACCTATCCGTATCGGGGAGCCCTAAGTTCCCTGTGCCCTACGTTCCGCTACTGGACTAGGCCAGAAAATCCGAAAAATTTGTACAACCGTACCAGTGGCGAAGGGTGATATGTTGAGAAAGATAAGCCGTAGCAAAAAAAAAAAAAAAAAACGTTATATATGCTTACTTCCAGGCCGGGCGCGGCAATTCCCTATTACGATTTACTTTTTTCTGTTATGGGCGTCATGCGAATTTTCGAAAAATAATTCAAACTTACTACTCCTACTAGTCCCAAACTCATGTAATGCTAAACAACTACGTATATTATATGCTTTTCGGTCTGAACATGTTTCCTAGATGAATTCGTTAGATTATTAATTAGTCATTTATTCATTAACAATTATTTGCATTTGAATTTACACAATATTAAAATCATCTTATATTAAAACAATGGGTAAGAAGTTAAAAATAATGAAATACAGAAAATAACCATTTCGATAAGATTCAACTATAAGTCATATAAAATAAACAAAGTGTCAATAATTATTTTAAATAACAATTAATCACAATAATATATAAAAAAACATCATCCGTGCATTTAAGGTTTACAGATCCTCAACATCATAGAGACACTTATTAAGTAGAAAAGTTTTCAATTGGCTTTTAAAGGAGCTTGTGTAAACAATGCTTTTTATGTGTAAAGGCAACCTGTTATATAATTTCACAGCTTGATA
The DNA here is from genome assembly GCA_905332915.2 of Hecatera dysodea. NCBI lineage: Eukaryota > Metazoa > Arthropoda > Insecta > Lepidoptera > Noctuidae > Hecatera > Hecatera dysodea. The sequence goes on from HG995286.1 coordinate 4,396,068, forward strand.
TTGTGGACTGTGTTTAACAATTCTATAATTAGCATAAATATGCTATATTTAGTTTCAAGTCTTGTCGACGAGTACCTTCCCTAATGTTTCGTTGTTCAGATGTCTCATACTCTTGCATGTTATTAGCCATGTTACTTAACAGTACAAGTATATAAATACTTGGTACTGTAAGTATACCTAAATTAATAAAATGTTGACGACAACTCTCCCTCTGTGAGATGCGAACCATGGTACGGATAGCGCGTTTTTGCAAAACGAAAGCTCTTTTAGTGTTGTAGTCATAGCTATTTCCCCAATGGAGTATACTATATCTTAGCTTAGACTCCACTAATGCAAAATACACCATTTTCAGCTGTTCTAAACTTATATCGTTTCTTAGTGTTCTTAAAACATAACATGCAGATGATACCGCCGTATCAATTGCCCTTAATTCTGCTTTCCAGTTTAGTAGTCGGTCTATATGCACACCCAAGAATTTTACTTCGTCAACGAGCTCAATTTTTTCTTCATTCAAGGCAACATTTAAGTCATCTCGATTACGCGCTGTCGTTTTAAATAACATTATTTTGGTCTTTTTACTATTTATCAACAATTTATTTGCTGTAAACCACACATGAAATGCTTGTAATGTAGCGTTCACCCTTTCTGTCAAATTTACTTTGTCATTCCCTGCCACTATGGCATTTGTGTCATCTGCAAAAATAACTATTTCAATGTTCATGTCCTTTAAAATTGAATTTATATAATTGATTAAGTCATTAACAAATAAAATAAATAAGATAGGTCCTAAAATAGATCCCTGTGGGATACCCGTTGTTATGCTCACAACAGGGGATTTATAAACGTTTTTACGGCTACTTTGTGTTTTGTCAATTTCAACATACATTCTTCTATTTTTTAAGTAGGAGGAGAATAATTGTAAAGCTTTACCTCTCACTCCGTAATGCCTCATTTTAGCCAAAAGTAACTCATGGTCAATTGTGTCAAATGCGGAGCTTAGGTCAAGAAAAATCCCTGCAACTCTCATTTTGTTATTAATGTTTTTAATTACATCATCCAGCAAAGTATAAATGGCATCAGAAGTACCGACACCCTTCTGATACCCAAATTGTCGTCTGTGTAAAACATTGTTCACACGCAAATGAGTTAAAAGTCGACTTTTTAGGACTTTCTCAAATATTTTAGACAAGACTGGTAATAAAGAAATAGGCCTGTAGTTTTTCGGATCAGTGTTGCTGCCCTTTTTATAAATAGGTATAACCTTGGCCAATTTTAATTGATCCGGGAAGATCGCTTCCTCTATACATTTATTGAAAAACTCAGATAGAGGCTCGGCTAATATTGAAATGTGCTCTTTGATTATACAAATTGGGATCTCGTCATACCCACAAGAATGTTTATTTTCCATGCTTTTAACTATGGTTTGAATTTCATATGGAGTGACGGGAGAAATGTGCATTTCACTACTTACTCTATTTGTGTATTGACAACATAATGTCGTTGCATGGTCTAATACTTTTGAAAAAGATATGTATTTATAGTCAAATTGTTTTACGAGTATGTCAGTTATTTCAATTGGATCCACTGTAACTCTGCCATCGACCTTGAGCCTTAATTCCGGTTGTATGTCTTTCGCCTTATTACTACATTTTTTCACGACTTTCCAAACTTCTTTGCTTAGATTTTTTGATGTGTTTATTTGCTTCATTATAGCATGCTTTTTAGCATTAGAGACAATCTTTCTATAAAGCCTTATATAATTATTTTTATATTTTAGGACGCTTGGTTCGAGCATATTGCCATTACATGCACATAAAAAACGTTTCATTTTGCTTGAAGTACGTATTCCTTTAGTGATCCACTTTAATTGTGAGTTCTTAAGTTTTATTTTACATTTTGTCTTCCTGTAGCTATTGCGAAACACTTTATAAAATTTGTTGAGAAATGTATTAATACCTAAACCAGTCCACTTTTCTTTAACAATACCCTGTCCGAATTTTATGCTATTTTTACTATTAAATACTCTTTTATTTATAGTGATATACTGGTTCTTATTTAAACATTGATTGCTTACATTTTCTAACCAAATCTCAGCAAAAATACCTGCATGTCCGTAATGTAATAACGTAACGTAACGTAACGTAAACGTAACGTAACGTAATGTCGGTGTAACCCCCTTTATTCTATAAACTATTCCCATCTGAGAATAGTAGTCATGGCCAGCAATTTCAAAGCCCGTTAACCATTGATATTTATAATAAAGTGAAACACTAAAATGTTTGAAAAAAACCATCACGTCTTTTGTAATTTATAATCATATCTGGACGAGCACGGCCTAACTGAATTACATGTTTTTTTATTTTCAAAACATAACCTTGAAAAGCATGTTTCCTCAGAGAGTAAATAATCTGTCAAACAACAATCTAACCCTATTTAATGCCGCCATCTCATTGATTCTACTAATTACTTTGCAAATCTACTTATTCTTAGTTACTAATTTCAATAAATATAGACTTACCGCAAAAACCTACAAACTACTACAACGTACACGGTCAGCGTAAATTACTTTCACTACACAACCAATCACTTTTTTTCACCAAGAAATAGATTCTAATAGGTGAAACTATTACATTTACAATAAATATTCAACATCAAATAAATAATACTATGCAAATTGCAATGGTCAAAATGCAATTACGTCAATGTCAAATGTCAATCAAAATTGAACGATGTCCGAACGAACGAATGCACGAAATACAATAAGGATAATCCTCTATCTCGCTCACGCGCACGCATTTTGTATTACTGTCTCTATAGTAACTCGGCGGGTACCGGCTTACTTCGCGGCATAATAATCGCGGGCTGGACACGTGACGTCATGACGACTATTTTGCCTTATGAATTGAACTGTCAATAAGCCGATAGCGCCTGCGAGTTAAATAATGTTGTTGAAGAGCAAATTTTGTCGGAATTGAACATTCATCTGTGTATGCGTTTTGTGATGTTTCTCTACTTTTAATAGTAATGATTGTGCGATTTTTCAATTACGATAGAGTAGTTGTGTTCCAAACTTCTGAAGGGAAGCCGGTGGGAATCGGCTTATGACCACGCTTCGCCACTGAACCGTACACTGATGGGTCGCCAACATGTTGCCAGTTTACAGCAGTTCACAACTTTTCGGAATGATTTCGAGAGAATTTGATAGTCAACATTACTTTAATTTAAAAACCCTCCAGCAACTTTCGTATAATAAGAGCTCGTGTAGGCTTTCGTCGAATAAAATATTTTCGATAAACTTTCTACAACGTAACTGATTTCTTTTTTTGAAATTCGAAAAATTTGCGTATTGTTCCAATCTACTCGGATGTTGCCCGCATTCTTTTAAAATTCCTCACAGGTTGTACTGTAGGGCTTCCATTCAGAATATACAAATGGGTACATTTTGTATGCTTTGATTTAGTTGACAAGCCGTCAGCGTGTTAAATCGATCTTCTCCTACGGGGAAACTGCCGTTCCGCCCGGACGATTTCCGAATTCCGCTCTGAGAACAATGGAACTAGACTCCTTATCCTTATCGTCATCCCTTTGGTCATACTTGTCGAGGTACTAGTTGATTCACGTGGTATTTTTTTATTTTGTTGATACATTAATATCCTGTTAACTAGCACTTTGCCCGCGACCTCGTCTAGGCATATTTATTATTATATAGCCTATAACCTGCCCAGGAGTATGGACTACAATCGTACCAAGTTTGGTTAAAATCCCTTCAGTAGTTTTTGACCCATGCGTGCACATACAGACAGACAGACAGGCAAAAAAATTACTGATTGCATTTTTGGCATCAGTGTCGATCACTATTCATCCTCCAATATTAATTTTGAATATATATTCAATGTACAGAATTGACCTTTCTACAGTTTTATTATAATATATATATATATAATAAGTACCTATAGATTTCACCCGTGTAGTTCCCGTTCCCGTCAAAACATGGAGATAAAATATAGCCTATGTCACCCGAGGATAATGTAGCTTCCCAACAGTAGTTTCGGAGCCTATTCAATACAAACAAACAATCAAATTTTTCCTCTTTATAATATTAGTATAGATGTTATAGATAACGCTGTTGAATACATAACGGTTAATTTTAAGTTTCGTTAATAGTTATGTAACTGTTTGATGTTCCAAATAAATAAATAAAAAAATATTATCAGTAAGGTGGAAACCTATCTACGAGTAGCTAGCCTATTTTATCCCAATGCTTGACAAAGACCTCCCTCACTGTTTTCCACACAGCTCGTCCTTCGCTAGTTTGCTACAACAAAAGTATACGACACATCATCTTAGAAATAACTTGGGTATTCACTATGTAGGAAAATGGACGTACCCATACATAAATAACAAAAAAATATTTAAACCAAATGAAAAAGTTAAACACAAGTTTGACCACAACATCTTGCAGATCATGAACTCATGATTGATGAACTCAAAAGTTGGTTACAAGTGTGTTCAATATTATCCATATAATATTTAGTACCGTGTCAATTATTTGCTGCATTTATCATGGCTTTCTGACCTTTCAACTGTAGTGAGTTTCTATTCTAGGAAGTTGGCTGGGCGGGTCGATACCAACTGCGCGTTACAGCTGTCGCGCATTGAAATACACTTGCTTATTACGTAACTTCAGTTTCCAATTATTTTTTTGTATCCAGATGTTTTCAGTTCATTAAATAAATGTTTTTCCCTTTCATATGGTTTGCTACTGTGGTTTCTATTTTGAACGAACAAAATTTAAAGTAATTACACTCAACCTGTTGAATGATAAGTTTTTATTTTTACTTTGGAGAATTGGAGAGCTATAAGCCGGTCAGCCGGTGGCCTGCGTTGCTCTATGGCTATAAGTAATTATATTAAGCGAAAAAAAAAAAACATGGGATATAAAATTGAGGATTCTGATTGAATAATCATGTCACATCCTGAACTCATCATTACCAGCAGCTCTTTTCTTATCACCGAGCCTTACGTATGTTAGTTCCACAAATCTTGAGATGACCATGCCCCATTTACTAAGTCATCTGAAAGACCTCCACTCGACACAGACGCCAAGGCAACGGAGAAAACTCGCTACTAATGTCAGTAATTAACAAGCTATAGCTATCAAGTTGTAGAATCAACCTGTTGGACGTAACTTGCAATATGGACCGTAGGATCATTACATAAGACAGTGACTCGTGGAGAGGACCATGACCTCGGTTATAGTCAAGTGTGTGAACTGTTATATTGTTATTAATGAAGTATTGACATTTGTTAACAATGTTCTTGGTTTATATTGGAGCTAAGTCGTTGTTTTTTGATTCGCTACCCATTGCTAATGCCCATACGACGAAAAGAAGGGAAGAAAAAAATGATACGAGTACTAGAAGATAATCAGCCTTATGAAGACACGACCCTGACGAGCTTTCTGTATTCGTCGCTAAAGAGTTGCACAAGGTTGTTAAAGGATATTTTTTTAAGATGCAAAATCAACTAAATGCATTGGAAGATAAAGTAAAGTAACAGCTGATAAGTTTGATCTACTGAAACGCGACGTGAATGACAATGCGTCAATATAGGATAATTTTTCAACCAATGTATTCAGAAGAAAGGGGGCTTGTATAGAAACTAGCCTACTTGATAGTGGCCCCATAGGTCTGCAACATCTTATATATAAAATTCTCGTGTCACAATGTTAGTTAGCATACTCTTCAGAATCGGCTTGACCGATTTTTATGAAATTTTATATGCATATTCAGTAAGTCTGAGAATCGGCTACTATCTATTTTTGATACCCCTAAGTGATAAGGGTTGCCCCCAACATTTTTAATTTTATTTTATATGGCAAAACAACGTTTGCTGGGTCAGTTAGTGTTCCTATAAAAAGAAAGAAAGAAACAGCCGCCAGTCATCGGTGAGTCACTCATTAGTGATGATTACTGTGATTAGTAACGGCGACGACGATTTCGTCTCTTTTCTTCGCAAAAACAAAATGATGCGACGGGGATTCAAGGGCACGAAGAGGCGCCAAAAGTAACTGTGGTTTCGGATTGTATGAGCGAGAGTGGATGTCAACTGACTCAAGGACGTTGCTATCGTAAGACACCGAGCGAGACGGACACGCAAACGAGGCGCGTGCAGGCCACTGCGAGCACTGGATTTCGTTAAAAAATCAGTTTGCCCGTCCGCGTGCACGAAGTGAGCGCAGGTAGCCGTGCGCTCACTTCGTGCATTTTATGTACCGAATGAAGTCAAAACACTAATTAATAGTTATTAATGGACTTTATTATGAACTGTAAACCTAAAAAAAACATTGTAAGTGGCTGTACATGGCTTCTTTCCCATGATATTCCTTTCTTGGGTACCATAAGTGACGGCTGTTGATACTTCTGCGGGCTACTGGTAGGAAGACCATATGGAGGAGTAGAAAAAAGTAAGAAAGGATGCTCGCTGCTGTGAGAGCTGCTGTTGGTGATCGCTCGATTCTTGTATTCTCTCTCTGTTTATTTGCCAACAGACTCAACTGGCAACTTGCCTTTGTTTACAGAGGTTCTAGGTGAGATTAGTCCAATTGTTGCGAGTGCAGATATTGAAAGTATTTTCATATTAGGCGATTTTAATGCACATCCACATGAATTGTTTTTTAGGGTATTAAAAAAAAATCTGCAATGACCAAGCATGGATTTGTGCTGATGTAGAAAAACTGGGCCGCGTGACTAATAACTACACTTTTGTCAGTGAAGCTTACAGGTGTAAAACGTGGCTAGATCACTGTGTTGCGTCTTGATCAGCTTGGCAAACTATTGTAAACATAGGAATAAAAGAAAATGTATGTCAGACCATTTGCCATTGTATGTGGAGTGTGACCTGAATATAGTGAGGTCGAAACTAATAAGACAGAATACGCCGCGCTCTAGAGTTATTTGGGGTGTATGGAATGAATGTCAGATTAAATATTACAAGGATTTATGTAATGATAGGTTTCGTAGCATCGATTTTCCGCCTGGATTCTCTTAGTGTGGATATGGGTTATGCAGCTCAGCAGAACATAAATTAATCCTAGACAACCTTTACGGTTAAATTGTGTAAAATGTGTGATCGGGAGGGAAACAGTCACGTTCGTGACGCTCGCCGTGAGGCCCGGCTTAATTTCCAAGAATGGGTTAGACAAAAGAGAGCAAATATTACCTATAAGATATTTAACTAACAAAATGGACTATATTGTTGTCCGAATTTTGATAAATTAAATTATATTAACTTAAATGAAATTAAATCAAATTTTGGTATCTAGGTATATGAGAGACTGAAAATTCCAAGTAAAGGTATCAACTATAATTATTATTGAGTTTTGCGTTCGTAATGCTAAGTGGGCGGCGGTCCATTCCATTGTCTGTTTCTTCATTCAAAGATGTCTTAAAATTGATGAGTCGCTACAAGATTGTCGATTGTCAATTTGCCATGGTCTTGTGTCATCATTATTTGTTACAGTCCAAAATGTAGATGGATTTTAAGGTAACTTCTTACTAATCTTTTATAATATAACTTTTATTAGACTTGATTTAAAATCTAAAGGAATATGGTTAATACTACAATAGTTCCCAGATTTATTCATTGTTTTTGTTATAAAAATATTCGCGTAAATGCTTTCAGTTTGAGTTTTATGATTGACTTGCTCAAGATCAAACTGTTATGGCTTACTTCTACCTACAAAGCTACTTTATTTTTATTTATTAGTCTCCTCAACGACTAAGAACAAAGCTAAAAAACAACACTTTAGAAAAAATATCCAATATTCACTTTGCGCAGGATCAAATTACCTGGAAATATCAAAGCTTAGAAATTTCCTTGAAATGCTGCAGTTCGCGCAGGCAGTTAATTACGCTGTACCAAGCTACTTTCTCCGCTTTCCCGAGAGTTTCATAAGTATAACTAGATATTTTATAAGTCGGGACTTTTGATTACGAAACGTATTGGATTATTTTCGAGAACGGGAGCCCATTAGCAGCCTTTCTCTTAATCCGTTTAAGCTGCAGTCGTCCAACCAGTTGACGCAAGGTTTCTCTATATTGTAGTAGATGTGGTTTGGTACTACGGTAACAAAGGGATCGATGACTTCGGGCTGCATCACAAGGAAGTCATTTTTCCCATGCTTTTGTATGTACGGTCTATCATGCAGCGCCGACTTCTTATGACTTAACGCGACCTTTAATTCTTTTTCGACTAAAAGCGCGTGGTCGTCGGCTGAGTCTCCTTTCGTTATATGCTTATTTCTATCTCGGTTCCTTGCGTATTCCACAAAGTTCTTAGCTTGATCTAAGCTCTCTTGGTTCAGTTGCCTTCTATTGCTTGAGCGTAGTTTTGCATCTATTATGTATCGCACCACTTTACTAAGTCCTATTGAATTTTCATATTTTTTGGCTTTAGTTTCATCGAGTATGCTTGCAAATGTTGCCAATTTAAACATGAGACATGTAATGCAAATTTTAATCTGAAAATAATGGTCAAATACGCTCATTAGTATGCATAGTTACCCAATGACTGAGGGCCCAGAGTGTTTTTTTTAAAGATATCGGGGCTTCCCTTCCACGAGCGAGATAAAAACCCCACAGGCTTCTTACTACTACTTCTCCCCAAAACAATAGGCTCCTTTGCAGTTTCCCCCCGAAAAAAAAAGGTATACGATGACTGAAGGGTCATTGTATCATTATAATATTATTTAATGAAAGAGGCTAGTTGATACTTTAAACTTGTCTTAAAGTCTTATATTGATAAATGTCTTTACTCCACCAGACCAGCACTACCAGAACTTCAGAACCCATTAATGGGTAACACGGTACTTCTTGGCAATACTGGTGTCAGATTGTGGCTATCCGTAACAACTACCAAAGATTTCCAAATTCCAAATCTAAACAGCCAGGACCAACGGCTTATCCAAATGACAGTTAAGACCAACGGCTTAACGTGTTTTCCATAACCTATACATAAGTTTTTATCCTTAAAAAAAGTCATGATTAGGTACATGTTAAAAATGCATTATTTATACGGAACCCTTTCCACGTGTGTCTAACTCGCACTTGGCCGGTCTTCTAATTTTTGAACAAAGAACGTTTCAATGTTTTTCTCATTTTCTTTCAACATTTGGTTTACCTCTGACATTTGGTCATGAGGCGAAAACTTTGCTTTGGGGGAGAGAAACAAGTTTCCATCACATTTACCGATATCCGTCAAAAAAATGTGACTTAAAACTTTTACCCTTAAAGAGGTCGACAATGAGGAAAAACGTGACTACATAAAATGGTTTGTATTTTTTTTTTTCGTAAGTCGATTTCGTAAGATGTCGAGGAATGAATAGAACTTCGCATATGAACATACATATATATATATGTATGTATGTATATATAACCAGTATCAATGCTTCTAGTTCGTCATATGGTGTCACCATAGTGCAATCAGCCGATTCACTCATCATCATCATCTGCCTAGCCTTTTCCCAACTACATTGGGGTCGGCTCCCAGTCAAGCCGGATTCAGCTGAATACCAGTATTTTACGTGAAGCGGCTGCCTTGGTAGGCAGCCGCTGAAGAAGACTCTGAAGGAGAAGGAGAAGGAGGTCTGGTGACCTCCACAACCCATTAACTGGGGAACACGGTACTTCTTCAGCCGATTCACCGATATCTCCGAAAAAAAACTGTTTGACCTTTATGGTACGAAAATTCCTAGAAATCCAATAAATTGCTTTGGATGCTGGACTGATGCAGATTACGATTAGTAACGCCGAACTAATTAAACAGATGCATTATGCATTTGTGTCTTGATCACGGGTTACTCAGCAATTTACACGGACTTAACGATCCACAGACATGAGGAATGCTTGTAGTTTACCTGCTACATGTTAAGAAAAGGGAGCGGTTGTTAGGAGTTTGTCTATGTTCGCCTTAAGGCTACCCTCACTAGATATTCCTTATCTTGATCTATGAGCAAAGACTGCCAATTATGTTGATATCAATATTCACTGACGACTTGGTAGGCAGAGTACGAGCGTGTGGTATTTATACACGAGAACATAATATCATATTATGTCAGTAAGACTCATCAGAAGGTTTGAATTCACCCAAAGGGCTATGGAGAGGGCAATGCTCGGAGTTTCCTTGCCTGATCTAATCAGGAATGATGATATACGCAAGAGAACCAAGCTTATCAAAGGGTCACCAAAATGAAACGTCAGTGGGCAGGCTACATTGTTCGCAGAACAAATGGTCGTTGGGGCCGAAAAGTTTTAGAGTGGCGATCGCGCAACGGAAGATGCAGCATTAGCAGGCGGAAGGCCTCCCACAAGGTGCACCGATGACCTGGTGAGGGTCGCGGGTAGCCGATGCATGCGAGACGCACACGTCAGCCAGAACCAACAGTTTAACATAGCAGAGGCTCGGAGGAATCTCGGTATGTACCTAATGTATATTCACATTATTCACCTATCAACTGTGCGATCTCGGCGTTGCTTTACCTCCAAGAAAGAAGTTTTGTACGAGAACAATCAAAATAGTTAAAAATGCATTACGGTTATTCCCATTTTGGATCCACTTGTAATCTCACAGAATATTTCAACACCCTTTTATCCACAAACGAAACAGTGAAAGTCGAAGAAATAATTCCGTTCTCATGAAAAAACATTCATTGAAAACAAACTAACTATGAAATTGGATTTACTTTATTGCTTCGTGGGACGCACTGAATCGTATGCTTCTCGCAATATTTAATGATCAAAAACGCGCGCAATACTCAGAAAGCCTCTCAAATAAAAATATATTCGTATTATTAACTGACTGCTCTAGAAGGAATCTGATATCGTTCGTGAATTAAGGAAATAGGAAAATGGTGCAGATCACTGACTGTACAATTTCAAATTGAAAAAAAATAACCAATCCAAGTATCTCCTATTACCTCGAATCAACATTGATCAACAAAACAGAATATTTCGTGGGAATAGTTGTTTGTATTTGTTGTTTTACGACTTTTTTCTAACATTTCTCAGTTATATTAATCAAAAAATATTCAATGTACAAACACGGCTATTCTACAATTTTATTATATGATGTATAGATTATAGTTCTAAAACTATTTTCTACTTTTATAAAATGGCACCGACAATTTGGTTAACGAATAACGAACTGCGAGATCAAAATACCTGAAAAAAAAAACATGGGTTGTGGCTGCGTCATGGACATCGCCGTGTGTTGTACGTGAATACGTGTACGTTAAGGGTAATATTTTTTTTAATATTTGCAACCACCCCAGCTGGCACCGTCGCGTCGTTGATCCGCTCGGCCGCATTCATTCTTTTTCGTTCCCGGCACTGCTTTACTCGGTCACACGGTGTGTTATTGGTATTATTCGATTACTCTTCAGAAGCCCTTTCCAACCATATCCGATCTCTGTATTTGGGTTTGGCTTTTACACGGATGTAGGCCGACATTACTGACAACTGGATGCGAGAAGCCGAAAATAGATCTAAGTGGCGTGCAATAGGGAAGTTGACTAAAAAAATCTAATTAGTCCGTCGGATACATTTCCAAAAAATATTGGACACGTATTTTTTCTTTTTCACGTAAACAAAAAATGAAGACGATACAGTGCGTTGAAAACTCCTGTGACGTCACTACTCGCTACAATTTTTACCGGGCAGTGACGTCACACGCTCCCACTCCTGATCTTTGATGCTTTGGATCTTCGTCAGTTTTTATAGATTTGATAAAGGAAAAAATACGTGTCCAATATTTTTCTATAATCTAACTGACGGACTAAACATAATCATATATTTTTCACTCAGGAAACATCCCTATTGGAGAGGCCATGTCCAGCAGTGGACTGCAACAGCCTGTTGATGATGATGATGAGGCTGACATAATATATTTTTTTATTTTAAAACCATATCACTATTTATATTTTACAGTAATTTGATATATGCAATCGATAGATTTTGACGAGAGTTGACGATTTAAACTTAAACGAACATCATAGTTTCTCCGAATCAAAAGTTATATTATATGGAAATTTTCTAGCTAATCGATCTATAAGCTATACAGTGGTTATGTGGCTATGATAGAAATGTAGCTGTAACACCAAATTGTTTCCCCGATTTTGTTATCAGTCGTTTGGAAGCAATTTCAAAGGCGTATTCACGTCAAGAAAAGGGCTAAATGCGAGACGGAATCTTGTTTGAGTTACGGAAATTCATAATTATTACCTACCTCAACTGAATCGTTTCAAAATGTGTAAAATGTGTAATACGTTTTTTAACTACAAGTAGGTATTTAATAAATAAATAATACTGTCCGCACAAATCGAACTTCAAAATACTACGCTTGCCGAGATTGGGTCGTGGATACTGGATGGGTGATCATCTAATACACATTGAGTTTCCACCGTGTCTCGAAAAGCATTTTATTAGGTATACTCCTCGTTGTAATAATTATATTTGTAATCGTATTTACATGTTTCATATTTTTCATAATTAATTCATATTATATCGAAAGTTGAGGTTGGTCTGTGGATGGGTGACCATCTTAACATAACGAGACTTCACCGTGCCTCGGAAAGCACGTTAAGCCGTTGGTCCCGGCTGTCATTTGGAGATCTTTGGCAGTCGTTACGGATTGTCAGAAGCCAGAAAATCTGACACCAGTCTTGCTAAGAAGTACCGTGTTCCCCAGTTAATGGGTTGTGGAGGTCTGGTAGGCAGCCGCTTCACGTAAAATACTGGTATTCAGCTGAATCTGGCTTGACTGGGAGCCGACCCCAATGTAGTTGGGAAAAGGCTAGGCAGATGATGATATCGAAAGTTGAGAGAATTTCACTATCTGAATTGAAATTCATGACATAATACGCATACGCTTTTTAGTAAAAACATATTTCTAAATCTTAAAATTTTAATTTTACTTTTCAAAACGTGTATGTGCATGGTGATCCAGATTTGCGAAGCGAAAATATTAAAACAAAAAACAAGTTCCGGTCTGATGACTTTTCAAGCAGATTGTTACAATGTTGATAAATGATATTTTTTTTGTAAGTAGGTTGTAAATAACACTTTTACATTTCAATATTTTTGGTCGTTATAAACTAGATGAGGCTGGTGTTTCCTAGCTGACTACCCTGAGAAGAAACACCGAAACAAACTCAGAGATCAGTCTCTTTTGAAGTCCATACAATTGTACTGGTCAAATCATATGAGAACCATGTAGGTTGATGTCTGAAGTGGTATTTTGAGAAAAGTACCACACAAATTTGAGTTGACCTGTCCAGACAGTGCAAGCATTTGTCAGTTGCCAAGTAGCTCAAACTTAGAACTTTAAGGAGGTCGTCGATTTGACGATCTTCAGTTCAATCACATATTTGCGGTCACAAACCGCATCAAGCTGCTTAAAAAAAGTGATTCTTTCGGAACATTTTTGTCGTGTCGGGATATACGGTCTAATATTTTTGAAAATAGTCACTTTTTACAATTTCTTCCTTAATGTATATCAAATATTTTTTTGTTATTTTTTTTGGGTGGGAAATCATCAATTGACGTCTTCCGCTCTGGGCGGAGTGGAAGGGAGTGTCAGACTCTTACTGTCTAAAACCCACCCGTGATCCTTCTTGTGCCCTTTGCGTCCAGGGCCGCGGTGACTCTTTCGAACAAAATTCCGCAACCCTAGCAGACACTGACCCTATGGGGCCTCGACTTCTTTGCTGACAGCACTTAGAGGCGCGCGTGGAACACGACGCGCCGTCGACTTGGGTCTGTTTGCTATCGGACGGCGAGCCACCCATAGCTTGCCATCCGCGCCTACGGTGGCCGGGAATTGCCCTGCGTTTTAGTTTAATACTTTCCTCGACTGAACTCATGTACCATCCAAACTAGGAACTTCGATGACCGATGACGTTGTTAAGGGTACATGTTAAAGTTACATCAACAAGAATGTCATACGTTTAACGTCCACAGAGCAATACGGAGCGAAACATTCCAGTCTATTTCTATCTTGTTTTTATTAAAATTATTGTAATTAGCCTTAAAATAGTTGATCTTTTTACACGACTGTCCAAAAAAAGGAATGTTATGTTTTTAGGGTTCATGTATGTACATATGTATGTTTGTGAGTTTCTATCCACCATTGCATTTGGTATCGTTAGAAGTGTTGAGTTATCGCGGGTAACAAAGGCTAGTCTAAAGTTTAAAAAAGTAAGAAATAAAAAACACGCTTGGCGTGTCAAAAAATGAACTCAAAAATTAAAAACAAGATAAATAATTATCTTTTCATTGCAGTCGGGGGTCGGTTCCTCTGAATAGTTCTTTATAGGTCCCCCGACTGCAATGTATTTGCTGTTACCAACCCGAGAATCGAACCGTTTTGAATTGCGAAAAAATCATTTTTTCCCCTAAATATCATGTAAATCCATCCAAACTTCTGCTACTGAGCAATTATGTTTCGCATTAGGTTTGTGGAACGAGGAGTTGAAAGTCTGCGTGCAAACAATCAGCCAGTAGGTCGCTGTCTGGCTACAGCGACACACGTCTGAGAGGGGATTTCACACAAAAAATTAAAAAAGTCGATCTAGATTACGAAAATATAGCAAAACTGAACCTTTTTGTTGTTTTTTTTTAAGAAAAAGTAAATAGTCAGCAGCAAAACCTTCCCATGTTGCTAGACACACACTAGCACCACGTTTAGGTACAGGAAATGGCACACTAATTAATTGCTTTAAAATACTTAGTAAATTACATTTTTTTTTCACAACTAAAAGGAAAGGTAATTTATTACTTCATTTTACATTGATATAAATATTCTTCTGTTCCACAACGCAATATTCGCATTAATAGGTACTGTTGAATTCACAAAATGTACGCAATAACATAGATTTAGGTTTGCCTGCTGGGTCTGTCTCAAGTGTCAGTTACACGCTATCACAAATTATTTTATATCATAGACAGAACCGATAGAAACAGAACGATATTTAACTAAGTTTAAAAATACGCCACCTATTTCTTCTTGATGGGAAATCATCAAATGACGTCACTTCTCTGAACGAAGCGGAAGGAAGTGTCAGACTCTGACTGAATAAAACCACGAGCACGCAGAGCAACACGGGTGGTGTTGCTCTGCGTGCTCTTTGCGTTCCAGGGCGGCAGCGGTGACTCCATAGAAATATAAAATACAGGAGAAGTGGCAAGGGGGCGTGTCGGTGTCCTCGCGACATGCTCTGGGCGAGCATGTCTTACGCAATGGTCGAATCCGCGAACTAGTGCGCTTACGACCGTGAGCGTGATAAGATATAAGAATGCCGTGTTGTTCAGTGTTTTCTTGTAAAAACCGAAGCATAAACCAAAACTTTGTTAATTATGGAATCACTTACCATATCAAAATACAAGTATTTTACTATATTTGTCTTTAAAACCATGAAAAACAACAAATCGTAAAATATTTCTTGCTTATACTATGTTATTTTTGTTTTCAAATGTCACAGCGACAATAACATATTACAATGAATACACTGCTCCTTAACCACTACCTAAGTTTGTCGCTAAGTGACTGGATGAGCAATGTAAAAATCACAAAACGATACTTTAGCAAGCCGATGTATCGCATAGTACGGCCGCTGCTTCTTGCCGCGAGTTAGTGATGTAATTGTGCAGATACACTGTCGACAACAATGTCGATTGTTGAATTAAATATTACAAAAGTGTACCAAACTTTCTTAGATTGCAATAAATTTTTGGTAAATAATCGTTCAAGTGTTTTTGGCTTTGAATTATCGTATGTATGCCTTATCCTCGTGCTACTTCCTTACTTTTTATGGTAATTGTATTTTACTTTCGATAAAGTTTCGAATGCATTATAGTAACCGGTGTTTAAGATAATATATTAGTGACCTTTGCTTAAAATAGTCAACATATTCATGCTATTTATTTGTTATACATGGGCAGCATGGCGTGTGTAATAAATGCCAGAATCGATAAGTCAATCACTAGCGTATATGTAAAATAAATTGCTTTTGCACAGCACAACGATACCCAGCGTTGTTTTTGTGTGAGTAAGTTGCAGGGTGTACTGTAAATATACGCTGTGTTTATTAGGATAAGGTTTATAATTGATTGTGTAGTACAGTCCGATTTCAAAAATGCGGGTGTGTGCGCGACTGCGTATCTATTGCTTTTACTGAACTGCATTCGTAGTAGTTGCCGGGTGGTAGGGCAAAACAGGAGACACAGGTTCCGATACATTTTCGGCTACAGGGCATATCTCCTTGTTTATTATATCTATGGGTGACTCTTTCGATCAAATTCCGCAACCCCAGCTCAGCACTAAAATGGGAATATAAATGTTTTTATAACCAACAACATTTTCCACATAATATAAAAAGTAAAACAAACATAACGCCGTGTGATATAAAACTAAGCTGAAACATATACAGGTAAAACTAATAAAGAGGGTTAAATTAGGTAGAATAGAAAATGTAAGATATAAATTATGATTATAGGATTGTTACATTAACTCAATTAATCATTTTTGCTATAACTTTAAACGCAATACTTCTAAATATTCCAGCGGAAATAGCAAAAAACTCAATATCGTGGAAAATCTTATTGAACTGAGTAGTAAAGACGCCGTAGGGCTGCTCGCAATCCTGCGTTTCATCTGGTTGACTTAAAATTATACGAATGTATAATAAATGAGTGTTTTGCGTAAAAAAGGACCAAATCGCGCGTGTACGTGTGAGGTCTGTGAATATGGATGAGATGTCAAGGGTGAATGTGTGTAGTGTATGAGTTATACATATTTAGCAAACGTTTTCATATACTATGTACTTGATTTCACGATTTCATATCCTGACCAATATAATACGAAGTGTTTTTAAATAAGTGTAGAAAGTGTGTCAAGTGTGGGTTGTGGGCTAGCCCTGTGACAGTATCTTGGGATTTGAATTTGCCGTTGAGTTGTTGGCGTATTTTTGGTCGCAACTCAACGGTCAGCGAGTCAACACGTCCCCTGAGGATGCCTCGTGGAGAGGCGAAACACGTGTCGGTATTGGTGTTGGGTTTTGCTTTGCCTTCCTGCATGTGCATAAAATCCTTGCATTTGCCTTGTAATCTAGCATGTGCATAATATAGCGGGCGGGAGGGAGGTGCATACCTGCAACCCACTAATATTCGCGGAAATTAAAACTAGATATATTATTTTCATTTTCAAATTTAAAATGGATTTCCGCAAAGTAACGCCTGACTCAATCAATTTTTAGTATCTTGGGATCGAAAAAAGTCAAAGTCAATTCATTTATTTCAACTAGACCATTAAATGGCACCTTTGAACGTCTAAACAATTGAAATAAAAATATTATAATGACTCTAGTTGTCCATTCGCAAAAAGTAGATTCTTATGGAGAAGAACGGACAAGAATCTCCATAGTTACTCTTTTCAAATATGTATAAGTTTTAGTTTTGTTTTGTTTTAGTTTTTAATATTTTGTATACATTAACCAATTGATTGTATGTGAGGACGATGCACCCGAATAAAACTAAGTACTATACTATTAAGGTAAGAGGTAAAATGAATAAATTTGCTAGTCAGGGACATTGGTGTAAATTAAGGTTCGCTGATTTGGGAATTTTCTGTGGACTGTATTATTAAGTTTTATTTTAAAAGGAATAGTTCACCTTGACAAGACAAGCGTGTAATTAGATGAACTTGCCTCCTATTGAATACTAAAAATGACGGGCTGAGACTAGCTTTTATTAGCGAGTAAATTGGGAATGGTGACGGAAATTAAGGAATAGGCTAGGTACGTACAGGCAATGGGCGTCTGAACGTTGAGATTTCTTCTAGAACTTAGCTGCACTGTAACACCATATGTCCATGACACGACACCACGTGGTGTATTTTCTTCAATTTCCTTATAGTTCACAATATAGGTTCACTTATATGACGAGAAGCACAAACACCTTGTTGAGAGAGTTATTTATCGGTGCTCCTGCGCCAATGCAACAACCACGACCGCGCAAAAAATTGAGGTGCATATTCACTTCAAGACGATTCGGTGCACACTGCCCGTGACGTATATGCCGGCGCTAGTCGCAGGAACAAAATGGGAGTGGGGATTTCAAGGAGCTAGGAACTATACTCCACTAAACTAGCGGTATATAAAAAACTTTACCAAACAGACATAGTACTCACATATTTACAAATATTTTAATCCTTGATTTATATAATTACCAACAATGGATCAGTGTGTGTTAAATTAACTATAAAATATCAGTAACTACACCTGTATACATAGCACATAGATCACACATACAGACCGACAAGTTTGGCTTTGTCTACTACACCCAATACTGTCCTATGGAGCAGGACCAGCATGTTTCCAAGCATTCTTATCTTGAATATAATCATCAAGCTTGTAGTATGCTTGTTTACAAAGTGTGCTTTTAACATAGGTTTTAATTTCCTTTCATTTAATTCTAATATATCACAAGGTATTTTGTTGTAACATTTAACACTGTACCCCATGAAAGATGTACGTACTTTAGCTAATCTATATAATGGTTTATCTAATTTATTTCTATTTCTAGTATAAAAATTATGTCTATCACTAATTTTACTAAAGAGATGTCGATTTTTCCTCACATACATAATATTTTCATATATGAATTGACATAAGGGACTGTCATAATATTAATCTTTTAAAAAAGTTCCCTAAGAGAATCGCGGCGACAAAGATTATAAATGGCTCTGATAGCACGCTTTTGCAAAATAAATATGGATTTCATATCAGCAGCCCGACCCCACAGCAGAATACCGTACGACATAATGCTATGAAATTTATCTTTCTAATAGCATAAGCGGCTGAGCTAAGCCGCCCCGCAAGAGATATTATGTGAGGTCCCCATTGTAATTTCTCGTCTAAAGTGATTCCCAGGAAAACCGTCTGAACAATATATTCCAGTTTTTGTCCATTCAATAGGATGTCACATTCGTTGCTTCTAACATTAGGTAAAGTAAATTTAATACATTTAGTCTTTTTTTCATTTAGTAGCAGTAATTGTTTGCCGTAAACCAATGTTGGACCTGATGAATAGAGTTATCCACGTCATCAAGATTTAGTGATCGTCGGTCTATCTTAAATATTAGTGATGTGTTATCAGCAAATAACACCATCTTTGGTTGATTTTGAAGCAATTGTGGCAAATCGTTTATGTAGACTAAGAAAAGGAATGGACCCAATATTGAACCTTGCGGAACGCCCATTGTCATTTTAGAGTCTAGTGAGTTTACACCATTTACTTGGACTTTAACCTCCCTCCCTCCCTTTCAAGTATGATCTAAGCAAATCAAGGTAAGTATTCCTAATCCCATAATGCTCGAGTTTCAACAAAAGCGTCTCATGGTTAACACAATCGAACGCCTTCGAAAGATCGCAAAAAAATCCTAGAATCTTCCCAGGCATTAAAGATTTTCTTTATTACACCGGCGTCAGTTGTACAGCGCCCTTTGGTGAAACCGTACTGTTGTTCATAGAAGATGGAATTTTTATTAAAGACCAGATAAATCTTCTTCCACACCGTCCACACAACAACCCGAATGTAATTAACTTGGTTATTGAAGCGTAGATATAATAGACCCAACATCTTCGTAGGTTTTAGTCTTAAGCCAGTCAGTTTCAACTTTTTTACAGTCTCGGAGCTTCATGGAATAAATACGTAGTTCTTTCTTCAGCAAGTTGTATAGGTAGTAAGATTATCTTGAGTTTTGTCCTCAAGCAAACGTAGATATAACCTTGACAGTTGGAGTGACTAAGTAACTACTTCTGTTTCTAAGCTTAGAGGGATCATACGGACGTGTAGTGTTTTTTGGTATGAGTTGTAGTAAGTATAGTTTCCTTACAGACAATAGATTAGATAATAGGTAAGAGGCTTTGGGTAGGGAATCTATAGAGCTTAAAGAACATGACCTTAAGCAAAGTTCTCTGCGCAATAAAAAAAATGGACACCAAAAAAATATTTTGTCTCTCCAGCAAGACAGACAGTACGTGAGGATCGATTGGGCCAGTGATGCATATACCTACTTGTTTCAGTCGGGGTTAGAGGGGTTGGGACAGTTGTTGATTTTTATTTGAAATTCATGTGACGATTGTCAGTTATTATACTTATACGGCTGCCAACTAGACCTCCACAACCCATTAGCTGGGTAACATGGTGCTTTCCGAGGCATGGAGGGAACTCGGTATATATTTTAAGATGGTCACCCATCCACAAACCAACCTTGGTAAGCGTTGCTTAACCTTGAAGATCGACCGTGCGGCTGTTAGTCGATAACGCGCCGCAAAAAGTACAACCGACTTCTAAAAAAATACACAAAAGTATAAAATTAATTTAATTTCGAAAGTCGGTGTCTAAAAACGAAGAAACAACCAAAAACACTGACTTCGGAAATTAATGTTATTTTATACTTTTTGTCAATTACGAAATTCTAATTTATCAATAAAAAATTGAGATAGATGTAAGTATCATCTAAAGTATTGACAAAAAAGTCCTAAGTTTAGTAAAGTAGTAAACTACTTTTACCTTACTGCCAGTGCCAAACAACAACGATAAAGTAAAAATGACGAACTTTAAAACAGAGAGAGAGTAAAAGAACTGATTAATTTTTATTATACTATGAGCGCCCCGCGGTTTCACCCGCGTAGTTCACGTTTGTTTCCGTAGAAATAAGGAGATAAAATACAAGCTAGGTATATTACTCGCTGTTAATATACCTTTCCACTGGTGAAACGTTTAAAATCGGTCTAGTAGTTTCAGAGCTTATTCGGTACAAAAAAAAAACAAACAAAAGTCTTTCTTCTGTGTAATATTATTGTAGATTACCTTACTTGGTATGTTTGAAAATTATTCCAAGGGAACATATTACCGAGATGAAGTGTCCTTCTGTAAGGACAAAAGGACACTTCATTTATTCCGGGACATGATCTACCCATGTGCCAAGTTTCGTCAAAATCCCTTCAGCCGTTAAGATGTGAAAGAAGAAGATGAAGAATATTTATTAATAATACATGAATAATAACACAAGTAAAGGGCCTGATACAGAAGGCAGTACTCCTCGATACGGCTCGTATTGTGAGGAGGTTCCTTTCTCTGGAGCCCTTAACCACCGGTAGCTTGGACTCTGCTCCCGACACCGGCGGACTTCTGCTTTTTGTATTTAAAAATATAAAATTGTATGTATAGTAAAATAAATAAAGAGACACTAATAATGACACAAGAATATCTATTCATATTAATATAATAATAATAATAAATTTTATTTCCGAAATAAATTCCATATTTACAACATTGCTAGCGTCATTAGAACTTATCAACTATGTTAGTACACAAAAACAAAGATGTTAGTAACATAAAAACTTAAAACTATGTTAGTAGACATTTACAGTTAGAGGGGCATGTAGCTGACTTAAACACTTCATTAAAGAAAAATCCAGTTTGTTGGCAATGACACTCAGGTGGCCGTTGGTACTGGCACGCACCCTGTGCAACAATGATGCTGCTCGCTTGCGCCTGATTGCAGCGAAGCTGTCAGTCTGGGCGTCCGCGAACATCCCTGAAGCACTAAAGAAGCGTGGCAGCCCCAACAGCATCCTGAATGCATTATTGTACTGGACGCGAAGAGCATTGACGGCTTTTTGAGTGTAATTAGTCAAGAGGCCACACGTGTAAAACACCTGACAGAATGCTTTAAAAAGTGTTATTTTAACAGCATCTGTGCAGCGTGAGAACCTTCGGACCAACATATTACACCTCACAGCCAATGCTCTTCGCTCCCTGTCCACATCCAGATTGTCCTTCAAATCCTCCGTCACAATATGCCCAAGATATTTAAACTGACGAACACGGTTCAAGATACCACCATTCAAAGAGATAGTTGGGTAACTCTCAGTGGGTTTATTAGCAGCTTTAAAGATGAGCAACTCACTCTTGACCGTATTATATCTCAAACCGTGTCCCTCAGCGTAAGACTCACACACTCTTATCAATTTCCTTAGACCAGCCATTGACGGGCTCAGCAGCGCCATGTCATCAGCGTAACTTATGTTATTGAAAGCAACCCCATCTACGTAACAGCCAGCATGTACACTGCTGAGCCTGACAATGAGGTCATTTATGTATAAATTAAACAGAGTAGGGGAGGTTAACCCACCCTGCCTAACTCCACATTCCATGACATATTCATCCGACAGAACATTTGCCCATCTCACACAGTTAACGTGATGAGAATACCAAAATTTAAAAATAATGCATGAAACAAAAAAGGTAACAGAGTTACTTTCACATTAAAATATTAGTATGAATTAATAACCAATGTACTGGGGCGCTGTGACAACTAGCTGCATTCTAGCCTAGGTTTGATCAATAGCCAAGTGTAATACTATCAGTATAAAAATGTTTTATCTAATGTAGATAAAAGTTCAAACCTGTGTTTGCTAGCGGACGATAATATTATCATCAGTCGAACTAATTAATAAAATTATAGATCACCGGTGTCACCGGTGATCTATAATTTTAGGTAGTAGGTAGGAATTTAGGTAGGGGAGACTCGTCCATCGCTTTTAACTTCATTAACCGCGCAGTTGAAGTCAGAGCGGATCGAGAGGAAAAGTGAATTACATGGCACATGTACATGAACACATTAGTGGACTGAGGGTGGGTGTTGCTGAGTGGCTGGGTAGTTGCGGAAAAAATCGAATAAGTCAGTCAGATAGATTCGGACACGTACATGTTTGAGTTTATTCGTTACATACAAATCTTTCCTCTTTATAATATTAGTATAGATGATACTTGATTTACATATTATGCTAAACAGTTCAGACAGATAATTTAAAAACCGGTCACTTAGGCTGCTGATTAAACGGAGCCGTTCCATTAAAAGGTTCACTAGACAGTCAATTAAAAGGCTCACCGAGCGTGATTTTGAAAAAAAACAGAATGTCCGCCGAGTATTTATGGAATATAGGACATTAAAATATATTTTGTATGGATGTTATAATGTTATTTATAAGTAAATCATAAGTAACAGTACAATCTATTAAATGAACTGCCTATTCTGCCTGCAGTTTCAGATATTTACTATGACACCGCAAAAGAACAACTAACTAGTTTAAGTTGAATTACTGAAAACTAAATCAACTTAATAGATTATTAGAGATAATTATGTGTACACGAATAATTGTATTTTGTGTCATGTGTTTTGTATGAATAAATAAAGTAATATATAAAACATGGGTTTTCAGTTATAAATCAGTAATTTTTCATGATCATTTAGGTCGAGTTAGTTAGGAAATTGTATAGTTTTTACTAAAAAGTGTACTATTAGTTATAGTTAATTAAACATGTTAGGAGCAGTAGTGGCCGAGTGGTAACGGCCCTGGTAGGTCGCGGGTTCAAACCCAGCCAAGCGCATTACTTTGTGTTATTAATTTCATTACCACTGCTCTCAAAACGGTGAAGGAAAACATCGTGAGGAAACCGACATGTCCTAGAACCAAAAATTCGAAGACATGTGACATTCACCAACCTGCACTGGGCCCGCGTGGTGGATGGCCCATTCCCTCTCCTAGAGAGGAGGCCTAGGCTGTGACCCAGCAGTGAGAACATTAAAAGGCTGATTATGCTTTATGCTAAGCATGTTAAGATTTAAAAAATGCGCCGGATGTGGGGCAGCCCCAATTACAGTGTCCTAAGCATGATTGCAAGTCGTCTGGACTGTGTTTATGTGGGTGGGCCGCTGTTGTGCAATCACTCATGGGTTGCCACAGCGGTGATCCACGGTTATATATCTATGTTTTTAGTTTTATTTTCTTTAGTGTCAGTGCTTAATAACATTGTTGTAAGTTTTACTAACATTTTTATGAGTCATAGATACTCGATTAAAGAGAAATTCTATTCTATTCTATTCTATAATGATTAATTTTTATCTTGTTCAACAAATCAAGATCTCAAGATTTGAGGCAAGACAGGTAGAAACATTGGTGAAAATTTGTAGGTTTTTTTTTTCTTTTGTTAACATTCGGTTTCATATTTTTGGTTTATATAATACTTTTGGGATACCATAAAAATGCGTAAAAAATAAAAAAGTTTCACAACAAAGTTAGTGCTGGTTGGGGCCCAAAAACGTGACGCACGTAATAGGGTAGAGAGAAATACACGGTATTTTACATAACTGAGGGGGACTGAAGTTTTATTTGTAGAGCTTCCTTTTTGTAAAATTGAGTTTAGCAGAGAAAAGAAAATTTAATTAAGTTGAAAATAGTTTTTTTTTTTGAGTTTCGTACACGAAGGGTAACCAACGATACCCTATCACTATGCTGTCCGTCTGTCTGTCAACGGGCTGTATCTCAGGAACCGTTATAGTTAGACAGTTGAAATTTTCAGTGTTTATTTCTATTGCCGTTATTACGACTAATAATAAAAAAAAAATAAAGGGACCAAGATAATACAAGAAACGTGATTTTTCGATTTGGGGACGACTCGCACTTGACCGATTCTTACATCGACACCCATGACGTCCGCGGTGTACTACCAGTTTATTTAAAACGCCACAGATTACTACATAAGAAGACTAATAGCATTACATATACCAGTACATCTAAACTATACTACATTTATATAACATTAGTAAAAGAGGCTCGAGGAAGCAGGAGTACGAAAACTTTTATTTTCAAGTTAAGTTCATACAATTTTAATAAATAATGTATGTGCTTTATTTGTGAGTAACAATGTATGACATACAATAAAGCATAGCCTGTATTCCATCGATTTACTCGTCACGATTTTCAATGAAACCATTTTTAGTAGGTAACATTTTAGATTTGGTCGAGTTATAGTGAAATGGAAAACGTTCCGGTAGATAGGTTAAATAAGTATAATTAGTGTGACAGCTGTTATTTAAATTTATTGTATTTAACTCCACATCAACCTTGACTGTAATAATGTTTGTAATACTTTTATAGCGAGGTGTGCCCCTAAAAGAGCCTTTTTAACTTCTGTCTAATGCTATAGTAAATGGTGTATAGTGTACTGCGACTTTACAAAGCTCGTTGCTCGACTTTTCCCAAGGGAACCTTGTGTTTACGTCCTTACTTTTACCGACTCGTGAGCTCCACTCAGGAATAATCCTTCACACCCCAAGAATAATCATGTACAATCCAAGACTGTTCAGGTTTACAACAAAGCTTTGTGCAAGAACTTCTGTTTGCTTCGTACTAGGTCGAGGTCGGCTTTTTAAATTGTTGTTCATACATATCACCTCGGTCCCTAGCAACCAAACTCAATTGGAGAGATAAATGCGAAAGTTTAGATGGATGTCTGTTGCTCAATCACGCCAAAACGGCTGAACGGATCTGGATGAAATTTGGCACAAATATAGATTAAAGTCTGAAATAGCACAAAGGTTGCTTTTATCCCGGGAGTACGTGTAGAAACTTTAAAAGTAATTAGTTAAAAATTAGCGCTTTCCTTTAGCTTTCCATGTATTGTTACTTTCAAAATTTGATTGTTACTAACGATACTTTAGAATGGTGTAATGATACAAGGTATACTTCTTTTCATAATCAAAAGGTTCTATTCCTGGCTAGGAATAACCTACTAATTGTTCAAAAATCCAATTAGTCTGTTTTAGTTTTCATCAAAATCGGGCTCGAGACTTTTTTTTCGCTATTCTGCATAGTTTTTATATTGCGTATAATGGCATACGTGGTGATCTTCTCCCTTTGGTTCTCATCGTACGTGACAAATAGGAGCCAAAAGGTTGCTATACGTGGTTATGAGTTCTCTTCGATTAGTGTTACTTCTGGCGTGCCCCAAGGCTCAATTCTAGGTCCTCTTCTTTTTATTTTATTTATTAATGACATCCATAGTTGCTTCAAACATTCAAAATTCTTACTCTATGCTGATGACCTCAAAATATACAGAAAAATTGAACATATTAATGATTGCAAGTTATTTCAAGAAAATCTTGATAGATTTTCATATTATTGCTATAGTAACAAACTTCAATTAAGTATCTCGAAATGCCTGTCTATAACATTCACTAAAAAAACAAAAATAATATCACATACCTACTATCTAAATCAGACTCCTCTGCTCAGTTCGAGACCTTGGGGTGCTTCTGGACACTAAACTGCACTTGGACCAGCATATAGATAATATTGTAAGCAACGCGTTTCGTATGTACGGATTTGTAATGAGAGCTACAGTTGATTTTAAACGTCCACAAACATACATGTATCTTTATAAAGCTCTCATCAGGTCACAGCTAGAGTACGTCGTTACAGTGTGGAATCCGTATTACAAAAAATACAGTTTCAACCTAGAAAGGGTACAGTATAAATTTTTAAGATCAACGCAATACAGATGCTTTCGTAGAACTTTGAGTTATGAGCAGCTGCTAAATCATGACAAGTTGGGCCGGTTGGAGTCCAGGCGCACTCTTCTTGAGGTAATGTTTCTATATGATCTCTGTAATAACCGTTATGACTGTTCTGACTTAACCAATGATCTTTGCTACATTGTATCTAGAACTGTAGTAAGACGATAGGTGCGCGATCGTCCACTGTTTGCTGTAATGTCTTGCCGCACTAATGCAGGGAATCGCGCGCCCTTGCGTCGCTTGGTGAAAACCTATAACTCATATTTTACAGATATTGATATATTCTCGTTGTCTGCCAATAAATTTCGAAATAATGTTAATGTTAAAATCAGAAGCTTGGAAACATAGATTGTAGTTGTCACTAGTGCTTATTTTAAAACGACTTAGCTTAATTACTTATATAATATGTGGATAACGTAGTGTAGAATAAATAAAATAAAATAGTTTGGATTTGGCCATCTGCGCACACACTTGAAACATTCACCCCGTACAGTTTTCCAGAAGCACTTATACCTAGGAAATTACTTCAAGCGGAATTTTCTCGCAAATGCCTTTTCTGAGTCACTGCTCTTACTGCATACATTATTACAGAAGAAATGTGTATGTATTTCATAATTTCATAACGCTCGTACACTTTGCCTGCATTTGCAATATGAATGTTACATTATTGTAAATAGTTCAGTAAGGATCAAAATTTTCGTTAATTCAGTGCTGGGCTATGGAAGGGTAAGGGCAGGGGGTTGCGGTAAGGGCATGGTGGACAAAGATTGCCGAAAATTGGATGCGGTTTCACGCTTCTGACCACCCACGTATCCTTCCCACGCAAAAACGTGTACACACTCTAGTCACGGGTCTTTACATACCATTCATCTAAACAGAGCTTGGAACGAGTGTCAGTTAAATATTCCCACGTAAGGCAACGCAAAATCAATGTATTTTTTTCCGAAAATAGCTCTCGAAGCTTTGACAGTGAATAGGATGAACTAAAAATTGAACCAACATGGCCAAAAAAGTTTTTTTTTTATATTACATACATAGTTTAAAAGAAATGAAACCTGATAAGCATATTCTTTATTCAAATAATTATTCTATAAAGATTTTGAACTAAGAATCTATTTAACAGTAGCTAAACTAAGCTTCATAATTTATTTTTTTATGAATGAGCCTGTAGAGATCTTCAACATAATATGCAACATCATTAACACAATCTCTCACACTCACATATCACAGTTCTTTCACAGAAAGGAGATTCGTCTTCCTAAAGCGTATTTCTGGCTAAAAACGCAATGCTCTGCTCTGCTATTAAATAAATAAAAAATCGAAACTTTGAATAGGGGTAGCGGGAGGCTAAGTACGTGAGAGTCGACTCAGCGAATATCATCACTATTAGACTAACACCGGAATCGAACCCACTACTTTGCGCGTTCCAAAATGACTTTACCGTGTCCATGTGCACAGCTTCAGCTTATCACACACTACAACAACCAAACTCACCAAAGCCAGTCCCGGTAAACTCATTCTCTCAAAGTCTGCGGCGCGAAGCAGTCGCCTCGCTTATCAGTGCCCCCAGTCACCCTCTAAAATCATATCCGAACCTTTATATAAGTACTTTTTTTTTAACCCGCGCGTTCTCCCTTGCCGTTAGGTTGAGAATCCGGGCGTCGAGCGCTACTCGATTCGGTTCGTAGTCGGCAGTCTTTAGGCGTTCTTCAGGTATGTGTATTATTTGTCATTATTTTTTGTTCTTTTTTTTGGCCGTTATGTGATATTTTATTAATCTATACTAATATTATAAAGCTGAAGAGTTTGTTTGTTTGTTTGTTTGAACGCGCTAATCTCAGGAACTACTGGTTCGAATTGAATAATTATTTTTGGGTTGAATAGACCATTTATCGAGGAAGGCTTTAGGCTATATATCATCACGCTTAAGCCAATAGGAGCGGAGCAGCGATGAAGAATGTTTTAAAATCGGGGATTCCACGGGGACGAAGTCGCGGGCAGCAGCTAGTTACTAATATTTTTAATTGTTTGGGCAACCCAAAAAACTGTATTTACCTCGTTGTGATATAAATATCACAACGAGGTAAACACACTAGGTATATATAGAGTTCAGTTACTAAATTCCGATTTTTTTTTTCTTAACTCATTTACTTTAAACAGTAGACCAAAACAGTTACATGATCTTGATTACTTGCTAACATATAAACTACATGCACTGTTAATGTGTATGGCATGAGAACGTGGGAATATACATATGTATATTACCTGATACTCAATATAAAATTCCTTGAAATGTGCAGTCAAATATCGTACTAGTACGAATAAAAAAGTAAATTTACTTTAAAAAATAACATATTACTGACGCCATTACATCTTAAGTTTTTAGTTTACCTACATTTTTTAAGTAACATGTAGTCAGCGAGCTTGCTGCCTCCATTTTGTCACATAAAACATTTGTGTATTGAAAAAATAAACGAAAACAAAAATGTAGATACAGAAGTAGTTTGATAATATTGAGAGAATTAATGAAAGGCAACGAAAGTTATTCAATTAACAAAAGACAGATGAGAGTGGACACGCCGGGAGCCCTGGAAATAAGGCATACCTTAAGATGTTCTTCAGAAAGGTCAGGTCCGTAGTACACACAGTCAGCGTGCTTGTATAAACAAATTTATCAGCGTAAACGAAGCAAAAAAACTCTAGCACTTTGCGTTCTGTAATTTCTACCTACTCCCATGGAAAAAGGCGTAACCACATGAATGTGTGTATTTGAGTTAGTAAATAAATAAAATAATTTTGGTTAAATAAGTCGGAATCGGTACTAATAAGTGTCACAATTAACGAAATGATCAGAAACAGATTCAGCCTTGAACCTCTCGCCCCAGATTCTAATATTAGAAGTCTTATTATGGGTTTGGATGTAAATACAACTGTGCAACAAACGATAGATACGACTAGTATCTGGTAGATACGATGATAATATAGGATCCAGTGATGAATAATATCATACACATTTTTGAAATATAACGTTCGTAAAAAATATTAAAGAAAGTCAACTACCTAACACAACAAAAAAAAACATTTAAATAAAGAATTTGTACTACGTAAATGAATCCGTAGGTAATACTAATCACACTAATCACTAAAAATAATCTTAATTTTTTGTCAGTGAAAAATTAAAATGCGAATAGGTATTGAATTTGATGCAAGTCGGCAAATTAAGTTCACATTGTGGAATGTACCTAAATAAATATTTATTGAGTATTGAAATTTTGGCATTGCAGCAGTGGTAAAATAGACACGTGAGCTGATATTGAGGCCATTAGTTCCGAGAGACCGTAATTAATAAAAAAGAGTCAAATGACGTTTGACAAAAAGCAAACCCAAAAACAAACAACAAATGATTTTGATAAAAAATTTAGGCTACTTCCCGTTATGTCACATTCCCGATTCGTCAACATGTCAAAAGTTTTAAAATAACTGTACGCAAGTGGCGTTTGGTCAAGATCTTCATAAATCCATTCCCGTTTCGTTCCCTTTTTTTTAAACTAGTTTTTTGTTTAGTACAGTCAACTACAAAAGTCCTTTTCGATGCTCTTTTTATCACCCAACTTTCCCAGAGGTGGGTATATTTTTTTTTCTTAGTGTATCATGCAAATTCCTAAATTATATGCAAAGGTCCTGGGCTGCGATGTATCGAAACATTATTCTGCTCGTTTTGATAACAAGGTGACCCCGACTTGTTTTACTCCACGTTTTATTTTATTGTACATTTATGTCAGGCTTAGTGGGCAAGCTTGCAAATGTTTAAAGCTGCTATGTTTGAAAAAGTCCATTCTTCGGAAAGGTAGGTATTGCAAAAGGCCTTTAGAGTTTTGGTTTACGTACTTTAAAATAACTATTTTTTCTAATAAAGTACCTCACCCCCATAGAGCTTTCTAACCATTGGTTGTTTATTTAAAGGAATACACAGTACACAACACAATATATGAAAAAAAAATTTTAAAAAATACTTGTTAAAAATCAGGCAGTTTTGTTATAAATCTTGCATTCCGTTACCAAACATAAATAATGAATGGGTTATAGGGGGATTGTGGAACAGGGTGTAAGGTCCTGCAAACTTCCATAGAAAAGGGGGGATCCTCCAACTTTGCCGTTGTTGTGTCTGTTGGAAGCCGACTGCCCGATGGTTGATATTTAGGCTGTTGAAGATGTGCTAATTGCACGCGAAACTCTGATTTCGCGATCAGGCACCTCTTTTCTACTTGGCACTCTGGGGAAGTGCTGAGAGCTCTGCGATTGGTTGGGGCCCCCTATGTATCTTTTAAGAAAATTTAAATTTTCTCCAAGAAATCGTTTTCTTCTTCACTTTTTTGTTTTTAATTATTTCCGTAAAATTAATAGGATTTGATTGCCTTACCGATAGTCTTCCTTAGAATCAGACTGCGAAAATGCAGAAATTGACAGTCCCTAAGGCAAAAATGCAACAACTTGTATAGTTATGTGGCGATCTGTTGGGTATTAGTGACCCCACAAACCCAATCTCTCGGGAGAAGTCTGTTTTTCAGCACTTCAGGATATCTTGTCTCCTTCGACGCTCTTACGTTAACATTTACGGGTCCAATCACTGAATGTGTAAGTCACTCCCTGTCCTGTTTTCCGTCAATATTTAAGTGACATTGGTTAGGCAAAGGCCATAGACCTTTCATAGTTTTTGGTAACTAATCCATTTTAAGTAGCCAAACCCATAGTCCGATTATTTTTTACGATAATTATAATATTTTCCATTTGAAATGTCCAACAGGGCCTCTGTTAATTGATTTTACCCCTCTTTCGCTTACCTACTAAAAACCTTCCCCTCCATATGCTACCAACATTGTCAAGGACATAAAAACAAACCAGTTCGAAACTTTTCAAAGTATTTCCGGGGCTAGAATTGTAAATGGTCAAGATTCACAAGTACCAGGAGACTTGTCGAAGTATTTTCAAGGCTGGAATCGTACGCGGTAAAGACTCACAAACACTCACAAACTACCAGGATACCAGATTCATGATGATATATTTCCGGAGCTAGTACGAGCGTTAAAAACTCAAAAACTACTAGGATACCCGAATCATGATGATGTATTTTTGGGGCTAGAATAAATATTTAACATCAATGTATGACCCTCAGGAGCCGATGAAACAGCAAAATAGTCAGAAAGAATAAGCCAAAAAGAAGAAATGATGCACCAGCCTCGTGATTAAACTTTCACATTTATAATGTTAGTAGAATTACACATTTATGATTATGCCTTCCTAAAATCAGTTCTAAAGTTCATGCAGCAGAAGTCGTAGACAGCAGCTAATTAAAAAATACTAAGAGCTTACCAGATGACAATATTCTGGTAGGTACCTATCCCGAATTCAAAACTTATCTAGAGAAAGCTGGAAGTGCTAATCAAAACACTTGACGCGAACGAAGCCGCGGGCGGAAGCTAAAGTAGATAGCTCATGAACGGAGGCATTTCTTTTTGCTCCTGATTGTACTTTCCAAACAAAAGGTTGACCAAAGCGGAAAGAATATAGGCATTTTCAAATGTTGACGAATCGGGAATGAATGTATGAAGATCAAAATCTTGACCAAACACCACTTGCGTTCAGTTGTTTTTAAAACTTTTGACATGTTGACGAATCGGGACATAACGGGAAGTAGCCAAAATTTAGCTCAGTCAAAAAACTCGACAGCATATTATTCGAAAAAATAAGTAAATTAAAAAAATACATGGATGAGCCATACGGGTTGGTTTCCGAGAGCTGTGTTCGTTTTTGTATGAGAGGCTAGCTGCCAATCAGCTGAGTATTAAAAAAAGATAACTGAAACTTTTGTCAGTAAAATTTAATCAATGTGTCGAGCTTTTCCCATCTATGCCGTGGTTGACATCCAGTCATCCCAGACCAGGATTTTACATAAAGCAGCAGTGAACGCAGGTTCAGACATGTGGTTTATAACTTACAAAAAAATAGTGATACATAATCATTGTCGTTCAAGGAAATAAATTCTACCAACTGATTGTTGCAGTTTGACTTTGTTATTAATTAATCCAATTTTTTTCACTGCACAGTCTTTATCGGGCATGAAAAAAAGCAACTAGTAAGGGTTTCCAAACGAATAATATTTTTAAACATAAATGTATGTATGTCATCTAAAGTTATCGAACCAAGATCTGTACTTTTATTTTTAATTTTATGTCAGAAGATTCGGAGATAAAAGAATACTCAACTTTGAACTACAATATTATTATTTTTTTAATATGAAAAAAAAAAATAGATTTGAGTCACTCACAATGAGCCATTTTATTAGATAGGTAGGTATGTCACGCCAGACATAAAGGGTTTTTTTTTTCAAATTTCTTTCCCTATATTTATTTAGTCCATCCTTGAATCACAGATGTTCGAATTTTAACTGTTTTGGACTAACAGTTTCAGCGACGTTCGGAGCCCTATAACCAATAATAATAACATTTCTCTTTCGACAAGATTGACAAAAGTTGGAGCTAATTACTTCTGGACGGTTTACTTTCACATGCGCAAGTCAAAATTTGATAATATAGGGTGACAAATGTATATGATGATGATGTATATAACTTTGTTTAATCACCATTTCATTCATTTATTGCAAAATTTTGCAGTTTTGGGTGTCCTTGGTTTAGCTAAAAAACTGCAATTTTGCTTTGGATAGATTTTAAAGTTTAGAATTATTGAATGTATTTCAGTAATTCAGTTAGACAATTCATAAACAGATAGTGAAACTGGCCAAACTTTACTCAGCAAATTTTTACTCGGGAAACGAGTCTCGTTTCAGTAATCGAGATTAGATTTGCTAAAAACTGTTGGGAGGAAGAGCATCCTCTGCAGATCGATGAAAGATCGCTTTACCCTCTTTTACTGACTAGAAAGGTGAAGTAATTTGTTTATTATGATCGCAGTCCAACGAATAGTTCACATTAACATGTACAGCACTTTTCATTTAAGGTATGCGCGTAGAATTTTAATTATAGTGTAGGTAGGTATTAAGGTGTTATTAAAAATCTAATAATAATCTTACTATGTATTTTCAATATAATTATGTTATTACTCGTATAAAATAATATACCTACATAAATATTAAAATAATTAACAAACAAAAAAAAAATTGATGTTGGAACTAAACTTAATTCTTAACTTTTTCAATTGGCGAGGTGTAGTAGATCTTTTCGAAATTGTGCCATTTGAAAGGTGTGTGAGAAGATGTCAATGCTATTGGTACGTAAGTGGCTTTCATTATACGTCCTCCGCAAAGTAACGGTTCAATGGTAGTTTTTAAGTCTTTCTAAGCCCTGGCTGGAGGCTTTAATATTCATATTGAAGCCACCACAGGCAAGCCTGTTTAAGCAGTCGACAACCCTAGGCTGAACTGCGAGAAGCCACTCATAAAAAAAAAGAAAACGGTACAATAGTGAGATATTTATACTATTCTATTACGAGAGACGGAGATATTTATGTTGAGCAACATCGATCAGACTATTGACAATTTTGTACAACATTATTTGGTTGATAATTTTTCTGCGGTTTTCAAGGATTGTTAATTTAAAGTAACTTAACTGTAATATTGACAGCTATTCGAATTGTACTGCAGATAATAGTAAAGCCATATTTGGATGCGTTCTACCAGATCGATATGATAGAATAGGTAGGATCCACACCTGCGAGGTAGTCCATTATACTTCTGATGAGTGTGACGTAGTCAGAACAGTTTAAGGATGCATATGGACTTAAAGCTGTGGTAAATATGCTTCAAAAGTTCCAGCATTTTGGTTGCCTTTTGGACGATAGTTTCAGCAGTGGTGGTATAAAGGTGAGCTGACTGTAGGAGGCAAACTCATATTTCACGAATTGTGGTAACCTTTTACAGCGTTGGACTGTTCAGATAACATAAAGATGAAAGCGTATTCTATTTTGGATTATTCTACGGAGCTAGCTAAAGGGAGATTTAGGAATATTTTTTTAAACTTATAGCAGAATATTTGTAATTAATTTAATAGAATAAACAAGGATTGAATTGAGGAGCTCGTGGCTAAATTATAACAGCCGCACGGGTCGATCTTCTAGGTTAAGCAACGCTTGCCGAGGTTGGTCTGTGGATGGGTGACCATCTTAACATAAAGGGACTTCTCCGTGCCTCGGAAAGCACGTTAAGCCGTTGGTCCCGGCTGTCATTTGGAAGGCTTTGGCAGTCGTTACGGATTGTCAGAAGCCAGAAAATCTGACACCAGTCTTGCCAAGAAGTACCGTGTTCCCCAGTTAATGGGTTGTGGAGGTCTGGTAGGCAGCCGCTTCACGTAAAATACTGGTATTCAGCTGAATCCGGCTTAACTGGGAGCCGACCCCAATGTAGTTGGGAAAAGGCTAAGCAGATGAATAAACAAGGATTGAAAAATTTGGTTGAAAAACACGACCAAATCTATCTAAAATGCGATAGATAGGCAGCAAAAAGGTGGAGAATTGGTAGATGTTATTTACCACACAAAATCGCAAAGCCTATATCTGGACAGGTAACCTTAAAAAAAGCGCAATTTAAAGTTATATTCATCGGGATTTTCCACCATGCACTTACTCAGAAATAAAAAGTTAGTCAAACAATGAACACTATTCAGTAAAGAGCTTTATAAAATTCAAAGTTGAGTGATTCAAGGCTGAGTGACATGAAGCTGGCGCTTGACGTCGTTATAAGAACTAAAATGTCGCTTTGCCTAGGAAGCTGAGGAGTTTGACATTCAGAAGTGAGAATATAATGACGTTAAGACTCACCCAACACTAGAGTTGAGACGTATTTACCACACCAGGTTTGTAAACAAGGGATTTGCTTCGAAGTACGGCGCCCTGGTACGGACAGGAAAAACTTGCAAGTGTGAAAGTATTTGCAAAATAATTACATAGGAAATTAATTTCTTCTGCCTTATGAATAAGGAGCACAATCGTATTTGCAAAAAAAAATACTTTGAACTTCCAAGTATTTTTTAGCTGATACGATTATGCTCCTTATTCAAAAGACAATACGAATAAATTTCCTACGCAAGTATATTGGGGGGGGGGGGGGGGGGCAACGTCGCGAGCCTCTCGCAGCCCGCGGCCGCGTCTAGCGTACGACATAAAAGTTTATAATACTTGCATAGGAAATTGCTTCGTATTGTCTTTTGTACCTTACCTTATCAATAAGAAGCATAATCGTATCAACGAAAAAATACTTGGAAGTTCAGTTTTTCTGATTCTTATTTTTATTATGATATGGGCTGATTTTCTATTCAGGTATTTTCCTTTTTTTTACTAGCTTTCACTTTTCTGTAGCAGAGGGGGTGAATAATAATACTGGGAAATATACGAACTAGACCGAATACCGCCAAATACATTTAAGTATTTTTAGACCTGGTTTTCAACCCTGGTATTTTTACATACTCGTACTTGGATGCCCTGGTATTGAATTTTGCAAGTATATCTCATCCCTACCCAACACTTTACAACTTGGTCGTTACACGCTTAAAGCGACGCTTTGAGCTTTGACATTGAAAGAACAGAAGAAACAAAGAAAAGCATTTATGGTCACAAAACTGCACACAAAATATAAACTTAAGCTAAACTCCCTTTACGATGGATAACGTAGTAAGCATTTAAACTATGTTATTAAATACAAATATTAAGGTGAATACATAACTGATTCCAAAAGAAAAATACATGTGGCACCCGAAAATTCCAAAAGAAAAATACTGCCGCGGTAAAGCTATTGCATAGCATTTTTTATCAACTTATGCAATTATATATTCTACGCTTACAGCTATTCACTGTTGTATATAGATGATAGATACCTATACACCTATATACGTTTTTCAAAAACAGCTGCTTACGTATTCGTCCGATTTCGGAGCAAGCCTGCTGGGTGTTGCAGGGAGGTGAGTGCCTACGGTGAGCCCTAAGCTTGTAAGCCCGCTGCCAATCTTAATGTGCAGCGGGGCCCTATGGGTATTGCAACCGAGCTGGTGCCTATGAGGTAGACACACCCAATCGGCACCAGATACAACCTGGAAGAGAAGGGTTAAGCTTTTGAGTGCGGCGAGGGAAGTCTGAATGGGCCCAGCTGTGTGTCGGGTCCACACCACTTGGATTCGTTGGCACCGTAAGGTTTCCCCCAAGTACCACGAAACTGTGGTATTAACCCTTAAAGGGCCAAAAACGCGAACGTCGACCGACTGCGAGCACTTACGCACCCATAGTCGATCAAACGTAAACTAACCGGCAGTGATATGCGGAGCGTAGCGAGTTGTAGACAATTTCGTAGCTCCGCGTAGCACTGCTACGAGAAGGCGGGGCCTAAACGAACGGCGTAGCGGTGTTAAGTTATTTTCGTTACGGAATTTCTGGATTCGGTCTCCACGCTCAAGGCCCGCGATAGAAGCTATGCAATAGCTTAATAAAACAGCTAAATACCAGAAAGACAGGAGTACCTCAGCATGATGCTCTGCTATACACAGTAACACACGGGGTACAGTAGCACGCGGATTTTCAGAGGACAACTATAAGAATTAAAAGAAATATATTAATGTCATACTCGTATATACTAAAAGTTGACCTAAACTTACAATATCAAAAGTAGATGACTTGATTGAATCTTAGAACGTTAGTACTGAGATCAAAAGCTAATGAAGCAAATTAATGCTAACCTAATCTGCTTAAATAAATGCGGCCGGTATGTCGCCCTTTTGCATCATGGACGAGATAAACTAATCTCAATCGTGTCAGACTCTCACTGACTAAAACCCACATGTGATCCTTCTAGTGCTCTTTGCGTTCCAGGGCCGCGGTATCTCTTTCGAACAAATTTCACAACAAAACTTAGGGAGGTATATTTTTTTGTTTTTTATTTTTTTTCTGGATGGTAAATCATCAAATCACTTTTCCCGTTCTGGGCGGAGCGGAAGGGAGTGTCAGACTCTTACTAACTAAAACTCACCCGTGATCCTTCTCGTGACCGTTCCAGGAAACTTAGGTACCTTCAATCAATTCTAGACTTGAATGTAGGCAAGACCTTAAACTCTCTTAAGTCCGAAACTGAAGGCTTGAAGATTCAATTAACTCTTGGAAACTGCCAATTACAGACTTGGCATTCAGCTCTTACAATTCACTAGTTCACAAGATCGCTGGTGTTATTTTAAAAAGCATTTAACGTACCTAATAGAACTTGTGTCGATTTATTTTTCTGGTAGAGGTATTTATTTTAACTGTGCATCATAGAGTACTTTATAGAACACTTTATATTCTGTTTGTACTAAACAGTTCACACCCGGATTTGTGTAACGTAACATTAAACATGGACTTACAAAATGCCAAAGCTTTAAAATTGATAACGTAAACAGTACGAATAACAAAGTTCGTAGACTTGTTGACTTGTTGAAATAATAATTTTGTTATATTTTGATGAATGAAATTGCAAAAACAACTTATAAGTAATATTTACGACAAAGTTGACAATGTGCCAACCAAACAGCGACCATTTTGAAAGAAATGGCTCTACGCGTATAAATCAATTTCTGTTATGTTCGTGTCGCTGTAACGTAGTTACTCGTACCTGTCTGCTATCTTGGATTGATAAGAGTTATCTACTTTATAAAGAATTCCGTTTTGTAGGAGGAACAAGTATAAGGACCACGTTGACAGGAATTTGCAATAACATCAAATATTTCACTTTGCGAGGATGAAGCTAGTGAATAAGTTACTTCCACTGGGAACTTTATAACGAGACAGTTTTATAAGCTGGCTCATTATTATTAGTATTAATACATAATGTGGTATATGACGTATAACAGTATAAACGCAAATCTTGAAAAAGGCTCATTATAATCATTATTATATACAACTTTACTATAAGACCTACACCGAATTTGCAAAAAACAAATTCATCAATCAATTTTGTCGAGTTATGCATACATTAATATACAAAACAGTAGATTTTTACCAATTTCAGGTAGGTTGTAAACACATTGAAAAAGAACTGTTACAAATTTTAATTTTACTTTTTCATGTTTATAATGTAACTATCTCGAGGAATTTAAACTCAATAGACTATTTTTCTTGTCTATATTTCCGATAATCGGAAGTGCGACGGTTCTCAAATAGGACGCAAACGCGCTTAACGCGACCCTGTGAAAACGATGCGACCAGGCACGTGTTTTCATGCAACATGGTTCGAAATTGTTCTAAAGATAGAATTCGTGGGAAACGTATATGAATCTCCATTCACCGTCACACCGGTTTGCAAGAGCTTTCCATTTCGCAGAATAAAGCTTTGTTAGTAACACCTCCTACCGAATATATTATAACAGCTCTGCGGGCGTACCATGACGTCTTAAAACGTGAGTCTTCCGAGCGAGAAAAAGGGATGAAGCTATTTAGGTTGTATAACTCTGTCCCTCTTTCTCGCTCGGAAGACTCACGTTTTAACACCTCATGGTACGCCCGCAGGGCTACAAGTACTCGCAACCGAACAAAGTAAATCTTCGGACATAAGCTCTTGTTAAAACCAAGGTAGGTAGACATGTTTCAAATACCAACACATTCATAGCCATAACGCAAGTATTGAATCAACGTTGCTATTATTTGAATCTATTTGAATACCCTTTTACCGAATATGTTGAAGTCGGGTGTGTATGAGTACCAGCATTATAGATGAGGAAAATGCCTTTGACCTCCACCACCCAGTAACAGGGTAGCACGATTCCCCTTGGCAAGACTGGCACCAGATTTATTGACTTTTGCCTACCCATAACGACGGCCACGATAAATCTCGGTATGTTAAGATGGAGACGTGGCAAACGGTGCTGAAGGATGGAGTTCAATTAGTTTCGTTACAACATTAGTATTATTACACAAAAATAAATGTCCAGCATACGAGCTGGTGGATCCGATCTCTCCGAGAGGCTATGGTTGTGCGATATAACTTGTCCTTACAATCAGACACAGCCGTCTAAACGGGACGATGCCAATCTGGTCAAGTTCAATGCTGCTAAGACCCAGGCGTGTCTTTTTGCTGCTAAAAGGAACCAATCTACCCAGCTCCATCTTTTCGAGGTGTAGCCGTGCCGATAACCGACCAACTTAAGCCTCTGGGTGTAACTTCTACCCTCAATTTAGAGGCTAAGGCTCAAGTGGCTGCCAAAAAATGAAGAATCTGCTGCCAAGAAGTGGATCCTAGCAAAGTTGAGACGGTATTTCACACCGGAACAAATGCTCCAGCTTTATCAAGCGCAAGTTTGACCATGCATGGAATATTGTTGTCATCTTTGAGATGAATCTGGCAGATAGCTTGATGCCCCTGAGTAAATTGAGAAATGAGCCAACGGGATTATCGACAGAGATAGGCTCGTGGAAATGAAGCTCCAAAGTCTTGAGCATCGACGCCGAGTTGCTAGCCTGTAGGTTGCGTTTTGGGGAGTGTGCGACGGAATCGCATAGTTTAATTCCGCTAAGCCCGTTCCGTCATCGGACCACAAAACGTTTGGCAATGCGCCAGTTTTACATGGTGAACATCCCACCCAAACGTACAAAACGCTTTGACAAACAAATTGTGCGTAGGTACAGCTAAAAAAAGTAAATAGGTTACTTCTAGACAAGCGTGCTTCATCGTCGACCACATCATCGCTTAGGATAGGTGAGGACCATGCGCGTGCCTAACAAAAGTAAAAAAAAGGAGTTCAAAATTACGCAAATAATAGTCATGAGAACGCCTATAATTCATAGAAAAATCCATCTTTGTTTTATTTTTGACTTTGAATTTAAACAAACTTAAAAATAAAACAGGTGATAAGCATGTTTTGGATAAAACTT
The DNA here is from genome assembly GCA_905332915.2 of Hecatera dysodea. Lineage (NCBI taxonomy): Eukaryota > Metazoa > Arthropoda > Insecta > Lepidoptera > Noctuidae > Hecatera > Hecatera dysodea. The sequence goes on from HG995286.1 coordinate 4,436,442, forward strand.
TACCCAATACCTCAGTACCAAACTGTTACAATGTTTGAACTAAAAAGAATAACAAATGATTCACATTCCGAGAGTTCAGAACAAAAATACAAACTGAAATATTATTCAAAGTGACGCAACACGTAGTGACGCGTAGTTTTTTTTAACCGACTTCCAAAAAAGGAGGATATTCTCAAGTCGACTGTTTTTTTTTCTTGTGTGTGTTTCCTCATATCTTTTTACTGGTTGGACCGATTTTGATGATTGTTTTTATATTGGAAAGCTTTCAAATAGATGTTGAACTTATGTTTTCATGTACATTAATTCCCAGTAATATGACGATTTAAAACATCCCGTTTTAGAGCTAACCAAAATACCAATATTTAACATTTAACGCTTTGTTAAACATTTTAATTGGATCGCACTAATTAGCAAACTGACTCTGATATCAAAACAAACATTTTCAAATAAATTCATAACGAGTTGAAATTTTTCGTAATCAAAGCAGAAATGTATAAAAAATATTGATGAAATATCAACAGGTACCTACTTTTTATGCGAAGAAAATTCGGGATCATCATCCCTTAGAATTAAAGTGACCTAACTCGAAAATTGAAATTTGTGGTAAATGAGCAAACCGTTACCGTTACATATTAATAACAAAGTAAGAAACCTTTAAATACAAAATCTATATAATAAAGCCTCGCCTCCCTATGTAGGTCATGCCGTAACCCCTTGCCATAAGCCTGCACCACTTTGATTGGTTGATTGATTGTGCAATTTATTAAATAATTTGTTTAAATAGTGATCAAATTCATGAAATTACTAAGTCTATCATGAAATCACTAGAGACTTAGTAATTCCAAGGATTAGAAATAAGTCCAATTTTGTTGATATGTTATTAAGAAACTCCTGTAATATACCTAGGTCGTTATGATTCTTTCAATAAATAAAACTACTTAATTTGCGTTATACTATGTTTTTTTTTAACCAACTCATGTTATTTCGTCTGACAATTTCAACATAAAATTATAACTATCTCAAATATCACTTTTATAGGCGAGGAGCCAGCAATCCTGAAAGCTCTATCGCGCATACCAAATTTTATCGTGTTGATGAGGATTATACTGTTAAAGAGTTTACTTACTTGATGACATTTCTTTTAGTCTTTCTTCTACCTTTGATTTCTTCCTTAAATTTTTAACTCTTTATTACACTAATTAACATGGATAAGAGGAAATTCAGGAGATTTTTTATTAAACTTGATCATATAATATAAATGAAGGTTGATACAAAGAAGAAAGATCAAAATCCGTGATGACGGAAAAAAGTTACGGAAATTTAATAATAAATAATTTATTTAAAATATTTTCGGCTAATTAAATCCAGGCCGACCAAGCAAATCTTGTTCGTCCAAATGATGACTTTAATTTTTTATTAAAGATATTAAAATCAGGATTGCTGGCTCCAGGACTATTATGACTTAGTGATTCCTTGAACTGGGCCACCCCTATATTTAGAAATATTTAATTAACGTCCGTATACTAGGGCTTCGTCTATTAAGAAGTGGACCATGTAATTAACTATTAACCTTGCTCGCAGAAACACTTTTTATAACACCTACTCTTGGAAGGATTCTGTATAAAAAATAAATATGTTTTACTTGTCATATTGCATTGCATTCGAGACGTTTTATTTTCGTCTTGTCTTCTACGTCACGGTTGTGCTACATGAGGTCAGTTTGTGGTTGGTAAACCATATCTCTGTTCCCGGGCAGAGGCAGGGGCCTCGGAAAGCAGGTTAAGCGGTTAGCCTGGCTGTTATTTGAACATCTTTAACAATATTTACGGGTAGACAGAAGCCAGAAAATCAGACTCCGATCTTGCTCACCGGTCGCTCCATCTAAACACTAGTATTTAGATTAATCTGGTTAAACTGGAAGCCGAACCCAACATAGCTGGGTAAATTTGTACGGAACGGGCGTGATCGACTGGACTGTAGTGGCCGGGGTAGGTTATCCTATTCTTCAAAGTGGACTGTAGGGTGACAACCCACCTCGGTATAAATGATCCAGACGCGCTGACACTCCGTCTATGAGCTACGAACACATGAGGTTGCAACCCTTTGTTGTTTACTTGCTGTACTTGCCGTTATTGACAAGACAAGATATAGGGGTAGGTATTGAGGGCTTACCAATAAAAACACTATTTAACTTGCTGACTATGCACTTAGCGATTTGAAGGGTGAAATTCGCGACTATATGATTCTACATTTAGTTATAGTTTCAAAATATCTTGCTAATGACTAAAAATTTGATAAATTTCCTATGCTTCTATTGTACGGCGCAACTATACCGTATCGACACCCATAAAATCGCCGCGTGTGATGAACTTTATTAACAGTAATTTTCATTATAACTATCCTAGACTTTAGACTATATCTAGGCTTAGGTCTATGTGAGTAGGGGTTGTCGTACCTCTCTGGATAGCCCTCGGTATGCTCCATGCAGCGGAGACAAATTCACTCCTTCATCCCCCTCCATATAGGGGTGGGATGCCGAAATCTATACGAAACTATTATATGTACGAAGCTATTACCTATTTGGGGTGAACTTACCGTAAAACTATGCTAGGAGGGCTATACAGCTATATGTATCTCAATAGATACGAAAACCCTCTACAAAACTATATATGTTTCAACCCTGTCACTTGAAGGGTTGCAGCTTTACAAGCGTATAATATGTTTCTAAGGGATAAAAATAAACAGTTTTATTAAAACCCTAATTACGGCTTTATGCCTTTATATACTATAGACATCTATATATCCCCTGATAGGGCTTTCTAAGGCGGTTCTAATTCAGACATTTAGAAGTCTAGAATCTAGACTTTCTATTTCGGGAAGGGAAAAGGGTAGTTTTACCAGGGCTATTACCAAAATACCATTGATCAATCACGTACCAGCACCCTACCTGCTCTGTGATTGGTCAGTGTCGCTTAGCTATGCGACTACCTTTTGACCTAAGTATTGTAGGTCTCAAATTACCCTTTCTATTACCTATGTATGTCTGTCTATGTATGTAAAATGCCTTGTTACCTTATATACCTTGATTACCTTAGTTACCATGTGTTTACTGTCTATGTGTAAGGGATAGGACACCCTTCCTAACTATATTCAATATATTTACGAAAATAAAGGCTCCAAGGGCTTAAAATGCCTCTTGAGAGCAAACGACTGTAACGAATGTGTTTTATTTTGCTATAACAAACTAAGTACCAACTATAACTACCTATACTATGTAGTTGAGACGCATCGTCGCGAACAAAATTTAATCATAAGGATCCCGAGAAGAAGCTTTGTACACAGCATCTTGGAATTGGAGGAACTGTAAGCCCTGTCTACGTTTCGGAGCATTTGACTCCGGCACTTAAATCACTCCACGCTGCATCTCGTATAAAAGCCCGGGAAATGTCTTATAAATTTGTACGGGTTCGCAATGGACGAATTTTTGCTCGGAAAACAGTGGAACATCAAGCTATAGCAATTAAAAATGTGCATAGTCTTAAGCTTTTAGTATAAGTTGTTAATGTATTTTGCTAATAATGAATTGGTGTATTTGATGATCGCAATGCTTGACATATACTACCAGAATGTGCAGGGCCTTAGAACTAAGACTAACGAGGGTTCATCCCCCTAAATGTTAAGGCTGGCCCAACACAATTTTTTTTTTTATGTGGCAAAACAACTTTTGTCGGGTCACCTAGTATATAGCATTTATGCAGCAGCAGACAATGGTGACCGTAGCCGTTACTTATAGAAATCACTAGACACCATTAGCTTCTCATTTTAAGCCAAGTATTGGAAATATCGCCATTAGTATATAATTTAACAAAGCTAAACAAAATGGACGAAAGCTCGACTTCACAGGTTAGCTATCGGTTGTAAATAGACGCACCGATAGACTTTTTGATACAGGAGGCTTTTCGTAAGAAGTCAAATTTTAGTATAGGCAAGGTATAATTCTAATAACACAAACAATTTCGCCAAAATCTTTTTTTTTATGATCCTATAAAGAGTTAAGGAGGATTCAAAATCCGTAATAAACATCAGGTTTTCGTTGCAACGGAAATAAGCACGTCCTGGATTGATGATTCAAAGCAATTTTACTGCTGTCATAGCGTTTCTCTTCACTTTCAATCAAATCCTTTCCTTTGAAACGATACGACGCGCGACGAATCAAACAAAAACTTGTTAGCTATGACTTTTTTATTGTAGGTGTTATTATTAAAAAATGTTGAGAGAGAAAATGTGCTTGTCCCATATCACGGCACTCTCAAAGTACACAATTATACTTTTACTTACTGTAGCGGAGATGGTAGGACGCTCGCGAACCTCCTAGGGTAATGTCACGGGGTTATGAAGAGATAAGAGAGTGGGGAGGAAACGAGATCACAGAAAAATCTACACACAGTGGTGACAGTGGCCCAATAATAAATATAATATAAATAATATGTAATGGGGAAAATAAACTGACAAAACTTGGTTCACCACATTATGTTTGCAATAGTTACATATTTGCAATATGCGGCTTCCACATGAGTAACAGGCTTAATAAATCAAATACCACGGTTAATTTAAACATGGGCTTTCGCGTTCAACACGAAATGTTGGAATGAAATATAAAAAGGATGTTTATGATATAGGATGTTTGTCAATCTGTTTCTATATTAGGGAGTCCGCCATATTTAATATAGGTTCATAACACTTTTATTAACACGTATTTTCATACAAACCAAACTTGTACCTATACAAAGTTTCAGCTCAATCGGTTGTTGAGACATGTTCTAAAACTCAAGTGCATGATGCGACTCGTTTACTAACTAACTAGCTTCTGCCCGCGACTTCGTCCGCGTGGAATAGTTACTTTACCCCCGATTATGAAACTCGCAGCCCGATCGGTTTAAAATTGACAAAGTTTCATACAAACTTACATCCCCTATTTTATCCCCTTGGGGGTAGAATTAATCAAAATCCTTTCTTAGCGGATGCCTACGTCATAACATCTACCTGCATGCCAAATTTCAGCCCGATCTGTTCAGTGGTTTGGGCTGTGCGTTGATAGATCACTATGTCAGTCAGTCAGTCACTTTTGAGTTATATATTACTAACTAATAAGGCAAGTTGAATAAAAACTCGTAAAATTATAAAGAAAGGAAAATTAAACTTTTGTTCTCTCTACTTCATGACAAAGTCAACCATACCTGTCATTAAAAAAATAATAAACTGGAAAGTATTTAACTAGCTTCTACATAAGTTTGAGTTAAATTAGTGTGGTTGCGGAATTTGTTCGAAAGAGTCACTGCGGCCCTGGAACGTAAACGGCGCAAGAAGGATCACGAGTGGGTTTTAGTCAGTAAGACTCTGATACTCCCTTCCGCTCCGCCCAGAGCTGGGAGATATCATTTGATGATTTACCATCCAAAAAAAGGTATCGCGTTGTATCTGTTACTGTATAAGAACATTAATAGATGTTTTTGAGGAATATTAGCAGGAATACTAAATTATTTGAGTGAGGTGTACAAATGCATTCAATATTAGACTGTAATTTAAATTTAGGGAGTCGACGGCGCGTATTGTTCCACGCGCCGTCGACACCCCATATGGTCAGTGCCTGCTACGGCGAACGTAAACGGCACAAGAAGGATCACGGTTGGGTTTTATTCAGTAAGAGTCTGACACTCTCTCCCGCTCCACCCAGAGCGGGAGAAGTCATTTACATTACATTATTCAGCCCATGTACCACTATTGTACATACATAAAATTTATACAAATAAATAAATCCTCCACTGACGGAATTTAGCATTAAATTCCACGCGCATCGCAGGGATTCATAAAACCATAACGCACAGATATCAATAGGCGACCGTAACTAGAAACGGCATTGTTAAAACTTTGCGTCTGTCATCGGAATTTGCAAAAGCCGTAATACTAAATCGCGTGATATTTAAAAACTATTTCTACTCAATGAGACACGGATACATGCATCCTGTTGAGTTTGTACGGGATTTTTTGTATTTAAAATGATCTGTTCACAATATAATATAGAGAGTTTAAATCTGATTAACATTTATTACGGTCTTACGGTGTTTATAATAATCCGGTGACACATCCAAACCAAAAGTGTCAAAGAATGTCACGGTTTACTCATAGAATTTGACGGACCGTACGTGACCGACTGCTATCAAAAATCTATACTCTCTATCATCTATACTTATACATAAAATCGATGACACAGAAGCAACAGGCTTTTGAAGTTATTCTTTTATCCCTGCCTTGAAAAACGTCATTTGTACTGGATACCACATAAAACCACTACTAGTCCAGTTAAATTACGTTGAAAATTAAGCCAACTTTGCAATGCACTCCGATTTTCTGCCTTTAAAGTGTAGGATATAGGCACATATAAAATGACTCCCGCATAAACTTAACCTCCCGAGTGCTAAACACATACTGCGTTTTGTATTTTCTCTAGGTTGTGAGAAATGCAAGTAATGGAATTTCCAGTCGCTGGCGTTACATGATCTGTGACCAAATATTTGTAGCAAATAAGTACCTGTAAAGTGGTGCGAGTAGTGGTGTATATTGCAATTCAGTGATTGATATTGGAAAGCTATTGGTATTTGCTCGAGAATGGTAAATAAAGTTAAAACACTCTATGTTGCTCTCGATATGGAATCCATTTGTAATCCTTTCAATTTACTGGAAATCTATATACGTCCCTTCGTGTGTGAAGCTTACATACTGCATTATTTGTTTGAGTTGTAACTCTTTTTTTCATTTATTGTTCAAACCGCTCTTCAGGTCACTTATACCATATATCTATATTTGGCTGTATACTCACAAGGTTTGACTTTCAAGGTGTTGATGGCATCAAAGTCAAATTATGTGAATAAATATTGTAAACTACAAATCGGGTGTGACATGTGTCAATCTGAATGCTTTAGACCTATTACTTACTTCATAGAAACATATAAATAAACCGGGAGTGTTTACCATATTAGTAGCTAAATTATTTTACGTGGTTATTCAAACGACAACCAAAATGAATGGTTCTGTACGTCAGAAGTGCTCTATCCCACTTTGAGAGGTATGTAAGTTTTGTCTGCTTGTATGACCTGCAAATGCTATTAAAGTTTGCACTGTATATTTTCTTAAATTCTTAATAACTTCGTATTTAGTATAATATCATCACGAGAAGTTCCATTATGAGAATATTCAAAAGGTACTTCACGGAAACGTTAATAACGTGCACTACAGTCTGTCAAAGAGATATTTATCAAATTGATCAAAGACATGCGCGCCGGGAGGTGAAGTGTTGAAAATTTGAACAAACGCAAATTTAATGAAAATATACGTATATCTGACAAGCGGAATTTAGTAAAAGAGAATCTAGTAGGTAAATTCGAGGGAAGTTGGTACTTCGAGGTCCCTTCGCTCGCGTTGCATCCGGTTATTTTTTGTTCAAGAAATGAGTATGATCGAATGGGCAAAAGAAAACCTTAATCGAGGCAGGTTTTTAAAGACGCACCCCTTGAATTTAGTACCGCCGGTGCCCATGATGAAAGGCATCATTATTTCGATTCGCTGAACACAGAGTATGTTCGGATGGTTGAAAGAAGAATGCGCGCAGACGAGATAGCTTGTATTCAACATAACGCTCCAAACTTTAAGTTGTGAACTGTTTGTTCGCAACTTAAAGTTTGGAACGTATAACAACCTAGGAAAATATCTATTTAGAGAGTTAAGAAATTTAATTATATACGGCCAATGGAAATATTATTAGACGCATTTGTTATGTGCTTAATCGATTTTTATCTGTGGGAGTATATGGCAATCCCTCTAATCGATTTTTACCCTTGCAAAAACAAAGCTTTTGTTTTTGTAAAGTTACAGACGGTGCCGCACATTTACTATAGTGGTCAAATGACATAACATTTATCCAACAACACTTCAAAATAATTTTCATTTAATATAACGTTCAGTTTGTATAACAACATAATAATGTTATACTTAATTACTAACATATTCTCTGACATTCATATATTTTATTCTATTTTAATATGTCGTTGTTTTGATGTCGTTCTCATTAAAAAAAAAAATAACTTGGTAATAACCGCTGAAAAAAGAGCGAGCGGGGCCAGCTCTCCCTGAGTGGGTTGACACGGATAGATTAGAATCGAATGGGATGACACTTACTTAAAACACTGGTGATTCCTGGGGAATTTCCTCTAAACTTTTGAGTAGCATAATAGACATCGTAACCCCATATCTTCCTCTTATTCTTAATAAATGTGTTGATTTAGGAACTTTTTCCGACCTCGTAAAGAGTAGCACAGTCATTCTTTTGTTTAAATGAACCTCGCCAAAACCAGTGATATTCACCAGGATTAAACATCCGTCTTCGTAAATTATGGCACAATTTGTGGGACTCTGTGTCCGTGTTTATTATAACTCACCTATATTTTTATTCTTGACTTGCCTTTCAATGCATTTTGCAAAGCGCAAATGAAATCTAAGCTTTATGCGATGACATACTTTTCTATAGTCAACTACTTTGATGATACGAATCTGAAAACGGTAGCAATATAAGACAATGTGCTATAATTATGTTCTTTATCGTTGTTAATTATTCTGACTGTATAGTTCATTTGGTTTTACATAATTTCTTGAAATAATCTTCGTTACCATGTTTTACTATGAGTTGTATTGCAAAATTTGGTTATATTGGGACCTCGATAAATATAATGATATTGTTTTTGTCTGAGCAACCGGCAGCAAGTTCGCCATGCTTCCTTAGATATCGCTACTTGTTGTAGCATCGGAGATCGGGTAACCACCTTCCAATGGTGAGGGGGTAATGGCCGATCTTTATGCTCATGAACGGGTGCTGCTTCTGGTCGACTGTTCATCTTGCAGACCGTGATTTATTATTGTTATACCTATTAACTGTTTGTTAATGTTACTACGATGATGATACCTAGTTTATTATTTGTGACTTTTAGTTGAGTCATAGCTTATGTTAAATTCCAGCATTGAACTTGCAGGCGGGCACGCCATTAATCTCTGGCAGCTCATTTTTTATTGCTTTTGTATGCTTGAGTTTGCTTATTTGATTCAATTCAATTCAAAGCATTTATTTCAATTAAACCCTTTACAGGCACTTTGAATTGTCAAGTCGAAAGAGGTGAAGCTATCTGCACGTTCCAAAGTGTAGATCTCTATGGAGAAGAACGTGCAAGAAACTCCACGGACACTCTTTTTAATCATGTTCTATATTACATAACCTTGGTTACATCCTTGGTCGCTTCTATATGTGAGGACAATGCAAAAAAAAAGGAAACTATAAAAACAATTCTAAGTATAAAGATTAAAACAAGTCAGTGGCAGTTAAGAGGTGACCAGTCTCAATCGACGGCGCCCGTTCACGAACATGACGCGTGTATTGGCACCATTTAGCTCAACCATTTTGAAGGGAACCGAATGATCCAAGACACACGCCACTGTCAGCGAAACATTTGAGCGAGCATGACATGCTCTCAACTGCCATTTTAGTTCAAGTCACAAAGTAAACTATAACTTATCAAGTTATCACATGTAAATGGCTCCATGGTACTCACATTTACAATATTTGAAAATAAAATAATTACGAATACAAGTATTCAAAATATATTGCTTCGACAAGTTACATCGTCTTTTTTTAATATCCTGATCTGAATTGATTATATCAGTTGCTTTAGTCACTGTAATATAAAGTCTGATAATAATAGACAGTGACGCTTTCCATAGACAAACATTTATTTTTATTTTGTTACAACATTAACACCTCCGCTTACCAAAATAATGCATACTTTGATACAGGTAATATACCAAGCTTTTTTGTAAAGTATTTATGCTTAACAGATCCCAAACTTTTTGTAAAAATATCTGCAGGCATTTCAGTAGTTTCTAAATAATCAATTTTTACAAACTTATTTGCAACTGCTTCTCTCACAAAATGGTACCTAACGTTCCAGAAGCTTTGTTTTAATCACATCAGCACTAACATCTATTCCCGAATGTTCGATGGCCATTTACATCGGACTATATTTTTCGGGTAATCCTGCTAACATTAATGCACCAATCCACTCATCTGTTATTTTGAAGCCTGTACCTTGAAGTCTCTGGCTTGTTTCAACAATTTGAGTAACATATTGGGTCATCGAGTCACAGTTTTCAAGTCGAATGTTGATAAGTTTACGCAACAAGCCAATCTTTCTTGTATAGCCGGTGTTATCAAACATTTTCTTTAACTTGCTCCACAAATCATAGGTTGTTGCTGCGTTTTTTATGTGTACATAAAGTGATGGGTCGATTGTTAACACTAGTTTCGCCTTAGCTTTTGCATCTTCATTTGTTTGGCTTGTCGTAGGTGAAACCGGTAACCTCTCAGTTATGGCGGATGCCATGTTTTCTAACAACAACACATTTTGCACTGCAAAACACCAATCCTCATAATTCTCGCGCCCTTTTAACTTTGGAATGTTAGCGATGTAGTTCGTCGTCATTTTCACACAAAACCAAACAGTACTACACGTTATTTCTATTAAAAATTATAATTAATAGCGTTCGCCCATAACCTGATAATAATAGACAGAGTGCCGCTTTCCATAGACAAACATTTATTTTTATTTTGTTACAACATTAACAAAGTCATCAACCATTTTTTTAGAATCGTATAAATATCCAAAATTGTTCACTTCCAACAATTACTTTATAAAACTCTAGGTAAACTTAATATAGGATAGATCGTTGTCGTTGTTGTTACTGTAGCACTTGTATGTTCCTCTATGACTACACCAGTTATAACTTTACTACCTCGAGGTACTTTCACTATGACTTCCAAACCATTTTCATCAGTATATGTGTGACAAAAGACATCACATGTCCAAGTTTGATGTTAATTTTTGTTTATAGTACTTCACCATCACACCACACCCACTGCTTCATCTTGAACCATGCTTCATATATCTTGTGATTTCCAGTTTGTTGACTAATAATCTGTTCTTGTCGTAGCTGGTTGTGTTGTATACCACTTCTTATTAGTCCCACTTCTGATGAAACATCGTCCGACTTCCACTGATATTCACATCGTTATCATATTTTGTTAGTTAAATTAAACTCTATTGACAATCTTTTTAACCGAGTTACCTCTTTCATTAAAGAGCTTCACGTTCTTAACGTTCCCGACAGTTCATCACCGCTACATAAAACTTAATTTAATAATAGTGTTATATTTCTTATCACCATTTTACCACTATTGTTTCGTTGTAAGTGTAACATTCGTTGTGGAATTTGTTCGTTAGAGTCACCGCGGCCCTGGAATGCAAAGGCACTAGAAGGATCACTGGTGGGTTTTAGTCAGTAAGAGTCTGACACTCCCTCCCGCTCCGCACAGAGCGGGAGATGTCATTTGATGACTTCCCATCCAAAAAAAACGGTAAATAGCATTATGAATGCACGATATGTGAAATAATAATAGAAGATAAAATAATATAAAAAGAAATAATCCTTTTTATATTACCCTTCACCCATTCCCACACGGAACCCAGAATGTATTTAGAATTTCCTGGCCATCCTTTGTTCTATTACTTATCGAACAGAGTATATTGAATGTGCAGCACCTATTTCCTGCACGTGGATCTTTCGATTATCAAATAAACTGCAAACCTCCTCCTCATCACGCCCCTGCCTACGCTGTTCTCACTTCCCGAATCAACCATTATTACATTACAAACAACATAACATGACCGTTTTTACCAACCTCAATACCATCACAGCTCTAGTTACGCTGTACTAGCAGTGGTCGTGAATCACGAATATAATATACAATGTGGAGATGACAATATGACTTTAAATGAAAACACTGGCAATACTGGTTTATAGAAACATTTGTAAACTATCAAATATATCCGAACATCGAAATAAAAAATAAAGATTTTTTCTAACAAACTAAATAGCTTAAAACAGCAAACAAAATACAACACCATTTATAAAATTGGTACACTGACCTGTGGTAAGAATGGCAACGCCGCGTGGTTTCATCTATACTTATAATAAATCTGTAGAGAGGTCAATTCTGTACAAGGAATATATTTTCAAAATAACTATCAGGGGGTGATTAGTGATCGATACTGGTGCCAAAAATGCAATCAGTAAAATTTTTGTCTGTCTGTCTGTCTGTCTGTCTGTCTGTCTGTATGTTCTTTATAGAAACAAAAACTACTCGACCGATTTTAACGAAACTTGGTGCAATTATTCTTCATACTCCTGGGCAGGTTATAGTATACTTTTCATCACGCTACAATCAATAGGAGCAGAGCAGTGAAGGAAAATGTTGGGAAAACGGAAGAAGTTACTCCATTTTTTAAGCTTCCGTCGCGTGTGTAGCCTTAATGGTTAAAGTTACATAGAAATCATGTATTACGGAAATGTTCTACATAAAATTATCTAAAAAATATCCCGAAACAGCATGTCTATCTTTTGTCAATTTTAAACCGATCGGGCTGAGAGTTTCAAAATCGGGGGTAAAGTAACTATTCCACGCGGACGAAGTCGCTGGCAGAAGCTAGTTCAAAATAAAGCTCGAGCTCGACACAGCGCGCGGCCGCTCGCGGGGTGCGCGGCGACGTAACGGTTTGGCGCCATTATTAATATTATTATTAATGCTCAATTACACAAATCAATTAACAGATTATTAACCAAATAGTCGGGCATCATTCACCCGCGAGTTATTCTCTAATTAAGTTATTATTCACATCACTTTTCGATCACTTAGTTATGTAGCCAGACATTTTTTTTTTCAATATTTCGTATTGCGATCATAATAATTAATAACTCTTTCGTCTAGAATCACATTTGCACGTGAAGGAGCACCATCTACGCGCGGGATCCAGGATTGATTTTCCCGTATCCTCTGGACAGCTTGTCCAAAAGTGCGCCCGTGGGTCGGACCCATACGTGTGTTCCCATACCTCTCACGTACAGCTAAAGCGGCATTTCGGTGGCACTCCCCATAAACTAAAATCATATCAGTGTACTCCGAAACTTTGTAATTGTAACGAGGCATGATTATTAATCTATTAATCTATCTATATATGTATATAAAAATCAATTGCTGTTCGTTAGTCTCGCTAAAACTCGAGAACGGCTGGAACGATTTGCCTCATTTTGGTTTTGAATTATTTGTCCAGGTCCAGTCCAGGGAAGGTTTAAAAGGTGAAAAAATATTAAAAAGATGCTTAGAATATAGTAAAAACAACAATTTTACTTTCCCTTATAAAACTATTACTACCTGTCAAATATTTGATGTTCGTCATTCAGAAATCAAAAATTTAAAAGATTCTTTTTTCGTTTTTTTTTTTTTGACATTTGGCATTGACAACCAACAATTTCCGATCTACTATTACATTTTATGGATTTTGGCGGGAAGGTCATGCAGTAAATTAGTGTGTTCGTGCGCAGCAATTGAAATGAATCCTATTTTCCTTGGTCACGGCATCACGCGTGAACGGCTGGATTGGACGATTCTTTTTTGTTGCATTTGTTATTGTCAGAAGAAGGTTCTTATGAAAGAAAATTTTGAAAAATAAATATACGAGCAAAGCCGAGGTAGACCCTGGAACCAACTATTTCCGGGGCTAAAATTTCATGCGCCAAAGAAAGACCAGACCTGTGCATCCGTTTTGTTTTTGGCCTGAGGAAATACGACCATGTTTCTCAGTTCTGCAAGGATCTCAAGTGGCTCCCTATCCGTCTTCGAAGGAACACTCGAATATTATGCCTCCTTTATAATATCCTTTTTACTCCTGCATATCCTGGCTCCTCCTGGACCTGCGTGATCGTTTCTCGTTTACTCGCCCTGCAGATGCGCTGTGTAGGTCCCACCTTAAACATAACCTAAACTTTCCATCTCATAATACTCCTTCGTATTCTCACTCCTTCTTTTTTCATGCAGTACGTTTGTGGAACTCACTCCCACCTAAAATAAGAGACTGTAAAAATATTTCTCTCTTTAAAAAACAAGTCAAAGAGCATTATCAGTCCACTATACTGTGATTCTGTATATTTTATTATGTATGTATTATTTTATATAGAAGTATGTATTTAGATATATTTATTTGTGTATATTTGTTTGTATATTTATTTTAATTTGATTTGTATGTATAAATAGTTGTTAATATGTCTTAGTTAAGTGTATTTTAAGTTTCCTTCTCTGTCTCTTTACACACTGTGTCTACATTTCTTATCCCACTCTCCTGTCGCAGGTCTGCTGGAAGAAATTTCTATTGAAATAAGCAGTACCTTTGTGCTCTCGTTTTTGTACAAATTGTCTTTTTTTTTAGGAACATGTGTGTGTGTACCAGAAATCGACGGAGTTCTTAAATTCGCTGAAATAGACCCTATTACCACCTCATAATCTGCAACTAAAAATCGGACCGGTAATCATTTACTTTTGCGGAATATAAACCAGCCACTTTTTTTGTGATGGCTCCCGACTTGCGGTAAAGAAATTAATCAACCATGTCATCAAAGCTACAATTTTGAAAGGGAAGTAAGGTAGGTAGACGTTTTGATTCCACCGATTCCTTTGATTTCGAACGACATGCCATTCGACTTTAAACGGATACAATTTCCAATGAGGTTAGCATTTGCAAGTTCGATAAATAAATCTCAAGCGCAGTCACTAAGTGTTTGTGGCATTAATCTTGAAAATCCAAGTTTTTCACATGGCCAGTTATATGTCAACATTCATAGTTAAGACAGGACAACGTCTATCGGGTCCGCTAGTTTAATAATAAAATCTTTAAACACGAAGTATTAAGTGTCTAATTTCGCAAAGTTTACTTAGCTATTTAACTAAGTATAATACGTTATGTGTCCTGTCACTGTTAAAACAAAGCGTCAAATTTTGCACAACACAGCAAAACAACAAAGATACGATAACACTCGCGTGTCGTTTTCAAACGGCACGGGCGCATCCGAAATTCCAGAGTGGAACAAAACGCGTCACAGGCAGGAAGGAAGTCCGGTCGGGTGACACACTGACCGCGTAACTTGCAGGTTTCGACAAGTAAGCAAAGTAGAAACAAGCAAACTTACCTATCTCTTTTGCACATACATATTTTGCGATTGACATGAGTGCGTAACAGGAAGTTATAACTTCCGCATGCTTTTTTTATCTAGTTGATTTTATGACTCTTAGGGCTCAAGTATAATATGCATTGCGTAGGTTTTTGAAGTAGCGACACAGATTACCTACTTGGTAGCGAGCTGGCAACGTGTTTTGTTAACCTGTCGCGTGTTTTTTGTTGTTTTTATTTAGAAAATACTTAAAATGAAAAATAATCTCCTGTGGCTAAACTACTGGATATATTCATATGATTTATTGTATACAGGTTGAGAATATCATGACTTATATGAAGTTTCATTTATGGTCCTATTATCCTCTCCACGTTGTATACTTAGCTACTACTATACAAAAAGCTCGTACAAAGGTCTGCGAGCCCCAATTTAATAACACCGTCAGAATTATATTTGGGCTACCGGGCTTTTACAGTGCATGGGGGATATTCGCGGAATATGGCGTGCCTGGTTTTTTACGTAGTTATGCGGACAGGCTTCCGCGCATTCAAATAAAAGCTTGTTTTAAAAAAAGGTTTTTCTGTTTTTGCTGCAAAAATATGAGTCTTATTTAATTTTCGTAGTATTGATGTTATTATATCTACATATATAAATTGATAAATTATTGAATTGAATTGATGAATTAATGAATCGAGTGAAAAATTAATACCTGAAATAAATAAATGTTATTTTACTTTTTACTCACCTTTACTTATTAAGTTTTCTGCTTTGTTTTAGGTTTTTTAATCCGTCCGGAACCCAACCAGCGAAGGTTTAAGTTATAAGGTAAGGTCCAATTTAGAATGAAATAATGTATTTTCTTCAACACTTATTACTAGTGAAATAGGCTCCTACCCCAGGTTGGCAATGATAGCATTTCACTCTACTACGCTGGCATGTCCGCACCTATTCAATTTTATAATATCAGGGCGTCAAGTCTGCTATTACAATAGTGTCAGAATTGTCTAACATTGATTTCATAATGGTTGATTTTTACAAGTTTAGAAATCTAATATAAAAGCGTCATTATGACTTTCCAATGGTCAACCACTGAACTCCATTGAAAGAAATGGCATAGCATGACAATCTCGTACATAATGACAAATGAATGGCAGACGAATGCGGTAATCTGCTAAAATTTTGACAGTTCCTTTGATCAGTGACCTAACATTAGAACGCCACTGTGCAGTCATTGCTTTTAATAGTTCGGTTATCAAAAAGTATTACGAGACCATTGATCGACCATTATGAATTTAGTAGATTACGAACTTTTAGCAAAATGACAATGGGATCGTGTTGGAATGGAAAATTTATAAAAATAGCAGACTTGGGGCCCTGGCTGTAAGTCGGACGGTCGGTGTAACCAATACTAACCGGCAGTCAGCAGCCACGAAAATTAAAGAAGAACTTAGTTATTTGACATCAGAATTTGTGGCAAAATATATATTTTTAAATTCATTTTCTTTGTTGTGTAATAGTGTTGGAAAATGTAATTTGATTAGACATGTAGTTGTAGTATATGCATCTGTCGCAACCAGCTGGGTTAATCGGCCTAGCCTTTTCATTGAACGGAACTGTTTATTAATCAGCGGCCTATATATGTAAGTGCATAAAGGGCTCTTGAGTCTATTCCGCTTCGATTGCAATAACAAAATTTACCCACTTGCATCAAAATGTAAAATAATATTGCTAGGAGTTTGAATAACGACATATGAACCTGTTACAGGCAAAAAAAGGAGAGGGAAGAGCGAGGATCTTCAACATGTTGAGGTCAGCTGCATTGAAATCGCGCATGAACACCTTGATGATCTATTTGGTAAATATATATATATATTTTTATTATTATTACTCGCGTTTAACCACGCTTGCACCCAACGGAAAGCGATGACGTGGTCGACGATAGAGCACGCTCGCGTAGATGTTACCTATCTATTCACTCTTGGCTAAAAGAGAAGTTGAGTTGAGTCGACCAGGGCCCCAAGTCTGCTATTAAAAGAGAGTCAGAATAGTCTATCATTGATAAAAGCGTCATTATGACTTTCCAATGGCCAACCGCTGACACTCCGTTGAAAGAAATGGCATAGAATGGTAATCTCGTACATAATGACAAATGGATGACAGACGGATGCGGTAATCTGTTAAAATTTCGACAGTTCCTTGGATCAGTGACCTACCATTAGGACGTCATTGTGCAGTCATTGCTTTTAATAGCGAGGTTGCATCAGGGAGGCACTCCGGTATCACCGGGTGCCAACCTACCTCCGTCGCGTGGTCGAGGACTACCTGACGGACAGAGCCGTCATCTACCCCGGTCACCATCCGAGAGTGGAACCGGCGAGAGATGTCGTGCAGTGTTCCGCAGGGTTCGGTTCTGGGGCCGCTCCTGTGGGACATCGGTTGCGACAGGGCGCGGCGACCTCCCTTGCGGCGTCAGTATTGTATGCTACGCTGACGACACGCTGGTCCTGGCGCAAGGGGGGTCGCACCAGGCGGCGGCCGACTTGATGACACGCGGGGTTGCAGCAGTCGTCGAGAGGATCCGGCAACTGGGTCTCGAGGTGGCCTTGCACAAGTCCGAGGCCATGTGTTTTCATGGCTCTCGGAACGGGCCACCATCGGGATCCCAGATAACGGTGGGAGGGGTTCGCATCGGCGTCAGGTCGACGATGAGGTACTTGGGTCTCGTCCTCGACAGTCGGTGGAACTTTGCGAACATTTCCGCCGTTTGGCTCCCAAACTGGGGCGGGCCGGGGCTGCGCTCAAGCAGCTCTTGCCCAATCTAGGGGAACCAAACGCCTCCTGCCGGAGGCTGTATGCGGGGATCGTGTGGTCCATGGCCCTTTATGGGGCCCCAGTGTGGGCGCTGTCGCTAAAGCGACTGCCGCCGCGCCACCTGGTGTCGTCCCAGAGGGTATTGGCCATTCGGCTAGTCCGGGGATACAGCACGGTCTCTGGCGAGGCAGCGAATCTTCTTGCCGGATTGCTGCCGTGGGATCTGGAGGCGAGAGCCCTCGCGCACGTTTACGCGTTGCGCGTGGAAGCACTACGCCGGGATGAAACTCTGCTGCCGCGGCAAATTGCTGCGCAGTGGACGGAGCTCCGGCGGGATCTCACGGAGGTATGGAGATTTGGGGTCCTGGGTTGTAACTCATTCACTATGACTGTTACGAGTATACACGTTGTAGAGTTTCTTGTTTATCCGTACTGTTATTTCAAACTAGCAATTCACCCGCGTGAATTTGGTACTTTTTTTTACAAACTTAAAAACCCCCTCCAATCTTTCTGTATTAAGTAGCTAGGTAGTTTATGAAAAAAACTTTATTGCTCATTACACATCTGAAGGATCGGAAGTCGGTCTTTTTGGTTTCAGTTTCTTCGTTTTTTGACAACAACTTCCGATATTAAAATCATAGAATAATTTCAGCAATCCCGAAATATTTATTGAACAGTTTCGTGCATATCTCTGAATTTCTTAATCAGATCTTCACCAATCACCA
Source organism: Hecatera dysodea (assembly GCA_905332915.2). Classification (NCBI taxonomy): domain Eukaryota; kingdom Metazoa; phylum Arthropoda; class Insecta; order Lepidoptera; family Noctuidae; genus Hecatera; species Hecatera dysodea. Next base: position 4,455,134 of record HG995286.1, read on the forward strand.
AACTAAACCGGAAACACTACGGGAAAATATACATCTTTACAAAATATGTATAATCATGAAAAACGATTGAAAATTGGCGAAAATATCGCGAAAAAAAACAAACAATAAAAAAGAACCTTTTGTTTTGTTCGCTTCAAAATTTAAAAATATATATTTCATTTGTTTGATTGTTGTTTGATTATGACTGTGGATTGTGGAATGAAAAAAATCTAAGTAACGATATTTACATTTTACCATATTTGTAAATTCTTTGCCCCTTTTGAAAGTTAGTTTTAGGAAACTAATCATTACAATCATTATTATTTAACTGATATTATTTCCTACTAATTGAACTTATTTCCCCTTTTAAATATGTTTCATTACAAAGAAATCGTGTGTTGTTTCCATTATTATACTTGTAGATAGTTTATATCAGTTTTCGATATTCTAATTGAAGCAACCAGTAAATTCCTCTCCTAAAAAAATAATTTTCACACATGCATACATTCAAAACGGAGGTATGGGATCAAAACTTACAGTACTGCAGCCTGTTACAAGAGATAAATATCTCTCGAAGCTGGACCCCTGTAATATATAGCTACCTCGCTTAATAATAAAAGCATCGGCTATTCTAAATACCGACCATTGTAGAACAAATTGCTTTTGGCGACAGGTAGCGCCATCTAGTTATGTTTTGTGCCTGTTCTATAGGATTGTAGACTGAATGTAGCTGTAATATGTAGCTTACATTACGTGAACGCTGTAAAATAATTTCTACGTATTTGTTAGTCTTTGCAACGTACGTAAGCTAATCTACACTATGTTATAGAGGGTTAAAGTTCTTCCATACAAACTTTTACACCCCCTAAACCCCTATTGGGTCTAGTTAAGAAAATATAATTATGACGTTATTTATTTCGTTCAGTATTCGTACCCAGTTTCTAGTCTATAAACTCAAGGAATAAAATTCTTCCATACAAACTTTAACACACACATAAAAGATTAAAATTGAAAAAAAAAAACTTTTAGAGAAACCTGACTAACTAAGTATAATAAGTTTTTCAGAGAAGTTCTCCACTCCTTCCCGACTAACGGGTGGCATGTATCCGAAGCATCGCCTTTCATCGAATTAAATAGAACCCTCTGCAGACTTAATTATATTTAGAGGAAGGAAACCCGACGACAGTTCACATAGCTGAATCCTGAATCCGACAGGCTAATGTTTTGAACTATTTCGATCGATATTTTCGGTAAACTTTAGCGATTTGGTATTTTGCACTTACTTATTACGTTTGCAAATGTTTACACTGCATTTAGGTATATTCAAATCAAATGAAGCTTGAATTAGAAGTTCTACTTTATTTTCAATTTTGTTAGAAATTTATTTGAAGGAATCTTTTGCGTTGTGACAATAAGAAGCTCAATTCCAGAAGAATGCTGAATGGTGTACCATTCCACCAGGAACCATTCAGCATTCTTCTGAAATAATATTTTATGAAACCCTTACATTCCTATCATTGTCTTCTTCCAACATCTTATTTACATCAGTTCCATCTTCTTCTTATGTACCTACTATGTGAATACGATATCATTAATTCCTTTTCCTTTCATGTATTTTTCACAATAAAATTTAAATGTGATCTTTCCGTCCTTTTGTATCCAACAATACTTATGTTCATCTTTTATCATGCATTTCATCCCCCTTGTCACATTCTTTACAAACGATTCCGTTTCAACTTTTATGGAACTGGTGCTACCTTTTCAAAATTTTCTGAAACATGTTCTTTTTGAAATCTCATAACTTTATGATTACATTAAAAAATAATAATAAAATAATACATTGAAACGCAAATAACAACAAACTTAAAAAAATTAATTAATAAATTGTCAGCAGTATAACAAGTTCATTAAATTATTATTCAAGATAAAAAGACGACGTTGCCGTTTTTCAGGTTAAGGAGCTTCACATGGACGTTCACAGTTTTGTTATAATATTTACTATGAAAAACGAAAAACATAAAATATGAATCAAAAAAATTATTAGCTTTAGCTATTCTTAGGTGATTTATTAATCTGAGCACCTAAAATAATCGAATAGGTACTGTAGGGTATTTGCTACAGTTACGGGATAACAAAAAGATGTTGTATACATATGCTGTCTAGATTTTTTCCCTACTCTCTCACTGCAACCAACCAACCAACTCAAGTGATACGAATATTTTGCAAACGTAATAAGCGTTTTCTTTTTTTCAGAGTTTGCCGGTTTTTTGGGATTGCTTCCACACAACTGTGAAGCTGACAGACGCGTTCGCGAAAGGTCCACCCCTATTGAAAAGCAGTTTTGTAAACAACTCAACACCTTCGACAATTCTCGACTTTCCAACGACTCTACTGACGACGGGAACTACCGACCGAACCAACGACTCAGTAAGTACTATGATAATATAACTGTTTTTCTGATTCTTTGCTTGAGGGTTCTTTTGGAATAATCTATCTGTTCTTAGGTGTGCAAAAAAACTATTTAAGTTCTTCGGGAAATCTGAAACAGAAAAATGAAGTCGTAGATTTTTTTTTCAGTCAGAGCCGAAAATGTATTGTTATACAACTGAAAATTAAATACTGATTTCATGATATAGTGATTAGCTTGTACGTCACTAAGTGTTAATAAGGTTAATATTTTCCGAAGATCTTCGTTAAGGTAAAGGCTCCAAGCGCGAGCTTCGATCAGCTAGCAACTGCAACGCGACTTGCTCGTCGCTCGCGAGTTTGGAGAGTTTGTGTAGTTGTTTAATAAAACAGTAAAACGCCGACTATCCGAACGCCACTTAACCGAACGCCAATTATCCGAATCGGTCCTAAGCGTAAAAAAAAATGGAAACCAAATAATTTATTTAATAAATAATTTATAAAAGTGGTTTTATAAAATTTAATCAAGTTATTGTAGAACTGCGTTTGTTAAACTTATAAAGTTTATTACATGTGTGACAGTTCATTTTTCTTTATTACCAGTCTATGTCCAATTATTTGAATCGACCCCGGTCCGATCCCGATTAATTCGGATAAACGGCATTCTACTGTATTTAGTAGTTGCTTTATGTTACCTGTATCGGTCTAGTTCATTAATACAACCAATACCTTATATTATATGTAAACCACGTGGGTTTATAACAATATGCTAATGCTGCTTATAGAAAATACTTCAAAAGGCATAGAAAACTTTATCAGTATAGTTGATAGGTTTATTAATACTTGTTAGTAAGTTAATAACAACTACATATACTTCATTCACAATAAGATTAGACATTGGAACAAAATTGTTTACAGTCCGTACAACCGATTTTTACTTATATTCCGTAGGCATAAGGATGCATTACAAGCAAAAACGTGATTATAATACCAACTGTTTACTGCAGCTACCATGTGTCATGCCACTAACGCACAACGCACACAAAATCGGTTGAACGGACTGTAAAAAAGATGTATTTCAATGTCTAATCTTATAGTGAATGGGGTATAGGTAGTTTAGGTAGGTCGCTAATGAAAACGTCAAGTTACCCGACACGGTGCTGCCAACGTGACGTCACTACACGGGGTAAGTGATACCGCAATATCCGGTTTTCAACGCCAGAACTGAAGGTAAGTGAACTAAGCTTACACAAAGAAATTAATTTACCATGCATGGGACTAGCTCACACTAGGAGTCTGTAGCGAAAAATATAGTCAATCAATTTTGAATAATCTCTTATAATTATAGTAAACCGATTTCAAAAAGGTTGACACCAAATGGAGAAGGAACAACAATTGAACATTACATGCACATAAAAAAATTAACAATGCTACAAGATAATAATGTGGTTCATTATTTGTCCAGTTAATTGTAAAATGCTTGAATTTTAATTAAACAATTCGAGGCGACCTAGATCTGGTCCCAGACATCCACCTTTTCTCGCTTCCAAAGAATCAAGAAAAGTAACCATAGCAGTGCGACAAATCCGTATTTATCAAATTATAGCCAAGTCCAAGTAGCCTGCAATCGTTAACGCTAGTCGAAAACGATCTCAACGTTAAGTCACGTGGTTAGAACAAACGAATAGAAAATTCGTAGCCAATTTTATATCGTTCAAAATGATAGAATGAATTGTTATCGTTTCTACAATATTTAACGCTATATCCTTTGTTAAAATATTTAAACGTAATGGTTAAAGCATTTAAACAGAGTTTAAATTTTGACCTGTTTGTAGGAACGCTCGCCAGAGACTAAAGAATTGGTCGTATTTTCTAAAGACCGAGCGGCCGACTCAGGCGCGTTAACATGGCTAGTGGCTACCAACTTATCGTTTTCTACAGTTGCTGACACCGAGGCTTTATCGATTAGAGAACAGAATTCGACACGAAACGTTTGTAACTTGGCTAGGAGGGCAGGGATGTTTTTCACCGAAGTTTATTGTCTGTTTCGACACATTTTTAATTAGGTATCTATTTAAGTGTGCGTAATCTTATGTTAGTGAAAACGAATTGAGTCTATGTGTAGAGATACTACGTGTAAAACTTTTAAAAACTTTTTAAAAAGAAGTTTTAATTCATAAACGCGTGTTGATCTTAAGGCGAAGTCATTCGGCAAAAACGGAAACTTTAATGGCTTTCATGGCAAATACATTGGTAAAATTAATAAAAGTAACCAATCATACCTTAGAGCAAAACTTGGTTGTTTTTATTTTTTTTTTTTAATTAAAACACTTTTGAGGAAATTTTTCCAAAAAATAAAGTTCCACGGAGTTTTATTTTTTATTTTATTTGTTTGGGACAAAAAAAACAGTTACACGTTACATTTTAACACAGGTATTTAACTAAAATAGAAATGACAAACATGTAACCCAAACTATTGTCCGCGAATTTTGCGTTGAAACGAGTATATCAAAGTCAATAAAGAGGGAGTTACATAATATATGTAGCCATGAGGCGGCGGAGAGGTACCCGCTCGCCCGCGTGTGTCCTTCGAGCGTACCATGACGTCTTAAAACGTGTGTCTTCCGAGCGAGAAAAAGGGATGGAGCTATATAGGGTGTAAAACTCTATCCCTCTTTCTCGCTCGGAAGACTCACGTTTTAACACCTCATGGTACGCCCGCTGCACTTTTTAGTGTGAAAAACGGGGAACACGCTCTTCTCGCCGCATAACAGTTCTAGGCACTACGTAGCACAAGTTGTTTGTAAGACTAGTACAATCATATTTATTGTTACATATGTACGGTTTAATATGTTGTAAAGTTTTAACAGCTCGGTATAATGAATTCGAGTGCGAAGACATCTGTAATGCATACTACACTAAAATTTCTTTTGTACCATTCCTATGCAGTTTTTGTATTTTCCATAGAATGGACTCCAGACTGGAACAGCGTACTCCAACTGAAATCGTATTAATGTCTTATATAGAAATAAGTAAGTAGAGGGTATTTTAAAATCGTTACAGGATCTCATGACGAAACCATACATCCGAAACGCTTTTGTCATCATGTTGTCAATGTGTTGGTCCAAGTGCAGGTTAGAGTCTAGCAGCACACCGAGATCCCTTGTGGACTGAAATTTGTTTAAGACCACGTCGTTTAGGGTGTAGGGAAAATTTATCAAGCTCTTATTTTTAGTGAAGGAGTTTTAGAGACATTTTTCTATGGTAAGTTGTAGCTGGTTAACCACACAGTAGTCAGCAAACCTATTGAGATCCTCTTGGAGTAGCGAGCAGTCGTAAGTACTTCTACAGGATCTATATATTTTCATATCATCAGCGTATAACAGGAAGTGGGAGTTGTAAAAACAAGATTTAACGTCGTTTATGAACAGTATAAAAAGAAGAGGACCCAATACCGACCCCTGTGGCACCCCAGATACAACGGTAGTCGGACTCAAACCCATTGATGACAACTTTCTGAGTTCTGTTAAATATATAAGATGCAAACCAAGCAACGCAGTAGGTTTCTTCGGATGCCATTGAATGCTATTTTCTCCATAAGTAGTTTATGATCCACCTTGTCGAAAGCTTTCCGAAAGTCGGTGTATGCAGCGTCTATTTGAGAACATGGACAACCGTGTCCAAACACGGTTGTCCATGTTCTCAAATAGGTAGTCGGAGAAAGTCATAAGATTAGTTATAGATGATCGACAATTTTGAAAAAACCGTGTTGTTCTGCTATTATGAGATGACGCAAAAAGGGAAAAATTGAGCTGTGAACGAGGTCTTTGAAAAGCTTAGACAAAGCAAGAAGTATCGAAATGGGGCAATAATTTTCAATATCGCTTGCTGTCTCCGCTTTAAGTAATAAATGCGCGTTTCCATATAGAGGGAAAAATGCCTTGTCGTAAACATTTATTGAATAGTATGTGCAAGGGAGAGCAAATGTTGCGGACGACGAGCCACCACAGGCCCGCGTCTGCGGTGGCCGGGAATCGTCCTGCGTTTCCCAACGCCCGGGGTGCCGTCTTCTATCCCGGCTGGGGCGTGAAGTTTTTCTCTCCCGCATGCGGTCTACCTCCTCCTTCGCTAGAATTACTGCTTTGCAGAAGGAGGTGACCGCTCGGACTACTTAGTGACTGACAGTTAGTGTGAGCTAGTGTCACAATCTACGACATACCCAGTAGTAGTACCCAGTCGCTTTACATATTACCATTTTACGTCATAAATTACATTTTAGGCATGTTTTTGAAGATTTGCTTATGGCGAAAATATGCTTAAAATCAGACGAAACCGGTTCACTTTTGTTTTTGAGTTTATTTTTTTGAGATACGACACAATCCATTGTAGATTATATTACATACATAGTTCTACACAGAATAATCAAAGTTACCATTTGATGTACAATAAACAATACAGCGTTAGCCATCTTTCTTGACGTTAACACTTGTAACAACACTGGAGCAATTAAATGCGTGATATATTATACCAGATGTTCAGCGTATATTGTGATTGAGCCGACTGCGAAGGTAAAATTTGCTGAAGCATTTTTGTCTGTGCAGTAACTAATCAATGTATTTTCACCTGTGATTCTATCTTTATCTAACACTACACTAAAACTTTGGTCATGTTTCAATCTTGGTTAGAAAGCAAATATAACAAGACTGTTGTATATCAACAGTTTGACAACTTTGAATACAATTAGTCAATGTTTAAATTAATAGCATTTAATGCAAGCAGCAAGTCTTAAGCGTAAATAGTAACGTAATGTGTGTTACTATTTAGTAAAACATTCAAAAGAAAACATTATTAAGTATACATATAATATCTATTATGTTTCTGTCACCTACTGAAATGTTTATTTTTAACGTATTCTTTAACCCAACTGTGCCTGCACATACGTATTAGCAAATTAATAATGATTTCTTATTGAGTATGTATGTTTTTGTACCCCGCTGCGCAGCAGCCGAGATAAATTTGTAATTTCTTACTATTCCTGACAGAACAACAAAATAAAAGAGAATTAACTACAATATAAAACTACAGTAAAAAGGTGATTGACCATATTACAGACGCCGTTGTAATGGGCAACATTGTTGCTGAAAACAATCCTTTAACCTTAACCTTCACAAATATATTTAAATATAGCCGTAATTGAAGTCCACAGAGAAGTTGCGAATTTATTCAAAAGATACAAACACACACTCAGGAGTCAATACTTAATTCAATCTTACGACGGTATTTTAACTCACGCTAAAATTTGAAGTTCAACTCAACTATGTTGTATTATTTTCGAAGTGTATAATAAATAAGGTTTTTCATAGTTATATCAGCAAAACTGTTTGAATTGTTATTCTCTTACTGTGTTGATGGCATAGGTTTTCGCACAGTGCTGCAATATTCTAAAGAGCTACCAAACAATTATAATAGTATATGTACAAAGAGCTACCAAATAGTTATAAAGTAATAAACTCATAAGTTCCAATAAATATTACTAAAGTTAAAGTCACCGACTATACACTACTTCGAAGCCGACTGTTTAAATATGGTATATCACACGAGTCCAAGAATAGTGTTCTAAAGTTTAACAAAGGGGCGGAGGCAGATAAACTGTACACAGAGCTAGTATAGTATAGTAGATGGACAAACTTTGTAATCGAGATGTCTATGTGTAAAGAGCTATTCGTGCAATTTACAAATTAAGTCCTAGACATTCCCTCAGAGACAAATTTAAAGAGATTAATATAATGACTGTGCCCTCTCAGTATATTTATGAGAATCTTTTGTTTGCACATAAAAATATTAATATTTTTAAAAGATACAGTGATATACATAATGTAAATACTAGGAACAAACATAATTTTGTCATTCCTAAAACCAGGCTCAAGAAAATATATGGTTAATTTAGATGTCAATATAAGTATACGTTTTTATAATAAACTCTCTTCCTACATCCAAGTATTAATAAACCTTAGTATTAATAAATTCTAATTGATAATAAAACGTAAGCTATGCCAGAAAGCTTTTTACACAATTAAAGACTATATTGAAGACCAAAAGGTTTGAGATTGAGCTGCTTCAACGATGTACATGGCCTAGCATAAGCATAAGCATAATCAGCCTTTGAATTTTCCCACTGCTGGGACACAGGCCTCCCCTCTAGGAGAGGGAATGGGCCGTAATCCACCACGCGGGCCCAGTGCGGGTTGGTGAATGTTACATGTCTTCGAATTTTTGATCCTAGGACATGCCGGTTTCCTCATGATGTTTTCCTTCACCGTTTTGAGAGCAGTGATGATGAAATTAATTACACAAAGTAATGCCGCCTGTCTGGGTTTGAACCCGCGACCTACAATTCGTAAGTCGGGGCCGTTATCACTCGGCCACCACTGCTCTATATTTATCCTTTGTTACTTTTCTCATTTTTAGACTTTGAAATGTTATATTCTTCTGTTTGTACAATTTTGATTTTGACATAAATGTTTACTTTGTTAAAAAGTAAAATATTACTTAACAAAGTAAATATAAGTAGTAGTAATAGTAAGTAGTAGTAGTAGTAGTAGTAAGTAAATATACAATGCAATACAATAAAATAATACAATAGTAAAATAGTATTATTTTACTATTGTGACATGAATATTTACTTTGTCAAGTAATATTTTTATTTTTTATGTTTGATATAAACTTAGTAAAGTATTGTATTTTTTTTACTAAATTTATTTTTGTGGATATGAGGACTTTTTTTTTCTTTCCTTCTTTAAAGTATATTTAACGATGTCTGGCAGTTTGAGTGTGCAAAAAAGTGGAAGCTTTCGAAATTTGGGTTTACAGACGAATGTTAAGGATATCCTGGAGAGACAAAGCACGAAATGAAACTGTGTTGCAACGAATGGGGAAAAGGTGGAAGTTCTTAACGCTGTCAAGAGGCGAAAACTTGAATATCTTGGCCACATTATGCGCAGCTCGAAATATGACCTGTTCCAACTTATAATTCAGGGGAAGATACAGGGGAAAAGAAGTCCAGGAAGGAGAAGAACATCTTGGCTCAAAAATCTGCACCAACGGTACAACAAAAGCACCTATTTAGAGCTGCTGTGTCGAGGGTCCAAATTGCAATGATGGTCGCCAACTTTCGATAGAAGATGGCACTCAAAGAAGAAGAAGGTAGTTAGAGTACTTTTGCGGAGGTATTCCGTGAAGCACACCCAATGTTTTTGATATTTGTCCAAGTTTTTATTGTACGTTTTATGTTAAGTAGAGTATTTTTTTTATTCACTAAATCAAAATCAAAAGTCATTTATTCAAACTAGGCTGATACACAGCACTTTTTGAACGTCAAATTTTACATAAAGACAGTCCCCCAAAACGCCCACCCATCACCACTTCCTAGTGTTTTAGCTAGGAAGAAGAAGTGGCGCAACAAACTCCCCAGCAACTCTGTCTATTGCGTTTTAAGAACTTGAATTTATACAATAGTATAAATTCAAGTTCTTAAAACGCAACCGGTAGCTAGGTAATAAAACTTCAACGTATATCGCTATGGAAAACTATATTTACAATGTTTTTGATATTTGTCCAGGCTTTATTGCATAATTATGAAACAATCTGTGATTTTATTAAGAGCACAAAAAAGGAAAATAATAGAAAAATAATTATTTTTTTGGAAAGATAATTATGAAACGATCTGTGATTTAAAATAGTAAGATTACAAAAATGACAAATTGTTTCACATTATTATAATGAAACTGAATGATGTTAGAAATGTAAGTTAGTCTTTTAAATAACAAATATTTTCTTCTATCGACATTTCTATTTCTTAGTCACCGCGCTATGCGAGTGATATTCGTAGGTGTGCTTCGTGTAATAGGAAATTAATTATTTTTATTTTTATTTGAAGCTCACCTACGGGTGTGCTAAGTGGAATACTTTAGGTGTTCTTCGTCTGGGTATGCTTCGTTTGGGTGTGCTTCACGGAATACCTCCTTTTGCTGCTCACCCAAATTTCCCTTCTTTGGCATTTTTCGTCGGGTCGTTGAGCTCCTTATTGTTTGTAAGTTGAGCTACTCGACTACTGACAAAGGCTTGCACTGAACGGACAGGCCCCCTTAAATCTGTGTGGTTCTTTCCTTAAAATACCATTTCAGACACAGATCTGCATGGTTCTCATATTACATATTGTGAATGTGAGGACTATGTAGATGGATATACTAGGGTCTTATTTCAGTAAGTCTGGCAGTTTGAGTCATATATGCGGCCTACCAAAAAGTCCTTACTTTGGTATTTTTCGTCAAACCGTTGAGCTCCTTAAAGTTCTACGTTTGACCTACACGTTAACTGACAAATGCTTGAACTGTCTGGACAGGTCCACTCAAATCTGTGTGGCACTTTCCTCAAATGGCCACCTCAGACTTTAACCTACATGGTTCTCATATGATTTGACCAGTACGGGTTGTGAGGACTTTAAAAGAGACTTTGACCTCTGAATTTGTTTCGGTGTTACTTCTCAGGATAGTCAGCTAGGAAACACCAGCGTATCTAGCTTAAAATGACCAAAAATATTTGACGTGTAAAAGTGTTATGTTTAACCGACTTACAAAATAAATATCATTTATCATTTATGATGACCCACAAATCTTCACAATTGCTTTCCCATTGAGTCATACGCTTTGAATTTATTCCCTTTCAATACGGCTATCAAAACACTCCTTCCAATCTTTTTCCTGTTACACAACTTCCTGTTTAACAACTTATCAAAATATAGCTCCGAGCTTTTTACAGAATCATTTAACCATGTCTCTGAGAAGAAAAAAAAAACAAGACGAAACATTAAAATTAAACGAGTTTATTCAATGTATATAATGGTAATCCTAACCAGAATGAGATCCGAAGTGAAGTGTGTACAGAAGGCACAGGTACCTTCCCCATGAATATACGGCCAGCTCATACACAGGTAAACTGATATCCGATTCTAGTGGCTGTATGGAATGTTTTGTTGCTGGGGTAATATAGATCGGAAATTTAGGTCCAAAGTATCTCAAGTGTGTTAAAATTGAGTTTGTTGTCTGGATTGTTATATGGATTCATGGAAGCATTCTCCGATTAACGACCCAAGCTAGGAAGATAGTGCGGTGCTTCAAACCACAAATCGCTGTCGTCACCTAAAAGCAACCAAACTAAAGTGGGATTGGGCCCGACTTGTCTGCAATATGTCATGGCATCATTTCATGGGCATTCATGGGCTAAAACAACTACAGTGTGTGTCTCCGAATATCTACTTTAGAGCATAATAAATTTTCTCAAGGTTGACGAATGATACCATCTTGTTGGCTTTATAGTAGGTAATTTAGCGTAAAAATAACTAGGGCTGAGCTTATTAGTGATGTAACGAATGCGAAAGCGAATATCTGCTGCCAACATTCGCGAATGCGAATATTCAGTTTTTGTTTAATTTTGGCGGCATTTGTCTATGGCTTGGTGACGTTGTTGGCAGTCCCAAAATTCAAAGCATTTATTTCAATTAAAACCCTTACAGGCACTTTTGAATTGTAAAGTCGAAAGAGGTGAAGCTATCTGCACGTTCCAAAGTGTAGATCTCTATGGAGAAGAACGTGCAAGAAACTCCACGGACACTCTTTTAAATCATGTTCTGTATTACATAACCTTGGTTACATCCTTGGCCACTTCTATATGTGAGGACATTGCAAAGAAAAAAAGGGAACCGTATGATCCAACACACACGCCACCATCAGCGAAACATTTAAGCCAGCATGACATGCTCTCAACTGCCATTTTAGTTCAAGTCACAAAGTAAACTATAACTTATCACATGTAAATGGCTCCATGGTACTCACATTTCCAATATTTGAAAATAAAATGCTTCTACACTATACAAAACTATGGTTTACAATAACCAAGCAACGACAAGTTAAAAAAAGGAAATTATTTATTATCAAAATAATATTATAAAAAAGGATAAATAAATGAGACAAAAAAGGGCGAGCATCTCTTCAAATTATAAAATCCTAACTTGTTTATCCAAGTGGGTGAGGCTGTGGAGCAGGACCGGCATTTAGCCAAGCATTATTATCTTCAATGTAATCCCCCAACTTATAATATGCTTGCCTGCATATTTCTTTATTTATTTATTTAATACTTTACGCACAAATGTACAGAGGCGGACTTAATGCCTTAGGCATTTTCTACCAGTCAACCTTTGGGTGATGCAGAGAATAATTGTGGTAGGTGCAGTATGAAAGAGAAAAAAAATAAATAAACGGTGCGCAGAGACATGGTCATATTTGCGTAAATTGAAAACGAATCGAATGCAGTAATTTAGAAGGCGGTCAAGTTTGTTGAGTAGATCTGCATTCAGGTCATAGTAGCACACGTCACCATAATCGATAATGGGAAAAATTAGGGTCTGCACAAGCATTGTCTTCGTGTTAGACGGTAACAAATTTTTCAAGCGATACAGAGCCCGCAGCGTTCCCGTAACTGCTAAATGCGTAACCGTCAGTGCTAAATGGAACTATCATACTGTCGAACAAAACAGGTGGCACAGTTGCACTATCAAGTTTAGCGATGCTTCGAGAACTCCCAATTATGATCGCCTGACACTTGTTGGGGTTAACTGCAACTCCAAATTTACCAGACCAGGTTTTAATGGCCATTAAATCCCTATTTAATTTTTAGATAATGTCAGGTATTTCATCGACCTTCCCTTGACAGTACAACTGCAGGTCATCTGCATACAGATGATACGCACACTGAAGTTCGGAGGTAATGAGATTAATAAAAATTGAAAGTAGAAGAGGAGAGAGAATGCCGCCTTGAGGAACGCCAGTTCCTAGATCACACCAGTTAGATGATGAATTTCTATCGTGCACTGACTGCTGACGTTCCTGAAGGTAAAAGCGAACCATTCCAGTGCAGCGGGAGAGACCATCACATAGGACAGAATGGCTAATAAGATGTCGTGACTGACGGTATTGAAGGCATTCGAGAAATCGACCAACACTAGAACAGTGACTTTGGTGTCTTCCAGTCCTGCCCTTATATCGCCAGTCACTTTAAGGAGGGCGGAAACAGTGCTGTGCCCGGTCCTAAACCCAGATTGTACCCCTACAATCTGGGTTTAGGACCGGGCACAGCACTGTTTCAACAATTCTCTGGCTTTGTGCAGTGCAATTCACTGATAAGTCCCCACTTATCAGTGAATTGCACTGCACAAAGCCAGAGAATTGTTTGTGGACACAGGCCTCAAGCACTTTGGAAAGAAAGGGAAGAATAGAAATTGGGCGAAATTGGGTTGGAAGAGTGGGATTGGGGACTTTAGGTAAAGGACGAACAAAGGCTTTACGCCACAGGGATGGGAATACTCCAGTGTACAAGGAAAATTTAATAATATGGGTGATGGCAGGTAGGAGGTGATCCAAAATAGTTATGATCATACCACGAGTGATATTATCACATCCTACTGCATTGGAATTGATGGAGAGTATGATCTTTCTGACCTCCCCCGGCGCGACTGGAACGAAACGAAAAGGATCAATATGAGGGCGCGTTAGACCAGAGATCATAGATAGAGTTTCCTGTTTTGTGAGACGATCCATGGTAGGAACTGTACAGAAATGACGGTTGAGATCGTCTAGGTCGATAGAATTGGGAAGGTCTAAATGTCGCGGTTTGCCGATACCTAGAGTTCCAAGGAATTTCCAAATATCGGCAGAAGAGGAAGAAGAAATATTTTCCAGAATGTGGCGGCGTTTAGCATTGCGTATCATCTGGTTGCATTTATTCCTTGATGCATAATGTGCGTTTAATACAAGATTTAAATTTCGTTTCATTCATTTCGTCCCATTCGTACGAAGTACGTTTCGTTTGTTTTTTGTTTCGAGAATAGCCGAGTTTATTTATTTACTTATTTATTAAAGGCAAACCAACAGCTTCTGTATACAGTATTACATAAGAATTATAGTAACAAAAGCGTCAGACTTATTACAGTCGTCAATTAATAGGTCAACCAACATTCTAACTGAGTAAAATAACACTTAATTGTTATTAGCTATTAAAATCTTGACAAAGGAATTACGACATGATATTACAAATAATCAAATTAAAATTAAAAAGATAACATAACGAAATTACAAATATCCGGCAAGTAACAAAAAAAAAACTATTAAAGGTACAAATCTTGGGTACAGTGGGAGCTATTGAGATCAAAATTACTACAAAATAAGTTAATTCGAACGTATTCGACTGAAGTGTCATTCCGCTCGCGCCGGTATTTGCATAAATATCTCAAGTGAATTTTGAGGTTACAGTGTAAAGTCGAACTGATGACACGCGGAGTTGCGACAGTCATTGAGAGAATCCGGCAACTGGGTCTTGAGGTGGCCCTGCACAAGTCCAAGGCCATGTGCTTTCATGGCTCTCGGAACAGGCCACTATCGGGATCCCAGATAATCAGCGTCGGGAGCGCGATGAAGTACTTGGGTCTCGTTCTCGACAGCCGGTGGAACTTTGCGGAACATTTGAGACGTTTGGCTCCCAAACTGGGGCGGGCCGGGGCTTGGGCGAGTTGGAGAGACGCCACGGCGTCCTCACCTTCTGCCTGACGCAGGTGTTCACCGGACAACCGGACACGGCTGTTTCGAGAGGTACCTGTTTCGGATTCAGCGGGAGGATACGTCCGAGTGTCAGCACTGTGTAGATCGCCCGGAGGACACGGTGGAACAAACGGTGGAGGTCTGCCCTGCTTGTAAATGACAGTGCGTTGAACTATCCTCGTCTTTAATTTTATTTTTGATCTATACTAAGTTTTAATAGAAGACAATTGTTGTTATATACATATAATATAAACATAATTATTGTAAAGAACACTGCATAACGGTGGCAGTCGCATTTTGTTTCTATTTCCGAGTGGAAATAGAAACAAAATGCAACTGCCACCGTTATGCGCGTACGCATTACTCAAGTTTTCAAACATTATTTATAATTTATCGCTCCTGATAACTTGAAGCTCCAAAATTAAGAACACGAAACTGAAAATTCTTATTGCTTGATTGTAGGTACAAAGTTTAGCAACCTAACCTAACATTCCAACACTCTAATCGTACTGATGGTTATAAACGGGAGAGCACAAGTAGAACCTATACATTTTGACGCGTGTTCTCCAGAGCACCAGCAGGTAAGTTCCACGGTAGCTTTGAGTAGCAAACCAAGACCTACTAAGTTAAAAAAACAGCTCAGCACACTAGATCAACAGGTGGTGTGAAGTATTGGATAGTAGCATCCGCTAATCCAATGACCATGGATCTAGAGGGGCAACAGGTGGCATTTTTTTATGCGAACCAACGCCAATGTTGCTGTTCTATATCATAATAAAGCTGTATAAAGTGGGTGTTCTTTAAAAGTAGGTCACTTCCCTATATAGCATTGCAGAAAGGTTGATTCAGCATTATTTGCTTGTAGTCTGTCAATACTCAAGTCAAATAATGTCATCACTTTCCTGCCCATATCCTATATTACTTGAGATCGGCGCAACTCGTTTTATTGTTCTATTCTGTCCTTTTTTTTCTGAATGGGAAATCATCAAATGACTTCTCCCGATCTGGCGGAGTGGAAGGAAGTATCAGACTCTTCCTGACTAAATCCCACCCGTGATCCTTCAGTGCCCTTTAGGTTTTAGGGCCGCGTTGACCCTATCGAACAAATTCCACGACTTCAATTCTGTTCTGTCAGCAGGCACGTTATAGAATTTATTAAGAACTAATTAGACGAGGCAAAAGACTAGATTATAGGTGCACCGAATATAATAATATATTATAAAATGCTTATATAGTATATTATTTAGTGTAAACGTGATATTTCTAAAAGTAATGTACAAATGATTAAATATCATCCGAAACATGTGAAGCGAGTGTTAATAAATAAAACATTTTCGGAATGAGTTGTTTGTGAAATTAATAACACTTAAAAATAATACATGTGGCACTCGGGGACTGCCGCGGTAAAGCTATTGCATAGCATTTTTTAACAACTTATAAAATTATATATTCTACGCTTACAGCTATTCTGTTGTATATAGATGATAGAATTGATAGATACCTATACACCTATATACTTTTTCACAAACAGCTGCTTACGTATTCGTCCGATTTCGGAGCAACTCGTCTCGATCCGTGCGAGCTTCGTGCAGTCGTACCATATGCATACACGTTAAGGTTCAACTAGTCGCGAGCTCGAACTCACTCGTGGACGCGGCCAAAAAGCACGCTGTCTCACCTAGCATTGTGTCTATAAGAGATAGAATCAGTTATGAGCAGTTAGCAGCTAGTCTACACGCATAAGTCTAGTCGCAAGCACACAAACACCGTGCCGAAGTCTGCCGAACGGAAACGTTAGACGATGCACGGCTTTCAAGCCGCACCGCTGTGCTGGTCCGAGTAGGGGTTGTTAGTTTTATTTTCATTACGGAATTTCTTGATTCAATCGCCGCCCTCAAAGCCCGCGATAGAAGCTATGCAATAGCTTAAAAACTCCCTTGCTCTCGAGTGATTCCTAGTGCTTACCACGGAGAAGAATCACTCGGGAACAAACCCCTGGTGCAAAAAACTGACTGATTGGCCTGAGGGGCCCTAGACCTAACTCCCCAGGTGGGATTTCCCGAGGATGTGTAACCTGCTGGGTGTTGCAGGGAGGTGAGTGCCTACGGTGAGCCTTAAGCTTGTAAGCCCGCTACCAATCTTAATGTGAAGCGGGGCCTTATGGGTCTTGCAACCGAGCTGGTGCCTATGAGGTAGACACACCCAATCGACACCAGATGCAACCTGGAAGAGAACGGGGTTAAGTTGTTGGGCGCGGCGAGGGAAGTCTCCAAGGTCGCGTGCCAACGCCCTTCCGATTTAACTTGACCCTGAAGGGGCCGAGCTGCGTGTCGGGTCCACACCACTTGGATTCGTAGGTTTCACCCAAGTACCACGAAATTGTGGTATTAACCTTTAAAGGGCCAAAAACGTGAACGTCGACCGACTGTGAGCACTTACGCACTCATAGTCGATCAAACGTAAACTAACCGGCCGCGGCAGTGATATGCGGAGCGTAGCAAGTTGTAGATAATTTCGTAGCTCCGCGTAGCACTGCTACGAGAAGGCGGGGCCTAAACGAACGGCGTAACAGTATTAGGTTATTTTCGTTACGGAATTTCTGGATTCGGTGTCCACGCTCAAGGCCCGCGATAGAAGCTATGCAATAGCTTAAAACAGCGTTACAAATAAAAAATAATTTTAAGTACTCCCTTTTAAATGTTATTTTTTCGTGTTTACTTCTATTGTATAACAATATTACATACTTATTTTCTTCCTATCACGTCTCATTTCCTATCCTTGAGTACACACCAAATATGTACTGCTAAAAATTAAAAATACATTTTTTTTTATTTAGTTGCTTAGCTATTTTTATAGTTACTCTTATAAAAGTAGATAAAAATATACAAATTATCCCATTTTAATCTTTTAAGTGAAATTTTAACTTTTTTAAGAATGTTTATGCTTTAACCGTTTATACGTGAAGATTCTACAGAATTCCTTTGAAAATTTATTTTCTTCATTGCTTACGTACTTGTAGTGTCGCTTTGTTAATAAAATAAAAACAAAACGAAACAATAAAAGAACAAAACGTCAACTATTTCTAATATTCTTCAAATGACGGTAGTTGAAAACTGATTGGCATTTGCCTCGAAACCTAGACGTGATGCATACTACAAATGTTTGCGATATTTTTTTCTATGGTTCATCAGCTTTTTAAATCTAAACCTATCAGTTAAGCGGGTACCAAAATCGTGTAACGCAGTGTAATTTACGAATCGTTGGTTCTAAACTAAATAAATGTCATTGGAGATTTGTTGAAGAATTAGTGAAGCTCGCTATCCCCCTGGACAAGTGACCCGAGGCATCGAACGTCGGAGCAGATCGATATAGGCGGACCGGTGAGAGTTACATAATGTATATGGGCACAATCCATCCTTGGAAATATGTTTCGATATGGTTCTGGTCTTCTAGGACTTGTGAATCTTTAGAATTCAGCCAGCAGCGGTTCTGAATTTCCACTTCCACCGGGACATAAAGTAGCCATAAATTGATAGATGCGTTGACCTAGGTTATGAGTGTGCCAAATTTCATGCAAAAACTTTCAGCCGGGTTTTAAATCAGCGGATAAAAACGCACAGATTTTTTATAATTTCATATAATTTTCGAATATGAGTCCCTACATGAAAACTACGCTGTGCAAACACAAAACATTAATAATGTGCACGGGCTAACACTGATTGCATAAACATGGTTCATTATTTGTTCAATCATTTTAAATTTGGAATGTTTGTACGAACCTCGCGGTCGGCCGGTAACCATTGTCGATAATGGTATTTGGGAATGGGAATTGGCGATAGTGGAAGTGGATCCAACGCTTGCTGCGGGCCTTGGAGTTATTGTCAAAACAAGAGTGAATCGCTAGCGTCAAGTCGGACCGATGAAAAAGCTAGATAAGTGGATGCCATACGAACTAAGCGATCAACAACGAGACTTACGCGGCGAAGCATACATAGCACTACTGAATCGACATAGAAACAAAGGAATTCTAAATTGTTACCTGCGATGAAAAGTGGATCCTGTACGACAGCCGCTTCCTTTCAGTGGGTGGACCTGTGTACAGTACAGCACAGCACCTAATCAGTGCACTAAAAAAATATTACAATTAGGATGATGTGCTGGACGTGTACATCACAGTTTCTTACCGAACGGTTCAACAGTGACGGCAGCTATGTCTATTGGCAAGAATTATTGCAAACAATGATGGAGTTGTTTGCAATTCAACAACCAAGACTGGTCAATCGCGCTTCCCCATTGCTTCTCTACGACAACACGCGAGCTCGAACTTCACTACCTGTCCGTCACCCTCCGTACACACCTGACACAGCAGTACTGACCTTGCCACAACAGATTTCTACTATTTTTCAAAATTCTAACTATTTATAAGTGGGAAAAAAATCAGCTCAACAAACCAAAACGCTTTCGCTGAACACCTCTCTCTCCTCTCGTTAGATAGACTTTAACACTAAAGGGATAATTAAACTGCCACCAAAATGGCAAAAATGTATAGATTATTTGGGTCAGTACTTCAGTAAGCAAAAATTTAAAAAGAAATAAACAAAAATTTTTGTTTTAAAATGTTCATACCAAATCTCCAGTTACATGTTTAAAGACCTGTTACATTTCGTGTAAGCAGAATATACGTACATATATTTAGGTATATAGAAGATATCTGTTTACTAACAAAGTGGTTCTTTTTTTTCATCAAATGTGTATCGGAAAAATAATACTTTTCCCGGAAAACAGTGAAGCCTCATTAGTTTTGTGATTCTTTGCAGCCGTGAGACACTCTCAAGTTTTTTGTATGCCATTGTTAATATGATTGATAATTGATAAAGAGGTTATTCTTTCTTACAGACTTTACTAACGACGCCTTGCTCGTCTGTCTTCTAAGCTTTTGCATGGTAGGCAAACGAGCCTTTGACTAGCCAATTACGACTGCTCAGCTCAATATTGCTAATATGAATAAAATATGTTCAAAACCTTGTAGTGCAATTCCAGCTTTAAACGAATAACTGCCTGTATATATGTATATCTGTACGCTTTTAGTAAGCTCTTATCAAAACCAGATGACTACAACGTGAGCCGAGTTATGTAACATCCGGCACATCCATTACAGGATAACCAGAATACCAGCTTCGCTAGTATTGTACGCAAATACAAAATCCCCGCTACGGATTACTGACGAGCTTATCAGTAGTTATTGTTAAAATTGTACATTTCCAACACATGAATATGGGTAACGAGCTAGGGCGAAAGTTCCCCTCCAGGGCCAAAGTAACGTGACTTTACTGAATTGCATTTCGTAATGTAGAAACTGGAAGGTTCATTATATTTATATTTAAAATTGTGTCTTTGACATTCCCTTTGATTTTTCAAACGTGAACGTTTAATATCCGCAAAACTAAATGACACTTGATGAACAGCTCAGTGATGTCAGACTACATTCCAATTATTTCAGTCAGGTACAAATCAATTTAAACGCGCTCGCTTCTCGCATGGCTGCAATCAGATTTCCGTTTACAGTAGTTATGCGTTGATATTTTTCTGTAAAGTTTACAAAATTACTCTACTATAAAAAAATCATATTTCTTGGCACAAGTAGGTAAAACTCAAGAATATATGCAACAAGACCCAACAAAATAGCACCTACTACTTAGTAGAATAAGAATTACAATTCTCTAAAGAATATAGGACCTCAACTCCTCAGTACACTTTGTATATTATTATATAGTTGGCGAACACTTTCAAGAGTTTTCCCCCTTAGCAGACAAGAGACCGTCCCACAATGCAGAGGTAGTGAGTTGACACTGGATTGTAGTTCGCCATATTGTTATTTCCAGCGCCGTGCAAATGACAGTGATACTAGACTCAAGTGGACGTTAGACTCCTGCTGACTGCCGTAGTCGGGCTCCACCGGTCACGGAGCGCACTGTACTGATCTGTAAATGCAATTAGAACGTAGGCATCCTGGAAATGGGAACAGGCTAGGCGGTGACAATTTCACAAAGGAGCTTTGTCATTGGAATGTCCACGTTACTAGCGACTCATTTATTTCTCTGTGTAGCTTACTGACTGTTCTTGACTTTAGATCAGTCCATATATTGGTGAAGCTACAATTTATATTCAAATAATTTAATCACTAGTATTGGTGCAAATGTTTCGCTGTAATCATTATTATTCATATATTTCATATTAATATCTTTATTTGCATTCTATAATGTCTGAAGATCTCACAATGGGCTTAAAGCTAGGAACAATAATTATAAATCCTGTAGGGCACAGTAAAAAGTAAGTAATTTTATATTAATAAATTTTATACCGTAAAAAGTACAAAATTGATGGTCAAAATAAAATTAATACATATTTTAATAACAATTTTTAAACATAGAGTAACTGTGCCCGCCCTTTCTGCCACGTGAATTCGTACCGAATAAGTAAAACAGGCAGTTTCAATAGCTGTTTTAAGAAGATACAAAAAAAAAAGACTGCCGCATTGTTAGAAGTTTGCATAGGGTGGAAATGAATATTTTAATATAGCTTTTTACAGTGGTAGCAAAATTGATTTAATCGTTACTCCCTTTGCAGTTATACATACTTAATCACCGATTGACACAAAGCACGTATCTCTTGTTGCGTTGTAATCAAAACAGGCCAATTTTTTATATAGTCATCAAATAACGAACCCTAACTATGCATACTATTATGCATAGCGTCGGCATGATTTTCAAATTTAGTAGGATCTAATATCTACATATATTATGTAGATGTTACAATAGTTTTCGTAATAAACAATAAGGATATATTTTTTCGAGATTGTAACTATAGAACAAACATTTGCATTTATTCCTGGAATAATTAATACATTTATTTGAATTTCGAAGAGAGAAGCGTATGTATTTACGAATGATAATTATTAACAACGTTGAAACGTTGATTTACAAATGTACAAACATAAATTAGTTATCGAGGAAAACAGGAGTGCGGGTATCACCAGCGTGCATTGTAATGAATATGATCATGATCATTCAAAAAATGAAAATGATCATTAATGTAGATAAGCAAAAGAGTTGGTCCTAATATACTTCTTTGAAGGACCCTGAAAAATATTTTTTAATTAAAATACTCGTAATGGTCTATTTTTAAATATTGACATCGGTTATATCAATTTATTCTGCAAAAAAATTGAATCTACTTTCCTCGAACACCTATATTCTCGAGCTTAATCAATTGGTTACGAACAGAGTATGGTATGGAATGCTTTTGCTAGATTCACAAAATACCAATGAAATGCTAGCCGTTATCTAGTTCTTGAGATATGTAATGGGTCATCTTTTGCGCAACATCAATTGTAAATTATTTTAGTTAAAACCTAAATTATTTATCGGATCGGATGGCGATGGACTCTGAGTACTTCATGGACATAATATATTAATTGATTTTTGCAATATTTAAAATGTGTGAAATTAGTCTGTAATTAGAAACTACCTTACTGTCTCCTACTTTGTGTACTGGGACTGCTAAGGCGTTTTTAGAATAAGTTGGATGATCCCATCTTATTGCACCATACTGACTTCTCTCAGCCCCATTTCACTTTCAACCTCATTTTGTTCCTTTTTTCAGTATCAAATAAATCAAATGAGTTTAATCGGCATAATTGCGACAACACAGTGGCCCGGCCCTTCCGTCCATACAAGTAATTAAAATTGCGTTTGCTCAGAAATATTTTTTCCTACATTATCAAGTAACTATTATTGCGATTGTTGATTCGTAATTATGATAGCTAGATTTTAACCACGTGTTTTTACCGTCTTTAATCGCCTCATCATTCGGCACCTGTTTTATAAAAGTACTTATGAACTTATTAGCCATTTTAGAAGATTGTTACATTTATTTGTAGACCTTATAATTAGATGTGTATTGCTCGGCATAAGATGCATGTGAATTCCCTTTCAGATATTGATTCTGTGAAAACGTTTCATGCGCGAAGTTTTATTTACAATAGCATTTTACACCTTATCAATAAAGTAAGTCAGTGAAATATTCACATCATCAGTGTCATATATACAACAATGTTCCGTCATGCGAGTTCAAGATTTTTCATATTGGTTTTAGTAATGTAATTTTTGCACTGCCACTTTATTTACAACAGGATGTAACTACAAAATTGACACTTATAAACGATTAGACTAAGTTATAAAAATGTAGTATATAAAAACGCATAATAAATAACAATTATGCAAAAACGCACAGCAAATAACTCACTGATCATAAAAAAAATCCCCAGAACACTCGGTCAAAGCTTTGCTCGGTCTTGCCACTTTGATCAAAGACTCAACTAGCTGTTTGCTTTTGTCCTGAAAAACGCAATGTGCCCTCGGAATCCATGAGCCTAATGGTTCAACCCCAAATGGAACTTGGATGATTTAGGGTGTTAGTAACTTATAAACTAACCAAGAACATGATCGGTCGCTATAGGATCTGTTACTATAGTGTTAAGCAAAGTGTGGTATAAATAGGATTTTTAAACAATACAGCAATGTACAGTCGCGATAAGAAAATGTTTACCACCTTAAGGTTTCAAATTACCTGTACACATCTATGGCACAAGTTCGATATCTATGTGATTTGACTAGACATAAAGAAAGCATAGTCTTTTATTAACAACTAGCTTCTGCCCGCGACTTCGTCCGCGTGAAATAGTTACTTTACCCCCGATTTTGAAACTCTCAGCCCGATCAGTTTAAAATTAACAAAGTTTCATACAAACTTTCATCCCCTATTTTATCCCCTTGGGGGTAGAATTAATCAAAATCCTTTCTTAGTGGATACCTACGTCATAACATCTAACTGTATGCCAAATTTCAGCCCGATCCGTTCAGTGGTTTGGGCTGTGCGTTGATAGATCACTATGTCAGTCAGTCAGTCACTTTTGAGTTATATATATTTAGATTATATATACGTATATTTAGATAAGATCATTCACTAAAGGAGGTGACTTACTAGATGGCATAATATTAACTAGCATTTAGACGAGACAAGAAAGCGATACAACTCGATCTGAGAGCTTGATTTCTTTCATTGTAAGTCCCGGCGTTAAACCATTATGCCCCACAGATTATAATTATCAATCGGATTCATATCAGCTGGCCGAGTAGGTCACTAAAAGTCACAATGCTGATAAAAACACGCCTTAGTATTGATAAGTATGGAAATATGAATAAAAATCCAACCTGAATCGTATTATAAAACATAAACCGCTTCTCAGAGATCCTTCCGCGAAGTTGGTGTTAGTACAAACTTTCACCGAACATTGAAACTAAATTTACGTGTAGCTCGCCTTCTGCACGGTTGCATAGGTGGTGGCAGGAGGCTGTAGCTCGTGTCAGTGGGAGGTAGTTGGGGGTTGGGGCGGACAGTAGTGCGCCCGAGGTCGCAGGTAGCGTAGCCCGGATGCAGCTGCGTGTCCTCGCAAACACGGGGTGTGGGTGGCCTGGCTCCCCTCAGGGACCAAGCTTTCACTAACCCAGATTTACTGAAACATATTTTGCTACCTAGATTTATTACTAGCTTCAGACTTTATATCTGGATTAATCAAGTCAGATTCTTAAATCTCATTATAAGTTGACAAGACTGGACACGTTACAGAATGACATTAATAGTAGATTGTTATACAAGAGGCTAAAATTACCCTTTATAATTAGTAATTTATGTTTATTTCAGACATACTATGTATTGTGTATGTATGTACGATTGTACGTCCATATATTTTTTTCAAAGAAAACGTTATTAAGGTTTTAGTATACAAAACATTATAAACGAGGTAGTTTTACTTTAGCGAGAGTAAATAGATGTGGAGTTATAGTAGATTTTAGCGCCGTGTGTTACACTGGACTTCTCCGTACCATTGCGAGTAAATAATAATTATAATGTAATACAATATCAAATAGTTTATTTTATTAAAAATTAAATGTACGATTTACACAATTCTGGATGTTTAACGAAATTTTTTTTCCCGGAAACTGATTGTCAATCTCTGTGTAAATAAATGTTGAGTTTTAGTTCCATTTACAATACTAATATTTTCTTCTGTTATAGGAAACAGTAATAAGTCGAGTCTTTATTCATGATTATTCCTGTTATGACTAAATACTTTTTCCCCGAAAGGATAATGCTATTTTTCCCTGCTCTGCTACGCCACAGTGAAATTTCAGAACTACCCTCATTTCAGATAAGTATTTTTTTAAGAGTTCTTTTGAAACGACAGTGGGAATAGGTGGGTTAAGACCTTTAAAATATGCATTTATTCGCTAGCTTTGCCTCGTAATAACTTGTTTGTGACGGTAATAACTCAGAATTTCTCACAAAGAGCCTTAATGAGATTAGTCATTTCAAAGTAGACATATACATACGTAAACTAATTTAGTATTGTTCTACAAGCTGTGCAGACGATGGGATGGACAAAAACAAAGAACTTCTGCACAATCTTTTATCCCTTTAAGCGGTGAATTTTCAACAAAAAAAAAATTAAAGAAAAACTCATTGAGCGACATCACTTTTCTTAGCTTCATAATTTCATGCTTCTTGTAGAAAAAGCAGTTGTTTAGGTTGTTCAATTTCTGGAAGGGAATTTAAGATTTTAGACAAACCATGTGCCTGACAGGGTTGCCCATCGGCAAAATAACTTTTATACCTTACTACGAGTAGCCGTCCCAGATAAATTCGCATTCGCCTTCAACCATGCCTAACAATCAATATGATGTATGAGTAAAATTACTTTTTTTGTGACTTATTCCGACGCTTATTTGCGTCGGAATAAGACACAAAAAAATCTATAACCATTTGGTTATCCGAGATAACCATTTGGTTATCCGTGATTTAGAAAAGTCAACCCTGAATAATGTGGTTATTTTTAAAATTTATTTGGACATTTTCTCTGGCCTACCCTAACTCGAACCACTGCACGGCACTGCCCGAATGTATTATATCTTGCAGGTAATTTCCACTAACGTTTACTCAAGCTAAATTTCGTCCTCATACAAAAATATATTATATTGAACATACTTTTAGTTTTAGTTACCTATACTCTACCAAATCTAAAATGTCACCTATTTCCTTCATAAGTTGTGGCAGCACGTGTTTTTTTTTTTAATTTTATGGTTGGAAACTGATTATTACTAAAAATTGTTTCATTTCATGTACAATCGATCGATGAAATATACTTTATTGTATGCCAAACATTGTTATTTACAAATAAAGCACATACATTATCTATTAAAATTGTTTGAACTTGAAAATGAAAAGTTTCTTACTTGTGCTTCTACGAGCCTGTTTTTTCAAATGTTATAATAAATGGAGTATAACTAAAACATATTTCGTCGAATCCTCTACAATTCATTCACCGCACAATACAAGCCGTTAACACTCTGTGGAAGTTGTGCGACTACAGTCCATGAAAATGGTATTTATTTTCTGTTACTGGCTGTTTTACAGCGAGTTTCGGATGCTCTTATCAGAAACGTCCATGTTTAATTACATTCTTCACTACGATATTGAATTCTTGTAAACCAAATTGAATGGAATCTGTTGATAGGTATTCCTATTGTTGCAGCTACACAAATTGAAATATTAATTTGTGAATAATGCGGCCGTTTAACAGACTGGCATTCAACAGCCTAAGCTCAACATTTGAATGCAATTCATCATGTATAATGAATGAGAAGTATGTATACATAATTCACTAGTATAGGTGTGTTTGTATTCCTGTGATATGAGTAATATGTTGAGTGTACTCGTATGAGCGGGGTTCATACACTAAACATATTACATGTAAGAGAGATAAAGTGAAACCCAAATTTTAATATTAATTAATCCATCAATGGATAAACTTCTCACAAATATTTGTTTGTCAAAGGAATTGCATTGCATTACAGAATGTCGAATACAAACAGTGAATTGAAGTCCTACTGGATAATTCTATACCGATTACAAACCGTACGAAACCAAAAAAGATATCAACGGGGTGCCACTACCCCAAAATATCTAAAATTGGAATAAGTAGTAATGACATCATTACTACTTATTCCAAGCTGAATTTTCATTTAAAATTACTTTCAGAGAACAGGGCTTACAGCTTACAAACAACATTTTCTCTAACGATCGTATACTATATTGTTATCTTGTAAAGCGCTCTTTTGCTTTTATAAGTTGTTTTATTTAATATAATAATATTGTAGAGTAAACACCCGTTGCCAACACGTTGTTATTATTTTTTGCATGATTTTAGGTTTTTGTGAGAAAGCGATCCAAAATATGAGAGGTTTAACGACAAAATATAAAATTCCAACAAATTAAATACAATTAAGCCTCATGCATATAATGTATGTACATAGTGCATACACATAAAGTATACTGAGTCTTGATTAAAATTTAGAACACACAAAATTAAAACTTGAAATCTTGAAAAAAGAAATGCTATAATAGGGTAGTTAACTAAAAAAATCTGATTAGTCCGTCAGATAGATTTCCAAAAAATATTGAAGACGTATTTTTTCTTTTTCAAATAAACAAAAAATGAAGTGAAAACTCGTGTGACGTCACTACCAGCTACAATTTTTACCGGGCAGTAACGTCACACGCCCCCGCTTCTGATCTTTGATGATTTTTATCTTCGTCAATTTTTATAGATTTGATAAAGGAAAAAATACGTGTCCAATATTTTTCTATAATCTAACTGACGGACTAGTTAATTAGAATCATATTTTTTTAATCAGGAAACATCCCTATTGAAACGGCTACTAGTAAAATCATCATCACACCAGAACAGATGGTCGATGGGGCTGAAACCCGGTTCGCAGCCTGGTATGATAAATATAATAAATTGAATAAGCGGGGGCTGAACAGCGCACTTTTCTGAAAAAGTGCGAAATACACTTAATTGCGTGCCTACAAGCGGTGAGGTAGGAGCCAGTTGTCAATTAAATGTGTTGAAAAGCTTTTCAATTACAAACTTTCCCCTCTTACTTCAAAGTGCAATTTTTTTTTGCGACGTTCATCGTTTGCTTATTTTATTTGACCTTGTATATTTCAACTAAAACATAAAGCGGAACTAATACTCATTAAGCAATTTATTTGGTGATTTGTAAGTATCAAAGAAAGTCCTATACTGAGGTACTAGCACCTGGACAACTCCTGGTAAGCCACAACAGGTCAGATTATCTTCTACTTCCGCTTGATTCATGTATTTGATCAAACAAAGTTCAGTTAGGTATTCATACCATCTACCGTACGTAAGTTCCGTTTTTCTGAAATAATAAGAACTGTGAAGTTAAGAAAGCACAATGAAAAGACGTTTGACGCTACTAAAGATATGTAGTATATCAAAATATTTTTTGTTAAGTTCACACCAAGTCTGCTTAAAACTTCATATTGGTACAGTTGTTAAACGTTCATCTTTCAAATGAAAACTTTACATAGCCCAGACAAAATGCAAATAAGATTAAATAAAAAAATAGTTTTATGTTTTCCTCTCAGGAAATCCTTTCATTTGATAACCGTATCATGAAATCCGCACTGGGTATAAAAAAAATATATATTGGTTCGAAATATTTGGGGGTCCGTAGTTAATTTGTTTGTTTAATCAATGTAATCGGCAACTAAAACAATTATTGATAACTGTTTCTTTCCTTCATTTTTATAAACCCATTATAGTTACCGAAACTGAACCCATGTCATTCCTGTATCCGTCATAGTCAGAATCCTGTCGTCCAAGACTTTGCTCTGACGAAGCCAGTAGTCGCTACGATACAGATCGATGGTAGTCCCGTTCCTATCTGTGTCCATGAATTTAGCAAACGCCATAAACTGCCCGTCTAGTGACGCCTTTTCTTCGTCATTGTCCATATCTGCTTACCTATCAAATTTAATTTAATTTTAATACCGCTGAATAAGTTGCATAAACTATTTTAATAAGTTACTAATGAGTTAGTAAAATCCAATTTGTTTCAATTGAATATCAATGTTGCCCCTAATTAGTTATTTTATTGAACAGTTGGGTAGTTCAAAGCTGTCCATACATTTTATTGTTACACGAAATACATATAAAAGCAAAGTTCCTAATAAACGCCTCCACGCACCCGATGTATTTTCAAATTGAATTCGACGGATTCGATGACGTTCTGAAAATAACAGACAATGGTATCAGCTCACCATTGTGCAGTGTCGATATGTAACATATTTTATTGAACATTTCAGTAAACGTTTTCATTAAAAACATGTATCTACTTTTCGCGCATGACAACATATAGCAGGGAATCTTTCATTTGAAATAAATTTCAATCTAAAAATATTTAATACTCTTCAGCTTCAAACGTTTTCTTTGTGTTACTGGAACATGGAAGATACTGCAATATTTTTCGATGTTTATGAGTAGTTTTCCCAATACGAAAATTCATTTTAAAAATTGTACACGACTTAAAAAGTCGCGTTCGGGTTTCGTTCAAGTTAATCAAGCACAATTCCTGTAAAGTTTCCTTAAAAAGTGGTCCGCAATTTGCTCATATTCTCAAAACTGCTGAATGAATAGAAAGACGAAAGAAAATTAAGTTGGCACAAACCAGGCCAAAAATAAATTAAAAGCAGCGTATATTTTAGGTTGTCCTTAACACATTTCATCGTCTAAATAGAACAGTGGGTAGTTCAACCACTGTTCTAGCTGATGAGTGACACTTGCAGACAAACGATTCAATTGTCTGCCACAGCGGAAATAGAAATGTTCAGTAAACAATGAATTCGTTTGGACAAAATATTAGCCTATTTAGGCTGATATTTTGTCCAAACAACTCATTCGACGATTCATTCGATGACGTACGACGTACTTTGGAGCCAGTTAAAAGGGAAATTAATCTCGTACGTTACACAGTAGCCACCGCTAGCTATATGAATATAATTATGTTCGTAGTTTCCCAATTTCCCTGCGTTCTGCATTTGACATAAATTATTATTAGCGACTGAGGATATCGTGTGCAACGTTTTACAAGCATCAGTATTTTTTAAATTCTCGGAAAAAGCTTATTGGGTTCTGACGGTATTTACAGATTTCTACGTTTGACGGGTTTTTTGTACCGAGCTTATGGCATTGACACGTCCTGAAACCGTGTGAACGTTCAACAACATTGCATCGCTTAAGGATTATTAGTTTTGTTTTCACAATTAATAATAAAAAGCGTCGAAAAAAGCTTTCCAAGTAATTAATATTTTATATAAAATTCAGTTGGAAAATAATACCTGCAGCGCAACAGTTCCACGTATTTTTGTACTGTATCGGTATTTTTTCATTTTACATTTTTAAGAGACGTTATTGATAACGCCGTTTCACGTAAAATGTATTGAAATTTTAAAGAAAAAAGTGTGGGGTGCGATTATTCTACTTCGGCTTTGTTTCTGTGTTAATAGGTGTTCTGGTGGGCCGGTTTATAGAAACGCATCAGTCGAGCAGTCCCTGGGAAGTTGGCGCGTTCAGTACGTTTCGGTGTAATGTAAAGCGGCTACATTTTAAAGCTCACGCTAGCGGTTTTTATAAAAATATGGCTTTCCCATAGATTCCCATAAACATTACTGCTTGGAAAACAACCTTACTGAGTGAATGTTTCTGAATGTTGGAGTTTTTTTTAATAACAGCGTTTCGCAATTCAACGTGTACTTTTTGTTTTATCAAAATTCTACAGAAATAAATTTCTCCTGTTTTCTTAGGCCTTATTTAAGAGATATATGTGTCTTGAGAGGTGTTCCTCTCTCAGCGAAATTTAGTAAAAGCCCAACCTAACACTCGTATAATGTTACCCGGGCCTATAAACAATGAGTTTCTTATTATTTTGATACTTTTAATTTTATTTTTGACCAATACATGGACATAATGCTGAAAATTATGTGCGTAGGTATTGCATAATCAAACTTCTAAAATGTATCTAATATTTACATTTTTTTCTTTTATCGCTGTAATTAAAGCCTTTTTTTTCTTGAGTGTTGTAACCTATTTTGCTTGTTTAACCTACCTCTTGATTACTAGTTTCTATAGAAGAAATACCTTAAATGCGTCTGTGACTTTCCCCGTTTGACATTGACGTACTTATTTGATGTATTTTAAAACTAAACGCATTTAAAAATGTGACATTCATTTGGGCCAGTAGCAATGTTTGTATTAAATTATAGCGTCGCCGTCATGCAACCGTCGACCCTTTGAGGTTTTTTCGATCGATTTCCCTTTTACCGCTCATGCGCGATGTAAAACATTATTTGGAAAATGAATTTTGTGCAGCGTGAGTTCAAACAAAATATTTGATACCGTGTATCACTCGAACTGGAAAATTCATTTTTCATTGAATACTTTCAAAGACTTCCTTCCCCGTATCGCTGATCCGATTTTCAATGATACATTGTCGAATTTGAATATTGAACGATGAATACGCGATATTCGAGGGACTATTAACTAGAGAGACTTCTATCAATTTCCGATAGGTAAACAGTGAAACTTAGTAACATATGTATACATATGGCAGAGCAGTGATGGCCGAGTGGTAACGGCCCCGACTTACGAATTGTAGGCCGCGGGTTCAAACCCAGCCAGGCGCATTACTTTGTGTAATTAATTTCATCACCACTGCTCTCAAAACGGCGAAGGAAAACATCGTGAGGAAACCGGCATGTCCTAGAACCAAAAATTCGAAGACATGTGACAATAACCAATCCGCACTGGGCCCGCGAAGTGGATTACGGCCCGTTCCCTCTCCTAGAGAGAAGGCCTGTTTCCAGCAGTGGGAACATTAAAAGGCTGATTATGCTAGTAATAAGCCATTCGTTCGACATGCAGCAACAGTGTCCTCCGGATTTGGCCAACGCAATACACTTTGAGCATAATGCTCTTGCTGGTGTAGTACGTAACAATTACCTTCACATAATAAGAGCTAATAACATCTGAATTTGACATATGTAAGTGTTAACACAGCTTTCTGGGTGTATATCAATTTAAGAGTAAAACGGACTTATTTTTAAACTGTCACATTGATAATTTAAAGCTTACTTCAACGTTTGGTGGTGATACTGCGCCGTCAGCGGGGTATCACTTCACCAGTTATATGCCATATACCAGATATACCAGTTATATGCAGGGCAGACAGCAGTATGTTGACTGCAACGGATGTGAATATGACTTGTATTACACTTGGTCGGGTGTAAGTCAGGGCACCAACTTGGGGCCTCTAGAGTTCATTATTATGATAAACAATTTGCCGGAAGTCGTAAGGCATGGCGCCTGTTTATTATTTGCTGATGACTTCAAGTTGCTGCTTGAGATTCGGTCCGAGTCTGATTGCAGGCGCCTACAGGAAGACATCGATCGAATAGTACAATGGAGCCATGGAAACAAGCTGTACTTCAACGTATCCAAGTGCTCGTTGATGAGTTTCACCCGTGCTCGTGCACCTGTGCTCTATGAGTACGTGGTGGACGCGACGCCACTGCAACGAGTCACGGAGGTGCGAGACTTGGGTGTTTTCATGACTCCCGATCTGACATTCCGTGAGCATGTAACCAAAGTCTGTAAGAAGGCGTATAGAAACTTAGGATTTGTTCTGAGACAGACACAAAGCTTCACAAACATCACATCAGTTAGGGTCCTGTATGATGCACTAGTCAGGAGTCATCTGGAACATAGTACGGTCATATGGGCTCCACATGAAGCTAAGTACTCTGTAATGTTAGAGCGCGTTCAGAATAAGTTCACGCGCCATTTGTACCGGAAATTATATGGGGTATATCCGTTCTACCCACTGATGTATCCCACTTGGTTTGTCCTGGGCATAGTTGGCTATCATCAACTACATGTCCGACGGGAGTTTACACTGGTCGCCTACTTGGTGAAGGTGCTTCGTGGAGTAGAGAGTCACCCGGGAGTATTGCAGCGCTTGAGTCTGTGTGTGCCGGACCGCTACGTGTGGCGGCGTCGCCGCGTCGCAGCCCGCCGCTGCTACTGGTACCTACAGCCAGAACTAACTTACTTGCCAAGGCACCTCTTACCAGAGCTATTCGTACCATCAACGATCTCCAAACTCAGATTGATGTGTTTACATGTTGTTTTGGTGAATTTGCAAGGGTATTACTTAATATATTAAGTTACAGACGAAGTAATATCTAATTTTAACTTTATTTGTGTATATTAATATTTTCTAATTTGGTTGCATGTATATAGTTTAATTTATTTTAAGTTCCTATCTGTCGCATTGGGGTAAAACCTGTTATGATAGTTTAAGGCGTTGTAAATAAATAAATAAATAACATTTTTTTTCTGCTCCGGCGGCCAGTGAACTCTGGCAAACCTGTCGAAAAGAATTCGCTCGTTTTTCCACGGGATGTTGAATGAAAAATAACTGGATTTTATTCAATTGACAGAAACAAACCGAACAAATCAACTTATCTTTACAATAATAAGAACATCACTTTGTCTAAGAGAATAGAAATTATTTTATTAAAAGAATTGAATAAAGCCAACCATACTTGTGCAAGAATATAAGGTGAAGAGGACTTTTACTACGAATACAAGGAATTCTTATAATTAAATAAACAATAAACGGTAAAGAACACAGCCAAAAAAACAAAATAATGTCGGGGTATGCGAGCACAATAGAGTGTGGAGACTGGAGCTCGCAGGCGGAAACGTGAGTCCAGACAACTTGATTGTATTGTGAATGCAGATTAGCGTTTGTGTCTTATGACGTAAACAAGGGATTTTATAAATAATTCAGGAGGATAATTTTTATTACTTTTTTTCAAAGAAAGTTCGACCTTCTAGTCTTAGTCTAAAACACCTCAAATTCTGATTTTAACGGTTTCTTGACATTGGTTCAGGAAGTTCCTCTCTCTAGAGCCCTGACCCCCGGTGGCTTGGAGCCTGTTCCCGATACCGTTGGGCTACTATTTTTATATTTTAAAATGCTTTTTTTATAATTTGAAATATTTAAAAATATAATCGTATGTAAAAAAAAAAAATTGATTGAGTCAGGCGTTACTTTGCGGAAATCCATTTTTAATTTGAAAATGAAAATTATATATCTAGTTTTAATTTCCGCGAATATGTGTGGGTTGCAGGTATGCACCTCCATCCCGCCCGCTATATTATGCACATGCAAGATTACAAGGTAAAAGCACGGATAATATCGCGGTGTAAGAGTCAGATGAACGTATCTACTTTTTCTTAATTTTAGAGGAAAGCAAAAATACTGCGAAAATTCACAACTTCGAACTTTACTAGCCTTTTAATAGAGATAATATATAATTGACGAGTGAAATATATATATTTTTGTATTAGTATATTATTAGAGTATTCAAATGTTAAAAAATATTTATTCATTTAAGCTTACAATACGTACAATATATATATTTTTTAAATTCGGTTGACATACGTTAGTGTGGCCCTTATTTTTTTTTGAACTTTTGTTGTTATCATACTAAAATACGTCGTTGATGAAGTTAAGTTTCATGTTGTGTAAGTGATGAAATGAATAAATTAAAAATAAATGGGTCATCAATCAAACTTATCATAATCTTTATTTGTTTCTAAACAAATACAATTTTAATAAAAAAACATATTCAATATATAACCTCATAGAAAAAATTTAACTGTCTTCGTCATCGCCTGTTGCTGCTCCGACTGAGAAACCTTCATAAAAGCTAAGATATTGAGTGGGAATGATGTTTTGTCTGCATAAATCCTGCAAATCTTCATACTTTTCAGCCGAAATGGGTATGGGTTTGTCATATGCATTTTTAAACTTATTTGATCCACGGGTAGTGTCTTCCCTCTTCTAATAATCTTAATAATTTTAAAATCCTTATCATCCAAATCATATTTAAAGTATATAATGTTTATTGTCTTCTTTGCGGTATTGTAGCCATCTTATTTTAAGCCAGTTAACAGCATTACCATCACAATCCACCTTAGCATTCTTGACTAATCAGGTGTTTAATATCTAGGAAGTCTTCTGTTCCCATTTCATGGACATCATATGGATTTTTGCAAGAAGATTTCTTTATAATCGTGATGGATGATATAAAGGTATATTTTTCATAACCATTTCAATGGTCGCGTGGATATTATCTGCTTCCATTTGACTGTGCCCAGGTTCAACATACTTTTGGTTAATTTCTGATATATTCTGATAGCTCTAATACAGTATATTAGTAGAGCTGAAATATATACATTGCGATATTGACTTGCGCAAGTATCAGACATAAATGTAATCGGTTTCTTCCAATTCCGACTATACTTTTTCATTTCTTTGAATTACTTTCACGAAAAAACACTAACGTTTGGAAGACAATACAAAACAGTATTCTTCAAACTTCAGATTAGGGGCCTCCCCGTACTGCGTGTTTCCAGTTGTTTAGACCTTACATCAATATATTTTAGGTGCCATACTAACGTATGTTTATGTTTCTCAATGGACAATAATAACTATCAAACAAAATAGTACCGCCACAATAACGTATATCATATTACATCGTTTTGGTCATTAATTCAAACGATTTATTCTATAAAAAAACACTAAGATAATTTTTCAAATCAGATTGTAGTTCCTGAGTTTAGCGCGTTCAAGCAAACAAACAAACAAACTATTCAGCTTTATATATTATAGCTGGTTCACATTAGGTCGGACCGACAGTTTTACCGGGCCGACACACGGATCCATATTGGCGTATGTATTTCAATAGGGCCGTTCACATATGGGCACCCGACCAAACTATCGGAGCCGACACTTTTACCGGACGTTCAGCCACGATTTCTGTCGGGTCGGCGTAATATATGCGTACTGGCAAGTATAGAGCCGTTCACAATTGTCGGCGCGAAGCGGCGGAGCCAGCCGCCCGCCACCCTTCCACCCGCTCATTCCCCGCTTTCGGCACACGCGCGAGCAGTTTCGTCGACGTGTATGCAGAGAATACACGTTTAAATATGGATGGCGAAATAAATACGAAACTTTTCGTCATCCATCGTATACAAAAGTCAACTTTTGTGACGATCCGGGCAGTAAAACGACCGTACCGTCAGTGGTGTTCACATTAGGTCGAGTCGGCAGCATCTAGTGTGAACAGAAACAACCGACAGTCGGTCGACAGTAAACTATCGGTCCGACCTAATGTGAACCAGCTCTCAGTACTAGCTGACCGGGCAATCGTCGATTTGCCACATAAAATAAAATAAAAAAAAATAGATTCGCCACCCTAGCCGATATGCAAATTCGGAGGAGTTCAACCACAAACACCGTGACACGAGAATTTTATATATAAGATATATAAATTACCATACTCTGTTTAACTACTATACACTTATATCGAGCTAAACGATTACCCGGAAGGCAACGCGGAATAGATTAAGCACTGCCCTGACCACTGAAGAGCGAATATCTCAGCTGTCAAATACATGCTCCTTGCAGTCTTGCATTCCAATCGGCGATTAATTGGACTTCACATAGGTACATAATAGTATGATTGCAGGTGTATATATACGTATATGTGAATCGGGCTGGCTTTCGCATCTCCCCGACTAAGCGCGTATTATGCGTGCAGGTAAGGCACCCCAGCTCCCCAAGGAAGGTTGCTAGCCTTCCTTAGCCTCAGTGTAACTTACTATCTCAGAGAGGGTACCTAGGTTTCCGAAGTACTTAGCTCTGTAATCCGCGACTACCAGGCAGCTTAGAAGCAGATGTGCTGCTGTCTCGTCCTGCTCCATGAAGGCTCCGCAAAGCGGTCTGTCAGTGACTCCTATGACATAGAGGTGTTTATAAAAGACCCGTGGTCAGTTGTGACGGCTGTGACTGTACGTAACTGTTGTTTAGTCAACCTTAGGGCTTGTGTCGTGAAACGGCCTTCAATAGAGGGAAGTACCTCTTTGGCCTGCCTGCACTCACCATGGTCAGCCCGTAGGTCGTGATGTTTGTCTCTGGTGCATTTCATTACCAGATTGCGTAAGTAACCAAAGGGAGTGGTACAATAGGTTCGGGTCCCATCGCTGCGAAACTCGAACCCCTTCTAGCGTTACCTCGGGATTCGCTGTGTCCGTTGATCCATTGAATGGTTACTTTGTTGTATCTACCAACTTGGTTCTGAACCAAGTTGGTAGATACAACAAAATAACCATTCACGTTAGTAACACTCGAGAATCAGCCTAGAGTTAACTGTGCGGTTGTTCAGAGCTTGCCCGGCCATGCTGTCTGAAAGTATGCGTATTTAGTGGTCCTTAACTTACCTGTTCAGGATGGCTGAGGCCGCCAGGGAAATGCCCATGCACTCAGCTTGAAACACTGTGCTATGGACCCCCAATGACGTGGCTATGTGAATTTCGAGATCCTCCGAGAAGATTCCCGCACCCGTGCCACTACATATATTTGATCCATCGGTGAAGATCCGCAGCTCAGAGGAACACAGCTTCTCTCAGCGGTGGTCCTCATTCAACTGCTTTTTGTATTTTTTATCAAAGATAAATTGCTTGGGTCCCCGATTATTGATTGCTTTTGTTAAGGGGAGTTCTTTTATTGAGCTCCTCAAGTAGAGTAGTGTGTAGTATTTCTCTCTTACCCCAGAGATCAAAGAGAGATCAGAGATCAAGGCTGACTGCTGCCATTGTCGCTTCCTGTTGTGTGAACAGATGGAGCGGGTCGAGTCCCAGCATGGCTTTCAGCGCCGATGTCAAAATAGTCCTCAGGCAGCCCGTCGCCACCATGCAGGCCAGTCTTTGCATGTGTTTTAGTTTGTTTACGGCTGTAACTAGCTTTATGCGGGTCCAGCACACCACGGCCCTGTAAGTGATCATGGGCCGAATTACTGCGCCCATAGTATTATTTTGGAAGATAGGGCACACTTCTTACCTATCATTTTCCTGCGTTGCCAGAAGGTGATGCATGCCCTGTTTAGTTTATACTCTAGGCTGTAGTATATATTATCTGTGCTCCGGTTATGACCTCGTTAGACAACTGGACTTCTGTGTTAAAGAGCTTAGGTAGGCGGTAGTGGCCTAGTGCTTGCTTTTGTGTGAACAAGACTAGTTCAGTTTTAGTGATGTTTACTGACAGATCATATTCACCGCACCATCTCTCCATGATGCGTAGTGCTTGTTGAGTGAGATTACAGATCGTTCCAGTCACCTTCCTAGGCACGAGGATTGCGAGGTTGTCTGCATAACGTTGTGTTGTGTTTGTATAGTGACGTTGTGCATTGAGTTTGGTAATGAGGTCATTTATTACCAGGTTCCACAGAAGAGGGGAGAGCACTCCTCCCTGTGGGCAGCCTCTAGCTATGAAGGCCATCTGCTAATCTTCCTCAAGACGAACCAAACGTTTGCTTAACATGTTGGTAATCCAGTCGTTAAGTACGTGTTCCCCGTGCTTGGAGAGAGCAGCACTTATACTGGAGAAGATTGTTTTGTCGAAAGCTCCTGATGTCTTTGACCAGGCGGACAAGGCTGAGAAGGAGCGGTTCCTCCGCCTCTGGCATGTAAGCTGAGACAAAGACAATCGCCATCACTGTGGTGCCACGCTGTATAATCAGCCTAGCTGCAGAGATATCTCTGCAACAGAATTCGTTTAAGAGCTGTACTTTAAGATTACCTGTGTCATATATGCAAGATCTAGGTTGATCATGATCTGTAGAAACAAGGAGCTTACCACCAATATTGGCGTATCTTCGTATGTGGCCACCCCTGATCCACGGCCGGTCCTGAATCAGGGCAATAGCAGTATGTTGAACCTCCAGCCACTTGTGTAGTTGAGCCGTGCAGATGTATATTGAAGCTTTTGTTGATACAAAAATAAACGATAGGTTTTAATTTAAGAGAAAATAAATATAATACAAATATATTTTGCATTGTAGAAAATACATTTGAATATCTTCGGATGGCAAGCCACCCATAGCTCGCCATCCGCATGCCCGCGCCTACGGTGGCCGGGAATCGCCCTGCGTTTCCCGATGGACGGGTCGTCTTCTTTTGTTGTGGCGGCTGGGGCGTGATGTTTCTCTCTACCGCACGCGTTCTGCTTCCTCCTTCGCTAGCATTAGGGGAAGGTGGGGGGACACCGGATAGTTAAGAAAAAGACATAATAAATAAATCACTATATTATTTATTGAGGTAATCAATGTCAGAAATGTTTAAGTATACCTTTGGCATAACTTTGGCAAATAAATGTTTGAGATCAATTTTAGTAAATCCAAAATATGTGTCATATTTAAAAAAATTATAAATCCGAATTCACCCCATACCTATGGGTCAAACCGGATAGGCATTTTTTATTGAAGGGGTGAATACAGATACTACCAATAAAACGAAATAATCAAATTATCCGCAGTTTTTGCATACAAAAAATAATAATTCTTGCTCAGAACAACTAATGCTTTCGTGAGCCCATTTAAGTCCCCGTTCAGCTGAAGCTAGGGCACCGACTTGTTTTTTACCTTTGACTGATATAATTTTTCCTATTTTTTTTGGTACAGAGGTCAATCCTGTTTCGTCCATGTTATAAATTCGCGTGGAATTGGAAGCGTGCTGAGCATAAAGTGTATCTAAAAGGTTAAAAAACGATGACACTACAGTTCTATTAAAGCCCATTGCTCTTGCAGCTGATGTAGCTTCAGGTGATCTTAGTGACAATTCAGAATGTCGT
Source organism: Hecatera dysodea (assembly GCA_905332915.2). Lineage (NCBI taxonomy): Eukaryota > Metazoa > Arthropoda > Insecta > Lepidoptera > Noctuidae > Hecatera > Hecatera dysodea. Next base: position 4,494,909 of record HG995286.1, read on the forward strand.
TTTAGAAATCCAGTAACCCAATCTATGCCAGCAAGTCCAGTTTCCTTATTAAAAGGATGGTTTAAATTATTTCTTTCAGCCAATTGGAATGCCAAAAGTCGAAGATCTGTTTTAGTCAATCCAAATAGTCGAGATTCTATAATTTTGATATGTTCAACTAGCATACCTTCCAGCTCATCAGTAAAAACGCATTTTGCAGAAGCAGGGCACTTTCGAAACACTTCGTCTTTGGATTTTCCAGCTTTGATCTTCTTTACACGATCTTCTAAGGAACTTTTGGGTACACTATATGTATGTGATGCTAAAAGATATCCCATTCTCCCTTCCAGCAATGAATTTATGGCTAAAAGCATGTCTGACTCCGACCACTGCAGCCTATTTGACTTTCTCACATATGTTCGTGGCATGTTGATGCTCGCACTCTGTAAAAAGTAAACAAGTAGTTTATTATATAATAATTAAACAGAGGAATAAAACAAACTCTTGCAATACCTACCTACGTATAAAATCAATCGGGGTGAAACCGGATAGTCGAAATCACCCCGTCTGCTTGTACCCCACAGGTGCCATGTTTGAAATTGTAATACTAACAGAGATTATGTTTACACTCATAGCAACAACAAATACCGTTTTATAAGATTCAATATGTATTACTTCATGAAAAATACAACCGTATAGGATAGCACAAAGCTAAACTTAATGATAACACTTTAAAAAAGTCAAAATATTAGATAACTTACCTTTGTTCACAATTTTCGATTATGGACGCACGCGCTGAGATGTTACCGTCGCCGCCATTTGCAACTGCACTGAGTAAGCGTTCGCGCATATTTCACAGCTAGCTAGAGTGAGACAGGTGTACGCGGAGTAATGAAATAGCAACTATCTGGTTTCACCCCCTGTCCGGTTTCCCCCCTCATTCCCCGGAAGGTGGGGGGACACCGGATAGTTAAGAAAAAGACATAATAAATAAATCACTATATTATTTATTGAGGTAATCAATGTCAGAAATGTTTAAGTATACCTTTGGCATAACTTTGGCAAATAAATGTTTGAGATCAATTTTAGTAAATCCAAAATATGTGTCATATTTAAAAAAATTATAAATCCGAATTCACCCCATACCTATGGGTCAAACCGGATAGGCATTTTTTATTGAAGGGGTGAATACAGATACTACCAATAAAACGAAATAATCAAATTATCCGCAGTTTTTGCATACAAAAAATAATAATTCTTGCTCAGAACAACTAATGCTTTCGTGAGCCCATTTAAGTCCCCGTTCAGCTGAAGCTAGGGCACCGACTTGTTTTTTACCTTTGACTGATATAATTTTTCCTATTTTTTTTGGTACAGAGGTCAATCCTGTTTCGTCCATGTTATAAATTCGCGTGGAATTGGAAGCGTGCTGAGCATAAAGTGTATCTAAAAGGTTAAAAAACGATGACACTACAGTTCTATTAAAGCCCATTGCTCTTGCAGCTGATGTAGCTTCAGGTGATCTTAGTGACAATTCAGAATGTCGTTTTAGAAATCCAGTAACCCAATCTATGCCAGCAAGTCCAGTTTCCTTATTAAAAGGATGGTTTAAATTATTTCTTTCAGCCAATTGGAATGCCAAAAGTCGAAGATCTGTTTTAGTCAATCCAAATAGTCGAGATTCTATAATTTTGATATGTTCAACTAGCATACCTTCCAGCTCATCAGTAAAAACGCATTTTGCAGAAGCAGGGCACTTTCGAAACACTTCGTCTTTGGATTTTCCAGCTTTGATCTTCTTTACACGATCTTCTAAGGAACTTTTGGGTACACTATATGTATGTGATGCTAAAAGATATCCCATTCTCCCTTCCAGCAATGAATTTATGGCTAAAAGCATGTCTGACTCCGACCACTGCAGCCTATTTGACTTTCTCACATATGTTCGTGGCATGTTGATGCTCGCACTCTGTAAAAAGTAAACAAGTAGTTTATTATATAATAATTAAACAGAGGAATAAAACAAACTCTTGCAATACCTACCTACGTATAAAATCAATCGGGGTGAAACCGGATAGTCGAAATCACCCCGTCTGCTTGTACCCCACAGGTGCCATGTTTGAAATTGTAATACTAACAGAGATTATGTTTACACTCATAGCAACAACAAATACCGTTTTATAAGATTCAATATGTATTACTTCATGAAAAATACAACCGTATAGGATAGCACAAAGCTAAACTTAATGATAACACTTTAAAAAAGTCAAAATATTAGATAACTTACCTTTGTTCACAATTTTCGATTATGGACGCACGCGCTGAGATGTTACCGTCGCCGCCATTTGCAACTGCACTGAGTAAGCGTTCGCGCATATTTCACAGCTAGCTAGAGTGAGACAGGTGTACGCGGAGTAATGAAATAGCAACTATCTGGTTTCACCCCCTGTCCGGTTTCCCCCCTCATTCCCCTACTTTTTAACAGAAGGAGGTGACCGCTTCCCATGCCTCCTTGCTCTGGACCATGGATTGAATCAGAGCCGGAAGCGAGAGGTCGGCGATTGCTGTTGTCACTCAATAATACAACTGGACAAGTTTTTACCCACCAATTATAATTAATAGAATAATAATTATCAGTAAATCATAGCAAAGCATTCATTGCCTAATAAGGTAGATCCAACATCATGAAAGTAATCAGTTTTACTTCTTTAATGCAAAGAAATTCAAAATTACTCTGCCGACGCCCATTTCTGAATCCCGTGTAGTAATGACATGACAGTAAATTCACACCTGATACAAACCTTTAAAACTGGCTTATTACATACTACTCCCGGGATAAAAAATGTCATTCCAGACTACAATCTACCAGTGTACCAAATTTTATCGATATCCATTTAGTAGTTTTTGCGCACAAGATTAATAAACCCCCCATACAGCCAAACATACTTTCGTATTTATAATATTAGTAAGGATATACGTCACCGCAAAATTGCACGCCGCCGTAAGTATGTAAAACATCGCGAGTAATTGTAAACTATTTTTAACTCGGTTGTATTAATAACTATTGAATTTGGATGGGATTAATTCTATACAAAATGGTTTTTTCATAATATATTGAGAAATGATAATCTTATAAAGATTTATTACAATCTGACGGAGTCTACAATTTTCCGGTGACGTATACTAACTATAAAACTACATCTCTGACTAAATGTTCATATTATTTTATGCTATATTCATCCAGATTCTATTTTTTCTTTCATCTATGCCTTCTCTGTGCTGAGCAAAGTTTTAATAAAATGAACATTTAGAAGTCATCATGACATCGTTTCCCAGAACTTTCCTGTAAATGTTCTCTTCATCCGACAACATTTTCAATTAATTCCATTTATAACGAGACAATTTAAAAAGTTTTTATATACTTGGTGAAGTTTTAACAAAGCATATTTTATAAAGTGCAATACAAACAAACAGTGACGACTAGAAATGGAAATAGGTTACCAAAAATTTCATGATTGAGGTGCGCAAAAACAAAGTTTGATTTCTACCGAATTGTTTGGGCAGCGCCGGTCGATAAAGCAATTATTTGTTCCACTGGCCATGAATACTCGCTTTAAGCCCTGAAACATTGGTTTATAAATTAACTGTAGCCATTAACAATCAGAAATAATGTAACTTTCTTCATTCTTCCACTACAAAAGTATTGGTAATAAATCAATAAACATAAAAACGAACATACTTTTAATATTTCATTAGATTCATTGAAATTCTTTATCAATACGAAGCCATAAGTTCAAGGACGTATTAGTATTAAAACTCGCTCAATATTTCCAATAATTAACGGTAGGGTGAGATGTCCAACAGTGAACCAGTGGTACACATTGAGCCACCCTTCCTACTTTGTAAACGCGACGTTGCCAAACCGTGTCGTGGACACGAAAGTACTCAGTTGTAACCGCGCCGCCCGCTCCCCAGTCGCGAGCGAGCTAGCGCCAAAGACGCCCGTGTGGCGGACCGCATTATACTTTTCGGCGACAAAACAAAATAAAACGTAAGTACAATTTTTTCGTATTACTTCTTTTATGTATAGTTTTTCTGTGTGACATTTATTATACTTATTATAGTGTTTATTGGGGTATCATATAAAACTGAAATTACTACGGTAACTCTTTTTATTTGTTTTTAACATAACCTTAAATATTGAATGGTGGGTGTAGTACACAGTGAACCACGAACGTAGGTTGAACAGTGAACCGGCTCACTGTGTACCACCTGTGTATATTGTTACTTTATGTGGGTAGGTTTTGTATTTTACACATAATTTATAGTGAGTTGAAATAATACATTGTATTATAATGTTATTGTTTCAGCATGGGGCGAATTAAAACAGCGAAAAGGAAAATTGGAGGTCATACAAAAGAAGAAATGTTGCAGGCTATCATGCTTGTAAAAAATGGACAATCAATACGTAAAGCAGCAATAGAATGCGGATTACCCTACCCAACTTTACGGAGATACGTAGAAAAATTTAAGTCCGACGAAACCACAAATTTAGTACCCAATTATGAAGTAAATGCTATTTTTACACATAACCAGGAAAAAGAATTAAAAGAATACATTATAGATTGTTCTCTAAAATTTTATGGGCTTACTGCTAAAGATACACGAAGACTAGCTTACCAAATGGCATTTATTAATAAAATAAAAGTTCCTTCTTCATGGGAAGAGAAACATATTGCTGGAAAAGAGTGGTTAAGGTCATTCAAAAAAAAACACACGGATTTGAGTCTCAAGAAACCTGAACCGTGCAGCTTGGCTCGAGCCTCGGCATTCAATAAATATAATGTGCAAACATTTTTTAAAAACTTAAGAGAAGCTATGCAACGATCTCCTAACTTCGGTAACGGAACACGTGTCTATAATTTGGACGAAACCTCAACCACAACAGTACAACGCCCACAAAAAGTCCTTGCTCTTAAGGGGAGTAACGTATCCAAAGTTACGAGTGGAGAAAGAGGTGTTTTAGTGACAACTTGCTGCATTGTTTCCGCCACCGGTTATGCTTTGCCCCCAGCAATGGTCTTTCCAAGAAAGAAATTTCAATCTCATATGCTCCATGGCGCTCCTCCTGGGACTCTTGGTTTGGCTGCTTCATCTGGATGGATGAATGCAGACATCTTCGTAGATGTTATGAAACACTTCATACAACATACTTCCGCCTCAAAAGAAAATCCAGCTCTTTTGATTCTGGACAACCACGAAAGTCATTTGTCATTAGAAGCATTGAACATTGCTAAAACTGCTGGTGTTACAGTGTTGACACTGCCTCCTCATACTACCGCAAGATTACAACCATTAGATGTGGGATTGAATGGTCCATTTAAAACTTTTTATAACTCTGCCGTCGATTCATGGCTACTCCGAAACCCCGGGCAGAATCTCACTATTTACCATGTAGCTCAATGCGCAGGCGAGGCCTATTTAAAAGCCATGACTCCGATTAATATCACCAACGCATTTAGGAAATGTGGAATTTATCCATACGACGAATCAGTTTTTACAGAAGAGGATTTTCTACCAAGCACTGTGACGGATAGACCCGATCCAAGAAGAGATGAAACAGATACAGATTGTGAATTTAATGAAAACCGTTCACCTCCTAAGACCCCCTCTCCTTCAATTTTACGAGACTTACCATCACAACAAATATGTAATGAGCTGGCATCCAAATACAATGAAAATGAACAGCAAGCTTCCACTTCAAGAGCAGTGGAAAGTTTTGTTTCTCCAAAAATGTTTAGGCTGCCATTAAAAGCCGGTCCAAGAAAGACTACAAAAAGAAGCAGACCTTTAGGCCGGAGTATGATAGCCACCGACACTCCTGAGAAAGACATAATAGCATCGCGAAAAATAAAAGTTGAAGTGAAAGCTAAAAAAGTAAAGAGTAATTTATTTAAAGAAAAGAAGACGAAGACAAAGAAAAGAGAAACTCCAATTATGGATGAAGATTCTAATTCTGAAGGCACTTTCTATGCTAGTGGTTCTTCATCTGGTGGAGAAAATTTCGTCAGTGACAGTGAAGACGATGAAGTTATTTTATCTGAAGACTTTCCACCACTTCGTAGAAAACCCAAAGCGGATAATTTTGTAATTATTCTGATTGAATCAGAGAAAAAAAAGATAAAATGCTATTATGTTGCGAAGATTCTTGATGATACTCCTGAAGCTGAATATGACTACTCCGTTTCGTATTTAAAATTAAAAAGTAAATTTTATCACACATTTTGTGAGCCTATAGAGCCAGATATTGCAATGGTTACAAAAAATGATATCAAATATATATTACCGAACCCCAAGATAGACGGCAGCAGTCGCCGAACAGCAACGTTCAAGTTTCCAGTTAACCTATCTCTTTTGAACTTCCCTTTTTGATTTTTAGATGCTTTTTCTTTGAATTTTTGTTTTTGGTGTTTTTTATTTAAGTTTTTCTTTCGTAAGAATAACAATTGTAATTATTAAGACTGATTAGTACAAAGTTGACTGAGCAATTGATCTCTGTAAGCCTAAGATATTTGTTAAATTTTTATAACAATAAATATTTTGAACACATTGTTAAAAACATTTAGATTTAATAAAGTTGATTATTTGGTAACACACACAAAACATTTTATTGCTTTACCTTTAGTTTTTTAGCATAAATAGTCATAATTTACTGTAAAATAAATAGGATGGTTCATTGTGTACGTCTTGGTTCACTGTTGACCTAGCCAGTGGTTCACAGTGTCCCACGAGGTGGACTCAGTGAGCCATTTCCCATCTTTAAAAAAAACTTAAATATATCCTATCCTGGTACGTTTGAGTCTAAAATTAATATGCTAAATTGAAGTCAGATACATGAGAAGTACTTTAGTAAAAAAAAATCTTTATTATGTTTAGAAACACTTCAGCTTTGAATGCGCAACTTTTTCATGGTTCACTGTTGAACACCTCACCCTATACTAACCGAGTTACCGAGTTTCATTAACAAGCAAACTTCTTAGATAGGTATTCGAGGAATGAGATAGAACTTCTACTACATCCACGTCACAATCGCGCTAATTTTAGCTCAACGATTAGTCGATTCAATGAAACCGACAAAACGTTAAAACAAGCAAAACAGTAGGAAATTAGCGTTATAGAAAGATGGTTTAGTATCATTTGGCAGGATTTGGGGGGAGGGGGGGGACCACTTCCGTAAAAAGGCAATGCACCGTTTCTGAGAAAATCGACTTTTAGCAACCTAACCTCAAAACACTCAAAAGTGGCTTAAAAAGTGGGTCGGTGTGCCCAATGTCCTGAGCTCGCTTCGCTCGCTCTTGCATCCTAAGTTCTCCTTGTAACACTAGTAACTGCATTTTACACACATACAATTTGGTATAAATGATATTTATTTTGTAAGTAGGTTAAACATAACACTTTTACACGTCAAATATTTCTGGTCATTTTAAGCTAGATGAAGCTGGTATAAACACACAAATAAACAACATCACATTAATTAAACTTATTTATTGAATCAAAAATGTATCACATTGATTAATTCATCAAAAGGATCAGTTTTATTTCTTTCTACCAAGTCCAGGGGCGAAGCCAAGGTCGTCGAAAAAAGCCACAATAATACTTCAAAACACACAGAGTACATTCACGCAACTCGGGGAGAAACGGAACATAAATGGAATGTTGACATAGACACATGACAAAAATGACTACCTATTTTTACGTTCCGTTTTACCGATTTTGCACAATATTTTACACCACAGATACTATATTGTGACAGATTTGGTTGTCAAACACCCATTGTAACGTTCAGTTTTCACTTTTATTCAATTTGAGGTTAGAAACTTATTTTGTTAATTTCTCGATAAATACGCGTTGCCTTTTAATAGAGAATGGTAGCGTTATAATCAGGGATTGAAGCTCTTTCAGATTACACCCCAACTCCTGCCAAACGATACTAGGCCCGACCCGAAAGGTTACACTAATACGAATATTTCAGTAGGTAGGTACTCCGCAGCAGGAAGGATGAAAAAAAAGGGTGTGGCGACTGTCTTTTTTTTAATGGGATCACTCGCAGTCGCAGTTCAGCACCCTAAGGCTTTAGGCTGGTTACTGCTTAACCGAACTATGACAATTATCGATTTAACGGTCGCCTTTTTCAAATTGATGGCACGGAAATTTATATATTATAATAATAGGTAAGCTTCTGGCGTTTAATGTTGAAGTATGAAAAATAAAATCTTTGTAGTCGTTCACTTTCAATTCGCCGTACTTAAGTACCTATTATGCAGTATTTCAACGTTGAGATTGAAAAATGTTCCAGGTAAATAAAATTCTGCAGTATTTTATTACACAATTCTTGAAAATCCTCGAGGCACGATGTTTTGCCTCAACTTTATATATATAACGATTTTACAAAAACGTTGTCAAGTTTCATATTTGAATTACCGTTTTATTACCTTCTATTTTTAAATTAACGCTGAAAGCCAAACGAGATTGTGGGAGTTCATCTTGACTAGCAATTACTTGTGGACCAACTGAACCGGACCAAGTACATTTCTCTATGTACCTATAGAACACTTATATTCACTCCCTCTATTCCGCTAGACCCTTTTTCGATAAGTAATCCAACACAAAACTTTTTTAATTTAACTGTAACTTAGATGTAGTTACCTATATCGCGTATGTCATATGTAGCAATATACTAAAAGTGGTTTTTTCATTTCTGAATTTTCATATTTAGGCCTGTCTGATCTATTTATTGCATAGCTAGGGTATAATAATTATGCTTAGTTAAAAACGATCAAATCTGTTTGCGGGATAAAACTATTGCCGTCCACTGCAGGGCAAAGGCGAACAACGAAAACTTTTCAAAGTATTAGGTCGGTACTATAGTTCAAATATGCAGGAGTGGTGATATCATGCGTTCACTGCTGGATCAGTTTGTTACTGAGTTTGAGTTCGAGAATTCGCTTTTTAATTAACAACAGCGTCATTCGGTGCATCTCTTGATTGGAAAGCTCAACGATGGGTATGCCGTCTCTTTTGTACTCAGCTCAACGCAGCGTCGCGCGTTGTGCTCGTACCTTTGCTGCGGTGCGTGTGACGGGTCGACCGTGTTGACGCAGTGGCGTAGTAAAATGTAGACATAGACTGGTACTGGTACTTAGACAATTTGGTAGCTGCGTTTAAATCAACTGAACAGTTCTTGGCAGAGAAACACCGCGTCGCGATATAACCCATGGAAACATAGAAACCATGATAAGTAACTGCTACAACATTACTTAAAAAGAAAAAAACACAAAAAGTACTTTAATTTCGGAAGTTGGTATTCATAAAACGAAGAAAAACCAAAAACACATTTCCAAATTAAAGACATTTTATTATACTTTTGTGTTTTTTTTTTATTTCGAAGTCCGTTGTATGTTTTTGTAAAAATGTTTTTTATTTATCACGTTTTAGGGGTAACCTCACAGGTAAACGTACCCATCCCAGCGTACATGTTATAAATTGGTGTAAACAATAAACAAACATGCGATTGCAGCAATCCCGGAAGATTTGCTATTTATTGAAGATTTCTGTTTCCTGTCTCCGTTCTTCATCAGACCTTCACCAAACTAGAAAGGGAACCTCGAAATACTAAGATGCTCTTCCAAACCATCGTACACAGTTTTCTTCTTTTCATTTCATCATCACATCGACTATTGATAGTGTATCATCAATGTAGTCGAAGCCAAGCATTATTAGGGATAACTCAAATACTAGCCGTCGGAGCTCACGCCAATGGGACCACATGACAAGCACCAGCTTTCGAATAAAAAAATAATAATCAAAATCGGTACACCCAGTAAAAAGATATGACGTAACAAACACAAAAAAAGCAGTTGACTTGAGGACCTCCTCCTCTTTTGGAAGTCGGTTAACAAAACGATGTTACTGTAAAGCCATGACCGACAAGTATGTATATAATGAAAATTGTCCCTCACCGTAATTAATAATAATATACAATACATATGTATTTACCAAATTTTAAATAACACTGATCTTGAATAATTGTGAATAGAAGTGAAACTGTAACGTTAGTCACATTTTGATACTTCTGCTTCATCTACCTACGGAGAGTATCGATCAGTGGTAGCGCCCGTCAAGGTTGCATCCCTACATAACTACGCATGGAAAATGATTTTGGACGCCAGCCTGATTTATAATTAAATACAGACCTAGGCACTTTGTGCAATGTGGAAAAAATATTTAGGTACTATTTAATAACAAAAACTACAGACAACACCAACATTCGGTCGTTTGATCCTCTGTTGCCAGAGTCCTTCAATCAATAAACTTTTATAAGATACTTCTTATTGAAAAATGTTTTTTTTTTAAACACTGGCAACTTTAACGTAACGTCAACTTCACTATGTCAAATACATTTATTTCGTTGTTATGACAATGACTTCATACAAAACTTGCTTGGTCCATAATAGCCAAGTATTGTGTTTTAGTTTCGTTTTTGAACTTAAGCTAAGTAAGTATTATCGTATATTAAATAATATAACAAATCTAAGTTACAGGCCTCAGGCGTACAACTCGTATTATGTTTAGACATGACAAGACATTACAAGTTTTCAATAAAATGTGCTTATTATGCTTATCAGAACGCTAGGTGTATAACATAGGATTATATAGAACTGAAGTTATTGGAAGACGTGTTTGCGTTTCGCAATATAGCATTGCAATACAACTAGAGGAAATCTGAATTAGGTACATTAATTTTCTGATATCAAACATACTTTTGTTAGTCAGTTATTATAAATGTCACCCTATAGTAGAGCTACGAGCTTCCGATCTAGATGCCAAGTCAGAAGGGATTCGAAAATAATTTCGTGTTTACCTAAATTGTAACAAATAGCGCCATTTGAGAGTCGTGAGAGAGTGGACACTGAGGGACCTTGCGATTCTAGTCTGCTACCTCCGTTGCATCGGTCTATCGATAACGTTTCAAAGAGAGTTGTATCAATCATCTTTATTTTTTATTTTATGTCTACAGCGAGTCTAAATACAATTTAATAAATGCGTGATGCAAACATTTCTGAGGTCGCTTTGCTCGCGTTTTTCTCTTCCTTTTTTTAATGTTATAGATAATGTTGCCGTAAATCGATCTTGGTCTTGCAGTCTTGGTCTTGTTCTTGCATTTTCGCGAGACCAAGACCAAGTCCGACTTATTTTTGCAAGACCAAGACCAAGATTGACCCCTGCAAGATTTTAGCAAGAACAAGACTAAGCCTGCGAGACTCTTGCGTCTCGCAGTTAAGTCAAACAGATTTGGGCGTTATTAATCCTCAATTCCGATTTTTATAGACGTTCCCCATTATCAAAAGCGTCATAAAACTAAAAGGTATTGTATTGACTATTATATTTCAACTATTTAATAAGTAGCGCGTTACTCACAAATATTTTCCCATGTGATAAAAATAAACCTAGCAGCATAACTATCTAGCAAAGTTCATACCTTGTAAATCTACCTACAATAATAAATGCTTCTATACGTCCAATGTCCAGGGCCCCAAGTCTGCTATTTTTATAAATTTGTCATTCCAACACCATCCCAATGTCATTTTGCTAAAAGTTCGTAATCTGCTAAATTCATAATGGTCGATCATTGGTCGGTCAATGGTCTCATAATCGCATACGTCTGTCATTCATTTGTCATTTTGCATGAGATTACCATTCTATGCCATTTCTTTCAATGGAGTGTCAGTGGTTGACCATTGGTAAGTCATAATGACGCTTTTGTATTAGTAGATTACCAAACTTGTCAAAATCAACCATTATGAAATCAGTGATAGACCATTCTGCCACTATTGTAATATCAGACTTGAGGCCCACAGATCTAACGTAAGTAGGTTGGAATGTGCTTAAAACTGTAGCCAACAAAATTGTACAAAGATTTCCTATGTTAATACTTATGTTTCAAAGTTTATATTATTCTTGTATTCAGCAAAATTTAAAATTAACAGGGAGTCGAGTATTTCTAGTAAGTAATAGTTTTTACGCCAGCCAATGTTATGGTGCAGACGCTAGCACATCAAGCTACTACAATCTGTCAAATTATTTTAACAGATTTTCAACTTTATCTTGCTGCAAAAACAAAATTTATAGACATCGAAAGAGCCCAGCGTGCGTTAATAAAAATAATGTATTTCAAAAATAAAAAATTCTCCACTGCAAGCTTATATCAAATAAGTGATTTACTTTCTGTAAGGAAACTATATGTAACCCAAACCGTTCTAAAAAAAACATAAAACCCTAACATATCATGATAACCATAAATCTAAAAGAAGAAAAGATTTAATTGTCCCAGTTCCCCAAACTAAAACTATATTTGCATGTAAGCAATTGAATAAACGCTCTGCTCAGCTCTATAACAAAATTAATAAACATGTTTACGTATACAATAAAAGTTACCACGACTGTAAAAAAAAAATAATAGACTGGATAAAACCACTTACCTACGAGGAAACCGAGGCACTCCTGGAACACGTTGAGTAGCCGAAATAATTAACATAACATAACTTTACATACCACAATCTCATACGCCATACCACATCACACACCTCATCACTCACACGCCACACCACACCACACCACACACCACACCACACCACACACCGCACCACACACCACACCACACCACACCACACCACACCACACCACACCACACCACACCACACTACACCACACCACACACCTCACAACACACCACGCCACGTATCACACCACTTAGCATACCACACATAACACTATACTACTTACCACACCACTATACGCTCGGATGTAGAACTGGAAGTATGTTTATTCTTATAATTTAATTTGCCACTTTTCTTATATATAGATATATATATATATTTTTTTTCTTAAGATTACTAAATTAAAAAAAAAACAGAAAAATGTACTTACATTGCATTGCATATCTTACCCTTAAGGTCACTGTACACTCAAACTTTAATTAGTACTTAAGTAAAAGTGTGCGACAACGATTCGAAAGAGCGGAGCCTGCTAATACAAGCATTGTTTGCTTAAATGGAGGCTCCATACACGTTAAAATGTAATGAAATGTTATATTTGTCACAATAAACTATTTTGTATTTTGTATTTGTATTTTGGTATCTTTAAAGCATTAAGGTTCAAGGTTGATTGGGAAAATTTGACTTTCCGCGAATAAACCGTTGATTAGTCGGTGTATTACCTACTTATTCGATAATTTACCAACAAAGACGCCGCGGTTTATCAAAAACTGCAACAAGTGTATCACAGCATTTGACACTGTTTGAGCGCCGTATTCGCCGCCAAAGAGTAGGTACGACAGGGCATACAAAATTATTACCTATTTAGGAAGGCTTGGCACAGGATTAAAGATGTCCCAGCCGTAAGTAGGTATAAAAAACCTAAAGTTAGTAATTACGCTTAGGTACTAAATTGCGGCATTGTTTTTTTTAATTATTGCCAAGTTAATTTAATTAATTCGGTGGTGAACCACTGAATTAATTAAATTGCCTATGTCAATTTAAGCTTAACATTTACCTGCTCAGTTACTTTGTTCTAAGATCTAAATTTACTTATTCTAGCAATAGGCTAATAGGTATTTGCAAGACTTGCGAGACTCTTGCTGCAAGACTAAGACCAAGACCAAGACTGAAAGCGCAATACCAAAACCAAGATCAGGTGTATTGCCGCAAGAGAGACGAGATTTACCAAGACTGGGGTAAGTGTCGTCTTGGTCTTGCATTTGGGCAACACTAGTTATACCGCACCCGCGCAAATCAATAGCAAAATGCACGATTTTATAGAGACTGTACTACGAATATTTTGGGCTCCATATTCCGATCTCGCTCCACCTTAAAACTAGCCTCAGGCCGGCAGCGTTGATTATCTAAAACTTTTACCGACATGGAAACCAAAACTGTCATTAATTGGCTAAGAAAAAAAATGTATCTAAGTTTTTTGCTATGTCTAATTACATTAAAACGTTTTACTTTCTTTAAAAATAAATTACAAACAATCTTTTTTTTAGCAAAAGATTAAATATGCTTGAGGCGCTTAAGGTTTTCCAGAAGCTTTTATATTTTTATTACTGGATAGAAATTAACTTTGTTCTACCTAGAATTTCTAAGACAAGCCTTTTATCCCTGTTGAGTACTGGGATACAGGTATAAACAAATATACATAAATTTTTAATCTCAAAGGAAAACTACTGCTTTGAAAATCTAACGTACCTACTTAATTTTTGCTTTACTACGTAGAACTCCGCTCTATCTAAAAAGAGTTATATTTAATTTGAATTAGGAACAAGGAAATGGAATTCGCATGTAGTAAAACCTCGGACCAAGAATCCCAATGGACTAGACAAAAGCGTATACTCGAAAGGGATGGATATAGAGTACTTCAAAACTGGGGGATACCAGACTTTAAAATATTACCCCATAATTCTCGTTAATTTTTGTATATGGATTTGGGAGGTGTGATTAGTACGTGAAATGAAAGAACGAGTTTTTAGCACCATAAACCAGGGCTTTAAATAACGTTAAAATTTTATAACGTTATCTTCCTTCTACAGGACTTACCGTTTTTATTAAAATAACGGAAAGTGATTTAACGTTATTTATGCTTCAATATAACGTTATTCTTTAGTAACGATACTTGTAATATAACGTAAACCGGTGTTATGTGAATTGATGGAGGATAATAAATCAAATGCTTCCTGATTGATAAAATTTTTATTTTGTAGTGTTTCTATAATAGCAGAAAGGTCAGCATTTTTTTCTCTATTCGCCCACATTTGGATCTTAATGCAGCTAATTTCTTCTTTCTTCTCTCAGCTAAAATTGTTATCTGGTTTAATTTTCTAATCAATTTCCTTTTTCGAGGCGACGTACTCAGAGTCGAAAATATTTCACCAGGTTTAATCTAAAATAATAATTCGATGTTAGTAACCCACACAAAGAGAAATGGAAATAAATAAAAAAAATATTTTCATAGTTGCATTTACATCAGGTTCCAGCGATAATCCTGAAGCCACCTAAAAAAAGGCAGTGATTTACAATGTTCTATATTCAGCTAAATTTAAAATTGATAAAATAAACAAATTCTTGGTGTGTTGGATTGGATTTTCGTCGCAGATGGATCAGAGATCGAGATTTCCTCAGATTTCATTTTGCGTTTTTTAGCAAAACTCTGGAAGAAAATACGTGGGTCAGTCCAAATTAGTGAATAATGGCCTCCAATTATTTCGACCGGTTGATGCAATCCAGGAAGGCAATCTGGTGTCCTTTGGAAATCTAAAATATTTCATTTTTCAGGTAGTCCGGTTGAGTTGCCTTTTGATTTCATGACCAATAATTTTGAGTATGAAATTACTAAATAGACTAAATGAAAAAACAAAAACAACAACATGACTGTTGCCTTTTCCCTCAATAATGGGTAATTTTAATGCATGCCATCTGGTATCCCTAAAGTACGTATTATTCTACTAAATTGAAATGACAGAAAGTTATTTATACTCGTAAGACAATAAAGTTCTATAGAATTTGAACGTGTAATACTAACGTAAAATGAAATTTTAATCACATATTTCAAGTATTTTTAACGCTTGTTTTCTAAAAGACTTTTTATCAACGTATGTCGAGCTAAATATTTAGTGACATTTTAAATTTTTATGATATATAAATGCGAAAATCTCATACTTACGAATGAAAGGTTATGTTCTCAGATTTTCGTTCACTACGGCTATTACAGCCGATAACACAGCAATACACCATGTTGAACGTCTTTCTCTTAAGTTAGAAACTTCGTTCCCACTATTTAAACTACAGATTTAATAGGGGTTTCCAACAAAACACGATTAAAAACGAATGCACTAGTACTGTGTTGGGCACATACCACAGATGTGCCCAACAAAAAAAGTGATACGTCGACAAAGACAACAATAAATAGTTCTGTCCTTGTTATCCTAATATGTTTCTGTATATATACATCCTTTTTGTCTCAATATTGTTTTTAGCTTGTCTTGTCCATTTAGATTCTTGGTCCGAGAGTAAAACAACCTCCATTAAATTGTTTGTATTCCAAGTTTTTGTGTTAGGTGATGTTCTATTCATGTTGCAATATTGGATGGACTTTGATTAAAATTTTCCGTATTCCTTTTTCCCTTTTCCCTACACTGTTGTGCGTTTGGTATTATGTAAAAATAACCACAGAATTTTAGACATGAGTCGATAGCGATATTATGTACGTTACACGTACGTACTTATGTAGGTACCTACCATGTAAGTTACATGTAGGTACGTACATACTTATGTAGATACGTTGTAAGTTACACGTACGAACGTATGTACGTTGTACGTTACTGTAACTTAACAGAAATTAGTTCTAAAGTTTTGATCCATATTTTGCGAACACTGGCACTAGTATGGCTTTATGTTACAAGTTTTGATTTATTTATTCGATATTTTAAGATATCGTTAAAAAAGGGTAAAAACACAAACAAAAAATCCAAAACATCAAATCACCTCTTTCCATGATCATTCTAAGTTAGATATTTACATAGGTGTGTTGTAATTCATATGTAGGTACAAAATCATGTACACATTAATTTAAACAGAACTCCTAAATATACGACGTACGTATTTTCCATTCGTGTTTTCAATTACTAGCTCGTATTTCCCAGAAACTAAAACCCAACTCGCAGTTCGGAAACCCGAAGTAAGTGACCGAAACTGATGCATTTACGCGCGTTTCTGCTTCGCCCATCGCTACTCGAGTAATCTAATTGTACGGGGCGGGCGTGATCGACTGGACTGTAGTGGCCGGGGTAGGTTATCCTATTCTTCAAAGTGGACTGTAGGGTGACAACCCACCTCGGTATAAATGATCCAGACGCGCTGACGCTCCGTCTATAAATTACGAGCCATGAGGTTGCAACCCTTAGTTGTTTACTTGCTGTACTTGCCGTTATTGACACAAGATATAGGGGTAGGTATTGAGGGCTTACCAAATAAAAACACTATTTAACTTGCTGACTGTGCACTTAGCGATTTGAAGGGTGAAATTCGCGAATATATGATTCTACATTTAGTTATAAATTCAAAATATCTTGCTAATGACTACAAATTCTATTAAGTTTCTGTGTTTCTATTGTGCGGCGCAACTATACCGTACCGACACCCAAAAAATCGCCGTGTGTGATGAAAAGATTTTTCACTATAATAATCCTAGAATTTAGACTATATCTAGGCTTAGGTCTATCTGAGTAGGGGTTGTCGTACCTCTACGGATAGCCCTCGGTATGCTCCATGCAGCGGCACAAATTCACCCCTTCATCCCCCTCCATATAGGGGTGGGATGCCGAAAACTATATAAAACTATTATAGGCACGAAGCTATTACCTATTTGGGGTGAATTTACCGTAAAACTATGCTAGGAGGGCTATACAGCTATATGTATCTCTATAGATACAACAATCCTCTACAAAACTATATATGTTTCAACCCTGTCACCTAAAGGGTTGCAACTTTACAAGCGTATATGTTTTCAAGGGATAAAAATAAACAGTTTTATTAAAACCTTAATTACGGCTTTATGCCTTCACATACTATAGACATCTATATATCCCCCGATAGGGCTTTCCAAGGCGGTTCTAATTCAGACAGTTAGAAGTCTAGAATCTAGACTTGCATTTTCGGGAAGGGAAGAGGGCAGTTGTAAAGTGTTTTATTTTTCTGTATACCTTCACCAGGGCTATTACCAAAAAACCATTGACCAATCACGTACCAGCACCCTACCTGCTCTGTGATTGGTCAGTGTCGCTCAGCTATGCGACTACCTTTGACCTAATTATTGTAGGTCTCAAACCACCAAGCCCTTTCCACCACCTATGTATGTCCGTCCATGTGGTCAAATGCCTTGTTACCTTATATACCTCCATCAACTTATATACCTTGATTACCTGGGTTACCGTGTGTTTACTGTCTATGTGTAAGGGATAGGACACCCTACCTAACTATATTCCATATATTTACGAACATAAAAGCTCCAAGGGCTCATATAATGCCTCTTGAGAGCAAACGACTGTAACGAATGTGTTTTATTTGTTATAACAAACTATGTACTAACTATAACTACCTATAACTACCTATACTATGTAGTTGAGACGCATCGTCGCGAACACTAATGATGATCAATGTTTAACAAACTATAAAATACGCCAGAAAATTCACATTAATTATGAAATAACTTCATTTTAAAGACTTTTTTCAAAGATCAAATTACAGTTCACTCAATAATAAACTTAACGAAATTGACAATAGGTTGTAGTTTACATTACGACGTTCAAGCCATCATAGAAACTGAACACCATATTCCATTAAGTATTTCATAAAATATTGCAAGTATGTAAGTCTAAATAAAATACAAAACAGTTCCGCACCCCCTCATACTGTAAAATTTGCAGGGATCTCACTCTTTGTACTTCTAGGTCGCCTTGATTACGAATATTGGGTTTTGGGTTCTAGGAGTTTTGTGTAAATGAAATATTTGTGTGTATTCTGGTCTTAAGGGTCTTTCGGACAGTCATGCTTTTTCATGCAATTGTTGTAGGTTAAATAATTTTGTTTTTTTTTTTTTTGTAGAATATTTCTGCAGGAGTAGGTATAGCAGTTATTATAATTGAAGAGGACTTTGATAAAATTAATTTGGGTTCGTTGTGAATGTTATTGATGTGTTTTTGCAGCTTGTCCCTATACTTGTATTAGATATTCCAGATGTGACCAGCGTGATGTAAATAGTATGTCTTAGCTTGTAGAGTACGCATTTTGCTGTCACTGTGATTTAGATAATTGAGTATTTAAAGCGTACTTAAAAGATGGAATCAACCTATTTACTTACAATGATTTTCAAAATTCAAAAGTTATTTATTCAAACTAGGCTGATAGACAGCACTTTTTGAACGTCAAATTTTACATAAAGACAGTCCCCCAAAACGCCCACCCGTCACCACTTCCTAGTGTTTTAGCTGGGAAGAAGAAGTGGCGCAACAAACTACCCAGCAACAATTTTGATTACCTAACCTACTTTTAAAAGTTTATTTACAAGGTACGAGTAAGTACTTACATTTCTCGGTAGTGGAGTAATTGTTCGAAATGCAAACCACTACGTTGAATGCACAAACGAGCACGTTTTAACTGATTGTCTTTCAGTTTGATTAGTGTCTCTGTCACATCTCACGATATTGAAAGCGTCCACTATCGCACTTATCAACGCGTCGCTTGTTTGGTGTTCCTCACACCGAACTTTAAATTTAAAAAATGTAATGACGATTCATTTTTGAAAAGATGTCGATAACGTATTACACTTATGAAGTTCGCGGAAGGACTAAGCGCAGAGCGCAATATTTTGGCGGCATCCGCGGCATCTTTTTATGTTGCCGCTTGCCGCGTGCGCGCAGGCTAGTTAATGCCGTATCACCATCCACGAGAGCTTATTTTGCTCTGAAAATTTATTATTCACTCTTCCTTTATAATTTTCCGACAGCGCGCGGCGGCGCTTGCGTCTCATGTAGGTCATCTACCTACGTTATGTCTAGTGCACTACTATTGATTCTCGCTCTTCCGAGTTTATGAACACTTTTTTAATGATTCGATAAAATAAAAAATAAACATTTTATTTTTAGTTTAACTTTGTGTTTCGATAGTACTACTGATGGGTAAAAATCCTGCCGCGGGAAAACAACCATTAAGATTTCACACTGTATATGCCCAATCAGTCCAGTGGCACTAATATCATTAATGTACTCAGAATCAGAATCATTATTTTATTCGTCAACATGGGTGATAATTATATACAGGATCTTAAAAATTAGGTAGTGCGCTATGTTTTGCCAATTGAAATAATATATTAAGAAAAATATATTATACTATTAAATTAAAATATACATTTATTGACAGACTTGTACATAGGGGTTACTTTGGATATTTTAAGACTGTCCAGAAACACACACAAAAGTTAGGTTCTTAATGCATTTTATAGATTTTGTTGTTACTCAATCAAATCCACAGCTGGTATCATTATCCAAATGATCTATTATTTTGGATATCTTATCCCACGCACAATGTTCTAAAGTGGTAAGTTGAAGGCGTATAAATTTACTATAATTTGTGGCTTAGGATTGTATTGTATTATATTCTTGGCCAACAGAAAGCCAATGGGAGCAAACTAGTTATTAAATGCGTTACAGATTTCTGTGACATTAGTTATTTCATTACTGTCTAGTTTGAGTTTAGGAAGAGCACAGACACCATAAATCTTGTTTTTGGCCAGGATGTTTATAAATTTCCACATTTTTTAGGGTTCTTCCTACATCTTAAAAATGCGTCATAATAGTAATTATTTTTATGTTCTTTTATCTTACATTGTACCCTTTTCCTTGCAGCTTTATGTTTAGATTGCAGTCGTTCATTTTCTTGATTTGTTAAAAACCCTGCCTTAATTGATTTCGTTCATTAATGTAGTTAATTACTGTTTTATTGATCTAGTCCTTTTATGGTAGGTTTAGTATTTTGAATTTTATGATTCTCGAATCGTTTATATTCTTCATTAAATATTATTAAAAAGGGCATTGTGGTTTTTTTCTTCTGTAGAGTCATATTTTAGCATGTTCTCATGCAGAGTTTTGTAAATTACAAATTGTAATCAAGCGCATCATATTGAACTTTATATTTTACGGTATTGTTTGAGTTCTACAATATCTTATTCTAAAGTGTTGTTGTTGCTTTGTCGAAGGAATTGTTATGGGGGTAGTTATTTGCTACATTTTTAACTATCTTTGGTATATCGTTTATGCTGCACCTTATCGCGAGATTTGATTCAACACCTCTTCTCATTCCTCGTAATAATTCCGCAAGTTGATTCTTAATTTATGTATTTTATTTGTATTGGTGTTTGATATGCGATCGTTATCATCTGTAAGATTCGATTTGTTACGGAGAAGGTGTAAAACTACTCCTTTTTGTTGGAAGGTAACCTTAAGGTATTTAGTTTTTTCCGAGTTATACTTGCTGAGATGCTTGCATCCTATATGTGAGGGATGACTTGACTTTCTGTTCCAAATTAAGTGATATCCCTACTGCCATATTCCATCTAAATGTTTTCCGAGCCCGTGAAAAACAATTTACAAAAGATATATCAATTTTGAAATTAGGGAGGAACATCCCTGGTGCATTTCTCTTCATACTAGTCCGGCAGATAGATGAATCTTGCACCAGCCTCACTGTGGGCTAGCTCCGTAGTTTATAATCGCTAATAACTCAGCGCGCCGTTATAATTGCACTTTAATTAGACCACTATTTGTTTCGTTGCAACGTGATACGATTGCTTAACAAGATAATTAATTAATGATTTTGTGTCTGTAGGTACCTACTTTCTTAATACCGACTAGTTTTTGCCTCCCGCAAGCTTTAATCCTTTATTCTATACCTCTGTAAAAGCTGTGATAATCATGCGTGTACATAACCTATTATAAATCAAGACAAACAAACTATTATACTATATATATTAACCTTATATACTTTATATTTAAATTATAAAAAATAAATTAATTAACAATTTTATCTATTACACATGATTTCCAAAAATCGTTGAGGCTCACAGTAAATATTTTTGGACTGCAGAACACACTATTCATTCGCGCTGCGTTCGATACCCATCCATCACGCATGAGTGCGTATCGAAACCAACGCTTATTCCACTATTTCGAACATAATTATATTCTCTTTAAAAATTAACGGTTTACAAACATTGGCGCATCGTTTGGCTCGAATATTGATTTCCATGTTATTACGTAGCGGTTATTGATATATCGAAAAACAAACAACGTGTTTACATATTATTATTGTAAATGAAACATGAACACCACTGAAGTGTAATGGTATGCGTAAACGCTATCAATAAAAAACATAGCCAAACGTAATTATAATTTGACCGGAACCGCTGTACCACCTGAGGTGGGAGGATAACACATTCACATAAGTTTGATAGTGACGGACAGATCTTACGATATCTGTTTACGATGTTTTATAACATAGATATACAGCTTCAAAAGTACTATAATATAATGTGACTAGACTAATTTATTTTTCAAAACATTGATTTATTAAAAAATATAAAATTTAGTTTTTTATTATTGTACCTAGATTTTATATAAAAACTAAATTTATTAAATTAACTATAGTTACTTTGACATAGATTCTAATTTAACTCTTCCGTTTTGCTATCGGAACTGGAATCACACTCGTTCTGCAGATTTCTTATTTAAGGTTTATTAAAATCGACCATACTGTCGCAGCCCCAGTACCTAATCGTTATCATTTTCTTGACATGGTCATCACATTTCATTCATTTTTCCGCCGTGAATACCAAAAACAATCTAGGTATAACTTGGAATTTTTTTTTCCTTCTAAAGAAGAGTTAATTAGATTTTGGGCTATGTTGTTTTTAATCTCAGACCAGATCAACTCTATCTTATTTAAATCTGGGTGGTACGGTATAACGCTCTTGATATCATGAGATATCACTCGACCCATACCTGGATATTAATCTCATATGCGTCTGAAATAGACAGTCCGGTAAAGACACAACCTGCCTGCAAACCAGCGCGCGGAATAACATAGTGATCGGCCTGCCCTGCCTCCCCATCTCGCAGTACAGCGGTCCCAGTCAAACTATAAGAAACGGTGTGATTAAAATGACAACCGTTTTTCTAAGTCATACCATCTTAAAAGTGGAGATTGAAGAATGTTTCCTGACGGATAAATCCTGTGGGTCTTTAAGTCAAAAGTGAACAGATTAGTTCTAAGCGATAACGCCCCATCGTCGACCATATCTTCGCTTTTCGTCTGTTGAGAACTGGTCACTCACGAGTCTACAATTTACATCCAAATAAGGATAATTAAATTGGTACATATAGGCAGTATAATCTTCTTAAAAATATAATAAAATAACACGGTTTTTAGCATTAAGCGTCCACGATGGATGAAGAACAGGCCACAATCGACAGCCAATTCACTGCTTTCGCCAAACTATTTGAATCTAAGAAGCGGTCAGGGGAGACCATCACACTGTGGAATAACGACTATTGGCTACGACAAGGAAATATCATTGACGACAGGAAAGTCACTATGACTGACACCGGAATCATATTTAATAAATACGGGTATTATTTTTATATTCTTTTAACCGTGTGTAATTTTGTTTTATTATTTTCTGAAAAAGCTTTGCTTGATCTTATTACAAACTTGCTTCCGCCAGCGGGTACACCCGCGGGAATGTAGAAAATTATCCCAAGGGAACATAATTCCGGGATGAAAAGTCCTACGGCCTATTCCAGGACATGGTCTAACCGTGTGGCCAATTTCATCTAAATCGGTTCAGACGTGAAGAGGTAACAAATTAACAAGCTCACTTTTGCATTTATTTGATTCAAACCTGTAGCGGGGAAATAACGAAGGCAGTTAATTGAGTTGTTTATATGTCACAACAATGAAAGTTATGTAACAGGGGCTGGCAACTTGTTGGTTCTGCCAGTCGCTTACGTAACTTGTTCAACTGTTGAGTCGGCACCACCAAATTGTTCGGTTACTTTTTTTTTCTTTTTTTTTTCAGCAAATCGGAAATAAACTTCGACGAATGGATGGTGTTTATAACTGAACTTTGCGAATTGAAGAAGTTAGATTTAGAGAAGATTATTGAAACGCTAACTAACTGCGGTTTGCCCGGAGAGTCGCCGGTGGAGATCCCGCAGTATCGAAACTTCTTTTTGACGTTTAAGTCTAAACACGCTTTGGAAGGCTCTTCCAGTATGGGTGTAACAAAAAATAAATGACGCGCAGTAAATTGTATCTAAGTCGGTCTTGTCAATTTAGCACTCACATAGTTATTATTAAGATTTTAACTATAAAGCATTTGGTCTTGTTAAGTATGTGTCTCCTAATGCTACAATCTCTAACATTGAAAATATTGTATATTATCATTACATATTATAGACAGTTACTTTATCGTGGACATACATATTTTTACATTTACAATTAATTAGTATATTTTAGTCCGATCAAAATAGCTCATTTAATTTGGATAAGGTTACAATAATTCACATACCTAGAGCTAAATTTGGTATGGTGAACGGTGAACACATCATAACAACACAATATTATAAATTGAATGTGAAACATAAATTCCTTTTACCTATCTAAAAAGTATAAATTGGTTTTCCTGAGAGAAATAGATTTCTCATCATACGAATATTTTTTTTAATCACGATTTAGAAATTTATGTCTTAAAACTTTCGCTAACTCAAAAATAACCCAACATGGATAATTATGAATATGGTTGGAATCAGCTCTAGTATAACTCACTTCATAGAACGCACTCAATTATATCTGTCAGCCTGTATACGCAGCGTACTCGTGCATATTATGCAGAATACAACATACACACAGTTTTTGAATCGCTATAACTCAGAAATGGTGATTCTTAGAAAAAAGTGATAGAACAGTTTTTATAGATAATTGTTTTAGACAACTTTTATAGGTACATGACCTACAGTTTTTGTCTTACCTAGTTTTATAATAAAATTTCCCGTTTGCTAAGGAATGCAAAAAAAAAACTGTTTTGCAAACTTTGATAGTTTTTTTTTTTTTTTTGCAAATGCCGATGAAGGCTTTTCACATTCCATTTACAATGCTGTCCCCAACATCTGTACCAATTATACCTCTATGCGAATTATGCTAACCTTGTATGTCTATTTTGGCTGGACTATTTATGTTACTGTTGGACTAAACTTTTGGTTTCGGTTAGCTCGGCCTAGTTTCGGCCAAAAATCGGGTTTCGGTTTAATTTTGGTTTCGGCTGCCATGCCATCCGGCCAAAACTACACCTGGTACCGAAACCACATTTGGTAGATTTCACCTTTCGATCAAACATGTTCGGTGCTTGTTCTAGTTGTAAGTTAATACTTCGGATTGTAAAGTATCAGTTAATAGCAACATTTTTTTATTTCGGTCCATTTAATACTAAGTCTAGAATCTTTAGCGGCACATCATGGCCAATCTTTTAATGGTTCGTTGTTCGCCATTCAAGAAATAAGGTTCTCATAAACTGGAATGTCGTCTCCGTGAAATGCAAAATCAATGGCAAATTGTTTTTTCAGGTATTCGAAAGAATTTATGGAACAGCATTACGGACGTCAGTCAGACAATTAAAATATGTATTGTGATAGATTCAATTAAAAAATATTGCTTCAAACTATTATAATCCTGGAAGATTTCAAATTCAACTCGGAAATACTCAAAAATTAAAATCTCATTTTGTAATAATTTGTTTCTGTTCATTAACTTTATTTGTTGCCTGGTTTAGTTTCACTATAATTATTATTATTATTTTAAGGAAACCCAAAAATACATGAAAAATGTACCTACTCATAATTTTATATTTTATAGTAGGTACAGTATAAAATATAAAAATATGAGTACCTACTTTCATGCCGTTTGCAGCCTTAATTAAAGGCGGCCATGGCATGCAAACATAGAAGTAGGATAAACAGTTACAAAACAGATTCTATTTATTCCACTTAAATAAGTGGAATAAATAGAATCTGTTTTGTAACTGCTCTTCTATGTTTCTTCTATGTTTGTAACTTCTGTGTTTGCATACCGTGGCAACAATAGGGATGTTTCCTGAGTAAAAAATATATGATTATGTTTAGTCCGTCAGTTAGATTATAGAAAAATATTGGACACGTATTTTTTCCTTTATCAAATCTATAAAAACTGACGAAGATACAAAGCATCAAAGATCAGGAGT
Source organism: Hecatera dysodea (assembly GCA_905332915.2). Classification (NCBI taxonomy): domain Eukaryota; kingdom Metazoa; phylum Arthropoda; class Insecta; order Lepidoptera; family Noctuidae; genus Hecatera; species Hecatera dysodea. The sequence goes on from HG995286.1 coordinate 4,520,823, forward strand.
GGGGGCTTGTGACGTTACGGCTCGGTAAAAATTGTAGCGAGTAGTGACGTCACACGAGTTTTCAATGCTCTGTATCGGCTTCATTTTTTGTTTACGGGAAAAAAGAAAAAATACGTGTCCAATATTTTTTGGAAATCTATCTGACGGACTAATTAGTTTTTTTAGTCAACTACCCTATTGACTGTATATAAATATACAGTGTGCAATCTTAATGATTGTTTTCCCGCGGCAGGACGATTACCCATCAGTAGTACTATCGAAACAAAAAGGTAAACTAAAAAAAAATTTTTTTTTTTCCAAATCATTAAAAAAGTGTTCATAAACTCGAAAGAGCGAGAATCAATAGTAGTACACCAGACCTAACGTAGGTAGATACCTACATGAGACGCACTCGTCGCCGCGCGCTTTCGGCAAAATACAAAGGAACAGTGAATAATAAATGTTCAGAGCAAAATAAGCTCTCGTGGATGGTGATACGGCATTAACTAGCCTGCGCGCACGCGGTAAGTGGAGCCGCCAAAGAGATGCCGTGGATGCCGCCAAAGAGATGCCGCGGATGCCGCCAAAATATTGCTCTGCGCAGTGCGCTTAGTCCTTCCGCGAACGTCATAAGTGTAATACGTTATCGACATCTTTTCAAAAAGGAATCGTCATTACATTTTTTTAATTTAAAGTTCGGTGTGAGGAACACCAAACAAGCGACGCGTTGATAAGTGCGATAGTGGACGCTTTCAATATCGTGAGACGTAATAGAGACACTAATCAAACTGAAAGATAATCAGTTAAAACGTGCTCGTTTGTGCATTCAACGTAGTGGTTTGCATTTCGAACAATTACTCCGCCACCGAGAAATGTAATTACTTACTCGTACCTTTTAAATAAACATTTAAAAGTAGGTTAGGTAATCAAAATCATCTGTCATTTATGGAGTCTAATATTTTTTATATATATAAATCGAATGTATTACCGATACAAACTCATTTCGCTTCGGGAAAACAACCATTAAAATTTCACACTGTATACAGTTAATTATTATTAATATATTAAATAATTAATTAATAATATTAAAGTTAATTATTAATATATTAATAAATTGCCCCTACAGAGTTTAATAGCTCATGACCATGACTGCTTGCATACAGTCAATGCGGTCAACTGTAACTGTCCACAAATAGATATTGTCAAAAAACAGACATACCTGGGAGTAGTTATAGACGATAAATTTAACTGGAATTATCACATAGAACGTGTTTGCGATAAACTTCGGCAATTTCTTGTTATTATGACCATACTAAAAAACCGCCTGCCCTTCAAAGTGAAGCTAATGCTTTATTACGCGAATGCGGAATCCTGCATCCAGTATGGCCTTAGTAGTTATGGACTTATGGTCGAACCTATAAAACCTATCTTGACAGTATTTACAAAATTCAACTTCAAATTTTAAAGACAATAGTATCTCCCAAAATCAAAAATCAATTTCACGACAGTATAAACGGTCTCTATAAACACTGTAATGTCCTACCAGTTCATACTCAAATTCATTTTTTGTTATTAAAATAACAATTCTTCAATAAGCATTTAAGAAACAAAATCGAACATCCTGTACGCACTCGGGCAAAATCTGAGAATAGGCTTCGTACACAGCGCGCCAACAATATGTATGGCAAGCGAACTACCGCGTATATTGTACCGAGACTTATTAATAGTCTACCCTCAGAAATAAAAAATAATATTACAAATCAAAATGTCAAATGTAAACTTAAGCAATATTACTTAAGTATTGTTTAAGAATACCTTTACCTATTTAAAGACCTATAAAATACTCATTCTGTATAGTTTCCGATATTGAGATGTAGATTCATGATAGCACAAGTTTAAACCTTAGTGATTTTTGGTTGCCATCTAACTTAGATAATACTACATTATTTTGTATAAATGATATAAAAAAAAAATTGTTACATTAATTCGACATACATTTTTATTACATTACAACAAATGAAAATTTATTAAATAAGGTTTCAATCAATTTTTCCAACCAACCAGCTCTGTTTTGACCAAAAAATAAAGAAGATCTACAATGGGTGAGCGTGACAGGCGACCAAACTGATCCACTTTCTGCTAATAGTGGGAAAATGAACCAGATTTGTTTTATATCTCTTAGCGTAAAGAGACTAATATTTGAACTTACGAGCAAGCTTGTATGGTACATTCATATTTATCTCAGTCGAGTGTTTATTCTTTTGTATAAGAACATAATTATGATCTAGGATTATAGGCGGCGATGTTTGTGAAATTTCTGACCATATTGCATGCATTAGTGATTTATTTATTTTATTATTTATTTATTTATTTATAGTTAATTAAAACGGCACAGGGCCAATTACATTAATTAACATAGAATTATACAAAATAGAATAAAATAAGAATTCAAATAACATAATAATACAAAACTTAAATTCAAATTCAAAGATATACAATTTGTGGATAAAATTATAAATGGTTAAATCAGTTAACGAAAAAAAAAAACATAAATAACATAAACTAACATGTAACAGTGGACACCCTCGCATATTGTCTCTCACAAAACACCAGACAAGCACGCATTATTTTCTTCCATTCATCAGCAAATACATCACATTCAGGGTCGGCAGTCAGGAGGGCGTTCAGCATCCTTAGGGTTCGACATACTGGGGATTCGGCTCTAGCAACAGATCTAGAAAGCGGTATTGCGAACAGGTCATGACGGCGGCTTTGACGGTGCCCAAGGTAGGTATTTGTCCGGCACAAATAGGCGGCAGAAAAGTCCGTGGAGCTCAGGGCAGTCAATACGACCGCTTAGGGTTTTACAGGCAATCATGAGCTGATCAAAGCCCCTTCTTACCTCCAACGAATTGAAGCCCAACACCCCTAGAAGGTAATTCGTTGGGTACATGAATGGAAAGTAATGGTACAGCCTTTGATACAGAAATCTCAGGAAGGTTTTCTGAACTTTCTCAAGCATCACTGTCTGAGACGCAGTATGTGGATGCCAGACACAGGCGCTGGACTCGAGTTTACTCCGAACCAAAGTGGTGTACAGAAGTTTAATAATACTGGGATTGCGAAAATCACACCTAAGTCCTTAACACTGGTGACAAGAGTGATCACTATACCCCCCATATTATAATCATATTTTATTGGTCTCAACCTTTGGCCATAAGTCATGACGTTGCATTTACTAATATTAAACAACAGCTTGTTCGCAATGCTCCACTCATAGACGAAATCGATATCTTTTTGTAGGAGTTCGCAATCCACCTCTGTTCTGTTTTGCGCAGCTAGTTTTAGATCGTCGGCATATAGTAGGCATTTTGCGAATCGAATCTTACAAATTAGATCATTGATCATGATCAGAAACAGGGGCGGCCCCAATACGGATCCCTGACTCACGCCCGAGCGAGTGTAATAAGACTTCGACTCATGTGATATCACTAATGCATGCAATATGGTCAGAAATTTCAGATCTTCTGGACTTTTGGGGAGTCAGAAAAGAAATCTTTTCTGCACTTACTCCTCAAAAGCCCAGAAGCCTTTTGAAGGTTTCCCCCCGAAAAAAAAGTCAGAATCAATTCATTTATTTCAACTAGACCATACAAGGCACTTTTGAACGTTAAAACAGTTTGTAAATAAAAATATTGTAGTGGCTCTAGTTATTTATTCGCTAAAAGTAGATTCATATGGAAAATAACGGACAGAAAACTCCACAGTCACTCTTTTCAAATATAACTTTTACAATATTTTGTATACATTAACCAATTCATTATATGTGACGATGCACCCAAATGACACTAAGTGCTATAGGTACAACAAACTAATAACAGCAAAGGTAAAATTAATAAGTTTGCTAGTAAGGGCAACCATTGATTTATATAATTAACAACAATGGATCAGTGTGTGATATTAAATATAAAATACCAGTAACTATACCTGTATACATAGTAAACATATCAACACATACAGACCACAGTACCTCATGAAAGATGTTCGTACTTTGGCTTATCTATAAAATGGTTGATCTCATTTTTGTCTATTTCTAATATTAAAGTTGTGTCAATAACTAATTTTGCTAAAGAGTTGTCGATTTTTCCGTACATACGAGTGCATAATATTTTCATAAATAAATTGACAAGGGATTATCATAATATTAATCTTTTTTAAAAGTTACCTAAGAGAATCGCGGCAATGAAGACTTTAAATGGCTCTGACAGCACGCTTTTGCAAAATAAATATGGATATTATGCTTTGAAAATAACTAAAAGTCGCGGTTTCTCACATCTGTTAACTCTCTTTTATTTATGATAAGCATAAGTGGTCAGCCACTTATGCAGAAAGCTCTAAGCTGCCCCGCAAAAGAAGTTAGTGAGGTCCCCATTTCAATATCTCGTTTAAAGTGATTCCTAGGAAAACCATTTGATCAACAAATTCCAGTTTATGTCCATTCAATACGATGTCACATTCGTTGCTTCTAACATTAGTTAAAGTCAATTTAATACATTTAGTCTTTTTTCATTTAGTATTAAGTTGTTTGTTAATAGAGTTCTGATGAATAGAGTTATTCACGTCATCAAGATTTTGTGATCGTCGGTCTATCTTAAATATTAATAATTGTTATAAAACATATTAATGATGTGTCATCAGCAAATAACACCATATTTGGTTCATTTTGAAGCAATTGCGGCAAGTCTTATGTAGACTAAGAAGAGAAATGGACCCAATCCCAAAAATACTCTTTTCTGATGAAAGTGTAGATATTACGATTGTATGTCTACATTTACCAGCCAAAGATAAAGCTGCCTCAGTTAACTTAAAACCACTATCAAACTTATCAATGGTAAAATACAATCATTTGTCACTACGACTACATGTCAGCAATTGAATACGTAGTATTATTCAGCTTTAAAATATAATTGTTTTGGTCAACTGATGAACTACCAGTATAAGGAAAAGCACAAAACATCAGCTTTCCTATGTTTAATTTTAATAAAGAGTTAACACCATCCACTATATCCTTTCTGGTACTATTAATTAACAAAAGAATTATTCATCAAGATTTCTTTTTTTTCTTTTTATTATAATTCTTTTAATAATTTATTTTAAACTGATATAACAACTATGATTAGTAAAACTTAAGTAGTTAAGTACATAATATTTTTCCAAAGTCAGAGTGTTTTGACACAGGTTTCTAAAGGAAGATCCGACACCGTAGGAAATTATGTCAAGTTGGGGCTGGCGGATGATGGCTGGTTGACACAGCTGCATGAAAGATTATTAGCCGGAGACTCGTATCTTTCAGCATTAGTTTCATCTAGCTTCATCTAGCTTAAAATGACCAGAAATATTTGATGTGTAAAAGTGTTATGTTAACCTACTTACAAAATAAATATCATTTATCATTTAGTATAATGCTGAAAGATACGAGTCTCCACCAGGGCACCAAGTGCCCAGCCTCAAACAAGCGCTCACTTAGCTGTGGTTGTGAAGTCTCATATTTTCCATAAATATTCTTCAGCAAATACTCCTTGTTTAAAGGTTGCTCGCAGGCAGAGAATTAGGTCTGGGCACGCCACCATTGCGGCGATAAGTCCCCTCTTTTAGGAGTGGTTGGAGAGACGCCACGTGTCCTCACCTTCGCCTGACGCAGGTGCTCACCGGACACGGCTGTTTCGGGAGGTAGCTGTGTCGGATCCAGCGGGAGGACACGTCCGGGTGTCAACACTGTGTGGATCGCCCGGACGACACGGTGGAGCATATGGTGGAGGTCTGCCCCTGCCGTGCCGCCCTGCTTGGGCGGAGCAACGCCATGTCCTCGTAGAGGCGATCGGCGGCGGCAACCTCTCGCGTCCGGCTCTGGTTCAAACCATGGTCCGGAGCGAGGAGGCATGGGAAGCGTTCGCCTCCTTCTGCGAAGCAGTAATGCTAGGAGGCGGAACGCGTGCGAGAGAGGGAAACCTCACGCCCTAGTCGCCGCAACAGAAGAAGACGCCCCGGGCATCGGGAAACGCAGGGCGATTCTCGGCCACCGTAGGCGCGGGCCTGCGGATGACGAGCTATGGGTGGCTCGCCGTCCGATAGCAACCAGGCCTGAGTCGACGGCGCGTAGTGTTCCACGCGCGCCTCAAAGAGCCGTCAGCAATGAAGACGGGGCCCCATAGGGTCAGCGCCTGCTAGGGTTGCGGAATTTGTTCGAAAGAGTCACCGCGGCCCTGAAACACAAAGGGCACAAGAAGGACCACGGGTGGGTTTTAGTCAGTAAGAGTCTGACACTCCCTTCCGCTCCGCCCAGAGTGGGAGAAGTCATTCGATGATTTCCGATCCAAAAAAGAAAGGCAGAGAATTAGGAACATTTTTAAATATAAAAATAGGTACAAGAAAATGTAGTAGCCCGCCGGTACCGGGAACAGGGTCCAATCTACCGGTTGTCAGGGCTCGCAGAGAGGCTTATTATTTCTATCGGACATACGGGCAGATACATAGGCGGCATAAGCCTGCTCGGAAGTATCGGAAAATCCGTGAATTTGAATAAACGTGAATAATTTCATAAACGAAACGTGGTATTTGAAAATTCGATAACAAGGGTACAACATTCGTATCAACTGAATGAGATACTTCGCATTGAATAGTTACAAGAGATAACCATCCCATAGGGCATCCTATTTTGGCTATTTGTTTTATTATGGACCGTTTTGAAATACTATCAGTTTTATTTTTAATTTTCCATCCGAGCAAAAGAAACGTTATCAGGTTCTCGCCCAGATCGACTGACGTTTGTAAAGCAGCGACTAGTGCTGGCAAAATTTTTTTAATACATTCCAATGTAAATTTAAAAAAAAAGACAAAAAAGCAATTCCCAAGAACAAAATAATTGAAGAGAATGTACATAATTTGTATTTTGTTTGAAACTTTTAAAGAATGTACAGTAGTATAATATTTACGTCACGTCAAGAGGTATTAAATATTATAAAAGATGACTTTTATTGTCCATGGACGCGATCGTATTAACATACATATATATTATGTAGATACAATATTTTCACCAAATCAGTTCCGGTATACATCGTTTAAAATAAAAACAATTTCACAGACTGATGTGATTGGACCTACAAAATGATTCCCTGGATTACAATAAACGCACAGCTACACCATATTATTTAAATGCATAAGTGGATTGCCAGTACTGTTACCAATCAATTTACAGTAATAAGTTCTCGGAAAATGAAACTGTTTAATACTTATAAAAAAAGCGGTATATCGCCATGTCTATTCTATGTTTTTGAACTAGTGCGAAAACCAACCTTATTTTTTGTGTATTTTTAAGTACTATCGTAAAGGGAATAAAGGAAATATATTTTTATTTGAACCTTGGTCAAGCTTTAAAACTCACCCTTCTCAAAGGGTGTGGTCGTTGTTAAAATAAGCTTTTTACATACATTTTATTTAAAGAGCGCACTGACTTTTTATTTACAATACTAACTACATTTATTTATACATAAATTTGCAAACTCATACAGGCCGCATAGGGTACCAGTGAATACCTACCCATGCTGTTTTGTTTTGTAGCAAGAACCATAAGTTACGTTACGATATAGATGATCTTGTTATATCGTCAGTTGCATGAACATCGGTTGCATAATGTTAACTACGCAACAGCCGACCCATTCCGTTTCCCGGTTATCGCTTCACGTGGCGGGTATCAATTGAACCGGTTGCCTTTTATCCCCAGCATTGAAAAGATTTCTATAAATAAATTGAAATGTGCAAGCCACGTGGATCGTTATGAAATCCAGGTAAAGGATATTCTGACACTCGATACCTGCTTGTTTGTTAACAACGGGTGGGTGAAATATGATGATTCTCAGTTCGGTGATCCGCAATTCAAATGCAGTTTTAATGAAAACTCGAACGTGACTTAAAAAATAGTGATCTATTTTTGTCCTGAACTTAAAAAACTTCTTAAAATTTTCTTCGAAGATATTTTATTTACAGTATTTTTGTAAAATATTTCATGATTGATTATTAGGTTTCTGTACCTCAAAAGGAAAAGACGGAACCTTTATAAGATCACTTTGTTGTCAGTATGTCGGTCTGTCACTAATCTTTTTCTCCGGAACGCGTAAAAGCATCGTGTTAAGATTAATATAAAATACGTAAGTCAATAGTATTCAGAGCTCTAAAATTATCGAGGTTTTAAATCAAAGCAATAACAAGATACGGCTATTTATGCATAATTTTTGCGATACATCAATCAAAACCTATAGGGTATATCCCATTGACCCTATAGGTTTTGATCAAAACCTATCTATGAATAGACCATTTATCGAGGAAGGCTTTAGGCTATATAACATCACGCTGTAAGTAACAGGAGCGAAGAAAAAATGGAAAATGTGGAAAAAACGGGGAAAATTATTCATCTTTGAGGGCTTCCGTTGCGTGCGCTGCGAAAACGGTTCAAGATACCAAAAAAATATGTAGGAAAGAATTATTCCTCTTAAAATGATCTAAAAAAATGTCCGCGACAGTATATATCTATCTTTTAAGATTAACTCACTAGAACCGTTTTTATGGTAATCAAATTTGGTCGAAAGGGATGAAAGTTTGTATTAAACTTTGTCAATTTTAAACCGATCGGGCTGAGAGTTTCAAAATCGGGGTTAAAGTAACTTTTCCACGCAGACGAAGTCGCGGACAGAAGCTATTCATACATAAATACATATTTAATTTCAAGAATTTGACTGAAAACGGCATAAGCTTTTGAAACATCTCTGCCTCCAGACAATATTCTGCAAGGCGATCTTGCTGTCCATGAGTATTACTAGCTTATGATTTTTTTTTATCTTAGCGTACTTTGGAGCTTCTGAAATTACAGTAAGTCCCACTAACATTATACATGACTGTTATTAACCTTAAAACAACCATTTGTTTTATCTCCGGGGTGATACAAGGCTTCCCCTAAGCCACCAGCACTCAGGGCACTTCCCCTAAGCTTTCACGGTGAGTTACAGAATAACACTACTGTATCTGATATCTATGTAGGTACACATGATGCACTAAGAATCTTCTCAGAAAACGTTACCTATTCACCTTCCTCAGAACTAATAAGTCCTCGGAATACATCAAAGGGAGCATAATTATTCTTATTAGTCGAGTTCCTGAAATTCAATATGAATTTGAGATTCATATGCAGCAGGTCGCCCCTAATTATTATTAATAATACACGGCAGCATTCTTATCTTAATTATTTCTCGAATACCGACTAATTTAGATTCTTGATTATAGCTAACTAATTACATTAATTGTATCACATCGAAGCGTTTGATCCTATGAACTATTTGTTTGTTGTAGCAAGACATCGGTACCTATTACCTACTACTATCAGTGCATAGTATTATCTATAAGGTTAAAGGCATACGTAGATCCATATCATAATACTGGGATACATAATGCGATGATTTTTCTCTAAAAATACCAATTTATATAAAAAAGTACTAAAAAAAATTAAAAAACGTAAAAATTAAAAATGTGATGCTTACTGCAATTTGAAGACATCTTACAGAAATAGAAATCTTGTTTATTTTGCACATAAAGATACACACAATGTAGGTACAAATATGAAACATTAATGACAACTAAGACTAAATGTGCATGTTTCTTACATATGTATATGTAGGTACATATATAATACGTACATAGCATAGCATAGCATAATCAGCCTTTTAACGTTCCCATTGCTGGGACACAGGCCTCCTCTCTAGGAGAGGGAATGGGCCGTAATCCATCACGCGGGCCCAGTTGGTGAATTTCATGTCGCATGTCTTCGAATTTTTGGTTCTAGGACATGCCGATGTTTTCCTTCACCGTTTTGAGAGCAGTACGGTGGTGAAATAAATTACATAAGGTAATGTGCCTGGCTGGGTTTGACCTCGTGACATATGATTCGTAAGTCCGGGCCGTTACCACTCGGCCACCACTACTCTACACCACTAAATATTATGTTTGTAGCATTATTTTCTTCTATCGCACACCGAGCGTGTTAGGTCGTATTTTAAAGATGTCTACGGGTTGTGCTCTTCGTTCTAATCCAGTTTTAACGAGTGGTTTCCAGGTTTATCCAATACGCCAAGCTCATCGTGTCAAGAATCCTGAATATTCCATGAACTGACAATTTAGGTCACAGATATCATCGATGCAAATATTGTGACTATATTTTAATTTTGTACGATTTGAGTTTTCATGATGCAGACTTTGTAGTAATATGCGATATGCAATAATATATGTGAGTTATTTAGTCATGGTCGCCACGTTCTGTTACTCAAACTCATATTGATGAAAATATATTGATCGTATGTGTTTAGAAAGAAAATATTAATTCTAATAATTCCGTCCATAGCATTTTCAATAGATAATGGATACGCAGTTTTTTCCTATTTATATAGATAACTTCGTCTGTATTTAAATGAATTAACGCTTGAATATTAAACATTTTACTGTTCATATGTTCTACAAAACTGTAGGTTTTGAGGGTTTCCTAAAAAAACATTTTTTTTTCTTTAATTCAAGTTCTTGAAACATTTTCTGCTTAAAGTTCGACTACGAAAGGATTACTACACTACAGGTTCTTGCGTTGTAATATGTTGTCATCACAATTTGCTGCTGTACATATAAAGCTTGCTCTTTTTGTCGTCTTGTGAATAGTTGGTAGACAACTGACCTTATATAAATTTTTTAACCTATGTCCAAACGTCGAGGGCAACAGTCCTGGGTTAAATGCCCAAAATGGGCTTCATATTGAGTGTACACTATCGCAAACACAGCTTGGTGTTAGCCATCGTCGAATGTGGTAACAGGCGTGCTGTAACTTTTGTTGCCACCATCGAATGGGGATTTTTTCCATAACACTTAGCTTTCTCGAGAGGTAGCACACATTGGTCCATAATTCAGACTTGCATGCTTCTACATTATCTACGTCGTGTATTCAGGGGGAAAGCGATTCGGTCGCTATTTAACTTACGTGATATTCCTCAGATTCTATTTACTGCAACGCAACCTGTGATGGTTACCTCTGCTGGCCTCCTACTCCTGCCGGAGAAACCTTCTTCCAGAACTGCCCCAAAGCTTTGCTGAGTAATGTAAAAAGTAAGTACAGCATAACAGCTCCGCGCGCATGGTTTGAAGCTGTCAATTTCATACGTCTATGTTCACATACGTCGATTCCATATCTCTCCCGCGTTGTTTCATTTAACTGGTGTTTATATTCTAAAATTCACTGTCTAATCGATGAACCACACACAGACTTACCTACACATAATAATTCACACGAACACACACTCAGGTGAGTGAGTGTTCGTGTTAGTGGTTATGTTACTACGGTTACTATAACCCGTTCAAATTACAAAAAAAATATTCACAACAAATGTACCTACAAAAAGTTACTACGTTCAGACATCAGTTATCCACGACTGAACACTGTGTCCCCAAAATACAAGCGATAGCTTAGTTTTGGAACCAGCATCAGCAACTTCTGCAATTACTGTACCTTTATAATATTTTGAATGATTATTCTGATACCAATAGACAGGTTTATTTTTATTTTATTGATATGCATATATGCCACTTCATTTCCACTGGTCTTTAGAGATTTGGATAATTTAATGGTTTCCACAGCAACCAGTAAGGCCCCCACAGAGCTTAAATTAGACACACTTGTACACTTGTCAGCAGTTTATTGAGGGTGGTGATGGAACTGCGGTCGATTTTACTCATTCCAGTTTTGAAATTGCAAACTTCGCTAACCACCAACAAAACATCACAAAGATCATTTGGATGTACGAAATTCTTGTGCTTAGCTACAGATATAAAATCATGATAAACCTGAATCATTATAATACCAACATTACTTTCATATTTCATTTCCAAAAGATTTATCAACACTAAAATAAGTTCGCAAATATATCTTTATAACAAGTAAATATTTATTCAAAAGGAACGCATGACTTCTTTGAACTTTGTGAATATTATGAGTGGGTGATTCAGTTTATCTTCAACTAAGATGGAATTGAAAAACTTAAAGAGGACTTGGGTATCACTTTACAATTATTTGCCGTAAAGCCGTCTGAGCTCGGTACCTACTTGTATAATTTTGAAGGCACGGTTAGCGCAGTGGTTGAGCGATTGGCTGCTGAGTTGCCTGTCTTGGGTTCGAACCCCGCACGGAACAAATATTTGTATGGTCTACAGATAGTTGTTCTGAGTCTGGGCGTTTGTATGTGAAGTTTTATATGTATTTGTAAACGCACACACGATACAAGAGAAAGCCCTTAATTGTAAACTCGTTTAAAAAGAACAATAGGATATTGTGTCTCTAGACATGTTTTAGATAGTCAAATAAATGTTACCTGATGAATAAAAATGGCAGTTTCAAAGCTTTTGAAAAAAAATAATTAAACAGCCATATTTATTTTTCGGCTAAAAGTTATCTAACAATTGGAATATTAACCTTTACTAAAATTGGTTTGCATGTTGTGTTTGGAGTGCGTCATGTGCTAGACTAAAGATAATTCAATATATGTACGTAAGTAGCTAAAATAATAACATTTAAAAGAAATAATACTTCACTGCTTTTCTTATTCATTCAATGAAGTAAGTATACAATTAAGATTTACCTATCCGATTGTTTGTTCTATTTTCATCATTACTTTTCTATCAATGTTCACTGTTTTTATCAAGATCTTTATCTACTTGACGTTTTACTTTTAACCGTTACGTCTCCAAAACGATGTTTTTTTCAGTTCTTTTTTGTTTTGTTTTTAATTGACATTATTTTGCTTTCCTTTTAAGTGTGCGCGTTCAGGCGGTGCGGCGCGGAGGGGCTGTGGCTCGGCCGCCACCTCAACGAAACCTCACCTAGAGGCTGGACCAACTATACGCCTTGTTTCCCCACACTGGTACAAAAAATCCTTGACAAAGTAAATGAAGATGAAGGTGAAGCACAGGTATGTTTCAACCGTCCATCAAAATGAAAAATAAAATAGTCGTTTCACCTAGTAAGCAACATTAACTAAAATCGCAGAATCATCATTAAACATGACCATAATTATTATTTTATCATTAACATATTTATCATTCATTATTTTTCAGGTATAACCATGCTACCCTCATACTGATAACATGAACATTCACATATTTCTTAAACCCCGATATTTTATTGCTTTAACTTAATCGTCCGTATAGTAAGAACCTATCGCATCGGTTGCTAAAAATCGTTCATCATGTATCGTGTACGATTTTATAAGATTTTTAGAGCCTTTTACGGGCTCTTTCATTCATGATAAAAGCTTACAAAAACTTTTATGACATAAAAGTTCACCTTTGATAACTTCTATATCTACTAAACTATCGTTCTGAACGTATTCATCTACATACTATTGATACATCTCAAATCATCAGTCTAGGTGCTAATACCATCATACTTTAAATAAATCATTGCTAGTCATCAACGTAACTGTATCCCAGGAGTTACAAAGCTGTTGCAGCAGATCTTCAAAAAAGTGAGTATGTATTTAAAGTTATCTACGTAACAACAAGTATAACACCACAGTTATAATAATCACTTGGAGTTAACTCAGAAATTACAAAAAAAACACCTGAAATTTTAGAAACACTCCAGGATAATCAGTAAATATTACGACAGAATGATAATTTAAGCTGATAAGCTGATGAGAGTCAGAATTACATTTATTTGGCTACTTTGTGTATTACAAAATGTCTGCGACGCGTGGGCCTGGCAGAGGTGAATGAGCTCACAGTGAGCAATATGTGCCAAGTGTGCTTACAGTCGTGTTACAGTCCATCTCATTGAGGGATTATTATTTTTATAAGCTGATGATTATTGCAAAGTATCAATTATAATTTGTTTTGTTTGTTTCAGCTTAAATTTGAGACTGCCGTTAACACACGCACTATTGAAATGGTTGGAATAGTTTCCTCTTTTTTAACTATATGTGCAGCTATAATAATATTCAACGCGTTTCCGTATGTATTGCCTTCATTTTTTTTATTGTTTCATAGTCACTTCTTCCTTCGTTATAACTAACTCTTTACAGTAGACCGGAACATAATTGACACGTACGTATTAGCAAGACACAATCGTCATAATGAGTCATTGAAATATTTTCTTTTAGGATACAATGTGGGCAATAGATCTAAGTGGCGTGCAATTGGAGAGGCCTATGTCCAGCAGTGGACTGCAACAGGCTGTTGATGATGATGATGACAATGTAGGCAAGAAACAATTTGACTTTTATAATTAATTTGTTCTTGAAAGTTCATCTGAGACCTTACTGTTATCAGTGAAGGAGAACACCATGGTCTTCGAGAACAATGCAATTCAGAGATAATCAAACCAGCTGGAGCAGGCTTGGTTAGTTGGTGTTCAGTACCACTGCCTTTTATGAAAAGTGCCCAGCAGTAGGACGATTACAAACTATATAAGTCTCGAATACTTACTTACTTGCACCATTGGAATTGGACACGATACGTACTTCCAAATTTATTCAAAATCATTGACTACTTTCTATACATGATAAATGATAAATGATAAATGATAAATGATTTATTTTTGTAAGTAGGTTGTAAAAAACACTTTTACACGTCAATCTTTTTTAGGCCGTTATAAAAACTAGATGAGGCCGGTGTTTCCTAGCTGACTACCCTGAGAAGAAACACCGAAACAAACTCAGAGGTCAAGGTCTCTTTTGAAGTCCATACAATTGTACTGGTCAAATCATATGAGAACCATGTAGGTTGGTGTCTGAAGTGGTCTTTTGAGGAAAGTACCCCACAGATTTGAGTGGACCTGTCCAAACAGTGCAAGCATTTGTCAGTTATCGTGTAGCTCAAACTTAGAACTTTAAGGAGCTCAACGATTTGACGAACAATACCAAAGTAAGGACATTTGGGTAGGCCACGTAAGGAACTCAAACCGCCAGACTAATATGAATGAATGAACCCCCGACGTAGCGATCTACATGGTCCTCATATTCACAATACGTTATATGAGGACCATGCAGATCAGTGTCTGAAATGGTCTTTTTAAGAAGGAACCACACCGTTTTGAGTGGACCTGTCCAGTCAGTGCAAGCCTTGGTCAGAGACAAGTAGCTCAACTTAGAATCCACAAGGAGCTCAACAACTCGACGAACAATGCCAATGAAAGGACATTTGGGTAGGCCACAAAAATACTCAAACAGCCAGACAACGTTAAAAAAAATACTTTGAAGGGGAAAATGCTAATAATAACCCATATAGTCCTCATATTCACAATAGGGAATAAAATTAAAATAATAAAAAAAAAATGATACTTTACAAAGTAGGTATTCATGTCAAAATAAGAAATTGTAATGAAATAAAAAGAATACTTTAAAAAGTAAACATTCATGTCAAGAGTAAATGAAAATGAAAATATAAAAATGTCAAACTGTATAAATATAAACAAAAAGCGCACAAAAGAGAACAAAACAGGAAAAAAAAAACATTAAAACATTGGGCCGTGTACAAAACTGAAGCAGCTCAATCCCAAGCCTTCTTGTCCTCAAGATAATCTTTCACTGTATAAAAAGCTTTCTGGCATAGCTTACGTTTTATAAATAATTTGAATTTATTTATGCTTAGTTCTTGAATAGGGCTAGGAAGTTTATTATAAAAATGTATACATTGGCATCGAAACGAACCACCTATTTTTTTGAGCCTGGTTTTAGGAACGACATAATTGTGTTTGTTCCTAGTATTTATGCTATGGATATCACTGTATTTTTTAAACAGATTAATATTTTTATGTGCATACAAGAGGTTTTCATAGATATACTGGGATGGCACAGTCATAATATTAATCTCTTTAAATTTGTCTCTGAGGGACTGTCTGGGACTCAATTTGTAAATTGCACGAATAGCCCTTTTTTGTAAGACAAATATTGTCTGAATATCAGCGGCATTTCCCCACAGCAGAATGCCATATGACATCACACTATGAAAGTAGCTAAAATATACTAAATTTTCCTAACAGCATATGCTGCAGAACTGAGCTTTTTTGACAGTTTGTCTATATGGGGGCCCCACTGCAGCTTCGCATCTAAAGTAATGCCTAAGAACACTGTGGTATCTTCGGGTTTCAACTCTTCACCCTTTATCGATACAACAGTGTTCACTTGTCGCACATGAGGTAAGGTAAACTTTATACATTTTGTCTTTTTCTCGTTTAGTAAAAGATTATTAGCATTAAACCAGTTAACTACAGTTGCTAGGGCAGAATTTACATTGTCAGTAACTATCTGCTGGCGTTTTAGTTTAAACAAAAGCGACGTGTCGTCTGCAAATAACACTATATCGTGTTTGTCTTTTATGAGGAACGGCAAGTCATTAATATAAACGAGAAACAAGAAGGGACCTAAAATTGAGCCCTGGGGGACCCCCATCCTGATTACAGATCCAGGAGATCTTTTACCGTTGACATCAACTCTCTGAATCCTATCACTCAAGTATGAAGTAAGAAGATCCAGAGAGGCGTTCCTGATTCCGTAATAGTGTAATTTCCTGATCAATGTCTCATGGAGAACGCAATCAAACGCCTTGGACAAATCGCAAAAAAACCCCAAAGCATCGCATTTGTCCTCCCATGCATTATAAATGTGTCCTAGAAGTTCAACACCGGCATCAGTTGTTGAACGACCCCTTGTAAAACCAAACTGCTTATTATGTAAAAAATTATGTTTATTAAAATATCTTTGCAATTGATTTAAAATCAGTTTCTCAAAAATTTTACTAAAAGTAGGTAGCACTGAGATGGGTCTATAATTCGAAGGGTCTGATGTACTACCTGATTTAAATAAAGGTATTATTTTACTATATTTCATTAGATCAGGAAACTCACCACGGTCTACACAATTATTAAAAATAACAGCTAAAGTAGGAGCTACAATGTGTATTATAGACTTAGCAAGGTCAACAGAATTACCCCATAGATCTGCAGTTTTTTTAACATTCAGTGAATTAAACGTCTTTACAATATCAGTAGAAGTGACATATTGGAATTTAAATTCAGCATCACAAACTGGAACGTTTTCTTTAAGTAAAGCTTCTGCAGCACTGGGTGATGAATCTAGATACTTAGTTGTCGATACGGGAATCTCTGCAAAGAAATCTTCAAATGCCGCGGCGACTTGCGAGTCTGATTCAATAATACTGTCATCAATAGCAAGGCTATAATCACTACTTCGATTGACAGACCTTCCTGTTTCACTATTAATAATATTCCATGTCGTTTTAATTACATTACTACTATTTTTAATTTTTGAACCCAAGTACCTAGACTTGGCTATGGCATGGTTATTGGTTATTGTTTGTGACCCTTAAAATGAGTTGTACTAGAGATGATTTGCAATGTTTTGACCCCTAAAAATTGGGTTCCAAAGGGGATTATTTTTGATTTATTAAATTATTAAATTTACTCGTTTTTTGGAAACTTTAGAGCAAATTGATATTAAAAAATGAGATAAAACATAACAAGTATTTTTTTTACACTGTCTAACAGCAAAGTTTATAACGTCTCGTAGTAAAACACGTTCGTTCAAGTTGCAGCCAGCTAATATCACAGAATGGTTGTAAGTAAACCCGCGAAAGGGATAGAAACATGTGTGCTGCCAAGTACTATCACAATACTTCATCCAACACGTGCAAAAAGTGAGAAATACAAATTGTAGAAAGCTTATTTAAACAAGGAAGGGTCTCCAGTCATTTGTTGGTTAGGTGCCATTCATTGACTTCGAGTGAAATTGGGCAATAACGATGAGATGTATCAAGAAATTCTCATAGCTTGAACTTTCGTCGATTTATTCAATTTCCAAAGGTATGAACGGTATTTCAGTATAAATAGTTGTTTGATGGAGTGGTTCGTCATGAAAGAAGAAATCTCTCAAACAACAATTTACATAACAATGTTAGTTTACTATTCAGATATAGCTGGAGATAGAGTGGATTGAAATAAATTGTTTTATGATAGTGAAACAGAAAATTAATTTTAAAAAAAACTTTGATAATTCTAAAGAACGCCATTTGGACCTTAAAATTTCGGGGTCAAAATGATTGTGAATCAGTATCAGTCATCAGAGCTGTTTTTTTCATCTTGAACCCAGTTCAAGGAGCGCACTCTATTACCAGTAACCCTGTAGACCAGAGCTTCTTACAATTTATTTTATTTTCATTATTATTATTTCAGTATCAACGCCTTCATACATGGGGGTCAACGTTTATCCCGGTTCGTGATAAGTCAAATCGTTTTTATTTTCTAAAATTCACTCACTCACGAATCGTTATGATAAATGCCAATTATTATTGGCCCAAATCTGTCATCGGTATTATAGGGTCTTGTGTAGCTACAGTTGTGTTAATAAATTGTTTATTTTTATGCTGTACGTTTTGTCCCAAGATCCGCTTCAATGGAATGGTAGTGTCGTATTTCTTTTTTCATTACTTTATATGGCTTTTCTTGACCGCGACCGGATCTCAAGGAAAGCGAAGGATATCTTGATATTTCCTGGTATGTCTGTGTTTTTATGAAACTGGAGATAATAAATAGGCCGTAAGTATATTTTATATTATTATTTTTTTACAGTAGCCTGCACAATAGACGGACTCTGATACATAAAAACTTGTTTTACGCTTTACTCATGGAAGTGACAGTGCGAATGATCTTGTATTCTCAGCAGTCATACTCCTTCGATAGAGAGGACCCGCTTGAGGAGGAAGCACGGAGAGGCATCGAGTATTTTGTAAGTAACCGTTTCGATACTTACGAGAACCTAGTTTTAGTTTTGTAAAGCGTATGTTTTAATAACTAAATGTTATTAAAGTTCGGTCTCATCTCGTGGTGAATTATAACGGTTCTAGACCAAATGATCAGTAATATGAGATATCCCGAGGCAATATATGGGATCTGATCTATGGAAATATTGAGATTTTATTATTATAAGTGCTTTCCAAATAACGAAGCTCCTGGAAATCGCTATGTAAAAAAAAGATGAAAATATTGCTTTTTTTTGTTTGTGAAAAAATTGAATTCTAAGCAAAACAAGAACGACACTAGAAATATGAAGATTATGCAAACGATATTTACTGCTAAATTATTTTGGATAGTTGATGGCTTTAGTGATGATCAACGTAACCATCTTACATGTTTTATGCCAAAGTCACATTGACACTGATCGCATTCGTTTTTATGAGCGGTATATGAACTGTTTGGCACATCTTTTACAGGTAGTGATAGTACCTCGGCAATAGTTTAAATACATTTCAGTTTTACAATGGAGTATGGATAAATAAATTAGAATCTAAGATTTTTTGCATTTTAGAAGATGTTGAATTATGTTGACTTTGTGGCATAAGAGAACAAGATAAATGCGCATTGTTTTTTTTTTTCAAGGTAGTTTATATTAGTCAGCTCCTAAGTAGCTCCGGTAAAATATAAATAATTCTCTTAGACTCTGGTAGATCACCGAGTTATTCTTTTGATAGGTTTATTGAGACTGTCCGATGGTGACGTAAGTTTTTGACAGATTTGAAGAGATTGAAGCCGATCACTATAAAACTGAATATTCGTCTCCCCCATCCCGTATTGCGTAAATACATGTATGGTGAATAACTATTTTCTCATTATGCTAATTTCATGAGAAAAAACTTTTTACAAAAAAATACAACCGACTTCCACAAAAAATCAAAAAAGTACAAAATAACTTTAATTCGGAACTCGGTGTTTGTGGTTCCTTTTTCGTTTTTTGAACACCGACTTCCGAATTAAAGTTATTTTGTACTTTTTTGATTTTTTGTGGAAGTCGGTTGTATTTTTTTGTAAAAAGTTTTTTTATTTTTCACTTTTTAGTGGTACCTACACCCCCTCCTCTCCTCCACCTAAACGAACCAATTACATTGGTGTAAAAAAAATGTGCTGCTCCAATGCAGAGTAAACTAAAAGGTCGTCAATGTAGACAATGTAGATATTTTTTTTAGATTTTTGTTGATTTTTCAAAAACCGCTTGTTCGATTTCGATAAAATTTTCATGGGACCATTTGGGAAGTATACCCTTTCCAACAAAGAATTTTTCAAATCGGTTGGCAAGCGACGGAGTTATGCGCGAACAAACATAAAAAATACAAACATCCGAATTGAGAACCTCCTCCTTTTTTAGAAGTCGGTTAAAAACTGACGCACTTACTTTTGCTTAAAACGAGATCAGTTTTAATATCCGTCGCTACCTATAGTGCCTCCAAATCAACATAATAATTACTAATAATTTAATTGTTTGAAGATCGATAACTAGAGGATTTCCATGTGGTTTTTTTTTACTCCAGAACAAAAAATGATGTTCTTCCTCCAGAAAACATTATTTAGTACGTTCTCTTGTTGTTGGTAGCGTCAATGGTTATAGATAGCGTTAACAGACCAATTTAATAGCATTAAATTAATTAATTGATGTAGGACTGTAACACCGATGATTTAATACTGTTAATTTTATAATGCTTTGTGTGCAAGAAAGCCCTATTATTTTATTAAGTGCAAGTTGCTCCAGTCCCCCGAACAAGCAACTGAAGGAGTGCTTCAGGACTCACCGTAATCTTGCTGACGCCGATTTCCCCCTTGCCACGAGGCGTGTGCGCGCAACCCGGTGGGTCTCGGGCGTAAGGGCACTCGTCACGACTGCAGGACTATTGACCCCATGGAATCGATAATAAAATTGTTGACCGTTACTTTTAATTTGGTTTAATTTCATTTTTTACTGTGGTATTGCTCGAGTGCCTACTTGATAACGAACAGTTGACTGGCGTAGCTACTATCCTCACTATATACAGGATGACTTTGAATAGATGCGACAAAATGAAATGGGAGCTTCAGTTACAGTAACATAGTAATTATAAACTGTTTTTTCTACAATCTAAATCGTTAAAAAAAGTTACGTGGTTGGCGTTTTAAAATGATCCATCGATGTTAATATCTTTTTTTAAGTACGAATTATCGGTATTCCAGAAAAATAATTAATATGCATAATAAATAAGAAAAATTAAAGTATCAAAAAATCTCGTCCAACTAATCGCAGTGCTCAATGATCGTTGTGGAGTACTCGCATTATTAAACGTTGCCATTCATAGCGGTGATAAAAGTTCATTAATTTTACATTTGGTATGTTCTAAATTTTCTTGACAACACGTATTATTGTATATTTAAATATGTCGCATCTATTCAATTTCACCCTGTATATATTCGTTAAACATAATCAGAAAATGCAGTAAATAATTGTGTACTGAACAGTGCCTGTGTATTAGGTATGTATTTCACTCCTGGCCCCACGTTCTGACTATGCCAGATATTTTCTGTGTTTCTGAACTTTTTTGTCGACATATTGTACCTTAAACTTAAGTTTAAGTATGATTGGGTTTATCTGTGTCAGTTTTAATCATTTCATCTATACAGTATCTCCTATTTGAGACGAGTCACAAATGAAAAAAAAAAATCACACCGCTATAAACTTTTTTTCATAGTCCCCGTGGGAATACGGGGATAAAATTTAGCCTATGGTTGTGTCTGATAATGTAGCTTTCTATTGGTTCAAAAATGGTTAAAATTGGTCCAGTAGCTCCGTATCATATTCGGTATAAACAAAAATATAATCTTTCCTCTTTATAATATTATACCAGTACCAACATAGGACAGAAAAAGTAACAATCTGTAGTAGCATTTAAATACAAAAAAAAACCTTTTACAAAAACAAAAACAACCGGCATGTTGACAAAACAAAAAAAAAAAAAACAAAAAGTATAAAATAACTTTGAACAAACCTTGGCCTCATTCATTCGCCGTTTTAAAGTTTATCTTTATCGATACGAGGTTTTTACGCATTTATTATTCCTTTGTTTCAGCCTTACGTTTGCGAAGGAGCTTACGTCCTGTTAGAGTACTCGCGCCTGGTGGTGTACGGCTGGATGTTCATAGAGGGGATTTTCCTGAACACCCTAATTTCTGCCAACACCCTTAGCAATGAGATTCCTATTAACTATTTCTACATCGGGGGGTGGGGTGTGTCCGCTATCGTTATTGCGATTTGGGCAACCGTAGTGGCCAGACATTATTCGGAAGAACCCCTAAATACGTAAGTAAAATTAAATACTTTTATGAGTCAAATCATGTGAGAACCATGTAGGTTGATGTCTGAAGTGGTCTTTTGAGGAAAGTACCACGCAGATTTGAGTGGACCCGTTCAGACAGTGCAAGCATTTGTCAGTCGTGTAGCTCAAACTTAGAACCTTAATGAGCTCAACGATTTGACGACATACAAAAAGTAAGATCATTTGACTAGGCCACATAATGGTGTCCGCATACACCATCTAGCATTATAAAATCGAAACTTCTACCTAAAAACGTGACATTAATCTATAGTCTCAGCAGTTTCCCATTTTTTTTCCTTTTATTCTCTTCTATTTGATTTTTATTTAACAAAGGATTATTTCTTCATAAACTACAATTTATATAAGTACCTAAATACTCACAAAGAAATGTTATTTCAGATGCTGGTACGGCTACAACTACCTTCCCTCTTATTACATAATACAGGGACCTATACTGGCTATTGTCTTGGTAAGTGTTATAAAATATTATTTATATATATTTTTTTTTTTTGCAATTCATGTTCACACTTTTAACGAAAAGAAAAGAGGAAGGAATAAAAAAATATGTACGAAGGTGATACCTATTTCTACAGAAATATCGTTCTTTTAAAAAGAGATGTCGACACCATATTATCTAAAAGTTATAGAAAAAAACAATACACTTTGAATATAACACAAATCATTTAAAAAATATCACGCTAATACGTACCTACTTAATAATATTTTAAGCAAATATAAAGGAACTAAAAGATTCTTTTATAAACTACCTATAAGTGTTTGGTTTGTCTTCGACGTCACTGATATTATGAGGATACCGAGACTACCGACTTAAGACGTGTTCATTAATGTTCATGACAACCCTGCATCATGCACGAGTAGTGTTCTTTGCCCCGCAGAGGGACAACAAATCACAGGGACAACAAGTCATACAACCCTAACCATTATACCTACGTCATTAAATGCCTCGCTCAAGATTCTTGTATTAACTCTCTCGCTCCTCGTGCCTGAGTTAAAATCTTAAACCAATCCTGTCATTGCGTTTGGGACTCAATATGACGCTCTCGGTGCATAATCTACTATCATAAAAGCCCAGGCAGAACAGACGCCGGAGGCAAGGCCTTGTCTCCGGCTCGGGCTAGCTATTTGTGTTTAGTCTCACGGCTCCATAACTGTGAAGCATTGAGATTAAAATCGCTAATTCCCACTTATAAAACACCATATTCTCGGCACACTTAATCGAAAAATAAGTATTTTTTATAAACTAAAAACTACCAATTAATATATAAAAAAAGCAAAGGAGGAAATCAAAGCAAAACAATGTAGACAGAAGATGCCAAACCGCCTATTTTTTTTTTTAATCTGAATGTTTTTATTAATTCTTTTAGTATTCATTTATAATGTTCTAGTATCACCTTATATGTACAAGAAGCAGGTTAAACTATCAAGTAGTTGGTAGTGTGCTGAACAATTTCGCAAGTTTCACTTTCGGCTCGGGCTTTTAGCGAAGTTCGCAAACCGAACTATTTATCGAGTGGCAATCTCCACATGAGATATGTTTGGTTAACCACTATTATTTTAGGGAATATACATTTGATTTTCATTTTAGATCCTCATGCTTTCAATATGTGAACGTGATAAAATTAGTGTACTAACTAACTTTAAAATTACCTAATAGAGGTATGGAAAAGCCAAAATTATTTTCACTACTTTCAGAATTATCTCTCAGTACCTTAGAGTTAGTTTCTGACACATACGCAATAGTGAGCATACTTAATGCTTTACATAGTAACCAAGGACACAGCTTACACAATGCCCTTCATTATGGCAATACATTCAAAGGTTATATGGAATCACTACAGGGAGCGTGCCTACGGAATATCGTTATTTTTATACAATCTCTTATTGAATAGCTACCCACGCTGGAGCGTGGGCGCATTCCATTTGTTTACAAATAAATATTTTCCTTCATGATGCTCCGATTTCATGCTATTTCTTAAGAAAGGAATAAAAATAGCATCCCTTTTTTTTTTTTTTTTTTGGATGGGAATCATCAAATGACTTCTCCCGCTCTGGGCGGAGCGGAAGGGAGTGTCAGACTTTTACTGACTAAAACCCACCCGTGCTCCTCCATGTGCCCTTTGCGTTCCAGGGCCGCGGCAACTCTCTCGAACAAATTCCGCAACCCTAGCAGGCACCGACCCTATGGGGCCCCGTCTCTGGTGCTGACGGCTCCTTGAGGCGCGCGTGAAGCACAACGCGTCGTCGACTCAGCCTGGTATCGGACGGCGAGCCACCCACGCTCACCGTCCACAGGCATCAGCCACTGCGCAATAGCACAGCGGCCGACTTGTCTCTGGAGGAGGCCGAAATGGGACCATTACTGGCACTCCATTTCAGCCCCCTCCCGAGTACCGGGAGTCGCAGCACCCACAGCAGAAGCGGCAGAAGCGGCGACGGAAGCCGCGGCGGCGGCAGAGGCGGCGGCGGCGGCGGACCTCTTGCCCTTGGTCGGGGCGGATGGCGCGCAGGCCCTTCCCCCAGCCCAGTGCTCGGCCGGCTTGCCAACAGCCGCACATGCACTGCAGTGCGGCGTGGCCTCGCACGAGCCGGCCCGATGACCGGGCTGACCACAGCGGAAACAAAGTCCACTGCGGTCCACCTCCGAGGGGCACATAGCTCCCGTGTGGTTGCCCACATGGCAGCGGTAGCACCTCAGAGGTCTGGGTTCCAGCAGTTTTACCCGCGCAGAAACCCACCCCACCAAGAGCCTTCGACCCTCCGACACTGTTCTGGCCGCCGTCACGGGGCAGCTCACCACAAGGGTTTGCATGCCCGTGTTGTCAGGCCGGAGGGTGCCCGCCTTGACGAGCTCGGCAGAGCACCCCCCAGTCCTGGCGACGGCGGCCACAACCTCCTCCTCCGTCACGGAGTCGTCCAGGCCCACTATGCGCATGTCAATGCACTTAGTCGGCCTGGACACTCGAACCTCGTCCGCGGGGAGGACCTCCTTCAGCCTTTCGGCCAGGGCGTCCGCGAACGGGCCACTCTCCGCTCCGGCGAGCTCGAGCTTCCGGGCACCGGTCAGGGTTCTCCTGATCCCGAGGCCCCCAGTGATGCCCAGCTCCCGGAGGTTCACCGCCTCCTTCGCCCGCTTCATCAGGGCGAGGTACGTCACACCCCTCTGTTCCGCTTCCGGCTGCAGTGTTAAAACCACAGCCGCGGACTTCGGGGCGCGAAGCCTCGCCGCGATGGCGTTGGCCTTCCGCCGCTGCCTCTTGGCCTTGCTCCTGGCCGCCTTTTTGGCCTGCCGCTTTTCTCCAGCAACCTGCCACCCGGCCCCGGTCGCAGGAGGGTCCGAGGTTGGGGGTGGGGGCGGCTGCGGCGCCACTGACGCAGCAGCTTTAGCCGCTCCCCCTCCAGCCTTCCTCCTTCCCCTCTTCGCCGGGGCCGACTTGGTCGTCGCCGGCGTCGCAGGCGCCGGCGCCACAGGCGCTGGCGCGGCTCCCGCCTTGGCCTTCGCCTGGCCGGACGTTCCCGGGCCAGCAGCCACCGCGGCTGCGTACGAAGCCGCCTTCTGCTGTCCCGGGGGCCTCTGTGCCGCCGCTAACGGGGGACGCCGGACCATGTCCTCCAAAACGGAAAACTGCTTCCGGAAGGGAGCCAGCTCCTGCCGCAGCAGAGTCCGCACCTGGCTCAGCACTTGGCTCCCCTCCAGCGCCGCCGGACTCAGCCCCCCCTGCGGCCCCTCAGAGGCCGCTCTGGCCATGTCAGCCAGGTCCCTCCGGAGCGACTCATTCTCCGCTATGAGTCTCTCCGTTACGGCCGCGAGGCGGGCGACCTCCGCCCGCAACTCTGTCGCCTCTTCGGACCTGCCGACGTTGGCCGCCGCCGCCGCCATAATGGAGGCTTTGGCCGCGCTAATGGCCTCCCGCTTAGAGGACTGCTTCCTCTTAAAGGCCACAGCGCGGATCGCGGCCTCCACGTCCTCCTCCAGCTTGGCCCTCTTCTCCTCAACCGTGGGACGCACCTCTCCCGGGGGCTCCGAGTCGTCGGAGTCGAGAGTAGGCGGAAGAGTAGAGGGAGCCCTACGACCGCTCCCTCCAGGGCGACGCCCCTCCTCCACCAGCCTCCCGGCCCGACTCTCCACCTCCCGGGTAGAGGGAGCCAGCCCCCTCCCTGCCTCACAGCCCCTGCCCCGCCTTGCGGTGGGGATTTTGCGGGCGGAGGCAAATTCGCCCTCGGAGGACGACCCCTCGGTATCCTCCCGTCTGGGCCGCTTGCGGAAGAACTTCCCGTTCTCCGCAGCAGCCCCCTCTCTTCCGGATCCAGAGCCCGCCGAGCTGACCGTTACTAGGTCTGGGGCGGAGCCGGAATCCGACTCCGCACCACCCCGGCGCTCAGGCGAACCCTCCTCTCCAAACTCGTACGCCATCAGCTCCTTAAAGGAGTCAGATCCGGATGACGACGATGACTCGGAGCCTCCTCGGCTCTTGTTGCCACTGGCAAGCGGAAGACGTTTGGTGCCCACCCCAGAGTACGGAGGGCAGCCCGCCGAAGCGGGGTGGGATTCCCCGACCGCTGAGCAGTCGGGACCCACCTGGGGACTCATTTTGCAAGCGTCTTTTTTCATTTTTTGTTCCTTTTAAGGGTGTGGTCCCTTTTCGCTCCGCCCCTTCTCAGGGCCCTCTCTTCTAACCTCCCCTCTCCACCTGCTCGCTGCTCTCTCAGTCACGTCTGATGATCAGACGCGTACCAGAGAGCAGCGAGCAAGCTTGTGTCTCTCTTGGTCTGATCCCTCACTTGCGACCTTCCGGCATGAGTGGCTCTACCGGGAAAGCTCGCAAGATCATTGGGACGCTCAAGCCCCACCACGACGACAACGTGGAGACACATTCGGTGGGGAAAAATAGCATCCCTGACATCGCTAAACGTATTTTTATGTCGTTATATTTTTACAACAATGTGTGACAATTTGACACCTTCCACATGCCTACGTAAGGCGTGTGGAAGGTGTCAAATTGTTTGTCTCCTGATATTTTTATCTACACTCAGAAATCATTTCAAGGAAATTTATTTTTACTTAGATAAGCGGCTTTGTGAGCGTGACAAAAATAGTTTCGTAGATTTTAACTGAATAAGTAGGTAAGTACCTACTACGTATTCTTAAAAAGGTTGTTTAGGTAAAGTAAAATAGTAAAACGTAAAACTTCCTTCCTAACGAAATTCGTGCAATTTATGAAAGTGAGAATAACATTCATTTCGATTTACGATTCAAACAAAAAGCATTGTCTGTAGAAATGTTTTAAAACAGACTGCATGTCCGCGTCATACACTGAATTCCAGATTCATGTGAGAGCAATATTTCTCGCCTTTAAAATGAATAGCGAATATCTTGCTAATGAAAAAGTAAGATCATGAGTGGCGAGTATCTGTTTCTCACATTGGTAGGTAATTCCGGGTATATAGAAAACTGCTATTATAAGGGTTTTGCCAGCACTTTTATGATGCAAGATCCTTGTTCAACTGACAATCATTTCTGTGATTTATCACAAAATAAAATGTTTTATATGCGATCAACGATTTAACACATGCTTCTTAAATGTCCAAGTTCAGCAGTCGTGTTTACATTTGGCCGTCACGAAACTTCTTTAGTATACAGATGACTTGTGGATCCACTAGAGGTCTCGCACTTGGTAGAGCTTACACATTCCATTTTACTGATCATCCATTCGTCCTAATAGATCTTCAGGCTAGACTAGATGGAGATGATTGTGCAAAATATGAGGACTGTGTTCTGTACATAGTTTTGAACTCAGAAAGATCGCAAATTATAATTCTGAATGTTGCCAGGAGGTTTGTTGGCCCATTTGTTTTTTTTTATATCCGATCCCTTTACATATCAAGTCAATGGACTAAACAAATACTTTGGGACTATTTTAAAGGATGCCTATCTGACGTAAAATAAATACAAGAGTTGTAGTTTAAAAAAAGTACGATCCTTTGGGCCTGCTCTATAGATGCGAGAACCACTAACGAGTAGGTACACAAAATAAAAGAAGCAAACTGACTGAGGGAAACTGACGAAGAAAATATGAAACGGATTAAGAAGATTTCTTTTTTATTGGTCAAGTTTCTAACTAAATCTTTCAGTATGTTATTTAAAATATAGAAATCCAACCAGCTACACAAATGTTCGCGGTTTGAAGACATCAACAAAGTAAATAATTAAAATCTAAAGATTTTTATTTGCGTAAGCGCGACCCGAAAAACCATGAACCGTAAACTCAGCTCGGTCCTTTCCCTTACAAAATAGCTGATTATTACCCTGGAACGAGATACCCCTGATGTGCCATATTTAGTATTCAAACTTTAAATAAAGATCGTGCAGTAAAACTCGAAAGTATATTTTAAGACTAAAGCTTTTGATAAAATTGCCCCAATATTCTGAACCTTTGAAGGCTTAACTTTCGATGTATTTTCAAACTTCGGTGAAAATTGGTGCCTTTACCAAAATGAATATTACTTTCGACTTTCATTTATTATGAACCCAACCCAGCTAAAAGTGAAGTAATAAAGCTTTATTAAACAGAGCTTTCAAATAAACACAATATAATTGAGTAGTAAGTACGCAACAGGGAAATTAATGAGCCATGTAAATGTTAAAATGATATTGATAAACATCATACCGATGCTAATGGATATCCATTATCCAGCAAGTCTAACCCTCAAATGTGGTCGCTTTGTGAAATATTGAATTTAAACTGGAGCCGTGATGGACCGACCGTTAATGGAAAATCATTGTCAGGCTTAACGGCCTCGCCTACAAAAATAAAGTCACTATACCTAATTAAAAATAATTAGAATATAAATGTCGCTGACAACTAGTTTAATCAGCCTTTTAATTGGCGGGCTAGCTAACTCATTGAACAGCGGCGTTGAATCAGTGGCCTAAATTACATCCTATCCATTTATCCACACATGTATCCACACCGGGCCAGCTTTTTTATAGATTTTGTCCTCCCTTGTCTTAATCAGTCTTCCTTTATTTCTTGTAGTTCCCTTTGGATACCACTCTGTAATTATCTTAGTCCATTTCTCTTTATTCTCTCTTAACATGTTCCCGTCATTTAAGTTTTTTTAAATTTCCTTTTTAGTTCATGTGTATATTTAATTCAGTCCCACTTTGAAGTCCCACACTGAAAAACGTTTCCAAGTATTAGCTAATCTTCTTTATATTTCTTTATTCATGTAGTTTTCCGTAGGGATTAGTTGGCCTAAATATATAATTATATTCGTTTACATATTGTTTTTGTTAATTATTTACTTGATGGTTTCTGTTCGAATTTCATCAATATAAAATGTCATCTGATAGTTGTTGTAGCATTCTTTCTAGGTTTTCAAGATTTTCTGAGCATACCGTCAGATTACATGCAAAGCGTTTATGGGTAAATCTAGGTTCCTGGAGATTATCTAGATTTATTAGCCCGTCTTTAGAATAAGTTTTTTTAAAGGATTTTAATGTCGTTCCCCATTTTTAAAGTTTAGATTATTAAGTATCAGCATTAAGTACATAAGTTGATTTTCCATTATTATTATTTTTGTTGTTGTTTTTGAAAGTACTATTGTATTGGGGTCATCCTGTAAAGATGACTTTATTCTGTAAGTGCAATAAATAATGTAAATGTATCTGCAATACAGCTAAAAATACTTTAGGTTTTAAGAGACTACTTCTAGCTTTATGCGCAGTGCTTTTTGTGTATACGTTCTTAATTATTCCATTGTATTTTGTGTGTATCTTTACCTTGTTTTTCTAAAGCGTCCATTATATAATAATGTTCTAGTGTAGGTATCAAATGCTTTGTTAACGTCGACAAAGCCTTTGTAGTAGATTTTATTATATAATTTATATGTTTGTTGTATGTGTCTTACGGAATCTATGTACATAGGTATGTAAGTGACCTAAAGTTGAAATTGGCACGGATGGGCTAGGTTTAAATGTTGTGACAGGAGCTAGAACGAACGTGAGAAGTGAGTTAATTTGGCTCCCGTCACGCCATTCATGCTAAATTCCTTCAAACCCTGCGAACCGAAGTAGGAGCCACACGCAGATAAGCATAGATTTATTTTATTTTCGCTATATGCATTTTTATAATAGGGTAATGTGCGAGGTGGTGGGCGGCGCAAGGATGCTTCGCGAAGCTGTGAAATGGTATGAGGATATGTAGCGGAGTCTTTTTAACCGGCGTCTATCTACAGTACTTCTTTCCCTCCATGTGGCAAAGTCCTGGAACATCCTGTATTAGTTCACCGATTTGAACTGATTTTTACAATTCTTTTGCAATTTTAGACTCCCAAATTTTCAGCTCACATTCCTCGTCCGCATCGCGAGCCTATCCAGGAAAATATAGTGATCCCACCATTGTATTTTCCTCGTGTACCGCCTCGCTATCGGAAAAGCACCCTTAACTTTAGTTTTTTATTACTCCAATCAAAAGTTTATAAATATAAAATCAAAAGACTCGGCGAATGAAGTATATCGCTCATACGGTATCAATGGCCAAATGAGCAATACGGTGTTCACTGTATATATAAGCCGACTCTGTTCAATTGCAGGTTGGGCGATATATTGCCAAACCTGTTGTCAATCGATCGAAACCCGGTCTTTATTACTGCGCAGTAAATGAGTTAATTCGTTTTAGTAGTCTGTATATTCTTTCCTCAACGACTTCTGTGACCTCACCTTTTATTTAGTTAATATGGTATTCACTAGAAGTACTTGTTTAGGGCTTGTTTTCGTTTTAAGATAAACAACCAAATACCAAGTACGCTCCAACTCAATGTTAACATTGAGTTGTCGTCCGTCAAGAACGTCCAGCCACTTCTTGCGATAGAACGATAATGGCTGAGCATTACCACTCAGCTGGGCGTTGCATTTATTTGTGTACTGTATTCTCTTTCTTTTTATATTTTTAATTATTATGTTTTCTAGTGTAATTACAATAGTTAGCATTTGACGCAATTAGATACGTTAGTTACAACGGCAATATTTGGAACTAAAAGCGCCCCACAGTATCACCCGCTCAGTTTCCGTTTCCGTGGCACTACAATAATATATAACCTATAAGATAAAATATAACCTATGTTACGCGCTGAGTAGTTTTCCATTGGTGAAAAAATGGTTAAAAATCCGTCCTGTAATTTCGGTTTTTTTGTTTGTTTGTACCGAATAAACTTATTCGGTACAAACAAACAAAAAAAAAGCCTTTTAAAATATTATGATCGCGACTTTCCATTTGCTCCCTTATTTATTTTGAAAATAAAATAAGAAATAAGACTTTTATTATATCAATTTATTTTATTTTATACTAGATGAGACCGGTGTTTAAAGCTAGTTCTCTCGATTTAATATAATAATAACATTTTTTTTTTTTAAACAGGGCACATTATAATAAAATAACAGGCTAGACAGTGCTTATACTAACTTAAAATAATAAATTAACAATGAACAATTACTACATAATCAAAATTAAATTAAAGCACACATCATGTTTTATTTACAGAGACAAAAAAGATCTTGAATATTAAACAATATCCTTATTCAAAATCAAAATCAAAAGTCATTTATTCAAACTAGGCTGAGCGACAGCACTTTTTGAACGTCAAATTTTACATAAAGACAGTCCCCCAAAACGCCCACCCGTCACCACTTCCTAGTGTTTTAGCTGGGAAGAAGAAGTGGCGCAACAAACTCCCCAGCAACACATCTGTCCGTTGCGTTTTAAGAACATGTATAGTATGTAAAGTCAAAAAAAAAAACCAATATGAAAATCATAAAGCGATTCACTATAACATTGTAAAGTCATAAAAAATTACACAAAAAAAACCATTATATGAACTCATATATTTATTTTTATTTTATTTATTTATTTTTTATTACCAATTTAACAGGACAAATTACATACAGTCTTAAGTATATATCTTAATTCTAAGTATTACGAGCCTGAACTAGGAAATCCTGTGTTTCAGGCGAGAAGAACTAAAATAATTTAAAATTAACATATAATCAAAAGGATTCTTTAGTACAATACAAATGTGTAAAAAATCTGTGATATAGACAATTAAAAACTTAACTTCTAGATTCCTAACTAAAGGCCCTAAAATACTTCCTTAAGGAATTCCGAAAGCTGTGCAATTTTCATCATCGCTGATAACATTCCCAATCTTGACACATTGCGTACGTTCTTCTAGATAACTCTTAAATAGTTTCAGCTTAATTTCCCTGATGCCTATGGCTTCAAGCTTGCGCAACAAAATGGGAATAGAAACTGTGTCAAACGCTTTGGCGAGGTCCAGGAAGATTCCTACTGTGTGGTTACCTTTATCAAGTTCTTGTGCCAGATATTCAGTCAGTGTACGGCATTATCTGTAGACATTTTAGGTCTAAATCCAAACTGCCGCCTAGAGAGAATAGATTTGTCCTCCAAATATTTATAAACCCTATTGTTTATAATCTTTTCTAATATTTTAGACATAGTAGGCAGTAAGGAAATAGGCCTATAATTAGTCACTTGGTCTTTACTCCCTGATTTGTACACTGGGACAATAACAGCTTTTTTTAAGCACTTGGGGAACACACCCGTAGTTTAACATTTATTGTCAATAGTTGACAGCTGTGTCAACTGACAGTTGACACAGCTGTCAACTGTCAGTTCGTTAACAACAGCTCCGTATTTAATAATAATTTAAAATAGTTACTTTACATATTAAGTGCCTAGAAGTGATTAATTACTGATAGTGGACTACAATACTCACACTACATCGTTATCCAACTTTAATATTCACAAACAATGAAGTTATTAACGTCCGAAATTCAGACGTTGTACCTTAAGAGAAGAATGTGTCTAATGTCATTCTAAGTGAATTATCGTCTGAAGTGATATTATAATTACGCCGGTGAACAATAAAGTATAATAAAAAACAACCCAAAGTCAAGCAGTGAAGACAAAACAGTGAGTAACAACTGATTTTTTAACGAAAACAAACAAAACATCAAATTATTTTCAAAACACCGCCATTATCCGAACAAATAGTAACGGATCTGCGAAGTAATAAATATTGAAAAAACGCTTACCAAACAGACCACCAATTTCGAATGGCAAATTGAGTAACAAAAAGCACAGCGGTTACAGCATTGGATATCTATTACTGGACGACGTGAGTTCGAATCTAAGTATCAACATCCTTACTTTTGCCATTTTATAAGAAGTTTAATTATTCAAATATAAATATACAATGAACTTCTTTGACAACATTACGTTTAGGAAAACAAAGACACAATCTTTAGAAAACAATAATATGTCCGACGAAAATAGCCTCAATAGTTCGAAGTTAGATGGCAGCACTAGTAGCTTACCCAATATATCAAGTGATGAAAACAATATACAAATACAGGAACTGCAAAACCAAATAGAACAACTTACTTCACAACTTAATTGGGCACACGAAGAGATTACGAATCTGAACATAGAAAATACCCAGCTTAAAAAAAACAGTAAAAGAATTAACAACAAAAAATGATATATTAAAACAGGCTACAAAAAAATTTACAAGTGATATGGGAACACGTAAAAACTTACATCTACTCCGCGCCCAAATTCTCAAACAAAGTCACGAAGGAAGACAAAAAAGACACAAATATTTTCGGCAAAACAAAACGCGATTGATGCTTCGGTGGTAGAACTAGATAACACAACAACACGGAAGGGGGGAAGTGATGACCATTCTTCGATAGCAATTAAAAGAAAACTGTGCATTGTTAGTGCAAATAAAAATAACAAAGTCCTGTCCACAGCTCAAGAGATATTTAAAAACTTTCAAGTATGTCATTACGTCACTCCGAATTGTGGTATACTTCGACTTACAAATGATTTACACAAAAAACTAATCGATTATTCTTTCAATGACTATTGTGTTATTTTGATTGGAGAAGAAGATTTTTTACAAACTGAAAACTATGTTAATATCATTGTAAAACTAAGGGAGACATTAATGACTGTAGATAATACGAATATAATCTTATGTGCCCCTACTTTTAAACTAAGCAATTACTCAACAATGTTTAATTGGCGTATAGAGACGTTTAATAATTTACTGCACCTAGACCTACAAACACATAACTATGCAACTCCATTTGATTATAATTTAAATCTTTTTTATGACTTTACTACGTTCTCTAAATTAAATAGAAAAATTAATGACTATGGTATGCGTAATATCTTTCGAAATGTTTTGTTAACCATAAATAAAATAATATCATCGACCCAATGTAAATCTACTGCAGGTGAAGATTTCGGAGACAGTGAAATTTTTTTCGTGTATAAAAATATTAATGTTCTACATCAAAATATAAATGGCCTTTTGAACAAATCTCATATTTTTACTTTTGCACTTCATGAACTATTTGATTCAGGAAAAATAATTGATGTGCTGTGTTTTTCGGAACACAATATGATATTATCTGATGTTAAATTGTTACATATTCCTAATTTTACACTTGCTACACATTTCACTCGGAAATCCCGACATGGTGGTACATGTATAATGATACGAAACGGTATTAAGTGTAAGGCTTTGGAGTCGGTAGAAAAGTACTGTGTTTCTAATGTGATTGAGTGTTGCGCAGTTGAACTCACTGACCACAATATCATTGTGATGTGTGTCTATAGGAGCCCACATAGTAGGGATGTAAAAAGTAAACCAGATATATTTTTCAATACATATTTTATTAAACACATAGTTATTTGTTGGATACTAACATAATTATTTTATTTAAGATTACTTGTGGCTATTAATCTGTAACTATATTGTGTAATAGATTTTTAATAAAGATTATAAAGAAAAAAAGATAAAATAACCATTAATAAACATAATAATATAATAATAATAATAATAAACCATAACCACATAATTCAAATATCTTAAAACGGGTTACAATCTCAAATTTGAAATAAAAGTTCCAACAAGATTAGGCAGTGGGACTTGCATAGACAACATAATTCACAATGTACGAGGATCAAAAGGAGAAGTCTTAGAGCTTGCGATATCCGATCACACGGCGCAACTCATGCGATGTCCAGTTAGACGAACATGCCTATTAAATTACTGGTTCTCAACTAAACGTGATTACTCAAAAGAAAATGTTCAGAAATTCATAGACAACATTAAAGCTATTACTTTCACTGATGTATACGAGGAAACTGATCCCGCTAAGGCATTCAAATTATTCTATGATCTGTTTAAGTTGCTATATGATTTATGTTTTCCAAATATAAAAATACGTATATCGACTAAAGAAAAATCAAAATGGATAAGTCGTGGCATTAAGATTTGCAGTAAGAGAAAAAGAGAATTGCTGTGGAAATACCGGTCGTTACCAAATAAGCAAAATAAAACAAACTTTAAAAAACTTTCAAATCGGCTGAAGAAAATTATAAATCTCACACAAAGAGCCCATAATAATCGTTTCATACATTCTGCTCAGAATCTATGTAAAGCCACATGGAAAATAATAAATAAGAATAAACACAATTTGCCACCAGAAACCATAATAAAAATAAAATCAAATGATAAAATCTTGACTAAACCTCTTGATATATCACAAGCTTTTAACGATTACTTTGTAGATCAGGTTAAACCAGTTACTAATTTAGACATTAATAAAAATAAACACAAAACAAGCAGTAGGCCTACTTCTATGTTTATGTCGCCTACGATTCCTCTGGAAATTTACCAAATTATTATGTCACTGAAGAATACGTCTAGCACTGGATATGATGATATAAGTACAAACATTGTTAAAAAAGTTTCCACAATAATTGCTCCTGTGTTGAGTCATCTTATCAATATGTGCATATACCATGGCTACTTTCCTGAAGAATTAAAAATAACAGTTATAAAACCTCTCTTCAAGAAAGACAACAGGGAAGACATGTCCTGTTACAGACCTATAGCGTTAGTACCGATTTTTTTCAAAAGTTTTCGAGAAAGCAATATAAATAATCAACTTTCTTCATATTTTGAGAAAAACAGCCTGTTCGTTGATAACCAGAAAGGATTCAGAAAAAACAGATCAATTGACATGGACATACACAATGGACCATATACGATTTCTTGCATATGCTTAGCAGCAGACTGGATAAGAGATTACCAACTCTGGCACTTTATATGGACATGTGAAAAGCTTTTGACCGCGTAGACCATAAAATACTCGTAAGTAAACTTAATGCATACGGAATACGAGATAAGACTCTATTAAGTATATCAAATTTAATAGTCTTATCTTTCTGACAGGCAACAAATAACGACAATTAGTAGAATGTATAAAAAACCAAACCAAAATACAAATCTAGCAATAGAACGGTAAATTATGGAGTACCACAAGGTAGTTTACTCGGACCGCCCCTATTTATTATCTACATTAATGACTTTCCAGCCGCATCACCATATTCTATGACAATGTTCGCAGATGACAGCACTTTACTTTTTAACAGTGACGATGTAAGCACATTAGAGACTGAGATTAATTCTATCTTAGAATCAATTGTCAATTGGCTGCAAAATAATAATTTGGTTATAAATCTTGATAAAACAGTATTAATGAAATTTCAACAAAGAGTAAACAACAATCTAGACATAAATATGAAATACAAGGACAAAATTATTAATGAAACAAAAGTTACTAAATTTCTTGGACTAAACATAGAAAACACTTTAAAATGTAATTCACATATGGACAAAGTATGCAGTAAGCTAAACCAACATTCCTATGCCTTGCACATGTTAAGTAAAACGGCTAATCGAGCAACAGTCTTAACGGCGTATCATGGTATAGTAGCCTCAACATTGAGATATGGGATTATTTTTTGGGGCAATGCCACGGGTAAAGATATGGTATTTAAATGCCAAAAGAGGTGTATAAGAGCTATATACAACTTACAGACAACAGACAGCTGCAAACCGTTTTTTAAAAGCTCAAAATTTTAACTATGCCGTCGATGTACATTTTTGGAACGTGTATGTTTGTCAAAAATAATCCAAATAAATTTGCTCGAGTAACTAGTCAGCGCCACTGTGATCGGTTGCAAACAGTCGGATCTAGTACTGCACTATACAAAAACAGTATTTTTATAATGGCTCCAAAGGTTTACAATAAATTACTAAAATGTATCAGAAGTGAAGATAATGTCCGCAAGTTCAAAAGTAAATTGCATTTATTTTTAATAGATAAGACGTATTACTCTATAGAAGAATTTTTAAATGATAAAATATGACATTGCCCTTTAATGTAACTTAATAATATAATTTATCACTTTGACATGCATATAAAAATAAATAATAATTGATTAAATTTTGCTTCTGTATAAATTGAATTTAACATGATAGGTACTTATTCAGTTAATTATAATTATAAAAGCCTAATATATTTGTACGCCAATTTTTTTGGTAGGACGCAGAGCTCGATTGTATTTTTAAATAAGACCTATATTTTTGTACCCGTGTTCACAAATAAAGATTGATTTGATTTGATTCGATTTGATTTGAAAATGCAAGTTAATGGCGGTACTAAAAGGTCTTTGAATTGCTTGATAATTTTATTAGATATGTTATCCCAGCCAACTGCACTGTCTACTTTTAGACCCATAATAATCCTTTCCACTTCCACCTCGTAAGTATCTAATAACACAAAGGATGATAAACTAGTGCTAGATGTAAACAATGAGCTTGTTAGGTGCTGTGATTGTCCCTGAATTTGTTCATCTAGACACTTGCCCACATTAACAAAGAAATTATTTGCAATATTCGCAGATGTTAACTGTAATGAATGTGCTTATAATAAACCCGAAGAAGACTCATTCTGTTTTCAATTATACGTCACATTTTTAATAATTTTCCAGATCTTTTTGTTGTCTGTACCGGCCTCTTTTAGTGCAGTGGTATCGTAATTGAGTTTTACTTTTTTAAGAGGTCGTTACAAAAGTTACGATATCGCTTATATGAAATTTGCAATATTAAATTATCCGGATTAGCTTTAGATTTCATATGCAGTTTATCTCTATTTTTCATACAACGTATAAGACCAGCCGTGATCCATGGCTTTATGTTGCAATATTTGTACCTAATTTAACCGAATTGTGACCGTGTTTTTCTGAATAGCATGTTGCACTTTCTTAATTAGGTACAACATACAAAACTGCTGATCAGCGGAATTGTAGACTGGGTCAAAATTAATATTGCGTAAATCAAGTTTGTGTAAATTTAATTTAGTGACTGAGCGAGAGGCCACATTAGGTAATTTACAATTAAGAATAAGTAGGTTAGCACTGTGATCGGTTATTGTTGAATTAGTTACAAGGGTAAGTGCAGGGAAATTGGTTTTGAGCATGATATGGTCCAAGCAGGAGCCACTTTGATGTGTAGGAAGCGTTTGAGCGGGAAGCAAACCATGGAACGCGCATAGGTTCAGATACTCCTCAGCTGAAGCGTCTGCACTTCCAGAAAGGATATTGCAATTAATATCTCCAGTTAAAATAATATTTTTGAAGGATGATAGGTTCTGCAAGGTTTCGTCTAGAGAGTTAGTGAAATTGTTTATATTCGTAAAAGAAGGAGACCGATATACAACTCATATCGCAAACTCGGCTCCGATTTTAACTAACAATCTGCTACAGTCGTGCATGTTTGGTTCCACGACTGACACATTTAGATTATCTCTTGCATAAACTATCACCCCATCGTTCCGATTGGAAATTGAGTTACTCTTATACATACAATACCCCGGAATTTGTGGCATGTTATATTGTTTAGCAAACCAACTTTCATTTAGGACAATAATGTCACAATTTACGTCTAGACGTTTCAGAAAAATGCTAAAACTATCGAAATTCTTAAAAACACTGCGAATGTTTTGGGTTAATATGGTTAATGGACTAGTATAAGAGGAGAGAAAGTGTTTGCACTGTTCAACGTCACAAACTTCCGATTTAGATACAGAGAAATTATCTATGTCACTAATTAGATTATTAATCATATTCAAATATTATTAACAGTAAAGGCCAAGAAGAATCGTAATTTACGGCGCTCCTAGGCGCCTCCATAATCAATAGAGTTTATGTTCCTATTTTCTGCCATCATTTTCGCCGGACAGTCCGCTGCACCTGTCTTATGATTGCTTGGCTTTTTGAAGTGCAAGCCAGTAGCGCACTTTGGTTCCTCTGCTTTTTTAGTGCATTCTTTGATGTAATGACCCACTTCACCACAGTGGCCACACATGTAGGTGGTCTGCCAACATGATTTAGCCGCATGTCCGTATTGCTGGCACTTATAACAACGTGTGACTAGGGTGAAGTCTCTCACAGGGCAGGAAGACCAATTAACAAATACTCTGTCTTTACATATCAGGGCTTTACGTATCTGTGCAGATACTTCAATTACGAAGTTACATGTGTCAGCATCCTTCTTACCTGACTTGTGGCTCAGCTTAATGGAGGACAAAAAAGTGTCGAGGCTGCAATCCTGAAGTTTCTGAAGCTGGCTAGGTTTTGGTTGAACAAACAAGTAAAAACTTCTTTGTCTTGCATGGATGAGGGCACTCCGATAATTACGACTCTAGGTTTCCTCTTCTGAGTTTCGTCGACTGTAAGGCCTGAATTTGAAGACTGCATCGATTTCTTTACCTTTTCGATGTCGTCCTTGCTTTCAGTGCTGATGATGACACCGCCATTTTTTATCTTGCGTAGTCCTCTTACTTGAATTTTCATCTGTTTTGGGCATATAATTTTTTGTACAAGTGTCTTTGTCTCCTCACTAGACTTCAGTTTGTCGTTGGGATAGATGGCCACTGAGCTTAAATTAAAGGGCTGGATAAATTTGTTGGTACCTTTCTTCACCATATCAGTAAAGGAAGATCCCGTATTTTGATCAATGGAGGCTCCAACTTTCATCTTCAGTTCTTGCAGTTGATGTGACAGATCAATTCGATCTTCAAGTCTTTGTACGGTAGAGTTCGCCAAGACTGCTTTCATTTTGACGGACCGGTACTGGACCGCCATCTGGGATGTGCCGTGACCAATTTTTCGACATAGGGCACTTATACGCATCTTTTGTTCCATATTTAATTTGCCCTCTGATGCAATAGTGCAAACTTCGCCTAGACGTTGTTCAATAGTCGTCATCCAGTTTTGTATTTCTGGCGTTGATATCACTTCCAGTTCGTTTCTTTGGTTAGGCGTCTGAGGGTGAGATGAGTGCGGGCACGGGTTGTGGTGCATCTGTGGGCACGGGTGTCGCATGTGGACTCCGAGCACATCGGTCACCCCGACTGAAGGGGCTGCTTGCCATTGTGACACAGTTATTGACTTCGTTACACTTTACACATTTTATTTCGTTACGGAAGATAACTAGCAAATATTATGTCTACGTTTCACAAAATTATCCGGCCAACAGGTAAAACCAGGTCACGATTCAGCGAGTTTTTATTTATTAATTTTATAATTTTTTTCTAGTAGGCTTCTATTAAAGTTATTATTATTATAAGCTATTATTATTATAACAATTGTGCATATTTTAGGCTCAAAATCAATTTTAAAAGTCATTTATTCAAACTAGGCTCAGCACTTTTTGAACGTCAAATTTTACATAAAGACAGTCCCCCAAAACGCC
The DNA here is from genome assembly GCA_905332915.2 of Hecatera dysodea. Classification (NCBI taxonomy): domain Eukaryota; kingdom Metazoa; phylum Arthropoda; class Insecta; order Lepidoptera; family Noctuidae; genus Hecatera; species Hecatera dysodea. The sequence continues at coordinate 4,561,779 of HG995286.1, forward strand.
CACCTGTCACCATTTCCTAGTGTTTTAGCTGGGAGTAAGAAGTGACACAACAAACTCCCCAGCAACATATCTGTCCGTTGCGTTTTAGGAACATGAATAGTATGTAAAGTCATACATGACACGAAGGAACAAAAAAAAACCAATATGAAAATCATAAAGCGATTCACTATAAAACATTGTAAAGAATAGATTCATTCAATAAAGTAAAAAAAACTTTTTACAAAAAAATACAACCGACTTTTCCACAAAACATCAAAAAAGTACAAAATAACTTTAATTTCGGAACTCGGTGTTTGTAGTTCCTTTTTCATTTTTTGAACACCGACTTCCGAAATTAAAGTTATTTTGTACTTTTTTGATTTTTTGTGGAAAAGTCGGTTGTATTTTTTTGTAAAAAGTTTTTTATTTTTCACTTTTTAGTGGTACCTAAACCCCCTCCCCTCCCCCCACCTAAAAGAACCAATTACATTAGTGTAAAAAAAACGCACTGCTCCAATGCAGAGTAAACTAAAAGGTCGTCAATGTAGACAATGTAGATATTTTTTTAGATTTTTGTTGATTTTTCAAAAACCGCTTGTTCGATTTCGATAAAATTTTCATGGGACCATTTGGGAAGTATACCCTTTCCAACAAAAAAAGAATTTTTCAAATCGGTTGGCAAGCGACGGAGTTACGCGCGAACAAACAATAAAAAAATAAAAAAAAAAACATACAAACATCCGAATTGAGAACCTCCTCCTTTTTTAGAAGTCGGTTAAAAACGAATTGACCTACATAGTCATCACTCACTAGCAGCGCCCCGCGGTTTCACCTGCGTAGTTCCTGTAGGAAAACGGGAATAAATTATTACTCGCTGATAATGTAGCTTTCTATTGGTGAAAGATTTTTTAAAATAGAAAACTTAAAGTTATAATACTTCTTTGCTGTATCCCGCGGTTTCTTTCTTCTTCTTTTATACATATAATATGTATATATACATAGATATAAACTGTCATAAGCTAATTTATACATAGATAAAGACAAACATTGTCTTGCGTTCAACATAGCAACCAAACATTCTTCGTCGTTCTCGTCTAAATAGTCATTAATAGAGTACTATGCCTTCGGACAAAGGTCAGATTTGACCTTAGTTTTAATTGAGTTAAGAGGCAGATCAAGAAAAGAATGTGGATGTTTATTGTAAATACGGATACCGAGCCCCACAAATGAGGCATGGCCCTTACAAAGTCGGTGGGAAGGAAAATGTAGCTTGTGCTTGTTTATGTTGTTAAAGTTGTGGATGTCGCTCGTTTTGCCCAGTATTTTAAATATTTTGCAAAAAATTATTTAGATGCTGCTGTGAGAATTCTATAGTCTTTAAAAAGTTCTCTTAATGAAACTCTTGGCCCTAGCTCTTGGCCGTTTCTGTAAGACAGAGATATTTTGTATATCAGCAGCTTTTCCTCACAATAGAATACCGTAGGAGTCGTAGGACATAACGCTATAGAAATAGGTAAAATAGACTAACCAAGCTGTATCGTCGTCAGTAAACTGTCTCACTTTCCTGATAGCGTCTGCCGCAGAGCTGAGCCTTCTCGATAAACTTGGTACCCTGCGGGCCCCATTGTAGTTTGGAATCAACTGTTATTCCCAAAAAAACTGTTGAGTCCACAACTTCAAGTACCTCGTCACTTAAGATGACATTGGGTCCTAAATTTCTAATATTTGGTAAAGCAAATTTACCTATACATTTCGTTTTCTTGTCATTTAAAACTAGATTATTTGTCGTAAACCAATCCGTAACGATTGGGAGAGCCCTGTTTACGTTACCGACTTTTTGTCTATTCCTATCTACTTTAAAAATAAGAAAGGTATTATCCGCGAACAATACTGCGTCACAGACACACTTTCAGAAAAATGGTAAATCATTTATGTACACTAGAAACAAGAATGGACCCTGTATAGAGCCTTGAGGTATGCCTAAAGGAACTACTAGTCCAGAAAACTTTACGCCACTGACATCCACATATTGGAACGTATTAATCAATTACGTTAAGAGCTTCGCTTTGGAGACCGTCTGACGTAGTTTACACAAAAGCGTGTCATGGTGTACCTACGCAATCAAAGACTTTGGAGAGATCACATAGAGTTATCCAATTTCATTTTGCGAGTTATCCCATGCGTTAAATATGTGTTTCAAGAGAGCACACCCGCATCTGTTGCCCATTTATATTATAATGTTTAAAAACTGCTTAAGTATTGTTGCGCGCCAACTTCGAACTTAAGTGATTAGTAGTGCGACTGTGATTTATAATTAGTAAGTTTAAGTTGTAATTAGTGTTGTGTAATTAAAGTGTGCTTTTTGGTTATTCAATCGGCTGATTTTATTGTAACGAACCCGAAGCTCGTAACAGTATTAACTTTTCAAATATGTTGCTAAAAGCAGGTAAGAAAGAGATAGGCCGGAAGTAGCCAATGACATTTTTATTACCTGAATTAAATAAAAGTATGACTTTACTGCTCGTCATGAGATCAGGAAACGTTCCTAAATCCATGCATTTATTAACCGTACAAGCAAGATGGTGCCACTATATCTATTATATTACTCAAAAGTTTAATGGAAATGCCCCAATAATCACTCAAAACTAAATAATTAATTTCACTTATTTGTAGTAATAGATATATTGGAAAAAATATCTGAGCTGCGTAAGCAGCTTTACAACAAATTAGTAATAATTTGTTGTCAACTATAATCTCTAAATGATTTTCTCGTTTAACCGACTAGCTGTATAAAATTAAATGCAGGCCCATTTCATTTTATGCAGCGTTTTGTTAATAATGACATAGAAAACTAACTAATAGGCCACAGTGGTCAGACGTTAAGTCGCTTAACACTAATTTATTTTCGGCATCACATTTGCTGAATATATTGTCTGGACAGATCGATGAAGATGCCGTGATCCTAGTTGGTTCATGAAACAATTTAAGTAAGTTAAAAGACCTAAACAGATTCAGAAGTCTAACACTTAGTGGAATAACTTCTAAAATATTGACATTAAAATCTCCACATAAAACTGTACTTTTATTACTTGATTTTAATTTAATAAGTGATATATAATAGTGAATATCCTCCATTATCGATTCGAAAAGACCAAAAACACCAGAGGGTGGTTGATTAACGCAAATTATAACGTACCGCTCGAGTTCAACACAAGACAACTCAATAGTGCGCTCGACAGAAATATTTAAAAAATCTAAACGTTGTTTACATTTCAATTTGTTTGAAACAACTAATGATCCACCGCGAATAGCATGTTTTCTCACAAACGCACTTTGTACATTATAGTAATTGTCATTGATAAAATCTACTTCATTTTCTTGCAACCAATGCTCAGTTAAATATAACACCTGAACATCATAGTTGTCTATAAATAAACTTAATGCAAGTTCCTTACCGGACAGTCCTTGCACATTTTGATGTACAATATTCAACATATGAGACTTTTCCGTTGCCGAGCTTATAGTTTAAACTAGGTACTATTTATATCTATAGAAATGATAGTATCATTACTATCAGTATGAGTTGGTACACCACATGTACCGATGTCACACTGTATATTGAATGCTAAAAGATTATCAATATGTCTCCCACAACTAGGTAGTAAATACATGTCAAAATTAGTCAGTTTGTAATCAGTAATAAACTGATTACAATCAAAATAGCGTCACAATGACGGCAGGTCCTATTATAAATAAGCATATTTAAATAATAAAACAAAACAAGTATTGGTATCAGATGTATGTAACATTAAATTGAGACATTTAACTATGACTTTTTTACTTACAGCTAAACTATCCCCAAACAGTAATATGACAGATGAGTTGGGGTTTATCTTTTACAGTTTAATATGCCTAACTAATTGGCTAAACTGGCGCCGTGTAAAACAATATTTATTACATAATGTTTTCAACACATTTTACAATTCTGTACAAGGAATATATTTTCAAAATAACTATAAGGGGGTGATTAGTGATCGATACTGGTGCCAAAAATGCAATCAGTAAAATTTTTGTCTGTCGTCTGTCTGTCTGTCTGTCTGTATGTTCTTTATAGAAACAAAAACTACTCGACCGATTTTAACGAAACTTAGTGCAATTATTCTTCATACTCCTGGGCAGGTTATAGTAAACTTTTCATCACGCTACAATCAATAGGAGCAGAGCAGTGAAGGAAAATGTTGGGAAAACGGGAGAAGTTACTCCATTTTTTAAGCTTCCGTCGCGTGTGTAGCCTTAATGGTTAAAGTTATATAGAAATCATGTAGGTATTACAGAAATGTTCTACATAAAATTATCTAAAAAATATCCCGGAACAGCATATGTCTATCTTTTATGGTTGACTCACAATAACACGTGTAACTCCCGATAGCTTAGCAGTTCGGAGCTTTCTGATTATATATGTTTACTCTTACGTTTATAATACTCTCACTCATCCCTAATTTAAAAAAGTTAACATTATTACCTATTCAATAAAAAAGAATCATAGAAATCGGTATAGAAACACCAAACTTATACATGAATACAACAATAAGCTATCGTACCGTCGCGCTTTAATACTGAATCATGCTGTTAAGATGTTATTGTGATTATTTTTGTGTAACTTTTGTTGCTATTTTATAAAATAGGTACTTATTAGTTATTTTGGTAATGTTTAAATATTCGTTCAAATTACAAATTATTAATAGTTTCAATTTTATTTCTTTTTAGGTGAAGTAGTAGTAGAAGTAGGAGCATAGATTTTTAGATACCGATAGGTTAGTTTTGGCTAATTTATGTTCTGTTTTTTTTTAGTATTGAGTAGGTAAAAGCGTAGATACTTTTATTAATTAGTAGGTATTTTATTAATTAGTTATACGTAGTTATAGGTATTTATTTTTAAGTGAAGTAGGTATAGGTTATTATAATATAATTTTGCACAGGCATTTCAGCTTTACTTTCATTTCTTTTTTTGTTGTAAGTTTTACATATTTCACACACACATAGTGATCTATCAATGCACAGCCCAAACCACTGAACGGATCGGGCTGAAATTTGGCATGCAGGTAGATGTTATGACGTAGGCATCCGCTAAGAAAGGATTTTGATTAATTCTACCCCCAAGGGGATAAAATAGGGGATTAACGTTTGTATGAAACTTTGTCAATTTTAAACCGATCGGGCTGAGAGTTTCGAAATCGGGGGTAAAGTAACTATTCCACGCGGACGAAGTCGCTGGCAGAAGCTAGTAATCAATACTACTATTATCAGGCTGAGCTAACGAGGAAGTGGATGAACAAGGAGCAAGCACAGCTACAAGTGAGATTGTTTGTCAGTGACTCGGTACTTCTCTGCATTGTATGTTACCAGATCCATAATCTCATTAGCTTTCTGCAAGTGCTTGCTCAGAACTAGTTGAGAAGCCTCATACTTTCTAAAGATATCCTTTAGAGTTTGCTCCGAGATACTTGATTTGTTTCTCTTTCTCAGCTTTCACGAGGTTTTTATTTTTAATATTATTAGGTACCAAATTGAGACTAGAATTTACTAAAGTGGAAAAAAATAAGGGAAAATGTTTTTTTTTAGGGTACTACTATTAAAGTAATAAAATTGTAAATTATGAATTCGATCGAGTATTATACATAACAGGGGTAATGATGATATGTACCTAAATATATGTACATTTAGGAGATAGGGACTCAAACTTGATAACATTTATATTTTAAACCAAAATAAAGTATGTAAGAACATTAATGACCAGTACAACCAATAGTTATTTAGGACACTGCTCAGTGAGACTGGCAGTGTAAAGGTTCAAAGGGGGATTGTTGCAATAAGAATTATTTAAATAGGCCAATAATTAAAAGAAATACTCCCCGGGTTAGGTGACAGGGAACTATTCGCGACAAACTTGAGCGGCTTCAAAATGTTTGTATAAGGTTCATATTCGGTTTACGTAAATATGACCATGTTTCTGAATTCCGAGTAAAACTCAAGTGGTTGCCTATTCGCCTTCGTCGGAATGCTCATACTCTTTACCTTTTGTACAATGTGCTTTTTTCCCCTTCTACCCCTCTTTATCTCAAGAGACGTTTTCAGTTTCTCTGTGACTCCCACACTAAATTTCTGAGGTCATCGGATAACTTACGACTTAAAATGCCAATGCATTCCACAATTTTTTTGGATAAATCCTTAACTGTTCAGGCTGCTCGTTTGTGGAATGCATTGCCAGTGCCAGTAAGACGCGCTCAATCGTTACCTGTATTCAAAAGGCTCGTGAAGGAGCATTACTTGTCGCTGTGATATCGATGTTCGCCAGTTATCTATTGCCTATGTATTTGGTATATATGTATCTATTGTTAAGATTATTTATTTATCTGTGTATATATTGAATTATTTATAGTAATGTTGCACCGATTACAACCCCAGTTATGTCCAGGCAATTACTGTCCATTCCAGGTTGCCTGGAAGAGATCGCGGAATGCGATAAGGCCGCCCATTGTACATGTGTTTTAGTTTGTAGTTTTCTTTTTTTTTTGTTAACCACGTTGTACAATTAAGTATATAATAAATAAATAAATAAATAAATATTATTATTGATTTTCTCATTGATTTTGCATTTAACCTCCTACAACTCACTAACACAAATCCTAAATATGCATAACAGCATCTATCGTTTTTTAACACATTTATCATTTACCAACACGAAACAATATTAATTTAAAATTTATTAAAGAAAAAGAAAAAGCTGCATCAGAAATTTTTAGCTAAAAACTATTTTTTTTTAATATACAATTGCGAGAATGAAATCAAACTTGTTTTGGCAGTCAGAGTTACCAGTTATTATTATTGATAGGCAATATGATATCGACGATAGAGTAAGTAGCGTGTCGTCTCATTGAGGGCGAATGCCGTAGAGTAGCTGTTCTCGTGTATGTGCGCGTGACTGCACAGACACACTGGGCCTAGTCATGACCTCGTAATGACATCTCGCCACCATGCTCTCTCAAGCCCCTCGAGTAGCCGACACAATGCGACCCCGGCCTCCGGTATTGATCAGTTAATTAAGATACCTATTTTTATCAAAGTGGTCAACATGGCTTTTTTGTTGGAGGTTAACTCGGGTACCGGTAATCAAATTATTACGAAAGTTAAGAAGAAAGTTTAACGACTAGGTATTACAAAGTGCCGTGGGTTAGGTCTAAACGAGAAAATTGCATATTCTTTTTGGACTGCGTGCGGAAAAAAAAGACTTATTATAATTATATAACCCTAAATTTTTTAAAACAATTCAGTAATAGTTTGATTGCAAACCAAAAGGTCAAACGAAGTAGAAATGATTTTATTAATCCATTCATTGCGTCAACTGACCCGAGACGTAGGCAGCACAACAAGACTTTGCGAGAACAATGAGACCCTGTATTTTCGTTTTCTTAATTTTCGTAGAAATTGTTACCATTAGAAAGAAGTGATCATGAAATTAATTAGCATGGTATGATATAACTAGTACACTACTACAAAGTAATACCCCAAAGCCAAATACACTCGATTTTACTTGATCTAAATACTAATAAAACGACTTCTGGGAACATGCATCTCGCCTCTCCGAGTCATAGATATCGAGACAGGTTTCAATTTAGTCACAAGCTAACAGACGAGTTTAGGAACTGAACAGAACAGAAATCTCCACATAGGTATTCTGTCACATATGTAGTTTCAAAAGAGGCGTATACTTACTTACCTAGCTACTAATTTGTAGCATAATTGATCATGATTGATCAACTAAAATAATCAACATACCTACTAAATGTTTAGCTAATAACATGTTCATTTTAAAAAGTTTATTAACTAACACGCACTAGGCCTTTGATTTTCTGTTTACTGTGTCTATATAATTGATACGCAACCTTGATTTTGATAGACACAGATATTCTAAAACGTAATTGTATTTAGTATTTGAATTATAATGACTATCTTATTTTTTTTCATTTTATTAATGCACTATCTTTGAATACGTACCCTTTTATACACATTATTAACTAGCCATGCCATTTTGATTTTTTATATCTCATTCCCTGTGACCCAAATCACTATAATATCTAAATACAGTTTACAAGCATTTTCTTTTTAACAATGAGGTTCATGTCGCGTCAGTGTCACGTCGGGGTTGCGTCATTGTTGTATCCGTGTGGCTTGGTAAACACAATGCGCTAGTTCGTAAGCCTGTTTTACATATAATTGTTTGTTGCAGCTCAACATGTTATTCTTAGGAACCATAATGAGCGTCATCATAATGAAACTGCGCCGTACAAATGACTCCGAGCTCAGAAAAATACAGTAAGTTTTCATTAATTGCTTTCTGTTCATAGTGTCTCTTTTTAACTAACAATAAGTGTAATTTTCGCGATGGTGAACCCACAACGTTAATGTTAATATTTTTTCATCAGGAAAACAATTCGAGCTACCCTCATCCTGCTGCCGCTCTTGGGCATAATCAACATTTTCAACTTGTTCGACTACCCTCTGGACGGGTCTTCCACCGGCTTCGCCATCTGGGCCTACTTTACCCACTTCTTCCGATCTTTCCAAGGAGTCTTCATTTCTTTTATCTACTGCTTCTCAAATGGCGAGGTAATTGTATTCTTTGCATCAACTTAACTTGTACAACTTTTAAAATGGTATCCAGCTTTCATTATATTTATGTGTGTATGAAGAATATATATAAGCAAAAAAACTCGTCATTAAAACTATACTTCTACACGAACTTTCGCTTAAGTTCATAAATTGATGCTTTCGCCTTTTTCATCAAGTTCATAAAACATGTAAACTTGAAAATCAAACCACAAAGTAGTGCTCTCTTCCGGAATGAAGCTCCGGTGCAACAGTTGTCTCATTTGGGAGTTGGAACGGAGCCAGCCCGTCGTGTGCCGCCCCGCGTCGTCGGCGTCGACCCGTGTCGTTCAATTATGTTCGCCATAAAACCGGCTCTCGGCGCCCTGGGCGGCTAACTTACCCACTGTTCACAATTGAGTCTTTTATTTTTTCCGAACAATTTGGACGAACCATGCATGAGCAAAAAGAATTCAGCACAAGCAAATATTAGAGACATTGTTTACCTCGCATATTGAAATTGAAAATAAAGCGTTCCGTAATCCCATTATAACATTCTCTCGCTTGAAGTACTCAAGCTTACCTAGATTTCGCGTACTGAATATCAGGTTTTCAGGCTCGCAGTGGATCTAGTTTCTCGGAACTTTATAAATGACGCTCGAAACTTGATCTTCCCCAGGTATTATTCCTGAAAACATGAGCAAACGGGAACTAAAAATAGATCAGAGTAAAAGTTGTTTGCTTTGAGAAGAAAACTCTCAAACTGTACAATAAATCCCGAGAATACTTATTTGAAAGGGATTAAACTAAAAAACTGCGTCAGACTGTTTGCATCTGCTTTGAGTGGTAATCTCGTTTGGAACTTATTTTTTGGTTCTCTAAAGCTGTACAAAAATCGAATTAGTCGTGTGTCTTTGTTTGACCGTTGGTCATAGCGAAATTGCTACGCATCTATTAAAATAATGAGATAACATTCAGTTTCGAAACATTTAAAATTCTGTACCTCAAATACGAACGTGTGTAAATTCACCCCATTCTCATACGTACATAATTAGAGGAGGGTTAATTTGGAGAACAAATCAGAATATCTTTAAAACAAAAAGTTTTTCAAACTGTATCAAATGAAAGGGCTTCTTGTGAGGATCTTAAATAATTGGTTTTCCTATATGTACACATGTGTATTTAAACCGAAACACTTTTCAAGTTGAAGATTGATTGAAGATATAATGATAGATAACATTAATTACAATGGATTAAACTACTGAAGCGCTTGCTTGATTGCGGTATATCGCTATAATAATAATAATAACTCTTTATTTCAGATTACAGGATCTATGCTGTGTTAGTAATCTTAACCTCTTGTTAGTAAAACATAAATTTAAATAAAACTAACATCACAAAATAAAACATTTAATTTTGCATATGTATGTACGTCTGAACGCACATGTCTCCCAGCCCAGTGCCTAATAAACGGCCCATCCATTTTGTCTGCCAGCGTACATAAAATATTGTTCGGACTACCTCGGAATCGCCGCAGCATAGATGCACTTATCGCTTGCGCATGATGGCATAAAAGTCATCCAGTGTACACCTAATCCACAGGCTGCCCGAGTAAAACGTCTGGCGATAAGCTCTGAAAAGTATAAGTATAATTACTTATTAGTCTGGCAACGCTTAGTGTTCGTCTTTCTACTGAAATGATTGCCATGAATTATTCTTAGCGAAACGAAATAAGTAGGTAAATACTTCAAAATAATCAATAAGGTAGTTTTTTTTTATGTCACATAAAAAGCAACAATTGTAAATCTTTTATTATAATTAGGTCGAGTTTTTTTTGTCCCTAGTCAACTTGGCCAATGTTTATAGTTCATTAAGTACATACATTATAATAAGTATATTAGTTAAAAACAATTAATTAAAAATGAGCCGCATTTTAACGAAACCTATTACAATTTTAACCATTGGATGAGTTAGGTACAGATCAAGAATCTCGCGCTAAGTGAATCTTTAGGTCCTATTTTTTTTATGTTCGAGAAGTTGTCAAATGGCTTTGTGTAAAGAACAATTAACAATTGAGACAATTTCCCATACGTTTGTTAGTTTATTTGTGTTATTACTCTTTTAAAATTGTTCACAAAATGATAATTGACTGATTCATCACATTTAGGTCAGAAAAGCAATCAAGAAGAAGTTTGAGCGACGGACTAGGTTCCAGTTCGACTGGCTGGAGAGGCGCCGAAGAGCGCTGGCTCCCGCCAATCCTCGAGAACGTCCTGTTTTGTAAGTACGAGGGTAAATTACATAGTATGACACTTAGCGTACACACAACGATTATATCCGAAATAATGATAACCCGGGTAAAATTCCTGGGGTTTTGAAGGAGGCTTTGCCCAGCTGTCGGCCAGAAAAGGGTGAAAAAAAGCAGAGAGGGAGAAAAATTAAAATAACCTGCAATATCCTTTTTTTTTTGGATGGAATATCATCAAATAACTTCTCCCGCTCTGGGCGGAGCGGAAAGGAGTGTCAGACTCTTAATGACTAAAACCCACCCGTGATCCTTCTTGTGCCCTTTACGTTCCAGTGCCGCGGTGACTCTTTCGAACAAATTCCGCAACAACCTGCAATATCCTTAAATTGATGTTCCTAAGTAACCTACTAGTCTAAGGTCATATCTAAGCTCTTATCATAGTGTTCATCAAATGATGGACCCTAACCTATAGACTTAATTTCATTCATACTTAAAATGCTATATTGTCTTTACTAAGATTTTGTCCAATATCACTTTTCTTATTGTCTCTATAAACTATAAACACTTGTGCTACATTACATTATTCACTTTCACGAACACTAACTCGAACGGTTTTGTTCTTTCTAGTCTTCTCACTGTGTCCGTGTGGTCGAGAAACTGGATCGCCTCGACTGATCTAAGGATTAACTAAATGATTTCATTTTGAGGATCCGGAATATATCTTAGCGTTCCTAATGTTTTCATCGATCCTAGGATAGATAATAGGTAGTCGTAGGCGTAGCTATGACAGAGATGATGAAAATAATATTAAATTATAGTTACATAGTAATACTGTTTGTTACATAAAGCGATTTCTGCTATAATAAAATGATACCGTGGAAATCAAACTCTGTTACTACTACGATACAGTTGAGAATACTTAGACTACCACATCATAGTCGTGAATTTTAAACTCGCTCAATTATGTTTCTTGGAACTTGGAACACATTTGAAATCTATGACATAAACGACCACCTGAATTTATTTCGTTTATGGAACGTTTTTCTTTTTGAAAATACAGAAAGGTACAAAAGAAAAACCATTCAAAATTTCGTTTTAATCCAGTTGTCAGACTACATCACTGTCATTAGATGTGCAGTAGGAATAACGTGATTAGCTTATTATTTGTAATATTCAATTTGGTACACGAGCGCACAGCAGTACAGTGCGTCGGATCTGTTAAAGCCAGTTCTGCTAGTGTCACGGAATTTGTTCGAAAGAGTCATGCCCGGAGCCCAGAGGCCCAGGAACGCAAAGGTGGCTGGTGTTATTAGGAGGAACACGGATGGGTTTTACTTAGTAAGAGTCTGACACTCCCTTCCGCTCCGCCCAGAGTGGAACTAAAGATGTAATTTGATGATTTCCCATCCATAAATAAGCACTGCAGTTCATACAGTTTAGTAGTGCCTGTAACGATACCCTAAATCAAGCGCTGTCTAGAAACTTGTCTAATTAATCGAACATGCGCGATGCGTGTTGCGGGTTCAATTCCCGCGCGAAACAAATAATTGTATGGCCTACATATATACATAGAAATTCCGGGTCTGGCTGTTCGTGTACGTATATATGATGATGTAAAATCACACGCGATACTGAAGAATTCCTAGTGTGGGTAACGTTTAAATGAAACAAAACAAAATAGCTCAATGACCTTTTGCATTTCGTCATCGGAAACAATGAGCAAATATTTATCGCAATCAAGCGATCAATAAAAATGGAATCAAAATATTCTGTCCTCGCATCGTCGTTTGTATGTATAAATATCACACAAACGACGATGCGAGTGTGTTAGTATCGTGATGTCTTCTTCCAGCGCGATAGCTGATAACGAAAACATGGAGCTGGTCCCAATGCCGCTGCAAACCTGGACCCGTCTCTCATCCACTCAATTGGTGTCGGACCTCGAAGCCGGACCCAGCCAAATCGAGTAAGTAATCCTTGATGTATTTTCCTAGGTATACTAGGATACTTGTCTTCCAAGTAATTAGCAAGAATTTGCTTAGAACCGGGAAAAATGTAGGGAGTCCTTCCCCAGAAATGGGACAGTAGAGTTATAATATTAATTAAAAGACCAGCCCCACAAGGCAAGCCATGAAATATTTTAACTGCTTCATCGATGACTCCTTTCAGCAACGGAATATAAAAACTACTGAGCGTGCTTAAGCCATTTCGGTTCTCAAATGTCGGTACAAATATCACGACGCTGAAATGACAAAATATGGTTTTAAAATTAATTTCATATCATTTGGTGACGACTCACGGCACGTCGCCAACGCTCATGCCACCGTCGCGTTGAGATCGCAACCTTAGAATGAAAGGGACCTAGCAATTTTTGGCAAATGAGCAAGAATTAAAATTAAAAAAAGTTTTGGGTAAAAAAACAAATATCTCCCGAGACCTAAGCTGTCGCTTTCCCAATTTTATTTCGTAATATTTTTCATCACTTCATTTTAGAGTATGTTTTCTACGTTCAGTTTAAAACAAAAACCTTCTGACCCAGCAAAAGTAGTTTTGCCACATACAATTAAAAAAAATTAGGGATGGACCACCCTTAACTTTTAGGGGTATGAAAAATAGATGCTGGCCGATTCTCAGACCTACTGAATATATATGCATATAAAATTTTATAAAAATCGGTCAAGCCGTTTCGGAGGAGTATGGTAACTAACATTGTGACACGAGAATTTTATATATAAGATTATAAGTAACAGGAATTTTGAGTTACGACTCTTTCATTTTGAGAGTGCGATCATACATGTGATCTTCCGAGATTTCATTTCCGATGCGCGACACAGGCGCGTGCTCGGAAGTAGACGCTGCACTTGTTGCACTCGAGTTAGCCGTCAGAGCTGTATGTATGTAGTACAGACAGGAAAAACGCTATCCAAAGTTGATTAATCGGTTGATTTGAAGAGAATATGTAATGATTACTTTTTAAAACCTCTCTTAATTTATTTAGTAATGCACTGTAAAAAGTAAAAAAAATAATTATGAAGGCACATAACTTTCTTATGCAATCAACTGACATAGGCAATTCACTAACGCGTTTAGTCTTATTCGAAACGGGCATGATTTGCTCATGATTGATGAATGATCTGACGGCTATATTTTGAGTTAGGTATCCCTAATAATGCATGGCTTAGTTTACATTGATGAAGTTCTCATTCCCTCTTGTAGATGTAAAATGAAAAAATAAAATTGTGTACGATGGTTTGGAAGAGCATCTTAGTATTTCAACGTGGTCCCTTTCTAGTTTGGTGAAGATCTGATGAAGAACAGAGATGATAGGAAACGGAACTCTTCAATAAATGATAGCATCTTTCGGGATTGCTGAAATCGCATGTTTGTTTATTGTTTACACCAATGTGACTGGTACGTTTAGGTGGGGGGAGGGAGTGTACCCCCTAAAAGTATAAAATAAAAAAATCTTATTACAAAAAAAATACAACCGACTTCTACACGAAAAAGCAACCAAAAACACCGAGTTCCGAAATTAAAGTTATATTTTGTACATTTTGTTTTTTTTTATGTGTAGAAGTCGGTTGTATTTTTTTTAAGTACTTAGTAAAAGGAAAGTCGTGTTTAAAGGTATGAACATAATACATATATTTTTGTTACAGCACATTTTTATAATTACTAGGAAAAAAATGGTATTATTTTAGGTAATTCTTTAAAACCAGACCTTTATTGAGTACTGTCCTTTTATCTAATATTAGCGTTCACTTTCGACAATCTCAGATGTAAGTTATATATATTGCGTAGTTTGTTAACAACTACAAATATCCAGTGGCTGAATGACGTGCCTACTTAGAATTTTCACAAAAATGGACTTTCATCATTATTGCAGTGGGCTCTTCTATCTACCTACGTACATAACAAAATGTTTTCACATCATGTTATGGGAAATGTCAGTTCGAGCGCTAAGCCGAATTCATATTAATTACATGCATGGTAGGTAACATTAATTTCTTGAAACTAGTTCGAATAACAGTGTGACTTGTTTCGTTAAATAAAATACGACGAAATACTGTAGATACAGTTTTACTGTAATCATGATCTGATAGCGTGAAAGCTTTATTTAGTCAAGTAGATACCTACAGTATAATCGCGACGACAATTGTTTCAAGTCGTATTAATTGTCAGTCTTGCTTGCTGCCACAATACTTTGTCATAACATTGCGAATTCACGAAGTTAATGCGTTCATCATGCAACTTACTCGTGAATAGTTTTTAAAATTACTTACCTAATTAGTTTAGGTCACTAATTTCGCACCTAATCTATTTTTGACTAGATTCGAGGGTAGATAACGTGTAAGTAACTAATACTAGGGCCAGCAACAGCTTGGTTTTCTGCACTATTTATTTAGTGCGGCGAAGTAGCGGGGCGGGGCGACAGGAGAGGGCGGGGGCGAGAGGGCGCGGACGGGGGCGTGCGGGCACGGGGGGTGGTGAGTGCCACTCGGGTTAGGTGCGGGGCGGCATTGGTGGCAGTCGAGCTGATGAGTTCGTGCAGCACGTACCTCATCAGGCTGAAAAAAGATGTATTTTCTTTCGGTCGGACCGAAAAAAAATACATCTTTTTTTTCCAAATTTTAAATAATAACTAGTCTTTAGTGTTAACTTTTAAATATATTAGTGATTAAAACCATAAAATAAATAAACTTATTTAAATCTAATTTTTAAATAAATTATTGAAATATATTCGAAATTGTCGTAATTCTACGAAAAATTTTTTCGACATTTTCATAATACTAATTAAAATTTCTTAATTCCAATGAAAAAATATTAAACTTATTTCAATTGCATCCAATTAATATTTTAATAGTGAAATAATAAAATAAAGTTCCTGTTTTGTGTTTGAAGCCGTGATCGCCTGCTGTAGTGAACTTATCCCCGAAAACGACTCAACAAAGATATGTATGTTGTAATTTTATATATTATTGTATTAAGTAGAATTATGTTTTATTATTTTATTTAATAAATTCCGTTTTATTTTATTTTTGTTTGCCGGAAAACACCGTCCTCCACGGTTTTTTTTTATTACAACCTACTAAGCTCGAACAAGGATAACCTACCGTTGAATCAAAAAGTAGGAGAGCAAAATTAAGATTTCGATACGGACCTTTTTTTTTATATATCTTCGTTACTAGTACAATCATAACCATAACGTTTAACAAGGGCGCAGAAATCAGATGATTTAGGTGCTTTTGTGGATTTTATTTTACAGGTTAATTTACTTTAGAAATATAAATCTTAATTCTGAAATTAGCGCCTTAGCATGCCAGGGAAGCGTATAAAAAACATCCCATCAAAGCATGGAAACAAAAGCATAACAAACCATGGGCCTGCATGAGTCGGATCCGGAAAAAAGATCTCTGCAGACTAAGCATACAAGAATTAAAGCTTACATACAAGCAGGAGTGTAATTAGTTACGTTTCTTACATGAACACCTCTTTAAACAATTATTTAATTCTACAAACCCTTTTGCTTGTAACCTATACCGTAGGTTTGCATAAAGATGAATGTACCGCCATTTTTGCAGTCCAACATTTTGAATAATGTCATAAATAATCGTACATTATCATCTAAATCAGTGTTTCTTAATCTGTGGTCCGCGAAATCCTGGCGGTTCGCGACTATAGTATCGGGATCCGCAGTCTTATCTATGGACTATTTGGCAATAATAAATAAATGCTACCAAAAGTATTGTAATGGCTACGCTTACTGTTCCGGTTTCAGATTATAAATTGATCGTAGACAACACAAATATGAATAATTTTGTTGCAAAAAACTTTAACTTAAATGGTCAGAAATTTACTGCTGTTTTATTACGAATTATTTTTATGATTATTTTTACAATTTCATGTAATCTTTACATGAAATTGTGCTTGATATTCTAAGAGTCTGTGAATCGAAAAAGGTTAAGAAACGCTGATCTAAATCATACGTGTAGGTACTCGAAATTTTAACCCAACCGTTTGTAGATAAATGTTTTAAATTCAGTTACAATATTGGGCCAATCAATGGCCGAAATCGGTCAGAAAGATAAGTAAGTCCCCTGACCAATAAGGTAGTTGACTAAAAAAATATAATTAGTCTGTCAGATAGATTTCCAAAAATCATTGGACACGTATTTTTTCATTTTCACGTAACCAAAAAACGAAGACGATACAGGGGGTTGAAAACTCGTGTGCCTTCACTACGTGCTATAATTTTTACCATGGCGTGTCGTCACAAGCCCCTTCTGATTTTTGATGCTTTATATCTTCTTCAATTTGAAAAAGCAAAAAATACGTGTTCAATGCTTTTCGATAATCTAACCGACGGACTAAATATAATCATATTTTTACACAAGAAACATCCGTATTTCGGACATAACGGCCATTTTAACGAAAATTAGCCATGAACACAGGCCATGATGCAAACACAGATTCAATCCATCTTTCAATGACGAAATCAGACACAAGCGGGGTTAGCTTTGGCGGGGACTAAAGGCTAAACATTGTTTTCGAGCCTCGGGGGTGTCCAAAGACAATATAACCCGCACCGAAATGCAAACTCCGGAACGTTACAGAGAAATTCCAAGTTTCAAGTGTTTATTGCAATCCACAATGTGCTGCTCTTATTTACCCACCACCCTGTATATGGGTGGTAGGTAAATAAGAGCAGTATCAATCATGGACCCTGTCGGGCACAGCAACCTTTAATAGGTAGGAGAGAGGAAGAGCGCTTTTATATAAACACATCAAAAGTATCTAGGGATCAACATATATTTTTGCAATAACTTTTCTCCTGATTGATATTAATTAAAATTTTCTTTAAGGATTCATCAAATAAAGTGTTTTCGTTTGTCACAGTAACGATAAACCAAGTCACCTTTGCATTAATAAAGAAATTTGCCATTTTCCTAATAAAGGGATTTTTGACATTTGAACCACTAACATTAAAGTTCGAAAAAAAGACTGAAATAACAGTTTTCTTTAAAATTTTATTGGGTAACTTAAACAATTAATAATCCGTGTTTCTACCGCGAACACTAACAACACAAGAACATCGGTTTGGCATACTCAAAATGAGTTCATCCAAATCACGCTGTGGAATGGCCGCCCATGTTCGTTGCAACAACAAAAAAAGGTCTTCTTGCGACTGGATACCCTCCATATTCGGCAGAGCTCTTCTCTGTAGCATATCCCATGCATGCTCAATCGGGTTCAAGTCTGGCGACTGAGCAGGCCAGGGCAGGACATTGATGTTAGCTGCGGCGAGAGTCTGTCTTACAACTCTTGCGGTGTGCGGTCGTGCATTATCATGCATTAACTGAAATAAGGGACCGATTTGCACTTGTAGAGGAACGATGACGTCTGATACAATCGTCTCAGCATAAATTTGAGCGTTGAGGCACAGATTACTAAATAGTTACTACGTAACAGATACTTCACTCAGTAGAAAATTTCCAATACCTACTGCTATAATAGCCTACTCCGTCGCGTCAGCAACCGCTGCATGCTAAAATGTGCTTAAACACTCAAGCGTACAGTTGTAATTGCTTCGCGCCGCGCGATCCCACAGCAATCGAAGGGCTGCCTCTTCGATAAAATTAAATTAATATAACTATTTGTGTCTATTTAAGTGAGAACTGTGAATATGTTCTGACTGGTAGTTTAAAATTGTATTGTTTATAAATATTTTTTTTTATAAATTGGTGCTAACTGTGCAATACATCTAAAACATAATTATAGAGGTGTCGATGTTTCCTTAGATTCTGATTCAGTACTGGCACTTAAAGTAGTTGGTAGAGATGGCAGCAGTTTTGTAATCAAAGCGTCAGGTCGTAATTGTGGTTTATGAATAATCAACGACTTATCAAAATGAAGACAACACACAATGACTTCTTGGCTTGGTGTCGGCCTTGCTAAATCGGGCCTGACAATCAATTCAACCGTGTTTCAAATGTTTTACGCCTGAAAAATAATAAAATAGGACAGGTCTAAGGAAGGAGATCGGTACCGAAATAACACGGACAGACACAAATATGACGAATTTATAATAGTCCCCAAAAATGTATAATTATTAATAAGGAACACCTACTTATAAATACATTGAATGATTATTAATATTTATCAATTAATTATTAACTTTAACATGGGGAAAGATAAAGAATTTTCTGACGATTTCATGGGAAATTAACCTTTTTATTCTAATAAAAATAGCTTTTTAAACGTTGTTAAAACGTTGGTAAGTATGACGTTTCTATGTAACAAAAATATTTAAATCTGTGTCTGAAAGACAAGCTAATGCTTAGTATACCTATTAAAAATAATTTTGAAAAGACAATAAATAGTAATAGTTTATCGAAAATGTTAGGTGTTTATTACTTGATTTGCACCCATCGACTGCACATAAGGCACCAGACGGCATCGTAGGTACCCGTACAAACGAATGAAACAAATAAAATTGAACAAGTTGCGTGCGCTTCGCTTGCGAAAACCGCACTACGTTTGGTCCGCAAACGGCCCGAGACCGCTCGACCGGGTGGTAGGTAATTATAGCGCGCAAGTACATGGAGTGACGGAGGCCTGGTTGAGGTTGCCTCTGATCCAAATCAACTCAGTTCTTCCGCCGATCCAAATACCCGCCCATACTATGATGGTTCCACCACTATAAGGATGGACTTCCTGGCAGGATTTTAATCGCTGTTGGCGTCCAGGGGTTCTCCAGTGTCGTATACGTCTTGTATCCGGTCTCATACCAAAACGAGACTCATCAGAAAAGCACACGAAACGCCATTGTTCTTCTGCCCAATTTCTGTGTTCAAGAGCCCATTGATATCGAATCCTACGATTGTGCATTGCTATAGGTGGTACCCGTAGCGGTCTTCGGGAATGAAGGTTCACTTCATGCAAGCGGTTTCTGACTGTTTGGTCGCTAATTAAGTTCCCTGAAGAGTGATGAAGCCTCACGGCTAACATCATGGCGGTTATTGTTGGAGCTCTTCGAGTTAAGATTTGAATGTATCGGTCTTGTCTCCGTGTGGTGCAGCGATACCGTCCTCCATGGCGCTCAGCCAAGGTAAGCGAAGAGCTCTGCCGAATATGGAGGGTATCCAGTCGCAAGAAGACCTTTTTTTGTTGTTGCAACGAACATGGGCGGCCATTCCACAGCGTGATTTGGATGAACTCATTTTGAGTATGCCAAACCGATGTTCTTGTGTTGTTAGTGTTCGCGGTAGAAACACGGATTATTAATTGTTTAAGTTACCCAATAAAATTTTAAAGAAAACTGTTATTTCAGTCTTTTTTTCGAACTTTAATGTTAGTGGTTCAAATGTCAAAAATCCCTTTATTAGGAAAATGGCAAATTTCTTTATTAATGCAAAGGTGACTTGGTTTATCGTTACTGTGACAAACGAAAACACTTTATTTGATGAATCCTTAAAGAAAATTTTAATTAATATCAATCAGGAGGAAAGTTATTGCAAAAATATATGTTGATCCCTAGATACTTTTGATGTGTTTATTTGCCAAATACTAATATATGTTAATAATGAAAAATTAAGCTATTATTCAGTAAAAATATACCCTATATATCTGTACTTTGTATTGTATTTATATTTATCTAAATGAAATAACCCTTTTTTTTTGGATGGGAAATCATCTAATGGCTTCTCCCGCTCTGGGCGGAGCGGAAGAGAGTGTCAGACTCTTACTGACTAAAACCCACCCGTGTTCCTGCTTGTGCCCTTTGGGTTCCAGGGCCGCGGTGACTCTTTCGAACAAATTCCACAACCAAATGAAATAACCCTAAGACACAATTTGTCTGACCTGGGAATAAAACTCGAAAAGACCAACGGAGACGCGGTCTATTAGGTACATCCAGCAACAAAGGTCAATAAACACTTTGATTTTGTAAATCGTAATTATTGAGCATAAACAAGTATTTGAATCAGAGCGAAAGTAAATGATAGAGAACTAGCTTCTGACAGCGTCTTCGCCCGCATGAAATTCGTTTATAAAAAAATCCATTGTTATCAATATAGGTACGTTATTAAAAAAAATTGTACATGAGATATAACTATCTCTGTACCAAATCTCACCAAAATCCGTTAAGCCGCTAAGACGTGAAGAGGTATCAGGCAGAAAAAAGTTACTATCCCCTTTATAATATTAGTAGGATTTTTCATAATATGAAACCGTTAAAAGCGGATTATTCAATCGTTTTGTGAAATATCCAAATGGTTAGACATTTTTATAAACGCAAGTCTCGGACATTAGTTTTATCTTTTTTATAAACGCAGGTATCGGACATTTGCTTTGTCTTCTTTTAACTATGGAGTCGGCGTCCAATTTAACTGGAACTCCAGCAGCGCCCCGCTGTTTCACCCGCGTAGTTCGCGTTCCCGTGCGAATATGGGAATAAAATACAACCTATGTTACTCGCTGATATTTGTTGCTTTCAATTGATGAAAAATAACATGGAAATGGTTAACATCGGTTCAGTAGTTTTCGAGATTATTCGGTGCAAACAAAAAAACAAAATCTTTTCACTTTAAGAGATATACTACACAACCTTTATTTACATTTACCATGGTTGCAGTGTAGGTTAAGTAATTCAGTTTGGCATAAATTAACTTTACTACATTCCGACAGCCTAGACTTTCACAACTAAGTCAGAGTTAGCATCTGACTACTTACCCCTACTGACTGAGACTTAGAAGTCAGTTTAGCTCATAATGATAACAATTTTAAGTCATTATATTATTATTTAGTAACTAAAACATTAGATGTTTCCGTTTAGTTTAGTGCTTATTACGTAGTAAGTACGAGTCTGAGCTCTTGGAACCTCTATAATTCTTTGAAGGCTAGTCCAACTCGGAATGGTGGACATCACTGTAAAAACGTACACGTTTGCTTACACTTCGTTCATTTGACACACCAATTTTAAATGTTAAGCGTTCTTTATGAAACAGGTCGTCCGACGTGTGGCAGGTGTTTCATCCACAAAGCAGCGTGAATGAAAGAACAAACATTTATTTAGCACAGACTTAAAGCCACACAACACTGACTCGAAAAGTTATTTAAAAAACTATAGAGACAGAAATTGATATGTCCTATAAACCAATAGAATATCAAGATGGTCTGGGGCCCAAGTCTGCTATTTCTATAAATTTGTCATTCTAACACGATCCCAATGTCATTTTGCTAAAAGTTCGTAATCTGCTAAAGACATAATAGTCGATCATTGGTCTGTCAATGGTCTCGTAATACTTTTTGATAAACGAGCTATTAAAAGAAATGATCAAAGGAACTGTCAAACTTTTAGTATATTAACCGCATACATCTGTCATTAATTTGTCATTATGATTTTTAGATTACCATTCTATACCATATCTTTCAATGGAGTGTCAGTGGTTGACTACTGGAAAGTCATAGTGACGCTTTTATATTAGTAGATTATCAAACTTGTAAAAGTCAACAATTATGAAATCAATGATAGACCATTCTGACACTATTGTTGTACGAGCTACGCTGTACATTGACCTTTGTGATGGTTTGTAGGTCACACTCGGTTATGCACATCAATATTGTTTAGCTGTGCAATCCTTCAACATAGCATTTAAGTAATACAATTGTGTAATAATATTCAGTGACAATAAATCCATCAAGGGAATACATTCGTCTACTCATTTACGTTACATAACATAACATAACTTTCCTTACGAGTCTACCTACATAACAAGTTCATAACATTTTCACTGTTGGGCTTTACAACCCCAACATTTGGTCCTTCGAGCAATTTAATGCTGTGTGATTTATATCTTATACGGTCGGGAATCGGTTGGACTGGTCTCTCACAAGCGAGTCGCCCCAGTAACCAATTGAGACGGTGCATATCGTAGAAGAAAAACGTTGCACAGTAACAAGAACCAGAAGCGTGGAGAAACAACCTGCTACTCAAAGTTTGGCAACATGACGTCATCAGCAAACACATACGAGAATCAGCGTGAACTTTACGAAAACATCAAGAAAATCGGCATCAATATCAAGAAGGATGGCTGGGACAGGAAGAACGTGGACTACTTCAAACGGCGCATGCAAATGCTGGAAAACTTATGGAGTGAATTCCAGTTCAACCATGATCGCATGTCTACAGAAGCAAGTGCGGGTCATCCTTACTTTACAAGCGACTTATATAACGTGGCATTGACATGCTATAAAGAAGTCAAGGGATTAATTCTCCAACAGAATCAGGAACTGTCGGCGCACAAACGGCCCACAGGAGGACGCGCGGTGCAACCAGCATCGTTCGAAAGTACCACCGATCAAGGTCAAGCAAGTACATCGAGCAAGAAACAACAAGAGCAACAAGACAAAGATGAGGAAGGAGAAACCAGCAACACCACTGAGAGCAACAACAGGGATCAATCGCCTCCTCAGCAACAACAAAACCCTAACAAGAGGGACATGGGGTCCAACAGTAAACTGGACGACCTCTTACGCAAACAATCGGCGAACTTCAAGGCCTTTATGAGAGCTGGCGCGACCATTCAAGTGGAATTGATCACTGAAAAGTGGGAATTCCAGGATGCGTTGCAAACGTTACAAGCGCGTTGGTCTGCTATTGACAGCCTCCATTGGGAAATCGAGTGTGAACTCAACGAAGACAAGAACGCAGTATATGAAGAGCGCTATACAAGATTCGAAAACCAATATATCGATCTGAAGAAGGCATTAAACACCAAGATGTGGTCCGGAGCTTACCGAGATAAAACGACACCAAAGTTGGAGATACCACTATTCCACGGAAAGTTTAACCAGTGGGTACCGTTCAAAGACCTTTTCACGGAAGCCATCCATAACAATGCATCCTTGTCAAATGCGCAGAAGATGCAATTTTTGAAAAGCAAGGTCCAAGGAGAAGCTGAAAGATTGATACAACACTTACAAATAAGCTCGGACAATTATCTAGTGTGTTGGGACATTCTCAACAATCGCTACAACAACAAAAAACTTATATTTACATCGCATATCAACATGCTCTTCAACCTGCCTACTATGCAACAACAGTCATTAGCACCAATCAAGAAAATACATGACGTCACAATAGAATGTTTGCACGCCATCAAGAATTTAGAAGTGGATATCAGCACCTGGGATCCGCTACTAGTGCACATTTTGGCACAAAAACTGGACGCTGAGACATACTCAGATTACATTGAATCACTGAAGAACTCGCGAGAATTGCCCTTATTAAAGGATTTCTTAGACTACCTAGAGGCGAAGTTTACTTCAATGGAATCGTCGCAACGTAAACAAGACAACTATCAGAAGATAAGCTCAGTGACAAATCAGAATCAAGAAGCATCCCATAGTAAAAAACATAGTTATCACAACAACAAGAATCAAGCGGCTAGTAACAACAAGGTTACGAAAGCGTACCATGCGTCAACGTTTATTTGTCCACTCTGCAATAACGAGCATGGCCTTTATTTTTGTGCAAAGTTTTTAGAAATGTCGAACGACGAAAAACTTAACACAATAAACAAGTTGCAAGTCTGCATTAACTGCCTATACAGCCATAAGGGCAAAAAATGTACGTCAAACAACCGATGTCGCAAGTGCAAAGCTAAGCACAATACGTTAATGCACGATGCTGCATCAAAACACAATGAACAAAACCAAACAAATTCGTCATCTCATGTGTCTCAAGATGATCAAGACGCTTCGGAGATTCTATTAGCGACCGCTATCGTAAAGGTAGAGGGAGCAGATGGAACTCAATACAACATACGAGCTCTCATAGATCAAGGGTCACAGATATCACTGATAACAGAACGAGCAGCTCAACTTCTTGGGATCAAACGCCAGAAATGCAAAGGAGCTGTTTTCGGAGTTGGAGAAAAGGAGAGCCATTGCAAAGGCATGATAACAATTTCATGCAGCTCTGTCTACGATGAATCAGTATACATAAAGAAAATAATCTAATAGATCCTTATACTATTAACTCACAACGCGCAATAGGCGACGTTGCTTTGTTGAGTGTACGTGCACTCGATAAGTGCGCTACGCTATCGTCTGCGACGTCTAATCCAGCTGTGTTGTCCACGATGCTTGCAGTTGATCTCAGTATACATAATGAAAAATCTAATCAAGAATCTACCGAACAAAACTTTTGCGAAACCATCATGGCCTCAAATACAAAACATCAACTTAGCGGATCCGGAATTCAACAATAGCCGACCAGTAGATTTACTATTTGGAGCAGACATTTACTCTCAGATCATGCTAGGAGGAATAATCAAAGGCGACGACGTCACATGGCCCATCGCACAACAAACATACCTAGGCTGGCTACTATGCGGGCACGTTAAAACTCCAAAATTACAATGCAACGTGGTATTGAACAACCTGGAGGATATAATCCAGTTTTGGGATTCCGAAAACATCAAAGATCGAACCGATTTTTCAGTAGAAGAACAGAAATGTGTTGAGTACTACACTAACACCACACAACGCTTAAAAAACGGAAGATACGAAGTGAGACTTCCAATGATAAACGACTGGGAATGCAAGCTGGGTGCTTCCAAACAGATGGCCGTTGCTCAATTCAAAACTTTAGAACGAAGATTAGGAAAACAACAACATTTAGCAAAAGCCTATAAAGAATTTATAGCGGAGTACATTGACTTAGGTCATATGCAACAATCAACATGTAACAAGACAATCGACTGCTATTTGCCGCACCACGGTGTCGAACGCACCGAGTCTACAACAACCAAGTACAGGGTTGTATTTAATGCATCCGCAAAAACAACTACCGGTTGGAGCTTAAACGATCTCATGTACAAGGGCCCAAACCTACAACAAGATTTACAAACAACATTGATACAGTGGAGGCAATACAAGTATGCTTACACAGCTGACATCGAAAAGATGTATAGGCAAATTTTAGTGGCCGGTCGTGACCAAAACCTACAACAAATTGTCTGGCGAGAATCACCGGAACAACCTCTACTTTCATATCAGCTCGCTACAGTAACTTATGGCACCAAAGCAGCGCCGTTCCTGGCCATAATGACACTACGAAGACTAGCAGAGGACGAACGTCAGAATTTCCCGGAAGCTTCAAAGGTAGTGGAGGAGTCATTTTACGTCGACGATCTCGTTCACGGATCGCATACCATTGAACAAGGCCAGAAGCTAATTTCGGACCTACAACAATTACTCAAGAGTGGAGGATTCAACCTTAGGAAATGGTCATCAAACGAACCGGCACTCTTGGAAAATTCAATAACTCAACATAACGAAAACACGCTCTTCAACTTCAAAACAGATCAAACCTCAAAAACATTGGGCCTATGCTGGAATTCGAAAGAGGACAAATTTACATTCCAATGTTCGATTTCAAGCGTCAGCAAAAAGCATACAAAACGCAGCTTATTAGCTGAAATATCAAAATTATTTGACCCACTTGGCTGGCTGGCTCCCTTATCAACAAAATTAAAGTTAATATTCCAAAAGGTGTGGGAGGTCAAATTACAATGGGACGACGAAGTTCCCGACAGCATACACAAAGAATGGTGCAAAATACAAGCAGACATAAGGATGATAAACTTGTGTGAAGTACCAAGATGGCTTAGATGTGACGGAAGACAAGTCATAGAACTACATGGCTTCAGTGACGCCTCTCTGGATGCCTATGCGTGTGTTATTTACGCACGAGTTCATCCATCAACAGACATTATACTTGTCGCTGCAAAATCTAAAATTGTACCACACAGAAAAGCAACAACATTGCCAAAACTGGAATTAAACGGAGCGTACCTACTATGCAAATTAATGCAAAAGGTTAAGGAGTCCTTACATCAACATGATATTCGTGTATATGGCTGGACTGATTCTATGGTGGTCCTGGGTTGGATACAAGGTGACCCATCACGATGGAAAACATATGTAGAGAATAGAGTCCAAAAAATTAATACAGTAATACCACGTTCATGTTGGGATTACGTCAAGTCGAGCGATAATCCCGCTGACGCCGCAAGCCGCGGCCAGTACGCTGGTCAGTTGAAGGAAAACAAACTATGGTGGCAAGGTCCAATTTGGTTGTCGTCCTTTGAAATGAGGAACCTAGTCAAACAAGTCTATCCGTCAGACCAAGAGATGAAAACAACGGAAATAAAACAAGTCAATACTGTCCAAACTAACACAGAAACTATTAACATCATCGAACAGTTATTGCGAAAACATAGCTCTATTAATCATGTCATTCGAATAGTCGCATGGATACAAAGAGCATTAAACTTAACAGTTCGAACATTGAACTCAAAACATCGACAATTACCAAGTTACCTTACGTTGCAAGAATTGAACAGTGCAACTAAGGCGATTGTGAAACAAACCCAACAAAATGTATTTGAAAAGGATATGAGTCATCTACATAAACACGGCAGAGTGACATCAAATAGCAAGTTACTGCCTCTCAATCCTTACATTGATCAAGAAGGCTTGCTAAGAGTCAGGGGAAGGTTGAACAACGCTACGTTAACTGAAGAGATGAAGCATCCGATGATCATCCCTCACGACAGCCACCTAACGCATTTGCTCATCGATCAAGCTCACCAAATGACGTTTCACGGAGGACCGCGACTTACCCTGTCGTACCTTCGCCGAAAATACTGGATCATCGGTGGCATGCGAGTCACGAAATTGCAAGTCAGAAAATGCGTAACGTGCCGAAAAATCAGTCCAACCAAACAACAACAAATCATGGGTGAACTGCCGACTGCAAGAATAAACCCGGCCCCGCCATTCCACCATACAGGAGTCGACTACACGGGATTCGTCGATATTAAGATGAATAAAGGAAGAGGGGCTAAGACTACTAAAGGTTACATAGCCATCTTTATTTGCATGGTGACAAAAGCAGTGCACATTGAGTTGGTCTCTGATCTCACAACTTCGGCATTTTTGGCAGCCCTTAACAGAATGGCAGCAAGGAGAGGCGCCCCCCGCCACATGTACAGTGACAATGGCACGAACTTTGTCGGGGCTAATCGACTGCTCACAGAACAATTCGAGGAAATAGAAAAAACCTACAGGAACGAACACTTACAGAAGGAAGTCGCCGAGATGTCTATACAGTGGCATTTCAACGCTCCTGCATGGCCATCGGCGGGCGGATTGTGGGAACGAGCCGTAAGAAGCTTAAAACACCATTTAAAACGAGTGGTGGGTGAGCAAAGGTTGACGTTCGAGGAGTTCGCCACAGTATTAACAAAACTAGAAGCATGTCTAAACTCCAGACCTCTATGCGCGCTGAGCGAAAATGTGGAAGACCTGGATTGTCTGACGCCAGCACACTTTCTAACAGGGAGGTCAGGGTTGACCGTCATTGAAACAAGAGAAGACGCCCGAACAAGATGGGAGCTGACTAGAAAAATATATTCAGAAATCTGGAAGAAGTGGAAAAACGAGTACTTGTCCCAACTGACAGCAAGAACAAAATGGCATAAACCTCAGAACAACGTGAAGATTGGTAACTTGGTTGTGGTTCATGATGACCAGCGGCCCGCAGGAAAATGGTTGATGGGTAGAGTAACAGATCTTCACCCAGGGAACGACGGATATGTCCGTATCGTGACCCTGAAAACAAGAAACGGCTCCATAAAGAGACCCATTACAAAGCTATCTATTCTACCAATAGACAGCGAGGAAAACTCTATGGAACAAAACACCGAAAATGTACACAAAAAACAAGCCACCAACGAGACCACAACAAAACGTCCACAAACTGCCAAGACAGGAAAAATCAACTTAATCGGATTAGTAATGACTCTGCTGTACCTACTGAGTCCAGCAAGCGCAACAACAAACAAAATAGCAAACTTTGTCGAATTGCATCAAGGTCTTTACTTCGACAAAGCCACCAACATTAAATTGATTCGCGACGAGTGGAAGATAGTTGTATACTACGACGTCAAACCCTACTGGCATGGTACAACAGTGTTCAACAAATTTACCGATCATCTCGAAACCATATGTTCAAAACTAAAACAGAAGACTCAATGTGAAGTTATTTCATTACAATTACATCACGCGTTCGCTGAACTCGACCACTACAACCGTATGTTGCTGAATCCGCAAGGTCGGGTGAATATGAGAAGCAAACGCGGCCTTATCAACGGTGTCGGGTCAATTGCACGTTCCCTGTTCGGAGTACTGGATGACCAATTCGCCGAACAATATCAACGGGATATACAACTCATCAAAGAAAATGAGAAACATTTGGCCCTCCTATCAAAAAATCAGACATCTATAATAGAAGCCGAATACAATGTGCTTAGAAGATCGGAACAAACAATTGCAAAACAATATAAATTATTCAATCAACATCTGCTAAGCCTAGACAAGCTAACGAGGAACCTGCAGCAAGAAATTGAGTCTCAAGAGCTATCAATCGAGTTTGTGATGTCTGCCATCTCTGCAAACAGCTTCATAGAGCATCTAAGAAACGTTCAAGAGATTTTATTGGACACCGTAACCAACATTTACAACGGCAAGATGAACCTACACCTCATTGCGCCAGAACAGCTACAGGACGAATTAAATGCCATATCCGGTCAGCTCTCAAAGGATGTGGCACTTCCAATCAACAACATTCAAGATGACTTCTTCCGCCTATATCAACTTTTACAAGTGAAGGCAAAAATGACAGAGAGATACCTAATTATTGAGATACGGGTGCCGTTAATCAGCAGAGAAAACTACGAAGTTTATCACGTCATTCCTGTCCCAAAAAAGAATGGTTTCGACATGGTCACCCTACTGCCGATAGCGGAACTATTAGCAATTAACATACAGAAAGATCAATGCATGCATTACGACAGTACGACTCTGCTGTGCACCATGAGGTCACCAATATACCACATGCAGTCTGACGAGAGTCTCTGCAAGAAGGGAGAAAATTCGTCTGTCTGCAAAACAAAACATCAGAGCTGTCAAAACACGTGGTTGGAACTTAGCAACATAAACAGCTATCTTTACTTTTGCTGTGACACTTGCAAAATACGAGTCATATGCGGGAATCAAGTTTCAACTGAACTACTTAAGAACGCAGGAGTAATGACACTCGGTGACGACTGCACTATGAATATCGAAACGTTTACGGTACATTCCCAAAGGCAAGTGATGGATATAATGCATGCCCAGGTGGAAGAACTCACGCTGGAAATGCCTCCAATTAATCGAATCCTCAACCTATCGGTACCGGTTATGAAACATGAACCCGAGAATGAGACGGCTATGGAGCAAAGCATAGTACTGCAAGATCTGGGAAAACAGATCGAACAGATGAAAGCCGCGACAGCTGAAGACATCATTCCTGATCGGGCGACATACCACGATGTCCATCAATACGTTGTCATATACATATTGGCAACAGCAGCAGCAATAGCAGGTGCCACATATACCTACCACCGACTTCGCAAATATTGCACGAGTCAAATGAAACCCGTGACACCAACTGGTCCCAATCCAGCGACCCGAAGGAGATCAACTGCAAGCATCGTGGACAACACAGCTGGATTAGACGTCGCAGACGATAGCGTAGCGCACTTATCGAGTGCACGTACACTCAACAAAGCAACGTCGCCTATTGCGCGTTGTGAGTTAATAGTATAAGGATCTATTAGATTATTTTCTTTTAAATTTCTTGACATTTATTATTTAACATAACATTTTCATTTTTATTGTTCACACTTTTACTGTTACCCTTTGTGAGTGGGCAATATGTACGAGCTACGCTGTACATTGACCTTTGTGATGGTTTGTAGGTCACACTCGGTTATGCACATCAATATTGTTTAGCTGTGCAATCCTTCAACATAGCATTTAAGTAATACAATTGTGTAATAATATTCAGTGACAATAAATCCATCAAGGGAATACATTCGTCTACTCATTTACGTTACATAACATAACATAACTTTCCTTACGAGTCTACCTACATAACAAGTTCATAACATTTTCACTGTTGGGCTTTACAACCCCAACAATTGTAATAGCAGAATTGAGGCCCTGATCATTTGCTTTCACTGCTAGGCAAAGGCCTCTTTCTGGGCAAACCCGGGCGGCGCCTTCTATCTTCGGGTACCCATTGTGAAGATACTTTTGCCGAACGGTCACCGTGCATGCGGCTAACGTGACCCAACCAATCCCACTTGAGCCTGGCTGCCTTCTTACCCACATCCATAATTCCCGTTTTGGAACGCAGCGTAGTGTTTCACATTCAGCGCTGGGTTTTTTACGCTCAGAATGCTGTGTTCCATCGCTCTTTGGCAAATTCCAAAGCGGAACTTTTGTGACTCGGAAGCATGCTTAAGAAAGTTTAAATCGAAATAACTCGTGTTGACTGTCAAAAATAATTAACAAAGGCTATGGTCTTTGTAAATAGGTGCGAATGCGAAACTGTGCGAAACTGTGCTGCGTCCCATAGGCACATGATTGTAATGTTGTCTCTTAGTTATTGTATGTGTGTACATAAAAAATAAAATAATAATAGTTTTATAATAGTTTATTTTTGGAACAATAACACAAAAAAAAATCCTTATTAATATTATAAATGTGAAAGCGTGGATGTTTGTTACGCTTTCACGCAAAAACTACTTGACGAATCATCATGAAACTTTGTACACATATTCTGGGAGGTACTAGAAGTAACATAGGATACTTTTTGTCCCGGGGTTATGGTCCCTTGGGATAATTTCCGACATTCACGCGGGCGAAGCTGCGGGCAGTAGCTAGTAAAAATAAATAAATGATTCCTGCATCCTATAGGCACATGGTGCAATTCTGCTCATTCTATCGGATGGACATCGGGGCTAAAACCATTGGTATAGTGCTGATGTACACAGACGGCAATAACACCTTAACAAAAAGTATTTTATACGGCGTTCGATTACGATCACTTTGTTATCCGTCCGTCCTTCTGTCCTTTACTTATCTCGGGAATGCATGAAGGTATCGAGTTCAAATTAAAACCAAGACTATATCGGAACCCTCAGTGCCTGAGTCTGTCTTGTAAGGTTTTTATTACCTGCCAGTAAAAAACAACATTAGTTCTTTTACCAATTCAACTTTTAAAAAATGTTTTGCAGAAAACAATCATTATAGCCGATGTCCGAAAATCACTACATATTTTTTATCATTGACTCACGGACTTATCAAAACTTTAAATAAGAGTTTCGAACATATTGTGTGGTGTTGTTGTTGTTGTTTTTGTTTCTTTCCCAACAAATATATTTTGTATTTCATTTATTTGCTGTACCACAGTGTTGTCTTTTTAACCCAAAGGTTGACTGGTAGAGAATGCCTTGTTGCATTAAGTCCGCCCATGTACCACTATTGTGCATAAAGTTTAATAAATAAATAAATGTTTGTATGGGAGGGAGCTGGCGTTTTCACCAGTCGCCAATTTGTTTTTTTTTTTTTCATAAAATCGAGGCTCATTATGAAACTATGCCAAATAAGTACAGGTAGCTATGACAACGTAAGGTTATATCCCCTATCTAGAGGTGTGGTGGCGTTGGTCGCCATCCGTATCAAAACGTCCTAATCTCAAAACAACCTATTCGCAGAACTTTCTATTGTATAGTTATGCTGAAAAATTACTTTCGGTTTTCCTTCATGGCTCATTATTTGGTTTTATTTTGTAATTTAAAATGAGAGAAAAGCAGACAGGTCTCTGTCGCAACGCAACCTGTGTCGACCCCCTTACGTACGATCTCAAATTCTAAGTACAGCGTTTATAATTTAAAATAACACATACTTATATAAATTATTTTTAACTCTTTAATCAAGGCTTTCCGGAAACCGTGGTAGATACAAAGAGACGTTCGGAGACGGACGCCAATCATGAGCCGATCCCGCTAACTAATCGCTAAACCGCTAACTATCAGGGGCCACAATCATGAAGTAGTATTTCGTAGCTGAAATCGTGAGCGGTAAAGACTCACCAACTACCAGGAAACCAGAATTATGCAGAAATAAAATATACTTCTGTGTTAGATAGATATTATTTGATTGTTTCATTGGCAACGCTGGGCCTAGACAAAATTAATTCAAAATTGTTTAAACTGATATTCAATAACGCCTATTTGACGAACTGATCTGAAAAAAAATATTGCTCGATATTTACTTGCAAAGTTTTAAAATCGAAGTGTTATATTAGGACTGTACTTTTCTCATTTGTTAGTTTTTAGGACGTTCTGCTAGTAGGACATTTTGCGATAAGGATTTACCTGTTACTCAAATGACTGTGACACGGAGAAGTTGGTAGCATATTTATACTTCTATAACTACTAATATTGTTGCGCGCCACAATTCGATACAACTAGCGCCATCTAGTATCGAGTAGCAGAACTAGTAGAAACTGGAACCTTCGAGACTTATCTATGAAAGAACATTCTAGAATTCTCAAACCCTAGTCATTCGCGACCGATATGTACGTGAACTTTCTGGTACTTTCTACAATCGAAGGTTCGGGAATTACCCGGCGACCTTAAGGCCGACACATACTCCGACCGGGTCAGCCCTGGCTGGGGGCCTTATGGTGGTTAAGCAGTAACCAACCTTAGTGTGCTAAACTGCGAGTGATCACATCATAAATTTAAATTTATCCGACCGGGTCAGTATTGGATTAGCGATACAAGTCATAACTTCGAGAGCGATCTTCAACTGCGAACTCAAGTGATTAGTGGTGCGATTGTGCTTTATATTATAGTTCATGAGTTATAGTGTACCTAATTAGTGTTGTGTAATTAAAGTGTCATTTTTCGTTATTTAATCGGCTGTTTTTATTGTCACGAACCCGAAGCTTGTAACAATATTATAAAGTTTGTGAGGTTGTAGGGAGGGTGAGATATCTGGATCTACTGAACCAAATTTAAATAATAAAATTTCACATCACTGATGCGTAGAGTGTGCGTCAGTGTCGATAGCATCCTGAATACAGTTGTAGATTGTCCTTACTCCCATATCCTGAGGCACTACGTAGAGAGAATGTTCAGGTAGTTTATTCCTTGTTTTATCGTTCTCTACACATCCGGCCTCAGACACCTATTTCAATATACCTATGTTATTATGCCTGTTTGTGTACTACTAACACTAGTTATAAGGTATTTTACTAGTGAAACGGATCGTTAGATCGATTCTGATTTCGGATCGTTCGAAAATCGGGATGAGACTAGGGTTGTTGCGATCAATGTCTGAAACAAATAAATAAATAAAATTAAAAGTGCCGACACAAATACATGCCTACAACTAGTATGGTGATGTGTATGGCTCTACCAAGGCGATGCGCGACGATTCCGTTCTCTGTGCGTTTTGAAAATATACCTATAAAAAGTTAGAGAGTAATACAAAAAATATTGTAGATTTTTAACGCACGGTTTTGCGCTGGGGTAACTACTTCTTGTTGCGGAATTTGTTCGAAAGAGTCACCACGGCCCTGGAACGTAAAGGGCACAAGAAGTATCACGGGTAGGTTTTACTCAGTAAGAGTCTGAGACTCCCTTCCGCTCCGCCCAGAGCGGGAGAACTACTTTGATGATTTCCCATCCAGGAAAAAAAAATGTAACTACTTCTTAGACTCACTCGCACACGCCACCGTCATCTTTTAATGTAATAGCTAACCTGGAGTTATATGTATTTGTTATTTACCTCGTGTTAGTAACTAACTCTGAGTCAAGGATAACTCTGGTTTGTGCTGGTATAGGGTTTTAGATAGGTTTACTCTAACTAACTAGTTTTTACTCGCGATTTCGTTCGCTTAATTTATAGTTTAACTTTCGCAAAAAAAAAGTAAGAGGCCTATATCCTCTTCAAGATTCCATCAATCTCTATACCAAAATTCATTAGAATGGGTTCAATTATTTAGACGTGAATGCGTAACAAACAAACTCGCTATATAGGTAATACCAGTAGTATACCTTATAATACCAGTTAGTATGTATTTTTATATTTATTTATTTAAACTTTATATACAATAGTGGTACATGGGCGGACTTAATGCAACACGGCATTCTCTACCAGTCAACCTTTGGGTTAAAAAGAAAACACTGTGGTAGGTGTACAACAAATAAATAAGACACAAAATATTTTTTCTTTGGGATAGAAATACATATAATACTAATAAAATACATATATGCTAAAATAATACACTAATAAATATGACGTTTTATAATCATTTTTATCTATATCTATATATCTATATACTTATAATAAATCTGTAGAGGGGTCAATTCTGTACAGGGAATATATTTTCAAAATAACTATCAGGGGGTGATTAGTGATCGATACTGGTGCCAAAAATGCAAACAGTAAAATTTTTGTCTGTCTGTCTGTCTGTATGTATGTTCTTTATAGAAACAAACTACTCGACCGATTTTAACGAAACTTGGTGCAATTATTCTTCATACTCCTGGGCAGGTTATAGTATACTTTTCATCACGCTACAATCAATAGGAGCAGAGCAGTGAAGGGAAATGTTGGGAAAACGGGAGAAGTTACTCCATTTTTTAAGATTCCGTCGCGTGTGTAGCCTTAATGCTTAAAGTTACATAGAAATCATGTATGACGGAAATGTTTTACATAAAATTATCTAAAAAATATCCCACAACAGCATATGTCTATCTCTTATGGTTGACTCACAATAACACGTGTAACTCCCAATAGCTTAGCAGTTCGGAGCTTTCTGATTATATTTGTTTACTCTTACGTTTATAATACTCTCACTCATCACTAATTAAAAAAAGTTAACATTATTACCTATTCAATAAAAAAAGAATCATAGAAATCAGTATAGAAACACCAAACTTATACATGAATACAATAATAAGCCATCGCGCCGTCGCGCTTTTATAATGAATCATGCTGTAAGATGTTGTGATTATTTTTGTGTAACTTTTGTTGCTATTTTATGAAATACGTACTTATTAGTTGTTTTGGTAATTGGTAATGTTTAAACATTACCAATTACCAAAACAACTAATAAGTAGAAATATTCGTTCAAATTACAAATTATTAATAGTTTCAATTTTATTTCTTTTTAGGTGAAGTAGTAGTAGAAGTAGGAGCATAGATTTTTAGATACCGATAGGTTAGTTTTGACTAATTTATGTTCTGTTTTTTTAGTATTAAGTAGGTAAAAGCGTAGATACTTTTATTAATTAGTAGTTATTTTATTAATTGGTTATAGGTATTTATTTTTAAGTGAAGTAGGTATAGGTTATTATAATATAATTTTGCACAGGCATTTCAGCTTTACTTTCATTTCTTTTTTTGTTGTAAGTTGTACATATTTCACACACACATAGTGATCTATCAATGCACAGCCCAAACCACTGAACGGACAAGGCTGAAATTTGGCATGGAGGTAGATGTTATGACGTAGGCATCCGCTAAGAAAAGAAAAGATTAATTCTACCCCCAAGGGGATAAAATAGGGGATGAACGTTTGTATGAAACTTTGTCAATTTTAAACCGATCGGGCTGAGAGTTTCAAAATCGGGGGTAAAGTAACTATTCCACGCGGACGAAGTCGCTGACAGAAGCTAGTGTACTTATAAGAGAATTTATAATAATTATGACGAAGACCAAACTAAGAATGACAGGCTTTTAAGTAGTGTTTATGGATTTTACGCTTTAAGGAAAATTTAGACTCTGCCTTCTTGATGTCAACGGGTAGCATATTCCAGAGTTTAATGGTAGAAATAGCGTAGGAATTAGACATAAACTCGGTGCGGTGAAAAGGCATTTAAAGAAGTAAGTTTTTGGATGCACGAAGGTTAAGACTGTGAAAACTGCCGTTGGGCAGTTTGCTCCTGATTATTTAAAACAATATTTCAAATTCAACAATTTGAAATATTGTTTTCAATAATCAGGAGCAAACAGCACACGAATTGTCCAATATAGTGAAGAGTATAGCCCTCTCCATACTCTGCACTATATTTGTTGCCTATCAGTCAAAGGTTAAGAGATTATAGAAAGTCAATCCCTATCTGATGAATCTCCTTTGACTGATAGGCAACCATTTAAGCTGAAAACGGAAGGAAGAAATGTGATCATATTTACGAAAGCCAAAAATGAAGCGAATACAGTTGTTAATAAGACTATCCAGTTTGTTAAGAAGTTCTTGGGATAGAATAATTATAATTACGTATTGATAAAATCTTTTTTTTTTTCAGAGCCATGGCCCAGAGAGGAAACACTCCTCCAACTCCTCCTTCATCGAAAATGAAGGCGATGCCCAAAGTGGACATCTCCTTAAACTTCGCTCAACCCACAATCACCCCTTCACCATACGTGTAAGTACATAATATGTACTTCTTGTCAATTTATAGTTCGTAGGTAATTCTAAAACTAAAACAATTCAATACTTATCCAGTTTCAACCCCAAATTATTTAGACACAAAGTTATAAACTACCCGTGCTCTAGATTAACAGACAGACAGAGTTACTTTCATATCTATAAAGATATGAAAGAAACTCTGTCTGTCTCTGTGTGTGTCTCTGTTACTCTTACGCCTTAACGGCTGAAGGCATTTCTGAAACTTGGCACACGAGTAGAGCATGTCCCGGAATAGGACATACGAATCCGATCCTCTAGGACACTTTCCTCTCTTTGTATCATTTTAAACTTTCACGCGGGCGAAACTAGTAAAAATTTATTGATTTTTTTTTTCAGACAACCACCTTCCGAAAACATTCGCGCCTCTGCTCAGGCGACGCCGATCAAGACAAAATATAAATCGACTTACAATATTCGAACAACTCCTGATTCCGAGTAAGTACTCCAGGATTAATATAATATATAAATGCGTGCACTAAAGATGAATTTCATCATCAACATCACAGAATGACAACAGCCATGCTATGGGTTAAATTCCAACCCTCTTAAATCTGTTCGAATCGGACCTGCAGTGCGATTCTGACCATGTCAACCTACGTATAGAGAACATAAAGTGAGCTATTAATCCAAACAAGCAACATGGAATATCGGTCCACTTTATACACAATCCGCTTAAGTTTACCCGGAGAGATGTAATCAGAATAGACCGGTAGATAGATCAGCTCTTACTGTAAGTGACCTTACTGTTGGCGCGATGCGTTCGAAATAGCAGTTGCATGGATCGCCTCGATATCGCATTGTGTGTACATGCTTATAACAAGCGTAATCGTTACTACTTCAGGGCGCCCGAGCACTCGTCTTTTGTTTTGACTGGGAATTTAAGAAAATAAATCATTGAACATAACTCACGTATACACACACAATATAGCCACAAAAATAAAGAGACCTATTAAGTTGTACATCATCTTTCTGTGTCGGTATTCTTTTTTTGCACAAATACTAACTCAAATGTCTGAACAATACTATACGTCACTGAAT
The DNA here is from genome assembly GCA_905332915.2 of Hecatera dysodea. Taxonomy (NCBI): domain Eukaryota; kingdom Metazoa; phylum Arthropoda; class Insecta; order Lepidoptera; family Noctuidae; genus Hecatera; species Hecatera dysodea. The sequence continues at coordinate 4,600,136 of HG995286.1, forward strand.
TCGCTTACAAATACTCTGTACACAGTGAGTAGACTGATCTGCTTCTGGAGAGCGGTTGGCTGGTTGGATTGACGATCACCATTGATAAATGATAAATGATACAACATCAGGACTAAGTGCGGAAACCAAACACCAGAATAGAATAGATACTAGGTCATCCAGCTCTAGCACAGATATAATTATAATATGCAAAAACAAAACAACCGACCGACGGCACTTTTCAGAACAGGGAACCGTGGCAAAAAAGAAAACATTTATCACGGCTGTCCTATCTTAGACTGCAGCATCAGACCAATAAACAACCTTTCACGTATCGGTTGTATTACATAAACTCCTCTTCTATTAGAATAAATAAAATCGAAGTGTCTGTTCGTATATCAAAGGACAGATTATTACTAAATGCATAATTAAGAAAGTATATCTACGAGTGCAGTTAGACTGGTTATTAAATGAGCTGAAGGAACCTTCAGGGCTGGTAGTAGAGAGAGATACTTCCTTGTAATACCCAGCATGCGATGGATTCATCTATAGTTTATATATCAATGTATAACAACATCGTGTATAATACGTATTTGTATAATCACCAGAAAATGGCAAATTTCGTAAAATATCTTGGGAGATTGTCAACTCTCGATAAATGGTCATCTGAACATTTGGAATGCTTTTTTACGCATTTCGAAGTTTGATGCCATAAAATCTCTCAAAGTTATTATCTATACTAATATTGATTGCTTGAACGCGCTAATCTCAGGAACTACTTGACTGATTTGTAAAATTATTTCAGTGTTAGATAGCACATTTATCTAGGAAGGCTATAGGCTATAATAATTAATTATTCTCTGCATCACCCAAAGGATGACTGGTAGAAAATGCCTAAGGCATTAAGTCCGCCTCTACATGTATGTACATACATTTGTGTGCGTAAAGTTTTAATTAATAAATAAATATATCACCACGTTAAGACTAATAGAAGCTGAGCAGTAATGAAAAATGTTACACAAATGAAGTTGCGCGGATCGTGCTAGTAACCTATTCTATAAATATCTGATGCGTAAAAAAGTATTCCAAATGTTCAGTTTACAATTGATCGAGAGTTTACAGTCTCTCAAGATATTTTATAATCTTACGAAGTTTACAATTATCCGGTGACATATATGTATCTACATGTAAGATAAGATTGAAATGTATTCGTAAAACTCTAGGGATCTAAGTCTTTACTTTAACTGATTCACTGACGAACAACGCTTAGCCTAAACCGCTGATCACTTCCAGTTTAAAGGGTGTGTTTGTCTTGATGCGTAAAGGTGACTAAGACTATGAAATGTTTTTTCATTTTTATGAAAATCATTATAAATGAAATATTCATCATTATATAATCATCGTGCTTATATTCAGTGGGTTGTATTCAAATAATAGTTTTCAGCGTGATTTAACCATACGGTTATCAAATTAAAAACCATTCTCAAACACTTTAGTAGGAATACTCTAACCAAGTAATAAAGTGGTTTTCAGTTGTTCTTATTTGTACTTTCTTCCAATAAATGGTTAAATCAAGCTCAGGACTATAATTTGAATTTAGTTTAATGCACATAATTAATACATTGTTGTCACATGTCGACTTTATCTCCAAATATCTCGGCAACCGGACGCTTTAGGGCACCATGTTGCAATCATTCTGTGTTTGTTTAAGATCCCTCTACCCATATATAGATACATTTTTAAAGATGCGCCGCTATTTTGAAATAAAAAAGGAAATGGTGGCTACGTAGGTATGCCAGTGAGGTTGCCATTGATGAAAATATGTCGATGTAAAATGTTAAAACTTGGGTTTACAAACTAGAATCATGACACGAACACGTTTTGGTTCAAGTTTTAGGGTAGGATTTGAATGCTTGCTTCAATTTTTAAAATCGTAAACTAGGGTAAAAGTTAAATAACTAAATTTAAGGATTATGGCTTCCCTATTCCGGTATATCCGGTTCGACGTCTCCGCCCAGACCTCAACTGCGCCGGTCCGACAGACCCCGAGTGGTTCTTTGTGGGCGCTGAAGCAGCTGGACCGGGAGCTTCTCTTGGAAGCCTCGATCGTGCAGGCCTGGGTGTCAACACCGGACAGGCCTGCTGACGTCAACGAAGAGGCGGATTGATTCCGGGAGACCATGTCTGAAATATGTAACGTGACAATGCCCCGGGTCCAGCCAAGACGCACCTACCATCAGGTGTACTGGTGGTCACGTGAGCTAATGTCGCTGCGAAAAGCGTGCGTTGCTGCGTGCGCCCGTACACCAGGCATCGCAGGCTCCATATCCGCCCTCCAGGTTCGCGGGCCAGGGAGGTGGAGCTGTACAAGGAGAACAGAGTGGCGAAGACCGCCCTCCAAGCGGGGATCCTGCGGGCCAGTGATCGGGCTCGTGGAGAGGTGCTGGAGTATCTGAACGGGGAACCGTGGGGACGACCCTCAAAATGGTGGAGAACAAACTGTATGTGGATCGTGCGGTCCATGGCCCTTTATGACTGCCAGCGCGCCACCTGAAAGCGTCCCTGAGAGTCATTGCCATCCGGCTGGTCCGGGGATACCGAGGCGAGGCAGCGAGCCTCCTTGCCGGATTACTGCCATAGGATCTGGAGGCGAGAGCACACGCACGTTTACGCACTGCGCGTGGAGGCACTACACCGGGGTAAAACTCTGCTGCCGCGGCAAATTGTTTCGTAGCGGACGGAGCTTCGGCAGGACCTCACGGAGGTATGGAGACAACGGCTGTTGTATAACCCAGCGATGGGCACGCCACCATTGCGGCGATAAGTCTCCTCTTTGATGAGTGGGTGAAAAGAAGCCACGGCGTCCTCACCTTCCGCCTGATGCAGGTGCTCAATGGACACGTTTGTTTCGGGAGGTACCTGTTTCGGATTCAGCGGGAGGACACTTCCGGGTGATGAGTGCATGTGTGTGGATCGCCCAGAGGACACGGTGGAGCATACGGTGGAGGTCCATTTTCCGGAACGGGGAGTCAACTCCTTTTGTGGAACAGTAATGCTAGAGAAGAAGGCAGACCACGTGAGGGAGATCGAAACCTCACGCCCCAGCCGCCGCAACAGAAGAAGATGCCCTGGGCGTTGGGCTGGAAGACCGTAGGTGCGGGCCTGCGGATGGCGGGCTATGGGTGGCTCACCCTCCGATAATAACCAGGCCCAGGTAGACGGCGCGTCGTGGTTTTATTCAGTAATAGTCTGACACCCCCTTCCACTCCAACCAGGGCGGAAGAAGTCATTTGATGAGATCACATGAAGAGAATAAAAAATATGCAGGTTACGATGTAGTGATCGCTGATTTTATCAGGTTGGAACTAGACTTTTGAGTTAGGCTGTGATCTGAAGTTATTTGAAGAGTAATTTCAATTTTCCAATCATACTTTACTCGGCTTAGAACCAACAAAATGCAAAATTAAAGCATAAAGATCAATTGAATTCGGGCGCTCAAAAAATGCATTTACTTCTTAATGCATTATGCATAGGTACTTCTGCATTGAGGCCATAACCAAGCAGACTTTGAGTGGCTGCTAAAAAAAGAAAATTAGGGACCGCAAGGTTACAGACCCCATGGGCGAGCTGCTCGTAAATTTTTACCAATTCATAATTATACACTCATACCATCTCATAAAACTCGCGGTCACTAAACGATACTAGATTACGCGGTCACAGAAAGCAATAAGACGCAAAGTCACGGCAGCTGCGCGTGCGATGACCAGGTCTAAAACCGCCATGGGCTGGCTGGCGCTGTATTTATTGTGACGAATACCTAGTGTCCATATTTTTCTGATGTAAAGCCAAATAAAAAAGTGAACCAATAATGGAAACGTGTCCTATTAATGGTATGAAACCACCAAATTTTTTTACGCATTGCATAAAAATGATTCCTCTAGACTCGCCTCTCTCGTTTTAACCCTTTGACCGCCACGCAACTTTCAAGCCCAAATAACAATGATTATGTAACAATAATTAAATAATTACATTATTTCAAACCTTTTATTAATAACAGTCTCGCGTTTGACCACAATATCGTGGGAGCAACCAATTAACTCATGAATCCCACGCTCCTACTCCTAGTATAAGTTAATTTAGGACCTTTACATGGAATTGTTAATAATGCATAATATATTGTGTTGATTTCAGTAATGTTTGAGTAAAATTCGATGAATTCCTACGTCATGCAACGAGTCCGGCGCGGGTGGCGTTTATGACGTAGACGTTCTCGCTCGTGGCGGTGACAATGTTAGTGTGAGGAGCTAGTGACAGCTAGCGAAAGACAGCCACTGCATACCTGCTTGCAAAGCGAACATCTGTGCCAGCGGTTTATTAATTATTTACATACACTTCGGTTTTAACTCATATATTTTTCAACTTAACTAATGATCGCCCTGTGATCGAAATTCGACCTTAATATTAATTAAGCTCGAATTTCTTAATATTATAAATTCGGCTTTAATAATGTTTTTTATTCATATCTTATTCACCTAATCTCATAAGCAACTGTAACTACGTTGTTTGTCAGTCAGTTATTGAAAAAACATTTGGTTTAGCATAAGAGTGATATCCAGATTGTATTAGTATAGGTCAAAATTCTAATGATGCTGAACTTTTTGTATTGTTTTATATCGTTTTGTTGGCTGGAACTGCTCTTACTCTTTAATACCGTGTAGATCATAGGTAGATGCTCGAACCGTATGTATGTCTTTCTACGAAAAACAACAATAGGTACATATGCGTTCCTATGCGCCTACGCGGGCTTAGCTTTAGTGCATAGATTTTGTGTCCATTGCGACTGTAAGCGTTTTTGTTCGAAATTCTGCGAAATAATTCTGAAATAGATCTGTAGCGAACAAATGCAAATTAGTGTAACACCACTAATTAGCATTCACTCGCTACAGACAGTAAAAGACAGTGACTAGAAACAATCACTAAAGATGAATCTATGTATGAACACATTCATCTGTAGCCACTGTTTAATCATGACGTTGCACGTTTCAGGTGTCCTGGACTCTCGATAGAAGTACCGGCTGACGATAGCCTGGCGCAGTTAACTACAATTACACTAAATATAGAGTAAGTATTATGTATTTAGGTTGGGATAACTCCACAATAAGATGCAGTCACTCGATTTATATGGCGTATATTCACATTCACACAAAACTCAAGTCAGTTTAGTATATGTATAGAGATTCATAGCGGCGCCGCCGCGCCGGAGCATTTTAGTACGACCCGCTTGCGACGCGTTCGTAGTGGCAGATAACGAAGAGCGGCGCACGGGCTGGACGGTCTGTAACACCGCGCGAACACGAAATGCGACATCCCCATTTCCCTTCACAAGTAAACTAAACAAATTTAAACTTAATAAACAAAATTTAATCGCATAAGTTGCCTAAAGTAAGTATTTATGTACATAATTATATATATGTGTACAGTCACGAGCAATAATATATATACATTGTCACATTTTCTAAAATATGTTAACTTCTACCATTCAAAAAATATGTGTACAATATTTTTTTCTAAATTACCTAACCATCAAACTGTGTCAAAACTGGGTATACATTGGTTTCACAGTAATATAAACGAAACAAAATCAGTAAAATGTTTACACTTCCAATGTAATTTTTAACTATCCATTACAATTCCTGTAACATATATACATACATTTAATACATATTGTATACGTGTTATAGGAATTGTCATGGATACATTAAAATGATATTGAAGTTGTATACATATGTACTTTTTCCTGTTTTTGTTAAGTTTATTGTTCATAGTTTTAAAAATAAATAGGAGTTGGTTTCTGCAATAAAACAAGGGCTTACAAAATCAGTGTTGTAATTCGTTACCAAACATAATAATTATTAACAAAGCCTATTAAATACAATAGCGTAGTTATGTGTAGTTTATGTTTAAACCAAACGTTATTCAAATACGAGGGCTGCTTTTTAAGTTGTGTCGTTTGAAATAAGTATAGACGGTCTAATAGATTATTACCATTTATTGTTTTTCAAGAAACTTTGTGTGATCGTGACTAGAGTTGCAAAACTCGAGAAATATTCCCAGTAATTCGGTTCAAAGTAAGCTTCGTAATACTTCTCCGCAACAAGAATGCAGGGTTCAAAATATAAACCACGTCCGTTATTGGCATCAACGACATCTAGCGGATAGTAGTAGAACTACGCCACTCGCACGACATTACGAGTACTAGCGTGGCCATGTTCATTGATAAAAATATTTCAAGCTTTGTATGTGTGTGAGAAGTATTGCGTGTGAGTATAGGGGAATGATTCCCTCACAATTAAAAAGCTGCGAGAAGTAATCGAAATTTTTACCAGTTTTTATTATGAATGAACACGTTCGCGTCAAAAAACATATTTGATGGTTTGTAAGCAGCCCCGGATCTAAGGGGGGAGGCAAACCGGGGCACTTGCCCCGGGCGGCAGTTTCATGGGGGCGCCAAATGCTTGAGATAAAAATTCGAAATATCGAACAAATGAAGCCTCTTTTCCTACAATCACATAGGTTTTTATCAAGTAATCGAATCATCTGCTTAGCCTTCGCCCAACTATATTGGGGTCGGCTTCCAGTCATAACGGATTCGGCTGAATACCAGTATTTAACGTGGAGAGGCTGCCTACCAGACTGCGACAACCCAATAACTGGGGAACACGGTCTATAATAAATACTTCTATCAAGTAATCGAATCTTCTTGTAATAAAAGTTTGTTTTTCCCTTGAAAAACAAGAGTTTATATTTCCATACGCCCAATTAGTTTTTGAACACATACTTAGTTATTTACGAACGCATCTTAACAGATCAAGTAAATGTTTGAACGCGTGCGTTGTGTCCGTGATCTTTCTGCCAGGGGAATCCCCGTCACATCTATAAGAGGCGAGCCGAATAAATTCAAAAAGTCGAACGTCAGTCAAGTGACAACACTGTTTGTTTATGTAGTTGATTGCATTTGCAAGTAAATGGTCACAAAAATACTAACTCAATGGCAGTTTAACAGTTTTTCTCAAACACTGATGGGAGGGGGCGCCACTATCAAAGTTTTGCCCCGGTTCGATAAAATCGTAGATCCGGGGCTGTTTGTAAGTATTTAATAAGGGTTTTGTATTTAGGTAAGTAGTAGGTTCTTAGGTAAAGTACCTACTTACCTAAAATACTTTGCAGAGGTAAGTATTTACAAATAATATCTTTTCCCGTTCCGCTTGATGCCGTTACTGCGGGGCCATTTGAAAACTTCGGAATACCTACTACTTCCCTAAATATGTGCTGATACACAGGGTCACGATTAGTGATGAAGTATCACTAATCGTGACCCTGTGTATCAGCGCTCAAAGCTGCCAGGACTTCGAGCGTGAGCCTGAAGTTCCTAGTTAACTGATTTTATTTCTTAGTATTTGATCATGCCTCGTTACGTGTACAAAGGGTTCTGTAATGAATATGTGTTACTTTACAGCAGGCCTGAGGTAGCAGACGCACCGACTTCTGCTGTTTTCAAGATTCCTGAAGTAGTAGACGCGACGACTCCGCCGCCGCCGCCGCCGGGGTACGAGTCCGACGGAAACGCGCAAGCGACGTGAGTAGCGGCTAGCGCATACCTAACTGACCACCCATGTTTTCATCATCCCAGAGAACAGTACGGTCTATACTGATTAGCAGATTCCTCAAATCTAAATGTAGAATTAAAGAATTTTAAATTTAGTAGATACCTATTTAAACTGATCAAACTACATTCACCCATACTTAAGAGTTATTCCTGTCCATGACATGACAGTATGTATTAAGACAACCGATGTGTAAAGCTTATTTTATAACCTTTTTTTAAACAGATAAGATTACATAGATATCCAATCATCTTTTTTTTTTATTTTAAAGTGAAATTTTAAGGTTTGAAATGTTAAATTTTGCTTCATATTTATATATTTTCCATTATCGAAACACTTTCAGGCCAATTTCACTTCTGCCAGAACGTTACATTCCGGCCTAGCCTATTCCTAACTATTGGGGTCGGTTTTGAGTTTCGAGACTAACTGGATGATGCTGTGTGCCTATCTAAACTCCACCTGACTATTTGTAACGACTGCTACAGATTTATACATGACAGCAGAGACCAACGGCTTTACATAAAGCTGTAATATTTCAATACACTCTTTATGTGTGTGTGTTTTTAAGAATGTGTTGTGATGAGTATTTTTTATTGTATGTTTTCAATAATTATGTGTTTTGTAAGTGTACCTATGGACAGAAAGTCTGAAATAAATTTTAATTATTATTATTATTCACCCAGTATTTTATCATGCCTCATCACGTGTACGAAGGATTGTGTCATGTTGATCTATGTATTACGTTTCAGGACGCCTCAGATAGCCCACGTGTCGCCTTCGGCGCCGGCGTACAGCGAGTCCGACAGGGGCAACCAGCCCACGTGAGTAGCGCGTACCCACCGACCTCCTACTTATCATGGTCCCAGAGAACTGTTCGACCTGTGCACGTGTACGGTGTGATTTTAGTTTAAGTAGGTACTGATTAGCAAATACTTAATTCGGTTTGTAAGGAACATTTAAAATTTAGCATCTATTAGATAGCTATTCAAACTAATCGTACCACATGCATCCTTAAGCATAATCAGCCTTTCAATGTTCCCACTGCTGGGACACAAACCTCCTCTCTAGGAGAGGGAATGGCCCATAATCCACAAGCACGTGTACGGTGTGATTTGAGTTTGAGTAGGTACTGGTACTCATTAACAGATTCTTTTGCAACTGGGGGTCTCACAAATGTGACCAGCTGTGACAATGACGGGGGTGGGGGGGGTATAACGTGTGACGTAATTTATGGATGGATATTATGTAATAATAGCTGCCGCCCTCGTGAAGTGATAGAAGTCATTAGCTCCTCAACATTTTCACTGCCACATTTTTGCGATAAAAGGTGACGGGAATAACTCGGGTATGGATGAATGTACATACGAGTATATGGTATGTATCTAAGTTTAAATAGGTATCTATCGTGTATAATAGAAGCTAAATTTTGATTCTCCATTTAAAATTGCAAAAGAATCTGTTAATGAGTACCAGTACCTACTCAAACTCAAATCACACCGTACACGTGCTTGTGGATTATGGGCCATTCCCTCTCCTAGAGAGGAGGTTTGTGTCCCAGCAGTGGGAACATTGAAAGGCTGATTATGCTTAAGGATGCATGTGGTACGATTAGTTTGAATAGCTATCTAATAGATGCTAAATTTTAAATGTTCCTTACAAACCGAATTAAGTATCTGCTAATCAGTAGGTACTGATTAGCAGATACTTAATTCGGTTTGTAAGGAACATGCAGATGCACATGCAGTTTAAGTAGGTACTTAAACTAAAATCACACCGTACACGTGCACAGGTCGAACAGTTCTCTGGGACCATGATAAGTAGGAGGTCGGTGGGTACGCGCTACTCACGTGGGCTGGTTGCCCCTGTCGGACTCGCTGTACGCCGGCGCCGAAGGCGACACGTGGGCTATCTGAGGCGTCCTGAAACGTAATACATAGATCAACATGACACAATCCTTCGTACACGTGATGAGGCATGATAAAATACTGGGTGAATAATAATAATAATTAAAATTTATTTCAGACTTTCTGTCCATAGGTACACTTACAAAACACATATTGAAAACATACAATAAAAAATACTCATCACAACACATTCTTAAAAACACACACACATAACATGGTTAATTACAACAAGCAAAGTAATATATATATATATATGAAAACAATTTACTAAATTAAAATCATATTACTAATAGGTACATCCTATACTATGGCTTCAGGAAATGATGTAGCTAGGTACAAATATAAGTAATAACTAAATATAAATATTATTTTTAACTTATACCACTTCAGGATCAGGGTCAGTAAATGTGGGTTCACTTTCAGGTGCCACGTTTAAAAGACTTAGTGCCTCTTCTTCAAGTTCTTTCACATTTCTTACGTACGGTTTTCTCAAACTTGTTATATATGGATCTGACGTGTATGAAAGCGTCTTAAAGACATCTTCATTTGTAGCAGATCGGGAACATTTTCTGGCATGATGAAGTCGTATGTTTCTGTAGTCTTTGTTGCGAGACTCTTGTGCGTCTTCCGATAGCTGTCCAATAGCAAGCACCGCAAAATGTTTGATAACGTTTTCTCCGTGTATGAGTATTTTATGAACGGAGGATGGCATATAATACCAATAACTACTTACATAGATTCTTGCAGTTTCTAATGCATATTCTCCAAATTTTTCAGGGTCGATCATCATTCCAGATTTTTATTTCTTGTATTTTGTAGTAAGGCGGGAATATACAACACTTTCGTTCGTTGGTTAAGTTTCTCAGGTACATATATTGTGCTTTTGTTAGATCCAAATCTATAAAAGCACTCAATGCTTCCGTATCGGAAAGAATCTTCATCTGCTCTAAGTCGTTCCACTTACTTGAGATATCTAATTTCTTTTGAGTGTCAGCGGTTCTTAATTCTTCGACAAGATGAGCTTCTGTGTACTCACGTAAAGCCCGTAGTCCCTGCACATAGGCGTTTTTTATATGCTCGAAGCCATATTCTTGGAGTAGAAGAGTGTTTTTCCTCTTCTTGGTAGATTCTGAGGAGTCTACGTAAGCCACGCATGCTCTTCCTCGTTGGCCAGATGTTGATGGCGTAGAATATCGTTCAGAATCCGGTAAATTTAACGAATACGTTGAGTCCAACCAAGTACAATTCTTCTGTAAAAATGTTTCTTTTTTCCGAGATGCCAGGGCCCAGCGCTTGTTGAAAATAGGAAGAATGTGCCTTTGTATGTCACTAATTATAAAACACAAGTTGTTTTCAGAAACACTGAGCTTTTCCACTAAAACTTTGGATAATGATTCCATGGTCTTGCCACCCTCGATATAGGGGATTATGAAGTCTCGTTTGGTACAGCTGAAGGAAGACATTTTAACACTTCACAATCTGCAGAAATAATAGGCGTAGATGAGATTTGCTTCACTTGAAGTTACACTGATGTAGATGGTTCGAATAGTTTTTGCTTCCCTTTATATACTCATTTTACAATATCGAATTGGTACCTACATTATCATTATCTTGTAATTTCCCACGCAAACCGAGTGCAAATTTGATAAGGTCCCTTTGTTATCACGAAATAATGAAGAAAATATCCAAAAAGTTCCATATTGTTCATGTGAATGGTGTCAGTGCTAAACCGCAAAAGATACCAATTTTCGGGTACTGACTTTTATCAGTTTTTTTCTCATATCTTCTAAAACCGCAAATATCCGCAGCTGATTTTTTTTGCATTCTATTTATGAATAGTTAGACTACTAGTCAACACAAAAAGTAGCGGTTGGGCAAACGTGGGTAACATTGAAAACCTTCGACGAAAAAAAATATAAGTGAAAAATAAGGTATGACACTTTTTAAGTGATTACTGAAATATTTTTCTTTACTTTTAAAATCATTAAGCTGTATCTCAAAAAGCATAAAATAACCTTTCTAAAAATGTAAAATACTGCATATCTGTACCAAGTATTTTTTCACAATATGGTATTGAAACATGTATACGCAAAGACTTGAGTTCACTTCTGTCTTCTATGTATTTCTATCTATGAAAAAAATAATAATTTCGCGTATTAAGTGAAAAAATCCTAATGAATATTATAATTTAACTATTAGAGAACCTAATAAAATAGCCATATTATCCAAATTATGATATTCGTAAAAAGCATTTTTGATATGCGCTTGTTCTACCATTTTCCATAGTGCGGCGCGATGGCTTATTATTGTATTCATGTATAAGTTTGGTGTTTCTATACCGATTTCTATGATTCTTTTTTTATTGAATAGGTAATAATGTTAACTTTTTTAAATTAGGGATGAGTGAGAGTATTATAAACATAAGAGTAAACAAATATAATCAGAAAGCTCCGAACTGCTAAGCTATCGGAGTTACACGTGTTATTGTGAGTCAACCATAAAAGATAGACATATGTTGTTGTGGGATAATTTTTAGATAATTTTATGTAAAACATTTCCGTCATACATGATTTCTATGTAACTTTAACCATTAAGGCTACACACGCGACGGAAACTTAAAAAATGGAGTAGCTTCTCCCGTTTTACCAACATTTCCCTTCACTGCTCTGCTCCTATTGATTGTAGCGTGATGAAAAGTATACTATAACCTGCCCAGGAGTATGAAGAATAATTGCACCAAGTTTCGTTAAAATCGGTCGAGTAGTTTTTGTTTCTATAAAGAACATACAGACAGACAGACAGAAAAAAATTTCACTGATTGCATTTTTGGCACCAGTATCGATCACTAATCACCCCCTGATAGTTATTTTGAAAATATATTCCCTGTACAGAATTGACCTCTCTACAGATTTATTATAAGTATAGATAGATTTTGAAATGTGACCTCGCCCACCTCCTTGTCACACAATGTCACACTTCGTCGACTCCCTCCCTCCCCCTTAACGTGTGACGTAATTTATGGGTGGCCCCATAGCTGCCGCCAGCTTGAATGTAGATATTTTTCCCAAGGGAACAATCTCCCTAAAGAATCCTATGTAATATTCCAGACTATAATCTACCTCATCTATTCAGTAGTTTTTGCGTGAAAAAGTAACAAACTTCCATACATACAAACTCGTGTTTATGATATTATGAGTAATGACTCGCTGGTCCTTGCTGGCTGGTTTGTGGATGACGTTATGAAAAGTAAATGTGTCGCATAACTAAAATGTTCGTACAGTATACTGGTAGGAACCGGTGTGTATGGTGTGGGTGCTTAGAATTAAGAAAACAATAAATATAGGGTAATACAGGGCACTGACATAGTATAAACAGGGGAAGTAGGTTATCTTCATACAAACGCACCGCGCGCGGCTTGTATGTGTGCGCCATAGTATCAATGCGTCGACGCACGCACACTTTAACAAGTCTCGACCCATTTCTCAGTGCGCCAGTCGGGGCTAACACTGCACGAGGTTCGCGCGTCACCGCTAAATAAATAAAAAAATGTCTGACAGTCGCAGGAGAACGTATTGCTGTGTGTTTGGGTGTCTCAATAATTCATCGATTCCAGAATTATCTCTGTTCAGATTACCTAATGAACAGGAAAGGTAAGCTAGTCACTTATTCTAGCATATAATTTTTACTTGATGATGAGATACCTACTTACTTATTTTTATTAGTTTTCTATCACACAGAGAAAGTAGGTAGGTAGGCCTAATTTCCTACTAGAATATATTAGGTAGGTACTTTTGATCTATCAATTGATTTGCCGCTATTGCTTTGTTTACGTTTAGTTATGCCGATTTCTCAGTATTGTAGGTATAGTAACTAAGTAGGTAAGTACTTACAGTTGTAAAATCAAACCATTGTTGAACTTTATTGACTAATGATCACTGAATTAGTTATACAGAGATGTGTTAAAGTGACAACCCTAAGACAGTAGGCAATTATATCGCGAATTAGGCCGGAGATAACCTACTTCCCCTCTTTATACTATGGCACTGACTAGTACTTCTTTTGTTTAAAATGCCGACTAAATAAGGTATTTCTTGTTACCTTGAAGAAACTGTTAATCAAGTAGATTCTTAATTTCGTTAAAATGTATGTACAATATAAACCTTTAGCCCAAATAAACAATTTTCTTTGTGTGGCAAACATCGTAAGAGTATAAAATACCTCGAGAGATTTTTCGATAAAATTTACAATCATTTTTCAGAACATTTTTTTACGTATAAAAGTTTGATATTCTGTAATCTCTCGAAGTCATCCCAAAAAAATTTAAGATAGGAAGTAACGAAACGTTAAGTATCACAATTTTAACATTCTAAATGTGGACGGAGCCCCATTGCGCGGTGTTCCTATTTTTTTTTCGGCATGGCAAAAAAAGCATGGCATTCGAACCTAACCTATTCGTGTCGGCCCTAAGTTCCCTGTTCCATTGTTTTGAACTCTTGACTTTGACAAAAGATAGGTATCTTGTAGACAGATACTATCTGACAAACTTTTATAGAAGACAGATATCTATATCGCTAACATATTTTTTTAATATTACAGCCAAGAACTAGTCTAAACAATTTGCGCCTATTGAGCAATGCCAATATAAATAATTCTGCCAATATCTTAGCAGCAAATATTGACCTGAATTATGATTTAAATTAGAAAGCAGGACAACAGAGATGATCTCTAGCACCAATGTACAAAATAGAAAAATTAATTCCAATAACGTTTTAAAATCTATAAATACTATTAACTTGGTGCATCAAAATATTCAAAGATTTTTGAACAAGGACTTAGAAGCTGAATTATTCCATAATTGTAACAATATTGATAGTCTCTGTTTAACGGAACATTGGCTTAAATAACATCAGTTTATGTTCAATTATAGCAATCACCAGTTTGGTAGTTAGTTCAGCAGAGAAAATGCTATACACGGTGGCGCATTAATTTTAGTTCAAGGACCGTAAGGATAAAGTCAGCCTCTCTGTTAAGCGAATTATTGAAACAACCTGTATTGAATTCGAGCAGTATTTTATATTAAAAGAATATATATCTTTATTATTTTATATTAAAGAGTTTCTCATGATTTCACTGCGGATTCAGAAGTGATTTCGCAAATAAACTTTTCAGAATAGCACGGCTGTACGTTGTTTGTCAGTCAGATAGTGAAAAAAACGTTTCATACCATAAGAATGATATCCGGAGAGAGAGGTCAATTCTGTACAAGGAATATATTTTCAAAATAACTATCAGGGGGTGATTAGTGATCGATACTGGTGCCAAAAATGCAATCAGTAAAATTTTTGTCTGTCTGTTGTGTATGTTCTTTATAGAAACAAAAACTACTCGACCGACTTTAACGAAACTGGGTGCAATTATTCTTCACACTCCTGGGCAGGTTATAGTATACTTTTCATCACGCTACAATCAATAGGAGCAGAGCAGTGAAGGAAATGTTGGGAAAACGGGAGAAGTTACTCAATTTTTATGCTTCCGTCGCGTGTGTAGCCTTAATAGTTAAAGTTACATAGAAATCATGTATTACGGAAATGTTTTACATAAAATTATCTAAAAAATATCCCACAACAGCATATTATGTCTATCTTTTATGGTTGACTCACAATAACACGTGTAACTCCCGATAGCTTAGCAGTTCGGAGCTTTCTGATTATATTTGTTTACTCTTACGTTTATAATACTCTCACTCATCCCTAATTAAAAAAAGTTAACATTATTACCTATTCAATCAAAAAGAATCATAGATATCGGTATAGAAACACCAAACTTATACATGAATACAATAATAAGCCATCGCGCCGTCGCGCCTTAATACTGAATCATGCTGTAAGATGTTATTGTGATTATTTTTGTGTAACTTTTGTTGCTATTTTATAAAATAGGTACTTATTAGTTATTTTGGTAATGTTTAAATATTCGTTTAAATTACAAATTATTAATAGTTTCAATTTTATTTCTTTTTAGGTGAAGTAGTAGTAGAAGTAGGAGCATAGATTTTTAGATACCGATAGTTTAGTTTTGGCTAATTTATGTTCTGTTTTTTTTTAGTATTAAGTAGGTAAAAGCGTAGATACTTTTATTAATTAGTAGTTATTTTATTAATTAGTTATATGTAGTTATAGGTATTTATTTTTAAGTGAAGTAGGTATAGGTTATTATAATATAATTTTGCACAGGCATTTCAGCTTTACTTTCATTTCTTTTTTGTTGTAAGTTGTACATATTTCACACACACATAGTGATCTATCAATGCACAGCCCAAACCACTGAACGGATCGGGCTGAAATTTGGCATGCAGGTAGATGTTATGACATAGGCATCCGCTAAGAAAGGATTTTGATTAATTCTACCCCCAAGGGGATAAAATAGGGGATGAACGTTTGTATGAAACTTTATCAATTTTAAACCGATCGGGCTGAGAGTTTCAAAATCGGGGGTAAACTAACTATTCCACGCGGACGAAGTCGCTGGCAGAAGCTAGTATATAATAAAATTGTAGAAAAGTGGTGTATGTCTGTCTGTGTAGACACCACTTTTTGGTGTCTGTACAATGAAAATATATAAAAAAAGTAGCAGGGGTTCTTATTATATCAAAGCCGAACCCGAAATTGTATTTAATTCTTTTTGTCTGTGTGTTTGTGCACGTTAATATCAGAAACGTCTTATTCGATTTAGATGCAGTTTTAACTAATATATTGTAGTAAGCTTCACTTAACATTTAGTGTCTATTTCATGTCAATCGGTCCAATAACAAAAAAGTTATGTCAATTTAAAGAATCACGGCGAACATTTGTTAAGGTATTCTATCAGAGTACGTACACGCCTCGCGCCTGCGCGTCCTTGGCAATATAAAGCGTGCTGAGAACTTGCTCTAGCTGGGGGCCTTAAATTCATTTGAGGCCACCACAGGATTGCCCGGTTAAGCAGTAACTAGCCTTAGTGTGCTGAACAGAGAGTGGTCACGTCAAAAAAAAAACGCACCGCTGCCATAAGGATTCAGTTATTCGTAGCGAACGCAGGTATCCTGGAGAGTATAGGCGAATAGTTGCATTCGATTATTGCGATTCACTTGAATACTCACTGTTTGCATATAATGAAGTATTTATATTTTAGGGTTTGTAGGTTAGGTATTTTTTTCTTAATTTTCTTTAAAATGTTGTAAATAAATATTGTAATTATTTGATATAGGTTAGGCGGTTCTTTCCTTGATTGTTTGGTATTTTTTATCTTAGTTTTTATTTAGGGTTTGTAAATAAATACTGTAAGCATTTGTTATAGGTTAGGCATTTATTTCCTTGATTTTCGGTATACTTATCTTAATTTTGTATTTAGGGTTTGTATATAAATATTACAAATATTTGGTATAGATTAGGCATTTCTTTTCTTGATTTTCTTTATTAAGTAGGTATAAGTTCATTAGCAAAGGTTAAAAATTATTTTTTCTAACAATTCTTTTGTTTTATAAAGTGCAGTTTAAGTAATAAGTGTTAAGACTTGTAAACCAAATGTACTAATTTGGTTTACAAGTCTTAACACTTATTACTTAAACTGTGATAATTTTAGACTGTATAATAATCTGTAAGTATTTATAATTAAAAAAAATTAATTAGGCTAGTACGTGTTTACTAAATAACTGTGTGTTAAGTAGTAAATACTATTTTATTGTAATAATGCCTCAAAGAAGATCCAACCTCTCCCAATGTAGCAGAAATGCTAAAAGGATGAGATTAGTTCGATCACAGGAATCTGAGGACGGTCGTGAGGCAAGGCTCTCTGTAACTCGAGAACATCAGGCTAGGTTTCGTGCTGCAGAAACTTCGACTCAGTGAGAATCTCGACTGAGTTCAAATCGTTCTCGAATGATGACAACTCGAAATAGGGAAAAGGGGGAGCACATTTATCTGTCGATCGCGAAGCTCACGCGCTATCGCGTGAATCTGATACTTTTGCTGACAGGGAAACCCGCCTGCGCTCCCAGAGAGTACGGATAACAAATGCTCGATTCCAGGAGACACAGGACGAACGGGAAATACGTCTCACTGCCAATCGTGAAGCTCATGCACTATCGCGTGAGTCTGATACTTTCACTGATAGGGAAATTCGCCTCAGTTCTCAGAGGGTTCGGACAGCAAATGCCCGGTCTCAGCAAACACAAGAAGAACGAGAAATACGTCTCACTTCTGATCGTAAAGCTCATGCACTATCGCGTGAGACTGAGATTTTCACTGATAGGGAAATTCGTTCGAGCTCTCAAAGAACACGAACTTTGCGGTCTAGACAGCTGGAAAGAATTTTCGATCGTGAATCTCGATTAACAGCTGATCGTGAGCGACACAGCAATAATAGACTTCTTGAAAATGATGATGAATATCGACAAAGATTACAAACAGCTAGAGAAAACTATGAGCAAACCCGTCAGAGCGAAGAAAATTATTTATTAGCTGAGAGAGAACGAGTAAGGGAAATTCGGCAAGAAGAAACTGCAGACGAACGCCAGTCACGGCTGAATGCCGATCAAGTTGCGCATACAATCAATAGAATGGTGTCAAGATTGATAAGTAGAAGATCCAGAAAGTGGAGCGGAGATTGAAATCCTTCCATGGGCGAACAAAACGAAATCAGATTATTCATATTCGTCCAGAATTGATTACTCTGAATTCGCCATTATAGGAGGTATGGTGGTATTTTTTGATGCCTTAAAATGGCAAAAAGAACCCAATGGCATATGCTGTTCAGGTGGCAAAGTGCTCATTGAAAATTTCCGCGAGCCTCCAGACATTATAAAAGCTTTACTAAATGGGGAACATCCTTAGTCAAAACATTTTTTAAACAAGAAATTTATTTTGGCGAAAGTACGAAGCCAAGGTAAAATCGCGCTTGCTGTCGCTTTATCAGGAATAGCAGCCAGGTGTGAAAACTGCTCATACAATGTTCAAAATTCCGATCGATTTAAACCGCACAGAAAGCCTTGTTTGTAATATTTCAAGAAACAGCGATAAAGCTAAGGTTCTTCGTAATTGTAGCGTTATAATATGGGATGAGTCCACAATGGCCAATCGACAAGCAGTAGAAGCAGTAGACAGAACGTTGCGTGATGCCAAGCAAAATAATCAACCCATGGGTGGCATTACTATGCTCCAGCACATAAAATAAAATTAAAAGTAGGCGTACCCATACTGCTTCTTAGAAATGTAAACCCCCAAAACTTTGCAATGGCACCAGGTTAAAAGTGACAAATTTACAAAGAAATCTGATAGAAGCAGAGATTTTAACAGGGTGTGGAAAAGGTGAAAGTGTTTTCATTTCTCGGATTCCTCTCATCTCATTCCAAACAATTTTCCATTTAGATTTAAACGAGTCCAGTTTCCAGTCAGCCTATGTTTTGTGACGACAATTAATAAAACCCAAGGTCAGACGCTGAAAGTTATGGGTGTAGATCTAAGTATCAGCTGTTTCTCGCACGTTCAGTTGTATGTGGCTCTGTCACGGGTTAGCAATCCTAGGAGCCTGTATGCTTTCATTCCCGATGGCCATACGTCAATTATCGTATAGGTACAGGAGAGGTGTGTCAATAGTAACAGGGAGGCAATTGTAACATATGATGTTTCACGACTTCTATTGATGAGTAGGGGTTGCTCTTAGCGGTATTCGAAGCTTTATTTGGTGTTGTAATACCGACCGAACTTGCAAGTAAAACAGTTCGCGCGTATGCTCTTAGTAGATGACAGTTTGAGATACAGCAAGTTGAGTAAAATTTTTTTTCGGCACCGTTTTTGTTATTTTAATTAAATAAAACAGTTTTACAACAGTTCAGTGGTGGTATTCGGATAAGTTATCATCCAATCTATACGTAAAGGTATGTGAGTTGTTTAAATTTACCATACTTTTTTGTTAAACAAGTCTTCATTGCAAAATGGCGGGAGTGGTGCAAAAGTAACACAACAAGGAGAGGCAATTGTAACATGTTACATTTGACACTCTGCTTTTTCACATTACTTAATAATTATTTAATAGTACCATTTTATTTACAGAATTCTTACAAAATGGTTTATAAACGACCTCGGAAGACATTGCGTGGCAATGTACCTTTAGAAAAATATACTAAAGCTTGTGAGATTGTATTTAAGCAAGGGAAGAGCGTCAGAAGTGTAGCAACCAACTTTGACATGTGTCATGTGACTTTATCCAGGTATGTCCTTAAATAAAAGCAGGATTATACAGTTAAAACTGGATATGCCCTACATAATAAAGTATTTTCTACAGAACAGGACTAGAATTATCGCAACACTGCGATACATTGCAAGACTGCGAGTCTGCGAGAGAGTTTAAACTGTTTGTCGCAATGACTAACATTGTATTTTTTATTTTTTTTTTTAATATTTTAAGTTTTTTTAAAGTGTTAAGCGTGAACTGCTAACAAGACTTTGTCAGATTTATTGTTTTATTGTTAACAATTTCTGTATGTTACAATTGACTCTCATTGCTGTTACAATTGACTCTCTTGGTGCAGCAATTGTAACACTATGAGTTGATCTCATTAAGTGCCATTTTCTAGAATGTTGTTGTTTTTTTTGTTATTTTCTGTATTGGATTTTATAATTAGATAACTAAACTATGCTGTGACCAAAAATGATTGTGCTGTGATTTTTAATTAAAATATTATGAAGGATTGATTTTTTTTTGTTACTATTGACACACCTCTCCCTGTAAAGTAAATTTTTAGCTACACAAATGACGGTATATATGTAATTCAAAATATGCTGCCCGAAAAGTCACTATTCCACGCGGACGAAGTCGCAGGCACAGCTAGTTCATACATAAAGTCATATGTAGCGATTACTTAATAACGACTTGTCATGTTTTAGGTGTCACGGAGTGTCGATAAACGTCCCGATTGACGATCGCCTGGCGCAGTTAACCAATATTACACTGAACATTAAGTAAGTAATTATATGTATTTATATATACATAGATGTACACAAATAAATATATATTTATATATAGGTACCTATATATTGTAACACGAGGGAACCTCGCCCCTAGTCTTACTTATTATTGTAATGAATAAAACTCGGTTTGGGATGTTACTTCTTACTTATTTAGGCGATCTGTCTTATGTGAGCGTTACTATATGACTGTCATATAAAACCAAAACATTTATTTTCCGTATTCATAATTCACTATGTTTATTCTTTTGCTAGCAATATAATAGTAATTATAATTGAAATATTGATAAAATTCATTGTGTGTTGGTGACCCTGTGTTTCAGTTCTCAAAGCTGCCAGGACTTCGAGCCTGAGCCTGAAGTTCCTCATCCGTAAGTATCAAGTTACTGATTTTATTTACCTAGTATTTTAATATTCCTCGTTACGTATACGAAGGGTTCTGTAATGTATATGTGTTACTTTACAGCAGGCCTGAGGTAGCAGACGCACCGACTTCTGCTGTTTTGAAGAAACCAGAGATGGTAGACGCGGCGACTTCGCCGACGCTGGGGTTCGAGTCCGACAGAGACGATCAAGCCTCGTGAGTAGTTCATACCTAACTGACCGCCTACTATTCATATTCCTATCCCTTTTACCCTGCTTGTACATTTTTACTTATTTTTTATAGCTTGTGCTTACTTTTTTTGCGTCGCTTGTCGCAAGTCTCTTGTCTGCCCCCGCTTATTCAATTGATTATATTTATCGCATCAGAGTGGTAGCCCGGCAACACCTGCTGGTCACCCGTCATCCCCCACGAAAATCTACATCAGCTCACGAGAAACATCCACAAGCCATTTTTCACAATTTTATTATTTGTTATTAAGGTATTATGTAAAGACGAAGTTTCAACTATTTTTTTTTAGTAATTGTGATGGAAAAACGTCGTTTGATGCATTTTTCATGGCCTTTTTTCTGTTCCATAACAGGCCTGCTTCGGCTTGGACGTCTGTAACAATTGCCCCTTCCCGCTTACATCAAAATTTAATATTTCAATACACTCACTCGAAAACTGGCTCTATTGTCCCTACGGCTATGGTCAGAATCCTGATAATTTCATACATTATATATTTCTACCTACATCCTGATCCATAAGTATCAAGTAACAGATTATTTTACCTAGTATTTTATCATGCCCGTTGTGTGTACGAAAGGTTGTGTGATGTTGGTATGTAACTTTTCAGGAGGCCTCAGGTAGCACACAAGTCGACTTCGACGCCGTTGGGGTACAGCGACCTGCACAATGACGGCCAAGCCACGTGAGTAGCGCATACCTACCACGCGACGCTGACCAGTGACCACCCACTTTTTATAATCTCAGAGAACCGTGCGACCGGTGTGTCGTGCCCGTGTACGTTGTGATCTTAGTTTAGATACTGATTAACAAATCCTAATGTCCTTTTTTCTTGAGAATTTAAAATTTGGTATCTACTAAATGCACACGATAGGTAGATACTTACATAAACTGATCATATTAAATTCATCCATACCTAAGAGTTATTCCCGTCCCCATTTTATCCTGCTTTTAGATTATGTATAAAACAAAATATGTAGAAACACATTATTTATGAGCTTGTTTATACTAAGTTTATAAAACACTAATTATACGTATCATCTATAAAACAGCACAATTTAACTTAATACTTAGTATTATAAGTGAGGCCATTTATTGCAGGCGAGTATCTCACGAAGGAGCGACGTCGCAAACTGAAAGCTTTCATCCTTATCAGTCGTAAGTATCGATTGATAAATTAGGTTTATGATCCCTCTCTACGTCCACGAACGCGTGAATGATGTTCGTGACGTTAATGTATAAGTTATAAGAAGAGGCACATGATGAGAAAGATAGCCTGAGTTACGAAATGTAAACAATAGGTTAATAATTGATTATTCAGAATTTAATTTTTTTATGATGGAATGCGGAAGGTTTTTTTTTTTTTAAATTTGGGATATTATGCTTCAGATTTATTCATTTTTCATTATCAAACAACTTTCAGGGTGGTTACATTTTAGCAGAAAGTGACATTCCGGCCTAGCCTATTATCCCAACTATTTTGGGGTCAGTTTTCAGCTGCAGCCTATCTAAACTCCGCAGTTAATACGGTATCCCCTCGGCATGACTAATGTCAGATTTTTTAGTTTCTAAAAAAAGTAAACCAAAAATTCTAAAAGCAAAGATTTATAAATAACTGCAGAGACCAACGGCTTAAGGTTGATGGGGATCAACCTTAAGCCGTGGTCCGTCTGAAGCTCAAACGATATTGTTCGCTACTCTTTGTTTGACCTCGTCACTCACATCCGTGTCAGCTTAACATGCTTACCGAGGTATGGAGGAGTCTCGGTATGTAATGGCACAGATAATATAATACTACAGTAATGGGTGGTCACAGACTATGGATCGACCTCGGCAAGCGCTGCTCAACCTCGAAGATCGAACCGTGCGGCCTCTTTTGCCTGAATATTTATTTGACTTCATTTTTTATTACTCTGAAGCTAGAAGTGGTTTTTAACCGACTTCTAAAAAAGGAGGAGGTTCTCAATTCGCATGTCTGTATTTTTTTTTTTATGTTTGTTCGCTCATAACTCCGTCGCTTGTCAACCGATTTGAAAAATTCTTTTTTTGTTGGAAAGGGTATACTTCCCAAATGGTCCCATGAAAATTTTATCGAAATCAACCAAGCGGTTTTCGAAAAATCTAAAAAAAATATGTACTTTGTCTACTTTGACGACCTCTTAGTTTACTCTGCAAAGGAGCCGTACGTTTTTTTTACACCAATGTGATTGGTTCGTTTAGGTGGGGGAGCGGAGGGGTGTAGGTACCACTAAGAAGTGAAAAATAAAAAACTTTTTACAAAAAAATACAACCGACTTTTACACAAAAAATCAAAAAAGTGCAAAATAACTTTAATTTCGGAAGTCGGTGTTCAAAAAACGAAAAAGCAACCACAAACACCGAGTTCCGAAATTAAAGTTATTTTGCACTTTTTTGATTTTTTGTGCAAAAGTCGGTTGTATTTTTTTGTAAAAAGTTTTTTTTATTAATAAAATAAAAATATTGATTATAGCCATTTGGAGTTCGTTTGGTCGAGATATTATTTAAAAAGAAGTTAGTCGCGTAATTTTAACATTTTAATTGCACAAATGCATCAATCAAACATTTTTCGTAACAATTTGTTATTACGAGTAAATATTATGTCTATACGAAATATAAATTATTTGATGGAGTCATTGTGTTGAACATGGTCGTTTGAAGCACGTAGGCATTTATCATTGCAGCTTATTAGCTCCATAAAGGCCTCGCCCTCGGCTCATACTTCTATTCTGCCTCGGCTGTAATAAAAAACTTTCCCCCTTTACATCAAACTAATATTTCATTACAATTATTATCAATATTTACCCAGTATTTTATCATGCCCCATCACGTGTACGAAGGATTGTGTCATGTTGATCTATTACTTTTCAGGACGCCTCAGATAGCCCACGTGTTGCCTTTGGCGCCGCCGGCGTACAGCGAGTCTGACAGGAGCAACCAGCCCACGTGAGTAGCGCGTACCCAACTGACCTCCTACTTATCATGATCACAGAGAACTGTACGACCAGTGATCCGTGAACGTGTACGGTATGATTTTAGTTTAAGTAGGTACTGATTAGCAGATACTTAATTCGGTTTTTATGGAGCATTTAAAACTTAGCATCTATTAGATACCTATTTAAACTTATCCATAATGATACCATAATGCATCCATAAGCATAATCAGCCTTTTAATGTTCCCACTGCTGGGACACAGGCCTCCTCTCTAGGAGAGGAAATGGGCCGTAATCCACCACGCGGGTCCAGTGCGGGTTGGTGAATGTCACATGTCTTCGAATTTTTGGTTCTAGGACATGCCGGTTTCCTCACGATGTTTTCCTTCACCGTTTTCAGAACAGTGGTGATGAAATTATTTACACAAAGTAATGCGCCTGGCTAGGTTTGAACCCGCGACCTACAAATCGTAAGTCGGGGCCATTGCCACTTGGCCAATACCCGTCCCCTTTTTACCCTGCTTGTACATTTACTCATATTTTTAATAGCTTGTAATCTGGCATAGTTTTGCCAGCTGGTCTGCCCTCGCTTATTCAATTGATTGTATTAATCGCACCAGAGCGGTGGCCCGGCAACCTCCTCTGGTCACCCGTCAACCCCAGCAAAAACTACACATTGGCTCACAAGAAATATCCGCGAGTCATTTTTCACAATAACTTGTTAAATTTCGAGTAATTGTGTTGAAAAACATAGTTTGATTATGGGCATTTGTTATTGCATTTTTTGGCTCCTTAATGGCCCCGGTTTTGAAAATTTTTAATTTTATAACTGTACTTCCAATTTCTACCTGCATCTTGATCCAAAATTATTAAGCAACTGATTTTATTTACCCAGTACTTTATCATGCCTCATCACGTGTACGAAGGATTGTGTCATGTTGATCTATTACTTTTCAGGAGGCCTCAGATAGCCCACGTGTCGCCTTTGGCGCCGCCGGCGTACAGCGAGTCTGATAGGAGCAACCAGCCCACGTGAGTAGCGCGTACCCAACTGACCTCCTACTTATCATGATCTCAGAGAAGTGTACGACCGGTGATCCGTGCACGTGTACAGTGTGATTAAAGCATTATAAAAAATAATAATTTAAAGCATTTATTAGAGGATTCTAAATTCGATTTTATGGAGAATTAAAAATGTAGCATCTGGTAAATGCACACCATAGATACCTATTTAAACCAATTTTACTGATTCGAAACTCATCTCCGATGCATTGAACGCGCCGTGACGTATGTTGATGTTGGTAGTTGGCTCGTATGACATACATACCATATTGCGTAAATCTGCTACCTCGGTACGTAGATCACTGATGGTGGATTGCGGTGCTTCCAATTTTAACTGCATTTCCACCAAACTTGATCAAATTTTTTGCCTGAAAATTACATAAAGATACCTTTATGTAATTTTCAGGCATCGCAGAACTGAAGAATGTTTCATCACTGCACCTGTGACGTGAGTACTCAACATAGCAACAAGAAAAATACCTCGCAATAAAAACCTAGCTGGTATTCTTCAAAAGAGCAAATTTTCGAAATTTCCAGTAAAACATTACATTAATGGCATAATGTGTATCTTTCCAGGCGCCGCAATTCGGAGGAGGCCACGCGCGTCATACGCGATTATGAATAGTAAGTATTAACTATTGGATATTCTTGAAACAGAGCAACTTTTCAGAATATCTATTAGAACATATTTAAACATTGTTTATTTATGCCACGCACGCTGAACGTAAGACGTTAATGCAGTTTTGACCTTTATCTTACAATGTATTAGTTGAATTAAAATTACATTTTTCATAGATATATTTTTACATATATGTATTGTTATATTAAGTACCCATATTTTTGAGTTTTACAAAACACAATTGTTTTAATTGTTAATATCTTTGAAATTCCTATTTATAGTTTTTTTTGTTGTCTTTGATACCTTTTCTTTCAAAGAAATAAAACAAAAAAAAGAACCTGGTTAAAAAAAATACTAGAAATTAATAATTTTAGTGCATATTTTTTTAAATTTTATCAATGGAATCAATTGATAAAATTAAAAAGAAAATATGCACACAAATATGGAAAGAATAAAATAATGTTATAGATATTACAAACTTACGCACTATTTCTATTGTAGAAGAATTCTCAGAATTGAAAGAAAAATAATATGTCAAAGAAGGTAAATGATGTCATGTCATTAGCAACTCTTCTCGTCACTCGCGCTCTCTGCTTCCTTACTTAGAAAGTATGTAAAGGTATGTCAATCGGAGTTTAACTTTCAACACACAAACCCCCAGGCCATTAAAAAAGCTTTTAAAGATCTTAAAATTAAACCAACAGTAGATCTTTGGGGTAAATCTGTAAGTTTGTAGGTCTGTCATTGAAACTATTGCCCCCTACTTAGCAGTCATATTTAATACTAGTGTAGACCAAGGAGTATTTCCGGATCTCATGAAACACAGTAAAGTTGTCCCGTTGTTCAAATCGGGTGATTGTCAAGAACCTAACAATTATAGGCCTGTATCAATTCTGCCAGTTCTCAGTAAGGTGTTTGAAAAGCTAATGCTTAGTCAAATTTTACGTCACTTTAACAAAAGTTCCATCTTTCACGAACAACAGTATGGTTTCACCAAAGGGCGTCACACTAATAAAGAACATCTTTAACGCCTGGGAAGAGTCGCAAGACGCCATTGGAATATTCTGCGACCTCTCGAAAGCGTTCGACTGCGTTAACCATTAAACGCTATTATTGAAACTTGAGCACTATGAGATTAGGAATAGAGCCCTTGATTTACTTAGTTCATACTTGGCGGACAGACAGGTTAAAGTTCGGGTAAACGGTGTAAACTTACAAGGGTCGGAAATGATGATGGGCGTTCCGCAAAGCTCCTCCATTCCTTTTTTTAGGTTGTATTAATGTTTTGCCCCATTTAATTCAAAACCAACCAAACATATTCACACTTCATTCATTTTCAATATAGACCGACGGTCACAAAATCGTTTACGAAGTGAATAGTGCAGTTAGTCAGGTCCAAAATTGATTTACGGCAAACAACTTAGTACTAAATGAAAAGAAAACCAAATGTATTAAATTCACTTTACCAAATGTTAAAAGTAGTGAAGGCGACATTATATTGAATAGAGAAAAACTGGAGTTCATTAATGTGACGGTTTTCCTGGGAATTACTTTAGACGAGAAATTACAATGGGGACCTCATATAAAATCTCTTGCTGGTCGTCTAAGTTCAGCCGCTTATGCTGTTAGAAAGATAAGATAGTTAACAGACGTAGAAACCGCACGTTTGGTCTACTTTAGTTACTTTCACAGCATTACAATTTCAGCAGTCAAAGGGTATTTTGTTGTGGGGTCGGGCTGCTGACATTGAATCCATATTTATTTTACAAAAGAGAGCTGTCAGGGCCCTTTATAATTTGCGCCCCGCGATTCTCTTAGATATTTTTTTAAAGAGTAACTATGGAGTTTCTTGTCCCTTCTTCTCCATAAAAATTTACCTTTGCGAATGGACGCTAGAGTCACTTAATTATGATAAATTAGAAATAATCGTTTTGACTTTGACATGACATAGGGAGACGTGTATGTATTAACCCTGTAAATTTTTTACAGGGTTAATATTTTAATGCATGTCTGGTGAGCAAATATATAACGCTGTAATCATGCCAATATCGGATCTGACCCCACCAGGCAGGTGGGTCTGTCAGATCCGATATTGGTATGAGTATTTCTCGTCGTTGTTAGATATCAGTGTATCTGTTACGTAATTCTAAAAGAGAATACGCTTTCGGAATATACATAATTGATCTACCTATAAATGTTCGTACTCATATGTCGTAGCTGCTAACGGGCTTAATCAGCCGTCTTATTGGCTGCTTAGCCTTTTCATTAAATTACGTCAAGCCTATGCGTCTAATATAACATTTAATTAATGGATATCTCCCAACGCTTTCGGAAGTTCCGTTCATAGAATATGGTAACCGTGTGACGAAAATATATGAAATATTCCCTTATTTCGACAGAGAAGGTGATAGTAAACTTATTAAAATTTTATTGTATAACCTAGTTTCCATGGTTTTTCTGAAACACCAAAAAAAGAAAAAAAAAAACTACCCCCCACCCTTATGGAGAAAAGCGATGTCCGCCACACCGGACATTATCGAATCTTAGTAAAAAAAGTGTTAAAATGACTTGTCCGTCCTAGCGGACTTAATCGAATACGTGAAAGAAGTTGCATAGTATAAAGTAAAAGAATATAATAGTAAAAGAGCCTTTATTTTTTATAAAAGTACAAAGAAACTGTAAGGGCCTGTATTATTTAACATGAAAGCTCAAAAAACAGTTGCGAGGATTTTTGCCCGTCACAAAACAAAGGCGTGTATCACATTTCAGGCAGTAAACCGTAGTTTTTTTATTGCAGTACATACAACGACCTTCCTCCTTCACTGCCGGAAAGTGAGAAACTCCATCGTAGCGTGAACTGTCTGCCGGTCTTGTTTTACAAAGGTGCCTGATCGTGCTTTCATCCGTTTTCTTATAGGTAACACTTTTGTTTGTGCTGATCAAACTGTGGTAAACTTCGTAGCGGAAATCTTTCAGCCGCATGCATTTAGTGACAGGGTTTGCATGTTTGCGATACAGGATCCACGCATTGTCGACGCAAATATCAATAATTTGTGCGAACATCGCCATGTACCAGCGCTTACTCCTGAATGGAGTTCTATACAAGGCGATCAACATGTCGGCCAAGTCTACACCGCCCATATTTTTGTTATAGGTACTCTTTCACAATATTGGGATAATCAACATCGATTTTCCTCTTGGCATTCTTGCAATATCTTTTAATCCTACTAACTGGTTCAGCGTCAGTATAGGAACTGATTAGAGTAGCAGCTTTGTTGTCATGCCACCTCACAACTGACAACTTGTTTTTGTTACAGACGGTTTGACTGAAAGATCCCCTTGGTTTTTTTTTTCAGTGCCTTTTCGCTACTCAATTTTTCTTCGGCTCCTCTAAGGCGGTTGCTTCTAATGGTACCTACAGAAAAAATACCATAATTTTCACGCAACAGGTAAACAAGTTCAGGTGATGTAAAAAAATTATCGAAACAAACCGTTGCTGGTTTCCTTTTGATGGTCTGGCAGAGTACAAGCACGACTTGGCTACCAAATCTTAACGTTCGCTCTTCAACGGTGAACTTGTGATACCTGAATGTATCATCCCCACCGTAGGGCAGAAAGTCGTAAATCATGCCCGAAGTTCCAGCTCGAACGTACATCTTGAAACCCCATTTGACCGGTTTGTCTTTCATGTACTGTCGTCTTTTGCCTGCTTTTCGTCCTTTATACGGCACCATCATTTCATCGATACTGAAAGTGTGTTCGCCTGTAACACTCTCCTGAGCCAGACAGTTTTGTCGTATTCCTTCAAGCAAAGAGTGAACTTTTTAATACAGGTCAGCTCTAGCGAAGATGCAATAGACGGTGCAGGTGAACTAAAGACAGACGGTGGATTAGAAAATGGATGAGGCTCATTTTCGGCGCCGGAGCTATCACCTGTTTCAGACGGTGCATGTTCTGCAGGAACGAGTGCCGATATTTTTTTCGAGCGTGCATGCAGGGAAGACTGAAGCAAAATAAAAGAAATACATATACGTGCTAAGCAAACACCACCACCAATAAAAAAAAATAGTTAATACGAAAAAGTAATGGGGTAAGTAAGAGGGCACACAGATACAGATACGCATGGTGTACATTATAGAGTCAATATTAGTTTTGTTAATTAGACAGTGAGTAACCAGTTCTTACAAAAGTAAGTAGTTCTTTAGGAATAAAAGTAAGTAGGTACTTAATTTTGAGCATGTAAAGGCTAAGCAGATAAGTAGTAGGTATATAATATACTACACCAGTGAGTACCGTCCTGTTGAGAATAGGTATAGGGTTTTTTTCACGTAAGTAGGTAGGTCAGGTAAGTAGGTAGACTAACTTTTAGTAATTAGTTTTTAGCATTTTAGTTTTATGTAAAGGTTAGGTAGATAAGAAGTATCTAACAAGTTGGTAGGTAGGTACTGAGAATAGATGTAATGTTTTGACAATACCGACAACTCAAATCTTTTACCTTTCATAGCATATTTCGACAAGGTCCGCCGTGACGGACAAGCTGTAAGACACAATAAATACAGGTGTTTTCGACGAGGTCCGGTGTGGCGGACAAGTAAAAAACTCGATAATTATTATGAATAACGTAAGCAAAAGCTATGAAATCGTATTATTTGAACGATAGTAGACTAAATTCACAAAACACAAATAAAAAATCTACGCAACATAAGCAAAAAATAATATTTTTTAATAAATTACCTGAAAGACTTTCTTAGTGCGCAGTTTCGCCGACATTTTTTCGCCAACTGTCAAACTCTGGGTTGTCACACGCAAAATTTATTTTTCTACTAAAATTTGACCGACCTCCCAATAGCTTAGTAGTTTTTTTTGTTGCAAAAATAGAAATAGACGGGGCGGTGGATTTTTTTAAAGTACTTTGCCGGTGGTACGGACAAATTTGAAATAAGGGTTATGGGAATTCAAAATTCAAACAATAATAAATTTCAAAATTCTGACCTCAAAGACTTTTGTTGTCTACTACAGGGTTTAAATGAACCTAACATGAATGGCATGACATACTACTCCAACCTTTTTTTTTTTTTTTTTTTCTGGATGGGAAATCATCAAATGACCCCTCCCGCCCTGGGTGGAGCGGTAGGGAGTGTCAGACTTTTACTGACTAAAACCCACCCGTGATCCTTCTTGTGCCCTATGCGTTCCAGGGCCGCGGTAACTCTTTCGAACAAATTCCGCAACCCTAGCAGGCACTGACCCTATGGGGTCCCGTCCTTGGTGCTGACGGCTCCTTCGGCGCGCGTGGGACACAACGCGTCGTCGACTCAACCTGGTGTCGGACGGCGAGCCAACCACGCTCACCGTCCCCAGGCATCAGCCACTGCGCAATAGCACAGCGGCCGACTTGTCTCTGGAGGAGGCCGAAATGGGACCATTACTGGCACTCCATCTCAGCACCCTCCTGAGCGTTGGGAGTCGCAGCACCCGCAGCAGAAGCGGCAGAAGCGGCGACGGAAGCCGCGGCGGCGGCAGAGGCGGCGGCGGCGGACCTCTTGCCCTTGGTCGGGGCGGATGGCGCGCAGGCCCTTCCCCCAGCCCAGTGCTCGGCCGGCTTGCCAACAGCCGCACATGCACTGCAGTGCGGCGTGGCCTCGCAAGAGCCGGCCCGATGACCGGGCTGACCACAGCGGAAACAAAGTCCACTGCGGTCCACCTCCGAGGGGCACATAGCTCCCATGTGGTTGCCCACATGGCAGCGGTAGCACCTCAGAGGTCTGGGTTCCAGCAGTTTTACCCGCGCAGAAACCCACCCCACCAAGAGCCTTCGACCCTCCGACACTGTTCTGGCCGCCGTCACGGGGCAGCTCACCACAAGGGTTTGCATGCCCGTGTTGTCAGGCCGGAGGGTGCCCGCCTTGATGAGCTCGGCAGAGCACCCCCCAGTCCTGGCGACGGCGGCCACAACCTCCTCCTCCGTCACGGAGTCATCCAGGCCCACTATGCGCATATCAATGCACTTAGTCGGCCTGGACACTCGGACCTCGTCCGCGGGGAGGACCGCCTTCAGCCTTTCGGCCAGGGCGTCCGCGAACGGGACGCTCTCCGCTCCGGCGAGCTCGAGCTTCCGGGCACCGGTCAGGGTCCTCCTGATCTCGATGCCCCCGGTGATGCCCAGCTCCCGGAGGTTCACCGCCTCCTTCGCCCGCTTCATAAGGGCGAGGTACGTCACGCCCCTCTGTTCCGCTTCCGGCTGCAGCGTTAAAACTACAGCCGCGGACTTCGGGGCGCGGAGCCTCGCCGCGATGGCGTTTGCCTTCCGCCGCTGCCTCTTGGCCTTGCTTTTGGCCGCCTTTTTGGCCTGCCGCTTTTCTCCAGCAACCTGCCATCCGGCCTCGGCCGCAGGAGGGTCCGAGGTTTGGGGTGGGGGCGGCTGCGGCGCCACTGGCGCAGCAGCTTTAGCCGCTCCCCCTCCAGCCCTCCTCCTTCCCCTCTTCGCCGGGGCCGACTTGGTCGTCGCCGGCGTCGCGGGCGCCGGCGTCACAGGCGCTGGCGCGGCTCCCGCCTTGGCCTTCGCCTGGCCGGACGTTCCCGGGCCAGCAGCCACCGCGGCTGCATACGAAGCCGCCTTCTGCCGGCCCGGGGGCCCCTGTGTCGCCGCTAATGGGGGACGCCGAATCATGTTCTCCAAGACGGAGAACTGCTTCTGGAAGGGAGCCAGCTCCTGCCGCACCAGGCTCCGCACCTGGCTCAGCACTTGGCTCCCCTCCAGCGCCGCCGGACTCAGCCCCCCCCGCGGCCCCTCAGAGGCCGCTCTGGCCATGCCAGCCAGGTCCCTCCGGAGCGACTCATTCTCCGCTATGAGTCTCTCCGTTACGGCCGCGAGGCGGGCGACCTCCGCCCGCAACTCTGTCGCCTCTCCGGACCTGCTGACGTTGGCCGCCGCCGCCGCCAGAATTGAGGCTTTGGCCGCACTAATGGCCTTCCGCTTGGAGGACTGCTTCCGCTTGAAGGCCACAGCGCGGATCGCGGCCTCCACGACCTCCGCAAACTGGGCCTTCTTCTCCTCGGCCGTGGGAGGTGCCTCTCCCGGGGTCTCTTCGTCGTCAGAGTCGAGAGGAGGCGGAAGAGTAGAGGGAGCCCCACGACCGCTCCCTCCAGGGTGCTGCCCCTCCTCCACCAGCCTCTCGGCCCGACGCCCCGCCCCCCGGATAGAGGGTGCCAGCCCCCTCCCTGCCTCAACGCCCCTGCCCCGCCTTGCGGTGGGGATCTTACGGGCGGAGGCAAGCTCGCCCTCGGAGGTCGACTCCCCGTCGTCCTCCCGCCTGGGCCGCTTGCGGAAGAACTTGACGTTCTCCGCAGCAGCCCCCCCTCTTTCCTCTCCAGAGCCCGCCGAGCTGACCGTTACTAGGTCAGGTGCAGAACCAGAATCCGATTTTGCACCTCCCCGGCGCTCAGGCGAACCCTCCTCAACACAATCGAACGCCATCAGCTCCTTGTAAGAAGCGGATCCGGATGACGTCGATTCGGAGCCTCCTCGGCTCTTGTTGCCACTGGCAAGCGGAAGGTCTTTGTTGCCCACCCCAGAGTACGGAGGGCAGCCCGCCGAAGCGGGGTGGGATTCCCCGACCGCTGAGCAGTCGGGACCCACCTGGGGACTCATTTTCCAAAGATCTTTTTCCATTTTTGTTCCTTTTAAGGGTGCGGTCCCTGTTCGCTCCGCCCCTTCTCAGGGCCCTCTCTCCTAACCTCACCTCTCCACCTGCTCGCTGCTCTCACAGTCACGTCTGATGATCAGACGCGTACCAGAGAGCAGCGAGCAAGCGTGTGTCTCTCTTGGTCTGATCCCTCACTTGCGACCTTCCGGCATGAGTGGCTCTACCGGGAAAGCTCGCAAGATCATTGAGACGCTCAAGCCCCACCACGACGACAACGTGGAGACACATTCGGTGGGGATACTACTCCAACCTAAGTTTTTCTTGTCGGTCGAGGTGCCCTCAACTCCCTGTGCTCTATGTGAAGACTTGTTCAGGAACACTTCTTGTCACTGTGTATCAATCTTGTTATTAGTATTTTTTCATACAGCTTATAAATTTATAAATTGAGTATGTATGTATTTGTGTTTCTATTCTCATATGTTTTATTACTGTTAAGTATTTGCTACCTATATTTCACGGTTAATACATATTTGTATTTGCACAAAGTTGAGCAATATTTCGTGCCGGGCCGCCAATGGTATTTTTTTTTAGTTTTATGTTATGTGTACAATAAAGTATATATAAATAAATATGTTCCGCTACATTGCTACGCAACCTATTAAACGACATTGAACCAAGTTCATATGTTGCCCCCTAACATACATATATTATAAGGTTACCTACCATTTAACTTTTCAGTCGCCGAGCATCCCACGAAGAGCAAGCGGTATGGCAGTACCAAGACCGTGGAATGCACTCCTCGTGAGTATCGCATGCTCATTAACTACTAGTCTATACTAATATTATAAAGTTGAAGAGTTTGTTTGTTTGTTTGAACGCGCTAATCTCAGGAACTACTGGTTCGAATTGAAAAATTATTTTTGGTTTGAATAGACCATTTATCGAGGAAGGCTTTAGGCTATATATCATCACGCTTAAGCCAATAGGAGCGGAGCAGCGATAAAGAATGTTTTAAAAACGGGGATTCCACGGGGACGAAGTCGCGGACAGAAGCTAGTATTTAAAAAATAACAAGGTGGTTTCGTTTATTACTTTTACCTGTCATAGGGATTTGACAGTTTTTAAGCTTTTTGACTTTATATTCAGTTTAAAACTGAAGAAAGACAGGATAAGGAAAAATATCTCGATGGAAAATCGATGCGATTTTTCAACTCAAAGGACTTGGCTTGAATTTATAAAAAATACTTTTAAACAGTAAAATAATCTTACCCAGGCTAAAACAAACAAATTTATTTCATTATTCCCTTATGTTTTAAAATACCTCCACGTACTCATATTATCACCGTCTCTTCGTTTGCCTTACAAGAGTATTTCACTGTCGTCTATTCAGTAAGTCAAATGCTGCATGGACTTCATTGAGACAAATCGGATACTAGGCTGCCTTTTAAGGGCTGCCTCCCGTTATGTCACACAGAAAATCCAACAACACAGTTTTGTGGCGAGCTGTAGTGACCCCACGGAAAAGTCTTGTTTTTCATCACTTCAGGATATGTTGTCTCCTTCGACGCTAATTTGCTAGTTAACATTTACTGGGCCCATTCTCTGAAAGTGTGAGTCACTCTCTATCATATTTTTCATGAATATTTGAGTGAAATTGGTTAGATAGGGGCCGTAGATCTTTGATAGTTCTTGGTAACCATTCCACTTTAGCCAAATCTATTTATAATCCGATTACTTTATTTGGCAATTATAATATTTTCCATTTGAAATGTCCAACGGGCCTCTGTTAGTCGGATTTGACCCCTCATTCTACCAAAGGCCTCACCCCCCGGTACCAATATTGTCAAAAACATAAAAACAAACCAGTCTTTCGAAACGTGCAAAATATTTCCGGGGCTAGAATTGTGAATGGTCAAGATTCACAACTACATACCAAGAGACTAGAAAAATGTCGAAGTATTTTCGAAGCTGGAATTGTGGGCGGCTAAGGCTCACAAACAGGATACCAGAATCATGAAGATATATTTCCGGGGCTAGAAGTACCTACTAGTGTTAAGAACTCAAAAACTACCAGGGTACCTTATTCGTTTTTTCTTGGGGCTAGGATAAATATTTAACATCAATCTATGACCCTTAGGAGTCGAGGAAAAAGCAAAATAGCCAGAAAGAATAAGCCAAAAAGAAGAAATGACGCTCCAGCCGGCCTCAAATACCCGAAACTACTTAATTGCGAAACCACGACATTAACTTTCATAATGTTATACCTTCCTGAAGGGCTCAGGCGCAAAACGTCTCTTTCGCAAAATGTCCCCTGGTCGTAAAACGTCTCTTTCGCAGAATGTCTCTTTCGTAAAATGTCTCTTTCGCAGAATGTCTCTTTCGCAGAATGTCTCTTTCGCAAAATGTCGCGCCAGGGACTTAAGAATAAAATTTTGATTTTCAAAACAAAAAATCATTTATTAAAATTATAGTGCAATTATGATGTAAAAATTTTGGTACTTAAATTTACTTAAGTATGTATTCAAAATAAAAACAATATCAATAGGTATCAAACATTTTACACACATTCAAAATTTATATCAAAAGAATCAATACTGTTAGTAAACATATCCACAGATAATATAATAGGAGCTATTGCTAATAGTAACTAAACATTAACTAAGTATTGCAAACGAAAATATTTTTTTTACCATTTTTAAAATGATTAAAAAATATATATTTAATATTAAAATGTCAAATAAATAAATTTTGGCATTTTAATTTACTTGAGTTATTATCAAGTACTACATAAAAAAAAACATTTCCATAAATGATTAACATAACATTATTGATAAAAAGAAAATATAAATATATGACATATCACATCCCTGGCGCGACATTTTGCGAAAGAGACATTCTGCGAAAGAGACATTCTGCGAAAGAGACATTCTGCGAAAGAGACATTTTACGAAAGGGACATTCTGCGAAAGAGACATTCTGCGAAAGAGACGTTTTACGACCAGGCCACATTTTGCGAAAGAGACGTTTTGCGCCTGAGCCTCCTGAAGCCAGTTTTTTTCTGCAAACGACAAAACTTAAAAGGAGTAAAAACTTGCCTTCTTATTTTTTTTTGTTTTTGGATGATTATCATCAAATGATTCTTCCGCTCTGGGCGGAGCGGAAAAGATTGAGTCTCTTACTGACTAAAACTCATCCGTGTTCCTCCTAAATACCCTTTGCGTTCCAAAGCCGCGGTGACTATTTCGATCAAATTCCACAACAGAAACCTACCTGCCTGGGGTGATAATGGAAGTATTAAAAGAAACTAGTAGGAGCATAGACTCATGTTGAAGTACCGGGGTTTACAACTATTACTACATACAATGTATTGACATTTAAGCATAGGTAATAATAAAATAATAACTTTATTTTCTTTTGTTTGGTCCCAGTTATAATCAATTACCTAAATTATTTTGTCTGGAATAATTATAAAATCATATCTAATCATTACGATAGAAAATGTCTTTAAAAAAGTTTCAAAGATATTTTTTCGGAAATTATTTCCGGCCTTTACGCAGGTACTCAGTAGATAGATATGTAAAACCTGTAGTAGTTACTTTCAATAAATCACGGTGCGTAATATTGATATGTAACTTTACAGAAGTCACTCCTACGGCAGCAATTTAGGCAATGTCCCAGGAGTAAGTCACGACCCAAACTGCGTATTGCACAACCCCCAGTAAGTACTGCCTACCCACAGTGTTTTATGAAGACCATTTTTCGAACATCGCTGTTTTATGTAAAATACTGATAGTTTAAGTTATTTAAATGCAATATATCGAATCCCCATTTCACTAGCATGTGTAGTTTTTGAGATATCATTTTTTGAAAATCGTCTTTTTTTCAACCGGGTATTTAGAAAAAAAATAATAACTCTGAAACTAAATATGATACGCAATTGTGACCTTAGAAACATCGAATTAATTCCGTCGTATTTGGAAAAGTTATTTATACTGAAATTATGCCCTTCATCTTCCCTACATGCCACAAAAATAACACATCCTAATTGCGTGGAATCTAGAAACCACAACATTTTTAAGTTTGATCCGTATCCTACGACGTTAGGGTTGTCACGCGATCATATTATATTAGTTCATATCCGTATCTGATTTTATCTCTATATATAAAAGGAGAATTTACTGACTAACAAAAGAACATTAAATTTTGCACTCGGTTTAGTTTTTAACCGACTTCAAAAAGAAGGAGGTTATATGTTCAGCTGGATGTATTTTTTTATTTTTTATGTCTGTTCACAGATTTCTCGGTCAATTGTGGTCCGAATTAGAAAATTATTTTTGAAACGTTATGCTTCCGAATTGGTCCCATAAAAATATAGTTATGATCTGATCATGAACTTCAAAGATATGAACGGAACTCCTTATGAGATCTCAGCACAACAGACTGTCGTAACAAGTAAAATTGCTTTATTTATACGTGTAGTCGATAACTGATTGAAGGAAGAAGGGGATATATTGAACTGATCCTATGATTAAGCCGGAAGGTAGGTATTGGAACTCTGTAATAAATCAATGTGACCTAACCGTGTTTGAGATAATTATAATTGTCATGAGATGCACTCTGGCTATAAGGTACCATCGAGCAAATCTGATGATTGAAGGTAGGCACGAAAACTCAGTAATAAAACAATGTATCCTAGCCGTGACTTATTGGACTTGTCGTGCAATGTTTTAATGATTAAATTATATAGGTACCTTACAGTAAAAATTGCACCCTATTTGAGTTAGGCTTAGGGGTAATTTTTAGTTGTGGAACCACTACTAAAATTTGTATCAAAAAAACTTTTTATTACAAAAATACAGCCGACTTCAATGTATAAAAGTACTACAACTATCCAATTTGTAATCTAACTACTGGACGATTTACAAGTCATTTTAACTGTGATGTCCAGTGGTCTACCAATCGATAGTAATATATTTGGCGATTTTTGTAAACGAGTCGAGAGCGTACAAATATGTAGACAATTATGCCTGGTATCCAATGTCAGTCACATCACATAAAATATTAATTCATGGTGCCGCAATAGCTGAATCAACATCGCTTCCTATAGGAATGCTATCTGAGCTGGCATCAGAATCCAGAAATAAATTTTGAAGAAAAACATCCTACATTACGAAAAATGGATAGGGTGAAAACAATGCCCGATTTATTCCGTAGAACCTTAGACTTAGAGTCATCTGATCCGGTAATCTCAAGAGTACACATGCTTCAAAGACAAAAAAAAAACAAATTAAGATTGCTTTGCCCGCAGCCGCACTCACATTGTTAAAACCTGTGGCTCACCCAGACTCGTTGGAAGAGCTTACCAGCACTAATGACGTTGGATGTTATGATTCAGAAGAATGTGTAGTGCTTTCCACCGAAGCAGAAATTTAAAACTTTCGTCTTCTGTTTTGTGACTAAGGCAATATAAAAAAAACTTTTTACAAAAAAATACAACCGACTTCCACAAAAAAAACAAAAAAGTACAAAATAACTTTAATTTCGGAACTCGGTGTTTGTGGTTGCTTTTTCGTTTTTTGAACACCGACTTCCGAAATTAAAGTTATTTTGTACTTTTTTGATTTTTTTGTGGAAGTCGGTTGTATTTTTTTGTAAAAAGTTTTTTTATTTTTCACTTTTTAGTGGTACCTACACCCCCTCCCGTCCCCCACCTAAACGAATAAACGAACCAATCACATTGGTGTAAAAAAAACGTACAGCTCCTTTGCAGAGTAAACTAAGAGGTCGTCAAAGTAGACAAAGTACATATTTTATTTAGATTTTTCGAAAACCGCTTGGTTGATTTCGATAAAATTCTCATGGGACCATTTGGGAAGTATACCCTTTCCAGCAAAAAAAGAATTTTTCAAATCGGTTGACAAGCGACGGAGTTATGCGCGAACAAACATAAAAAAAAAAATACAAACATCCGAATTGAGAACCTCCTCCTTTTTTAGAAGTCGGTTAAAAATAGTCAAAGCATTATGTTTCTCTAATTATTCTATTCTATCTAACTCGATTAAGCAGCATTTGGGAAGCTGTGCGATGTTTTCTAGACCGACTTTCCAAAGAAGAAGTAAGACGAAAGTCTACGACCAGTGTGAGTTGCCAGTCAAGTGATGACTTAGGCTCTGAAACATAATCGCTCAAAGGGCAATGCAAAAGGCTATATGCTAGAAGTTTCCTATCATGATCGAATTAAAAATCCGAGGTATCCGTAGGAGAACCAAAGTTATCCACACAGTCAGAAGAATCGCCAAACTTAAGGGGCAGTGGGCAGAGCATTTACATTTTGATGTCATTATTATTATTTGTATATACATTTTTATTTTCAGAACTATCTCTAATAGAACAATTTAGGGGGTTTTAAAGATCGTGTGGAGGAATCTTATTTATTAGGTTAATAAACTTAAAACTTAGTACAAATTCTTATAAAAATAAAGATTGTCATTCTTCGTTTTTCAAAACTACCCTCAAAATACAGTTTAAAGGGTGATAAAGTTTTTTTTTGAAAACATTCGCGAATGAAATTGATGGCAAAGTGCTAGTTTCAGTATAAATAACTTATCCCAATAATAGGGAATTATCGGGTACAAAATAAATAAAAACAAAATACCCTGTATAAATCTGGATTTAACAAAAGTTTAACAGTCGAAATTTTAATAACCAATACGTCCCCTTAAATAAAAATTGAGTTATCAAAATTCAGATTCGAAAGTGACAACACTAACAAAATCAGTTAATTTGGAATAACTTCTAGATTCCACTCAATTAGGATGTGTAATTTTTGTGATATATAGGGAAGATGAAGGGCATAATTTCAGTATAAATAACTTTTCCAAATACGACGGAATTACCGAGACAAAAAATAAAAACTAAAAACTAAAAAACTCGTATAAGTCTGAATCTAATGAGGTTACGAGGTTTATTTGTACTCTAAAATATGCAGCATAAAACACGCCGTCGATGTTTCTGAGGTCGTATCATGTTTAGTTTCAGAGTTATTATTTTTTTTCTAAATACCCGGTTGAAAAAAAGACGATTTTCAAAAAATTATATCTCAAAAACTACACATGCCAGTGAAATGGGGATTCGATATAATGCATTTAAATAACTTAAACCATCAGTTTTTGACATAAAAAAGCGATGTCCGAAAAATGGTCTTCATAAAACACTGTGCTACCTATTAACTGATTCCGACTACATACTATTATCACTGAATATTATTTTCTTAATAAAAATAAAACTTTAACCATGTACTGTAGAGATAGAACTCACCGTTTACTTAATGGTAGGTGAAATGAACACGAAATGAGCTATTGACAGCTCATACAAACGTGATGTAATGATCACTTCACGCTAACTCCACCCAAGTTTACATTTCACTTCACGCTCACTTCACCCAAATTTACATTTCACTTCACGCTCACTCTACCTAAGTTTACACGGTGAGACGCATACGTTTATAGAATATACGCTATAACTGGCACATGGAGTAACAGGCGATGTCAGGAATGAACTCTAACTGGTTCTCTTAACTTTTTTATCCATAATTTAAAGAACCATAAGTTTTTTTGTCCTAATTATCATTTGTCCGAATGATAATTTACCCGAACTTAAAATCACCTCATATTTCATGCCATAAAATTGAAATCCCTAAATATAATATGTCCTAAATCCGTTTGTCATAAATATTACAATCAATAATATACAAAATATATAAAACCGTTTACAATGAAAGTTATAAGTCCTAAATTCAAATTACATAATGTTTATTTATAATAATATTGTTCTAAGATCGTATAACAAAGCAATTGCTATGAGCTTCTCTCATTTGTTATAATTAGAAATATCTGATGATGCATTATAATTTTTTATTATACGTAAATAAATATATGTATTATACATGTACTCAATAAAGCAGTTGATTGTGAAAATGTGGTGGCAAGCATGCAGCATGCAAGCAAGTATGCAGCATGCAAGCAAGCAAACCACAGCATACAAGCAAGCATGCAGCATGCATGCAAGCATTCAGCATGCAAGCAAGCATGCAGCATGCTTGCTTGTTGCAAGCAAGCATACAGCATGCAAACAAGCACGCAGCATGCAAGCAAGCACGCAGCATGCAAACAAGCACGCAGCATGCAAGCAAGCATACAGTATGCAAGCAAGCACGCAGCATGCAAACAAGCACGCAGCATGCAAGCAAGCATGTAACATGCAGCAGTCATGGTTTATGTCACGGCTCCGGCACTGCGGGGCTCCGGCGGTCCCACGCGAGGTTATCATTGCAGATGGGTTTAACGCTCTCCACCGCAGCGTCGGCTTGCTGACCGGCCAGCCTCAGCCGCGGCGGTGAGTGTTACAACCACCTGCTCCTCAACTCGCGGGCCGCCTCGCCCCTCCACGCCTACGCGATTTTAAATTACACTCTAGGGGTAGGGCAGACAAGACTGCGTGGAGTCGGATTTACAGCGATTCGTTTCTGTCACTAAAATCTATTTTTTAGCAAATGTTTTAGGACTAAAATATTTATTATAAATGAACATTCGGAATCAGGGCTTGAAAACGATACCAATTCACATTAAAAATAACGTTACGTAACGGTATTTTCATAGAGATACTTGCATATCGGTAAGATTTGGTAGCGTTACTTAGTAGCATAACATTATAATAACGTTAAAAATTATAACGGTATTTTTGCTGTTATTGTAAAAATAGTGGTAACTAGTAACGGTATATTTTGGTTACTTTATGCGACGTTGCCGTTTTCTCAAAGGCCGCGCCCGCCGGCGCGGCACGGCGGCGGCGCGCGCCCCTCTGACGCGCTTGCCGGCGCTGTTGCCATTTCGTTTGTCGTCTTTTCAACTCTCACGGCAGTCGCACGCGCTTACAGATCACGCTCGCGAATTGTTACTTCAATTTAGATTAGCTACTACAGCTGATTTAGTTCTTATGTTTTGAGTCACGATTCCGAAAAGTTCAAGATGGGGCGTAAGAAAAGAAATGTCGTCTATAGATATTTTGAAATAAATGATGACAATACCTCAACTTCTTTAGTGCCAGAGTGTAGAAAAAAATTAAATGTTAGTTTAAAATACTTAATTTTTATCTGAACTTAGTAGCTCAATGCCGATTTTCTATATGATCGACTGCATGGCGATTATAAAAATAAGTACCTTCAATCTTGGTCTCTTATTCTTATAAAACGCCCCGCGCTAAACCTGTTCAAGGACAAAATGTTGTTACCATGCGGTCGACTGAACTATAAAAATATACCTAACGCAAGATTTCGTTTGAAGAATAAGATACCTATTTTTATATATCTATCTTCATTTCAAACTAATTGTAATAATGTTATTTCACAGTCGACCACTTCAATTGGTGCGACTGTCGCCGTCGTCGGTCGGCTACCTACTAAGTATACCTACCTAAACTACATCTTAGGGCCACAACACATTTACACACATGACGACGTCC
This sequence comes from Hecatera dysodea, assembly GCA_905332915.2. Lineage (NCBI taxonomy): Eukaryota > Metazoa > Arthropoda > Insecta > Lepidoptera > Noctuidae > Hecatera > Hecatera dysodea. Next base: position 4,643,093 of record HG995286.1, read on the forward strand.
AGGCGCGTCCAGGGTCGAACGCCGCTACGCAGTGGTTAAAAAACCGAATTAACCAAATTATAATAAGCAAATAATAATTTTTAAGTCAGCCTTTTGGATCGCTATGTGCATAATAGAAATAACTCAGTCCCGCGACCTCGCACCACTGCACTGGTACCACATACATGTGTTTTGGCCCTTAGAGTAGATTTGCGTGCGTCTCGCTCAATCAGTATCTACCCCGTGTGTATAATAAGTACACGTTACTTGTCTATGCATTTCAACTAAGTATAAGATGGCATTGGCACAATATTGTTGTGACGTTTAACAAAAAATACTTTGTGCAAATTAATTTTCAATAATGTTTATTATCATTATTATCTTGTTAGTAATATTTTGATGTGATTATTGTTTATTTAAGAATGAAAATAAAAGAGAGATTATAAGAAAAACACGTGCCCTGACGTCGGACATCCAGGAAAAGGCTCTCTGGTGTATGCTGTTTGCCGACGACATTGTATTGGTTGCCGAGAGTGGCCTAGAGGTTCAGAGCAGATTGCAGGTGTGGTGGAGTGGAGTGTAGAGAGTGTTGGCCTAAAATTAAGTATCACCAAAACTGAATATTTGATTTGAAATTTCGGCGGTCTTTTCAGTCCTGTGCCCTTTACTCTCACCGGAACGCCCATACCGATCTGCTCCGACTTTCGGTATCGCGGGTCGCTTATCCAAGGGAATGGCGAAGTAGACCGAGATGTAACACATCGGATCAACTCAGAATGGATGAAATGGCGACAGGTTACTGGAACAACTTGTGACGCACGGATCAAGCTGAAGGGTGAAAAGTCCGTGATAAGACCTGTCATATTGTATGGATCAGAATGTTGGGCTTTGAAAAAAACGGATGAAAAAAGATTGCATGTAGCAGAGTTGAGAATGTTGAGGTGGATGTGTGGTGTGACGAGAAGAGTGAAGTGAGAAATTAGTATATTAGAGGAAGTTCGAAAGTGGCGCCAGTGGCTGAAAAGTTGAAGGTTAATCATTTGTCTTGGTATGGTCATGTGAAGAGAAGGGACGAAATGCATGTTGCTAAAAGAGTTATTAGTTTAAATATGGATAGATGGAGAGGGAGAGGGAGGCCAAAGAAAAGATGGATGGATTTTGTGAAGAGTGATATGAAAGAAATGGGGGTTAGTGATAGCGTAAAGGGTGACAGGACAGAATGGAAGAAAAAAATGTGTTGCGCACACCCCAAGGAACACGGGATAAGGGCAGGAAGATGATGATGACGCCACTTACCTATCTATATTTGACGTGTGCTTGTAGTTTGCATTTGGGTTAAGCATAGTGCTAGTGCAGGTGAACAGCCTGTTGTTTTTTTGTTGTGGTACTATCCTTTATTTATTTCGTGTTTAGATAATTCCAACCGTTCGTTGTGGGTTATTCAAATAAAAGTACAGAACATTTTTCTGTTTTGACTCAGTTATTATGAAATGAATGATTGCGTATATGGCACAAATAATGTGCACACAATTTCGCATCGAATGACCCCCCCCCCCCCAATCTATGAATTTAAAATTACAAGATCAGGGTCCAAGCTACCAGTGGTCAGGGCTCCCGAGAGAGGAACCTCCTAACGATACGCGCCGTGTCCAGGACTACTGGTTTCTGGATCAAGCCCTTGATCCAGCTGCCCAACGAGAGCCTCTTGAGATGTTGATCGAGGCTCTTGGCAATTATGCCATTGGCCGTCACGATTATCGGCACAATGACTGCTGTGTTCACATCCCATATTTCGATAACCTCGCGAGCCAAGTCAAGATATTTCGATTGTTTATCTTTCTCAGCCTTCACGAGGTTCTCGTCATGCGGGACTGCTATATCAACAATCATTGCGCGACGCTCTAGTCGGTCTATCACCACTATGTCAGGCTTATTGGCAACAATAGTCCTGTCAGTGATGATATACCAATCCCAATACAATGTGCAATTGCCATTTTCGAGAACTTGTTCGGGCACATACCTATATTACGGTAGTTCCGATTCCACAAGATTGTATTTAAGGGCAAGTTGCTGATGGATAATCCTGGCTACAAGGTTGTGCCTGTGCAAATAGTCTCCGTTAGCCAGACTAGAACAACCGGAAATAATGTGGCGTATGGATTCCCCGGGCCGGTGACAAGCCCGACATATGTCAACCGTACCGTCCTTCACAATGTATTTCCGGTAGTTGTTCCTCATCAAACATAATCGCACAGATAAAACCTTCGGTTTCCCCAAAGAGGTCACCAAAACGCAGCCAGGCCACGGACGCTAGAAAGTCTACATCGGGCCCATGTAGGACCCGATAAAAGCGTCCGTGAAGCTCCTTGCTCTGCCATACCTCCCTGCGATCATCTGTTGTAAGTACTACAGGTTTGCGCCAGTTCTCGCTTGCCAAGGAGAGCGGGGTGAGGCCCTTGTCCACCACGACCACATCTCGCTGCATACCCACTTCGGCTTCTTAGAAGAATTCCCTGAGACTGCATATCTCGCGTGCAGGGATAAACCCTGCATAAGGCCACGACCTCCACACTTCCGCGGAATATACAGCCTCATCACCGAAGATCGTGGGTGATGCATCCGATTTGCGGTCAGCAGTGAACGGACCCTCCTGTCCAGGGCATCTAGTTCCGTCCGAGTCCATTTAAGTATGCCGAAAGAGTACATCAATACCGGCATGACCCAACCGTTGAAGGTGCGCACCTTGTTTCCGTCTGATAAAAGACTATTTAGTACTTGTTCAGGCGGCCAAAGAAGCGCTCCTTCAACGATTGTTTCACGTCAGCAGCATTGATGCCCAACGCTTCCGACATACCCAAATACTTGTAAGTGTCGGTTGAGCAAAGGGATCTAAGGTGTATGGAATCCGAGAGTTGGGTTCCCTCGGATTCCATAATCTCACCTCGCTTCACATGCATGACTGCACATTTTTCCACACCAAATTCCATCCTGGGCCTCAAGTCTGCTATTACAATAGTGTCAGAATGGTCAATGAGGTTGATTTTGACAAGTTTGGTAATCTAATAATATAAAAGCGTCACTATGACTTTCCAGTGGTCAACCCATGACACTCCATTGAAAGAAATAGCATAGAATGGTAATCTCGTACATAATTACAAATTAATGACAGATGTATGCGGTAGTCTGCTAAAATTTTGACAAACCCTTTGATCAGTGACCTACCATTTTTTTTTGGATGGGAAATCATCAAATGGGGGTCATTTGATCCCGCCCTGGGTGGAGCGGTAGGGAGTGTCAGACTCTTACTGACTAAAACCCACCCGTGTTCCTCTTGTGCCCTTTGCGTTCCAGGGCCGCGGTAACTCTTTCGAACAAATTCCGCAACCCTAGCAGGCATATGGGGCCCCGTCCCTGGTGCTGACGGCTCCTTGAGACGCGCGTGGAACACGACGCGTCGTCGACTCAGCCTGATATCGGACGACGAGTCACCCACGCTCACCGTCCACAGGCGATCAGTGACCTACCATTAGAACGTCGTTGTGCAGTCATTTCTTTTAATAGCTCGGTTATCAAATAGTATTACAACACCATTGACCGACCAATGATCGACACTTATGAATTTAGCAGATTACGAACTTTTAGCAAAATGACAATGGGATCGTGTTAGAATGATAAATTTATAAAAATAGCAGACTTGGGGCCCTGATGGCGCTACTGAAAGTTTCTGTTACCTTCAGTAACTTCATCAGTTGCAAGTTGTTGGGTGCAAAGAGTTTCAAATCATCCATGTAAAGGAGGTGCGATATGACCTGACCACCTCATCTAAACCGGTAGCCTTGGCCCGAACCCTCTAGCAATGTACTAAGAGGGTTGAGAGCCAGACAAAACCACAGTGGACTGAGACTGTCGCCCTGAGATATGTCGTGCTCGATCCTTATCGGTTCACTGTTCGCTTGGATCTGTCGACATCCTGGATAGTGAAGGACCGTCCTCCACTGCCCCACACACGACATTAGGAAGGCGTGTAGAGCTGCATTGACTTTATACAACTCCAGCACCTTCATGAGCCATGTATGTGGCACTGAGTCATAGGCCTTCGACAGATCCTTGCGGGAGGGACGAACCTGTTGGCTTATGGCCATGTCTATGAGGAGCAGCTCCTTAGTGCCGCGGGACCCCTTCCGACATCCATTCTGAGAGGAAGACATAATCGAGTTGCTCTCAATGTTTCCATTTATTTTCACTCTCAGGATGGATGTAAGAAGTTTATAGACCGTCGACAAACAAGTTATCGGTCTATAATTCTTGGGTTCCGCGGGACTACCTGTCTTATGAAGCAGGTGGGTAATGCCAGTTGTTAGAAATGAACCAGACTCTAAAGATGACTGGAAAAGCTGCTATACCACTTAAGCCAAAAGTTGTGCAGTCCGTCCGGTCCTGGAGATTTCCAGTTCGGTAACGGATGGACTGCTGTGGCTGACTGACTGATATCTGTTGGTGTTATGATGATTTTTTCCATTTGTGGTATAGCTTCACACACGCGCTCGACATCACGCATCCAGTCACCTTCGGTATGACGGACGGGCACTGACCAGATGCTTCGCCAGAATGTAGTCGTGGCGATATCATCCGGGCGACATACGTCCGTCACACTTTGTTCAGGTCGCTCCTAAGCTCTATACACCAGTGGCGAAGGGTGATATGTTGAGAGAGGTAAGCCGAAGCAAAAAAAAAAACTTGAGTGGTGTAAAGGGACACCCGGACGGAACGAAGTTCTTGTCTTGTCTTGTCTTGAAAAATCATACTTACGCATCTAAATGTTGATTTAAAGTTTTAGGTAATTTCAGTCTCACTACATTCATCTGATCTCTCTGCAGTTATGTTTTGTACGATTGTATTTTATAATTTCTTTCTCTCACGATATTCACTACATCTTTGTGCATTTGTCTTTTTTCTTGATGTTATAGTTTGTACCTAAAAGTAGTCGATGCTTTAGTAGAAATAAAGAATTAAACATGTACATACACACACATATATATATATATCAAACATAACTGTTTAACACACCCATCCAAATCGTACTGACCTCACTAACAGCTGCTTAACTCAACCCATCCTTTTCGCAACTTTGTCAACAGTTGCTTAAAACACCCATCCAAATCGTGACCTCGCTAACAGCTGCTTAACTCCACCCATCCTTTTCGCAACTTTGCCAACAGTTGCTTAACACACCCATTCAAATCGTGACCTCACTAACAGCTGTTTAACCCCACCCATCCAAATCGTAACCTCATTCACAGCTGCTTAACCCCTCCGATCCAAATCATAACCTCAATAACAGCTAATTAACCCCACCCATCCAAATCGCGACCTGACCAATAGTTGCTTAACACACCCATCCAAGTCGTAATATCATTCACAGATGCTTAACCACTCCGATCCAAATCACAACCTCAATAACAGCTACTTAACCCCACCCATCCAAATCGCGACCTCACCAATAGTTGCTTAACACACCCATCCAAGTCGTGACCTCACTAACAGTTGCTTAACCCCCCATCCAAATCGTGACCTCACTCACAGCTGCTTAACCCCACCCATCCAAAACCGCGACCTCACTATTAGTTGCTTAACTCCACCCATCCTTTTCGCAACCTTGCCAACAATTACTTAACACACCCATCCAAATCGTGACCTCACTAACAGCTGCTTACCCCTTCCATCCAAATCGTGACACAAAAAGTGTCGTTACAACTTCGTTCCAAAAAAAAACATTATATGCTTACTTCCATCTCGCTCACGCGCACGCATTTTGTATTACTGTCTCTTAGCATAACTCGGCGGATACCGGCTTACATGGACTTCAAAAGAGATCTTGACCTCTGAATTTGTTTCGGTGTTTCTTCTCAGGGAAGAAGAGGGTAGTCAGCTAGGAAACACCGGACTCATTTAGTTTTTATAACGGCCAAAAAAGATTGACGTGTAAAAGTGTTTTTACAACCTACTTACAAAATAAAAATCATTCATCAGTTATCCTTTAACATTTTTCCATGGTTTTAATTGCATCGCCAATCGATTTACTACGCAATAGTTAGGTAAAAGGTACTCCTTGTTTTTGTTGATTAAAAAAAAACAGTTAAATAAAATGACAGTTGACAGTTTAAAACACGTTAGTGCACATTGAAAAGTGTTTATATTACAATTTCAATTAGGAGCAAAAATTGAGAATCGCCGACTTATTTCTTTCATCTGCCTAGCCTTTTCCCAACTACATTGGGGTCGGCTCCCAGTCAAGCCGGATTCAGCTGAATACCAGTATTTTACGTGAAGCGGCTGCCTACCAGACCTCCACAACCCATTAACTGGGGAACACGGTACTTCCGCCGACTTATTTCTTTGTAAAATAAATATTCGGGCAAAACCGAATGGTTTATCTATACTTATAATAAATCTGTAGAGAGGTCAATTCTGTACAGGGAATATATTTTCAAAATAACTATCAGGGGGTGATTAGTGATCGATACTGGTGCCAAAAATGCAAACAGTAAATTTTTTGTCTGTCTGTCTGTCTGTCTGTCTGTCTGTCTGTCTGTCTGTATGTTCTTTATAGAAACAAAAACTACTCGACGGATTTTAACGAAACTTGGTGCAATTATTCTTCATACTCCTGGGCAGGTTATAGTATACTTTTCATCACGCTATAATCAATAGGAGCAGAGCAGTGAAGGAAAATATTGGGAAAACGGGAGAAGTTACTCCATTTTTTAAGCTTCCGTCGCGTGTGTAGCCTTAATGGTTAAAGTTACATAGAAATCATGTATACCCCCAAGGGGATAAACGTTTGTATGAAACTTTGTCAATTTCAAACCGATCGGGCTGAGTTTCAAAATCGGGGGTAAAGTAACTATTCCACGCGGACGAAGTCGCTGGCAGAAGCTAGTAATTCATAATTACCCGAGTAGACTAATTCCAATAAAAACAAAAAAAACTTGAGCTAGAGTGTCCTAATCTTACTCAACAGTACACTTAAACGAAAATCTATCGAATTAAAAAACAACCAGTTGAATACTGTACATGATTCTTCTTATAGATCGTCGGGTAAATCCAATAAAACAAAAAAGCGCGTGAAATATCACTCGCTCACAAAAATGTTGTTAACAGACCAACACACGCTCAAAGCGTCTTGACCAGTTGAAACGCGGGGTTGGATTCGAATGTTGTTAGAGCAAAAAATTATGCTGCGATTTCTAGATATTTGATATTATTGGAATATCCCGATTTTCGGAGTTAGCCGAATGCACCTTACCTGTTTTTGTTTCATTATTTTAATGTACATTTAGTGATACCTATTCCGAAACCCGAAACAATTATCCGAAAAATCAAAGTCGCTTTTGTCTCTGGTACTATAACAAATGCTGTCTACCTATTCGGACTTCGGACCCGTCAAACAAATGGTGCTTTTAAATTATCATCGCATACGATACCCTATTCACAATAAGATTAGACATTGAAATAAATCTTTTACTGTCCGTTCAACCGATTTTGACTTCCATTACGTTGGTGGCATGACAAATGGCAGCTGCAGTAAATAGTTGGTATTATAATCATGCTTGATGATTTTGCTTTTAATGCCATCTTTATGCTTACGGAATAGAAATACAAATCGGTTGAACGGACTTTTAAAAAGTTTTGTTTAAATGTCTAATCTTATTTGTAAATGAAAAAAAGCACAGCTCCTTTGGGTGCATTAGTGACTAATTTACAATTACACTTGCTAGTATGGTGGCCATCACTCTGTTGTTAGTATCTACTGCTCTGAGGCGTTACGTACCGAACATGTAGGTACTATGGCAACTAAAAGCGGTCAGTAGGTATGCGGCGATAGAGACATCCCCGATCGGAGCGGGCGGGGGAGTGTTGCTACTCAGCAGCGATCGCACGCGCCGTACTTACGCGGCTCGTTATCGAAAATAGTTATTCGCAATTTAAACAAAAGCCATATTATGCATTTGTTGAAACTTTTGTGTGGTAGCAGAGTTTATTATTACGAATATACAAGTGCAAACTTTATAAACTTAAATTCAATATATCGCTAATCATAAAGAAAAAATACAATTACTCGTGCAGCCATATACTTAGTTGTTAGAACTTTTATTGTAAGGTAATCTCTTTAAGTATATAAGAATTGATTTGAAAAACTTAAAAATTTTTTTGAATGAGTTACGGGACATTTTTAGATTTCTATTGTTCCATAGTACCTATCTGTTAGCATTTTCACTAATGTATCCTTTAGATAGTACTTACAAAGAACCCGTATATTGTTTTAATTTAAAGTTTCTAATATTTGTATAACACGAAATAATAAGAAATACCTACTTAATACCTATTGCATCACTCTAAACTGTTAGCATTTTTGTAAATAGCAATGAATTTACGAAACTTATCCACTCAGCGAAAATTAAACACTTTTGAATTATCGAAGGGCATAGACTTCTGGCTACTGGACTAAAACTGTAATTCTCCTTGTAGAGAAAAATTCTCATTTCTCCCATCATCACCAACACTGTTATTAAATATAACACTCTGAACAGGTCTTCTCGGAGGTGTATGCATTCTGTAACCGTTTTAGGTATTTTTTGGTCTCACATTTACTTTCTGTAACCATTCCAGCTTCTTCCTTGTTCTCACATTTATCTTCTTGCTTAATTATTTTCTGCATTGTCCGTATTTTAGTTTTATCGATGATGTCTAACATTTTTTTGCGATTGGACGAGAGCGACGGTAACAAAACTAGCTCATAACGATAAAATGTGCCAGATGTAACGTTATGATAGTAACGTTACCAGTATTTCAAGCCCTGATTGAACGAGAGCGACGGTAACAAAACTAACTCTTAACGATAAAAATTACGATAGCGAAGATTTTACCGTTACGTATTTTTAACGATAAAATGTGCCAAAAATACCGGTAAATATAGTAACGTTATTTATTAGATAACGATATCTGCCTGTAACGATACCATATGTTTAACGGTATTTCAAGCCCTGTTCGGAATAATACATATTATTCAACACAATACTTAGGACATATTACTTTAGGGCATGTAAAATTAGGAGATTCAATTATTATAGTAATCGATATTATGACAGAATACTTTTAGAACTAAAGATAATTATGCTGAACAAAATTTCGGGGCTTTGAACATTATGGTTACTGCAGTTTATAGCAAACGTGTTATGGATAATAATTTTCGGACAAACAATTTTATGAGAAGAAAGGGAGTACCACTCTAACTGACTGAGGATACTCACTATACACTGTACAGGTTCATTCGGAGAGAAGTAACAGAATTATAAAAATCAAACACTTCGCTTCCGTTTGAATGTAAATTAACCCTTAATTACATTCTTCTGTATCTCAAAGTAGGAACGGTGATTTAGTAGTTTTGTAAAAAAAAAATTGCTCAGTTCTTTTTTTTAATATATGACGTGGTACTCCCTAGTAGGATATTATTGGGCATCTCACCCCACCTTCCGTTCCTTCGGCTCACTCCGTTCGCCTCCGTCACTCTCGGTGTGGTGAATTGCCCAATAATATCCCACGGAGTGGGCGCCGTTCCACATTTCAATAGTAGTCAATGGAGTGAGCGCCGTTACACATTTCAATAGTAGCCAACGGAGTGGGCGCCGTTCCACATTTCAATAGTAGTCAATGGAGTGAGCGCCGTTCCACATTTCAATAATAGACAATGGAGTGAGCGCCGTTACACATTTCAATAGTAGCCAACGGAGTGGGCGCCGTTCCACATATCAATAATAGACAATGGAGTGGGCGCCGTTCCACATTTCAATAGTAGTCAATGGAGTGAGCGCCGTTCCACATTTCAATAATAGACAATGGAGTGAGCGCCGTTACACATTTCAATAGTAGCCAACGGAGTGGGCGCCGTTCCACATATCAATAATAGACAATGGAGTGGGCGCCGTTCCACATTTCAATAATAGTCAACGGAGTGAGCGCCGTTACACATTTCAATAGTAGCCAACGGAATGGGCGCCGTTCCACATATCTGTTCCTTCGACTCACTGCGTTCGCCTCCGTTACTATTTTACCTTGTTATCTTAAGTTACATCAAGTCGAAGGGATCAGTCAGCCTAGACACTGCTTTATCGTGTCTAGCTGCTTCCAGGGTGCGCCACGAGGAGGCTCCTTTCATGCACCCCGCTAACCTAAAATTCAGGACAGATTGTCTCATGTCTCTCCACAATATTAGAGATAGCGCTTATACAAACATCACTCTGTGTCTGTGACCAGATTGGCTCGAGGACATCTGAACGTTAGGTTATCGTATACATTAAACTAAAATTCAGGACAGATTGTCTCATGACTCTCCACAATATTAGAGATAGCGCATATTCACACATCACTCTGTTTTTTGTGACCAGATTGGCTCGAGGACATCTGAACGTTAGGATATTGTATACATTAAAATTCAGGACAGATTGTCTCATGTCTCTCCACAATATTAGAGATAGCGCTTATACACACATCACTCTGTTTTTTGTGACCAGATTGACTCGAGGACATCTGAACGTTAGGATATCGTATACAGTAAACTAAAATTCAGGACAGATTGTCTCATGTCTCTCCACAATATTAGAGATAGCGCTTATACACACATCACTCTGTTTTCTGTGACCAGATTGGCTCGAGGACATCTGAACATTAGGTTATCGTATACATTAAACTAAAATTCAGGACAGATTGTCTCATGTCTCTATCGAATTTCATTCGTACAAACCTTATGTAACAAGTTTCAACAGGAACGCTGAAATGCGCATACCTATCAACCAACAGGATCTGTACATATTACCATCAGCGAGCACTCTCTATTTGGAAGGAACCGTTATCGTTAGCAAAAAAGATTCAAAAGAGAAAGCTACTAGTGTCAATTTTACGAACAATGGACTACTCTTCTTGTTCCAAGATATTAGGTATACGAACTAAACGGAGTGAATATTAATAAAATAAAAAAAATGCAGGTATAACTACAACCATGAAATCATTAATAGTTCGGGTATAAATCAGTAATATAAAATAAAACATATTTTCGATAAATGGATGTATTTTTATTTACTTTAATAAATTATTCAAAATTACTAAAAAAAATATTATATCTACCCACATACTTATCTTATAAACTTGTGATGTATGAAATTGAACACACTAACCCAACTAAATTAAACACATAAGGAGATTAAAATTATCTACTTACATTAAAACTATTTAGATATAGGTACACTAATTCTTACTTTAACTTTATCATAATTTTTGACTAAGTATACAAAATAAAATCATTATTACAATAAAACGTACATTTATGATATTTTAATAATTTATACATCCAAAATACTCTAATAACTATAATATTACTCACATATTTTGTATTGCTTATTACTATAAATCTTAGACAAAAAACAGCTTAATAATAACCACTGTCCCCGCAAAGTTTTTTTGAAATTTTATTAATTAATGATAGCGTCTCCTCCATAACATAGTCCACCGATTCAGTCACTACATACTGCGCACTTAACACCACGTTCTGATCGTCACATGCAGATTCTTGTTGTTCACTGATATCCAACACTTTTACCTGGATCAGTCGTAATCCTTTTTTCTTCTCATTGTTTATGACATATGATTCACATTTAGGCAGAGACTTCTGTTTTAGACACTCACGGCTTGTTCTAGGTTTCTTATTAGCAGTTCCGCAGTCTTGTCTTGTTCTAGGCTCCTTGTTGGCAGGTATTTGTTGTTCTTGGAAATCTGTGATATGCCAGCTTAAACTCGGAGTCGGAAAACCTTGACCGTATTGTGAGAAGTCGACAATATCTTGAGAATCACACATTATTGATGGTCTGAAACAACAAAATTATAATGATTAATAATCATGTTCAACAAAATAAATAAATAAATAATTGTATAAGTACTTATACGCTTGTGCAATACTTACAATTTGTTTCGTTTTATTTTATTTTTTTCAAGTGATGTAATGTGACCGGTCCGGCTGACTGCCTTGTGATGTATGTACTTATCATATTATTAGGGGTTAAAGTATGAAATGACCGATTTGTACTGAAAACCTAAATTGATTATTTTTTAATTTTTAACAGATGTATTTAATCAAAATAGTTACCATTATTATCTATACATTGCTGCCATCTAATAGGAAGATCATTTATGTCTTTGCGATAGAACTCTGAGGATCTAGACTGCACAAAATGTGTGAAAGCATTTTGTAGGTACTGCCTCTTAGGGAGAAAACTTCTTGTCACGTAGATAATTGTCCAAATTACGAAAAAATGGTAGTCCGTTGGAGCAAGGTCTAGCGAATACGGAGGATGACGAATAGTTTCTAACTGCAGTTCCTGAAGGGTCAAAACGGTTTCTCGTGCTGTATGAGGTCTCGCGTTGTTATGGAGCAATAATGGTGAAGATCGATTCATGAGTCGGGGCTGTTTTACTGCTAGTTTTGCCAACATTGTTCGGAGTTCGGCACAATAGACATCTGCCGTTATTGCTTGACCAGATCGGAGAAAACTATAGTGAATAACACCATGCTGAGACCACCAAACAGTTACCATTACCTTTTTATTGATAAGTTTTACTTTAGGACACTGTTGTGGCGTTTGACCTGGGGTCAGCCATTGCATTTTTCTTTTACGGTTATCATAAAGAATCCACTTTTCATCACATGTCACAATTCGATCCAATATTCCTTCATTTCTGTACCGATTCAACAAGGCAACACAAGTTTCGACACGCGTTTCTTTCTGCAGATCAGTCAAATCATGAAGCACCAATTTTTCGTATTTTTTATTTTATTGATTTAACGCAAATGAGTCAATATTGTGGGTAAGGTAACGTTAAACCATGCCGTTAATTCCTGGGTAGTTTGACTAGGATCGGCTTCCACCATCTCTCTTAATTCATCGTTATTCACCTGTGTGGGCGGTCTTCCTCGTGGCTCGTTCTTCAAGTCGAAGTTTCCATCACGAAAGCGTTTAAACCAAAATCGCACGGTGCGTTCATTAGCAGACCCCTCTCCAAACGCAACATTGATATTGCGGGCTGTTTCTACCGCGTTACTTCCGCGTCGAAACTAGTATTCAAAAATCACTCGAATTTTTGCAGTATCCATCTTTCTTGTATAACTTGAATAACAAAAACAATTGAAAGTCGATATTCAAATGTTTCACATTATTTAAAAGAAGAACATCATAGAAACCATGTGAAAAAAGTTTCTTTCGAAAACCTCAAACCACGAAGATTCTATGTCAATTCAAAAAACCTATTACAATAAATCGGCAATTTCATAATTTAACCCTATTATTATGAAATGAAAACTATAAAACCTTGCGATATGAATCAATTTCATGTCTCAACAAGTTCAATCTAATGCGCACCTGGATCGGTGTCAAATTCCACACCGCGCGTGCGAACTTCGAACCATGACTAATTTGTCATCAAAACTGGACATTACATCTTTTATCACTTTGGAACCTGTATCAACACGCTGCGAGACCTATGTGCTTTATCATAAGAAACAGAAATGAAACAGATTTATGAATATGAAATATTATTTATTCAGATAATAAATACACCTACACTGTTTAAGTCTAACTAGTAAAAGGGACACCAAGAATACACACATTTAAAATTGTATACATAATAAAACCAGGTTCAAAAGAAACTTATTTCGATACTACTTAAATTACATTCCACGACAATTTTACTTATTTCACTTTAAAAGAGTAACAAACATCCATCCACCCTCCCTTACAGACTTTTTACAATAGCAAGTAAAGCAATATATGTAGGTAGGTTGAAAGATTATCTAACTTTCCATTTGGAACGTCATAAGTTTCACCATTTACAATCAATAAAATACATATTAACATACATAAATATACTTGCGTTACCCCAAGTTATGCATAGTAGAAACTTCGATAGCAATCGTTTATCATCATTGCTTGAAAGTGCTATTTTATATAAGTCATGAGTATATATTTCATGTTTTATTGATCTAAACAATACATTTCTTTTGCGAATAACTTTGCAATTGTTTGAACAAAACATTGTTATAATATATCATATTTAAATTTTTGGTAATAAATTGTTTTGGTACCTTTTGCCTTTTTAATTATTTCGTTTAACGTTTTAATACAATAAAGCTTTTGAGTGCAGTCCTACGAATTCTTTGATAATATTACCACCCATTTCATCCTTAAACAGTTCTGGAACCTTCTCATTAATAATTGGTAAATTATAGTGATTGTTACAGTCATAATTACTGGTATCAAAATATTTTAGAAAATGGAGCTTAAAGTCTATAAAAACATCATTACTCTGCATATCATATACTAGACTATCTGAGTCAGTATAGCACAATTCTATTCGGTTACCATAAAAAAGGTTTTATGATGGAGTAGAGAAAGTCGTACATGTGAGCTTTAGATAATTCTAATATTGCAAACCCTTTGTAAATTGGTTTGTCAAGTATAATTCGCACAGATTTCATTTGAATCGCTACTAGATCATCAGATAATACAGAGGCGCTATGAACATATGGGCTGGCTATCAATTTTTCAGCACAAGTAGACCTTTTTGTTTTATTGTTCGAGTCACACCACTTGTTTACTAACTTAACGTCTATTCGGTGTTCATTATTTTCAAGGTCTTTCCAAAAATACTATTGTGCAATAATTTAAAAAAATCTGCTTTTTGGCGTAACTGGGTGTTATTGCTTTAAAAAACTACTTTGCTTGTATGGTGTAATGGTGCGATGGATCCTTCTTAATACTAAACCGTGCTGTAAACATTTTTTTTAATATACGTAATGACTATCATAGTAATATTTTATCATACCATGCTGTAACCGTATAAATTGATACAATCTAAATAAATAATAAATGAATTTGTCGGGTTGGATCGTAAGTATCTAAATATTTATGATTGGCTTTGACATGTCTTTTGGAACATATACAAACACTTCCTCGAATACCTTTTTGTATCATTCTAAAAATTTCAATATCACTAATCAATTCTAATTTAACTCCTGTTTTTAAAAGCATTGCAACAAAAGATATACTTGACGCTGTAAGATAGAACGCGGGGTCGAGATTGTAATGTAGTTTACAAGTTTTCCGAAATTTTTCAAATACATCTGTTAGAACAGAACATTTGTTTTGAGATATAAATCTGTATACATACCCATGTTTTGAATATTAAATACTGACCAAACAGACTGAGCGTGTTCATAGTCTTCATCGGTAATTGTCTCATTAGTTAAGGAGTTAAAAAAATTTTTTTTGGAGGGTAAACACATATCTTCATAACGTTCCCATTGGACATATAATCGTATGGATGCACTGCTTTACGGGTGAGTAGGTTAAATTGTTTTTAGCAGGGAAATAAAATTGTAATTGTTTAAAGTCTTTGTTTTTTTTTTTTTTCATTGTACTAACCAACTCTAAACTAGTTTCTAAAAACTTGTAAGAATCATAAAACCGAACCTGGATGCTTTCCCCGGTAGAAATCGGAATAAACTTAGAGAATGAAATATAGTTTTCTTTTGTTTTAGGTATCACTTTTATAGATCCAGGAGCTTCACCTAATTCTTTTATGGATAGGTGGCAATCGTATCCAGACAAATTATGAAAAAATACTGGCAAAAATGTTGGTAGTTTGTATTGTATGTTACAATAACTATGAGCTGCGCCGCGATATTTAGGTACCAGTCAAGTGACAATGATCGCGGATCCTATCGCCGAACAATAAGACATATCATCGCATTTTCAAAGTCGTGAGCATTATCATTTTTATAAATCATAGGAACATTATTTTTTTAAATATCGTAATTTTTTTGTGCATCTTTATAGATAGACTTCACAAATTTGATGCACAATCCGAACCGCGATAAGAAACGTAACGATTGTGGCTTTCGTCTAGCGTACACGTAATAGTTATGATAAGCGAAAGCTACAGGCACATGTCGCTGTCGTGTTGGTGTGGTCAGGGTCACAAGATTCATATCGTTCTAGTATTGTTTCAAAATCTGCGTACCTATATAACAAATGGTACAATTTGCTTTCTATTATAATTTTTAAACTGTATGAAAGAACCCCTTGAAGGTGGTTCGTCCTCCACAACTAGGTATATGAACTAAGATCATCGCATGAATCAAAAAACATTAAACAAGCGTCACAAAAGTACAGTTTACTGTGGTGTTTTGTTATTTGATTTTCAACAAGTCGCGGCAAGCATTTAATGAGACACCAATATGATAAGTTATCTCTTTCTAAATAAAGTAAATGAATTACATTTCCGTTCAAGGCTTTTGGTTTGCAAAGCGGTCCTATGACGGTATTATTTTTTAAACCATAAAAATGTAAATGCAAATTTCGGGTTATTCACTTCGTACTGCGCAATGTCTGAGAAATTCACTGGAAATAACATGTCCTTTATATATAATACGTTACGAAAATCAGGGTATGAAGATACTCTTAGCTGGATATAAAACAGTAACAACAGACCACAAAAAAATAATACTCGACATTATTGTGGATATTAACACATGCTCTTTTCGATTTTATTGCAGAAGGCAATTCGATAAAGCCTGAATCGTGTAACGATGAGAACTGCTCAAGAACGTCCATCCACTGTCTCGGTCCTGAAATTCTTCTATCTTTACTTTGATAAAATGTTTTACTTGAGTTAATAATGAATCAAATTCATAATTCTGATGCAGAGTAAAGTTTTTTGTGGCAAATTATTCCATTTCCTGAGAATCATTTTTAAACATTAAAAACAAAGCAAAATATTCGAAATTAATTTTTAAACAAGTATGTTCTTTAAGAGATATGTTAATTAACGTTTTAATTTTGTCCAAAATATTAGTAAGAAATGGTTCTAGAGAACAATGAAAAAGAATCAACAATTCTATAAGAAGCTACACGATTACGAAATGCAAAATAGTTTTGTTTTTATGATTAGCACTACATAGGTGACCTGTCCAGTGACTGCGCTCAACAGATGTGTTACAAACAGTACAGAAAGCATTTTAGATTAAAATAGTTATAAACTTACTGCTAGAAATTGCAATATATTATTTTTACGATTATGATGATGATCGCAGAAATACAATAACACCTGGTGCCCCAACAACTTAAATATTTATTTTATATTTATATTATCACTATAAAAGACGGGCTCAGAATGATCAAACAAGTCATGAGTCCGTCTCATAAAAACTTGTAACCCGTTCCACTGCGGCGTGTTGCGGTTCAGCTGCACTTTTAGAGCCACCGAGGCTTTCTTCCATCGCTCCTGTTTAGGGGTGGAGGCAACTTCAGCTTTGTTGTAGACTTTTACCTCTACATAGAAGTCCCCGGTCACGTCCGCCGTTCGCCGCACTTTACCATTGGCGACACGGCTGATGAGGGTTGAACCGAAGTCCCCAACTGAGGTCTTCGATGGAACATAGTCCTCTAAGCCAAAGAGGTCCGAGCTGTGACTTTTACTGTAAACAAATGAACATATTATTTATTAAACAGCACAATACATTACATTTATTTTTTAATCGATGGATTGATGGTGTATTACTTCTCTGCCAAACCCTACGGGGATAGAAAGCATAATGTTATGTTATAATAATTTCAATACCTCATGAACTAATTGTAAACATTCCTGCGAAGAACATAATTGGAAACTGATTTCAGTGCTCTCTGCGTTACAATTCTAAATCCAGTAACCAACGTTTATCTGTGTATAACATTTTAATTGACATATTGATAACATTCACAAAAAGCACCTAAAGGTAAAAGCAGTAACACAAAATTACCTTGATTCCGGTTCTGATGGTGTGGTGCCCTCGGAAGCTTTGCGCTTCGACACCTTCTTCTTTGGTTGCGGCTTCGCAACCTCGGCTACAGCTGCGGACCGTGTCTGGAATTCTGAATCGGAATCGAACCTGAAATGAAATACATAAAGATTAATTTTGTAACCGATAACTATGACTTAATTAAGGCTACCGATACACCAGCCGGCAGGCAGAAACCAGGTCCGTAGCTGGGTAGCGATTAGACAAATACATTAGTAAATTCAGTAAAATGACTTACACCAGCCGGCAGGCAGAAACCAGGTCCGTAGCTGGGTAACAGTCATGATGGACAGATAGAATAATTATGATAGTTACAACAGCCGGCAGGCAAAAACCAGGTCCGTAGCTGAGCATTATGACACCAAATTTAAAATTGAGAAGTACTTACATGTTAGAAAGTGTATTTAAAAGCACCGCTAGTACTAGTTGTCACTTTGAAGATTCTGTAGCGAATAAAATTTATTGATTGAAATGAATTCGTTTATATTCGCAATTAATATTATGTTAGCATAAAAATAGGTCATTTCAATTTTAAACTCAAAGTATACGTCTTACAGTTGTATAAAAAAATATGACGTTTACGTCATGTTGAACTGAATTGATTGCATATCAATTTTGCTAAATTGCAATTTGTTCATGAGAACTGAAAAAATAAAGCCGACAAAGTGAACCCGATCCCTGTTATGCTTTATGATTCATTACTAAACTAATATGTATAATTAATTTAATATTTGATGTTTGTTTGTTGAGAATGTTTAACTTCACAATAATTACGTTTATGTGAGAGGTGAAACTAACAAAAGTCAAGTTAGTAAGATGCAGATTAAAGATTTTTTTTTTAAATTGTCTCGTCGTTGAAAGTAATTTCTGAGCATAGTAAGTTGTCTCACTAAAATCAATTAAGCAGAAGTAGTTGAAAATAAATCATAACTATTTTGAAAAACGTACAAACAAACCAATCCATGTTGCCGACAATGTTAAGTTGCAGTTAAACTCGGAACTTATTTTACCATCACATAAATACTATTGTGGAGGAAGTTAGTATTATTAAATAATCACCTAAACCCACAATGAGAGAATCCAAGAAAATGTAACGTGTGGGAATCAAACGTACGTGTCTGAGTTGTTATTTTATAGTTGTCGACTTTATCAATAATAACTCCAGTTTACTATTACCTACAATGTTCCCAGTATTTGTCAATTTGTTCTTTACTCCTATTATCCCAAATGACTTTATTCTACCATCATTCATCATTCTGTAATCTTACCTAAAATTAATTTTAAATCACACTCGATAACAAGTGTCAGATATAAAAATATTATGTGAATGAAAGTATAAAAATATATAATCTTAGTACCCAGAAGAATGAAACACGTTAAAACTAGAAGTAATTACACAAATAGGTAGTTCCACATAAGACTAATTTACTGTTTACAACATGATGGTTATGTTAAATTACAATATAAATGCATTGAATGCAATTTATGTGTACGTGGGAAGTGTGCATTCCATTGAAATTGAACTTTGCCGATTCAAACTAAAAAAGCAGACTCATACCTAAAGGTAATTTACATCTATGTAGCAACCACCGGGTACGGTTACCGTCAACGGAACAGTCCACAAAAGTGGATTCACACACGTTTGTACGCTACATTGTATAATGTAAGATACGTTTCTGATCCGGCTGCCGTTGTCAAGTGTATCTACGCCTTAGATTTCTGAATGCAAAGCAAGGATTGAAATTCCGTGCTACCACTTTACCACTTCACTGCTACGTGTTGATGTAAGAGGGTGTATCGTCTGTAATATGTTAAATTAAAATTTAGATGTCCTCGAGCCAATCTGGTCACAGAAAAAAAATGTGTGTGGACCGAAGGGTGTGCGCTATTTACTTTTGTGGAGAGACATGAGACAATCTGTCCTAAATTTTAGTTTAATGTATGTGTATCCTAAAGTTCAGATGTCCTCGAGCCAATCTGGTCACGAAAATGGGTATGCGTGTTATTCTAAGCGGGAATGCACCATCCCTAAGTATGTGGAGAGACATGAGACAATCTGTCCTGAATTTTAGGTTATTGGCTCGCTCAGATATAACCCTGATTATGTCATCGTGTAAAGTGAAAAGGATGTGTCGTCTGTAATATGTTAAATTAAAATTTAGATGTCCTCGAGCCAATCTGGTCACAGAAAAAAAAAATGTGTGTGGACCGAAGGGTGTGCGCTATTTACTTTTGTGGAGAGACATGAGACAATCTGTCCTAAATTTTAGTTTAATGTATGCGGTATCCTAAAGTTCAGATGTCCTCGAACCAATCTGGTCACGAAAACGGGTATGAGTGTTATCCTAAGCGGCAATGCACCGTCCCTAACTTTGTGGAGAGACATGAGACAATCTGTCCTGAATTTTAGGCTAGCGGTTCAAACAGCGAGCGCCTTGTTTGTTAACGTGTGATGTACACTTCATTACACGTTGATATGAATAAATTAAATTAAAATTTGGATGTCCTCGAACCAATCTGGTCACTAAAAATAGAATGTGCATAAGTGCCTGTGCGCTATTTCTTGCTTTCGTGGAGAGACGTGAGACAATCTGTCCCAGATTTTAGTTTAATGTATACGATATCCTAACGTTCAGATGTCCTCGAGCCAATCTGGTCACAAAAAACAGAGCGATGTGTGTATATGCACTATCTCTAATATTGTGGAGAGACATGAGACAATCTGTCCTGAATTTTAGTTTAATGTATACGATATTCTAACGTTCAGATGTCCTCGAGCCAATCTGGTCACAAAAACAGAGTGATGTGTGTATAAGCGCTATCTCTAATATTGTGGAGAGACATGAGACAATCTGTCCTGAATTTTAGTTTAATGTATACGATATTCTAACGTTCAGATGTCCTCGAGCCAATCTGGTCACAAAAAACAGAGCGATGTGTGTATATGCACTATCTCTAATATTGTGGAGAGACATGAGACAATCTGTCCTGAATTTTAGTTTAATGTATACGATATTCTAACGTTCAGATGTCCTCGAGCCAATCTGGTCACAAAAAACAGAGTGATGTGTGTATAAGCGCTATCTCTAATATTGTGGAGAGACATGAGACAATCTGTCCTGAATTTTAGTTTAATGTATACGATATTCTAACGTTCAGATGTCCTCGAGCCAATCTGGTCACAAAAAACAGAGTGATGTGTGAATATGCGCTATCTCTAATATTGTGGAGAGACATGAGACAATCTGTCCTGAATTTTAGTTTAATGTATACGATATTCTAACGTTCAGATGTCCTCGAGCCAATCTGGTCACAAAAAACAGAGTGATGTGTGTATAAGCGCTATCTCTAATATTGTGGAGAGACATGAGACAATCTGTCCTGAATTTTAATGTATACAATATCCTAACGTTCAGATGTCCTCGAGCCAATCTGGTCACAAAAACAGAGTGATGTGTGTATAAGCGCTATCTCTAATATTGTGGAGAGACATGAGACAATCTGTCCTGAATTTTAGTTTAATGTATACGATATTCTAACGTTCAGATGTCCTCGAGCCAATCTGGTCACAAAAAACAGAGCGATGTGTGTATATGCACTATCTCTAATATTGTGGAGAGACATGAGACAATCTGTCCTGAATTTTAGTTTAATGTATACGATATTCTAACGTTCAGATGTCCTCGAGCCAATCTGGTCACAAAAAAACAGAGTGATGTGTGTATAAGCGCTATCTCTAATATTGTGGAGAGACATGAGACAATCTGTCCTGAATTTTAGTTTAATGTATACGATATTCTAACGTTCAGATGTCCTCGAGCCAATCTGGTCACAAAAAACAGAGCGATGTGTGTATATGCACTATCTCTAATATTGTGGAGAGACATGAGACAATCTGTCCTGAATTTTAGTTTAATGTATACGATATTCTAACGTTCAGATGTCCTCGAGCCAATCTGGTCACAAAAAAACAGAGTGATGTGTGTATAAGCGCTATCTCTAATATTGTGGAGAGACATGAGACAATCTGTCCTGAATTTTAGTTTAATGTATACGATATTCTAACGTTCAGATGTCCTCGAGCCAATCTGGTCACAAAAAACAGAGTGATGTGTGAATATGCGCTATCTCTAATATTGTGGAGAGACATGAGACAATCTGTCCTGAATTTTAGTTTAATGTATACGATATTCTAACGTTCAGATGTCCTCGAGCCAATCTGGTCACAAAAAACAGAGTGATGTGTGTATAAGCGCTATCTCTAATATTGTGGAGAGACATAAGACAATCTGTCCTGAATTTTAATGTATACAATATCCTAACGTTCAGATGTCCTCGAGCCAACCTGGTCACAAAAAACAGAGCGATGTGTGAATATGCGCTATCTCTAATATTGTGGAGAGACATGAGAAATCTGTCCTGAATTTTAGTTTAATGTGTACGATAACCTAACGTTCAGATGTCCTCGAGCCAATCTGGTCACAGAAATAGAGTGATGTGTGTATAAGCGCTATCTCTAATATTGTGGAGAGACATGAGACAATCTGTCCTGAATTTTAGGTTAGCGGGGTGCATGAAAGGAGCCTCCTCGTGGCGCACCCTGGAAGCAGCTAGACACGATAAAGCAGTGTCTAGGCTGACTGATCCCTTCGACTTGATGTAACTTAAGATAACAAGGTAAAATAGTAACGGAGGCGAACGCAGTGAGTCGAAGGAACAGATATGTGGAACGGCGCCCATTCCGTTGGCTACTATTGAAATGTGTAACGGCGCTCACTCCGTTGACTATTATTGAAATGTGGAACGGCGCCCACTCCATTGTCTATTATTGATATGTGGAACGGCGCCCACTCCGTTGGCTACTATTGAAATGTGTAACGGCGCTCACTCCATTGACTACTATTGAAATGTGGAACGGCGCCCACTCCGTGGGATATTATTGGGCAATTCACCACACCGAGAGTGACGGAGGCGAACGGAGTGAGCCGAAGGAACGGAAGGTGGGGTGAGATGCCCAATAATATCCTACTCTCCCTTTCTTCTCATAAAATTGTTTGTCCGAAAATCATTATCCATAACACGTTTGTTATAAACTGCAGCAACCATAATGTTCAAAACCCCGAAATTTTGTTCAGCATAATTATCTTTAGTTCTAAAAGTATTCTGTCCTAATACCGAGTACCATAATAATTGAATCTCCTAATTTTACATGCCCGAAAGTCATATGTCCTAAGTTTTTGATTATAATATAATCAAAGGTCCTAAGTATTCTGTTGAATAATGTGTATTATTCCGAATGTTCATCTACTATATAAAAATAAGTCGGGTTTTCCTTCCTGACGCTATAACTCCAGAACGCACGAACCGATTTCCACGGTTTTGCATTCGTTGGAAAGGTCTCGGGCAGAAAATTCAGGAAAAATTTCAACGGACAAGCGGGAAAATCTTTTTTCATTTTTTTTATATATGGCAAAACAACGTTTGCTGGGTCAGCTAGTTTATAATAAATACTTTAGTCCTAAAACATTTGCTAAAAAAATAGGTTTTAGTGACAGAAACGAATCGCTGTAAATCCGACTCCACGCAGTTTTCTCTGCCCTACCCCTAGAGTGTAATTTATCGCGCGGAGGGGCGAGGCGGCCCGCGAGTTGAGGAGCAGGTGGTTGTAACACTCGCAGCAGCTTCGGCTTGCTGGCCGGCTTTGCCGGCCAGCCTCAGCCGCGGTGGAGAGCGTAAAACCCATCTGCGACGATAAACTCGCATGGGACCGCCGGAGCCCCGCAGTGCCGGAGCCGTGACAGAAACCATGCCTGCTGCATGTTGCATGCTTGCCTGCATGCTGCGTGCTTGTTTGCATGCTGCGTGCTTGCTTGCATGCCGTATGCTTGCTTGCATGCTGCATGCTGCATGCTTGCTTGCATGCTGCATGCTTGCTTGCATGCTGCATGCTTGCTTGCTTACAAAAACCACATGTTCGCTTTATTGAGTACATGTATACCTACTATATTTATTTACGTATAATAAAAAATTATAATCCATCATCAGATATTTTTAATCATAACAAATGAGAGAAACTCATAGCAATTGCTTTGTTATAAGATCTAATATTATTATTATAAATAAACATCATGTAATTTGAATTAGGACTTATAAATTTTATTGAAAACGGTTTTATATATTTTGTATAGGTACTATTGATTGTAATATTTATGACAAACTGATTTAGGACCTATTATATTTAGGGATTTCAATTTTATGGCATGAAATATTAGGTGATATTAAGTTCGGGTAAGTTATCATTCGGACAAATGATGATTAGG
Organism: Hecatera dysodea; assembly: GCA_905332915.2. Taxonomy (NCBI): domain Eukaryota; kingdom Metazoa; phylum Arthropoda; class Insecta; order Lepidoptera; family Noctuidae; genus Hecatera; species Hecatera dysodea. The sequence continues at coordinate 4,667,333 of HG995286.1, forward strand.
ACTAAAAAAGTTATAGCTCTTCAAATTATGGATAAAAAAGTTAGGTGACACAATAGAGAACCATAATTATGACGTACCTATGTCATTTTTCAGGCATCGCGGAACTGAAGAATGTTTCACCACTGCGCCTGTGACGTAAGTACTCAACACAGCAACAAGAAAAATACCTCGCAATAAAAACCTAGCTGGTATTCTTTAAAAAGAGCAAGTTTCCGAAATTTCTAATAAAACATTTAATGAAAATGAGAATGAATGGCTTACTGTGTATCTTTCCAGGCGCCGTAGTTCGGAGGAGGCCACGCGCGTCATACGCGATTATGAATAGTAAGTATTAACTATTGAATATTCATGAAACAGAGCAACTTTTCAGAATATCTATTAGAACATAAACATTGTTTATTTATGCCACGCACGCTGAACTTAAGACGTTATGACCTTTATTTTATAATGTTTTAGTTGAATTAAAAATATATTTCATAGATATAGTGATGAATGTATGTACCTATGTATGTATTATTATTTTGAATTACCCACATTTTTGAGTTTTACGAAATACAATCGTTTTTTTTTTAATCTTATAAATTCCTACTATTTATAATTTACGTTTTTTTTGCCTTTGATACCCTTTCTTTCTAAGAAATGAAAATTCAAACAACAACCAATTTCAAAATTCTGACCTCAAAGACTTTTGTTGTCTACTACAGGGTTTAAATGAACCTAACATGAATGGCATGACATACTACTCCAACCTAAGTTTTTCTTGTCGGTCGAGGTGCCCTCAACTCCCTGTGATCTATGTGAAGACTTGTTCAGGAACACTTCTTGTCACTGTGTATCAATCAAGTTATTAGTATTTTTTCATACAGCTTATAAATTTATAAATTGAGTATGTATGTATTTGTGTTTCTATTCTCATATGTTTTATTACTGTTAAGTATTTGCTACCTATATTTCACGGTTATTACATATTTGTATTTGCACAAAGTTGAGCAATATTTCGTGCCGGGCCGCCAATGGTATTTTTTTTTAGTTTTATGTTATGTGTACAATAAAGTATATATAAATAAATATGTTCCGCTACATTGCTACGCAAGCTATTAAACGACATTGAACCAAGTTCATATGTTGCCCCCTAACATACATATATTATAAGGTTACCATTTAACTTTTCAGTCGCCGAGCATCCCACGAAGAGCAAGCGGTATGGCAGTACCAAGACCGTGGAATGCACTCCTCGTGAGTATCGCATGCTCATTAACTACTAGTATTTAAAATATAACAACGTCGTTTCGCTTATTATTTTTACCTATCATATGGATTTGACAGTTTTTAAGCTTTTTGACTTTATGTTCAGTTTAAAACTGAAGCAAGACAGGATACGGAAAAATATCTTGATGGAAAAACGATGCGATTTTTCAACTCAAGGGATTTGGCTTGAATTTATAAAAAATACTTAAACTTACCCAGGCTAAAACAAACAGTTTTATTTCATTAGTCCCCTATGTTTTAAAATACGTCAATTACCCTAGTTAATTCCTCACGCACTCATTTGCCTTACAAGAGTATTTGAATCACTGTCGTCTAATCAGTTAGTCAAATGGTGCATGGACTTCATTGGGTTTACACTCTTGTCCCTTTTTTGCAGATTGGATATGCCAGATTTTCGTTATATCTATACTAATATTATAAAGCTGAAGAGTTTGTTTGTTTGTTTGTTTGAACGCGCTAATCTCAGGAACTACTGGTTCGAATTGAAAAAATCTTTTTGGGTTGAATAGACCATTTATCGAGGAAGGCTTTAGGCTATATATCATCACGCTTAAGCCAATAGGAGCGGAGCAGCGATAAAGAATGTTTTAAAATCGGGGATTACACGGGGACGAAGTCGCGGGCAGCAGCTAGTATGTAAATAAGGAGTAGAAATCCGTTTTGTATTTTTTTGGTTTTTGGATGGGTTATCATCAAATGATTCTTCCACTCTGGGCGAAGCGGAAAAGAGTGTGACTTTTACAGACTAAAACTCCGGATGAGTTTTAGTCAGTACTAGCTGTCCGCACAACTTCGTTTGTGTCACATTTTTCATGACTGCTCCGCTCCTATTGGACTTAGCGTGATGATATGTAGCCTATAGCCTTCCTCGATAAATGGGCTATCTAACACTGAAAGATTTTTTCAAATCGGACCAGTAGTTCCTGAGATTAGCGCGTTCAAACAAACAAACAAACTCTTCAGCTTTATAATATTAGTATAGACTAGCTGCTGCCCGCGACTTCGTCCCCGTGGAATCCCCGATTTTAAAACATTCTTTATCGCTGCTCCGCTCCTATTGGCCTAAGCGTGATGATATATAGCCTAAAGCCTTCCTCGATAAATGGTCTATTTAACCCAAAAAGAATTTTTCAATTCGAACCAGTAGTTCCTGAGATTAGCGCGTTCAAACGAACAAACAAACAAACTCTTCAGATTTATAATATTAGTATAGATAAGTCTCAATCTTTCCTCGTAAATTGTGCCATTTGCGTTCCAAGGTCGCGGTGACTCTTTCGATCAAATTCCATCACAGAAACCTACCTGTATGTGCAAATAAAGGAAGTTAAAAAAAACTAGTAGGAGCAGACTCATGTTGAAGTACCAGTGTTTAAAAATATTTGTACATACAATGTACTGTAATGTAAATAGGTAACAATAGAAGGATAACGAATTTTCTTTTTTTTTGTTTTGTGCCAGTTAAACTTAGGTATAATGACCGGCACGAGTCGTGAGCACAGGTGGGCAGTAGCGGGGGCAAGCTCGCGCATGTACACTTTCGGCCAAATTTATTTAGTACCGCTTTTGCTCAAATTATTCATAGGTACTTACGCAAACTATAATTGAAATATTACTGGTACTGGGAATTTTACTTTGATATAGTAATGTTGTAGGGCCTTCGTGAACATGATTATCTCAATAAAACAATTATAATCTGGTTAGAAGTGTTTTTTCTTTATTTTAATTTAAAAAATCGTCTCAATCCGGAGGAATAGGTAATATGCCTTCCATAAAACTAGACACTGCGTTGGTGCTGGTAGAGGCCACTTGATCACTCATCTCTTCATCATCGTCACTGTCCTCATCCTCCGAATTGGTCTCGGAGTCATCGTCAACAACCTGAATTATAAATTGTTCCGACATTGCATCCACTATGTGATCGTTTTTTTTTGTATTCCTTCTCAATTTCCTTCACTTTTTGACATAATTTTGTCCGTTCATTAGCTCCCATTACATTGACTTTTTCCTTAATGAGATTCGTTACGTGTGTTACGTTCCACGTCACATTCTTACTGCCAACATATCCTTTTATTGCAGCCCATGCCATCTCAATGGGATTGAGGTCTGGGTGGTATGGTGGTAATCTTATTACATCGTGCCCATGTTCAGCCATTATCTTATCTATATTAAATTTTTTAAATTGATCTTTATTGATTTTTATTAAATGATGTAGTTGGAGCTTCAGCATTCTTTCATCGTGTTGAATCTCTTTTTCTCTTAACCATCCCAGCATCTCCGACTTCCTGGCATTTGAGCTTGGTGCAGGGTCATACTGCTTGTTGTGGTAGGATGCATTATCTACTACCAAAACAGATTTAGGAGGAATGTTAGGAATTAACTGCGTGCGAAGCCATTTTTCATAATTTTCATAAATTCATATTATCGTGGTAGTCCCCAGACATAGTGCCTGCTTTAAATGTGAGCAGGGCATTTGGCACAAAACCTGTCTCAGTTCCTGCGTGGACTATCACAATTCGTTGCCCTTTTGATATAGGTAGGCTTTTTAAGGCCTTTTGTTGTGCCATCTGACCATGCCTGAGACGATGAATGGGACGAATCTACATAATTATGATTCGTCCGTATAAATAATTGTTCTTCGCTCTTCCCGGAATATTGCATCTTTTGCAAATATATTATTCGCTGGAATAAAATGAGTAAATTTCTACTTAAGTATTCTGGGAATCCAAATTAAGTGTCATGGTTATGTCCAAGTATATGTGTACAAGTGATAATGAAAAAGCTCAAAATACTCAAGCCCGAGAAATATATAGTTATAATCCTTACTTTTACCAATGTATGTTATTTAATCTTAAGATTTACAAGTAAGGAATAAAGATTATTAAAGCCTTAACAGCAACACTACGTGACTTGAAAAATTAAGAGGCACAATATATAGGTAATTAGGTATACCTGGAAGCGAATATTGGATTGTTCAATCAAGATTTTCCAGTTATTCTCGGTTTTCCTCCACTTGAAACCCAACATTTTGATTATACGGCGAAGACTGCGCTCAGACCCTTGAAAATGTATAATTATCTTGCCGCAACTTTTGTCGTAGTTTTTCAACGGTAGGCATTTCTTTATTGGTGAGGTGGTAGTTGTGAATACACTTTTTATTCCGCCCCTGCCTTCTTCATTCCGCCAAAGAGACCGGAAAATTAACTAGTGGTGTCAGTTTGTGCTCACGACTCATGTCGGTTACTATACTTACATTATTTTGTCTGGAGTAGTTATAAACTCATATCTAGTCATTATGAAAAATGTTTTTTCAAAGATCTTTTTGCCAATAATCTTAAATAATAATGTTCATTATATTTTAATTTTTCCAAAATCTACCTCCAAATGGGATTTAAGCGCCGTAAAAAACTATATCCATATAAAATTAATAAACAAGTAAAATAACAAATAAGTAAAAAGGGTCTTACCAAACTGCCACTTAGGATTAATTGGTAAATGTTTTAGGTACTTAGTCACAGAAAACGGTTGAGTGATCAAACTTTGCATCTTTTCAGAAGGCGCGAGTCATATGAGTCACACCAAAGGCATTTCGGGAGCGAATTGCGGAACACGTAAGTTATTCCCTTTACCTATAGGTATACAAATAAGCATTAAGCACTTACAATAAAAAATATGTTCATGTATTTGCGAATTCAGGCGTTTGTTTGCCAAACACGCAAATTGAGATAGGCGTGTTCCGATATATAAGCATCGACTTTGATGGATAGGACAATGGTATATCTACATATTTTGTTACATTTATAGACCGAAACTCACGTTAAATGACAAAAGAGCTCCTAATGACGACGCGAAAGTCATGATGTGGCCATTTGAAATGTGGTGAGCAATTTTTTCGCTCAAATACCTTTTTTATATGAGCCTAACATTACATACCAATATATCGCAGGAAAATTATGAAAACAGAATAGGGATGTTTCCTGAGTAAAAAATATATGATTATGTTTAGTCCGTCAGTTAGACTATAGAAAAATATTGGACACGTATTTTTTCCTTTATGAAATCTATAAAAACTGACGAAGATACAAAGCATCAAAGATCAGGAGTGGGGGCTTGTGACGTTACGGCTCGCTAAAAATTGTAGCGAGTAGTGACGTCACACGAGTTTTCAACGCTCTGTATCGGCTTCATTTTTTGTTTACGTGAAAAAAGAAAAAATACGTGTCCAATATTTTTTGGAAATCTATCTGACCGACTAATTAGATTTTTTTAGTCAACTACCCTATTATGATTAAATCCTTAGGATAGGCAACCTTAAAGGACCTTAAGTGATTTGACCATATTCCTTTTAAATATTTTAATGAAAAGATGAAATATACAAGTAATTATTTGAAAATCACGCAAAGTCGCGGACTAGTATCTGAATTAAATTCTTTCCATAAGCTGACAAGTTTAGTAAATTAACATATTTGTGTTTCACGTATTTTAATTTTAACCTTGAAATAAAATGCCTTGAGTGAGACAGGCAGCCGCTCCATGTCAATTGAATACCAATATTCATCTGAATCCGGTTTAACTGAACCAAATCTCTCAAAATAATAAGGATAGGCATATGCGGACTTACCGAAATTTAATCATCACCGTTGAATTGTGTGTTGTGGTTTTTTTTTCAAAAATCGACGGGTCCGATTCTTCGCTAAGGATGTTGAATTTTCAAAATTCCGATAATGCAGTTTTAGTTTCCGTCACAATTGAATATTCTTCACTTTTCCTCATTCTTTTGGGATGTGCCCATCCCTTTCAAGTACCTACTTTGATAGATTCACCTGGATAGTTACTTAGAATACTACTGAATTATGCGTTGGGAAATTATTTCTGGCCTTTACGCAGGTACTCAGTAGATAGATATGTAAAACCTGTAGTAGTTACTTTCAATAAATCACGGTGCGTAATATTGATATATTGTGTAACTTTACAGAAGTCACTCCTACGACAGCAATTTAGGCGATGTCCCAGGAGTAAGTCACGACCCAAACTGCGTATTGCACAACCCCCAGTAAGTACTGCCTACCTATTAACTGATTCCGACTACTATTATCACTGAATATTATTTTCTTAATAAAAATAAAACTTTAACCATATATTGTAGAGATAGAATGGGTATGTGTGATCTGTGTAAAACTAATGGTAGGAGAAATGAACACGAAATCATGTCAATCCATACAAACGTGATGTAATGACATTTCATTTCACGCTCACACCACCCAAGTTTCCATTTTACTTCACGCTCACTCCACACAACTTTACATTTCATTTCACGCTCACTCCACCCAAGTTTACATTTCATTTCACGCTCACTCCACCAAATTTTACACGGTGAGACGAATACGTTTATAGAATAGATGGGCTGTAACTGGCACACGGACTAACAGGCGACGTCAGAAATGAACCTATACAGGTTAATTCGGTGAGAAGTAAAGGAATTATAAAAATCAATCATTTCGCTTCCGTTTGAATGTAAATTAAACCAATTACTTTCTTTAGTACCTCTCAGTAGGTACGGTTTTGTAATTTCTTCGCTATTTTTTTCAGGTGGAGGCGGTTAACCTCGATTGATAATTTTATCTCCCTCGAGCGCAGTCCCTCGATTGAGCCGTCTCTCTCGTCTCAGGGACTTCCACCGTTTAATCGCCCAGCTGCCGTACGTAAAGCGAAATTCAACTGGATCGCTAAATGTTTATACGGCGGCAACAAGAAAAAGTAAGGGTTAACTAAAAAATTCTAAGTAATTGATGCACGGATCGTTTGATCACCCATCCGGAGATCGACTCTTAAAGCGTTGCTTATTTACATTGATCAATCGATCCGTGCGGCTTTTACTCACCCATAAGACGAAAACGATTCCATTCGCTCTTTAGAATTGTCGTTCTCTTATTTAAATTAACATTTGTCGTAGAACTAAGAAGCGAGCATCTTCTTTAGACGATACCAGGAACTACGGTACGATGTCAGCATCTCGGCACCATTGCCAACAGCATGAGGATACACCGTAAGTAGGTTTTACTAGAAACACGTAATTTATAATAGGTACATAGCGGTCGGAATCATAACCCTCCTTTTGCTTCGCCGTAGTCTTGTCAAAAATAAACAATCTGGCCAGTTATATAGATTCGCATGAAATATGCCGTGACAGACAGACATACGACTGATCCTATAGGTAAAGGTTCCTTTCTGTGGAGTTTCTTGCACGTTCTTCTTGGTAGAGAAGGCTTTAGAACGTACAAATAGCTTCAACCCTTTGACTGATCGACCTTGACAATTCTTTTAGTTTTTATGGACGTTGAGAACCCCAATTCGTTACAGTACTAATTAACAAATTCTAAATAATTGTGAATTGTGGTTTTTGAATTTGTTTATGAGTAGTATATACACGGGTGTGTCATGTTTGGTCTAAGTATCTTTAATGAAAAATACTAATGATATAATTTCGAGTTATATAATTTTCATTTGTTATGATCAGCTTTTGCTAAAACATCTTATGATTTACCTCCAAAATATATCATTTCACTTCACATAGGTAACGTAGTAGATATGATATCAGACAGTAGATATAAAAAACTACAGTCGCGACTAAGAAAATTCGACGAAGACCCGCTGCGGCCCCGGAGTTCTCTTACTTTAACTTGCTGTACGCGACCCCAATCTAATGAAAACTATCCATGTTGGGGTGCCTTCAGTTACCGAGGTGGCCCCTCTTGATCTTTATTCAGCGGTTACATTAATTATACAAAACGATAATTAGATGAAAAGAAGGTTAGAGAAGGTGTTGTTATAGCATATGTTGTTATAGGTACAAACTGAACGTTATATCATATGAAAATTATGTTAAATGTTGTCAGATGAACTAATCGTCATTTCATATGAGCTTGATAATAGAACAAATATTCTTATACTCAATGAGTGGCACCCTGTTAAAACTAATCATGAATTATGGTATTTTTATAAATAAGGCAGCAAGTCGTAATCTTCATAATGCATTACAGTCTCCGGCACACGATCCCGCGCCGCTCGCACCGCGCTCCGTTCGTGCGGCCCGGCCTGGTGACCCGCGACTCCGGCAAATATGGCGCAACCTACACCAGGAATTGCTTTTGAATTCAACACCCCGCCATTTATTAGAATTCGCGCTTTTTTAAAATCTTTGTTATGTATACTATGTCTGAGTTTATGTACACCAAAAGCGTGCAGTTCCGACCGGTTCAGTGTACGGCTCACTAAGATGCATAATGCATGCATGCATTTTGTAAGGCATTCTGCATGCGGATGATACTTACCTTGTTTACAGCCAAGTTAATGTCGATCTCATACAAAAAGCGCAAAATAATTTTGACAATGTAATTCAGTGGACACATGATAATGGTATAATACCTAATTAATATTTCTAAAACTTAGTGTATGCTTATCTTCTCCCCATATCATAAAAATAAAAAGAAATTGTGATTACCTACACAAACGTCACCGTCAGTGCGTATATTTAGATATAATCGCTGTTATTATTTGATGTAAATTAAATAGATACCTAGGATTAGTCGAAGATAACACGTTCTCGTAGAATCTGCATGTAAACGTTTGTAATAAACCAAGTTCCATTCTAGCTAAATTAAAAAATCTTATATGTCGTCAGCAAGAAAGTATTGTATACCCTGTATTACGCACTGGCTGACTCAGTTATCGACTACGGTTTGGGTTGATATGGTCTTACACTCATATAAAGTGAATAGCTTGCAGATTATGTTCCTAACACTACTGGTTGGTGGAAACTCTATATGTACCTAATTGTGTCCATCTCCTTTTTTAAAGAAACTCTATGTGTACCTAATTGTGTCCATCTCCTTTTTTAAAGAAACTCTATGTGTACCTAATTGTGTCCATCTCCTTTTTTGATGAAACTCTATGTGTACCTAATTGTGTCCATCTCCTTTTTTGAAGAAACTCTATGTGTACCTAATTGTGTCCATCTCATTTTTTGAAGAAACTCTATATGTACCTAATTGTGTCCATCTCCTTTTTTATAGCAGTTGGAATTAACAATTGCATAATTCAGCAAATTCAATCGAATGAGTAAGATAACTTATAGTAAACACCTACATATATATATATGTATACAGTGTGAAATTTTAATGGTTGTTTTCCCGAAGCGAAATGAGTTTGTATCGGTAATACAATCGACTTATATATATAAAAAATATTAGACTCCATAAATGGCAGATTAACAATTGTGATAAACAAAACTCGAAAGCGACTTGAACCAACAGTAGTGCATCGCGCGATATGTAGGTACGCGGCGGTACGTGCGTCTCATGTAGGTATCTACCTACATTATGTCTAGTGCACTACTATTGATTCTCGCTCTTTCGAGTTTATGAACACATTTTTAATGATTTGAAAAAAAAAAAACATTTATTTTTTTTGTTTAACTTTGTGTTTCGATAGTACTACTGATGGGTAATCGTCCTGCCGCGGGAAAACAACCATTAAGATTTCACACTGTATATGTTTGTTAAAACAACATTTTTCGTATTGTACCTCTTCTTGAAAACTTAACTTTGACGTCAACTTATCTCATGTCGGAAAATATGGGTGTTTTTACTGGCGCCTGGACCTGACGCCTCAGTGATGCTGATTCCACCTATTCACATCCATTCGATTCCATCCCGAATAGCTGCGATTTTGTAAGGTTCACTTATACTACATTTTATTCTATGCTATTAGGGTTTGGTTTCCGCACTTAGTCCTAGTATTGGACCATTGTGCGTGAGCCATGGCGGCCGTCGACAAACTGTCATGGAGTTTGGCCGAATGTATGTGTTGTACTATATTTTGGATAAATATTAAGTTTTTTGACATTCTTTGATGTATAATGTTAGTTTTAAGTTAATGTAAAATAAAGTACGTACCTATGTATAGGTTGCAGCCAAATCGTCCAACACGCTGTATTACATAGAAGCGCGCCGGATCGTAAAACGCAGCTATAAATAATGTGATGCGACTCCTTTAAGCTCAGCCGGACTCGGCTGAAATAAAATACGCCGCATTTAATGAGAACTAAGCGTACGTCGCGTTTTTTTTTTCTTAAATTTATAGGTATATTGAGCACAAATCATTATGCAAAATTAAAGCATACAAGCTTAGCTTAACAAAGACTTAGAATTATATATCTTCTCGTAACTTACAAAACCAACTGTAGGTACACCAAATTCCTGAAATTTACCCGTATGCGTTGTCACTCACTCAGTGTTGGGCTTTGTGCCCTTGAAACCCTTGTGGGTATTTTACACTGTAAGTATACCTATAATTATTTTGTACAAAGATACCCATGTATGTTTTTTTTTACATTTATTCACATACCTACCTACATGAAAATAACTGCCTTAACAAAAATATAAATATCTAAAAGGCTAAACGTTGACGCCGCTGCTGTGTAGAACGTATCGCCACCACAATACGACTGAACGAGAGGTCACATTACATTACAGCCTTCTTTTTTCAATCCGGCGCGCTTTTATGCAATACGGCGAGTTATACGATAACGCTGCGACACAAAACCAAAAAACCGATTTGTTTCATTTTCAATGTTTCCTGAAACCTCTCCCTTGATAGTAATTCGGCGAGCATCGAGTGGGAGGGACGATCAACGACAGCAATGCGCTGGTCGTCCGACTACAGCACTGTAGCTCTAGATAAGGTGACGCTCGTACTGGAGATCAGCTGTAACACAGCTATTTGCAATGAGGGTTTTCGGGGTTCACGCCACCAGTTGGCGCCACTTGAGCAAGAAGACCTCTTTTGAAAACTTTGACGTACATAACATGCCGTTGTGACGTCAACTTATCTCATGTCGGGAGACATGGGTGTTTTGACAGGCGCCTGGGCCTGACGCCTCAGTGATGCTGATGCCACCTATTCACATCCCTTCGATTCCATCCCGAATGGCTGCAATTTTGTAAGGTTCACTTCAGTCAACAACTAAAAATCATCGTCAGCTGATTGTTTGTGGGTGTAAAGAACGTCAGTTTATTTTCCAAACAAACTATCCAACGCTCAAATGCATTGAGCGCGCAAAATGTTTATCACGCTGAATCTTCAGTCAGCTTAAACGTCAAATCGTTAGCTCTATTATTTAGAAAGTATAAAAATTGAGATGTATAAATTTCATGAGGTATGAAACAAACTTATTTGTCAAATTTTCAATGGGGTTCATGCACGTGACTGACATATAACCAGGAGGGGTTATAATTATGTTAGTCACGTCAATAGAGCTAACAATCAGGTCATAAAAACCCAAAAAAAAGAGCTAACAATTTCAAAAAAGAATGTGATTGAAACAATAATATACTACCTTTTTGCTCGGTATTAAAATCAGCGGAGCAGATTTTTTTCCAATTACTTTACTCCATCGCTAGTACGACAACTGACGCTCACTTTACCTACTGATTTCTAAAAACTTTTTGAAATAAAATTCATTCATTTAATCGGTATAAAATTTCTAGAAAAATTGCAACTACCTCCGGGACTAGTAATTCGTCATAGTAGTCGTTATCTCAGTAGTCACATTTCTAGCCATATCGTCTTTCACACAGTTCAACTTTCAATATATATTTAGTGTATGAATGAAAATATTTCACCTCAAACAAGCATTTATTCCAATAAAACCAAACCCGTCGGTCAAAGAACTATTTGCACGTTCCAAAGCGTAGATCTCTATGAATAAGAACGTGCAAGAAACTCCAGACACTATTTGGTAGGCCGGCTGCGGATAGTGAGCTATTAGCATCCGGTCGACACACTGAAAGATGGATTATATCCTGACTGTGCGGTCGGGAACTAGTTTCAAATCAGAATTCTTTCGGAGAATCCCAAACCTACTAATCTTGAGCTGGTCTATCGTAATGAGTTTGCATACAATATAAGCATTAAAGCATGTAGTCTTGAAATTGATAATACTTAAAACCCCAGAGGAATACTGAGGGTTACGTCCTATTAATCCCCACGTTCTAACGTGATAAAATTATTCTTTTCATGGGCTCTACCGCAAACGGGTAAAAAATAAATAAAAGAATATTGTTAGGTACACAATGTTTTAATAATAGGCTAGTTGACTCATGTAATATTTAATTAAATAAAGGTTTGTTTCAAATAATATTTGTCTCAAAGAACATAAATATATCGATTTCAGTTCATAAAAAACATTACAGGTCGACTTGACGAACCTCCTCGTTTCTTTCGATGATAAAGTTATAGAAGATGCTTTAGTTTTAGTCGCTATGATCTTGATACCATAACATAACAGTAAACCAATAAAGGTCATTAAATTAATATGTCACTCGTAATCTAGTTCGTTAGTCAGGTTAAAAATAATTATTTATTTAAACTTTTTATTCTGCGCAAAATGCTTCTGTTTACGGATATATAGCTTGTAGTTTTCGATAGCAAAATGTACCAATAAATATTATGTCCAGTACTCAGCAACATGAAAAATTAATGGTTCTTCGCAGATTTTATAGTAGGATGGATTTAAGAAAAGGCTCTGAGTAAGAGCAGTACGTTTAGTATTATAATTTAATCATTATTAAATATAATGATTGATTGATTGTTGATTATAAGCAATGAACGAAGTAGGCAGAGCTACTTTTACTATTTGCGACATGTTTTCATGGTATAGACATGCCTGAGATCCCGGGGTACTTTAGGTTTTAAATATATATGTAATTTTAGGGTTCAAAGGAATCTCAATTTAAAGGGTTTTTCCGTTAACCTAGAACTATTCAATTTGGCAGGAAGATGGATATTACAGTATATGAACAGGAAAGTGAAAATTTAGAATTTGTAGTTTTATCATATAAAAAAAAAAACAATCTTACCTGCTATATTTTGCTTTTATTGTTTATGAACTCCCGTAGGTAATTTATACTAAAAAATCAAGACTGGATCGGAACTCACGGTGCGAGAGTCTGACTTGCACTTTTCCGGTTTTAAGTTCGGTAATGATTTTTGGAGATACTTGTGTAAATGTATGCATATGTAATATCTAATTAGTCTCCACCTTTTAAATTATGTAGGTACAACCCTCACTAACACCCTCACACACACTCACTAGTCAAGCACACGTTCACCTACACACCATCACATAAACACACACATCCTAGCGCGTTTGCTATTTTTATTCTTTTATTTCTACTTGTATAGTTTATATAAATTGAACAGACTTTAAAACTCAATAGAAATTATTACTTTTACATGGGGAAAAGCGGAGCATCCTAACACATGCAAACTATTTGCTTAAAAGGATGCTCCACAATGCAACTTGAATACTTAAGTTATTTAAGTTGAAGCAATAAACATTTTTATTTTTTTATTTATTTTGATATTTGAACTAGATAAAAAATAGATTTACCACATGAAAATAATTATATCATTATAAATTCCTAAGCATCTGTGAAACAGGTGGTACGTACAATTTTTCACATAGATAACATTAGGGAAAGTAAACATCGAAATAAATGTTATTGATTAAGTTTTTACTTTCAGTCCCGAAGTAGGTATGTACAATTTAGAAATTTTCGTTTAAATTTATTACTTACATTAATACTGAATAAAGATTTCTTTGAATACCTTAAAAACTTTTTTATACCCGTTTTTCTTTTCGAGCAATTATAAATCTCGGGATCCCAGTGTCGTATCCACATTAATGTTTATATATACATTGTAAATATATTTACATATTTTTTTGAGGTTATAGGAGAGGCCCAAAATAGCTCGACCTACTCCGATCACTGCTAATAAGTCATAAATAATTAATAATTATCAGTGTAAAGGTTTTTGGTTTATTAGTTTGTTATGGTTGTGTGCCGCACGTGTGTTTACCGTAGTTTAGCGACACAGCACGGATACAATCTATAAAACAAAATGTTTGAAAACGCAAGACTCTCACCAAGTACAGTAAAATGTTTGGTCAAATTGAACAATTATATAAATCTCAGTACAATTTTTGGTCAAATTGCTAAGTTCTAGTCTTCTAAAATGTTGTCATTGAATTGTGATGACAGCAGTAAACATTATAAAAATGTAATTATCTAGATAGGCACAGTTCCATTACATACTAATACTAAATACAGTGTAAACTCCATGTAACGTCACTCGATAAAGCGTCGAAATCACTCCGTTTTGGTATAATTATATGGTCCATACAATGATACACTCTATATAGCATTATACCTACTATCAATACCGACAACAATTAAATAATAAACAGTACATTTTAAGTTGCCTAAATAAGTAAAAACTGCGCAGCTGTGTACGTTCTATTGTAGCCTTATCATCCTGGCCCGTAATAAACTCGACCGTCAACATCATACATAGGTACTGAACTCTCTAAGAAACCCGTTGTTTTGTTTACAATTGGGAGTCATGGATAATCTATACGTTATCATCATCCTTAGTTGCTCAAAAACTTTCCAACTGTATTAGAAAATCACTGTGTATTAGCGAAAAAGTTTTACTGATACGTGCAATAGGCGGGAAGGACGGCGCCTTGGATTTAGTCCCTCTACCGTGTCCACAATATGGAAAAATAAAGAAAAAGTGAGAAACCTGAATAGGAAGATTTGTACTAAGCTATACTATCATGATTTCACCGACAGCGCCAGAATAATATGCCTATCTTGGAGCGGATCGTGAAAGCTAAGTCGCAGAAGTTTGCTGAAGAACTTGGTTTACCTTCTTTCAAAGCATCAGAGAGATGGCTCGGAAAATTAAAGCAATTAGTGGAGAATCACAAAGTTTTGATATGAATGTTACTCACGACTGGATAGAGTGCGGTCAAAATTGACAGAAAATACGCCCCAAGTGACATTTTTGATGCTCATGAAGCAGGACTTTATAAGTTGACCCAAGATAACCTTTGAATTTAGAGGGAAGAATAGAAGTGTGTAGGAAGAAAGCTCTTCAAGGAGCGTATTACAGTGCTCGTGACTGCTAATATAGATGGCACAGATATGCTGAGATAGGAACCTTTTTGGCCTCGCACATTTACACTTACGTATAATTGATATCCACAGATTTTGTTAATTTATTTTTCTATTATTTTATTTTATTTTTTTGTTTACTATATTGTTTGTTTTGTGCGAGTCCCAAATAAACATTTTTTTTTCTTCACAGAAAAAAGCTGATGGTAATAGGCAAAAATAAATCCGCGGTGTTTTAAGAACATTAAAAAAATGCCAGTGACGTATAAAGCTAAGAAATCAGCTTGGATGACTGTCCATTTAATGACAATTCTTTATAACGTCAAAATATGCAGTTCTTTAAGTTTAGTTATATAATATGTAGAGTTTACACTGTAAGTATATGAAACTTGTGGAGAGAAGGGGAAATGATGTCATGAATAATAAAAAGTAAAACATACAAATTGAAACTCAGTTTATCAACAAATGCGAAAAGGCAGCAAAGCGAACTTAGTTTGAATAAAATGTTGCAATATCTGACTGTGGCTTAGATTAGCTAATATTTTATTTTGATAACACTAGTTTACAAAAAAATATTTTATTTTGT
This sequence comes from Hecatera dysodea, assembly GCA_905332915.2. Classification (NCBI taxonomy): domain Eukaryota; kingdom Metazoa; phylum Arthropoda; class Insecta; order Lepidoptera; family Noctuidae; genus Hecatera; species Hecatera dysodea. Next base: position 4,683,206 of record HG995286.1, read on the forward strand.
CCATGAAGTGAAAGATGTGTTATGTATGTAGGCTATGGACGGTAATTAAAAAAATATTTTTTTAATTTTCGTAGCACGTCACACTTCTGAGATATAGAGGTCTTTGTTTTTTATCTACCCGCAATTGTTGAAAAACGTTTATCGTTTTATTTTGTAAACAACTGTGTAAGTATGTATATCTTACTTTATATAAAAATGTAATCTAGGATGTGTAAACTACATCCAAGTCGATTTTGTTATGTTTGTGGGAAAGTTGTTCAGTTAAATCGTGGTTTCCCTATAACAAAACCATTGCAAGCAGCCTATTTACATTATTTTGGATTTCCGGTGTCAAATCAAGATAAAAATTGGGTTCCTCATGTGATTTGCACTAATTGCAGATTGGTCCTCAGCTCCTGATATTCAGGTAAAAATAGATCACTGAAATTTGGTAAACCTATGATATGGAGAGAGCCAACTAACCACGTAACCTACTGTTACTTTTGTTTAACAAAAGCTTTTGGTTTTAACTCAAAAAATAGAGATAGTATAAAATATGCAGACGTTCCATCAATAACTAAGCCGGTCCTTCATTTAGAGGATTTACCAGTTTCCACACCACCCACCCGGCAGAAATGACCAAACTCGCATAGGTACAAGTAGTATTACTAAAGTTTGCCTGCATTTCAATACCTCTGCTCTATATTTCCGAATCTTTCTGCGGCTAAATTAAAGGAAGAAATATTTGTGGGGCCTCAAATCAGGAGAATATTGGACGATACAAAATTCGAGAGCCTTTTAACCGAGGTAGAAAAAGTAGCCTGGAACTCTTTCAAAAGAGTCGCTAAAAATTTTTTAGGCAATAAAAAAAGTAATAATTACAAAGAGATTGTTGAAAACGTATTGAAAAATTTTGAGAGTATGGGTGTTAATTATGCCACTAAAAATTCATTTTTTGCATTCCCACTTAGTTTTTTTTTCCAGAAAATTTTGGTAGTGTGAGTGATGAACACGGTGAGCGATTTCACCAATATCTATAATCATTTGAGCAAAATTATCAAGGTTTTTGGGACCAAAATATGCTAGGTGACTATTGTTGGTCTGTTATGAGAGATACAGATGAAAAAAAATATAAAAAAAGAGCAAAAATTACCCATTTTTAACTGTATAATGTTTATTTAGATGTAGTTTTTTTGTAAAAATCTTCTTAATAAATATTTAAAAAAACTGACGTGCTGGATTTTTTTAAATATTTTTTCCGAGATGTAGATACCCAAAGCAACGTAACCGTATATATTTCATTTCATGGACAAAAGTCATGTAAACTTGTGTAATTAATATTATTAATTATCAAAATAAAATATTAGCTAATCTAAGCCACAGTCAGATGGAACTTTACCATACCATAAACGGTATAAAGAGGCTACACAAAAGTTACTACACCTAAGTTTAAAATCAGTCATCACAAATGCTCAATTTAAAAAAAAAATCTCGACAAAAATATATAAATATTGATGTATAAAATTTAACACTACACAAACTACGATTTTACGCTAGTGTGTATTCTTGAAGAAAATAGTGACCACGTACCTATATAGAAGGAAAATCGACACAAACACTCATTCTAGACTTTTCTGTATCTGCCTCGGGTTATTTAGGAACAGTCACTTGAATCATCCGAGGGCACTATTTTCTCAACAACAAGTCGCATCCATAGACGACCGCCGTTTCTGGTATTTTTTTTATGTTCACGAGAAGTAAAAAGTACATTGTCTATGTTGCTTCTTATATGCAAATAACGGAATTTACAATTCCATATAATTATAAATAACATTACAGCTATGGAACGTTTAACATTTTTGCCAAGAAGGCTGTGCAACTTATATTAAAATAAAAACCTACTAAATGGAAATCAAATTATTTGCTTATTTATAAATATGCGGCAGTAATGATAACGCGTTTACTTAAAAAATGGAATAAATAATTGTAACAGTTTTAGAATAGTGTTTATAAAGGCCTCGCATGAATGCATTTTGCGAGTTAAAGGCTGCCATTTCTAATTCCATTATTTAATAAACTCTATAATAAATCTTGTACCATAAAACATTAGAGAATCGTCTTTGCATTCGGAGCTCAATTCCCAATATCTAAATTATATAACATTTACTCAAGAAGTGTCCATTTGAATAAGGTGGCTGGCAACGGATGGATGCGGACTGCTGAAGACATGGCTGGCGCTTTGTGGTAAATAAACGCTTTTTCTTTCTTTCTTTGGGGAGGCTTACGTTCAGCAGTGCACGGCAAGTGGCTGAGATCTTTCATTCAAATGTCCATTGCGTCATTTCCGAACGGAAAATACTGCGGACTTTCATATACCATAGCATTCATATCATATCACAAAGAAAAAAACATTTGTATCAAGATTGCATACATTTAATGTAGTTTTGCATTTAGCATGTAATGTGTTACTCAGTTTCCTTTATTTACGCCATGTTGAGTGTAATAATTAAAACAAAACTAACAGTATAATCGGTATGGATGATGATAAACAGACAGTTATATGTATCGCTTGTTTGCGTAATTGAAGAAAGACAGGTGGGCTTCCAGTCATATCGGATTCAGCTGAATACCAGTTATTTACGTAGAGCCTGAGCCTGTCAGAGCTCCACAAGTCAATGAATAGGTAACACGCTACTTCTCGGCAAGACTGGTGTGGACTGTGGTCACTGTCACTGGTGGCTAAGTATTGCCAGCATCTGAATTTACTAAGTGTAACCACAACTTAGGGCGAAGAGAGAGAAACATACAATTTTATTATCATAGATTTAACTTTCTTGAATCTAGAGGGAAAATTTTTGAGTTGAAGTTATTTGAGCCCATTGACTGGGGCTTTGTGACCGTCTCCAGCAAGAATACACACGTAATTATAATAGATCATTGTACATTATACAGCATGGGAAAAGCTGCGGAACCTTGAGGCCTTTACAAAATTGATATAGTGGTATATTAAAAAGTCAATGTGGCTTCCACAGTAAATAAAATTATATGTATATGATATGAAAGGCACTGGAAGACCCATTATTGGGAATTGAGCTCTTAAAATAAATTAATTTAGCTAAACTCATCATTAGATATAAATGGGTAGCAATAAAACGAGTGACTGTAAATTACAATTTTAAGTGCCAAAATTAATTAATTTGGGTTATATAATTACTAAGTGAGCGACTGACTGTAAGTGACGAAAAATCAACAGAATAGTATCTTACAAACATTAATTTGAGTTACTTAAAATACAAAATGAGCAGCTTCATAATATTTGAGCGACTTAATATTTGTTTGAGTGTCAACGTTACGTCCTGCATTTTTTTCAATATTTGGCAAATGTATTTTTTATACTGAGCGGCATTTTATCTTAAATGAAGTGTTTCGAATACAAAAACCACTTTGAAAAATACACTAATGAGCAGAGTATAAGGAGCCCACATTAAAAATGATGATGAAATGATTCCGTAATACATGATTTCTATGTAACTTTAACCATTAAGGCTACACACGCGACGGAAGCTTAAACAATGGAGTAACTTCTCCCGTTTTCCCAACATTTTCCTTCACTGCTCTGCTCCTATTGATTGTAGCGTGATGAAAAGTATACTATAACCTTCCCAGGAGTATGAAGAATAATTGCACCGAGTTTCGTTAAAATCGATCGAGTAGTTTTTGTTTCTATAAAGAACATACAGACAGACAGACAGACAGACAGACAGACAAAAAATTTACTGATTGCATTTTTGGCACCAGTATCGATTACTAATCACCCCCTGATAGTTATTTTGAAAATATATTCCTTGTACAGAATTGACCTCTCTACAGATTTATTATAAGTATAGATAAATGAACATTCGGAATAATACACATTATTCAACACAATACTTAGGACATGACTTTAGGGCATGTAAAATTAGGAGATTCAATTATTATGCTACTCGATATTATGACAGAATACTTTTAGATCTAAAGATAATGCTGAACAAAATTTCGGGGTTTTGAACATTATGGTTACTGCAGTTTATAGCAAACGTGTTATGGATAATGATTTTCGGACAAACAATTTTATGAGAAGAAAGGGAGTACCGAAATAACTATTTGAAGAAACACTATTCTATTAGCTAAGAAATTTTATTATTGAAATTTAAGGGTAATTAAATAAAACATACACCGTAAAAACTAAAGTAGTATGCAGTTACTTAAATCAAATGAACAAAAATAAAATAAGACGCTTCAGTCAACTAACAAAAATAAAAACTTGTTATGAATACTAAGGAACATTGATAGTACAATCTGTAGTTTTCATTAAAAAACGTATCAAAATAAAAAACATAAGCCCTCAAATAGAATATCAGGAACCAATAATCATTAATAAAGCAGATTACAAAACCTTGCTCAAAGTGAACTTTTTAGTAGTACGTTATGTATAACCTCACTTAGAAAAATCGATTCTATCTTAATATTGAAGTTGCCCTCTCTGTTTTTCCAGTCGCTCACTTAGTAATGTAGTCGCTCAGATAAAATTTTAATATATGAAATGGATTTATCACAATCCACTTTTTGTAAGCTCGTTCTGGATTTTATTATTAATCAATATTCGTCGTTAGTTTAGTTAATTTTTCGCTTACTCAAATTCATACCGCTCAAGTTATTAATACAGTATGTCATCATCAGTCGCAAAGCTTTTTTTTAATCGTTCGTTTTATAATTCCCCGATATAAATTACATGTAAATGAAGTCATCCGGAAAGGAAGTTGGGATCCCCAGATATTTATACTGTAATTACATTTTGCCACAGCTGATTGTATTATTTCTTTATTAATTTAAATTTGCTAGCTTCTATACTGCTCTTTATCAGACATCATTTTCCTGCTACTCGCTTCTGGGACTGCTTGCCTTTGCTGTAAAACATGTCGAGGAACAAGCCTGAAAACAATAGAAAATCTTAAGAACACACACACATGTAACAGAACAGTACTGTAAGGATTGTTGTGGTTTTGAACATTCGGTTCTTACGTTTTGTACCATCGCTAAAAGGCACAGAAGAGCTTTCCAATATTTGATCTGAACGTAGATAGTGTCAGATTAGCTGTCAGTGTCCGCCTTATGAGATAGCGACAGGTACTCCCTAACGTAGTTGAGTAATACTTTCCATAGGAAATCGTACCATGACAGTAGTTAATTAGACCCTATTATGTAACAAGAGCTAGCCAAAATAATAAAAATAGTCGAATATGTATGAAATAAATTCCTGGGTTGCTAAATTCTAATTACAACTAGTGTTTTTCTTCGGGTCTAAGGTTCTAGGCAGTTTTATCAATCAATCACTAGCACCGCATTCAAGTTCGTGTCAAGCGAATTATTGCAGCAAACACTCCTCGAATCTCCAATTAAAGGGATTAACAAATTCTCAAATAATTTTCTATAATCATTAATAACTTCATCATCTGCCTAGCCTTTTCCCAACTTAATTGGGTTCGGCTTCCAGTCATACCGGATTCAGCTGAATACCAGTATTTAACCTCACCAGACCTCCACAATCCAATAACTGGGGAACACGGTACTTCTTGGCAAGACTGGTGTCCGATTTTCTGGCTTCTGACAATCCGTAACGACTGCCAAAGATCTACAAATGACAGCCGGGACCAACGACTTGAAGTGCTTTCCGAGGCACGAAGGAAACTCGGTATGTTAAGATAGTCACCAGGGGCGTGCGCTCCATATAGGCAATTAGGCTAAGCCTACCCTACCATAGCAACGGATAAATAAAACAAATGTATTTATTGTAACTATGCAATAAAATAAAACAAAAATATTTAATAACTCATAACGCCTAGTATAATGCTTATAGCAACTTCTCGCCCGTGCGTGTGACGTATTTCAAACTACGCTGTTCCTATGAAACGGTTCACATAGGCCACAATACGGACAGCCTTATTTCAATTGATAAATTTATGCATGTGTGCAAATGTTCTTGTGTATGTACGCCCATAATTTACACACACATGTATAAATTATGGGCGTTTCTAGGCTCGCTGGAGCCCACTACACGGGTCCTGATTGGTTCACCACACAATTCAAGGACAAGTAGTAAAATTTTATGAATGGAAATCGCTTAACAGGGTTGCCAATTTGAGAATAATAATTTCCGTAATAACTTATAGATATAGTTTAAAAAAACTGGTTAGTATTATCAAAAGTATAAAATGTACAAAATAAATGTTAAATTGTAATTAATAACCCTCTAAATATAATTAAAAACCGCAAGAATTTAACTTTTCTCCCCAAATTTTCCAAACTTAATTTGAGAATTTGGTTTAAAGGGAATTAGAAAAATAAAATTGGCAACTCTGTTGACATAGAATTGTCAATTTTGGCGGGTTATGATGTATAACCCGGCAAAATGTCATTACATGTCATTCTTAAAGATTACGATAGGACCATGTAGCAATTTTTTTTGGAAGTGTATTGATTGTCTTTTTAAATGATATTTTTGCAAGAAAAAGAGAAGCCATATTGTTGATATTGTTTCATGTGACAAGCAATAGTCGTTCGAATATTTTGTTGTTGAGTGTTATAAATCATAGTGCATTGATTTATAAGTAATTCGTTTTGAGTCATAAAGTAGTGTAAATATTAAAGTTTAGTTATTTGTTTACATACTTAAAAATGGTCCTAAATTGTGAAGTTTGTGCTGACAATGTGTTTGTTAGAGATTAAAAACAGTAAGTTTTCACAGCTATCGTATAATGATAAGATTCAAGTTGTTTCTAAAGGTAGATGTATACCCGAGTTACGAGAATTAACTCAAAAATAATTCATCTCGTACTCGTCATTTCAATCCTCAGAGTTATGAAACATATAACTGGCTATGTGTGTACACACAAATTATTTTGTTTTCTGTGCATTTTGTTCAATACTTCTAGAAAGAGTAGTTTGTATCGTCAGAATATCGTGATTTGAATTTGGTGAGTTTTTAAAATTATATGTTTCTCATCGTTCCGTATCGTGATTTCAACCCAGTAGAATGTGGTGAGCTTTTTTTTTGGACATTATGTCTGGCCTACCCTTACTCTAGAACCACTGCACGCCCCTGATAGTCACCCATCCACAGACCAACCTTGGCAAGCGTTGCTTAACCTTGAAGATCGACCTGTGCGGCTGTTAGTCTTTAGCCACGAGCTCCTCCTCCTTAATCATTAATAGCTGATAAAATTACAAGAGCTCTAGCTCTCAAAGAATCTAGAGCCTCAGATCTAATCAACGGGGAGAATCTCCAAGCAGCTAGCTGTAGCTTGCCTCTAACATAGCTGACGACTTTACGAATAATAATTAATTTTTAAACGACTGCCCAAAAAACAGAGTGTTATGTTTTCAGGGTTCATGTATGTATGTATGCTTGTGAGTTTCTTTATTCCACGGTAACTTCTAAACGGCTTAACCGATATCGATGTATGTGGTATCGTTAAAAGCGTTGGGTTATGCCGGGTAACATAAGCTAGTGAACATTAAAAAATAAAAAGTGGTAGCCATAGTTCATAAATAAATTTAAAAAAACACGCTTGCTATGTTAAAATGTTTTAAAAATATATTTAAAACATTATCCTTCCTTATCCAACTCTTTGACGGACTGTTTCATCATACCTAACTTGATATGTAGTGGTGGAAGTATGACTTTTCTCTACATTGGCTTTACCAGCATTCAAGGATTCTCTCAAAGGCCAAACATTTTGTTCCCAGTGAACTTGTTTTGTTCTGCTATCCCATGAACAAATAAAGCAAGAGTATTTGGTGACCAATTAAAAAGTTCACTATGTGTGTGTGTAGGGGGGATGGTTCCTTTGAATAGTTCTTTACAGGTCCCCCGACTGCAATGAAAAAAATATTATCTTGATTTATAGTTCACTTTTTTATTGGAGCTAACATCGACCACGACGGTCATGGCCACTTCATGTATCATTTCCAACAAACATATGCGGCAACTGTCGGAATCATAGAAAGCGGATAAAACATTGATCGCTTTGTGCTTTACCTTGAAGATCGGCCCGTTTGGCTGTTATCGTGGACCTTAGATGGATACTGGCCTTCACAACTACATACTTAATTATATACAAATCGTACCTGCAAATACTAGGACCGCTCCGAACCACTGACGCGGCAGCAGCACGTTGCCGAAGATGATGACCGACATAAGCACCGTGAAGAACTTCCTTGTCGTCGTCACCACGGAGCACGGGAGGGGACCGTATTCTGCCACCTGGAATTATGGTGTGTTTTGTTATGCGTATGTTCCTGTTTTATTTGTCTTATTGGTAAGTTGGTTAAGGGCAGGCCTCCGTCACTCCTATACTTGCGCGCTATAACTACCTACAACCCGGACGAGCGGTCTCGGGCCGTTTGCGCCTTGCGGGCCAAACTCAGTGCGGTTTTCGCAAGCGAAGCGCACGCAAGTTGTTCAACTTTAATTGTTCCATTCGTTTGTACGGGTACCTATGATGCCGTCTGGTGCCTTATGTGCAGTAGATTGGTGCAAATCAAGTAAAAGAAGATATAAACACCTAACATTTCTCCATTTACCTGTCAATAAAGACAGGTAAGTGATAAAATATTACTACATTTTGTCGTTTCAAAATTATTTTTAATATGTATACTAAGCATTAGCTTGCCTTTCAGACACAGATTTACACATTTTTGTTACATAGAAACGTCATACTTACTTTAAACACTATTTTAACAACGTTTAAAAAGCTATTTTTATTAGAATAAAAGGGTTAATTTCATGATATTGTCAAAGAATTCTTTAGCTTTCCCCATGTTATAGTTAATAATAAATTGATAAATGTTAATAATCACTCAATGTATTTATAAGTAGGTGTTTTTTATTTATAATTATACATTTTTGGGGACTATTATAAATTTTTCATATCTGTGTCTATCCGTCTGTTTTATTTAGGTACCGATCTCCTTCCTAAGACCTGTCCTATTTTATTATTTTTCAGGCGTAAAACATGGGTTGAATTGATTGTCAGGCCCGATTTAGCAAGGCCAGACACCAAGCCGAGAAGTCATTATGTGTGTTGTCTTCATTTTGATAAGTCGCTGATTATTCATAAACCACAATTACGACCTGACGCTTTGCCTACAAAACTGCTGCCATCTCTACCAACTACTTCAAGTGCCAGTACAGAATCTAAGGAAATATCGACACCTCTATAATAGGGATGTTTCCTGAGTAAAAAGTATATGATTATATTTAGTCCGTCAGTTAGATTATATAAAAATATTGGACACGTATTTTTTCCTTTATCAAATCTATAAAAACTGACGAAGATACAAAGCATCAAAGATCAGGAGTGGGGGCTTGTGACGTTACGGCTCGCTAAAAATTGTAGCGAGTAGTGACGTCACACGAGTTTTCAACGCTCTGTATCGGCTTCATTTTTTGTTTACGTGAAAAAAGAAAAAATACGTGTCCAATATTTTTTGGAAATCTATCTGACGGACTAATTAGATTTTTTTAGTCAACTACCCTATTATGTTTTAGATGTATTGCACAGTTAGCATCCATTTATATAAAAAAATATTTTATAAAATATATACATATTCACAGTTCTCACTTAAATAGGCACAAATAGTTATGTTAACTTAATTTTATCGAAGAGGCAGCCCTGCGATTTTTGTGGGATTGCGCGGCGCGAAGCAATCACATCTGTAAGCTTGAGTATTTAGGCACATTTTAGCATGCTGCAGTTGCTGACGCGACGGAGTAGGTTATTATAGCAGTAGGTATTGGAAATTTTCTACTGAGTGAAGTATCTGTTACGTAGTAACTATTTAGTAATCTGTGCTAAGGGTCAGTTTGAAAGGTTGCGTACCCGAAGGGTAACCAACAGACTTCTATTACTACCCCCGCTGTCCGTCCTACTGTTCGTCTGTTTATCAGATTTTTCTTAAGAATTAAAATGGCGGATTGACAGCTTCTATAGAATATAGGCATCGATATAATCTATACTAATATTACAAAGAGGAAAGATTTGTATTTTTGTATGTAACGAATAATATCAAAAAGTACTGGACCGATTTCAAAAATTTTCATTTGATTAATTCATCCACTCACCGATTAATAATCACGAAATTTCAAAAACTGCTAGACCTAGGAAAATAAAATTTAGCACTGAGATGAATTATGAGTATGAGACATCAGCTAGGAACGGAATTTAGGAAATGTCCTTCGAAAAAAGATGAAATAGTTTTTAAGTTGGAAGTTTTTATGAAATCAATTGCTGTTCGCTAGTCTCGCTAAAACTCAAGAACGGCTAGACCGATTTGGCTCATTTTGGTTTTGAATTATTTGTGGAAGTCCAGGGAAGGTATAAATTATGAAAAAAAAATGCTTGGAATATAGTAAAAACAACCATATTACTTTCCCTTAGAAACTATTACTACCTGTCAAGCATTTGATGTTCGTCATTCAGAAATCAAAAATTTAAAAGAATACCTGCGTTTTTTTTTACATTTGACATTGGCAACCAACAATTTCCGATCGCTAGTATTATATTTTACGGATTTTGGCGGGAAGGTCATGTAGTAAATTAGTGTGTTCGTGTGCAGCAATTGAAATGAATCCCTATTTCCCTTGGTCACGGCATCACGCGTGAACGGCTGGACCGATTTCACTAATTCTTTTTTGTTGCGTTTGTTATTGTCAGAAGAAGGTTCTTATGAAAGAAAATTTTGAAAAATATACATACGAGCGAAGACGGGGTAGACCTTAGAACATGACCAACTATTTCCGGGGCTAAATAGTTGCATGCGCCAAAGAAAGACCAGAAAGAAACATGTCGAAGTATTTCGGGGGCTGGACATTTGAGTGGTAAAGATTTACGTGTAGGTACCATCAGACCCTAAACATGTCGAAGCATTTCCGAGGCTGGAATTTATGAGTGAAGACTCACAAAATACCAGGATACCAGAACAATAATTATTTAACATCAAACTATGATCCTTGGGAGACGAAAGAAAGAACACTGAGCCAGGAAGAATAAATGGCGCAGGCAGGTGAAACCGGTGAAATACGCTAAGAAGTATTTTCACTTTAAGAATTAAAATGTTTTCTATTTTTAAAAATTCTTTCACCAATAAAAAGCTACATTATCAGCGAGTAAAATAGAATATATTTTATCCCCGTATTCCCACGGGAACGAGAACTACGCAAGTGAAACCGTGGGGCTCGGGTTGCTATCACAATGCTCACGAAAATGCACAGAATGTAGGTAGAAGTATTGTCCCAGCAACATACTTACATAATATGTTGGAGGTCACATGCATGCATACGCTCAGGATGCTATTTCGTATGTAGGTAGATACCTAAGCCATTATGGCACACCAGATTTGTTTATAACGTTCACATGCAATCCACACTGGACAGAAATTCGACAAGAATTATTTCTTGGCCAATCACCCATTGATCGCCACGACATCACCGCAATGAGTGTTCAATAAAAACTTAAAATCATTTATGGATTTTATTTTTAATATTTGTTAAGCATCGTGTATTCGGTGAAATGCGCGGTTAGATGTATTCAGTCGAATGGCAAAATCGCGGATTGTTACATGCACACCTCCTCATTTGACTTACATAAATTAAAATGTACCTACTAATACTAACACTATAGTTTAAGGTTTAGTTTAAAACAATAACTGTCGTTTTTTGTGGTAAATAAACGATTTTTCTTTCTTTCTTTCATTTGGTTGGTTGAGAGGCTAAGACCGAATAAAATCGACGATGTATATCTGCGGAAATTCTCGGTATAATTTTGAAAGGGAAGTACAAAGGTATACGTTTAATTCGACGTTTTAGGCAGGCCGCACACGCACGGTTTCCTGATTAGGAAACCTAATCAGGAATGCAGATTCGGAAACCTGAATGCCCTTCTTTCATACAAAATGTTCAAACACGCGCACACGTACTTATTTTTTCCGAACGGAAAAAAAACCTAATATCCGTTTCGAAATTTTTCCCATGCGTTCGGGTTGTCAGAACGGAAAAAACCTAATGACGTCATCCCGAACGCAGCGATCTCGTACATTTTGGCTCAGCCGCCGCACACGAACGGAAATTTCCATTTAGACTCGCGCTAGCGTTGTTGCAAGTGGACGTATATCGTGCTCGTGCTAGTTTTGTGTATATTTAGTTTTTTGAAAATGTGTGAGGCCGAAAATTTAATAATGTAGGTATGTAGAATTGACTTTCTGTTAATCTTTGAGTATTTAACGGGTGTACCCAGTAATGACCATTCCTCTTCTTCTTATGAAGCACCAGTAAAAGTGCAATATCAATCAATTCGTCGTCGTCCATGATGACGAGCTTTCACGATTGTGTCTCTGAAGGCACTGGTCGTATAAAATTCCTTATTCAAAAAACCGAACGTCTGCGCTAATCTCACGGAATTCCGAATCTGAATTCCTAATCAGGAAACCTAATCAGGAAACCGTACGTGTGCGGCCAGCCTTAATTCCACCGATTCCTTTCGTTCCGAACGACATGCCATTCGACTTTAAACGGATACCATTTCCAATGAGGTTAGCATTTGCAATTTCGATAAATAAATCTCAAGCGCAGTCACTAAGTTTTGTGACATTAATCTTGAAAACCCATGTTTTTCACATGGCCAGTTATGTCAACATTCATAGTTAAGACAGAACAGCGTCTGTCGGGTCCGCTAGTTTACTTATAAAGGTTGTCATTATTAGGTTTCCAGAACTACCCCAAAAACGATTTAGTTTGTGTTTATGTTTGTATCTAGGATAATTTTGTATCGCAGATTTAAAAAATCGAAACGTGATATTATTTGAACTGTGTCGCGTCAAAGTATAGGTACTATGTGATTGTCGCATATTATATGTACATGCATACCCAGCCTTACTACAGAGTACTTTATTTAGGTAACCAACAGCGATACATAAAAATATTTTACGAAATATGCATGTTACATTTATACTGTGCCACCTAAAGAGAGAAGCCACCACACGACTTTTCGTCGTGCGGCGGAACCCAAAAAGCAGTTACCCCTGGTCGCGAACTGCAGTAGCCTACATGGAGGGCTCTAAATCGAAAAGAAACATAAATTGACGAAATAGGGTATCTTCAGTACATCTACAATGTAACACACAGTACAAACGCGGTGCTAAATATTATACTTTTGGAAGTGACGCTTGCAGCTGTCAGTTTGATCAATGTTTACGATGATTCTCACATTTTTATTAAGAGTTAATAATGTAGGCGCGTCTTAACTCTGTCTAACGTCCGTAACTTAGCCATGCATAAGCATAGGCATAGTAGGTGGTGAGCGCTGTTTGAAAATGGGTGGTTTTCTTTATTCCGCGGAGAGCTTTTGAAAATCATGAAATGTTTTATCGAAGTTTTTGTGAAAAGAAAAAAAAGAGCTGTTCATACAACAGGAAGCGAATATGGCGGCAGTACACCTTAAACACTGGATCTCTGAGGTTAGAGCGAAACACCGCATAAAAACTTCCCACAATTAATGGCCGCTCACTAAACACTACTAGTACTACTATTGACTAAACTACAGTTGCGTACAGTCGCAACTAGCCGCCGTTACAACTGACCGTGGGGGCTTTATTTAAAAAAAAAACTGCCATAGAAGTCACAGGCGGCCCAATCTCAGCCAGCATAGAGTTTAGGGTAAAAGACAGCAGCATCTGTTCTTAAGCTGCCCAGCGTTCTCTGGAGTCAGGGAAAAGTACTTCGGAAACCCAGTTACTCTCAATGCCATAGCCAGTATCACCAGGATGTTACTGTTACGTTACTGGCCTTTCTTGAGGAGCTGGGGTGGATTGAATGACTTATTTGTCGCACCCACATGCATATACGCGCTTGGAACTGGAGTTGCGTCCTCCCGAATGCATTACTTACATCATCATCATCAACAGCCTGTTGCAGTCCACTGCTGGACATAGGCCTCTCCAATTGCACGCCACTTAGATCTATTTTCGGCTTCTCGCATCCAGTTTCTGCCAGCCGTCCTGCGCAAATCGTCACTCCACCGTGCCTGAGGACGTCCTACACTACGTTTGCCGAGACGCGGTCTCCACTCTAAAACTCGTTTACCCCAACGGTTGTCGGTTCTACGACTAATATGGCCAGCCCACTGCCACTTCAGCTTACTAATCCGGTGGGCTATATCAATTACCTTGCTTCTCTGACGGATCACCTCATTTCTGATGCGATCCCTCAGAGATACACCGAGCATAGCCCTTTCCATAGCCCGCTGAGCGACTTTGAGCTTATGGACCATACGAGCCGTCAGTGTCCACGTTTCGGCTCCGTATGCCATGACGGGTAGGACGCACTGATTGAAGACTTTCGTCTTTAGGCACTGTGGGATCGACGATGTAAAGACTCGACGTAGCTTCCCAAATGCTGCCCAACCCAACTGAATTCTTCTGTTCACCTCGCCCTCAAAGTTGCTTCTACCTAACTGCAATGACTGCCCGAGGTACACATATTTTTGAACAACTTCGAGAACGGCAACGTGAATCGCAATCGGTTCCGGTAGAACATGTTCGTTGAACATGACCTTGGTTTTATCCAAGTTCATCCGTAGGCCGATGCGTACAGAAGAGTCAGCCAGGTCATTCAGCATCTGTTGTAGGTCCAGCAGTGTTTCTGCCATAATGACGATATCGTCTGCAAATCGCAAGTGAGAGATGTACTCGCCATTGATGTTAATGCCACGTTCTTTCCAGTTCAGCGTCTTGAACATATCCTCCATTGCATTAGTGAACAATTTCGGGGAAATAACATCCCCTTGTCTCACTCCTCGATGCAACGGTATGGTACTTGTTTGCTGATTCTGTACTTGAACGGACATGGTGGCGGCCTCGTAGAGACATCTCATCACTTGAATGTATCGCCAGTCTACTTGGCAGCGCTGCAGGGACTCCAGAACAGACCAGATTTCAACCGAGTCAAAGGCCTTTTCATAGTCCACAAATGCTAGACACAGGGGCTGATTATACTCTTCGGTCTTCTGTATAATCTGCCGCACTGTGTGAATGTGGTCTATGGTGCCGTATCCGCTCCGAAATCCAGCCTGTTCCGGTGGTTGGAATTCGTCGAGTCTTCGCGCAAGACGGTTCGTGATCACTCTTGAGAACAGCTTATAGACGTGGCTTAGAAGGGATATGGGTCGATAGTTCTTCAACAGGGTCTTGTCTCCTTTTTTGAAGAACAAGACGACCACACTTCTACTCCACGCCTCTGGAGTTCTACCTTCAAAAAGGACAGTGTTGAACAGCTTCTGGAGCTCCCTCAGTACGGGGTTACCCCCAGCTTTCAGCAGCTCTGTGGTAACGCCATCTTCTCCAGGGGCTTTTCCATTTTTAAGCTGCCCAAGAGCGATCTCGATTTCGCCAGTACTGACTTCTGGCAGGTCTTCGGTGAAATGGCGTGTCAATGTGGCTCTAGGACCCTCATTTTCGGGATCAGGACGAGATGCATGCGATGCGTATAACCGGCTATAGAAGTCCTCCACTTCCGAAAGGACTGCTGGCTTCGAAGAAACGACTTCTCCAATTGCTGTGGTCAACTTCGTCAGGTGGCTTCTTCCAAGAGATTGTACGAACACCTTTGACCCCCGGTTCTGCTCGATTGCTCTTTCAACCGAAAGAGCATTGAAGCGCCGGAGGTCGCGTCGTACGTGCTTGTTGATCTCTCGGTTTAGAAACCGCTTTGCCGACGAAGTGACAGGTGGGTTTTCACGTCGTTCCTTCATTAGGCCTAAAGTCTCTTCTGAAAGCTTAGACTTCTTGCCCTTACGCTGCATATCACAGAATCTTGTTCCTTCTTCCCTGAGGATCCGAGTCACATTTTCGAGGTTCTGGTTTACGTCTGTTGTGGTTTCCACGGCAGCGAATCGGTTTTCCAGGTTTGCCTGGAACGTTTCAGATCCAGCCATGGTCTGGAGCAGAGTTGGTCGGAGTCTGGACTTCATCAGAAGGACACGTTCGGCCTTGAAGTTAATATTCAGAGTGCCTCGGACAAGTCGGTGATCGCTACCGGTATTGAACCTGTTGATCACGGAGACGTCTCTGAATATATGCATCTTGTCCGTCATGATGAAGTCGATCTCATTTTTGGTCATAGTGTCGGGGCTTTGCCACGTCCACTTCCTTTGGGGCTGTTTCTTGAAGGAGTTCATCAAGAACAACCCCTCCTGTTCGAGGAAGTTGACGAGCATTTGCCCCCTATGATTTCTGCTTCCAAATCCATGGTGTCCTACTACCGATTCGCAGCAATTCTGTATTCCCACTTTGGCGTTAAAGTCCCCCATGACAACGGTGTACTGTGTCTTTGCGGTGAAGTGGAGGGCTCTCGATATGTCATCGAACATATCCTCCACTTCGTCGTCCGAGTGTGTCGAGGTCGGTGCGTACACTTGCACTACCTTGAGGCTATACCTCTCGGTGAGCTTCACAATAAGGTACGCTACCCTGTTCGACACACTTGACATTTCCACAACGTTGTCAGATAGGGACTTGTTTACCAGAAACCCAACGCCGCCTTGAGATTGCTGGTCTCCCTCTCGGAAGTACATTAGGTGACCCGATTCCAGGGTTATGGTGTCCTCCCCCTTTCTTCGGACTTCACTCAACCCTAGTATGTGCCACCTAATTTTCCCAAGTTCCACCTCGAGTTGCGCCAGATGCGAGTCAAGCCGTAGCGTGCGTCCGTTGTACGTCGCCAGGGTCAGTTTATTGTTGTGGTGGCCTCCCGTAGCCCGGAGATTCTTGGCACCCCCCGCCCCGCCGTTACCGTGGTCGCCACCATGACCAGGAATAGCGGGACCACCGGGAACTGGGGGCCGTGGCTTTTTGTTCTTCTGCATTTGGAGGTATTTGCCCATAATCGCCACGCTGGGCAGGCGGGTTGGCGATCGCAGGGGGCGTAGCTTCTCGCACCGGTGACGCTGCTGCCCATCACCGGCCTGTTACATTTAGCTACGCCTATTTGATGGATATACCGCCATCGGTCGGTCGCCAGAGCCTCGTTCGTCATTCAGCAGGATGCACCACGTGCAGGTGAGGTTGGCTTATATTACTTACATACACACAACTTATTATGCAGAATTCTTACCATATAGAATATGAACATTTGTCCCAAAGCGCCAACGATAGCTAGGCCAACGAGGTATATTATAACTTCAGGATACGTCGACACAAACACAACGAACTTGAATATTTCACCGCTCAAGAACACGCCCACCGACAGAATCAGCGATGACCTGAAATGTAACAACGATTTTGTCAGTTTCACATCTCTTTATGAGTGACTATGGACCCGGTTAGACACTGCGGTAACCACACTGCGAAGTCTTTCTTCGTTATTTCTTTCACAGAGCACGTGCGTTGGCAACGACTACAGATTCCATTACTGTTAAAATTTGAGTCTGCTCAAAAAAAGAATCACAAGTTTAAGCTGTCATAGTCATAGTCAATTATCAAGTCATAATCAATTATCAAGGGTTCTAGTAGTGAAAAGTGACCGTCATTGGCACACTCAGTTGAACTGGATAGTTTTGACACTACATCTCTAGCAGGGGCTGCCAGGTAATCTCAGTAATGAGACCGTTTACGTTAAGACAGGCACGGGCATGAGTAGTTTCTGGACCGGATGCCTGTTCAGATACTAAAAATGCACGTTATACTCGATTTTTGGCGCTGGAGATGAATAACAATAACAACTGGACAAGGATAAGTCTTATGCTGTAGATCAGTAGATAAGCAATGTTCGCCTGTGTATTTTCAGGATCTAAACCGGCACGCAGTATTTGATATAGCCCATCTACCGAGTCAAAAACACAAAAGGTACCTACTTTTTCGAAGTGTGAAATCTGTACTTATCCTAACAACAACACAACCTAAATCTTAATCTTTAACGTCGAGACTCGCAAGCTCACTGATTGATATGTGTAAACAGATATTAAAATTTACTAATCCTAACATGCACTTGTTCAAGAGATGTGTTTTGGTATCGTAATGAAAGTACTTTTTGTCCACTGACATAAAGAACACATTCCGCCTTATTCCAAAACAAGGTTTTTCTTTAAACCAGGTTTAAACCATTGAGCTCGGTTTTGTATTTCGAATCTTGATCATGTCAGAATAAGATTCAAATTACAAACCCTGGCTCAATGGTTTAAACCTGGTTTAAAGAAAAACCTTGTTTTGGAATAAGGCGGATTAAGATTAACGATTTATATATACGACGAAGTTATACTTCGAAAAAGTACCTTTTGTCTCGCTAGATTGGCAAAATCGAATACTGTGCACACATAAAAATAACTTAGCTAAATATTAAAAAAAAAAATATCTGCCTAATTGTCTAAGACACTGACACGTTTTGTCCATAATCATCAAAGCGCAGCCTGTAGAGCGAATTAGTAGTTATAGTTATCACAAATATTAAACGATTGTGAAAGAGTATAGTATACATATGTATGCATATGGAGCTATTTTAGTCCTGTTATGATATAGATCTGTATATATATTCCGGCAGTGGCGAAGCGTGGTCATAAGCCGATTCCCGCCGGCTTCCCTTCAGAAGTTTGGAACACAACTACTCTATCGTAATTGAAAAATCGCACAATCAGTACTGTTAAAAGTAGAGAAACATCACAAAACGCATACACAGATGGATATTCAATTCCAACAAAATTTGCTCTTCAACAACATTATTTAACTCGCAGGCGCTATCGGCTTTGGGCACGCCACTATTGTGGCGATAAGTCCCCTCTTTGAGGCGTGGCTGGAGAGACGTCACGGCGTTCTCACCTTCCGCCTGACACAGGTGCTCACCGGACACGGCTGCTTCGGGAGGTACCTGTGTCGGATCCAGCGGGAGGACACGTCCGGGTGTCATCACTGTGTGGATCGTCCGGAGCACACGGTGGAGCATACGGTGGAGGTCTGCCCTGCTTGGGCGGAGCACCGCCGTGTCCTCGTCGAGGCGATCGGCGGCGGCGACCTCTCGCGTCCGGCCCTGGTTCGGGCCATGGTCCGGAGCGAGGGAAGCGGTCGCCTCCTTCTGCGAAGCAGTAATGCTAGCGAAGGAGGAGGCGGAGCGCGTGCGAGAGAGGGAAGCCCCTCGCTCCAGCCGCCGCAACAGAAGAAGACGCCCCGGGCGTCGGGAAACGCAGGGCGATTCCCGGCCACCGTAGGCGCGGGCCTGCGGATGGCGAGCTATGGGTGGCTCGCCGTCCGATAGCAACCAGGCCCGAGTCGACGGCGCGTCGTGTTCCACGCGCGCCTCAAAGAGCCGTCAGCAAAGAAGACGGGGCCCCATAGGGTCAGTGCCTGCTAGGGTTGCGGAATTTGTTCGAAAGAGTCACCGCAGCCCTGGAACGCAAAGGGCACAAGAAGGATCACGGGTGGGTTTTAGTCAGTAAGAGTCTGACACTCCCTTCCGCTCCGCCCAGAGCGGGAGAAGTCATTTGATGATTTCCCATCCAGAAAAAAAAAAAAAAAAGGCGCTATCGGCTTATTTACAGTTCAATTTATAAGGCAAAATAGTCGTCATGACGTCACAATGATCACCGCGATTCTAGGCCGCGAGGTAAGCCGGTATCCGCCGAGTTATGCTAAGAGACAGTATACAAAATGCGTGCGCGTGAGCGAGATGGAAGTAAGCAAATAATGTTTTTTTTTTTGGAACAAAGTTGTAACGACACTTTTTGTGTCACGATTTGGATGGAATGGGTTAAGCAGCTGTTAGTGAGGTCACGATTTGGATGGGTGTGTTAAGCAATTGTTGGCAAGGTTGCGAAAAGGATGGGTGGAGTTAAGCAACTAATAGTGAGGTCGCGGTTTTGGATGGGTGAGGTTAAGCAGCTGTGAGTGAGGTCACGATTTGGATGGGAGGGGTTAAGCAACTGTTAGTGAGGTCACGTCTTGGATGTGTGTTAAGCAACTATTGGTGAGGTCGCGATTTGGATGGGTGGGGTTAAGTAGCTGTTATTGAGGTTGTGATTTGGATCGGAGGGGTTAAGCAGCTGTGAATGAGGTTACGACTTGGATGGGCGTGTTAAGCAACTATTGGTGAGGTCGCGATTTGGATGGGTGGGGTTAAGTAGCTGTTATTGAGGTTGTGATTTGGATCGGAGGGGTTAAGCAGCTGTGAATGAGGTTACGACTTGGATGGGCGTGTTAAGCAACTATTGGTAAGGTCGCGATTTGGATGATTTTTCAAGACAAGAACTTCGTTCCGTCCGGGTGTCCCTTTACACCACTCAAGTTTTTTTTTTTGCTTCGGCTTACCTCTCTCAACATATCACCCTTCGCCACTGTATTCCGGTATATACTAAGCTAAAGATGCTTCTGTTTTTAATCATTATTTCAGCTGGAAGAAGTGTAGACGCCTTTAAAAGTATCAGTAGTGCTAAACAGACTAGGACACCCCTCCCCAGGCGCCCATGCTTCTTGAATCCAGCCAGACCACACAGACTAATATTTCTTTTTTCATACATACTCATTATGTCTGGCCAAGCATCTATAAGTGTACACCAGCGGAGCTTTGGGCATGACTAGAGCAAAACTATTATGTGCAAGATGGATGATAATTTCGCAAAATGCAGTACAATAATTAATCGCCATTAAATTATGCTTACGTTCGCTACGCCCAGCAGTCATTCTATAACTATTCAGTTAAATGGACAAAACATACCACCAATTAGTATTCATCATCATGGCATAGGCAGAAGGTGCAGATTCGCTCTTTATGCGTTCCTGAAATCCAAAACATAATCTGTTACTTTTAAAATATCGGAAATTAGTTTATTTCCCACGCTTAAAATTATATGTGTATCCACGGATGTTAAGGTGCTCCGTAGCCGTAATCGAAACTATCGGATATCCAAAATATAATTATATCCGTAACCAAATCTGATATAACCATTTCGGATGGGGTGGAGTATACGAGACACGTTATGATAGGTTTTTCAGCCCGGCCGAATCGACACACTAGACACCCGCTTCACTTGAATGTTTGTTTATTATTAAAAATCTAGAATCCGTAACCAAAACTATCCGAAACTATCGGATAATTTGAAATAATTCATATCTGTAACCGTATCCGAAACCGATAGATAACATAATATTATTTATATTTCCGAAAAATGGCTATGTTTCAAATCTGGATATGGATAACATCCCTGATGGATACTACAAGGAGTAAATCTACTGAATTGCATTTTGTATGTTAGAGTAGTAGTTACAGTACATGACTACAGCAACTGTACAGCTAGCGTCCAAAGCTGCTTGTAAAAATAATATTTCCTCTATCTGTTCCTCTACCTATATCTATTTTTTCTTGACTGCTCCACAACCTAAAAGAAAAACATACGTAAAATGAATTCTAGTGCTGAGAGATTGTCTATACATTAGCAGCAATCCTATTTCTTCATCTTCATTTTCTTAATCTCATTCAAATATCACAATGACTACCGCAAAAATATTCGTTTATCCTTCATTTTAAAATCCTCCGCTACTACCTCCACAATCAATTCTTCCTTGCTCTATAGAGGTCCGTGTTTGAAGATGACTAAGTTTCGAAACAGCGTTTTAAAATTAACCGTGTGAGTTGTGATTTAATTAAAGGTGTTAGGCCAAAAAGTTTATAAGTTGTCCTTATAAGAATGGAAGTGTATCCAGTCTACCAATACAGAATGTAATTAGGTCTGTGTTAGTACAAGGTAGAGGTGGTAGGTAGTGGTCCTAGGTCGATGGGCGTGTGCGCCTTTGTGTGTTATGGTGTGTTTGAGTGCGCGTGCGTGTTTGTAAGTAAGAGGGGAGTAGGTATGTCTAGTTCCATCGTAGTTTTTTGTTTATGTGTATGCTCAGAACATAGTAGGTATTGATGTTTTGCAATCGAGTTGTATTGTAGGTACATCTGAAGGGACATTATATGTTTGCTACCTAGGGTCTGACGATGGCAACTGTTAGTACTTTGCAATCTGTGTAGAGTTGCATTGTTGGGTATCTATATGGTTTCTTTGTCATGAGTTTAAGTACTGCCATCTGATAAGTAAGTACACTGCATGTTTACTGGGAATTCAGAGCAATTTACACACTTCTTAATCATTTTCAATATTGTAGGTACATAGAAGCACCAATATGTACACAGATGTTATGAATGGATGAAAACATAGCCTATTGTTCAAAACCTGTTGTGTAGTGTCACACTGTCATCCACAGCATAATAACATGTTTTCAATTATATATACAGGTAATGGTCTGAGTTGCACATTTGTATCATGTATGCATTTCAAAAGTTAGTTTATATGATCTAATAAGAATCACCAAAATGTTACTCAATTTTGTGATTCTTAATTTAAAGAAAAGAAGTACATGAATAGACTTAAGTGGCTTGGTCCATGAGATTATAACATGAAATAATGCATGAGTTAGAAAAAAAATCTAACTACTGTTAATAATTATAGTTTAGAAATATAGTTTATAAACATAATTGAAAATCTGCATCGGCACTATGAAGAAAATCACATCATTTTTCCAGTGGCATCAAAAGTAAACCATACCTTTATTGCAAAAAACAATAAGCTAGGCAGAGATGTACCTACAGTGTGTTTATAGTATATTTAAGAAATATATGTTGGGAGTGAATCTATTTCTGTTTGAAAGAAAATAAAACATACCTGTACAGCACCTGTGAGCCCATCCATGGTCAGTGACAGAAATAGCAGCATTTCGCCAATTCCCAATCCTGAAGCCTCTTCCACAGTTTTCTTGACTTGGTCTTTGTACATAAACATGACTACTCCAAGTACAATCAGCAAGACAAATAGATACTTCTTCAATGGGTAGGACTTATGACCAATGAGAACTCCAAGTATCATCACTGGTATTGGCTTAGCTGCTTTACCAACCACCTGGAATTTTTGATAAAATAATTATTATAACACTTGTGGAAACCAAATAACAATAGATAGATGCAGTTTTTTATATTTATTTATAATACACTAGCAGCGCCCTGCGGTTTCACCCGCATATTTCCCATTCCCGTGGGAATATGGCGATAAAATATACCTTATATCATCCGGGGATAGTGTAGCTTCCTAACAGTGAAATAATTTTTCATTTTCAATACAAACAAACAAGCGAATATTTCCTCTTTATAATGTTAGTATAGATAACATCAACATTGTATAATACAAATTGGAGTGATAGTAAACATACAGAACGTGTTTGTAACATGTAAAGCTATGTCATCGCTATTTATGTCAGACAAAATTTTCAATACATAGCAGTAAAAGTAAATAATATGGTGAATTATAAAGAGTATGATATAAATTAAATTAAAATTCATTTAATTCGGACAACAATGATCCATATTTTATTAGTAATAGCTAAGCTATAGCCCACAATTTAATCATAACATAACCACTGTAATTTTTTCTGAAATGTTTTATACATTTGTATATAGGTAGTAACTAGCTGACCCAGCAAACATTGTTTTGCCATATAAAATAAAATATTTAGGGCTATCGTAGAGGGGTGAAAATTAAGGGTTGTATGCATTTTTGTATTCTGTATCTTAAAAAATAAAAACAAAAAAAAATGTCTAAAAAATTAAATTAAAAAAATTAGGATGGACCACCCTTAACATTTAGGGGGATGAAAAATAGATATTGGCCGACTCTCAGACCTACTGAATATGAATATAAAATTTCAAAAAAATTGGTCAAGCCGTTTCGGAGGAGTATGGGAACTAACATTGTGACATGAGAATTTTATATATAAGATAAATGAACAGTAACCTAAGTATAATGTTTTCAATCGTTCAATTATTAAGGATTATAATTGATTTCAATTCAGGACATGTTTATTTCTTTAAAATTAAGAATATCAATAAATGTGGAGGGTCAATGACAGCCAGTAAAATGTAGCAGCATTTGTCATAACAATAAGATTGTTATAAAACAGTTTATTATGGTTACCTGTGTTGGGTAGTTAATCCATTGCAGAGCCATGTTTGAACACACCATAGCGAGGAGGTATGTCATTGCTGATGAGAAATAATAGATTCTTCTGGTTGAGTCCACTTCCCTCTTCCATGATAACTAAAATGAGATTGATATATCTATGTTATGCATGTGAATAAATAAGATTACTATTACTGATTACTGTAAGCTTGCATCAAGCTTTTGCTTTGTGCCTAAATGCCTCTTACTATTACTTCCAGCTATTTTGATCCAGGGATGATGCAAGCAACTCGTTATTCCATACAATTTTATAGAGAGGAGATAAACAGGAGATTATATATAGATTATATACTCACGCTATAACAATAGTAATCACAAACAGTAAATGTTTTTTTTTAAACTCTAAAATAGAATTAAGAAATATGCTGATTTACATTCCCTTAGTTGATTTTAAATGAAAATCAAAAACCTTTGTAGAATACTGACTAACTCTTCTGCACGAGACAATTCTCAAGGAATGAAATAAAACTATATTTTGTTATTATTGTGATGGCACATCTCTTAGATTATTCCTTCCAAAATAAAAGTATTTAGCGGGATTCGAATGCATAAATATTAAGGTATGAGCAAAAGACTTACCATTAGAAGTTGCACGAATATGTAATTCACCACACACTGTATGAGGACTAGGGACAGCGAACACGTAAACTTTTCATTGTTTTCACCATATTTACCCCTTGTTATTTTCTCTTGTAACATACCATAAATGAAATAACATACAAATATCGCACCCGCATACACTAGAAACCTGAATTCGCTGTGTGTTTTAGACATTTCGGCGAAAGAACTTTGCCACGCAGAGACTGTAAATAAAGATAGATTTAAGTCCTAACTTGTGAGTGGTAGAATAAAATGAATTTTAAGTTATTTTGCAAAGTATTTGTAATTTCCAAGTCTTCTGGCCTACATTTATCTCAGGAACGACTAAACAAAAATATATCCTCACAATTTTTATTTTGCGTAATCCCGACGTTTACCTCTACACTTGGCACAAGTGCAGAATTCTTCATAACTGATCCTCATTATCCTCACTCAATCGATTCAAAATCGTATCAAGGTCAAGTAGCCGATTCGATACAGATACCTATCTCTTTTACTCATAAAAATTTAGAACGAGAGGCATGATAAAGCTGTCATTCGTCCACGTGTTCTTTGACAAAGCTAGTGACATGGCTCGACAACATGGCCACACTCGCCCAGAAACTAACTACCTAATCATTTTGTGTGCACATTTAACGTAATTTAATGAACAGAATAAAAAAAACTTTGATTGATTATTCTAGTTTTACATTCTTCAGTTTTCGAACAATTTCGGCGACATTTTTATTACAGCATACAATTATATGTAATTTAGCTTTTTATAATTAGTATTTTCTTATCTTTATTCACGACCATAGATACATTACATAGGTACCTACTACTACTGATATGCCGATCTTGCTCCACTTTTTCAAAAATGGCATCCATTTTATCCGTAATAGGGCGATCAGAGCGACTTGCATCCACTTGCATCTTTGACAACAAAATTTCCGGATTGAAATCGCTTAACTTTGTGCTACTCTCACAGACACTGCACTAGGTCCATAAACATCGCAATTTTTTTCGTGGCTTGCGTTGCATTTTTACCTTTTTGGTAGTAAAATTTTAAAATGTATGGAATTTCTTCATTAGATTCACTCATCTTGACGGTACGAAAAACAAATAAAAGTCACAATCGATAACTCGGGTGACGCACCAGCACCGTGCGGGCTTATCCGGCAAAAAATGCAGCCAATTGAAATCCCAAGGGGTTATGTACCCACCGAATGTGTCTCCCCACCGAATGTGTCTCCACGTTGTCGTCGTGGTGGGGCTTGAGCGTCCCAATGATCTTGCGAGCTTTCCCGGTAGAGCCACTCATGCCGGAAGGTCGCAAGTGAGGGATCAGACCAAGAGAGACACACACGCGAGGAATTCCGCTCACTGCCTTCTGGTACGCTTCTGCTCATCAGACGTGGCTGTGAAGGCAGTGAGCGGGTGGGAGGAGAGGCCCTGTGATGGAGAAAGGGCGGAGGAGTAAGGGACCGCACCCTCTAAAAGTAAAAGATGGAGATAACACAAAAGGAAATAGATTTACCCCAGGGCGGTTCCAGCGGCTCAGCCGTTGGGGAATCCGCCACGCCCGCACGGTGGGGCAGACGCTCTTCTGCCCCACCGTATTCTGGGGGGGGCACCAATTGTGTTCCGTTTGCCAGTGGCAACAAGAGCCGAGGAGGCTCCGAATCGTCGTCATCCGGATCTGCTTCATTCAAGGAGCTGATGGCGTACGATTTTGTAGCGGAGGGTTCGCCTGAGCGCCGGGGAGGTGCGGAGTCGGATTCCGGCTCTTGCCCTGACCTAGTAACGGTTAGCTCGGCGGGCTCTAGAGAGGGAGGAAGGGGGGCTGCTGCGGAGGGCGTCAAGCTCTTCCGCAAGCGGCCCAGACGGGAAGATGACAGGGAGTCGTCCTCCGAGGGTGAGTTCGCCTCCGCCCGGAAGATCCCCACCGCAAGGCGGGGCAGGGGCTGTGAGGCAGGGAGGGGGTTGGATCCCTCTACCCGGGAGGTGGAGCGTCGGGCCGAGAGGTTGGTGGAGGAGGGGCGTCGCCCTGGAGGGAGCGGTCGCTGGGCTCCCTCTACCCCCCCGGGAGAGGTACCTCCCGCTATTGAGGAGCAGAGGGCCCAGTTTGCGGAGGTCGTGGAGGCCGCGATCCGCGCTGTGGCCTTCAAGAGGAAGCAGTCCTCGAAGCGGGAGGCCATCAGGGCGGCCAAAGCCTCCATCCTGGCGGCAGCGGCGGCCAACGTTGGCGGGCCTGCCTCAGAGGAGGCGTTGGAGTTGCGGGCGGAGGTCGCCCGCCTCGCGGTACTTACGGAGCGGCTCATTCGGGAGAATGAGTCGCTCCGGAGGGACCTGGCGGGGATGGCCAGAGCGGCCTCCGAGGAGCCACAGGGGAGGCCGAGTCCGGCGGTGCTGGAGGGGAGCCAGGTGCTGAGCCAGGTGCGGAGCCTGGTGCGGCAGGAGCTGGCTCCCTTCCGGAAGCAATTCTCCGTGTTGGAGGGCATGGTCCGGCGTCCCCCGTTGGCAGCGACACAGAGGCCCCCGGGCCAGCAGAAGGCGGCTTCGTATGCAGCCGCCGTGGCTGCCAGCCCGGGAACGTCCGGCCAGGCGAAGGCCAAGGCGGGAGCCGCGCCAGCGCCTGCGACGCCGGCGACGACCAAGTCGGCCCCGGCGAAGAGGGGCAGGAGGAAGGCTGGAGGGGGAGCGGCTAAGGCTGCTGCGCCAGTGGCGCCGCAGCCGCCCCCACCCCCACCCTCGGACCCTCCTGCGGCCGAGGCCGAGTGGCAGGTTGCCGGAGAGAAGCGGCGACAAAAGAAGGCGGCCAAAAACAAGGCCAAGAAGCAGCGGCGTAAGGCCAACGCCATTGCGGCGAGGCTTCGCGCCCCGAAATCCGCGGCTGTAGTTCTCACACTGCAGCCGGAAGCGGAACAGAGGGGCGTGACGTATCTCGCCGTACTGAAGCGGGCGAAGGAGGCGGTGAGCCTCCAAGAGCTGGGCATCAGCGGGGGCATCGGGGTCAGGAGGACCTTGACCGGTGCCCGGAAGCTCGAGCTCGCCGGAGCGGAGAGTGGCCCGTTCGCGGACGCCCTGGCTGAAAGGCTGAGGGCGGTTTTACCCGCGGATGAGGTCCGGGTGTCCAGGCCGACTAAGCGCATCGACATGCGCATAGTGGGCCTGGATGACTCCGTGACGGAGGAGGAAGTTGTGGCCGCCGCGCCGTCGCCAGGACTGGGGGGTGCTCTACCGAGCTCGTCAAGGCGGGCACCCTCCGGCCTGACAACACGGGCATGCAAACCCTTGTGGTGAGCTGCCCCGTGACGGCGGCCAGAACTGTGTCGGAGGGCCGAAGGCTCTTGGTGGGATGGGTGTCTGCGCGGGTAAAACTGCTGGAACCCAGGCCTCTGAGGTGCTACCGCTGCCATGTGGGCAACCACACGGGAGCTATGTGCCCCTCGGAGGTGGACCACAGCGGACTTTGTTTCCGCTGTGGTCAGCCCGGTCATCGGGCCGGCTCGTGTAAGGCCACGCCGCACTGCAGTGCATGTGCGGCTGCTGGCAAGCCGGCCGAGCACTGGGCTGGGGGAAGGGCCTGCGCGCCATCCGCCCCGACCAAGGGCAAGAGGTCCGCCGCCGCCGCCGCCTCTGCCGCCGCCGCGGCTTCCGTCGCCGCTTCTGCCGCTACTGCTGTGGGTGCTGCGACTCCTGGTTCTCGGGAGGGGGCCGAGATGAAGTGCCAGTAATGGTCCCATCGTGGCCTCCTCCAGAGACAAGTCGGCCGCTGTGCTATTGCGCAGTGGCTGATGCCTGGGGACGGTGAGCGTGGGTGGCTCGCCGTCCGATACCAGGCTGAGTCGACGACGCGTTGTGCTTCACGCGCGCCTCAAGGAGTCGTCTGCACCAGAGACGGGGCCCCATAGGGTCGGTGCCTGCTAGGGTTGCGGAATTTGTTCGAAAGAGTTACCGCGGCCCTGGAACGCAAAGGGCACATGGAGGAGCACGGGTGGGTTTTAGTCAGTAAAAGTCTGACACTCCCTACCGCTCCACCCAGGGCGGGAGGGGTCATTTGATAATTACCCATCCAGAAAAAAAAAAAAAAAAAAGGGTTTATGTAAGCCGATTTTCAGCCCACCGTGCGACGGAGCGTTGCGTTCCATGGGCATGGCATGCGTTCTTCAAAGAGATGTAGTCAGTCAGCATAGTTGTTGGGGCCCGCTAGGACCAGTGCCTGCCAGGGTTGCGGCATTAAGAGGAACACAGATTGGTTTTAATCAGTAAGAGTGTTCTTCCTCTCCACCCAGAGCCAAAGAAGTAATTTTATGATTTCCCATGCTTAAAAAAAAAAGTGCCTAGGTACTGGTAGGTAGGGTTTCATAAGTCTCTGGTTCCAAAAACGAATGCTACTGTAGAATCAAGAATGCCTATTATTTATGATTGGAAAATATTTGAATAAAGAATCGGAAAAAAAAATGAAGTGCGTAATTCAATTTAAGCGTTAGTAATTTTATTAAGATGTTGGTTTCGTAGTTATTACAATTTCATTTGTAATTCTTGATTCTGTAAGTTTTCATAATTATCAATTTTTGAACACCGACCAAAAAATGGAGTGCTTTTAAGTTTGTCGTGTCGTGTGTAAGTTTGTGTGATAAAAAACCCCGCCAAAAAATTCAAAAAGTAAAAAAAATATGTAAGTAAGTATATTATCTTGATCCATTTATTTAATCGATTATCTTGGCCCAAGCGTCGTCGCGTTTACCGCAATGATTATTGTAGGTATAAACGAGTATTCTTTTATTTATTAGCGATTCCCCAACGCGATGACGCTTGGGCTAAAATATTCACGGAGTACCTACTTACGTATTTAAATTAAATGGATCGAAATAAATTGTTATTACTATTTTAGTTTTTAAACTTTTTAATCGGGGATATTGTTAATATATAGAAAAGAATTGGGAAGATTCCAAGTAAGTGTACCTATTTTATTTTCCGTTGAATGCATTTGATCTCGAAGTAGTAGTGAAAAACTCGACTTGGTTAGTTGGTACAGTTTCATTTGAGCTGAATATAGCGCCACCTGACATTTTTTTAACGTACTGCGAAAGGGTAAGGTTTGTAACGTCGTACCTCCACAAGTGGGCAGTAAATCTTATAATAATATGTTTTACAACTGGTGGAAAAGTTTCAGAATATTTAATTACATCGATATGCCAATCATCAATGAGATGATTGGCATATCGATGATTGCTATAGATATCTGAAATTCTTGTAAATATCGTTGTAGAATTCTAATTTCATGGTTTATAGCAAAAAATACTGACAGAATTTTGTTTGTCAAAAACTTGTACTACGGCGTTGAAGGACTGCTGAATATTTGATGATTCCAATATAATTTAATTTTGCAATACATTATTCATCAATTGAGATGTCAACATTTTAATATTTAATCTGTTATCGCTGAATTCCAATTGGAACTCGGTAAAACGGAACGCAGTAAAATGAGTCCACGACAATGACCAAAAGCAACTCTATTCTGTTGTACAAAGGCTTACTCTACAACATGAGTATGGCCTTCAATTTTATAAAAAAAATCTTTAGCTATGATGTAGAATACACGTAAAAGGTTATTTTTTTTATTGTTAGCTATCATTATATACTGTAAACGGACCATTTCTGACCAGAAGTAGAATTTAATATGTCATAATATATCAATATTAATTTTGATACGAAGATATTATGAAGTTGTTAAGAAACTGTTTGGAAGTTAGCGTACTTTTAATCTAAGTTGGTAAAGTTTAGTCCAAGTTGTGATTTACTTGTGTTCAGTGTTGTTTCGTCCGAGTTTATGATAAAATTTTGTTAATAATATTGATGATGTGTTTATTGTTGTGAATGAAAGTAAGATTAGCATAAACCTAAGTAGTGATATTTCTTTGCATGACATAATTGCGGCAAATTCAAGTGGTCTTTTACAGGAATAATTTTCTAGTATGAGTCATGATCCGGATAACAATGGTTTCTGTTGTTATAAAATGAACTTGTGTTATTGTTGCTGTATCGTGTATTTGTTTCCCAATGCGCCAAACTTTTCTTAGTGATATTCCAACGATAACGGAACAAGGAACTTTTAACAAAGTAGGTAAGTCATAACTTTTGTTTGAATGTTTTTTTAAATTATTACTGCTTTATTTCCAGCATTTGAAATAAATATAATAAGCGCATAAAACAACCTTAAATGCTTAGTTAATTACTTAGGCATTTAGTTGTCGTGTTACTTATTCATGTGATAAACGTATTTACCCAGACGATGTTTGGCTTCATTAGAAAAGTAAATAACAGGCTAACTAAGTACCTAGGCTGGCCACTACCTACTAACTTAATTTATCAGTTTGCTAGCGTAGTAGGTAGGTACCTATATATGTATCTGTGCTGCAGAGGCAGTCATTAATTACGTCATAACGGAAATATAGAAATATTATTTTCAAATAGTTGAATTATTATACGGGATCCGCATGATTACCAAACATTCGTTTTAAGGTCGAACGGTGTCTACATGATAGATACATACTTAATTAAATGCAAAAAATATACATTTAGATGTATAGCTAGGTAAGTATGTAAGTAAGTACCTAAGTGTTTACATACTATACATAATTATATTCAATACACATAGCCACGGCTTGCGGTTATTCAGTATTGATATTTATGAAGTTAACTAAACACGTACCTACTTAGGAAGGTATTAATTACACTTCTGACAATGCAACGTCGGTTCAGTGGGAATTTTACATGTTTTTCGAGCATATACTTATTGTAAGTACGTACCTACTATTCTACCGGAGCTAATTAGATGCAGCCTTACTTGACTTACCTTGAATCAAAATGCATATATATTGCTCTATCAACACAAGGTCAACATAATCGATATCTTCTAAAATGCACAAAATTCGTAATCCGTGTTGCTGACAATGACAAGTAGATAGGTATTGGGAAATCGAATAACTAATTTATTCATACTTCATTATGAAAACTTTGCCTGCTAGGGTTGCGGAATTTGTTCGAAAGAGTCACCACGGCCCTGGAACGCAAAGGGCACAAGAAGGATCACGGGTGGGTTTTAGTCAGTAAGAGTCTGACACTCCCTTCCGCTCCGCCCAGAGCGGGAGAAGTCATTTGATGATTTCCCACCCAAAAAAAAAGAAAAGGTATTTAAACTATTGCCCGAGCATTGCCATTATTAACGTTGTCTCGAATAGAAACCTTTCGTCAGCCCGAAATGCAAACCGAATCACCATCCAATGAATGCCACCCCGATTATGGTCTCACAAGTTTAAAAGCTACGCGAGTGACAGAAAAGTTGAAAGGGAATCGTCTTTGTCTGGTCATATGATGAGGAGGAATGAAACGTATGTTACGGAGAGTGTTATGAAAATTAATATGGATGGATGAAGAGCGCCAATGAAAAGGAGGTTGTCAGGTTGACATTAGAGAATGAGAATCAAGAATAGGTACTTAATGGGATACTTCCCCGGTCCCAAACACAATTTATAATCGCAAGTAGTAGGTATGCCAGGTCTTTTGTCTTCTGATGTGGCAGAAAAAGAAAATGATTCTTCTTTAAAAGTACTGTTTTGTGCTAAGTGGTTCCTGGTACCTACTACCTGATCGAGTTTGTTATTAGGAGGACAGATTACCTATTCGGCCTTCTCGCAGCTTCAGTTCTTCAGGAATTGCGTATTTTTATGTGCCTCCGACATTTAGGTAATTTAATACAGCCTGAGGGATCTTCCGTAAGAACAACATCCACTGTTTTACCGTCTCTAGATACAGGGGCTCGTATTTAGACATGAGCCTCTGTATTTAAAAAAAAATGCGTAATCTGTGTTGCTGACAACGGTAAGTAGATATTGGGAAATCGAATACTTACCTAATTTATATGAATACTTTTTTAACTTCCACTGTTTCACCATCGCTTGATAAAGGGGCTCGTATTTAGACACGAGCCCCTGTATCTAGAGACGGTCTAACTTATAAAATACCTAACTAATTATGCGTGTCTTAAGTAAAACTGTGGATGTTAAAAGTTTGGCTGGAGTGCTTACTGGGTTCTAGACTCACGCTATCGAGAGACGGATAAAACATTGCCGTACGGGTCCTCTTTCGGAACGGTCTAGTTTAGTTTAGTTTAGTTAGGCCTTGATTGTGCAGATCTATCGTGGGCGGGGGTGATCATCATGACATTACATTCATGAAAGCATCTCAGGCTTTCTTAAAGTGTTATTCGTCAAAGGCGTAAGGTGTACCTAAGTGTCGTTTTACTCAGTAACTTTATTGTGGAGGTTATAACAAGGCAGTTGCTCCATGGAAAATACTGGTAGTACACTGGTGACCGTCAAGATGAAGGGACCAAGTCTCCAATGTTTGCGAAACATATATAAAAAAATAATACCATTAATCTACTATTTGCTACCTTTGCTATAATTTTAGCTACCTCATCATATACATAGTATTTTAACAAAATGCTTGGTCCCTCCATCTTGATATCAAGATGGAGGGACCAAACTGTTTGACTACTCCCTGGAATTTACTACCCACTTAGTGTTATAATACCTTATTTCTACCTTAATATTATTGATTTGGGCTGCCCGAAACACATATCGTTTAAAAGATATCGATTATATAATTTGGTCCCTCCAAATTGACGTTTCTAGTGTTGAGTGCAACAGGCAAACGGGTGGTTTATTTTCGATCTTCGAAGGATAAATATTTAATACCTATTTACTACCTTCCAATTATGCAAAATTTCTTACGTTTAATTTATATGAGCCAAAAACTTACTTTAGTTTTGTACACAGTGCATTTACAGTGATTCAACTCTGCTCAACAAGATTTTGACATTTGACACACTAGCTGAGTCGACAGGGTGTTGCTTCTTACGTTATGAAATTGAGAAATTATCTTAACTTCCGGCATTTGAAATAATTATGATAAATTAGTTTCTATTATCGCCGATACATTTTTGAGAAATATCTTAAATTAAAAGTTAATATCGTTCACATCACGCCATGTCAGTCAACTTAAAAATGCGTAAATTTGAAATTGAAAACAATATATCTAGGATGGAGGATGCCTCGTGGAGAGGCGAAAGACGTGTCGGTAATGGTGTTGGGTTTTGCTTTGCCTTCCTGCATGTGCATAAAATCCTTGCATTTGCCTTTTAATCTTGCATGTGCATAATATAGCGGGCGGGAGGGAGGTGCATACCTGCAACCCACAAATATTCGCGGAAATTAAAACTAGATATATTGTTTTCAATTTCAAATTAAAAAATGGATTTCCGCAAAGTAACGCCCGACTCAATCAATTTTATTAAAATGCGTCTTAAATACGCATTAGTACACCGTTCCAAGAAGTAGTCAGCTTAGGTTTACCAAAAATGTAAATGTTAACAACCTTCTCGCTTGCTGAAAAGATTCAAAACCGGAATTCAAGGCATCATCATTCTATTTGCGGCCTTCTTTTTGTCATTTTCAAGTTAATTTAAAGTTCGATTACTTAAATCTTGAAAAAAAATGACTTACGTTGCAATCAAACAGTGGTGTTCGAGGCTAAAAACATGTTTTTTTTTATTTTTATTCGGAAACCCAAAGTGCGGGTGCCGGAACCTCACACCTCATTGTTATGATTCAAAATAGGTAACGAGAATAACAAAACAAAAACAGCTCATAAAACTTGGGATCCGCTAGCACTCATTCCTAGGAAACTTGGATCGAATAGAGTCGTACTCGTTTTCGCACACGCTAGCAAATATAGTTTTTACGATTTTGAACAAAAATAAAATAGCAGTAATGAATATAATGAGTTATTGGATCTGTGTTTTTAAATTGCATTTAGATCAGGGCTGTTTTTGTTTTGTTCTTCTCGTTACCTATTTTGAATAATAACAATCAATCGTATTTACATGAGAGTGTATAATATTTATGTAAAATAAAAACGTAAGCAAACAGAGTTGGCGCGAAACATCTTCGGATATCAAAAAATTTAATTACCGCTACATACATATTTTTTTTAGAAATGTGGATAAATTCGTGTAATAAATGATGAGCAAACCACTACCTATCCCTTTTTTCCAGGATAGGAAATCATCAAATGACTTCTCCCGCACTAGGTGGAGCGGAAGGGATTGTCAGAAAAACCCACCCGTGTTTCTCCTAGAGCCCGCCGCGTTCCAGGCCACTGACCCTATGGGACCCCGTCTTCTTTGGTGACTGCTTGCTCTTTGAAGCGCGCGTGGAACACAACACGCCGTCGACCCGGGCCTGGTTGCTATCGGACGGTGAGCCCACAGCTCGCCATCCGCAGGCCCGCGTCTGCGGATCACCCTGCGTTTCCCAGCGCCTTGTGCGTCTTCTTCTGTTGCGGCGGATGAGGTGTGAGGTTCCCTCTCCCGCACGCGGTAAACCACTACCCCTCCAGTAGAGTTTGGGTTTCCAAAAAAAATAATTATCATGTTTTTTAGCCTCGAACACCACTGTTTGATTGCAACGTAAGTCATATTTTTTTTATCAAGATTTAATCGAACTTTAAATTAACTTGAAAATGACAAAATGAAGACCGCAAATAGAATGATGATGCCTTGATTTCCGGTTTTGAATCTTTTCAGCAGAGAAGGTTGTTAACATTTACATTTTTGGTAAATCTAAGCTGACTACTTTTTGGAACGGTGTACTAATGCGTATTTTTAAGTTGACTGACATGGCGTGATGTGAACGATATTAACTTTTAATTTAAGATATTTCTCAAAAATGTATCGGCGATAATAGAAACTAATTTATCATAATTAATTCAAATGCCGGAAGTTAAGATAATTTCTCAATTTTATAACGTAAGAAGCAACACCCTGTCGACTCAGCTAGTGTGTCAAATGTCAAAATCTTGTTGAGCAGAGTTGAATCACTGTAAATGCACTGTGTACAAAACTAAAGTAAGTTTTTGGCTCATATAAATAAACTTAAACGTAAGAAATTTTGCATAATTGGAAGGTAGTAAATAGGTATTAAATATTTATCCTTCGAAGATCGAAAATAAACCGCCCGTTTGCCTGTTGCACTCAACACTAGAAACGTCAATTTGGAGGGACCAAATTATATAATCGATATCTTTTAAACGATATGTGTTTCGGGCAGCCCAAATCAATAATATTAAGGTAGAAATAAGGTATTATAACACTAAGTGGGTAGTAAATTCCAGGGAGTAGTCAAACAGTTTGGTCCCTCCATCTTGATATCAAGATGGAGGGACCAAGCATTTTGTTAAAATACTATGTATATGATGAGGTAGCTAAAATTATAGCAAAGGTAGCAAATAGTAGATTAATGGTATTATTTTTTTATATATGTTTCGCAAACATTGGAGACTTGGTCCCTTCATCTTGACGGTCACGTACACTGAGATACGGAAATACTGCATATACTAACAGAATTGGTATTCGCAGATAGTGAGTGAGGTGAGAAAATATTGTTATGATCGTCCATAATAAGCTATTATATGAGCACACAAAGAAGCTGGTCAAGTAATCCCTTAGTTAACCTTTCCAATATTACATAAAACACAGGGCCCGAAGCGCTCTACCATGTTTGAAATCTCGGGGCAGATAACCGAGGTAACTTATTTAAAGATTAAAGATATTAGCATCAATTGCTGTTCATTTTGAACCAGCTTTTGTTAGTAAGGTCTCTGACAATTAATGTTCGCGTCAGTTTAAAAATACATAAATATTCTACTGGAATGTAATACAAGGTGTCTCAAAAGTAAGTTCACATTTGCTTATCTTATTACGCGAAAGCAACTATTCTGAGGGGCGCGGGGGGTATGTCAGTCGGTAGTCTGGCTCTTGGGAATGTAGTCGCTATGGAGCATTCCCTGGTGCGGACCGTGCGTTGTGCGTACGTGAGTTTTACAAAAACGGTAATTCGGCGACTGTAGCGCGTAGAAAATTCTGCAGTATTCGACATATTCGTCACTTAAATGATGCGCCTAGCACTCGTCTCATTGCAAAATGGGTTGAGAAGTTTGAAGAGACTGGGTCAACTCTGGAGAAACCAAAATCTGGGCGACCAAGAACATCAAGAACAGCCGAAAACGTGGACAGTGTTACTCAGTCTATTCGAGATGATCCAAACCTCTCGATTCGGAAGCGTGCTGTTGCTTTAAATGTGCACAGATCTTCATTATGCCGCATTTTACACAAAGATTTAAAGCTGCACCCGTACAAAATTCAGTTAGTGCAAGAACTGAAGCCTCAAGATGCTGGTCAGAGGCTTGCCTTTGTAAATCAGATGATTGAGCGCTTTCCAACGTTCACCAACATCTTGTTTTCCGATGAAGCCCATTTTCACCTGAATGGGCATGCAAACAAGCAAAATTGTCGTTACTGGAGTGCAACCAACCCAAAACAAAAACTTCAGAAACCGCTACATTCACCCAAAGTCACCGTATGGGCAGCGATGTCGGCGCGAGGAATTATCGGCCCTTACTTTTTTGAAGATGGAAGGGGACGCACACTCACAGTGAATTCAGAGCGTTATGTGGAGATGTTAGACGAGTTTTTCGTACCCCAACTGCAAAACTTTCCTGGTTACAACCAAAGAACATGACATGGTTCCAGCAGGATGGAGCAACTTCACACACGTCCAACAGATCTCTGCCTCGAGTTCGAGAAATTTTTCCGAACAAATTAATCTCCAGGCGAGGTGACATAAATTGGCCTCCACGGAGTCCCGATTTAACGCCTATGGATTTTTTCCTGTGGGGTTATGTCAAATCAAAAGTTTACGCTAATAAACCGACTTCCCTGGCACAATTAAAAGAAAATATCCGTCATGAAATGGCAGCCATCACGGAGACTACCTGCCGAGCTGTCATAGGCAATTTTAGTGCCCGACTAAATGAATGCCGAGAGCGCAACGGTTTACATTTGGACGATGTTATTTGTAAAAAATAAATTAATAAACATTTTTTCAATAAAGCTAAGACTTTTCTTTTAAAAAAAGATTTAAATGTGAACTTTCTTTTGAGACACCTTGTACTTAGTTACTTGAAAATTGTATCCTTTGGCCTATATAATCCAGGTCTCATGGTCCTACCCATAGATATAATTATTTTATATTTCTACGGTCCTATGCCAATGTCAATGCGTCCACTATTAAGACACTACCATCGAAACGTTACTGTCTTTCACATTTATATTAAATTATTATACGTAAGTAGCAAGCTTTATTGACTTCCTACGGGAAGTAGCGTAGGTAGATATTAAAGCCAGTAACAGATAGCACGCAGAAAAAGAATCAAACGCACTCAAACCATAGCTTCGTAACCGTAACCGATATCCGAAATAAAATTATATCCGTAACTTAATGCTCTATAAAAATTTCGGATACAGTTGGAATAAAAATGAGTTACTATATTAGGTTTAATACCAAAAATACATTAGGACAGGTTTTTCTGCCCGGCCGAGCCGATATTTGTATTTGCTTTTAAAATTTCATAAAACCTAGTATCTGTAACCGAAAGTATGCGAAACTTTCGGTTTCGCATAAAAATTTTATATCCATAACATCCCTGACTCAATTCAATCACAAGGCACAAATCATATAACTTAAGAGGTCGGCTAGGTAGTATTATTGTATATTATCTGTGGCTAGGTATACTGGGCAATTAAATAGTTATTAGTGATTAAATAACTATGAATGTCAAATAAAATCGGTTCGAGTTATAATCAACTTTATTTTAATGACGTTATAGCTTGTATTTTATTGCCACTGACATTTACTTCACCTAGTAAGTACATGGGTTCCTCAAGCGTAGCGTGATATAGACCTAATTTACCTTTTTTTTGGATGGGAAATCAAAAAAGCCCACCCGTGATCTCCTTTGAAAAAACACTTTGACGCCATGTTTTACTTAGGAGTTTTTATTTTAATTCTAAGTGTAAATAGATAGATACATAGGTATTTAAATATAAAATGTACATATTTCTAGTTTATTAAAACATCATAAAAATAATGTTAGCCATGTTTGCATTAAATTAAATCTTCTAACTATGTACCTACCTTTTTTTTTTTTTTTTTTTTTTTGGATGGGAAATCATCAAATGACTTCTCCCGCTCTGGGCGGAGCGGAAGGGAGTGTCAGACTCTTACTGACTAAAACCCACCCGTGTTCCTGCTTGTGCCCTTTGCGTTCCAGGGCCGCGGTGACTCTTTCGAACAAATTCCGCAACCCTAGCAGGCACTGACCCTATGGGGCCCCGTCTTCTTTGCTGACGGCTCTTTGAGGCGCGCGTGGAACACGACGCGCCGTCGACTCGGGCCTGGTTGCTATCGGACGGCGAGCCACCCATAGCTCGCCATCCGCAGGCCCGCGCCTACGGTGGCCGGGAATCGCCCTGCGTTTCCCGACGCCCGGGGCGTCTTCTCCTGTTGCGGCGGCTGGATAGGGGGGCTTCCCTCTCTCGCACGCGCTCCGCCTCCTCCTTCGCTAGCATTACTGCTTCGCAGAAGGAGGCGGCCGCCTCCCATGCCTCCTCGCTCCCGACCATGGCTTGAACCAGGGCCGGCCGCGAGAGGTCGCCGCCGCCGATCGCCTCCACGAGGACACGGCGTTGCTCCGCCCAAGCAGGGCAGACCTCCACCGTATGCTCCACCGTGTCCTCCGGGCGATCCACA
Organism: Hecatera dysodea; assembly: GCA_905332915.2. Classification (NCBI taxonomy): domain Eukaryota; kingdom Metazoa; phylum Arthropoda; class Insecta; order Lepidoptera; family Noctuidae; genus Hecatera; species Hecatera dysodea. The sequence goes on from HG995286.1 coordinate 4,722,603, forward strand.
CAGTGATGACACCCGGACGTGTCCTCCCGCTGGATCCGACACAGGTACCTCCCGAAACAGCCGTGTCCGGTGAGCACCTGCGTCAGGCGGAAAACTATGTACCTACCTACTAATAAATAAATATCAATCAAACATAGATTAAAACATTCCTCATGTTTTTTCTCACACAAATTGTTTTAAATTTTTGGAACATGTTATTTGGTGAATTGAGCTGTAGCCGACCATCACCGCTCCCGGTGGCCAGCCACCGCTTCAATTTTTTCTCAGTAGGTATGTGAAGCAGAGTTTGCTTCGCGATGGTAATAGGAATCTTTGCCTTGTGCTAGTGACTGAAATGTTTCATTCAACAATTGTATCAGATGGTTTGAAGAGTGACTCGTCTGAGTAGTTTTTTGATACATAAACCTTTTTTTTAACATGACGGGACTAGATAATTCCCTCGGTGCATTCTCTACCATAAAGACACTTTCTTCAAACGAAAGTACGGAATTTCGATGTAAGGATTGTGTATTGTGAGTTACTTTTTAACGCCAATGTCGCATTATGTGACAATCGAAAGCTTACGCTGTACGCTAATCTCACAAAGAATACGGTGAACTTGTGGCTTGGTGTGGGGGGTACGCCAATGCGTTTATGCTCTAGCGTTCAAAAGGTTGAATCAAAGTCCGTGACATGAACATTATTTTAAGTAAATAAGAGATTGTTATTATACTAAGCGGTTTGTCGACGCAACGACTCTTCGTCTAAACATAACTGTTAAATTTTAACATGTTGTTTTTATAGCCTTTGCCAATGGCTTCGCCCGATAAATATAAAATATTCCCTGGGGAAGATTCGACGGGATAAAAAGTATCGTCCTAATCTAGATCATAAGTATTACTTCTTATTATTTGCTGACTTGGCTGACACACCACGTCTGTCTAAATTTAAACCATGGTTCACAGGTATTAGGAAATAAGTTCAATATAACTAAAACGTATTTGCTGAAAGAGCAGAACATTATATTTTGTTGCTGTATAATTCGTTGTTGTAAAACAACCTGTGGGCAGGTTGTATTATCAGGTTTTGAATCATTTATTAATTCATGTTGTGACAAGACTTCGTCCCTTTGTAATTGAATTTAGAACTACAGATTTTATTTAAATGCTCCTTTGCGCTAGCTCGCTGCATGCTGTAATACACTTAAAACCAACTATCCGTAATTCCCTAGAACAAAATGAAAGCACTTACAGCTTAAACTGCAAACCGTTCACAGTAGGGGTTTCGTATTAAATATCTTTGAGTAAACTTAGCTAAAGCGCTTTGATTTACAAGCTGATATCTGCTCCCGAAACATTTTAAGTTGTTGTTGTAAGTTGTCTGTATAACGAGGAGTAGAGTTTGCGTCGTACTTAAACTATTAGATAGATTACTGACACTGTAATACAATTTTATAGTAAAAGACGTAACATAGGGTTTCTATTTACATATTGTTTACGTGACTTCCAGATTTGGTAAAAAGCACCGAAAAAAGTAGTGATAACCAAAATGGAAAATCCTAATGTGAAATTATACTTAATCAAACATTTTACATCTTGGATCTTCGTCATATGAAAGCAAAATATGACTCTAAAATGATCATTATACATAGGTATTTACAGGTCCGCCGTTTTTGAATGTCTAATGATCAAATCATGTAATTCACTTCTAGTGGTGGCAAAACTGCATGTATTGAAGTTTTAAGCTCTTTTGACGGTTATATGAAAATAAAAATCATATAACTACGGTTCGGAGTGTTAGCCCAATAAGTTTATATTAAGAAATTATAAATAGCTTTGAACTGTACTTTTTGAGGTATTTTTCTCTCGTAAAATATTAATTAAAGACCCACGACGATAAAAACATATTTGTAAAACAGGGTTGCTGTTTAAATGAACTAGTTTTGCAGATAGTGATGGGCCCCCGACAGATATTCTTGGGTTACATAAATTCTGTAAGTCGGAGGATTTTATCAATTAAGTATTTAATTCTTTTTCAATTATGTTTTTACCGTAGTGGGTTTTTTCAAAATTTTCAATTTTGCCTTTTATTTAAAACTTTTTAGAGAGAACTTTATTATGAAAATTGTACTACATATAGATACCACTACAAATCTATTACTGAAAACCGCATCAGATCAATATCGGAGTAGTTTTGTTTTTTGCATAAACATATTATGTTTACTTCAGCTCCCCCTCGTGAGTTGTCACCGTAACACATATCTAAGAACATGCATCAATCAATCCTTAACCCATCACTGAAAACTGAATCAAAAATGGAATAGGTAGTGGTTTTGAAGATAAATGACAACATTGGTTTGCCCAAATATCCTTGACTGCAGCGCCCCCTGTTGAGTGGTCACCGTAACACCTTTCTAAGAACATGCACCAATGAAATCCGAACCCATCACTGAAAACCCCATGAAAATCGGACAAGTAGTACTGGAGATAAATGGGAACATTGGTTTCCACAAACAAACATCCTCTCACCCCAAACGCATACTCTGTCTCCGTTCCGTCGTGGGTAAAAATCAACGTGAAACGAAATCTACGTAGGTAGTTTTTTATAACGGTCCTGACTGTTATGAAAATGTAAATTTTGTTTCAATTCCATTCAATCGATTATCGTCATTATGAAAATCGATTAGTCAGTCAATCGTTTTACTTGTATATATTCTAAAAGTGTTCACGTTACTTATCTTATTTTTTTTATTAGCCTGTTTACGCGTGACGAGATACTTTTCTTATGCCACCATTCTTTATTTTAAAATACTGAAAATAGTTGTCTGCATGCAATAGAGACATGCAACGCTGTGTTATTATTTTATAAGATTTCGTTGATATTAGTGATTTCTCCACTTTCAAATTTAGCGATCGAGCCTATAATTTATATTTACTCTAGAGTTGTTAATAATTTATTTAAACGATAGGTGCCAATTTAAGACACCATTCGAGTCCATCCTTGCCTGACGATATTCGGAAATGTGTCGAGCTCAAGTCACCAAAGTAATGACAGCCGTTTGTTTTGAATTGTATAGAATTGTTAGATATTTCTGTTTCTGTGTTAATTTAAAGTTAGTAACGTTCTGGTATGAACCTTTTGAACGCGTGATTTTTTTTCCGTTACATAGGTTAAACATTACTGCCACTGTAATCTATAGAAGTATTTTGTATTTAACACCGAATTGAATAAATATTACGGCTAAAATATTTTTTCAATATAAGTCATAATTGTCGTAAGGATAGATTTTTTTTTTCTTCTTTCTTTAGGTGTAGGTCAGACACACACCTAAAGAAAGAAGAAAAATAAACCCGTTTATTCAACTATTGACAAAGTTAACGCTTTGTAAATGTTATGCATCTTGCATAACATACACAACTTTAACAGGAAATAAATTATTAAAGCTATTGCAGGTATCGTCCAATCTCCGATAAGCTCTGACTAATTACAGAAACCGGAGTTTGAGCAGCCGTCGGCTTCCATCCATAATCCTCTTTGCATTACCATGCGCCGTTCCCCGTTCCAATTAATGCCCTGATGGAGTTATTGAGTTTCGAATAACTCCATCATCCATGCAATTAGCATTGCATTTTGGTGGCGGAATACTGTTTCAAGCCGTTTTCATTTACGTATATGAGGACTATTATGGACAATTCTTTTATTGATTTTTTGGTAGTTAAAAAAAAAGTAAAATGAATCTACTACAAGAAGTACTCATACTCTCAATGAGTACTTGTCACAGCCTTCTGTGTGACTTCTTGTCCACTCTTTGGTATTATTTGTCGAATCTTTAAGCTTCGATGTTGGTAGATAGTTATTGGTTTAACTACACGATCACAAACTGCTACTTGACGTATGCTGGCATCTATTTTGTTCCAAATTCGATTTTCATACACCTGTGCAACAAAGCACGAATAAAATTACTAATGTTTACTAGCACCGCTACTTAAACGATGTGTTATGCAATTACAGCCGTTTATTAATTTTTCAAAAATATCGGTAGGGCAAACACGGTACAGATCTACACAAGCTTCACGCTGAAATTCTGGCTAGCTCAAACCAACCACGAAATTGGTCACTCGGTTCAATTTCAATTGTCATGTATGGATTAGGCCAGTGCTTTCTAGTTAGTAACATGTTAGTAACTCAAAACTATTTTATGGATTGTGGGTACATTAGGTTTCATTGTTTAGAGTTGGTTATACAATTAAAGCACTTGCCATTTTAATGTTAGGGAACGGTAAAATTGTTTTTTTTTATAGATTAATTATTGTAAAAGTGAATTTCATCTTTGGTAGTTCTGACCACAGAACAGATAAAAGAGGTCCTCCTACCTCTACCTCTTTTATCTGTTCTGTGGTTCTGACCCATTATTACAATTATAAAAACACTGAGCTTAGAGTTAAAAAAATACTTATTTCGGGCTCTACACTACCATGGGCTAGTTTTTTTTTGGTATAACATTTTGTGTGAGATTATGTAACCACTGGGAAATCGTAGCCAAGTATCGTGTTTGTTCCTAAAACACGTGGGTGTTTTGAAGCTTCGCGTTCTAGCCTTAATTAAGTTAATTCTAAAACAACTTGTTGTTTGAACTTTTAGTTATTAGTCTTATGTTATCTTTTAGTTATGTACTTACTCAAACAGTGACTTAATTCACCATGACGTAACACGCTGCTGATCAAACAACACGTGTTCCACTTACGTTCATTAATGTAGTCCTATATTTTAGCGAAAAAGTCTTTAACATTTTGTTATAAGTTTTTTTTTAATCTGAGTTGTCATCATCTGGTCTTTTCCCCACTATACAGAATTTTTGCCTGGATGGCCAAATTCGAAAATATGAAGATCAGGTAATGAATGAGTGCTCTCCTGTAGTTTGCCATGTGTTATTCCTTCCCAGAATTTGATTCATACTAGCGAAATTTTCGGTACGTGTAATAACGGGTGTTTTTACTTCCGAAATCAACCGGTTCGATTCCTGCCGATTTTTCAAAAATCCAGTGACATAGTTTTAGTTTTCCTCAGAATCGGGCTCGGGATTCGTTTGAGTGTTTTTCGCTATTCCTCGTAGTTTCGGATTTCCACACACACGTGAAAAATTAACTCTGTATATTGGGGTCGGTTGCCATTCATATTATTTCAATCAAAAGACGATATACTGAAAAGTTAAAATTTTTACGAATTAAAATCCTTTTAACAAAGGAAACAACCGACTCGACTTTCCGAATAAAAAACACTAAAATGTGTAAAATAACTTTTATTTCAGAAGTAGATTTTTTTTTCGGTTTTTGACAACATATAGACTTTACCTACGTTATGCAGACAGGCGTTATTTTCAATTTTGGTGCAGGTTAGGTAAAATTCAGAAAACAAATATTCTACAAGCTTGTCCGCGCCCAAACCGTCATAAAATATGTCAATCAGATTTTTTCCTAAATAAAATATTACTGTAGATGAATGCTGGCTAAACAGCTCAACTTGCAAGCTAAAAAGAGATAAAATTGAAAATAAGGGTGACCTTATTTGATCAGACTATCTGCCACGCCTTGGTCTCAGATAAGCTGTTGATAGATATGTTTGTACATAATTCTTATCGGTGCAAGGTATGTTCAGATTGTGGAGATACGAGCAGAAATGCATACAAAAAAAACAGGCAAAAGGTTTCGAACGACACATAATATTTTAAATTTTTTTCTTAAAATAAATAAGTACCAATACCATTGTATATAATTTTTTAATTTTGGTCTTTAGTTTTTTGATTCAAACCTGGTCTTATTAGTTTACAACTAATAGTAAAAAATTAAATTGTGTAATCATGTATGTTTATTTTTAATGCCAAACTGCCTTAATAGAAAATATTATCTTTAGACTGGTAATTTTATGCGATAATAGAGCATTTCATTTTGTGTTCTTTTCGAGGAAATGCAATCGTTAGAATCGTTTATGGTTTAATTGAACAATCGCGTGTATTTCAATGATATTCTTGTAGCTAGCTAGCGCTTCATTATACGGATTCGTGTACGTAAACGATATGAATATCTATAAGTAGTTGAAAATCTATAAATGACCGTCGCAAGCCAGGGAATTGGATTTCCCATTACCACCAGCGCAGGGGTAACTTCCCATTTAAATTGCTTCGCAGAGGCATCGTTCGTTAGATTCCAGATCGTATATGTATATAGTCTAAATATATAAAAGGCAAACCTGACTAACTCATCTATCAACGCACAGTCGGAACTCCTGAACGGATTTCGCTGAGATTTGGCTATAGATAGTTGTAATGACGTAGGCATCCGCTAAGAAAGGATTTAAGAAAATTCACCACCTAAGGGGGCAAACTGATGTACTTACTAAGAATTCCCTTGATCCCGAATGATCTTCCCTTTGAATTCAAACGAATACAGATGACAATAAACAAATCACAAGGGCATACATTAAAATTTGCGGGTATAGACTTCAGAGAAACCTGTTTTTTACACGGGCAGTTCTATGTGGCTTGCTCATGCGTAAGCTCACCCAGTATGTTAATGTTGGCACACAGTAATAGATTAGCAAAAAATGTGTATAAAGAGGTTTTGTAGTTTACTAGCTTTTGCCCGCGACTTCGCCGTGTAATTCTACTTCCTTACTTCCAGCGCTCGCTTACGCTACGTTACGCTACGATATAACCGAACTCCAGGCGGACGAAGTCACAGGCCAAAGCTAGTTCTGTATATTTGCTCAAAGAAAACAATCTGCGTCCGAAACTAAATCAACGACCATGCATGCTATAGCTACTGATATTCCGCAAATATCCGTAGCTATATCCGTATGTCTTTGGACGTCACGGGATATTCAATATGGTTGACGCTGTACGGGATATTGATACTGTTTAATTATATTACGTTGACAATTAGTCCGTTTGTTACTCGAACCACACTAGATAGCGTTGACAAACCTTTAGAACAACGAGTTGCGGTCCGTCTGCGGTTTCACAAATGGATACGTTTCTCTTCTACGAACACGTATAACTGAAAATGCAAATAATAATAATAATATTAGCTGGCAACACTGACTGTCAACAGAAGTTTTATTTCGTTCCTACAATTTTACGTTGAAGAAAAATCATTTTTAGCTTTATACATGCACAAATACCACATTAAAAGACCACGAGAATCAAATAATAAGCAATAAGAACTCCAAAAACAACAAAATCGCAAGAAAAATGCAGAAAAAAGAAAAAATCAACATATTCGTTACCGACAGCTGACATCTGTCACGCATGAAACCCGGAATGATGAACGAAATAAAAATATTTTGATGATGTTAACACGAGCAGCTACCCTTCGTGCACGCCATCCACCCCCGGGCTCGCCGCTCAGCTCCGCCTCGCCGCCGCCGGACATCGAATCACAAGTGTCAACGACGGCCGCAGTCGCGTCGAGCTCGAGCGACGAGTATTTCTCCCCGCCGACGTCGCCAACACCTGTACGTCGGCAGGGGAGAGGCCGGCCACCGAGGAGCTTGGGACCTAGGGGCCAACCGGCCCCGAGCCGGGTCCCCGCTGCCGGTGGTTGTGTGCAGCGCATGAGATGGACTCAGTCTATGAACGAGAACGTCATGCGCGCATATTACGGGTCTACAGAGGGGGGAACTAACCTCACTGCGTACCGTGTAAGGATGCTGTCTCTGTTTCAGGACCTGGAACCGGCTGTGAACGTCTCGGCGCAACGATTGTCGGATCAGGTGCGAGTCATCCAACGTAATCACAGGTTGGACGACGCCGCACTTGAGAGGCTGCGCTCAGAGGTACTGAACAACCTTATCATCTCGACCCCGACACAGACCGCGGTTCAGGCGCCAGTTAGTGGCGCAAACACACCGCGGGCCAATAATGATAGTGATGAGGTAGATGATAGGGTTGTTACGGTAAGTAGGCAGTACAACAATCGACTGAGGAGTGCGCTGGAGGATGCGCTTCGCGAATATCGATCAACCCCAACCGAACTTAGGCCCCGATTACCACGGTTGCCTATGCACAAAAAGAATAGGGCGCTAGTGTGTGCCTTGGACTCGCTGCTACAGAACACCTTTGTAAGCAGTGAGAACCTTGTTGATACGCACTCAATACTGTATTGCGGGGCTGTTGCGGCATGTCGTTTAGCAAACGTCAAATTTCCAAGTGGTGACGAGGCTATTCGACCAAAACCTGCTGCACCAGCCTGGCAGTGCAGGATCGAGCGGCGTGTCGACGAGGCTAGGGCACTCATTGGCAAACTATACTGCTTCAGGGAGGGCAACACACGACCACGTGTGATGCGCTTTGTGAGGCGGGCGTTTGCGGGGACTGGAATCAGTCCTCATGAATATACGTCCCGTATCACAGAGCGCATCGACTTCCTGAAGCAGAAAGTTTGTGCATGGGCAAACCGTATTCGGCGGTATAAGCGGCGGGCTGACCGATACTCACAGAATCGCATGTTCCAGAGCGATGAGAGGTGGGTGTATAGAGCTTGGGAGCGACCTGAACAAAGTGTGACGGACGTATGCCGCCCGGATGATATCGCTACGACTACATTCTGGCGAAGCATCTGGTCGGTGCCCGTCCGTCATACCGAAGGTGTCTGGATGCGTGATGTCGAGCGCGTGTGTGAAGCTATACCACAAATGGAAAAAATTACTATAACATCAACAGATGTAGCCACAGCAGTCCGTCCGTTACCGAACTGGAAATCTCCAGGACCTTACGGACTGCACAACTTTTGGCTGAAGTGGTATAGCAGCTCACATGCGGTCCTGGCATCTCAATTCCAGTCATCTTTAGAGTCTGGGTCGCTACCACAGTTTCTAACAACTGGCATTACCCACCTGCTCCATAAGATAGGTAGTCCCGCGGAACCCAAGAATTATAGACCGATTACTTGTTTGTCGACGGTCTATAAACTTCTTACATCCATCCTGAGAGTGAAAATTAATGAACACATTGAGACTAACTCCATTATGTCCTCCTCTCAGAATGGATGTAGGAAGGGGTCCCGCGGAACTAAGGAGCTACTCCTCATAGACATGGCCATTAGCCAACAGGTTCGTCGCTCCCGCAAGGATCTGTCGACATGTTGGATAGATTACAAGAAGGCCTACGATTCTGTGCCACATACATGGCTCATGAAGGTGTTGGAGTTGTACAAAATAGATGCAACTCTGCGCACCTTCCTTGAGTCATGTATGAGGCAATGGAAAACGGTCCTTCGCTATCCAGGATGTCGACCGATTCAAGGGAATGATGAACCTATATGGATTAAACGGGGAATATTTCAGGGCGACAGTTTGAGTCCACTTTGGTTTTGCTTAGCTCTGAATCCTCTAAGCACATTGCTGGAGGATTCAGGCCTAGGCTATCGGTTGAGAAGAGGTGGTCAGGCCATATCTCACCTTCTTTACATGGATGATCTGAAACTCTTTGCCCCCAACAATTTGCGACTGATGGAGCTACTGAAGGTAGCTGAAACCTTCAGTAGTGCCATCAGGATGGAATTTGGTGTGGACAAATGTGCAGTCATGCATGTAAAGAAAGGGGAGATTATGGAATCTGAGGGAATTCAACTCTCGGATTCCATACAGGTTAGATCTAACCTGTATGGAATCCGAGAGTTGAATTCCCTGGTTTCGGTCGAGCTGAGGGATCCCTCAGCTCGACCGAAACCTACAAGTATTTGGGTATGTCGGAAGCGTTAGGCATTAACGGTGCTGACATGAAACAATCGCTGAAGGAGCGCTTCTTTGGCCGCCTGAAAAAGGTTTTAAACAGCCTTTTGTCGGGCGGAAATAAGGTGCGCGCCTTCAACGGTTGGGTCATGCCGGTATTAATGTATTCTTTCGGCATACTCAAATGGACTCAAACCGAACTCGACGCCCTGGATAGGAGAGTCCGTACACTGCTGACCGCAAATCGGATGCATCATCCACGATCGTCGGTGATGAGACTGTACATCCCGCGGAAATGTGGAGGTCGAGGCTTCTTAAATGCTAAGACTCTCCACAACCGCGAGATGTGCAGTCTCAGAGAATATTTTCTCGAAGCCGATGTGGGTATGCACCGCGATGTGGTCGCAGTGGACAAGGGACTCACTCCGTTGTCCATGGCAAAAGAGAACTGGCGCAAACCTGTAATACATACTACAGATGACCGCAAGGAGGTATGGAAAGGCAAGAAGCTCCACGGGCGCTTCTATCGGGCTCTCTATGGGTCCGATGTAGATTTCTCAGCGTCCGTGGCCTGGCTACGTTTCGGTGATCTTTTCGGAGAAACTGAAGGTTTTGTGTGTGCAATTATGGACGAAGTTATCCTAACGAACAACTACCGGAGGCATATTATGAAGGACGGGACGGTTGACGTGTGTCGGGCATGTCACCGTCCGGGTGAGTCCATCAGACATATTATCTCTGGTTGTTCTCGTCTGGCTAACAGCGAGTACTTGCACAGGCATAACCAAGTAGCCAGGATTATTCACCAGCAACTTGCTTTAAAATACAAACTTGTGAACTCTGAGGTACCGTATTACAAGTATGTGCCCGACCCAGTTCTCGAAAATGACCATGTCACGATGTACTGGGATCGGTCTATCATCACTGATAGGACTATTGTCGCCAATAAGCCTGACATAGTGGTGATAGACCGATTAGCGCGCCGCACAATGATAATCGATGTAAGCATTCCGCATGACGAGAACCTCGTGAAGGCTGAGAAAGAGAAGCAAATCAAGTATCTTGACTTAGCACACGAGGTTGTCGACATGTGGAATGTGGACTCGGCTGTCATTGTGCCGATTATCGTTACGGCCAACGGCTTAATAGCCAAAAGCTTCGACGACCACCTGTCGAAGCTGGCGTTACGCAGCTGGGTGAAGGGTCTGATACAGAAGGCAGTACTCCTTGATACGGCTCGTATTGTGAGGAGGTTCCTTTCTCTGGAGCCCTAACCACCGGTAGCTTGGACCCTGCTCCCGATACCGGCGGACGACTATTTTTTATATTTTTAAATGTTTTTTTTTATGTTGTTTTAAGAAATATTTAAAAATGTAATGAATAGGTATATAATATGAATAAACGGAATAATAATATGTTTTTATTGTTCATAAGAAGAAAACATCCATCATTTATATTAGCTTGGGGAGAAAGGCTTTTCGCATTATAGTATGTATGAATTTGTAATAAAATCTCTTTGGCTATACTATTTTTATCTGGCTGGTTTTGGTATCATTGAAAGTTTAAATTTTAAAGAACATAATTCCAAATTCAAATTAGGAAAACGGGTGATTTTTATTTGTTTTTCGTACCGTCAAGATGAGTGAATCTAAAGAAGAAATTCGATAAATTTTAAAATTTTACTAGAAAACAGGTAAAAATGCAAAGCAAACCGCGAAAAAAATTGCGATGTTTATGGACCTAGTGCAGTGTCTCTGAGGGTAGCACAAAGAACAATGCCCACATATTAGAACAACCTTGGCCTACAGTGAACACTGATAAATAGTTTATGGAATTATAGTTTAAATTATTATGAACACCTTCTAGTACATACCAGTTAAGAAAATAAGTCGCCATTTGGAAATAAAACAGTTTTTATTTTTTCAAAACATCCATTTTTTCACAGTCGCAAACTCATTCTACACACTTCCAACCACTTTCGAATGGAAAGTATATCATTTGAACACAATTATTATTAATTTCAACGTTATTAACTCATTTTAACCTTATGAATAATAGGAATCTTCTTTAAGTGTAAACTGCTATAGCTCTCCCTTTTACTTGTTTGACACTTTGGCAGGCTGGAAGCAAGCTTGAGTGGGTAGTTTAATGGCAAATCTATCATTTGTCAAAGGCTAATATGGCCATATGTAAAAAGAGATATCGATTAGTTGCATCTGATTTTGGTCTTTATCAATTTAATTTATATCTAACTACGGCAAAGCCAAACAGTGATTTTATCATTATAAAGTATAGTATCTCTGGTCTGAGGTATTTATGAACATAATTGGTCTAAAAGTCGAGTGGGTTTCATTAAAATAAACTAAAATTGCTGCCAGTTTTCTCAGATTAATAAACTGAAACCTGACTAACGTTTAGTTTCTTCGTAATCGATTAGATTTATTAAATAATATATGAATTTAAATTAAATTGACCATAAAATGGCAACCCCAAACTTAACGAAAATAAAAGTTGCGTAATAATAAGTAAAATGACTTATTTATTTGTTATGATCACGGCGTCTTAGTTTGAGATAAAGCTTTGATGGATAATTCCTATTTAAAATACTTATATTTTTGTGTTATCTTTTTTAACGTGTCTGAGGTGGGCCATATCTGGGCATCCTTCTTTGGTTTAAGCGTTTTCAAACCGGAAATTTGGGTGACCGTCAAGATGAAGGGACCAAGTCTCCAATGTTTGCGAAACATATATAAAAAATTAATACCATTAATCTACTATTTGCTACCTTTGCTATAATTTTAGCTACCTCATCATATACATAGTAATTTAACAAAATGCTTCGTCCCTCCATCTTGATATCAAGATGGAGGGACCAAACGGTTTGACTACTCCCTGGAATTTACTACCCACTTAGTGTTATAATACCTTAATTCTACCTTAATATTATTGATTTGGGCTGCCCGAAACACATATCGTTTAAAAGATATCGATTATATAATTTGGTCCCTCCAAATTGACGTTTCTAGTGTTGAGTGCAACAGGCAAACGGGCGGTTTATTTTCGATCTTCGAAGGATAAATATTTAATACCTATTTACTACCTTCCAATTATGCAAAATTTCTTACGTTTAAGTTTATTTATATGAGCCAAAAACCTACTTTAGTTTTGTACACAGTGCATTTACAGTGATTCAACTCTGCTCAACAAGATTTTGACATTTGACACACTAGCTGAGTCGACAGGGTGTTGCTTTTTACGTTATGAAAATGAGAAATTATCTTAACTTCCGGCATTTGAATTAATTATGATAATTTTGTTTCTATTATCGCCGATACATTTGTGAGAAATATCTTAAATTAAAAATGCGTCTTAAATACGCATTAGTACACCGTTAGTAGTCAACTTAGATTTGCCATAAATCTAAATGTTAATAACCTTTTCGCTTGCTGAGAAGATTCAAAGAAGCCGGAAGTCAAGGCATGATCATTCTAAATAGAAAAATGACAAAAAGAAGACCGCAAATGCGGTCCAAGTTAATTTAAAGTTCGATCGTGACAAAAAAATATGAATAAATGTTGCAATCAAACAGTGGTGTAAAAAACATGATAATTATTTTTTACGGAAACCCAAACTCTACTAGAGGGGTAGTGGTTTACCGCGTGCGGGAGAGGGAACCTCACACCTCAGCCGCCGCAACAGACGAAGACGCACAAGGCGACGGGAAACGCAGGGTGATTCCTGGTTACCGCAGGCGCGGGCCTGCGGTTGGCGAGCTGTGGGTGACTTGCCGTCCGATAGTAACCAGGCCCGGGTCGACGGCGTGTTGTGTTCCACGCGCGCCTCAAAGAGCAAGCAGTCATCAAAGAAGACGGGGTCCTATGGGGTCAGTGCTTGCTAAGGTTGCGGATTTTTTTCGAAAGTGTCACCGCGGGGCCTGGAACGCGGCGGGCTCTAGGAGGAACACGAGTGGGTTTTAAGGTCACAGCTCATTCAAAATTTCTCACAGTAATATCGTGGGACCCTTTGAATAGTCTTAATGAAATATATTTGGCTTTTCCAGTTATATCTATTGCAATTAACAAAATTATACATAGGTGTACTTAATCTACATAGATCAAAATTAAGTGACGTCTACTAAATGATATAAATGAGATTTAATTTGTAAGTAGGTTGTAAATAACACTTTTACACGTCAATATTTTTGGTCGTTATAAACTAGATGAGGCCGATGTTTCCTAGCTGACTACCCTGAGAAGAAACACCGAAACAAACTCAGAGATCAGTCTCTTTTAAAGTCCATACAATTGTACTGGTCAAATCATATGAGAACCATGTAGGTTGATGTCTGAAGTGGTATTTTGAGGAAAGAACCACACAGATTTGAGTGGACCTGTCCATTCATTGCAAGCCTTGGTCAGTAGTCGAGTAGCTCAACTTAGAACCAATAATGAGCTCAACGACTCGACGAACAATGCCAATGAAAGGACATTTGGGTAGGCCACAAAAAAACTCAAACAGCCAGACAACGCTGAGAAAAAGGAAAAAAAAATACTTGAAGAGGAAAAAGCAAATAATAACCCATATAGTCCTCATTTTCACAATAGTAAATAAAATAAAAAATATAATACTTTACAAAGAAAGTATTCATGTCAAAATAAGAAATTGTAATAAAATAAAAAGAATACTTTAAAAAGTAAACATTAATGTCAAAAGTATACTAAACGAAAATTAAAACATGCCGTCGAGTTCCAGGCCCCGCGGTAGCACTTTCGAAAAAAATCCGCAACCTTAGCAAGCACTGACCCCATAGGACCCCGTCTTCTTTGATGACTGCTTGCTCTTTGAGGCGCGCGTGGAACACAACACGCCGTCGACCCGGGCCGGGTTACTATCGGACGGCAAGCCACCCACAGCTCGCCATCCGCAGGCCCGCGCCTGCGGTAACCAGGAATCACCCTGCGTTTCCCGTCGCCTTGTGCGTCTTCGTCTGTTGCGGCGGCTGAGGTGTGAGGTTCCCTCTCCCGCACGCGGTAAACCACTACCCCTCTAGTAGAGTTTGGGTTTCCGTAAAAAATAATTATCATGTTTTTTAGCCTCGAACACCACTGTTTGATTGCAACATTTATTCATATTTTTTTGTCACGATCGAACTTTAAATTAACTTGGACCGCATTTGCGGTCTTCTTTTTGTCATTTTTCTATTTAGAATGATCATGCCTTGACTTCCGGCTTCTTTGAATCTTCTCAGCAAGCGAAAAGGTTATTAACATTTAGATTTATGGCAAATCTAAGTTGACTACTAACGGTGTACTAATGCGTATTTAAGACGCATTTTTAATTTAAGATATTTCTCACAAATGTATCGGCGATAATAGAAACAAAATTATCATAATTAATTCAAATGCCGGAAGTTAAGATAATTTCTCATTTTCATAACGTAAAAAGCAACACCCTGTCGACTCAGCTAGTGTGTCAAATGTCAAAATCTTGTTGAGCAGAGTTGAATCACTGTAAATGCACTGTGTACAAAACTAAAGTAGGTTTTTGGCTCATATAAATAAACTTAAACGTAAGAAATTTTGCATAATTGGAAGGTAGTAAATAGGTATTAAATATTTATCCTTCGAAGATCGAAAATAAACCGCCCGTTTGCCTGTTGCACTCAACACTAGAAACGTCAATTTGGAGGGACCAAATTATATAATCGATATCTTTTAAACGATATGTGTTTCGGGCAGCCCAAATCAATAATATTAAGGTAGAATTAAGGTATTATAACACTAAGTGGGTAGTAAATTCCAGGGAGTAGTCAAACCGTTTGGTCCCTCCATCTTGATATCAAGATGGAGGGGCCAAGCATTTTGTTAAATTACTATGTATATGATGAGGTAGCTAAAATTATAGCAAAGGTAGCAAATAGTAGATTAATGGTATTAATTTTTTATATATGTTTCGCAAACATTGGAGACTTGGTCCCTTCATCTTGACGGTCACAAATTTGGATGTCAAAGATGTACGTCGCTCTGGTCGCCCTATTACGGATAACGTGGATGCCATTTTTGAAAAAGTGGAGCAAGAGCGGCATATATCAATAGTTACGACGTAGCGGAAGAACTGGGAATTGACCACAAAACAGTTTTGGTGCATTTGAAAAAAACTGGGTACACAAAAAAGCTCGATATTTGGGTAGGTACCTCACGAGCTCACTGAAAGAAACCTAATGAACCGTATACTCATTTGCGATTCTTTATTACGACGTAATGAAACCGAACCATTTTTGAAGAAGCTGATAACTGGTGATGAAAAGTGGATCACGAACGACAAGAACGTGCGAAAACGGTCGTGGTCAAAGGCTTCACAAACTGTAGCGAAACCCGGGTTAACTCGCAACAAGGTGATGCTGTGTGTGTGGTGGGATTGAAAGGGCATTATTCATTATGAGCTGTTACCACCAGGCAGGACCATCGATTCTGAACTCTACTGCGAACAACTAATGAGATTAAAGCAAGAAGTTTAGAGAAAGCGGCCGGAATTAATCAACAGAAGGGGTGTGGTTATTCATCATGATAACGCTAGACCTCACACATCTTTACCACTCAGCAAAAATGAAGAGAGTTTGGCTGGGAGGAGTTAATGCATCCGCCGTATAGTCCTGACCTTGCACCCTCAGATTTCTACCTGTTTCGGTCTCTTCAGAATTTTTTAGACAGTGTCAAGTTAACATCACTGAAGGACTGCCAATACTACTTGTCGCGTTATTTTGATGAGAAGTCCCAAAATGTCTATAGCAGTGGGATCATGTCCCTAGTTCCCTACCTACAAGATGGCAAAAAGTTATCGAGCAAAATGGTACCTACATACTTTAGTTAAATGTAAATAAACTATATAAAAAATCTTTTAATTTTTTTTTTTTCTCTTTATTATTTAGGGACTTTTATCCTTACAAGGCATGTCAGCCCCATCATAACCTAACCTAAGTTGAAACAATAATTATTGACTAATTTTATGTTAGACTTATAATTAAAGTACCTACAACAAGTGAAGTCATCGACATAATGCCATATCATCCATCATTTTAGCGGCGTCACTTTTTGGACTCGTGAGGAATTCAAGGAAAGTACCCATATCATATTTATTGATTTTGCAAAATTCTACTAAGACTTCCTTAATGCCTGGTTCTTGACACATTCCACCAAAAGATGCTGGACATCATCAATAACTCCACACACTTCACAATTTGGGGAATCAATTTTTTTCATCAGATAGCCAAATCTTTTGGTGGGATAGTGTCCAGAACGTAATCTAAAAGCTGCCACAATGTACATTCTACTCAATTTGGAGTCTACAAACCACGGATAACGAGAAGGCTGACTTTGTATGACCCTGTACCAAATCCCCTTGACTTTACTAATGTTTTGAAAGTACTGATCCCATTTTCTAAAACAAATATTTTTAAATTTTGGAAGAATTTCTGTGTAATCAGGTTTAATTGTGATTTCTGTGCCTTCTGTAATAGCTAACTTAGCTAACCTGTCAGCCTCCTCATCTCCTTCTAAACCTATATGCGATGGAACGCATTGCAACTTCACATTTACCGACCGTAAGTTTAATTCATAAATTAGTTTTAAAATTTTGTAAGCGATATACCTCTATACCCAGAAGCACATCGAGCTACGTGTTGGAGAGCACTTTTACTATCTGAGATTATCACGATATCTTGCTCAGCATATACACAAAGACGAAAAATGCGAAGAAACTTTTTCCCCTACCTATTATGACACCCACACTAGGATACCCTGTGTCATGGGGTTCAGTCTCTTTCGTCAAGAAATCGTATACAATATTAGTTTTGGTTTTTTTTTTTAACAAAAAAGTAATTAAAATGTAATACTTAATAAAATAATTTTTTTTTTACAAAAAAAAAGGCAACTGACTTCTAAACAAAAAAGTATCAAATTACTTTGATTTCGCAACTCGGAGCTTTTGGTTGTTTCTTCGTTTTTTTAAATTTGGTATGACTGGAATACGACCCCAAAGGTTGCGAAAAGTATGGGTGGAGTTAAGCAGCTGTTAGTGAGGTCACGCTTTGGATGGATGTGTTAAGCAACTATTGGTGAGGTCGCGATTGGGATGGGTGTGTTAAGCAAATGTTGGCAAGGTTGCGAAAAGGATGGGTGGAGTTAAGCAGCTGTTAGTGAGGTCACGATTTGGATGGGTGTGTTAAGCAACTGTTGGCAAAGTTGCGAAAAGGATGGGTGGAGTTAAGCAGCTGTTAGTGATGTCACGATTTGGATGGGTGTGTTAAGCAACTGTTGGCAAGTTTGGAAAAAGTATGGGTGGAGTTAAGCAGCTGTTAGTGAGGTCACGATTTGGATGGGTGTGTTAAAATTGAAAAAATTGAAAAATTGTACATGTACACACACACATATATATATCAAACATAACTATGTTTGATATATATATGTGTGTGTGTACATGTACAATTTTTTATTTCATACTAAACCATCGACTACTTAGGTACAAACTATAACATCAAATGATAAAAAATGCACAAAAATGTAGAGAATATCGTGAGAGAAAGAAATTAAAAAATACAATTGTACAAAACATAACTGCAGAGAGATCAGATGAATATAGTGAGACTGATCAATTACTTACCTAAAACTTTAAATAGTCATTCAGATGCGTCATGTATGATTTTTCAAGACAAGACAAGACAAGAACTTCGTTCCGTCCGGGTGTCCCTTGACACCTCTCAAGTTTTTGGTTTTTAACCGACTTGTAAAAAAGGAGGAGGTTCTCAATTCGATGTTTGTATGTTTTTAATGTTTGTTCGCGCATAACTCCGTCGCTTGCCAACCGATTTGAAAAATTATTTTTGTTGGTAAGGGTATACTTCCCAAATGGTCCCATGAAAATTTTATCGAAATCGAACAAGCGGTTTTCGAAAAATCAACAAAAAAAAATATCTACATTGTCTACATTAACGATCTTTTAGTTAACTCTGCATTGGAGCAGTGCGTTTTTTAACCGACTTCTAAAAAGAGGAGATTCTCTATTCGGATGTTTGTATTTTTTGTTCATCAGATCTGATGATGAAGCCAAGAGACAGGCACCGGAACTCCAGAATAAGACAATGTATCCTAGCCGTTTCTGGGTTTGTTGGAATTGTAACGGTATGCACTTTCCAGGTGAACTGATAATTATATTTAGAAAAATAGTCAATTTTTTCTTAATTCAAAATAACGTTCTCCGGATATATTAAAGTTTGTACATAATTCCGTTATACGATGATCGTAACCTTCTTGGCTTTCAGTGGCCAATCGAGTACGAATTAAACTAAGACGACGATTATAACCTTCTTGACTTTCCTAATTCATCCTACGTAACATAATATAGGTCCTCTGCTTTGCAAAGCAAGTCTGTTTTCGCGCTGGTCGGGGTTCCCATTCGAAATGCGTTGAGCATTTCTTTCTCTAATTTCTTTTAAGCGTTTTCCTTTTTCATTCTCAGTTTCAGGTCCACGCCGTTTTCTTATACGAGAAGCATCTTTACTAGGCCTACCCATATTTTAAAAGATTCAAAATATGTCACTAAAAATTAACAAATAAAATTATTTTTTGCAAAAAAAAAAAAAAAACACCGACTTCAAAAAACCCTAGAAGCACTAAAAAGTTAAAAATAATTCTATAACCTACCTATATTGATAAACCTAACCACGATTAACTTATAATAAAATTTAACAATTTTTTGGAGTCGGTGCCAAGCAATATACGATACCTAAATGACTATAAACCTACAGACTAAAACCAGAAAAATAAAACATAAATCTTACAGCTTCTAAATATTAAATCAAATCGGAAAACAACAAAAGTACTTTATGATAGATTAGCTAATACCTAATATTTAGGCACAAAGAAAAAATACTCTAACGTTAATATTTATACTTAATAATAATATATTTTTACATAAATACAAATCAATAAAATCAGAGTTAAAACAGTTTACAAAATGTAACAACGCAAATAAAGCAAGGAGTTCGACGATTAACAGCTTTAAGATCTTGAGTCACGTGAACATAATGAGCAAAAGGGCTTGCTCAGTTTGTTAGGGCAATTTGGCTAAACGTGAACATTAAGTATAATATTTAATGACTAGGGTTTTTAATAGTTTATACCTAAAAGAAATGAATTATAGTAATAAGGTTGCAGGAGAGTGTAAAAATAGTTCATATTTAGCATGTCTATTGCTAAAACTTGTCGCAGAAGAAATTACAATTATGAGTGTTTATTTTCCAAAATAAATCATTTGCCTTTTTAATCATGATATTATCTTATTTTGAATCCGGTAGTAGCATGTCCTAAGGTCATTTAAATGGAAAAAAATAAAACTAATATTTTTAATCCGAATGGTAAATTAATAAAATATCATCTAAAAAATGGGCAGGCGGCCTAATATTATTTTCATGCCTTGCCCAGCTTAAGTACCATATTGTGGTCATAACGTGAGCACAGCAACCCACCGTTCTTCGCCATACAAGGCAATTGCAACAATATTGAGTAATTGCTTCTCTGCCTTGCAGATTATATTAATTATAATATACCTATACGAAATATAATTTTCGGCTTATGTGCCTGCTTTGAATTTTTCCTCGTAATAGAGTGCAATTGCCAGATAAGGGTAAACCTTCAAGGTTTCACGTTTAACAAAACAGCGCCAGGGTCATCGTCATGAGCAGATTCAGTGTCCAAGAGTAAAGCCGGGTCGTCAATTGAAGTGGTATCAGAGTCCCAGTCCATTATAACTATAACAAAAACCAAAAACTCCGCAAAAATAACTGAAACAACATTCACAATACACTTCATAAATAATATTTTCATTTCGTTGTCTAGATTTGTCATTATTGACAGTTAGTAGTGTTGCCAGGTAATAAAAAAATCGATTTGACAACGATCAAACGAATACTATAATCGGATGTAAAATGATTTGATGGCCTAAAACGACGAGTGTTTCGTTTGTTTTTAATGTAATTAAAGGAACATAAGTATAAAACCTTTTGAAAAAAATCTTGATTACAGATTTTTAAGAAAATACATACTTTTTACTCAGTTTTAACAATCGATTATTATCTTTAATAATCGATTGAAATCACAATTATTATTAATGTGGCCACACAGAATCAGTCGCCAACCATAAAATGGCGACGCTTTTTAAACTCAATCGGATTAAATACTTATTAAACGACTTGTTTTTATATTTAACTTCCTGCAACGAGAATCAAAAAAATATTCATTTTAGTTTTAATTATATTTTTTCGTAAAAATACTTTTCGCATAGCAACTTGTCCACGTTAAGCCAATAATGAGCAAATCCCTTTGTGTAGCAACCTTACTTAGAGAAATATCGGTAACGAAACCATAGCGCGATTCAGAAATGAGGCCCCAATGAACAACGCCATATATCGAGCTTTGTTGTACTAAAAACGGAAGAATACTCTGAAATTACTAGTCGTTTCATTAATTAGCTTGGCACCGAATCCAAAAAATTGTTAAATTTTATTATAGGTTAATCGTAGGTTAGGTTTATTAATATAGGTAGGTTATAGAATTATTTTTAACTTTTTACTGCTTCTAGGGTTTTTTGAAGTCGGTGTTTTTTTTTAGAAGTAGGTAGTCTGTCTTGTCTAGTTATAAAGTAGGTTTTTTTTCTATGTGAAAATATATAGGAAGTCAACCAAATTCGATTCGCTTTCCATCATCAGGCAGAAAACACCTTACAATGATGGGATGTATGCGTCCATAGATTTGGCAGTTAGAACATACATACATATAAATACCTACCCTTTTTAACGCAAGTAGGTATCTAAGATATCTAAAAATTAACCCTAGAACCACAACATTGGGTCATGGGTGACCCCACTCACACGTATTTTTATTTTAATTTAGCGAGTTTTGCACCTACAACACTGTGCGTCTAGGTACCTTCCGTAATTGGTAATCAGTGGCCCGTGACGCATGGCGGGGTGCGCACGCTCATTAGGTTCGGAGATATTGCAGTTTGGGGTCGCCCGCGACCCGTGTTGTGGTTATCGAAACTATTTTTTTGTGATTAACTGTTGTGTCATTTCACGTTTATTTCACGAATAGTCTTTCAATATGACCTCAACGTCACGAGCCCTTGAAAGTAATGAAATTGAACAACTTTTGGAGGAATATGAAGGTGAAACCTGCAGTTCTTCGGACGAAGATGGATCTGAAACTGCAGAAAAACACATATATCCGAACACTCCGATGAAGATGATTTGTTTGATGTTGAATCTGGATCAGATGATGATGATGTTCTTCTGTCTGACGTAGAAACTGAAAAGGAACTACTTTCTAAGAAACCTAAGCCTTCAATTAGTACAGCCCTACGTGAAACGCCGCCTTGATGAGGTCAAAAATTTGCCCCAATCTCTTAAAGTGATAATGTTTCATGTTTTGGGAGTAGATGAAGAAAACAGTGCTCAGGTAGCCCAAGCTCGATCAACTTCAAGTTCCCGCTGCTATTTATGCACTAGAGCCAAAGATAGGAAGGGCAGAGAGAAATGTGTTAAGTGCTCCAAAAATATATGTGCACAACACAGGTTACCTATTTGTCACCAATGTATCTAGATTTTCAGATTTGTACTAATTTTTTTTCCCTTAAGCATTCCATTAATATCCAAAAAACCTTGTAATAATTGTTTAAATTTATTAAAGTTTAATATTTTGTAAGTAATCATTTTTTTATTTTGGGGTCACCCATGACCCATGTTGTGGTTCATTTAATTAAATTTGGATGTTGTAGTTGTAGGGTTAAGCTAGGCCAGCTTGCTTTCGCCAACGAGGTTTATCTAACCTTTTTCAGTGAACTTAATCACCCACCATTAATTAAGCTTAAATACCTGATCATTGCCTTACAACATTAATTAATCCCTGCACATGATCCTCGTCCTAAGTCCTAATTTCCCTTTAATTGCTCATTCTGTGCATACCATAGTTATGGAAAATTACGATATTAGGTATTAATTAACTATTCATGCCAGGCAGATTGATATTGAGCGATCTCGAGAAATATTAAATTAATATATCTGGCTACCTTTTCAGTAGGTAGTTGTTTTCTCACCTTCTGCGATCAATCGTGTCTATATCTACAATAAAAGAATACCGATTATATTGACCTTCTAGTGGTTGTTGTTCAACATGCACAAGCTAATATTAAGGTTTACATGGTTACAGAAAACGAAATAAGTAACTATTTTAATTTAAAAATATCCCAATCTGAATCCCCGATTCCTGAATATTCCCCGCAACTCTGATGGTGTATTGAAAATTAAGTTGGCAAGCTTCCAAACCTATGATTGGACATCGATTTATGTACCCTTACCTCTCTATGTTTATGTACTAGCTTGTTTACTTGGCTTTGCTCGTGTCCGTTTAGATAATACCTACCATTTCAGTACATGATGAATTGGACGTGCCACTGTGTTGCAATTTCAAAACGAAGGTCAGATTTAATGATGAACAATAAAAACTAATTTTATCATCATCGTAAAAACCTATAATCTCCGTACACTCCCGCTTCTGATATTCCGATAAATCCTTAATTGAATGAATTCCGCCGTTAGTACAGGCGTCTTCATAATTAACATCGAGATAAAACGGCTTTGATCACTTTCTCGACGCTTAGCAGTGCGCTTCTGTAAACTTCTCACCGTTCACACTCAACTTAAGTGAAGAGAACATGAAGTGGGAATGCCACTGATACAAAACAAATGTAATGACAGTTCACTTCATGCTGTCTCCAACTAAGTTTACACAGTAAGTGACGGCAGAGGGCTGGACCCTACTGGACGAACGCTTGACGTGGTTGCAAGGGAACACTATTCCATGTCTAGGCGATCGGCGGTGGCGACTTCTCGCACCCGGCCCTGGTTCAATCCATGGAGTCGGAATGAGGAGGCATGGGAAGCCCGTACATCTGGTAAACCGGCTCCAGCTGGTCCATAGGCGCGGGCCTGCAGACCGCCAGGGTTGGGGGACTCGCCGTCCGATAAGAACCGAGTCCGGTTCGACGGCGCGTCGTGTTCAACACGCGCCTCAAAGAGCTGTCAGTAAAGAAGACGAGGCTCCATAGGGTGGTTCAATCTAGAGTTAAGGAATTCGTTCAAAAGAGTCACTGCGGCCCTGAAGGCACTGGCATTAGGAGGAACAAGGATGGGTTTTAGTCAGTTAGAGTCTGACGCTTCCTTCTGCTCCGCCCTGCGCGAAATTAGTCATTTACCGACTCCAAAAAAAGGAGGAGATTCTCAAGTCGAGTGTATTTTTTAATTATTTTATAACCTTAAAAAAGGGAACACTTTGACTATTTGTAAAAAAGGTTTAACATACCTAGGTAGGTATTGAGGATTCTAATTGTTCAAAACGTAATAAAGTTTTGCTATATTTTTTTTCAGATAATAAGGAATCAAATCTTTCAAGCAAAGCTGTAGACCGAAGCCTTGACACAATGTCAGAAAACAATAAAAAAAGAGCTGGCAGTTTTCGCAAAATATTTCCAAATCTTTTTTTTTCTCACAAATCTAAAGAAAAAAATGCAAATAAAAATACCAATGCAAAAAATGCCACAGAATCTTCTAAAGGTAATCAATATCAAAATCCTCGTTCGATAAGATCTGATAAAAATGGTCAAGGATTGGAAGATAGTGAACGTATATATGAAAATTTAACAACACATCGTCCTCAGAGTGATAACGAAACGCAAAGGAACGATATTTCAAGCCATCACTCGTCCAGTAGCACCCTCGTTTCAGAAAGCACGAGAAATAAATCGAATGATACCAACGAAATATCTGAGGTAGAAAGTTTGGCTTATACGAACTACGCAGCAAGACCTCAAGTACCACCAAAACCGTTCAACGAAATGACACATTCGCCGCATTCACCCAATCGAAATAATCAAGTAACTAATTATGATAACCCACAATTTCCGGACGTTTACTATCATTCTTTGGAGAAACTGACTGATAAAATATCGCCTTTTGATGATATTGAAATTTATAGAGCATCACAAGCGCAAGCCAATCCAGCATCAGTGGGAGCGGAAATAAAACGAGTGAGTACAAAATTTTTAATATCACCGAAAAAAGAAGCAGAAGTACGAACAATCCAACCTACGAGAGCTCGCAGTTTGTCTTTTGATATTAATAAAGAAAACGTACAAGACATCCAGAAACATAATATCTACAAAAAACAAGACACTATTACAAAAGCTTACAACTATTCAGCTCCGACGTCTCCTATGCCAATTAGCCACAAAATACCGAACATGCCAAAAACTGTTTCTCCGTATGAACATGTAAGAAAGACTATGATCGAGACCGAAGAGAAAAGAAATTCGTTAAGTAGGTCAAGTCTTCGCAACAAATCGACGCCTTCGCCTAGGTCTGAGTACAGCCAAAGAATGACACCAACCCTTCAAGAAAATTCGAAACAAGATTCGGCTGAAAAAGAAAAGACAAGGCAGAAAGTTGAAGCTTTCTACTGGCAGAAGTTAAAAGAATTAAAACAAAAAGAAGATGAATATTTAATCAGACAGTCTCTTAACTCTTCCTTGAAAAGCCCTGTTAGACTAAAAACTTCCGCTAACTCTAATAGTAGTACCCCGAACACATTCTCATATGCAATGGAGCCTAGAAGTTGTAGTCTGCCGCGTGGAAATGATTTTAAAAGTTACTCTATGAATCAGCCAATTTACACTTCCATGCCGTTTGCTAGAGGAGCTCCTGAGAGACGAACGGACACCTTTATTAAATCGCGGACTTCGTTTGATGATCCAGAAATCATTTACCGGCACCCTGAGAAACTTATTTCAAGGACAATGTCACCAATGTTCCAAGAACGAAAAATGCCGATTTATTATAGTGGCACTATACCTCAAGATGGTAAGAATTTAGGTCAATCGAAGCGCGTAAGTTTTGGAGAGCAATGTGGAAAAACTGGAAGTGATGGTAGAAGTGATAGTGAATTGAAAGTGAACGATTATAAAGTGCAAAACCGACCACCACCACCGAACAATAATAAAGTAAGTGAATTATCATCACGAGTGCCTCCACGACCCCCTATCCGAACCACTAGTGTGGGTGGTGGAAAAAAGATAGGACATAAAAACATTGTGCTAGTGACAAGTGCTGGACATTCGCTGTGCTCCGAGTCGGAAAGTGGCTCCGAAGCTGGTGAAATCCAGAGGATAATGCAAGACAACGCACAGAAAGGTAAGAATATTTACAAATTTTGCACGTTGCGAAATAAATTTTGTACCTAGTTGAATTGGCGAAGCGAATGAGTCAGACTTGCGAGAATTGCGGCCAGAGTTTCGCCCTGTCCAATTACTTAACGTCCATCAGCCTGGTCATTTTACTTGCAAATATTTTCAAAGTAGTGAAAAGCATGATTTTAGCTTCTAACCCAATAAACTATCGTTAGAAATCCTTTTTTTAGTCTTCTTAAATAATAAAGAGTAATAAGAACAGATTTTTACTTTAAAATTTCGAAATGATAAAGTTGAAACGACAAAATTGTAGATAATATTAAATCAATTAGAGGGAACACAAAACTTCTGATTACAAATAAGTAGTTAACTCAGAAGTACCTACTTTTTTATTTTATCAGTAACAGTGAGACAACTGAAATACTATGGACATTGGTATGTCGACAGTATTTTAAGTTGCAGCATGCAAAATGAATTGAGTCGACTGAAAAAGAGTGGAACCCAAAACATTGCGCTTTTTAATATTTACTTGACCGCCAATTTTTTTTCTATAACAAAGAAATATTCATATTTTCAACGTTTTTGCTTTGGTGACTGTCACCAAATTAAAAGAACAATAGCTGTAGGTATTGGTAGCATATGCTGAGATAGGGACCTTTTTTTGGCCTCGCACAGTTTAAAATTAATAATACTTTTATTTTTCTTTTTCTTTGTTTTGTGTTGTGCGAGTCCTAAATAATTATTTTTCTTTCTTTCTGGTCAAAAGCAGAAGAGCTTTCTGGTCCTTCAAGTAGAGGCAGCTCGTCCTGGGGATACTTGAGTTTACACGAATTATGCTCCTACTTAAAGTAGAAAGCTACATAATCATCCATTTCCGTCTAACTTAATGGTAATAATGAGATACGTAATTAAGCTCATACGATTACGTTATACAATAATATTTATGTAATCATAAAATAACAGCTTTTGACGTCCGGTTAAAATGACAATTTTCACTAAAACCATGAATATATGGTATTCAAATGAAAATAAAATAAATAAAAGTTTCGTTTTTATTCACCCCTGCATTACTATCCACGGCGTTTTACGGTACTCAGCTATTTCTGGGTTGTCAAAAAATGTAGCAATACTGAATAGTTGATGTCACGGCAAATTTAGACACGCGGCAGCGTGTCAAGCCAAGTTCAAGCAAAGGAATAACATTACACTAGTAATATTACACGACCCACTTGGTGCCACTTTTGACCCTTCTATGACTCAAAACCTCTTTAACGTAAACACATAAAACGACATATAGAAGCCCAAATTTAATTAAGCTAGCTCAAACGGTTATGAGGATATATCTGTTTTTTGAACACTTTTCAAGTACAAGGACTGGCCGTCAGTTCATGGTTTATGTATTATCAGAGCCCCGCGGTTACTCCCGCGTAGTTCCCGCGCTCTCGTAGGAATACGGGGATAAAATACAGCCTATGTTACTCGATAAAAAAAAATGTACCTTGCCATTGGTGAAAAACTGATTAAAATCGATGAAGTAGTTTCGGAGCTCATTCGGTACGAACAAACAAAAGTCTGTCCTCTTTTAAATACTAATTTAAAGAGGACAGACTTTAGTTTCTTAAATCTCTGAACATACTAATATGTTCAGAGATTTGTAAGACGCTAACACACCAGGGCAGATTTCTGTATTAAGTACATAAAACAAAAAAAAATCAAACCGAATTTAAGTAACTTGAAAGTAGAGTTCGACGCAATACTTGACGTATTGCGTCGAACTCTACTTTCAAGTCGTTAATTCAGAAATCGAGGAACAGTTGCTTACGTATAATAGCTTGCATTTTATTATAATTATCTACTATATAAAAATAAGTCGGGTTTTCCTTCCTGACGCTATAACTCCAGAACGCACGAACCGATTTCCAAGGTTTTGCATTCGTTGGAAAGGTCTCGGGCTCCGTGAGGTTTATAGCAAAGAAAATTCAGGAAAAATTTCAACAGAAAAGCGGGAAAATCTTTTTTCATTTTTTTTTTATATATGGCAAAAGAACGTTTTCTGGGTCAGCTAGTAGGTTTATAAAAATCAAGAAGTTATTCGTTAAATTTATTGTTAATCCATCAATATTTCCACACAAAGAAACTGTTAACGTTATTCTCCTTTGCCTAAAAAGTCTGTGCCTAAAACAACTTCAAGTTCCAACTAGGTGGCTCGAAATTATAATTTGTGTTATTTCATATAAATATCTATACAAAATAAGCTAAAATTGAGGTGTCTTTTTGTGGGCAAGCCGCCATTGCGTTGATAAGTCTCCTCTTTGAGGAGTGGTTGGAGAGACACCACGGCGTCCTTACCTTTCGCCTGATGCAGGTGCTGACCGGACACGGCTATTTCGGGAGGTACCAGTATCGGATTTAGCGGGAGGACACTTCCGGGTATACTGTGTGGATCGCCCGGAGGACACGGTGGAGCATACGGTGGAGTTGTGCCCTTCTTGGGCGGAGTAACGCCATGTCTTCGTCGAGGCGATCGGCGGCGGTGACGTCTCGCGTCTGGCCCTGGTACAATCCATGGTCCGGAGCGAGCAGGCATGGGAAGCGGTCACCTCCTGCGAAGCAGTAATGCTAGCGAAGGAGGAGGCAGATCGTGTGCGGGAGGGGGAAACCTCACGCCCCAGCCGCCGCAACAGAAGTTGACTCCCCGGGCCTCAGAAAACGCAGGGCGATTCCCGGCTACCGTAGGCGCAGGCCTGCGGATGGCATGCTATGGGTGGCTTACCGTCCGATAGCAACCAAGCCGACGGGTCGACGGCTTGTCGTGTTCCACGTACACCTCAACTAGCTTTCAGCAAAGAAGACGGGGCCCCATAGGGTCAGTGCCTTCTAGGGTTCGAAATTTGTTCTAAAGAGTCACCGCGGCCCTGGAACAAAAAGGGCACTAGGAGGAACACGGTTGAATTTTAGTTGTTAGTAAGAGTTTGACACTCCCTTCCGCTCCGCCCAGAGCGGGACAAGTCACTTGATGAGTTCCCATCCAGAAAAAAATGGCTGTTTGTAAAGTCAACATTCTAGCTTTATTCTTAATGCTTATCATGAATATTTACAGTGTACTTATATTTATGTAACACCTATTTGTAAAATTTCTGTTAGCTTCGGATAATCATATCCTCCTTATAAAATTATAGCTGATGTTATATTTAGGCTATTTTCATTTTTAACCGTCTTTCAAAAAAAGGAGGCGTTCATACCGACTTCTAAACAACAAAATAAAGTAACTTTGATTTAAAAAGTCAGTGTTCAAAAAACGAAGAAACAACCAAAAACACCAGCTTCCGAAATTGAAGTTATTTTATATTTTCCGTATTTTGTTGTATTTTTGGATAAACGCAAACGAAGACGCGGGACTTAATAGAAAATTCACGGCAAATACACTGTTGGAGCAATTGGGTTTTAGTTAGAGGTTAAAACTTTGTGTGAATTGTGGAAACGAGGGGAAGTACTTAACAAACTAGGAAACCGGATACACAGGTATTCAGGGTACAAATGGAACAAATTTGTTGAACGATTTCAATGAATAATTCAAATGGGTTTCGTTATTACTATTGTTATACTGAAGTTATTAACAATTATTTTTTATTTCGTTTTTATTCGTTGCAAATATAATACCTAAGGAGAGAAGAAAATAATTTTATGCTTCTTTATTAGTTACCAAATTGCTTTTTGTCAAAATTCACTCCCAAACTTCTGTGTTTGTATAAAACCCGGCTCTTCATCGTAAATCCTATTAAAATCAGTCTGAAATATCTTTCGCAATGTCAATTATCTTTCAGCTGTTAAACTTGCCAAGTTTTGGTTTGTAACTTCGCACACTTCCAAATTTCAGTTACCAGCTACAAAACTGCCCAAACACACGTCGTGACTAGAATATGGCCTGTTTTTACTGTGGAAAGTTTTGATAAAATTCAATAAAAGACCAGAGATGCACAGCGCAGGAATTCTCATTAATTATTTATCTATACTTATAATAAATCTGTAGAGAGGTCAATCTGTACAGGGAATATATTTTCAAAATAACTATCAGGGGGTGATTAGTGATCGATACTGGTGCCAAAAATGCAATAAGTAAAATTTTTGTCTGTCTGTATGTTCTTTATAGAAACAAAAACTACTCGACGGATGCGACGGAACGAAACTTGGTACAATTATTCTTCATACTCCTGGGCAGGTTATAGTAAACTTTTCATCACGCTACAATCAATAGGAGCAAAGCAGTGAAGGAAAATGTTGGGAAAACGGGAGAAGTTACTCCATTTTTTAAGCTTCCGTCGCGTGTGTAGCCTTAATGGTTAAAGTTACATAGAAATCATGTACGACGGAAATGTTCTACATAAAATTATCTAAAAAATATCCCACAACAGCATATGTCTATCTTTTATGGTTGACTCAAAATAACACGTGTAACTCCCGATAGCTTAGCAGTTCGGAGCTTTCTGATTATATTTGATTACTCTTACGTTTATAATACTCTCACTCATCCCTAATTAAAAAGTTAACATTATTACCTATTCAATAAAAAAAGAATCATAGAAATCGGTATAGAAACACCAAACTTATACATGAATACAATAATAAGCCATCGCGCCGCCCGTCGCGCTTTAATACTGAACCACGCTGTAAGGATTATTTTTGTGTAACGGTTGCCGCGCTCGCAATATTTGGCTGTTGATGCGTTCAGAGCGTTCGACCTTATTGACAGACAATGATTGATAGGTATTAACAAACCGTGCTTATCAGCGTGACTTTTAGTCTTTAAATAGTTTATTTGAATTTATTTTGTTGTTATTTTATAAAATAGGTAGGTACTTATTGTAGTAAATGTTTTTATTCAAGTGACATAACATGACACGGTCATATTTAAAATAAGTAAATTCGAAAACATAGTTTTCTTTAGTAGCTAGTAAAACCAGTACGATAACCGATTAGAACCTCCAACACTTATTAGTTATTTTGGTAGTGTTTAAATATTCGTTCAAATTACAAATTATTAATAGTTTCAATTTTATTTCTTTTTAGGTGAAGTAGTAGTAGAAGAAGGAGCATAGATTTTTAGATACCGATTTTTGGCGTTTTGGCTAATTTATGTTCTGTTTTTTTAGTATTAAGTAAGTAAAAGCGTAGATACTTTTATTAATTAGTAGTTATTTTATTAATTCGTTATAAGTGGTTATAGGTATTTATTTTTAAGTGAAGTAGGTATAGGTTATTATAATATAATTTTGCACAGGCATTTCAGCTTTACTTTAATTTCTTTTTTTGTTGTAAGTTGTACATATTTCACACACACATAGTGACCTATCCACAGACATATAAAGAGTAGGACCTATCAATGCACAGCCCGCACCACTGAACGGATCGGGCTGAAATTTGGCATGCAGGTAGATGTTATGACGTAGGCATCCGCTAAGAAAGGATTTTGATTAATTCTACCCCCAAGGGGATAAAATAGGGGATGAACGTTTGTATGAAACTTTGTCAATTTTAAACCGATCGGGCTGAGAGTTTCAAAATCGGGGGTAAAGTAACTATTCCACGCGGACGAATTCGCGGGCAGAAGCTAGTTGCACATAAATATGTAAATTAAAACAGTAATGATCAAGTACAAAGAAATTTTAAAATTGTCTACAGTTCCGCAACCTATTAAAAATAAAAAAAATCGAAAAAGAAAGTTAAAATATCAAAAGCTGACCCAAAGTCCCAAAACTTCGCCACTGCCACAGATGGCAGGATATGAAGTGGAGCTAAGTGGACGGATTAACAGTTGCTCTGATCATTCCTGTACCAAATACATGATTATGAAGTTATGGCCGACGACGACTGCTTTTTAAGGGCCCTCGCCCACGGCGACTTTTTGTAGCGATGCAGTCGCGATGCTGTCGCGCGTAGGTATCGATACAGACGCGAAGCTGTCGCTAGCTGTGTGCCCTCGCCCACGGGACCAGATTCAGTCGCGATGCAAACGCGATTCGGTCGCGATACAAACGCGATTCGGTCGCGATACAAACGCAATTCGGACCTGTCTGTGTTGCACTGATGCCGGTTACCGCTCACGCGCCGCGCCACACTCCCTCCCCCCTCCGTTCTCTCTACCGATGTCGTCCGACGCGGTCGCGCGTTTGTATCGATACAATTGCGATGCAGTAGCGCGTTGCAAATGTGTATCGATACAATCGCAATGCAGTAGCGCGTTAGTAGCGCGTTGCAAATGCGACTAACACGCGTTATAAGAGATGCTGTCGCGCGTTTGCTGAACGCGCGACTGCATCGCTACAAAAAGTCGCCGTGGGCGAGGGGCCTAAGTCATTCATTTCACGCGGGCGGAGTGTGACACGTATTAGACTTACTGGGTCAACACTCACCCGTGTCCTTCAAACTTAACTTTGCATTATAGGGCCGCGGTAACTCTTTTTAACAAGAAATGCTACACTGTGCTCGTAAACAGGGATTTCAGACGTGGAAAAAAGGCTGCCTGGCGAAAATGGGATTGGGCGAGTCGACTCATATGCTACTATTACGATTTCTGCTGCTATATAGATTCTTTTCGACAGTTACTTTGAACACAAAAATACAGGATATTAGGGTGATCAGCCATCAGCCTAATATATTGTATGAGACAATATAATGAAAAACAATTGTATCGAATATCCGAAAATGACTAGTTAGCGCAAACCTCTGTAACGATGTGTTACAGAGGTCGATGTGCACAAGACAAACAACAAAATAAAATTTAAATAGAAGCTATACCTAGACCTGTGCGGCGACAAAATGGCTGTGCTAAGGAATCGCCCTGCGACCGACTCCCGGGACGTCTTCTTCAGTTGCGACAGTTGTAGCATGACGTGTGTCTCTCCCTCACACGTTCCGCCTCCTTCGTTAGCATTACTGCTTCGTAGAAGGAGGTGACTACATCCCATGCTCCGGATCATAATTTGAATCAGGGCCGGGAGCGAGGGGCTGCTGCCGTCGATCGCCTCAACGATCGACATGGCGGTGCTCCACCCAAGCTGATCAGACTTCCACAGTGTGTTCTCTCGTGTCACAGTTCACAGTGTGATACAGTGTTGACACCCGGACGTGCCCTTCAGCTGAATCCGAAACAGGTACCTCCTGAAACACCTGTGACCGGTGAGTAACTGCGTCAGGTTGGAGGTAAGGATGCCGTGGTGCCTCTCCAACTACTCCTCAAAGAGGGAACTTATCGCTATAATGGGGGCGTGGCCAACGATGTAGATACCTGCCTTTATTGGAACCTTTTACTACGATTAGCCACATTGCCTAAACTGAACGTAGCCAAGTCTGTGGCGAGGAAACCTGACAAGCGTTATAAGTTGTGCAATAACTTATTACGAGCGCTTATTATACGTTGAGATGAATACATGAATTTGAAAAACGTGTTTTTTCAATGGGTGATTGGTACATACCTCCTAAAAGCTTTGTAAAATTCGACTCACAATGTATCTAGTATTGTTTTGTGAGTTGAATCTTTTGTTTTAGTTTTTCATATTTTTTTTTGCCGTAATCCCAATGTATTTGGGGTTGGTGCAACTTGTCTTCTTTTGACATTCTTCGTTATAATTTGTCTCTACTGAGACGTATCTCTCTCTTCAATAAGCCACCCCTTCATGGGCATGTAATCTATCACGCGGTCGATGCATGCATCCGAGACTTCCTGTCTCTTGTAGTCATATACAAAACTTTCTTCACGATATAATTCTTATCATTTCAAACATTCTTTTTTATGTACATAATCAATTACATTTTTTTAATACTTCTTCAAAAATATCATAAAACAAAGATTAAGAAATGTAAAAAATAGTAGTCCGCCGGTGTCGGAAGCAGGGTTCAAGCTGCCGGTGGTTAGGGCTCTAGAGAAAGGAACCTCCTCTAGTCATCTGTAGACAACGGGTTGAGTCCCTTGTCCACTGCGACCACATCTCGGTGTATACCCACATTAACTTTGAGAAAATATTCTCTGCATTTGGCTGGCCTCCAGCAGTGTGTTTAGAAGATTCATAGCTAAGCAAAACTAAAGTGCACTCAAACTGTAGCCCTGAAATAGCATTACTGCTTCGTTAATGCTATTACTGCTTACGTTTAATCGATACCAGTCTACTCATCATTCCCTTGAATCGGTTGACATCCTAGATAGCGAAGGACGGTTTTCAATTTCCATTACTTCATATAAATCTAGTGAAGATATGGTAATTTTCTCCATTGGTGGTATAGCTTCACACACGCGCTCGACATCGTGCATCCAGCTTTACAATCGGTTCCAGTTCCTGAAATAGAGACAGCAAGGAGACAGCATATTAACACGATACGCTGTGAGGTTAGTTCCCCCTCTGTAGACCTTGACAGACGTCAGGGCTCTTTCTAAATATATCTTGTTATTGTCTATTTAAATTGATTGATTCGTGTATTTGAAGGTTTTCAATTTTAATCAAGGAAATAAAAATATGTTAAAACACAATGGTATTATTTATATATTTTTATGTCCTTTATTCGTATTATATACATATCCTTTACATTTTTAAATATTCCTATAAAAATCACAGCCAACTCTCTCTCTCTGCCTCTTCCCTCGCTAACGTTGACTCTTCTGAAGAATACAAAGATACTGTCTATGAGGTTAAGACGCCTTCTAAGATATTCACATGAAGAATTAAACGTACCTACGTTGAAATAATTTATTTCTTTTGAAAAACACATAACGTATAAGTATAATTTTGAATGGAAGAATTTATGCATACCTACGCATAATTTTGAATATTAATCGGCCGACCTTATTACACTAAGGTGGGATGGTTTCCTATTCGTATTTCATAATAAATTAGTAATGAATGAATAATGATTTCGGCCACGAAACTAAGCTCAATGAAGTTAAGTCGTCATAATAGCCATAATAGTGCTAAATTGCCTGCTAGACAAACACAGATGTACTCTTCCCTCTTTCATCACTCTCATTACGCGAAAATTAAATAATGCCTATATCTAAAATATACGTTTTATTTGATTTTAAAATTACAAGTCCGATCAAAGCTATCAAGTTCAGCGTGGCCCGAAGGCAATTCATTGGCAAAGTTTAAATAGAAAAATCGCAAATATTATCAAATCCTGACATTTTATGGTTACTGTTAAAAGAAATTCATACAAAAAGAAACAGGTGACGACGAAATGCACTCAATAAGTTAAATGCGGAAATTCAATTTCAGTTTTGAACGCTGTAAAAGGAAAACTTATTGAAACCTTGGATATAAAATAAATTTCTGGAATGGTGTTGCACAAAGAAAATAAGGTTGGAATTATGCAATTGTTGTTCACTGTGTGTTGATTACTTAAAACTTTTCGTAAGTAAATAACCCGTGTGATTATCCAATATTTCCTTCTCTAACTTCATTCACTTTCTTAGCCAATAAGTTCCTAACAAAATTAATAAACTTGTATCCAATTAAGTGACAAGAGATAATTCACGACAGCAACACTGGCGAACACGATCGAACCTTATATAAAACATAAGTTAATTAATATTCCAGAAGCACTATTATTAGCCCTTTTTTTGTTTTTTTTTTTCTGGATGGGAAATCATGAAATGACTTCTCCCGCTCTGGGCGGAGCGGAAGGGAGTGTCAGACTCTTACTGACTGAAACCCACCCGTGATCCTTCTTGTGCCCTTTGCGTTCCAAGGCCGCGGTGATTCTTTCGAACAAATTCCTTTACCCTAGCAGGCACTGACCCTATGGGGCCCCGTCTACGTTGCTGACGGCTCTTTGAGGCGCGCGTGGAACACGACGCGCCGTCGACTCGGGCCTGGTTGCTATCGGACGGCGAGCCACCCATAGCTCGCCATCCGCAGGCCCGCGCCTACGGTGGCCGGGAATCGCCCTGCGTTTTCCGACGCCCGGGGCGTCTTCTTCTGTTGCGGCGGCTGGGGCGTGAGGTTTCCCTCTCACACACGCGTTCCGCCTCCTCCTTCGCTAGCATTACTGCTTCACAGAAGGAGGCGATCGCTTCCCATGCCTCCTCGCTCCGGACCATGGCTTGAACCAGGGTCGGACGCGAGAGGTCGCCGCCGCCGGTCGCCTCGACGAGGACACGGCGGTGCTCCGCCCAAGCAGGGCAGACCTCCACCGTAACTATTATTAGCCCTGCTTCACAATTATCGCTGTTTTCTCCCCATTGATGCATTTTATAATGATGCGTTTTTATTTCATTACTGGCATTCATTAGAGGTTGAATACATTCTTAGAAGTTACCTATATTTTTATCGATCTACGGCCGAACCCACTTTATCCTGTATATCATTGCATTACTTAGGCTTGGTAAATGAATAATTTTATTATCAAAAACATAATTTTTTTGAGTTAAGCTTAGGAAAACTTGCTCATCATAAGCAATAGAAATCTTGTTAAGCTCGTTAATTCAGTGATTTGACTCTTGAGTTCTTTATGCCCAGAAGGCTTCTTCCCAGAAGGCTTCTTCCCAGAAGAGCCTTCTTCACAACGAGCAGATAGATTTTAGAACCAACCACTCTTGTGTCCAATACGCCTACCGTGTCGTTAAGCATATCAGCGCCCGCTATCAGCGCGGCCTTGTTACGGGGGCGCTGTTCTTCGACATAGCGAAAGCTTTCGACAAGGTCCAGAACAAAGGTCTGATATACAAGTTATATCAATTAGGCGTGCCAGATCGTCTCGCGCTCATCTCGTCTCGTCCCCCAACCTGTTCGCGCCCACAAGGCGGTGTACTATCTCCCCTAGTGTTTTCGCCATTTGCTAGCCATATTTCCACTAGTACCAAGACGCAGCTTGCTCTAGTTGCCGATGACACGGCCATCTATTGCTACGGCAATAGTGAGAAGGCAATATCCGGCCACCCCCAGAGGTCTGCTAACGCACTAGGGGTTTGGTTGGACTCTATGAAACACTTTATAAAGCGTTTCAAAGAGTCTGCCGAAAATCACCAGAATCCACTAAACGTAGCGCCTACACGATACGCTCTCTCCCATATCCGGGAGCTGAGTGTTGGGGTCGTCGAGCTCGACTAGGTATACCCTAGTAGTAGTAGTACCCCAACACTCAGACACAGTAAAGCTGTAGGGAAATTCACGCTTCGCAAGAACAAATACAGACCGCGTTCCGTGTTCTGGTCTCGCCAACGAGGCCCACCACCGCGACGCCCCTATCAAAAGTCCTTCGCTGCCCTCCCCAAACGACGCCGTTAAGCCGAGACTCGTATCCTACAGGTATCTTAGCGAGTGGTAATTTAGTTTGCAAGTTGAGTTTTAGCCTTGGCTGGGAACCTTAAAGAACAATGACCATTTTTCACCTGACTGTGTATAGTAATGAAATAAATGTTAAAATTTAGCTAATTGTATTATGTACCAATTACGCTCATTAAAATTTTAAAAGAAACGCAGGAAAAAAATATTTTTCAATTTTTCGATTAGTTTATTTTACCTAATACCAGGTATACCGAATACTAGGTATACCGAATACCAGGTTTTGAACGCATCTCAATCACTTTTTTCTACGACGTTCTATTTTACGCACTATTACATGACTTTATTCATCTCTGTTTCTGAGTTTTATACATTATTTTGGGTTTTATTCAATCAATATGTATTTCTTTATTAGTTTTTGTATAATACAGATTCATAGAAAATAAAATATTGATTTAATAAATTGATCATTCAGTATGAAATTAAGTTCGGATGGCAGAAACGGATTCTTTTTTGACATTTGACAATTCTTCGTTTTAAAATAGCGCAGTTCTTCGTTGGTGTGTTTCCGTCTCGTTGTGTACTATACCATTTTGTGTGACTTCTTTTTACGACCCTATTTGCTACCCCCTGGACCTCGATATCTTGCTCATCTGACGGGCAATATTATATAAATAATTTAGCCCAATTGGTTGAGAAACTAAATATGAGTAGAAGGTCTAGGTACTGTTTTTCAGAGTATAGCAGATGACCGAGATAATTCATTTATGTTTCTAGGATTAGGTTATAGTGCTGTTTGTTCTAGGTACTTACCAGATAGATAAGACAAGGATCATATTATGGTGAACATATTCGGTTTCATGGATCATATAGAATAAAAATATGTAGGGACACACATATTTTTCTCATTAGGAACTTGACATTAATAAGAGGAAAAATTAAGTCCAGGCATATTTCAAGGAAACAATATTATGTCTACATTTTAGTAGAAAATAATGTGTCTGGCTGGTATAGTCGAATATTGTTGTAAATGTAATTATTTGGTCGGTCGACGAGCCATTGGATGTTGCGCTCACGTTATGACATTTGTGGTATCTCGGATGGGCTAGGTACATATCAAGAAAATATCTGCTCCAGCAGAATTTCCGGACGAGGTAGTTATAAGAGATTTAGATGATTATGGAGATAATTAATAAACCATTTCACATATAGCGTATAATTTGTTTTTCCTTTTTTGTTTATTTCTTTACCAAAATGTACCTATTTACTAGTTAGTAAATACAAGTGATTTGTGTTGGAGAAAAGCAAATCATCGAGAGTTTAGCGAGTCTACTGCGTACGCAGCGGCGTAAGTTGAAGGAATACACAAAATAAAAAATAGTGTTAGACCACAGCTAACTAACTATTCCTATTTTAGATTACAATTCGAGAGTTAATCTGCAACACTTAGTGTGTTAGAACAAAAAGATTAACCATGACGGCAAATCCTAACCTAAAAAGTAAAATTAATATTTTTAGATTTCGCAGCGTTTAAATCGTAAAAGTGACTATGAGACATTATTTTCTAAACATACAGTTAGTATTTGTACTATACTTCATAACTATACATAAACTTTTATTGTCAGGTTTTGAAATGTATGGAAAGTGGTCATGCTTCTTTATTTGAGATCACTACAGGAAAGCAGTAAGGGTTATTGCTTGAACCGTCTGTGATGGTCACAGAGTGGTCCCGTCAAAAATATAAATCGCGATCGAAAATGTAAATTACTCGCACTTTGGCCATAGTGACTGACGATGAACATTGCGATTCTAGGTGTAATAGTTTTCTTGCAGTGATCATTTATTGCCTGCCTATGACAGTTCGGCATTTATGACTAATCGAATGATACCTGATTTGAAAAACCTATGTAGCCGTTTAGGCTACTGGCCATTCCAAAGAAATAGACGTAACTACAAAAATACATATATACATACATATACAGTGAAACCTGCATAACTGGGACCTTAAGGGACCTGCAAATTTGTCTCACTTAAAGAGGTGTTCCACTTACCCAGTGTCTCAGATGTACAGGTATAAATAAATATCTGTCTCATTTACAGAAGGTTCCATTAATAGAGGTGAGAATACAGGTTATTTCAGTTATACAGGTGCGATCATTAAATAAAATAACGTGTTATGTATGTAAATGAGTTTTAATAAAAAAAAAATAGTACTTAAAGGTAATCATACAAATGTAATCAACAAAAATATTCAAGCACGTTTTTACACGTAATATGTACGAATATGGAAACAGAATGTATCAATTATAAAAATCTGTCATTTTAGTTTGTTATCTCAGTTACAGAGGTTTATGCATATAAAATTTACTCGCTGTCTCAGTTATAGAGGTAACTACGATGATAAATCAAAAGAACAAATCCCAGATATAGAGGCTTACCTCGTCCCACTAACAGAGGTAATTCAGTGCCAAAGTGTTGGGACCTCAGCATGAGTTCCAGTTATGGAGGTTTCTCACTTATCCAGGTCCCACTTAACCAAGTTTCACTGTATATATATACATATTAGTGATGTAACGAATGTTTGATTTTTCACATTCGCGAATGCGAATGCGAATGCGAATATTTATCTTCAACATTCGCGAATGCGAATGCGAATGCGAATATTAAAAAAAAAAACAAAAAAGCGCGCGTAAAATGTTTGACAGGTTTGTCGTTTCGTGTCGGCCATGTTTAAATTCAACATAGCCGAGCCGATATTGGTTAATTGAATGAATTTAGTCACAGAAAGTTCATTCTAAAAGTTTTGTTTTGTTTTGAGGTTAGTTTTATGTTATTTATCAAATTTAACTGATATTTAAGGGACAAAGTGGCATAAAAACATGAGTAAAGCACACATCAGCGAAGTTTGGACGTATTTTACAATATGTGATCCTCAAAAAGGTTAATTGCAAGTTGTGTAATAAAAAGTACTCGCGCAAAGGCAGGACCACTAGTGCTATGAGAAATCACCTGGAAGCTAAATACAAAAATGAATATGAAGAATTGAAAAAAAGAGAACATGAAAAGCAAGATGCTGCTAAAATTAATTTTTTGGCGTCCTCTTCGCGACAATGTACCAAAAGTCCAAAACTTGACCAAATTTCTTTGAGGGATTGCGTTGAAAAAAATAAAAAGTGGGATAACAACAACACCAAGTCTTTGGTGCTGGATAATTTGATTGGCGAAATTATCGCACTGGAGGACTACCATTTAGTTTTGTGGAATGTCTTGGATTTGTGACATTGATTAACCAAGTATGCCCTTCATATGATTTAAAAAGTCGGCAATATTTTACTTCCTTCATTTGTGAGAAATTATACGGCAAGGTAAAAGATAAAATTCTGGAATTAATCAAATTATTTGAAAAATTAGCATTAACAACTGATATCTGGTCTGACTCTTGCTCTGGAGTGTCGCTGATAAGTTTCACTTGTCACGGAATTACCAATAATTTTGAATGCAGAAGTATTCAATGATGGGCGACATACAGGAGAAAATATAGCGGCAAAGTTAGAAACTATGTTGTCATCGTGGGGAATTCCCAAAGAAAACGTATTGTTAGAGATGGTGCATGGTGGCACTAACATGAAAAAAGGTATTTCTTTATTAATGATTAAAAACATTGATTGTTTATCGCACCAAATCCAACTTGTTATTAAAGAAGGGCTTAAGTCACAAGAAACTATCATTGCAGCCATTAACAAATGTAAAAAGATAGCAACACATTTTCACCACTCTGATGTTGCTCAAGACGAACTTGTTAAGGCGCTGACAAGAGCCAAATAGGCTTGTTTCAAACAATTTTTTAGCCAAATCTATTCAGTTTATGACGGTGGAAAAAATATATGTTAAGCTTGAATATATTTCTGAGAACCCTGTTGTTTTCAAAACACGATATTGAAAACTTTTCTCGATACAAAAAAATGCTAAACTAACCTCTTAAAATGATCTTCAAACAAAAATATCTGCATTACTTATCAACGTACTTTGGTAAAATTTATACCAATTACGTATCATATTTAAATACAGAACTTGGTTGTTTTATTTTTTTTGACTACTCAACTTATTTTTTTAAATTAATTATTTTATGGTTTGTAATAAGTTACGAACGTCGCGTCGTCGCGCTTCTCTTTCATACGTATGGCAGCGGACAGTGATCGCATAGGCGCGCTGCTAGACGGACGTATGTCGCTTTGCACCGCTATCCGTTCATTTCATATTTTGTTGTTTGACAACTTCAAATATAATATTACAATGTTCATATTTTATTTTGTTCCTAAAACTACATTAAGTTGTAAAAAATTTGGGACGTAAAGATATTGGTAGGTAGTTATAGAATATAAGATAATTTTTACAACTTAGTAATGTATTGTGTACACAATATATTACTAAGTCGTAAAAATATTTGCTAACAAAAATGCCGGAGGCCAGCAAAAAGCGCTTCTATAGTAACAAACAAAAACATCTCATGGAAATAGTAAAGTAAGTACATTTTTATGTTTTATAAATATCAAAAATTATAACCAAATAGGTACTAGGCTATTTTGTATTATTGAAAGCGTAAATTCATCTGACATTCCATCGCTCGTTTGGCTTAGTGGTATTTGCATGGATTTGAATAAGCGAGTGATAAGTTCGAAA
This sequence comes from Hecatera dysodea, assembly GCA_905332915.2. Classification (NCBI taxonomy): domain Eukaryota; kingdom Metazoa; phylum Arthropoda; class Insecta; order Lepidoptera; family Noctuidae; genus Hecatera; species Hecatera dysodea. Next base: position 4,764,548 of record HG995286.1, read on the forward strand.
CGTGAAGAATTTTACTTTTAATTTTAGGATACATATTTTCATTGTTTTTTTTTATTTTATTTTTTTATATTTTTAGAATAATTATTATTTTTCTTTTCAGTAAAAAGAGACGTTTCGCGAACAGTTCAGAAATAGGTAAAACTTCGGAAATTGTTTACCACCAGTAAGTTTTGTAAGTACCTACATACTTATGATTTTACACACACAAACACACACATATATATATAATTATATAACAATTTCATTACAAAGATCATAGAAATAAATTCACAAAAATTCCAGCGATCAACTATCGAATTTCCATAGACCTATAACTATCTTAGAACTGGACATAAAGGATAATACTCGTAGCTTTGTCCATTGTTTCTTGTCCACACTTTATAAATCACTGTGTGAGCTTTGGTGTTTTTTATGAGACAAAATAGGTTAGGCTTAAGTTTTAATGTGTTATTTTTTTTGCAGATTAGAAAATTGAGTCATACTTTTTTTCATCGAAGGTTTGAAGAATCAGCAAAGGAATCAAAATCATGCGAGGTTTTAAGAATAGGGATGTTTCCTGAGTAAAAAATATATGATTATGTTTAGTCCGTCAGTTAGATTATAGAAAAATATTGGACACGTATTTTTTCCTTTATCAAATCTATAAAAACTGACGAAGATACAAAGCATCAAAGATCAGGAGTGGGGGCTTGTGACGTTACGGCTCGGTAAAAATTGTAGCGAGTAGTGACGTCACACGAGTTTTCAACGCTCTGTATCGGCTTCATTTTTTGTTTACGTGAAAAAAGAAAAAAATAGGTGTCCAATATTTTTTGGAAATCTATCTGACGGACTAATTAGATTTTTTTAGTCAACTACCCTATTATTGATCAAGAATCAAATTTATATGAGACAGTCCAATCCACGGATGACCTTCCTGAACTTGAGTTAAATATTAAATAATCATGTACTTGGCCAGGTATTGGTTGTCGAAGATAAAATCCAGCAGTTTTATTAAGTTACTTAAGCATAGATTAACTGATAAGTATATGATTTTTTTTATTTTTTTATTACTGCGAGTCGCCCTCCAGAACAAGATATCCACATCGGACGATGAATAGGCTAGTTGCCTAAAGGAGACAGAAACGATTACATACAATCTTGGGCCCAAATGTAAAGAGATGAAAATGGTGTGAATTAATAGATTTAGACCTGTCAGTCCCTCTCTGAAAATTCTGTAAGTTTTGACAATCTGAGAGCCGAGATAATAGAGGTTTAGTAAAAGTAAGGTTACCTTTATCTAACACATGATTGAAAATTGTTTCATCATTTAGGGGTCGTCGGCCTAGTGCATTGCAGCGGGTAGTTGCTATCCCACAATTCACACAGCGATCCATATTTTCAACAATATCCAATATAACAATTCCATGTCAAACGGGTGAGCGATCTTCGGTGTCCAGAGTGAAAGTAAAGGTCGTACAATGTAGGCAGGGTCAGAACATAAAAACTAAGCAGTGGTCGCTGAAAATGAATAATAATCGAGAAAACACTCAAAACATATAGGAAAACACGAGTGAGGAGCCGGCAATTATTGTCTAGTGTCAATGTCAGTCAGCTGTCATGCCAGTGACATAGACTAAAAATGTAAGATTAATTGTAATCGATATAAAATCAATAGTCATTTTATCGGTTTATAAGTCATTAATTGATATTTCATTTCACGGGGACGCAGTCGCGGGCAGCAGCTAGTAAAAGATAAAACCGTGAATCTACGAAAATTTCAACAACAACAATGGTGTTTTACACAGGATGACGTAACGCGTCCTAGGCCTCGAGTCTGCTATTACAATAGCGTCAAAATGGCCTATCATTGATCTCATAATGGTTGATTTTGACAAGTTTGGTAATCTACTAACATAATTGCGTCATTATAACTTTCCAATGGTCAACCACTGACACTCCATTGATAGAAATGGCATAGAATGGTAATCTCGTAAGTACATAATGACAAATGAATAACAGGCGTATGCAGTAATCTGCTAAAATTTTGACAGTTCCTTTGATCAGTGACCTACCATTATAACCTCACTGTGTAGTCATTCTTTTTAATAGCTTGGTTATCAAAAAGTATTACGAGACCACTGAAAGACCAATGATCGACTATTATGAATTTAGCAGATTACAAACTTTTAGCAAAATGACAATGGGAGCTTGTTGGAATGAAAAATTTATAAAAATAGCAGATTTGGAGCCCCGGTTGGTGTTCAATGTCACGTGACTTAATGCTTAAATTTCCATAACTTGTTTCGTGAAAATATCAACAATCTTTCAATATTTCATTGAATTTATTTATTTTTCTTTATCTTAATACAGAAATAAAATTTTAGAACATTTAATCCATTCTATTTGTTATCAGTGGATACATGCCTATTATAAGCCTAACACATTTTTTTTTAATCTTCAAAAAAAATCTGAGCAAGGACCTTTGGGTTGTAATTTGAGTCATATTGATTTGGAGGGAGAACACATCAATGGATTGTCGTCGAAGTTCACTCTTTTGTGTAGGATGTGCATTTTAATTGTTTTTTATCATTTATGTTTATTATTATTAGTTTGTTGTCATTTATATTGTTTTTAAATAAGTGTAAATAAAGTGTCTTAAAATAATTAAAAACAAAAATATAATACACATTTTTTTATTGCCTTGTCTAATTTGTTTCTAGCTCTTCATACAGAACAATTTATAAATATACAAGAGCGCCATCTATTGGTTCATTGTTATTTATTATTTACCGCGTCACTTTGCTTCTTCCTTGGTAGTTTGCTGTAATACCGCTCTTTAAGAATGGCGCTAGTATATCGGAGAAATAGTGGGCGTGGCTAAAAATACCGAAACATCAGAGCTCAATAGCGGTTGTCAGCGTCTTAATCTACAAGAAAAGCTTAATCAACCAAAGCTCAAGATAATTCAATAGTGTGTTACGAGGTGGAATAGCACCTTTTACATGCTAGCACGCATTTTGAAAAACAAAGATTCGCTGTGCCTTTATGCTTCCACCAGCAACAAAATTTCACAACTAACTTCAGAAGAATGGATACTTGTGGAAAAATTGATTACATTGCTTCAACCTTTTGAGGAAATAACTCAAGAACTAAGTGCAGCCAATGTTTCCATATCATCTGTGATTCCGTTATTGGCCACTCTGGAAAAGGTGATTGATGAATTTGAATATAATGCATCTGACGAGTGCATTTGGAACACTATACTTGTTTTAAAACAAGAAATGAGACACAGATTTTCTCACTTAGAAAACGACATATTATTTGCTACAGCAACGATTATTGATCCTAGATACAAAACGAAATTCTTCAAAAATCCTTCAACAAAAGATCGTCATGAAAAATATTTTAGATTCACTTGGAGATGAGGACTTAAGTTTGCCGACATGTTCAAAGCCAAAGCGTCCTAAAATAAGGAATCAGGATAGTGCAAACTTGGGCTCCAGTACCAGTCTTTCAGAAAAATCTGTGACATTAAAAGAAACTATGAAAATGATGATGGACTCAAGTGAAAGCGAGGAAGAATTAGATAATGATATTTCAAATCCATTAGAAGTATTAATAAAAAAAAAATGAATATGTTTTGGATAAACGTATTGAAAATGAGGAAGACCCACTTCTTTGGTGGAAAGTTAAGTACACGTTGTTTTGTTTTTTAAGTTTATATTTCATTCATTATAAATAAGTATATTTAATTCCTCAGATATATAAAGTGGAATGAAAAAATATACATTTAAAGCCAAAGGTTATAAATACTTATTACAATAGATATTTAAAGTTTAATAATTTTGTTTCAAGTAATTGTTTAGTTTTTTTGTAAATAGAAACTGTAAGCTTTATTTAAAAATGATAGTAAAGTAATAATATACTACTAAATAAATGCAAACCTAACATAGTTGTAACAAGGCTGATTAATGTTAGATTTGATCAGATCTCAAGTTCTTTTTTCATAAATGAGACTTTAATGTAGAATGTAGAAGGATGATTTAATAAAAATATCTAAGTGTTATCTATTGTATTATTATTTCATATGCATGCATATAATAATTTCCTTTTTGATTATTAAAAACATTCGCAAAACATTCGCAGTAATTTCGCGAATGCGAATGCGAATGCGAATATTAAAAAATATGCGAATATCCGCGAATGCGAATGCGAATGCGAATATTCGTTACATCACTAATACATATATATACAGTGTGAAATTTTAATGGTTGTTTTCCCGAAGCGAAATGAGTTTGTATCGGTAATACAATGGATTTATATATATAAAAAATATTAGACTCCATAAATGGCAGATTAACAATTGTGATAAACAAAACTCGAAAGTGACTTGAACCAACAGTAGTGCATCGCGCGATATGTAGGTACGCGGCGGTACGTGCGTCTCATGTAGGTATGTACCTACTTTATGTCTAGTGCACTACTATTAATTCTCGCTCTTTCGAGTTTATGAAAACTTTTTTAATGATTTGAAAAAAAAAAAACATTTATTTTTTTAGTTTAACTTTGTGTTTCGATAGTACTACTGATGGGTAATCGTCCTGCCGCGGGAAAACAACCATTAAGATTTCACACTGTATAAACTTACGTATGTAAGTAGGTACATATGTACCTCCATAGGTACTTACATACTTTCAACAAACATTCTATAATATATAGTAAGTATATTTAGATAAGTTTTTTTATCCGCACGGGTCCGATTAATATGTTCAGTTGATTTTATTCGTTGATTTCCAAAAAAGAACTTCATATTTAAATTACTTAACAAAGCGCAAATATGGTTTTTATAAATGCTTATTGGATTTTATGATACTTAAATAAAATATTTTGCGCTAATTTTTAATAATCAATTTATGATAATTTCTCATTTATATTCATCGAGTCGAACGAAATACAAAAACCATCTATTATAATAATCGTTTTTCCACACCCTAGCATTAAAAAAATTATGCGGCTGACGATTTTAAACAAAAATAAATGAGCGGTAATGAATATATCGTGTTATTGTATCTGTGTTCGTTAATCATTTAGAATTAGATCCGGGCTTTTTCTTGTTCTTCACGATATTTAGAATCATAATATGTTTATTTGTAATAGTATTTACATGTGAGTGTGTGATTTTTGTGTGAAATAAAAACGTAAACAAACACAGTTGGCGCGAAACTTTGACTTTGGATACCAAAAAACGTCATTACCGCTACATATTTCCTTAAGGTGTGTCCAAACACAACGAACAAAGTGCGCGGCAGCTACGCGCGGCATTCGCGGGATACAAATTTGCCGCGCGACTAGTTTAGACCTTCTGCGCGGCAGTGCTGCGCGGCATGTCCGACACACGCCGCGCTCTTCATTTCGTATTTAAACCACAATCACACCACAATGAAAGCGGCCGTGTGTGTTATAGCTCTACTTATTATTCGTAAATTACGTAGAAGAAGGAATAGAAGAATGTGTATTAAAAAAAAAACTTTTTAACAAAAAAATACAACCGACTTTTACACAAAAAATCAAAAAAGTGCAAATAACTTTAATTTCGGAACTCGGTGTTTGTGGTTGCTTTTTCGTTTTTTGAACACCGACTTCCGAAATTAAAGTTATTTTGCACTTTTTTGATTTTTTGTGTAAAAGTCGGTTGTATTTTTTTGTTAAAAAGTTTTTTATTTTTCACTTTTTAGTGGTACTTACACCCCCTCCCCTCCCCCACCTAAACGAACCAATCACATTGGTGTAAAAAAAAAAACTTTTTACAAAAAAATACAACCGACTTCCACAAAAAATTAAAAAAGTACAAAATAACTTTAATTTCGGAACTCGGTGTTTGTGGTTCCTTTTTCGTTTTTTGAACACCGACTTCCGAAATTAAAGTTATTTTGTACTTTTTTGATTTTTTGTGGAAGTCGGTTGTATTTTTTTGTAAAAAGTTTTTTTATTTTTCACTTTTTAGTGGTACCTACACCCCCTCCCCTCCCCCACCTAAACTAACCAATCACATTGGTCCAAAAAAAACGTACAGCTCCTTTGCAGAGTAAACTAAAAGGTCGTCAAAGTAGACAAAGTACACATTTTTTTTTAGATTTTTCGAAAACCGCTTGGTTGATTTCGATAAAATTTTCATGGGACCATTTGGGAAGTATACCCTTTCCAACAAAAAAAGAATTTTTCAAATCGGTTGACAAGCGACGGAGTTATGCGCGAACAAACATAAAAAAAAAAAATACAAACATCCGAATTGAGAACCTCCTCCTTTTTTAGAAGTCGGTTAAAAAAGCACTGCTCCTTTGCAGAGTACACTAAGAGGTCGTCAATGTAGACAATGTAGATATTTTTTTTAGATTTTTCGAAAACCGCTTGGTTGATTTCGATAAAATTTTCATGGGACCATTTGGGAAGTATACCCTTTCCAACAAAAAAAGAATTTTTCAAATCGGTTCACAAGCGACGGAGTTATGCCCGAACAAACATAAAAAAAAAATACAAACATCCGAATTGAGAACCTCCTCCTTTTTTAGAAGTCGGTTAAAAAGGCAGTGTTGGATGCGACTAATCTATCAACAGAGGATAAACAATCTGGAAGTGATCTATTACGAAATCAACTACCGAACGCCACAGTTTTTAAGATTATTAGGGCGCTGTGACGAAGTCCCGTATCTACCTCTTTTTGATACATCAATGATTCTATCTTTAATAGTTTAGGCAGCGTACGCAAAATAAGTAACTTTTCTGGTTGATTTTTTACACCTTGTGTCCGGAAAACCCAAATATCTTACGGAACCCTATTTATTTGCAAAATAAAATTTAGCCTATGTTACTCGTGGATAATGTAGCTTTCGATTGGTGAAAGATTTTTTTAAATCGGTCCAGTAGTTTTTGAGCTTATTCATTACAAACAAACAAACAAAGTTTTCCTCTTTATAATATTAGTGTAGATAAAATACGACCGTCCACACACAACCACCGGCGAACGAACACTTACACCGTTCGCGGCGTTCGCCGCTCGCGGCAGGAAGCTCGCGGCTGTCACGCGCGGCTGTCGTCCAATCATAGCGCGGCAAGCCGCGCGCGGCAGCCGCGCTCGAATGCCCAAAAAGGTGTGTCCAAATACAACGCGGCATTCGAGCGCGGCTGCCGCGCGCGGCTTGCCGCGTTGTATTTGGACATTTTGGACACACCTTAGAAATATGTGAATTCGTCAAATAATCAAATGATGAACAAACTGCTACTGCTCAAGTGAAGTTTGGGTTTCTGGAATTCATAATTTTCATTTTTTTTAGCCTCGAACAACACTGCCATCAAAGATGAAAAGTAATATTTTGTTGTCAATATTCAACCGTATTTTAAATGGCTACTTCCCGTTATGTCACATTCCAGATACGACAACATGTCAAAAGTTTTAAAAACAACTGAACGCCAGTGGCGTTTGGTCAAGATTTTGATCTTCATACATTCATTCCCGATTCGTCAACATTAGAAAATGCCTATATTCTTTCCCGTTTGGTCAACCTTTTGTTTTGAAAGTATAATCAGGAGCAAAAAGAAATGCCTCCATTCATGTTCTATCTACTTACTAGCTTCCGCCCGCGGCTTCGCTCGCGTAAAAAGTGTTTTGATTATCACTTTCAGTTTCCTCTGGATCAGTATTGAATTCGTGATACTAGAATATTATTATCTCGGTGAGCTCTTTGCATTTTGTTAAAAAATTAGCTTCTATCTGCGACTTCGTCTGCGTGAACTTTAGAACTGGCTTCAGGAATGCATAACATTATGAAAGTTAATCTTGTGGTTTCGCAATTCAGTCATTTCGGGTATTTGAGGCTGGAGCGTCATTTCTTCTTGTTGGGTTATTCTTTCTGGCTATTTTGCTTTTTCCTCGACTCCTAAGGGTCATAGATTGATGTTAAAATTTATCCCTGCCCCAAGAGAAAACAAGTAAAGTATCCTGGTAGTTTTTGAGTTTTTAACACTCGTACTTCTAGCCCCGGAAATATATCTTCATGATTCTGGTATCCTGGTAGGTTGTGAGTCTTTGCCGCTTACAATTCCAGCCCCGAAAATACTTCGCCATTTTTCTAGTCTCCTGGTAGTTGTATTGTAAATCTTGATCACTTGGATTTTTTGCACTTCCACAGTCTGATTCAATCTCAGTAAGATTAGGACTATCGGTTTTCAAAGTTAAATAGATGAAAGCTGCACATGGCAATCAAACCTATTGCCATGGTACATACCTATGCGTGTAACGTATATTTAGGATTTTACATATGCTAAGAAAGCAATATACCAACCTCTGGGAAAGTCGGGTGATAAAAAGAGCGTCAAAAAGAACTTTGTAACTTTTGTAGTTGACTGTACCGCACAAAGAACTAGTTTAAAAAAAGGGTGACAAAACGAGAATGGATGTATGAAGATCAAAATCTTGACCAAACGCCACTAGCTTTCAGTTGTTTTTAAAACTTTTGACATGTTGTCCAATCGGGAATGTGACATAACGGGAAGTAGCCTTTTAAATTAACTTGCGTATAGAAAATGAAAAAGAAAGACCGCAAATATTATGTCTTGATTTTGCGGTTTTGCCTCTTTTCAGCAAGCGAGGTTGTTTACATAATTATACAATTTTAGCAAATTTAAGACGACTACCTTTTGGAAGGGTGTAGTAATGCGTATTTTAGACGCATTTTTAAGTTGACTGGCGTGATTTGACGATATTAAGTAGTAATTTAAGATATTTCTCAATAACTTATCGTATAAAGTTGCTGCAGAAACAAATTTATCATAGTTAATTAAGATGCCGAAAGTTGAGATAATTTCTGAAAATCATGACGTGACATGCAACACCCCGTCGACTCAGCTAGTATGTCAAATGTCAAAATCTTGTCGAGCAGAGTGGTTAAATCATGGACTTATTATACAAATAAATACGCTCAAAGATTATGTCAAGTACACGTCTTATCGTGTTACTATGAAGTTTTTATGTTCACTGACAACCGGCTGTTTGTCAGCCTGACATTTGGATCTGTTTTGCATGCAATACAGCACTGATACATAAGTGCCAATTACCTCTGGCCTGAATGGCATGATATAAGATTGGATCTGTTCTCGCGACAAGTCGAGCAATGTGTGTAATTTCCCTAACATTTCGTGTTCAGTGGCGTATCGTTGTGTATAATATTTTTTTAAAACACTGCTGCCAAGCGCCTGATGCTCGATAACGTGGTTACGCCGCATTAACAAGAGATGAACAACAGTTTTTTTCTTCAGGCGCTTATACATGAATCTCATTTTGGGGGTTATAATTAGGCAAGATGGCAAATAAAATACTGAATTGTGAAAGTCTTAAGCTTACTTAGTTAAAATCTACATGTAATATAGTTAAGTAATATATTTAAGACTAGAGAAAGTTCCCGAGGAACAACGTTATTTATAGAAATTGGTTTCTTTTCCTTTCTTTGACTTTAGTTGTAGGCAATTTTTGAACCAACTTCAGAAAAAGGAAAAGGTTAGGCCCCCAGCTAAACATACTCATCACAGCGGATGTTATATAAATTGGTATAAACAATAAACAAACATGCTATTTCAGCAATCCCGAAAGATTTGCTATCATTTATTGAAGAGTTCCATTTCCTATCTCTGTTCTTCATGAGATCTTCACCAAACAAGAAAGGGATTGTCTTAAAATACTAAGATACTCTTCCAAATCGTGTACAATTTTATTTTTTCATTATACATCGACAAGAGGGAATGAGAACATCAATGTAGTCGAAACCACGCATTATTTGGGACATCTCGTCAGATCTCAATCAAATTGGTACCACACGTACCTACAAGCACCAGCTTTCGAATATAAAAAGAATCATCAAAATCGTTACACCCAGTAAAAAGTTATGAGGCAACACACAAAAAAAATACTGTCGGCTAGAGAACCTCCTCCTTTTTGGAAGTCGGTTAAAACTAATCAAATACTTAAGATGTACATACATAATTATGTAGGTTATTCTTACGGTCAAATTTTAAAAGTCCACTCTACGTCACGTTAGATCTCATACTATCTCTGTGTCAAATGTATTGTTGCCACAGATTTAATTAAATAGTATTAAAAAATCACACTGTGATAAGACTTAATTCGAGCCACTTAAATAATCGTCTGACTTGTGTCTGTACTAGAGATGGTAAGGACGTGCGATACCGATTCCAAATAACCGATTGATTTTGCACCTTCGATTCTGATTTCGGTTCCGATAAATTTTAATCGGAACTTATATCGGTGGTGGACGCGCAAGTAACAAATATTTACAAATTTCTGCTCCGAACTAGTATAGGGAGTTGACGCACTTTCTCCGTTTCTACTTGGGGTCGCTTTTGTCATCGTTTGCCAGTGTTATTTCCTGTAAAAACCGACCAAGTGCGTGTCCGGCCACGCGTAATATAGGTAGGGTTCCGTAGTTGCCCATAATAATGTGACCTTAATCAAAAACTGTTTTGGTTGTTTATTATTAAGTAACAACAGAACTTTGATGGTGCTGGCATTATCCATGACTTGTTGATGATTTAACGGAGATAAAGCTGCGAGGCATCTGGTCATGAAATATAATAATATGCTACTTTTGCAGTCACTTCATTTGGTTTGAAATACTACTGGTACTGTTTAAAGATAAATTCGTTTGTGTGATCTACCTGTATTAATATCTGAACGGGGTAACAGAATAAACTCAACCCCTGAATAGGTTTATGAAAACGGGGAGGAATCAGCTGTTCAGTACATTTTGTCGAGTTATGCGCACGTTATTGATGAGCACAATGACTACTTTTCAGGTATTACGTTTATGTGTACCTACTGTTACACATTGTGACTGTAACAGTGTAACTGATGAATAATATGTGTTATAACAAAGGTAGCAAATAGTAGATTAATGGTATTATTTTTTTATATGTATAATTATGTTTCGCAAACATTGGAGACTTGGTCCCTTCATCTTGACGGTCACGTTTGAAGTTAGACCGCGTTGGAGCACTTTATGACGTTCCCGGGTACTAGGTACATGAAACTGTTGCAACTCAGAATACTTTGCTGACATTAATTAGGTGGCCTATATATCGAAATTTAAAAAAATATTTTGTGTTATCCCGAGTTTTATCTAGCGTATATTTAATCAAAATCGACCCACAAAATCAAAACTTAGTGAAATTTTGAGTTTAGTAATAGGTCCACTAAATTGAGCGCTGAGCGTCGCGCTGACGAAGTCCCTGCATCCATCACGTAAAAAGTACAAAACAAATTTAGATAAGTTTAATACATAACAAATTTGCGTTGCGCAAATTACAACTAAGTTTTTGATAAAAAGAAATGTATTGTACAGTGTGTATAAAAAATCGTTTTTATTACGGGAGGTTGAAACTTGCAGCGCCATCTATTGAGGAAAGCGAACGAACCTTTCTAAATTAAGAAAACCAATGAATGCACACAAATAATACGCGAACATATTTTAGAGTTAGTTGTGGACAGTTCAACTTCATTTGTCAATAGATGGCGTTGTCCCCAAAAGAACGATTTACATTTTCTTTATCCACAAGGTAGAACTGAAGGAAATTAAGCCCAAAGCCATTTCGCGAGTTTTTGAGTAAATATATTAAAACTGTCATCAATTCTTAAAATAGTTTAAGACACATTCAAGGAATTTGTAGGTATACATACGTCATATTATATTAAACAAAAAATTGAATTTGATTTAATAGATTCACTGGATTCATACAGGACAGATTCATTTAGTATTTAATATTGAATATGATCATAGCCTAGTCTTTTCCCAACGTCGCGTCGGCTTACTGTAAAACTGGATGCAGCTGTACTAAACCAGTAACTGGAAAACAATGTAGGTAGGTACTTCTTGGCAAGACTGGTGTCAGATTTTCTGGCTTCTGACAATCCGTAATAACTGCCAAAGACCTACAAATGTCAGCCGGGATCAACAAATTAGCATGCATTTCGAGGCACGAAGGAGTCCCGGTACCTACCTATGTTAAGATGGTCAGTGGTCACCCATCTATTATATAAGCTGACCTCGGCAAGCGTTGCTTAACCTTTAAGATCCACCTGTGTGGCTTTTATTATTGAGGTACGAGCTGCACATTCAGTACCTATTCTCATTCCTCATATCGATTAAAAATATGTGTTGTTACGACTGGGATACGCTATATAACATCACGCTACGATACATAGGAGCGGAGCATCAATGAAAAATGTTACAAAAACGGTTTCTTTCTCTCTTACCTATTTGACGCAGACGAAGTTGCGCGGGTCAGCTAGTACCTATATAAGTTAAAAAGGTTAATCGTTGGTTTTGTGTAAAAAAAACCTGGATTTACTTATCTGCTTAATATTAGCCAGTAATACCAGGGCGTTACAGGCCTGCCTTGTGGAGCTGGCATAAATCAAATGACATACATTTATTTATTATTATTTGTCCCACCCTTACAAAATAGTTAATATTTTGTTTATTTTATTTATTTATTTTATTATTTATGTACACACATACAATAATTAAGAGAAAACATTACAAATGTTAGTACAAAGGCACTGCTTATTTCAAACGAAATTTCTTCCAGCAGACCTGCGAAAGGATAAACGAAACAGAAATGTAGACAATAGTGTGTAAGAACAAGAGAAGAAGAGAATATGAAGCTTTAAACTAAAGTAACAAATCAAAATATATTTATAAAATATAATATATATATATATATATATATATATACAGTAAATAGTAGGTACTATAATTATATACATAAAATAAATATAACTATCACAGTTGGGAGGAAAGGTAGTGCTCTTTAAGTCGAATCTTAAACAAAGAAATGGATTTTAAGTCTCGAATGCTAGGCGGAAGTGAGTTCCACAATCTAACTGCATGGACTGAGAAAGAGTAGGAATAGTAGCTGGATTTATGAGGATGGGTTTTAAGGAGGGATCTAAGGTGTGATCTGCACGGAAAGTCACTAGGGCGAGCATAAGAAATGCGCTCACGCAGATAAGCGGGGTACGACGGATTGTGAAGGATGTTGAAAAGGAGGCAAAGGATCCGAGTGTTCCGGCGAAGACGGATAGGGAGCCACTTGAGTTCCTTGCGAAGGTGAGAAACATGGTCATACTTGCGCAAACCAAACACAAACCGAATGCATAAGTTTTGCAGGCGCTCAAGCTTGTTTAATAGCTCCTCAGTAGCATCCAGGTAGCAGGCGTCGGCATAATCTATAATCGGCTGAATAAGTGTTTGGGCCAAAGATATTTTCGTCTTCAAAGGCAAGACACCCTGAAGGCATTTCAGCGAATGAAAAGAGAAATAGACCTTTCGACTAACCTCATTGACCTGCGCACGCCAGGAAAGATTGGAATCAAGTATAACACCGAGGTTTTTAGCAGTTTCGGTGTAGTCAATACGAACGCCATCGAGATATAAATGCGGTAAATTTGAAATAGCAACAGCAGTACGAACGTATCTGCTACCAATGATCATGGCCTGAGATTTAGTTGGGTTGATCTGCAAGCCAAATGACTTAGCCCAACTGCTGATACAAGCCAGGTCATGATTCATAGCAGCAATAGCAGAATCCGCCTCGGCTACGGTAAAATGACGGTAAAGCTGCAAGTCATCTGCGTAAAGATGGAAACTGGAAGAGATTATTCTGATAACAAAGTTTATGAAAATGGAAAAAAGAAGAGGAGAGAGAACGCTACCCTGAGGAACACCCTCAGTGAGGTCACACCAATCAGAAAAGGATTCATCAAGGCGGACACGCTGAGAGCGTCCCCGAAGGTAAGAATTGAACCAGGCTATAGCGGAAGAGGACAGATTAATGGATTTGAGTAGACCTAGCATAATGTCGAAATCCACTGAGTTGAAGGCGCTACTAAAATCAAGCAATACAAGGACTGTAAGCGACTTATTCTCCATAGCCCAGCGGATATCATCGGTTACTTTTACGAGCGCAGTAACAGTACTGTGACCCGCGCGAAAACCGGATTGGAAAGGGGATATTATTGAGTTCGACGTTAAGAAAAAAGATAATTGTCTATGAGCTAAGTGCTCAAAAACTTTGGAAAGAAATGGAAGAATAGAAATAGGTCTAAAGTGATTTAATAATGATGGATCGTTAATTTTGGGTAAGGGTATGATGTGAGCCTGTTTCCAGACCGACGGAAAGGAGCAGGAAATAAAAGAATGATTGAAAATGTGAGTGAGAACAGGAAGTAATGAGGGAAGTACAAGAGTAACCATTCTAGAACATAGATTGTCATTACCAACTGCAGAGGAAGTAATCGCGAGAACAGATTTCTTAACGTCATCCTCGGTAACGTCGCTAAATTTAAAGGGAGAAGATGGTGGCAACGGTAAACTAGAAAGGCTCTCGAGTGTTGCAGCTTTGACACAAGGATCAAGCGAAAAGGGAAGGTGCGAGAAATGCCTGTTCAGGTCGTTGAGGTTCACATCCTTACACTGGCTGGTAGGGGATTTGCCAATACCAACAGACTTAAGAAATTTCCATACATCGGAAGAACTGCGGTTATCGAGTTGTTCATGGAAATAGCGCCTCTTAGCATCTTTACACAGACGCCTGCAGCGATTACGTAGAGATTTGTAATAAGCGAGATTCAGCTCCGAAGGTCTACGCTTATACCTACACTTAGCTTTATCTCTGCAAGCCATTAGTTCTTCTTTGTATTAGTTATTTCATAATAGTTATGTAAGATGCGAACGTTTTTGGAAGTGTTCCGAATTCCGAGTAGGTAAGTAAGTCAAAAGTCTGTCTTATTACCAAAATAATAGATACGTCATCTCCTATCAAGGTATTATTTGACGATATTATACCAATGGTCGATAAATGTACATATGTATTTTTTTTATTAGGATCTCCTACAAAGAATACACCTTACATGCTATTTTAAAAAGGACAATAACAACATTCTATGTGCTCCCTCAATAAAATAGGAGATCATATCATGCAAAGTTACAATTCAGATTTTGTAGTGTTATTAAAGTTGATGATAAGATTAAAAAGATAAGCTTTCTCTCTATACTGACAGACAGATAAAAATACACTACTAGGCAGGTAGTTAAACACTTACATTTACATGTCATGTATGTATGAAGGAACCTTAATTTCTTATAACTTGATCGGGTTCTTGGTCTTGGTCTCATCTCATTACAATTAGCTTTCAACATCGTTAAAAGAACTTCGACTTTTCCAATATTTCTTTGGTAAGACTTTGTTCAAATAAAATTCGCTTCATATGAGCTCGGAAGTCTGTTAGCAGTAGTGTGCAAACAAAACCCCGCAAGGCTTCCAGAGACATATTAAAATGCTCCAAGTGATCTCGACTCGTAATTTGCTTTATACCCTGGAGGAGGATAGAGTGCGCGATATGAACCTCAGATTCCTCCTGAAAACTCCCAGAGTCATTGTGCATCTCATTAGTCTGTGCCTGCAATGTGTTACGTACTTACTTATAATAAACATTTCACAGCAAAGGGATGAACACTTACACAGGTACCTACTTGGGCAGAGTACGCCAGTTCTAGATGGTAAAAAATAAATACAATGTACCTACAAAATGTTTACATAATAATCAGCCTTTTACTGTTCCTACTGCTGGGACACAGGCCTCCTCTCTAGGAGAGGGAATGGGCCGTAATCCACCACGCGGGCCCAGTGCGGGTTGGTGAATGTCACATGTCTTCGAATTTTTGGTTCTAGGACATGCCGGTTTCCTCACGATGTTTTCCTTCACCGTTTTTCAAAGTAATGCGCCTGGCTGGGTTTGAACCCGCGACCTACAATTCATAAGTCGGGCCGTTACCACTCGGCCACCACTGCTCTCTCAAAATGTTTAATTAATTAAAACTGTAGGTAAAAATCTTAAAATTATTTATATTCTTCCAGCTTTTTTATTTCCCGAAATTTCGAATTGCCAAAACCTACCAATATCAAAGTTTGTGTGCAGAAGTAAGGCAGAAGTAAATATACTCGTAAATAAAAGTCTAAGCGATGCAGGAGCTTCCTATCACTGAAAGAATTTTAGAAAGCGGATCAGAGTATCTAGATATTATTAACATTTGATACCAATAACAATATTAATCAAATCATTTTACCAAACTAATACCTTTTCATACTATTTTAGAAATCTACGAAAAATGGAAGGGAGTGTTAGACTCTTGCTGACTAAAATCCATCCGTGTTGTCCTAATATCGCAGCATATTCTGAGATAGGAACCCAAAATGGTTCCTATCTCAGAATATGCTGCGAGACTCACACATTTACATTTACGTACAAATTGATATGTACAGCTTTTGTTAATTTATTTTTCTAGTAGTAAAATTTTAGTAGTAGTCCAAAATAAATATTTATCTTTCTTTCTTTCTTTAATGCCCTTTGCGTTCCAGGGCCGCGGTGACTCTCTAGTACAAATTTCGCAGCCCTGGTAGACAGTATCTACCCCAAAGACTTAGAGACTTAGTATACATCTACCCCAGCACGAATTGTTAGTTTGCATCAATGCTATTGAAACGTCTTTTCTGATAGTTAAACTTTGTAGGAGGTACACTAGTTTTCTACATACTTAAGTGTTTATGGTCTCTATATAGACCTGACCGCCGTTAGCTTGGAACCTGTTCTCGATACAGGTGGGTTACTATTTTTATATATTTTTTTTTATAATTTACTAATATAGGTACATTATTTCAAAATAAAATTGTATGCATGTTTTGATGAATAAACAGAATTATTATAATACGAGACAAATTAATATTCTCAACTAGTGCAAGTGGTGACATCTATGCGGCACTGCGTGTAAGTAATCTCGAGGGAAATATTATTTATTTAATAGTAAAAAAGAAGGTTTGCATAAAATGAAAAACTCACCTTGGAACTTGCTCGAACTTCGTACAAGGGTTATCCTGACAGGAAACAGTAATTTCCTAAGGACCTACTGGGTTCGGCGGGCCAGCGCCGGATTTAATGTTCCATTATAATAGCGCCTTCAGTATGTTCACCTTGCTTGCCCACTATAAAAAGTTCTTCAGGTTGAAGTAGGTGTGTGGCAGTGTTTTAAAGGCACAGTGAAAATAATGTAACTGTTTATTCATTGTACACAGTGTAGTTTGATGAACCTAAACTAAAAACAAAAGGAATGAATACAATAATTTTCCAAGATGAGACTGAGCATCCGTTTACCTCTCCATATGCATTCGCATTGCAATCAGTCAAAATGAAGGGAAATAATTTGTTTTGACAGATTTCTACTGAAATTTAGATTACAGAACGTTGCTAAAAATGAGTAGAATTGGCCCCGTGCAGTATGAATAAATGAAAATAGGAAACTAAAAACTGCTATCAAACTTGGCGTTAAGTAACCGTAGCATTTAAATTTTTATTTAAGCCAAAAAATAATAAAATTGATTGAGTCAGGCGTTACTTTGCGGAAATAAATTTTAAATTACTCTCTAATTACTCTTTTTTATTATTACTAGATAGGTACCTATATTATTTTCATTTTCAAATCCAAAAAATAGTAGTAGGATGAAACCCATTGGAAAAGAAGGAGAATATAATAAAAATGAAAAGAAAAATAATTTACGGGCGATTTGAGACCGGAAAAGGAAGGGGGTGAGTTTTTAAGGGTAAAAACAGTTTAAACTACAAGTCCCATCGAAAAAAGTCAAATGGCAAAGTTGTAGGTAGTGAAAAGATCTACAACTTGATGATGGAGACGGGTTGTGTCAGTCCCTCGCTTCCATACCACCTAGAGCGGCAGAAGTTATTTGATGATTTCCCATCCATAAAAAGGGGTAGATAAATAATGTAAACAATTTAAACTCAGCGTTATAGTGGTTTCTGATTGCGTACGTATTTTACTCTCACACTCAGGCAGGCTTGAAGGAACTTATATTAAATTACCCTTTTCTGCGCCGAAATATATATTGCACTGAAAAAAAGGCAGAGGCTGCCTTAAATGTAGCAGAACGTTTCATTTATAATACAAGTTTAATATAACATCCAATGCAATCTTACCAATCCAATAGGCTTCAGTAGGTTCACCTTACTTGCCACGATCACACATTCTTCTCGTTGAAGTAGGTATGCGGCAGTGTTTAATGGCAGCATGAGAACAATGTGACTGATTCACTAACACGTTGTTATCAACGTGCCAAAAAACATCTGCACATAGTTAATTTTTTCGTTATCGGTGAAATTTCTTGGCTACTAGCTATGTAGTTTCTGAAACCTCCGTCCGTAATCTTTAAACAAAATAAGAAGAACACAATACCGATCAAATTTTAGTTGCGCAGCCGGTTATTTCCCCGTTCAAGTGTAAATGTTAATTCAGTATTCAAAATTGTACTTAAATCAGCAAGATGTTAGGTCCTTACATATGAAATTGGCGTTTTGTATAAGAGGAACATAAAGTCGTTTTATTTAATACTAGCTGCTGCCCGCGACTTCGTCCCCGTGGAATCCCCGATTTTAAAACATTCTTTGTCGCTGCTCCGCTCCTATTGGCATAAGCGTATATAGCCTAAAGCCTTCCTCGATAAATGGTCTATTCAACCCAAAAAGAATTTTTCAATTCGAACCAGTAGTTCCTGAGATTAGCGCGTTCAAACAAACAAACAAACAAACAAACAAACTCTTCAGCTTTATAATATTAGTATAGATAATAACTTTAATAAATAAAAGTATGTACCATAGCTACCTATGCCACCTCTCACTTTTGCCACCTCATAGGTAGTTCATTGATCCCTTTACTAAAAAACCATTCGGGCGAGAATAAATAAAATCTTTGAAGGCGGTTTGGACTGCCCCATCGGAGTTAAATTTTTTCCCATGCTAGAAGCTACCCAAATTGAAGCTCCTTTAATTTGGTACACGTCTGTTGTGCAGTATGTCTTTGAGCGTTCTTTTCTTTGCAAGAAGCTATCCAAATTTCGAAAAAAAAACTCTTGTACTCGTATATTGGAAACTATCGCATTTGGATGGAATTCATTCTATATGCACAAGTTTTTCATAGTAGTATCGAGAAATTAAAATCTAAAGAAGATTTATTACAATGTTACGGAGTCAGCAGTACCAATTAATCCTATGCTACCCTCAAGTTGTAGCAAATTTTGTTTACTTTTAAAGTGTTCTGATTTACTGTGTTACAACAAAATACTTTGTGACATTAGAATTATGTAAATGAAAGGAAATGTAAAACCTATGTTACAAGCACACTTAGTACACAAGCATACGACAAACTAGATGATTATATTCCATTCTCAATTCTTTATTGTGTATCATAAGTTACATATAGTTGGTAGGGAAGTAAACGTAGTCACAATTATGGACCCTGTCGGACACAGCAAAGATTAAGTTAAGGCGAAACCCCGACCAAAACCTTGCGATATAGTTTTTCATCGCTATTCAGAGACTATTAACTCAACAGTTATGAGAAATAATCTACATGTAAAAGCACATTAATAATGTTCGATGTCTTATCATCATATTCCACGTTCTAACTTGTTTTATGTGTTATAAATAAATTTAAAATCTACTTTTGAAAACTGATTAAAATTGTTGATTTTATGCATCTGTTGCTTAATGCAACGCTCTAATCATTTGAGGATTACACTAATGGATAGATAATTTATAAATCTATATTATACACGTTTTATTTCATTTCAAAAGTTCGCTTATCTTTTTTAATTAAAAAATTGTGTGAATTCTATGATAAAAGGGCGTGCGCAGGATGCGGGCGGCAAAGGGAACGATTGCTCAAGGTTATTTGGTCAGGGAAACTGTTTTGCTGTTCAAAAGTGCCTTTTAATGGTCTAGTTGAAATAAATGAATTTACTTTGACTTTCTTCGCAGGATGCACCGTTTAGGTGAAGGTCTTTCGAAGTCGAAAATTTGGGTGAAAACTACTGGAAGAATTTCTCAATAACATCGTAAAAAATCCGAAGTGCAATTAATTGCCACCTTTTTTTTTTTTTTGGATGGGAAATCATCAAATGAACCCTCCCGCCCTGGGTCTAAAACCCACCCGTGATCCTTCTTGTGCCCTATGCGTTCCAGGGCCGCGGTAACTCTTTCGAACAAATTCCGCAACCCTAGCAGGCACCGACCCTATGGGGCCCCGTCCTCGGTACTGACGGCTCCTTGAGGCGCGCGTGGAACACAACGCGTCGTCGACTCAACCTGGTTGCTATCGGACGGCGGATCGGCGACGCCACCCACGCTCACCGTCCCCAGGCATCAGCCACTGCGCAATAGCACAGCGGCCGACTTGTCTCTGGAGGAGGCCGAAATGGGACCATTACTGGCACTCCATTTCAGCCCCCTCCCGAGTACCAGGAGTCGCAGCACCCACAGCAGCAGCGGCAGAAGCCGCGGCGGCGGCAGAGGCGGCGGCGGCGGCAGAGGCGGCGGCGGCGGCGGACCTCTTGCGCTTGGTCGGGGCGGATGGCGCGCAGGCCCTTCCCCCAGCCCAGTGCTCGGCCGGCTTGCCAACAGCCGCACATGCACTGCAGTGGGGTGTGGCCTCGCACGAGCCGGCCCGATGACCGGGTTGACCACAGCGGAAACAAAGTCCGCTGCGGTCCACTTCCGAGGGGCACATAGCTCCCGTGTGGTTGCCCACATGGCAGCGGTAGCACCTCAGAGGCCTGGGTTCCAGCAGTTTTACCCGCGCAGACACCCACCCCACGAAGAGCCTTCGTCCCTCCGACAGAGTTCTGGCCGCCGCCACGGGGCAGCTCACCACAAGGGTTTGCATGCCCGTGTTATCAGGACGGATGGTGCCCGCCTTGACAAGCTCGGCAGAGCACCCCCCAGTCCTGGCGACGGCGGCCACAACCTCCTCCTCCGTCATGGAGTCATCCAGGCCCACTATGCGCATGTCGATGCGCTTAGTCGGCCTGGACACCCGGACCTCGTCCGCGGGTAAGACCGCCCTCAGCCTTTCGGCCAGGGCGTCCGCGAACGGGCCACTCTCCGCTCCGGCGAGCTCGAGCTTGCGGGCACCGGTCAAGGTCCTCCTGACCCCGATGCCCCCGCTGATGCTCAGCTCTTGGAGGCTCACCGCCTCCTTCGCCCGCTTCAGTACGGCGAGATACGTCACGCCCCTCTGTTCCGCTTCCGGCTGCAGTGTGAGCACCACAGCCGCGGATTTCGGGGCGCGAAGCCTCGCCGCGATGGCGTTGGCCTTCCGCCGCTGCTTCTTGGCCTTGTTCTTCGCCGCCTTCTTTTGTCGCCGCTTCTCTCCGGCAACCTGCCACTCGGCCTCGGCCGCAGGAGGGTCCGAGGGTGGGGGAGGGGGCGGCTGCGGCGCCACTGGCGCAGCAGCCTTAGCCGCTCTCCCTCCAGCCTTCCTCCTACCCCTCTTCGCCGGGGCCGACTTGGTCGTCGCCGGCGTCGCAGGCGCCGGCGTTACAGGCGCCGGCGCGGCTCCCGCCTTGGTCTTCGCCTGGCCGGACGTTCCCGAGCTGGCAGCCACGGTGGCCGCGTACGAAGCCGCCTTCAGCTGCTGGCCCGGGGCCCTCTGAGACGCCACTATTGGGGGACGCCGGACCATGTCCTCCAGCACGGAGAACTGCCTCCGGAAGGGAGCCGGCTCCTGCCGCACCAGGTCCCGCACCTGGCTCAGCACTTGGCCCCCCTCCGGCGCTGCCGGACTCAGTCCCCCTCGCGGCTCCACAGAGGCGCTCTGGCCATCCCCGCCAGGTCCCTCCGGAGCGACTCATTCTTCCGAACGAGTCCTCCTCTGAGGCAGGCCCGCCAACGTTGACCGCCGCTGCCGCCAGGATGGAGGCTTTGGCCGCGCTGATGGTCTCCCGCTTCGAGGACTGCTTCCTCTTGAAGGCCACAGCGCGGATCGCGGCCTCCACGACCTCCGCAAACTGGGCCCTCTGCTCCTCAATAGCGGGAGGTACCTCTCCCGGGGACTCTGAGTCGTCAGAGTCGAGAGGAGGCGGAGCGAATTAATTGCCACCTAACGCGCTTAATCCGTCTTCGTTAACTGAATTACTAAAGATGTGTAGGAGAATTCCGATACTCAACAGAAGAGATTATTCAAGTTTGCATGTGAACAACACTTAGTCGATTCGCAGTTTGAACTATTTAATTAAGGTATCGCTAAATTAGTTGCTTTGAACTGAACTGATTTCATTTTACTGACTGTTAGTGAGATGTCTAAAGGACACTATGGTACATTAATAAGAGGAAGGAAAATACAGGGGTATACCGCCGTTTGCCCGAATTTTATTTACCCTAATATCATTTGCCATAACAGTCAACAGCCATAATATTATACGACGTGATATTCATTTGCCCTACTCTTATTTGCTATAGTAGTCACGTGCTAGAAGCTTTGTTTCCCATAAAGTGACTTACACCATAACATCATTACTCATAATCATTGTAAGCCCTAATTATCACATGCCCTAATTATCACATGTCATAATTATCATATGCCATAAAATCATTTGCCAACAACATCGGGTATGTAACGGTTGTTATATCAGGAGAAACTGGATGCAATCGGGACTTTAGTGCACTCCGACTCGGATAGGTTAGGTAAGATAAGCCTGAAAGTACCTTAATTTCTTATAACGTAATAAATATTAACGTAAATAATAGGTAAAAGTAATCTCATCTTATAACAACTAGCTTTCCACATCGTTAAAAGAACTTCGACTTTTCCAGTTTAATTAATAAAAAGTATAGGTACCAACACATAAAATCTTAAAATTACTTATATTCTTCCAGCTTTTTTATTTCCCGAAATTAACAGAATTACCAAAACCTACCAATACCAAATTTTGTGTCTAGAGGTAAATATAAATAAAAGTCTTAGCGATGCAGTAGCTTCCACTACTTACCAATCCAATAGGCTTCAGTAGGTTCACCTTACTTGCCACGATCACACATTCTTCTCGTTGAAGTAGGTATGCGGCAGTGTTTAATGGCAGCATGAGAACAATGTGACTGATTCACTAACACGTTGTTATCAACGTGCCAAAAAACATCTGCGCATAGTTAATTTCTTCGTTATCGGTGAAATTTCTTGGCAACTATGTAGTTTTTGAAACCTCCGAGTAATCTTTAAACAAAATGAGAAGAACACAATACCGATAAAAGATTATTTGCGCAGCCGGTTATTTCCTCGTTCAAGTGTAAATATTAATTCATTATTCGAAATTGTACTCAAATCAGCAAGATGTTAGGTCCTTATATATGAAATTGGCGTTTTGTATAAGAGGAACATAAAGTCGTTTTATTTAATATAATAAATTTAATTAATAAAAATATGTACCATTGCGATCTATGCACTTTTGCCACCTCATAGCTAATTCATTGACCCCTTTACTAAAAAACCATTCGGACGGAAGGCCGTTTGGACTGCCCCATCGGGGTTAAATTTTTTCCCATGCTAGAAGCTACCCAAATTTCGAAACAAAAAAAATGTAATATGTTGAAAAACAGTTCGGGAAGGAAGGTGTATGTCTAAGACATTCCAATTGAAGCTCCTTTAATTTGGTAGCCGTCTGTTGTGCAGTATGTGGTTTAGCGTTGTCCTGAGCAGCAGTGTACTGAAGCGATTGACCAGCCTCGGTTCTTTAGCAGCTAGCTTTACCATCATGGTTGCTGACAATAGACATCTACCGTAATCGTCTGGCCAGATAAGGCTGTAGTGAACGACACCGGCACATGGTCCATCAAACACTCACAACTAACTTTTTTGAGTCAATTTTCGCTTAGGGCATGATTTGGCTGTGTAGCGTCACTTGTAAATATACTGTCCAAGGTCACAACATTTGATTTATATAAATTAACTCTTCTCGTGTTGACTTTCTCCTTCTGTGCTTTGTAAGCTAATGTGTGTGAACTTTTAAGTAAACGGAGCAAGTGAAACCCACGGCTTTTACTCATCTCCCGTACGTACCTACTTCACTGGTGACCCCGACGTGATCACCATGAGTCAACAACAGAGCGCCGAAAAATCAGCAAGTCATGATGGCCTGGGCTATGACGTATTCCGTGTCGGTGTGCGGGTACCGCCATTTTACCCCGAAAAACCGGCGCTGTGGTTTGCACAGCTGGAGAGCCAGTTCGCGCTGGCGAACATCACTGCTGACGCCACGAAATTTCACCACGCAATTGGGAGCCTAGACCCGATATACGCATCGGAAGTCGAAGACATAATCACGGCTCCAGCAGCTCCAAACAAGTACGAGAGGCTGAAGACCGAACTTGTGAAGAGATTGTCCGCGTCGAGGGAAAAGAAGGTACAGCAGCTCTTAACACACGAGGAGCTTAGTGACCGCAAGCCCTCTCAGTTCTTGCGACACCTACGCCACCTGGCGGGACCGAGCGTGCCAGAAGAGTTCCTACGTACGATCTGGACCAGCCGCCTGCCGAGCAGTACGCAAAGCATCATCGCATCGCAGGCCAAGGCGAGCCTAGAGGAAGTGGCCGAGTTGGCAGACCGCATACAGGATGTAGTGCCGGCCAGCCCGCAAGTAGCAGCGACATCTGCACTGACAACAACACCAGGAAGCAACGTGGAACAGATGAGTGGTCAAATTGCCGAACTCACTCGACAAGTGCAAGCCCTGACCTCGCAGGTTGACAGACTGTCCCGGTCGAAACAAAGGTCCAGCAGAAGTACTAGTCGGGGAAGATCGGGGTCCAGAAGAACAAGTTCCAATTACAGGAAGTGGCCAACCTGCTGGTACCATTATAAGTTTGGTGACAAGGCAACAAGGTGCATGAAACCCTGCGATTACGCGGGAAAAGCCACGGGCAGTCGATAATGGCGACCGGCGACTGTCGTAGCACTGGTCGCTTATTTGTGACGGATCACAGCACGAAGATGCAGTTCCTCATCGACACCGGTAGTGACGTGTGCGTCTTCCCTAGGTCAGCCATGAAAGACCGCCGTACCAAAACGAACTATGAACTATGTGCGGCTAACGTTACGGCATCTGTTACGCGTTTCATACACGTAAGGAGAATTGCTCACCAAGACAGTTCAGATACCTAGATTTCATCTCGCAATTTTCCACGGATATCCGGCATATTTCAGGCAAGGACAACGTAGTCGCCGATACCCTGTCACGAATAGAGGCAATCTCCCAGCCTATCGACTTGAACGTCCTAGCTAAGTCTCAATCTTCTGATCCAGAGCTAAAAAAGCTGCTTGACGGGGAGACTTCATTACGCCTGACGAAGATCACGCTGCCAGGAACACTGTCTGATCTGTACTGCGATGAGAGTAGCAAAACACCAAGACCATATGTCACGAAAGATCTTCGTCGCCAAGTCTTTGACAACCTACACTCTTTGAGCCACCCAGGAGCCAATGCCAGCGCCAAGTTAGTGTCAGAGCGTTATGTGTGGCCCGAAGTGAAGAGAGACTGTAGAGAATGGACGCGAAGTTGTTTGCCATGCCAGCGTGCGAAAATCACACGCCATGTCTCCGCACCACTGGGCAACTTCAAACTGCCACGATCGCGGTTTATGCACATCCATATAGATATGATCGGGCCACTACCAATCTCTCACGGATTTCGGTATTGCCTCACTGCTGTGGATCGCTTTACGCGATGGCCTGAAGCAATACCAATCAAGGATATCACAGCCGAAACAGTAGCCAACGCTCTTCTTTATGGATGGATTGCACGCTTCGGCTGCCCTACAAAAATAGTAACAGATCGTGGCAGACAATTTGAGTCGGCCCTCTTCAAACACCTGTCGGACATAGCTGGATTCGAGCATCGGAAGACAACCGCTTACCACCCTGCCTGTAATGGTATGGTTGAGCGGTTCCACAGACAGCTAAAAACAGCTATTACCTGCTATGGGCATCAAAACTGCGTAGAATCACTACCATTAGTTCTGCTGGGCATCCGAAGTGCACACAAGAAAGATGTACAAGCAACACCTGCTGAGCTGGTGTATGGGGAAACATTACGTCTGCCAGGTGACTTCTTCGAATCAGAAGCGATCATCAACACCGACGTAACCAACTACGTTTCTAGGTTGCGCATGTTTGCTAGAAGCATACAGCCAACATCAGCATCGCGACATTCCAACAGTCGGGCCATATTTGTGTTTAAGGACCTTCCCACCGCGTCCCACGTATTCTTAAGGGATAACGCGTCATCAGGTTCATTCAAGCCAGCGTACACAGGACCACATGAGGTACTAGAAAGGGGTGACAAAGTATTCAAACTCCTTATTAACGGTAAAACAGTCACAGTATCGGTAGACCGATTGAAACCGGCCTACATACTCCAAGACTCACACACCACAATAACACACAACAACACATACACCAACAACGAGCATGAACAAAAACAGACTTCACAGGATACACCAGTCACGAATTCGGCACCGGCGACCGAGGACGACAACATCAAAAGGACACGGTCAGGCCGTAGGGTGCGTTTTCCTAACTATTATCGCCCTTGACGGTCTCAAGAGGGCGGTGGTGTAGCGTCACTTGTAAATATACTGTCCAAGGTCACAACATTTGATTTATATAAATTAACTCACTTGCCACACTTTATGTTTAGACCAACCGACAAAATTATTTTGTTTATAGTATATAGATTTGTAACAAGCGCGTGAGTCACTGACCGGTTGCGCCGGCCGGCGGCCGCACAGCGAGCGGGACCCCTCCCGCTTCCCCGCGCTTCACCGACCGGCAGTCCGCTAGATGCTCTCTGAGTATACACCCGCTTGCACTAATTATCGTATGCTACTCGCGCGCTTGTGTACCTTAGCTTCCAAAAACTGCTTATACCTACGTATATTCTGTCTGTGCTTCCGTAACTTTCTATTTGTGCTTCTTCTCGTGTTGACTTTCTCCTTCTGTGCTTTGTAAGCTAATGTGTGTGAACTTTTAAGTAAACGGAGCAAGTGAAACCCACGGCTTTTACTCATCTCCCGTACGTACCTACTTCAGCTGGTTCGCCAGGGTTTCCGATTATTGTACAGGATCTACTTTTCATCACAAGTAATCACTCGACTTAAAATACTTTCAACAGCAGTCAACGTGAATTTGTCGATTTGCTTCACTCAATTCGTGAGGTACCCACTTTTCAAGCTTTTTCACCTTCCCAATTAGCTTCAAGTGGATTAAAACAGTTTTATCACTAACATCGCAGCCTGTAGCTAACCTTGGACGTGGTTTGCGATGGATCCGCTTCTACAATAGCCTTAATTCTTTATTATCAATCTTGGTCTACGGCCGTCCACGGAGCTTGTTCTGCAGGTCGAAATTTCCAGAACGAAAACGTTGAAATAAAAAACACGCACTGTGTTTTCTTTTGCGACACCGCTGCTATACACGCCATTAATCCTTCGAGCCGTTTCTGCAGCATTGGTGCCCCCGGTGAAACTCGTACTCGGTGAAACTCGTACTCGTAGGTAAATAGCGCGATATTTCAAGTATTCCATTTAGTAAACGCAAAGAAAAAATACAAAAGAGGAAAACACTAACTATGGCAAAGGCCTTCCTCTCCCTTTTCCACAAAAGTTTGTCCTCTGTGATGTGCGGATCAGTCGTTCCGGTATTCCGTTGCAGAACATTTCTTAAGTGTTCGTGCTTGGATGGCCAAATCTGAAACTATGAGGAATATCAAAAACACTTTTACTGGCTATTGTGGTTGTTTTTTTTCTGAAACTTAATCTTAACACAAAATAAGAACACATAGAACGTCCTAAGATTAGTTGTGCAGCCGGTCATTTCTAATTTCAAGGGTAAATATTGATTCACTAGATATTGTACTCCATTAATAAGCTTGTAGGAGCCAATGGTTGTAGGCGCCGTACACTATCACTTTGTTGATGTTGGTATATGTAGTTGTAGAGTACAAAGAAAGAACCACAAGTTAAGTTTGTAGTTATATTAAGAGTTACAAGTTTAAGTAGTGGTAGCGATTCTTTCTCTTGACAATTGGTTGGTTACACAGTTGTTGTCTGACTCGACCTGCCTTGCATCAAAAGCTATAATTATAGCGTAATATTTGTGACGCACGACATCTAAGTAGGTTGCTGCGTTCGCAAAGTCAATGATTGTACGGTTGATGAGACCGTACATGTTGGTAACCACACAAAGATGTACAGCAGGTTAATGAAAGCTCTTCAAGAGAAGGAACCCTATTACAAAGAAACAAATAATACATTAAATTATTCGAAGTTGAATGCGATGTTGTCTGCATAACGTGGACGTTCCGCTTGCAGTTCTGCTTGGCTCGCCGTGTGTATGTTTTCTTCTCGCTTTCTGTGTTGTATCGGTTGCAGTTCAATCTCTTCAAGCTGATTGTTCGTAGCTGAATGGCTTTTAGTTTGTTTTGGGCGACAAGATGGTCCATATCTCTTTGCAAACCATCCAGCAGAGATAATGATGATTACTCCCACAATGGTATAACAGACGGCGTATTGGTGAAGGTCATGAGTGGAAATGGTCGATGGGAGCCGATTTTCTTGTGTTTTCATAATAGCTAATCGCTTGTCGATTTCTTCCCATTCTGCAGTTTCTGGCAACATGACGTGTGAAATATTGTGTGTTATGTTCACAATGATATTTACAACCGAGTTAAGCGACGGTATGTTCATAGAAAGGTCCATCTTCATATTGCTGTTGTATTGGTTGTGCGAGTGAATTGTTAATTCCTTCGATTGCAACAAGCAACCCTGGGCCAAGGTTAGTATCCCGGAAGTCATGGAGTGTGTAGTGATATTATTTTCGCACACAATTCGTATTGTGCAAGTTCCGCAGCAAATCGCCAGCCAAGTATTCGTTGCGTGTAACGCGATCCACTCCTGCTTACACAGCACCTTTTTTACTGGTGAGGTCGTTCGATGACCCAATAGTTTTGCTTCGCAGGGGGCATTGCTGTTATGTAAGTTGAATATAGGTAGATTCTTGTTGCATATCAAGTTGCCTGGTTGAATCTGATTGCAGCGCTTCATGTCATCTTCTGTTAAGGAAACATAAGAGCATTTCCCGAAGTTAACTGCGATGTACTGTGAAGCGAGTTGGACGCTGACTGTTCCTGTGCTTGTTTTCATGGGCAACGGAGTAGCTTGGTATAGGGTGAAGTCTTCATCTGAGATCAATGGGACGTGTATCTCGAATAAAAAGTAGTTAGTGGTGACTCGCGCTCTCACGTATAGTAGTTTATAGAAGTCTTTGATATCGTCTCTGATGTTTCGGACAGGCAACGTCGAGGTCCTCGGGAGTTTTCCCGCGATTTCAGTTAGCTGCTTGATTAAGTTGACAGGTGTAAGTAGATGGATGTCTATGTGCCCTTTGTAAACATCAGTAAGGCTTTCAAACAGCATCTCTTGGACCCTCTCTAAATTAGTAATCAGCAAGTATGCTGTTAGAGCGGCCGAGTTGAAGTAGTTAGTAGCCATCACTACTTCCATTTCTGACTCCACTTTGGCTGAGTTGGCGTTAGTCTGCGCCATAAAGTCGTCTATTAAACCAAACTGTCGCTTGATATTTCGTTCATTCTTCTTCAGCATATTGTTTTGAAGTTCGACTATTGAAGTTTGGTTTTTTTATCAAACCAAGTAAGTAGTTTTCATTATTTTGGACAGCTTGTATGTCGTTGTGGTATTTTTTTGCAAATCGTTTATCTAGAATACCAAAGAGGCTGTTAGCGACATATCCCACTCCATCAATCAGTCCTCGTTTCTTACGATTACTCAAGTGCTTGTGGGGAGCTTGGAGTATGTTGTAGTAGCTCAGTATTTCCATTTCGTGGTTAAGCTGTTCTAAAGTTGTTTTGCAGTATCTTGGGTCAGTTTTTTGGCACAGTTCGTTCAATCCCTTGAGGTAGGCTTCAATTCGATTTACTCCGTCCCAGTAAGTTGTTATAGTACATAAGTAGAGTCCATTCATCATGAATCACTTGTACGTTTCCTATTGTGTTGTAGTAAATCGGCCGCTCAAGTTCGAGTTTAGTAATTTGAATGCCTGACGACACGATTTCGCCATATGACCCAGTTATTAATGTAAATACAATTAATAACATTGTGAAAGGAGTGGAGAAACATTTATTTCCGCTCGGTCTGAGTGATCTTGGATGTTGTTCTCGATAGGAAGTGGAGCCAGTTTCACGACTGGGCGTTTGAAGGTACCAGATTGAGTTTTAACCGTGGTCACTCGAACATAGCCGTCGGAACCGGGATGTAGTTCAAGGACGCGTCCCATGGCCCACTTTCCTGGTGGCAAGTTGTTGTCATTGATCAAGACTATATCACCTTTCTGGATGTTCTTTTTTGGTCTGTTCCATTTCCCCCTGATCTGGAGCTGTGTTAGGTATTCAGTCGACCAACTCTTCCAAAATTGGTGCAGCATGTGCTCTGTTAGCTGCCACCGTTGATGTAAATCAACGTTATTTACGTCACAGTACGTTGATATTGGTAGTGACATCGTCGGGCTTCCAGTGAGAAAATGACCAGGTGTAAGATAGTTTTGGAATTCATCGGGATCTTCAGTGAGTGGGCAGAGGGGTCTTGAGTTCATGCACGCTTCTATTTTGGCCAGTAGCGTAGTAAACTCCTCTAATCTTAGTTTCTGATCGCCTAGTACACGGTGAAGATGATGTTTCATCGATTTTACGGCCGTTTCTCACAGGCCACCAGCACTAGGCCACGCGGGTGCGTTGAAGTGCCATTCTACCTCCATTTTTCCGATCTCATTGAAAAACTCCGGTGAAAGTTCTTATTTAAAATTTTCAAATTCATTACGCAACATCTTTGAAGCTCCAATGAAGTTCGTGCCGCAGTCCGAGTACACATGTTTAGGTGTACCGCGTCTAGCGCACATGCGCTGAAAAGCGGCAATAAAAGTTTCGGTGCTTAAGTCAGACACCAGTTCGATGTGCACAGCTTTAGTAGCCATGCACACGAATATAGCGATGTACCCCTTCGTGGTCTTGACTCCTCTTTCTTTGTTTAGTTTAACTTGCACGTGTCCGGTGAAGTCTACACCAGTATGTGTAAAAGGTCGAGATGGGGTAGTTCTCTGTTGAGGTAAGTCCGCCATAAGTTGGTGACATCGCACGCAACGTCGCAGTTGAGTTTTGACAGCTCAGTTGCTTCCGACAATCCAGTATTGCTGTCGTATTTGAGCCAATGTCAGCCGCGCACCACCATGAAGTGTTGTAAGGTGAGCTTGTTCAATTACGAGTTGAGTTAGTCGTCCCGTTCGGGGAAGAATTATAGGATTCCTCATCTCGAAAGGCAAGTAGGAATTTTTCAGTCTTCCTCCGACTCTTATAAGCCCCTTTTCATCTATATAAGGATTCAATTTGTATAAAATGCTCTTGTTGTTTACAGTTCCGTTTGTTTTCAGTTGTTTGTATTCATTTTCAAATTCCGTACTCTGCACATATGTAATTACTCGATCAGCTGCTAGCTTGAGTTCGCGCACACTTAAGTAGTTAGTTTCAAATTTCATTTTGGAGCGTGCCGTCGCGATTAAGCGCAGTACCTGAGCCGTTACTCGAATTACTTGCGTCAATGAACTATATTTATGTAATAAGTTGTTTATATAATGTTCATTGTTTTTCAGCACCGTTGGGGTTGTCACTGCTAAGTTGACACTTTCCTTGTTGGTTGTAAACAAACATGTAGAGTTTCCCTTTAAGTCCGAGTCTTGAGCCACTTTCAGAAATTCCGGGCCTTGCCACCATAGATCGAAGTTCACTAGTTTACTCGGCATCATTCCTCTAGACGCACAGTCAGCAGGATTCTGTGACGATTTTACGTAGCGCCACTTGTCCGAAGGAATTGTTTGTTTTATTTTGTCAACTCTATTGGACACGTATTTGTCCCACCTTGCTGTATCTCCTTGCAGCCACGCTAAGACTACTTGAGAGTCACACCATGCTTGTAATGACAAGTTGTATTCAGCTAAAGCTTCTGTAGTTTTTTCCATGAGTTTAGACAATAGTAGTGCACCACATAGTTCCAATCTCGGCAACGTAGTTTTTTGTGATAGAGGTGTAACCCTGGTTTTAGCGACGAGTAAAGTTACCGTTGGTCTATCTTGCTCGTGCCTTACTCGACTGTATATAACGCACGCATACGCCTTTTCACTCGCATCGCAAAACCCCAGCAATTCTATTGATTGTTGTGCACCAATCCATCCGTTTAGTTTTATTTTCCTTACGTTAGGAAGTTCAGTTCTCAATTTGGCCCAATCGTTTAGTATGTCACTCTGTAGCTTTTCATCCCAAGCAAGTTTGCTGTTCCATACTCTTTGAAATAGTAGTTTTGCCGACACTGTTATGGGAGCCAACCAACTCAAAGGATCGTACAGTTTCGAGATTTCGGAAAGTAAGTGCCTTTTCGTTGTCCGACGCTTCGGTTTTTCTTCCAGACTCCAGTTAAACATGAACGTATCGATGTTTGGGTTCCAGCCGAGTCCGAGCGTTTTTGTTGAGTCCTCAGTTTTGAAATCAAATATGCTTTTAGTCGATATTAGGTCGTCAGTTAAACTCTCTAGTAACGCGGGATGGTAGGCTGACCACTTTCGTAGGTTCATTCCACCGCCATTCAGTAAGTTTATAAGGGACCTTTGTAGTTCTCTAGCTTTATCCAGAGAATAGTGACCGCTAATTACATCATCGACGTAGAACTCGTTGAGTAATGTATTGGCGGCCTCTGGATATTTATGACCGTCATCCAGGGCTAACTGCTTCATAGTTCTCATTGCCAACCATGGTGCGCACTTGGTTCCGTATGTCACGGTGCAAAGTTGATATTCTTGTAACCTTTCAGCAGGAGAGTCGCGCCATATTATCTTCTGAAGTGCCTGTTGATCTTCTACTATCCTGATGCATCGGTACATCTGCTCTATGTCGGCAGTAAAAGCGTATTTGTAGGACCTCCACTTAAGTATAAGGGCTTTTTTTTTTTTAAGAATAAGAAGAATAAGAATAAGAATATTTTATTTGTAAACATAGGTCAAGTTACAACAAAGTGTGCGGTGTTAAGGACAGGTAGATCCTCTATGTTTTTCCCAGAGGCGTACAAATATGTATTTAACTGAAACAGTAAATTTTTAACACATATTCAGCTTCTATAATTGTTTCAATTTCACATCATTAATAAATTCAATTCTAAGTGGATATGATTGGAATAAATGCCAAAGAGTTATATCATATTAATGCTAATGTCGAATAAAAATTCAAGATAATCAAAATCAATCAAAATCGATGTACAGTTTTCTGAAGCAGTAGGTAATTATAGAAGTCAATATTAAATAGCACATGCTTAACAATACAAATCAAATAGAATCGGTTTTAATAAATATCAAAGAGTTACATGTCATATTAATCCTAATGTCAAATAAAAATTCAGTATAATCAAAATAAATCAAGTAATGTGCAATTTTTTGTTTTAGTAGTAATTACGAAAGTCAATATTAATTGGCACATGCTTATTACATCACTAAAATAAAAATGAATATAAATATATATATATTTTATAAATGTCAGAGAGTTACATGTCATATTAATGTTAATGTGAATTAAAAATTCAATATAATCAGAATAAGTCAGGTGTTGTGCAATTTTCTGAAGCAGTAATTATAGAATTGTCGTCCAAGTAATCTTTTATTGAGTAATAACATTTATTTATCAACAGTCTTAATAGTACTTTTTTGAAATTGTCCAAATTTAGCGTTTTTATTTTCTCAGGTAATTTATTAAAAAAAATTTGGGCCATACAGAAGGTGCTCTTATTCATTAGTGCAGTTTTTCCATAGGTTACTTCGAGTTCTGATTTATTTTTATCACGTAATTTCCTGTAGTAGCTTTTAGTAGCTATTTTATATAATGTGATGTTAGATTTAACAAACACATTTATTTCGTATATGTATAAGGATGGAAAGGTAAGAATTTTTAGACGTATGAAGAACGGTTGGCAACTGTCTGTGCTTTTTAGGCCACACATAGCTCTGACACATCTTTTTTGGGCTCTGAATACGAGTTCTCTATCTACTGAATTGCCCCAGTATATATATCTGAGAGCTGATGCAACATAGCCGTGATAGGCTGCTAGTACAGATTCTAAGCTCACTATTTTTGATAATTTATAGAGAACATAAGCAAATTTATTCAGTCTTTTACATATTTCGTCTGTTTGGATTCTCCAAGTCAAATTGTTGTCAATCTTAATACCTAGAAATTTAACAACTGTAGTTGGTTCAATTTTTATCCCCGAGTAGTTAACGTCAAGAATCTCGTTTGGGATCCTTTGATAAAAATGCTTTATTTTAGTTTTTTCTAAGTTTATTTTTAGATTATTGCTGTCAAACCATGATATCATTCTATGCAATGTTATATTTACTTCATTTTCATATGTATCGGGATTGTCACACTTAATCACTACAGTGCTGTCATCGGCGAATAGTACCATGGGGTGGTTTATTTGCTCTGGAAGGTCATTAATGTAAAGCAAAAAAAACGGGGGCCCTAGCACGGTACCCTGTGAGGAACGCCGTATTTAATTATCTCGCTTTCAGAACGATATCTTTTCTCATAACCGCTCTTTGAGCATACTTGTGTAATTTCCACAAATTGGCTTCTATCCGTCAAGTAAGATCGAATGAGATCAAGTATATTTCCCCTAATACCATATTTTTCAAGTTTATTTATTAGTATAGGATAATGTACATAATCAAAAGCCTTAGTTAAATCTGTAAATGATCGATCAGTCCACATCCAGTGATTTCCACGCTATCTTAATGAAAAGTTAGCGCTATTGCCGATTTTTTGCGATCGGTTAGAGCAAAAAAAATAATTTCTTAGCAACTAATTAGCAACAAAAAAGCAACAAATTTCTGTTTTTTTTTTTCAATTCCGCTGATTTTACATCGCCAGTTTTTTAGACCTTACAAAATCCCTTTTGTTGCTCTACTAATATATTTGATTTTTCTAGGTAGTTGTATAAGGACTTATAAATGACCTTCTCAAATATTTTTGAAAAGACCGGTATCAATGCGCTAGGTCTGTAATTTGATATAATTTGTTTATAATTTTTTTTATACAATGGTATAATTACTGACGTTTTTAATTTTTCGGGGAAGATTCCGTTAGAAATACTCATATTAATTATGTGACTGAGATGTGGAGCTATGTGTTGTGATATTTCTTTAATAACTTTAGTACATATTCCGTCATAACCAACGCTATTCGTATTTCTAAGTGACTTAATGTGGTTATTTATATCTTGAGGTGTAGTCGGCTCCATATACACAGAGTTTGACGTATTTGTGTGAATATTAACTTTTGGTATAGTTTTATTTTTTGGTTCAGAAACTTGGTTAATGTAAAACTTGTTGAAAGCCTGAGCTATTTTTATTGGGTTTGTGACTGTCTCTGTCCCTGTTTGAGTATGTGTTATTGGTTCTTTAGGGAAGCAGGTTTTAGAGTTTTTAATTATGGTCCATGCTGCTTTAGATTTATTTTGGGATGTCTTGATGAAGTAGTTATTTTGTGATCTTTGAGTTAAAGTTATAACTCTTTTAAACCTTGCAGAATATGTCTTGAACGAATTTTTATTGCTTGGAGTAGGATTTTTTCTATATTGCCATAGTAGATGCCGTTTCCTTTTACTACACTGTCTTATTCCTTTAGTGATCCATTTACGTTTCTGAGTTATCGACTTTGTTATTATTTCATAAGGAAAGCAAAGGTCGTAAAAACATTTAAATAGGTCAAAAAAGAGGGTGTAGACCATATTGACGTCACTAGTGGTATATAATATGTCCAAAAACTCAGACTTTCAATGCAATTTCTGAATTTTTCTGCATTATCTTGACAATAATTCCGTCTTTTTATTTTCCAACGTTTTAAGACACATGTCTTCTTAACAGGACATTTCAAAGTTGCGCGGTATGATCAGACAGGCCCAATTCTATAATTTCTCCTTTACAACCTTTTACATTATGTGCTATATTGTCCAAGCAGGTCCCACTGCTTAACCTAGTGGGTTGAGAAAATTGTAATTTTAGATTATAATTTAACAATGTACATTCGAAGTCTAAAGTTTGTTTATTTCTTTTCATTAAGTTGATATTAAAGTCCCCACATAATATTACCTTCTTATTATTCAATTTTAAACACAGATAGTGCAAAATATTATTTAAATATTTTCGAAAAATATATCCAAATTTGATTGGGGCACCCTATATATA
Source organism: Hecatera dysodea (assembly GCA_905332915.2). Classification (NCBI taxonomy): domain Eukaryota; kingdom Metazoa; phylum Arthropoda; class Insecta; order Lepidoptera; family Noctuidae; genus Hecatera; species Hecatera dysodea. The sequence continues at coordinate 4,800,835 of HG995286.1, forward strand.
CATAAGATAATTATTTTATGTTCTGTTGCGATTTCTATTCTATTGCGCAGCATTCAATTACGTTGATTACAGAATATTTAGCTAAGTTTAACATTTTATACTTGTGACCACACCTGGCCAAAATGCACGCGCCACCTCTTCTGTTATGTCTGGAGAAACTTGTTGCTAGGCTGTAGCTTGCTATTTTTAGAAGTCCTTGTTCAGGTGTCATAAACTGTTCGGTAATGCATATAGTATCGATTCGTCTTTTACTATTTTCCATTTCCTCCAAGTACACAGTAAGCGCATCGCTTTTATTCAAGAGTCCAGCAATATTTTGGTGAAGGATATGTATACTGTTATAAACGAAAACAGTTAGGGTTTTCTTTCAGGCTTGAATTGAGTTCGTCATCAATGGGTGTCGTTAAAATCACGTCACATTTTTGCCTGCTGTTGCTATTCGTCAGTATATTTGTCTCACAGTATAAGTCTAAATCAATCTGAATATTACTCATAATGTTGTCATATATATTTTTGATTCCATATTTATTGATTCTGCCCGTAGTGTAAGAGAACATCTCATGTGTTAGAGAACGGTTGCTGTCGAAGATATAATATATTATGCATATTTGTGGGTTTGATTGTCTAGATAAAGGAGGTTGTTAAACATCTCGACTTTAAAGTTATACATAAGTGCTCCTGTCTTATACGTGGGAAGACAGACCACTACGCTGCCCTCGTAACAGCAAATGCAGTATTTGCAAAATGGCGGTTTCGAGAAAAACGCGGTTAAGTGTTTTCTTTTAATCTCTACTTTAACTGATATAAAATTCATATGTTTTGTTACGGAAAAGGTACATAAAAATACAAAGTATCGTTTAGTTTAGTAATGAAGTAAATTTTTCTTATGTAGGTCTTTAGAAACTCGAATACTGCACTTAAACCTTGTGGCTCTATTTATAATACCTCAGAGTAGTGAAGTGAAATGCAGTACTCGCGTTTGTTACTGCATTTATATCTAGGAAACACACTGACTGCATTAAGCGCTAGCAAAGTTAGTTACTGAATAAATAAAGAATCATAGGCATAATGCAGTGTAAAACCGAGTTGATTAAACATTTATATAGAAAAAAAAGAAAAAAGCATGATTAATCATAAAAATCTTTTTATTGTATAATCTAAACAGTCTCTTTGAATAAGAATAATAAAAATATTGTACTTGGTACGGTGCTTAGCTAAAGTTATAATAATCATCATCTTTCATTTAGTAATCTATACTAATATTAGAAAGCTGAAAAGTTTGTTTTTTGAACGCGCTAATCTCAGGAACCACTGGTTCGAATTGAAAAATTATTTATGGGTTGAATAGACCATTTATCGAGGAAGGCTTTAGGCTATATATTATCACGCTTAAGCCAATAGGAGCGGAGCAGCGATAAAGAATGTTTTAAAATCGGGGATTCCACGGGGACGAAGTCGCGGGCAGCAGCTAGTAAAATATATGAGATCAATTTTCATTCGCTGTCCCCTATTTAAATGGAACAGTCTTTTCGTAGTTATTATAATAAATGTTCTTTCATCACAGTCTTCTATTTCTAAAGTAGTCACAAGATCAGTCGAAGAATCATTGATTTCATATTTTGTCATTGATTGGTTTTGCCAAAACGGTAACCTATTTTGTGGTATAATTTTGGGGAGAGTAGAAAAAATAGCAGTTTTCTTGCTTCTGTTATACCCCGTGGAAGAATGTTTTTGACGGGATCAGGAATTGACAATGACTCTAAATATTTAACTTTTAGGTACTCTATTCTCTTCTTCTTCTCTGATCACTATTTTTATCATCTTCAATTTCTTCTTCTTTATCTGTAGTTGGCGTGTTTTCAACAGCCTTTGGAGTGACTACAAGTGAGCTTGAGATTACAAAAAAAAAAAACTGTCGCTTTCGTCTTTTGAATAGGAATATTTAAAAAAAAAATTGGTTCCTCAAATTCAGCTGCTAGCGGCAACTTTATCGAGACATTAAATTCAGCGGCGGGTGATGTTAAAATATGATTTTGGTCTTCTAACGGTTACATATCTGCAGCCAGGGTGCCCATAAGTAATTTTGTCATTTTTTCATCACATACTAAGCTAATGCTTGTATCTTGTTAATAGTGATCATTTCAATTTATTTGCTCCTCCTATTGTGTAAACGGCAAGGTGAATGATAAATCATATTCAACTGGCGGATTTAAATATGATTATAGCACTTGTAATTGAATGGATGCGCCCAAAGATTACCAAAACCATGAATATCACAAAACGGGTTCTATATCCAAAGTAACAGTTTCCACAAGTGTACATGGTTTTAACTCTGTGTCTTTTATTTCTTTAATATTATTTTCTTCGGTTTTCACAACCATAAAACAAATCTTCGACCACGGAAATAATTTGAAGACATTTATCTGCAATAAACATAAACAGAATAAATTATAGGTATTCACTCAATCACAGAAAAGCACAGGGAACAGATACATCATAAAATACCTAAATTATTCTGTACCTTTCAGAATTCCATAAAATAACGTAAAAATAGTACACGAAACATTAGTACCTAATTGGTAGAGATCACTTATTAACAAAGCAATAATCAATACACACTCGCGACGTTATAATAGGGTATTTTACTGTAAAAATCTAATTAGTCCGTCCGATAGATTTACAAAAAATATTGGACACGTATTTTTTTGTTTTTCATGTAAACATAAAATGAAGACGATACAGTGCTTTGAAAACTCACGTGACGTCACTACGTTGCTACAATTTTTACCAGCGACGTGACGTCACGTGACTTTTTAACGCACTGTATCGTCTTCATTTTTTGTTTACGTGAAAAAAGAAAAAATACGTGTCCAATATTTTTTGTAAATCTATCAGACGGACTAATTAGATTTTTACAGTAAAATACCCTATTAAAGACGTTTAAATAAATGTAATAAAATGTCAACTTACCGAATAACCCACATGTTAATACAACAAAACACAAGCAAAATGGGCGGCCGAAACACGACCACGACTGACGAACAAAGACCGAGGCCCAAAAGTAAAACGCAGTATGCGCAAAAACTAAATACCGTAATTACATAATTTTGTTTATGATACTAGGGTCAAATGCAGTATGAACCGGTTACTGCATTTACCTTAGGTAACATGGTGATAAACAAATATACGAAAGAACAAAATTAAAACGCAGCCAAAATGCGAGTACTGCGTTTCTTACTAGTATTTAGATGAATACTGCATTCTAATTTGGTACTAAATAAGTTATTACTGCATTTTAATCTGGTGTATGATCATTACTGCATTTATACTAACAATATCAGATAATTTCACACGAAATACTGCATTTTTCCTTATTATTTCACCATGTTCCAGTCGTAGAAAAAAAAAATAAAAAAAACCTCGTATAGCTGAAAGTCTCCATAGGTCATTTATGTCAAAAACGGAAAATCGTAAAAATGTCGATTACTGCATTTGCTATTACGAGGGCAGTACGTTGGTGTGCGTAATTTTACGAAGGGTCTCATTTATTAAGTTTATTACGTTAATGTACTTGTTTTCATTTGAAATTATATGATTTTCTCCAATAAAAAATAGGCAGTAGTCGTTTAGCGTGAACTTCTAATCTTTCCTCAATACCACTTAATAATTGTTTTATGGTACTGTTAGGCAATTATGTAATGACAGTAGTCGAAGTATTCGGAGAAGGCTTCCTCTATGGAAGGCAAAGATCTGTTGTATTTGTTACTACTTAAGATGCATAGTTTATTCCTTTCTTTAGAGTTCGATAATACAGTTTTTGGCTTTACAGGATTGGTTGGTGGTACAGGAACAGCTGACTCTTTGCCTTTATGTGATGTCAGATTACAACTATTAGCAGTTTGTGTTCCTTTATTGTGTTTCTGGGTCGCGTAGTCAGGTATAATGATTGGAGATTCACGCCTAGTGTTTAGGTCATTTGGTGAATTAACTTGGTGTGATGCTTTACTTATGCGTGTTGGTGCTGTATTTTTTTTTTCAGGCGTTGAGCATATTTTTTTGTAGGTGTTAACAGTCGTAATCATGTTTTGTAAATCTGTTTTAAGGCGCAAGTTTTCAATGTTTAAATTGTCAATTTCTTGATGTGCGCTAAGTAGTTGTTGTTTCAGTGATTTAATTTCATTTGCTAACTCACGGGTTTCATCAGTGGTGTCGTGGAAGCTATCCGGGATACTCATCATTGTTGCATCCAATATAGTTTTCTCGCTATTATTTGTTGTCATTTTAGACAGGTCAGTTAAGAGCTATTTCACATTTTCGCGCAGTTTTTTAAGATTTTAGTCGTCTTTTTTACGATCTTAGGTAATAATAGTCTGAAAATCTAAAATACACGTATAAGATAGATCAGTCCTTAGTATTGTTGTTTAAAGTACCATATTTATAGTCATTATCTGACAGTTTAGCAAGCAGGTTAACCATAAATGTATCTCTAAGACAGTCGAAAGAGACTAAAATACAGTATTTTTACAGAACTGTACAAACGAAAAAAAAATAATTAAATGAATATTGCTTCCGTCAATCCAAATCAGCTCAACCATAGTCAGAGAACAAGTATTGTTGTGGTTATGATGTGATCCCAATATACGCAATTAAGGAATATATCTCCATACTAGCTGAAGAGGCTCAGGTATGGAGATACTCGACGTATATTCAATTCATATCACATCGTCAATCAATATCGGAAAATTTTACTAATATAAAATCTCAACCCAAGAATTACGACAATCAATGAAGAGAAGCAAAAACTTAGCAAACAGTATTATTTTACTATTTGCTAAGTTTTTGCTTTTCATTTTTGCTTTGCTGAAGAAACTTTAATATTTTATTACACTTTCCTGATCTAAATAGTTATGCTGCACTGATTAAAACCAGTGGCTGCGGTTAGCTATGTTTTTATATTATAAAAACTTATTCAATCTTACCCGTTCTTCTGCTTAAGTAGGTTCACGTATCTCGTCCGCGATCACACATTCTTCACGTTGAATGTATGTGGCAGTGTTTAGTGGCAGAATGAAAGTATTGTGACTGTTTATTACACGATATTTTCATTGTGCCAAAAACACCTGAGCAAAATTAAATTCTTCGTTTTTGGTGCATGTTCTAGGCTATAATTTCCACAGAAGTTCATATGCGATAAAATATACATATTTATCTCAACTTACCATGTTCCGGTCCGGTGAGGTATGCACTGGTAGTGGGTTTTGCTTTACGCGGTATGAAGTCGTCACCAAAGGTGTACCTGAAACAAATAATAACCGTGGTCAACATCACATCACATATGTCTTGTTGAAAACGAATTTGTTTTCCAAATTAAAGTTAGTAGTAGTTAGTTTGCCCATAATTTGCATTGATCACAGCAATTCTTTTAGACAGGCTGTTTTCAAGCCTTTTACATTTGGCTGCACTTATGGCTCACTATTGAATTAAAACATTTTATAACACTGTTTTGGATCGAATGCTGTGGTCTTTTGAACTTGCGAATCGCAAGATCAAACCCCACAGAATACCCCAAAAGATGGTAGTTAATGTTTAGGCCACAGGATTAGGACGGCCATTCTAAGACGACAATACTGCTGTTTCTAAATCAGCTCATGGTGGTAGAAGATTTATGACAAGGGGCATTGTCTTGTTGGAATTTGACGCCATCCAAGTTTGTGTTGTCGAAAATGCGTTTGCGTGTAAGCGAAGGCAATAGCGCAGTTTAAGCGCATTTGTGTATGCTTCACTGTTCATACGGCCTTCGCAAACCAACATTTCGCCTACACCATCAGCTGCCATGCAGCTCCAGATTATTATGCTACCTCCTCCGTGTTTAACAGTGGATATCACGAAATCTGGATGATATTTCTCGCCGATACGCCGCCTCACGTTGGTTACAGCCGGAGTTCTAATTAGCTGTAACAATGGAAAAAAGAAGAGTTTGAATCTGTGCTCATAATTTTTATAAAAGCAGACTAAAATTAGAGTACCCGTATTATTGTTGTTCAAATGAAATAGTATAAAAGCTTATCTCAAAGTTTCATCCACGGCCACACAACGTTTGACCAATCTGCCTCCGTGAAGTGTTATATTGTACATCCGATTCTAATCGGTTTTTTTTTGTATATTCCGTGAGCCACGGCTACTTTCTTGCTCTGCACCCGTTTAAACTTGCATCTGCAAGCCTTCTTCTTGCTATTGTAGCACTAATTTGGTATCCGATTTCTTCTAATATAAAAATACGTTTTTTGCGATCCTTCAGAGACTCACGGATGACTTTTCGTCCCTGGCGCTCAGTATTCATGCGTTTTCTGTCAGTCCGTATTTTATTTCCATGGGAACTGGGTCTTTTCAAACTTCTTCTTCAGTCTTCTGGCAAATAGCACTGCGCACCGCGAACATTTCACAAGATTTGCTATCTCTACTTGAGAATTTCCTTATTCAACTGGGTTCTAATACTTTTTCGTAGCACAATTCAGTTTTTTCGGTGTGTTCGAAAAAGGAGAATGTCAAATTTACCACAAAATCACACACCGAAGCTTCTTTACACTATGAATAGCAAATGAAGACTGATAATATTTTGGAATATTTAAAAAGAATACGCAGTATTTGGGTTTAGCAAATCATATGTTACATGGTCCATATAAATGGGTTATTATTATAATTATATATAAACATTTTCTGTTATTTTTTAAATTCATTTTGGGATATTTATCTTTTAGAGAGGTGGCTAATACTTTTGTCTAAGGTTGTATATATCTTGTTGAAGTTGTTATGGTTTACTTACCAGTCTTATAGTGTGCTCAAAATGCTTAGTAAGTAACAACTAACCAACATTACAATGATTTTTTTAAAATGTATTGCACACAATTTGATACTACATTTATTCCTAAGACTATTTCTGTGTCTAATAATACTTCTTTCAGTGACTGGGCCACCATTGGTATTCATAAGAGCAGGGAACGGCTATATGAGTTGTATGAAGAACGGGCTTACATTAATACAGCAGAATTTAATGTATATGTTAAAAACTACTCTAAATTATACAAAAAAGTTTGTTATATGGCGAAGTCTCGGTATTTGAGTTCAAAAATAAAAAATAGTAGTAATGTGATTAAAATGACATGGAACATTATTAATAGCGAAACGGGAAGATCTTGCAATCAAACCAATGATTATAGCCTTGCTATTAATGACAATGTAATTAATTTAGATTCCGATGTCGCCGCGGCTTTTGAAAATTTCTTTGCAGAGATCCCCGTATCAACAACTAAGTTTCTAAATTCATCACCAACCGCTGCAGAAATTTTACTTAAAGAAAACGTTCCACTATGTGATGCTGAGTTTAAATTTCAATATGTCAGTTATAGTGATATAATAAAAACTTTTAATTCTTTAAATTTAAAAAAAACGGCAGATCTATGGGGTAATTCTGTTGATCTGGCAAAGTCCATTATACATATTGTGGCACCTACCTTAGCTGTTATTTTTAATAAATGTATCGACCGTGGTGAGTTTCCTGATCTAATGAAATATAGTAAAATAATACCATTATTTAAATCAGGTAGTACGTCAGACCCTAGTAATTATAGACCTATATCAGTGCTACCTACTTTTAGTAAAATTTTTGAGAAAGTTATCCTAAATCAAATGCAAAGATATTTTAATAAACACAAACTGTTACATAATAAACAGTTTGGTTTTACACGGGGTCGTTCAACAGCCGATGCCGGCATTGAACTGTTAGGACATATTTATGATGCATGGGAGGACAAATGCGATGCTTTGGGCATTTTTTGCGATTTGTCCAAGGCATTCGATTGTGTTCTTCATGAGACATTAATCAGGAAGCTGCACTATTACGGAGTCCGGGACGCCTCTCTGGATCTTCTTATTTCTTACCTGAGTGATAGGATTCAAAGAGTTGACGTCAATGGCAAAAGATCTCCTGGATCTGTAGTGAGGATGGGGGTCCCACAGGGCTCGATTTTAGGTCCATTTTTGTTTCTCATTTATATTAATGACTTGCCGTACCTCGTAAAGGATAATCATGATATAGTGTTATTTGCAGACGACACGTCACTTTTATTCAAACTCAAACGTCAGCAGCATAATATAGACGCTGTAAATAGTGCCCTTACGACTGTAGTTAACTGGTTCAATATTAATAATCTTCTACTTAATGAGAAAAAAACGAAATGTGTAAAGTTCACGTTACCTCATGTTAGACAGGTGAACACTAGTGTGTTAATAAAGGGGGAAGAGTTAAAACCCGAAGATAGCACACTGTTCTTAGGCATAACTTTGGATGCGAAGCTACAGTGGGGCCCCCATATAGACAAATTGTCCAAAAAACTTAGCTCTGCAGCATATGCCGTTAGAAAAATTCGTGGCTTAACTGATGTTGAAACAGCACGTTTAGTATACTTTAGTTATTTCCATAGTGTGATGTCATACGGCATTTTGTTGTGGGGAAATGCCGCTGATATTCAAACAGTATTTGTGTTGCAAAAAAGAGCTATCCGTGCGATTTACAAATTAAGTCCTAGACAGTCCCTCAGAGTCAAATTTAAAGAGATTAATATAATGACTGTGCCTTCTCAGTATATTTACGAGAATCTTTTGTATGCACATAAAAATATTAATCTATTTAAAAGATACAGTGATATTCATAATGTGAATACCAGGAACAAACATAATTTTGTCATTCCTAAAACTAGGCTCAAGAAAATAGGTGGTTATATTGGATACGTTTTTATAATAAACTCCCTTCCTACATCCAAGACCTTAGTATTAATAAATTCAAATTGATGGTAAAACGTAAGCTATGCCAGAAAGCTTTTTACACAGTTAAAGACTATATTGAAGACCAAAAGGCTTGGGATTGAGATGCTTCAACGATGTACATGGCCTACTATTACGTTTATCTATTGATACTTTTCTCAATTTTAGACTTTGACATTTTATATTCTCCTGCATGTAAATTCAATTTTGCAATTTTGACATGAATGTTTACTTTTTAAAGTATTATTTTATTATTGTGACATGAATATTTACTTGTTAAAGTAATATATATTTTTTTTATTATTATATTATGTTTGACATGTATACTTACTTTGTAAAGTATTATATTTTTACTTAATTTATTTTGTGAATATGAGGACTATATGGGTATTATTTTCTTTTTTCTTTCCTTAAAGTATATATAACGACGACGTCTGGCAGTTTAAGTACTTTTACGGCCTACCCAAATGTCCCTTCTTTGGTATTGTTCGTCGGGTCGTTGAGCTCCTTATTGTTTCTAAGTTGAGCTACTCGACTACTGACGAAGGCTTGCACTGAATGGACAGGCCCACTTAAATCTGTATGGTTCTTTCCTCAAAAGACCATTTCAGACACAGATCTGCATAGTTCTCATATAACATATTATGAATGGGAACTATGTAGATCGCCATATTAGGGTCTTGTTTCAGTTTGTCTGGCAGTTTGAGTAATTCTTGCGGCCTACCCAAATGTCCTTACTTTGGTATTGTTCGTCAAGCCGTTGAGCTCCTTAAAGTTTTAAGTTTGAGCTACACGGTATCTGACAAATGCTTGCACTGTCTGGACAGGTCCACTCAAATCTGTGTGGCACTTTCCTCAAAAGGCTACCTCAGACATTAACCTACATGGTTCTCATATGATTTGACCAGTACGGATTGTATGGACTTTAAAAGAGACTTTGACCTCTGAGTTTGTTTCGGTGTTTCTTCTCAGGGTAGTCAGCTAGGAAACACCGGCTTCATCTAGCTTAAAATGACAAGAAATATTGGACGTGTAAAAGTGTTATGTTTAACCTACTTACAAAATAAATATCATTTATCATTTATCATTTATCATTTATCATTTAACACATCATTTTACTAAATCAGAAGAAACTCGAGCCTGTTACAGTCTCGGCCTAACATTCAATTTTATGTTTTACCAATGAAATTGCCGTTTCTTTGCTGTGCTAATTGTAACTATGATTGCTATCTTTAGACCTTAGAATTCAAATGTAAATATTTTTTTTACTTAAGTTGTGTCATTACTATTTGAGTAATGGCACAACTTTATAGTTTTTTGTTTAGTATTTTAATGTTTAAAACTCATTATTATTATCTTGGGCTGCCTTTAATATAGTAGTACATTTAAATTGTAATACAAGCATAACATCGAACATCGTATTCAAACTTAACAATTCAATAGGCTTCAGCGGGTTCAGCTGACTTGTCCGCGATCACACATTTTTTCATGTTGAAGGAAGAAGTTAATTTGTTTGTATTGAATAGGCCTGCAAATTACTGAACGGATTTGAAAAATTATTTCACTGTAGGGAAGCTACACTATTCCCGGGTGACACATATAATTTATCCTCATATTCCCACGGGAACGGGAACTATGCGGGTGAAACCGTGGGGCGCTGCTAGTAGGTAATAATATAAAAGGAAGAATTATATTTATCTAGACTCACCATGTTCCGGCCTGGTAACGTTGGTAGTGCAGCACTATTAACGTTTTTTTTCGCGTTTTGGAGGCTCAGCGTGAAACTGTGTAGGTAATCATTCTGTGAAGAAGTCATCAACGAAGGTGTCCCTGAAACAAATGGTCGTGAACAAATATCTCAACAGCATTAGGAAAACTTGCTATATCAATTTAAGTTTTAGCTGTTTCAATGTATTCTTCGCGAGGAAGAGCGTGTTACATTAGAAACAGAATTGAGGTACAAGTAAATGAACATCGCTCACTGTTTTTCAAAAGTTCAGAAGTTAATATTGGACCAAAGTGAAAAAACTTTTTACAAAAAAAAAATACAACCGAGTTCTAAACAATAAAACCAAAAAGTTATTTTTCACTTTATAGTGGTTCACACCAAGCTAAACATACCCATCGCAGCGTACGTGGTATAAATTGGTGTAAACAATAAACAAACATGCGATTGCATGTGACCAAATGGCAACTTTCTTCATCGAATAAAAAAACAACCACGTAAATCGGATCAGAAATCTCGGCGTAATCGCTGTACATAAATAGAAAAAAAATCCTATCTCAAAAATTACTGAACCGATTTTGATGAAACTTGAAGTATTCCCTAAGTTGAACAATATCTAGTACAAAAAAAGAATAATTACTTAAATCGGAATCGTAGTCCCGGAGATATGCGAACACAAACATAAAAACATACATACACTTTTGAAATTTGGCACGTTTGTTCAGGCGCTGATATAGACTAATATAACATATACGAAAACTGGGCAGCTCTGGAAATATTACATACATACGGGTCGAATTGATAACCTCCTTTTTTGAAGTCGGTTAAAAATTAAGTGTATAAGTTGCGTTGCATCGCTCTATATATGTATAAGAAAACTAATTTGCGGGCGTACCATGAGGTATTAAAACGTGAGTCTTCCGAGCGAGAAAGAGGGATAGAGTTATACGCCCTATATAGCTCCATCCCTTTTTCTCGCAAGGAAAATTAGAAATTGATGAGAGATGAGATATAAATGAGAAATTGTTTAGAATTGGGGCAGTCACTTGCCTTGTTGATGCGAAATGTGAATAAATTAAATCCCGTAGACGTCGCTAAACGTAACAACGGCAGAGAATTTTCTTCAGAAATAGGCGACATCCTCGCTTCTGGTAAAAAAATTTGATTGCTTTAAAAAACTTCCAAAACTCGTAACAAACTGAAACAAAACGAAATACCACAGTGCATAAATCCGTGTATAACGGGGTACAATATTAATTAATAGTATCTCCACCATTACCGTCGCCATTGCTGTCGCCTCTACAGGTACTCCGGACTGGCAACTGTTCTTGATTCGACTGCATTTCATTTCGTTCCTCGGTTGCAAAGCAATTGATAGCTGTAGCATCATCATGTCCAGAGAAACTAAACGAATTTTCACCTGCATTGTAATAAGTCAAATAAGTCAACGGCAAAGCTAAAGAAGATGAGCAAAAACTTGACAAACATTAATAAGACTGAAGAAATTTTAATATACCGTTTCCTGCACTAAATAGTTATGCAGCACTGATTAAAACCAGGGGCCGCCTCTAATGTAACAGTTAATTTCATACTCGTATAAATACAAACATAATATGAACAGCTTTTTCAAGCTTACTGTAGTAGGTTCACGTATCTCGTCTGCGATCACACATTCTTCACGTTGAATGTAGGTATGTGGCAGTGTTTAGTGGCAGAATGAAAGTATTGTGACTGTTTGTTACACGATATTTTCAATGTGCCAAAAACATCTGAGCACAATTAATTTCTTCGTTGTTGGTGAATGTTCTAGGCCATAATTTCCACAGAAGTTCATATGTGATAAGAGATGTTTTTATATCTCAACTTACCATGTTCCGGTCCGGTGAGGTATGCACTGGTCACTACCTACGGTTTGCTTTACGCGGTATTTAGTCGACACCAAAGGTGTACCTGAAACAAATAATAACCGTAGTCAACATCACAACACATACGTCTTGTTGAGGTATTAAGGTTTACTTACCAGTCTTATAGTGTCCTCAAAATGTTTAGCTATACTTTATTTTTTTTAGATCAAAAGAACTTCGAGCCTGGTACAGTCTCGATCTAACATTCAATTTTATGTTTTAACAATGAAGTTGCCGTTTCTTTGCTGTGCCAATTGTAACTATGATTGCTATCGTCAGACTTGGAATTCAAATGTAAATAAAATTTATAATTATGTCGTGTTTGAAAAAATGCTGACAATTTCATAGATGCTTAAATAAACCCAATGTAAGATGGCGTTTATTAAAGAAAAAAATATGTTTTTGGTAAATCCTCAAGATATTTTAGTCTCAAATATCGTAAACTCCAGTCTCGCCGCTGTTGAAATAGCACTGACCTATCAAAGGACAAAAGTGACGTCGCATGATAAGTTACAGACGGAGTTGCTTTTGTGCTTCGTTGCCACTAGTACCATTAACAGTTCCATGATGGAACTATTGATGTTTTCTTTTAATCACTAGTTCCATTTTAAAAGAATCTGAAAATAATGGAACTAATGTTGAATTTTTTATCACTAGTTCCATATTTTTATTTTAGGAACTTGTGAAGTTTTTAAGGGTGTAAAAACAGTAGATGTAGAAACACTTAGGTATTAATAATTTATAAGTTTTCGAAAGAAGATCCTTTTACGGATACAAAAACTTATCACATTATATAGCATATGGAATTTAAATAACATTATAACAAAGTTACCTAACGATACCATAATTAATTTAGATATTTAAAAATAAGGGAAAATAATCTGAATCACGTGCGCATTCTGGTTCTGGATTTAAACTTTGAATAAAATAAACATTTTGGCGCGAAATCCACGTGGGTCCGATTAAATTGTTCAGTTGATTTTATTCGTTGATTTCCAAAAACTATTTAAACTAATTACAAAGTACAAATATGTTTTTTATAAGTGCTTATTGCATTTTATGATAAATAAAATAATTTGTTCTAATTTTTAATAATCGATATCAAAATAATCATATTTGTAATTTACATGTGAAATAAAAACGTAAAAAAACACAGTTGGCGCGAAACTTTGACTTTAGATACCTATCAAAAAACTTCATTACTACTACATATTTCCTTAGAAATATGGATGAATTCATCGAAGTGGAAAATTAACTTTAGTATAGAAAATGACAAAGAAATACCGCAAATAGAATGAATAAGTCTTGATTTTGCGGTTTTGCTTCTTTTCAGCAAGCGAGAAGGTTATTTACATATATATATTTAGCAAATCCAAGACGTATCGTATCGTATTTTAGACGCATTTTTAAGTTGACTGTCGTGATTTGAACGATTTAATTTAAGATATTTCTTAACTTATCGTATAAAATTGCTGCAGAAACAAATTTATCATAGTTAATTAAGATGGTGAATGTCGAGATAATTTCTGAAATTCATGACGTAACATGCACGTCGACTCAGCTAGTGTAATAAAGTCAAAATCTTGTCGAGCAGAGTGGTTAAGAGGAGCTGAATGAAGTTGCTTGCAAATACAAATCCTTAAGCTTTTCTTAATACCCCCGGTAAGGAAAAAATAAAAAATAGATATTACAATATCTATTTGTTAATGTAATGTAAAATAATTCTTATTTTTTTTTTGTATTTCTTAATGTGTTATTGTTTGTTTTCCCAAATAAATAAATAAAATAAAAATAGCCACTGGGCCCGCGTGGTGGATTACGGCCTATTCCCTCTCTTAGAGAGGAGGCCCAGCAGTGGGAACGTTAAAAGGCTTATTATGCTTATTACAATAAATTAACGACCGATATTTATCGGTCGTTAATTTATTGTAGCTGCTTACTAGCTTACTGGTTAGATGTTTCTATTCGATTACTATCACTACATACTACCCATAATAAAACAAATTAAAGTAAGAAAAAAAATTGTTGATTTTATTCAATACAATTATTATAATACCTAAGTGTTTTTACCTCTAGTGTTTTTACACAATTAAAAATTTCACAAGTGCCTAAAATAAAAATATGGAACTAGTGATAAAAAAATCAACATTAGTTCCATTATTTTCAGATTCTTTTAAAATGGAACTAGTGATTAAAAGAAAACATCAATAGTTCCATCATGGAACTGTTAATGGTACTAGTGGCAACGAAGCGCTTTTGTGCTTTTGGTAAGACAGCGCTTACTCGAATCCTGCCTAACGTTAGTCTCTGTAAAAAAACGATGATGATTTAACTGGTAATTCAAATAACATGCAGTGAGATTCAGTTGGTCAAGGTACCCATTATTTGAGTCCCAACTGCTGGCCAAGTTTTATAAATTAACTGACTTCCTGCCGTCCACATGGACTTCTTTCCTCCTTTCGTGGAAATCGGTTAAAAAGTTCCGTTGGGGGATCGCTCTTATTAATAGCCTAACGGTTTGTTTAAGTACTTGCGTAACTTATGAAGTTTTTTCTAACCCCTTAAACCATTTGTTTAACTTAAAATCGGTCCCCCGACCCGACGACATTTAGTTAAACAAATTCATACGTGCTTACGTATGAAATATATGTCAAAAATATTTTTAAAACTTGCTAGTTAAATTTAAGTTATAGCTGTTTCAATGTGTTCGCGAGGAAGTGCGTACTACATTAGAATCATAATGTAGGTACAAGTCAATGCTTATCGCTCACCATTTTTCAAACGTTTAGAAGTTAATATTGGATTAAAGTGAAAAATGAAGTGGTATAAGTTGCGTTGCATCGCTCTATCTATAAGAAAACTAATGTGCAAAAAGTAAATTAATAATTTTGAATTCATTTCATTTCTTCTATAACTCACGACATTTGGGTTTTAGTAATTCCTGTTATGGCTAACTAAAATGCAATGAACAACTCACAAACGACACTTGTATAAAAGTATCTATATTTTCACTGCAAATTCTCTATGCTGTCAATTCATGGTAACTACTCCACATCAGGTAGTGTTGTAAAGCAGCTGTTAAACAACACAACAGAAAAGCGAATTTAAACAAATAACTTCGGATGATGGCAATTTTGATATGAATGCTCTCCCAGTTTGCCACAGATTTTCACATATGCTATTGAATCGGACTGGCCTTTTATTGCGTATGAGTCACACGCACAGATCTGTCAAGCGTTGGAAAGAACTGAACTGCGTTTACCTGTAAAGAAAATTGACTTGTGGAACTGGACACAAATGAGAAATTGTTTAGAATTGGGACAGTCAATTGCCTTGTTGATAGGAAATGAAATTTAAAATCCGTAGACGTCGCTAAACGTAATAACTGCAGAGCATTTTCGTTAGAAGTAGGCGGGATCCTTGTTTCTGGTAAAAACATTTTGATTACTTTTACACACTTCCAAAATACGTATTAAATCATTAATTTATCTGGGTACCATTGCTGTTGCCTCTACAGATACTCCGGACTGGCAACTGTTCTTGATTTGATTGCATTTCATTTCGTTCCTCGGTTGCAAAGGAATTGATAGCAGCAGCATCATCATGTCGAGAGAAACTAAACGAAGTTTCACCTGCATTGTAGCGACAAGTCAACGGAAAAACATTTGCATTAGATAAGCTATAGAAGAAGAGCAAAAACCTGACAAACGGTAACAAACTTTAATTTACCATTTCCAGCGTTTAATATTTATACAGCACTGATTAAAACCAGGGGCCGCCTATAATGTAACAGTTAAATTCATACTCGTATAAATACAAACATAATATGAACAGCTTTTTTAAGCTTACTGTAGTAGGTTCACGTATCTCGTCTGCGATCACACATTCTTCACGTTGAATGTATGTGGCAATGTTTAGTGGCAGAATGAAAGTATTGTGACTGTTTATTACACGATATTTTCAATGTGCCAAAAACATCTGAGCACAATTAATTTCTTCGTTGTTGGTGCATGTTCTAGGCTATAATTTCCACAGAACCGTGATCCTTCTAGTGCCCTTTGCGTTCTAGGGCCGCGGCGACTCTTTCAAACAAATTCCGCAACTCTAGCAGGCACTGACCCTATGGGGCCCCACACATATAACAACATATCTACATACTAGCCGAGCCTCTCGCTCAGATAGGTTGGAGATATGTTCCTGAAATTCCGACTTACAATGTTGAATTAATGCTGCATGATGTGTTTTCCTTATGTAGGCAATTAAATCTTCTTTTTTATATCATATAATTTCAGACCGAGAAAATATCTGAATGCTACAAAATACTTTTTTATTTCGCAGTTTTTTTTCTCTATTAATTGCTTCTTAATGCAGTCTTACTATGTATTATTTGGATTAGTTTTCAGAAATGGATGAACAAGCAAACACTTACTTTACATAAATGAGTTAAACAGTCTAGGTGCATCGCCGTTAAAACCTGTAAACAAATAAAAGTAACCAACTAGTTGGTTATTTTTTTAACCAACATAAATAACCAACATAGTTGGTTATTTTTATGACTTAGAAATAATAAAAGTAATGGATATTAGGAAGAGATATATTTATCTGAACTCACAATGTTCCGTTCTGGTAACGGGAGTGGTGCAGCACTGTCAGCGCTGTTGTTCACGTTTTGGAAGCTCAGCGTGAAACTGTGTAATCAATCTGTTATAAAGTCGTCAACGAAGGTGTTCCTGAAACAAATGATCGTGACAAATAAGTCAACAGCATTAGACAAACTTGCTAGATCAATTTAAGTTTTAGCTGTTTCAATGTAACAGCTGTTTCAAATGAGGAAGAGCGCATTACATTAGAAACATAATCTAGGTACTGGTAAATGAATATCGCTCACAGTTTTTCAAACGTTCAGAATGTAATATTGGACTATAGTGAAAAATACTGTCGTGTAAATAACTAAGCAGCCTAAAGTAAATGGAGAGTGTTTTGTTTTTGTTCATTCAATCCGTACTTTTAGGTTCTCGTAACTCCTATTACCGCTTTAAACAATGCTATGAAGAAATGACAGACGGCACTTATAAAAAAACATATTTTCATTCAATCATTTCAAATAATGCACGGTAAATTCTCTATGCGGCCAATATTTGGTACCTACTACTCCACATCAGCTGCTATTGTTGTAAATTACATATCGCACCCCCAGTGCTATAAAGGCGTAAGTAAGAATACGTCACTTTTTTATTGCATTTTCGTATAGTGCAAATAAAGATACCTTTTTTTTTTTTTTGGATGGGAAATCATCAAATGACCCCTCCCGCCCTGGGTGGAGCGGTAGGGAGTGTCAGACTTTTACTGACTAAAACCCACCCGTGATCCTTCTTGTGCCCTATGCGTTCCAGGGCCGCGGTAACTCTTTCGAACAAATTCCGCAACCCTAGCAGGAAATAAAGATACCTCAAGTTCCATTTTGTCCATTAATTTAAAACGAAAATATAAGCCAATAAACAAAAAAAAACACACACACATACACGTCGCGTCACATAAGTTTTACATTTTATCAGTTATACAAGTCCATAAACCTACTTAACTACATAAAAATCGATAAAAACATACTTAATCGTACTTAAGTATTTGTTTCCGTAAATCAAGCCAAAATGTTGTAAATACACTTTCTATAACGGCTTTATTTGCCTACAAAAGAAAACAAAGATCATAAAGTAATACTGGTTACATACCATCACATAAAAATAATCTAACGATGTCGCTTGGCAATAAATCACGCGTATTATTTTCAGCCACTAGATTCCTTTAAAAAGCTTTATAATGCAATGGAATTGCATTTGAGTCACACAGACTTTTTAAATTTTTGTACAGTGCATTAGATACTGGTAATAAATGTTCATAAGCAGCTTTGAGCTAAAGGTCAGATAGCTTTGATTTGGAATGCAGTATCTAACACAAAATAGTCGCTTTTCTCGAAGTCGTATTTGTAAAATAGTTTACCAGGGGCATCGAAAGTAGTTTTGACCTCTTTTAACTTCGATAAGTATACTTTCTCACCTCTTATATCTGTGAGCTAATTTTTGATTGAAATTGCTAGGGATTTAAAATCATAAAACAAATCCTAGGACTTTGCAGTCATGACGAATTTCTTATGGACCTTAGCGTTCATGACAATTTCGTAAAATTATACTATTAGTATTAGTCTAATTTATTTGACAAAATATTAATTATTCTTTTGTTTGTTTATATCTTTGTCTATTTATTTTAAACAATAATAGTATCTTTTATTGTTTAAATAATAATAAACTGCAATTTTATAATTACCTGTTTTATTACACCGCTAAAATTTAATTTACCGGGAGACTTAACGTTGCTTACAATTCAGGATTTATTCAAAGACATTACATAAAAAGGCAAGTATTTAGACTTAACATATGGTTTTATTTTGATTTTTTTACAAACAAAGCTGTAAAGACTTCTTACGAATTCATAATTATAAAACAAAATAAAGCAAAAAAGGCGTAAGTATTGTTTACCCTTTGCATTTTACCATGGTATAAAAGTTCCTAAAAGTCATAACCATGAGCAGTTACAGTGTACAAATAAATTTATAAAACGATGATTGGAGTAAACATCATTACATTTGAGAATCTGTACTAATTAAATAAGGAAAACGTGTGTAAAACTTAAAATATTAAATATTCTTTAAACAAGATAATTTGACGTGTCTGAAATATTGTTGAAGATAAGCTTGATTTTTTACTTTATAATAGTATAAAAGAATAGGTCATAAGATCAAATGCTAAATAGATATACCAGAACAAACAGTTTTTTTGCTCTCCTGTAAAATTCGTATATTCGTCTTACGCCTTTGTCGCACTGGGGGTGCGATATCTACAAGTATATAAGCAAGAATAATTTGATAAGTCTGCCAAGCGTTGCAAAGTGCGGCCCATAATTGGTTTGTGGAACTAGACACAAATGAGAAATTGTTTAGAATTGAAACAGTTACTTGCCTTGTTGTTGAGAAAAGCAATATACATATATCCCGGTCGTCGTCGCTAATCGTAATAACGGCAGAGTATTTTCTTAAGAAGTTGTCGCCATCGTCTCTTCCGTTTTCAATCAAAATGTTTCCGAAAGTCGTACCAAACTGAAACAAAACAATGCATAAATCCGTGGATATCGGAGTAAAACATAAATTAATCTGGGTGCCATTGCTGTCGCCTCTACAGATACTCCGGACTGGCAACTGTTCTTGATTCGACTGCATTTAAGTTTGTTCCTCGGTTGCAAAAGAATTGATAGCTGCAGTATCATCATGTCAAGGGAAACTAAACGAATTTTCACCTATATTGTAGCGACAAGTCAACGGCAAAACATTTGCGTTAGATAAGCTAAAGAAGAATAGCAAAAACCTGACAAACAGTAATACACCTGATGAAATTTTAATGTACCGTTTCCTGCACTAAATAGTTATATAGCACTGATTAAAACCAGGGACCGCCTATAATGTAACATTTAAACTCATATAAATACAAACATAATATGAACAGCTTCTTCAAGCTTACAAATCCAATAGACTGTAGCAGGTTCACGTATCTCGTCTGCGATCACACATTCTTCACGTTGAATGTATGTGGCAATGTTTAGTGGCAGAATGAAAGTATTGTGACTGTTTGTTACACGATATTTTCAATGTGCCAAAAACATATGAGCACAATTAACTTCTTCGTTGTTGGTGCATGTTCTAGGCTATAATTTCCACAGAAGTTCATATGCGATAAAAGATACATACTCGAATTTATCTCAACTTACCATGTTCCGGTCCGGTGAGGTATGCACTGGTAGTGGGTTTGCTTTACGCGGTATGAAGTCGTCACCAAAGGTGTACCTGAAACAAACAATAACCGTGGTCAACATCACAACACATACATATGTCTTGTTGAAGGTGTTAAGGTTTACTTACCAGTCTTATAGTACCCTCAAAATGCTTAGTTACACTTTTTTTTTCTAAATCTAAGAACTTCAAGCCTTTTACAGTCTCGATCTAACATTCAATTATTTATGTTTTACCAATGAAGTTGCCGTTTCTTTGCTGTGCCAATTGTAACTATGTATGATTACTATCGTCAGACTTGGAATTCAATTGTAAATAAAAGAACAATGCCCACACATTAGAACAACCTTGTAATAGAATAACCTTGCACAAAAGGTAATCTTGAAATTTAACCTTATGGCCGTTCACTGTCTCTTAAGATACAGGTATACCCTAGTTTGAGAGACAGGGTAACGATTTATTTGTCAACAGATGTACTTATTAACATTCTCTTCCTTATAATGTAGTTACATAAGTTGTAAATCTTGCTAGTAACCAGTTTAAATTTTTGTTTTTCTTACCATCTGTACCCTCTTAATCAATAAACAATTTTATTTATTTATTTATTTATTAACCATGGCCTACAGTGAACACTGATAAATAGTTTATGGATAGTTTAAGTTGTTATGAACACCTTCTAGTACATACCAGTTAGGAAAATAAGTCGCCATTTGGAAATAAAACAGCTTTTATTTTTTCAAAACATTCATTTTTTCACAGTCACTAACTCATTCTTCACACTTTTAACCACTTTTGAAAGGAAAGTATATCATTTGAACACAATAAAAGTTCATCAAAGTTATTTACTCATTTTAACGGCTACTTCCCGTTATGTCACATTCCCGATACGACAACATGTCAAAAGTTTTAAAAACAACTGAACGCTAGTGGCAAGATTTTTATCTTCTTACATTCATTCTCGTTTTGTCACCCTTTTTTTAAACTAGTTCTTTGTACGGTACAGTGAACTACAAAAGTTACCAATTTCTTTTTGACGCTCTTTTTATGACCCGACTTTCCCAGAGGTTGGTATATTGCTTTCTTAGCATATGTAAAATCCTAAATTATATACGTTTCATGCATAGGTCTGTACCATGGCAATAGGTTTGATTGCCATGTGCAGTATGTGTGAGGTATGAACATAATTGGTCTAACAGACGAGTGGGTTTCATTAAAAAAAAAATGGCCGCCAGTTTTCTCAGATTAAAAAACTGAAACCTGACTAACGTTTAGTTTTTTCCGTAATCGATTAGATTTATTAAATAATATATTAATTTAAATTAAATCGACCATAATATGGGAACCCCAAACGTCACGTGAAAATAAAATTGCGAAATAATAACGACGGTTAAAAGGAAATAGGGTATAAGCGACAAAAAGTGAAATGTTCAGGAGAGCCGTTCAAAGTTTTAAATTTTAGAAAAACTGACGTAATTTTGTTATTTATTAAGATATCGTGAAAACTAAAACAGTTATAAAATCAGAAAAAAATGGAGCATTTACCGGTATTTTTAGTTTTAATGATTTTACGCTATTTAAAGTGGTTTTTGTCGCTTATAACAATAGCTTTTAATTTTCTAATGAGGAAATATGGCATAAGATACAAATGACAAAGTAAAATATTAAAGGATAAGAAGCCTAAGCGACATACTGATTTCTCACACAGCAAGGTAAAAGGGTATAAGAGACTAGACAGTTCAATAAGTGTTATAGGAAAAGAAGGATAAGGTACTTTTCACAGTGGTTGTATGGAAGCTAATAGAGCACAAGAAACAGTCGGCTTTCAAAACAATACCAGGATATAAGACATTAGTGACACACAATGTCGCTTGAAAGCAAAGGAAAAGAAGGATAATCAACATTTGGCATTGCGTGAGTTTATGGAAATATGGATGAAAAGACACCCCAAAAATAATGAAGTAGCGCAACCAACACGATCCTTCATCAGGATAAGAGCTAAAACGGGTATTACACTACACTGTAATTTTGTCCCTAACTCGTAAAATAGGGTGAAGTATTTTAAAAGTATTAGGGAGTCGATTTTCATACAAAAAGACTAAGGATCCTTAGTCTTAGAGGCCTGTTTCAGTATACCCCACCCGTTCAAGTTATTCTAATTTACACTAAATAGTAGATTTCAAAGATGATAGTTCGTCATTATAGTCATTTTCATGTCACCTACTTACCTATTTACTAACAAGCGGATAGTAGGATTTTTTTAAATAAAAAAAGACATTGACATGACATGGACACCTTATGGTGTCCTCCCCCAAGCACATCCAGTACATCAGATGACCCGATTCCAGGGATAACCCTGGAATCGGGTCATCTGATGTACTTCCGCGAGGGAGACCAACAATCGCAAGGCGGCGTTGGGTTTCTGGTAAACAAGTCCTATCTAACAACTTTGTGGAAATGTCAAGTGTGTCGAACAGGGTAGCGTACCTTATTGTGAAGCTCACCGAGAGGTATAGCCTCAAGGTAGTGTACGCACCAACCTCGACACACTCGGACGACGAAGTGGAAAATATGTTCGATGACATATAGAGAGCCCTCCACTTCACTACAAAGACATAGTACATCGTTGTCATGTTGACTTTAATGCCAAAGTGGGAGTACAGTATTGCTGCGAATAGGTAATAGGATACCATGGATTTGGAAGCAGAAATCATAGGGGGCAAATCCTCGTCAACTTCCTCGAACGGGAGGGGTTGTTCTTGATGAACTCCTTCAAGAAACAGACCCAAAGGAAGTGGACGTGGCAAAGCCCCGACACTATGACCAAACACATGAGATGTCGATCTCATGTTTGTTCATCATGAATGACAAGAGGCATATATTCAGAGACATCTCCGTGATCAATAGGTTCAATACCTGTAGCGATCACCGACTTGTCCGAGGCTCTCTGAATATTAACTTCAAGGCCGAACGTGTCCGTCTGATGAAGTCCAGACTCCGACCAACTCTGCTCCAAACCATGGCATGATCTGAAACGTTCCAGGCAAACCTGTAAAACCGATTCGCTGCCGTGGAAACCACAACAGACGTAAACCAGAACCTCCAAAATGTGATTTGAATCCTCAGGGAAAAGGGTACGAGATTCTGTGATATGCAGCGTAACGGCAAGAAGTTCAAGCTTTCAGAAAGGACTTTAGGGCTAATGAAGGAATGACGTGAAAGCCCACCCGTCACTTCGTCGGCAAAGCGATTTCTAAACTGAGAGATCAACAAGCACGTACGACAGGACCTCCGGGGCTTCAATGCTCTTTCGGTTGAAAGAGCAATCGAGCAGAATCGGGGGTCAAAGGTGTTCGTACAGTCTCTTGGAAGAAGCCACCTGATGAAGTTGACCACAGCAAGTGGAGAAGTTGTTTCTTTGAAGCCAGTAGTTTTTTCGGAAGTGGAGGACTTCTATAGCCGGTTATACGCATCGCATGCATCTCGTCCTGATCCCAAAAATGAGGGTTCTAGAGCCACATTGACACGCCATTTAACCGAAGACCTGCCAGAAGTCCTATGGCAGTAAGTCCGCTTTGTACAGTTTTTTTTTTACTAGTGCGTAAAGTTTTAATAAATAAATAAGTCAGTATTGGCGAAATCGAGATCGCTCTTGGGCAGCTTAAAAATGGAAAAGCCCCTGGAGAAGACGGCGTTACCACAGAGCTGCTGAAAGCTGGAGGTAAACCCGTACTGAGGGAGCTCCAGAAGCTGTTTAACGCTGTACTGTTTGAAGGGAGAATTTCAGAGGCGTGGAGTAGAAGTGTGGTTAAGATAACCACACTTCTACTCCGTTCTTCAAAAAGGGAGACAAAACCCTATTGAAGAACTATCGACCTATATCCCTTCAAAGCCACGTCTATAAGCTGTTTTCAAGAGTGATTATGAACCGTCTTGCGCGAAAGCTCGACGAATTCCAACTACCAGAACAGGCTGGGTTTCGGAGCGGATACGGCCGCATAGACCACATCCACACAGTGCGGCAGATTATACAGAAGACCGAAGAGTATAATCAGCCCCTGTGTTTAGCATTTGTGAATCATGAAAAGGCCTTTGACTCGGTTGAAATCTGGTCTGTTCTGAAGTCCCTGCAGCGCTGCCAAGTAGACTGGCGATACATCCAAGTGATGAGATGTCTCTACGAGGCCGCCACCATGTCCGTTCAAGTACAGAATCAGCAAACAAGTCCCATACCGTTGCATCGAGGAGTGAGACAAGGGGATGTTGTTTCCCCGAAATTGTTCACTAATGCAATGGAGGATATTATGTTCAAGACGCTGAACTGGAACGAACTTAGCATTAACATCAACGGCGAATACATCTCTTACTTGCGATTTGTAGATGATATCGTCATCATGGCAGAAACGCTGCAGGACCTACAACAGATGCTGAATGATCTGGCTGACTTTTCTGTAACATCAACATTGCACACTTAGTTCGCAGTAAACGTTTTGACTTTGACTTTGGATAAAACCAAGGTCATGTTCAACGAAAATGTTCTACCGGAACCGATTGCGATTCACGGTGCAATTCTTGAAGTTGTTCAAAAATATGTGTACCTCGGGCAGACATTGCAGTTAGGTAGAAACAACTTTGAGGGCGAGGTGAATAGAAGAATTCAGTTAGGCTGGGCAGCGTTTGCGAAGCTACGTCGAGTCTTTACATCGTCGATTCCACAGTGCCTAAAGACGAAAGTCTTCAATCAGTGCGTCCTACCCGTCATGGCATACGGAGCAGAAACGTGGAGACTGACGGCTAGTATGGTCAACAAGCTTAAAGTCGCTCAGTGGGCTATGGAAAGGGCTATGCTCGGTGTGTCTCTGAAGGATCGCATCAGAAATGAGGTGATCCGTCAGAGAAGCAAGGTCATCGATATAGCCTACTGGATTAGTAAGCTGAAGTGGCAGTGAGCTGGCCATATTAACCGACAACCGTTGGGGTAAACGAGTTCTAGAGTGGAGACCGCGTCTCGGCTAACGTAGTGTAGGACGTTCTACACTACGTTTGCCGAGACGCACGGTGGAGTGACGATTTGCGCAGGACGGCTGGCAGAAACCGAGTGCGAGAAGCCGAAAATAGATCTAAGTGGCGTGCAATTGGAGAGGCCTATGTCCAGCAGTGGACTGCAACAGGCTGTTGATGATGATGATGATGATGATGATGATGATGATGGGTAGGTAGCTAATACTGCAGCTAGCAGGTAGGGAACTTAAGAATTAATTACGAACACTTGGTATATATCCGTAATATTAAACATTTAAAAAGGTAACAAACATTATAGTAAATAATAAAAAGTTTATTGGGTATTGTTGTATAAGTGACGTATAAGTATGATTGTAGAACGTGGAAGTAGGTTATAATGTGGTTATAATCGACACCATGATATCTAATTTAATTTAAGTAATAAGATATTATCGACAAAACTGTATTTGGGTGAATTGCGCAAGCAAAAAAAATACACGGCAAACCTGAGAACGGTAGTGCAATGTGCTGGTTTTTTATTTTATATATTTTTTCTCAACAACGTAAGTACTTCTCTACCTTGGCAAAAAAAATCATTGATTTCTACCCTCTAATATACCAAAAAAAAAAATTACAAAGTGTTATTTTATCATCACGGTGGCCTGTCCTGAACCCAATTCCGCTTATAAAATACCTTCCCCTGCCAATAGATTCATAATATGGATTTAAATCAATTCTCTTATCATTAAATTATAATATATTCGATCAAATAAAACTATTTTTGTTTGTTTATCTTCTTTCTCATGGATTTGACAGGCAGTCAACTTTTGTCTGGAAAAAAGTTATCATTTCAGAGGACAGTAAGTTTTAGTAGATTATCCATGTCAACATTGCGTTGTTACGCCCCTCTCACCTTTCCTCACTTCGGATCAGTCCGGCTCAAGCTCTCGGCGCGAACGCAGCGGTCCCAAAGCTTGCGGTTTTTCCGCCAAAAAAGTAAGTTTATCATTTCAGTAACATGGGGACAAAAATAGTTTCATTTCGGTGTCACAGTCCACCGGAATGAAATGTATCTCCGAAATGATAAAACCATAAAGTTTTAGAGATCCTTTATCAAATATAAAGTCATAGTTTTGTAATGTAAGTAAGTGTAGATTAGATTATTCGGGTGTATTTGTTGTGTAATATTTGTGTTTAAGATTAAAGATATATAATATACACATATTTCTATGTAGCTAGTACCTACATGTATATATTGGGTTGGTAGGAAAGTAATGAGCGTTGCAAATAAACAAAACAATTTTAAATTATATTTTTAATTTACAATTACTTGTCTTTATAGTAGGCACCGTTGTTATCTACAACCCATTTCCAGCGATTAGGTAAAGCATGGATACCCTCAGCGTAAAAACTTGGGAGCCGTGAGGCAAAAAAGCTTTCGAGGAAATCTGTTAACTGTGCTCTATCATCAAATTTTTTGTCCTGTATATGATTACTGAGAGAGCGTAACAAATGAAAATCCGTTGGCGCTAGATCGGGAGAGTAAGGTGGATGTGGCAGTAGCTCCCATTCAAAATCCAATAGCTCTGACGAACGACTTTGGCTATGTGCGGCCGAGCGTTGTCGTGAAGGAAGTAGGTATATCTTTGTTTGTTCACGGCGCTTTTTGTTGATTTCTGGACGGAGTCGGTCAAGCTGATGACAGTATATTGTCGAGTCCACGGTGATATTATCGGGTAGTAGCTCCCAGTATAAAATATAAGAGTTGATTTAATTTTAGAAGTTTTACTTATATACCTGTAGAAACACTATTCTCGTTTCGTTACCAATTTAACTAAATTATACCTAGCATTTTTCTCTTAGTGCAACGGGTACACATTATGTATTACTATTAATGGCATAACTTACAAATGCAGCCATCATATTAATCAGAAACTTTAAGCTTTCTTATCGCGCTTCGTTCACTCTTTTGAAAATATATCAAGTAAATTAGTATTAGTTCATAAACAAACAAAAATATTTATTTATGGTTACCAGCATTTACGATAAAGTTTTCCAACATTTTCACACAACAACAACCAGAAAAATTACCAAAGGTTATTTAAGTGAAGAAACAATTCATTCATATCATAATAAATATTACAATAATATCATTCTTTGAGGTTATTGTAACCTCAAAGAATGATATATGTAATAGTAATTGTAATATCTATATATTAATGATGATATTAAAATAACTGTCTACTGTCCTGTCTCAGTGTTTATCTAAAATTTGTGGAAATCAAACCTAACAAAGTACGGAACCCTGGCTGCCCGGCACGGTTGTTCTTAGCTGTATCATATCGGTGGATTTATTTCATTCCGGTGCACAGTTTATCATTTCGGTGGTCATTTTTATCATTTCGGTAGACACTTTTCATTTCAGTGGACTCTTAAAAATTCATCCTTAAATATTTATGTAAGTTTTGATGAAATTTGATGTCCACTCACGCACAATGTTATAAAATAGGCTAAAGTTTTATTTGTCACTAAAAATATGTAGATAGCATTGAAATTAAAAAATCCCACCGAAATGACATATAAAAATCACTTGTTGAAATTCACCCATTTATATTGTACGCGGAAGTAAGGTATAACCAACAGTGTGATATTAAAATAAATTTAGGTAATAGAGCATAACCTGCATAGCTTCCATAAAGTACTGAATGGTAATAGGGTATAACTGACAGAGTAATATGAAAATGAATTTCGTATATAGGGTACAAGCGCCATAGCTATGTTAAATTACGAAATGGAAGTAGGCTATAAACAACGTTTGTACTTTGTGAGGGAAAAGCTTAAAAGGCATAAACAACCGAAAGCTCGACAACCTTATGAAGTAAAAAAGCATTAACGACAACAAACACAAAATAAAACATTTTTGTAGGGGCACAAGCACCTTTGTAGCAAAAATTACTTGAATTTTCGTCGGTTACGAAAACTAATACTATGAAAACGATTTTTTTTGCTAGGGCATAAACGCCAAAAAACTCATCGTAGAGCCACGAGAGTAAGCGCATTCGAAAGAGCGGAAAATTTTACGTAGGATGGCATATATAACTCATTTTTGACCAAAATGTCGCTTATGCCCTACTTCCTTTTAACCGTCGATAAGTAAAATGACTTATTTATTTGTTATGATCTCGTCGTTTTAGTTTGAGATAAAGCTTTGATGGATTATTATTTAAAATACTTAGATTTTTGTGTTATCTTTCTAAATGCGTCTGAGGTGGAATATAGATGCTTAAATAAACCCAATGTCAGTTGGCGTTTATAAAAGAAAAAAAAATGTTGTTGGTAAATCCTCAAGATATTTTAGTCTCAAATATCGTAAACTCCAGTCTCGCTGCTGTTGAAATAGCACTGACCTATCAAAGGACAAAAGTGAAGTCGCATGATAAGTTACAGACGGAGTCGCTTTTGTGCTTTTGGTAGGACAGCGCTTACTCGAATCCTGCCTAACGTTAGTCTCTGTAAAAAAACGGCGATGATTTAACTGGCAATTTAAAGAAAATGCAGTGATATTCAGTTTGTAAAGGTACCCAATATTTGAGTCCCAATTGCTGGCCAAGTTTTATAACTCAACTGACTTCCTGTGGTCCACGTGGACTTCTCTCCTCCTTTTGTGGAAATCGGTTAATAAGTTCCGTTGGGGGATCGCTCTAATTATTAGCCTAACGGTTTGTTTAAGTACTTGCGTAACTTATGAAGGTTTTTCTAACCCCTTAAACCATTTGTTTAACTTAAAATCAGTCCCCCGACCCGACGACATTTAGTTAAACAAATTCATACGTACTTACGTATGAAATATATGTCAAAAGTATTTTAAAAACTTGCTAGTTAAATTTAAGTTTTAGCTGTTTCAATGTGTTCGCGAGGAAGTGCGTACTACATTAAAACTTAATATTGGATGAAAGTGAAAAATGAAGTGGTATAAGTTGCGTTGCATCGCTCTATCTATAAGAAAACTAATCTGCAAAGAAGTAAATTAAGAATTTTTATTTTTTTACATTTCTACTATAACTCACGACATTTGGGTTTAGTACCTAATTCCTGTTATGGCTAACTAAAATTCAATGAACAACTCACAAACGAAACTTGTAAAAAAGTATCTATATTTTCACTGCAAATTCTCTATGTTGTCAATTCATGGTAACTACTCCACATCAGGTAGTGTTGTAAAGCATCTGTTAAACAACACAACAGAAAAGCGAATTTAAACAAATAACTTCGGATGATGGCAATTTTGATATGAATGCTCTCCCAGTTTGCCACAGATTTTCACGTATGCTATTAAACCGGAACGGCCTTTTATTTCGTATAAGTCACACGCACAGATCTGTCAAGCGTTGGAAAGAACTGAACTGCGTTTACTTGCAAAGAAAATTGATTTGTGGGACTAGACACAAATGACAAATTGTTAAGAATTTGGACAGTTGCTTTGCTTGCCTTGTTGATGTGAAATGTAATTTAAATCCCGTAGACGTCGCTAAACGTAATAACGGCAGAGCATTTTCGTTAGAAGTGGGCGGGATCCTCGTTTCTGGTAAAAACATTTTGATTACTTTTACACACTTCCAAAATTTGTACCAAACTGAAACAAAACGAAAGAATCAATTCATGGTATTTAGGTAAAATTGTTGTTATAAACTTAACAAACAATAATAATTTAGCATCCGCGCATACCCCGGACGGTTTTGGTTCTCGCTTTGACAGCATTTCATTTTGTTCCTCGGTTACAACGGAATTGGCAGCTGCAGCATCAAAGTGTAAAGCGCAACTGAACGGATTTCCTCCTACGTTGTAGCGATAAGTCAATGGCGAACCGTTTCGTTACATACATTAAAGAAGGAAAACTTGGCAAACAGTAATAACGCTGAAGTTTAATATTATATTACCATTTCCTGCGCTAAATAGTTTCGCTGCACTGATTAAAACCAGTGGCTGCCTATAATGTATCAGTAAAGCTTACCCGTTCTTCTGCTTAAGTAGGTTCACTTATCTCGTCCGCGATCACACATTCTTCACGTTGAATGTATGTGGCAGTGTTTAGTGGCAGAATGAAAGTATTGTGACTGTTTGTTACACGATATTTTCAATGTGCCAAAAACATCTGAGCACAATTAATTTCTTCGTTGTTGGTGAATGTTCTAGGCTATAATTTCCACAGAAGTTCATATGCGATAAAAGATACATATTTATCTCAACTTACCATGTTCCGGTCCGGTGAGGTATGCACTGGTAGTGGGTTTGCTTTACGCGGTATGAAGTCGTCACCAAAGGTGTACCTGAAACAAATAATAACCGTGGTCAACATCACATCACATATGTCTTGTTGAAAACGAATTTGTTTTCCAAATTAAAGTTAGTAGTAGTTAGTTTGCCCATAATTTGCATTGATCACAGCAATTCTTTTAGACAGGCTGTTTTAAAGCCTTTTACATTTGGCTGCACTTATGGCTCACTATTGAATTAAAACATTTTATAACACTGTTTTGGATCGAATGCTGTGGTCTTTTGAACTTGCGAATCGCAAGATCAAACCCCACAGAATACCCCAAAAGATGGTAGTTAATGTTTAGGCCACAGGATTAGGACGGCCATTCTAAGACGACAATACTGCTGTTTCTAAATCAGCTCATGGTGGTATAAGATTTATGACAAGGGGCATTGTCTTGTTGGAATTTGACGCCATCCAAGTTTGTGTTGTCGAAAATGCGTTTGCGTGTAAGCGAAGGCAATAGCGCAGTTTAAGCGCATTTGTGTATGCTTCACTGTTCATACGGCCTTCGCAAACCAACATTTCGCCTACACCATCAGCTGCCATGCAGCTCCAGATTATTATGCTACCTCCTCCGTGTTTAACAGTGGATATCACGAAATCTGGATGATATTTCTCGCCGATACGCCGCCTCACGTTGGTTACAGCCGGAGTTCTAATTAGCTGTAACAATGGAAAAAAGAAGAGTTTGAATCTGTGCTCATAATTTTTATAAAAGCAGACTAAAATTAGAGTACCCGTATTATTGTTGTTCAAATGAAATAGTATAAAAGCTTATCTCAAAGTTTCATCCACGGCCACACAACGTTTGACCAATCTGCCTCCGTGAAGTGTTATATTGTACATCCGATTCTAATCGATTTTTTTTTGTATATTCCGTGAGCCACGGCTACTTTCTTGCTCTGCACCCGTTTAAACTTGCATCTGCAAGCCTTCTTCTTGCTATTGTAGCACTAATTTGGTATCCGATTCCTTCTAATATAAAAATACGTTTTTTGCGATCCTTCAGAGACTCACGGATGAGTTTTCGTCCCTGGCGCTCAGTATTCACGCGTTTTCTGTCAGTCCGTATTTTATTTCCATGGGAACTGGGTCTTTTCAAACTTCTTCTTCAGTCTTCTGGCAAATAGCACTGCGCACCGCGAACATTTCACAAGATTTGCTATCTCTACTTGAGAATTTCCTTATTCAACTGGGTTCTAATACTTTTTCGTAGCACAATTCAGTTTTTTCGGTGTGTTCGAAAAAGGAGAATGTCAAATTTACCACAAAATCACACACCGAAGCTTCTTTACACTATGAATAGCAAATGAAGACTGATAATATTTTGGAATATTTAAAAAGAATACGCAGTATTTGGGTTTAGCAAATCATATGTTACATGGTCCATATAAATGGGTTATTATTATAATTATATATAAACATTTTCTGTTATTTTTTAAATTCATTTTGGGATATTTATCTTTTAGAGAGGTGGCTAATACTTTTGTCTAAGGTTGTATATATCTTGTTGAAGTTGTTATGGTTTACTTACCAGTCTTATAGTGTGCTCAAAATGCTTAGTAAGTAACACATCATTTTACTAAATCAGAAGAAACTCGAGCCTGTAACAGTCTCGGCCTAACATTCAATTTTATGTTTTACCAATGAAATTGCCGTTTCTTTGCTGTGCTAATTGTAACTATGATTGCTATCTTTAGACCTTAGAATTCAAATGTAAATATTTTTTTTACTTAAGTTGTGTCATTACTATTTGAGTAATGACACAACTTTATAGTTTTTTGTGTAGTATTTTAATGTTTAAAACTCATTATTATTATCTTGGGCTGCCTTTAATACCTATAGTAGTACATTTAAATTGTAATACAAGCATAACATCGAACATCGTATTCAAACTTAACAATTCAATAGGCTTCAGCGGGTTCAGCTGACTTGTCCGCGATCACACATTTTTTCATGTTGAAGGAAGAAGTTAATTTGTTTGTATTGAATAGGCCTGCAAATTACTGAACGGATTTGAAAAATTATTTCACTGTAGGGAAGCTACACTATTCCCGGGTGACACATATAATTTATCCTCATATTCCCACGGGAACGGGAACTATGCGGGTGAAACCGTGGGGCGCTGCTAGTAGGTAATAATATAAAAGGAAGAATTATATTTATCTAGACTCACCATGTTCCGGCCTGGTAACGTTGGTAGTGCAGCACTATTAACGTTTTTTTTCGCGTTTTGGAGGCTCAGCGTGAAACTGTGTAGGTAATCATTCTGTGAAGAAGTCATCAACGAAGGTGTCCCTGAAACAAATGGTCGTGAACAAATATCTCAACAGCATTAGGAAAACTTGCTATATCAATTTAAGTTTTAGCTGTTTCAATGTATTCTTCGCGAGGAAGAGCGTGTTACATTAGAAACAGAATTGAGGTACAAGTAAATGAACATCGCTCACTGTTTTTCAAAAGTTCAGAAGTTAATATTGGACCAAAGTGAAAAAACTTTTTACAAAAAAAAAAATACAACCGAGTTCTAAACAATAAAACCAAAAAGTTATTTTTCACTTTTTAGTGGTTCACACCAAGCTAAACATACCCATCGCAGCGTACGTGGTATAAATTGGTGTAAACAATAAACAAACATGCGATTGCATGTGACCAAATGGCAACTTTCTTCATCGAATAAAAAAACAACCACGTAAATCGGATCAGAAATCTCGGCATAATCGCTGTACATAAATAGAAAAAAAATCCTATCTCAAAAATTACTGAACCGATTTTGATGAAACTTGAAGTATTCCCTAAGTTGAACAATATCTAGTACAAAAAAAGAAGAATTACTTAAATCGGAATCGTAGTCCCGGAGATATGCGAACACAAACATAAAAACATACATACACTTTTGAAATTTGGCACGTTTGTTCAGGCGCTGATATAGACTAATATAACATATACGAAAACTGGGCAGCTCTGGAAATATTACATACATACGGGTCGAATTGATAACCTCCTTTTTTGAAGTCGGTTAAAAATTAAGTGTATAAGTTGCGTTGCATCGCTCTATATATGTATAAGCAAAACTAATCTGCGGGCGTACCATGAGGTATTAAAACGTGAGTCTTCCGAGCGAGAAAGAGGGATAGAGTTATACGCCCTATATAGCTCCATCCCTTTTTCTCGCAAGGAAAATTAGAAATTGATGAGAGATGAGATATAAATGAGAAATTGTTTAGAATTGGGGCAGTCACTTGCCTTGTTGATGCGAAATGTGAATAAATTAAATCCCGTAGACGTCGCTAAACGTAACAACGGCAGAGAATTTTCTTCAGAAATAGGCGACATCCTCGCTTCTGGTAAAAAAATTTGATTGCTTTAACAAACTTCCAAAACTCGTAACAAACTGAAACAAAACGAAATACCACAGTGCATAAATCCGTATATAACGGGGTACAATATTAATTAATAGTATCTCCACCATTACCGTCGCCATTGCTGTCGCCTCTACAGGTACTCCGGACTGGCAACTGTTCTTGATTCGACTGCATTTCATTTCGTTCCTCGGTTGCAAAGCAATTGATAGCTGTAGCATCATCATGTCCAGAGAAACTAAACGAATTTTCACCTGCATTGTAATAAGTCAAATAAGTCAACGGCAAAGCTAAAGAAGATGAGCAAAAACTTGACAAACATTAATAAGACTGAAGAAACTCTAATATACCGTTTCCTGCACTAAATAGTTATGCAGCACTGATTAAAACCAGGGGCCGCCTCTAATGTAACAGTTAATTTCATACTCGTATCAATACAAACATAATATGAACAGCTTTTTCAAGCTTACTGTAGTAGGTTCACGTATCTCGTCTGCGATCACACATTCTTCACGTTGAATGTATGTGGCAGTGTTTAGTGGCAGAATGAAAGTATTGTGACTGTTTGTTACACGATATTTTCAATGTGCCAAAAACATCTGAGCACAATTAATTTCTTCGTTGTTGGTGAATGTTCTAGGCCATAATTTCCACAGAAGTTCATATGTGATAAGAGATGTTTTTATATCTCAACTTACCATGTTCCGGTCCGGTGAGGTATGCACTGGTCACTACCTACGGTTTGCTTTACGCGGTATTTAGTCGACACCAAAGGTGTACCTGAAACAAATAATAACCGTGGTCAACATCACAACACATACGTCTTGTTGAAGGTGTGAAGGTTTACTTACCAGTCTTATAGTGTCCTTAAAATGTTTAGTTACACATATCTTTACTGTAACATTCAATTTTATGTTTTACAAATGAAGTTGCAGTTTCTTTGCGGTGCCAATTGTAACTATGATTGTTATCGTTAGATAAATGATAAATGTTATGATAATGTTAGACTTGGAATTAAAATGTAAATAAAATTTATACTTTTGTCGTATACATTACTTTTCGAAGTCAGTTACAGTTTTTTTTGTAGTATTTAACTCTTATTGCAAGTATTTTGATAAACATCGTGATATTTTTCATATGATATTATCCAACACCTTTCAAAGCTACAGACTTTCTATTAATAACAACTACAACTCACGATATTTAGATTTTGGTAATTCTTGTTATAGCTAAATAAAATTCGATATACGATGATACGAAGTTTAATCTGAATGATCTCCCTGTTTTCCACAGATTTTCAAATTTGCTGTTAAAGCGGACTGGCGTCTTACTATATTTTATCATTATTATATTATTGCGTATATTTTAATATTATTGCGTATAGTTTACACGCACAGATCTGCCAAGCGTTGGAAAGAACTGAACTTCGTCTACCTGCAAAGAAAATTGATAGACAGATAGATAACAGATATTGGCCGCATAGAGATTGACAAATTCTCTATGCGGCCAATATTTGTTACCTACTCCACATCAGGTGCTATTGTTGTAAAGTACTTATCTACAAGTATATAAGCAATAATAATTTGATAAGTCTGCCAAGCTTCGCAAAGGGCGGCCAATAATTGGTTTGTGGAACTAGACACAAATGAGAAATTGTTTAGAATAGAAACTGTTACTTGCCTTGTTGTCGAGAAAAGCAATATAAATCCCTCCCGGCCGTCGTCGTTAATCGTAATAACGGCAGAGTATTTTAGCTAGAAGTTGTCACCATCCGCTCTTCTGGTTTTCAATCAAAATGTTTTTACATTTTGATTGCTTTAACACAGTTCCGAAAGTCGTACCAAACTGAAAAATAACGAAAGACAACAGTTCATATAACGGAGCAGAATATTAATTTACATAAATCCGTGGATATCGGAGTAAAACATAAATTAATCTGGGTGCCATTGCTGTTGCCTCTACAGAAACTCCGAACTGGCAACTGTTCTTGATTCGACTGCATTTAAGTTTGTTCCTCGATCGCAAAGGAATTGATAGCTGCAGCATCATCATGTCAAGAGAAACTAAACGAATTTTCATCTATATTTTATTGTAGCCACAAGTCAAGGGCAAAACATTTGCATTAGATAAGCTAGCGAAGAGGAGCAAAACCTGACAAACAGTAACAAACTTTAATATACCATTTCCAGCGCTAAATATTTATACAGCACTGATTAAAACCAGGGGCCGCCTCTAATGTAACAGTTAAATTCATGTAAATACAAACATAATATGAACAGCTTATTCAAGCTTACAAATCCAATAGACTGTAGTAGGTTCACGTATCTCGTCTGCGATCACACATTCTTCACGTTGAATGTATGTGGCAGTGTTTAGTGGCAGAATGAAAGTATTGTGACTGTTTGTTACACGATATTTTCAATGTGCCAAAAACACCTGAGCACAATTAACTTCTTCGTTGTTGGTGAATGTTCTAGGCTATAATTTCCACAGAAGTTCATATGCGATAAAAGATACATATTTATCTCAACTTACCATGTTCCGGTCCGGTGAGGTATGCACTGGTAGTGGGTTTGCTTTACGCGGTATGAAGTCGTCACCAAAGATGTACCTGAAACAAACAATAACAGTGGTCAACATCACAACACATACATATTTCTTGTTGAAGGTGTTAAGGTTTACTTACCAGTCTTATAGTGTCCTTAAAATGATTATTTACGCATACCTTTTCTAAATCACAAGAACCTCATTCAAAAACCAAACTGAAACAAAACGAAAGACAGTTCATAGAACGGCGCAGAATATCAATTTATGGTATCTGGGTATAATTGTTGTTATTAACTTACCAATAATGAATTAGGTTGCTACATTGTCGCGATAAGTCAACAGCAAACCGTTTGCGTTAGATAAGCCTAAGAAAAAAAGCAAAAACTAGACACACATGGATACAGCTGAAGAAACTTTTAATGTACCGTTTCCTGCAATTAGCAGTTATACAACATTGATCAAAACTGGAGGCCGCCTGTAACGTAGCAGTCAATTTCATTTAAAGTACAAACATAATATGAACAGCTTATTCAAGCTTAAGATTTTGATTGCTTTAACACAATTCGAAAACTCGTACCAAACTGAAACAAAACAAAAGATATTGTTATAAATCATACATCCATAGATATAATATACATACATAGAGTGAAATATTAATATATGTTATTCCGGCACCATTGCTGTGATAAACTTACTAATAATAATTTAGCCTTATCAGCCTAATTAGGCGTAAGGCTTTTGACTTGATAGCATTTTATTTTCTTTCTCGGTTACCTAAGAATTGATTGATGCAGCATTTAATTGTATAGGAAAACATAACGACCTACATAGTAGCGACAAGTGAATGGCAAAATATTTGTATTGGATAAGCTAAAATTTATCGTAACTAGAGCTAAAAAAGCCAAAGCTAAGAAAACGCCCCGGGCGTCGGGAAACGTATGGCGATTCCCGGCCACCGTAGGCGCGGGCCTGCGGATGGCGAGCTATGGGTGGCTCGCCGTCCGATAGCAACCAGGCCCGAGCCGACGGCGCGTCGTGTTCCACGCGCGCCTCAAAGAGCCGTCAGCAACGTAGACGGGGCCTCATAGGGTCAGTGCCTGCTAGGGTTGCGGATTTTGTTCGAAAGAGTCACCGCAGCCCTGGAACGCAAAGGGCACAAGAAGGATCACGGGTGGGTTTTAGTCAGTAAGAGTCTGACACTCCCTTCCGCTCCGCCCAGAGCGGGAGAAGTCAATTGATGATTTCCCATCCAGAAAAAAAAAAAAAAAAAAAAAAAAGATTACCTATCTGTTAGGCTATAGTAAATTCACTTCACTTGTACGCGATCACACAATCTTCACGTTGAAGTAGGTTCAGTAGGCAGAGTTTAAAGGTACATTGAAATTAATTTGAGTGTGTTTTCATTAACAGATTAATTTTAATGTGCCATAAAACATCTAAGCATAGTTTATTTCTTCCTTGTTTGTGAAATTTCTGAGCTATTTTTTAGTTTCCGAAACCTTATCTAAAACCAAAATAATATGAACACGAGAACTTTCAATGATTAGTTCTGCAGTGGTAATTTCTTCTTTCAAGTGTATACATTAATTCACTATTAGGTATTGTACTCCAATAAGCATGTCAACCAATCGCCCAATATAGCGATTGGTCGATAAAATGCGTTATGCTATCACTAATTATTTTCTTTTTGAATTTTGACGTTGATGACAAATTTTGCCTGATTTGACAGACCAGAAACAGTTGCATTCAGTCTTGTCAAATAAGTATAGTCTTAAGTTTTAAAGAAATAATTGACAATGAAGAAACAACAAGTGTACAATTGCATGGCCACAATTTACATAGTGAATATTTCGTAAAATATTGATCCAGAGCTAAGAATTTATTTGTCGACATTTTTTGACAAATTCAGTATTCAATTGACAACAATAATTAGTTTTCTAACCCAAGTAGTTGCTGAGATCTCCATGGCCGCGCAATCCTCCACGTTACGGTCGCGCGGCCAACTTAAAACTCTTAAAACTTCTTCCGTTCAACTTTGACAAATAATTGGTTTTCATCATCATTTTACTAGCGAAGTTTTTTTTCTGTTTGGATAACTTGGTAGAGCAATCGTAACGCACTCAGCCCGAAGGATCGCTGAATAAAATCGTCGATCGTAAAACATTGAAGTGGCAGTGGGCAGGGCACATTGCTCGTAGGACCGATGACAGCTGGGCCCGAAAAGTTCTAGAGTGGCGACCGAGTACCGGAAGTCGAACCGCTGCGCTGCGCTGAAAGGCCTACCTTGTTGTTGTACCTTACCTTGTTGGGAACAATTGAGTTTATACTTCCAATACGTACCAAATATGGTTATTATTTTACCATTTAAGAAAACTTATTAAACAAGGAAGTGTATCGTGTAATTTGTAATAACCAAGAAATGCTTAATAAAAACATTATGAACCTAACGACGGTTCTATTGCCGTACCTCGTAAAGGACAAAATGATATAGTGTTGTTTGCAGACGACACGTCGCTTTTATTCAAACTAAAACGTTAACAGAATACTACAGACGCTGTAAATAGTGTCCTTATAACTGTAGTTAACTGGTTCAATGTTAATAATCTTTAACTCAATGAGAAAAGTTCACGTTAAGGTGAACACTAATGTGTCAATAAAAGGGGAAGAGTTGATACCTGAAGATACACGCTGTTCTTAGGAATAACTTTGGATTCGAAGCTAAAGCCCCCATGTAGACAAATTGTCCAAAAAGCTTAGCTCTGCAGCATATATCATGCTGTAAGAAAAAATCGTGGCTTAACAGATCTACAGACAGCACGTTTAGTATACTTTGGTTATTTACATAGTATGATGTCATACAGCATTTTGCTGTTGGGAAATGCTGCTGATATTCAGACAGTATTTGTTTTACATAAAATAGCAATTCGTGCAATTTACAATTCAAGTCCTAGACTGTCCCTCAGAGAGAAATTTAAAGAGATTAATAAAATGACTGTGCCCCTCAGTATATTTATGAGAATCTTTTATATGCACATCAAAATCTTAATCTTTTTATAAGGTACCGTGATATTCATAATGTAAATATTTACTAGGACCAAACATCAGTCATTCCTAAAAACAGGCTCAAGAAAATAGGTGATTCATTTAGATGTCAATG
The DNA here is from genome assembly GCA_905332915.2 of Hecatera dysodea. Taxonomy (NCBI): domain Eukaryota; kingdom Metazoa; phylum Arthropoda; class Insecta; order Lepidoptera; family Noctuidae; genus Hecatera; species Hecatera dysodea. The sequence goes on from HG995286.1 coordinate 4,840,506, forward strand.
TATACGTTTTTATAATAAACTCCCTCCCTCCCAGAAAGCATTTTACATGCCAGAAAGCGTTTTACACAGTTAAAGACTATATTGAAGACCAAAAGGCTTGGGATTGATCTGCATCAACGATGTACATGGCCTAATGTTACGTTTATCCATTGATACTTTTCTCATTTTTAGACTTTGACATTTTATATTCTCCTGTTTGTACATTTTTTATTTTGACATGAATGTTTACTTTGTAAAGTGTTTTATTATTGAGACATGAATATTTACTTTGTCAAGTAATATTTTTTATTTTTATTTTTTATGTTTGACATGAACTCAGTAAAGTATTATATTTTTTTCACTAAATTTATTTTTGTGAATTAAAGAACTATATGGGTATTATTTTCTTTCCTTCTTTATTATAACGATGTCTGGTGGTTTGAGTACTTTTGCGGCCTACCCAAATGTCCTTTCTTTGGCATTGTTCGTCGGGTCGTTGAGCTTCTTATTGTTTGTAAGCTTAGCTACTCGACTACTCACAAAGGCTTGCACTGAATGGACAGGCCCACTTAAATCTGTGTGGTTCTTTCCTCAAAAGACCACTCAGACACAGATCTGCATAGTTCTCATATAACATATTGTGAATGTGAGGACTGTGTAGATCGCCATACTAGGGCCTTATTTAAGTAAGTCTGGTAGTTTTTTACAAATCTATGGTATATATATATATATATATATATATATATATATATATATATATATATGGTATATATACAAAAAAAATATGGTATATTTATTTAATAAATACCACACACGTCAAGATTTGTGAAGGATACAGCTAAGCATTCGACGATTCCGTTAGTGGCCTTCGCCACTAACATAAACACCAGAGGGAAAAAGGTGAGCGTTTGACCCTTCGGTCCTGACCCCTTTTCCTGTTAGATCGGGATGCCCTCTTATTGCGATTTAAAAACACGATCGGATTTGCCAATTGAAATTTCGACCAAGCGTTGGTAAGAACTGAACTGAGTCGACTTGCTAAGCATCATTGGTTTGTGAAACTGGATAGGTACAAATGAGAAATTGTTAAGAATTGAGATACAATAACTTGCCTTTTTGTTGCGAAAAGTTCTTTTACTCCCGTCCGATGTCGCTCACAGTGTACCTGAAAAATAAAACTATTATTGAACGTCTAAAACGTCGTGTTTATTACTATATTTGTGTTTTAAGTGTTTATTTTTGTAGTTTAATTATAGTAAGCGTCACTTTTAATTTTTACGCATACGTTAAGAGGAGGTGGAACAACCCGCCCTATAGACATCAGCCATAAATGATAACCACCAATTTCGTAGTTATAATTAGCGGAATCAATTTTCCTGTTTCACTCACCTATGGTTCGGTTTGACGCTTCCCTATCTGCTGTGGTGGTTTTGTCGGGTGATAAAGCAATTATGTCAGTTAAAATGGTGGCCAGCCATTTGATGTTGATACAATGTTACAAAGACCTACATATTTATTCTCTACGATATTATAGTTAAATGGGACCATTAATTTTTGCATAAAATGTTAATCTGTCAGCCACGTTACGTTGTACTCATTTAAACTAGGTAACAAATGCGGCCCTCGCTTCTTTTAATGCCATGTCATATACTAGTACTGAAAAAATCCACCTGTTCGTTTACGTGTAATTTACGAGTATAGTACAGACTGTTTTAATAATTCATTCTAAGAAAATTCTTGTGCTAAATAACATACTCTGTGTTTATAATGATTGTCCTATTTGTTATCACTCCATGAATTCTGATCAGAATAAAAGTAGACGATGATCTGAGGGCTACTTCCCGTTATTTCACATTCCCGATACGACAACATGTCAAAAGTTTTAAAAACAACTGAATGCTAGTGGCGTTTGGTCAAGATTTTGATCTTCATACATCCATTCTCGTTTTGTCACCCTTTTTTAAACTATTTCTTTGTACGGTACAGTCAACTACAAAAGTTACCAAGTTCTTTTTGACGCTCTTTTTATCACCCGACTTTCCCGGAGGTTGGTATACTACTACTTTTCAGGAGAGACAAAAAGTTTAATTACTTATCTATCTGAAGGGGGAAAATTGTTTGTACGAGTATACAAATCAATAATAACAAAATACGGTATATACATATGTAAATCTAATTCCTTGGAATTTAGAAACTTGAAGCTGTCTAATAACACGTAACACACGTAATGTTATAGGGAATGGGTGTGGGAGTTCGTAGAGGTGAGTTCGAAATCTAAGCGGACAAAATTTAGGGTGAAGTTATAGTTAAAAAAATAACAGGCCTGTAATAATAGAATTTACTACTAACATTTTGAAAGAACAGTTTCTCCGAATGTACAGAAAATTCAATAAAGGCACAAAGAACAGACTGTCGACAGAGCATCTGAAACTAAGCGGTCCAGCTAACCCTATATACCTATCCGAATATTTAACACCTAAAATGAGAAGACTGTTCTTTTTGGCTAGAGACTTTGCAAGTAGTAACGAATACCAGTACTGCTGGGTCACAAATGGTAAAATATACCTACGCGAAAAACAGGGATCACCACATATCTTAATTCAAAATGACTTAGATTTCCCCAAAAAATGACTAGAATATCCTACTCTGTATCCCTTTATATCCATGCTTTTTATTGTAATTCAATTCAAAACAAAGGTTAATGCTATAAAATTGTATTCTTATAACTTTAGGATAAGTAATACCTACGAATCATACAATAATTTGTTGCTATGTAAAATATTAATATTCCTGTACACGAAAACTTTATTGTTAACACTCAAACTCAACCCTATAACACACAACACTGAACACTTACTCATACACATCTACTACAACTCTATACTACTCTATGATGGAAAACGGTTATTCATCAAAATTGTCTTCTTCTATAACAACTCGCTAGAATTAGCCCATATCTTCAACATAAAAACCACGTTCATTGATACAAATCGCAGTCATTTCATAGAAATTAATTTACTGTATTATCTCTTTACACCATATAACCAACATAATGGGTGATACATCACATATAGTCAATGATCTCGAACAAATTAATTTTTCAGATTCCTATTCTTGCTCTCCGGAAAAATGTAATTCATATATAAAAACTACAAAAACTGGATTAAATATTTTTCACGTAAATATTCGTAGCATAGGTAACATTAGTAATTTTAATAACCTTATAATCTTATTAGATAGAACTAAATTGCACTTCCACGTGATTGTTTTGACTGAATGCTGGTTACAAAAATGTCCATATCTTCCTACCATACTGGGTTTGGAGTCTTGCATGTCCAATTATAATAATAAGAATGATGGCGTGGTCGTTTACGTAAGGTTAGATGTAAAATTCACATTGGAAAAACCAATATTCGACGATGCAAACTGCCTTATTGTCAAATTCTCTACAGAATTGGCGTTGATCGCAATATATCGTTCTCCTTCTTTTCGGAATATCCAAAATTTTATAACAAGTTTGGATAATACATTGCACGCACTCAACTCCCATAAAAATATTATTCTAATGGGTGATATTAATATTAACTTATCTCCTAGTAATAATGATGACATGCATTCTCACCTTTACCTAGATACACTTGCATCACATGGAATGCTACCGGCTCATTTGTTTCCAACTCGCTGCGATAGCTGCTTGGATCATGCAATCATTAGATCAAAAACGAGAGTGACTACCTTGGTTCTGGACTCGTTTATTACTGATCACGCCCCTTTAATAGTGTCTTACGACTCCCAAATTAAATCGCCAAAACCCGAGACATTAATTCGTCGTGTGGACCTTGCAGCATGCATCGATGCACTTGAGCAAACTGATTTTTCACCGGTTCTACAATGTTACGACGCATCACAAGCTGCTGATGCACTAGTTAACATAATATTGAATGTTGTCAGTAATAATACACGCAATGATCGCATCTCAAGTAAGAAACGCGTACTTAAGCCCTGGATCACTCCCGGAATCCTAAAATGCATACGTAACCGGGATAAACTATATAAAAAAACTAAAAAAGAACCCAACAATGAAATTTCCCGGGTTATCTACCTGCGCTATAAAAATTTCTGCAACAATTTATTAAAAAAAATAAAACGTGAATATGAGCGAGCAGAATTCAAAAAATATAATAAAAATCCGAAGGCAACATGGAATCTCATAAAAACAATCGCAAATCTTCACACAAACAAATCTAGTTCTAGTGAACTGCTTTCTTTGAAGGATGACCCCGCGAGTGCCGTTGACGTTGTTAATGACTTCTTTGTAAATGTAGGCAAGAATCTAGCATCCAAAATCGATTCGAATCATAATGAGTCTGCATGTGTCCTAGGCTCCCATGCAATAAGTACCTATTCACATTCAATGGCTGTGTTTGAAACTGATAACGAGGAAATTGAAAATATTATTCTGTGTCTAAACTCTACGAGTGCGGTTGGGTGTGATGGCATTTCTACCACACTTGTCAAAAATGCAAGACATGTACTCATCCCAATTATGTGCCATATCTTCAATCTTGTTTTCGCTACAGGGGTTTTTCCCTCGGTGTTTAAGACGGGTTTGGTTCATCCTATATAAATAAGAGTGGAGATAAAGACCGTGTCGATAACTATAGGCCAATTTCGGTGCTGACCACTTTATCCAAAATATTAGAAAAAATTATTAATATTAGACTCCTCAGTTACTTAAAATCCCAAAATATTATCGCTGAGAACCAATATGGTTTTAGATCCAGTAAAAATACTGAAGACGCAGTTTTGGAATTAACTAATACTATCACTAAAAACCTGAACAATAAATTAAAAACATTGGTTCTTTTCTTAGACCTGTCTAAAGCCTTTGATACGGTCTCCATTCCACTCTTACTAAACAAACTAGAACGACTTGGAATCAGAGGTTTGCCTCTAAGCATTTTCACAAGTTACCTAACAGGTCGTTCTCAGACTACTAAAATAGGAAATTACACAAGTGGACTCAAATATATCAGTCATGGCGTGCCACAAGGTAGCGTACTTGGACCCACCTTATTTTTAATTTATATTAATGACCTTTGCAACCTGCCCTTACTAAACTCTAAAATTATAACATACGCAGACGATACTGCAATAGTAGTACATGGTAATGATTGGTCCGATACGCTCTTTCATGCTGAATCTGCTCTTCGCAACACTATGGCCTGGTTAAGGAACAATCTGCTGACCCTCAACATAGATAAAACTAAATTTATGACCTTTTCCCCGAGTAGAATATCACAGCCGACCTCTGCCTATACACTAACAGCTCACAAATGTAACCCTATCATAAACCAGGACTGTAATTGTGCTCAAATTGTCCGTACTCATTGTATGAAGTATCTTGGTGTTTATATTGATAGTAGTTTGTCATGGAAGGAACATATAAAATCACTGGTGGGTAGAGTCCGGAAATTAATATATGTTTTTAAGAACTTGAGGGCTTCTGCTGACTTTCCTACATTAAAAACGGTATACTATGCTCTAGCTCACTCAATTATTACCTACTGTATAACAGCCTGGGGCAGTTCTGGTAAATCCTCATTACTGCGAGTGGAAAGAGCGCAGAGCAGTCATTAACGCCCACCTCAAAAAGTTGAGACAAAAGCAAAAGTAAAACTAAAAAGAAAATAAAATAAAATAAGAACTAAACAATGTTTTCACTGTGTAATTTTATGTGAGATTATACGCATGGAAGAATTGTGTATATATATATGTACATGAGTGTGTGTGTGTTTGTGTGCGGGTGCGTGTGTACGTGCGTGCATGCGTTTGTGCGTGCGTGCGTATGTGCGTATATGTTGTAAAGGGGGTGTGCATCTGCGAATGATATAGTAATCAAGGGCAATAGGTACATATTATCTTTCTAAATCTTCATAAGTCAATGTATGAAGGTCTCTGTGATCCTTCGTCTCTGTGATTCTTCGACTTTCTCGCAAGGCCAGTGCATATTTATATTGAGTAGTCTTTTTACTCGATTATACAAAGTGGAGCTAAGAAAGTGATATTGTCGCCGAACAACTGTGGCAGATCCACCCGGCAGACTCTGTCATATCAGCGTTTCTGGGTAACGACAACAGGATTGAATGGAAGGTCTGAGTTTTTACGCAGAACGACAGCAAGAAGAAATGTTGGTAACTCACAAAGAGCGTACAGTGCAGTAGTTGGAAATCGAACAGGTTTGTGAGTTATGACTTTTAACACTGCCCTCTGTTTCCAGACGGAGCATTAGGTACTTCCCAGCCCCTCCCAAGCTACAATACAATATTTTAGGATGGAATGTACCACAGCGAAGTATACCTACTGTTCGTAGCGTGGGAAAATCAGCAGACGTTCGCAGGTTTTTAGGACCCTTGAAACCAAAGCCTCAATCTGCTCCTTCCATGTAAGCGTACTATCTATGATAACACTCCAGTATTTAATATTATGGATGCGCCGCGTAATTTGAACACAACCAGTGCAATCAGTCGTTATTAACCCACATATATGCGCCGTCAGAGTATAGGGAGAAGGAGGTTGGGAGGCTGTACTTGGAGCAAATGTAATAAACTATTAAATTGCACTATATCCTTGGTCAGAACTAATGTGATATTTCTTGTATGTAACCTAACGTCTTCTGATGCGTTTAGTTTGTACTTGTTGTGCTAAAAGTCGAAGTCGTATTATACTCGTATCATTAATGTTAGTTTTAAGATACATAAGTATTTGTTTTTGTTTTTATCTACGCTTACTGACAGTTAACATTGTCATAAATCTATTTATTTATAAGTGAATTTGTATTTTTTTTAGAAATAAATTCATGTCTTTAACCGTAAACTTTTTGAAGTGAAAACTTCTATAGCGGCGTTGCGAACTTTTTTGGGATGAGTAAAAAATGTTAAACTCGCGTCAGGACACGTGACCTGATCGAAAATTCGTAAGACGGAGGGAGGTAGAGCGCCGGCGCAGCGTAGATAGATTTTTTTTTTCCGGATGGGAAATCATCAAATGACTTCTCCCGCTCTGGGTGGAGCGGAAGGGAGTGTCAGACTCTTACTGACTAAAACCCACCCGTGATCCTTCTTGTGCCCTTTGCGTTCCAGGGCCGCGGTGACTCTTTCGAACAAACTGTTTCGTTTAAGCGGCGCATGGTGCTTGCGCAAAAAGTCACTAAAGTTTTAATTTAATATAATAGTAATAGTTCTGAACTGTTAAATTTTTTATGTAATATAAATTGTTGTGTTTGTGTACGATAGCGCAATAAATGAATATTGTATTTTATCAAATGATAGTACTTTTGTACTGATAAACAAAGCAATTTCTACGAAGTTATTTCATAACAATTCCAAAATCTTCAAAATCGCACAACGTTAATATTCAAGTTTTCACTTCTGCCGGCCCTCCCGGAGTATTTTTTGTAGTTTAAGGGTTAGCAGATTTCTACTCAGTCATTTCATTACAGTAAGTAGAGTGGTTGTTTGTTAGAATTGGTGAAATGGGATGCAATTATCGCTGACAATAGACACTACCTGATTAGACGTTCCTTAGCTAAACTTTACTGAAAACAGGCATCAGTCTACTAAAATCAAGCTGTAGAATAAGTATTTTATATTATTTAATTTATTTTTATTTTACTTTATTGGGACATAAAACAGTTACACACTAAGTAAATTCGAAAAATATAAGAAAACAATAAGTTTACGAGTAGTCTTATACGGGCGAATCTTGGTTTAAATATAAGAAAATCCATATCAATATCTAATATACATCATAGGTATGTAGGGATTCAGATCAGACGGATCTGGTTTTTAAATTTTGTCCCATCGAACATGGATTACTGTCCAATAAGCCCTGTACGGCTTTAAGCTCTCGAAGCAAATAAATCCGATTGAAATTTTTATTTCCGCGTGCCTCGTGGATATGTTCCACGATATCGTAATAAAAATAGGGGACGAAACGGGGAAGACGCAAAAAGAGGGGTGTTATAAGTTTGACGTGTCTATCTGTCTGTCTGTGGCTCCGTAGCTCACGAATGGATGAAGCGATTTCAATTTAGCTTTTTTGGCGTTTAAAAGTTGTGGGGGTGAAAGCGGGATAGAATAACTGAATGTCTGTAAATATACTCGAGTGGGGTCTCAAATGAAAGCGCACTGAAAGAGAATACTGATGATGACTTAATCGAGAGTGTTCTTATAAGTATGTACCTATAAAAATTATAAACTAAAATTAAATTAAAAGTATATTTTAAAAACCCCCGACACAAACACCTAAATTCCCTTTAAAAAGGAAAAAAATAATAAAAAAACACAATTTAAGGTACCTAAGTATGTATGAATAATTCTAAAAAAAATGCGTCGCGTTTGGGGACCGCGCTGCTTAGTTAGGTAATAGACTATTTGTAATTAAATTGTTAGGTTTGGAGCGGTGTCAAAGAGACTGGCGAAAATAAAGGTAATATATTCAAGCTGCTTGCACGCAGCTGCAGGCCTGCAGCAGCATGCGTCAGCGCCAGCAAAACACAGTGAACTAGGAATATGGAATGGTGCAGGAGTATCGACACATGTTGCGTCCCACATAAAGGCCTACCCATCTTGCATTAAAACAAAGACATGCCGTCCGGCTTTTACCATCGTCACGTGCCAAGCCATGCTTCTAATTCGGCTGGACATCCGAAGGTAATAAGAGCTCGTCGGATGATGTCGTTTATTTAATCAGAACCTATTCAATCAGAACACTTTATTTTCAATTCGTATCTATACGAAGCACAGACGGCAGTTATTTGACGGAAATTGCTCTTCAATGACAGCGAATCCCACAGAATGCACTAGAAACTGAGTTAAGGGTTTTAACGTATAATAGAAATTTGATTAGTCGATCAATTTCCAAGTTTGCGGTCTGCGAGGGTGCTTTCTGACCCCTGTTGTTTTATCCGATTAGAAAATGTTTAATAGTTTAAATTGACTTGTTAACCCTTTGTTTTAGAAAATATGCTCCTGTTCATTTTAGTATGATGTACTTATTCGATTTGATGTTTGTTTTGTTTATTAGTTTGATGTAATTAATTGTGACATATTTATAAATTAAACATCATTTATAAATATTATATTACGTTAGTCATAAAATGTTTTCCCTTACACTTGCATAAAAAATAACAATGTTCAGTCCGACTATCGTTTGCAGCTTTTGAACTCACGTCATATGTCATGTCATTGTAGTATCACGTGCTCGCTCGTAGTTCGTATTTTGAATGAAATATTTACCGTGGCGGAGGTCGATAGGGTGGCCGGTACGAGTGGGAGTAGTGGCGTGTCGGGGGTGGCGGGAGGATGACGTGTTTGCGTCGCGTCGGATGTCCCGCAGGCCCCTGCTCCGGCCGCCCGAAGCCATCCGCGCTAAACATTAAACATAGTAAAGTAGGTCAACTGCGACTTGTTTACATGTTTATTACCTACGTAACACATCTGATGTTAGTTGGACATGAAACATTGATTAACTGCGCCATTTTACAGATTGAAATCGAAGTCGCTTTCCAACATTACTTCGGTTACTCAAGCTAGCATAATTGAAGCTCAGCGTAATGATTGATGGGAGATATCGCCGCGCTAGCAGCTCTTGATAAACGGGACTTTTTCGTTTCAGATAGCCTTTGGATGCTTGTAATAAATTGTGAACGTGTTCTTACATACTAATTGCGAAGCGCTCCGAGCCTTCTATGCCTTACACGTTCAATATTTTATGGTATTTCTTTCAGCGTGTTTATTTATTACGTTTAGTTCCAAAAAACCCGGGTTATTGCTTAAGGTATTTTATAAGAGTTAAATATGTTTAGTATTTATTTTGCTCAATGAAAAACGCTTGAAAGTATTTTAAAAATGCTCTGCGGTAGAAAAGGTACAAAGATACAAATTATATCTAATCTTTTTGGTAAATGTGCTGCAGAAATATTTGCAATCGGAGAAAAGTCAAAACTTGTTTGTCTGTAACTTAAGATAGTGTTTGTCTTTTAAAAAGTTGTTTTAACAGAATTGAGCTGGACTGAAGTTTAAATAGGTAACACGTTTGTACTTTATCTCAAAATCGTAAATCTTTTCGAAGTTTATATAGGAAAAAAGTAGAAGAAAAGCGTAAAGCCGTCCAGTTTAGTTAAAACATAAAAAAATATAATTGGTAAATTAACTAAATGGCGAAGCGTAAAAATGTTCGAAATTCAATTAGTCAATTGAATTTCGAGACATCATAAATATTAAAAAGAAAAATTGGTCGCGTCAAATGAATTAGGTTGTGATGATGTAAATTTTAACTAAAAACTTCAATCGTTCGTTACAATCATAGTAGCAAGATGAATTTCAGCTTGAATACGTGCTGCGGAGACTGAAGTGTGTTTGCTACAGAAATTGTTTAGCGTTGCTACTAGGCCGCGTAGGCACGGCGTAGCAATGCTACGAGGCCGTGTAGCATTGTTACGAAGCCGCGTAGTATGTGTAGCACCGCACTGCGCATCCTGGCAACAATTTAGATACAATGACCGATACAATAATTTAAAAAATAAATTCCGGCTGGGAAACCGTGTCATGATTTACAAAGGGATGAAATCTCTTTTATTTCAGTTGATTTTAAACCATACGTACAAGGCAGTAGGTTTACAATTTTATAGAAGAAAATCAAATGATTGGCGACGTGCGCTATTTCTATAAGCGCTTTTATCGTTGAGGAAATTCAAGCCACTCTAGTCGGCGCCGGTAAGAAATTGAGTTTGTGTCGTTTGTGTAACCATCTATTTTTTAACTTGGAACTCAATTACTGTTTTCTTTAAGTCAAATTGTTTGTCTCAACAAATAGAGATGTATCTGTGTATATCACTGAACAACTCCAAAACAACTGAACCGATTATGAATATATTTTTGTGTGTGTTTGATTGGATCTCTGGATCTAATAGGTTCACAATATGACCCGGTCGGTGGCGCGTCTATCGGGCTGTTTCTGTTAAAAGAACCAAGTAAATGTTTGCCTCGAAAAATACTGTCGAAAATGTTCAAATCCCCTACGATTGAAGGCATCAAATGGAATGCAATAAGCTTAAAAGCTCCATGACGAATAAATGCTAGAGCAAAGCGAGCGTGAGAAACCGCCGAGTATTATTTACACAAATGATTTTATAGCGTTGGAAAATTCTGCGCATGAACCGCAACTAAACCGTATGCCTTTTTTAGGGTTCCGTAGCCAAATGACAAAAACGGAACCCTTATAATTTCGCCATGTCCGTCTGTCTGTATGTCACAGCCGTTTTGCTCTGAGACTATTAAGCTAAATATATGAAAATTGATACCTACCAGTTACACAGTTAGTGTGAGAGAGTCATATATGTAGATTTAAATTAAATAAAAGTATATCTTGAAATGTGATCCTGATCACATACAAAAATAAAATGTTTATCTTTTGTGACTTTGGTATGGGGTTTTTAATACAGTATTATGTTGTTCCAGGTAATGCTGAGTTTAGCAGAGAAGGAATTTTTTGGTGACCGCGTTTTGGTAACTGATATTGTTCATATTGTTTTCAATAATTGTAGAAATATCATTTTAATTGAAATATTCCGTCAGACTGGATCCAAGAAATCTAAATAAAAGGAAATGTTTTGAGATTTGACGCATGTTCCAATATTCTGTTTAAATGTACTCACACAATATTTAAAACGTAGGTAACTGTTGAAAAACAATGCTGACATGGATTGTAAATAATTTTCTTATTACCTTTATTCTAGAGTTTATATAAAAAAATAATAATAAATTGTTTGTACATAGGACAACATAGGTCTCATTATTGTTAGTAATTCACATCACTGAATGCAAACAGCCACCCGAATCATTAAAACATATAAAATTCACATATAAAATTCACCCACTGTCAAACAAACTGCATGACTAAGTAAACAAACAGCTCGTAAAAAAGCGGTCCGCGCGTCGTAATTTGAATACTAGAGGCGATATTAAAGGTTTTGTGTATCCTTTCGTGTGAATATGTACGTAAATGGATGGATCAAAGCCTACTAGTTACTACCAGGTACTAGTTCAATGGCATAAAGGGCGAACCCGCTCGTATCAGGCAAAACGGTACGCTAATTGAGTCAATTTGGTGTCCGACAGTCCGTCTGATCTCCAAATTCGACAAATTGTTTAGCACACAGGTGTAGTGCTGCCAACTTTGCGGAATTTGTTCGAAACAGTCACCACGGCCGCGGAACGCAAAGGGCATTTGGAAGGAAGACTGATGCCTCACACTCCCTTCTGCTCCGCCCTGAGCGACGCGAGCTGAGGAATTAATCATTTGAGGGCATCAAATCCATTAAAAAAGAATTGTATTGTATTAGCCATGTTCACGTAAATGTATTGTAATTTATTTGAGGGGTTAGCTTAAGGGATAAAGTGTGATATTGGTTAATGTAATATGAAACGCCGTGCAGCGTAAAAACATACAGGCATTCGCAGTTTTATATAAAAAAATCACGAATGTAACCTAAACACTCTAAGGCGAATATAATGCACTAAAACTAAATAAAGTTGCGTTTATTTAACATATTGTGCCTCATAACTACTTTCCTCAATTTTCTTTAGTGTCAAGTCCGGACCAATATTCATTTTTTCGCTTACTTTACTTACATTTTCATCAGGCTGAGGCGGTAAACTGCACGCTCAAAGGTTTCTTGCATAAATAACGTCAGACTTTGAAAGCAAAAACAGTAGTAAAATGTGGTCCCAGCGCTTTAGAAACGAAATACAATAGGGTATTTTACTGTAAAAATCTAATTAGTCCGTCTGATAGATTTACAAAAAATATTCAACACGTATTTTTCTTTTTTCACGTCAACAAAAAATGAAGACGATACAGTGCGTTGAAAACTCACGTGACGTCACGTCGCTGGTAAAAATTGTAGCAACGTAGTGACGTCACGTGAGTTTTCAACGCACTGTACCGTCTTCATTTTTTGTTTACGTGAAAAAAGAAAAAATACGTGTCGAATATTTTTTGTAAATCTATCAGACGGACTAATTAGATTTTTACAGTAAAATGCCCTATTGAACTTTGAAAGTTAATAGCATTTGAGAAGGTGTTTTATGATAAAACGATTTGGTTATTTATGAAGATTCTAGTTATTTTCAAATCCGCTCAAATAGCAGTGCAAAAGACTAAGTTAAAACACAAATACGAGTATGTAGGAAGTTTTACAATATGACTGCAGTGCTAGTTACATAAAAAATAATAAGCCTAATAATTCCAATGCAGAGCTAGTATGGATTTTGCGGTATATTTTGCAAACTCTTGTTATGACTTTATTTACAAACGATTTCGCGAGCAGTTTTGCATTGCAGGAGGTTCCTATCTATTTGTTCTTTCATTGTTTTTATAGATGATTCGTTTTTATTAAAATGGCTACTTTAAAATTATCTAGATTTATATTACAAAACATTTAGAAACTTGATTTGAGCACTCCCAATTTTCGATTACCTGTATCAGTAAATATACCATTCAGATTGAAGGATAGCTCAACTCTGGGCATGCCACAATCGCGGCGATAAGTCCCCTCTTTGAGGAGTGGATGGAGAGATGCCACGGCGTCCTCACCTTCTATCTGACGCAGGTGCTTACCAGACACGGTTTCGAGAAGTACCTGTTTCGGATTCAGCGGGACGGCATGTTCGGGTGTCAACACTGTGTGGATCTCCCGGAGGACACGGTGGAACATATGGTGGAGGTCTGCCCTTCTTGGGCGGAGCAACGTCGAGTCCTCGCTAATGCTAGCGCGGGAGGAGGTAGACCGCGAGCGGGAGAGGGAAACCTGACGCTCCGGCCGTCACAGCAGAAGAAGACGCCCCGGGCGTCGGGAAACGTAGGACGATTCCTGGCCACCGAAGGGGGGTCTGAGGAGGGTGAGTAATGGGTGGTTCGCTGTCCGCCGTCGACGGTGTGTCGTATCTATATAATTAATATCCACATGTGCCTCAAAGAACTTTCCGCAAAGAAGACGGAGCCCCATAGGGTCAGTGCCTGCTGGGGTTGCGAAATTTGTTCGGAAGAGTCACCGCGGCCCTGGAACGCAAAAAAACAATTTTAGTCAATAAGAGTCTGACACTCCTTTCCGCTCCGCCCAGAGCGAGAAAAGTCATTTGATGATTTCCCATCCAGAAAAAAAGGATAGCTCAACTCCAGTGACCACATACCGATACTATAATGTTAAAAGATCTCCTAGATCTGTAGTCAGGAATGCTCCCCCAGGGCTCAATTTCAGGTCCCTCCCTGTTTCTCATTTATATTAATGACTTGCCGTACCTCATAAAAGATAAACGTGATATAGTGTTATTTGCAGACGACACGTCGCTTTTGTTTATACTAAAACGCCAGTAGATGGTTACTGACGATGTAAATATTGCCTTTGCAATTTTGTTGTAGTTTAATGTTAATAATCTTCTGCTTAACAAGAAAAAGATGAAATGCACAAAGTTTACTTTACCTCATGTGAGACAAGTGGACACTGTTGTAAAGGGTGCCTCTATATGTAGACAAATTGTCAAAAAGCTCAGAACTGCAGCATATATGCTGTTAGAAAAATTCGTGGCTTAACAGATTTAGAGACGGTCCGTTTAGTATACTTTAGTAAATTTAATAGTTTGATGGCATATGGCATTCTGCTGAGGGTAAATGCCGCCAAAATATATTCAGCAAATATTTGCTTTACAGAAAACGGCTATGTGTGCGATTTATAAATTAACTCCCAGATACTCCCTCAGATACCAAATTAAATTAATATATTAAATATTATTCAGTATATTAAATAAATTAATATACCGAATGACTGTGCCCACTCATTATATTTATGACTAGCTGCTGCCCGCGACTTCGTCCCCGTGGAATCCCCGATTTTAAAACATTCTTTATCGCTGCTCCGCTCCTATTGGCTTAAGCGTGATGATATATAGCCTAAAGCCTTCCTCGATAAATGGTCTATTCAACCCAAAAAGAATTTTTCAATTCGAACCAGTAGTTCCTGAGATTAGCGCGTTCAAACAAACAAACAAACAAACTCTTCAGCTTTATAATATTAGTATAGATTTGATAAATGCAGATGTAAAGACTATCTTGGGAATAAGAAAGCTGGGAATGAGCTGCTACGGTTATGTACATGGCCCAATGTTTTGTTTTGTATTTTTTTTGCGTATTTCGTTAATACTTTTATATTTTCGTTTTTGTTTACTTTTGACATGATTGTTTACTCTGTAAAGTATATTTTATATTTATACTTTATAATTCACTATTTTGAAAATGAGGATTGTATGGGTTAATCAGCTTCTTCTTCTTCAAATATTTTTTTACGATGTCTGTCTGAGTATTTTTGTGGCCTACCCAAATGCCCTTTTATTGGCATTGTTCGTCGAGTCGTTGAGCTCCTTATTGGTTCTAAGTTGAGCTACTCGATTACTGACCAAGACATGCACTGTATGGACAGGTCCACTCAAATCTGAGTTGTACTTTCTTCAAAACACCACACCTACATGGTTCTCATATGATCTGACCAGTAAAATTGTATAGACTTCAAAAGAGACTTGGTCCTCTGAGTTTGTTTCGTTGTTCGTTCTCAGGGTAATGGACAAAAAATATTGATGTGTAAAAATGTTATTTGCAACCTACTTACAAAATAAATATCATTTAATGGTTCCGTGCTCTCAGAGCGGCGTATTGGGATCCTCGGCCAAGAACATTGACTATACGTAGATAGGAACGGAACATGTCATGTGTGTGGAAAGAGCTTACGGCTCTAGTCGGCCTGTACGGACTGACCTTATAGGAACGTTTCAAATACAATTTTAACAAGCAATTTAAATGGAATTATGTGACGGGACTCGGAGGATATAAATCTACCCTTTTACAGATTTTTCCCGTTTGTTTTATGGAACTATTAGTATTGCTCAGTTTTCCGCTCGTTTAATTTAAAACTGTTTGGAAACAAACCTGCCAAGTAAGAGCCGAATGGGTTTTTCTAAACTAACGAACGGCCTGATAGATTGCCATGTCGACTGACAGGCTGGCTGGTATTATAATACCAGCCTGCCTGTAACCTAACAAAGGACGGTTTCGTCGCCATGTACCACTACCTACGTGTGAAATGTGTTCACACGTAGTTAGTGCTAAGTCAAACGAAATTGAAAACATATAAGCGACTAATTTACTAAACTGATTTGCATACAGTGTGGTTTTATGTGAATTGTGAAGATAAAAAAGAAAGAATAAAAATATTTGTTCATTTGCGATAGGTCTGTGGCATACGGATCTGCTAAATGCCTTTATTATTTAATTTTAACCGTGATCAACCGCCGAGTCTGATTGCGACTGCTTCTTAATTAACCAATTTATCGTCTTTTTCAGAATCATTTACGTATCCAGTTAATATTTTTACCGGTCACTAAAGTCAAATTTTATTGTTTGTACTAGTAAGTTTGACTAAAAGTGTGTACTCTGAAATCATATTGTTACGAGCTTCGGGTTCGTGACAGCCGATTATATAACCAAAAATGAGACTTTAATTACACAACACTAATTACACTATAAACTCACTAATTACAAAACACAATCGCACTACTAATCACTTAAGTTCGCAGTCGAAGATCGCTCTCGAAGTCACTTGTATCGCAAATCCAATACTGACTCAGTCGGTTTTTTTTCTTTTTTTTATGTGACCACTTGCAGTTCAGCACACTAAGGCTGGTTACTGCTTAACCGGGCAATCCTGTGGTGGCCTCAAATGAATTTAAGGTCCCCAGCCAGGGCTAAAAACTACTAAAACTAAATGACCGCTTCGCTAAAGGCATCCCCTGTGGGATACGGGCCTCGGCTTTGCGGGGTCATTGAGGAGGGGCAGCAAGGGACAGGCTGGGTCTGGTTATTATTATTTAGAGGATTTAACGCTAATGGCTCAGCGGCGCGGGCTGGATCGTTAGGCAAAAGTCGGGGAGGGATGTTACGGGGGCGTCGCGATGGGCCTCGTCGGCGGGGCCGGAATACGGAACGCGGTCTGTTTTTGTTTTTACGAATCGTGCTGGTTTCCCTATTACTTTCCTGCAGTAAGGTGGTAGGGTCATCGGGTTCGACCTAGGGAGTGCCGTGGACGGCGAATCCTACTTATCTTGGAGGGAGCGTATCGGGCAGCCGATACGATTAGAGGATTCTGGTGCGAATCAACGGACTCTATGAATCGCTTATTAAGGCGCTTCATGAATTGTTTGATTGTTGGGATGCGGAGGTCGACATGGAGTCGATCGTTTCTAACGAACCACGGGGCGCCCGTGGCCGTCCGCAAAATCGGTTTTGGATTACCTGCAGTCTATGGATCCGGTACGAATTAGTGTGTGCAAAGGTAGCACACGCATAAGTCATGATCGGACTCGGTCGGTACATATGCCAGCCTTATATAGGGCGCCGGGTAGTTCCAGAACCTTCCACTGTAGAACATTCCAGAAAGTTCGCGTACATATCGGTCGCGACTGACTAGCGCCCGAGAATTCTAGAATGTCCTATCATAGAAAAATCTCGAAGGTTCTTGACTTTACTAGTTCTGCTAGTCGATACTAGATGGCGCTAGTGGTACCCAATGCCGCTATCTTCCTTACTTAATTGTGGCGCGCAACACTGCCCCCTCCTAAGACATGCTCGTCCCGAGCATTATCAGCCCCATAATAACGCGCCAGTCGATCAATATGGACGATCTTAGGAGCGCTTCTTGTACCTTTCTGTATTCGGTAGGTCACGTCATTGATCTTCGTCACAATCCGGTACGATCCGTCCCATTTAGGTTGAAGCTTAGGAATTCTCTTTGCTGCGAACTAGATTGTGCAACCACACCACTGAACCTTCGTCGAACCCTTTATTGTTAATTTTGCGGTCATAACGGGTTTTCATCATCTCAGACATTTGCTGACCCGATTGTCTGACGTGCTCATAAATGTCGTTCATTTTGTTCCGCAAGTCTTTCGCATAATCAGTTATACTGCGTGGAGCATCAGGTGGTATTCCGGTGATCAGGTCTGCAGGCAGCCGTAATTCTCTTCCAAAGTTTGCGAAAGCTGGTGTCACCGATGTGCTTTCATGGACAGCACTTCGGTTTGACAGCAAAAACGGTTGAATGTGCTTGTCCCGATCCCGTTGCCGGTTTTCCACAACTTTGGCCAGATATCCCTCCAGTGTCTGATTAAATAGTTCCACCATTCCATCCGACTGTGGGTGGTAAGAAGTTGTCGTCGTTTTATGAGTACCCATCACTCAGCAAGTTTCCTGGAATATTTGAGACTCAAAATTCCTACCTTAATCACTGTGAATCTCCAAGGGTACTCCAAAACGACAGAAGACTTCATGAACTAGTTTATCCGCAACTGTTGAAGCTTCTTGGTTTGAAATGGCGAAGACTTCCGGCCACTTAGTGAAGTAATCCATAACAACCATGAAATACTTGTTATCACATTCACTTTCCGGAAACGGTCCCGCAACGTCTAGGGCTATCCTTTCCCATGGTGCACCAACATTGTACAATTTCAATGCACATCTGCTACGAGTCTGAGGTCCTGTAACAGCCGCACAACTTTTACATTTGCGACACCAGTCCTCAACATCGTCACAACAGTGGACCCAGTAAAACCGTTCCCGTATTTTCAGTAGAGTCCGTTTAACTCCCATATGGCCTCCTGAACAACCATTATGTTAAAGCTGTAAAACATCCGGTACTTTAGCTTTAGGGACAACCATTTGCAAATGACAGCTGTCTCCCCGAGCATTTTCCCATTTACGGCACAGGACTCCATCCTGAATCACTAAGTTATCCCATTGGGCCCAATAGCTTTTTGTGATCGAACTCATCGCTGAGATATCACTCCACGTAGGTTTAGGAGCATTGGCCTTCATCCACTCCAAAATCAGCTTGATGTCCGAGTCTTCCCGCTGTGCACATTGTATGCTTTTCTTCCACTCGTGGCTGAGATCTGTCTTGAGCATCCTCACAGGTACAACTTCTTTACCCTCCTGCCTAGTACAATGCTTGCTGGGCAAGGTCTTCTTGACAATACATCTGCGTTGCCATGAGATCTCCCGCTACGACCTTCGACCACCAAGTCGTACTCTTCTAACTGCTTTCCGCGATTGTCAGCTGCTCTATCTGCGCGTGGAAAGTAAAACGCCTGGTACGTGACCAGAATAATGTTCTGGGGCACGTCACCAGCTGGAGTTGTAGGGAGAGGGGAGGGTGTGTAAGCTTGCACTGGGGCAGGAGCAGGGGCGGAGGCCCGGGTTGCCTCTGACAAGGGGAAGCGTGGGAGCGCTACGTCCAAGAAGGCCGGGATGGCCTTGGTGGGCTGAGCGGTAGGAGCTGCCTTAGGGGCCGCTGTGGTTGAGGGGGCATGAGCGCTGGGCCTCAAGGCCGGAAAGTGGGCCTGGTGATTGAGAGCGTTCTAAGGGCTGGGACGTGGTGGGCTTAGGGCCACGGTAGACTTTTTTACAAACTGGGGGCATTCCCTCTGCTGGCGATCGCTTGCGGGCTTGGCTAGCTTGGGAGTGGTCGACCTCGGGCGCTTTCGAGCAACCACGGTAGTTGGCCGGGTGGCCAGACTTGCCGCATTGAATGCAGCTGGGCGGCTTGGCGCATTGGGACGGGTCTTTGGGGCGGGGGCAGTCAATGGTGCCATGGTCACCCAGGCACTTGACACAACCGGGTGTGCCGAAGCAGTTCCGTTTTGAGTGGCCATAGAGTTGGCAATTGTGGCATTGGCCAATGATGCCACTCCTGCGGGGCTTCTCTATTGCTAGGCCGGAGAGGCCGCAGATCTTAAAGACCTGGAAGATGGGATGGTGCCCGTCTGTTGGATCACAGACGACCAGAATCATGTTGTATGATTCCCCACCTCGGCGGTGCATGCGGTGCACCTCCGCTACAGGGATACCTTGCGACTGAAGGTCGCTCAGTATCTCCGCAGTGGGGATCTCCCGCGGGACGTTTTTCACGACCAGGCGTGTCTGACGGGCCTCGGGAAGGGAGAAGGAATGGAACGAGATTTTCCGGCCTGAGAGGAGCTTGTGCAACTCCCTGTAGTCCTTTGCGGTCGGGACTGAGACTTTAATGCCCAGCTGGACAGCTCGGGCATTGGTAAAATTTATTTGCCTCTCCTTGCAGGCAGAGGACACCTCCGTCCATTTGGCCTTGTCGTGGATGAACACGGGTGGCGGAGGGCGGGGTTTGGGGGCAACAGCCACGACGATCATCAGGCTGGCGGATCGGCTTGCCTGCTGGGAGCTACCAGCTGGTGAAGTGGGGCGGGATGGGGGGCTGAAGACGGGGGGGGAGGGGTGAGCTGGGGCGACCTTTTTGGGGGCCTGCTCAGAGGGGGAGCTTTTCTTCTTCCTCTTTCCTCCAGTGACTACTTGAAAGTCGTCTTCGGAGGAGGAGGTCTCTGAGGAGGAGTCAGAGGGCTTTGATGGGGTGGCGGAGCGTGGCACTGTTGTGTCCATGTCCTCTGGGGTGTCACTGGCGGCATGGGGCTTTGCCGAGTCTATTGTCTGTGAGACAATAGTTTTTATTTGGCTACAAAGCCGGGGCCGTTGCGTACGATTTCCCAGAACAATGCTAGTAAATCAGCGTCCGACATGGTGGGAAGTGGGGGGGGGGGGGTCGAGGGATTCTAGCTCCTAACTTGCATCCGGGAGTAAACGTTTCCGTTACTCCCCGAGCTTCCTACTTCCTAACTCCCCGGGCAACCACACCGGGTGAATGCTGGAAGAGAGCGGGGTTAGACAGATGGCAGCGACTAGGGAAGCCCCCAAGGCCGCGTACCAAAGCCCTTCCGATTTGACTCAGCCCTGAAGGGGCTTGAGCCGGTGTATCGGGTCAACACCCCTTGGCTTCGTTGGCACCGTGAGGTATCCCACCAAGGCCCACGAAACTGTGGTTTTTCCCTGAGGGGGCACGTTTCAACGACTTCTAGAAACAGAAACAGATGTCGTCCACTGCCTTGAAAAAGGCTGGAGTGAAACGGAACGATCACACGGCACTGGGCACGATAACGAGCGAGCGTCTGGGAGCGGCACGTCCGTCGCGGGCGGGCGTCGGGAGCGGAATCTGACTCGGTCGGTACATGTGCCAGCCTTATATAGGGCGCTGGGTAGTTCCAGAACCTGCCATTGTAGAACATTCCAGAAAGTTCGCGTACACAAAATATTTAAGGTTTTGGGTTTAGGATACAAAGCTATTTTCGGTTTGCTATTGACTGTTACGTTTTCAATAATTTATTTCTTCAAAAAACGTATGAATTATTTCGTTGTGCGGGAATGGTGGATCGCTTATTCACAAATGTTGGATCTCTCGAACTCTGGGTGGGTTTATAAACACTGTTCCTCCGTATGCAAACAACCAGCACGGAATAGCTTTTAGCAGGTTAATCAAACATTTATTTTAATTTATTCTCTTTGAAAAGCTTTCTACGAATATAAATAAAACGTCGATTTTACGGACGGTTGATGTCTGACTGTTCAGGGTTACTTTTTAACGTTGGCGTTGGTAACATAAA
This sequence comes from Hecatera dysodea, assembly GCA_905332915.2. Taxonomy (NCBI): domain Eukaryota; kingdom Metazoa; phylum Arthropoda; class Insecta; order Lepidoptera; family Noctuidae; genus Hecatera; species Hecatera dysodea. The sequence continues at coordinate 4,862,117 of HG995286.1, forward strand.
AACCATTTAGGCTTCTAAAAATTCAATGAGCTCTACCGAGTCTCGCGCACGAATGTGTTCGCAAAAAAACACTGTACCTACCGATTGATAATTTAGTATTAAAATACTTGGAACAGTGAATTGTACCCATATAAACTACCTATTTATTAGAGACTCAACAACATGAAATGAATAAACTGAAGATGTTATGGGTAGTATCTTCTAGGTGGGAGGTATCTTCTATGTTAATTATAATTATAAGTTGAAATTATAGTCGAGTCTAAAACAACAAACGACAGTAGATGCTTGCAAGCACCTACTGTCGTTTAGATGCTAGATATCATGCATTATCAACGTGTATAATGGTCGTTCTTTGCGTGCACGATATAACTAAATGTGAATACTGAGGTACAAAGCATTCATTATTAATTCTATCGACATAAATACACGCTCATAAAATTACACTACGCAACACTAAACATTCACTTCAAAAGAAAGTGGAGTATTTCATCGATAATTACTTCCATTACATTAACTTTCATCACGTAAAGAAAATGAGTTACATATATACAAGAAAAAATCTATTAAAGATTAAATTACAACAAATTCTTGAAAAATAGGTGAATAAAATTAAAATTAAATTACTTATATAATACTTGATGATTAATAAATTAGAATTATTACCTGTTGAAGAACTATCGACCCATATCCCTTCTAAGCCACGTCTATAAGCTGTTTTCAAGAGTGATCACGAACCGTCTTGCGCAAAGACTCGACGAATTCCAACCACCGGAGCAGGCTGGGTTTCGGAGCGGATATGGCACCATAGACCACATCCATACAGTGCGACAGATTATACAGAAGACCGAAGAGTATAATCAGCCCCTGAGTCTAGCATTTGTGGACTATGAAAAGGCCTTTGACTCGGTTGAAATGTGGTCTGTTCTGGAGTTCCTGCAGCGCTGCCAAGTAGACTGGCGATACATCCAAGTGATGAGATGTCTCTACGAAGCCGCCACCATGTCCGTTCAAGTACAGAATCAGTAAACAAGTCCCATACCGTTGCATCGAGGACTGAGACAAGGGGATGTTATTTCCCCGAAATTGTTCACTAATGCAATGGAAGAGACGCTGAACTGGAAAGAACATGGCATTAACATCAATGGCGAGTACATCTCTCACTTGCGATTTGCAGACGATATCGTCACTATGGCAGAAACGCTGCAGGACCTACAACAGATGCTGAATGACCTGGCTGACTCTTCTGTACGCATCGGCCTACGGATGGACTTGGATAAAACCAAGGTTATGTTCAACCAACATGTTCTACCGGAACCGATTGCGATTCACGGTGCCGTTCTCGAAGTGCTTCAAAAATACGTGTTCCTCGGGCAGTCATTGCAGTTAGGTAGAAACAACTTTGAGGGCGAGGTGAATAGAAGAATTCAGTTAGGTTGGGCAGCGTTTGGGAAGCTACGTCGAGTCTTTACACCGTCGATCCCACAGTGCCTAAAGACGAAAGTTTTCAATCAGTGCGTCCTAACCGTCATGGCATACGGAGCCGAAATATGGCGTCCGTTCGTGTGGTCCACAAGCTCAAAGTCGCTCAGCGGGCTATGGAAAGGTCTATGCTCGGTGTGTCTCTGAGGGATCGCATCAGAAATGAGGTGATCCGTCAGAGAAGCAAGGTCATCGATATAGCCCACCGAATTAGTAAGCTGAAGTGGCAGTGGGCTGGCCATATTAGTCGTAGAACCGACAGCCGTTGGGGTAAACGAGTTCTAGAGTGGAGACCGCGTCTCGGCAAACGTAGTGTAGGACGTCCTCAGGCACGGTGGAGTGACGATTTGCGCAGGACGGCTGGCAGAAACTGGATGCGAGAAGCCGAAAATAGACCTAAGTGGCGTGCAACTGGAGAGGTCTATGTCCAGAAGCGGACTGCAACAGGCTGTTGATGAAATTAGAATTATACTAAAAATTAGACTAAATAAATTAAATTACATTGCCAATATTTAAAATGAAATTAAAATAACAATAGTCAAAATACTTGGTGCGGTAAGGTAAAAGATGTTAGTACTGGTAGGGTGGAAATATCGACTTTATTCAATGATAGAACAGCTTAAATAGTGGCGTGATCGATGGCGAAAGGCGAACGTAATGAAATCACCCCTCAATCATCCCTTTTAAATCGGTTTTATTTAGCTTCATAAGAACATTTCATATTTGCGGCTTGTGGGTGAAGAAAACTAGTTAGTAATTTCGTACAAGTAAGTAGGGTAGGGGTTGTGTTCATAACATGAAAGGGTTAATTTAAACTTGATTGCATCGTGTATGTTTAAACGTTCATCTATTTTAAAGTGATATATTAGAATTTTGTATCGAAACAGATAATAAATGGATGTCGAATTTAAGAAAGAATACAACTATTTCCTTGGTCTATTATTGAAAAATACGTAACATAACTGAAAATATTTAAAAACTCAATACGCAAAGCAGACAGTATTCCAATATTTAAACCTGTAATCGGTAAGACATAAGTCACAGCGAAACAAAGATAAAGCTATTTGGCAAAGGTTTAACTCTACTTTAACGGAAGCTCCGTTAAAGTAGAGTTAAACCTTAAATGTACAAAGGCTAAGCTCTAAAAGATTAACATCTAAAATATACCGCAGTAAAGGTCTGACAAGTTTAATATCATGGAAACTAAGGCAACAGGTCATTGACTTCCGCGCGAGCGTTTGTTTGGAACCAATCAAAATATTGAGCAAGGAATTAAACACTTAAGAACTTTATGAGGACCATTCAATTGTACACAGAAGTATAGTTAATACTGGGTTTTCAACAGAAGAGTTTAGTTATAAAGTAGCTCTAACAATATTTTAGCACTTAATAATTTTCGCTGTTCAATTTAATCGAGTAATGTTTTCACAATATTGAAACCTAAATGGCTGATAGCTTCAATCCCTGAGCGTTGAATCAAACCGAAACAATATGAATTTAGTTTTATTATCTTTTTATTAAGGTTTCTTATAATAATTTAGATTAAATGACGTACCGTAAATAGTTTTACAGTATGAGGCTTTTAATAAATTGGAAAAATAATGGACAAAAGAAAAATCAAATCCGTCTGTTGATTTTTCTTTTGTCCATTATTTTTCCAATTTGCAAAATAAGCGTGGATAAATCTTTATCGCTTACTTTGAAAAGTTTAAAATTAACTCTTATTTTTATCTTAATATTTGTCCTGATAATGTTGAGTGCACACTGGAGTCATATTAGAGAACTGTTTATATATTCTTAAAGAAAAAGTTTAATAACAATATCTCACAGCGGCGTTCGTGGCGGACTCTCGTAGGAAGGGTTCCGTTGCACAAACCGAATAGAAAACGATAATTTTTATTTTATTAAATTTGGTTTTTTATTGTGTGTTGTTATAACGGCAAAAGATATACATACTATGTGAAATGTTCAACTGTCAACCAATAGATAGACAGTTATTGGTTGGTTCTTGAGGAGGCTTAGTAATATAATTCCGTCGTTTATCCTCCGGGTACGGAACCCTAAAAAAACGAAGATAAATACCGCTCTGACCCTTGCTATATACAGGCACGCAGCTCGTTCGTTAATCATAGACCTATTACATCAAAATATAAAATCTAAAGTAATTTATTTTATATAAAGCATATTACTTAGTCATTAGGCTGAGAGCCAGCGCTTTCTGAACGTCAGTTTTTTACATAAAAACAGGCCCCCAAAACGCCCGCCCGACACCACTTCCTAGTGTTATAGCTGGGAAGAAGAAGCGGCGCCGCAAACTCCTCAGCAACACATTCGTCTGTTGCGTTTTAAGAACTTGAATTTATATAATGGTATGCAAAGTCATTAATACGTGACAAAGCCAGCAAACAATAATAATTATACAACATGAAAATCATAAATCAATTCACTATAAAACATTGTCAATAAAGTAAAAACGGATTGACCTTCATAGTCATCAGATAATAAAAACAATATTACATACATATGTATATGTATGAACTCATATAACCTGTCATAAGCTAAGTTATAGAGAAAGAATATGATAAATATGACGCTGTCTTACGTTAAACACAGCGATCAACTATTCATATCGTCTAAATAGTTATGAATAGAATAGTATGCCTTCGAACAAAGCTTAGATTTAACTTTAGTTTTAAATGAGTTAAAATGCAGGTCATGAAAATAAAGTGGAAGTTTATTGTAAAAACAAACCTTACGAAGTCGGTGGGGACGATGTGCTTGTTTCTGGTGTTAACGTTCTGGATGATGCTCGTTTTACGGTATAAATGTATTTTGCCTAATATATAAAATGTTTGCAAAAATGAATTGAGATGCTACAGTGAGAATTCCAATGTCTTTAAAAAGTTCTCTTAATGAAAATCTTGACCCTAGCTGATATCTTGTTCGCAACAGCACGTTTTTGTAAGACAAATATATTTTATATACCAGCAGCTTTTCCCCACAATAGAATACCGTAGGACATAATCGAAATAACTAAAATAGACTAACCGTGTAACAACGTCAGTATCAGTATACTGTCTCACTTTCCTGACAGCGTATGCGGCAGAGCTGAACCTTCCCTATAAGCTTGATGAGTTTGCCCCATTGTAGTTTGGAGTCAACAGTCATTAAAAAAAAAAAAAAAAACTGCCGGGCCACAGTTTCAAGTACGTCGTCACTTAAGACGACATTGGGTCCTAAATTTCTAACGTATGGTAAAGTAAACTTAATGCGTTTTGTTTTCTTGGCATTTACAACTAGATTATTTGTCGTAAACCTATTTCTAAATATTGATAGAGCGCTGTTTGCGTTACCGAAATCTTGTCTATTCCTATCTACTTCAAAGATACGAGAGGTATCATCCGCGAACAATACTACGTCACAGATACCCTTTCAATCATTTACTCATGTAAAGTGCTGTTGATTACTATGTAGGTATGTAATCAACATCATTATAATCATTATACATGCTTAAATGCTGTCTGTCAACTAGATACTTGATCTGGTATAGATGGAATGTAACAAGCCAATCGAACAAAGCAAACCAAGCCTACATCCATAATCGATTGAGGGGCATTCGATTACTCGACCATCGGACATCGGGGTGTGGGTGACCACGAACAATAGCCGACGGTTAGCGTCCAGATACACGGAAACAATAGGTGTGTAGCATACTGCATAATACGGGTTAATGGGGATGAAGTTCAGCTTGTCGCTATTACTTGGAGTGAGTGGCGGCCGGTCATTCACCTGAATAATCGGTAAATCGTCCGGATAAAGATACACGACACACGAGGGACCATGTAATGAAGTGGTTGTGCGACATTTCCGCCTTTCAATAATACTGTTGCAGTACCTATTGTTTTTGTTTATCGACTATAATGCTTTTTTTTGGCTGCTACCCGTTATGTCACATTCCCGATTCGTCAACATGTCAAAAGTTTTAAAAACAACTGAACACGAGTGGCGTTTGGTCAAGATTTGATATTCATACGTCCATTCCCGTTTCGTCACCCCTTTTCTAAACTAGATTTTTGTACGGTACAGTCAACTACTAATGTTATCAAGTCTTTTTTGACGCTCTTTTATCACCCGAAATTCCCAGACTAAGAAATATACCCTCCTGTTTTCTTAGTGTAGGTATGTAAATAAATTAGGATTACATCCTGAGCTGCGCCGTATCGAAATATTATTATTTGATATTATGAATGTTGCATCAATGAAGTCGCGTGTAGTAAATACGACAAGTACTCTTTTGTAGAAACTCTGTCGTAATGTATTAGGTCGGCATCGCTTCTTCATCGGTGCAAAAGCACGTATTCATCGATGCATTTCCTTCGTAGCGTTTCAGTATTGCGACGACGAGGCAAAAGCAAGAAGGTTCTTTGACTACTGCATCCCGTTAATAAGAGAGCTTTAATGTCTATCAATTCGTGTAGATCAGAGATATAATATATTTCTATGGTATCGATCCTCCATCACACTCGGCTTAACATATCTATCTAGTATTCTGTATGTGCTTTATTTGTAAGTAACAATGTATGTACATAAAATAGAGCATATTCCATCAATTTACTCGTCACGATGCTTGTAGGTACATTAAATGAAACATTTTTTAGTAATCATCAGTTGATAAATAACAACTTTTATAACCGACAAAATTAAAAAAAACACGTGCTGCCATAACTTATGATGAAGGGAATAAGGTACTATAACATTTTAGATTTGGTCAAATAAAAATTAGTAGTAATTAATCTAGTATTATTGAAAAAAAAAGGGAATCTAGCTGCTCCGTTCCGGAGTTAATAGGAAATTATGTTGTCACTGCAAATTGCTGCTCTGCGTGTCGTCGCCGCTACACTTCCGCTTCACATTATTTTGTGCCTATGTATAAAATAATACACATGATAAATGACTTGAGTCCTGAGTAAAGTAGTTAGTAATTAATTAATGCAGCTTGAAGGCATTTTTTAAGTATGTGATGTCATCAAACGTATTCTGGGCGAAGTGACACGTCCCATACCCTGGCAGGCACTGGTCCTGGCTTTACAACTTGCTTAGCGGCGGTTGATGTGATCTCGCAAGAAAACCACAAACGACCGGGCTAACGATGTCAGACTTAAGTTTCACCCTTCCCCAAAGTCTGACGTCATTATATACTGCGGACACGTGTATTCCCTACGTATTCAAAGTTTATGCTAACAATGGTGTCTATATTCAGTGTACCTAATTGCATCAGCATGCTAATAAATCAACGTCAGTTAACTTGAGAAACGGCTACGTGCCGAATTTTGTACTAAAGAGTTAATGTAGATATGGCTAGCTTTTACCAGGGGTGAACCGTCAGTTTTCCGAAAAAAAAAAAAATTGTTCGAGGCCTTTTTGCTATAATGCATATTATTTGAAACATTATTATTATTTAATCGAACGTACAAAAAATCTTTTTGCTATTGACCTAAGCCTCTTTTAAACTTTTTTCATTTGCGTAATGATTTATTTGCCACCACACCGAAACAAAATTTTACGGAATATTATTTGGTCACAAATATATAGTAGGTTACTTGGTAGCAATTTATATATTAAATTAAAATAGTGTATAAAAGGTCAATATGTTGAACTACATTTAGTGACAGAAACAAATCTGCTAAATTCATAATGGTCGATCATTTGGTTCGTCAATGGTCTCGTAATACTTTTTGATAACCGAGCTATAAAAAGCAATGACTGCACAATGACGTTTTCATTGAAACAAGGAAGTGTCAAAATTTTAGCTGCTATTTATTACTGCGTATACGTCTGTAATTCATTTGTCATGTACGAGATTACCTACCATTCTATGCCATTTCTTTCAATGGCGTTTCATTGGTTGACCATTGGAAAGTCATAGTGACATTTTTATATTAGTAGATTACCAAACTAAACTATTGTAAAAGCATACTTGAGGCCCAGGTTCTGGTCAAACCACAAGCCAACACTGCTATGTTTATTATAGCTTATAAATTTATTTCAGCCACGATATTTATTACTGCAATCTCAATTAGCTGCACCATTTTTATTACGTTGCTCATAAAATCAGAGCAGATTATTCGAACCAATTTTAAACTTTAATGTCATTGTTTCTAGAATCTATTTTTTAAAACCACTATACGGTAGTTACGCCACTTTTGCTCAGAACAGCCGCGAATAATAAATACACTCGTGGGACGTATTTCGAGGGTTGCAAGTTACGTACTTACTTGAAGAATTAGATTTAAAAGTAAAATATTTTCATGTTACTGTGTTTTATTTTTTAAATTAACCTGCGGTTTACGTAATTATTGCATATTTGCGATAAAGACCAGCTACACATGTCCTTTTTTGTGGTAACTGAATTTGTACTTTAGTTCTACTCATTTTACCATCTATACATATAAATAAATCGTATACTAGCCGTGCCTGTACATTGAATATTTTTGCATTCAAATAACTGAGTTATGTTAGAAAAAAATACATAGAACACAAAAAGGCAATTTTTGGAAATTCTTGTCTGTTGGTCTGTGCGTTTGTGGAAGCATCACGCAAAAGCCACTAGATTTGAAAGCTAGTTATTCCGAGTTTGATTTAGCGTTTATTTCTAATCGAAAATCGACCTACAAAATCAAAAGATATTGAATTGGAGCATTAATGAAAAATGTTACAAAAACGGTTCCTTTCCCTCTGTTTTGTGACGTAGACGACGTTGCGTGGGTCAGCTAGTTTTACAAATAAATAAAAAATGTGTGCTATATACATATTTAACTACTTTTAACAGCAGCCAGACCCAACGTCCCCTTTGCGTTCACACGGCTTACAGTTTGTTTAGGATATGCCTTACGATGTACCGAATGTTATGAACTACATCATTGAAATCTCAATATTCTCATTATTTTGTACTTGCCAAATCAGTGTGAGCAGTGGTGGCCGAGTGAGCAGTGGTGGCCGAGTGAGCAGTGGTGGCCGAGTGGTAACGGCCCCGACTGACGAATCGTAGGTCGCGGGTTCAAACCCAGCCAGGCGCATTACTTTGTGTAATTCATTTCTTCACCACTGCTCTCAAAACGGTGAAGGAAAACATCAACCAAAAATTCGAAGACATGTGTCAGTCACCAACCCGCACTGGGCCCGCGTGGTGGATTACGGCCCATTCCCTCTCCTAGAGAGGAGGCCTGTGTCCCAGCAGTGGGAACGTTAAAAGGCTAATAAGGCGGTTAAAGGTTATGAATCCCTGTAATATAATTTCATATCCTGTGCTCGTGTATGAGTTCAAAAGCTCGGCCTTGATAGAGAATGAGCTTGTGTACCACCTTCGGTTCTTCATACTTCTAGGAAATTCTCTTCTACACAACAACCCTATAAATACCAAGGAAGCACTTAAATATCAATGCCCCTGAGTCGTTTCAGATTCGAATGAGTCGTTTTGCTTCCTATAGAGATTTAGTGATCTCCTACACTCGTGCTGTAGTACAACAACAGGGGCAGTCCATTATTGGCTGAAGCTCTTGCATTCAATTGGAACGCATTCCTGCGACCTTGACCCCCTATTGGCTGATTGGTTTTCTATAGGTAAAAAGGTAAACCGAATCGTGAATGGAACGGGATACATTATTTTTCGCAACCCTTTTATTTGCACTAACTTTTTCAATAGTTATTTTAATAAAATCTCTAGATACTAAAAAAAGAAATATAAAATTTAAAAAACCCCCGTCACAAAAAAGTTCCCTACAAAAAGTAAAAAAAAAATAAAAAAATCTCAATCTTAAATTCCGTAAGTATGTATTAATAATTTAAAAAAAAAAAAAACGTTGTGTTGGGGGAAACAAACAACAATTTAATTAGGTACAAATAGTTTAAGTATTACGTAACTAAGCAGCGCGGTCCTCCAATGTTGGGAGTTTTTAAATTTAAATTTATTATTTTTTTATTTTATACTTTTTGTACATATATATGTACTTATAAGAACACTCTCGATTAAGTCGTCATCAATATTCTCTTTCAGTGCGCTTTCATTTGAGACCCCACTCGAGTATACATATTTGCAGACATTCAGTTACTCTACCACGCTTTTACCCCCCACAACTTTTAAAAGCCTTAACTGATTTTCATCAAACATGTCTAAGGACACTAACACAAAAATAAAACCTAGATTGAAATCGCTTCATCCGTTCGCGAGCTACGGAGTCACAGACAGACAGACACGTCAAACTTATAACACCCTCTTTTTGTGTGGGGGTTAAAAACAGGGTTGAATTAACAATAAAAATAATCGATGTCGTTGAAGAAAAAGATTTTGGAGTGCATCTATTCTCAGGTCGACTAAAATTTAGGCGCTGGCCTGCGGATGGCGAGCTATGGGTGGCTCGCCGTCCTATAGCAACCAGGCTCGAGTCGACGGCGCGTCGTGTTCCACGCGCGCCTCAAAGAGCCATCAGCAACGTAGACGGGGCCCCATAGGGTCAGTGCCTGCTAGGGTAAAGGAATTTGTTCGAAAGAGTCACCGCGGCCTTGGAACGCAAAGGGCACAAGAAGGATCACGGGTGGGTTTTAGTCAGTAAGAGTCTGACACTCCCTTCCACTCCGCCCAGAACGGGAGAAGTCATTTGATGATTTCCCAACCAGAAAAGAAAAAAAAAAGTCAACTAAAATTTAAGAACGGCTTAACATACATAATTTAAAAACTTTACGAAGCGGGTAGTTAAGCTGCGGACGGTAACTACTTAATCACAACTATTAATATTATAAGTTGGTGTTATTAGTAAAGTACAGAAACCCGCTCTTTTAAAATCACTACTATGCTTGTACGAAATATTTCGACACGATCGTTTTCAAATGCTTAGTAAACTAACCTCTCTAAAATCTAGACCTATAATAAATCTGTAGAGAGGTCAATTCTGTACAGGGAATATATTTTCAAAATAACTATCAGGGGGTGATTAGTGATCGACACTGGTGCCAAAAATGCAATCAGTAAAATTTTGTTCTTTATAGAAATAAAAACTACTCGACCGATTTTAACGAAACTTGGTGCAATTATTCTTCATACTCCTGGGCAGGTTATACCTAGTATAGTTTTCATCACGCTACAATCAATAGGACCAGAGCAGTGAAGGGAAATGTTGGGAAAACGGGAGAAGTTACTCCATTTTGTGTAGCCTTAATGGTTAAAGTTACATAGAAATCATGTATGACGGAAATGTTCTACATAAAATTATCTAAAAAATATCCCATAACAGCATATGTCTATCTCTTATGGTTGACTCACAATAACACGTGTAACTCCCGATAGCTTAACAGTTCGGAGCTTTCTGATTATATTTGTTTACTCTTACGTTTGTAATACTCTCACTCATCCCTAATTAAAAAAAAGTTAACATTATTACCTATTCAATAAAAAAGAATCATAGAAATCGGAATAGAAACACCAAACTTATACATGAATACAATAATAAGCCATCGCGCCGTCATGCTGTAAGATGTTGTGATTATTTTTGTGTAACTTTTGTTGCTATTTTATGAAATAGGTACTTATTAGTTATTTTGGTAATGTTTAAATATTCGTTCAAATTACAAATTATCAATAGTTTCAATTTTATTTCTTTTTAGGTGAAGTAGTAGTAGAAGTAGGAGCATAGATTTTTAGATACCGATAGGTTAGTTTTGGCTAATTTATGTTCTGTTTTTTTTTAGTATTAAGTAGGTAAAAGCGTAGATACTTTTATTAATTAGTAGTTATTTTATTAATTCGTTATACGTAGTTATAGGTATTTATTTTTAAGTGAAGTAGGTATAGGGTATTATAATATAATTTTGCACAGGCATTTCAGCTTTACTTTCATTTCTTTTTTTGTTGTAAGTTTTCATATGTATATTTCACACACACATAGTGATCTATCAATGCACAGCCCAAACCACTGAACGGATCGAGCTGAAATTTTGCATGCAGGTAGATGTTATGACGTAGGCATCCGCTAAGAAAGGATTTTGATTAATTCTACCCCCAAGGAGATAAAATAGGGGATGAACGTTTGTATGAAACTTTGTCAATTTTAAACCGAACGGGCTGAGATTTTCAAAATCGGGGGTAAAGTAACTATTCCACGCGGACGAAGTCGCTGGCAGAAGCTAGTAAAAAATAAAAACAATCCTACTTTCGTAGAGTCGACAGGTAGGGTAAGTAGTAGTAGGTTAGTATGTTAATTAACAGCCTCTGGCAGACTTATTCCCGGTTTCTGTCTTTTATCTGTCCGTTAGCGCTATCTATACTATTTATTTAATATTAGCACTTCGCCCGCGACTTCGTCTGCGCTGATTTAGTACAAACAATTTCCACCCCCGGTTTACCCCCTTAGGGATGAAATTCCTAAAATCTGTTCTTAGCGGATGTCTACATCCTATAAGGAACCTACCTGCCAAATTTTAATTTTGTAGGTGTTATAGTTTCTGAGATTTCGTGATTAATCATTTAGTGTTATTTCGCTTTTATACGTACATATAGGGGAGAGTTCGTTATATCGTACTGCCATTTTAATCGTACCTAATAATAAACGATATTAGACGTCTCGCATTTGAAATTGCTGAAATCCATAACATTCAGAATAATTTTAATAAAAAAGCTCATGGTTGGCAAAGCACGGTTCTACAAATTTATGAAAAGACACGCACAGCTAAGTGTTCGACAACCTGAAAACACATCTATGAATAGAATTAAAGGATTCAAAAGAGAAAATGTGTATTACTTTTTTAATTTGTTGAAAATAAATAATTTGGTTAAAAAAATACCATCTTTAATTCAGTGGCACGATGTAACCAACTCTGCCCTTAATAGACTATAAAGCAAAAGAGAGTTTGGTTTTTTGTTTGAACGCACTAATCTCAGGAACTACAGATTGGAATTGAAAAAATATCTTAGTGTTGGACAGCCATTTATCGAGAAAGGCTACGGGCTATATAACATCACGCCAAGACAAATACGAGCGGAGTATCAATGTAAAATTTTGATAAAACGGGGTTTTATTTTCTCTTTCTTAAGTGCCGCAGATTAAGTTGCGCGGTACAGTTACGTTTGTCAGAACGCCATTGTTTGGTTACGGCCGAACCCAATAACCGATCTATCACATACTGGAGATAGAAAAACAAATGAAACAACAGAAAACCTATATAATTTTTCTGTTGTTTCATTTGTTTATCTATCTCCAGTTTGTGATAGATCGGTTATTGGTTTCGGCCGTTAGTGGTTAGCGGACAAGATAAACGACAGATAGAGTATCTCAGATAGTGCCAAATTAATTAGAATCCCTTGAACCCCGAATGTGGAACACAGCTGTAACGAAGGGATCACGAGCGTACCGTTTGTTTAATAAATCGTGTGTCGAAATGAAACAAGTATGACTTGTGTAAAGTTTGACTGCGACACACGATGTTTAATAAATAAAATTGGTTAGTATTTTTTTAATTAAAACCACCTGGATTCTTTTTAATTCACTCAATAGTAATAGCAATAGTATTTAGTTTGAAAATATCACTTTAACACGTCAATTTTTTTGGTAATATAAAACTAGAATGAGAAAAAAATTAAGTCAAGCAATTCGTTATATATTATGTCTAAAAGCAAGCTTGCAAGCTACTTGAGTCAGTGTCCGCTATGAATCTTTTGAGAAAATTTAATATATTGATATTACATATATATCTTATTTGTCAAATCTCTAATTTGTAGACTGATTTACGAGTATGTATTATGATGTATCCGTAGAAGTTTTATTCGTGTATTCGTGATACATGGGCGAACCTAATGCAAAAAGGCAATTAAGAAAAACAAGCAAGAAAGGTTTAGCAAAAGTCCGATTTCATTACAACCTCAAAACTTTCATAAAACATTATCTGTCTTTGTATTTCAACCCTTCTCCTAAAACCGCGTTCGGTAACTGGATTACTTTGTTGGATAAAAGCTCAGGTTAATGGGCCAGACCGAATGTTTGCGGCCTGTGTAATCTATGTGAAGAGTAATGGAGCTTTGCCTACCTACGCCGTTTGAATTGTACATTTCCACGAGCTAAGCCGGCGGTAATTAATGAATGACAGGTTTCCATTACGCAGCAATTGCTTGCACGGAAGCTTGTATATTGCATTTATGTTAATTAATATGCTTCTACTCTGAAATCATGAAGAGACTATGGAATTAAATTGAAAAGTATAATAGATAATGGGAATTGGTAATCCGAGGTAGCGTAAGCGTGATGATGTTTGCTCTTGTCTATGAGCTTGTCCAGAAGAAGCCTGTTGACTCTTATTCACTGTTACAGTTTTATTTTACAAGGCAGTAAAATAATAAAAAAATATATGTGCTTGCAATAGAGTCCTGAAAAAAATCACTTAAAATGTAATACTGATATCCATTACATTAGGTCTTATTTCCATGTTACACAGAAGTTGCGGCCGTAAAAGAATGCGGTCGAGATACAAAATAGTCTGCGAGCGTAGCCCCGCGCCCCGTTACCTAAGCACTATGAAGCTTTTTGTTGTGACGTCACTGCGGGGAACGACATAATGTCCGTCATAATGCAGCGAGTTTATTTTTATGGCCTTATTCTAGCGTTTTATTGTAGATACTATTGAGCTGGATGACTTGTTTCAGTTTGTCTACACATTTTTCTGAACTGGTTAAGAATGTATTCTCCCATTAAATGCTGTTTTTGATGTTTATTAATTCTGTAAATTACTATGGATATGTTTTAAAGTTATTTGAGAAAAATGATGAAAATTTACCATTCCCCTTTCCCTTTTTCAACGCGTCTAATGAGTCTGTTTATTTCAAAATTGTACAGCAAATGGGTTTTCATGTGTAGATTACGCGCAGAAAAACTAGTCTACCTAAAAATGTATTGTTAAAAATACAAGACAGTGCAAAGTAAGGTATGCGAAGCCGTAGGCACAGCTAGTGTATTGCGGAATAAACACTCTTGTAAATCCTAAATCATTTGTTGACTTGTAATCTTCATAAAATTTATTATTATAAAATATACCTAAAAAATAATAGAAAACATTTATTCGATACAGACATAACACAACACGGTAAAAAATAACAATAATAAAACATAACACTGATGAGGATAAAAAATTTGGCTACTTCCCGTTATGTCACATTCCCGATTGGACATCATGTCAAAAGTTTTAAAAACAACTGAACGCTAGTGGCGTTTGGTCAAGATTTTGATCTTCATACATCCATTCTCGTTTTGTCACTTTTTTTTAAACTAGTTCTTTATACGGTGCAGTCAACTACAAAAGTTACCAAGTTCTTTTTGACGCTCTTTTTATCACCCGACTTTCCCAGAGGTTGGTATATTGCTTTCTTAGCATATTTAAAATCCTAAATTATATACGTTACATGCATACCTAGGTATGTCCCATGGCAATAGGTTTGATTGCCATGTGCAAGCTTTCATCTATTTAACTTGGAAAACCGATAGTCCTAATCTTACTGAGATTGAATCAGACTGCGGAAGTGCAAAAAATCCAAGTGTTCAAGATTTACAATACAACTACCAGGAGACTAGAAAAATGTCGAAGTATTTTCGGGGCTGGAATTGTAAGCGGCAAAGACTCACAAACTGATACCAGAATCATGAAGATATATTTCCGGGGTTAGAAGTACGAGTGTTAACAACTCAAAAACTACCAGAATACTTTACTTGTTTTTTTCTTCGGGCTGGGATAATTTTTTAACATCAATCTATGACCCGTAGGAGTCGAGGAAAAAGCCAGAAAGAATAAGCCAAAAAGAAGAAATGACGCTCCAGCCTCAAATACCTGAAATTACTGAATTGCGGACCCATGGGATAACTTTCATTATGTTATGCCTTCCTCAAGCCAGTTCTAAAGTTCACGCAGACGAAGTCGCAGATAGAAGCTAATTTATTAACAAAATACAAAGAGCTCACTGGGATAACAATACGCTAGTATCACGAATTCAATACTGATCTCGAGGAAACTGAAAGTGATAATCAAAACACTTTTGACGCGAGCGAAGCCGCGGGCGGAAGCTAGTAAGTAGATAGAACATGAACGGAGGCATTTCTTTTTGCTCCTGATTGTACTTTCCAAACAAAATGTTGACCAAACGGGAAAGAATATAGGCATTTTCAAATGTTGACGAATCGGGAATGAATGTATGGAGATTAAAATCTTGACCAAACGCCACTAGCGTTCAGTTGTTTTTAAAACTTTTGACATGTTGTCCAATCGGGAATGTGACATAAAGGGAAGTAGCCAAAATTTTGCTGAGCGTGTCCATACTGAAAAGGTTTAGTGAGATGGTAACCCTTAATAGCTACGTATAAAAAAAACTCCCCATTATGAACAATGTCAAACGATAAACTTTTAAATAATGCTCGCAAAACTTTTTCTATTTGAGCACAGTGAACTCGAACAATGAGACCGGGAAAGCGCTGAAATGAAAAAATAAAAATCAAAGAAAAGAGTGAACCCATATCAAGAAGCTTAAAAAGTTAGTTGTAAACGTGCTCTATCAAATTGTGTAGGTCTTTTTGTTAGAAGTGTTTAATTGTAATAAATAATTATAACCAGAGACGACATTTCGAAAAATTTTTCACTGCTTTTAACGGGGTTGTCTTGGCAAAACATTCTTATTTTAAAACGAAAGAGTCTCATAACATGAATAGGTAACCATAGAGGATAAAAGCAGAGACACAGGTGCGCTTTCTAAGGTAAATGGGTCTGAAAATATTTTAAGAAAGAAGAAGTAGGTACTAATTTTTTGCTGGCTCAGAAATAAAACGACTTTTGAGGAGTTAGAAACTCGTTTTTTGAGCAATAAGTAATTCGAAACTTAACAAACGAACGTCGCTTTTTCATTTGGGATAGAAATAGGTAGGTAACTATTATATTATTTATAAAAGAGAAACTCATCGTTATTTATGTCTGGAAATGTTTGTGAGAATTGAGAGCGCGTAACATCGTAATTAATATTAAAAATGTGAAAGTGACTTTGTCTGTCTGTTATCCTTTGACGTCTTAACGACTGAAGGGATTCTGATGAGACTTAACACACGTAGACCATGTCCCGGAATAGGATAAAGGATTATTACATTCACATGGGAGTGCCAGTAAGTAGAAGCTAATAGTGAATAAAAGGAAGGACATACATATACCTACCTAATTCTATTCGCTACAGATACACAAAACACTTGATACAATTCAGCGTGTTTTATTACATTCATAGTAACTAATTATAGGCTTAAGTAATGTTTTGTGCAAACGGTGGCGTTGGTTAGTACTAATTTGCATTTTACACACGAGAGAATTTCAGAAAATCAGGAGCAGGAAAAAGAACAGTGGCGGTTAAAATGTATCGTAGCGCGCGAATATTCCCAAATGAAACTAGGTATTCGATTTTAACATAGTTGATGGTTAATTGGCCACAGTTGGTATTCATTTTATGATTGGTCAAATTGCTATTCAACGTGGCAATGCGGCCAGTGTTCTGGGCACTTTTCCCGTTGACAGCGATGTGGACGAAGTTTTCGATGCCCTATGAGTCTTTCCTCCTTTTTACTTCGCTTGTACATATATATATTATGTATAGGTATATATTCTATATTATATCTTCTTTAGTTGTATTTTGTAAATATATAGTTTTTAATTAGTTGTAAAGTTGAATAACTTTACAATTATATGTAAGATAAATGATAAATTAAACCATTTTATGATACGCAAGTCAAAATACAAGTACCTAAAATGGCTAATTTCTCGCTGTCTATGGGATAACAGGTCACATGGAAAATCATGGAATCTGTTCTATAGATTTTTAATTTTGGACTGTGGCAGGCCAAAATTAAAAATTTCACCAACACAAATAAGGCTGAGAGTGTCACTGAATATAAACTTCCGTCTAATCTGTTAAGGAGTTCAGTTGCAAGATTTGACCCATAAATATTATCTTAGTAATAAAGCAGGTTCAATAAAAGAATGAAAAAAAAAAGTCTGAAAAGTCGATCGTCGTTTTCTAAAGTTTGATAAATTTCCGTTGCCATAATTCTTTTCTAGAATGGAGAACTTCGCCTGCCGTAGCGCATACCGCTCTGGTCCAGCTTTCTACGTCGAATTCAAATAAGACCAAACGAATTCCGTACCCCCTATAATTGATATTCCGGTTTAGTGCCGCAGTAAATACTCACTCTAGAGCTCAATTTTTTTGATCAACCTTTCATACTCAATTTGCTTCCAAATGAAATATAAATTAGAATTTCGATTGAGTTTAAATTTTAAATATCAGGCTAGTTAACTATTCGTATATGGATATTTGTTTTTAATTAAATATCGTATTTACGGCATGGAATGTGCATAAAGTTGCCCAATTTCTATAGAACCTGTATAGATAGATTCTATGTTCATCATCATCATCAACAGCCTGTTGCAATCCACTGCTGGACATAGGCCTCTCCAATTAGACCACGCCACTTAGATCTTTTTCGGCTCAGTTTCTGCCAGCCGACCTGCGCAAATCGTTACTCCACCGTACCTGAGGACGTCCTACACTACGTTTACCAAGACGCGAACGTTTTATGATGAGACAACATAGAATTATGTTGTCTCATCATAAAAAGTCATCATACAGTGTTTAACCCACAGTTCGGCGCTTGACTTTTACCCCTGAGTCACAAGCGACGAGCGTAAACGGAATATCAAATAGCGTTAGTAAATAATTTGAAAAGCGTCACTATTGAATGCTACCCGTTGGGAAAACGGTGGAAACAGTTTTCAACTGTATATTTGTGTATCAATATTGTTATTTGTATACTTGTTTCTGCTCACATATGGGTTCCCTTTTAGAGTGTACCGACTGAATAACGTACCTACCCACCCGGGGCGTGCAGTGGTTCCAGAAAAACAAAAAAAGGTCAACACATTATTCTGGGTTGAAATCACGATATTGAAAAATTGCGAATAGAAGGAAAATTTGCTCACTTCAAAACTTATGATTTGAAACTCACCAGATTCAAGAAAGATTCAAATCACGATATTCTGACGATGCAAAGAAACAAAAGTTCTCTTACTAGAAGTTTTGAACAAAATGCTCGGAAAACAAAACTATTTATTTGTGGTGTACACACAAATTCTATCGAAATCGATAATGGAACCCGAATTTTACATACCTACATCAAAAGTCAATTGAATTGATTAAATTTAAATTAATTTTGTACTTTGTAGCGGTTTTATTAGAAAGTCGGTTGTATATTTCTGTTAAATAAGATATTATATTTAATAATTTTGTATGAAATAAAATGCCTTGCTGTCGATGTTCAATAACATACCTACTGACAGACAGACGTTATACCTATTTAAAGAAGGTTAAATGTAATTGGGTCGTTCTTCTTTTTTATAAACAATGGTCGGTCTCCCACCTCATTTTGTGTTGTATTAGAGAATTATTATGTTTTTATTGTTTGAATTCACATCCACATCGCTTTATACCTTTTAATACTAAGTAATCTTTACCTTACTGTAGCCAATATTATTTTGCGTGTGTTAATTTTTCATTAAATACCGTGACAGAGTAGTAATTCATAATGATGTCTTACACAAAAAGGACCACTTCACTGTCACAGGGTTTTCTCGACAATCACCATAAAATAAACAACATTATGGGCATGAAAACAAAGATTAAATGATCCAAATGAATGCATCTGAAAAAAATATCTAACACTGAAATCTGTAATATCTAATACTGTCACTTAAAAAACTCGAAAAACTGAAATACACCAATTCATTGTCGATAAAAAGAAGAACGACCCAATTATCGATTTTACTAAATACATATCCTTTCATATGCTTTTAGAAAAAAAGGTGTTATTTTGATATCACAAACAATAATATTACTTTTATTTATATAGAAGATGAAAAAACATCCAATATTCTTAAGTGGCAATAGCGAGCTACGGGGTCAACGACCGCAAATTTTATAAGTCTTGTTTTTTTTTCTTTCAAAGTTACGAATAGATTTTATATCAATAGAATGGAGAATGATTAATAATTGCAAATGTAATATTGTGTAATTGTCCCACTACTTTCCTGGGAATCGTATCCTACTCGCCCAATTATTGGCACCATTCAGCTACTCATTATTTGTTTATGAATGAAGTTATACTCGTTCGCTGCGCAGTCGTAAGCGCGCCGAGCGTGGAGTCGCTTCGATCCTGGCTACACTGAGTGGAATTGGATTCTTCCGAAAGGAATTTCCGTAGCCCCGTGTAAGCCGATTGGTCCTGCGCCTCGCATCTCTCCCGTCGTTTCTGATTGCCAATCGATGTAGACCTTGAGACTAAAGAACAAGGACGGAGCGTGCACGTAGTACACGCATGCGCACTAACTTTTGCGCATGTCTGAAAGTCGGACTCGTGAGGAAAGGGTTCCGAACCACTTTCATTTTTGTGATATGTTTCTATTAAACTATAAAGTACAAAAAGTGGCTGTAAATCTGTAAAGTGTTGTTAAAGAACTATTACTTGCTTTTTTTTCCAAAAATTTCGGCAACTTATTTACGGAGATAAGAGGATGGTTTCTTTTTCATTTAACTTATCGCAAAACTTCAAAACTATGAAAAAACAACACATATTGCAACTCTCACACTACGTCATTTCATTTGATAATAATGCGTATGTCACATAGCAATATTATGAAAAACTTAATTTTCAATATCCTAATTTATTCTCCAAAAGTGTCCTATTTCCAAATGTATAATTATTATTTACGTGATTGTGTCATTGTCCCGCACGGGTGCTCCTATAAAGGTTACCTTCTGTTTTTAAGGACCTTAAAACGTTACAATAGTGAAATATACTGCTTATTAAGAAAATAGGCATTTAATTAATTACTTAATTAAATTTAATTTTTTTTGGATTTTGAAATGAAAATATTTTCCTTTCCTTTCTGGATTGGTGTGAACGCACCGACTCCGTCTGTGGCAACACCGCGACGCGCCGGGCGGACCGTGCGGGAAGTATCTCGCCGCCAGCAATGTTCGCTCTTTACATTCCACTGACTGACGTTTATATGAACAGTGTACGCTCGTAGCTGTCCCGCTTTACTCGGTGACCAGCCGAGTTATACCATAATAATTATTGATTTACTGAAAAGCAAGAAAAAATAAAATAAAACTGGTGTTGTTTTTTAAAAATATTTTCTTTCCTCTATTACTAATTAGTAAAAAAGGTATAGTATTTAAAGAACACATTTTAGGTAAGCTAGGAAAATATTATATCTGGAAGTGAAAAATATTTTTTTGTAATTATTATATTATCATGGCATAAAACAAAGCTGAAAATGTAAATAATTTTATTAAGTCATTTGGAATAAAAACAATCATTATTGATTGGCCCAGATTCGAACTCATGACCTTGTGTATGGAGCGGGGGCGATAACCTTTACGCTCGTGTTTACCTCTATTTCCTGGAATTCCGGCTGGGCTCGGTGTGGAGCTTATAGCATCAGGTCGGTGCAATGTTATTGCTATATAGTGGGGGAGCCCCGCTGGTGTCTACGTGGGCAGGCCGTCTGCGGGTAGGCGGCGCTGGCGAGCTGCGCGCTCCGCGCTGCGTGCGGTGGCGCTAGGGCGCGGCCTCCTCTAGGGCGCGCGCGCGTCGCGCCCTGCTTTTCGATCGCTTCACGGGGTTCTTCCCGTATGTTTACCTAAATTTTGGTGTGAAGATATGGTCGAGAGAAGCGTTTTGGCATTCCACCGCGCAAGGTCATCGCCCCGCATCGATCCATTTGGCGACAAGTCTGCTGTGCGCAAGTGCCCCTCCCCGCTCTGCGCAACGGGCCCGACATAACTAGTTAAGTGGGTACGTATCTACGGCAAAAACAAGCAGAATTGTCCAGCATGCTCAGTCTCAAAGAGAGCGTCTGTGGGCACAGACGGCGCCCCCGACCTTGTACTGCCGGTATAAGAACGCCGATCGCGCTTCAGCCGCCCCAACTAACTTTTGACTGTGATAAAACAAACACCAAAGTAGGTTAGGTACACTTTATGCGCCAAATGCCTTCCAATAATGCTAAAAATAACACCAGGTCCCTTCCAATTATAATAAAAACTAAACAAAACAATACATTAAACAATGTTAAAGATTATTTATTAACATTTTAATATTACGTGTTACTTAATTGTTATTACTTACGTGGCGGATGTCGACCGGTCGCACCGCCGACCGTCACCGTGATATATTGCCTCGCCACGCTGCGTGCACGCTTTACTACTGCCGGCTCCCGATTGCATCTGCGATTCTGCGCAATGCAGTTCCCCCGTTTAAGCCCTTATTCGCTTGCGACGTAACTTGCTGGAGTTTGACACAGGCTGAATTCAACCTTAACGCAAAAGTCTTACGGTCGACATTGGACTTGGGCATCATGCCCTTTCATAAACCACTCGCTGCACTATACATCCGTATAAATATTGTTTGTAAGACAGTTCAAATTTACTATAACTCAATTCGCTGGCGCCCACGTGCGCTCAACTTTTCATTCATGCGATACTACGGCGGGAATTATTTTTAGACAAGGATGCTTTCAGGGTTTATTCATGTTTTCAGCATTTTGATCGCATTACCTAACGGTACTTGAGCGTTGGAAGAATCGTACCACATTCTTATGACCAAAAAAAGGAAGCAAATTATTCAAATTGACACTTTAATGGGAATCATTTAAATTATTAGATATTCACACTCTCATTCATTCATAATAATGCTTAATGATACTATTAGCAAATTATCTTGGGTGAGTGAAAATATGAAGTAAATATAAATGAAAAATTTATTTAGGTTGGATGAGTGGGTTATTTTTTTTTTTTCAGAAAATGAACCTATCGTATGATACTGAAGCAGGTAGGTATGGTTGGTTACACATATAAAATAGGTACAAAAATATACACAAATCGCTTCTTGGAAAAAAATATTACAGTGCGGAAATCAAACGTATTTTTTCCTTAGCATCTTAAATAAACTTACTTAGATTAATAAAAAGCGTAGGCTTATTATAGGCTTTGTAAAAAACAGTCTTTATTTACCTTTATTAAAGAATTCACAGGAAGGAAATCCCTCTGAGCTTCTTGTTTTTCATTGATGCCGCCGATTAATTAAGAAAAAAGATTTATGAAACGTAAAGGTTATTCATTAGATTATTTTACAACTTCTTACATTGACTCTGATAATATGAAACTATGGGGATAACGATGGGGAGACGCCGGTTGGGTGTGGAGACTGTTGTTAGGGCATTAATTTGCTTATTTACATAGCATATTAGATTATTATCTTAAAATTACACTGATTTTGTATAAAGGACGTTCAGTACTGGAACAAACAGGGTCTTAAAACTACTGACGTTTATAATATTAAACGTTTATAGGTAATCCAGGTCAGATGTGATTTTTGAGCATAGCTAATTAGGTTTTTAGCTGATACAAATTATAGAAGTTGAATTAGTCATTTAAAAAAAGAACAAAGCTGCCATCCGTAGACTAGGCCTTATTTATTTAGGAATTTTGTTTTAGAGTACTACATTATTGAAATCATATTAAAACGGGGTGATTATTTTAAAGATATAATTCTCACATAAAGTGGGTTCTTAGGTATTTTTAGTAAAATTAATTAATTATATAACTATATTTTTTGGAACTTTTAAGCTTTTGTTACGTAGCAGAACATCACACCTGCTTAATCCGAGGGTATAAGCAGAGGTTAAGGCATGTCAATATTGTTTTTCGGTTTTAATGAAGCTTTAATATACAAGTATTTATACAAAAAGGTATTTGATGTTTTTTTTTTAATATGTAGGTATAGTAGTATAAAACGAGGTGAGCAGGGTAGGTAGTGGTTACAAAGAAGGTTATTTTGGAAAATTTAAGCTTTCATGACGTAACAGACCACGCTTCTTTAGTTCCAAGGGTCTAAGCAGAGTTGCGGAATTTGTTCGAAAGAGTTACCGCGGCCCTGGAACGCAAAGGGCACATGGAGGAGCACGGGTGGGTTTTAGTCAGTAAAAGTCTGACACTCCCTACCGCTCCACCCAGGGCGGGAGGGGTCATGAGAGGTCATGAGCAGAGATGAACCACCTCAATAGAAATTTTCGTTTCTAATTAGGCTTTAATTTTAGCAAAACTAGGCTATGTTGCTTTTTTAATAGGTATCATAAGTAGACTTTAGGTAGGAAAAGCAGACGATTTTCCGATTTTGGAAAAGTTAAGCTCTCAAGACGAGATGGAATGTTACACCTGTTTATCCCGAGGGTGTGGGTAGAAGTGCATGTCAATAGACGGTTTTAATAAGGCTTTTTAGAAAAATGTAGGTATTTGATGTGTTTTTAAATATGCACTACAGTACCGTGGTAGTAGTAAAAGCGAGTTTTTTTTTTCTTGTTTTGGAAAATTACCGCTTTTATGACGTATCAGAACTTTACGCCTATTTAATTCAAGGGTTTAATTGGAGATGCACCTCAACCGCAATGTTTGGGTTTTAATTTTGCAAAAATGGGATTTGTTGCTTTTTGACCTACCTACTATTATAATCATAAGTAGATTTTTGTATATGTAATACGTATATTGTATAAAAGCAGATTATGATCCTATTTTTGTAAATGAAGGCTTTCATGACATACTAAAACATTAAAACTGTTTATTTGGATGGGTTTGTTAGGCATGGTATTATTAGGTGACATTGGGTTAGGCATTTTAGCATCTCAACAGACATTTTTGGTTTTAAATTAGCTTTCATTTAGATATCAATGAATCTGTTGCTTTTTGATGATACAATATTATCACAAGCAGATTTTTAGGTACGAGTATTAGGTAACTCATAAGAATAGTTTCTTATTTATTTCAGAAAAGTTAAGCATTCATGACGTAACAGAACGTGACACCCGTTTACTCCAAAGGGGGTAGGTAGAGCCACATCTCGATAGACATTTTTGGTTCTAATTAGGCTTTAATTTTTATGAAAACGGAAATTTATATTTTTATATGTATGTATGTATATCAGTTGATAAATTAACGAGAGTCTAGAGGATATCTGATTTTAATAAGGTACACTAAAGATTTCATAATAATTTAAATGAACTAATATAGGGTTTTATTCTTGACTAGCTGTGCTCGCGACTCCGTTCGCGTGGATGTCGGAAAGAATTATGTCACATAGGTAAAATGAACGTACCGTATAAATACCCTGCATTATCTGACTCCTCTTATAAATAAGAAAATAAAAAGGTTACACAGGGCACCTCTTCCGTTTAGAATGCCGACCAGCCCTGATATCTCCTGGTATCTCGAATCCAGTTGATCTTAATTTCTCACTACTTCAAATGAATTAATAATACTGACCAGTAACCCAAATTGAAACAATGTTCAAAAACGTTTTTTACGACGATTTGGAGATGCTCCTGGCTAAATAATACAGGAATCGATATTCTAGGTTAAGCAACGCTGCCCGAGGTCAGCCTGTGGATGGGTTACCGTTTAAACATACCAAGACGAGGAATCGTGCCTCGGAAAGGAAGTAAAGCCGTTGATCCTGGCTGTCATTTGAAAAGCTATGGCGGTTGTTCCGGATGGTATCGTATTACCTAGTTAGTGGGTAAAATACTGGTATTCTGCTGAATCTGGGTTGACTGGAAGAAGCAGATAGTGGAGATTTAGGGCACAGATAGACACCCGATATAATTCAGCAGTTGAACACTTTTGTCTTGTCTTAGAAGTCTCGACGGCCTATCACATGAGTGCTAAGCCATTAAGACAAGCGAGCGATTTTTGGCAGCCCTGAAATTAAAATTAGGTATTTTATACTTTTTGGGTTTTTTTCTTTAGATGTCGGCTATATTTTTTTTTTCATTTTTCACTTTTTAGTGGTGACACCCCACCCAAGTAACACAAAGGCGCTGTATATAAGCTGAATCACTGTCCACAATGAAATCCTAAGTTGTACAAGCCTGCTGAATAAGGACATTAGAGGCACTGTCTCAGCTAGATATATAGAACTCTGATTTGGGCCCAAATTAAACAGCTGTTAGCTGAATAACTGTAACTAAGGCGTTATATATATCAGCATTATTATAGCATGATTACAGGTAGGTAACTGTCGCCCCAAAAGCTGAACATTGACTGATATGAGAGTAGGAGTTACCTTTTATACAGCACAATGGCTGATTAATAGAGTACTTGTTACCTATTTTTCAGCACAAAGTACACACCGAATATTTTTAACACTTCTATGGGGTTGTAAATTTACAAGTGACAAAATTGTGAATAATTTTCCCCCTACTCCTATTTTAATATGTTGTTTGTGTGACAAAATGTCTTGAAATAGGCAAATATTGTTTTCGTTAAGTAAAATCTTGCTTTTTCCTCCTTGTGCGTAAAAATAGAATGGGAAAAAGAGTTTGCTGTCAAATACTACCAGGAAATGGGAAATGGGAAAAATACTATCAGGAGCAGTGGTGGCCGAGTTAGGAGCAGTGGTGGCCGAGTGGTAATGGCCCCGACTTACGAATTGTAAGTCACGGGTTCAAACCCAGCCAGGCTCATTACTTTGTGTAATTAATTCCATCACCACTGCTCTCAATACGGTGAAGGAAAACATCGTGAGGAAACCGGCATGTCCTAGAACCAAAAATTCGAAGACATGTGATATTCACCAACCCGCACTGGGCCCGCGTGGTGGATTACGGCCCATTTCCCTCTCCTAGAGAGGAGGCCTGTGTCCCAGCAGTGGGAACGTTAAAAAGCTGATTATGCACGTGTCAAGCAGCAGCTTTCGAATATAAAATGAATCATCAAAATTGGGACACCCAGTACAAACTCAAGAGGTATGTATGTAGGTACCCACTTCCACGACTTGAGAATCTCCTCCTTTTTAAAAGTTGGTTAAAAAAAGCGTTCCGGGTCAAAATCGTTGTTAATCAGCTCTAGTTTAACCCATTTGAAGGGACGCACTGATCAATAATATTATATAACTAGCTGCTGCCCGCGACTTCGTCCCCGTGGAATCCCCGATTTTAAAACATTCTTTATCGCTGCTCCACTCCTATTGGCTTAAGCGTGATGATATATAGCCTAAAGCCTTCCTCGATAAACGGTCTATTCAAACCAAAAATAATTTTTCAATTCGAACCAGTAGTTCCTGAGATTAGCGCGTTCAAACAAACAAACAAACTCTTCAGCTTTATAATATTAGTATAGACTAGCTTCTGCCAGCGACTTCGTCCGCGTGGAATAGTTACTTTACCCCCGATTTTGAAACTCTCAGCCCGATCGGTTTAAAATTGACAAAGTTTCATACAAACGTTCATCCCCTATTTTATCCCCTTGGGGGTAGAATTAATCAAAATCCTTTCTTAGCGGTTGCCTACGTCATAACATCTACCTGCATGCCAAATTTCAGCCCGATCCGACGATAAACGTAAGATTACTGGTAAGCTATCGGGAGTTACACGTGTTATTGTGAGTCAACCATAAAAGATAGACATAATATGCTGTAGTGGGATATTTTTTAGATAATTTTATGTAAAACATTTCCGTAATACATGATTTCTATGTAACTTTAACCATTAAGGCTACACACGCGATGGAAGCTTAAAAAATGGAGTAACTTCTCCCGTTTTCCCAACATTTTCCTTCACTGCTCTGCTCCTATTGATTGTAGCGTGATGATAAGTATACTATAACCTGCCCAGGAGTATGAAGAATAATTGTACCAAGTTTCGTTAAAATCGGTCGAGTAGTTTTTGTTTCTATAAAGAACATACAGACAGACAGACAGACAGACAGACAGACAGACAAAAATTTTACTGATTGCATTTTTGGCACCAGTATCGATCACTAATCACCCCCTGATAGTTATTTTAAAAATATATTCCTTGTACAGAATTGACCTCTCTACAGATTTATTATAAGTATAGATAGAAGATAGACGAAGTTCAATAGAAAACCATTACGGTTAAATATGGCTAACTAACTATGACTAACTTGTGAGTTAATGAGTAATGATAAACTTATCATAAAATGTGGCTGAATAAGTTAAACTTTCGTATTATTTTTTTTGTCATGTTTACTAGGTGGGAAAAACCAGGCAAAACACGCACTTGGCTGGTTTTTGTTTTGAAATTATGTTTCTTTTTCCCCACACAAGGAAAATCTTCTGTATCACGATACAGAAGATTTTCCTTGTGTGGG
This sequence comes from Hecatera dysodea, assembly GCA_905332915.2. NCBI lineage: Eukaryota > Metazoa > Arthropoda > Insecta > Lepidoptera > Noctuidae > Hecatera > Hecatera dysodea. The sequence goes on from HG995286.1 coordinate 4,889,877, forward strand.
GACAAAAGGTGGTTACAAAAGGTGAGTTTACAAACACATTAACTTCATACTCATACCATCCAACATATCTCATACATACATCCATTTTCCAGGTGTGTCCTCAAGTGGTGTGTAAAATCACCGCTTGAAATGAAGTAAATTGCTTTATAGATTCGATTTATTAGGATATTGATTAATTAAAAGGCAATTTTTCTAATTTGGGTCGTAATGCAATGTTTACTATGATATTATTGCTCGGTTGCTTTGAATTCGTATAGCAACTAACATAGATATAAAACCTAAGCATAGGTAACCTTTATTGATATCTATGATAAATAAACGAAATATTTTAGTCAAAATTACATATTATCTAATTTATCTTTATCAGAATAATTAGTCTATAGACTAGAAACTCTAGAAAGTAGTTAAACTAAGATGTTTAGCTTAAATCTAATTTAAATGAAAGTAAATAGAATAATGAGTCTCAAGGTTTTCTGTTCTGGAAAAATAAACTTTTAGTAGGTAATCGTCCGTTAATAAAAATATATTATATAGAAAATGAGATAAGAGGATAGATAATCATTTTACCACCCCACATTATTAAATATTGAAAAAGTAGCTTGTGGTTAAATTTAAGCTACAAATTGCGGGTTAAACTGCTAAGCTCGCCGATGCTGGTTCGTGGATGGATGACTCTTTCACAAACCGATTTCTCGATCTTTTACAAACCGGTTGATCTCCATGCCTCGGAGAGCACATAAAGCCGTTGACCAACCGTTAAGAAACCAGATAATCTGATGTCAGTCTTGCCAAGGACCATCGTATTACCCAGTTACTGGGTTGTGGGGGTAACATAGGCAGTCGCATTCTAAATACTGGTATTGAGCTGCATCCGGTTGGACTAGAAATAGACACAAGGGAATAGGGTTGCTATTCAGTTAAAGAATTACTGCATCCACAAAAATTGAATTTCCAGGCTAAGCTACGTTTGCCGAGGTCGGTTTGTGGATTAGTTTACTCTCTGAAAGAACGCATTGCCGTTGGTCCTGGCTGCTTTTTGAACTTATTTCACAGTTGTTGCGAGTTGGCAGAAGCCAGAAACTTTGACACCAATCTTGTCAAGGGATATCGTAAATGTTTGGTATCGTAACTGAGCTGTGGAGGTCTGCTGGGCAGTCGCTACATATGAAAAATTGTATGTTTTACGCAGCATCCAGTTTAACAGAGGAAAATAACTAGACATGACTAAATCAAGAAAAGTACGACTTTACTTAGGTACATAACGGAGCCTTCACATCATTTTTGTCAAATTCGTGATAACTATGTCACTGCGACACATAAAACACCTAATGACACCTCGTTTGAATAATCTTTCTAGTCGTTAATCTACCCGAAGTTCCAAAGAAATACACATACCTATCGGGGGGCATGGCAGTGTCCCCGCCAAGTCGAGCGCAAAGCAAACACTGCCGTACCATCCTTTACTGGAACCATTTCACCGCATTTTCAGGCCCCTATTTGAGAACCTCTGGATAAGACCAGAAAGCAGCAGAAATTTTCGTCATCCAGTAAGCTATAATCACATACTTTAAATCCAAAATTTAAAGTCTGTAGGTCATTTACTTCCGAAGTTAAGCGAAAGCAAAGTTTCGCATTTAGGACACTCACGCACTCATGATCATCAAAATTGTAGTATAATTGTGTTGTGTATTAAGTACTTCCCATAAACTCAGAGAGCTGAAATTTGGAGAGTTAGGGTTCAATGGCCACATAAATGGAAAACTATAAAAACTAGGATAACCAAAGATCTGGAGTACCTGGTGACCCTGATTAGAAAACACAAGAGCCCAACCAAACTATTAGAGAGTTGGACATACCGCCTTTACAAAAAATATTCAACTTGGTAGGCGGCTTCAGTTGCTACTGTACAAGAATCAGAACCGGAAAAAAAGAAAAGAAAGATTTGTAATAATAAAAAACTACTCTTAAAAAGAAAAAAAACTGTGTCAAATAAGAAAATCTAATAAAATAAATCAATGTGCCAATACGTTACACAAAAAGAAGTGAAATCCCACCAAAAACATTCTGTAAAAAACTAACCAAGTCTCGATGGAGCTGCTTGTTGATCTCTAAAAAGTAATGAAATCTAAAAAAAATTGATTGAGTCAGGCGTTACTTTGCGGAAATCCATTTTAAATTTGAAAATGAAAACAATATATCTAGTTTTAATTTCCGCGAATATTAGTGGGTTGCAGGTATGCACCTCCCTCCCGCCTGCTATATTATGCACATGCAAGATTACTGGGCAAATGCAAGGATTTTAAGCACATGCAGGAAGGCAATGCAAAACCCAACACCATTACCGACACGTGTTTCGCCTCTCCACGAGGCATCCTCAGGGGACGTGTTGACTCGCTGACCGTTGAGTTGCGACTGAGCATTTAGTTTTTTTTTTTTTTTTTTTTTTTTTTTTTGAATGGACTACTCGCAGTTCAGCACATTAAGGCTGGTTACTGCTCAACCGGGCAAAAAAAAAAAAAAAAAAAAAAAAAAAAAAAAAAAAAAAAAAAACTAAATGCTCAGTCGCAACTCAACGGTCAGCGAGTCAACACGTCCCCTGAGGATGCCTCGTGGAGAGGCGAAACACGTGTCGGTAATGGTGTTGGGTTTTGCATTGCCTTCCTGCATGTGCTTAAAATCCTTGCATTTGCCCAGTAATCTTGCATGTGCATAATATAGCAGGCGGGAGGGAGGTGCATACCTGCAACCCACTAATATTCGCGGAAATTAAAACTAGATATATTGTTTTCATTTTCAAATTTAATGAAATCTAGACAAAGTCGTGTCAAGTCTAAGGTTCCTTACTGCGATTTCTTAATTATTATAGTAAATGTTGTGTGACTTGGCCGTTGAAGGGTACACAAGGGTACAAAACCAGGTGCTCCATGACACCATTGCACCAATCTGTCGCCAGAACCGCTACACATTGACGATGGAAAATTGCCACTTGGAAAACGTTGATTTAATAACCAGTCAATTGTAGGCTTGATACAGCTGCGTATTTCAATATTAAGTACTTAGGCGAGCTTGAAAGAAACAGTATAAAAAATTATTTCCAGTACAGACGGATTTCTAATCATTGATAGAAGTCCGTCTGTACGTCAATTTTATGTTAGATCGGTGGTCGATTTGACGCTCCAAAAAGAAGAGAGCAGAAGTCAGCATTGTCAATGCTGACTGCATGTTGCACAATCAACAACAGCCTAAAATGAGACACTAGCGTCCAATTAGAAATACCAGTATAGCGCTTAACAAACATAGGTACCTATCAACAGATATAACATTACGTGTAAACAAAATTGGCTTGCACTAACGTATAAAGAATGTTCAACGGCCAAGTCACACAACATTAACTATAATAATAAAGAAATCGCAGTAAGGAACCTTAGACTTGGCAAGATTTTGTCTAGATTTAATTACTTTTTAGAGATAAACAAGCAGCTCCATCGAGACTTGGCTAGTTTTTTACAGAATGTTTTTGGTGGGTATGTAGTACAGATACATACTCAGTTACATATGTACGTAAATACCGTCAAAAAACATTCGCAACCTGGTTTTGGAGCAATACAAAAAAAACTTGTTACGATTTTACATTATGAAACATTGTTCTGTCCAATTTTTACTAATTTGAAAAATAAATACAACCTGATCCAATATAAACCATAGCGTACTACAATTTAGTAGGGATCTACTCATGATAAGGATTTTTTCATGATGCCAAAGTCACACCCAGCTAACATACCTACATAAATATATACCGGGCCCACTTTCCTCCTAGAGAGGAGGCCTGTGTCCCAGCAGTGGGAACATTAAAAGGCTGATTATGGTATGCTTATTTCTAAGTTATATAATCTAGGTCAATACATGATTTTGGTAATACCGAGTCAATTTAGGAAGCATTAATACAGTCAAAAAATATCATTTCTAACAAACCTTACGACCTTCGATGGAAAATCAGGACCCAGTACACACAGCAAAAACGTGTCCTTTTCGTTAGGTATATGCAAACGGGGATCAAAACGTTGTAGTCGTAGTATAGTAATGTGTTTACAATACGAGTGCTCGAATGTCGGGACGCGGGAAAAACTGACACAGGTCATACCTCGGCGGGCGTTAACGCCGTACTGATGGACGCCCGCGTATCGTAATTTATCGTGATTTAGAGATGTTATTTCTAATTACATGAAGCAAAAGTCTTACATTTTTCTGCAAAGTTTTTGATCATTTGGAATAATTAAGCTTTGTTTAATAGTAGCTATTATTTATGTGGAATCCTGCTGCTCCGTAGCAGTGAAAGTAGAATTGAATGTTCACATAAAACTTTCTTCTAACTCAACCAATTTAAGTGATCTAAAGGTGAACTGAAAGATTTTGTTCAGTTCGAATTGCTAATGAAAGAACTCGTTCTCGTGAGTTATTCTAGACTAAGTGATTTCCAATGCTTGATGAACACACCTATGCATGAATAACAATCGTAAATTAGCAAGTTGGTTTTAATGGAACGGCCAGACGGACGTTATTTTTTTCGCGAGGAGCCGCGGATGGCATCTAGTAATGTTATAAATAGGAAAGCTTTTTTATTTGTTTGATTTGTACCGAATAAGCTCCGAAACTACTGAGCCGAGTTTAACCATTCTCACCAATGGAAAGCTTCATTATTAGCCAGTAACATATGCCATTATTTTTTCCGGTATTACCACGGTTACGGGAAAAACGCGTGTGAATCCGCGGGGTGCTGCTAGTGATGAATATCTCGGTTTGTAGAGTAGGAAGAGTAATAATTGAATATACTAGGTACCTCTATTAGGTGGCTAAATTATTCTTTTTGCCCGAAGAAGTTTGTTAGGCGTTCTTCACAAAAACGTCTTTCGGTTCAAAATACTCATCATTATTTATGGTACATACATAATTATATTACAATACATGTTACTATTCCATAAAGAACTATCTGGATAACAATTCTATTTCCTTCCTTCAGACTGTATCACCTTACTTGTTGTACAGCTAATGAACGGGCTGGCAGATGCTGAAACCATCCATAGAATAGGTGGTAACTGTGTGACAAAAGTATATGAAGTACTAGCTTCTGCCAGTGGTTTCGCCCGCGTGTTTCTCGCGTGTATGCCAGGATCTGTGATCTTTTCGGAGAAACTGAAAGTTTTGTTTGTGCAATTATGTACGAAGTTTTTTAATGAATAACAACCCGAGGCTTATTACGGCTACTTCCCGTTATGTCACATTCCCGATACGACAACATGTCAAAAGTTTTAAAAACAACTGAACGCTAGTGGCGTTTGGTCAAGATTTAAATCTTCATACATTCATTCCCGATTCGTCAACATTTGAAAATGCCTATATTCTTTCCCGTTTGGTCAACATTTTGTTTGGAAAGTACAATCAGGAGCAAAAAGAAATGCCTCCGTTCATGTTCCATCTACTTACTAGCTTCCGCCTGCGGCTTCGCTCGCTTCAAAAGTGTTTTGATTATCACTTTCAGTTTCCTCTAGATCAGTATTGAATTCGTGATAATAGCATATTATTATTGTTATCCCGGTGAGCTCTTTGTATTTTGTTAATAAATTAGCTTCTATCTGCGACTTCGTCTGCGTGAACTTTAGAACTGGCTTCAGGAAGGCATAACATAATGAAAGTTATCCCGTGGTTTCGCAATTCAGTAATTTCGGGTATTTGAGGCTGGAGCATCATTTCTTCTTTTTGGCTTATTCTTTCTGGCTTTTCCTCGACTCCTATGGGTCACAGATTGATGTTAAAAATTTATCCCAACCCCAAGAAAAAAACAAGTAAAGTATCCTGATAGTTTTTGAGTTTTTAACACTCGTACTTCTAGCCCCGGAAATATATCTTCATGATTCTGGTATCCTGGTAGTTTGTGAGTCTTTTCCGCTTACAATTCCAGCCCCGAAAATACTTCGACATTTTTCTAGTCTCCTGGTAATTGTATTGTCAATCTTGAGCACTTGAATTTTTTGCACTTCCGCAGTCTGATTTCTCAGTAATGTTACGAGCTTCGGGTTCGTTACAATTAAAATCATCCGATTAAATAAACAAAGATGACACTTTAATTTACACCACACTAATAACACTATAAACGCACTAATCACAAAACACAATCGCACTATTAATCACTTGAGTTCGCAGTCGAAGATCGCTCTCGAAGTTATCACTTGTATCGCAATTCCAATACTGACTCGGTCGGCACATGTGCCGGCCTTATATAGGGCGCCGAGTAGAACTCTAGAAAGTTCGCGTACATATCGGTCGCGACCGACTAAGGTACGAGTATTCTAGCATAGAAAAATCTCGAAGGTCCTTGACTTCAATAGTTCTGCTACTCGATACTAGATGGCGCTAGTGGTACCGAATGCCGCTATCATCCTAACTTAATTCTGGCGCGCAACAGTAAGATTAGGACTATCGGTTTTCAAAGTTAAATAGATGAAAGCTGCACATGGCAATCAAACCTATTGCCATGGTACATACCTATGCATGTAACGTATATAATTTAGGATTTTACATATGCTAAGAAAGCAATATACCACCAACCTCTGGGAAAGTCGGGTGATAAAAAGAGCGTCAATAAGAACTTGGTAACTTATGTAGTTGACTGTACCGTACAAAGAATTAGTTTAAAAAAAAGGGTGACAAAACGAGAATGGATGTATGAAGATCAAAATCTTGACCAAACGCCACTAGCGTTCAGTTGTTTTTAAAACTTTTGACATGTTGTCCAATCGGGAATGTGACATAACGGGAAGTAGCCCTTATTACGAAGCACGGGATGGTTGACGTATGTCGGGCATACCACCGTCCGGTGAGTCTATCAGACATATTGTCCCTGGTTGTTCTCGTCTGGCTAACGGCGAGTACTTGCACAGGCTTAACCAAGTAGCTAGGATACATCAGCAACTTGCTTTGAAATATAATCTTGTGGATTCTGAGGAGTCGTCTTGGAAGTATGTGCTCGACCCAGTTTTCGAAAATGACCATGTCCCGTTGTACTGGGATCGGTCTATCATCACTGATAGGTCTATTGTCGCCAATAAGCCTGACATAATGGTGACCGACCGACCGATTAGCGCGCCGCACAGTGGTAATCGATGTTACCATCCCGTATGACGACAACCTCGTGAAGTGACTAGCACACGAGGTTGTCGACATGTGGACTCGGCTGTCATTGTGCCGATTGTCGTTACGGCCAATGGCCTTAATGGCCAACAGCTTCGACGACCACCTGTCGAACCTAGCGTTACGCAGTTGGGTAAAGACGGCAGTACTCCTCGATACGGCTCGTATTTTGAGGAGGTACCTCTGGAGCCCTAACCACCGGTAGGTGTCGGGAGCAGGGTTGGACCCGGCTCCCGACACCTACTTTTTATATAGTAAAATGTGTTTTTTTAAGGAGGAGGTGACTAAAGACAATGTCCGCACGAGTCGATCTTCAAGGTTAAGCAACGCTTGCCAAGGTTGGTCTGTGGATGAGACCATCTTAACATACCGAGTTTCCTCCATGCCACGGAAAGCACACCAAGCCGTTGGTCCCGGCTGTCTTTGGCAGGCGGTACAGATTGTCAGAAGTCAGTAAATTTGACTCCAGTCTTGCCAAGAAGTTCCGTGATAAATGATATTTATTTTATAAGTGCTCACCGGACACGGCTGTTTCTGTATCGGCTTCAGCGGGAGGATAGGTCCAGGCGTCAACACTGTGTGGATCGCCTGGAAGACACGGTAGAGCATACGGTGGAGATCTGCCCTGCTTGTGTGGGAAAACGCCTTGTTTTCGTCAAGGCGATCGGCGGCCGCGACCTCTCGGCCCTGGTTCAATCCATGGTCCGGAGGGCATGGGAACCTCCTTCTGCGAAGCAGTTATGCTAGCGAAGGTGGTGGCAAACCGCCTGAGGGAGATCGAAACCTCACGCCCCAGCCGTTGCAACAGAAGAAGACGCCCCGGGCGTTGGGAGTCGCAGGGCGATTCCCGGCCACCGTAGATGCAGGGCCCCAAGTCTGCTATTACAATAGTGTCAGAATGGTCTATCATTGATCTCATAATGGTCGATTTTGACCAGTTTCGTAATCTACTAATATAAAAGCGTCATTGGGTAAATTTCAACAATAGATTTTTATGTGTCATTTCGGTGGGATTTTTTTATTTCAATGCTATCTACATATTTTTAGTGACAAATAAAACTTTAGCCTATTTTATAACATTGTGCGTGAGTGGACATCAAATTTGATCAAAACTTACATAAATATTTAAGGATGAATTTTTAAGAGTCCACTGAAATGAAAAGTGTCTACCGAAATGATAAAAATGACCACCGAAATGATAAACTGTGCACCGGAATGAAATAAATCCACCGAAATGATACAGCTAAGAACAACCGTGCCGGGCAGCCAGGGTTCCGTACTTTGTTAGGTTTGATTTCCACAAATTTTAGATAAACACTGAAATCAAATCAAATCAATGCCACGCATTGTTAGGGATAACTCAAATAAAAGTCGTCAGATCTCAATCAAATTTAAATGGGACCAGACGACAAGCACCAGCTTTTGAATATAAAAATAATCATCAAAATCGTACACCCAGTACAAAGTTATGAGGTTAACACACGCACAAAAAAAAAATGAGAACCTCCTCCTTTTTTGGAAGTCGGTTGAAAATAAGTTTATAGATGAAGTCCAGGTCTTTTTATAAAGTACTTATTATGCAGTTTTCGTTGGCTTAGAAGAAATAAAGCATATTTCGTTATATTTGCTGAACGTCGTCCTCCCTAGCCGCGCCGCATACTTTTAAGATTAATTAATCAAAATGAATAGTTTCTTGAGAGAAGAAAGTATCAACGAAGAGTACAGAAAAGGTACTATTATGTAAATTGATTTATGGATAGTTAATATTAAATATTGCAAATTGACTTGCTGCAGAGTATACCTTCCAGCCGGACCTTACCCTACGACCAATAACTCCTTAACTAAAGGGGATTATTGGACCATATTTGGCGTGTGCAACAAGGTACTCTTTAGGTAGTTTTTTTCGGGATATTGATTTATTAATAGTTAATTATACTCTATCTAATTTGAGGTGGCGCGGCCAGAGAGCACTGCCTGGCGGCCGGACCACATAAATTGTTAATTAAAAAGATATCTCTTGAGGTATTAAATCTATACTTAATATTATAAAGCTGAAGAGTTTGTTTGTTTGTTTGTTTGTTTGAACGCGCTAATCTCAGGAACTACTGGTCCGATTTGAAAAAATCTTTCAGTGTTACATAGCCCATTTATCGAGGAAGGCTATAGGCTATATTTTATCCCCATATTCCCACGGGAACGGGAACTACGCGGGTGAAACCGCGAGGCGCTGCTAGTATATATATATATATATTCCGATGAAAGTAGACTTTAGGTAGGTATTATTTCGAAGTATAGCATCTGAGTACTAAACTGTGGTCCGGCCACAGAAGAACACACGATTTCCTCGAAAGCTTTTTTGCCTCACGGCTCCCAAGTTTTTACGCTGAGGGTATCCATGCTTTACCTAATCGCTGGAAATGGGTTGTAGATAACAACGGTGCCTACTATAAAGACAAGTAATTGTAAATCTATACTAATATTATAAAGCTGAAGAGTTTGTTTGTTTGTTTGTTCGTTTGTTTGTTTGAACGCGCTAATCTCAGGAACTACTGGTTCGAATTGAAAAATTCTTTTTGGGTTGAATAGACCATTTATCGAGGAAGGCTTTAGGCTATATATCATCACGCTTAAGCCAATAGGAGCGGAGCAGCGATAAATAATGTTTTAAAATCGGGGATTCCACGGGGACGAAGTCGCGGACAGCAGCTAGTTAAAAATATAATTTAAAATTGTTTTGTTTATTTGCAACGCTCATTACTTTCCTACCAACCCAATATATACATGTACTAGCTACATAGAAATATGTAAAAAAAAAGAATAGAATAGAAAACCTTTATTCGACACAGACACAACACAACAGCAACAAAACACAAAGTAAAAAAAATAATAACAAAAAAAAAAACACAAATATTACACAACAAATACACCCAAATAATCTAATCTACACTTACATTACAAAACTATGACTTTGTATTTGATACAAGGATCTCTAAAACTTTATGGTTTTATCATTTCGGAGATACATTTCATTCCGGTGGACTGTAATTGGTATAACAGTCCACCGAATCCACTGAAATGATAACACTGAGATGATAAAATAGAGGTTAGTTCTACATTTAACTCCGAAATAAAATTATAAAAAAAATATGAACACTACTCAAACAAAACAGTATTTACAACGAATTTAATACACAATTTTGAAACAAATTAAACGAATCTAGCACGAGTTATAACAGTCACCGAAATGAAACTATTTTTGTCCCCATGTTACTGAAATGATAAACTTACTTTTTTGGCGGAAAAACCGCAAGCTTTGGGACCGATACGTTTGCGCCGAGAGCTTGAGCCGGACTGATCCGAAGTGAAGAAAGGTGAGAGGGGCGTAACAACGCAATGTTGACATGGCTATTCTACTAAAACTTACTGTCCTCTGAAATGATAACTTTTTTCCAGACAAAAGTTGACTGCCTGTCAAATCCATGAGAAAGAAGATAAACAAACAAAAATAGTTTTATTTGATCGAATATATTATAATTTAATGATAAGAAAATCGATTGTAATCCATATTATGAATGTATTGGCAGGGGAAGGTATTTTATGAGCGGAATTGGGTTCGGGACAGGCCACCGTGATGATAAAATAACACTTTGTATTTTTTTTTTTGGTATATTAGAGGGTAGAAATCAATGATTTTTTTTGCCAAGGTAGAGAAGTAGGGTCTACCCTTTATAGCAGAACTTTTAATGTCATAATATTTTTTTGCATAACAACGGATAGCATAATCTTCACTTCGCAGAAAATTGCTTGGTATACCCTCATTTATCATAAATTAAAAAGTCATAATTTCGTAAGTCAGAATCATCTTTAGGCATAAATTTCATATCCCTAATAATTAAAAAGTAGAACCATCATATCGCAGAAAGTTCACAGTCAGAATCGTCTTTTGGCATACATTTCATATCGGTAGTCATTAAAAGGCAGAACTGTCAATTTTCAGAAAGTTAACAGTTAGAATCATCTTTTGGCATACATTTGACATCCGTAAATTGAAAGACACATCTGTGTATTAGAAATTCATAGTTACAATAATTTTCAAATTTGCATTTCTTACCAGAGTAATAAAATTTGTGCAAGCAAGCATGCAGCATGCAAGCAAGCATGCAGCATGCAAGCAAGCATCCAGCATGCAAGCAAGCATGCAGCATGCAAGCAAGCAACATGCAGCATGCATGGTTTCTGTCACGGCTACGGCGCTGCGGGGCTCCGGCGGTCCCACGCGAGTTTATCGTCGCAGATAGGTTTAACGCTCACCACCGCAGCTTCGGCGTGCTGCCCGGCTTCGCCGGCCAGCCTCAGCCGCGGCGGCGAGTGTTACAACCACCTGCTCCTCAACTCGCGGTCCGCCTCGCCCCTCCACGCCTTCGCGGTTTTAAATTACACTCTAGGGGTAGGGCAGACAAGACTACGTGGAGTCGGTTTTGCAGCGATTCGTTTCTGTCAGTAAATTTGTAGTAAAAAGCGTTTACTGTTAAGACAATATTTAAATTTTAATATACCTAAGATTAGATAAATGCTTTTTTATGGAAATGGTTAAATAGATTCATCCCAGATGAAATTCTGCCATCTTCATAGTATGCCAAGTGAAATTATACAAAATGATCGTTGTTCCAAGTAAACATTGTGCTAAACGAAAATATGCGAAATGTTAACTATGCTAACGGTAATTATGCCAAATAAAATTCTGCCCTCTTATTAGTATGCCATTTTAAATTCGGATATATAAACATTCGGCCAAACAATACTTATACTAAATAATTTTTATGCCTTACAAATATTCGTTTAAAAAAGATTATGTCAAGTGTGTTATGCCAAGTAAAATTCGGAGCAACAAGATTCTGCCAGATAGAGGGAACCCAGAGAAGTACTTACGTTGTTGAAAAAAAATATATAAAATAAAAAACCAGCACATTGCACTACCGTTCTCAGGTTTGCCGTGTATTTTTTTTGCTTGCGTGAATTCACCCCATTATGACTTTCCAATGGTCAACCACTGACACTCCATTGGAAGAATGGTAATCTCGTACATAATGACAAATGAATGACAGACGTATGCGGTAATCTGCTAAAATTTTGAGAGTTCCTTTGATCAGTGACCTACCATTAGAACGTCGTTTTGCAGTCATTTCTTTTAATAGCTCGGTTATCAAAAAGTATTACGAGACCATTGACCGACCAATGATCGACCATTATGAATTTAGCAGATTACGAACTTTTAACAAAATGACAATGGGATCGTGTTGGAATGACAAATTTATAAAAATAGCAGACTTGGGGCCCTGGTTTGCGGATGACGAGGTATAGTTGGCTCGCCGGCCGATAACAACCAGGCCCGGGTCGACGGCGCGTCGTGTTCCAAAGCAAAGAAGACGGGGCCTCATACTCTTTCGAACAAATTCTCGAACCCTAGCAGGCTCAGTGTCGCACACGGTCACACGGGTCGGTTTTAGTCAGTAAGAGTCTGACACTCTTACTGATGATTCGTTTCTGTTACTAATTTTTGTAGTACAAGATATTAAGTCTTTAATACAATATTTCAATTTTAATTACAGTTATAAATGGTATCTATGGTAATATGCTAAATAAAATTAAAATCTACCATCTACATACCTAGTATGCCAAGTGAAATAATCGTTGCTCTAAATAAACGGCATTTATTTTTACGCTAAACGAAATTATGCGGAATGTTAAACTATGCCATAGGTATTTATGACAAGTATAATTCTGGCATCTGAAAATAATGCCATTGTAAATTCGGGCATAAAAATATTCGGCCAAACAATAATTATAATATACATACGTGTATTTAACCGACTTCTAAAAAAGGAGGAGGTTCTCAATTCGGATGTTTGTATGTTTTTTTTTTATGCCTTAAAAATATTCGTTTATCGAAGATTATGCCAAGTGTGTAATGGCAAATAAATTTCGGAGCATTAAGATTCTGCCAGATAGAAGGAACCCATAAAGAAGACTGAAGTAATTGCTCCATTCAAACATGAATTCCCACGAATGTGCTTCGGATTACGTAACGCAGGTCAAACATTTCAATGACACATGAATATACTGGGTGACCTAGACTTCGTGTTCCCTTTCATCGACGATCTTCTGGCTTCTGCTGATTCATTCAACACTGACTACAATTAGAAGAAGTTTTCAAAAGGTTCTAAAAGCATAGAATGCGAATAAACGTGTTTGCAAAGAAAAGCTCGAGTTCCTAGGCTACGACGTATCAGCTCCGGAATTAAACCAATTGAAGAACGTGTCAAAACTATAGCAAAATTTCATTTTATAGTCGACAACAGTACAAGAACTACCTACGTCTTTTCCGTGGTAGAAATTAATGATTATAATTTCTACAAAGAAAGTATTTCACGAGCAGTGCATACACAAGAAAAATGATTCAAGTACCTATGCATTTCGAAAAAGAATGACAAGAGGTGTTTTGTCATTCTTTTTAGAGCTTATTTTTCATCGAGGTGTCTCCAGCTAACGCTCGTTGAAAATTAAGCCCTTGGCAGCAAGACCAGTATCAAAAACGCTGATATGCTGCCACATCCACATTGTCTACACATGCATCTTCTCATTCATATGCCATGAAACCAACACGTAGGTCGGCGCTTCAGCCCTGCAGCAGTATATTCATGGAAGATAACCTGCGCATCGGTTTTTATTTAAAAAAAAAACTGACCGACGACGCTCAAAGAAAAAACAACACTTTTGATAGGGAATTATTAACTATCTACCTAGCGAATCGTCATTGCTGAAATTAGAAAGTGAAATTATTATCGGGCATCGAGCGCACACGTACCAGTTCCTAACATCCTCAATCAAACGGCATGGTATAACATTGGCATGACTCACTGAAAAGAGCATTCATGGCTAGTTTAGAAAGGTCAAGCAGAACATCCGAGTTACCAACCGTTATGATGGGCTGACGCGCAACAATAAAAACGACACAGATGTCGCTGCAGCAAAAGCATTGTATGGCCTAACTTAACGCCTATCATCGCACCGGGTACTCACCGATTACCCGGTGAGATATATATACGATAGGCGTTAAGTTGACCGACGGAACACAGTCACATTATGAAGACATAAAAGACATTATATCAAACGAAATGCAAAAACAACAGGCCGGACCCATCAATAAAGGCCACCGAATAAAATACGTTCCTCGACATCTACGAACGTGCACACAAGTGTTTTAGCTTGTCGTCGCAGTACGCAACCGCTCACACCCACATACAAAGGCTCGAATCGAGTGACTGAAAGCAATGATAAGACATACACAATACGCTGCCGACGTCATCCTTGGTGCACCCAAAAATAAGAGGTCAGGAAGAATGTCTAAATTCCCAGTACGCTTCGCTGGAACACTGTATCTAACCTGCAAGTATCGACGACACCACTGAACGCGAAGCGCGCGCATCTGACACTGAGGCTCGCGCCAGCCGAGCGGCATTTACGTACCGCGCCTCCGAGGTTCTAGGGCTCCACAAACGCGGAAATTTAGTTTGCGCATTACTATACTAACGGTGTTTGAACGTATACCACGACTCTTGATTAACATCTAAAGTTTCAGATTTATAACAGTTATAAGATTTAATATAAAGAATTCTTTATTCAAGCAAAATACTTAATATTGTCTTTAAAACGTTCGTAAAGACTTATTATATTCTGTAATTGGCTATTTCATGAAATAGCCACCTAATCCTTGACAACTAGACCGCTGCGCGGGCCTACTATTTCTGCCTACAGGGTTAGGTTTGTAGTAAAGTAGATTAAATGTTTCTTAAAAACATAAATTGAAAAAAAATAAACATTTAGAATATTAGCCCGTCGGTATCGGGTGCAGGGTCCAAGCTACGTGCCGGTCAGGGCTCCAGAGAGAGGAACGTCCTAAAAAAGCGCACTGTGTCTACAAGCACTTGCTTTCTGAATCAATTCCTTGATCCAGCTGCCTAACGAGAGCCTCCTGGGATGTTGGTCGAGGCTCGTGGATAAAATATTCTGCTGATTACAGATAATTATATTAAATTTTAAAATATATTTTAGTGAAAATGCAAGTGTGGAAGTTTATGATTAATACTCGAAAATATATATCAGATAATATTTTTATCATGAAAAAAAAAAATCTGACTAGAGAGTTTAGATAAAATAGCTGATTTAACTCACATCTTCACCTTGAAAATGAAATAGGATAATTCGGTTCGTACGCGCTCGTAGCAGCGTAGCGCGTAGTACCGTGGTCCCGTAGCTCTGGGGTGTTTCCGCGTAATTCGATCGATGTCGGTCAAACATTTCAAGGTGAAATTCTTTAGGGGAGGGCGGGCACTCACGCTTTCGATCAAATTTGTTTGCTTATGATTGTGTCAGTGTATTAGTAGGTTAGTGTTTTAAACGTTACATGTAGGTGTATAGTAGTACCTCCTTTTTTAATTTGAAATTACAGGGACACGTGACAGAACAATTAAATCTATTATATTAAAAAAAAATGATAGAATTAAGGATTCTATCATTTTTTTAAAAATATAATTTCATTCATCAATGGATTTTCAATTAAGTAGGCGGAGGAAATCTGAAAATGGCGCTAGTGACCGAAAAGATACGTGGAAATTAGTTGCCATATAAAAACCCTAAGTCATCATGCACATCGTGTATTTACTTAACACACACACTACACAAAAAACTGGTTCACTTCCAGTTAAACATACCTATCACAGCGTACGTGGTATAAATTGGTGTAAACAATAAACCAAAAATAAAATTTCACCTATCCCGACAGATTTGCTATCATTTATTAAAAATAACGAAAATGCTAAATTCTTACGGGACCTAATGGCAACTATTCTTCATTGAATAAAAAAAAACGAAAATAGATAAAGAAATCTCGGCATAATCGCTGTACATACATAGAAAAAACCTCCTTTATTAGAAGTCTGTTAAAAACACCATAGGTATCTCAAAAACTACTGAACTGATTTGAATGTAACTTTAGTATTCCCTAAGCTGAACAATATCTAGTATGACAAAAAAATAATTACTTAATTCGGACTTGTAGTTCCGGAGATATGCGAACACAAACATATAAACATACATACATACATACACTTTTGAAATTTGGCACATTTGTTCAGACGCTGATATAGACTAACATATACGAAAATTGGGCAGTTATAGAAATATTACATACATAAACAGGGTCGAATTGATAACCTCCTTTTTTGAAGTCGGTAAAAAAACATCAGTTGCTATCATTGTCTTCTGCAAAAGCAATTTATTTATACGCTTATGATTATTAATTGGAAAATTATCATTTGTTTGTTTTCAAACACAATCCCATGCATACAAAATAATAATATATTATCTCAAACATGCCGATTACTATAATGGATTCAAAGCTATAACGGAATTAAAATACAAAATACCCAGTGATGTACAAGATACCTTAAATAAAGTATCTGAAATACAAAATGCAAAATACTTTTAAATTAAGTATTTTAGATACCAGATATAAATAACTCTCTGGAATGGTATCTGAAATACTAGATACAAAATCATCAACAGCCTGTTGTAGTCCACTGCTGGACATACGCCTCTCCAATTGCACGCCACTTCGATCTATTTGCGGCTTCTCGCATCCAGTTTCTGCCAGCCGTCCTGCGCAAATCGTCACTCCACCGTGCCTGAGGACGTCCTACACTACGTTTGCCGAGACGTGGTCTCCACTCTAGAACTCGTTTACCCCAACGGTTGTCGGTTCTACGACTAATATGGCCAGCCCACTGCCACTTCAGCTTACTAATCCAGTGGGCTATGTCGATGGCCTTGCTTCTCTGACGGATCACCTCATTTCTGATGCGATCCCTCAGAGACACACCGAGTATAGCCCTTTCCATAGCCCGTTGAGCGACTTTGAGCTTGTTGAACCTTACGAGCCGTCAGTGTCCACGTTTCGGCTCCGTATGCCATGACGGGTAGGACGCACTGATTGAAGACTTTCATCTCTAGGCACTGTGGGATCGACGATGTAAAGACTCGACGTAGCTTCCCAAATGCTGCCCAGCCCAAGTAAATTCTTCTATTCACCTCACCCTCAAAGTTGTTTCTACCTAACTGCAATGACTGCCCGAGGTACACATATTTTTGAACAACTTCGAGAACGGCACCGTGAATCGCAATCGGTTCCGGTAGAACATGTTCGTTGAACCTGACCTTGGTTTTATCCAAGTTCATCCGTAGGCCGATGCGTACAGAAGATACAAAATACGTATCTTTTAAATACTTTTGTAAAAAACAACATTTTTTTTTCATGTAAATCGCGTTGATTACGCAAACGTGACAAAACATAATATTATAAACACATCAAAAGTATCTAGGGATCAACATATATTTTTGCAATAACTTTTCTCCTGATTGATATTAATTAAAATTTTCTTTAAGGATTCATCAAATAAAGTGTTTTCGTTTGTCACAGTAACGATAAACCAAGTCACCTTTGCATTAATAAAGAAATTTGCCATTTTCCTAATAAAGGGATTTTTGACATTTGAACCACTAACATTAAAGTTCGAAAAAAAGACTGAAATAACAGTTTTCTTTAAAATTTTATTGGGTAACTTAAACAATTAATAATCCGTATTTCTACCGCGAACACTAACAACACAAGAACATCGGTTTGGCATACTCAAAATGAGTTCATCCAAATCACGCTGTGGAATGGCCGCAGATGTTCGTTGCAACAACAAAAAAAGGTCTTCTTGCGACTGGATACCCTCCATATTCGGCAGAGCTCTTCGCTTACCTTGGCTGAGCGCCATGGAGGACGGTATCGCTGCACCACACGGAGACAAGACCGATACATTCAAATCTTAACTCGAAGAGCTCCAACAATAACCGCCATGATGTTAGCCGTGAGGCTTCATCACTCTTCAGGGAACTTAATTAGCGACCAAACAGTCAGAAACCGCTTGCATGAAGTGAACCTTCATTCCCGAAGACCGCTACGGGTACCACCTATAGCAATGCACAATCGTAGGATTCGATATCAATGGGCTCTTGAACACAGAAATTGGGCAGAAGAACAATGGCGTTTCGTGTGCTTTTCTGATGAGTCTCGTTTTGGTATGAGACCGGATACAAGACGTATACGACACTGGAGAACCCCTGGACGCCAACAGCGATTAAAATCCTGCCAGGAAGTCCATCCTTATAGTGGTGGAACCATCATAGTATGGGCGGGTATTTGGATCGGCGGAAGAACTGAGTTGATTTGGATCAGAGGCAACCTCAACGCTCAAATTTATGCTGAGACGATTGTATCAGACGTCATCGTTCCTCTACAAGTGCAAATCGGTCCCTTATTTCAGTTAATGCATGATAATGCACGACCGCACACCGCAAGAGTTGTAAGACAGACTCTCGCCGCAGCTAACATCAATGTCCTGCCCTGGCCTGCTCAGTCGCCAGACTTGAACCCGATTGAGCATGCATGGGATATGCTACAGAGAAGAGCTCTGCCGAATATGGAGGGTATCCAGTCGCAAGAAGACCTTTTTTTGTTGTTGCAACGAACATGGGCGGCCATTCCACAGCGTGATTTGGATGAACTCATTTTGAGTATGCCAAACCGATGTTCTTGTGTTGTTAGTGTTCGCGGTAGAAACACGGATTATTAATTGTTTAAGTTACCCAATAAAATTTTAAAGAAAACTGTTATTTCAGTCTTTTTTTCGAACTTTAATGTTAGTGGTTCAAATGTCAAAAATCCCTTTATTAGGAAAATGGCAAATTTCTTTATTAATGCAAAGGTGACTTGGTTTATCGTTACTGTGACAAACGAAAACACTTTATTTGATGAATCCTTAAAGAAAATTTTAATTAATATCAATCAGGAGGAAAGTTATTGCAAAAATATATGTTGATCCCTAGATACTTTTGATGTGTTTATTTTTATGGTTTGAATTGAAAACAATAAAACAAAACTTTTTACAAAGAAATACAACCGACTTCTACACTTCCGAAATTAAAGTTATTTCGTACTTTTTGGTTTTTTTTTGTCGGTTGTAATTTTTTGTAAAAAGTTTTTTATTTCACTTTTTAGTGGTACACCCCCCTCTCCTCCCCCACCTAAATGTACCACTCACATTGGTGTAAACAATAAACAAACATGCAATTTTAACAATCTCGAAAGATTTGCTATCATTTATTGAAGAGTTCCGTTTCCTATCATCTCTGTTCTTCATCAGATCTTCACCAAACTAGAAAAGGACCACGTTGAAACACTAAGATGCTCTTCCAAACCATCGTACACAATTATATTTTTTCATTTTATATCGACTAGAGGGAATGAGAACGTCGTCAAAGTAAACTAAGCCACGCATTATTAGATATAACTCAAATAATAGTCGTCAGATCTCAATAAAATTAAATGGGACCTCATGAAAAGCACCAGCTTTCGAATATAAAAAGAAATATCAAAATCGGTACACCCGTACCCAGTACAAAATTCTGAGGAAACACAAAAAAAAAAACAGTCGAATTGAGACCCTCTACCTTTTTGGAAGTCGTTTGAAAATAAACTTTGTTAGCAAAAGAAATTTTAAGACAGTGACGCAGTAATGGGCAGAATGTTGCGGAATTTGTTGGAAAGAGTCACCGCGGCTCTGGAACGCAAAGGGTACTAGAAGAATCACGGGTGGGTTTTAGTCAGTAAAAGTCTGACACTCCGCTCCGCCCAAGGAAGAAGTTGTTAGATGACTTTCCACCCAGAAAAAAAAAATAGGCAGAATAACACATTCCTAACATTCCGATTTGTTCGACTCAAAATTGTCTTATAAATAAATATCTATCATTTACTAGTGATTGCGCCCGGCGTTGCCTGGGTGAAAGTTAAAAAAACACATTTTAAACCTTCTGTAGACAACAAACAGGAAAAAAAGAATTATTGCTTTTTATTGTATAGAAGATACAAAAATTAGATATCATAACCCACTACTGAATAACACACAAATGCGTAAAAAAATCATTGATGATTTGTTTGTTCTCATTTAAATTTGAGTGAGATCTGACTACTAGTATTTGAGTTTTCTCTAATAATGTGCGGTTTCAACTACATACATAGATGATGTTTTCATTCTCTCATTGTCGCTGTAAAATAAAAAAATAAAACTATATAAGATGGTTTGGGATCTTAGGTTGTCGGTTTCTAGTTTGGTGAAGAGCAGACGAAGTACTAAGATAGGAAACGGAACTCTTCAGTATAAGCATAAGCATAATCAGCCTTTTAACGTTCCCACTGCTGGGACACAGGCCTCCTCTCTAGGAGAGGGAATGAGCCGTAATCCATCACGCGGGCCCAGTGCGGGTTGGTGAATGTCACATGTCTTCGAATTGTTGGTTCTAGGACATGCCGGTTTTCTCACGATGTTTTCCTTCATCGTTTTGACAGCAGTGGTGATGAAATTAATTACACAAAGTAATGCGCCTGGCTGGGTTTAAACCCGCGACCACTATTCGTACGTCGGGGCCGTTACCACTCGGCTACCACTGCTCTTCAATAAATTAAATAATGTAAAATCTTCAATAAAGGATGGCAAATATGTTTATACCTGTTTATTACACGTACGCTGGTCGCTGAGATGGGTACGTACCTACAGGTAGGTGTCATCACTAAAAAGTTAAAATTTAAAAACAACCGACTTCTAAACCAAAAGTATAAAATAACTTTAATTTTGGAAGTCCTCCAAAAACACTGAATTTCGAAATTAAAGTTATTTTATAGGTACTTTTTGGGTTATTTTGTTTATTATGGCGTCCATCCCGCTCTTAACCATGCAGTAATTGTGACAATGTCAAGTGTTACACTGTGTTCCGTTCAATAACATAAGTACGCTGTGACGTCAAACTGTCGTAGTTTGTGGTTTTTAGATGGTGTTATGAAAAAGTCAAGGCTCAAGAAAAGAGTCGATCATCTCATAGATTCGACCAACAAACCAAACTTTTCCGTGTGTCCGTCAAATACAGACTATTATTCGAAATCATTTTGTAGAAAGAATGAATTGCCACGCCATCACCTTTTACCAAAAGTATTTTGGCAAACATAGTATCTACAAAATACTAAGATACCGAACAAAAGGTATTTTTAAATACAAGATAAAAGATTAATTTTAAAAAAGTACTTAAATACAAGATACAAAATACGTATTTTGTATCTATATATGAAGAATTGTTTCTTTATACATATATAATACCCGTCAGTTCGTTTCCTAACCATATCTGGATTTGCAGTACACTGTTTTCAGGTGTTCAAATGTGGCATTAGTTGTAGGTGGAAATAACAATGTCATCTGAATGTGATAGCGGTCTATGAGTAGTTTTCTAACAGTCTTTTCATCCGGAATATGCTCTGTAGTTATGACATTTTTCAACTCTTGCATGGTGAATTGGCAGTCGTCATTCTCTTCTATGTACTTATACAGGGTTATTTGTAATAGACCATCAACTTCTAAAGAGGTCATTGTACTTATCATTATAAACAATTTTTACTACGGGACCAAACCTATAATCGCGAAAAAAAAATCTGGTGTTCCCTACATTTATGTTCGTATAACTCATAAAAATGTAGGGGATAGCTTATTCCCCACCGAATGTGTCTCCACGTTGTCGTCGTGGTGAGGCTTGAGCGTCTCAATGATCTTGCGAGCTTTCCCGGTAGAGCCACTCATGCCGGAAGGTCGCAAGTGAGGGATCAGACCAAGAGAGACACACACGCGAGGAATCCCGCTCGCTGCCTTCTGGTACGCGTCTGCTCATCAGACTTGGCTGTGAAGGCAGTGAGCGGGTGGGAGGAGAGGCCCTGTGATGGAGAAAGGGCGGAGGAGTAAGGGACCGCACCCTCAAAAAGGAACATGATGGAATCAAAAGGCATTTGTAAAATGAGTCCCCAGGTGGGTCCCGACTGCTCAGCGGTCGGGGAATCCCACCCCGCTTCGGCGGGCTGCCCTCCGTACTCTGGGGTGGGCACCAAACGCCTTCCGCTTGCCAGTGGCAACAAGAGCCGAGGAGGCTCCGAATCGTCGTCATCCGGATCCGCTTCCTTTAAGGAGCTGATGGCGTACGATTCCGTAGTGGAGGGTTCGCCTGAGCGTCGGGGTGGTGCGGAGTCGGATTCCGGCTCCACGCCAGGCCTAGTAACGGTCAGCTCAGCGGGCTCTAGAGACGGAAAAGGGGGGGCTGCTGCGGAGATCGTTAAGTTCTTCCGCAAGCGGCCGCGACGGGAGGAAGACGGGGAGTCGACCTCCGAGGGCGAGTTTGCCTCCGCCCGCAAGATCCCCACCGTTAGGCGGGGCAGGGGCTGTGAGGCGGGGAGGGGGCTGGCTCCCTCTACCCGGGAGGTGGAGCATCGGGCCGGGAGGTTGGTGGAGGAGGGGCGTCGCCCTGGAGGGAGCGGTTTTAGGGCTCCCTCTACTCTACGCTGGCAGAGTGTGCCGCTTGGGAGGAGCCGCGCCGTGACCTCATCTCTGTGGTGGGCAGTGACCTCTCGCTACCGGCCGTAGTCCAATCTATGGTCGGCGGCGAGGAGTCCTGGGACGCGGTGGTCTCCTTCTGCGAAACAGTTATCTCGCAGAAGGAGGCTGCGGAAAGGGCAAGAGAGATCTCGACCTCTGACCACATCATCTATGTATGTAGTTGAAACCGCACATTATTAGAGAAAACTCAAATACTAGTAGTCAGATCTCACTCAAATTTAAATGAGAACAAACAAATCATCAATGATTTTTTTACGCATTTGTGTGTTATTCAGTAGTGGGTTATGATATCTAATTTTTGTATCTTCTATACAATAAAAAGCAATAATTCTTTTTTTCCTGTTTGTTGTCTACAGAAGGTTTAAAATGTGTTTTTTTAACTTTCACCCAGGCAACGCCGGGCGCAATCACTAGTAAATGATAGATATTTATTTATAAGACAATTTTGAGTCGAACAAATCGGAATGTTAGGAATGTGTTATTCTGCCTATTTTTTTTTTCTGGGTGGAAAGTCATCAAACGACTTCTTCCTTGGGCGGAGCGGTTGAGGAGCAGAGGGCCCAGTTCGCGGAGGTCGTGGAGGCCGCGATCCGCGCTGTGGCCTTTAAGAGGAAGCAGTCCTCGAAGCGGGAGGCCATCGGCGCGGCCAAAGCCTCCATTCTGGCGGCAGCGGCGGCCAACGTTGGCGGGCCCTCGAGGGAGGCGACAGAGCTGCGGGCGGAGGTCGCCCGCCTCGCGGTCATTACGGAGCAACTCGTTCGGGAGAATGAGTCGCTCCGGAGGGACCTGGCGGGGATGGCTAGGGCGGTCTCGGAGGAGCCGCAGGGGGGGCCGAGTCCGGCGGCGCTGGAGGGGAGCCAGGTGCGGAGCCTGGTGCGGCAGGAGCTGGCTCCCTTCCGGAGGCAGGTCTCCGTCTTGGAGGACATGATCCGGCGTCCCCCGTTGGCAGCGGCACAGAGGCCCCCGGGACAGCAGAAGGCGGCTTCGTACGCAGCCGCGGTGGCTGCTGGCCTGGGAACGTCCGGCCAGGCGAAAGACAAGGCGGGAGCCGCGCCAGCGCCTGTGACGCCGGCGCCTGCGATGCCGGCGACTACCAAGTCGGCCCCGGCGAAGAGGGGAAGGAGGAAGGCTGAAGGGGGAGCGGCTAAGGCTGCTGCGCCAGTGGCGCCGCAGCCGCCCCCACCCCCAACCTCGGACCCTCCTGCGGCCGAGGCCGGGTGGCAGGTTGCTGGAGAAAAGCGGCAGGCCAAAAAGGCGGCCAAGAGCAAGGCCAAGAGGCAGCGGCGGAAGGCCAAAGCCATTGCGGCGAGGCTTCGCGCCCCGAAGTCTGCGGCTGTAGTGTTAACACTGCAGCCGGAAGCGGAACAGAGGGGCGTGACGTATCTCGCCGTACTGAAGCGGGCGAAGGAGGCGGTGAGCCTCCAAGAGCTGGGCATCAGCGGGGGCATCGGGGTCAGGAGGACCCTGACCGGTGCCCGCAAGCTCGAGCTCGCCGGAGCGGAGAGTGGCCCGATTGCGGACGCCCTGGCCGAAAAGCTGAGGGCGGTCTTACCCGCGGACGAGGTCCGGGTGTCCAGGCCGACTAAGCGCATCGACATGCGCATAGTGGGCCTGGATGACTCCGTTACGGAGGAGGAAGTTGTGGCCGCCGTCGCCAGGACTGGGGGGTGCTCTGCCGAGCTTGTCAAGGCGGGCACCATCCGTCCTGACAACACGGGCATGCAAACCCTTGTGGTGAGCTGCCCCGTGACGGCGGCCAGAACTATATCGGAGGGCCGGAGGCTCTTGGTGGGGTGGGTGTCTGCGCGGGTAAAACTGCTGGAACCCAGACCTCTGAGGTGCTACCGCTGCCATGTGGGCAACCACACGGGAGCTATGTGCCCCTCGTAGGTGGACCGCAGTGGACTCTGTTTCCGCTGTGGTCAGCCCGGTCATCGGGCCGGCTCGTGCGAGGCCACGCCGCACTGCATTGCATGTGCGGCTGTTGGCAAGCCGGCCGAGCACTGGGCTGGGGGAAGGGCCTGCGCGCCATCCGCCCCGACCAAGGGCAAGAGGTCCGCCGCCGCCGCCGCCTCTGCCGCCGCCGCGGCTTCCGTCGCCGCCACTGCCGCCTCTGCTGCGGGTGCTGCGACTCCTAGTTCTCGGGAGGGGGCTGAAATGGAGTGCCAGTAATGGTCCCATCGCAGCCTCCTCCAGAGACAAGTCGGCCGCTGTGCTATTGCGCAGTGGCTGATGCCTGTGGACGGTGAGCGTGGGTGGCTCGCCGTCCGATACCAGGCTGAGTCGACGACGCGTTGTGCTTCACGCGCGCCTCAAGGAGCCGTCAGCACCAGAGACGGGGCCCCATAGGGTCGGTGCCTGCTAGGGTTGCGGAATTTGTTCGAAAGAGTTACCGCGGCCCTGGAACGCAAAGGGCACATGGAGGAGCACGGGTGGGTTTTAGTCAGTAAAAGTCTGACACTCCCTACCGCTCCACCCAGGGCGGGAGGGGTCATTTGATTTCCCATCCAAAAAAAAAAAAAAAGGTTATAGCTTATTTTTGTAAATTTGCTCCATTGCAGTATCGATAATCACAATTATTGGGCCAATTTTCTATTCAATGTTAATGAGGTGAATATAATTTTAATGTAATTTTAACAATCGACATGATATTTTGCTTCGAGTGTCTGTAAATCTGTTATGCCAGCAACTCTTTTATGAATTTCACGAAAATAGTCATTTTTCTGTACGGCTATAAAATTCATAATAGAGTCACTCAAAGTTACAGTATTGATTTATGAAATTTGTCTTCGCGGATTTTTATTCAATTTTGCTTCTTTTGCTTTATTAGCTTCTTGCCCACAAAAGACACAATAGTTTTCCCAGTCGAAGTTTAATACATCAGTGTGATACTTCGATGATTTTTTTCGAAGATGAACATGAAGTTTCAATTTGCTTCTAATTATAAATTTCATTGTATTTTTTTTTTCTAATAAATTTTTGACGACAACTTTGCAGGTGAGGTAATAATCCATCCTGTCGTTCACTCGAAGCAGCTCTCAAAATGGTTACTCCTCTGCTTATTTTTATAATTTCACCCAAATCTGAGTTCGTTTTGGATGATGAACCTAATTTTTCACGTTGTATGCAGTCATCCATTTTATGAAACCACTACTATTATATACGTATAGGTACTATATACTAAATAGAAAGTAACAAAATTTATTGCGTTTTATTAATTTTTATAACTTTTTATTTTATTTGAGTTGACCTTCAATCATCTACCAATTATTCAATTCTTTAATATTAATTGCAGTTTTTTAACGAAATTACCGTATTACCCACCCGTAGAAATAAAAAATCTTTAGCAGAAGTTCAACGGCAAAAAATCGTTTCCAATAAAACTACAACGCAAGCAAAATAGCAAATTTTCGTTAAATCACACAATTTTCACTTTTAAATAAACAACATAAACAGGACATGTGTCATTTCGGTATAACTAAACTATCCAGAAAACGTATGTTTAGTTGCACTTTGCAGCTGTCACTGCCGTCCCCTCAACCTTCCCTCCTTCCTACCAGTTCACGTTTTACTACCTGTCCAAGATCTCTACGACCCTTCATGAACATAGGTATCTCCAAAAGATGATTTTCTATACCTATTCGACTCAAATTCGTAACACAGTACATAAAAAGAATGCTATTTTAAGTTAAATTATAATAATTTTAATTTTTTTATTAATATTATTTTTTTATTCAATAATGAAAAAATTAAAAGCACAAATAAAAATTTGGTAAACTTTGCAACTTATAGTATAAAAAAGAAAATGTTATCCCAATAAAAAAAGCATTCACTCTAACCATTTTCCAAGGTTTAAACCCCCGGGCACTCCGCTATATATAACACGACGTACCAAAAATGACACCCTCATTTCAAGGCTTGACGGGTCCTTGCAAGCCTATCCTACTGGGTCTTAAGACAGAAATTTAAATGCAATACATGCAAAACCATCTATGTACTCAAACTAATAATGTCCACAATAAACGATAATAATAATATCTTAAGTATTAAGTTCTTGAATTCTTGTTTTTATCATTTTCGCGCGCAATGTATGGTGAACAATGCCATGATACCCGGGCCTCGATCACAGCAGTCCGCGGTAAATCTTCGCGCCGAAAACACGAGTAGGTGGCGCCGCGAGAAATAATGATATAAAAAAAAACAATACAACAATGTTAAAACAACTAATCTGTGCACACAAATTGATAAAATAAAATTAATAGATCATTTTGAATTATTAGAAAAAAAAGTTTATAAAAATTACTGAAATTAAATATTGGGTTTGGTGCTTAGCTTGTGTTACGGTTGTTTGGGTAAGTAATGTGGGTAGCAATAATTTGAATTCAATAGAAAAATAAAATCATGAGAATAGTTTTTTGTGAAACAATAATTCATAGAAAATAAAACGTATTTAATGCCTGGACTTTTCAAGTTTTCAATATTTTTACTACTCAGTATATCACAACACTAGAATTTTTGAGTTCAAGTAGTCATAGTTTATTCGTAAAACGTTAGGGAAACGAATTTAATATATATACTATACTTTTCCTGATAAACTACATCAATGGAATACATATCAAAGGTAATTGCGTAAATACATTCAAAAGGCGTCTCCCTTTATCTACGTAACCTGAAGCATTCCTCAATTCATAGAACTCACTATCTATGAAATTGATGGTCTAGATTCGAGACCAGTAAACGTAGTCTGGAATCACCTCAAAATAATACCTATAATAATCTTGGCTTCCGAGAGCAGATTAATTTCTCCACTGACTGTGTTAATAGTAGCAACCACCTATAATTAACTAACCAATACTCCAGTGCTTACTTAGTGATTTGATTTTGTGATTTTGCAAGTGCAGACTTTTCTTAATGGCGGCCAATCGAAATATGTATATGCTGCCACTGGATCATTGTGTACTGTGTACAATTAACAAAAATCGTTGTTTTATATTTATAATATTTTGATTGAGATAGTTTAACATTCCAAATAGTGTAAAAAATAGGAATAAGTATTTTAAATTCTAAGGGGAAGGGCTGGTGAATTATGATCTACTTACAACCTAATATTTGAAAAATTAGTTCAGTTCTTAAATATTATGAAGATAAAAATAAACAACAATAATAAATGTTTTAATGTAAGCAGTTGTCGGAAATTGGGTCGTGTTAACCTACAGCTAGCCTTCAGCCTAGTTCGCAAAATTGCAGAGTTTCACGGATACAAGTTAAAATTGTGTACTGTGGATGTGTCCCGTTTCGGTTTAGCGGTTAGCGCTAGTGTGTGGCCAGGAAGTCTTCAAATTAAATAAATATACTGCAGTATTTATATTTTTTTAGTTTTAATTCCAGAAAGTCCGGAAAAATGTTTAAGTTTGGAATTGAAAGTTGGAGGTGTTAAGAATAAAAGCACAACCTATTCAATCTATTGGCCAGTTACTCGTACTATAGATGTATTATTGGTTGTTATAAATATAGAAAAATAAAAGGGTTTTTGTTAAAGACATTCAATTTAAATAAATTGAATATGTCTTAAAAAAACCACAGACTAAAATGAGGTCATATTTGTGTAGTTTATTGATACATGACATAATATCCAGGTGGTTCAAGTAGAAATACTGTATCCATAATATTCAATAAGTGTTAGATTCGTTTCGCTTGGTTTTGTGGCCCGCATTTCGAACCAGCCACAGGCATCGGTACGCTTACCTTTCAGCATTCCAGCGCAGTGCTGAAGGTCCGTTTACACGAGTAGAATTCCTGTGATGGAAAAAATTATTTATGGAAAGTCTAGTTTAAATTTGGCTCATAATAAAACTATTATTCCTACCTAATTATCAAGCAGTGCGGATTTTTAACAGGTTGCCATTGAAATTAAAAATTGTAATTTATAAGAGCATTTAAGTCAACACTTAAAGCGTTTCTATTGAGGAAATGTCTGTGTTCGATAGACGACGACATATCCACGTTTTAAAAATTTGATTATTTAATTATGTAGTTAATAAGAGACTGAACTATATTAGTATGTTTACCTCGAATTTTAGTGAATTTTATTGTTTTTGTATTTTAGTTATTATCTCTTCATTTATTTAACTAAACATACAATTTTATATTTTTTAACATTTCTTTTAAAAAAACGTATATGACATATAAAAATTATACTGGATAGGCAAGCTGTAATTATATTTGGAATGTAATCTCCCGAGTCTGATAATTGTGTGACGTATCACGACATTGAGACTTGTTTAAATATTTAATTCAATTTAATAATTATTATGCACAATTAAAAATACTGTATAGAGGAGCTGTAAACAGGAAAAAATACTGTACCGTATGCAATATAAATGTTAATAATCTCGTACTACCTCTCATATTTCGTTGGCGAGCAACTCTCTTCGTGTAAACGAGCCCTCAACGTATCTCGAATTTTTATTTTGTCGCATCCGTGCATTATTGCGCAAGTCAGTTTGGCCAGTTCTGAACGGAAACGACGCTTTGAGCGCTGCATCTCTTTTGAACGGGCCAGAAATATGTGTAATTCAAGCGCTGGATTTCAACATAAGAGTATCAGAACTCTCTTTTTTATGTTTGCGGACACTTTTTCAACCATATTATGGAATAGAATACTCTTTATTATCCTCTATATACTTAACTTACAGAAAATATAGCTAATGAAAACATTACATAGGGTGACACAATGGACGGCCTTATCGATAAAAGCGATCTTTCCAAGACAACCTTTTCCTTTTCTTCGTTACACGATGGCATTTAAGTTTTTGTCCACTGTGGAAATTCCCAGTATCTTTTTTGCATTTCTGTATCGTTTGTATACTTCAATATTTATAAGATGACATGACGTGAGATTTTCCAAATTCCCTCAATTTTGTATTCAATTTAGACGTCACTTAAAACTATCAATCTTTCATTTTAATGGATTACCATCATTTTGGTACATATCAACTAAGTTTAAATGTTTTCAATTTGTCAAAGTGACATTAAAAGCGTCTCGATTTTGTAATTAATAAAAAAAACTCAAAAATTCAAACGTTAGTAAATGGGTTCGTAAAATAATTTATACTGGATTAAAATAGATTTTTCAAACGTTATAAATACCTAACTACGTGTCTGTGGAACGGTGCTCTTTGCGTGGGCGTATCTCTGCGATAGTTTTGAGAGAGCGGGACGGCAATAATGCAGTGTGGGGGATGCGATGACCTTGTACTACGTGAACTCTTGTGAACAGCTGATCGAGGGCACTTCATAAACACTGCAAGTTGTTAAAATAAATATTAATAAATCTCGTTCGGAGAACTTAGATGATATTACTTTTCGACTAATTGCTAATCATTATATACAGAAGGAAAGTAGTCCTTACGACGACGTCTCGAGTCGTAAAAAATGCTAGCTTTATCAAAAAAATATACAAGTGGCTTAAAATTGCGATTACTATATTATGAAAAAAAAAGTAGCTCGAACCGAAAATTTAAGAATAAGTTCATGTTTTCAAAACTACTTAATTATAGGTATGTATGTTACGAAATTTGGGTGTATAATTTGTACATGATAGACCTGGGTCTCATTTTGGAAATCGCTGTCACTGTGTTTCATCTACCACGTGGCATTTCGACAGCACCTGTCAAATCCGAAAAAAAAAATTACTTTCTGAAAACCGTTCTCGCTTACGAAAAGTAATTCTTTCTGGAGCATCAGCCATAGGGATCACTAGTAAATTCGAAAACCGAATTTGGCGGCTAACTTGAATTTAATTTTATTCTACCCTGCAGTAACTTTACACTAAACAAAATTTTAGTGAACGGCAGCATGGATTTTTGAGAGGTCGTTTAACAATTTCTAATTTGATTTTGTGTAGTGACTTTCTTTTAGTCCATGAGTTGAGTCCATGTCGAATCGATTGATGTTACATACGCCGCGACCATCGTTGCGACGGTCGATGTTATGTATATACGCCGATTATAGTAAATGTTTTGACCAGAAAGACCATGATATCTTAACCCAGAAACTCCTCCTCCATCGGTACAAGGGGTAATTGACCCATCCTCCTTTATCTAGACTGGAGGCAACAGCAAATTCATCTCATAATATAAAATAAAAAAATCTAATGTAAAATTTAATCTAATCTCTACAATCGCTGTTTTACGTCTTACACTAGAATTCGTAAATTAAAAAGAACTCTTTGTAATAATTTTTCAATATATAATAATATATTCAATTGTAATAGTTTTACTTCCAGTCGAGGTCGACTTCCAGTAAAACCAGATTTAGCTAAATTTATTGGGAAAAGGCTAGGCAGATGATATCCATTTATGGATATCAGAAGTTTAAATGTGTTCTTACGAGACTAAATCGGTCCATTAAATTCAGAGACAATTAGCTGTGACAGAACCAACAGTCAGCCAGACAAATATATATAATAAGTTTTTTTTTTTTTTTTAGATTTTCTCCTCCTTTTTGGTTGCCATGTTAATTTTGTTTTTACTGATAATTATAATTATAGTAATCATACAAAACCAGCATGACGTGGTTTTAAGAATTACAATCTAGATATTCTGTGAATAACGTAGTTGGATGTACATTAGTAAAACTGTCTTATTGTAATTCCATATATAAAAAATATTGTATATCTGTTTGTTGTTCCAAATAATAAATAAATAAATAAATACCCGAGTGATCCTAAGCGTTACTTTTTGCATTCCGTTCGGACTTATCGAACCCTAACACTAGAGAGAGATACTTTTATTGTTAAAAAGTATCTCTCATTAATTATCTACCTCATGTTAAAAGTCCATCCCTATCCATACTCTGCAAACATTAACATTTTTAATGCAAGTCTACATATTTGTATACATCCCTTTCATTTTGACTTTCAAGTGACGTAAATAAAATAAACCACTGGAGGCAGCATTGAAATCGAGCAAACTCCATTCTGAATAATTCTAATAAGCTTTCACTCGGAACACTAATGAACGTGCAAGGTTTCAAGTATTACGAACACCTCAAAAAGCAAGCGAGCTGCTGCAACGTAAATTAATTACTGTACTAGTGCTTCCTGTTTCATAAACAAGGGAATAAAATTGAAATATGTTTCAGTACTGGAGTCGGAGGTGTAATTAGAAAGTGCAAACTGAAAATGCTTTTACTTTGAATTTATGATATCAAACAAGCTTTTAAGAGTTAAGTTTTAGCCGTTGTTATAATAAACATGAAAGCGTTTCCAACTTTATTTAAATACTTGTAGCTCGTAGTCGCGTAGCAGCGTAAGGTCGTAGCACGCTCGTAGCGCGTAGGCCCGTAGCCAAATGTCAATATTGAATCCGTAAATTATACCATGCCCGCGGTGTTGACCTGGCAGTTCAAATATCAAAGCCTGTAAATCCTATTAATTTCGTGCCGATCCGGAATTCAGTTCGCTGGTGTAAGTGCTGTGTAACTCTATAATTATTGGCGGCATGTTTATTTATTTGCATTTCATTTATTGTTGTTATTTTCATTTATCTCTGTCTCTGTTATCTGCAAAGACATGTTAATATTATGTGATTGAACAGGCAACTTGATAGTAAATGATATCTTGAGATAAAGTTGTTATCTTGTGATAATTTTGTAATTAAGAGCCACATTAAAACAAATCGCGTGAAAGCTTATATCTTTACGTTGCGGTAGTTAAAACTGTGAGTTAGATACTCTCTAACACGGTTTTAACTACCACAACGTACATAAATACCGTCTTACTTCTAAAAGGTAAAGACATGTTAAAAACAGAGCCCCTCTTGTCTGCGATATCGGAAAATAAAAACGAAAAGATATTACGAAAAGATTTCTAAACTGAAAGGGGCTGCGCAGCGCCCGGGCCAGATATTGAACTCCGCCTCTAACTTGTAACACCCGCTCGATATTGGATATCCTTTTTCCCTAATTCATGTTATGAAATAGTGAATTCGTCTAAGATGTTCTTTGCATGCAGGTTGTATGCAAAGAACACTGCATGCTTTTCTTAGCACGGTATAACCAAACGTATATGTTTGTAAGTGAGAGGTATTTTTCATTAGATTAGTCTACGTTCACGATAAAGGGCAGCGAAAGCAAGCACTATACTAATATTATTAGGAGAAAGGTTTTTTTTCCTGTTTGCACCGCTTAAGCTTTGAAACTGCTGGACCGATTTTAACCAATTTTTTCACCAATGGAAACCTACGTTATAAGCGAGAAACATAGTGTATTGTATGCCCGTATTCCTACGGGTACGGAAACTTAGCAGGGCGCTACTAGTTGTATATATTACTAGCAGCTCGGTACAAACAAAAACCTAAAATCTTTTGTTCTTTATAATATTGGTATAGAAAATTAAAATACCCGTTTATACAGTAATGGCGTGATTGAGTAAAAGTGTTACGCTATCGGTAACCTAATTGTTCGTGTTCGTAGTTCACTCATTGACACAGATTTAAAAATAACTTGAGCTACGGTTTAAATACTTTTATTTATAACGTTGTTATCTTTACTTTATTACGTTACAAAGGCTCGTGTTTTATTTTATAACCGCTATTAATCAGTTTTTTTATAACCTTCCTTCCTAGTTCTAGTAGTTTCAATTATATTAGAACTGTGGGCAGACCAAAAAGATTCTTATGTAAGATTAGCTGTGCCTGCGACTTCGTTCGCGTAGATGTCGGAAAAAAATAAGTCACATAATATAATATGATAAAATAACCAGCCGATATCTCTTGGTTGGTACCTCGAATCCAGTTGATCCTTAATTTAGAACTACTTCAAAATGAATAAATACGCTTGTCGAGGTTGGTCTGTGGATGGGTGACCGTCTGAACATACCAAATCTCCTCCGTGCCTCGAAAAGGAAGTTATGCCGCTAATCCCGCCTTTCTACTACGACCTGGCAATCCTATACGTTTATGCTTATAAGTTGAAACTTGACTAAGTTTCAACTTATAAGCATAAACGTCGCCACGACGCCGAGCAATTACATGCATCTACAGATTCATATCTATTCATATCTATAGTGATCATCGCTGATGCGAAGTTTACTCAAATCACATTGTCACACCCGGTCTCCGTCACAGTTCCCCAATATAGGGGTTAGGGATTGTCGATGAAACCTAAAGTTTCCAACCGTGTGAAAGTAAATTTAGAAAGGTATATACACATAAATCTCTGGAAAACTGAAATTAAAGACATACCTCAATACACATACAAAGTTTATTCACTATAAAAAGAAGTATCACCTTGCATAGAAATACAGTGAAATGAGGCAACTAATCATAAACAATACCTCCCAGACTTACACACTAAGGTGTGTAACCCTGTTAGACCCTGTCTCCGTACCAAGGTATAACAGAGGTACACCACATGAGATATTACAAAACAACGTCTCAGGTCGCTTGTAAGGATTCGCGAGGTGAACGCCTAAATACCACTAGCTCAATCGCAAGGTATTGACCAACCAGGGCTGTGCACGTTAAGAAACCTACTCACTATGGTACAGTATACCCGTGACACAACTTAATACAAAAGGAAGTTATTACTGGTCTTGTTACTTAACACATTAACAAAAGGCCTAACTCTTTGTATGAAAATAAACCCAGTAGACAGGTCTAATGCATCTCCCTCATAATAATTAATAGCAGCTCAATTACTACTCAATTAGTCAAGAATACTCAATTAGTGACTACTCAATTAGTCTACTCAATTACTCAATTAGTGGAACAGAATCCCTCGGCATGGCACCAAAGTTAAAAACCTTGGTACCCACGAACAGACGCGGCCTACGGGAGAAGTCCAGCAGGATTGCTGTTACCTGGAACGGCGATGTTTCCTCAACGAGGTTTCGGATTGGTAAGGCCTTCCTGTACCATGGACGGCCACACTGTCTCAAATCTCGTCGAGCCAAACCTGAACGATGCTCGCTCTCCGGATGGCTTCAGGCACCCACTAACCCCGGACCTCAAATATCCAGGCTAGTAAAACAGCCAGACCTGGAACAAAATCTCCGTAGTCAAATACATGTGCCTTTGGACTTTCAGAATGGGAAACAAATGGAGGACGAAATACTCACAGGGTTCAGCCTTTTAATGCACTTGAAAACCCCTTGGGTTTCGGGTCACCGTTGAAAAAACAAGTGCCTTTATAATATCATTTGTTCGTCTCTCTGTGACCTCTGCGGTCCAAAAGGACGACACCATTTCCCCACTCTGTCCTTCCAAAGTCCTTTGCGAGAAGCTTCCATGCCACAGACTAAATACTCTCGATTCCGACATGTTCCTAATTATTTAAATTTATTAAAATTTATGCTTTTATGCAATTTTTGTGTGTTTTAATTAATTTACATCTACTTCTTTTTTTTATATATTTTAAGTTTTAAAAAGACGATCGATCTCTAGCGCCATCTGTTGTTTAAACTATGGGCTCTGTCAAATGTGATTCCATTTGTCCGCTAAAGATGTCGCTGCGAGTTACATTTCTTGTTTTGCAACGTCACAACATCTTAGAATAACACCATCTATCGTCCATAGAGTTCACCTGTTAAAATAATATACGTAGTTCGGACGATATAACGATAACATAATAAAATATTCAGTTTTCCTTTGCTACGTGTTGAAAGTTTCACAAATAATTCAACAATATATTATGGTGTTATTTCCATGCATTCGAAATAGTAGGTACTAGTACTAATAGTAATAGTACTATTTTATTTCAATAGATGGCGGTGCGTGTATGTGCTTCACGTAATGAAAAGTAATTTCTTCTTAAGCCCTATAAACTCAAGCATAATAATAAAAACTAAGTTATTCTCTTAGTTACGCACAATTTTAATGTATACAAGTTTTCTATATTTCTTTTAGACAAACATTTTAAAAATGCTAGTAATGGGTTCTACTAGTTATCTTTTAATTCCCTAGCTATTTGTTTTGGAAATTTTTTCAAAGTACAAAAACGACTCTTCCACAGATTTATTATATGTATACGTGAATCCTGTTTTTAATCATATCGTCGAGTCAAAACATGAAAATAAACGCTTCCTTTCCTTCACGCTTAACACAAAAGCTAGAAACAAATAAAATTTGTCAAGTTTCAGCTGCATCCCTTAGTCAGCGTCGCACACATCGTTTAGTGTACTTTTAGTGAAACGGCTAAAATTAAACGTTGTGTCCAAGCTTTATGCCATTGCAAATAAAAATACAATGTTAGGACTAGGTCCCATCGCTGCTATCGTACAAAAGAACCACGGCTTTCATCGCCTTCTGATCTTGAAAAGGAAATGTAAAGCCGGATCAAAATGTTGGTAAACATTTATTTTGATTGTGTGCTTGTAGACGTCAAATGTAAATAAGTCAAATTATTTATGTATCCTTTTAGTATAAATACAAGTACGACAGCATCTATTTTTAGTTACCATTTAATTGTCAAATCCATTTGCTCGTAACAATTTTATATTATTGAAATACTGTAACTTATTTATTGGCGGTTGTACTGTTGATCTAGCTGCTGCAATAATTGTGATGACCACGAAAACAATTGCTACATTCAATATTGTCGAAACAATGCAATGGTTATTGATATTTTAGTCTGCTGATATTATTAATGAGGTTTAATAATTTGGTCAATAATAGGCGGTCGCCATTAACTTATGACTGTGAACGCATAAGGAACGCATTTCATTTTAAGTGATTAGCAGTGAAATACGGTATCAGATGAAAATAAAGGCCGACCCCAATATAAGTAGTTGGGAATAAGTTAGGCAGATGATCATATAAAAATAAAAATAAAATGTGGTACGTTTTGTAAGTTAAGCTCTTTCATGTAATACCCTCCACTTGACCTAGTCCATTTTTTTCAAAGCCCCAACTTGGATTCTATTCGAATAAAAATAAATTTGAATTCATTTTTTTCACTGGTTTAAGTTTATAGCTATTTCAAATAATATATCAAAAGAAATAGTAGATTAAAAACAGCAGTTATGGCGAACAGCCAGACAAAGCCACAACGGAAAATAAAATAGTACAAAAGCGTTTTATTTAGGTAAGTGGATTAGTCGTGTTCCAAGTTAGTACCGAACATTTTTCCTCCTTTTTTCTTTATCCACGAAATGATTCTTGTTTTTTGCACTTTATTTGCTGGGTCGGCGTGTACAGCAGACGCGGGCAATATTGCCACAACACTTTAGTATCTAGAGTCTAGGTAATAAAGACGTGTGGAAAAATGTCGTATATGATGAGGCACTCTTTTTCGGCCGTTTTCGACATAATATTATGGTAGGGCTGGTTGCGGAATTGATTCGAAAGAGTTGATTTGAAATTCCTTTTAAAAACGTTTTACCATAGAGTTATTGAGTTTCTGTGAGGCTTCTTGTTTATTTATGATGACTTTATGAAGAACTAAGCGTTACCGGTCCAAAAATCCTAAATCATATAATCTAAATATTTATTGATACAGCAGATTCTATAACCTTTGTTAGAAAATATAAGTTTCACATTTCTTTATTTTATTAGTTAGCCACCCGCAGATGAACTAGGGGAAAACCGTGTTCCCAAAAACGGGATATTTGCTAGCAATCAGGAATTTATTGCAGCGTAATTTCATAGATGGATACTTGCATTGTTTACGTTTAAACGGAATTAGGCAGAGTAAATTCATGAACGTTTTACGTTAGACAATAGAAAAAAAGAACAGATAATACTATATTGTTTTATGTTCGTTTCACTTTCAAAATATTGCACAAATCCAACAGCAATGTCTGAAATTCGAATATTGACCGACACAATTCCAACAATATGAACTCAAAAACGGTGCGGGTTTTGTATTTAAAAGTTTAAATTGAATCACCGAAACGTTTGCTGTTTGTGACGTGACAGTAGCGGATTTGAATACCAGTGATATAGGTAACAGACACATGAAAATAAAACAACTAGGTTCAGGAAAGTGGGTCAGCTGGATAAATATTTGATCCAGCGTGACCGCCGCCGGCACAACGTCACTGCGGATCACCTTTTCTTCTGCTCCCTTTTGTTACAGGCTCGTAAATTACGTAACAAAACTACGACGGGACGGTATCAAATTTAGTATATTCATCTTTCATGCATTTTATTTCTCGGTGGGCCCCCAACTCCCCACTGCTCACTCCTTACCCCTTCCAAACTTGTGAATACGATCACTGCCAACGCGATCATTTAAAAAATGTTCTGTATTTTTATAACTGTTATTCAAATGATTATTTTTTAGATCAAAAGGTAAACTGACGAGACTCAATCATATTCCATTTTTTACTGTGTTCTTATTTTTGTTTCGGAATGTTGCTTCATTAATTTTTATCTAACTCGTAGTAACAACCTTTGCTAGCTATGCTTTTCAATTTTTTTCGTTTTCGTTTTTTAAGTTAAATCATACTTGTTTTAATGTACACGATATTTAAAAAATGAAATGAAATGCTGAAAAGAAAAGTCAATAAGCCGAAAAGGAGATATTTGATTTTGGGCTAGCACGATATACTTACACTACATAGATAAAACGCGAAAAAAAAGAATAGATTTTCATTAAAAAAAAGAACAAATAAATTAACTGGAATTAAAGTACAGGTGTAATAATTAATTATTTGAAAAGTGTTTTATAACCTTTTTTTTAAGGTAGCAATGACAGTTAAGTAGTTATGACGTTTAATTGACGACTTTGACAGTTCTAAGTTTCGTTTTCGTTCAACTTTGAATCATCGTATTCGTAACCGTCGTTACTTGCGTCTCATAACACCAATGTAACTAATCTAGTTGCAATAATAGGTAATAAAATATATGCTACCGTCATCAAGTAGTGTGTTCGGAGTTCGTGTTTTGTTTTTTCTCGCAGTTATAAGTTGATAAACAACACACATGACCAATCAATCAAATGTCATTGTCAAAATCACATTTCGCTTATTGCTAACCATCATAATATGATGGTTAGCAATAAGCGAAAATTATTTATTAGTAGTTGTGTTGTTCTCATTGATCGAGTTAAAATGGATGTACATAAAAACGAAGCCAACATATAGGAAATTAACATAAAAAAAACGTTAATACTATACTGCATAGTGATATTTACATTAAGTGTACATAGTGCTGGCCCACGCTCCATACATCTCTAGAACATGGAGATGTTCTAGTTATTTCATTTTTAGTTTCGTACTTATATACTTATCGGTCAGTGTGTCATCTTAGGGTATCATACAAAGGAGTGTATGATATGTATTTATGTACGAAACTAAAATGAAATAACTATTATTATGTTTTTTATTTAGCGTTGTTATGTCGTTCAAATGCTCATCTAGCTTCGTCTCGCTCAATACACCAACCCACGATTGCTAACGCTTCAATGGTCCTGAAACCCTAGTAAAAAACGATGTCAAAATGGAATCCAATTCTGCACCCTCGTGTTTTATTGGATTCTTGGATTCTCGTAAAAAGCGACCGATACTGCGGCATTCCCCTGTTACGAGAATCTTGTTACCCGAGTCTGTTTGTCTTTCTCGACGTTAGTGGTTCTACTGGCTTTCTATTAAACTGGTCTGAGTGGCTAAGCATTTATCATATTAATATAAATTCGTACTCGTATTTGCAAAGGTAATTGTGTAAGATCTGAATGCGAATGTTGCATAACACTTCATAGAAATGGTCCACTGTTAGCTACATTAATTCGGAGTTAATATCTTCATATTTGGTTTGTAATAAGTACCATTTTTCATACATTTTTTTTTTAATTTGTTGAATATATATATATATATATTGAAAATCCAGCTATATCTATCTATATCTTTTTTATCTAAACATACTTATAATAAAACTGTAGAGAGGTCAATTCTTTACATTGAATATATATTTAAAATTAATATTGGAGGATGAATGGTGATCGATACTGATGCCAAAAATGCAATCAGTTAAAAATTTTTCTGTCTGTCTGTATGTGCACGCATGAGTCAAAAACTACTGAAGGGATTTTAACCAAACTTGGTACGATTGTAGTCCATACTCCTGGGCAGATTAAAGGCTATATAACATAACGATAAAACATATGGGAGATGAGCAGTGACGATAAATTTGAAGCAAGTCGGATGAAAATGCGCTTTCGAACTCTTATCCTCGCATACGTTGATTATCACAATAACGTGTTCAATAAAGATTCCTCCGTGTCTTGGAAAGCACGTCAACGTTGACAGTCATTACGGATTGTCAGAAGCCAGTAAATCTGACTCCAGTCTTGCCAATAAGTACCATTTTGCCCCATTAATGGGTTGTGGAGATGAGGAGCTCGTGGCCAAATTATAGCAGCCGCATCGGTCGATCTTTTAGTTTGAGCAACGCTTACCGAGGTTGGTCTGTGGTTGGTTCCATCTTAACATAACGAGGCTTCTCCGTGCCTCGGAAAGCACGTTAAGCCGTTGGTCCCGGCTGTCATATGGAGATCTTTGGCAGTCGTTACAGATTGTCAAGTCAGAAGTACCGTGTTTCCCAGTTAATGAGTTGTGGAGGTCTGGTAGGGAGCCGCTTCACGTAAAACACTGGTATTCAGCTGAATCCGGCTTGACTGGAAACCGACCTTGAAGTTGGAAAAACCAAGACAATGATGAAACATTTATAAATTAAACTACGCAATAGCAGTCAAGATAAACAAAAAGCCACAATATTCAAAACTTAATTATTTAATTAAATCTTAAACGAGTATGACGATGTGACTCAAAGATACGTCTAGTTTTCGACACAACATTATTTGGTACACAGACAGCAAGACTGACTCTCTTCGCTGACAGAGACATGCAGCTAATTTGTAGCTGTAACAGCTCCCGTCGAGCTAAAACAATACCGCAATCAATTATCCATGCAATTAACGTGCTTCAGGCGTGTAACAAATCAAAGCTAACGAAGGACTTAATCTGAGAAATGTTCAAAGGCCAAAATTCTCTCAAAAGCTGAAAACTAATTTATATTCCATTAAGTTTGAAGTAGCCATCTTCAATACTCTGTGCTATCTAAAGCGTAGTACCTACGCCTGATCACAGCTGAATCGGTAAGATGCTTGTTAAACTCCTCACGGCAAGCCTTTGAGGAGATATTTCTTGGTATAATTGTGTCGTCGTTTCAAGCTTTAGTAACGTTCTGATAGACGAAGATAAACTGCGTACAAACCAGTTAGTCGTAGGCAAATCTGACAAAACCAAAAGAAAATAGAAAAAAAAAACAAAGCATTTATTTCAATTCATTCTTTTTCAGGTAGTCTGTAGGTCATCTACAGTTGAGAAGGTGTTGTTTGTTCTGTATTTGTTTAACATGGCAATATCTGTAATTCCTTTTCCTCTAAAATTTTTTCGAATCGTTAAACGAAGTATCATTAAAAAAATGTCTAAGATTACCACATCAGAAGTTAATAAATGTATATTTATACATTTATGTAGGTCGATGGACAGGTTTGCCAAACCTTAACAAAACAAGACCATACTTTTCACATTATGAGAAGTAGCCAACGTGCTGCACGATCTCATAATAATTGATGTGATGTGTGATGAGCTTTTTTAAGAATAAAAGACATTTTACTTCCATTCAAAAGCTGGGGTGTGACGGGTACCTTACGCTCAATCTCCTTACGACGATTAATCCAGGCCAAGTGTTACGGAAAGCGCATTGGTAACAACCCATGTTTTATATCTAAATTAGGGTCTGTCCGCGAATAGTTACTAACCCTCCGATTCTGAAACATTCTTTATTGGTGCTCCGCCCCTATTGGTCGTAGCGTGATGATATATGCTATAGCCTATCTCAATAAATGGACTATCTAAAACAGAAATACTTTTTGAAATCGGACCAGTAGTTTCTGAGATACTGACAAACAAACTCTTCAGTGTAAATACTAAATCTCTACTATATTATGCATGTATTATAAACATAAACTTCCTCCTGAACCACGATATTTATTTAAAAAAAAAAACGGAATAATAGGGACAGACAGACAAGACAGTGTGACTTTGTTTTATACTAGGCACCTATGTAGTGATTAGTATAGATTCGAAAGCCCTTTTTACAATGACTCCTTTAATAAATCACATAACAGTAAACAATTCACATTTTAAACATAAACATATAGATATTTTATACGGTACAAAAAAAAAAACTTCCGTAGGTACCTACGGAAGTTTTTTTTTATACCGTATCGGTTCTGTGAAACCCGGAACTCTAAAAAGTAGCTCTTCCGACCCGTGGCCGCAATGACAGTCCCAGCGTATCAAGTACCCTATGGAAGTATGGAGCGATAGTACAGCTTTATTTCAGTGAGACATTTTATGTAGTCAAATACTACGAAGTAGGTACATAGTACTTCTATTCTACGTACCTCTATATAAGGTTGCTTTTCGCACAAACCGTGCTCGTTTAGATATCGCCTTTCTTAAAGACGATCCGCGCAATCGCATCAGCTGGTCTATTTAAGGTACCTGTCTACATCTCGCTGTGTAAACTTAATTGGAATGAGCGTGAAGTGAACTGCCACTCTGTTTGAATACATTGACCGCTCACTTCACCTAAACTTAGAGGATGAGAGTTTTACAGAATCGTACTGCTGTAGGTACGCTACGTCCGACGCGGTCGTAGCCACCGTACTCACTGCCGGTCGCAGTGCGCGCGCACTATGTCCGGCTTAAATATTGAATTATTTTGCAACACGATACACTGTAATACGACTGTGATCATATTTTTTTTTTTTTTCAATATCTTTCTGGTCTCATTCTAAAGTTTGTCATTCAACAAGGTACCTCGCTGAGAACATCTAATTAGTAGTAGTAGATAGATTTGAAAAGAAATAATGGAGTATGTTTTATTTTTTTCACGGCAACAAAAAATTAAGACCATACGATTTCAGAGATTTAATCTATACCGAAATATTATAAATACGACAGTCTCTCATAACTCCTGCCTGTTACGTTTTTTAGTCTTAAAGACTGAACGGATTTCGATGAACTTAGGCAAACTTGTAGATTATGATCTTGATTAGGACACTTTTACGCGGGTGAAATCGCTGCCAAAAGCTATGATGTTGCCATTATAAGATGATTGTCAAATATTATTTTCAAGCTAGCTATCACTTTTATAGGGTGATAAAAAAAACTTAATGATTTTAAGAATTTTTAGAAAATTTCGGACAATGTTTTACCTACCCGCATATACCTAACCCATTTAAAGGAATCCACTTAATTACAAACACTGTACAACAAGGCATGTTTTTCACCACCAAAAATAAACTATCCACTAAAATAAATCATTGGCTACTAAAATTATCATTTCACCGACAAAAGGCAATTAACTTGGCAACACTGGCATGAATGTGCGATTGCAGCGATCATTGATCGCTCGCAACGAGGCCGCAAAGCCAGACGCGTCGCATAATGTCGTGTACACACACACGCAAGGTACAAGGCTTGTATTTATGTAAGACTAGTTTCGGACCACAGTATCGGCCGCATTAAAATCGGATATTATATGGTATGAATTAAAAAGTTGATATCCTATGCCTTCTGTTAGCAAAATTTCAGCGGTTGAAGTAAAAACAAAAGGTCATAAACTGACAGCGTTATTTTCGAATTCAGAATATTAGTTTGTTGTACGCTCTGAGACCTTCGTTTGATACAAAGCTGTTCCGAGATTAAGATAGCAGAAGTTAACTTGGTTTGGCTTCTAACCAGTACCTATTTATTAAAAAACTCCTAATGAGGAGGAACCAGTTTGAATAAAAAAATCGTGTCACATTTTGAGACTTTAAAACAATACGTTAACTGCTCTGTGTTCGTATTCCGTTGGCTTTTAATTCAGTCTCGAGCAGCGCATGTTTTGAAGTAGCTTAAATAACGAACGTTGCGGTTCTGATTAAAATATCGCTCTTTGGCTAATATTTAGAGTTTATTTTACTCTTTCGTTTTACATAGTTAAGAAGCAGAATGTTAAAGTAAACTTACTTTAAAAACAGACTTTTCAAATTTATGAAAAACTAGCTTCTGCCAGCGACTTCGTCCGCGTGGAATAGTTACTTTACCCCCGATTTTGAAACTCTCAGCCCGATCGGTTTAAAATTGACAAAAGATAGACATGCTGTTTCGGGATGTTTTTTAGATAATTTTATGTAGATGATGACTTCATCCGTTTTCCCAAAAATTTTCCTTCACTGCTCTGCTCCTATTGATTGTAGCGTGATTAAAAGTATACTATAACCTGCCCAGGAGTATGAAGAATAATTGCACCAAGTTTCGTTAAAATCGGTCGAGTAGTTTTTGTTTCTATAAAGAACATACAGACAGACAGACAGACAGACAGACAGAAAGACAGACAGACAGACAAAAATTTTACTGATTGCATTTTTGGCACCAGTATCGATCACTAATCACCCCCTGATAGTTATTTTGAAAATATATTCCTTGTACAGAATTGACCTCTCTACAGATTTATTATAAGTATAGATAGATATTATATTTAGAGAGCAGTGGTGGCCGAGTAGTAAGGCCCCGACTTACGAATTGTAGGTCACGGGTTCAAACCCAGCCAGGCGCATTACTTTGTGTAATTAATTTCTTCACCACTGCTCTCAAAACGGTGAAGGAAAACATCGTGAGGAAACCGGCATGTCCTAGAACCAAAAATTCGAAGATATGAGACCATTCACCAACCCGCACTGGTCCCGCGTGGTGGATTACGGCCCATTCCCTCTCCTAGAGAGGAGGCCTGTGTCCCAGCAGTGGGAACATTAAATGGCTGATTATTATTATTATATTTAAGCTGTAGTTTTAGATTTATTCAGAATTTGTAACTTTTAATGACATATAATATTTTGAACTCGCTGCAGTCGTGGCAAGTTGGTTAGAAACAATGCGTATTTATATCAAGTGGTAAATGAATCCTGCAAA
Organism: Hecatera dysodea; assembly: GCA_905332915.2. NCBI lineage: Eukaryota > Metazoa > Arthropoda > Insecta > Lepidoptera > Noctuidae > Hecatera > Hecatera dysodea. Next base: position 4,934,619 of record HG995286.1, read on the forward strand.
TACGTAGGTCTGATATCCAGCAAAAAAAAAACAGCTGGGATGCCATAAGCAGGAAGTATGCTAAGTAAACTTGCGTGACAGACCTGTAAACGGCCTTCGAGATATCAAGCGATACAAAAAGTGCTTACGTACACTCGTAGTATAAGAAAGATATTAATAAAATATTTCTTTTTACCCGTTATTTCGCTAAGAAATTAAGATTTATAATATACATATATTTTTAACTACAAAACGAATAGGTAGGTGTTTTCATTTCTTACTTTATCTTATACTAGCTGACCCAGCAAACGTTGTTTTGCCATATAAAGTAAAAACAATATTAAGGGGTATTAATGATGTTCTATAAATATAAAAGAAAGTCGCAAGTGAAATGTAGCTTTCTACTGGTGAAATAATTTTTAAAATAGAAAACTTAAAGCTAAAATACTTCTTAGCTGTATCCCACGGTTTCACCTGCCTGCGCCATTTATTCTTTCTGGCTCAGTGATCTTTCTTTCGTCTGCTAAGGATAATAGCTTGATGTTAAATAATTATGGTTCTGGTATCTTGGTACTTTGTAAGTCTTCACTCACAATTCCAGCCCCAGAAATGCTTCGACATGTTTATGGTCTGCTGGTACACGTGAATCCTTACTTCTTAAGTTTTCGACATGTTTCTTTCTGGTCTTCTAGTACCTGTGAATCTTTAGCGCATGCAATTTTTGACAGCTACGAAACACAGGAACATTAATGGAAAATGATTCATCTTTCATGTATTCGTTGAGTTTGTTAAGAAAGCACTTCCAGCCTTATTCTATGAAGGCGACCTTTCTAGATTTTATTAATCTTTTGTTTTGGTTGCTAGGTTACACTCTTGTTAATTTTGAATTATCTACAACGCACTAAATATATTTCACCTAAAACCATTTTCCACTGCGTTTACTTTAATAGAGTTTTCATTGTTTTTAAGATGTATTCTGCTATTCGGGGTGGAGACAAATCCAACGAATCAAAAACCAAGAAAATTGGTCCAGCAGATCTCGAGTTATAAGTGTTGTAACAAACACGACTTTGTTTTATATATATCTTGTATAAAATTCTCGTGTCACGGTGTTTGTGATTGAAATCCTCCGAAACGGCTCGACCGCTTTTCCTGAATCTTATTAGCGTGCATATTGGCTAGGGTGGTGAATCGGACAACATCTATTTTTCATTCCCATAAATGTTAAGGGCGGTCCACCCCTAATTTATTTTTATTTTTATGTGGCATACCGACGTTTGCCGGGTCCAGCTAGTATTAACTATAAATGTATTACTTACAATAAAAAAAAATCTTTTTAAAAGCCATCATTCGGCAATGCGCATTATACTGCACATCAAAATTATGAGTACCTAACTTTATGACAAACCTGACTCATTTTTTTTTCTCTTACCAGATTAAGGGTTAGTATCGATCTAGCAGTGTAAGAGTATCAGCTCTTTTCCAAAATGATGTAAGGGATTTTTGCTGGTGTATGATTACTCGATTAAGTGCTTCACATGTGCCAATATAATCTTTAAATGACTATTCATTGATTACTTCGACCTGAAGCTACAACCAGAATAGTCTCCAGAGAACCCAACTCTTCGAAAACTTACAGCAGACATATCGTATTTTTGGGTTCAGTAGATTTCTTTCAATGAGTAAGTAGGTACCTTGCAATACGGTCACGATGACCTGGCGCTGCAATCAGGATGATAATCTCCAGAGAACTGCATTCTACATTAAACCTCATACTATAAAGCAAATACAGACAAACAAATATTAAAAAAGACTGTCTTGGCGGCAGTTTTATTATTTTGAGCTGTATTCAAAATGAAAGACGCGATAAGCCGCCGATGCGGTAGTAGAAGAAGAATCGACATTTAAAGTTTCTTACATAATGATACCCCTATAAAAGACTGGGATAGGCTATTCCATCACGCTACTATAAATAAGAGCGGAGCATCAATGAAAAATGCTACAAAAACGGTTTATTTTTACACGACGTCCCAAAAAATAGTGTTATTCCACCATAACCTCTTAACAGCTTAACCGATATGGACGTATGTGGTATCGCGTTGAGTTATCCCGGGTAACATAAGCTATTGAAAAAAAAGTTGTAGCTATGGTTCACAAATAAAAATACCAAAATATTTTGTTTTCATTAGAATTAGACAATATATACATGTCGTCGTCTGAAGCTTGCTTAGTACATAGAAAAATCTCTTATGTGACGCAGATGAAGTTCCACGGGTTAGCAAAAAATCAAAAAAATTAAAACCTACTACAATTTAGTCTTTTTAACTCAAAAGCTGGCTCATAGAGAAAGCCTTATTGCATTAAGTTCGCTTATGTATCACTACTGTGCATAAAGTTCAAACAAGTAAACAAAGAAAATGGTGTCAATTTGAATGGAGTTTTCAAATTCCAGCATGTCTATTATACAATGAATTTCTTTTAGAGATACCAAAGTTAAATAGACAAAGTTCGGACATGTCGTGTGGCCAACGTCCCACGCTCCCAACTTGATTAAGTATTCCAAGAGCGGCAACGCTTCGTTTTATAATGCGCTGTTTGCGTTGCGCGACTCGCTTCCCAATTAGGGCAGGGGATGAAACGCTGACATTGCGGGAAGTAGGACCGACAAGCGATTGCGTCATCCGTCTGATGCAAGTCTAGACCGACGAAATAGTGCTATAGGTACAACATGTATCTGCAGCGCTACTACGCCACATGGACCTACAAATATAAATGCATAGTACCTAACTGTCGAATGGTTTCGATGATAGATTTCCTCGGGGATCGGTTTTGAATAGCTTCGATCGGTAAACGAGGACTTACGCATATTGGATCGGCATTGACAGTATATTTCCTATTGTCATTGGTTAAAGTTTGCTTACTCGTATTAAGGACTAGCTGCTGCCCGCGACTTCGTCCCCGTGGAATCCCCGATTTTAACACATTCTTTATTCCTGCTTCGCTCCTATTGGCTTAAGCGTGATGATATATAGCCTTAAAGCCTTCCTCGATAAATGGTCTATTCAACCCAAAAAGAATTTTTCTTTTTATTCAGTAATAAAGTAAATTGAGGCTCTTTTTACGCTAACACTAGGTACTTTTTGTGGTAAAACTAGACTTTTGCAACTCAAGTGAACATAATTTCACCGCAATCAATACTATCTAAGCATAACTCAACTAGGATAAGCTTTTTTCTTCGTTATAAATTTGTAAAGCTTATGAGTTATGACTTTATAACACAGTGATATACCTATCTTTCTGTTAGCACAATTTCTAACCGTGCTTGATGACTATTAACTAAAGCAGTTTAAATACTAGTTTATATTTAGACTTGCACAAGCTCGTTATGCAAAATTGGTAAAAACATGAAAATATAAGTGCGTCACCTTAAGGTCCAAATGTCAATTTTACTCATTTATAATCAATGTTCGCATTCGCATCTCAGTCGCAATATGTCAAAAAAGCCTGAATTTCCAAACATTTTTACAGATTACCTTTTTATTTTTTACCTTTTTTTACCTTTGAATTTATCCTCTGATTAGTTGACAATAAATATATAATGACTTATTGCTATTAAAAATGTGACAATCTTGCTACATTGTTTTATTAGTCCTTGATCGAAAAATATTAAGATTTACACGTGTTTTTTTCTAACCCAAACCTAATATAAATACCTATCTATATGAACGACCATCGACGATCTATAGTGACGGCCTCTAGAGGTCAAGATAAGGGCAAGCCAACACAATTATTTACAATAAAGAAACAGTCAACTAAGGGATTGGCTGATTTTCTTATGAATTTTTATTTTTGTTATCTATGACTGATTGAATTCAGTTAGCGTGTAGTTCAGAAACCTATCTCAGTGCGCGCGGCAGATAAAGCGGGAACTAAAAATTGTTATTATTCCTATGACATTAATTTTCGAGTTCATTGACTAGTTTTTTTATTATTATATTTTTACTTCTACTTCTGTTGTCTTCTACCATATTATTGTTGATTGATTTAAATTATTAATTCATATTTTTCCAATAACAGGGTACGGTGTAGTAAAGTTTTTCAAAAAGGGCTTGCAGAGTCGAACGAAATACATAAATTGGCGAAGATAAAAAGCATAAGCAACACGAGTATTCAACGCACTGTATTCTAATAATCTTCGTTTTTATTTACGCCAAAAAAGAAAAATAATACTTGTTCAATATTTTTTGGAAATATATATGACGGACTAATTCGATTGTTTTAATCGTTATTTTTCATTCAATACCCGTTTGTTTTTTTTTTTGTTCGTTGGTTTATTCAGAATTGAAAAAATGGTAAGGCTCATTCGAAATATTATTAAATGACAAATGTTTATTTGATTCAAGATGCTATTTATTTATTTTTCATCCACTTAATTCTGCCAAAACACCACACTCCATCACTAAATGGAATAGAAGATAAAAAACTATTATCATAGATTTTGTAAAATCAACATGAAAATTGTAAATGAGTACAGCAGTTTAAATAATAAAGTTTTTGCTACCATGAAAATTTTAAATTTTCAAGAAAGTGTCATAATTAAGTTCTCAAGCAATTGTCAAAAAAAATGGTTGAATTTAAAATATGAACCTATTTTCTGTTTGGCAAGACTCGCCATGCACATGTTTACTGGCTTTTTGGGAAATTTTACCGTTATTAAAAGCCCTTGGCTAATCAAAATGTCAACTCATAGATTAAACGTTTGTGTGGAATTTTTGCCTTTGTTTTCACGTGTTAAAGTATAATTTTCGAAGCAATACACCAACCACAAAATGTACTGGGTACTCAGAAAATTACGATGAACGTAGCGCGATTGGAAATACTCATTTTTGTCATAAAATATCATGCAGGACAGAGCAGTGTGAGCGGCCGCAAAATTCACTTAAAACTGTAATGATATTACTGACACGTTCATAGTGAAGTGCACTCTTTATAGTGTGACTTTTACGCCTGCCTTTCCCACACACGCGGGTCAAACGGAGTGTAAAGGTGAGTATCCACTGGAGCGGAGCGGAGCTGTGCATATATATTAACCAATGGAAGTGCATGAAATCTCCACTCCACTTGTGAGCGGAAATAAAAACGGGCGGCCGCTCAAATTACTTGTCGTGAACTCGGGCGAGCTCTGCACGGTCCACAACTCCGGATCAATGGGCAGACACAGCTCGTAACTCCACTACGCATTACTCCTTTGCTCCGCTCCGCTGTCACTCTGGCAGCCTTAGGGGTTAACGTTCACGAGTAAACTCGCTAGTAGGTAACAGCGACGGCAATGCGGACATTTTCTTTGACGCTGTTTTTCGTTTGTTGGTAAGTTTAGTGTAGGTAAGGTACGTTTAGTTGTTGTTTAATGTGCGTAAGCACTTAGGTTTGTTTTAATATTTTCATTTATTGTGAAAAGTATGTGGGTAATATTTTTATTTTAAAAAAGGTGATATTTGAATCTAAGCATGGGCAAACAAAAAAGTTTCAAAGGTGTATGTTTATGTTACCATCTTAGTTTCTTACTGTGAGAATAAATCTGCAGAATAATTTTTCGGCACTTTTATAAGAGACTCAAATTTTGTTTTGAGATTGATTAAGACAATAATGTTTTAATGGTTAGGTTCGACACCACATAATGCAATACAAACTAATCCATAAAATACAGTACATGCTTACTATGGATATCGGTGTTATAATATTGATGTTGTGGGGATTAGCCTTTACTAAGGAAAACCAGTGTTACAGGGCTCCATGCTTCCAAACTACCCGGATAAGATGCTAACTGTTTAAAAAATTACCAAGAATTTGATTATATTAATTTTTTCATCAAACAATATTTATGACTTGATGGAAAAATAAACAAAAAATAACGTTGGGTGCAAAGTTCGTGTAGGTTTATGTTAAGTTTGAATGCAAAACTTTTGTAGATTTGTGTTCAGTTTAGGTGCAAAAGTTTGTGTAGGTGTGTGTTTTTGGGTGCAAAAGTTCGTGTACGTTTGTGAAGAGATTGAGAAATGCGGAAGTGTAAAGATGGTAATCTTGGAAATGAATGTGTCGGTTTAGTTATCATAGTGTTTAGTCCAGTAAGTGTAGTTTGGGGTACGAACCTACTCTTTTACTGGACTCAACACTATCAGTTAAACGACTGAATTTTTAGTGTTTTATGTATTTAAATTACTGGCTGAAAATACTTTGCTGTTTGATGTACACAGCTACTATCTATATAGCCATCTAGATACCTATTTCATGATTTTTAAACAGGTTAATCTGCATAGGCACATTAACCTGTTTAAAAATCATGAAATAATCATCAACAACATCCTCACTACAATATTAGCCAATAACCCTACTTTAAACTGATTTATTCTCCGCATAGCTATGTAATGGTTAGAAATAATATTTCACTCTAAGTTTTTGATTCGATTTAAAAGATTTTCTCTCGATTTGATTGAAACGCTCAAACGATATTGCGTTACTACGTTTTCATAAAAGTTTGCAGGTTGACGTTTTTCTAGATGACTGCGTTAGTTTTTCCAGTTCTGCAAAAAAACGCAATTTCATGCATAAACTTTTAAAAAGTCTAGTTGGTTTGTTTTCTAATGTTTAATGGGTTAAAATAGTCAAAATAAATATATTCATATCCTTACAGCCTCGAGATAAAGTAATATGTTTAGCCTGAAAATAGGGCAACAATGAAAAGAAACCAAACTAACTATAACTTCTATTTACCTAAATGCTGTTCGAAAGGTTAGTGTAGCGCTGATACCCCCTTTCTTGTTTCGATCTGAAAGTTATTAAAACGTTATTGTTTGACTACATGACCTACAACATGCATTAATTCTCGTATGCTCCCGAAATTTCAAAATTTGTTGAATTAAGCACAACTCACTAATTTTAACACAACTTTTTTTCATTTGTCTTGACAAGTAAGACAATTAACAGAAAAAATCAATAATAAGCAAATGTCAATACTATTATTCCTGCAAACAATCAACTCAATGATAATAATTATATATACATTCCAAATTGTGTCTATTTAATTTATTTTACTTTTGTTGGTTTTTGTTATGGTGCCAAATGTTCTGTTATATTTTTGTTAATTCGATACAACACTTTTTATACTTGTTTTTATTTCTCATATTTTGGTCGGAGTCAAAGTGAAAAGAAAGCAGTAATATTTAAATTGACTAACAAAATCTGTGAATTGATTGGTGATTATTTGAAATACATAAGCAAAAATATAAAAAGTACTTTACTATGACTGAAAACAGAAAATTTTCGGAGGGAAACAAGAACGATCAGCGTTAACCCCAATATTTTGATTGCAATTACAACCGACTTCTAAACAAAACAAAAAAGAAACACAAATTTTAAATAACTTAAAGAAGTCGGTTGTGTTTTTTTTTTACTTTAGTGGTGACATCCCGCAGCTAAACGTACCCATCACAGTGTAGGTACGTATTGTAAACTTTTGTAAACAATAAACAAAAATGAGATTTCAGCGATCCCGAAAGATTTGCTATTATTTATTGAAAAGTTTCGTTTTCTATCTCAGTTCCCGAACTGTAATCGCAATATCCATCACAACATTACTTTAAATTAAGATTACGTGAACCTGACGGGGTTCACGTAATATTAATTTAAAGTACGATTACGAGTTCATCTGGAGCCAATCCCAGATGGAAAATCAGTCATAAACTCATAATGATCGTAATGATAACTATAATTTGAAGTCATCGGAACTGAATTACCATTTACAATTTCTTGTGGTTCATGAACTTGATGTAATTCAGCTTATGAGATTTGACCTAAACCAAAAAATATACTGATAAGGAAACACATCGTGAGGAAAACCTGCATGTCCTAGAACCAAAAAAAATAACGAAAACATGTTACATTCACCAACCCGCACTGGGCCGGCGTGGTGGATTACAGCCCATTCCCTCTACTAGAGAAGAGGCCTGAGTCCCAGCTGTGGGAACATTAAAACTCTGATTATGCCTTATGCTATGCTAACATTATATACATGCATACAAAAATTGCTAGTAAATAAAAAGCAATTATTTCCCTAAAATTCTCAGTAATGCTCCTGACTTTACGTACATACTATCGATGCGAATGCAGTAACGAAAATTGCGGAACAATTGCGGCCTTGGGATATGATGTTATGATGTGTGAAATGTGTGAAATGTATTAAATTTACTTTACCTAATGTTAGAAGCAACGAATGTGACATTGTATTGAATGGACAAAAACTGGAATATATTGATCAGACGGTTTTCCTAGGAATCACTTTAGACGAGAAATTGCAATGGGGACCTCACATAATATCTCTTGCGGGGCGGCTTAGCTCAGCCGCTTATGCCATTAGAAAGATAAGAGAGTTAATAGATGTAGAAACCGCGCGTTTGGTCTATTTTAGTTATTTTCATAGCATTATGTCGTACGGTATTCTGCTGTGGGGTCGGGCTGCTGATATGGAATCCATATTTATTTTGCAAAAGCGTGCTATAAGAGCCATTTATAAGCTTGGTCGCCGCGATTCTCTTAGGGAACTTTTTAAAAAGATTAATATTATGACAGTCCCTTGTCAATTCATATATGAAAATATTATGTATGTGAGGAAAAATCGACATCTCTTTAGCAAAATTAGTGATAGACATAATTTTAATACTAGAAATAGAAATAAATTAGATCAACCATTATATAGATTAGCTAAAGTACGTACATCTTTCATAGGGTACAGTGTTAAATGTTACAACAAAATACCTTGTGACATATTAGAATTAAATGAAAAGAAATTTAAAACATATGTTAAAAGCACGCTTTGTACACAAGCATACTACAAGCTAGACGATGTTAAGTAATGTAACTAAAACCCCTAAATATGTCAAATGCAGAAATTAATTAACGTTTTGATTGCATTTTCGTAATTATCCATAGCTGATGCTTGCCACTAAAATTTCCCGATAACCGAATAAATGCGATATTGTGGCTAATTCGGCCTTATGTAGTGAATTTATGAATTGTACATTGTACAGGTTTTTGATAAAAAATATTAAGTTAATCATAAGAAATTACAAAACACAAAAAAGAAAAACATTTTGATACTTACTAGGAATCTTCTGTAACAGACCGCGGTAAAGGAGTCAGTTATTGCTCTCATCAACCACACTTTAGCGTCGGCAAACTTTATCTGACTAATTTAATACTATATCCACAGAAAACTATTTAGCTTGAAGCCACTCAGAACACGTAAACCGTAAACAAGCTCATAATTCATAAGCGAACTGTGTTTTAAACTTAATTCAGAAAAGTTTATAGTGGTGAACCGCTACCACCAATTGAGTTATTCCTCTCATCTGAGTTCTGATTTTGCTGCACAGGATACTAATTTTGAATACACGTGGTAGGAGTGCAATTTGGAATTCAACTTCCAGTTGACCTGATCTGGACAGTCTCAGCGACTTAATTGCATGGCAGTCTCTCGTTATCGGTAGTGTCAGCCGCGTCAATTGTGCGCCTCGCTATTGTTCTTAGCCGCGCAGTTTCCCGCAATCTCTGGCCGCAGTCTCTTAAACCGCCTATACATGTAGGTATAGTAAAATGACTCTATTCATGGGACTTAGAAAGAAGTTTAAGTGCTTTTTAACAGACTTCAATAAAGGAGGAGTTTCTCAAGTCGACTGTATTTTTTGTGTGTTATCGATTTTGACTTTTTATATTCGAAAGCTGATGCATGTAATATGGTTCCATTTAAATTTGACTAAGATCTGACGACTAGTATTTGAGTTATCCCTAATAATGGTTGGCTTCGACTACGTTGATGATGATGTTCTCATTTTCACTTATAGATGTAAAATTAAAAAAAAATACTGTATACGATGGTTTAAGAGCATCGTAGTATTTCGACGTGTTTCTTTTCTAATTTGGTGAAGATCTGGTGAAGAACTTGGGACATAGTAAACGGAACTCGATAAATGAAAGCAAAGGGCTTGCTCAGTTTGTTAGGGCTATTTGGCTTAACATGAACATTAAGTATAATATTTAATGACTAGGGTTTTTAATAGTTTATACCTAAAAGAAATGAATTATAGTAATAAGGTTGCAGGAGAGTGTAAAAATAGTTCATATTTAGCATGTCTATTGCTAAAACTTGTCGCTGAAAAAGTTAAAATTATGAATGTTTATTTTCCAAAATAAATCATCTGCCTTTTTAATCATGACATTATTTTATTTTGAATCCGGTAGTAACATTTCCTAAGGTCATTTAAATGGAAAAAATAAAACTAATATTTTTAATCCGAATGGTAAATTAATAAAATATCATCTAAAAAATGGGCAGCCGGCCTAATATTATATTCATGCCTTGCCCAGCTTAAGTACCATATTGTGGTCATAACGTGAGCACAGCAACCCACCGTTCTTCGCCCTACAAGGCAATTGCAACAATATTGAGTAATTGCTTCTCTGCCTTGCAGATTATATTAAGTATAATATACCTATACGAAATATAATTTTCGGCTTATGTGCCTGCTTTGAATTTTTCCTGGTAATAGAGTGCAATTGCCAGATAAGGGTAATTTCACGTTTAACAAAACAGCGCCAGGGTCATCGTCATGAGCAGATTCAGTGTCCAAGGGTAAAGCCGGGTCGTCAATTAAAGTGGTATCAGAGTCCATTATAACTATAACAAAAACCAAAGACTTCGCAAAAATAACTGAAACAACATTCACAATACATGAATACACTTCATAAATAATATTTTCATTTCTTTATCTAGATTTGTCATTATTGACAGTTAGTGTTGCCAGGTAATAAAAAAGAATCGATTCGACAACGATCAAACTAATACTATAATCGGATGTAAAATGATTTGATGGCCTAAAACGATGAGTGTTTTGTTTGTTTTTAATGTAATTAAAGGAACATAAGTGTAAAACCTTTTGAAAAAAAACTTGATTACAGATTTTTTAAAAAATACATACTTTTTACTCAGTTTTAGCAATCGATTATTATCTTTAATAATCGATTGAAATCACAATTATTATTAATGTGGCCACACAGAATCGGTCGCCAACCATAAAATGGCGACGCTTTTTAAACTCAATCGGCTTAAATACTTATTAAACGACTTGTTTTTATATTTAACTTCCTGCAACGAGAATCAAAAAAATATTAATTTTAGTTTTAATTATATTTTTTCGTAAAAATACTTTTCGCATAGCAACTTGTCCACGTTAAGCCAATAATGAGCAATACCCTTTCCGGGATTGCTGAAATCGAATGTCTGTTTATCTAATAGTTTATATTATCGAATTACGGGAGGTAACAAAATTAAAGCTAATAAAATAAAAAATAATACTAAGTTAGTAAAAATATTTTGTTAATTCATAACATTTTTTTACAGCCGGTTTCTAACGAAAAAACAAGTATAAATGTAGTCGCGTAAACTATGTAGTTTGATCAGACATTGTGGCGTTAGTAGAATACTCTTTTGTAAAAACAATTTTTCATGCACAAGGTAGGATTGAAATAGTAATATGTTTTACAGTCTTTACTAAATCTGACAGGATCTTATACTTTTTTACGAAAGACGCATTGTTAGCTAAATTAATATGTAGGTATTCATAACTCTACATTACATACAAGTTGATTAAAAAAAAACCGGTCAAGTGCGTGTTGGACCACGCAATGTGAAGGGTTCCGTAGTTCGCTGTTAAAATTATAAAATTTTTACTTGATATGTTGACTGTATACATATTTATATTTTTGCGACCTGCCTTAGAGTGGTTTGCATTTATTATTATTTAAGTTACTGTTGCGTCAAGCTGTGTTGTTCAAACCAATTTGAGCATGTTACTGAAAATCTCATATCTCTAAAAGTATATATATTATGCTATGATATTAAAATCAATTTTCGTCGAAAGTGACTATAAAGAATAGAATAGAATAGAATAGAATAGAATACTCTTTACTATGTACACCATATAAGTTACAGAAAATATAGATGAAGAAAACATTACATAGGGTGACACAATGGGCGGCCTTATCGCTAAAAGCGATCTTTTCAAGACAACCTTTGGATGGATTTTAAAGAGAAAAGGAAATACAGCACTGTAGGTAGTCTTAGGTGTACTAATTATACATACAATAAATACATAATATATAAATATATACAATAATTAAATAAAATAAAATGATGAAACATAAAGCATAGAATCCAAATAAAATCGATTAAAGAGAGAGGTAGTGATTTTTGACCATTGTTTTAAAAATGGACAAAGATTGAGCACGCCTGACCGATACGGGCAAGGCATTCCATAATCGCACCGCTTGAACCGTAAAAGATTTGTCGTAAAAACTGGTGGAATGTATCGGCATTTCTAGTCTCAAGTTTTCCGATGACCTCAGATATCTATTATGTGTGTCATGAAGGAACTTGAAACGTTCTTTAAGATAAGAGGGGGTTGTGGGATTGAACAGAATACTGTAGAGCAGAAATAGAATATGAGAATCCCGGCGAAGACGTATGGGAAGCCACTTGAGCTTTGTGCGAAATTCAGAAATATGATCATATTTGCGCAGGCCAAATATAAATCTTATGCAAAGGTTTTGAAGACGCTCAAGTTTATCTAATTGTGCCTGAGTGAGATCAAGATAACTGACATCAGCATAGTCAAGGATAGGAATCAGAAGGGACTGTGCAAGCGCAATTTTAGTGGCAGTGGGAAGAAAGTTCCGCAATTGTCTGAGGGACTTGGCAGATGCATATATTTTCCGGCTGACGTGCTGGAGCTGCGGACCCCAAGACAGATATCTATCGATCCAAACCCCGAGGTTCTTAACCGTTTCACATATTGGAATAGTAGTTCCGTTAAATTGTACCTGGGGAAGTTGTGACCAATTTACTTTTGGAATCATCCTAGGGCTACCAACAACAATGACCTGGGTCTTCGACGGATTTACCTGAAGCCCATTTGCCTCACTCCACTCACAAATTGTAGCCAAATCCTTGTTTAATGTATTTATTGCATCGGCCAAATCCGCAAGAGGAGCTTGTTTGTAGATTTGTAAATCGTCTGCATAGAGGTGGTAGGAAGCGAGAAGTTTTTTGGAGATAGCGTTTATAAATATTGCGAAGAGTAAAGGAGATAAAACGCCACCCTGAGGTACACCGGCAGTTGTATAACACCAAGAAGAGTTAGATTCTTCTATGCATATACGTTGCCGGCGACCATACAGGTAACTGCGAAACCAGTCAATCACCGTTGGAGATATGTTAAGCGAGCGCAGTATGCCAAGCAAGATATCAAAGTCAACAGTGTTAAATGCATTACTAAAATCTAGTAAGCAAAGAACCGTCAGATGTCCTCGCTCCATGCCCAGCCGTATGTCATCAGTAACTTGTACTAAGGCTGTAGCTGTACTATGACCAGGACGAAATCCGGATTGAAAAGGATTCAGCAGACCATTTTTGCAAAGAAAAGCACTAAGCTGATTATGGACAAGGCGTTCAAGGACTTTGGAGAGGAAAGGCAAGATGGAAATAGGACGGTATTCGGAAAAGGAAGTTGGATTTGCCTTTTTGGGTAAGGGAGTGATGTTGGCGTCTTTCCAAGCTGATGGAAAGACCCCGTGGGATATTGAGTAGTTAAGGATATAGCAAAGGATAGGAAGGATTTCGTCGAGGACAGGGAGTATCATTTTACGACTGACACAATCACTGCCAACTGCATTCGAAGTGATTGAAACTACGCTCTTCTTAACATCACAATCAGAAAATTGACTAAAGATAAATGGGGAATGATCCGGAGCTGGAAGCTTTGAAAGACAGTTTAGTGTAGTTGCTTTCAAGGTCCCATTACATGAGGACGAAGACGAGAAGTGTTGATTCAGTAGATCAATATCTAGGTCTTTAGGAATCGATTCTTGGCGAGATTTCCCAACTCCAATGGATTTAAGAAATTTCCAGACTTTAGCTGGGTCTCCATTTTCAACTGAGGTGTGGATATGGCGTCGTTGGGCGTCTCTACACACCCTATTACAGCGATTTCGAGCGTCCAAAAGTTTCTCCCAGTTCGACGACGAAGGACGACATTTAAATTTTGTTTTGGTAACAGCTTTCCTGTGGATTAACTCTTTGATGTCACCTGTTAGCCATGGTGCCGGAAGATGTTTCATCTTTATTGCACGTATCGGAGCGTGAACATCATACAGCTGCACAAGGTTGTCTGTCAACAGTTGCACCTTATCGTCAACTGACTGAACGCTGATCAGAGGTGCCCAGTCAATGTTGCTGGCATCCCTACGGAGATCATCTGTATTCATTCCACTAAAATTGCGCTGCAGAAGAGTTTTAGGTTTTGCCTTAGGAGGCCGTATTTTGTATGAGAGGAAAATGAGGTCATGATAGGAGAACATGTCAGCTGAGCATTGACCATGCTTGCTGACATGTTGAGAAGAGGAAACAATAACAAGGTCTAAGAGTGAAGGGTTACAATTTGGAAAATGGTGTGTGGCACTTAAAGGAAGTATAGATAAATTCAGAGATTGAAGTACTGATTGAAGAGAAGAGGAGCGAGAATCGTTCTTCAATAAGCAAGTATTGAAGTCCCCCATAATGATTGTATGACTGTAAGAAGGCATCAGGTTTTCCAGGATGTTTTCAAAAGTGGAGAAGAAATTTATTCGACACGAGGGGCTGTAATAAACGCCTAGGAGAATTTTGGTAAGGTTCAGAGTGACTTCCAAAAACATATGCTCACCCGCATTTGACGGGGGAGGTTGTGCTGACATATCAATTATTGAAAAAGGAATGTGTGGGCGAAGGTATATAGCAACACCACCTCCACCGCCACGCGCGCGGTCATTTCTAATTAGTTGAAAACCCGGCAAGGAATAGGATGTCGATGGGAGACATGGTTTTAGCCAAGACTCTGAAACAAGGATAGCGTGGATGTTCTTACAGTCGAGGGACGCTAGCATGTCAGAGTAGTGTGCCGGAATACTTTGGGCATTTATATGGACTACATTAAAATTCTTCGGAACATCGGAAAATTGGGATACAAGCGACTCAGCAAGGGTCGGGACGCTAATTGTACTTGCAGATAAAAGGCTTTCGGCGTCACTGCCATCATTACTGGCTGACATCGAAAATACCTATAAATAAATGATCTATATATGCTTTAAAATAAACTACAAAAACTAAATTTTAATCTAAAAATAAAAATAAAAAGGGGCAATTTTTATCCACCCGCCAGTTGTGTGTTAGTAAAAAAATAAAAAACAAGCTTTTAAACAACACAAACAAGCAAAAAGCACAATGACCTCGTCGTCCGGGTAAGCAGCAACATACGTTGAAATATATAAAAGAAGTAAAGCGAAGAATTAAACAATAGGAGATAATAAAATAACCCAAGCTACAATACTAGTCACCGACATTGTATACTGGGCGCACTGTCAACCTGTTTCTGAACGTATCGCTAGATAAATATGACAAGAAAGAGTTATGTCAAGTTGACAGCGGCCGGTGGAAACTAAATAAACATTGAGGAAATTAACGAATTAAATTGTGGGTTTACATATTTTTAGAAAAGAAAAAGTTAAAGGTAGAAGAATTCAAACTACATAAAATTGGTGAGGGGTACTTACAACAAGTGAAATCTAACTGCTACCCGGACTACGATTTAATCTATAAAAGTTGGCGCAGTCACTTCTTTGCAGCACGCCGGGCCTTCTTCCGTGCTGGCGTCGGTGACGGCGACGACAACGCTGACGGTGCAGATGCAACGGGGGAATCGGGTTTTAATCCATCTTGCTCGATTCCATTGAGCTCATCGATGGTATTTATACGATGCCGAGTGCCGTCAGCATCAATGATGAAGATGAGGCCCTGCTTAGTCCAGCACTTGGTCTCGCCGAATTTTTCCCTCGCCGACATGAAGAGCCGATGCCGAGATCGAGTCAGGAACTCTGATAGCGTAATACCAGTGCCCTTTAACTTTGTCTTTGCGAACCAGACACTGTCCCGGATGTTGATGTCCCGCAGCTTGCAAAGAATGGGCCTGGGCTTGCCGGCACCCGTTGATCTACCCATGCGATGACAGCGTCTGATATCAGCCACAGTGAAATCTGCCAGCTTAAGATGGCACCGCACAACTTCTGCAACTACCTGCGCAGTATCCTCCTTCGGCTGCTCCGTTACACCATGCAACAGAACCATCTTCCGGCGACCCCGCATTTCAAGGTTGTCTAGTCCTTGTGCCAATGCCTCCAACTGACTCTGAAGACAGCCTATCGCATCCAGGATGAACTTCTTAAATGAAGTGTAGTCTGCAACCAATCCGTCCATATTGCTAGATGTGTTTGCAGGGTTCCTCTTCAATTCGGCCTCAAAGTTCGACATCCTGTCTTGGAACAGCGTCATCATTTCTGACAACGAGACCTTCAGTGATTCCATGACTGCTTTTGTGTAGTGCCTTTTTGTGTTTAAAATTATAAGCTTTTGGAGATAACACTAAACTGGTGGGTTTTTTATGTTAGCAAGTGAATGCATACATTTAGTAGCTTAATTTTACTGTGATTTTAATTTTAATTAAAAATTTAATTAGGAGCGATTTTATTTTCCTCCTTATCTTGCAACTACCCACAGGGGAAAAAAGTTCAACTTGCTATATTTTTTTTAGAATTTTCTACTTCATAGTTTCTAAGTGAGAGGGAGGGGGACACATTTTTTTACGAATTAGGAAGCACATGTCCCAAAAACTATCTATTGCCTTAAAAAAAAATAGAAACCTCTAATTTTGAAAGAGCTTTCCAATGATAGCCCACACGATTATGTTTGTGGCAAATAACTTTTTCATCCCCCAGTTACATGTATGGAGTGCCCCTATTATTTTTTCCATAATATGACGGCACTTCTGAATAGCGGTTCATAGGATGCACCTACCTACCAATTTTCATTTATGAAGCTTAAAGATTCATAAATGAAATTAGTTTCCGAATAAAACGGTAGTGACATACAAAGAGACGGACGGACAGACGAACATGACGAAATTATAAGGGTTCCGTTTAGCTATGGAACTAAAAAATAATATTCTGAGAAAACGCCCTTTCCTAAATTAACAAGACGTACATACAAATGGTTTCTGACCGCCGAGTCTATTCTGACATTGTCGTTTACTCGTAAGTTCTAACATCACATCAAGTTTTGGACAATCATGGTCCTATTTGAATTCATATGTAGGTCTAATTTGAAGTGCACACAAAATCAATGGTAGCATTATTAAGGTATCTATGTATGTAAAATAATGCAGTATTTTACTATCCTGTAAAGTTAATACTTTTGACTAACATAGTGTTAGAACATAAGCGATGATATGTGAAATTGCAGTCAAGTTTCACGTCCACTGCAGTGATTGGAGTCAGAAATCACTAGACGTGTAATTGGCAGCCTAAAATCGAGGCGAAGGCCCGCATCCGTCTATCTAACAACATTGATTTATTCAAACGATTGGCTTGAATTCGATTTAAGTTTGTTAATCTGATTCTAATACCCAAATTAAATTTATCTACTATGCACGTTGGGGTTAATACCAACCAACGCAAAATCTCTAAATAAAAGGAGATGTCTGACGATGGCAATACACAGACATAATGCGATCAATGTGAGTGCAACCTGTCATCACTTTCAGCGCTTTACTTCGGACTAACGCTTCGTCAACGTGAAAGTTGAAAATTATACCAAGGGAGTATATTATCGAGATGAAACGTATATATGTCTTATTCCCAGACATGGTCTACTCGTTTGCCAAGTTTCATCGAAATCCCTGCAGCCCTTAGGACGTGAAAAAGTAACAAAAGGACAGAGTAACTTTTACATCCTAACTTAATATTAAAAATGCGAATGTGAGTTTGTTTGTTTTTTGTTAAACTTTCACGCCTTAATTCTTTCACAAATGGAAAGCTACATCATTAGCGAATAAAATAGGCTCTATTTAATCCTCGTATTCCCACGGGAACGGGAACTACGCGCGTGATAGCGTGGGGCGCTGCTAGTTTATAATATTAATATGGACAATGTTTTAGCCAGTACGTTGAAGCCCCCGCCATCCCTGGGGTGACATTGTTACTGGCCAGTAACAGATACGAGTACTAAATAATTACATACCTACTCATTAATTCAGTATTTGCGATATTTGATAACGTTCGTATTGTCACATTTGTACCTATAATTTTGTGATTTGAGAGTTCGACGTATGTAGGTATGTTTTATCAATTTATCCGATTTAGGAAAATATCTTGTAAAACTACCCAGAGTCGCATAATACGTACACTCGTATCAAACATGAAGTCTCATACGTCTCGATGAAGTCATCATCAGTATTCTCTTTCAGTGCGCTTTCATTTGAGACCCCACTCGAGTATATTTGCAGACATTCAGTTATTCTTCCCCGCTTTCATCCCCCACAACTATTAAACGGCTCAACCGATTTTCTTTAGACATATTTGATCATTTCAATTTAGATTTATTTTGTATGAAAGGTAGAAGGATTTTTCATACAAAAAAAAACTGAACTGAAAACGCTTCATCCGTTCGCGAGCTACGGAGACACAGACAGACAGACAGACACGTCAGACTTATTTTTTTTGCGTCGGGGGTTAAAAATAATATATTATTCTTCCTTAAAGCAGCAAAGATTTTTTCTTTCTTACTAAACAAATATAATGAAGTTCGTTCCCAGGAGGGGTGTTTACTACCGGACGCCGAGATTGATCGCCCAGTAGTGTAATTTAGATCTTATTGTGTATATAAGTAAGGTGTAGTATAAATAAAACAACCTGATACTATATACTGGTCTCATTTTGAACTTTATTGACATGAGCCTAACTAAACGGCGGAGAATCTTAACACCGACTTCTAATTCGACGCCAACGCCATCTAGTTACAAAAATTGAACTATAATCTTGTGTGAGCGGGTTTTGAACTAGCATGATTCTTAACATACCGCCCACCAAGGACATTACTGAAGGATTGTCCTTCGTAAACTAAGTCCTGGATCTGACATTTTGATCTCAGGTTAACCAAAATCTTAAATTAAGCTACCTTGACTAAACTTAACATCTAACATTTGTAAATCTAAAACAACTTATTTTCTTAAACTTCTGAAATAACAATGTGTAAAAGAATCAACAACTATAAATTAAATATACAACTTAAATCTATGTGAATTCAGTGATCTGCAACTGGTAAAATACAAACTTTGGATGTTGGCCTCTTAATAGTAGAGGATTTAGTGCGCAATGTGACTACACGGGTGATATTATCAGCACCGGGATGCTTGTCTACTACGCGACCTAACAACCAACGACTTGGCGGCAAATCGTCTTCCTTGACTAAAACAATATCACCAATATTTGGTTCAGGAATTTTTGAAGACCATTTGTACCGGTTCATAAGATTGGACAAATATTCTTGGGACCAGCGTTTCCAGAATGACTGTAACATCCTTTGAATAAATTGCCACCGTGATAAATAACTGACATTATTTGTACATTCATATTCCTTATGTGGTACATGTACTATTGGCTCTCCAATTAGGAAATGTCCAGGAGTTAAAGGTATCGGTTCACCAGGATCGCTAACGTTCATGACGCTCATTGGACGCGAATTCAAACAAGCTTCTATTTGATTGAGGAGTGTGCTCATTTCCTCATACGTCAAAGTAGAATCACCAATGACCCGTTTGAGGTGAAACTTCGTGGACTTCACACCTGCTTCCCAAAGTCCACCGAAATTAGGGCTATGGGGGGGAATGAAGTGCCACTCAGTACCGTTGGCTTCAAGTTGTTCTGCAATCGCTGCCTGAGTGGATACCAAATGTTGCAACTCTCGGGAGGCGCCTACAAACGTACTGCCATTATCGCTCCATATTTTTGCACAATGACCTCGCCTAGACACAAAACGTCTGAATGCGGCTAGAAAAGCTTGTGTGCTCATGTCACTCACTACTTCTAAATGTAGAGCACGGGTGGACATACACACAAACAAGCATATGTAGCCCTTGTACGAACGGTGCCCACGACCTTTCGTTGTCCTAATATTAATAGGGCCAGCATAATCAACACCGCTATGTAGAAACGGTCGTGCTGGGGTACACCTGACCGTTGGAAGCGAACCCATCATTTGGTTCTTGATATTAGCGCGATGTTTAGCGCATGTTACGCATTTGCGCACATGATGCTTGACTAGGGTCCTGACTCCTATGACCCAGTAGGCTGTTCTCAAATAATTTGACATTAGCTGCGGACCTCCGTGCAGAGTCTTCAAGTGTGCATCTGCTACTATAAGGTTTGTCAGATGACAAGAGTTTGGTATTACTATGGGATGCTTTGTATCTTCACACAATGGAGCTTTTTCAAGTCTACCTCGAACTCTGATAAGGCCTTTGTCGTCGAGATAAGGACAGAGTGAGTTGAGCTTACTGGATTTTAATTGTACAAAGCCTTTGTCCTGTAATTGTGAATACTCTAGCGTAAATATATTTTTTTGTGTTTGTCTTATGCAACATTCTAACGCTGCTTCTAGCTCTAACTTTTGTAAATAACTATGTTTAAAAATATTCTTCTTTAAAAAACGTCTGCAATATGCGATTATCCTAACTAATTTTTGTAATGACGAATACCGTTCGAACACTGAAAGCTCTGGTACTACAGCAATGTGTGTTTTTGTTGTTTCCTCTAAGTCGATATTCAAATCATTTGGCCTTTTATAATCTATTGTTTTCCGAGTTAGAAATGGTGGTCCAGAAAACCATAAACTATAATCTAATAATGCACTAGGTAAAATACCTCGTGAGGCGCAGTCTGCTGGGTTGTCCTTGGTTTTCACATGAAACCATTGAGATGCCTTCATCGTGGTTAATATTTCCGAGGTGCGATTCGCCACAAACGTGTTCCATCTGCTTGGATGGCTGTTAAGCCAAGCTAACACGACTGTGGAATCTGTCCAGGCCTTGATTTTATCCCTAGAAATGTTTAGGACATCTGCTGTTTCTATTAGAATATTTGACAGCAGAACTGCTCCACACAACTCTAAACGAGGTATACTAATTTGCTTGATGGGGGCTACTCTGGTTTTTGCAACCAACAACGAAATATGAACATTGCCTTCAACATCTATTATCCGCAAGTAAATCACGGCTGAGTACGCGGTTTTGGAGGCGTCACTGAAGCCATGCAGCTCAAGATCGTCGTGCGACTTAGTTCCAAGCCAACGAGGTATCCGAACTTTGCATAGTTGTGACAGTTCTTCACGGTAAGTACTCCATTCCTTTACCAAATCAGCATTTAATTCTTCATCCCAACTAACACCTGCAAGCCATAATTTTTGGATGAATGTTTTTGCTAAAACCACACTAGGCGCTAACCAACCTAGTGGGTCGAACAATCGGGCTATGTCCGATATAATCATCCTTTTAGTTACAGGTGCAGTCGTCAGCGGCAGAAGATTCACCGAGTACTGGAAAGTATCTTCGTTGCGGTTCCAGGTAAGTCCCAAATTTTTTATTGTGTCGTCTAATTTGATCTCTAACCCTTTTTCTTCTTTGTGTTCTATTTTATCTAATTTATTGTTTTGTACAATATCTATTTGTCCTATTGTTTTGTCTTTATTCCTAATCGCTCTTGTTTGATCTTGTTGTTCTTTAACTTCATGGGTTTGAATTGTTTCTATTCTCTTAAGTATTTCTTGACTGTTACTATTCCATTTCTGTAATATAAATCCACCTTTTCCAAGTAATGCTATCATTTGCTTATATATTTCAATGCCTTCTTCTACACTGTTGCATCCTGTCATTAAATCGTCCATATAAAAGCAATTTAAGACCTTATCTGCAGCTAGGGGGTAGTTTTCACCTTCATCAACGGCGATCTGACGTAATGTTTTGACTGCTTGGTACGGTGCAGAAGCTGTTCCAAATGTCACAGTCATAAGCTCGTAATCTTGTATCGCTTTGTCCGGACTGTCACGCCACAGTATTCTTTGGAACATAGCATCCTCTTCAGCTACCTTCACTTGACGATACATTTTAATTATGTCCGCCACAAGTCCTATTGCATGTACTCTCCATTTTAAAACTGTGTGACGTAAATCAGCCTGCAGTTTTGGACCAACCATGAGCGTATCATTTAGTGACACTCCTTTGTTGTTCTTTTCAGAGGCATTGAAAACAACACGTACTTTAGTTGTGGTCTTGTCATCTCTAATGACTGCGTGATGTGGTAGATACACTGCTATTTCCCTCTTGCTATCATCTTTATTCACGTGCCTCATATGACCTAACTGTAAATATTCGTTTATTACTTCTGTGTATTTTTCTTTTAACTCTTTGTTGTTTGCTAATCTTCTCTCTAATCCTAGAAATCTTGATTTAGCTATGCCACGTGAATTTCCAGACTTGCAAGGAGGGTCTTCGTATCGGAAAGGTAACCTGACTACATATCTACCGTCGTGTTCTCGCTTAGTAGTCTCACTATAAAACTCTTCGCACTTCTTCTCCTCTGGTGTTAATATTAATTTAGTACTAATTTGATCTTCAATTTCCCAAAATTTCTTTAAAATATCATCTACTTGCACCTTGCAATGCATTACATTAATTGTATTTAAACGATTACTTTCAGGAGCCACTGCACCTGACAGGACCCATCCTAATCTAGTGTTCTGTGCTACAAGACTACCAGAAGGGCTTTTAAATAAACCTTCCGTAATAATGCTGCTATAAACATCAGCACCCAATAAAATATCAATTTTGTTGGGTGAGTTGAACTCTGGATCTGCTAAACAAAGATTGTTGACCTCTAACCAGTCGATAGCATCCGTGCTTAAGCTTCGCTCTGGTAAGTAAGAGGTGATCTTGCTTAAAACGTAAGCATTAAAAATAAAATCGAAACTAAGATCGACGCGAGACTTTATAGTTATTTGTACCATGTACTTTGTCATGGTTGACCTATTGTCTCCTAATCCTGAAACGAACCCTTGAATTGGAATCTTTTTCAGGTTAAGAAATTGAACTGCTGCTTCTGTAATGAAACAAGCCTGAGAACCTTGATCGAGTAAGGCTCGGACTGTTTGGTATACACCCGTCTTTGACTCAGCTTTTAGTAGCGCAGTGGCTAATAAAACTTGTCTGGGTTTAGGTGCCTTCCCTGTTGACAAGCAAGCAACTATCTGATTAGCACTAGTCGAAGGAGTAGCACTATTGGCAGTTGGCTTAGCTTCACAGTCTTGGTCTTCAGCCGACTCACTATTTAAATGTAACTGTGAGTGATGACGCTTTTGGCAAATTCTACACCTGCTGTCTTTTTTACAGCTTTTAACCATGTGGTTACTCCCCAAGCAGTTAAAGCATATTCTGCTTTTACGTACAAAATCACGTTTAGCGTCAAGTGATTGCTTTGAAAACTTTTTACAAAAACATAATTTGTGAGCTTCAGAACAGAATTCGCATTTGATGTGAGATGCGGCGCTCGTGGCAAGCATTGTCTTAGGCGTATGAATGTTTGAACTATTATTGACCTGGTGACCTGAAATCCTTTTTGGTTCTATGCACTCAAATGCCCGGAAACGTTGCTCCAAAAATAATTTGAATTGCTGAATGGTAGGAAAATCATTGGAATTGCTACTGCTTACGCTTATTTCCCATTGTTTACGCGTTTCAGCATCTAATTTAAACGTCATTATGTGTATAATGATAACGTCCCATGTACTCACATTTATACCTAAATTTGACAACGCATTTAAGCAATCACTGGTAGTATCTAAAAGTTCCTTTAAGGAAGTCGCCGACTCAGTTTGCAAACGTCTTACTCCAAATAACCTTTTTAATATGCAATTGGCAAGATATCTTTTATTGCTATACCTCTTGTCTAACAAATCCCAGCATTGACTATAATTCGCATCAGTAATTGGTGTATTCCGTATCAATTGATCAGCTTCACCTGAAAGGTGACTTTTCAAATAGTGTAGCTTTTGAACGTTATCTAGTGATTCATTTTTGTGGACTAATGATATAAACAAATCACGAAATGTTGTCCATTCTCCATACTTTCCAGAGAAAATTGGAATGGTGATCTTTGGTAACTTAACGAATGAACATGCTGACTTAAATGAACTGTTAGGAGAACCATCACTACATTGCACTGATTCCCTTGGACTTATTTTATTATGCGCTGTTTTTAATAAACTCTTATACATTATATAAGTGTCTTCGGTTGTATCATAAATGTCATCCACATTTTGATCAATATCATCAAATTTAAAGCTTTGATAAATTTTTGTCTTGGTTTCTTTAAACGAATCCCAATCTTTTTCTAACAATTCTTGTCTAGTTTCTATGTATTCGAGGGTTAATCTTTCTTTAGGACTCTTTTTGAAATTTGCTAATCCTTTAATAATAACCGTTTGGGAACCTTTTAGTACGTTAATTAATCCCTCCATATTTGAGACAATTATTAACCTCAAAAAATGCAAGTAAATTCAAAGTACAACAATCACACAAAACTAATGTAAACAAACCGACATGTGTTTAAAATAAAGTTTAGACTTGATAGAAAATACAAGTCCAGTAATAACAAACATATTCTAAGTTCTAAAGAATTTCTCAAAATTTTGCAAGTGTTTTAAATATGTTATAAAATCTGGCGGAAATCGGACATAGGTTTCCCGTTCCGTCGTTTTTTAAGAAACTATTCTAAGTCCTTAACTAACATGCAAACAAATAATACAAGTCTTAAAATTCTACAGAAAATGCCTAAGTTAATTCCTTGGAAGGTATAAAGTTCAAAATTGCTTGTCATTAACTCCCTTTGTTTATGAAATAAAATGTACTCACAATTTGCACTTTACTCACACTACACGATGATTCTGGCGCGCCCTTGTGGCGACACGTTGAACTCTTAGATGTGACGTCAGACTTTTGATGTCACGTTGAACTGCGGGGGTGATGATGATCACCTCCAGTTTGATCTGGATGCAAGTGGTGTCCCTCTGGTCTCCACTTTCCTGCCGCTGCTGCAGAACTCGTCCACGACACTGGACGGAGCCTATCGCTGCCGATGCGGAGGACCGGGTACTCTAGCCGCAGCGATCCACTGCGAGTACACGGGCAAAGCGGAACGAGCCGCGCGCGAACTCAAAAAAGGTTGTTTATCCGGTTCGTATGGACCAATGTTTACTACCGGACGCCGAGATTGATCGCCCAGTAGTGTAATTTAGATCTTATTGTGTATATAAGTAAGGTGTAGTATAAATAAAACAACCTGATACTATATACTGGTCTCATTTTGAACTTTATTGACATGAGCCTAACTAAACGGCGGAGAATCTTAACACCGACTTCTAATTCGACGCCAACGCCATCTAGTTACAAAAATTGAACTATAATCTTGTGTGAGCGGGTTTTGAACTAGCATGATTCTTAACAAGGGGTTCAATCGGGACTGAAAGTACGTATACCAAGTTGGTCATCATATCACTCAGATTGCTGTTGAATAATTCGTTGTAGCACTTCCAACTACGCTCTCTGTGTTCTAAGAACGTTAGCAACGTCACAAAGTTTAATCATTACTCAGGCTATGCACACTCCATATTTTATTCATCGACTGGGGATGGACCATCTCGATGTATTAATTATGCATGCTGGTAATACGCGTGGAACTACGTCATGGTTCCAAAGAGGGTGGGAATATTCTACCTACTGTAGCGAAATAAAAATATATATTCTCTACATAACCACGTATAATTTGACAAATTGTAAAACACAAAATAATATAATGTAAATTATGTGAATAATCTGCAAACAACACAATCACATTACGCTGACTTAAAATCTAATATAATCAAGCCACGTGGGCGTAACGTGCACGTTATTTTAATATAAATTTAATTAAGGCAAGTCCTTAAAATAAAACTCAATCTTGGTAGTTAAAAAAAATAGTAAAAAATAACAATATATAATAAATAAGGGTTTCAGTGATAGCAGCAGTAACACCACGAACTAAGCAAATCCAGCAAACTCGAAACAAATTACAGATATAACGGCTTCCATATCTGGCTTAGCGACGTTTTACTTTCGTTTGCTTCCGAGGTTCTTCTATTCAAAAAGCTTATTTAATTCTTCCAAAATTATTAGTCTATTAAATTTGTTGCATAGGTACCTTTCTGTTTGGTGAGGGTCTTTATAGGATTACTCCTGATCATCGCAACTGCAGACACTAATTCAATCGGATTTTACTTCAATTGGATCTGTCAGAGAAACTACAGCCGAGTGCAGCATCCCATGTTCTAGAAGTTGTTCGAAGCCAAAAGGAACGTAACAGATGTGGATGCCGACGCACAAAACCATTAATCGGGCTAAAATCTTAAAATCTCCGCCCTTCATCATCAGACTTTTTTTGTCAATCTTCTTGACAACCAAAAAATCTCTTCTTTTCCAGTCCGAAAAAAAACTATCCGGCCAGAACTTAGAAAAAAAGTCTTGTAGCAAATTATGCTACACTACCTACGAACCGAGCACGATACCGATGGTGTTAACATGTAAAACGGATTATCTCGATTGTTGCAAGTTATCTGTAAACCACTTAGGAGAGTTGGACAGTGGTTAATGTCACGATAACCTTCCCTTTGACTGGATTGATTCGTTTATAGCGCAAAGCTGCTCTGCTGTCGAATTGTCACTTATCTTGTAAGTAAATTCCTCCAGTTAACTGAAACTCGACTCAGTCGAATAGGTACTTAGGGATATGCGGGCGATAACATGGAAACTAAGTCGAGGGTATTGGAGTAAGTTTCCTCCGAAAGGATTTAGATGATAGCATAATGCTTTACGCGATAACTGTTAAATGGTAACCCTGAAACATAGTTGAAGTTCGGTTTTAAGACGAGCGAGCGAGTGTTTTTGGCTTTTTCCGTCACATTCCAAAAGTAGTAAAAACAAGTGAACATAAGTGGCGCTCAAGCTATTTAAAGTTTTGTAAGGTACAGACAGCGACAAAAGTTACCGAACTCCTTTTCAACGCTGTTTTTCTCACCCGACTTTCCCAGCGTTCCCAGCAGTAGGTATAATATTTTTCTAGCATATTAAAATTTCTAACTTATATAATACTAGCTGACCCAGCAAACGATGTTTTGCCATATAAAATAAACACAATATTTAGGGGTATGAATGATGTTCTAAAAAGAAAGACGCAGGTGAAATTTCGCTTTCTTTAAAATAGAAAACTTAAAGCTAAAATACTTCTTAGCTGTATCCCACGGTTTCACCTGCCTGCGCCATTTATTCTTTCTGGCTCAGTGTTCTTTCTTTCGTCTCCTAAGGATCATAGCTTGATGTTAAATAATTATGGTTCCTGGTATCCTGGTACTTTGTAAGTCTTCACTCACAATTCCAGCCCCAGAAATGCTTCGATATGTTTATGGTCTGCTAGTACACGTAAATCCTTACTTACCAAATGTTTGACAGGTACGAAACAAAGGAACATTTAGGGAAAATGATTCATCTTTAATAATTATTTATTCGTCGAATTTTCATTGTTTTTAAGATGTATTCTGCTATTCGGGGCAGAGACAAATCCAACGAAACAAAACCAAGAAAATTGGTCCAGCAGATCTCGAGTTATAAGTGTTGTAACAAACCCGACTTTGTTTTATATATATAGATGTGTGTGTAGGTACTTCCGGTAGGTACAGTTTGATGGATTTTAATGGTATCGAAATATTAGTTGTAGTAGTCGGTACGAGGGTAGGTTTTGATAACAAGATGACTCCGAAATTTTTCCATTTTATTTCGTTGTACCTACATTCAAATCAAGTTTACTAGTCAACCTTTAAGGCTGTTCTTAGAACAAAATAACTGTTGATGAAAACTCCATTTTTTGGAATACTAGTTCTGTTGAGTTTTGGTTTAAATTCATAAATTGCTGATGAAATTTAAGATGCCAAATGTCCCAAACCAAAAACTATGTCCCACATTAATTTACGATTATTCACAATGATTATTGCGACTGTAGAAATAAATAATTAAAAACCTCCGCGATCGTAGGAACTGAACCTGACTTTTATAAAAATAATTGATGACTTAATTTGCTTTCATTAAAATCTAATCACTTTGGTAAACTGGTTTAAGCCGCTTTTTTTTATCAAAGTTCTTAATAAGGCTTACCTGAATCCGGATGCGGACCTACGTCTACCATCTCACAAAAGTAGCTTAATATAGCGACTCGTGCAACGGTGCTGTACAAAAACCAACCTTAATGGATGCATAGAAAAAATAAAACGAATTTAACGAGCACGGAGTAGATTTTTAATAATATTTTCGGATATTTTCTCCATTTAATATTTTATTGCCATTTCTATCCTTGTATGTTTAACGTAAATTTTATAACGAAGTACATAAGTATTGAATAAACCGCCTGTCACTTTAAAAATAACTGTCTATTTTTTTGCTCGCTTTTTATTTTTATCTCACGCACATTCTTAAACTTTTACTCTTGGTAGTTTTATAGAGGTCTCTTTATTTATAACATTTAATTATGCCCGTATTTGAAAAATGTAAAAAAAAATAATTAAAACATGGGCAATAAAAGAAAACTTGCCGTAGACCTCTCTGTTTCATACACACAGAGGTCTTACGGCGTAGAAAGAATATTACAACGTTTTCGGGTCAGCTAGTAATTAAATATTTTAATGGTTATTTATAGAAATTAATAATTATTATTTTATTATCATTAAAACATTGTCTTACATAATCAAAATACAGAAAAATTATAAAAATAAATGAAAAATGTTCATAGTAGAAAAATCTGTAAAAACTTATTATACGTCCTACGCTCACTGAACACGTGTCACCGTAGTGTGGGGAGCTAATCAATAGTGACGGGGTCACAGGATTCACAGACCCGAGACTTCATCCCCTGACACATGTCAGCTACACGCTTACAGCATCTAGCTACACATAGGCATGGAACTCACACACTTATTTCGCTCCCATTTTATCTGCAGGTGTTCGTAATAGAAAATTACAAAATGAATTAATCAACACCAACGATACGTGCCCGTCTGGCTGATTACCAAATATGGCTTAAAAGCCTAAAATAACGGAAGAAAAAATACGATATTTTAATTGCGATCCAGTATAACGTTACAAATAACATAAAATAGATAGTAAGGGGAATTTTAAATCAATAAAATGTATTTACCACGATGCTGCATGGTTTCATATTACTTTACAAGACAATACAAAGATAACTGTAACAATACAGGACAGTTCCTGTACCTTTACAGTTACCGTTCTGTTATCGATTTATGAGCTTCCCTACGATTGAGGTCAAGGGGGGCATTGAATTGCTCAGGCTTATCCACCCCAAGTAGATCCCTATGTATGTAAATATATACGAATCTATAGGGCGAAACAGAACGTTCCTAGTATGAACCAGAAATCGCATTAAAACTTTTTGGTTTGGGGTATGTTGATACAAAAAGCTGCTTAATATTCTTTTGTGTCTGGAATCTCGATTAATGCAGAATTATTACAAAGCAAACGTATTGTGGGACGCCTTGCGGCACGATGGATCAATGATTAGAAGAAGGTGGCTGGCAGCGGATCGATACGACTGCACAAGACCGGGGTGGCTGGCGCTCTCTGAGAGAGATGGAGGCTTACGTTTATGAGTGGACGGAAACTGACTGATATAATGACGATTATGACTTAAGAAAGCGTGATTAAATAGACTATTTGAACTTGCCTATCGCTAATTTTGATGGGCGAATTTATAATTTAGTACTGGAATCCAAGGTGTCTAAGGTATTGAGTTTACTCTGTCACACGATGTAGAGAATCTGGAAGAGGAATCTGCTTACAGGTGCTAAGCAGTTTACAGAATAAAGAAGATTGGATATGTAAAGTAATAGATATGGCAACTATAGATTAACGGAGCGCTATCCGAATTTTGGCATTTTGAAAATCAATGTTAATACCTAGGTCAATAATAAATAAATCAAACTAAGGCCGGAAAAAAAAATATATGAGAGGGATGCATCCTTGTTTTAGTGGCAATTGGAAGAATGGCACGAAACACTAAAATTTTCGCGCAAAATAAAATAAAAGTTACATAAAATATCTGATTAAAACTATTAATAACACAAAACAATTATAAAATTACTGGAGCTGAAAGGTGTCGTATTTCGAAAGACCAAATAGAGCTAGATTTTTAAGATTTTTTAAAGGTCAACAAAGCGCAGCTGTTGCGGCAGCGTCAGCCCAGTACGAAAAGTTAAGAAGATGGGATGGCGCAAGAGTATCGAAACAAGTAGCGTTTACATTAATGGCTCATCCATCTTCCATGGAAATAACGACATACCGTTCAGGCTCTTGCCATCGTCACGTGCCAGGTCATTGGGCTCTAATACAGCCGGAACGCCCACGGTGACAGAGCTCATCGGATGATGTCGTAAATATTGGCGTGCTACGCTATACGACCCACGTTATGGACGCATGACAGACTGTGGTGACCTTTTTTTACGGGGGAAATCCTCATGGATGTCCTCCACCCTGGGGCGGGTGGAGGTATCGCGGGGGGGGGTGTTTGACTCCCCCCGCGACGTCAAAGAGGGGCGCACGGGAACACCACGCGCCGCCTCCTCGGGTCCGGATGAATAGGGGCGCACGTCCCCAAATCCGCGCCCCTGGACCCTGTAACCACCAAACTGGGCCGGGAGAGGGCAGCGTATACCCTCCTTCGACGCCCGGTGCGCCTGCTGCGAATCACTTTGGACAATGTGATTGCAATGGGGACCTCACATAACATCTCTTGCGGGGCGGCTTAGCTCAGCCGCTTATGCTATCAGAAAAATAAGAGAGTTAATAAATGTAGAAACCGCGCGTTTGGTCTATTTTAGTTAGTTTCATAGCATTATGTCGTACGGTATTCTGCTGTGGGGTCGGGCTGCTGATATGGAAATCATTTTTATTTTGCTAAAGCGCGCAGTCAAAGCCATTTATAATCTTCGTCGCCACGATTCTCTTAGGGAACTTTTTACAAAGATTATTATTATGACAGTCCCTTGTCAATTCATTTATGAAAATATCATGTATGTGAGGAAAATCGAGATCTCTTTAACAAATTTAGTGATAGACAATTTTAATACTAGTGTCGAGATCTCCCTTTCCCTTTCCACAGCCGCCTTCAGCGAGATAACTGTTTCGCAGAAGGAGACAACCGCGTCCCAGGACTCCTCGCCGCCTACCATAGATCGGACTACGGCCGGTAGCGAGAGGCCACTGCCTACCACAGAGATGAGGGCACGGCGCGGCTCCTCCCAAGCGGCACACTCTGCCAGCGTATGCCATGCTGTGAACTGCTGTGTCCTCCCGACAGTCGACGCAGTGGTAACCTGCGTCGCACGAAACGACAGGGAGCCGTGCCTTATCCCGAGCCAAAGGTCGAGCACTGGCCTGATGGCCTCGACTGACGAGGCCGGAGGTAGGGCGTGATAGCCTGTCCCGCCATTCCGCCACCAGGACCCCTGATGACTCTGGCGGCCACCACTCTCTGCGGCCTCCGCAGAATAGTGATAGTGCTGGCCGTCAGGTCAGCCGCCCAGATTGGGGCCCCGTATAGGGCCATCGATCGCACATTCGCACGATACCTACGTACAACCGCCTGCAGGCAGTGCTCGGGTCCCCCAGATTGGGAAGCAGCGATGACAGCGCCCCAGCCGCGCCCTTCAAATTAGGCGCCAGCAGCCGGAAGTAGGGGCCGAAATCCCACCGACTGACTGTTGAGCACCAATCTTAGACTGTGGTGACTTGACCTGTGTGAGGTGGTTGACAATTTTACCGCAATGGAGAAGGGGAACAACAAGCAATTGAAATATAATAACCTCGGTAGTAGTTATATTTTTGGGCCGGATCTGTGTCACTATTATTGATAAAACCGCAGCATAGCTGTGAAAAAAGAAATAACCAGTAAATGAAGCAAAAAAAAGAAGAGGACACTCACAAAAATTCGATAATTCAGGCAAAATACATGTTTTGAATGTATGTATAATTGTTTTAATACAAAAAACCGGGATCTTTTCGATAAAAAAGTGCTTACCATAATAGCTATCCTCTTAACTTTACGTAATGTATGAGTTACATATGTATGTATAAGCTGTACTTGATTGATTCGTAAATGTTTTCGATTCGACTACTAAAATGATTAAATCATCAGCTTTCTTTTTTCATTTAAAATATCGACAATACAGCTGGGCTATTACGATAACCGATTTAATACTTACGAGTCTCAACATTGTGAAATGAAATATCAATTTTGTACGAACAGCAGAACGCTGAGCTTCGCTGCCGAGCAGACGTTTATGAAACTGGGGTTCTGGACAACGGCAAAAACGTTATTGTTTGTTACTAATTTAACTTTAAAATCCATTTATTTAACTTGAAGATAGTCCGTTTCATCTATTTTAGTGATTGAATTACATTTACATTTAAAATAGTTAGACATGAGACCTAAATGATAAATGATTTTATTTTTGTAAGTAGGTTGTAAAAAACACTTTTACACTTTTTTTTGGCCGTTATAAAACTAGATGAGGCCGGTGTTTCCTAGCTGACTACCCTGAGAAGAAACACCGAAACAAACTCAGAGGCCATGGTTTCTTTTGAAGTCCATACAATTGTACTGGTCAAATCATATGAGAACCATGTAGGTTGGTGTCTGAAGTGGTCTTTTGAGGAAAGTACCACACAGATTTGAGTGGACCTGTCCAAACAGTGCAAGCATTTGTCAGTTATCGTGTAGCTCAAACTTAGAACTTTAAGGAGCTCAACGATTTGACGAACAATACCAAAGTAAGGACATTTGGGTAGGCCACCTAAAGAACTCAAACCGCCAGACTAACATGAATGAACCACTGACGTAGCGATCTAAATGGTCCCCATATTCACAATACGTTATATGAGGACCATGCAGATCAGTGTCTGAAGTGGTCTTTTTAAGAAGGAACCACACAGTTTTGAGTGGACCTGTCCAGTCAGTGCAAGCCTTGGTCAGAGTCGATTACCTCAACTTAGAATCAATAAGGAGCTCAACAACTCGACGAACAATGCCAATGAAAGGACATTTGGGTAGGCCACAAAATACTCAAACAGCCAGACAACGTTAAAAAAAAAATACTTGAAGAGGAAAAAGCTAATAATAACCCATATAGTCCTCACATTCACAATAGGGAATAAAATTAAAATTTAAAAATAAAAAATATAATACTTTACAAAGTAAGTATTCATGTCAAAATAAGATATTGTAATAAAATAAAAAGAATACTTTAAAAAGTAAACATTCATGTCAAAAGTAAATGAAAATGTCAAACTGTATAAATATAAACAAAAAGCGCACAAAAGATAACAAAACGGAAAAACATTAAAACGTTGGGCCTTCTTGTCCTCAAGATAATCTTTAACTAAAGCTTTCTGGCATAGCTTACGTTTTATAAATGATTTGAATTTATTTCTGCTTAGTTCTTAAATAGGGCTAGGAAGTTTATTATAAAAATGTATACATTGGCATCGAAACGAACCACCTATTTTTTGAGGCTACTTCCCGTTATGTCACATTCCCGATACGACAACATGTCAAAAGTTTTAAAAACAACTGAACGCTAGTAGTGTTTGGTCAAGATTTTGATCTTCATACATTCATTCCCGATTCGTCAACATTTGAAAATGCCTATATTCTTTCCCGTTTGGACAACCTTTTGTTTGGAAAGTACAATCAGGAGCAAAAAGAAATGCCTCCGTTCATGTTTTATCTACTTACTAGCTTCCGCCCGCGGCTTCGCTCGCGTCAAAAGTGTTTTGATTATTACTTTCAGTTTCCTCGAGATCAGTATTGAATTCGTGATACTAGCATATTGTTATCCCAGTGAGCTCTTTGTATTTTGTTAATAAATTAGCTTCTATCTGCGACTTCGTCTGCGTGAAATTTAGAACTGGCTTCAGGAAGGCATAACATGTATGAAAGTTAATCCCGTGGTTTCGCAATTCAGTAATTTCGGGTATTTGAGGCTGGAGCGTCATTTCTTCCTTTTTGACTTATTCTTTCTGGCTTTTTCCTCAACTCCTAAGGGTCATAGATTGATGTTAAAAATTTATCCCAGCCCCAAGAAAAAAACAAGTAAAGTATCCTGGTAGTTTTTGAGTTTTTAACACTCGTACTTCTAGCCCCGGAAATATATCTTCAAGATTCTGGTATCCTAGTAGTTTGTGAGTCTTTGCCGCTTACAATAGGGATGTTGCCTGAGTAAAAATGTGATTATGTTTAGTCCGTCAGTTAGATTATAGAAAAATATTTGACACGTATTTTTTCCTTTATCAAATCTATAAAAACTGACGAAGATAAAAAGCATCAAAGATCAGGAGTGGGAGCGTGTGACGT
Source organism: Hecatera dysodea (assembly GCA_905332915.2). Lineage (NCBI taxonomy): Eukaryota > Metazoa > Arthropoda > Insecta > Lepidoptera > Noctuidae > Hecatera > Hecatera dysodea. The sequence continues at coordinate 4,969,128 of HG995286.1, forward strand.
CACGGCCTGGTAAAAATTGTAGCGAGTAGTGACGTCACACGAGTTTTCAACGCACTGTATCGTATTCTTTTTTTGTTTATGTGAAAGACAAAAATACGTCTCCAATATTTTTTGGAAATCTATCTGACGGACTAATCAGATTTTTTTAGTTAACTACCCCTATTCCAGCCCCGAAAATACTTCGACATTTTTCTAGTCTCCTTTTTTGCACTTCCGCAGTCTGATTCAATCTCAGTAAGATTAAGAGACTATCGGTTTTCAAAGTTAAATAGATGAAAGCTGCACTGGCAATCAAACCTATTGCCATGGTACATACCTATGTATGTAACGTACATAATTTAGGATTTTACATATGCTAAGAAAGCAATATAACAACCTCTGGGAAAGTCGGGTGATAAAAACAGCGTCAAAAAGATCTTGGTAACTTTTGTAGTTGACTGTACCGTACAAAGAACTAGTTTAAAAAAAGGGTGACAAAACGAGAATGGATGTATGAAGATCAAAATCTTGACCAAACGCCACTAGCGTTCAGTTGTTTTTAAAACTTTTGACATGTTGTCCAATCGGGCATTCCCGATTGGACAACATGTCAAAAGTTTTAAGTGTCAGGCTCAAAAAAGGCTACTTCCCGTTATGTCACATTTGACATAACGGGAAGTAGCCTTTTTTGAGCCTGGTTTTAGGAACGACATAATTGTGTTTGTTCCTAGTATTTATGCTATGGATAACACTGTATTTTTTAAACAGATTAATATTTTTATGTGCATACAAGAGGTTTTCATAGATATACTGGGAAGGCACAGTCATAATATTAATCTCTTTAAATTTGTCTCTGAGGGACTGTCTGGGACTTAATTTATAAATTGCACGAATAGCCCTTTTTTGTAAGACAAATATTGTCTGAATATCGGCGGCATTTCCCCACAGCAGAATGCCATATGACATCACACTATGAAAGTAGCTAAAGTATACTAAACGGGCCGTCTCTAAATCAGTTAAGCCACGAATTTTCCTAACAGCATATGCTGCAGAACTGAGCTTTTTTGACAGTTTGTCTATATGGGGGCCCCACTGCAGCTTTGCATCTAATCGTAATGCCACATGAGGTAAGGTACGGTAAGGAACTTTATACATTTTGTCTTTTTCTCGTTTAGTAAAAGATTAGAAGAAAAGAACGGTGCATTTTCTTAAAGTTTCTTTCCGTAGAAACTTTAAAAATGTGAAACTTTAAGTACTGAATACAAACAATGCTATATCCTAAAGTTTTGAAAGCAATTAATAGTACTTTCTAAGTTTTCCCTTTAATATTTTATTCATAAAACTGTGGCACAAAACTAGCGTAGTAGTGCGTACAGTCGCGAATATAACGGGTTTGAAACTAAATCAACGTGCCGTCTGTGGACCGAACAGCTTGTCATCTCCGCCGGACCGTACAGGACATTTTCCTATTACTTTTCAGTTAGATAACGTACCTATACACTCCGCTGAAATCGATCATTGCATTAAAAATTTATTCTATTTTATCGGTTAAAATAAAGAGTTATTTGTCTTGAATATGCGTCAGAATATTCTAGTTTAGGTAATAGACCTGCATGCAATCTATCAACTAACTTAGTAAGCAATCAATCGTGTGCTTTGTTTAAGTAGGCACCAATTATACCATTCATTTGATTGCGTGTTTACAGTATTGATAGGCCTTGAATAGGTAGTTACAAGATTTAGTTCAGATTTACTTATTGACAATGTCTAATACTATTTACTCGGAGCATATGCGACAGTTTCTGAATTGTAATTTAGAATTCATGTGAAAAGATATGACAAGCTACTAAAATCGACGAAATGCCTGGAAAAAAGGATAGGTAGTGCCCAGCAGCCTTTGGCACCTCAAAACGGAGGCTCTCAAATAAATGCCTAGCAACAGATGTTTCTTAAAAATGTATTAATTGCTCTTTTTGTTTTAATTTGTGTCAAAACTTTCTAAAACAATCAGAGTCATTTAGTTGTGTAGAGTTGTAATGAACGAGAACAGATGGTAGGGCCCAAACAGTGAGACAAATTATGCGGGGCCTAGCTCATTACCTAGGCTGTTTGATCGATCAATAGTTACCGCAATGCTCCCCTCGGCAGTGGCAAGATTGTCTCCATGGCGACTAAATGTCGCTTACACGCAACACGAAGTTCGAGTTTAGCCTACATAAGTTTCAGGAACACAAAATGTGTTTATATGTACTCTTATAATAAAGAAGTTGTGGAAGTATATTTATTTCTTCCGTATTGAATAATAATTTTGAATAAAAACTTGTATGAATATTAATATAGGTACATACGACGATTAGTAAGTATTACTCTTGTGGCAGTCTGTTCATGATTCAATTTTAAAACTTTCTGAGGCTAACAGTTCGCCTTTCAAAGTTTGTAATTTATTGTTTCGAACTGATCACAACAGAAAGTTTACACTCAACTATATGGAAACAGTCTATTTGTCGCAATTTATTTAGAGTTATAATTTTGTTATTTTCTTGTGGGCATGACAATAAAATAAAGTACATAAATAATTAGCTGATCGCACGGTAGATACTAGTAGCCGTGATGTTTTCTTGTAGACTTATGTAGTTATCGGCTCCAGCAAATCTTATTAAATGCAATAATTAATTAAAGCGCTTTTAAGAAATACTTTATAACCGGTTGAAAATAATCATAGGTACAGTTGTAAAGCTTTTAAAAAGTAAGGTTGCCAATGTATAGGTAAAAGACCTCACTGAACGAAGATTTTCAAAAAAATATAATTAATTGGAATTTCATCATTTTCTATTGGAACCCCCCCCCCATGAGTGAGTGCACTGAAGGAAAATATTGTCAAGGCGTATTTATCAGCATACAGCCGTTATAAATATAAATGCTGTTTTAATTAATTCCCCAGTCGCGCGCAGTCCCAGTGTTTTTCGTCGCAGATATCACTGTAATGGTTATAAGTATCCAAGCGACATCAACAACAATGTAACTATAGCCTAGTCTTTAAAATGTCTGTACAAATATATTATATTAAAAGAACATTGAAAGAAGACGCCATAGGTGACACCATAATGAACATTTTTCGTCGCGAAATGCTTTGTTTTGAGTGATAACAGTTACCATATGCATAGCATTATATTATTTATAGTACCTAATAGCATAAAAATAAACACTTTTACGTAATTTCTGTTCTATAACCATTTTTACCCGAACTTAACTGATTTCGGTAAGCTGGTCTGCGTTCAGTCTCCTCAGAGTCTTGCGGGGCTTGAATGGAAGCGAAATCCAAATTAAATATAAAAAAGAAGAGCGTATCCGTTATTAAATTACAACAACAGCACAATTCCCAATTTATCAATAAAAAAGGTCAATTGCGAGTGAGAATACTCTTTATTATGTACACCATATATATGTTTCATAAAATAAAGATGAAAACATTACATAAGGGGACTCAATGGGCGGCCTTATCGCTAAAAGCGATTTGTTCAAGATATGCTTCCAGTGGATTTTAAAGAGACAATGCAAGACAGTACTGAAAAATTAAAACAATCTACAAAGTAAAATAATAATATGCTTATCTTATCAAAACTAAGCGTCATGAGTTGTGCATCATCTGGTAGCAAATTAGTTTTAATAAAAATAGAGGTAAGTTTGCAGTAATTTGTTTAGTGCTGGAAATTAGTAGAGAAATTATTATGTACACCACCCATCGAAAACTCGCGTGCAATAAAAGTCGAAAGGTCATAAATATCATTATTTTGCGTTTTTCTCGTAAACGGTACTTAAGTGTTATCGTCGAGATACGTCAGAAGAAAATTGTAATCCACAAAAGTAGTTTTTAGTTTTGTTCAATGTTTCACCTGAGATATCATCATTTCCAACAGAAAATGATTGAACGCACGCTTACGCCGACTATGTAAATACATCATCAGTAGTTTAAAACAGGTCGGCCGGGAATTCTATGCATACCTAGAAATGGAGTGTACTACAGCTTATTTGCAACGATGATTACCACGATTTGGGGTATGAAAGAAAACATGTTACGCCATCCCTTAGCAAATTGGTTGGCTCAATCAGCTTTTTCATTTAACGGCGCCATTTAATCAAATGTTGGCAATTGAGGTTCTACTCTAGTGTAATTTCCACCACCAGTGACCAGTGTACTTTCCTAGCCACGAAATTCTCTTCAATCTATTAAGAGAATTTCGTGGCTAGGAAAGTACACTGGTCGATCCACAAGCTTAACTAACACCGAGGTCAGTTGAAATAGATGTCGCTGTTGATATTATATTAATTTACTAGCTTCTGCCAGCGACTTCGTCCGCGTGGAATAGTTACTTTACCCCCGATTTTGAAACTCTGAGCCCGATCGGTTTAAAATTGACAAAAGATAGACATATGCTGTTTCGGGATATTTTTTAGATAATTTTATGTAGAATATTTCCGTAATACATGATTTCTATGTAACTTTAACCATTAAGGCTACACACGCGACGGAAGCTTAAAAAATGGAGTAACTTCTCCCGTTTTCCCAACATTTTCCTTCACTGCTCTGCTCCTATTGATTGTAGCGTGATGAAAAGTATACTATAACCTGCCCAGGAGTATGAAGAATAATTGCACCAAGTTTCGTTAAAATCGGTCGAGTAGTTTTTGTTTCTATAAAGAACATACAGACAGACAGACAGACAGACAGACAGACAGACAAAAAATTTACTGATTGCATTTTTGGCACCAGTATCGATCACTAATCACCCCCTGATAGTTATTTTGAAAATATATTCCTTGTACAGAATTGACCTCTCTACAGATTTATTATAAGTATAGATTTCGTTATTATTAATTGTGTTAAGGGTAATAGTACAATACTGTTTGATATTTGGCGTTGTGCCCCAAGCTTATTGGTGCTCAAATAGCCAGTAAAATACTGGTCATCATGTGGTTAGCCCGAAAGCCGATCTATGAAAACTTTGTTATAGACAAGAATCAGCGTGCGGTTTCGCTCGCGTGAAAATTGTTTTGATTATTACTTTGCATTTATAATAATAATGCTTTTTGGTGTATATATTTTGTCTTCTTGTAGAAAAAGTGTTGAAAAACATTGTTTGATACATGTGTGTATTAATCATTGCAGTATCTTGTCTCCCTAGCGGGTTCGCAATATCAAAGTTTTCCCACTTGCATCAAATGTACAATTTCAGTTTCTATAGCTTACGAATTCAATTATTTTGTTGAGGAAAGATTTGTATTCTCTTGTAAATTTGTAATGAATAAACTCAAAAACTTGTGAATCGATTTCAAAATTATTTTGCCATTAAAATGCTTTATAGCATAGTGTTGTCTAGTTCCAGAACTAGATACTATTTATTTTGGCAGTCTTACATTGACAGTTTGATATCGACAGAGCTTTCAATCTTATTTCGTGCCATTAAGGGTGAATTTCGTAGTTCTAGTTTTATTTTTCCTACGACGCGACGCTTGTAGGAGCCAGTAGACAGTCGACGACTATATGTATTATTCACTGAATAAGCTTTTCTACGTTTGTGTTTGTGCCTGCCATATCGTGAAGATGGGTAAATATTGACGGCCATCCATGAAAGAATAATAACTGTATTTGATCGAAACAGTCACCGCGGCCCTTGAACGCAAAGGACATTAGAAGGAACAGGAATGGGTTTTAGTCAGGAAGAGTCTGACACTCGCTTGCGCTTCGCTCAGAGCGGAGTCATCTGATGATTTTCCGTGGATAAAAAAAATGTAAATTCAATTAATAAAACACATAATTATAATTATAATATATTCGACCTATTTGGTTTCATAAATCTCGTTTATATTATACAATCGTAGGTATAATTATTTACTGCCTCTATATATTAAAACAATGTACTGATTAATGTTAATATTAAGATAGTTAATTAAGTAAGTAGGTACACATGTTAATTAATTCTGTGTACAAATTTTGTAACATTATCAGTTTATGTCAGACAACGTGATTTTATTTCATCATCCAACAAATTATTTATTTTAATGAGTTTTTGCTTTTTTTTTATTTTTTATAAAGAATCAAGAATGAAACTAAACTTTGTTAAAGCCACATCGTTAGAATCTTGATGTACGCTGTAGTTAGTAAGGCGTTGGTCGATAGCGGTTTTGTATAACAAAATCGATACTGAGTGGTTGAATTGTACTAAAGTTAATGAGTTTGTTAAAATGAAAATGTTAGTAGGTTGTGTACTAGGTAGGTAGTGTCTTGTGCTGTCATTATTTTAATATTTGCTTAAGGTCAATGGGAAATGTAAATTATGTATTTTATGGTATAACATTCGCATCTATAATTTAAACTACTGATTAAAATTCGAGAAAAATAGGGAGCATATTTAAATTAAAGCAATTGCCCTTTTTTAAGTGCTATAAATAGTACATACCATATAATATTTTTCTGCAATTATGAAAACCAAATACGTGTCTTAAAATTACAGAAAAAAAATAGCATTTATCCTGTCTATAGCAAGCAGATTTTCCATATAAAGTGCCTTACATTTTTCGAGCGTTATGGTAAATTGTAACTCTTGGAAGAAGTAACTTCTTCACACAAGTACGCACTCTTTCATATGCACGCACACTCTCTGGCATCTGCGAGCGGGTAGTGGGGGTTCTTTTTCAACCCGCTTGCCCATTTGCCCCTGTGGATAATCCGCATGGTATCAGTACGGATTTGTACCCGATCCGGGCGGTACTGGGGAGCAAGTTACGTTTGTCTAAATATTCTCTTTAACTTTCCTAAAAAGTGCTTTAACTAAAGGAAATTCAGTGCGGGTATATTTTTTATTTTGTGCTGTGAAGTGGGTTTTCTCATAAATGTGCGAGCGTTACGAACTTGTTTCCACAGTGTTTTGGTACACTTAGACGTTTATATTGTTAACATGTCCAATCTTATGAATTCAATGGTTCTTTTTTGTGTAATTTTAACCATTTAAAGGCAAAAGTTTAAGTGATAATTGTAGGTTATGACGACTTTACGGTAGGTAAACAACATACCTACATTTTATTTTCTCTAAAAGAAAATGAAGCAGAAGAAAAACAACACGTAATATTTATTATTAACACACAATATTTTAAAATATTTAAACGTAAATTTTCATTTATTTGATTTTCGTAAAGATATTATTATATTAAATAAGGAGATCATTAATTACCTATGTTTGTTTTAATAAAAAAATATCACGTGCTATCGTTCAATAAGTAAATATATAAAATTAGTGTAACCGTGAAAACATACGATTACACGAGGTTATGTCACAAAAGAACAGGCCTTTTATTGATTAGTTGAGTAGAGTTCGGATAGTTTTCAGTTTTTGAGTACTTATAAATTTAAATTTTCCACTTACTTGATTATGCTCCACCAGGCCACTTAGGTCTTGGCCGCGACTGGCAGCAATCGATGCAGGGCTCGGGTTTGACTCTCGGTTCAGGCTGTTAAACAAATGTTTATTTTAATACCATGAAATTTCAAATTTATTTAGAAAAGTCAGCATCCTCATACATACAGGGACATCGTTTTAGATTGTGAAAGTACTTATTTGTTATGTGCGATTTATTTATTAAAATAAGATATCTTCGATAAGGTACCGATCAATGGTTGACAAAAATGAACTTTATGAAATTAAAGAGGTTATTATGGAACTATAATACCTAAATGAATAACGTTGTACAGCATTTTATTTATTTTTATCAGTCTCCCTTAGATTTTTTGGAACAGTTGTGGAAAATGTAGTAAAAACAAAAATGTTATCAACGAAAAAAAATAACTTGCCATATTGAAATAAATAATTTCATATAGTAATTTCGGGAAAATTTACTATGAGCTACATCTGCTTGTTCGCTATTGTTTCCCGAAATTTGAGAAAAGACAACTGGGAATTTTGAGAAAATGATGGGTCTAGCACATCTCGTATGCGGTTATCAAGTGGTTCACGAACTCATCATATTTTTAGTATCTTTAGTTTCCTAGGAAACTAGAACTAAGTACATTTTGGAAACAATTTCGAACAAATCGAATGTTAGGGTAATATGAGCGTATTAAGTATTTAAAACAGGAACTCTATTTCATTTAATAAAATTATTCTTCATCATACTTAATTAAAAAAAATGATTTCCGATCTAAAATAAATAAATAGTTTTATCTCATATAAAAAAAGAGGAAAGTAAACAAATGTTTATAAACTTCGTAATAATTCTACTATAGGTATTTTAGGGTATGTTAGTTCTACTTTGAATAATTTGATAATATTCTAGTAGTTGCTACGTAACCTGGAGTCGAGTTTTGTAACGTGTTCGACGGCATGTAGCGGTACGCTTGCACCAATTACATAGTGGGCACTCAAACGTAAATGGCACATTCTACTTCACACCTCTGTGTGGAGTAGAGTGTAGGGTAGACTACCTACCCCTTGGACGGAAACATTCATGTCATAATTTTGTACTTAATAGTGTTTAGTATCAACACAGTTAAGTCATCCATATAATACTTTCCCTTCGGTGACTATGCAAATAGTTTTGCAGCGAGCTATATTTACTCGACGTAGCGACGCGACGCTCTTTTTATTAAAAGTAAATGGATGGAAAACGTTCCACAGACACTTTTGGTACCTACCAGTCTTTTATGTGCAATGTGATTTTATTGCATACATTTTAAACCTAACCTGTGTTATACAGATCATTAAGCCTGTTTTTGGTTGAGCGGAAGGCTGAGATATACATACATACATGTCCTGTACCTACATGACGAAGTACATTATGTAAATTATTCTATATCGTGTACATTTTTAATTGTTCTCGCTGCCTACTACCACAGCACTGATAGTCGTCACACAAAAAATAAATAAAGACAACTTTAGTCTTTATACTTTACAGACATAAAACACATGAGACCAATATTTCTAAAATAAACAAGTAGTAACCCTGCTTAACTCTAACTCTGAATTCAGTCAAATGACATTCGCACGATCGAGATCGTCGCGCTGTTGGTGCCTAGAGCGCTCCCAGTTTTAGTGCAATCGTACCAACGCGATGCCGGGGGAAGCTAGGGGGAGATTCTTCCCCTCCCGTTCAAGGACGCAGCTTCGCATTTCTACAGACGCTCACCGCAGACCGTGCTCAGTTGAGTGTCCCTAACTCGCTAACCGTCAGGCACCAACGGAAATGATTAACGCTTCGAGTCAGAATACAAGTTTTATTGAACTTTATCGGTGCAGTGTTCTCGACGGAAAATAGGGGTGTCTGAGAAAAATGAAATATTAATCGATTAGTATAGGTTGTGAGGGAGAACTATAAGCATATTGTAATGAAGTGTGATATTATGAGCAACTTTAATTACCAGATCAACTCTGATATTTTGATGAATTATACGAATATAAATTGAACAGAAACTTCTTTTTTCAGTTTCGGTCGCAATTATCTTCGTTTTTGCGAGAAGGGTTTACTTTCACCCTAGAAATGTAGTAATACTTTTATGTACGTTAAAGGTAATTATGAAAATGACTCATGAATTAAGCAATATTTATGCATAATGTATAAGTTCGTAAATGCCTGAATCAATCATTTTACGCAGAATATCTGTCAAGAGTTAATACTCTCTCAAAGTAATTTAGTTCAATATAACAGCTTGTGTTACTCGACTAATATTGGCAATTTTACTTCTTTTTTAAACGCTTTACTCAACATATTAGGTACACTTTTATTATACTTGTTATTATAAAAACTTAATCATAAAGATGTAAGTATGTATTTTTTTTTTTGTAAATAGTTTTTCGAACATTGCACAAATTTATTAAAAACCACAAAGTTTAATAAAAGCAGAATTCTACATCGTAGCTTTAATCATTTCTGGGATATATACTGGGTACTTTTCTTGGCATAAGGAATTTTCCCGCGCAACCTAATATTCTGAAGCCTTTCTTAATCTTTTTAACGATATTAATATCAGCATACTGCAGTTTTCTGTGCGAAATGGCTTCCCTTTAATATTGCCTTTCCAGCACGGCAGGCTTTATGCAGGAAAGCTTATCAAGATATCACATACATTACATATATCACTTCAATACGAGTATTAACCTACATATTTCAATATAGGTAGACGAAACTATAGGTAGACAAATTTGGCTTATATAATATAATAAAGCTTTAAATTTATTGTTTTTTTTTTTTTCAAAACCCAACATCTAGGTATTTCTTTGAAAAAAAGAAACACACACTTGGAAAAGGGAATTCACTGAATTCAGAGCCTATTAAATGAATTTCTCTTTTCCGTATTTTCCGTTGAAAATGTCTCTTTTACATTAATAAGTCATGTGAGCGTCAAAAGGTATCACAGAAGTGACGGTCGATAAAGAATGTGGAACGCAGAATTGGAAGCGAACATTTTTCGACGACCCGTTTGGTGGGCCCGCAAACATTTAAAATTTTGTTGTGCCATCGACAGTGCTAGGTTTATTTTTTCAAAGAAAAGGATCTTTGGGTTTGAGAAAAAAAAAAACAATATATTTAAAGCTCTATTATTATATTATATTTATATACAATATCACTTCTTAGAAATAACAAAATAAAAGGTTACACGGAGCGCGGAGTTTCTTGTCCGTCCTTCTCCATAAGAATCTACCTTTGCGAATGGACGCTAGAGTTACTTAATTATGATAAATTTTGTTGTTGTGTGACGTTTAAGTGCCGTTAATGGCCTAACTGAAATAAACGTTTTGACTTTTGACACCTCTACCTTTTAACATGGCCGACCAGCCCTGATATCTCTTGGTACTTCGCATCTAATTGATTCTTAATTTCGCACTATTTCAAATTAATGAATAATACTGTATATAATAGCAACTCAAATTGAAACATTATTCAATTTTTTTTTAAGACTATCGAGTATCTTAAAATGATTTGGAGAAGCTCCTGGATAAATAATACAGGGATCGATTTTCTAGGTTAAGCAACCGAGTTCGGTCTGTGGATGGGTGACCGTCTGAACATATCAAGTATTCTCCGTGCCTGAAAGGACGCTAAGCCGTTGATCCCTGCTATCATTTGAAAATCTTTGGCAGTCGTTACGGATGGTACCGTATTACCCAGTTGGTGGGTTTTATTTCCCAGTTTCTGGTATTCAGCTGAATCTGGGTTGACTGGAAGCCGACACCAATATAATTTAAAAAGGCTAGGCAAAAATCACTCGCAGGTCTCATTGGCCTAAAATAAGCAAAAAAATATGGGCGAGTAATGCATTTGATCTACACTAGATAACATTTTTAATATTCATAACAAGGCTGAACGGATTTGAACGAAACTTGGCATACAGCTAAACCATGTACTGGAATAGCTACTACTACTACTACTTTTATCCTAGGAATATGTTAAATAGAGATAATTTTCGTCTATCAATGTATTTTTCTTTATAAAAAAAATAAAAATTGTAAATCTGAAACAAACAAATTTAATTGGTCGGAGAGTATTCCATCCGACGCCCGCCAGGAACGCCTGCCTATTTACTCGTTTCGACGTTTATTGACTTTAATAGCACTAACGCTCGAATAAATCCAGAATGTCAGCTCCATATTTGTTATGTTTTTTTTCTGACATTTAAAAACGTAGGGACCTACGTTTTCATTGCAAATGTCAGCAATGCAGAGTTCAGAAATTAGCTCAGGATTTTCCATATCATATCTTTTTTTATTAGTTTAATCTATTATACTAATATTATAAAGAGGTAACGTTTGTAAGTTTGTGAAGTTGTGAGTTTGTGACGTTTTAAGGAGTAATCGCTGTATCTACTGAACCGATTTTCAAAATTATTAATAAATCACCAATAGAAAGTTACGTTATTAATTATTATTGTGGAGTGTCATAGGCTATATTTTATCCCCGTATTGCTACGGGAACGGGAACAATCTGCGTGAAACTGCGGGGCGCTGCTAGTGATTTATAAATAGATCGGATCTCTTTATTAATCAATAATTCGTTTGCAATCTTAAACTTACATGATATCCTATCTAAAAGGGTTTATAATAATTACCGAAATACACATAATTTTATATAAATGTAAAATAGTAAATATTTTTAGAGAATAGCTACCTACTGCTTACCAATTATAGTTTATTTATGTTATTGTTATTAACTTTTTATGCGAATTGAATTACTTCGTTTTCTTGTATAATAATTAATTTTAAATGTTAGTTTTTACAATTTATATTATTCAATTAAAGTAAATGTATTAAACGCATACCAAAATATATTGCTACGCCATAATAGGGTCTACAACGGCTCTTATCCTTGCCGCCTCTTTGTTAATTTACTTTCATATTTTAGCTTGTGGAACACAAATATGAATATATTTTCTTAACAAAAACTTTGTTGCTACTGTAATAAATTTAACACAAGACAAGACAAGTAGGTACTGAAAGTAAAACGATGATAGCTGCACAAGTTAAAGTGTAGCGCAGCTAATTAGCCCTTCTCCAGACACAGCGTGGAATTGTGTTCCATGGAAAAAGTTATTTAATAGGTAATTTTGTTAATTTAGATTTAGTAGTAAAAATAAAAATAAGGTAAAATAAGTGTGATAAATTAAAGGAAAGGGAGTAAGGTTATGTACTTGTGCTGGGAGAGGTCGCGCAAGTCGTACCCCCCTAAGTGTATCACGGTGACATATTTGCAGTAGAGCTGGTAACTGACTAAAGTAACGTTATCCTTTCTCTGTATTAAAAGTACTACTTGTAATTTGGAAATGTATACTATATCGCTTTTCTAGGAATACAGTACAACAGCTGCGTTATCACGAACCTTATCTAAAAATAACTCTGATTTCATCGAGATTAGAGTTTATAAGTTGACCTTGCAATACTCTAATTTTGTGTAGGAAAGTATTTTCCGTCATACAAACACCATAATTTACTTAATCTTTCACCGCTTTACAAGTAGGAACACATAAATGGAAATTTTCTAGCTTTTCGTAACTACATAGGTACATATATGGAATGACTACGTCAACGCATTTCATGTTGCTGTGCCGACAGCGACTGAATAATAATTACATCCATTGTCAATCCACTGTGGGTCACATGAAGGTCTTGGAATATTGCTAAAATATAGAAACCAATATTCAATCTAACTGTAATTCCAAGGTCTTTTGAGTACGATTCAATTTAGTAAGTTTACTATACTTGAACATTAAGAAGTTTTCGAGAGCCGTTATAGCTGATAGAAGCTATCTTTGGCTAGCTCTGCCTTAGCATTAAATTTAATATAGCACCAATAAACTCAACGTTTTCGGTGCTTTGCCAATCATAAAACACATGTGAAAAATTTTGTAGCCTTTTTTGTAGTTTTCTATGCAAAGTACGGTAATTTTATAAGGGGGCAATTCTACAAATTTTAAAGCAACGTACGCATTCGTCAAAAAATCCTATTAGTTGAATTTACAGATTGCACGTATGAACTTCATATGTGCATAAGTTAAATATTACTAAGAAATAATCTAATCTGACAAACGTAAAAAAGTTATAATTTTGTCTCTGTCTGCAAACCTCTGAGCCGCTCTATGTTGTCGAAACATAGATCTGTTACGATATTGTTGAGAAAAACGCTTTGACAAATAGAATCTCTATTTGTCAAAGCGCTTTTCTCAACAATATCCATAAAATTGACTGCAGCGGACATGAATAGCCGATGCCTTTCACATCACAAGTACCCCTCTGCGGATATTATGTGTGCACAGCAACCACTGTGCGTAACACGGGTAAATAAATGCTATATCAATTTATATTGACACGTTTGTTGTGAATTGTTGCTTTCACGATATTTAGTATCACAAAGTTAATTACCTACTCACATTTGCCACTTCATATTACTAAATATCAAGTTAGGAAATTCTTTTATAAAGCGTGATTTGCCAGAGAAAATAATAATTTTTTTTTTTTTTTTTTTTTTGGAATGGACCACTCGCAGTTCAGCACACTAAGGCTGGTTACTGCTCAACCGGACAATCCTGTGGTGGCCTCAAATGAATTTAAGGCCCCCAGCCAGGGCTAAAAACTACTAAAAGCTAAATGACCGCTTCGCTAAGGGCATCCCCTGTGGGATACGGGCCTCGGCTTAACGGGGTCATTGAGAGGGGCAGCAAGGGACAGGCTGGGTCAATTATTATTATTTAGGGGATTTAACGCTAATGGCTCAGCGGCGCGGGCTGGCTCGTTAGACAAAAGTCGGGGGGGGATGTTACTGGGGCGTCGCGATGGGCCTCGTCGGCGAGGCCGGAATACGGAACGCGGTCTGTTTTTGTTTTTTCTAATCGTACTGGTTTCCCTATTACTCTCTTGTAGTAAGGTGATGGGGTCGTCGGGTTCGACTAGGGAGTGCCGTGGACGGCGAATCCTACTAATCTTGGAGGGAGTGTACCGGGCGGCCGATACAATGAGAGGGTTCTGATGGGATTCGGCGGACTCAATGAAGCGCTTGTTAAGGCGCTTCATGAATTGTTTAATAGTTGGAATGCGGAGGTCGACATGGAGTCGATCGTTTCTAACGAACCACGGGGCACCCGTGGCCTTCCGCAGAAATCGGTTTTGGATTACTTGCAACCTATGGATCCGGTACGACTTTGTGTGCGCAAAAGTAGCACACGCATAAGTCATAATCGGGCGTATACACGTTATATAAATGCGCAACTTGCATTTAAGGGAAAGCTTGCTGCGTGCATTCAGCATGGGGTGGAGCCTACCGAGAGCGAAAGCGGCGCGATTACGCACCGTCTTTATGTGCTCACCGAAAGTAAGCTTTCGGTCAAGGATTACACCTAAGTATTTGGCTTGCTTCACCCAAGGGATCGGCTTGCCAAACATGGTGATCGGACTGGGGTCTGGTGGAGGGAATCGAGCCCGCGGCCTGTGAAACAGGATCGCTTGACTCTTTTCCGGATTGACTTCCACTCTCCATTTCCGAAACCAGGCGCCTAGTGCGTCGGCGGATCTCTGGAGGTGGCTGGCTATTGACTTTACACATCTGCCGGAGCGGTAGATGGCCGTGTCATCGGCAAATAGGGCAAGTTGCGTCTGAGCACTGGTGGGTATGTCGCTGGTGTACAGCGAGAATATCAAGGGAGAGAGGACACCGCCTTGCGGTACTCCGGCATGAATGGGGTGGGGAGACGAAAGCGCACCTTCGATACGGTACCGAAAGGTGCGGTCTGACAAATAGTCTCGCAAGATGAGCACGAGACGATCTGGCACACCCAGTTGATATAACTTGTATATCAGTCCGTTGTGCCAGACCTTGTCAAACGCTTTCGCTATGTCGAAGAACAGGGCCCCCGTAACTAAGCCGCGCTGATAGCGGTCGCTGATGTGCTCAACGATACGGAAGACCTGTTGGACGCAAGAGTGGTTTGACCGGAAACCAAACTGCTCATTGGGGAGGAGGCTCTTAGCTTCAACGTAGTCTTTGAGTCGCTTATAAATAAGCCTCTCGTAGACCTTGCCGAGAGCTTTGAGCAAACTAATGGGACGATAGCTGGACGGGGAGGACTTGGGCTTCCCTGGTTTGGGGATACCTATGACGGTAGCCTCTTTCCACGTCTGTGGGAACATGTTGTTGGACAGAGCGCCGTTGAAAATGGCGGTCATCAACATGATCAGGGTTGCCGGGAAGAGACGGAGCACCTTATTGGTGATTCCGTCTGACCCAGGGGCTTTCTTGAGTTTGAGTCGCCCGATGATCTCCTTCACCTCGTCAGGAGTGACGGGGGGGAGAGGATCCTCGGGGTCCTCGACTGGCGGGAGGGAGGCTCTACGTTCGACTTCAGCGTTCACCTTGTCCAGGTGTGCTTTGTCTACTGGTTGAGAGCTGGGAGAGCACTGGGCCTCTAGGCTGTCGGCCAGGCATTCGGCCTTCTCATCGTCTTCAAAAGCGATGGAGTTGTCGGGGCGGGTGAGGGGAGGCATAGAGGCAACTTCAGAGGAGCGCAATTTCCTTTGGAGTTCCCAAAACGCTTGATGGTTGGGTTCGAGGTCGCCCAGCATTTTATCCCAGCGACTTTCACGCAGCTCAGCAATGCTCTTACTTACTTTGCGTTGTAAGTAGCGCATGTGAACTTTGTTAGCTTCGCAGGGAAAAGCACTGTAGGCACGAACTGCCGCGTTCTTCTCAGTCACGAGCTCACGCACTTCGTCCGGGAGTTTCCAGTGATGATCGCTCGTCACCGGAGACTCCTTTGAACTTTCGTTCAGGATCGATTGCACGTGATCCGTGAGTGAGCTGACCGCGGCCAGCGTGTCTGCGACAGTCTCGATATTGTCTGATCGAAAATAACTGTATTTAAATGAATGTACGTATAGAAAAATCTACCACAAAAATAAAACATTGTTTTCTTAAAAGCCGCGCATATCCAGCCATCAATCAATTTCATTGTATCGGAAGTTAGTGGGCAAAAAATCATACAAAACAAAACATTCAAGCATAGATGGATACGAGGATTTTGAGTGGCTTTTTCGATAGGTATATCTTTTATTGATGTCATTTTTATTTTACTTTTGGTTACATATAATATTTTGTTAAAGCCAAGCGCTTGCTGTGGTCTGTCCAGTGACGGATGACTTAACATTAAATTCCGATTTTCCTCAGTACCTAGGAGAGCGCGTTAAGCTTTTGTCATCTGAATATCCCCGACAGTTTAGTCGTTACAGGCAGTCAATAGCCGAAAAAAATTACACCATACAGTCTTATAGAGCCCATGGGGCACTTTGTTACCTAGTTCCGGTTATCCGGCAAGACTGAAAGCCGCCCCTGACATAGGTTGGAAAAACCACATTGATTTTATCGCAAACCAATAAAGATCTATTCGGTAATTATTTTCGGGTAAAAAATATCGAAAATAGTTATGTTTTTACAAAAATAAAATAATGAGAAGGTTTTTCCAGTGTAATCCGTCCTTGAAATACCTGCTGGAAAATATTTCGATTAAAAAATTATACTAGCTTCTGTGTTGCGGCTCCGCTCGCATATATAAGTCGATTATAATTTATCCCGAGGGAACTAATATACCATCCGCATAAGAAAGGATCCAATCCGTTAGATGACCCGAAAAATGGCTAGTTTAGTCTATTATATAAATATGGTCTTACTTGAACATCATTGAATGAAATTCAAGAAGTTGTTAAAGTTACCCACCCACATTAATTAGTCACGAAAATGAACAAAACATTGAAACCTATTTATAATATGAAATACTTAAATAAAAAGCGCAGTTTGTGTGCCTTACACAGAAAAGGGATTTTAATTAAGCTTTTAATCTAAGACCGTGTTGTAATAAAAGCAATTGCCGCGCGAATATGCGAGCGTTGCGATGATTTATAACTTAATTGTTCGGAAACCCTCCGCCGCGGCGTCCGTCGTCGTCACGGTAAGGCGGGCTCGTGGACCACGAACAGCACTGAATAGTTGCACCCAGAGTCATTATCGCTATTATTGAAGTGCGAGGTATGGGTGACAGTTTTAGATCGTACGAAATGTGTTGAAAGTGCCGCTTCTGCCACCGATTGCACGAGATATGTAATCGCTATTACGGCGTTAGTCAAATCCCAAAAAGAATGCCCGAATTACACTGAGTAAAACGCGCAACTGGGGACTTACTAGGTCAATATTCTACATAACCCAGTGGATGTCGTCAGAGGTTTACGAAGATGTGGTTCAGGCTGTGTATGCCAGATCGGAAAGGGCAGATAAGAGCATTAGACGATTGCTCCACCACTGTGGGGTTGAACATCATTTTCTTTGCTCATCACAAACACGAGACAGCTAATTTAGTCTATATTAGCTGACACGCGCAACTTCGTCTGCGTCACATAAAAAAAGATCATTTTTGTAAGTTTTATTGATGCTCCGCTCCTATGTATCGTAACGTTATATTATATAGCATATCCCAGCCTTCCTGAATAAAAGGGCTATCCAACAATAAAATAATTTTAAAATACGACCCAGTAGCTCCTAAGATTAGAGCGTGCAACTAAACATACTTTTTAGCTTTATATTAGTAAAGAAGACTACGTTCGCGAGGATGTCGGAAAAAATGTTTGTGCTTACAGTAAATATCTTTCACAACCTGATCCCTCTCAGAATTAAGAAAATAGAAAATGGGTATAGGGCACTGATAGTATTACCTCCTCCATTTCAAATAAAAAAAAAATGTTAATCAACATTGATCAACAAAACAGACTATTTCGATCGAATGGTTGTTTGTTCTCGTAATATTCAAACTAAGACTGATGAATCAAGTTGATACTTTAATTCGTACTTAAGCCCAAAACGAAACAATTTTATTTGATTTTCAATGACAACAACATAAATTATGAATGATTCATTCAAATCTATTTTTCCATGAGGTAGGGCGTATATGGTTAAATAGTTTTATAGGGGCTTAACTTCGAGTAAAATTGGCTTGCCCGACATCGAATATCGTTAATTTTAAACGATATTTAGCACCGTATAAGGAATGAAAATACTTATGAGCAGCTCGTAGCTCAATAACAATGTCACACGGGTCGATTTTAAAGGTTAAGCAACGCTTACCGAGATCAGCCATTTGGATCATCGATGGTCACCAATCCATATAATCCATGGGTGGCCATCATAACATACCGGAACACCTTCGTGCCTCGGAAAACATGCTAAGTCGTTGATCCCGGTTGTTATTTGCAGACAGTCGTTACGCATTGCCCGAAGCCAGAAAATCTGACACCAATCTTGCCAAGAAGTACCTTGTTTCCCATTTCCTAGTTTATAGACAAAAGGCTGTTGCTACACGTAAAACAGCTGAATCCGGTTTTGCAGTAAGCCGACGTTGAGAAAAGGCTAGGTTATGACCAATTAAATAGGTTCTGAATGAATCGATCCATTGAATCTACAAAATCAAATTCGATTGTTTTGTTTAAACTATTTTAATAATTGTTGACAGCTTTTCACAAAATGACTCAAAAACTGTTGTTTTCTTCAACTCTCTATCTTGTGGATAAAGAAGGAAATGTAAATTCTTCTTTTGCGGACAACGCTATCTATCAATAGTTGAACTGTTAGAATTTTCGTTTGGACAATGAAGCCTACATACCTACTCTTCTCTTGCTACGTATTAAAATGTCCACAAATAACTCTAAAATATGTTTTGGTATTATTTTTGTGCATTTGTTGGTCTTCTTAACTTAGTAAGGTTCGTTATCTTTGCTCAAAACTAACATCATGAACACTTTTTAAGTAATTTACTTTTAACAAAAACTAAGATTTACTCATAGGCACGCAAATTTCTTACGTATAAAACTTTACTATATTGGATTTGTACTTTTTACGTGACGCCTGCAGACGCTCACCGCTGTATGAAGTTTCTTACTAAACTTAAAAATTCGATAAGTTTTGATTTTGTGGGTCGATTTTGATGAAATAAACGCAAGATAAAACTGAAGATAGCACTAAATATGTTTAAGAATCTAGCTTTCGAATTCAATGCGTGATTATTGCGTGATGCTCCCACAAACGCACAGAGACAAAAATTAAAAATATTGCATTTTTGTGTTCCATGTCTTTATTCTTACTTTTCTCAGTTATTTTATTACAAAAATATTCAATTTACAGACACACCTAGTCTACGATTTTATTATATGTATTGAAGACAGTGCTTTCAAAGCGAGTGTCTCATTATCCTGCCACTTGATGCTATAACAAGTATATGAACGTGTCTCTACGTGACGAGGCCACGACTGTCATACATGAACGAGCAAAAAAGCTAGCTAGTCATTGCGAAACGTGGCGTGTTCACAGCGCATAAATTGTAAAACTTAATCAACAAAACAACTGCGCAATGCTTTGTTGCGGAGTTTCAGCGACCTATTGCGATAAGCGGCGGACCGCCGCATAACCGCAACGTCTCGTGTCTCGTCCGTGGGCCCACCCACTGGGGTGGCACTGACTGAAGTTCAATACACTATACATTTTTTAGTGTGGTAAAGCAACCACTAAGTCGACTATTCATTCAAACAAGTTAAGTACTTGGTACATAGGCAAAAATATGTAGGTGTCTTTCCATGCCTACAACTACCTACATGTATATTTTTTAAATGTGTGTTATTTTTATCAACTTTTGAGCTAGTGAGTCATTGCTCCATAAAAAGGTAGTATGGCTTTTTTATTATCTACTGATTGAAAATAATCACTTTTTACAAAAAGAAACCAACCGACGTTTATTATTAAAGTTACAACGGACTTCCAAATAAAAATACCACAAAATCTCGTAATTTTGGTAGAATTTTGCCTGTTTTTGCAAAAAAGATTTTTATATTTCACAATTTATTACAACATACACAATTTATTACAACTAAATAAGAATGATTCCCATAGGAGTTAGCGCTAATGGTTCCCTATCCATTAGCATAAAATTTAAAGACCTAATATAACTTAGCATAATGTTTTTTGGCATAATTATTTTTTCGCATAATATAATTACGCATAAGAGCTCATGCATAATTTTTTTAAGCATTATGTCTGTAAATAATTATGATTAGGCATAATATTTTAAATCATAAACTTATTAAGCATAAAGTTCTAAAGCATAACTTTTTTAAGCATAAAGTTCTAAAGCATAACTTTTTTAAGCATATAGTTCTAAAGCATAATATAAAATATTAATATATTATAACGTATTGAACAATTTTGTGAGTATTTTTTCGCGAGCATGCAAGCAAGCATGCAGCATGCAAGCAAGCATGCAAGCAAGCAAACAAGCAGCATGCAGCAGGCAGGGTTTCTGTGACGGCTCCGGCGCTGCGGCCGTCCGGCGGCCCCACGCGTGCTAATCGTCGCAGACGGCTTTCGCTCACCGCCGCGGTTGAGGCTGGCCAGTGAAGCCGGCCAACAAGCCGAAGCTGCGGTGCAGCGGCTCGGTCGCAGCCGCCTGCTCCTCAGCCCGCGGGCCGCCTCGCCCCTACGCGCCTACGCGGTTTTAAATAACACTCTAGGGATAGGACAAACAAGACTACGTGAAGTCGGTTTTGCAGCAATTCGGTTCTGTGACTAACTTTTGTTGCACAGCGTATTAATTTTTTAACCAATAACGTTATGCTAAAAGTCTTTAGGCCTACTAACGTTATGCTAATAGTCATTAGGCCTACTAACGTTATGCGAATCAAATTTATGCCAAAACAAATTAGTCGTTAACATGATTATGCCAACATAAAATGTATGCCTAAAAAAATTATGCCAAAGTATTATTATGCTAAAACAATTTGTGCCAAAATCGTTATGCCGAAGTATATTAGGACAAAAAACATTATGCGAAAAGAAGGGATCCCAGCGCTAATGTATTCTGTGGTTACGCTATTTGCCGATTAGGAAGGAGTTACTTCGTGTGTAAGTCTAGACTACATGGTTAATGAATACCTATTTTGGGCTACTTCTCGTTATGTCACATTCCCGATTGGACAACATGTCAAAAGTTTTAAAAACAACTGAACGCCCTATGTGATTGACACAAACATAACAATAGGTCACTTTATTTTTAACCGACTTTAAAAAAAGGAGGAGGATCGCAAGTTGACTGTGTATCTTTTTTTTGTTAACTTTTTACTGAATATACCGATTTTGATGATTATTTTTATATCCGAAAGCTGGTGCTTGACATTTAAATTTGAGTGAGATCTGACGACTAGTATTTGAGTTATTCGCTTCGACTACATTTAATATGTTCTCATTCTGACATGTTGAAGTCAAATGAAAAAAAAAACTGTATAAGATTTTGGAAGAGCATTTAGTTTGTGAATATCTGATGAAAAACGGATATAGGAAACGCAACTCTTCAATAAAGGATAGCAGATCTTCCAGGATTGCTGAAATCGCGTCTGTTATTGTTTACATTAGCTGCTAGCTATATAACACGTATGCTGTAATGGGTACATTTAGCAGAGGCGTGTTACCACAAAAAGTGAAAAAAAAAATACAATCTACTTCTAAACACAAAATGTATAAAATAACATTAATTTCGGAAGTCGGTGTTAAAAAAAATGAAGAAACAATCAAAAGCAAGTAGTTTATCTGTGACGTTCAGGATCCAATGTTACGCAAAAATAATTATCTAAAACTGTTCCGACTACAAGCGACAACGACGTCGAAATAATATACAAAAAAAAATCTAATTGAGAACCTCCCCATTGATTGAAGATGGTAAAAAAGTAAAACAAAATTGTTATGTATGAGCATCGAAATTTGTCTTTAATATATTACGAAACGCATAGAAATATTTCTTAAAAACTTTATTTTTAACCGACTTCAAAACAGAAGGTGGATTTGCAAATTTTATTTTGTTGTCCTAAAGATTTTTATTCCGAAATGGTCCCATATAAAATCATATCACAAAAATTTTATGAAATGTATAGAAATAGAGATATGGTTAGGTTTGTGTCAATACATAAGTAAAAAGTAGATATTTTACTTTAATCTGGACTGGACCTGGTAAACAGTGCGAATGTATAGATCACCTCATCAATGGTACAATTTAAATTCTAAAGTTACCTTACCACTGTATTTGCTTACTACGAGGCCTGCCTTTTAAGTTTTGTCGTTTGAAGAAAAAAACAACTAGAACCTTATAGTACTTTTTATTGGTTTTCAAAGTATTCACCACGAAGCTTAATACACTTTTCCATTCGCTCAAACCAGTTATTAACATTTATTCCACTCTAAAGTGGGGGTGTTCAAAATGGCTGACTTGAAAGCGTCGACTGCTTCTTAACCGGACCACAAAGACTTTACTTAATTTTTAGGAAATGTAAAGAAATCGTTAGGGCTTAGGTCAGGACTAAATGGAAGATAGACAAGACTTTCTACTTTTTCCTGCTTCAAATACTCAATCGTTTGACGAGCGCTGTGTAAGCTTGCGTTGTCGTGCTGCAGGATTATGCGTCGATTTTTGGTTTTCGAATTTCGGCGATGACTTGTATGGTAAACAAACTGTGGTATAGCTCTCGATATGTCACATGACGATTTTCGAGAATTAGTTGTCACATAACAATGATGTTATCTTCAGTGAAGGCGGATTTGGGCGTCCTTCGCGAGATTTGCCACTAATACTAGTATGTCCACGCTGGAATTCTAAATACCAGCGTTCGACAGTTCGCAGACATAGGGCTTCATCACTGAACACAGATGAAAGCTCTTCAAAACACTGAAGCCGTGTCAGGCCTTTTCTAAAGTTGTAGAAAATTATTGCACGAATATTTTCTTTAGAAAGATTCATTTTCGTACGTAACCTGACAGATTCCAATACGCTGTGACTAAACAATAACATTAATCCTAATACTTTCAACTGTTTTGAGATTCAAAATTTAAACACATTCGAATTAGAACAGGTTCCAAATTGTAAATTGCCGGGAAATATGAAATCGACAGAACTTAACCATATAGTTCGGTAGTAGTACCAATTGGTACTAGACATGCAAACCTCCACCGGCTCAGTTGTAGTACCAATTGGACCTCAGAGTTACGAGTTAGATAAAACCACTTAAAAAATCTTATGTAATTAATTAATTAAAACAATTAGATAAAATGCTCATATCTTAGTGCCATTAATTCTTTAATATTTAACCCACAAGTTTACTAACTTCACTATCTATACTTAATATTATAAAGCTGAAGAGTTTGTTTTTTTGTTTGTTTGAACACGCTAATCTCAGGAACTACTGGTACGAATTGAAAAATTCTTTTTGGGTTGAATAGATCATTTATCGAGGAAGGCTTTAGGCTATATATCATCACGCTTAAGCCAATAGGAGCGGAGCAGCGATAAATAATGTTTTAAAATCGGGGATTCCACGGGGAGGAAGTCGCGGACAGAAGCTAGTATAGTATAAAACAAAGTCGCTTCCCGCTGTCTGTCCCTATGTATGCTTAAATCTTTAAAACTACGCATCGGATTTTTGCGGTTTTTTTAAATAGATAGTGTGATTGAAGAGGAAGGTTTATATGTATAATACATGCATATTGTAGTAGAAGAAACATTAGTATCTACATTGCATCCGTGCGAAGCCGGGGCGGGTCGCTAGTTCATAAATAAAATCGAAATTCATAAATGTGGTAATTGCCATCAACCATCAACCATCATTCTTATTGTTTTTTTTATTGTTATGGTGTACCAAAACGATTATGCGAATCGATTTATTTTTTATTTCAACCTAATCGATTAATTTAAATTCGTTACTAAAATATTAGGAAAACAAAAAACGTTTAAGACATAAAATAAAATAAGCATTAATCATAATTATTATTTATGCTTTCTTATATAATTCAAATAGGATTATCTACAATAAAGAAAGAAATCTACTCAACACTCAACAGATTATCGGATCCAAGGTTAATTTGCGCAGAATTCAGTCTATGTTATTCAAAATAAGAATGAAAAATATTTTATTCCTTTTAAGTTACTGAGAGCTTTATGTTAGATACTTTCAGCAGGTTGCGTACGAAAACCAAGCTTATAGTTTATGTATGTTAAGTAGGTCTAGACAAATTTACACTGGTATTTAAAAAATATTTTTTATCTAGAGTGAGTAACGGTATCAGATTTTTTTTATAATGTTATGAAAATTGAATATTGCTTTATAAAATACTTTTCGATTTTGTCATCCCGCTCCTGAAACCTAGTATCTAATATGTCCATGCAGGGCACGGAAAAATGCATTTTGGGTGATTTAAATTACACATAGGTACTTACCTACAAAATATATTCTCATTCTATAATATAGTACCTATGTTTAGATAAGGTTAACAAAAGGAGAGTCCGTTTGCGGATAAAAAAACTTATCAGATGATATAGCATATCGCATTCAAATAACATTATATCAAAGTTCAAACCGCTCCACTACATACTTAACCATACCATAGTCAACATAGATCTTCGATCAATAATAGTTATTGATCGAAGACATAGATATAAAAAAAATAATGTAAAATAAAAATATGTGAATATAATAAATATTTCTGAATCACGAGCGCATTCTGGTTCTGCATTTAAATTTCGAATAAAATAGACATTTCGGCGCGAAATCCGCACGGGTAGATTATTTTTTTCAGTTGATTTTATTCGTTGATTTCCAAAACAAGAACTATTTAAATTACTTAAAAAAGCGCAAATATGGTTTTTATAAATGCTTATTGGATTTTATGATATATAAAATATTTTGTGCTGATTTTTAATAATCGATTTATGATAATTGCTCATTTATATTTATTGAGTCAAACGAAATAAAAAAAACCATCGGTTTCCCACACCCTAGCATTAAAAAAAGCCATTATATATGGCTGACGATTTTAAACAAAAATAAATTAGCGGTAATGAATATTACGTGTTATTGGATCCGTGTTCGTTAATTGCATTTAGATCTGGGCTTTTTCTTGTTCTTCACGATATTTAGAATAATAATAATTATGTGTATTTGTAATAGTATTTACATGTGAGTGTGTGATTTTTGTGTGATATAAAAACGTAAACAAACACAGTTGGCGCGAAGTTTTGACTTTGGGTACCAAAAAACTTCATTACCGCTACATATTTCCTTAGAAATTATGGATGAATTCGTCAAATAATCAAATGATGAACAAACCCTCCTCAAGTGGAGTGTGGGTTTCTGGAATTCATAATTTTCATGATTTTTAGCCTCGAACACCACTGCCATCAAAGTTGAAATGTAATATGTTTTTGTCAATATTGAACCGTATTTTTTGATGATTTAGAAAATCTAAGACGACTACCTTTTGGAAGGGTGTAGTAATGCGTATTTTAGACGCGTTTTTAAGTTGACTGACGGGACTTGAACGATCTTAAGTTGTAATTTCAGATATTTTTCAATAACTTATAGTATAAAATTGCTGCAGAAACAAATTTATCATAGTTAATTAAGATGCCGAAAGTTGAGATAATTTCTGAAATTCATGACGTAACATGCAACACCCCGTCGACTCAACTAATGTGTCAAACAAATGTCAAAATCTTGTCGAGCAGAGTGGTTAAAAGGCATGCCTAGTATTCAATTTAAATTTTTTGTGGAACTAGCACTGAAATGATGTATTAAATGGCATACCTACGTTTAATAGCGCCCCTCAACGAGTTCAGCTTTTCGAGGAGCACACCCTTAAATGACTACCGAGCACATTAAAAATATCGAGTAGGTACTTATAACTAGTATGCGCTGCTTCGACCCCATACCCTATACGAATCATAGGAAAAAATATCTAAATATAAAACAATAAAAAAGACGTGTTTTTCGGAGTGGAGACGTGTTTTTAGTAACCAATAAGTTATTTGCACATGTCACGGTCGAGCGTAGAACAGCGGCGATTTTTTATATTTATTTGAAATAAAATTTTATGTAAAAACTCCATATTTTCGAGTAGTGATAAATATTATGATAAAAGTTCTTTGTGTTTGATCCTTATTTACAATTATTACAAAAATACAATATCTACCATTGTTTGATTTATTTTGTAATAGGTAGGTATTTGGAAATATTTTGTAATAATCTCTGGCTTAAAACTATCAATTTTTAGAGTAATGTAAATTCTAAATTAAATACCCATGCCACTATCAGCCAAACTATGTGTGAGCTCGTCCATCCCTATATTTATGGCTAATTTACACAGGGCGAGCTAGCACGCCAGTCAGCCTGCCGAGTAGCTACAGTGCAGTAACCCGCATCGTACGGACGTGTCTTGTTACTGCCACGTAACAGTTGGATGGTAGCTCATCTGGCAGTAATTAGTATATATGCGAGATATTCCTCGAAGCGCTATCATTTTGAGGCGCACCTAATGAGGCGCTAACCTATAGGATATATTATTATTATATTTTGATTATTATTTTTGTTCAAAATGTTTAAAAAATGCCGTAGGTAAGTAACCTCGGTCGGGCGTCACTGGCATTTACTAATATATAATATTATATATATACACTAGCTTATGCCCGCGACTTCGTTCGCGTGGAGTTCCATACAAAATGTTAACCCCTTTTTCACCCCCTTAGGGGACGAATTTTCAAAAATCCTTTCTTAGCGTATGCATACGTCATAATATCTACCTGTATGCCAAATTTCAGCCCAATCCGTTCAGTGGTTTGGGCTGTGCGTTGATAGATCACTATGTCAGTCAGTTAGTCCCTTTTGAGTTATATATACCTATTTAGATATATATATATATATTATTTTTAAATGAAAACGATTTAAAAAATAAACTATATTTCTTTTGATCTCCCAATTAACGTATGAAAGCGAGCCCTGAAAAAAAAACACGACTTTCCTAAATAAGTGAATATTGCAAATATTGTTTTGTGTAAAAGTACCTACCTATGATAAAAATATACGAATAAGTTCTAAGTGAAACGAAAACAACTGTTTTCACAAAGCAGATACATAAACTTTGACGTAAACGGTCAAATGTGGCCATAACAGAAAAATCTCCCATCTATTTCTTATTAGGAAAAAGTGTTGCTTTCTACTGGCAACCCGCTTAACTACGACTGCCAGTTTTTATGCTTGGAAACAAGTCTTCAAAATTATCGTTAAACATCTTCCCTAATCGTTACTTTGTGACGTACGTACCTTATTTTTTGCTATAAATACCCCAATATTAACTTTTATTTTTAACATACTTATGTGTCGTTCATTGACAATATCTCGATTTTGCATTGATTCTCCGGTTTTATTCCGTTTTATTTCATAAGGCGAAATCTTAGTACCTAGGTACTTTAAAATGATATCATTGTCAATGAACGATTAAATGACCATAAAGAATCGTGGTATATCATTAGAAATACACTTTTGAACAAATACTACACAGTTTTTCGCAGAAAATCTAGGTACAGTAAGTGATGAACCCGATTAGCGCATACCTACACCAAGAAATTGCTTCAATGGAAAGGTTTTATCAAGTAAAATGATAAAACCTTTCCATTGAAGCAATTTAATAATAAAAAATTCAAGTAAAATGAACTAATGCAATGCTTGCAGACGACTGCTGATTTTTTTTATTAAAAACCTGGGTAACTGAAAAGTTTTTATTTCCTGTCCTAAATACTCTGTACCATGTCGATAGTAAATCACATACCTAATCATATCTCGGTGAAAACCAAAAGTTTGTTTTTTCATTGTGTTTTTAAACATTTTTCCATCGACTTCTTTCAGTTTTTCGTGTAATCTATACCTAACTAAAGAACTGTTTTATATCATTATTTTTTCAAGTTATGTTCATATTTTTATCTTCGAAACGACTAGCCCAAAATAGTCAACTTCATATAAAAATCTTAAATAACTTCAAAATTGATTACCTACTTTAAAATTATGAGTAATAAGACCTTTTTTAATATTTTGCGCCCATTACACTTTTAAATTATGAATAATAAGACGCCTCTTTTTAATATTTTGCGCCCACTACACTTTTAAATTATGAATAATAAGACAACGTTTTTTAAATATTTTGCGCCCATTACACTTTTAAATTATCAATAATAAGACCCCTTTTTTAATATTTTCCGCCCACTACACTTTTAAATTATGAATAATAAGACCCATTTTTTAATATTTTGCGCCCACTACGCCCCATAGTATGTTTGTAGTCTGACGTAAATTATTTATTAGTAGGTACCTACTAAGTAAACCAGAAACCAGCAGCAATTGAACTACTTGAAAAACGTTATAGCGTAAACAGAAGCATATAATTACATACTCTAGGGGAAGTCCGGGAGACTTGCTCAGGTGGGAGAGTTGAACCACCTTTTAAAACTCAACTTAAATTTTGCACTAATGAAACGCCAATAGGCTCATTGATAGAGCGCGGGTGGCCAATAACCAGCATGCCACCATTTTTTACAAATTGCTGATTTGTTTGGCTCTCAGGTTCGGAATGGTGTTTTTGTTACGACGGAGTACATTTTATTAATTTATGTAGTATTGAGATTGCAGCCGTGTTTATAGAGGTACGCATTGTGTGTAATTACTATTGTACTGCCTGATTATTGTAGTTTGATGTGTGCTAAGTGTTTTTTCGCTAAGATTGATTGTTTTTTCTGTGAATAAACTTTAATGTCAAAGTAGTATATGCGGGAGACTTGCGCCATGGCGGGTGCGGGAGACATGCTCAGTGGTTAATGTCACCCTCTATAGTATTTGTGTGTGGATATTTGGAGTTTTATAGATGTAGAAATTTAACTCCTTTCGACTAAATTAAAAAAAAAACAGAACCCTTAATACACGAGTCCTGTTTGTATATTGTTTGTTTTTTTTAATGTTTCGGCTTATTTTCTCTCATAGGTTTATTGCATGAAAAATGCCTTGTCGATACAACATGCAAAAGAAAAACACCATCACAAACTTAATTAGGAAACGCTATGCGTGAGGTAACAGAGGGTGCATCTTTAAGAAATACATCTATTAAGTTTAAAATTGATAGAAATACACTAAGATGCTGTAAGTTGAACGAATAAAAATTACAAAATAATTAAGAAAACGACAGTCAGTATAAAGAGTCACACATATTTAATGTTTCTGAAGAAAAACACCTAGTTGAATTTTTACTATCATGCAGCAAAATGCACTACGGTCTGACTAGAAAGCAAGCATTGCAATTTTCAATTCGCGGAGGTGAATTCAATAAAGTATCCTGGTGCAGGGCAACAAAAAATGGAACAAAAATCCAGAAGTGAGTTTAATTAAGAACACCTGAAGCCACTAGCTTGTCTCACTTGTTTTAATAAAAAAAAAATATTGAAGACTTCTTAACTAATTTAAACACGGTGCGTGAATGTTAAAGAAAATTTTGAAGTTTCTCTTAATAAGAAGAGCAATAACTGTGTTTATTTATAATATAATTACATTTTACGATGTTAATTGCAATGTTTAATATATTTGTGATTTAAGCTGCAAAATGTTTTTATTTTGCCCTTTAAAAAGCAATGTTCAACTCTCCCCAGACCCCGGCTCAAGTGTCCCTAAGGGTGGGGAGACTTGACTCATATCCCATTTTTCATTAAAATGTATATAACATATTTCAGTACTAAAATATCGAAAAAGTAATTATGCATAAGTACACCTAAATAAATAATCTACTGTTTATTATAATAATTGAATCATTAAGCCACATTAATAAGAAAATACGATACTTTAAACAAAAAGCGGTTCAACTCTCCCGGACTTCCCCTACACCACAGTAGAAATATGGAACAGTACAGAAACTACGAACAAACGGTCGAAACGGCACACTCACACAGACGCGCACATCTACGAGGCCCCTAAGGGACTTTCGCGGTGCGCTCAGTGGCGGGTGCCGTGTTCATAGATAATACCTACGCTATTATAATGGCTATAGGTGGACCGCTCAGGTTTTCGTTTTGCAAAAACTGTGTACCCAAGCACAGATTTTTAATACTAGTATTAAATCCTTATACCGAAGACTAATTTTAATTTATATTGTATTATAATTTATATAACATATGGAATAAATTAATCCTTATGAGTATGAAAAAATAAATGACTATAATTTTACGACAACATTATATTCTAGTCGTTTTAATGTTTGTTCGGGCATAACTCCGTCGCTTGCCAACCGATTTGAAAAAATCTTTTTTTGTTGGAAAGGGTATAACCCAATATTCCCAAATGGTCCCATGAAAATTTTATCGAAATCGAACAAGCGGGTTTTTGTTAATTTCAATAAATGATAGCAAATCTGTCGGGATAGCTGAAATCGCATGTTTGTTTATTGTTTACACCAATTTATACCACGTACGCTGTGATGGGTATGTTT